>OX421373.1:12601666-15198333 GCA_949126905.1 Amorpha juglandis | reverse complement strand
ATATATCATAAATATCCGATATTTTGATATTTATAATAAATATCGGATATTTTCGAACCCTGCATTAATTTATCATATCCTTCTTTGTCCAAACCTCTTCCTATTTTATTTCGGGTAGGGACTCTTTGTACAGTGTATGTACTCAGATGCTCCTTAAGAATATCACCAGGACCGCACCAGGTGGTAAGGCGGTTGCCTTGTTCCTCGCGAGCAGTCAGGTATATTGACGACTTTTTTGGTAGGGTGATCATCACTTGGATAGTACCATATAAAACCGACATGAAATTACAGCAACCTGCCACTTCACTTTCATTTTTGTACCGTACCGTGAATGAGATCTCTGGAGACTCAAATCCCCCCTTTTTAATTTCCAATCCTTCCTTTAAAGTCAGCCATTTACCCATGATTATCGTGGTTTGGTGGGTGTTCATAAAGATCTCAATACCCAATTTATTGTCAGTTTTTTTTTAACTTTATTTACCACTTTTAGTTATGAATCATCAAAGTTTGTGTATAAATGTTTAAATTCTAGTCTTTCATTCCCGATTTCATCTCCTAAGGATTTCACCCCGGGAGTAATCTTATGGAAAGCGAAAAAAATAATACAAATCGGCCAACATTTGGAGGACTAATGCGTGAAGTATACATAAAAATATATAAATTTCAGTTAAAAAAACGTAATGACTTGATCTCAAAACACACAAAATAAATAAATAAATAATTTTGTAATGCACGATTTTTCAAATGTCACATATGTGATCAGTAGTTTTAATGTGATTTTCCTCAATTTATGGCTTTTTAATTGTTCAATGACGCAACATTTTAGGAGATATTGGTAATCCCCGTTTCAAATTTGGAACAATAGGTACCGATTTTGTAATTTTTCTCTGTGTCTCTTCCTCCTGCATAAAAATAATAAACGCAAAGTGTACTAGAATGTAAGCGAATCACCATAATATTTTCAATGTCACAGAATAAATTTTCGTTTACCGATGGGGACATAACAGCATATTTTTTGGATTGAACCAGAATAAACTGGTGAAAAACAACGCAAGTCGTGACCTACATTTTATGCTTCGCCATGTGTACAGTCATACACTGAACTATCTATAATTTTGTGGTCCTGACAGAAATATTACGAACCAACGAAATAATCCAAAAATGACTAACCAAAAGCTGACTCAATGGTCGCCATACACCACCATATTATGGGTTATCGATTCCCGTGTATTTTTTCGTATTTTTATTATACGAGTTCTTTTATAAGAAAATGGAGTACAAAACAGACCTTAGGCAAACGTAGTATAGGGCGCCCGGCAATACGGTGGACGACGACTTAAAAAAGATGGCAGGTAGCAGATGGATGCGGGTTGCCCAAGACCGGGATGATTGGCGCTCACTTTACATATCACGGCGTATCAACCATACGCCAAAACAAATGCTGCTTACAGCAAATAATGACGGTTGTGAAGCGATGGAATACAAGTTCAATCCTCGCATCGGGACAAATGTTTATGGGATACGCGATCTGCTGGGATCGCCATTCAGTGTTACAAAAACACTCATATCTACGAAAAATATCTTAGTGCAAGGTAATTTATGACTGTTCTCTTTATTATGGCCTACAGCAGACCTGAGTGTCCCTTTGAAATAAATGGTTCGTTCCAATAGTCGACGTTGGTTAATTGCAGGTTTATGGATCGTTATGGCATTTCGTATAATGGTAGGATAGGTGAGATCAGCTTGGCTTTAGAAAGATGTCTGTATTACTCAGTTTTCTGCAATAGTTTTCTGGTGTTTGGTGAGTTGGTTTGCACAACCGACAACATACAAACTGTTATTTTTTTATTTGATTGAATGACGAGACGAGTAAGGTAAAGCGACCTGACAAGGTAAAGCGACGCGTCCTGATAGAAGCACCATACTTCAACTAGAACGCGTCGGTCATCACTTAGCCGCTGTGGCACGGGAGGCGCCGAGCCATCATCATTTTCGACGACGACGCCACGCCGTGATGTGGCCAAGCCCTTAGACCCTTGGGTGTATCTATTTAAATGTGATTCTCGAAGTTAGCTCGGTTGGCTAATGGCTGTCCGTATTGAAATTTAATTAGACCTAGTTTCAGCGGCATTAGCATTTGTCCAATGTCTCTCGCAAGGTCGCGCGCTTGTCTCTGTATATATCAATGTATTTTAATACATAAACTATATTCGATAGCCTTATAAAATTGTAACAGTAGCGGCGTATCTGGAATGAACATTATTTTGCTTATAGAAAAAAAAGTGACATGACGCTGGTTGCGTCATGCGACTAATCGGGAACAGGTTGATCTCACGCCTGTAGTCCTGAAGTAGTACAACTAGTGCACTCGAAGTTCGCTGACAGTATTTCGGTTCCATGATGTGATAGTGAGCGAGCCTAAATCATGTATTACTTTTCGAATCGAAAATTCAAACAAATCGTGATTTCCAAACCTGGAGTTTGAACGATTTCTTGGGCTAGTACCTAAATATGCTGCTACTAGATCATTTTGTGGGAACAAAATGCTCCATTATCATTTTTTTATAGCAGATGATGTAAACGAGCATGTGGGTCACCATAAAATCAGTCCCAGAATTGTAGGTGCGTGGCGGATTTTTAAAAAGATCGGAAGAGGGAGAATCATAGCTGTGGAAATTCCAGAAAAATACGTAAAATTGGTTTTATGGTAACCGTGTTTGTTGTTTCTTACTTCAGTACCGTAAAATGTGGTGAATAGGAATGGAGGAATGAACCGGGACGAAATTTATTTATTTAAGTTTATTACGTAGATGGATCGACCAAAACGTAATCTCGAGCTTAATTGTTATTCAAAAGGTACAGAAGTTGTTTTTAGTTTATTACAGTATATTAAATTTTATTGGATAGTCTCCTTGGCGCAGTGAGCGAGAGGCCGTGATTTCGATTTCCGCACCGAGACAAATGTTTGTGCGATCCACAAATATTTGTCTCAATTTTAGGGGTTGTAAGACCGAAAGTCTCATAGTTCGTGCGTTATTTTTGGAACGAAGTTCCTTACGGCAGGCTTGGAGGGGATAGGGATTTCGCTGCGTGACCGAACTGAAAAAAATGTGATAGTAAAACCGTAAGAAAAATGCGTGGAATAAAAGCGTTAAATGAGACGTGTTCCTTTTTTAAAATGAAATTCATTCAGCCAGTTATTGAAGTATTTTTATATCTCCTTCGATTTTTAAAAGATTACGCTAGCTCGTTACATAAGTTGATAAAAAATGCTATACAATAGCTTTACCGCGGCAGTCTCCGAGTGCCACACGTCTTTTTTTTATTTATTTCTATTTTTCTATTTCTATGTAATTTTATGTTGTCAAACAAAAATAAAGAGACATATTTTGTTATTTTAGTTGATAATTTGAATTACGATGTTTTTTTATTTTAAGTAATTTATTATTTCCTAAAATACTGAATTTCCTAAATACTTTCTTGTACTTAAATAAAAACTAATCAGCAAAATTTAAGAGAAAAATCAAGAAAACCTACATAAAATTGAGCACGACTTTTTTTGCAATTTGTGTCGATTCTACATTAGCCGAAGGAACTTCGTTCCTACCTGGTGTCTCACGACACCACTAATTTTTTTTTCTTTTTCTTTCTAAAAAGCATGTTGTGCCGACACTGTGAGTGGAAGAAGAAATGTTATATTATAACATATGGAATACCGTTGGGTAAAGTTGGTGACATTAAAAAAACCAAAAAAATATATCTCTAGATCCAAATTCCCGTCCGTGGGTTCGCTAACTGTTGCTCCTGGGCGCTGCGTCTATAGCACAGACATGTTAAAACACTTCCATTGTATTGATTTTCTTCGATTCCGTACCGAGACGGTTCCTAACTTCCGTACCAAACTTTGCACAAACGATTTTGTTGGCTATTTGTTTCGTGTGAGCAAATGTTTGAAGATTTGTAGAGTTTATGCAAAAGAATAGTGTATGTGGGGCACCAACATCTTAAGTCCAAAGCCAACCTCGCATGCACGTGGTACACTCTAATTGAACGAGTTAATGACTTGGTTCTCGTTGCGGGTTGAGGGGGTCAGACAGAAAATACCAAATCCACCGCCAAATAATGATGACCCTGAGAAATAAGCCAGGATAACTACGAGCAGAAAGAAAGGAAAAAAATTGTTACATAAATTATTAAACTCAGTTAATCAGAAACAAAGATCAGTGTTCATAATCCATGCATTATGATTATATGTTTGGTGCTTATAATTCTACGAAGCAAAAAAGAAAAAAAAATCCTGTCTTTATTTTTAACGCATGACGCTAGATTCGGTATCTCACAAACTTCTATTCTATTGAAAGCCGTATTTACATGTAAAGTAGATAAACTAACGATAGGATAACGAAGGACATAATCCTTTAATAAACTGTATCAATCCAGGCATAAAGGTATACCTACAAACAAATACCTCCATACTAAAATGCCTACAAAACATGTAAGTGGCCTTCTTATATTCATGAATCTGTAACATTGTATGTATGCTAGCTGTAAGTATTTCCGAATACACTTAAATAAAATACGAAGATAGAACAATAATTCTTAACTGGCAATATAGCAATTTTCCTAATTCCAATTATTTCTCTTTAATAGTTCTAATACCACACTAACAGCCCTTAATCGGCCGTTGAGAAACCGGGTGTAAGATTCCGTACTTTAAACTACGAAGCATATTAATTGTACCACAGCAATCCAATATTGTAAAAAACTGGCATAAACATTGGCAGTTGGCAATGCACGTCTTCCAAATGCTAAAGAAAGACCATCTAAATCTCCTTACACAAAAAATACCACATATTTTACTAAAGACCTGTAAATACATCGAACAGTCCCCGATCTTGACCTAACCCTACACAATGTTATAAGCCCCTTTCACAAATAGAACAATTCCGAAACTTGACCTAAATAACAAAGGTTCCGGCGCCAAAATTCCCTTTTCAAGCCACAATCCCTGACCTATCCCAACCAACCCAACTCATCCTCAATACCCACTGTCTAAGGGGTGTAGGCGGGATAAAAGTGGGCCGAACAAAATCAATAGGGGGTGGTAAACGAGTGAAACAGATCGCTCGGGTGACCGACGACGGCCGGGTAGCCCCTGCTTCCTTTGTACCAAATATTGTTCCTTCCAATCATTATGTATGAGTGCACTCAATAAACTGTCTATTTTTATGTTCTTTATTGCTGTCAATAATGTGTATAGTGCAGATTGACTTTTGAATTATTAATTGTAATATTTTTAGATTTAATTACAGACATATTTATTTATTGCTTTATTAACTATCCTGAGTGGTAGAGTGGGGTCGTTACTACCATCTTACCGAAAATCGACGTAGCGGTAGCTGGTCGCTGCGTTTCGTACGGTGACCGAAATATCCAAAGGCTCAAGTCCCCCTCCTCTTTCCGTTATTATCCCTTTCCTTTAAGGTTGGCAACGCGCCCATGATTATTCTGGTATTGTAGGAGGACATGAGCAGTGATCATTTACAGATGAACCACATGTTCGTTTGCTGGCTCACGCTATAAAAAATATAATAAAAGTAATTGCCAAGATAACTGAAAATAAACCCATAAGTCGCCATTGTTTTGTTAGCTTTACGAACTTAACATTATGTAGTAGAAATTTATGAATCAAGCAGAGGTGCTTTAGTGTACTGTGATAGAGGCCACATTAGAATGGCCAATTGGCAGTACATGAACTTGTTGAATGCTGTGTGTGTCTAATGTCTAGATGACTAAGTACACTAAAAACTTGAAACTGTTTCGTGTTGATCTATTTATAAAGAGAAATAAGTGTTTAATCTAGCTAATATTATTACAAGTCTACACTACTATTAGAAAGAGGAAAGATTTATATTTTTGTATGTTACGAATAAACTTAAAAACTGCTGGACCGATTTGAAAAATTCTTTCACCATTAGAATCATTACAATTGCGGAGGGACATTGCCTCACTGAGCGTCTTGTACCGTCTGTATCACGGTGAATGCTCCGAAGAATAGTTTGACCTTATCCCATCCTCGCCTTTCCTTAACAGAACCACGCGTGCTGGCTTGCGGAGCCACAGCTTCGTGGTCTCCTCCATCTCGGCTCGAACTAAAAAGTTCGCAAATTCGTACTTCTGCCGGACCATTAAGCTGTGGAATAGTTTGCCGGCACACGTGTTCCCTCCTTCCTATAATATTGGGTCCTTCAAACGGAGTGTGAAGAAGCAGCTAGGCAGGCCGGCATGATTGTGCCGACCAACGATAGACACACTGTTTGTCTTTGGTCGACACTATTCCTGGATTGCGTTACACTTACCATCAGGTGTGGCGTAGTCATTTTGCCGAGCCAGGATAAAAAAAAAAAAAAAAAAAATCCTACATTATCCCTGATGAACATAGACTACTTTTATCCCGGAAAAAGCAGATCACGCGGGCGGAGCCGCGAGGAAAGGCTAGTCTATAATAAATTGCGTCTCCATGTGTGACATTTTGCTGTACCGATAGGTTTGACTGTGACAAACACGCGTGGCAAACTAAGTTAAGAAGGTTGTAATAAGTTCAGAGACTCCGGGACATGTCATTTAAAATTGTCATTCTTGTATTAAGGTTTAGCAAAATGACAATGCATGGCACAACACCCATCCACATTAGCGTAACAAATACGTGCGACATCCACGCCTCACCGTATAGCGAAGTCTCAAAAGTAAAAACGCACCTTTAAGTGCTGGACCAGAATACAAGCGCGATGCAGGGAACGACGCGACGCCGCCGCGCGCGTCGGCGGAAACGCGGACGCGGCCACGTTCAATATGTCACTCTTACGTTTGAACACACCCCGCGCCCCCGCTTGTCTGATCAAGCACAGGATCATCATCATCATCATTCATCACTTCATATTTTCGAAATAAATAAGGTTTCCAAAGCGTACTTTTATCGTAGTACTATACGTTTGACTGTACAATGCAGAAAATAAATCGCGTAGAGTGAGCCCACTAGCCTTGGCTGCGGACACACACACACACACACACTGCATATTGGATTTTGTTTATGCAAAATGGCTTCCCCCGGGCCCGCATCTTACTAATAACTAAACAGATTAGCGACATTAACTGCACTGTTATTTGCAAATGTTAGAAATTGTTGCACACTTTTACGTTGTCCTAGAAATTGTTTTAGCATTTTTTTTAATTTTACTATTTTTAAATCGATTGCCTCATCGGTCTAGTGGTGGCGTACTAAGACTGAGAACCGTGAAGTACTGGGTTCAATTCCCAAGTCTGCAATCAACACTTGTGTTTGAATTATCAATTCGAAAATCACACATGAATCGCCCGGGACAGGCTCCCCTCTTACCATATCATGGGATAAAAATAAGCTGGGTGAAACGTCGAAGCACTAGTTGCACTTCTGTTTACCCCGTCTGCTATCCCGGAAGGGGTAGGCAAAGGTATAACCAGTACACCCACATTTTGCCGAGCGTATTTCCGTCCCATGATATGACAGGGGGCGAACCTATCGCCATAGCCGGCACAATTCCAGATTCCGGGCCGATACTGAGCATTTCGTGATAGAAAATCCCAATATAATTTGACCCGACCCGGGGATCGAACCCGAGACCTCAGCATAGCAGTCGTACACAATACAACTGCGCCACCGAGTCAGTCATATAATGTATCATCAAACATTAGTGAACCGTGTGAGAACTCGCCCCACCTCAATTATTATATTCGGATGACATCACAGGCCGCGATATAGTCGGATGTTTTTAATCATAACATCTATTATTCTAGGTTTTAACTTTTGACTAGAAACTAAAACAAAACCTAGCCTACACGTGTATATGTTGAAACAAATGCTTTTGTCATTTGACCTTCTGCATTGAATGGCATGTTTTGATTGGACACCTCGTTCAGTTAACACTAGACTGCCTTGCTCGGTCTGTGAGAACCCCTGTCTTTATAGATTTTTTTTAACCTTGGGATGTACTACAGGGGTCCCTGCTAACGGGTTACTGGCGACCCCAGCAGTATTTCATCGCAGGACCAAAGGGGAGGGAAAGGAATAAGGGATGGGAAAGGTATAGGAAGAGGGGGCAAGCACCCTCGAGAGAACCGGATATACACTGGCTGACTCCGCAACGCGACCCACACACGGTGGGCCACTATGGCGGTTCTTAACACCGTGTATGATGGTCGCTACCCGGGCGGATACGAATATCCTAACACCAGCAGGGTAAGGAAATTGGGACGGGAAGGAATCAGGGAATGGGAAGGAATAGGAAATGGGGGTAAGCCTCCTCGGGAGAACCGGATATGCACTGGCTGATCCTGGAACACGACCCACACAAAATAGGTCACTATGGCAGGTTTTAACACCAGTGTACGGTAGTCGCTATTCCTTATAGATGTTATTAAGGTCAAATAATAATAATAAAGTACGGTTATATGTGTGTAGTGAAAGTACATCGACGAAATTCTGATCAGGACAGACCGAAAACAATGTTTTATTCTTCTATAGCATAAAAATTCGAATAGTTGGGTCAGAGGGTCATCCGGACCCACCATGGTGTTACTGTTAAGGAACACGGTGACGACACAGGCCCTTTGTTTGCAGTGGATTATAAATAGTAAAACATTATCTTGATAGTGTAGGGTTTCGAAGACCTGGCGAGGAATAATGTGATTTATAGATATATAGCCAGCCTCCGTGGCACAGCCGGCTGTGAAGCGAGAGGCCGCGGGTTCGATCCCCGCACCGAAACAAATGTTTGTGTGATCCATAAATCTTTGTTTCGGGGTCTGGGTGTTGTGAGACCGAAAGTCTCTCCGCCTACAAGGTGGACAGACGACCTGATAAAGGTCGCAGGAAGTCGCTGTATGCAGGCCGCTTCCAACAGGTCGGTCTGGAAATGGGAGGCCTATATTCAGCAGTGGACGTCTTGCGGCGGATGATGATGATGATGTGGGTGGAAATGTTATTGCATATTTACAACTAAATATGGCCGTCTAGGAAAATTCAACCCCGACCTATCTACATATAAGTATATCAAGCATGCTCTCAGCGTGTTTATCTCATGGAATACAAAATAGACAAAAAATATATATATTTCCACAATCCATGAGCAGGGCAGTTATCAACAGCTATGAAATAAAATTATTCAATGCAGTTCATTGTATATTCGTCTAGACGAAACTGCATTTTGACAAGGTCGGCGCGGTCGCGCTGCACCAATATACCTACATCTGTCATATAATAATACTACTTTGAAATAAAGGTGATACCAAAAAAAATGGGCCGAAAATAATGGGCACATTGTTCCCCTATATCATCATCATCAGCCACAGGACGTCCACAGCTGAACATAGGCCTCCCCCAAAGATTTCCAGCCGGACCTTTTAGAAGCGGCCTGCATCCAGCGACTTCCTGCGACCTTTGTGTTATTTTGGATTTAAGGATAGAAACAACACCTCACAGCAACAAATAATAATTTTTATTAATGTCTTGCGACGACAATTCTCAACTCTTTTAAACAATAGAAATTTTATATTCCAAAGCGACGTCACAGTGACACCCTCCCATCAATTGGTTTTATTTTATAAAACAAACGTTTAGGCCATATATGGTATCTTACGCCACAGATGTAAAGAAGGTAGAATGTATAATGTTATGCCGTATGTGTCTGCGAGGGGCCAGAGATCGCTAACCAGGTCGTCTGTCCATCTTGTAGGTGGACGTCCAACGCTGCGCTTGCCAGTACGTGGCCTCCATTCCAGAACATTCCTGCCCCATCGGTTTTGCGAGCTATGTGGCCTGCTCACTGCCACTTGAGCTTGCTAATTCGCTCGGCTATATCAGTGACTTTCGTTCTTCTACGGATCTCCTCATTTCTGATTTGATCACGTAGAGAAACACTGAGCAAAAATGACAAGCGCAGTACGGTACCATGCAGTACTTTGTAATTCAAAGTTCTGTGTGGTGTTGATTACAAGCAGCCGTGGCTCCTAACATCAGACAAGCGATCTTTTTCATATAAAAAAGCGGAAATTATTGTGGAAAAAGACTCATGGGGGCGAACTACATACAAATTCCCAATACACATACATAACTTCGAAAATGCCTCCGTGGCGCAGCAGGCGAGTAGCCAGCTGTGAAGCGAGAGGCCGCGGGTTCGATCCCCGCACCGAGACATTGTTTATTCACAAATATGTATTTGTCTCGGGGTCTGGGTGTTGTGAGACCGAAAGTCTCTCGTAGTTTCTGATACCCATGATACAAGACTAGTATCTTACTATGGGGTCAGGACTATGAGTGTGACTGTCGGGTGATTAAAAAAAAAAATGTTGTGTTCCCTAGAGGCTGGTTCGTGCCCGTGACTTCCGTTTCGAAAGTCCGTATCACTCTCCGCTAAGCCATCGCCAGTTTAAAACGGGATAGCTAATAGCTAAATTGATTTGAACTCAGTAACTGCAGCACAACTCGTGGCGAGTCCGATTTCAGTACCGAATAAATATTCATGGAACAAACAAAGTTCCGGACTTGAGTTCTCCTCGTGGTTTTAAATGCCCTTGACATCAGAAATTCTAGCGCATGTGACAGTTCGATTTAAAGTTATTCAGTTTATAACTTACTTCAGGTCTTCATGCCGACATGATAGGGTATCCAGTCGCGTTCTGCACCGTTTACCTGGCAGAACTGTTGGCTCTGCGGAAAGCGGTGCAAATGGCCTTACAGGGCGATCGCAGCCAATACAGCATCTTCTGCGATTCAAGGGCCGCGCTCGAGTCCGTCGTGAGCGGAGACTCCCTCCACCCCATCGCTTTTGGCGTCAACACTATGTTAAATAAGGCCATACAGTGCGGAAAAACCATTAGCCTTTATTGGGTTAAGGCGCACGCGGGAGTGGCTGGAAATGAACGCGCCGATGAGCTCGCAAAAGCAGCGGCTCTAACGCTGAAGAAGAAGCCCGATTACGACCTATGCCCCGTTTCATTCGTCAAGCGTCATATCCGTCAGGAGTCGATTGACGAGTGGAACGAGCGCTACTTGGCCGGGGGGACAGCTTCTGTGACCAAGTTGTTTTTCCCTGACGCCAGGAAGGCTTACAGCGTAATCCGGAAGATGCCTTTGGACCCGGTTCTCACGCAGGTTTTCACGGGCCATGGGGGATTCTCTGAATACTTGAATCGCTTCAAGTGCAAGGAGAGCCCCTCATGTATCTGTGACCCAGCAGTCATAGAGGATGTCGCACACGTGTTGACCGAGTGCCCAGTATTTCTGTATCAACGTCTGAAAGCTGAGCACGAAATTGATTTTAAAATTTGTAAAGAGACCCTAGGCAGAATACTGGAGACCGGTGCAGTAAGGTGTAAATTTTTGAGTTATTGTAAGGATATAGCATGTAAAGTGTTGTCGCGAAATAAATAGCCGGGGCAACTATACAGCTTAATATAAGATTAAGAGAATTTAGTTGCCAAGGAAAGTGTGTTTTAGAGAAGGAGACATGCTATATCCTAATAATTGTGTAAAATCTGTGACCCGTAATAAGTATGCATCGTGTATAAACTTCTTTTTAATAAATTGTATTTTTTGGCATACTTATCGTGATATTTTATTCTGTTTTACTGTGTAGTTGTCGGACGAATGATTTTTTAGGACAGTACAGAGACATTGACGAGCACAATATGTGTGATTGTTTTACATAGTTGTATGTTTTTATTGTTTACATTTTAGTTTTAATTTTATATGTCTCTGTACTTTTATTACTGTAATAATGCAGACAAACACTGTAATGTGTGCATTTTTATCTATATATATTTATATATCCTTTTTACATTGCATTATTACGGGGTTTTTATATTAAAAGATGTTGAGAATTTTTCTAGCTGAAAAACAGACTTTGCACACTTTGACTTTGCACCTTCAAATTTTGCACACTTCTTCAAAATAACATTAACTCATGCTTGAACGAAGGATTTTTTTCTTTTTCTATTTTATTTGATTTTTGAAGGCCATGAAGGGTCCAAATTTTACTCAAAAAAAGGGTTTTTGTTCTCAACGCCGCCAAAAATTCAATTTTTGTTTTTTATTTTTTTCCTTCGTTCAAGCACGAGCTTTAAGCATCTACTAACAGAAAAATTTTAGTTTTTGCATTTCAGATGAATCTGTCATGAGTTATCCTGACTACGCCGAGAGACCTTTTTTTTGAGGGGTCACAGGAGATGACCTGTCCACGCTTTAATTTTCAATATTTTTCGATGAAAATTTCACATACTACTTATGAAATATATATCTTTCATATGGTAAACCGATGGAATGAAATATTTTGTTGGTTAATTAAAAAAAAAATCGTAAAAATGTACCTGTTTTGCGCCTGTGAAACCCACCTAACCCCTTAACAAGGCGAATCTGCGTGTTATAAAAAAGCAATTAGCAAATTACAATAGCTATCGAATTACAAAGTCAGCATAATTTCGCACTGAAATGTTGTTGTATGACCATTTTGTGGGTTAACGTGTCGTGCTATTCACCTAAATATCAATAGGGCTGACACTACTTATTATTAGTTTTAGACGGCCTCGGTGGCGTAGTTGTTGCGTACGCGATATTTTTTTTTTTTTTATCCTGGCTCCGCAAAATGACTACGCCACACCTAATGGTAAGTGTAACGCAATCCAGGAATAGTGTCGACCAAAGACAAACAGTGTGTCTATCGTTGGTCGGCACGATCATGCTGGCCTGCCTAACTGCTTCTTCACACTCCGTTTAAAGGACCCAATATTATAGGAAGGAGGGAACACGTGACTGTGACATATGACTGTGCTGTCCCAGGTTTGATTCTTGGGTCGGTGAAATTGGGTTTTTCTGTCACAAAATATTCAGTCCGGAGTCTGGAATAGTGCTATGGCGGTAGGCTCAACCCCTATCACATCGTGGGACGGCAATACGTAATGTGAGTGTAGTGGTTACGCTTCTGCTTTCTCCTATGGGGATTAGTGAGCCCGCATTTATGATTTCAAATATTGGCATGAGCAAAGGTGAGCACGTAGTAGGGATATCTCACTATCACGCTCGCGCGCGTGCACCGTATAGGCCATTTGCCATGGTGACGTCATAGTTTGAGTCGTCTGTTATTTGACAGATGCCCCCTTGATCAGATTTGAATGACTTCTAATTTATTTTGTTATGGATGTATTAATGAAATTCTTTCTGCAATAGGTTTTGGGTAACGTAAATTATTGATTATAATAATAAAACAATCAAGTCACCCACCCTATTATAGTGTGTAATACAAATGTAGTGTCTTATATAACAATCTATTTGGAAGTCAAACGACATCGGGGATATAGCTCAGTGGCAGAGCAATCGACTGCAGATCGATAGGTCCCCGGTTCAAATCCGAGTGTCCCCTACATCATTTTTATTTATAGTCCCACTTAACCGACTTTAATAAGTGTAATAGCGTGCCACGCCATTTAGCAAAGTCGAGTTACTAAAACGTTATTTAGTGAAAAATGTATTACTCTCTGATTTAATTTGCGAACAATTGCTTGTTAGTAATTCATACACCATTCGACGACAGAATTATCTATGAATCTTCCAGAAACCCAAAATAGAGTTTGACGTATGAATTTTTCATATTAGCTTGAAAGTCTTGTTACCTAACAGACTTTGACTCAATTTTGACTTGCCATGTAATTTGATAAGTGATTAGCTAGTTTCGACATTGATTAGCCTTTCAGAAACCGGGTGTACGGATTGTTGTGAAAGTCGGCCTTAAAATTATAATTAATGATGCTGTTTACGGCCAGGCGTGATGATTGTACTCATCAGGTGTTCATTGCTCTGCCTGTTTGTTGGCTGGCTTGACTTTTGCTATAAAAATGTCACCGTACGTTATCTAACCCTACATAGTTACGTAGGACTTTACTCATCGTCTGCATAATTATGAAACAATAGTCGCGTGCTGATGTCAGCATGGTCGGTTCGTTTTTACAACCACGACGTACATACCAAACATTTAGACGATTCTGACTGGGAACTAAATTGTTAAGCGTTGAATCCTAAAATTATTAAATAGTAACATTTACAAGGTCCCTTGTATGCGAGGGGCCGTCTAGGTTCGTACCACCGCTTTGTCTATTTCTACCGCCAAGCAACAATGTGTAAGCACTGTTGTGTTTCGGTTTGAAGGACAGTGAAGCCAGTGAAATAACTGGGCATTATGACACTTAACATTTTATGTCTCGGGGTGCCGAGCGCAGTTCAGTGTCATATAGAGCTTTGTAATTTAAAGTTCTGTGCGGTGTTGCTTCTGTTTGTGGGCGTGACGCTTAGCATCAGGCGAGCGACTTGCTCGTGTCGTCATTCAATTAAATAAAAAAAAGGTATGTGCCAACATTTTGGAGGTTTTAAACTTGCAGACCGGAGTCATCATTCGTTTATTTATTTGATAAATAATAACAAGCGGTCAACACAGTGTAATGAAGCTCCAGGTCAGGTTACATAGCTTGGCATATTTTCGACGTTCCCACGGTCTGTTTCGACCTACTGCGGGTAATGTGATATTGCGCTGAGCAAATTTTGTTTTTTTTTTCGCATACATCAGTAATTCGCCTACAAATAACTATGTTTTGCTTTGAATAATTGTTTTAGCTATTTATTTTGTTTCTAAATAGATGTTGATGTGTTTTTAAGTTGAGCTTAATATAATGGTATAGTCCGCCTCCTTTGTTTATTTGTTCAGGGTATAGGCAAAGGTCCTGGGTAAAATTTGGAAATCAGGAAACATTTTGTGCGCTGCTAAAAGCTATTTACCCCGGATTCGATGTTCCAACATAAGGAATGTCAGATAAACGCTTTAAAACTAAGCCATCTTTCTATAACAGATGAAAAAACATGCACAAACCTCACACTCTAAGGAGGGATAATGCTAATATTATGAGGTGAAAAGCAGGGTGATAATAATAATGGTATTATATTCCTGGTAATTTGGACGTCCGCCTACAAGGTGGACAGACGACCTGATAAAGGTCGCAGGAAGTCGCTGGATGCAGGCCGCTTCCAACAGGTTAGTCTGGAAATCTTTGGGAGAGGTCTATGTTCAGCTGTGGACGTCCTGTGTTTGATGGTGATGATGATTCCTCATAATATGTTTAGATGTTGGCAGCCCTGACATAACGTAACTTTTGATCCAGAATGTATACGTAGATATGCATTCGTAGTGCCCGTTTTGATCGGCGGTAACAAATTCATGTCCTTGCCACCGGCGCAGATGCATTAATAGCTACGTGCAACGGGTACAAGGTCACCGCATCTAGGTCGACGCGTTTTGGTACCTAACTTGTTCACGCACCGCGTTCTATGCACTATTGTGGATTTTAGTTTTATAATCTGTTGACTGAGGCATAGACAATTTTTTTTTTATTTAAGGAAATAATTTTGAATTTGGAATGATAGAAAAATAAATGCCAAGCAAAGGAATTTTGTAAGTTGCGATTGTGAATTTATATTAAATCTATTTGTGACAAATTTCATTGTCTTTACCATTGTCTAGAGCAAGAGTCTAGACTATACTCTAGATATCTCGTTAAAATAGTTTACTATTCACGGGACAACACTAGCAAATTAGTTATTATGTGAAGCGGCATACACGTATAGTTTAATTTTTTATTAGCCCTATATATTATATTCGTCCCACTGCTGGGCACGGGCCTCCTCTACTGAATGAGAGGGATCAGGCCTTAGTCCACCACGCTGGCCTAATGCGAGTTGGCAGACTTCACATACGTTCGAAAAATCTTATCGAATTCTCAGGTATGCAGGTTTCCTCGCGATGTTTCCTTCACCGTTAAAGCAAGCGATAATTAACAATTAATATACACGTAACTTAGAAAAGTCAGTGGTGTATGCTCTTGGGGCTGGTTTCGAACCTGCGACTTTCGTCTCGACAGTCCATACCACTCCCCGATGAGCTATCGCTGCTGTGTCCCCGATGAGCTATCGCTGCTATAGTTTAATTAGAAGATAAGATTTTTGTATAAAAATTCGGCTATACATATTTAATGGAACTAAAAATTCATGAAGATGGCCTGATCGTATTGTAAAGTATAATTTTTATTCGAAGTAACTTTTATAAGCCATTTTTTCCATTTTTTCATTGTTTCATGATGCGATAGGTTGCTGGCTTATCGCCATAACGGACACTGATTTTTTCGGACGCTTATGCTTACAGCCCAACCTTGAGTGGGCTGCTTTCAGTTTTACCGGACTTGTTGGTGAGCGCTTTAGGCGTTCTCAACCCTAACATTTAAGCAACCTGAGAGCACCCCCTGTGGGGCAGGAACCTCGGCTCAGGACGGTCGCTGGAAAAGAGGGCAGAGACATCTGCGATTAGTGTTATTGGGGGATTTTTAAACTAGTCATCATCATCGGCTGGCGGGCCGGTACTAGGGTCGGGGCAGCAGGGTTTACGGTAAATCGGTCTTGTAGAGTGGAGTTGTTTGTTGAACCATTGCCGCGCTGTTTATGTGTGATTTTTACCAACCGAAATCTCAAACACAAATTGTAATTGGCCGACCTGGGAATTGAATCCAGGATCTTACCGGCTTTTTCGAGCTTATTATGACACTAGGCAACATGTAGAGTAAAGAAATAATTAAATATTATTAGCGTATCTTAAGGACGTTATAAATTTACCATTATCACGATTGAAAATCAGCACTGTACTGCGGTTGGCGCCACTGCCCAGCACAAAAATATGTTTAGTGGTCCCTGTCACAACCATGGCAATGCAATTGCGTAACATTCTGTTAGCTATTTAAATTATTTATTATGTATGTATGTATTATGTATGTATCTTCTTTCAATCTTCGACTTGCTCTTATCCCTCTCGCGGTGATGTCGGCGCAACATGCTTTTTAACACATTACAGAAAAATTTGGCTTGTAGCTTTTACAACCGGTCTACTGCCCGACGTCAACTCCTCTAGGGAGAAAACACCCAGAAACAAAGCTTTGTGGGTCACACAAACATTTGTCGCGGTGCAGGATTCGAACCCGCGGCCTATCGCTTTACTTCGGCTACTCGCCTACTGCGTAACGGAACCTTTCTTTCAAAAGCCTACAATTGTTAAAGTTATCTCCCCACAATCCAAGCAAAACATAAAAGAATACATTAAAAATAGGCTTGAAAAATACAAAAGGGTTGCGACACGGGTTTTTTGAACATAATGGGAATTATTCACAATGTCGTCACTCAGAAAGTAGAGGAAAGCCCACAAACAGCGGGCCGGGTGACGGACGCCCGATGTCGCACGTTAACTGGCTATTTGCGAAATTTCTATACATCAAACTTTACCGCACAAATCTTAAGGTTCAGTACAAAAAGTTGAAAATAACTTCCAGCTTGTTAAAGGACTTTTTTAATATCATGAATTACAAGGTAGGTCCCTCGTATGCGAGAGGCCGTCTGGGATGGTACCACCGCTTTGTCTGTTTCTGCCGCTAAGCAACAATGTGTAAGCACTGTTGTTTCGGTTTGAAGCACATTGAAATTCCTGGGCATTGTGAGACTTAAGATCTTATGTCTCGGGGTGACGAGCGCAATTCAATGCTATGCAGTGCTTTGTAATTCAAAGTTCTGTGTGTCCCCATCCAATACACGTGGTACTCAGATATGGCACACCACACGACGCGAGTATTCCTTTTTCGTCAATCGCTGTTACCGCCAGCGTTTGCTCGTTTTTGTCATGTTTTGGTCGTTTTGTGCGCTCGTCCCAGCTCGCCCAGCTTTTTTGCGTATTTCAACGAAATTCACTTAGCTCCCTCTGAATGCAGCGATTTAGTTGAAAGTTGAGTGGATAAGAGTGGTGTGGAGTTGTTTCGAGTAATTTAAAGCAGTGCACATATCGTCGTGTATATCAGAAGAGGCAGGCGGATGTGCAACTAGAGAACTTACAGTCCACCTTGTTTATTTCCGTCTCATGATGTGATAGGGGTCGAGCTTGTCAGTATATCGCACACAGATCCAATCGCGAGGAAATTATCATTTTTCTCGGTGCGCGAGTAGCCGGCTACGAAGCGAGGCGGTGGGTTCGATTCCCGCACCGAGTCCGAATGTTTGTGTGATCCACTAATATTGGTTTCGGGATTAGGTGTTGTGGGACCGCAAGTCCCTGATAGTTCCTAATACCCAATGTGTGTGACTGTTGGGTATATTTATTTAATAGTCTCGTGGCCGTACTTTTGTTTCTGATGTGTTCAGATTTTTGGATATTTTCAAATATTTAACAACTCAAGTCACCTCCACAGATTTGCGAACGTGCGGTTAGATCCATCGTGTACAGTTATTACTGGCCAGATATTGTCAAGTGTCGTCCGACACCAAGTGACGTGTGCCAGAAGCCTTGTTAACAAGGACGGTAACATTCATGCTTTTGGTTGAACACGCTTTCAGGAGGCCTTGATTCGGTTATGGCCTTGAATTTCAAACCCGTGCAACTCATATGGGATTTTTAGCATCGAAAAACTCAAATGCACATTTTGATAAAACGAACTGAAAGTAGTTTTGATAGTTTTCTAAAACGATGACAGTTCTCGCTTACGTCGCGGGGAATGCTGTTTATTGCTACCGCCCCACCGGGGGGAGGTGGAACGGTTATGTTGGGTTCTACCGGCCTTACGACCCAGCGAACCGCCCGGGAGAGATGGAAAACATCCGGGCGACCGCTGGGCCGAGTCCCTAACACTATTTACACCCTATGCCGGTAACTACCAACCAAACCCCCGCGGTGGCCTTCTTCGGCGCATGTGGAGCGGTCCCGGTGTCTCCTTGGGAAAGCCAAGGATTGCTGCCGGACTCGCTTATGGTGCTGCCACACCGGTGTTAGAAAATGTTATATAACATTTTATAACAGCGGTGTGGCAGCATCATTTAGTAAATATTTCTTAACAATTTGTAACATTTTTTAACCGCGGGCGGCAGTACTTTTGAGAGCGGCGCCGTCAAAGGAGCCGTCAAAGAAGCCGTCAAAGAAGGGCCGATGTCATGTTTTCAAATGTTATAAAATGTTAGAAAATGTTTTTGTTAACATTTTATAACATCGGTGTGGCAGCACCATTACTCTCCATACGTCAAGTAGCAATAACCACTAGTGGTTATTGTTACTTGAAATATGATGAATTAAAATACATAGTATGATTAATTATACAGTGTAACCTGGATAAGTTGGTCCTGGATATGTGAGAAACCTCTGTCATTGATAATTACAACGAGGTCCCGAAAATAATAAAGATAAGGTGACATTTATCCTTTTATACAATATTCATGTTGTATTCTGAAACTAGATTTATACATTATAAACACCTCAAGCAAAATTCACAGAGCTTACCCGTTTTAAAAAAATCCGTAGCAAACATAAAACCGAAACAGGCATGGAAACCACAAAAAATCTTACAACTCACTGTTCAAGTGAATGAGTACATCAGAAATTTCAGGATAATCACGGATAGTGCAATTTTCCAGTCGGCGTGCGGAGTTAAACACTCTAGTTTGCCGAAACGAAACAAAAAGGATGGAGGGTAGAATGAAAAAAACGAAAATAAGCGCGTCTGTCGACGTATGGAGGCTGTTTTGGAATATCGGCTTGTGTTATGGAAACGGGGATGGAGTAATGTGCAAATGTGCTGAGTTGTTTTTTTTATTTCATTTAATAACGAGACGAGCAAGTCGCTCGCTTGATGGTAGGCGCCACGCCTGCCCATAAACAGAAGCAACAACACACGGAACATTGAATTACAAACAAACGGCATGGCACTGAACTTAGCTTGTCACCCCGAGACATAAGATCTTAAGTCTCATAATGCCCAGTAATTTCAATGGCTTCAAAGTCTTCCAAACCGCAAACACAACAGTACTTATACAATTTTGCTTGGCGGCAGAAATAGACAAAGCGGTGGTACCAACCCAGACGGCCTCTCACATACTAGGGACCTACCACCTTGTAAAAGTTATAATCTGTTTAACAAAACGATCCAACTGCGACGATATCTTGTAGAGTTGTGAGTGGCGGTCGACTGAGCAGTTTCGGTTCGATTCCGTGTAATCTCGGGGTTGGTGACAGCGCGTCGCAGACTCTATTGCGCGTACTGTCACACACAAAACCATTGCCGAAACATCGAATATTTTGAATGATAATTATCTTTTCACCTGCCTTATCACACTCGCAGTGGGGTCGTCGCAATATGATTTTTTACACGTTACAGAAAGATTTCGTTTGTAGCTTTTACGACCGGCCGCGTGCCTGACAATCCCTTCTGGGAAGTTTCCTCTATGATGATCTGATTAATGTACTGAAATAAGCAGCAGTCGAAGTTACTTTTTTCATCCGAGCACGGGATAATGACATTACACCTGATGGTAAGCGTAGTGCAGTCGAAAAAATCCAGCGAACACAGACAAACAATGAGTTTATCGGTGGTTACTAAAATCATGCCGGCCTGTATACATTTTTCACACTCTGAAGAGGGAAAAAGCAAATCGAGGGTCTGCGACAGGAAAAGCCTTAAATTGGATATGGCCGAGGTTCATATAGCAATATACAGCTTTTTTTTTGTTAGCAATTATCATTGGTCATTTACTATGACTGTAAAATGTGATTCTAAGTTCAATTTTTAGGTCAGGTATCATTTTTTTGTGAATTGTTAGATTCGAATGGAAATATGACGATTTAGTTCAATATTTGCCTACCCCGTCAGACATAGACGTGCGACTTTATAAATAATAACTATCGAATTTTCCCCTGAGTAGATATCAAAAGAAGTAAAAGGGTTATGGTCCACAACAAATTGTCAACGACTTATAGGGTGGCAATCTCAAAAAATCTTTTTACCCCTAAAGTAAGCAAGTATTAATGTAAGTGACAGTACAGCGCTTTTGGCGGCGGCGATATTTCCGGCGTAGCGCTCTGTCTGCTGCGATTCGACTACGCTGCGTCGCGCCTGCTTCAGATATCCCGCTAAACTGAGCATTTAACAATGAACATGTTTAGTTTCTTACAGTCACGACTATATACAATATATCGTCACTGGAAGGCAAATACTAAATCGGGAATAGGTGAAATTAACGGTAGAGTATTTTAAAGTGTTTTTTTACGATAATAATTCTTAATAATAATATGTATGACGACCTGGTAAAGGTCTCAGGAAATCTTTGGGGGAGGCCTATGTTCAGCAGTGGACGTCCTGTGTCTGATGATGATATGTATTAGGAAAGAAATACGATTCAATAAAATGCTATTGAAAATAAATGTAGTTTTACTTTAAGTACCCTACCCTTTCTGACTCCTCATTTTATTTCCATCCCTTGGTTGCCTGGAAGAGATTGCCTTGAGCGATAAGGCCGCCGATTGTACTTTGGTATCGGTAACTGTTTTACTTGTATGTATTTATTCCAATGTACAATAAAGAATTATAAATAAATAAAATACGTTTTACTGAAAATTATCAAGTAGGTAATTATTTGTATTAATGTATTCACAACATTAATTAAAATTTCTAATTACATGAAGTTGTACACACGGACTCACACCAGTAATCTCCTAAGGGGTAAGCACAGGTGTAACCCGTACACCCACATTTCGCTGCACTTTTTTCCGTCCCATAATGTGATAGGGGGCGAGCCTATCACCATACCAGGCACAAATTCCAAACCTCGGACTGATACTGATCATTTCGTGACTGATAAACCCAATATCACATTTACCCAACGCGGGAATCTAACCCGAGACCTCAACGCAGCAGTCGTACCGCGTACGCAATACAACTGCGCCACCGAGGCAATTAAAACTGTATGACTTAATAAAAACCCGGTAAAACTATGAAATGACATCACCTAGTTGTGTTTACAATTTTCCACTAATTAACCAATAGGTAAGGAACATAGACTAATAACTGAATGGCAACCACGAGATAGCAAAAGAAATAGAGGCAGACAAACTAGAAGATGGGAAGACGACATCAGAAAAATAGTAGGTCCAATATGGACTCGCATAGCGAAAGATAGAATAGAGTGGAAATCTTTAGAGGAGGCCTATGCCGAAAGACAAGCTGTAACCAAGAAACGACCGTTTACCGATACCTAATTTAAGTAAAAACAAAAACTGTAATAAAGTAAACATGTAGAAAAGAAAATCACTGTAAAAATAAGTTCAGCTATTATATTTTATTTATTTTTTAAGGAACATAGACGCGTCGTTGCTTCGCAGGTTAATACTCAAGGATAATGGAACAATGATATACTGATTACGAGTGGTAGAGCCACGCTGTAGACCCTGTATTGTATATAGCATGAATAGGCTGGCTCGACCGGGTCGTTACCACTGTCCCACAGTAAGCCGACGTAAAGTAGCAGCTTGTTGCTGCGTTTCGTACGGTGAGTGAGATATATGGAGGCCCAAATCTTCCTTTCTAAACTTTTCTATAGGATAAACATGCCGGCTCATCCAACGCCGGTTGGACTGGCCTAATACCAGGATCTCACTGAACACAGACGTTAAGTGGCACCTCTTGCGTTTCGTAGGTACGTGGTCAGTTTTCCGAAAGCCTATATCGCTTCTCCCTTTTCCGCGCCCACCCATGATCCTGATGTTGTGGGTGTTAATGGCAGGTGGAAATCATTTACATCAGGTGACCCATTGGCTCAACTGCCAGCCCCTGCTATAAAAAACTACATTTGATGGCAAGTACAGTGGACAAAATATAATGTCGATTGTGCGGAAACATTACATCCCTAAACGGTCGGCAAAATTATGCCGGCCTTAAGTTACTGGATATGCTGCGGCTCACCTCGCGAGCCACTATGGCGGGATTTTAATATGTATATGGTGGTCGGTATTAAGTCGGATACATTTTGTTTATAAATACACCCAACAGTCACACACATAGTCCTGACCCCACAGTTAGATACGTGTCTTGTGTCGTGGATATCAGGAACTACGAGAGACTTTCGGTCTCACAACACCCAGACCCCGAGACAAATATTTGTGGAACACAAAAATTGTTTGTCTTGGTCCAGGGATCGAACCCGCGGCTTCTCGCTTCACAGAAGGCTATTCGTCCGCTGCGTTACGGAGGCTGTCAATTATTTAACAAGTACCCTCACACCAGCAAACTTTATAGTACCACTTTTGTTTTCCATTGTTTAAATATTGTCGGTAAATTAAGTATAATACATTCATTATAAGTTAATCTCCTCTTTCTGAGATACGGGGCCCCTGGGACCTGGTGGGCACCGGCCCACGTCACTAACAACTTACGCCGCTCCTACTCATTTTTCTCGTGGTAATTAAGGTATCTGTTATAGTAAACAGGAAATTAAGCAAAGAATATTTTATAGTCGTTGTCTAATTACATGGTACGCACACAGTCTATGGCAGAATGTTCGATTAATAAGGGCATGTTCAACAGCGATTATATTTTAACTTGGTATGAAAGATCTATTAGGAAGTACTAATAACGCTATTATCTATAGAGCGTGTTTTTTTTTTAATTTTACTGAATGACGCGACAAGCAAGTCGCTTGCCTGATGGTAAGCGCCACTGAACTGCGTTCGTCACCTCGAGAAATAAGATGTTAAATCTCATAATGCCCAGTAATTTCACTGGCTTCAATGTCGTTCAAACCGAAACACAACAGTGCTTAAACACTGTCGCTTGGCGGCAGAAATAGACATAGCGGTCGTACCTACCGACGGCCTCTCACATACGAGGGACCTACCTTGTAAGTACCTCCTTGTTGTACCTCACTTTAAGTATAATTAATCATGGGCCCACAGGATGACTACGAGATGCAGTCAATTCGCCTAACTTTCCTCATATCACACTAATATTATAAATGTGAAAGTTTATTTGTTTGGATGTTTGTCCGTCAATCACGCTGAAACTACTGAACGGATTTTGATGAAATTTGGTATACAGACACGGTATGAGCTGACTTGGGTGATAGGATACTTTTTATC
This sequence comes from Amorpha juglandis, assembly GCA_949126905.1. Taxonomy (NCBI): domain Eukaryota; kingdom Metazoa; phylum Arthropoda; class Insecta; order Lepidoptera; family Sphingidae; genus Amorpha; species Amorpha juglandis. The sequence goes on along the minus strand of OX421373.1, from coordinate 15,174,277 downwards.
CCGATCAAATGCTCCCTTGGGATAAAACAGGAATCTTGATATAGAATCCTACATTATTCCTGATGAATGTAGGCTACTTTTTATCCCTGAAAAAGCAGTTAGGGCGGAGTCGCGAGGAAAAGCTAGTAGTATATAACATTGTGGACCGACGACTTGAAAAAGATGGCGTGTAGCGGATGGATGCGGGTTGCCCAAGACCGGGATGGTTGGCGCTCACTTGGGGAGGCTTACGTTCAACAGTGGACGGCAATAAGCTGAGATGATGATATAACATTTGTATTCAAAGAGTTAACAGATTAAATAAATTGTATATACAAAACAAGTGCACGTGCGGTTTACGGCCCGGCTGTTTACAGGCTGCACGAGTCGGAACTTTAATTTCCTAGCCACACGGGCGGAGTGACGCGGACTGTGCAACAAAGCATTTATTTTATAGTTTCACGTAGCGGACCTGTTCGCGCGTCTTGTGTGACGCCGGCTTTGTTTCACCTTCAATACCGTGACAACATATTTATTAACACATGTAATTTTATTTTGCGTATACAGATTTGTTGCAGTTTTAACCGACTTAAAAAAAAATTCTCACTTGGGTGCGGTATAGATTCTAACGGAACCCTAATACAGATCCTGTGCCGTATGTCTGTCTGTCAATGGCTCTTTCTTTTATCCGTAAGGCACTCGCCTAATGGTAAGCGCCACGCCTGCCCATAAACAGAAGTAACACCACACAGAACTTTGAATTAAAAGCACTGCATGGCACTGAACTGCGCTCGTCACCCCGAGACACAAGATGTTAAGTCTCATAACGCCCCGTAATTTCGCTGGCTTCAATGTCCTACAAACCCAAACACAACAGTGCTTACACACTGTTGCTTGGCGGCAAAAATAGACAAAGAGGTGGTAACAACCCAGACGGTCTCTCGTATATGAGGGAACTACCATTGCCTGCCCATAGATACTGTAAATAAATTGGTAACCCGATTTAGGATCGCCATGGGCCATAACATATATATATAAAACACTAGTGGGAATATTAGGTAGTTGAAGTGGTATTCATTAATTTCCCGGCACCGTCTGTCGAACTATGAATCCGTCTAATGAATTCCTGGAAATTTTAGTTCTGAATTTGTTGTTGCTACAAATAATCTCCTAAGCGTTCGTTTATTGCCACTTTTCTACCTGAAGTGCTCGATAAGTTGAAATATCAGATAGAATTTATTAAAACAAATATATTTCTATTTATTTCCATTTCAATTGAAAAAAACGACGTAAATTGCTCAGTAAGGCACTTTATGCCCAATATAGGATCGATCCCTATCGTATGTATAATAGATTATAGACTAGAATGCATTGGTTAAGTCTCTGGCTATACAGATGTTTCAAGACCTGAAAACGTTAACTTATATAAATATATTCTTCTTAAAGTTAAGTAATTTTAAGAATGGTCGACGCATTTGTATTGTTTAATGCCAAAAAAAGTAGTAGACAATCATGTGTTCCACAAAAATGCGAAATTTCTGCGATAAAAAAAAAAACAACATTTCATTTGTTTCAGAAAGATTTGGCTTGTAGTTTTTATGACCGACCGCCTGCCTGACATCAACCCTTCTGGGGGATACAACATTCATACCCGAAACAAATATTTGTGTATAAAACAGCAATTCATTTAATATTGTACCGACCTCTGTGGAATAACCGCTATTAATAGTGCTACCCCATTTTCATCAAAATCGAGCTCTCGAATTTAAAAATAGAATCCGTTGAACACAAACTGCCCTGCGACCAATTTAAAAATACCGTTCAGTAAGACCGAATTTCGTAGTGGTCGAATAAAAATTTTATTTGGTCGGCTTTAAAGTGCTAGTGGTGTGCGTGGTTCGACGAAAGCATTCTGAATTCAAACAATAGCTCGAGTGTCCTTCCCCGGAATTGGCGCGGAAATTTTTGTTATCTTTTCGTGTTCCCCGAACGGATTTTAAATTGAGAACACAAATGTTGGCGCAATAAAATGGCGCCGTATAAGTTAAATTCATTATAATTATTAACCAAATAATAGAATAAATACGCTAGTCGTTCTACCAAAAAGAATAAAATAAAGAAAGATATTTAAGTCACACATTTTTATACATTTTATTAAATTATGACAATGTAACTAATAAAATCCAACTACTGTTTTGAGACAGGTACATAATATTATGATTTACCTAGTTTATAGAATGAGGATGGACAAAAAAATATTTTTTAGGTAGTTAAGTGACCTCACATGTTTTATACAGCCAGGTGGTGTACAAAATTAATAAATACAAAATGAGTTTAATTAAAACTTATGTTAACTGTTATAGTCCATAAAATGTTATTCATTGCGCGGTAAAAATCTTCAGTTAAGCAATAAAATGGAAACACGTTTCGTATACAAGTAAAACGAAACTGTACAAATACAGATCTCACTCATTAATAGTGAATACTTTAATGGCATATCTTTGGTAGCTAAATAAATTGTAGGTTTTTTGAGCCATGAGAGAACGCTAAAGAATTCACATTGGAATGGTTTCCAGTTACGATTCTTTTCTCGTTTTGTGTCAGCTCATGAAGAAGCCCTGGGAAGTATATTTATAAAGATACATTAAACATTTATACATAGACGTCATTTTTACCGTATAGTTTATTGGGTCATAAAGATAAAAAAGTGAACATACAAGGTCGTGGTCCATCACATTCATGATGAAAAAAAACAATAGTATACATACATAGACTCCCCATAGGGGCAGGCAGAGACAACGGATTTCCATTTGCTAACTGGTGGGAGGATACTTGTATCCGACCGGATAGCGACCACCGTACACTGGTGCTAAAACCTGCCATAGTGGTTCACCTTGTGTGGGTCGCGTTCCAGGGTCAGCCAGTGTATATCCGGTTCTCCCCGGGGGGCTTGCCCCCTGATCCTATGATCGTGAATCCTTGGATCCTGGGATCCTTTTCCCATCCCTTTTTCGTTCCCCTCCTCTTGGCCCTGGGATGAGATACAGTCGCCAGTATTCTGTTAGCAGTTCATTCCAGGAACTTTGGCAGGCCGGCGTGATCTTGCCGACCTACGATGGACACATTGGTTGTCGTTGGTCGACACTATTCCTGGATTGCGCTACACTTACCATCAGGTGTAGCGTAGTCACTTTGCCGAGCCAGGATAAAAAAAATCTTTATCCAGTGAATTATTATAAGGCACAAAGCGTCATATTAGGCGGCCGGTGGCGGTGTTGTGTGACTGCTATAATAGCATGTGATAAGAGCGTATTGTTTCGTGATACCGAAGCGCCGCGGACCGCAGACGTGACCGATTGATTTTAGAACTGATTGAATTTCTACATCGATACTTTTTGAATAATGTAATTCGGTACTTTTCTGTGCATTATTCATATTTCATTTGAATTGTGATTTTTTTATTCGAATGAATGATGAGATGAGTAAGTCACAGGTAGTGTTGTGGATACAACGTTAACTAACTAAAAGGAGGTTTAAGGCCATGCCCCCAGCAAAACGCCGCGCGATCGATGTTTTTAGAGGCTATCTAGTCATTACTTAAAATAAATATTGATTAAAAAAATATACAATATATTTCTACAATCTGTCAGCTTTACTTTGTTCGATTCAAATTCATGTTAATGCTGATATATATTTTTAAATTGTCGTTATAAATGAACCATAAAAATGAGAAAAATGCAAAGATTCCGTGCGTCTCCTTTTAAAGTACAGAATGTTTTCAAATGAGATTAACATCACTAGATAGGCTATTTAATAACGAATATTTTGCCCGTTTTAAATTTTCGAAAAGACTAAAACCTGATTTTTTAAATCAATTATTCGCTAAATACGTGCATATTCTGCACGAAAACTCACACACCAAGTACACGATTTAGTATGGCGCGAGTCAGTCAAGGTCGTTTGCTCACGGAAGGCCCTTAACACAGCACTGCACTGCACTTGACACCGAGACAAAAGATTTACAAGGTGGTAGGTCCCTCGTATGCGAGAGGCCGTCTGGGTTGGTACCATCGCTTTGTCTATTTCTACCGCCGAGCAACAGTGTGTAAGCACTGTTGTGTTTCGGTTTGAAGGAAATTGAAGTCAGTGAAATTACTGGGCACTATAATACTTAACATCTTATGTCTCGGGGTGACGAGCGCAGTTTAGTGCCATGCAGTGCTTTGTAATTCAAAGTTATGTGTGGTGTTGCTTCTGTGTATGGGCAGGCGTGGCGCTTACCATACCAGACGAGCACTTTGCTCGACACGTCATTCAATCAAATAAAAAAAAAGCCTGAATCAGAATCATAATAGATACTGAACAGAAACATCACTAAGTTATTCAAGAAACCAAAGAAAGACGCCATACTGACGAACCTTTTCAAATAGAACCAAAGAAAAAAGCAAACAAAACCCAGAACAACCATATAATTAGAGAGAACAATTGCCAAAGCACAGTAACAGTTGAAGTCGACGACTAGCGGAGGAACTACGATTAATAATCAACTGTTACACACTGGCGCATTATTAAAACTATTATAGGAAGGGGTCCGTGAGAAAGCAACGACCAGGCCCACTCCTGTCTTTAACTACACGTAGCTACATTTAAACCATAGATGTGATGTGAGTGGAGCCACGCTGTAGACAGCTTTGTTTACACGGGGCTATGTCACAGAAAACCGACGTAAAGAAGCAGTTTATTGCTGAGTTTCGTATGGTGGGTGAAATATTCGAAGATTTATAACTGTCCCTTTCCTTAAATGTTGGCAACTCGTCCAAGATTCTTCTACTGTACTTCTGAGTACTGTGGGCGTTCACGAGCGGTGGAAATCATAAGTGAAACAACATCAAGTCAGGTCATAAGTGGAACATCAAGTGATCCACTTGTTTGTTTGCCATCATAAAAAAATATGTTATGAAGTAGTGACCGAAGTTTCCGTATCGTTTTCATGCTGGTTTCAGCCGCAGTTTCAGTTTCAGCCAGGCTGAATCTCGAGTTGATTAGCTGCCAGAAATTTTTCAACTTCAATTCGCCGCGAGTCTAGTTTAGATGGTCTAGTTCGCCCGATCTTGAGATCATCTATATTGAAACCATTGATTCACATGTCATCCTTTATTGATTTTTCCCAACACCTGCGTATATTTAATTAAATTAATTCCGTTACGGGATAATACCGCTTTGCATTCGCAGAAACTCGCTGAGCTTCATTGCTCGTTGTCAAAAATGCGTGACACTCGATCCTTGCTTACAGGAGTTACAGTGTTAGGTGCATGAGCGGTATAGTCGCGTATGTCTTCCTCTAATACATCAAGCCAGTGCCTTTTTGGCCCTCAAGCCCCAGGCAAAGGTGTTTGGCCATTGTGGTTCCAGACTGCTTGAAAAAGGATTATGTACGGTTTCGGTTTTTATATATTTTTTAACATGAATACAAATGTATACATAGTTTTCGATTCCTTTGCATCCTTGAAATATGTGTTTGAAAAAATGTGGTAGTTCGATCGAACATATTCCGTAAACATTGTTACATATCTCGTTTACTGACAAACCACTGTACAGCGACGACCATCGCTCAGTGCCATTTATAGACTGGCCAACAGCTATCGAGCGAAAATTAACTCTAAAACGATCGCTTACGAATTAATATCTGTATCAAAACAAGATAATGTTTAGAACGGCTAGAAATGTCAAACCTTAACCTAAAAACCGTGACGCCATTTTAGATGACTTCGGCAACCTTCGGCGCGCTTCGGCTACGTTCGCGAATCTTCGGAAACCAATTAGATGTGACCTCCAGCGCTGTTATGTTGCGTAGTTTAATTGATAGATTGTTCTGACGTCAACAGGTCGAGTTAGGTTGGTTTATCAGTGGAAGGGTGTCAGTCGATGAGATAAGGACACCTTGTATCATGAACTATGAGAGGCCGGTATTGCTAACGGATAAAACTGGAAGCTAATTAAATTATATAAATTATACGCTCGTCGTATGTCATGCGAGAGGAATATTGAAAAATAATTTAAAGGGACATATCTGTTTGGCCTTTTGAAAGCTTCGTGCTTTTTTAGAGATCCGTGTTTGAAATGTTAAAACCATGAACTGGGGCTTAGGCAAGAGGGGTTTGTTTAAAAACTAACAAGGTTATTTATTAGTAATTTAGGATAGATAAACTCATTTTCCTTTACTTCATAAGTAAAGATTAGATACCCGTTTTGATTACAATAAAAGTCTAAACATGACCGTAAAATAAAAGCGCACATTTTTTGTTATAAGTTATAAGCATTAAATGACAGTTTTAAGCCTAAAATTTAATAACATTTCAGCAACATTTTTCTTTTATAATTTTTCTTTTACTGTTTAAATGTTTTCGAATGCCCTAGAATCCATTATTTTAATTTATTTTGTATGCAGTGGTGTTTTGTATGTCAGATCTGTGTCGAAAGAAAACTCGATATCATAATAAAAAAATGAAATACAAATTGATCAAATAGAGCATACTTTCATTTGTTGCCACTGCGCAGCCGTGGAAGGGGAATGCGAGCGTTCTGTGACGAAAATTCCATTCTTCTATTTTCAAATAACACATGTCAAGCTACACCACATAAAAATTTCAACTATAAGCCATAAAAAATAAGGATTGATGTCGCTTGGCTATCGTACAAAATATGGCGTCGCGATTCTAAATTCAAAAATGACTTGGCGAGCCTAATGACAAGGTTAAGTGTATAGAAACTGGTTCTAACATTCGCTCGGCCGTTAGTGAATAGACAAAAAACTTGGCGGCCATCTTGGACGTATGATGATTGCTTTTCTTGCTATAAAATTACATATTAGGATTTCTTTAGTGATCACTTTAAGAGGGTACACTTTATGCGATGTAATTACATCGTTTTTTTTTATTTAAGCAAACGAGGCGTGGGAATCGATTTGAATGTATAAAAAGTGGATTGTTTTTTAATGAAATGAAATGAAATATAGCAGAATTAGGAACGGATATATTATGTTTAGTGTATGTATAAACGTGATTTAAGGCATTTCAAATAACAGCAAATTCTGCTCATCATGTATCTATGAACTTTTAAAAATAAAAGCTGTCTATAAACTTCTGGAAAAGAACTATCTTAGATATTTTAAATAAAAAGTGTAATTTTGAGGCTGACTGGACTGACTGCCTCAGTGTCGTAGTTGTATTGCGTACACGGTATGACTGCTGATATGAGGTCTCGAGTCAGGAAAGTAATATTGGGTTTTCTATCACGAAATGCTCAGTATCAGCCCGGAGTCTGGAATTGTGCCCGGTATGGCGATAAGCTCACCCCCTATCACATCATGGGACGGAAATACGATCGGCGAAATGTGGGTGTGCTGGTTACACTTCTGCCTACCCCTTCGGGGATTACAGACGTGAGTGCGTATAGAATTTTAAGGCAGAAACTCTCGCTGATCGAGTTTTTAATAAAAAAAAATCAACCAATTTAAGAAACGCGGTCCGTCGACACAGTATTTTTATCGGCATGCTGTAATGTAATATTACGAAATAAGTAAATAAAATCAAGCTTGTGCGAATATTGCACCATTGCATTGGTATTTGGGACTTCTTAATAATTATGATTAAATATGTCTTCGATGAATAATTACACAAAACTAGGTTAATGCAACGTCAGTTTTATAATATGTATAAATAAGTTTTTAGGCAATAAGATGACACATTCTAATAAAGGACACCGAACAAACAACATCATGTATTAATTAAAACCTATATTATTACATGGCGACCCTGCCAGCGGTATCCATTATGGGATACCACATGGCCTTATGGCCATGGCCACCATGGCTACTTATTTTGAAGACATTTAATTAGAAGAAGAAAATCAATAATCAAGACTAACTTATAAGAAGAAAGAACATTTAAAAAATCAATATCATCATGGAAAAATCAACGCCAACGGAGCAGCTTCGGCCACAACGCAATACCAGACAGAGCGTTGGAGGAAATTATCAAGAAAGAAGAAAGAAGGTTTGGAGGAGTCCAGGGTATAGCCCGGCCCAACCACAAAACTACAGCCAGAATCATCAGCAGTGATGCCGTACAACCTCCACATCTGCGCCAGCTCCGCTCGCCCCTAAGCCATCATGCCATCACGAACAGCCATCATCATCGTCAACGCGCTTCTTACCAACAAAGTTTGAAGTAAGAATTACAAAAAGTATGTAATTTTCAATATATTTTTTTTAATGTCCATAACTATTTTAATTTACGTTAATAATTTTGTTAACGAAATAATTTTATGTGTTTATGAATATGTCATGTACTGCAAACGAAATTTTAGAAGATCGTTATCGTTTACAGCGAGCCCAGTATGATGTCAAGCAGAGTTGTTATAGAGTAAATTAAGATGAAAATTAATGTATGATTAGAAAACTTACTCCGTAACTTATAAAAAGGGTGACCTTATTCTTATAAAAAATCAAACTGGAACTAAACTTGAAAATATCTATAACGGCCCCTACGAAGTTATTGAGGAAGTTTCTCCTAATGTTAAGATTTTAAAGGATAATAAAGAATATGTTATACATAAGAATAATACTAAGAGATATTTTAGTTAATATTAAGTACTTTTATTGTATATTTTATAAATGTTTGGTTATCTTTGTTACTCAAAATATGTGAAGTTAAATTCTAAACTTAGTAACAGTTTGTAATAGTATAGAATTTTTTCTTAATTTTTTCAAAAAAAAATTCTCTTTCCTTCAATGGGGAAGGGTAGCAGGCCCTTTTTCGGGGGAGTTGTAATGTAATATTACGAAATAAGTAAATAAAATCAAGCTTGTGCGAATATTGCACCATTGCATTGGTATTTGGGACTTCTTAATAATTATGATTAAATATGTCTTCGATGAATAATTACACAAAACTAGGTTAATGCAACGTCAGTTTTATAATATGTATAAATAAGTTTTTAGGCAATAAGATGACACATTCTAATAAAGGACACCGAACAAACAACATCATGTATTAATTAAAACCTATATTATTACAATGCTGTCGTGCCAGTAAACCACGTCACAACGGTTGTTTAGCTAATCACTATCGATCGGGAGCGGTGCATTCCCCACTCAGCACTACTGACCAAAACACGGACTTTACTCGCTGTTCACCTGACTACATACATACATTTTTTTTATTTGACGAGACGAGCAAGGCGCTCGTCTGATGGTAAGCACCACGCCTGCTCATAAACAGAAGCAACACCACACATAACTTTGAATTACAAAACTACATGGCACTGGACTGCGCTCGTCATCCCGAGACATTAGATGTTAAGTCTCATAATGCCCAGTAATTTCACTGGCTTCAATGTTCTTCAAACCGAAACCCAACAGTGCTTACACACTGTTGTTTGGTGGCAGAAATAGACAAAGCGGTGGTACCAACCCGGCCTCTCGCATACGAGAGACCTACCACCTCGTAGAAACCTTGTAGATTGTAGATAGAATATTCTTTATTGCACATCAAATAAAGTAGGTTAAAAGCGAGGATCTTACAATAAGACTGTTTATGATGAACCTCGTCTATACCACTGAACTAGGCAGGACCAAACCTTCATATGTCTCATGGTAGGTACAGTGCAGTCCAAATATAATGTCTAACGTCAAGAGATCACTCGACGCTAACACTGAAGAAGTACACTGGCTGACCTTAAATAAATACAGCCAACAGTCTACATAGTCCTGACCCCACAGTAAGATACGAGTCTTGTGTCGTGGGTATCGGGAACTACAAAAGACTTTCGGTCGCACAACACCCAGACCTCGAAACAAATATTTGTGGATCACACAAACATTTGTCTCCGTGCGGGAATCGAACCCACGGCCTCACGCTTCGCAGCCGGCTACTCTCAAAACCTTAGTACGCGACTTGCCTCAACGAGCCGCTATGGTAGGATGTTCATAAGTACGGTGGTCGCTATCACATACCCACTTACCAACAAATGAAATGTGTAGTTAAAACACTCATTTATTATTAATACGGCAATAGTTTCGTAGGGAACAAAGACAAACTGCAGGCCGACCACCCTGATCAAATATTAACGAACATGCCGGTTGATTGCACTCCGACGATAAAGTTTTTCTATTTTAAACTGCAGTTTCAGAAGTCTTTTTGATAATTGTTGGTCAACTCATAAGACTTATGGACGGTTGACGAGAGATAATACGTAAGCTGTTGGTCACGCTCGGATGGTGACACATGGTGTTAAAACCTGCCATAGCGATCCACACACCTTATGTGGATCGCGTTCCAGGATCAGCTAGTGTATATCCAGTTCTCCCGAGGGGCTTGCAACATGACTTGAGGATTGGTTGGGCCTGCATCGATCATCCGCCTGTCCTGTCGCAGGCCCCTCGGTTCGCTTCTTCCCTCTTCGGAGTGTGAAGAAGTATTTATACAGGCGTATGATCATTGATAAACTCATTGTTTGTCGGTGGTCGCTGGTTTTTCTTACCTGCACTGCGTTTACCATGAGCTGCCGTGCAGTCACTTTGCCGTGCTCGGATAAAAAAATCTTTTTCAGCTCTTCAGTGTGGCCTAATTCTACACTGCAGCACGTAGCTGAATGAGGGATCCCGTGGTTAGAGCGACATACTTGTAGTGCTATTTGTATGATACAAATAGCGTGTAAACGTTGTGTTCCAAAAATACACAAATGCCTTTTTCATTTTACTCTATTTATTGTTATCATCCTTAATGACAAAATGGGAAGGATGCTCCCCTAATGGTAAGCGCCACGCCTGCCCATAAACAGAAGCAACACCACACATAACTTTGAATTTACAAAGCACTGCATGACACTAGACTGCGTTCGTCACGCCGAGACATAAGTTGTTAAGGCTCATAATGCCCAATCATTGGCATCAATGTATTCAAACCCAAACACAATATAGCTTACACTCTACTGTTTGGCGGCAGATACAAACAAAGCGTTGGTACCAACCCAGACGGCCTCTCGAATACGGGAATCATCCTCGTAAAGTTCATGCCTATATCCCGACGGGGTGGACTAAATATTGTATAAATATAATAGTGTAATATTCGCGTAAACATTATCAAATCATTACGTACGGTCAGAATTTCCAAAATTCTCTACTCAAAAACATTAGCAAAACGTAAACGCAAAGGTGACAATCCCCTCAAATAGTATCCAACTGGCCGGTATCGATTGTCGTCCGTCCGAAATGCACCGTTCAAATATTAAAAACAATGTTTGGACATTTTTGTAACGGATCGATAATTTCCACCGCTGTGCATGGCGTACTCCTATCGGCTTCAGTGTAATCAAATATTGCGGGTTTGGTCATTTTCGATTGTGAAGTTAAAGAAGGAAGTCTGGTTGAATTATTGATAACTCTTTATACCTATTTGCACAAATAATGACAGATTAAAATGGTTAGTTTTTTTATTACAGACCGACATGACTCTGGTGACCACCGATAAACTCATTGTTTGTCGGTGGTCGCTGGTTTTTTGGTGTGCACTGCGCTTACTATCAGGTGTTTGCCGTGCTTTCTTTTTGTAATAGAGTAAATGATTTCAAAAGCAAACTAGAACTCCCGATGTTTAAATGTGCTTAGTTTGAAACATATCTTTTTTTTCTTTTTTTTTTATTATCTCATAATTTATCTATCTAAAATTTATAAAATTATTTTCGTAAATCTAGTGGCGTCACCATCTGAGGGTTCTATGCATATGCTATAATGTATGAAATAAAAAAAAATCGTTTTAATTATTTATCGACTGTGGATGTACTGGTTACACCTCTGTCTACCCCTACAGGGATAACGGGCGTGAGTGCGTATGTATGATATATTATTATAATTCATTAATATAAATCTGTTTCATAATTAATTGCTAGTCATTATGAGGTTTTAGCGAAAACTCTCGACAGTAGGGTCAGCCACTCGCCCTAACCATTTCATAAAACAGTTTAAACTGAGAATCTGAAGAAACTAGGTACGCAAACCGTGCCTTGCCATAATGACAAAAAAAAACTGTCACTTTGCCCATGGATAATAATACACAGTGTACTGTGTATCACATCATGGGACGGATATAGCCTTGACGAATCGTACTGTGTCTGTGAGATGTGAGCTTACGTATATTGTATGTTAAAAGTTAAATTTAGATAACACAATAGCATTTGCATGTACCTAAACATGACGTCATGCTATACAAAAATATGAAAATGATCACAAACACAAAAACATTAATGACGTCATCACGAAGTAGCTATTGTCAAATGGGTTGGTTATGCCCGTACCTATGTGCGCAAGTTTTGTGGGAATTTAACAGTGGTTGCGTAATGGAAATTTCGTTTATGGTAATTTTATAACTGATTCACACGGTTCCAGTTAAGTTGATCAAATTCTTATTAGCATATTTTTATAGCATAGATCGCTAAACGAGCACGTAGTTTTTTTTTATATCATAGGCCGGCAAACGAGCAAGTGGGTCACCTGATGGTAAGTGATCTCCACCGCCCATGTACGCCCACCACCAGAAGAATCATGGGCGCGTTGCCGCCCCTAAAGGAAAGGATAATTAAGGGATTAGGAAGGAAAGAGAGGATTTGGGCCTCCGGATATCTCACTCACTGTACGAAACGCAGCAGCAAGCCCCTACTTTACGTCTGTTTTCTGAGACAGTGGTGACGACCCGGTCGAGCCATGCATGCTGTAGACAAAACTACAGCGTGGATCTATCCTCGAAAAATGGGGCTATGGAAGTATCTGATGATTCTAAACTCTTCTTCATCCACCTGCCAATATCTATCCCACTTGCGTAATATGTATGAGTAGTATTGACAGCCTCCGTGGCGCAGCGGGCGAGTAGCCGGCTGTGAAGCGAGAGGACGCGGGTTCGATCCCCGCACCGAGACAAATGTTTGTGTGATCTACAAATATTTGTTTCGGGGTCTGGGTGTTGTGAGATTGAAAGTCTCTCGTAATTCCTGATACCCACGACACAAGACTCGTATCTTACTGTGGGGTCTGGACTATGTATGTGACTGTTGGGTGTATTTATTTATTTATGAGTGCGTACTGTTCATTTTTACATCTCCAAAGCTAACGTTATATAAATTCGGGGTTTCAAAACAACTCATTATCCAATGTCGTAGTTTCCTCGTTGCTTATTGAATTTAAAATATTTTCGTTTTATTGTTAATTTTGTAATCAACATTGTTTACTCCATATTGTCGTTTGGATTTCCCCAAAACTCAATTGTTCACGAGATGAATTTATTTATGTTGTGGGATAATTAAGTACCACAATGTTAGTTGACGTCATTTGAAATAATTCGACATTTTAGAATGACCAATATAATAATACTAGGCCCTACATTATATTGAGTAGTGGTGCCACACTGTCGATAGTTTTGTCTACAGCATAAACCGGGTCGTTACCACTGTCTCACAGAAAACCGACTTAAAGTAGGGGGTTGCTGCTCCTTTCGAACCATAAGTGATATATCCGGAGTCCTAAATCCCCCTCCGCTTCCGAATCCCTCAATTATCCCTTACCTTTAAGGTCGGCAACGCGCCTGTGATTCTTCTAGTATTGTGGGCGTACACGTCAGTCCACCCCGTGACCATGAAGGCTGAAAAGCTTTCGAAACGTCGGGATCAAAATTCATAAAAAAACGGGGTAAAATCCGTTTAAATTGGTTTTATTTCAATATAAAATTGTGGCATGTAGATCTAGTATTCTATGCTTGTAATGTTATACTAGTCTTTTATGGAATGCCAATGACTGCCCAGCAGTGGGACTTCGTAGAATATTGTTATTATGAAGATCACATTGGTCTGAAATGTATAACAATCTCTACGTTACATACAAAGCGTGTTAAGGATGAACTTCAAAATTTGATTATTAGCTACATGCCAAAATAACATTTGGGGTTTTCCGTAATAAACAAACCGATATAATATGTTAATTAGCGTCTTAGTTTTTAATAGATTCGATACGGTTATCTCATTATTCGGCAAACAAGCTTCCAGTTTGTTCTATTTTTGATTCCAAAAACATACGTGATTTTACAGAAAATTTAACGTCTTTTACAGAGTGGCGTAGCTAGCACGGGTGACACGGATTTGGGTGTCACCCCTAGAATGAAAACAATAAAATGAAATTTTTCATGTGTTTTTAACCGATTTCGTAAATGGAGGAGTTTCCTAATTTCCGAGTATTTATTTTTACCCGACTTCAAGTGAGTAAGTCGTTTATTTTGTTCATGAGGGTCCGTTGTCGACCCATAACTAGTACCACCCCGGGCAAACGCCCCTCTCCCCATTTGTTTCGGGTCTGGGTGTTGTGAGCCCGAAAGTCTCTCGTAGTCCCTGATACCATCAGTTTGTCTGCCTTCAAAGGCTAAGAAATAAACCAAATTCTTTTTTTATTATTTAAATAGTTACTTTCTCCCCAGAGGGATTGACGTCTTATAAGCATGTTATTCCAACCTCACTACAAGTGGAATAAGAGCTAGTAGAAGAAGATTTAAATAGTTAGTACTAAATAAAACACTAACTACATACTGTTTATGAATATACGAGACTTGTATAAACCTAAATTCAAGCGTTTTAATGTAGGTAAGTTAATCTGGCTAGAAAGTTATGACGCAACAGTAAAAATGTTGACGAACTTTCTTATCCCACGTGGGCTAGACAGATGTGAAAGTAGATTCTAGTGGTTCTATGTGTATAATCTTTTTATCATATCGAATACAGACATGCATAAACTCAAGCCTGTCTCCTGATGGGGTAGGCGGCATGAAGACTGAATAATACGTGTATTAGGAGGTTTATTATGTGGTATTTTCTTTTTATTTCATTGAATGACGAGACGACCAAGGCGCTCGCTTGATGGTAAGCGCCACGCCTGCCCATAAACAGAACATCGCAACACCGTACAAAACGTTGAATTACAAAATACTGCATGGCATTAAACTGCGTTCGGTACCCTGAGAAATAAGATGTTAAAACAGTGCTTAAACACTGTTGCTTGGCGGCAGAAACAGACAAAGCGGTGGTGCCAACCCAGACGGCCTCTCGCATACAAGGGACCTTGGTAGGTCAATCTTAATGGCAGTATGTCTATTCTATTCTATTCTATTCAATAAATTCCTGGAGTTTAACTAGGTAAGAATTATTTACCTACTATAAAAACGGTTATTTCTGATTTATGTAATGCATTTATAAGTAGGTATTTATATAGTTAGGTTCGTAATGATATCTGCATAATACACATTGGCTGACTGTGGTTCATAGTGAAATAAAACTAATTTAAAAGGATTTTACTGTGGACTGTCCACCCCGTGACCACGAAGGCTGAAAAGCTTTCGAAACGTCGGGACCAAAATTAAATTATTAAGAAACTGCGATAAAATCCGTTTAAATTAGTTTTATTTCAATGTGTAACTTTCGCGTAAACGTAAAAGATCCCAGAAGTAGTCGGTCGGTCTATTTATTCGAAGTAATTAATTATGTGTACCTGCTTGGTTTAAATTTTTGACAATATAAGAAGTCTGGTTAACCATATTCTAGAATGTTTTGATATTAAATCATAAAAATGTGCAGCGGACTCGCCAATGCAATGCTGCGCTATCGATATACACAGCTAGGCGCGTACGCTAGGTCGGGTGCATGCGGCGGTGATAGCGCGAAGGCCGCTAGCCTTGGTCGCGTAACCAGCTAAAAACCCTTATCTTACCTCTCACCACCACCATAAACAACCACACAATCCGAAATCAATTAACACACCAAACAAAAAAATAATATATCAGGAGCCGACGCAACAAGGCTCATTTTCCCGCGCTCACAGCCCTCTCAATGAAGTTCGCGACACACATACGCGGTCTTGAAGTCGCAAACTAGGAATGCACCGACTCGCGGCCAACTTCCCATCGCTCCAATCAAGTTCATAGATTAAGATTGGCGTTCGCCGTCCATAAACATGACTGATGACAATAAATTATAACGTGACTCCTGTATATTATAATGCAGTCAGAGTACACTTACCTAAATCCAGCGCAGTATCTGTCCATATGCACGTAGAATATCCGAGTATCGAGTGTTCAACGTAAATAGTTGACGAGTTGACTGATTACAAACTAGTATCTATAGATATACTTATTATATTTGCACTTGTTAATCACATACACCGCTAGTACTTTGTACACGGAAGGCACTACGTCTACGTACGTCTACATCACAAAATTGAGCAATTCGAAAAAAAACTAATGCGATAGTTTCACTGGGCGAGGTCATCGAACGCGGCGCGCCACCATTCCCGCTACATTTCAAAATGGAACGTTTAGTCCACAGTCCACACATTCACATTTCACAGAGAGTGCCGGGGGCCCGTTGCTCATCGGCTGATCGGCGTGTTCGGCGCCACCTCGAGGTCCATTCGGTAGTTTTTCGCAGGTTTCTGCGGCGATCGGGACGCGCGGCGCGTGCGGGGACAGCTCGCGCGCAACTGAAGATTGTCGTAGGTTAAGTTTTGGAAAAAAACACCGCTAGCTCAATTTTCCGTGTTAAGAGTCCGCCACGGTTTCACCGCACCAAAAACTCATCACATGATCATTCATGTTAGGCGCGCTGTCGGCAGCGACGACGTCGACAGCCGGCGCGCTGACCCTCCTCGTTCGCCCCACGAGGTTACTGCCGTTGTTTTGACAGCTCCATGAATTACATTCACAAGCATGTGTAGTTACTATGAGCGGGCGCACACTCGGCGACCAGAGGGCGCCACTGACGAGTCCGATTAGAAAAAATAAACTGCGCTCGCCATTAACCAAACAAACTAGCACAGCGCGTAAACACAACGAAATTACTGCCACTTTTCATTATTATTTCGCTATGCACCGACCGACGTCACCGAAATAGCAGACGCGGGGAGTTGTATGTAGCCGTCTCTGTCGCGCACACGGCTCGCTCCCGCCATTCGCTTCTAAATTCGAACATTCGGAATTTGAATTTGAACTGTCATCTTTTGTTTATTAGATTAATGTCGCGTGTTGATGTCGGGCGCGGGTCGTTTGTGGCGTTGGGGGCGGGGCGGCAGGGGCGCAGTGGTGAGCGCTGCGAGCGTGACGAGCGCGGCGAGCGCGGCGAGCGTGGCGAGCGCACGGCCGTGTGTACGTGCACGGAACTGCACATGTACTGAGTACGGATGACATTCGCACCGGCTTAACAACCAAGTTCAGGCGAACGCGGCGTCAATAAACTGGACTATGTTGTGATCTGGACTATGATGCAGTATGCAGCGTACGCGCCACGCTACCGCCGCCCCGGCACTCGATCTACACGAGGTCCGTTCGCATCATTGAGGAAACTGCGCGAGGCTGCCGAGTGCCGAGTGCCGAGAACCGAGAACCGAGAACCGAACGGCGACAACGCGCGTCCGATAGTTATAATCAAATCGCCACGGACAACTGACGCGGTGCGTCGCTACATGGCCCAGCTGCGCAAGGCTCGGCAGTCGCTTCTCGGCCGAGGTGCGGACTCTGAGCCAGACACCACGGGATAAAACATTTGTAGACTTAGATCTAGATATTTTTAGTTGACCATATTACCTTAATACTAATACGCAAATACGGCAATGATGTTAACAATTAATCAGATAGTCATTTGTTACTCTAGGTCTATCTAGGTCGTCTAAATCATGTTTTGACAAAAATAACTCATAAACGTCTAGTATTTTCGATTTCTCGCCAACTCAGATTATGTTGACCTACTAATCTGAAAAAAAAGTACATATTCAGCGAAATAATTTTGACACAGTCAAATTAGACATGCGCAACATGTTTTAATAATGTTGAATAAGTATTATTTCTACGAATTTCTATTTTCGTGTCAACAAAGACAAAATACTCAGATATATAATAAACTCCAGATATTTTCAGTTCAGAAATCGAACCTGCAACCGTGACATCATTGGACCGTCTTTCATTATTCAAGCCATTGTACTGGTGTAAAATAAACGCCAAGCATATTACTGTTATCCTACTAATATTATTATAAACGCGAAAGTTTGTAAGTATGGATGGATGGATGGATGTATGTTTGTTACTCTTTCACGTAAAAACTACTAAATGGATTTTAATGAAACTTTACAATAATATAGCTTATACATCAGAATAGGACATAGGCTACTATGTTTTTCAAAAATCAACCCCTGAAGGTTTTAAAAAGGGGATGAAAGTTTGTATGAAAAATCTAAACCGCTGAACCGATTCGTCCGTTCCCGTGGGATCTAATACAAAATTACATTCACGCGGACAGGGTGGCGAGCAAAAGCTAGTAACAAAATAAATATTTAAACACATTATATACTTTATTGTTTTTTATAACTAAAGGTTCTCAGAAGTAGTCCGTCGTTGGATGTTGACATTTCACAGGATATTAATATCGAATTACTGATCAGGATTGAATACCCTACTAATTTTAGGGTACCACGCCCAAAAAGTACCAATGGAACCCTATTACAAAGGCTACGACTCGTCTGCCTGTCCGAAGAGGGAAGAATCAAATCGAGGAGCCTGCGACAGGTCAGGCGGAAGACTGATGCAGGCACAGGAATACAAGGTGTACCCCTTTACTCGCCCCAATCAACCATCAAGTCCTGTCACTAGCCCCTCGGGAGAACCGGAATATATACTGACTGATCCTGGAACGCGATCCCCACAAGATGTGTGAGTCACTATGAGAGATTTTAACACCATGTGTACGGTGGTCGCCATCCGGGCCAATATGAATCCTATCACCAGCTATGTATGTAATAAGATGGCTAATATACTAACAAATAATATTTTTTTAACTGCCTGGCGTTTTCAATTGTTTTAAATAAAATTAAATATTGTAATAAGATATAAGTACTGAAACCTCGGTACTTGCAAAAGGGTCCTCAACTCGGTCCTTCTCACCTCTACCACCATTTTCAAAATCAATACTTGACAGCTGACTCGCAGATGATAATTACCTACGAGTATAATGCGGTCATACAGTGCGAATAGTTGCACTGCAGTAACGTGCAGGGGCAGGTCACCCCCACACTGTGTAACGTAGGAATTATTAGTATATTAAGCCAAACACAAATAATGGTACTTAATTGTACGGACAAAACCTGTCATGAATCACGGCAATTCAAACGATTTAAAATTCGAACACAGTTATTAAGTCTGTTTATTTTTAAACTGATTACATCCCCCTCTATAAAATATATATTGTGTGTTATAGCAAATGTTGTTCTTTATATTGCAATTTTATTGAAATCCAAATAACAAATAACTTACTTATGACGTTTTCAACATTCACAACACCAGTGATAAATAAACCACATTATGAATTCACATTCTATGGCAAGCTTCAATAATCAACCAGTTTTGAAATTTAAATTTGGAACATCCAAATTCACTGCTTCATTTCCACGCTCAGTGAAAGTGATGTCATGTTTTATTTTTTATGCGAATCCTGCCGAATGCAGCGCACATTCGGCCTCGGGCAGCGTCGCGCGTGTCATCGACCCCTGATTCGGGCGTGGTGGATACATAATGTGTTGAGTAAGGTCAGTGTTGTGCGCTCCTGTGTGCACTTGTGTACATGTGTGTGTCAGCTTTTACTTTCAATTTATTGGCTTTTTGGTGTTTTTTGCAGAACAATGCAATTAAGTCCATTTAATTCTACCTTCGACGTCCTCACGGACTGTTTTTGACATGTTTAAAAGCGTTTAAACATGAATACTTTAGCAATATGTATTGCTGTAATCCATGAAGTGGATTAACGGTGCTAGAGTACGGTTTGGCGTCTTGTTCTTATTGTTTGTTTTATTTCGTGTGAAATAAAGTTAACATCTCTGCAATTCGTATTTATTATGCATTACTTAATAAAATTTTACTAACAGTAATAATTAACCATCGCGCAGTCCAGTCATTTTTCAGGTAAATTGAGAATATAAAATTCAAAAATAGAACAGTTTTAAAAATCCTAATCACACTAACCACACGGTCTGCGACGACACGTGTCAGTTCACTCCTCCGTGGCCATTCATTATTTATCGCAAATCGATTTACAGTTTACAGACACACACGACTTGGACACACGTCGCTGCAAATATAATTGATGTGCGTATTTCACGAGACGTTTTCCGTTACCGGCCTGCTTGACATCGCAAGTCAAATATAAGTTTCAGATTATTTCCTATGTTAGACCACTAGACAGTTGGACAAGCAAAAATAGCAATATTCGTGGCCAATCACACCGTTAACTATATTATACAGACGGCTTTTCATAATAGTGCCACGAGTCAATGACACTTATCATTTCGTACAGATGACTAGTGTACAAGCGTTTTGTCCATCAACTTTTAAATAATCGTTACATCACCATCTGCGTACGCAATTTTCCTTCGTGTCTTCACGTGGCGTGTATTCAATCTGCAAATTAAAACAGCGGGCCATAAAACCATATAAAAAATACATTACACCAATAAAAGAAACATTTTGATAAAACATGTGCCAAATTGGCGCGACTCATCCGAAATGTTGATAGCTTATCTAATGTTATCATGTCACTGACCACAGTTTTCGGCGTACGTTGTCTGAGGTCAGGTATGTTGCCATTTCGCTCGCACTCGTTGTTATCGCATAGTGCATTTCTTTTCAACTGTTTGTTGACACAGCTGTTGCCGTGAAAAATATTTGCTGTACCTACATGTGGTTTGAGTGGAATAATTTATTGTGTTCAAATATGAAATGCAAACGTTTTATACCATGACTGGGTGCATTGTCCTAATGGTGTTAGCAATGATTCCTTTTTATTGTAATTATGACGGTGTGCGAAAGTCACCGACATAGCCAAGCGGATTAGCAAGCTCAAGTGGCAGTGGACAGGCCACAAAGCTCGCAGGATCGATAACCGATGGAGCAGAAAGGTCTTGGAGGCCACGTACCGGCAAACGCAGCGCTGGACGTCTGCCTACAAGGTGGACAGACGACCTGATAAAGGTCGCAAGAAGTCGATGGATGCAGGCTGCTTCCAACAGGTCGGTCTGGAAATCTTTGGGGGAGGCCTATGTTCAGCAGTGGACGTGTTGTAGCTGATGATGATGATGATGATGAGGGTGTGCGCAAATAATGTTGAAGGGTTGACAAACCAGTTGTGTCCGATGGGACAGGCTCACTATAAAAGAGGGCCTCTACATTAGGAGCGGGTTTGTCCGGTGACCGTCCTGAGCCGAGGTCCGTACCCCACAGGGGGTGCCCTCAGCGGTGGTCACCTAGTCAAGGGTTGAGAGCGCCTAAAGCGCTCACCCGAAAGTCCGGTGAAGCTGTATACAGCCGACTCTCGTCAGGCTTACATCAAGAACAGCACAAAAAAAAAAAAAAATAGGAGCGGGTCAGTTCACGTTCAGTTCTAAGTGATCAGTCTATAGTCGATAGTCCAAGAGTTCATTACGCGGTTGTTCTGCTGGTGCACTGTTCGATCCTAGTTCTGTTTTGCTTATAATGAAATAAAGAGCGGTCGGAGATTTCTTTCTTTAAATTTAACTGGGCCGACTTTGAAGTATATCATAACGATTTAAAAAATAATCATTAAGATAAGATAGTTATGCATGATTATAAATACAAAAAATGTCGTCGGATTGAAAACGCTCTTTTTTTCAGCGGTTTAAAACAATAATATATTGCCTCTTTTACCAACTACGCTATACTACAACCACGTCTCTAAATTTCCATTAGTTTAACAATTTAAATAAATTAATTAAATTAGATTTCTAACGAAAAAGCTGGATTCAATTCGGTCCATTCAATTAGCCACTATTATGCCCCACACACCTACAAACAGACAAAGGGATCAAACTCATAATAGCCCTCTTTTTGTCGAAGGTTAAATTGTCTTAATTAACCTTAATATAGTGTCGGCCTCGAACTTCTTATCAGTTAATTTTTTTATGTGTCGGACGCTTATCGTACACATGCACACATATACAAGGACACACTATCCTGTGTAATATGTTCTTTGTTGTCCAAATTAAACTCATATGTACCTATGCTTTATTATCAAGAAACAAGTCATCGCTTTTTAGGCTGACTCGACGAAACGAAATGACCTCTACTCCACCGTCTAGTGCGATAACTTGAATGTTAGATACATACATGTCTGCATTTAGTATAGGGGGCATTTCACGTCAAGCGGACAACGAAAAAAAAGTGAGGTCGTGAATTTTGTTTATACTCTGGTCAGTTATACTTCTAGTAGACATGGATGTGTACACACAATTTTTTTTTCGTATGAATCTTTATTGCTGAGATATGAGCTTTTAAAAATTTACTAAGTATGAAGTCATGAATTTTTGGATGCTTATTATCTGTATCAATTAATTAGTAAAAAAAACTACAAAGTATTGTTTCTTATAGTTCAAAAGTTGAAGTTTTTAATTTTTTTGTCGAATTCTAATACACATCCATGTCTACTAGAAGTATAACTGACCAGAGTATAAACAAAATTCACGACCTCACTTTTTTTTCGTTGTCCGCTTGACGTGAAATGCCCCATAGGTAAATTATGACGAATAATATACGCTCACTCCTGTATCCCTGAAGAGGCAGGTATAGGTACAATTGGGATATCCACCCACTACTGAAAATCAGTCCGCTATCAACTTTACCTACCTATAAAAATAAAAAAGTATAAATAAAAAATTAAAACTGACTTAAAAAATACTGAAAGGTCAAAAATAACAATAATTTCTAGAGGTTTATTGGAATTGGTCCCATTTCAGTTACCCGGCAGAGTCACGGGCACTAACCCTAAAAGCACCGTAGAAATTATTCTATTTATTTATTGTTTCACAATATTTTATTTTTAATCATAACTAGCTTTTCCGGGATAAAAAGTAGGTTATGTTCAATTTTTCAAATCATTCCAGTAATTTTTATGTTTATCCGTTACATACAAAAATACGAATATTTCCTCTTTATAATATTAATGTAGATAGGCTTGCATTTGGCGTTTATCTTGCCTGATGGTGAGCGAAGATGTGGCCTAAGATGAAACACGCTTGCCAACAAAAAGCTATTCACTCGCGTATGAAGCCACCCAAAAAAAAATACACCCAACTGTCACAAACATAGTTCTAATACCATAATAGGTTAAACCTGTGTCGTGTGTATCAGGAACTACGAGGGGCGTGCGGTCCCACAACATCTAGACCCGAAACACGTATTTGTGGAGCACACTAACATTTGTCTCGGTGCGGATGTCGAACCCGCGGCCTCTCGCTTCACAGCCGGCTACTCGCCTACTGCGCCACGGAGGTTGTCGAATCTAATGAAGTCAGTTTTTAAGTATGACCTAAGATTCAAACCCAGGACCTTAACGGGCTCTCAGGTTACGATGTCAATTAATGTATATTCTATAGAGATGTCTCCCATTTTTAGAGTCGTAGACCCACGCTGTAAACAGCTTTATCTACTATGAATCTATTTATCTATCTATCTATTTATGAATGGGCCAGCTCGACCGAGTTGTTACCACTGTCTCGCAGAAAATCGGCGTAAATTAGCGGCTTGCTGCTGCGTTTCGTATGGTGAGTATTGGGAGGTAAGGTATTGGGAGGGTAGGAATCAGGAAAGGGAAAAGGACGGGATCAAGGGGTAAGCCCCTCGGGAAACCGAACATACACTGACCCTGGAACGCGACCCACACAAAGTTAGTCCCTATGGCAAGTTTTAGCACCAGTGTACGGTGGTCGCTATCCAATCGGATACAAGTATCCTCCCACCAGCAGGCAGTCACATCAGGCAGATGGCCGGTTGTAAAGACTATAAGCCAAATCTTTCTGTAACGTGTTAAAAACCATGTTGCACCGACTCCACTGCGAGTGGGATAAGGGCATGTGGTAGAAGATTTTCATTAAACATGAACATTAACAATTCTCTGCCACAAGCAAGCATGATAATAGGCACGTACACATGTCAAACCCAATACAGGATAATTAGATAGGTATACCGAAAATAAAATATTTTTGTAACTCTCATGGCTTATTAATTCGTTAATTGTTTTCCTTGTTTGTGACATCTGTTGTGAAACAAGCACAGTATATATTCGGTTATTAGGATTAATTACAGAACAAATTTTAATTATTCCTTGGATTTCATATTGTTTTCCTGTTTTTGGAATGTTTCGTTAATAGTAGCTTCTGCTCCCGGCTCCACCCGCGTGGACGTCTCTGCCACTACCATAGAAACATCGGCATCTGAATAATTTAGTAATTTCATTGAAGCCAGTGAAATTACTGGGCATTATGAGACTTCATTTTTCTTTTATCCTGGCTCGGCAAAGTGACTACGCTACACCTGGTGGTAAGTGTATCGCAATCCAAGAATAATGTCGACCAACGATAAACAATGTGTCCATCGTAGGTCGGCAAGATCATGCCAGCCGGCCAAAGGGCCAAAGGGGAAGGGAAGGAAAAAGGGATGAGAAAAGGGTTAGGATCAGGGGCAAGCCCCCTGGGGAGAACCGGATATACACTGGCTGACCCTGGAACGTGACCCCCACAAGGTGGGCCACTATGGCAGGTTTTAGCACCAGTGTACGGTGGTCGCTATCCGGTCGGACAAGTATCCTCTCACCAGCAAAATCATATGTCTCGGGGTGACGAGCGCAGTTCAGTGCCATGCAGTGCATTATAATTCAAAGTTCTGTGGAGTGTTGCTTCTGTATATGGGCAGGCGTTCGTGTACCACCTACGTTCGTGAAGTTTTGTTCGTTCGTTTGATATAGATTTTGTGCTGTACGCTTAGATATATAACAAGGTCAAGTTTAGTCTATTGGAACGAAGTTCCTTACGGCAGGCTTGGAGGGGATAGGGATTTCGCTGCGTGACCGAACTAAAAAAAATGTGATAGTAAAACCGTAAGAAATATGCGTGGAAAAAATGCGTGGAAAAAATGCGTGGAAAAAATGCGTGGAAAAAATGCGTGGAATAAAACCGTTAAATGAGACTTTTTTTAAACTTAATTTGATATCTAGCACACAAAGTTAAAGTCGAAATTCCGTTAATAAAACAGATAGATAACTTATGACATTTGGAAATGTAGACGCGGTTTGAAATTTTAATTTGAATTTTTGATTATAGAACACGGCCGTCCACCGTTTAGTAGCCAGTCTAATTCGAAATTAATAAGTTTTTATTTATAATTACATAAGTTGATAAAAAATGCTATACAATAGCTTTACCGCGGCAGTCTCCGAGTGCTACACGTCTTTTTTTTATTTCTATTTTTCTATTCTATTTCTATGTAATTTTATGTTGTCAAACAAAAATAAAGAGACATATTTTGTTATTTTAGTTGATAATTTGTATTTTTTACAATTTGTGTCGATTCTACATTAGCCGAAGGAACTTCGTTCCTACCTGGTGTCCCACGACACACACCAATTTTTTTTTTTTTAATATGCTTTTCAAATTGTCACTTCAATCATGATACAATGAACTAGTAAATGAAATACAAGCAGTTTATCATTGCGTTACAATCGGTCAAACAACTCAGATAATGCTGGGCTCACAAAATGTAGTACACAAGTTATTTTCGATGTACTTTTATAACACGTTGTGATAAGTAACAGACATGTCTGCTTTGCAAGGTCAAATCAAATTCTACTAATTATGAATCATGAAGTTTGCGATA
The DNA here is from genome assembly GCA_949126905.1 of Amorpha juglandis. Taxonomy (NCBI): domain Eukaryota; kingdom Metazoa; phylum Arthropoda; class Insecta; order Lepidoptera; family Sphingidae; genus Amorpha; species Amorpha juglandis. The sequence goes on along the minus strand of OX421373.1, from coordinate 15,148,511 downwards.
GTAAGATGGCATACCTCTACCTGGTAATGACTTTTTAAAGTGAAACTTCTTTAGAATTGTTGTGATTTGAAACTCGTTGAAACGAAAATGCGTCAGGACAAAGAAACATATTCATATATAGAATTTAGCCTGAGAGAGATAGATTACAAGTATGCTGTTACGTGTCTGCGCCTGCGTACAACGAAGCCTTCGCAAAATGTTTCATAAGTTTGACAATTCGTCAATAGTAATGTTATACCAATTTGAAAATTATGAATAGTAACTCGGTACAAGACCTACTAGTACGAAGGAGAACAAAAAAAATGTAATGTAATGCTAATTTTCAAAAGTTTTACGCCTGAATTTCTTGGCGCTTCTTCTCAGACCAGTGGGCATTTCCGAAGTACTGGTAGCGACATTGCGGTGTAATTTATCTATTACTAGCTGTCCGTCGCGGTTAAACCTGCATATTATCGCCCTGCTCCCATGGGTCATAACGTGATATACATATAAACCTTCCTTATGAATCGCTCTATCTATTGCTGCATTAAAATCCGTTGAATAGTTTAAAAGGTCTAAGCGAACAGACAGCGGAAGCGTCTTCATTTTATACTATGTAAAGATTGACGTGTAAAAGAGCCGTTTGTGGCCTACTTCCAAAATAACGTTTTGATTTTGATATGATTCTTGATAAACAACCGACACTAACGCAGACGGAATTGACGACAAAAACTATAAAAAACATATTAGCACAAGAGTAGGAAGTCGGGAGTTGTTTGTTTGAGAAACTAAGCTACCAACCCATGTATAGGTAAAGTACATATATACGTGTATACATATGTAAACATCGTCCGTTAGAATCTACGTTATCGTAAAGTCATTATCAAGGTCTTGCTCGATTAGATATACTATTGTGTTTGTATTTTTACTTATTATTTACATTAATAATTATCATATTAGTGAATAGGCTATGTTATTTTTTATGCTGGCAGGGCAAAGTGAGTGAACCTGAGGTTAGCTGAACCGTAAGTCAACAGACGACAAGAGATATTGCGTCCCTCGGTAATCAGCAGTGTAGGGTAGTTGGCTTGATTTTTTTTATCATTAAGTTACGTTACCTTTGGTAGAAAGAATTTTAATAATCCGTCTACAAAAAAAATAAATTAAGTCATTCTATAAAAAATAAAAAGCAGCGATAGCTCAGTGGGGAGTGGTATGGACTGTCGAGACGTAAGTCGCAGGTTCGAAACCAAACCCAAAAGCATACACCACTAACTTTTCTAAGTTACGTGTATATTAATTGTTAATTATCGCTTGCTTTAACGGTGAAGGAAACATCCTGAGGAAACCTGCATACCTAAGAACTCGATAAGATTCTTCGAAGGTATGGGAAGTCTGCCAACCCGCATTAGGCCAGCATGGTGGACTAAGGCCTAATCCCTTTCAATCTGCTGAGGAGGCCCGTGCCCAGCAGTGGGACGTATATAATACAGGGCTAGTAAAAAAAAAGTCATTCTATACGGTGGTCGTTATCCAGTCGAGGGACACAATGTCTCTTGACGGTTGATTATAATGCGACTGCACTGTACTAATAACCAAGTCCAGTGTCAATTGTCATGACACACACATGATTGCATTGGAGTCCAGTGTCAATTGTCATGACACACACATGATTGCATTGGAGTCCAGTGTCAATTGTCATGACACACACATGATTGCATTGGAGTCCAGTGTCAATTGTCATGACACACACATGATTGCAGTGGATACGCCACAGGTGACAGGGTTACATTAAGTACTCGGAATTAGGTTTTGTGCCCAATATGGGGATAAGCCACCATATCGTGGGACGGAGATAAACTGGGCGAACCGTGGGTGTACTCATTGCACCTCTGTCTACCCTTTCGAGGATGCAGACGTTATAAAACGTTATTTCTAGTCGTAGCCAAATTGAGATCAACGGCACCGATATATTTATTAAACATTGTTGTTACAGAAATCCACAGAACATCAAAAATGTCACCAGTACATTGACTCCCATTTGCAACTGTATCAACAAATATTGATTTCATTTAACGAAAATGGCTATAACAGCTTTTATAGATTAATCGGCAGACTGTCTCGTCGTGTAGTAGAGTGAAATACCTACATACCTTTACGAGGGACCTTGTATGCGAGAGGCCGTCTGGGTTGGTAACACCGCTTTCTCTATTTCTGCCTGCCTGCCTACTGTAAGCACTGTTGTGTTTCGGTTTGAAGGACATTGAAGCCAGTGAAATTACTGGTCATTATGAGACTTAACATCTGCAGGCGTGACGCTTACCATCAGGCGTGCGCCTTGCTTGTCTCGTCATTCAATCAAATTAAAAACACATACATCCATAGACTCACACCTGTTGCCCATAGGGGTAAGCAGAGACAACGGACTTCCACCTGCTACGATTCTTAGTCTTTGGCCTCTTTCACTCTCATTATATTCTTCATGCATGCACGTCGGTTTAGGGTACTACTGACCTGGCCTTCTCGAGAATGTCTCCGACTTGATGTAAGCATGTTCGCCGAGGGCTTCCCCTCCCAACTGTACCATTCACACTCGCTCGCTCGAAGATTGGATTAGAGAGATGCAGTACTAAGCGGTGAAGAGTGGTTAAATTGCGTCTTTACGTCATACTAGATAACGTGGGTAAACGCTACCTAACTGATCACAGAATATACAAGGACAGTGGTCTCAGTGGCATATAGGCATTACGCCAAGCCCTGATTACCTATAGGGATAGGTAATCGGATAGCGGTAGCGTAGCGTCTGATATGGCCCGACTTTGGTCTTCGACGGATGTGACAAAACCTAACATCCCGAATAGAGATGAAGATGTACTAACTTCAACATTACAACTCAACTTTGTCGTGTAATTATCGATTTATAAATAACAATTGTAACTCATTATTTAGGATTGTTGTCTATAGATTATTAATCATTTCGTCCTACGAATCGGTACAAAGTCATTTGCGGATATTGAACCTAAAAGTAGCGTATTCTACGTTTTATTTGAATTTGACACATTTGAAGAAGATGGCAATTTCTAAGTTTCCAATTCACGTTACCAACACAAATGTTGTCAACTTTTGCTTGATGGAAATGTAACTTAATAATGTAAGTGCTTTGTTAAAGGTGGTCTGCTAATTAAATTAATTAAATTTCTTTTATGAAGCGGATATTGGACAAATACATTGCGTTTGTCACCGTCTATGATTTAAATGTGCCACTATTTGGTTTTTTACTATAAGAACGGTGATCACTATCCGATATTGAGTCAATTGACCACGGCCTATGCAACTCAGTCGAAACATCGCCAAAGAAATAAATAATAGGTATGTATACTTTCAAATACTCCGCGACTAAGAATCGTTTAAATAAAGATTATGACTTGTCTATACTGCCAACGTTTTATTTAGTCTATGATCACTTTCATACCGCCGCGCCGCGCCGCGCCACATCGGACGTATCTGGCGCACAAACATTATGGAAATGGTGAAATATGTTTTTCGACATTGAAAACACGAGTGCCAACCACCTGGCACTTGGATTATCGATATATTTATCTACGCGATAATATTAATGCAATCGAAACGATGTACAAACTTCGATTATTGACTTATCTGTCTCGGAGACAAGTGACCTCGATGTTTATATGTCAGTGTTACAAACAACCTCTAAGGTGCGGTGGGCGAGTTGGGTTGGAACTAGGGGTCGCGGGTTCGTAACCGCAACCGATTTTTCAACTCTACCTACCTATATTCACAGGTCCCGTTCATGCTGTGGATAACTGTCTACAACGTGGCTTACTTGCAAAAACCTATCAAAATATTTCATGAGCCACATCCCAGAATAGGAAGTGTCCAGAACATTTATTTCATCATTATTTCAATATTCCGAAATGACTACGAGACTATGAATCATGGCATATACGCAATGATTCGTGGAATCGTTGGAAATTAGGCAACACTTTAGTTGAGGAAACTACGTATGTATCCTTCTTAAGTCGCTTACAAGTAATTAGAACAGTCTTAAACCCGTATTCACAACACTTTTTTTTATTATTTATTTGATTGAATGACGAGACGAGCAAGGCGCTCGCCTGATGGTAAGCGCCACGCCTGCTCATAAACAGAAGCAACACCACACAGAACTTTGCATTACGAAGCACTGCATGGCACTGAACTGCGCTCGTCACCCTGAGATATAAGATGTTAAGTAACATAATGTCCAGAAATTTCACTGGCTTCAATGTCCTTCAAACCGAAACACAACAGTGATTACACACTGTTGTCGGGTGAAAACAAAAATAGAGACTTTCCTGTAGCCAGTACATTTTTAAGTGAGTGAGATATTCTGAGGAGTAAATCCCCTCCCCTTCCTCATTCCTTTAAAATCTGCAACGTATCCATAATACTTTTGTTATGGTACATGTAGGTATACAGGGCAATGGGTATACTCACCATCAGACGACCCTGCCCGTAAACATTCAGCGATAAATATCCTTATCGTGTAAAGTACGTGATGTACTTCTGACCGCGTGACCGCCCTTAATTAGTGGCCCTTAATTAATTATTTTTCCTCGTAACAATGTTATAATTAGACCGAAACACCGACGAGTTGGTGTACAAACAACTGGTTGCAGCGACTACCCGCGTTTTGTAAAGTTCGTGCCCAAGGGACTCCAACGGATGCCTACGCCGTCAAGTCTATTTGTAGCACTCTATCTCCTGTACTGTAACAGGTAGTCGGCTGATTTTTTTTTAATAAATAATAATAATAAATAACACCACAGTTATTGGCACGCATCGTGAGGAGGTTCTTCACTTTGGGGTCCTAACCGCCAGTGGCTTTGGTCCTAGACCTCGCTATAGTTTTTTTATGTTTTTGTTTTTAAATATTTAAAAATGTAAAAATAACCTTTCAAAATAATGAGTACTGTAAAATAACACCTAACGGTCACATACATAGCCCTGACCTCACAGTAAGATACGAGGCTTGTGTCGTAGGTATCAGCAACTACGAGAGACTTTTGGCCTGACAACACCTAGACCTGAAACAAATATTTGTCTCGGTGCGGGGATCGAACCCGCAGCCTCTCGTTTCACTATCGGCTACTCACTCACTGCGCCACGGAGGCTTTAAAATTTTACACACAATATGTTAATATTGTTTTGTTGATTATGGTGAATATCCTTACAAAGAATTAAAATTAGAAAAGGTAAAAAAATGTATGTAAGGTACGTACACTCGGTACGCGATTCGGACTCACACTTGACCGTTTTTTTTATTTGAAGAATGCGTTTTAACTTGATTGTGAGATACTTATATGATCCCATCACAGATAATTGGTGACCTCGTCATATTGGCATTGTCCGTGTCCTGTATTATTAAGTTTATCACTATGTAACATGTACGGTGGTCGCTATCCAGTCTATATTAGATACCCGAGGTGATACCAGATCTACAAGGTGGTCCCTCGTTTGCGAGAGGCCGTCTGGGTTGGTACCACCGCGGCGTCTATTTCTGCCGCCATGTAACAATGTGTAAGCACTGTTGTGTCTCGGTTTGAAGGACATTGAAGCCAGTGAAATTTCTGGGCATTGTGAGGCTTAACATCTTATGTCTCGGGGTGACGAGTGCAGTTCAGTGCCTTGCAGTGCTTTATAATTCAAAGTTATGTATGGTGTTGCTTCTGTTTAAGGGCAGGCGTGGCGCTTATCATCAGGTGAGCGACTTGCTCGTCTCGTCATTCAGTTTCATAAAATAATATAAAAAACATATTCTATACGTATCAGATACCCTCCCACCAGAATTCAGCAGATTTATAGAAAGGTTTATAATTTTTTTATAGCATAGTCTGGCAATCGAGCAAATAAGTCACCTGATGGTAAGTGATCTGCACCGCCTATGTACGTGCGTTGCTGACCTTAAAGGAAAGGGATTAAAGGATTGCGAAGGATTAAAGAATTAAGGCTTCCGTATATAGAAGAAAGAAATAAATTGACCATATAATTGACTGAATTTGACAGCCTCCGTGGCGCAGCGGGCGAGTAGCCGGCTGTGAAGCGAGTGGCCGTTGGTTCGATCCCCGCACCAAGACCAACATTTGTGTGATTCACAAATATTTGTCTCGGGGTCTGGGTATTGTGAGACCGAAAGTCTCTTGTAGTTCCTGATACCCACAAGGCTTGTATCTTACGGTGGGGTCAAGACTATGTATGTGACTGTTTTAAGAACTGGCCTCATACAGTTGACATCTTGTATCGTGGATATCAGCTACAAGGCATTTTCACAACACCCAATAATGATACTAAAATATATTTCTGTACCAAAATTCAGAGAATCGATCCCACGGCCTCTTACAGAACAGAACAAGGACAAAATATGAGTTAATATAAGGCCATGACGGTCGGTACTTACATATTTTTAATACGTAAATAGAGCTCTGTCGATGCATCATCCAAACACGGGTCGTTGCACTGTGATTCATGTCTCATGCAATTTGTCTCCGCCCGTCCCTTTCGCACATAGCTTATCATCCTATCTCCGTCTAGTTCTACACCAATTAATGAGCTACCAGATTTTAATGTCTCGGAATTAACGGCTTTATCTGAAGGCTCTGTTGTTTGTGATTCTAAACTTGGGCTATGTCCTGTTGCGCTCTAAATTGTGAAGTATATGGGCAAGTGGATCACCTGGTGATTGATCGGCACCAGTCATGAACAACCACAATATACGAGTGGTAGAGCCACGTTGTAGACAGTTTTGTCTACAGCATGAATGGGCCGCCTCGACCGGGTCGTTACCACTGTCTTATAGAAAACCGATGTAAAGTAGCGGCTTGTTTTCGTACGGTGAGTGAGATATCCGGAAGCCCAAATCCCCCTCCCCTTCCCAATCCCTAATTATCCCTTTCCTTTAGGTCGGCAACGCGTCCATGATTCTTCTGGTATTGTGGGCGTATATGGGCGATGGAGATCACTTACCATCAGGTGACCCACTTGTTCGTTTGCCGACTTATACTAAAAAAAAGAAGTATTGAGACGGTTACCAATTGTTGAGGAAACGAAATAAAAGATGCGGATTTTGTGTCTCGTTCACCGTGGACTTTCTGGGTGATATTGGTACTACGCCGGTCGAGCTGGGCCTACAAAACAGAATCTGACTAAAGTGTGGCTCTATAACTCTAATATCCGGTTCTCCCCAGGGGGCTTGCCCGCTGAAACCCTTTTCCCATCACTTTTTCCTTCCCTTCCCCCCTTGGCCCTTTGGCAGGCCGGCATTATCTTGCCGACCTACGATGGACACATTGTTTATCGTTGGTCGACACTATTCTTGGATTGCGCTACACTTACCATCAGGTGTAGCGTAGTCACTTTGCCGAGCCAGGATAAAAAAAAAGAAAAATATATAACCGTGTATACCTACTCGCTAGTTCACCTACATTGTGTGCAATATATTGTTAGGCGTGGTCAGTTACTGAGGAAAAAGCATTTTGTTCAGGCATAGCAAACAAACTCGCATATACCTTCACCTAATATACCACCCTTAATATATATCCCGGGACCCTGCACCCCGGGATCCTGCACCCCGGGGGCTGTAGGCTTGTGCCCCCGTGCCTTATGGTCAAGCGGAACTGTTTTCAATATATGTAATTCAATTTTTTTTTGAGACTTTAGTCTTTTTGGAAATGAGTTCTTGAGGCCTTTTGGTGGTCATTTCGGGGCGGTTATCAGGCCGGTGCAGTGGCTTGAATCCAGCGTGCTTAGAGTAATGATGGAACTAGTAAAACAACTTTTTTTTATAGCATAGGTCGGCAAACGAGCAAGTGGGTCACCTGATGGTAAGTGATCTCCACCGCCCATGTACGCCCATTACCAGAAGAACCATGGGCGCGTTGCCGACCTTTAAGGAAGGGATAATTAGAGATTGGGAAGGGGAGGGCATTTGGGCTCCCGGATATCTCACTCACCGTACGAAACGCAACAGCAAGCCGCTACTTTACGTCGGTTTTCTGTGAGACAGTGGTAACGACCCGGTCGAGCCAGCCCATTCATGCTGTAGATAAAAATGTCTACAGCGTGGCTCTACCACTAAAAAAACAACTTTAGATTAAATGGAAGGAGGATTTTGACATTGTCAAGTGTTTTTTTTAGTTATTGCAATACTGTCGCAATATTTTACATCAGTTCGATGACTTATCAAGTTTACCCACTCTAATGAAGGAATATGATAAAAAAACGCACCATTTTTATCGTTTCGATAGTAAAAAGTTATTGCAAAATAAATATGCGAGCGTTATCGGCGCTGTCGCGGTCAATGACCGCCGGTTTGATAAGGTTTCAGGTATTTCTGGAATATTATTCACTATTTTGTGCTCTTTATAGTTTAAGTAGAAATGTATGAATCTATTGCTCACGTGCCTATCCAATTTATGTTTGAGAAACTTGAAAAATCTTTAAATAATGTAACACCAATAACGCAGTGTGGAATCAGGGCTATATGGACTGTTGGGTGTATTCATGTAATGTAGGGCCACGCTGTAAATATTTTGTCTACAGCATAACGGCCGGCTTGACAAAAATAGCACTATTTCCTTACAGAAAATCGACGAAGTGTTTTGCATTGTATACGGTGAGCTATATTTCCGGACACCCAATCCAGCCGTCGAAATCCCTATTCTATTCCTTTAAAGTCAGCTACGCAACCATGATTTTTCATCCATCACGAGATCACACACCAACAGGTGACCCGTTTGCTCGTTTGCTGACTTGGGTTTGAGTTATAAATCTGTTGAATTATTATGTAATGGCCAAGGAGATCTTTGATCACTCATAAAGCCGAGTTTCAAACTCAACGTATTTACAAAGATAGTTATCAACAAAACTGTTTATTTTAACCTTCTCAAAAACCTGCTTTACTAAGGTTAATTTTCTCAATTCGTCTGTATATGCTCACGCATAAATCCGCCAAATGATAATGTTGATAATTCTTTGTGTATTCGATAGTTTATTCCCGACAGTGATGTCATGTAAAATTGGATGAGATCTGATGACGAAACGAAAACAGAAATTCGTTAATAAATGCGACATGATTCGGGTTTAGTCGGTTTTTGAAGGTTTTAACATAGAGTACCATAATCGGGCAGTCTCTCTGTATTGAAATAACAGATACACAATTGCCCCGAGTCATCATTGTCTTTGTCACGTCTCTGCATTGTAAAAAAAAAACCAGCGACAATGTTACCGAAATAAACGAAAGTAAAAGCATGTTAATCACTTTCTGCAAACATTACCACAATGTTGGAGTTCAAAATTCGTTCACAAACGTTCCAAATTCAAACTGTTATTCCAACCAGTGGGACAACAAAAGTCCCCGTTCCGAATTCAAAAGCGCGCAAACTCCGCCTGCACCCCAAATACCGTCGACAGCAAATCGCGGGAAGACAACAAACCGCCGAAATTATTTGCGGCCCGACGATTCAAGGTCGCAGTGAGGCAGGTCAGCGGCGTGACGTCACCGGTGCCCTCCAAAACGCGGGGTCGATGGCCGCGCCGCCATTGCGGAAACTGTGTTGTGCGCGTTCGGAATTCAAATTGGGGTTTGGGTGTCGGTGTGCGTAAGATTTTACGTGTATGCGTGTTTTGTGTCTGCGCACGTGTGTGTGCGTAATTTCGGCTGTTCAGCCTTTTGTCCACAAAATGTCGCGACTGATTGAATGAAGTGCGTTAAAATTTAAAATTTCCTTGTTCGTTTTGCGACGCAATTACGTTTTAAGGTCATGTCTTGTGTATTACTTGGAGCAATATAAGTATGCGTCAAAATGTACACTTAATAATATATTTATAATAAAATAAGTATTTACATATATCTACACAAATAGGTATATTATTTTACTTTTTGCCATCCTCCGTGGCGCAGTGGGCGAGAAACCGACTGGTAAGCGAGAGGCCGTAGGTTCGATTCCTACATCAAGACAAATATTTGTGTGACCACAAATACTTATTAATTCGGGTGTGGGTGTGTTTCTTCTCCAGTAGGGTTGATGTCAGGCAGGCGGCCGGTCGTAAAACTTTAAGCCAATTTTTTGTACATCTGTTTGAATAGTGTGTTGCGCAGACTCTATTCGAGAGGAATAAGAGCAGCGGAAGAGATAGATTTACTTTTTAATAAAAAACTATTGTATGTAAGTACTTAGTGCCTAATACGTTTCTTTTTTGTTGGTTCTTAAAGTAGTCAATTTATTTTTAGTGCAGTCACAGAATTATTTGTATAATATGAGCATAAGGTTATGCCAACACTTTATTGTATAGCACACAATGCACTTATGGTTGCTTATTTAATTTTTTCATTAGCCGCATCACTTCACCCAGTGCTTGTAAATGCATTCTTAATTTCTCCAAATTAAAAAACGGTAATTTTCTGCGATAAACGTAAGAAAAATCACATAATCGAATAGGTACTAACAATGTATAACTCGACCACATCTAAAACAATAAAATAAAAAAAAAACATAAAAGACGAAGTAATGTAATCTCTGGTTCAATATGCATCTCGTCAAACTGGCTAGTTAGAAAAAGAATAAAAATGGCGCTGACCAATCACCTAACGCGATTCAAATTTCGGATGCGCGCGAGTGGGGCGAGGGGCAGTGCGGAGAAGGGTGAAGGGGAAGCAGATGTCACTCAGACCTTGGCGTTAGACGCACACACGGAACGTATTATTGTAAATGGCTATGAATGTGTGAGTGTTCAACGGAAATTAGCATTTTGGGCGTGGAACTCGAGAACTATTTGACAATAGAGTGTTTTTTGTGCCATTACAATTTCAAAATGGCGCCGTGTTAAATGCATTATTTGTCTATTAAATTTAAATATATTTTAGTTTTATGTCTTTGCTCATTTTAGAGTTTCGAATTGAGAGAACATTTTATTCTCTTAATGTAAATATTTTCCATAATAAATTAAATGGTTATAAATTATAACCGAATTTTTCACACAAAAATAATGACATGTACCTATCCGGTGGAAAAAAAAATATTAATTAATAATTTTAACTTCTTATTATTTACAAAATAAGATTTCATAACTTTTCGTGTAGTGAGTAAGATAACCAGAGGCCCATATCCCCCTCTTTCCTATTCCGATTCCTTTCCTTTAACGTCGGCGAAGCAGCCTTGATTTTTCTGGTAAAGTGGGTGTTTATGAGCGGTCAAGATCACTTACCATCAGATGACCCACTTCTTCGTTGGTCGGCCTATGCTATAAAAAACATGGGCATAATATCATTCTTTATGTACACACAAAACCTTTATATAGGTTCTATTTTTGTAAAACCCCTCCGTAATTATATAAATTTTCCATTGGAGTACAAATAAATATAAAGTTACATAATAAAAGCTAAACAATGTTTAAAATAGTAAATGTTAATATACACTTATTTCATACAAAACCATTACATAAAGGCAATAAATCTGTCAGACAGCAATGATAAACTGTATTATAGAAAAAAACTACCAATGACCTCGCATCTAATGTTATTTCTAAATTCAAACGGGCCAATCGCAGCGCCGCCGAAAACGCGATGCGCGCGAGTGGTCCGAATTTTCTAATCGTGCTTAGACGCACACATACAAACTTTGAACTCGGTAAATACACGTCGACCGTCGTATTTGATGAGTGTCAACATGGAAGGGGATCGGAACATTTTGTATTATACTAAAGTTTGTGTTGATTGTGCTTATTTATCGACTTGTTTTAGGTAGCAATTTTTTTTATATATAGCAAAATACGTAGAATTATTGTTGTTCATAAGTTAAGCATAGGTAGATACCCATAATAATCTTTGGCCTTTACATAATATGCAGCGATAGCTCAACGGGGAGTGACTATCGAGGTATGGACTGTCGAGACGAGAGTCACAGGTTCGAAACCAGCCCCAAGAGCATGCACCTCTCACTTCTCAGTTGCGTATATAATAATTGTTAATTATCGCTTGCTTTAACGGTGAAGGAATAATCGTGAGAAAACCTACATACCTCAGAAGTCATAAGGATTTTAAGATATGTGAAGTTTGCCAACCCGCATTAGGCTAGTGTGGTGGACTAAGTCCTAACCCCTCTTATGAGAGGCAGGAGAGGAGGCTCGTGCATTATTATTTATTTTACATATTGTAAAATGGTTTGATAAAGAGACTGAATCCAGCAGTTATCAGTATTCTTAGTATAAGACATTGATATCAGAAATGCTTAACACCACTTAAAATAATACATTTTCTGTTAATATGGTAGCGAAATACATATTACTTATCACTATGTTAACACTGAATAAGTTATCTTTTTTCATAGAATCGATAATCTTGTTATGATTAACGAATGTCACGCATAGTTTTATGGATCGGTGCCTAAAGAATGCCAGCGGAACGCTAATAATAAACCTACGTAGTTTGTATGAATAACTTTTTATCATACATACATTTGACAGCCTCCGTGGCGCAGAGGGGCGGGTAGCCGACTGCGAAACGTGAGGCCGTGGGTTCGATTCCCGCACCGAGCAAATATTTGTCTGATCCACAAATATTTGTTTCGGGGTCTGGGTGTTGTGAGATGAAAGTCTCTCGTAGTTCCTGATACTCACGACACAATACTCGTATCTTACCGTGGGGTCAGGACTATGTGTGTGACTGTTGGGTGTTCTTTATTTATTTATACCTAATTGATAGATAACCGGCAGAAATTTTCATACTACATAGTAAATGTTATCTTAACAAATATTAAAAAGAGGAAAAAATAGGGTGGGGACATCATTATTTATTTCGAAAACAGCTTATTCGTGTATCAATCATACATTGAATACATGATATCAATTCTGCTTAACAAATCGTTTACTCTACACATTTTCTTATCTATCAACCCGAATAAATAGCAGCTACACTCCCCGTCGTGTACAGAGTACGGACGCGTGTGTGTGTGTGTGTGTGTGTGTGTGTGTGTGTATTAGCATTTGAATGGAGGTGCGGACCGCGACTGCACAGATCTGTTGGATTGATTAATGTTCCCGAGCCCAGTCCCGACGCACGTGGCTGCCTTACTGATCTTCATATTATTGCGCTCTTTGGATGACCTTTACGATGGTTGACATTAAGATTACTTTTAGTCAAAAATATAGGTTTTTTTTTATTTTAATGAATAACGAGACAAGCAAGGCGCTCGCCTGATGGTAAGCGCCACGCCTGCCCATAAACAGAAGCAACACCGTACAGAACTTTGAATTACAAAGCACTGCATGGGATTGAACTGCGCTCGTCACTCCGAGACATAAGATGTTAGGTCTCATAATGCCCAGTAATTTCACTGACTTCAATGTCCTTCAAACCGAAACACAACAGTGCTTACACACTGTTGCTTGGCGGTTAAAGTTTTGTTTGTTATTTGACTAATGCTGGGAGGGTACACGATCTATATTTGTACCCGATTGGATAGCGACAACCATATACGTGAAGGAAAACTCGATCGGGCGAATAGTGTACTGAGATTTTGAGAACCCGTAATCCGTAATTTAGACAGTTATGATTAATTATGATATACTTGGGCTGAGAAATTGTGAAGTCGCGGGTTCAACTCCCAGGTCGGGCAACCAGAATTAATTTTACCATTCAAAGAATCACACGTGGCTTGTTCGGGATTGGAATATTTCCTGGTATAGCGATAGATTCGCCACATATCACATCATGGGACGGAGATAAGTTCGGCGAAACGTGGGCACATCGCTAAATGTACTTCTGCATACTCCTTTGATACAGGCGCGAGTTTAAGTTTTTTTTTTTTTTATCGCATCTGTAAATTAACCCACAACTAGCGCCATCTATCGCGTTACGTATACACCTCTATACTTGCAAGCGGTGTGGAGAAAAATTAACAATTAACAAAATGGTGGAGCGTGGAGCCGATCCAGGGACGTCGCGCCAGCGCCCCGAGTTACAAACTTGGGATATTTACTGCACCTTTATGGTGTAATGGCGGACATATTACGTGGGTCTTGGGTATTTGTTGAATGTAGGTAACCTAAAACCCAGTTGGTAAGAGGGTACTTGATTATTTTGTCTCAACTGGATAGCGACCACTGTATACATGGTGATAAACCCATGGTGGCTCGTTCGGGCGAGTCACGTTTCAGGGCCAGCCAGTGTATAACCGGTAACTTCAGGCCGGCATAATTCTGCCGATCGTCGAAGGGCGTAAAGTCTTTTGACGGTCAACATTGTTTGGACTTCACTCCCTGTACTTCACGTTTAGTTCGGTGTAAACACTGTACCGAATAAATAAATGTCAATACAGTAATTATAACTATTGACACCATGCACCCCTCGCTTTTTTTACAATAAAATATATTGTTTTCTTCAAATTTATTTTCTATTTTTTAGTTAGACTTTCTATAAAAGCGTGTTTTTTAGTTTTTTTTAACTATTATTTATTTGCTATATGGATATCAAACTCAGTCCATACACCAAAATTGCCATAATAGACCGGTGATTTTCCAATTTGAAACATAAATAAATTATAGTAGAATGAAACCCATTGTAAAAGGAAGAGAATACAACAAAATTGATAGGAAAAATAAATTAACGGCGATCTGAGGTCGGGAAGTGGGAAGGGGGGGGGGCTTTTAAGGGTAAAAAACGGTTTATCTCGATTTCCAGAAAAACTACAAGTCCTATGGAAAAAAGTTAAATCGCAAAATTGTAGGTAATAAAAAGATCTACAACTTTTGTATACACACTTTCTTTACATAACCTCAAAATATATGTGAAAAATTCAAATAACCAAGTTTTTTGTTTTTATTTTTATCTATTATAATAAATCATTTTTTTTCACGAAATTTGGTGAAAACTTACCTTTTTGTATCCCAAATACACTGTAATTTTTTTGATTTAAAATATTTATTTTTGCACCTTATTTTGACCTAATATCGAAAAAGCAGCCTAATTTTCAAACGAAAATTCTCACGTCAAAATATGAGCTTTTTTAAAAAAGTCTGTTGGTTTCTTGTTCACTGAATTCTCTACTTTCTGATGGTGTAAAAAAATATATACATTACTATGGTAAATGTGCTCAGAAAATGTAAATTTATAAGTTAATATTTAATAGACATATCTACAATATTTTGAGAAAGTTGTAGAATCTTCTTTAAATTATATGCGTAGATGCCTCTTTATTGTTATTTTAATATAACTTATATACCTGAGTGATTCATGGAAAATTTTAGCCCATCATAAAGAAGTGGGGAAGGGGCTAGGTGGGTCTGGGCCTTACTACCTGTTATTTAGTAGTTCGTTTCTTTGCATTTTCTGAGCACATTTACCATAGTAATGTATATATTTTTTTACACCATCAGAAAGTAGGGAATTCAATGAACAAGAAACCAACAGACTTTTTTAAAAAAGCTCATATTTTGACGTGACAATTTTCGTTTGAAAATTAGGCTGCTTTTTCGATATTAAGTCAAAATAAGGTGCAAAAATAAATATTTTAAATCAAAAAAATTACAGTGTATTTGGGATACAAAAAGGTAAGTTTTCACCAAATTTCGTGAAAAACAATGATTTATTATAATAGATAAAAATAAAAACAAAAAACTTGGTTATTTGAATTTTTCACATATATTTTGAGGTTATGTGAAGAAAGTGTGTATACAAAAGTTGTAGATCTTTTTATTACCTACAACTTTGCGATTTAACTTTTTTCCATAGGGCTTGTAGTTTTTGCAGAAATCGAGATAAACCGTTTTTTACCCTTAAAAGCCCCCCCCTTCCCACTTCCCGACCTCAGATCGCCGTTAATTTATTTTTCCTATCAATTTTGTTGTATTCTCTTCCTTTTACAATGGGTTTGATTCTACTATAAATTTGTTTCTATTTTTACCATTTTCAACCGGATAATCACCGGTCTATAAGAAATGTAAAAAATAATGTTCCATTTTCAAAATCAAATGCATTCTATTTTAAAAATGTAACACAAAAGTATTCATTTCGCGCGGCCGCGACTGTACGACCATTGGGTGCGCAATTTTTAAGACTAATTATTGGCGTCCGTCAGTGTCGCACGGTGACGTGGCGCATTCATCGTGGCCATTTTATAGTAGAACTAGCTTTTGCTCGCGGCTCCGCCCACGTGATCAAATAAACAAACAAACAATCAAACTCTACAGCTTTATAATATTAGTATAGATTTGATTTTGATTTGACAACGGAAGCCTTCAAATAATATTATTTTGGTAGCTTAGCAACGGAAGCCTTCAAATATGAATAATTTTCCCCGTTTTTGCAACATTTTTCACTGATGCTTCGCTTCTAATGGTCGCAGCGTAATGTTATATATCCTAAAGCCTTCCTCGATAAATGGACTATCCAACACAAAAAGAATTTTTTAATTCGAACCAGTAATTCCTGAGATTAGCGCGTTCAAACAAACAAACAAACAAACAAACAAACAAACAAACAATCAAACAATCAAACTCTACAGCTTTATTATTAGTATAGATTGCACCGAACACTCGTGGCCAGCCGTACACTGTCGGACATGTGCACAGTGACAATGTTTGGTGGCAATTTTTCGAAATGCACTGCACGGGAGTAATGTATCTACGCTATCCGTACTTTTGGGTGAAAATTGTATTTTCAAGCGAGATACTTGGAGTATTTAAATAGTAAAAATATATCATAGTCACCGAATATGGGTATTTGTGAGTTTTGTTGTTGATAGTTTTTATTTAATGCTTTACATTTATTTCGCTCCTATAATTGTCGGCCATTTGTTGCATAATTGTTTTTAATATATTGATATGCTGGTGGTTACTGGACGAATATGTGTAAAGGTCAGTGCAATTAGTACTTTTATTTGAACATTACTTATATTATAAAATGTTCCAAAAAGGTCGTAGTAATTTTTCATGTTGAATCATGTGAAATGTGTTCCAGCCAGCTAGCGTGTTATGGCCGGCGCTCATAGACGGCATGGCACGGCATGGCATGGCAAAGGATTTTATTACTAATCAAGTTATTTTGAATCTTATTGCCACGAGTTTAGAATTCACGTTACTTTATTTCAATACCACAGTGCCGCGACGTGCCGCGGGATGCTGTGGCATGACGCGACGCGCCGCGGGATGCTCCGGCCAGACGTGTCATGCCGTTTCATTCCACGGATTGCCGCGGTGCGCGAGAGAGAGAGAGTGGCTGGGCATTCAGCAGGATGCCACGGCATGCCACGGGACGCCGCGGGATGCCGCAGCATGACCTGCCGTGCCATGCCGTGCCATGCCGTCAATGAGCGCCGGCCCTTATTCATTTAAATTCTATGTTATAAGTTACTATGCTAATAAGCTATATCTCATCGGGGAGTGGTAAGAACTGCCGAGACGAAAGTACTAGGTTCGAAATAAGCCTCTGAATAAGAACATTCTGACAAGTCAGAAACTAAGTCACGTGTGTATTCATTTTTAATTAAACCTTGTTTAAACAGTGAAGGAAACAGCGTGAAAAATTATAAAACCTGCGTACCTCAGAAGTTCTTCACAATAATTTAGAAGGTATGTAAAGTTTACCATCCCGAATTAGGTCAACGTGGTGGACTAAAGCCTAACCTCTCATCAGTAGGAGAAGCTCATACTTCGCAGTGGGACGTTTAAAATACGGGGGTGATATCATTAAATAATACATGTGATTATTCAAAATGCCCGTTTTGGGGAAAATGTTGTTAAAACAGGAATATTTGTTACTTTATCTTGGTAAATCATAGTAAATGAAGGGCAAGAAAACGCGGCGTGTGTGTAGAGCCTAACTCGTCGTGTGTACCGCGCTTTTCGCGGCGGTTAGCGGCTAATTGGGCGCTAGTCATCGAGATACTTTCACCCGTGTAGGGCCAGTATGTCGGCGATGCTGCGCGGACATTGTTATAGCGACATCTATCGGTAGTATTGTGCAACATTTGATAAACTCTGGTACGTGACGGATACAATTAAAACGACATATGTGTAGAGTCTAATTTATGTTGAAATAAGACTAATTCAAACGTGGGCTGACTCCCGAAACTTTCTTCAAAACTAGACCAATTTTAAAATGGAGTATATTTTAAAGAGATATAATTCTGATTAAATTAGTTTTATTTCAATGTGTAATATTCGCGTAAACATAAGAGTTCATTATGTCTATTTTATGCTTAATGATATGTTAATTTTTATTGTATAGTCAACAAACGAGCAAGTGGAATACCTGATAGTATATGATATCCACCGCCTATGCCAACGCCTATAATAACAAAATAATCATGGACGCGTTGCCGTTATGGGCGTACCACGGTGTGGCAAGGTGGCAAATTTCGCCCCATCTTGAGCTGGTAGAGCGGGAACATTCATGCTGTAAACAAAACTGCCTACACGAATTATATTCGGTAGTCGGTGATATAATGCAAATATCCTAGGAATCCAATAAGAATGGTGTACGTAGCGTCCAACATCACATGACCCCGCGGCCGGACATTTCGTTGAATGTCATTATTGTAACTGCACCGCTGCATGTTATCTTTGTAGTAGCGACAAATTTCACAGACTATCCAATAGTGGAGAGAGATTTATGTGACCCATTATGACCCATGGGAGCAGGGCAGTAACATTCAGGCGAAACCGTATGCATTTGATTTTAAAACAGCTAGTACATATACATATAAAAATCAATTGCTGCAATTCACCAATTCCTTCAATTTCCCTTCCCTATCCCTAATTATCCCTTTCCTTTAAACCGGCAACGCCCCATGATTCTTCTGGTATTTTGGGCGTACATGGGCGGTGGAGATCACTTAGGTACCATCAGGTGATCCACTTATTCGTTTGCCGGCCTATGCTATTAAAAATAGAAAGAAAAGGTATTATGTTAATAATAAAGAATGGCGCCACATCGTAATATCTATAAACACAGACTAACACTTGTGTTAAATCATGGTATGTTAAAATCTGCATGTAACCTGATTGCAGAATCCAGGCATCCTGCACGCTACCTAGAACTAGTTAACTGCACATTTATATGCCTAGGCGTTGGACGTGGTTTTACTCGCTTTATACCAGAATATTATTCACTTTGTGAAGAGTAGATAGCAAAAGTTTTTGACGACTACAATTGACAGCCTCCGAGGTGGGAGAGTTGCTTTGAAGTAACGGGTCGTAGGTTCGATCTTCGATAATAACACTAATGTAATTGATTGTATTTCTTTTATTTCATTGAATGACGGGACGAGCAACGCGCTCGCCTGATGGTAAGCGCCACGCCTACCCATAAACAGAAGCAAAACCACACAGAACTTTGAATTACAAAGCTCTGCATGACACTAATTGAGCTCGTCACCCCGAGATATAAGATGCTAAGTCTCATAATGCCCAGTAATTTAACTGGCTTCAAAGACCTTCAAACCGAAACACAACAGTGCTCACACTGTCGCTTGGTAGAAATAGACAAAGCGATGGTACCAACCCAGACGGCCTCGCATACGAGGGACTTACCACCTTATATAATATCATCGCTTCCGATGTAGTTACAGCCCACAGGTACACAAACTATATTGTAAATGGACAAACATATTATAAGATATAACTATTAGATAAGTAATGTGGGCGCCAGACATGTCGCATGCCTACCAAATTGAAACGTCTATACGAAACAACTATTTTTAGAGCCGTGCAATTGGTCGGCCAAGGATCTTCCTACATACTTCATTAGATTATTTACTGCTGGATAAATTAATACTTGTTACACGTGCCCAGGGTAAGGCCAAGTGTACTCCGCTCAGGGTAATAAAAACAGCTCCGACAGAATGCTACGAGTGGTAGAGTCACGCTGTAGACAGTTTTGTCTACAGCATGAACGGCCGGCTCGACCGGGTCGTTAACACTGTCTCCTAGGAAACTGACGTAAAGTAGCGGCTTGCTGCTGCGTTTCGTACGGTGAGTGAGATATCCGGAGGCCCAAATCCCCCTCCTCTTCCCAATCCCTAATTATCCCTGTCCTTTAAGGTCGGTAACAGTTATAACAAAAGGGGTAGCCCCAAACAGCCGCCACCAGCCTCGACACACTTTGACAGCCTCCGTGGCGCAGCGGGCGAGTAGCCGGTTGTGAAGCGAGAGGCCGTCGTTCGTTCGTCCCCGCACACAGGCAAATGTTTGTGTGATCCACAAATATTTGTGTCGGGGTCTGGGTGTTGTGAGACCGAAAGTCTCTCGTAGTTTCTGATACCCACGACACAAGACTTGTATCTTACTGTGGGGTCAGGACTACGTATGTGACTGTTGGGTGTATTTATTTATTAAAGGTGTAGGCACAGCGACCAGTGCTGCGCCCACAGTTCGCAGTTATTTCCGTTCCATAATGTGATAAAGGGCGTGTCTATTGACATACTAGTCACGAATTCCACTCCCGGGAAATTCATTTGTGAGAACTCAAACAGCACTTATGATTGTTCGACCTAGTTATTGAACCCAGGACCCTATGGTTCTCAGCCTTAGTACGCTGCCACTAAACCAATGGGATGCCAACTTTCTCTGTTCCTCGCTACTTCCAACCAGCGTGATCCCGCTGTCCGTACGATCTCATCTTCCCAACGTGTATGCACGTGTGTACATGTGTACGTACGTGTGTATTAGTTTGTTTTACTAGCCCTGTATTATACATGTCCCACTGCTGGGCACGGGCCAACTCTACTGAATGAGAGGGGTTAGACCTTAGTCCACCACGCTGGCCTAATGCGGGTTGGCAGACTTCACATACCTTCGAAAAAATTTATCGAGTTCTCAGGTATGCAGGTTTGCTCACGATGTTTTCCTTCACCGTTAAAGCAAGCGATAATTAACAATGAATATACACGTAACTTAGAAAAGTCAGTGGTGTATGCTCTTGGGTCTGGTTTCAACCTGCGACTTTCATCTCGACTGTCCGTACCACTCCCCGCTGAGCTATCGCTGCTATTAGTTACATATTGTTTAGTTATTATGCATATAAAGTTGATGTTGTGTTAATAATTATCGAATGTGGCAGTACTCATGGGTAGTAAGTACGGGTTCGAGCGTTGTCGCGGCATTATGGCACTTCTGTGGCTTCGCTCAGCGCTAAGTCAATTTAATTCGCGAGCTTCCGAACATCAACATAGCTTCACTTCACTTAAACATTCATTTAAAACTATTTTTGATAGGAAATCTATCTATCCATTTAAATAATATAAATAAATAACACCCAACAGTCACACACATAACACTGCAGTAAGATACGAGTCTTGTGTCATAGGAACCAAGAGAGACTTTCAGTCACACAACACCCAGACCCGAAACAAATATGGATAAACTGATTGTTTGTCGGTGGTCGCTGGTTTTTGAACTGCACTACGCTTACCATCAAGTGTAGTGCAGTCACTTTGATTTGACTTTGATATTATATCACCCCTGTCTTATACTGCTGGTCAGGTCTCAGTCCCCCATGCTGGACTAATGCGGGTTGGTAGACTTCACACACCTTCAAAGTTGTCATGTATAAATCTCAGATTACCAAGTTTCCTCAAGATGTTTTCCTTCACCGTTAACGCGATAATTAACAATGAATACAATAACTTCGAAAAGTAAGACATCAGAGAGGAAAAACCACTTAGTCTCTTTTGTAATTAACAATGGGGCGACCCGAAAACGCGCGTCGTGAAAGGACACGGGTTTAAAATAATGGCCGCGAAGCTTGACTTGTGAAAGTAGTAGAACAAACGTGGAATTAATTGCCACGATCGATATAGCATGGGAAATGGACCTTTACTATGCTAATGTATTGATATCTATTTGATGGTGGTTAAACATACTAGTACTCGACTGGATAACGACCACCGTGCATATGGTGAAGAACACGTAGTGGCTCATGTCGGTGGAGATCACTTACCATCAGGTGACCCACTTGCTCGTTTGCCGGCTTATGCTATAAAAAAGAAATGTGTGTATATGTGCCAAAATGTAACAAAACTAATTAAATGTCTTTAAAAAATATCCAATACCATTTACTAACCGTTATTCTTAAAAATTTAGGGCTTAGTCTATTACTTTTATTTTTCTAAAAAATCCTGACCTGGTATAAAATCAATATAGCTTGAATAACACTTCATAAAAACATTCACAATGCTATATCATTTAAACGTCCCTTACATTATCACAATAAGTAAGAAACATTTCCCGAAACAAAGCCAACATCGGTTTTACCTTCAAAATAATAAGATGTCGATAATCGAACCGCAACCCACCGCGCGTTTCGCCAACCGCTGTACCACCGACAACCCACTGTTTAGCAGTATTTTGTGCGGTAAATCTTATTAGCGGCTTCTCAGTTGCACAACGACGTAACCGACGTGCGCCGCTCTAACGTGATTTTAACACGTGGCTTATTTATTTCTATTGTCGCTAAAGTGTATTGTTTTGAAACGTTTCATGTAATGTAAGTGATTGATGCACATGCATACACACTCACACGCACACACACACATATACACGCACACACACAAACAAACCTTTTAACAAACTGTAGCATTTAATAGACCAAAAAATGTTACTAAAATTGTTGACAACTTTAACCGAAGTCTTGAGATTCAAGCATGTGGCTTAGTTCAAGACTCGCAGAAAATAATGTCTACCAGTTTTGTTCTCTATGCTAATCATCATCATCATCAGCCACAGGACGTCCACTGCTGAACATAGGCCTCCCCCAAAGATTTCCAGACCTACCTGTTGGAAGCGGCCTGCATCCAGCGACTTCCTGCGACCATTATCAGGTCGTCTGTCCACCTTGTAGGCGGACGTCTATGCTAATAAAGGATTATTATTAATATCTGTCAGACTAGACTTTTTTAGGTTGTGGTGGTCAGTTTTGTCTACAACACGAATGGGCGGTCTACTTTTTGTGAGTTCTATAAATATTCGTAATAATGTTGTCTGGAAGAAATCGCCTGATGCGATAACACTGCCTATTATATCACCCTTACTGTATGATCTTGACTTTTAAGTTACTTTATTTGATGTGCAATAAAGAATATTCTATCTATCTATCAGTATTGTCTCACAGCTGAGTATGGGCCTCTTCTACTATTTTTTATAGCAGACGCCGGCAAACGAACAAGTGTGTCACCTGATGGTAAGTGATCTCCACCGCCCATGTACGGCTACAATACTAGAAGAATCATAGGCGTGTTACCGACCTTAAAAGGGATAATTAAGGGATTGAAAAGGGGAGGGGGATTTGGGCTTCTGGATATCTCACGCACCATACGAAACGCAGCAGCAAGGCGACTTTACGTCGGTTTTCTGTGAGACAGTGGTAACGACCCGACCGAGCCGGCCCAGTCGTGCTGTAGACAATACTGTCTACAGCGTTGCTCTACCACTCAAACTATCACTGTGTCTGTCTTGTTAAACAAAACCGCGTCATGATTCATGTTCGGCTACATTACAAGGTGGTAGGTCCCTCATATGCGAGAGCCGTCTGGGTTGGTACCACCGCTTTGTCTTTTCTGCCGCCAAGCGACAGTGTGTAAGCACTGTTGTGTTTTGATTTTAAGGACATTGAAGCCAGTGTGAAATTACTGGGCATTATGAGACTTAACATCATATGTCTCGGGGTGACGAGCGCAGTTCAGTGCCATGCAGTGCTTTGTAATTCAAAGTTCTGTGTGGTGTTGCTTCTAGTATGGGCTGGCGTGGCGGTTACCATCAGGTGGGCGCCTTGCTCGTCTCGTCATTCAATGAAAAACAAAACTTGTTGAGTGACATTCTGTAATTCTTTTGGCTTAACAATACGAGTATATGGTTTAAGGGTGTGAGAAGGGGACGAGGATTATGAATATCATAAAGTTTCCGACGCGGATGATATAAAACTACTCAACACTCGATATTCATACAATTATTGTACACATCGACCGGTTAAAGAAAAATTATTGGAATCTACATCGCTGGATAGGCCATCGAATTTACAATTTACAATAGACAGTGGTGCAGCAAGTATCCGCCTGCGAAGCCAGAGACCGTGGGTTCGATTCCTGTACTGAGGCAAATGTTTGAGTGATCCATAAATATATGCTTCGGGTTTGGGTGTTGTGGGACCGCAAGTCCCTCGAAGTTCCTGATGCCAATGATGCAGGTTAGCCTAATTTGGGATCAGGATTATGTGTGTGTATTGGGTGTATAAAAAACTAGCTTTTCCTCGCAACTTTTCCCGCGTAATCTGCTTTTTCCGGGATAAAAAGTAGCCTGTGGTCATCAGGGATAATGTAGGATTCTAATGGTGAAAGAATTTTTCAAATCGGTCCAGTAGTTTTTAAGTTTATTCGTTGTATACAAAAATATTAGTTATATTAGTGTAAATAAATAAAACAACTTTTTTTACCCTCCACATTTTAATTATTTTCTTTTGTTTTTAAAATCTCATTGTTCAAATAAGGCGAGCAATCTGCTCGTCTTGTTATATGTCTGATCATCTGATTGTAGACGCTACGCAGCGAAACACTACCTTGGAATTTTAATTATTATACAAAGTAATGGCAGGTTTTAACACCATGTGTATGGTGGTCGCTATCCGGCCCATAAGTCCTGCCACCAGCCAAAGTATTACACTTACAGCAAAACATCCAAAGAAACTTATAATTCCCATAAAATCCATTCCAGTATCCATATTCCATGGCGTCGTATTACCAACATACCATAGTTTCACGGCGGCTATTTTAACTGGACATTATCGCTTACTGTCGGATATTGTCGGACAACTTCGTGTGTTTCCGTGCGTGCCTCCCCTCCCTCGTATTAAATGGGGTGGGGGGTGCGCGGGACGTTTCACTGCACTAATAAACGGTTAATTTTCCTTTGATATTCAAATCATTTGCAATGGATTTGTTGGGTACGCGGGTTGATTGATTTGAAATATGAACATTGGATGTTTGCTTTAAGCTTATGCTGTCTGTCTGTACGTCTTATGTAAAGGAATCTTCTATCTTTGAAATTGTAATAAATAAACAACTGAAATTTTTACTGAATATATTGATGCAAATATGCAATAACATTTTTTTTTATTTGAGCACGGAAAAATGACTGCACTACACCTGATGGTAAGCGTAGTGCAATCCAAAAAACCGGTGACCACCAACAAACAATGAGTTTATCGGTAGTCACCAGAGTCATGCCGGCTAAGTCGACGAGATGAGCTGTTGTGAAATGTTTATAAGTCGATTTTGTTTATTTTTATAGGATAGACCGGCAAACGAAGCTGCTATTTATAAATCTTTTTTTTTGTGAGACAGTGGTAATGACCCCGGCCGAGATGGGCCATTTATGCTGTCGTAACAGCATAGCTCAACCACTCTAAAAACATCCAAATATTGACGCGACCATCCAAAGTCTGTATCAAAAATCACGAGCGGAGGTGGGCAAAAGTTAGTAAATAGTTTAATATCCCTAAAGATTTATAAGAGGGTAGTATCTTAGAAGGTGGACGGTATCGAAAACAGAACTCACCTTTCGGAGAATAGCTAAAGCGGTTGTTAAAATTTTTAACACTGGTCATACGGCACCCTGTATGTCTACGGGCACTAACATTGAAACTAGAATCTAACTCGAACACAACTACTAAAACCGTTATAATTTTTTTAGGTGTTAAGATCCTCGTATTGCGAGGGTCCATCTGCGTTGATACCACCGCAATGTCTACTTCTATGTGTGAGCTGTTGTGCTTTGGTTTGCAGGACATTGAAACCAGTGTAGACTCTGCACAACTTAATTTGTCTTAATGATTTCTTATGTTTACGAGAATTTTACACATTGAAATAAAACTAATTTTCAATTCAGTCCACCCCGTGACCACGAAGGCCTGAAAAGCTTTCGAAACATCGGGATCAAAATTAGTAAAAATACCGCGATAAAATCCGTTTAGACTAGATTTATTTCAATTAATATGTATTGGCATGACAAGCGCAAGGAGTATCCGTGCACATTGTAATTTGAAGCCCTGATGTTGCTTTTATAAGCAGGCATTACGTTTAGCATCAAGCGAGCAACCGGCTCGTCTCGAAGTACAAGCAAACAAAAAAAGTCCTCTTTCTAGATTTTTGAGTCGGTTTTATTTTACCATTTTTAAAGAGTCATTGAAACCTGTGCATAAATGACGAAGTATGAGTCTTTCATCCCCGATTTCTCCCCCTGAGAGTTGGAATTTCTCTTTGACATTGGGACCAGCTTTGAGCTCTATCTGTTCGAATGAAACAACCGATCATTCAAACGGGTCTACATTTGGCGAAGTTATGCGTGGATAAACATAAAAAACGCGTCCCTAGAACCTACTACTTTTTCGTCGGTTGAATACCGAGCGACTCTTAATCGAGAATAAATAGTAGTTATAGCAGCTAATGCGGCAACGTGTTACGAGCACTCTGTCTTTACGGTGGCCATAAACAGAGTTCCGTGGCACCTTAGGTACCTCCCCACCACCCACCACTATCAGCGCGCCACACGTCTCTGATAACACTGCCATCACGTACTTAGCGAAGGTGTAGATCATGGATTTAGACTATCAGGTATAAAGAAGTATTTTTTTTTACGAGTCTAAATGACGAAGCAAGCAAACCGTTCGCCTGATGGTAAACATAACACCACACAAAACTCATTGGCATAAATAGAGAAAGAGGTTTGTCTATATCTGCCGCCAAGCAACAGTGATTAAGCACTGTTGTGTTTGGCTTTGAAGGACATTAAAGCCAATGAAATTACTGGGCATTATGGAACTTAACATCTTATGTCTCGGGGTGACGAGCACAGTTCAGTGCCATGCAGTGTTTTGCAATACAAAGTTTTGTATGGTGTTGCTTCTGTTTATAGGCAGGCGTGTCGCTTACCATCAGGTGAGCGCCTTACTCATCTCGTCATTCATTCAAATAAAAAAGAACCATAATAAGTGCAGTATTTACATAGATCTAGTAATCATCTATATATTACTTATCTGATAGATGTTGTTTCCAATTAATTAAGAGACTTCTCCCTTTTAATCCGTTGATGGAGCGACGCAACGCTTTATTGTGTTGTAAACTTAATGTTCTAATCTAGATTTTGTTATTACCTGGATGGAAGAGCTTCTGAAACTGCAGATTGTATTCTTTGTGGATTAGGAAACTAGACTGACTGTAAATTAGTTAAATAGTCTGTACTGTATACTGTAAAGTAGTTAATTAAGTAGTCTTGTTTGCTTTAACCTGAATCATGAGACGAGCAGGTCGTTCGTCGAATGGTAAGCGTCATTTTATTATCCGAGCACGGCAATGTGACTGCACTACAACTGATGTTAAGCGCAGTGCAGACCAAAAAACCAGCGACCACCAGCGACAAACAATGACGTGGTAACCAGAGTCACGCCGGACGGATTACACATTTAAAAAAATACTAGAAATTCGGGACATTTGGTTTCTAAGTGCACTTAGAATTATAACATTTTTAATTTCACGAATAATAGATTTTTTTATAATGTTACTGGGATACTTATATTATGCCATTTTTGGATCGGACAGGGTTTTTTACATATTGTATATCATCAGGTCCAAGAACCACGTTGAGGAACCACGGAGAGACATGAGCTTTCTGAAACCCCCAGTCCTCCCAGTATAAAAAGGCTCAAATTATTTTAGTAATGTTTAATACTTGTAATTATGATTATTAGTTTGATTTTTGGCGGGACGAGTGGTTAAGGTCAAGATTGTAGAGATCTATGATTTTTCATCAGCGTGTCCTTGAATTAAGGCCCCCTAAATATGTTTTCATTTTATTTATTTATTTATTTATAACTTTATTGTACATCACACAAAACGTATTGAAAACACATAACATACAATTTAATATAACATATAGAAGTACAATTGGCGGCCTTATCGCTAACGGCAATTTCTTCCAGGCAACCATTTTCATGTGAGGTGTGAAACATTTAAAATCTTAAAAGCCAATTTCCCATGATCACGGCAAGCGTCAGATGCTGGCGTCAGTGACGCTCTCCTCTTACAACTTGTCGAATGGTTTCTATAGATTTACAAGGTAGCGCGCATGTACCTTCTAAACATTGTTAGATTTCCCCATCACAGGTATCATCACAAAATAAGTTCAGACGCCCTAAGTTTACGGAACGCTGGTGAAAACAACAATCATTGTGACACAATAATAACAAATAATTAATATTTACTTATCATCGCACTAATATTAAAAAGCGCTGTGGAAAAATAGAACATTCAATAGGCTATCATAGGCCGTATATTTTTTATAAAGAGTGGTGCGTCCAATCCGCTAATCTGGCCACCGGGCGTGACAATCAAATGAGCTAGTGATCGGTCGGAGCTAGTCACAGGGTGTTTTTTCAATCGCCGCGGCCGGCGGGTAATGCACGCTCAATTTGGCGGGTGGCGGGGCGCACCGGGTGCAGCGGGTGCAGCGGCACACCGCGGCTCTAGGCCTCTATGATCACGCGGCGGCAAATATTGCCCAATCACGGTTGAACAGTGCATCTAGTACCGTCCGCATATATAACTTCCGTTTTGTTTTAGGTTTTTTAAGTGATAACTTCTTATGGGAGGGTAAACCGCTTCGTAACGTAACGCGTTACGGCGCCACTCTGCTTGGTTTCCCTTTCTCTCATGCATACGGCAGTAGTAGGCAATAATAAATAGTTCAACTTATATTAGTTGAAGTTCACTTTTGTCGAGCGACCGAGAGCGACAAGTTTTTTTATTCTGTCAGAGCAATGCTTGACTACTACGCTGATGTGAAGTACAGTACAGTCCAAAAATAATGTCGGCCGTAAAGAGACGTTGCGTCCCTTTACGTCGGGTCAGCAAAGCTATGCCGATATACTGGTTAACGCTGGGACGCGACTCGCCTGAATGAGCCACGAGGTCAACAAACAATTCGATTCGTTTCTTCATTGATTCATCATCATCATCATCATCAGCCACAAGACGTCCACTGCTGAACATAGGCCTCCCCCAAAGATTTCCAGACCAACCTGTTGGAAGCGGCCTGCATCCAGCGACATCCTGCGACCTTTATCAGGTCGTCTGTCCACCTTGTAGGTGGACGTCCAACGCTGCGCTTGCTAGTACGTTGTTCATTGATTATCAAAACTTAATGGTCGTGTTTGTTTTAACATCGACCGGGATGCAGTGAGATAGTCGCGGGCTGTGAAAAGCGTGGTTGCGATACCCACACCGAGGTAAATATTTGTATGATACACAACTAATATTTGTTTCGCATCTGGATGTTGTGAGATAGTAAGTCCTTAGTGATGCCCACGATACAGCTTAACCTAGTGTGGAGGACGTGTGTGTGGACTATGTGTAATAGTTTTTTTATTGCGATCCACTGATCTCTATGAATCTCACTAGATTGCCGGTGATTTACCTTTTTGTCAAACCCAATATGGCAATATCATACTTTTTTACCGAAAAAATTAAGCACTGTTTTACATAATGATTTCTTATGCTTACGCGAATATTACACATTAAAAATAAAAAACCGCGATAAAATGTGTTTTATTTAGTTTCATTTCAATAAACCATTGGTTGTGATTGCGCGATCTGGGATTTAAACCCAACACCTCAATAGTTTCTCAGTCTTAGTAATTATGTTGTGACTAGAACAATGACGCGGTTTTTACCTTTTCTATAATGTTAACTTCTTCGAATTCGTAACAAGCTAACTCATGTGTCATATTAAAAAAGGGTCAAGTTGTTTTGCTGTCATTACAGTGCCTAAACTCGTGTAAGCGTAATCCCCGCGCCCCCGCAATGTTATGTAACCGATGTAGTGTATGCCAGCTCAGATCGCGGAAAAAACACTCTTTATAGTGATAATATTCGATATAACTGAGTACAATTTTTTTTTAGTAGCCCTGTATTATATATGTCCCACTGCTGGGCACGGGCCTCCTCTACTCAATGAGAGGCATTAGGCCTTAGTCCACCACGCTGGCCTAATGCGGGTTGGCAGACTTTACATACCTTCGAAAAATCTTATCGATTTCTCAGGTATGCAGGTTTCCTCAGGATGTTTCCTTCACCGTTAAAGCAATCAATAATTAACAATTAATATACACATAACTTAGAAAAGTCAGTGGTGTATGCTCTTGGGGGCTGGTTTCGAACCTGCGACATTCGACTCGACAGTCCATACCACTCCCCACTGAGCTATCGCTGCTTATTATGTACTATGCTTTATGAAATTGAAGTTAATCGTTAAAAATAGTGAATGTTTCAAAAAAGACCTAAATTACATAGATCCGCACAATTCTAGACTTCGGGCTGATAATGAGCATTTCGTGATAGTAAAAACCCAATATCACTTTCCCGACCCGAGATCGAACCTGAAACCTCGTACCGCGTACGCAATACAACTGCGCCACCGAGGCAGAGCAAATAAAAAATATACACCTAAGTATATTTAAGCAAGGCTGGATCACTTAAGAATCTTATTTCGCAGTTATTTAGGCATTATTCTAGCACTAAACCATGAGAGGTGATTCACCCGGCCCAGCTGCGGCAGGTGTATGCCGAGTCGCTACACAGGTTCAGACACTTCAAGACTTAGATAGCGATTCTAGTTGGAGCTTAGTATTAATAGTCTAAAAATACTTTTTACAAATGTCGACGGACTTTTATAGAATATATGACACAAGGTGGTAGGTCCCTCGTATGCGAGAGGCCGAGGTAGTCCGGGCGGTGAAGATCACTTACCATCAGGTGACCTAATTGCTCGTTTGCCGGACTATGGTATAAAACCAGTTCACGCAACTGCCAAGTTTTATCTTAACACAACAATGAAAAGTTGGTGAAATTCACTTTCTTAGGTCAACTTGCGATCTTGATCGTTTTTAGACCCTAAACATGTTTAGAAAACGTCAAACGTAAATTTATATTAGTAAACGCTGTGAAGTATCAATATACATTTAAACATAAAATTGTTTGCGTGACAAGACTGGCGAAGCGTTTTAACATGTCGCTATAACCCACGGGAGCGGAGCAGTAATAACATACACGCGGCTGAAACCGCAAGGGATAGATACAAACATAATTGACTGTTTGTAAACAAACAGTATATCCCGAATCCTAAATAGCTTTATTAACACAAACGGTAGAATGTAATGTCTAATTGAGGCTGCTAGAACCAGAGTGGCCTAACTGCGTTTTGATGACTTTTGACCTGTTTGTATTTTCGTAATTTAAAAATGTTAATCTACAAGACCAGACCGGCCTAAAATTGGTAACATCATCTTGACATAGATGGCAGAACAAGTCCATTTCGGCCGTGGTTTAAATTGACGAAAACACAAATAGGTCAAAAGTTATCAAAATGCAGTTAGGCCACTCTGGTTCTGGCCTCAATTAATAACTCCATTATCTTTATTTTTGTCTTTTCCTAATGAAACAAATTTCTCGTCATATAGTGTGTTGTTGGGGAGAGGCCGAGGCTGTGCCGGTGCGCGAGAGACGAATTCGACGCGGCCTTCGCTTCGGTCGACGACTTGCTTTTTTCACGCGAATAAAAGACGAATGGCCGCGACTAGCGACACCTATCGTCAACCCGGGCTACGACTTTTGTTGACAAATTAGGTAATTTTCAATATTAATCGGATGTATAACAGACTTCCTTCGTTCCCGTGAACATTAAAATTATAGCAAGACAATATGGGATATTTAACAGTAAAATTGTTTAATTATGTATGATTTCTTTTATCAATAACACTCGATAAACATCCCTCCAGAGACTCTATAATTTAATTCAAATAATTTTGAAACATTGTATAACTTGACATATGGCTGTATTCTTGAAACATAACTATGTTCATATTTTTCTATAAAAAATAGGTTGAAGCAACTCCACCCTAAGGTCGTCGGCCTTACAAGCGTCATTCTTATATCAGCCACATTTTGGCCAGAGCGAAATGGGGCTATCGGTGTCTCCCTCGCACACGCCGATCCCGAACATTTTCGTCTGCGCCATGAATACCGATTATCACATTCGACGTGTTTTTTTGCGAAATTGGCACCAGTGTGCGTGTCATTCTATGTGTGCGTGACAAAAATTGTCTTTGTTCTACGGAACGGCCGCGCCACGTTCCAAAAATATCCACAATATACATTTTTATCATTCAAATAACGTTTTGCATTCGTAATTCGGCGGACATTTTGTTTTTTCGTTGAGGTAGGTCGTGTGCGTGCGCATACGTGACTTTTGGCATTCTAATTCTAAAACCGGATCACGGGTTTTTATATCACACGACGACGCATTGTTATTGGCTGTTTTGAATTTAGAATTTTTTGTTCCTTTATTTATGTACTGTTTGGGTTGGCCAGCGTTGAAACCAGGTAATAAATGAACCATAAAAACTATACATATTTAGTTTTTTGTACCTTATTCGTATTGTTGTTTGGGTAGCAACGTTCGTAACTTTAAACTAATCAGGTTAAGTATTACTCGTGATCGCTACTAGCTATTGTTTTCTAGGTATTCGATTGTAGAGAGCTAGAAGTTTTCTGTGAGATAGTGAGGTAACGACTCGGTCGAGCCGGCCCATTCATGCTTTAGACGTATTAGTAGTAAAAGTAGACACAGTCAAATACCCTATTTGTTATTGGCCTGAACTGACATTTTTCACACCCACCCATGTCACTAGACTAGATAGGCGAACAAAAACCTTATATTTTATAAAAAACGCAAGAAGCTATATAATTTTGTTGACTATAAAACGCGACTGTGTGAATCTTTTAACGGTACATGTAAAAAAAGACTCGTCCGCGACTCGAACCGCATACCAGTTGAACGGGAACCTGTTTGTTCAGGTTTATTGCCGACGATTCGGCGATCAATTTCTTTATGGGTGAAGCGACTTATAAAAACCGGTCAAATGTGTGCTGGACTCGCGCTACGTGGGTTCCGTAGCCATGATCCTTATATATATTTTTTTTATATTTGTCACAATAGATATCCGCTATAACAACATATATTCCGGAAAGATGTCAATCGGTTATCTTTTATTAAGCCTGAATGACGAAACTACCAAGTCGCTCGTCTGATGGTAGGCACCACGTCGGCCCATAAACAGAAGCCACATCACACAGCCCTTTGAATTACAAATCCCTCCATGGTACTGGACTGCACTCGTCACCCCGAGACAAGATGTTGGGTCTGATAAAGCCCTTCACTTCAAAGAAGGGAGAAACCGCTAACACGATTGGAAGACGAAATTAAAAGAATTGCAGGCCCAAATTGATGCCAAAGATAACAGCCCAAAATAGGGACATTTGGACATCCTTGGAGAGGCCTTTACCCAATCTGGGTTCTTGATATAGATTTAAGTAACTTATGAAGTAGATTAACATTATGTAATTACTTACTAATAACTAACATATAAAGGCTTTTTTTTATTTAAAGCCCCTCACAAAGAACTTAGTTTTACAAATAGAGATTCACACTGCATAGACTCAGTAAGAGTTCCGATAACACACTTTACCTTCAAAACCCCAAAAGACACACTGAACATCCACCTATAATTAGTTGCTAGTTGCGATCGCTACGCCGGCGCAATTCGGGGTAGTTGACCGGCCCTCACAATAAAAACATTAAGCCCCATCACCTGGCGGACGCCGCAAAAACCGCGACCGGACCGGTCTCGACTCCCGACCGAGTTCATCACTCTGATATGATTTTTAGACACGGCCACACGCTTTACTCCTAGTTATGTGAAGTCTTTTTAAGTCCTAATTATTTAAGCCCTAATTTTTAAGTCGCATAATTGAGGCAAGAATATAATAAAACAATCGTCTACGAGGTTGCGTTGCACTTTGACGAGGAGATTCGTAAATCTCAGTTTTTAAAGTTAACCGGTATATTCACTTTAACGCAGGGTAACGCTGTAGTAGAAGGGGCTGATACGGTCAACACCATAAGTCAATTAACACATTCAGATTTACAAAAATCCTTTACATCAATTTTTGGCACCAGTCGCTTATTATTTCCGGAAACTTTCAAGCAGGTAAAGACACCAATTATGGACACACATACAAATACAATGTCTCCTACGTCACATCTCAGGACTTGAATAGGTATAGGCCTAATTAATTTTATGCAAATACACCATTTGTAATAATTTATTGTTTAAAGAGGATCAGCTGAGCGTAAATTGCAAACTGGCTTTCCATGGCGGTCATTACCCCAGAACCAGCTACCCTTATAGATTAGCAGCAGGGGAGAGAAAAAAAACAAGTAAAATGGCGCATTGTTTTGTTTAAAGCCAGTGTTGGCACAAAGGGTGGCGTTCTCATGATTTTAGTTAGAAGCCCACGTTGAGGTATTCCACCAATAGACGATGCCCCCGTCAGCGATAGATAGGGGATGACTTTTTATAATTCAAGCGTAAAGCGCTTCATAGACAAATGTGCGATTGAATACAATCGTTTAAAGCGATTTGATAGATTACCTGGCGACTTGGGCCAGTAAGCTGGATGTCCTTTATATTTCTTACAAAAAAAAAACTACGACAGGAAGAAATAAGTACTTAATTAATTTATTACCAATTAATTGTCCCTGTTACTGTTCTGCTCCCATGATGTCATAGCGTGATTTATGTATAAGCCATCTGGAAGAAATCGTCTTAATTATAGCGAAAACTTTATTCAAATCTGCTGCGTAGTTTAAATGAAATAAGCGGACAAACAGGCAGACATGTGCGTATAGCAACTTTGTTTTATACTATGTAACATAAGTAACACATTTAATTCTATTTTTATGTTAATTTGACCTTAATTTGTAATTTTATGACACATGAATAGCACATTATTAAAATCTGTGGTGTCTGATAGATGTATACATTACAATTATTAAGAAATTGACGTTTTCTCTTATCTAATATCCCCAGAAATGTAAAATAAAATATCCAACGCTAATAAAAATGGAACGACTAAAAATGGCGGGCATCTGTCAATATGCAAAATAAATCGGTTTTATAACCTCTATCGTCTAACAGTTATGTTGTCTATGCAGCGCTTGATGCTTAGCGGTCATGTCGTTCCCCTATTTCGCATCTAGGTTCCATCCCGGGCTGCGTTTACTTACATTATTGCAGTGTGATGAATTACCCCGCGTCCCGCACGCGTACCCCGTACCGGTCATTCAACTGGGGAATTGGAAAAAATAAAAAGCATTTAGAGGTTAGGAAATCGTTTAGCGCTCTTTTATCCACCCTACTTGAAGGCAAAGTCGTTAATTAAAAATAATATGGGATGATCTATAGTGATACATAACTAGAAACTATTAATGTAATTAAGGTGTTTAGAGTGTAAATGTAATGAATAAAAATATTGTTTGTGACCATAGATATTTTTTTTTATATGTTTTAAATAGAGCGTGAAACTAAATTAAAATCAATATTGCATAATAAAATAAACAAAAAAACCTAACAGTCACACAGATAGTCCTTACCCCACACTAAGATAAATCTGTATCGTGGGTATCAGAAAGTACAAGGAACGGTCCTACAACCCCAGACCCGAAAAAAATGTATGTGAAATTACATAAAGATTAACTCGGCGCGGGAATCGATCTAGTGCAGCGGCTTGTCGCTTTACGGCCATTTGCCCATTGTCCTACGGAGGCTGTGATAAAACCCTAATTTAAAAAGTAATCAGGAAACTAACGAACTTTCATGAAAAATATTTTGTGGTAATTGCCTAAGCTACAAAATTCGGAGCAAACCTAATTTGCGATCTAACTCCGTGGCAACGAGATATTTTAGTGTTAATTGGTCACTCAGCCCAAACGGCGGAATAGGCGCGAACTGTAGCGCGAAAACCGCTTATTTAATTTATTTATTTAGCTAATTTACACCTGTTTTATGGTTTAAGTGGGTGTTATTGAAGGAAATAAATCGTATAAGTGGATGTGCCGGCATAATTCTGACGATCGTTAAGAGATACCACGTCATTACATTTTGATTGAACTACATACCATCAGCTGCAGTGTGCTTACAGTAGTCACCGACATACCAGAAAAAAGGCTTTGAGTAATCATAGGTATGTGCATTTTAGAATGTAGGTGCGCACTCACGCTTATGATCCCGAAGAAGTAGGCAGAGGTGTCACCAGTACCAGTACTGTAACCTACATATCATCGAACTAATTTCCGTCCCTTGATGATAGGGGCCTATCGCCATACCGGCTACAATTCCAGACTAAGGGCTGATACTGAGCATTTTGTGATAGAAAATCCCAATATCACTTTTACACTACCCAATAACAATGGGTTATTGGGTAGTGTAAAAGTGATATTGGGATTCACATATCACATCATGCAACAGAAATAGGCTCCGCAAACTGTGGGTCATGTCATGGGCCTTACTTATGGTACAAACATCACTTAATCATTGATTAGTTAAACAGTCTTGTCTTTCTGTGTCAACGCTTTTTATTAAAAGGCTAGAAAGAGACGAAAAAAGTGTTTAATTAAACATTGCGGTCCGCCCCTTGTGTCACCGCTTTTGGGGTGACACCCGACCTGAAATAAATACACAAAAATTGGGAACGTCCTCCTTTTTTAAAAATTGTTAAAATGCATTAAAATATAATTTAAAATTTTTCATTCATTTCACCCAAATCAAATCCGCCCCGGGTATCAGCCGCGGTAGCTACACTACTGCTTGGGCCTGTGTTATATGCACATAAGGGTAAAGACCAAACTGGTTATGTTTACGAGTCAAAGAGGACGCAGTGCCACATGTTTTTGAACAGATTTCCTTTGGTTTTGGAAAGTGAAAGCAATCGCAGAGCCCGATATCGAGTGCAAGTACTCGCGCGACTTGTTTTGTCAGTTTTGGTTCGGATTCTGCAACTATGACGTCACTAACGCCAACGCTTCGTCTATTTATTATTCACAGTTTTCATAATACATAAGTTTACATCTGTATCTACGAAGGGGTAGGCAGATATAAAACTAGTACAAAACCCACACAATAACAGAATAATTATGGCCTCGGCATTTTGAAGTACACGAATAATTAAGGGATTGGTAAGGAAAGGCGGATTTAGGCCTCTGGATATCGCACTCATCGTACGTAACACAGCAGCAAGCCGCTACTTTACGTCGATTTTTTGTGACACAGTGGTAACGACCCGGTTGTGTCGGCCCTTTTGTAGACAAATCTGTCTACAGCATAGCTCTACCACTTAACAATTATAACATTAGAACGATGTAGAATACCATTTTAAGAACATTATTTGCATCCCATACAAGCTTTATTGGGACGAGAAGTAAAAAAACCGTAATGATAGTTATTAAATGAATAGCATGGGCTGTTCAAAGGCATGCGTGGCTCAAATCCAGCGTGCGTAGTAATGAGGTATTCAAATATATTACCTACTCACGTAACGCACACTTGTAACTTTTATATATGAAAACATGTTTAATGCACTTATCGAGTAAAACTTAGTTGTATCCGCTTTGCTGGTTGTTATTAAAAAAATGCACGTCGAGACGCGCAGGTCGCTCGCCTGATGGTAGGCTCCACGCCTGCCTATAAATATAAGAAATTCCATAAAGAACTGAATTACAATTTAAAGAGTACTGGACTGCATTGAGATATAGATAATAAGTGTCATAATGCCAAGTAATTGCATTAGCTTCAATATCCTTCAAATTGAAACACAAAAATGCTTACATACTGCTGCTGCGGCAGAAATTGATAATTCCGTGGTTCCTGCCTATATGGACAATGCCTATAGGGACCTACCACCTTGTAAAAAAACTTGTAGAGGCCCTACAGTAAGACCCTATCTAGTTCTTAGGCTTCGCAACAATCAGTTTTATAAAGTCTAAGTAATTTAGTAGTTCTCTATTTGCGATGGGAATAAAGAAGGGAATTGAGGTCATGAAATCACGAGTTACTCTCAAAGCACGAGTTCGTCAACTATTGATGAACCGAGTTGCAGAATCCCAATTTACATTTTGTATTTTATATTGTATTTAAGTATATATTAGTATATTTAATTGGGTACTTTGTACACATGTAATATTTTTATATAATGTATCATCTTATTTTTTGCACCTACTTTGTTCATCTCTGCATTACTCTAAGGTTGACTGGGAATGTTTTTAGCATTAAGTCAGCCTTTATACATTGTATATAAAGTGTTAATAAATAATTAAAGTAAACTATAGTAGCGATAATTCACGAAACAAAGTAAACAAGACCCGAAAGTAACAAATCACCACAATTTCCCGCTCCAAACTGGCACACCTTAAACTTTCGTGGGTTGACATTAAAAGTGCGGGTTCATTGAACTTGACACCGCAGAACCTACGGCAACGTGTCCTGCCTTGACCGCTGTGTGCGACGTGCGCGTGTGTGCGTGCATTTCGTGGGTTCATTCACCTCGCCAGTTGGGGAAGTTGGGAATATAGGAGACTGTGGAGACGGATGAACGGGTTATATTTTTTTAAGTTGTTTATATTTGTAAGTCGATTTTTTGGGTATGCCCCTGATCTAGTGGGCGCAAAGGGTATGTGAACCGAGAGGTTCTCAATTTGATTTCCAGCTCGTGTTAAAATTGTGTGAGTTTTTCTTATATGCTGTCTCGGGCCCATGGTTTTTCAGACTAACATTTATTAAATGTTTTTCGACTTTCGTGAAACCTCTGGAAAATTAATAAATTGGTATTTACACCTTCAAATATTACGCGATTAAGTCTTGTTTTAAATATAATAAATACTATGAGTTTTGCTACACTAATTCCTTAGAAATAGTTTCGTTGGAGGGTGCATTTCTAACAAAGACTAAACTTTTCTCCACGTATAGGTCATTAATGTTTTTTTCTCGTCTGAATGATGAGATGAACAGGGCGTTCGTCTGGTAAGCACACACATGTCCATCAATAATAAAACAACTAAGAATTTGAATTGTAGAGCACTGCATGCCAATAGAGTGCTCTCGTAACCCCGAGGTCTCATAATGTCTAGAATTGCCATTGGCATTAATGTTGTTTAAAACTAGAACACAATTCTTCTTGCACTTGCTTGAAGACAATAATAGATGAAGCTATGGTATCTGTCGATGAGAAACCTACAATTTACCGTCTTATCTACCTTCCACTACCCACGTCCTTTGTCATCTCTGTTAAATAATAGACATTGTAAGTGGTAGAGCTATGCTGTCAAACTGTCTAAGTTTTGTCTACAACAAGTCAAACAGAAAAACGACGTGAAGTAGCAGCTTTCTATTGCGTGTCGTACGGCGAGTGAGATATCCCTCTAGGTCCAAACCCGCCTTCACTTGCCAATCCCTTAATTATCCCTTTTTTTTAAAGCCGGTAACGCAGGCATGTTTCCTCTGATATTGTCATATTCATGGGCGGTGGAGATCACTTACCATCAGTTGAACCCCTTGCTCATGTGCCGGCCTCTGCTATAAAAAAGAAATCTAAAAATCTGAAAAGTAATATCCCAACACATCTGCATTGCCGCCGCTGTTCATCCGATATTTAACCAAGTCGTGGAGTTGCATTTTTGCCATGCACGCACTTAAATGAGCTGCCCTGTGTGTACACGCACACACGCACACACACATGTTACTTTGTATACATTATGCCGAGTGCGTATCAGGAACGATGTGTTTTTTCTACAATCCCGGTGCACACGGTCGGCCGCGGCTCTACAAAACAGATGTTATGTGGTCCTCGCCTATATTACCTTTAAGGGATGAAGAAGCGATTAAGGTAATCGATGGATACTATCGACTGTCATCGATATCGATTTAACTGCGTTTTATATTCCAGTCTATCGTTTAATTTCACTGAAGTAATTTTGTGAGGAGATAGGGATCAAATATGATTTTTATACTCGATGTTGACTTACGAGCACATGAATTATCTGATGCTAAGAGATTATATCGTGTATTCTACAGAACGAGAGTTTTGGTTTATTGCCGAATTTTAAGGAAAGGAATGTGGTTTGAGTAGGTGATGGAGTATCGGCCTCCGGAAAACTCATACAGCGGAACAGTGGTAGAGCCACGCTGTAGATAGTTTTGTCTACAGCATGAATGGGCCGGCTCGACCGGGTCGTCACCAATGTCTCACAGAAACCCGACGTAAAGTAGCGGTTTGCTGCTGCGTTTCGTACGGTCGGTGAGGTGAGGCCCAAATTCCCCTCCCCTTCCCAATCGCTTAATTATACCTTCCCGTTAAGGTCGGCAACGCGCCTATGATTCTTCTAGTATTGAGGGTGTACAGGGGCGGTGGACATCACTGACCAAAAAAGGTCCAATGTAGTCATTTTAGCCACCGGATAGCGACCACCGTACACTGGTGCTAAAACTTGCCATAATGGCCCACCTCGTGTGGGTCGCGTTCCAGGGTCAGCCAGTGTACATCCGGTTCTCCCCAGGGGGCTTGCCCCCTGATCCTAACCCATTTCCCATCCCTTTTTCCTTCCCCTCCCCGTTGGCCTTTTGGCAGGCCGGCATGATCTTGCCGACCTACGATGGACACATTGTTTATCGTTGGTCGACACTATTCTTGGATTGCGCTACACTTACCATCAGGTTTAGTCACTTTGCCGAGCCCGGATAAAAAAAAAATTGCTGTGGATAAAAATGTCACAGATAGTGAAACACTCCCTGGTCAGCACTTAGCCTAACCACTATCAGTTTGGGCGTGATATCCGTCCGCGCATCCGTCGAATGCATTGTTCCCGAAGCTTTTACGAATCCTCACACGCATTATATTCAGTTTACAATA
Organism: Amorpha juglandis; assembly: GCA_949126905.1. Classification (NCBI taxonomy): domain Eukaryota; kingdom Metazoa; phylum Arthropoda; class Insecta; order Lepidoptera; family Sphingidae; genus Amorpha; species Amorpha juglandis. The sequence continues at coordinate 15,107,640 of OX421373.1, read as the reverse complement.
TCTGAGAGATAGATCGGAATGTCAAATCCTACAAACGAGCCATCGCTACATGCATCGGCACAATTTTAATGCCGGCCAGCACATGTAATAATAATAATACAAAATCCCCAAACTGAACTCCACTTGGCCTAGGCCCGTGGTGCTTGTATATCAAATTTCCTCAAATTTCGAGAAGCAATAATTTTCTATAAAAATAATACTAATCCTGTATTATAGACGTCCCATTGCTGCTTTGACATTAGATTAAGTTCTTATTTTTCACTTTTTTATAGCATAGGCCGGCAAACGAGCAAGTGGGTCACCTGATGGTAAGTGATCTCCAACGCTCATGTACGCCCACAACCACAAGAATCATGGGCGCGTTGCCGACCTTAAAGGAAAGGGATAATTTGGGATTGGGAAGGGGAGGGGAATTTGGGCTTCCGGATATCTCACTCACCGTACAAAACGCAGCAGCAAGCCGCTACTTTACGTCGGTTTTCTGTGAGACAGTGGTAACGACCCGGTCGAGCCAGCCCATTCATGCTGTAGACAAAACTGTCTACAGCGAGGCTCTACCACTCTTGAGTGACTGTGACTGTCCAGATGTCACTCCCTTAAGTGACTGTCCAGATTGTTTGGATGTTGAATAAATATAATAATTCAGAAGATTCATGAAGCGCAAACTTTAATAATAGTTTATACATATACGCCTGTAATCCTCGAGTAGTTAGAGATGTAACCAGTACACCCACATTTCACCGAGCGTATTTCCGTCCCATCATCAGATAGGGTGCGAGTCTATACTGGGCACGATTGCAGACTCCGGGCTGATAGTCAGCATTTCGTGATAGAAAAACCCAATATCACTTTACCCGACCCGGTGATCGAACCTGAGATCTTGGCACAGCAGTCGGACCGCGTACCACATACAACTACGCAACCGAGGCAGTAAATAAATAAATAAATACACCCAACAGTCACATACATAGTCCTGATCCCACAGTAAGATACGAGTCTTGTGTCGTGGGTATCAGGAACTACGAGAGACTTTCGGTCTCACAACAACCAGACCCCGAAACAAATATTTGTGGATCACATAAACATTTGTCTCGGTGCGGGAATCGAACTCGCGGCCTCTCGCTTCACAGCCGGCTACTCGCCCGCTACGCCACGGAGGCAGTCAAAAGTAAATGCAGTTAATGTTTATACAATTTATAAATAACCCTCCTCTATGGGCAATCGGGTAAAACATATTCAACTTTATACAAAAAACTGAAGAGCATGCTCATTCACAATATGAATGAGGGCAAAGTGGTCTGAATTTCACAGCGTCACCGAATCGACAAGTGCTGAGACGCTCGGTCTGTCTAGGATCAAAGTTAGCTCATCTAGGTCAATAACTCTTGTCAATGAGGGCCATGATTTTGGCGCCTTTTAAGATTTAAAAGAAAATGGAATGAATTTATTGGGTATATATAATTTATGGGATTCTTTTAATTATTTATTTAAGTAATATTATAATGGTTTTAATCCTACTAAAGTTATGAATGTGAAAGTTTTTATGATCGAGTTTGTAAACGACTAACGCACGCATTAACGACTCAACGGATTTGAATGAAATTTGGCACACAGGTAAACCATGACCTAAATTAAGGCATAGGCTACTTTTGTCCCGGAAAAAGTCACAAATACGCAGGCGGAGTCGCGAAAATATATCTATCTATAATCTAATCTAAATCTATACTTAGATTATTATAAATCTTTACTGATGGGTTTACATTTATTTTTGGACCCGGTAGGACTATTATTTTATACATAAATGTAATCGACATTACACAATAGTTAAATAAATAGGCGTAGAAACGAATGCATCAGCATATTACGGAGGTGTTTTGGTGTTCCTTGTAATTAGTACGGGCGGAGTGCAAGCTCTAGTAAAGTCGAACCTTTACCTCACATGCCAGCGGCACAAGTCACGAGACAAGGTCAGTACTCCTTTCTTCTTGTTGTCCTGGGATTCAATTCCTTAACTTCAATTTTGGGGTTAATTAAAATCATAATTGCGGGCTCATTTTTTAACTAATTTTGACTTAGTTTCAACAAATGGGTTTCTCTTTCGTAGTATTTTCTGTCGAGTATAAAATTCCGTAGAGGGTAGCTCCCTATTACATAGCATTAATTATTTTTGAAAGCAACACCTATCTAATATTTATGAAAGTCAAGTCCCGCCGCTCTGTCGTGGCTTGCCCACACATTCGTCCGCCAAACCCTTTTATTTTAGGGTCCCCTCACTTTTCGGTGGTTCCAATTAGGGCCACGTCACGTTTATTGCACAGTTAAGTGATTTTAATGAATTCCTACATATTCCGGGTTTGTTTGATCCAGACATTATACGTCACCTTGTTGTTTAAATATGTATTGGATATTTGCATATCCGAGGGTCGGTAGAGGTGTTTTTCTAAATGTAGCACTTGATGCTTCAACTATATTTGGATTATATCCTTGTTGAATGTTTGTGTTTTGTTTTATAAATATTGATTACTAGATGGTAATCAATAATTATAACACTCACTCATATGCGAGAGGCCATCTGGGTTGGATCCACCGCTTTGTCTTCGTCACCAAATAGCAGTATGTGAGTTTGTATATATTATACTTTTCTATACCCATTGGACGTCCAACGCTGCGCTTGCCAGTACGTGGCCTCCATTCCAGAACCTTTCTGTCCCATCGGTTATCGGTTCTGCGAGCTATGTGGCCTGCCCACTGCCATTTGAGCTTGCTAATCCGCTGAGCTATGTCGGTGACTTTCGTTCTTCTAAGGGTCTCCAGCGTTGGATGTCCACCTACAAGGTGGACAGACGACCTGATAAAGATCGCAGGAAGTCGCTGGATGCAGGCCGCTTCCAACAGGTCGGTCTGGAAATCTTTGGGAGAGGCCTATGTTCAGCAGTGGACGTCTTGTGGCTGATGATGATGATGATGATAATACCCATTGGGGAAGTAAAATGAAAAAGTTTTAAAGTTTATTAATATACAGGGTTATTTTTAAAACACCAGCAACCTCGCAGGGGTAGATTACTAAGGCTATAAGCTACTACTTTTTTTTTTTTTTTTTTTTTTTTTTTTAAAACCCAACAGTCACACACATAGCCCTGACCCCACAGTAAGATACGAGTCTTGTGTCGTGGGTATCAGGAACTACGAGAGACTTTCGGTCTCACAACACCCAGACCCCGAAACAAATATTTGTGGATCAGACAAATATTTGCTCGGTGCGGGAATCGAACCCACGGCCTCACGTTTCACAGTCGGCTACTCGCCCACTGCGCCACGGAGGCACTTTTGATAATTTGTTAGATTTTATTTTCATACAAAAATAAGTATTCATTTAATTTCCGTCTTGATTGTTACAACGCGCATCGCACTTTACGTAAACAAATACGCGAAGCGTGGGGAACCGGACTAGCTCCTTTGAAGGTCAACGCGCCGCTCAGTTGAGCGGCGCCTTTGAGTCGCGCGCGCACGCCGCGCCGCGCCGCATACTACGAAGAAAAATACGACACAACAAAAACTTGTAAAATCATTTTTTTTTAAATATATTGAGTTATATCCAAACTCGTAGAACAAAAGTTGTTCCGTATGGGGACAGCTATCTACCCCTGCGAGGTTGCTGGTGTTTTAAAAATAACCCTGTATAGAAAAGCAATAATACTTTTTGGTTAGAATTTGTATAGTCTATTGTCAAATTAATTTTTGACATTTTTAACAAACCAAAACGACCAATTGTTACAATCAAAGTTACAATGACTTCACGAGAAATAGAAGATCTTCACAAAGTTCTTCTACAGAAGTTGCTGTCGGAATCCGGGTTAGAATGTCTCAAGTCTGCTCCTGAGTCATTAGATTCCTCTTCAACATCGGCGGAGAGCGAAGAACAAGGTCAGTAATTGTTCTTTGGTCTGCGGCATAGATACCTTCCTCTAACTACTTCCTCAGAGTGAATACCCAAGTATCAAACTGCGTACTTACAACAATTTCTGTCTCGGTGGCGCAGTTATAAAGCATACGTAATTACTATTTAATTTTACACATTCTTTTAGTATAGTACTATAATTATTCATAACATTTTATTATTAAGTAAGTAATAATTTAACAGTTCCATGCGATGAAGAAGTAAATACACCTCCAGAAATAGTAGTCGAGGAAGAAGAGAAAATAGAAAAAGTAGAAGAAATACAAGAAGAACAACCAGATGTATTCCCAACTCCATCTCTACGAAAACTATTACCTGATAAAGTTAGAAAAATCGAGGAACAGAATCGAATCCACGTTCTTCCGGAGGAGTTTAAGACGGAGATAGATCCATTGGCCATACCTCGGATAGCATTTACAGCCCAGCAGAAGTATATAGATATGTTGGCGACGATCGTTGGTTGTACTAAATACAAAAGTAGTTTGGCCGAGTTCTGGTTTTTGGACACGCTAGCAAATTTGTTGCGACGGGCTCAAGAGGATGAGATGGATCGACGTTAGTAGATTTATGTATGATTAAATGATGAGACGAGCCGTTCACTCGCCAGATGGTGAGCGCCACGCCTGTCCATAAATAGTAGCAAAATCACTCCGAACCTTGAATTACAAAGAATGGAATGACATGGTACTGTGCTCGTCACCATGAGGCTCTAGATGTTGTCCCATTACACCCAGTAATTTCATTGGCTGCAATGTTTATAAATTTAAATTTGCTTTTAATAATACTAGCCCTGTATTATACACGTCTGACGTCCCATTCCTGGGCACGGGCCTTCTCTACTGAATGAAAGGGTTTAGGCCTTTGTCCACCACGCTTGCCTAACAGAGGTTGATAACTTCACATTTTACCTTTGCAAGTCTTATGGAGCACTTTTGATTGAAACTAATTTAAACGGATTTTATCGCGTATGTTTCAGTCTGTAATATTCGCGTAAACATAAGAAATCATTATATTGCTTGAGTCAGCTTTGTTTATATTATTTGCTGTAGCAACCCAAGCAGTGCTGATATTGTGGTTTTCTGAATGGATGAAGGAAATGCAACACTTCGACGCAGCTGATCGAAAACGGATGCTGAGGAGGTTTGAGGTTAATACAATCATTATTGATAAATGTTCTTAACAATTCCTAATGTTTCTGCAATATGTATTTACAAGGTGGTAGGTCCCTTGTATGCGAGTGGCGGTCTGGGTTGGGACCACCGCTTTGTCTATTCCGCCATGCAACAGTGTGTAAGCACTGTTGTTTTTCCGTTTGAATGACATTGAAGCCAATGAAATTATTGGGCATTAGGAGGCAACATATTATGTCTCGGGGTGGCGAGCGCAGTTCAGTGCCACGCAGTGCTTTGTAATTCAAAGTTCTGTCTGGTGTTGCTTCTGTTTATAGGCAGGCGTGGCGCCTACCATCAGGCGGACGATTTGCTCATCTCGTCATTCAATCAAATAAAAAGAAATATATCTACTGCGTTCGTTTTAAATCTATCAACTGCATCGTTAATAGCATTTTCTCCTTCATAGTTTTCCTAGTTGTTATTTTACTGATAGTTATTTAAATAAATCGTGGACACACTCATGCAGAGCAATGGTGACAGGCAAGCACAATAATTTGTGTGGGTTTTTAATTCGAAAAGTCATTTAAAAGTTGCGAAGGATTAAAATTTATAACGGTGTGGCTACCTCACTAGTCTAGGCTAGGCTCATTCCCTATCACATCATGGAACGGGAATGAGCCCTCGATCTGTGTATGTACTAGTTGCAGCTGCCTACCGTATTGGGAATATTAGCGTTAACTTATGTTTATAACTTTAAGTATACTTTTGTTATTTTTGTACACGATCATTATCACAGTGTTTGAGCCACTGAATTAACAAAAATGCAAAACACATATTTATTTAGCAGAACCTAAAGTCACGACTTTCTCTCCAAAGAGGTAGACAGAGGGAGCACTGATTTCACCTACGTTTCGCCAACCTTATTTCCATCACATTTAATAGACAATTATTAATTAATTTAGTTACATATCGCAATATAAAGGTCCTAACTACGGAAACTGTCATATTCAGGTGATTAGGCCAGGAATTTTCATCTCCTAACTCCGTTATCTCAACAAAAAAATAACCCCTCCAAATATCCAGGACAACATGCTATCAGCGTCAAAGTTCCTCGTCGAGAATGACCGCCTTCCGACCCCGGATGAAGCAGGAGTCTACTACAAAGCGCAAGAGGAGAATGAAGATGAAGGATCTCGTGGCATCACCACAGGCTCCAAGCACGTGGTTACCTTCGAAGGAGCTGCTTATGAGTGTTCGCTCCGGGACTTAACCAGAATCATCCATTATATTTTTGACTTGTATGTATATAATTAAATGTTTGATTTGAATGTTTAATTTTAAACATTAATTTATAAGCAAACAATAATAATACGAATAAGAAGCTGTATTTATGAAGCAAAATTAAGATTAGGTAAAAATGAGGCACCGCAGTTTATTCGTATTTTAAATATTGGTATGAGCAAATCTCATTGTCTCTCTCGCACGTAGCACCATAACGGCGTGACATATATTGTGACGACACGAGACATGTCGCCCTGCCTTTTTTCCCGTGATTTAACAACTACCACTTCTTTCCCTTCCTCTCCTCGTCCCTCATGATCTCCTTCTTGCATCCTTCCCCTCTACTGCCTCTAATTTGCTCCTATCACCCTCTCCTCGCTCCCATCTTTATTCATCTCCCCTTACCTCTCAACAGAGAGGTCTTTACCTGGTGTGCAGGGTGTGCCGTGCACACGGGTGCAGCGTTCTAGGGGGCGCCGGCCGAGCTCCACTCACACGCCCCCGGGGCATTTTCAAATGCACCTGCGCTCGTGTTATAATATTCTGTTTAAAAGATCGCGCTAGGGTAATGATTGCACACGGGCGCTACATGGGCTAGAGACGCCTCTGCCTCTCAACTTCCCCACCCAAAACCACTCACCCGCCTACCCAAACTCCTATGTTGAGATACTGCATGGGTCGTCAGTATGCCATTAGCAGGGACCAGTTCATCAGAAGGGGTAAAAAACAAAAAACAACTATCACTTACATCACATATAAGTGAATTCTAATTTAATTATTATTAATGTGTACATATTTTTTCGATAATATTAATTACAAAAACATAAAATAGTTCCTGTACTTGATTGAAGGGAGGCCTGAGTCCTGTAGTTAAGACATGCTTATCTTATAAGTATCTATGCTATCTGGACATTTAACGCTATAATTTCCTTTACTACAGATTCAGCACCGATTACCAGTACAACTTGGTACGATCAGTATTTACCTTCACTCCAGACTATACTCTCATAGACGTGCCCTACCAGATACAGAACCCTAAGAGATTATACACGCCTCTCAAGGCAAAACCTAAGAAAGAGAAATCTCCGAAGAAGGAATCAAAGCCGACATCCAAAGGGAAGAAGAAAGAAGTGGATACAGAAGAGTATTTGGCGTTGATGGAGGTGAATTTTTGACATATTAGAAGTTTGTGGTAGATCTGCTCTGGTATGTTGTGTATAGACAGTAAACTTATAGGAGGGGTTGCTGCGCGGGGGTCACTTGTTTTATCTTAATTTACTTGATGTAATAATAGCTTTGCTTTTACAAATCAGTTGGGTTTAGAAATGAAACCTGACCATTTCCTTATCCTGATACGGAAAAGTCTGTACCTAAGTAGTAAGTTTAATGCTGTTATAATGTCGAACATTGAGTACCGTACTTGCATTTTTCGAAGAGCGGTCGCCAGAAATGTTATTGGATAAAGCACAACGCCACTTGCCTGAGCGACTCTGGTGGGTATTTCATCATATATTATTAACATCTCATTTATTAGAATATTATGTGGGTGCTTTTTTATTTTCTTTACACTGGAGTATTAAATAATGAAATAGAATGAACTGTATACACAGGTAGTTTTTTTACACCCATCACTCACACACAATGGCCTGATCCTACACCACCTATATTATTGGTATCAGAAACTACGAGGCACGATCCCACAACACCCAGACCCTAAGCAATCAATATTTGTGGCTTTCACATACATTTGTCTCGGTGCGGGAATAGAACCAGCAGCCTCTTGCTTTAGAATCGGCTAATCACATAATGCGCCACGGAGGCCGACAAATTAACCTTGAATTCTTTGTAGAAAGTTACACATGTAAACTTTCTTAATATATTCCGTCTTTACCGCCTTCTTCAGTTAAAGGCGAAAGAAGAACGCGAGCTTGAAGAATTAGAGGAGAAAGAGCGCGAGGAATGGAACCGTCGGAGTCAGATCCTGCCGCTGGTGTTTGCGGCTGACGACTCGTTCTTCGACAAGTACTGGCCGCCGCCGCCGCCCGAGACCGTGCCGGAGTCTGAACCCGATCTCAAGGGAAAGGGGAAGGGGAAGAAGAAATAGTCATTTAATGAGGTGTTTTTTTTTATCCTAGTATCATCATCATCATCATCATCAGCCACAAAACGTCCACTGCTGAACATGGGCCTCCCCCAAAGGGAGATCAATATCCTGATAATCCTGGTATAGCAAAATATAATATCCTACAAGGTGGACAGACGACCTGATATAGGTCGCAGGAAGTCGCTGGATGCAGGCCGCTTCCAACAGGTCGGTCTGGAAATCTTTGGGGGAGGCCTATGTTTAGCAGTGGACGTCTTGTGGCTGATGATGATGATGATAGCAATATTACTACACTGGTCCTGATGATAAGCACAGTGCAGTCACACATGTCATGACGTCGAGTAAATGCATCTCTAAATGTCTGGCAAGATTATGTCGGCCTGGAGTTGTGCGATATACTTGCTGACTTCCGAACGCGACACGCTCGAAGCCACTATGGCGGGTTTTTCTTCATGTGTAATATAATAAAATAATATAATCATATATTATCCTTCCTTCCACCTGCCCTTATCCCACTTGCAGTGAGGTTGGCGAAACATGCTTTTTAACACATGTTGCAGAAATATTTGGCTTGTAGTTTTACAACCGGCCGCCTTCCTGAGGTCAACCCCTCTAGTGAGGAAACACCCAGAACCGAAACAAATGTATTGAGGATAACACAAACCTTTTTGTCTCATACAAATATAATATTTAAATAACTTTTGTATTAAGTGTTCATCCTTTTCCCTGTATCATATTCCAATGAAGGCATTTTTTTGTTGGCATCTGTTAATTATGCCACTGTCAAGTTTTGTCTTTTTTTATTTGATTGAATGACGAGGCGAAAAAGGCGCTCGCCTGATGGTAAGCGCCACGCGTGCTCATAAACAGAAGACACACCACACAGAACTTTGAATTACAAAGCACTGAACTGCTCTCGTCACCCCGAGACATAAGATGTTAAGTCTCATAATTCCCAGTAATTTCACACTTATTTAAAGAAAATACTAGCAAACGTGCAAGTTTTTCATCTCATGGTAAAGTAAGATCTTCAATCATGAATATCTTGTTGAGATTAAAGGAAAGGAAGGAGGATTGAGAAGGATAGGGGTATTAGGGCCTCCGGAAATCTGAAATTTTATCTTCAACCCGTGTTTATAAATACATTTTGATAATACTATCATCAGTCAGCATAGCAGTTTAAAGCCTATGGGCAGGCGTGGCGCTTACCATCAGGCGAGCGACCTGCTCGTGTTGTCATTCAGGTTTTTACAAGTAAAAAAAACGCATTTCGATTACAGTACATTTATTACTTATCATATCACTGTAACGGTACAAGAATATCATCTTTACACGAACTAACTACACTTGTGCATTATTTTCGAGACTTTGGGCTCAGCGCAGACGTCATTAATTAAACTCAATCTTATGTCTTTCTGAATAAAGCTGATTTTATAATATCAACTGTTCAAATTGTCATCATGTCAATGTTCAAATAATATATTGTAAAATTTTATAGAGTCAATAAATATTTTGAATTTGTGTTGAATTTCATAGCGATAACTAATTCATTTGTGCTTCTAACACGCAGTAATAACATATCATGTCGTGTTTTACATTATGAGCGTGATACGGTCGAAATATAATTTTATATTATAAATTACTCCTGCGTCAATCATGATTGATTCGGTAATTTGACCCGAATCGTGTAAAAGTATTGATGACTGCAATCATTCGTTTTGAATTATCCGTATCCATGATTGGTTGTTGTATGGATCGCTTGATAGACGTTATTGACGATCGATTTAGCCACATAATACACATTTATGGTCAAACAAATTATTGATTGAAATAATCCGAGTTGTGGCACAATCCCAATACTTGAAAGAACTGGTAATTGAGAATGAATTATTGACACGAAGCCGTTTTTGATGTCAAGTTGCTATCGGTGTTTATAGTGATGTTTTTGAATGGTAAATAAACTTGAAAATCGCTATTAAATTCAAATGAAATGGAGTCTAATATAAAAGGGGTTAGGCGTTTCACCCACGACGCTGGTTTAATGTGGGTTGGCGGACTTCACATACCTTCGTTTTCAAGACAACTCACAGACATGTAAGTTTCCTCATGTTTTCCTTCATCTTTAATGTGATGATTTCGAAGTCAAGATCTTACCCTGGGAACGACCTCGCGACCATTGCATGTACCATGCACCCACACTAGCTTATATTTGGTTGATATATGTATAACAGAACTGCTTCACTTTGAGTCGAATAATATGTTTTGTTTCTGTTAAATTATATGAGTCTTATTAGAAAGTAAATAAGGTCCAAATATCAATGGTCATCTAATTTGTACCTTATTTCGTCTGCGCTGATGCCTTCAGTTCACCGTGATTGTTTATATATTATTTCAAATTCATATTTTCTCATATTACACTCCGTTCTCTTTGTTAAAAAGAATATAAAATTTCCAATTACCATAGAAAGTGAAATTGAATTTAATAGCGATTACCAATGTATTAGTTGACGTTGTGGTCAAACAAAACCATAGGTCTCGAAAAAACGCTACATGGAAAAGAAAAAAGGCTTGCTTAAAATTATTTTCGGCCGCACCACGTTTACAATGTAGGCACAAGACGAGATCCGACGTGTTATTACTGCGTTTGAAGCACAATGAATTTGTTATCGCTATTAAATTCATTTCAAGCCGAGTTTAACTGCACGCTGAAATGTCATTTAAAAGAACATATCTAAATATTTATCATTAATTTGTTTTTAATTTAACAATACGACCAGAGAACATTAAATACCCGTCAGTGAGTATTTATTACTTTTAATTTGAAACAACAAACTCAAAATGGCAAATTTCACGCTTTTGCTTAAATGCCACTTGGCACTTAGATGTTAAGTACTTGAGTGCCAAATGACATTTTCACTGAGATACTCAGAATGGCAAATTTAATGCTATTGCTTAAATGCCATTTGGCACTTGGAGGTTAAGTACTGCACATAAGTGCCAAATGACATTTACACTGTGCTTATGCGTTCATTTAAAACAATTATTATCATTTTTTTTTATGTTTAAATGCGATACAATCACGGTATGCTTACATAACGAACACAAACATTATATGGCTTAAACCAATAATTTTAATATAATATTCATTATTTACAAACACTTCTACATGGCCTTAATTATGAGATATATTTAAATTATATTATATTTGGTTATAATTACAATAATTAATAATTAAACGTACATTATAATTAATATGAATTTGTATGTAAATTATTATGGCAAATACAATGTCCACTTTGAACTGGAGTTTAATTGTCTATTAATTTTAATTGCCATTAGGTATTTTTTAAGAATTCGATTAGATCCACACTGAGGCAGTTAATTGTTTATGGACAGTTACTGAACACAGGAAATGCTTTATGCTCTATTATTAGATACATAAAATAACCTCGATTGGAGTGGAGTCTGTGAGAAATAACCGGATTCTAAAAAAATACTTAATGACGATAATTATAGTTAATTGAAGTCTCTGAGTGCAGCAGTTACGGGCACAGATACAAACTGTGCTAATGTTTATTAGACGGATCTATAAAATACCTCCTTATGCCGCCAGGGGCGCTGGCATCGCTTAAATAATTTGTCATTTATTTATATAATTTTACTATTCGAGTTGATTAAACATCACTACCATACATGCTAATTACAAAAAAAAGCTAATACAGAGATATTAAAAAATCATAGTATACCTATTAACTTCAGATGCAACGTAAACAAAAATAACCATAGACAACCGGAATGAACAGATCACGTATCATAAATAGAAATAAGTAAATTGTATAATTATTTCTACACGAGTTTAAAATTGGAACGCAATCTTTTTAATCACAGACCACGGATTACATAAGAAATGTCATAATAATATCTGTGGCCTGGTGCTAATAGGGCTAATATCAATAATCATTATTTTGAGTAATGAGCGTTATAACAATGAATCAGCATACAGCAAAAAGGGCTAATGTTAACTTTGATCGTTTTAGTTCTTACTCTATTACTAGGAAAGTGAAAAATAATAATTTCTTATTGGCTTAAGCAGCCCTGCAGCCCTTTTATCATTTATTTTTTTTACTTAACTGTATGAAAGTGCACACTACATTGGCCTTTTTTACATAGTAACTTTTGAAATATGGTTAATACTCTAACGCCTTTTTAGCACAAAAAATATCATACTTTTACAATAAACTGGCATTACAATCTCGTTTCATACAAAAACGGACTTTGGCCCTTTTAGCACCAGGCCACAGATATAATGGTTTAGATCAAATTTTCACGCACATCAAGACTATTTCAGTTTACATAGTAAACACTGGCACGCGATTTCCATAAAAAATGAACTTATGTGATTTTTAGCATTATCCATTATCTTTCTTTCAAGAAAATCAGATGTATGGTCTGTGGTTACGTTTACGGTTCGTTTAATAATTTTGTTTACATTTTATACAAAATCCGTTGGCAGAGACTATTAATTGTTTTGTAACTTTTGTAACACTATTTGTAAACTTAGCATTAAGTTTGATACCTTCTAAGTAAACCTATACTGGCATTTAGTATTTATTTACACAAATTAATTATATTGCACCGACTATTTAATGTAATGGAAGATTAATAGAAGACAATAATTATTGGGAATGGGTACAATTAGAGACAAACCGCGCTAGACAATAAGTCGTAACACGTGACGCTCAACATGTTGCGCAACGTTGCACAACAGCGTTATACGGTTTCGGTGACTATCGGAATGCCGGGTGTACCGTAACGATACCAATCATATAGATTTGAATCCAATTATATCATATTATTATACCAAAAAATGTACCTAAATTGTACTATTTAGTACCTACAATAAAAATAATAACCTCTATTATAACAAAGTTATAAAAAAAAATTACGTACATTCCGCCACAGTGACGGATGTATCTTGATTGCTCAATATCTACTGCTAGGTGATTAAATATCCCAGAAAAATGTACCTAAAATGTACCCCAAACAAAGAAAACGCACACTCGATCATGTTGATTAGTTCCTGAGAAATAAACTAATAATATTTTGGTTGTGTGCGTTTACGAGGCTTGTTCCCACAAAATTTTAATTGTTTTGAATTTTGGTGTTTTTTTTTTTGGTATATAATAAGATTGTATTCGTTATGGTACACTCGGCATTCTGTCACTCATCCGCTTTCAGAATCGAAGCAAACATCTTTTTTCAGTCGGTAAAGCAAATTTCAATTTTACCGCCTTTAATAAATAACACAAAGGCCTGATAACAAAAAATATATAAATAAATAATCATTCATCGAGATATTTTTTGGCGAAAATAATTTTGAGCAATTTTTTTTTCAAAAACAGCAATCCGTTAAATTATTCGAAATTATCACAAAAAATTATAGATTTTTTTTCAGTTGTTTATTTAGAATATTCGATAAATATATTTTTTTCCATAATTTAAAAGATGTATTAAGGCGAACAGTGCCCTTTTAAATAAAAATTTTGATTGGCTACTCATTCAATTAGACTGCGATTCTTTCATAAATAATGAGAATTAGATTTTAAATTTCAGTCGAACATCTGGAATGTTTCCATATTTTTTTTTCCATAATAGTGAATCTGACTTGTTTTTTTTTATTATTTTATTCAATAAGTTACGTTCCCCAAAATCTATTATCGAAAGAATTATTTATATCAAGTCAAAAATAGAAAAGGTAAACGCTATTTAAATCTGATGGATGGGGAAATTTTGCAAACGAATGAAATAATATTAAACAACGCTACTATATAATATATTATTATAACCCTATTGAAGTATTTACACGTATATTCATAATAACACCAATATTTTTTTGGTGACGTCTAATGACGTCATCGTAGCACAGACGTGATAGCGCGTCTTAGTTCTAAGACTTGGATTACATTTGTAACTTTTACTTACGTAACTTACAAAGAAATTAAACTGTTAATTGGGTAACATAATTACAATGTGGGGTTTCGAAGTTCAAGTAGAAATGTATATGTGAGATACTTACGCAAATAAATTCGTAAGTAAAACTTACAAATGCAATTCAGGCATTTTATTCATGTTTGGTTTGGTGCTGTTAAACCGACACGATTTAAGTATCGTGAGCCTATATTTTCTTATTATTAATTAATATGAAATGCCTTGTATGAGTATTCTATAACGTTAAATTATTACATATTATATTATACTAATGGGTCTTGTAAACTATACAAGAATGCTTTGGAAGCGAAATGCTCGACCAATCAGGGCGCGCTTAAGTTACGCTGAATTCTTATTGGCTGATCATTTGCTTCGAAACACAGCCTTACACAGACCAAAGATCTAGATGGACGCCGTATGTCTTGCGGCTTCGCGTTTATATTAGAGAATTCTTTTGGGCAACCCACTATATATGATATAGTGTGCACCGCAGTGGCAAAGTAATTGAAAGCAGTAAAGAAACGCATGGTTTTCCTTTTAGGTAAAGTTAGATAGATTCACGTCATTCTTAGACGAAAATTATGTATTCTGCTAAAACATTTCCAATACAATCAGAATCTGCATATTTACTATAATACTATAATCTAAAATACGGATAACTTGACAGCTGTCAATTAGCCCGCAAAAACTTACACCGCATCACTAAACACATTTAGATATTTACGGCGTCGTTAGATTTTTGGTTCGTGCTTGCATACATTGACGTAACACGTTACTTACATCAATGTGTAAACTTACAGACAAACTAATGTTAAAGGGAAAATGTGGCAGTTAATGTTATCAGTGTACTCTAAACACAAAAGTCATATACGGCGTACGACTTAAAAGTGCTATTTTACATCTAAAGCCTAAATTTTCTAGAATAACAGTGACGTCAAATAGCGATCATTATAGAACGTCTATTGACGTCATCAAACGTTGTTAATATAAACAAGACAATGTGGTTTCTTGGTGCTCTTTTTATGTTTGTAAACATCAAATATGCTTGTTTTCAGCGATCTTTTCTCAACTTGACTTATAAAGTCCAACACGAATGAAATTTAACGTGTAATAATCGACTTGAATTAATACATGAGTGTTGTTTGTTCGGAGACCTTTAATTGAATGATCTCTTATTTCCGAAAAACTTATTTATACATATTATAAAACTGACGTTGCTTAAACCTACTTTGGTGTAATATTCATCGAAGACATACTTAATCATAATTATTAAGAATGCTACAATTGCGTAGCCTACTTTCAACAATATTCGCCGAAGACATATTTAAGCATAAATATTAAGAAATTAGCCTAAATATCAAAGGCTACTTTATAACAGAAATGGTGCAATGCAAATGCAAAGCATACACTCTTGAGTTTATTAACTTATTGCGTAAGATTACATTACAAACGTTAATGTTTTTATGTTGCGTCGTGTTGGGCGTTAGGCGTCAACTAGTTAAGTATAGGTCTGTGAAAAGGGATCGTTTTACGTTAATAATACAGGCGCTATTTGACGGCACAGCTATGGAATTCCATAAATTACTATTACACATGACACTGAAAACAATCGTGAATACAAAGTTTTTCACGTACACTAGACACGTCTCACTGAGTAGCAGTACGGTGTAGTGGAATGGCACATGTCCGCTAGTACCGGTGGGGCGCGGGTTCGAGTCCTGGCTACAGCAGCGCGCGCCGACACTCCTCACGGTACGCGCCCATGTTGCCCCTGTTTCATGTTTGCCATCTGACGATGGGTTGGGTTAAGTAAAAAAAAATACACCAGAAACAAACGATGGGTTGCCTGATGATAAATGATGACCACACATCACTGTTGGTGGTAGTATATTCATATCCGCCCGGATAGCGACCACCGTACACATGGTGTTAAAACCTGCCATAGTGATCCACACGCCTTGTGCGGATCGCGTTCCAGGATCAACCAGTGTATATCCGGTTCTCCGAGGGGCTTGCGACATGACTTGATGGTTGGTTGGGGTATAAGGGTACATCCTTGTATCCCTGTGCCTGCATAGGTCATCCGCCTGTCCTGTCGCAGGTCCCTCGATTAGCTTTTTCCCTCTCCTAAGAGGGAAGAAGCATTTATAAAGGCCGGCACGAGTCTGGTGACCACTAAACACATTATTTGTCGGTGGTCGCTGGTTTTTTGGACTGCACCACGCTTACCATCAGGTGTAGTGCAATCACTTTGCCGTGATCGGATAAAAAAAAAAAGAAATGAATGGGGACAATGTAATTTCTGAAATGACACTTAAAGTAGGTTTTTTAGAGACTTTTGTGACCTACCCCCCCATTTATACCGTTCAAACTGGCTACAGTCCTACAGCTTTAGGAGGGGTTGTTCGCTTGGAGCTGGTTGTCATAAATTACCTGGCCTTCTGCAGTTCTATCTGTCCCTCGAGGGTCTTGGCGAGGTAGATGACGAAGAGCTGGGACAGTGCCACGCCCAGCGCCACGGACGCTATGGTGTACAGGTTACGTTCAGCCCACGAGCGAACGATCTCGATACAGCCGCTGGTCCACACGCGCTTGCTAGCCTCCGCCACCTGCAATGTGGAGGACGAGGTTCGATTCGTGGTCGATAAAAACCATACATGTTTCGATGGTTTCCGAATGTTTTTATGACAATACGAGCATGTTATTCGTCTGGTTATGGATGTCATTTGGAAACTACTGCAGTCGTTACCTTGAGACAGACCTGGGGCAGTGGTACTACCCCGGTCGAACCAGCCAGATTTACAGAATTCCAGTGCGTAAACAGTATACACGACAAGGTATTTTGACAAAAGTTTATAATAAAAACACTCGCATATAAATAATAAATACACCGAACAGTCACACACATATGCCTAACCCTACACTGGGTTAAACCGAAACAAATCTTTATGGAACACACAAAAAAATTTCAGAAAATTCAAAATTCAAAAAATTCTCAGTGCGGTAATTGAACCCGCGGCCTCTCGCTTCACAGCCTACTCGCCCGTTGCGCCACGGAGGCTGTCTAAACGTCTTATATATTACTTGCCACAACCAACGACAGCAGATTGCCTACTGTACAGAAGACTCGTCACGACGTGGTCAGACGTCCTGCTTGGGACTCGCGCTAGAAACTATCGCCGGTGGATACGGCGAAAATTTATCGCTCGAGTGCCAAGCGAGAGACATTTTGTCGATTGGACGTGTAGACACGTGACGTCATTACACGTTGGAGGGTCGGGACCAGACCCTTCCTCGAACTATTAGACTTTCGACCGCCATATTGGTTTAAATATGGTTTTTGAAGGCCAGGTTGTCTTTACATCCATTATTTATTCATTCATAATATGCTGTGAAGATCCAATGTACTGGATGATGTAACTATTTTGTTAAAAATTGGTGATACCTATATAATAACACATTGGCCAAATTGTTACGACAATCGTTAAAAACAATAAACATGTATTAATTAATGTGCACATATGGATGCAAATACGCAATATTTTTTTTTTGTATTCGATTAAATGACGAGACGAGCAAGGCGCTCGCCAAATGGTAAGCGCCACGCCGTCCCATAAACAGAAGCAACACCACACATAACTTTGAATTACAAAACACAGCATGGCACTGAACTGCGCTTATCACCCCGAGACATAGGATGTTAATTCGTCTTAGTCTCATAATGCTCAGTTATTTCACGGGCTTCAATGTCCTTCAAACCGAAACACGAGTGCTTACACATTGTTGCTTGGCCGCAGAAATAGACATAAATCTAATTAATTTAGCAAAATAAAATCATTATCTCAATTTTTACTTGATGTGGGTTGAAATGTTATTGCGTATATACATCCGTGTACAGTCAACACAAAAAGAAGATAAGCACATCCGGATTTAGAAAAACTCGGTACTTTGTAGATAACATAAGTCGCACAACAAGACTCGTGCCAAAATTGGATGTAAATGTAAGATTTGGAAATTTGGATGTATTCTTGGAATTTTTGATGTTGACTGTACAAGTATAATGATACAATCGGAGTTATTGATAGAGATTGATAGGTAACACCTTATTGAACACCAATTTAAGGAAAAATACATAAGAAACTTATAACTATAATAATGTCAACAGGCGGTCTTATCGGTAAAAGCTCTGTACCAGACAACCTTAATTATATACAACCATATACCAACCACATAAACACCACTTAAAAGGCGGTCTAATACTAAAAGCGAGCTTTACCATATTAAAGAATTACTGTTCTGTTTTTTTATAGCATAGGCCAGCAAACGAGCAAGTGGGTCTCCTAATGGTAAGTGATTTTCACCGCCCATGTACGCCCACAATACCAGAAGAATCACGGGCGCGTTGCCGACCTTAACGGAAAAGGACAATTAAGGGATTGGGAAGGGGATTTGGCCTTCGGATATCTCACTCACCGTACGAAACGCAGCAGCCAGCCGCTACTCTACGTTGATTTTCTGTGAGATAGTGGTAACGACCCGGTCGAGCCGGCCTATTCATGCTGTAGGCAAAACTGTCTACAGCGTGGCTCTACCACTACAGGACACTATGTTACATTACTTATATTATTTACAAGGTGGTAGGTCCCTCTTATGCGAGAGGCCGTCTGGGTTGGTACCACCGCGCCGTCTATTTTTGCCGCCAAGCAACAGTGTGTATTATGAGACTTAACGCCTTATGTCTCGGGGTGACGAGCGCAGTTCAGTGGCATGCAGTGCTTTGTCATTAAAAAATCTGTGTACTGTTGCTTCTGTTAATGGGCAGGCGTGGCGCTTATCATCAGGCGAGCGTCTTGCTCGTCTCACCATTCCATCAAATAAAATAAAACCAACTCACCGGATAATTCTGCACGCCGTATCCACACATGATGTTGACCAGTCCCGACGATATGTCCGTGGCGTTTATACAGCACGAGAACGGAACCCCACACCTCTCGACCGAGGGCGACGAGCAGTTGAAATACTCGTTCTTCGACCAGTCCATATAACCGTCCGATGTTAGACCGCAGCAGTGGAACTGTAAGCATTTTTTTTTTTATAGCCTAGGCCGGCAAACGAGCAAGTGGGTCACCTGATGGTAAGTGATCTCCACCGCCCATGTACGCCCACCACCAGAAGAGTCATGGGCGCGTCGCCGACCTTAAAGGAAAGGGATAATTAGGGATTGGGAAGGGGAGGGGATTTGGGCTTCCGGTTATCTCACTCACCGTACGAAACGCAGCAGCAAGCCGCTACTTTACGTCGGTTTTCATTTATTGAAGTGAAACTTCTTTTTTTTATTTATGGCTTTCGCATTATTATGCATTTTGCCAGTGTCGAGTATATTTTGTTCTCAAGTAATTTTTTACAAGAACGATGAAGCACGGGTGCGGTCGATTTCAAGGTCTCGCCGGAGTTTTGGTGTTAACTCCTTTCAGTACGATGCTTAATTCACTTATTTCAATGTTTCCATACACTGTTCATCACCGTCAATGTTTATTGAACAAATCCACATCACTTCTATACAACAAACACAACTCGTAAACTAGTTAATGAAATAAATTAAAATATGCGATGAACTGCACTGTCAGAATTCCCGCCTAAACTCTCGAAGTGAAACTTCTTTAGAATCGTTGTGATTTGAAACTCGATGAAACGAAAATGCGTCACGACAGAGAGACAAACATATTCATAAATAGGATTTAGCCTGCGAGAGAATGAGATAGATTACGAGTATGCTATCATGTGTCTTTGCGCCTGCGTACAACGAAGCCTTCGGAAAATGTGTGTCATAAACAACGTGGTGTATTATTCATGTCTTGTTTTTTTGCATTTGCGTATTAAAATTCGTTGGTTAATTAATTTATTTTAATCATTCTGAAGCTTCACTTCTGTCGTGTGTGAATTGCACACACACACACTTTTTTTAAGTGTAAACTTTAGCGGCGTTGAGCACTTTTCATGGGATGGACATAATCTACTCGCGTCAGGACACGTGACCTGAAAATTCGCAAGACGGAGGGAGAGTAAATTATTTAAGAGGGGCTTTCGGTCTCGCAACACTCACAAACAAACGACATCAACTGGCCCTCACAGACTATTTTGGAACATTAAACTTACATCACTCTGAGCGAAGTCGATGAAGTTCTGCAGATCTGGATCGTCTCTGTACGCGTGGACCACCTTCTCCGTGAAGCTCAACTCGAGGAGGCCGTGTAGAGAACGCGGGAACACAAAACCGCACACAGCTCCGCCCATTTCCACCAGGAACAGGATCAGAAGGCACAACGAGTACTGAAAAGGAGAGTGAACATATTTTATACTAGCTTTTGCTCGCGGCTCCGCCCGCGTGATCTGCTTTTTCCGGGATAAAAAGTAGCCTATGTCCTATTCTGATGTATAAGCTATATTATTGTAAAGTTTCATTGAAATCCATCCAGTAGTTTTTACGTGAAAGCGTAACAAACATACATCCATACTTACAAACTTTCGCGTTTATAATACTAGTAGGATAGGGACAAAGGTTTTCGTTGGTATGGTGCTGTGGAACAAAGGGATGTTACTTGCCAGATGGCAAACGTGTGGATTATTCAATTCAATTTATTTCGGATATTTAAAATCCATTCCATATTTGTTAGTATGCCTAGCCTATATTAGTAAAATACATTCCTTAACTATAATAAATAAAATTGGCAACTGGTCGGTGCCAGGATGTCCAGTGCCTCACAAACGGGCCGTCAATCCTCTCCGCCACAACAGCCATGAGGCTGTTGCCACTGTCTCGCGTCCGCCGCGCCATCGAGATCGCTCTTTTTTTTTTTTATCCTGGCTCGGCAAAGTGACTACGCTACACCTGATAGTAAGTGTAGCGCAATCCAAGAATATTGTCAACCAACGATAAACAAAGTGTCCATCGTTGGTCGGCAAGAACATGCCAGCCTGTCAAAGGGACAAAGGGGAGGGGAAGGAAAAAGGGATGGGAAAAGGGTTAGGATCAGGGGGCAAGCCCCTGGGGAGAAACGCATGGTGGTGTAAAAGCAGTCCACTCGCGCTTCTGCGAACATCCCCGATGCACTGCAAAAGCGCGGCAGCCGCAACACCGTCCAGATTTATTGTCTCGATGCGGGGATCTAACTCGTGACATTCAAACTATTTAATATTGAATACATAAAACGTATCCATTATTTAGTAGAAAACCTGTACCGCCAGTTTGGAAGTCTGTTTCGCTAGAAGAACGGGCTAGAAACTCCAGCGATGCTCTATTCTAAAAGAAAAATAAAACGCCGAGTTTATGACCTCCTCCTTTTTGAAGTCGGTTAAAAATAGTCTACAACCATTATTGAGAGTACAAACGTTTTACAATATTATACGTCGAGTTTCACAGCCGGCTACGCGCTCTATACAGGGTTACTTTTAAAACACCAACAAGCTCGCAGGACTAGATAGCTAACCCCATAAGGAATAACTGTTGTTCTATGAGTTCGGTCATAACTTAATACATGGAAAAAAAAATATTGAATGACAGACAACTGGCGACTAGATAAATGGGTCAAGTTCCCCCTTCCTCACGCTTCGCAGGGGTTTATTTATGTAATCTTTGCGATGCGCGTAGAGTTATAAACATTCAAACCGAAAATTAAATTAATACTTATTATTATATGAAAATAAAACGTAACAAATTATCAAAAGTCGTAGAACCAAATTCGTTCCTTATGGGGTCAGCTGTCTAGTCCTACGAGGTTGTTGGTGTTTAAAAGTAAACCTGTATATATGATATCCGTGATCTGTGGTAAATACTTACGAATTTGAGGAGGCAAGTGTTCTCTCTCAACGCGCCGACACAGCCGGCGAAACTAACGATGAAGACCACGCCGCCCAGCAGAGCAATCAAGAGACTGATGTTTATCATCACATCGTACAGGGTGTCCAACTGGAACAACAATAAAAGGCTCATTAAATCAGACATTCGGCCGCATGCAGGGCGTACCGTTCTTTTGCAATTTGAAGGATTTGAAGCCAGTGTAATTACTGGGCATTATGAGACTTAACATCTTATGTCTCGGGGTGACGAGCGCAGTTCAGGGCCATGCAGTGCTTTGTAATTCAAAGTTCTGGGTGGTGTTGCTTCTGTTTATGGGCAGGGCGTGGGGCTTACCATAAGGCCACTATAAGGTCTCGTCATTCAATCAAATAAAATATATGAACCACTTGCTTGTTTGCCGGCCTCTAACAAATGGCAAACGAATATAAAGCATTGCGTCATTTAGCGATAAGAGAGGTAAGTGGAATTTAAATTTAACGGTAAATGCAATAACTGAGGAAAACAATAATTCATTAAATGGACACGCCCTATGACAACTTCCTTTAGGCAAATGATTTTAAACACATACATAATAAACGATCGTGGAATATTGAATACATGATAAAAAATAATTGATAAACTAGGTGACCCGTGCGAATACTTCACGCTGATAGTGGTCAGTTACGTATTATAATAAATTACTCCTAAATTAACAATAGGTACAACAAATTACTCAATTTGTTGTGACCCGTGACCATGAAGGCTGAAAATTCCAAGATTCCTCTGGTATTGTGGATATTCCTGGGCGGTGGACATAACTTATCATAAGGTGACCCACTTGCGTGTATGGCAGCCAATGTTATGAAAATAGGTTCTTTTTTAAATGGAGGGTTTGTTAATATAATTGAACTAGATTTTGCTCGCGGCTAAATAATATATAAATTCATCAAAATCGGTTCAGTGATTTAGGCGTGAAAGCGTAACAAACAAACTCACTTTCGCATTAACTTTCAGTCCCCTTTTTATCCCTTATTAAATAAAATTTCCAAAACTCCTGAAACACGTATTTATTTGTTTTACGTCAATAACCGAAATACAAAATTTTGTTTATGTAACTTTAAAAAATGACAGACTTTCATACATATTATCATCCCCTATTTTGACCCCTTTCGGGTGGAATTTTTTAAAATCCTTTCTTAGTGGGTGCCTACATAACAAAATGAATATACAGTCCGAATTTCATGCTTGTAGCCTTGATAGTTTGCGCTCGGCGATGATGAATCAGTCAGTCAGTCAGTCAGGACATGTTATTTTATAAGTATAGATAATTACTGAAATAATTGTAGTAGGGTCCTGTTGGCATCATTTTGATAAGGAGCCCTAAAAAGGATGTAACTTATGGAGAATAAGGGTTTCTTCAAACAGCGATAGTTGCGGGACGGCAACGCGACGCTGACGTCGCGACGCGACGCTGAATTACCTTAACTAAGCCTGTAGCCTGCCATTTATCGATGAACGCGTAAAGCCCCACGCCGATCAGCAGACCGCCAAATAACTGAAACGGAAAAATAAACGAGGTCGTTGACATTAAACAATCAAATAAAGTTACAACAATATAATAAATCAAAACATAATGAGATTTTATTTTGGATATCGTAACTGGCTGGTGGCCGGATATTTATATCCGCTCGGATAGCGAGCACCGTACACATAGTGTTAAAAACTGTCATAGTGATCCAACGCCTTGTGTGGATCGCGTTCCAGGATCTGCCAGTTTTTATCCGGTTCTCCTGAGGGGCTTGCGACATGACTTGACGGTTGGTTGTGGCGGATATAAGGGTACACCCTTATATTCCTGTGCCTGCATCGGTCATCCGCCTGTCCTGTCACCTCGATATGCTTCTTCGTCTTCTAGTCCTCTTATTGTCAGTGGTTGCTGGTTTTTGGACTGCACTGCGGTTACCATCAGATGTAGTGTAGTCACTTTACCATGCTCAGATAAAAAAATATATTTAAGAAATTAAATAACAAGTTAGTTATATTTATACCTAACTTGTTATTTAATTTTTTGAAAGATATGACTAGAGTGGCCGATGCATTGTGTCTAGAGCCAAGAACGAAGTAATTATTAATCAAGTAATATTTATTCATGAGCTAAGCATACAGTCAGTCGGACATTGAGGTGGGCGCGACTCATCACTGAGTAATCTCATACAAGTCAAGTTAAGAAAATGGTCAAGCATGGTTTACTTAAAATGTGAGGTATGTTAGAGGCCTTTGCTCATAAGAACTTCGAAAATTAATTAGCGCAACATTTAGTTTGAATACGCACTCACACCCGTAATCGCCGAAGGGGTAGACAGAAGTGTAACTAGTACCCATATTTCGCCGAGCGTATCTAGTCCCATGATGTGATAGGGAGCGAGTCTATCATCACACTTGGCACAATATCAGACTGTGGGCTTGAGACAATTGTGGCAGGGGCAGTTGTATTGCAGCATTAGTTTTAATGATTTATATTAAGTATTCATTCAATAAATTTGTTCTTTAATTATATTTGCTTGAATTACTAAATATCTAAATATATAAAACTCAAAGGTGACTGACTGACATCGTGATCTATCAACGCACAGCCCAAACCACTGGAGGGATCGGGCTGAAATTTGGCATGCAGGTAGATGTTATGACGTAGGCATCTGCTAAGAAAGGATTTTGATAAATTCTACCTCCAAGGGGATAAAATAGGGGATGAAAGTTTGTATGAAAATCATGCGGGTGGAGTCGCAAGTAAAAGCTAGTTATAAACATAATTACAATTAAATGTATTTACAACTATTTAATAATTGCATCATACAAACACTATAAAATTGAATTATATCCACTACAGCAAATGTGTAATGGTTCATTGCTATATACAATTCACAAGGAATTAAGTATGAGCACAGTCAGAGGTTATCAACAAGTCTTCAAAGAGACATTGATGATTAAGGGTGATATGGTTCCACTAACATGAGCTCATCACCTGTCTATCCAAATTGCAAACTTCTCCACCAAAAATACAAATACAATAAGAGACACAACGGTCATCAAATCATGTGAAAAACTTGTCAACAAAGCTGCTCCAAATCAGCTATCAGGCATACCTGACGAAAGCAACAATTTTATATGTCTTTCTTTCTCAATGTCTCAGCTTAACAAATACAGTACAATGGGGTGCGGCACTTAGTAACATGTGTAATTTTACTTTTGTTCGATCACTGTTAGCAGTAAGACTTTATATTGTAACACAGTATTTTCGTTATATATAAACTGGGACTAGGACAGCAAAGAAGAGATATAAATGGAAGGATTTGGTTGACCTCCTGGCCTGTGCCAAAGGGCACAAAGACATATCGCCTAAGTGTTGAGAATCTAATTTTACACCAGACTGTTTAAAATAAAGGTTTTATTTTACAAAAACTGTTTAAAATAAGGTTTTATTTATTTTGATCAACTATTGATAGTAAATAGTTTCCAATACCTTTTTATTAGTTACTAAGGGATGTGGTTTATGTTTACGTCTATTGTAATGCAAAAGTAATTTTGGACTAAATTTCTCAGTTAGGAGGTATTGATACTTCATCGACAATATATAACTGGTGTCAAAAAAAAAATGTTTTATGTATTTAATAGAATTTATTTTTAATTGGATGTAATTTTCTGATGTGATAATTATTTGAATAAAGGGCTTCATTCATTCATTAATTCAGGTTAAATCAATATACTTATTTTAAGTGGTTAACAATAATCATGATTGAGGAAAAATTGGTAAAGTATAACAGGAATACAATGGAATCAGTGAAACTCAGTAAATTGATTTGCATATTGGCATTATTATACATATCCATACATATATAAATATCCTGAAGGGCAGGCATAAGGGCAACAAATATATGTAGGTATAGAATGAAGATAAATTTATAAACAAATAATCGCTGTAAATATAAATGTGTCAGATACGGTACAGGAACTTGCATTAACGAAATACATTTGGGCACCGAGCGACAAAATCGCTGATATTTGAATGTACATACTCACACATATGCTTCGAAACAATGATTCATACATACAGCCAATGACCCTAACAAATACTGTAGTTTTGGCTTTTATCAAGATTTATTTAAAATAAATCTGTCATAAATACTTCTTATATTTGATAAATTTAGTAATAAGTACCGAACACTCACCCAAAAGATAAAATTTAACACAAAAATCATGTATTTCACACATCCACTAACATATGTAAAATTTGGGCCCCTTCTTCGTTGCATTTTTGTTGGATTTTTCAATTGGTTTATCAATTTTATTTACTGGTTTAGTTTCGCGTTTGTATGTTATTGTTTTTAATGGTAATAATGAAAATAATCAATCATTATTGACCCATGAGTAATACCCGAACACGGACTGATATTATAAAACGTCAAAATAATGCCTGCTGTACACATTCGCTGTCACAGATACAGTTCAGAGTGTTCAGACGAGCACGAATGCATGCAAATCACCCTCGATTCGTGTCGCAAAACATAATACCAACACTAACTAGCTCTTTGTCCTCGCCACGCCCAATAAAACTAAACTGTTTTGTAAATAAAACGATCGCCAAGCCAAATAACCTATTTCAATGGCACCATTATTCATTTTATTATTAAAACTATCCTCAGAATTATGTGAAATGTAAATTAGTAAGTAGACAGTAGTTTCTGTCACTTTCATCATCATCATTCCGTTTAGTCATTGAAAAATGATGTCAAAATTCAAAAGTTAATAGAACTACAATATTTAAAATATTAGCCAGTTGTACACACTTGGCGAAACTATCCAAGGTAACCGAGTTCGTGTTATTAAGTCGCTCTCTTATTGTGTCGAAGCCGAAGAAGCCCAGCTTTTGTCCCTAACTCGGCCGCGCGTCGGTAATAGAATAATATATAACCTGATATTTCTGACCGAGTATAAATTGCAAGGGATGCATTCGGCAGACGTTCCTGCTGAAAATTAATAATAAGTATTCCGCACCCAATCCACATTTAGCATGGTGGTTTAAAGTATTTTTTATGGATTAAGGGCTTAATGCGAATTCTGCGATTTCTGGCAAAGCCTGAGACTGATATGTCATGAAATGTTGAATTATTGTCGATTATCTGTTGCTCGATATTGTACGTCTTAGCGTCGTTTGCATCATCGCGCCGTGCGAGCAACCAAGCTCTACGCAAAAACGAATAACAGTGAAGGAGAGGATACTTGCTTGTTAAGTAAAGGTCACGCTTAATCATTTGCTGTGTAATTTTGATAACATTTTAATAACTTCAGTATTTGATTTGTTTTCATTACGAATATGAACTGTTACTTTAAAGTATAATTAAGAACGGACTATACTGATTATCTGATTCAATCAATAACGTGTCATGTTATGGTGCTGCCACACCGATGTTATAAAATGTTATAAAATGTTTACAAAACGTTATTAAACATTTGTTAACAAAAATTTGATACATTTTATCACAATGTTAGATAATGTTAGTAAATGTTTAATGTTATAAAATGTTTGTTAACATTTTATAACACCGGTGTGGCAGCACCATTACTGTTACAAACTGTTTTAAGAGTTTATGCCTAACGTATTTAGGTAAAGGTTCTTTTATGAGTATTCAAAAAGAAGTTGAGAAAGAGTATGAGGGATGTGGTACATATGAACAGAATAACAAAAAGTTTTTGAAGTGATAACTTCTTATGGGAAGGTGAACCGAAACGTTCCGTAACGCGAGCGGCGGCGAGCGGAAGGTTCCAGAATATTCGAGAACCTTCCGTGAGACGTCACGCGGGCCAGTTGACCAGCCAGCGCTAGCCGACTTCCCTGGAACTTCGATAATTTCGAAGTCCCAGGTGGCGTCACACAGTGACCAGTAGGATTGGACCGGACTTTCACAAGACTTTGACCGGACTGTGTTCGTTTTTTTTATGGCGAATAGACATGTTACCGTAATTTTGTTTTTGATATTGATAAATGACGATATTTTACTTATTTTATAATTTGGAAAAAAAGTACCAGGTTCGTATAAACGCGAAGAGAGTAGAATGTCCCTTTTTCATGGCGAGTAGCCGTAATTAATAAACAAAATATGACGATTTGGACAAAGAAAACCTTTTTAGGTTTTTTCTTATTTGGAACATGTTGCCGTAAAAAGTACCAGGCTCGCATAAACGCGAAGAGTAGTAGTAGAAGTAGAATGTACTTTTATCATGTCGAGTGGACATGTTGCCGTAATTTTGTATTCTCGCATGTTGTTTGGTAAGTTTTCACTTCTGTCGGCACTCCCGGAGTGCAACCCGTATTTTTTTTTATCCGAGTACGGCAAAGTGGCTGCACTACATCTGATGGTAGGTAAGCATAGTAATAAACTAGCGACCACTGACAAACATGAGTTCATCGGTGGTCACCAGAATCATGCCGGTTTGCATAAATGCTTCTTTTCTCTTCGGAGACGGAAGAATCATATCGAGGGGGCTGCGTCAGGACAGGCAGATGACCGATGCAGGCACAGGGGTACAAGGATGTACCCCTATTCATGCCCCAACCAACCATCTAGTCATGTCGCAAGCCCCTCGGGGGATATAAACTGGCTGATCCTGGAACGCGATCCACACAAGATATGTGGGTCACTATGGCAGGTTTTAGCACCATGTGTACGGTTACATGTAGGGGTGTAAGGGGGTCCAACCACCGTCTTCCGGACTCCAAGCCAACCTCACCTGCCCGTGGTGCACCCTGCTGGTTAACGGACGAGGCTCTGGCGACCGGCTGATGGCGGTATAACCATCGTAGTGATGGCGTAGCTAAATGCGACAGGCTGATGATGGGCAGCAGCATCTTCAGCGCAAGAAGCTACGCCTCTGCGCTCGCCAACCCGCCTGCCAAGCGTGGCGAGTAACGGCAAAACCTCCTTATGATAAGTCAGACAAGAACCAGGCCCCCAGTCCCCGGCAGCCCCGCTATTCCTAGTTCTGGTAGCAGCTACGGTAACGGCGGGGCAGGGGGTGCTAAGAATCCCCGGGTAAGATCCCGCTACCACCCCCGACGACGACTGGCCCTGGTAACACACAACATTCGCACTATGAGGACTGACGAGAAGATCCTTGAGCTGGAAGAAGAAATGAGTAGGTTACGATGGGACATCTTGGGATTATCAGAAGTCCGAAGGAACGGGGAGGACACGATAATCCTCAAGTCTGGTAACCTACTCTACTACCGGGGTGGCGATCAACAATCTCGAGGTGGTGTCGGATTTCTCGTCCACAAGTCCCTCGTTAACAACATTGTTACCATCGAAAGTGTGTCGAGCAGGGTAGTATACCTTATACTCAGAATATGTGAGAGATATTCGTTGAAGGTCATACAGGTATATGCGCCGACCTCGACACACCCAGATGAGGAAGTAGAGGAGATGTATGACGACATTAGTCGGGCCATACACACCTCCGAAACCTACTTCAATGTTGTTATGGGGGATTTTAACGCAAAACTGGGCAAGAGAAGAGGTGAGGAGCTGAGAGTGGGGCAATTTGGATATGGGCAACGAAACCACAGGGGACAAAGGCTGGCCAATTTCCTGGAGAAAGAGGGGCTCTTTGCGATGAACTCTTTCTTTCAGAAGCCGCCTCACAGGAAATGGACCTGGATGAGCCCGGATGGTTCTACAAGGAACGAGATAGACTTCATCTTGACGACGAAGAGACGGATACTCAATGATGTCTCTGTGATCAACAGGGTGAAAACCGGAAGCGATCACCGAATGGTAAGGGGCACATTGAGTATCGACGTCAAGGTAGAAAGACGTCGCTTGATGAGGTCTATGCTCCGCCCTACTCGCGCCCATACTCAAAACCCCGAGAGCTTTCAGCTTGAACTGGCAAACCGCTTCTCTTGCCTAGATAGCTGCGTAACTGTGGACGAATTCAATGACGGGTTGGTAGAAGCTGTCCGCACGGTGGGTTCTAAATTCTTTAGACCCCGTCGTAAAAATCGACCTCAGAAACTCTCGGTCTCGACGCTCGAGCTCATGGCCGAACGTCGATCTATGGCGCTGCAGTCTTCCGATGACGCTGAGGCATATCGGCAGCTCAATAGACGAATATGGAAATCCTTGCGACACGACGTCCGCGCTCACAACACCGCGAGCATAAAGGAGACGATCGAGCAAAACAAAGGCTCCAAAGTGTTTGCAAAGGACCTGTCTATTGGGCAAAGCCGAATGACAAAGCTGAAGACGGAAGATGGCAGTGTAGCATCGACCAAGGCAGAGGTGTTGAGAGAGATCGAGAGCTTCTACGGACAGCTTTATACCTCGGTTGCCAAACCCGTTACCTGCTCGGCTAAAGATCCAAGAGCCGAGCTGGTCCGGCACTACAGCGAAGACATCCCGGACATCAGCTTGTGCGAGATTCGGATGGCCCTCGGACAGCTCAAAAACAACAAGGCGCCGGGCGAGGACGGAATTACTGCAGAGCTTCTGAAAGCGGGCGGAGCGCCGGTACTGAAAGTCCTTCAGAAGCTCTTTAATTCCGTTCTGCTCGAGGGCGTAACGCCTGAGGCATGGAACAGGAGTGCGGTGGTACTGTTCTTCAAGAAAGGTGACAATACCTTGTTAAAGAATTACAGGCCCATCTCACTCCTGAGCCATGTGTATAAGTTGTTTTCGAGGGTTATCACGAATCGTCTCGAGCGCAAGTTAGATGACTTCCAGCCTCCCGAACAAGCCGGTTTCCGAAAAGGTTATAGTACCATAGACCACATTCATACGCTGCGGCAGGTTATACAAAAAACCGAGGAGTATAACTTGCCACTTTGCTTAGCGTTTGTGGACTATGAGAAAGCCTTCGATTCGATCGAGACCTGGGCAGTGCTGCAGGCTCTCCAGCGGTGCCACATCGACTATCGGTATATCGAAGTGTTGAGGTGCTTGTACAACAACGCCACCATGTCGGTCCGAGTACAAGAACAAAGTACGAAGGCTATTCCACTACAGAGAGGCGTGAGACAGGGAGATGTTATTTCTCCGAAACTGTTCACTGCCGCGCTGGAAGATGCCTTCAAGCTCTTGAACTGGAAAGGATTCGGCATCAACATAAATGGCGAGTACATGACTCACCTCCGCTTTGCCGACGATATCGTGGTCCTTGCGGAATCGCTGGAAGACCTGAGTACAATGCTCGAAGACCTCAACAGAGTTTCTCAACGGGTGGGCCTCAGGATGAACATGGACAAGACGAAGGTGATGTTGAACGTCCATGTTGTGCCCACCCCGATTGCTGTTGGAAGCTCATCTCTCGAAGTTGTCGACGAATATGTCTATCTAGGACAAGTAGTCCAACTAGGCAGGTCCAACTTCGAGAGAGAGGTCAATCGTCGAATCCAGCTCGGCTGGGCAGCGTTCGGGAAACTTGGCAAGGTCTTCTCGTCCAAAATACCTCAGTGCCTGAAGACTAAAGTCTTCGATCAATGTGTGTTACCAGTGATGACATACGGCACTGAGACGTGGCCTCTAAATATGGGCCGTATAAGACGGCTCACAGTCACTCAGCGAGCTATGGAGAGAGCTATGCTCGGTGTTTCTCTACGTGATCAAATCAGAAATGAGGAGATCCGTAGAAGAACGAAAGTCACCGACATAGCTCAGCGAATTAGCAAGCTCAAGTGGCAGTGGGCAGGCCACATATCTCGCAGAACCGATAACCGATGGGACAGAAAGGTTCTGGAATGGAGGCCACGTACTGGCAAGCGCAGCATTGGACGTCCACCTACAAGGTGGACAGACGACCTGATAAAGATCGCAGGAAGTCGCTGGATGCAGGCCGCTTCCAACAGGTCGGTCTGGAAATCTTTGGGAGAGGCCTATGTTCAGCAGTGGACGTCTTGTGGCTGATGATGATGTACGGTGGTCGCTATCCGGGTGCATATGAATATCCTACCAATAGTATAGTTAATTCTGTTAGATTAAAATAGCTGTACAAACAAATATTTTTTGTACCTACTTTTTATATACCTACCTATGCATTTTGTTTACGT
Source organism: Amorpha juglandis (assembly GCA_949126905.1). NCBI lineage: Eukaryota > Metazoa > Arthropoda > Insecta > Lepidoptera > Sphingidae > Amorpha > Amorpha juglandis. Next base: position 15,075,261 of record OX421373.1, on the reverse strand, counting down.
TATTTGCAAAAAAATAATCTCAAGTTATTGATTTTTATTGACGTGATCATTCATTGTTATCTTTTGGGATAAAGATGTCATGATGTTATAAGATAAGTATGTACCACTTATGACCGTAGCCTACCAACTGGCCGGGGGGCAACGGGTCCGTAGTGTGGGTAGGTGTTCTCAGGTGAAGACGGCCGGGGACGGTGGAATATAGTTTGATAGATAATAAATTATATTAGCTATATACCTATTACATCAATTATATTAGTATTATGCACATATTTCAAGACTCCAATCATACCTAGCCCTCTTGTTTCATGTCCGAGGACTATATGAGGCCCTACCATAACCTCTTAGAGCAGTATTATTATAATCTTACTTTGACCTTCTGTACCATCACGTCCATAAAATAAGCTTATTGCTCGTGGAGAAAACGATTTATCCATTACCTTACCAAAGCAAGGTCAGCCAAAGGTTCTGTCTGATTTAGGTACTTTAGAAAATTAAACATAAACTCAGCATTTATTTCAGAAAAAAGGACGCTAAAGGGACGCTAAGATTTAAACACAACATTTCTTATTCCATGATATTTTATTTAAACAAAATTAAATATATTTACATAATACTTAGTCAGTGACTCTCGTCTATGGTCATGGTCATGGATGGAGGTTCGTAGCTGTGATCTATGGTGCGGGTTCTCAAGATCTCCTTGTAGACGAAGGCGGATTTGCGCGCCGTGCGAGTGCGTTCTGGACTGCTAAAGTCCACCTCGTATAGGCCGAAACGTTCTCTGAAAAAATAGATTTCTGGATATCAGATTCTGCCCCGTTTGTATATAATAATAAATAATACCAGCCTGTAGTGGATGTAATTAATTGTTACACATGAGCGTGGATCGTTTTTAATTTTGTACGGCGTGGTGTATCGGATAATAAATCATTTCTCAACATACCGTTTGTGTGTTTACTTCATAGCCCTATAATACAAACGCTCCTTTTATTTCTCTACTAACAAGAGAGAATATCGTACCGCTGATCTAATACGAGTTGGTAGACTTCACATATGTTGAAAATTGTGAAAGGTGTGCAGGTTTCCTCACGATGTTTTCTTTCACCGATAAAGCGATAATAACAAGGAATTGACATGAGTTTTTATTTTCTAATAATATAGCAGATATATAATGTTTATCGCTATAGCTTTTATTATCCCCAGAGGGGTTGACGTTAGGTATGCGGCCGGTCGTCAAAACTACAAGCCAAATCTTTCTGTAACGTGCTAAAGAGCATGTTGAGCCGATCCCATTGCGAGTGGGATCAAAGCAGTTGAAAGAGAGAAGATAGCGCTCGCGCTCGCGATCGCTCTTTTAGGTCGTAGACGATAGTGGAAGGTGAAAATGCAAGAATTTTGGACATTATATATATGCATATATACTCACGTGTAACCTTCCAGCCACTCGAAGTTATCCATCAGACTCCAAGCCATATACCCCTTAAGCCTGACGCCTGCATCCAAGGCATCAAGCACGCTCTCAAGGGCAGCCCGATAGTAAACAATACGGTCGTCATCCTGCAGTCGGGTCGAATCGATGGACCACCCATTCTCGGTGATGTAGAATACTGGGTCGTTGTATTTATTTTTCAAATGTGTGAGTGCGTTGAAGATGCTGTTAGGGGCCAGCTGGGGGACATACAGTTGGTTATATATATGTTCGTGTCACAGGAAGAATTCTAATACCATATGAAGTTTAATTGTATTGCCTTCGACTATGGAGTATAGTGTCATTGTGCAGACGACTAAGTCCACTGGCTATATCTATATATTGGGAATATTTATCTGAATTTTAAATATACATGCTTATGTAGATCTTATTTCTAACACGCGCCTCTTGTACTCCTGTTTCATTAGTGGCACGCATAGAAATCAAGCAGGGAATCACGGCGAGTCAAAAAATAAGATGTGTTTTTCTTTTTATATTACTAGTATGAATATACGAGCAGGTCACTCACTTATAGGTAAGCGCCACGCCTACTGATAAAGATACACATACAGAACATTAAAACAGAACTTTAGATTAAAAGCACTGCATGGCACCCTGAGCCATAACTTGTTATGTCCCATAATACCCAGAAATTTCATAAAGCGGTGATATCAGCCCAGACGGCCTCTTGCATACGAGTGACCTATCATCTCGTAAACACCTACCTTCCTACAAGAAAATAGAAAGATAAGATCAATTGGAAATCTAATTCTCTCCCCTTACCGAAGCAGGCAAACACAATATATTGAACAGTCTTTTTGACAGAAGAAAGAAGAAAATAAAGAATCAAAGAAATAGAGATATCTATTTTTTGCAATATATGTATGTATATATCTAGGAACAATGATTTCAAACACACCGTCAGCCATGATGAGGCGGAGGTTGTCCACTCAGGAGGTACGTAGGTACCACTGCCGATGTCATCCAAGAGCGAAGGTACGGGGTGCGGCACGATGTATTCCGTGGCAGAAATCAAGAATGAAGTGTAATGATTGACTCCGAAGAAATCCGTCGCCCCTCTCACAAATTTTCTCTCCTCCTTCGTGAATTCGGGCATCCGGGACCGTGAGAAGCCCTGTTGTGCACTCTTTTCGGCAACACGTGCTGCAAGCTCCTTAGGGAATCCACCGTCGGCAGAGAAAATAGGTTCAGCGTAGAGACCCCACTAAAAATTATTATAATGCTGAGTTTGTATGAATTAATATCAAATTAGCTAATCTGGACCTGCCTGATTGCAGTTTTACTACTGTCTCATAGGAGATCACAAATTTTCTTTTCTTTCTGACAGCCTACGTGGCGCAGCGGAGTTTGTATGAATTAATATCAAATTAGATAATCCTGATTGGAATTTTACTACTGTCTCATAGGAGATCACAAATTTTCTTTTCTTTCTGATAGCCTCCGTGGCACAGCGGGCGAGTAGCCGGCTGTGAATCGAGAGGCGGCGGGTTTGTGTGATCCATAAATATTTGTTTCGGGTCTGGGTGTTGTGGGATCGCAAGTCCTTTGTAGTTCTTATTTTTACTTACCAGATGACATGCTTGCTGGATTGCCTTCTCTCATAAAAAATATAGACAGAAAAGATTAAGAATGTACACCGTAATAATACTGACCGTCGCTTGACGTCTAAGTTCAGCAGCATATTGATCCTCTTCAGAATCAGTGAGAGGTCCAAACCAGTTGACACTGATGGTGATGCCGCACTCGCCTTTCTGCTTCGGTTTATACTCTTTGTTGTACAGATGGTATGCCTTGGCATGAGCGATCACAAGATTTTTGGCACAGAGGTAAGTGCCCATGGCAGTGGAGTTGAGAATAGGTGCGTAGCCTGTAGAACCATAGCCCTCGTAGCAGATCTCCCGGGGCTCGTTGAAAGTAATCCAGTACTTCACTCTGTCGCCGAAGTTCTCGTACACTACCCTCGCGTAGTCTTCGAACCAATCGGTGATGAGTGAGTTAGCGAACCCTCCCAGCTCCTGCAACTTCTGTGGCAGGTCCCAGTGGTAAAGCGTCACCATGGGGGTGATGTTGTATTTGAGCATTTCGTCGATGAGGTTGTTGTAGTAATTGATACCGGCCGGGTTCACTTCGTTAGCGAAGCCGGTGGGGAGGATCCTAGACCAAGATAAGGAGAAGCGGTACGCGTCCAGACCCAACTCTCGCATCATCTCCACATCGCGTTTGTAGTTGTGATACGAGTTAGCGGCGATGTCTCCATTGTGTGGGTCATGTAGTCCCAGATGTTCTCGCCTTTGCCTAAAAAATTAAATGCAAGTCATACTCTTTTTCTTTCTTCGATCTTTTCAATTAAAAGAAGCGATGCATTCACTCGTTCTTACATGAGTGTAAATAGAACAGCTTAGTTTATTTCAGCGTAGGATAAGTGTCTCGTCTAGTTCAGTTGCCGGAGACGGATCGGTAGTACCTACGTCATTGCTAAACGTTATTGATATGTATTTACCATCTTCATTCCAAGCTCCTTCTATTTGGTAAGCAGCTGTCGCACAACCGAATATGAAGTCATCGGGAAACCTCCTCTCTTGTTTCGGTAGCGCTGCGTGACAGGACACTGTCACTAGCAGACTGCAAATAATAAATTTAATCTAATGCCCTTCTTTTTTCCTCAGTAAACAATGAATACTTAATTAAAGGAAGATAATAACCAAGGAATTCATAACTCCTCTGTTTGAATTATAACTAATTTAAAATGATTTTATCGCGGTTTTTTATTTTCATTTCAGACCTGACATTTCGAAAGCTTTTCAGCCTTCGTGGTCACGGAGTGGACTATCAGTCCAAAAAAAACTGCGACAAAATCCGTTTAAATTAGTTTTATTTCAATAAATATTTTATTAGTAAGCAGGTTATACAGAGCAGACTTAACATCTTATGTCTCGGAGTGACGAGCGCTGTCTAGTACCAGGCAGTGTTTTGTAATTCGAATTCTGTTTGGTGTTGCTTCTGTTTCTTCAAAACGTGGCACTTACCATCAGCCGAGCGATCTAATCGTTAATCTTATAATAAAAAATAATATATAAATTCAACCATTGAGAGACATTGCATCTCTCAATAGTTGGTATAATTATTCCGGTCTAAAGTTACTGGATGTCACATTACATGATTCTGGAACGCGACTCGCCTTTATAAAGCCACTATCGTGAATTTTTCACTGTATGTGATGAAGCTATCCTTACTCACTGTCCTTATAAACAAACTCACCTTAAAACCACTGCTAACTTCATGTTAACAGAACAAATTTAATAATCTACTGACATGCATCGCTTATATAGGAGCGTTTATCTGCGGAGGCATCTTATTCAGCAATCTACAGAACTCAAACCACTTCAGATTAATGTTTAAGTAGATTTTGGCCGTGACTCCTTTTGTTTTTGTTCCTTAAAAACAATCTTTCTTGGTGACTACTGGGACTTCCATGGTTACATCATTTTTCATAAGTAGACGCTTCAAATCGATGTCAGCGGTTTTGTTGTATGGGAATTTGCCATTGTTCTTTTATGACCCAACTTTTTGTTCTCATTACTTTGAATTAAGACAAAGTTTTTAAACAAAGAAGCCCAATCAACAATAATTGTATAGATTTATGTGCGATACAAACAAACAGAAACGACTTATATGAATTCACAAACAAATTACGTATCTTATCTAACATTTGATGCTCCTACTGTACTCTTAAAAATAGTGATAAATGTAGATGAGTCATCTCCTATGTTGATCCCAGCCAAGAATTCCACTCTAGAAAAAAACAACACTTCATAAAAATGATAATGCATTGTGGCTTCTCAGAATGAATTCACATATTTGTGGTAGGCAGCGGCTTGGCTGTGCCCCTGGCATTGCCGATGTCCATGAGCGGCGGTGACCGCTTACCATCAGGCGCGCCGCTTGCTCGTCTGCCTATTAAGGCAATAAAAACATTTTATATATTATGCTCAAGCCTTTACATGGCTATCGGGATCCAGGAGACCGCCAAGAGTAGGTAGAGACGCAACTGGTTTATATATGGTTCGCCGAAAATATTTCCGTTTAATGCTATGATAGGTAGCGAGCGGATCGCCTTATGAGGTACAAATACCAATTTCGGACATTTCCTGATTGAATTTATGTAGAAATGTCATGCTTTAAAATTATTATGTGGCCAGATGCTTAAGATTCTAGCTAGATAGATTGTTAGTATATCACACCACCAGGTGATCAGGACGCTCGTTTTCCCTCATTTCCATAGAATAAGTTTAGCGGACTTAAGCGTAGTTTCTATATGAGATTATGGCTATTAGACCCGTTTGAAGTGTTTATAGTTGTTATTGAAAGACGATATCTTATTAGAGGGGTTTAAATATGGGACTGAATAGGATTTTTATACAAAACGTCGATAAACGAGTAAGTAAGTGGTTACCATGGTACGGTAGCACGGTGGTATGTAATAATGTTTAATATTGGATGTATGTTTAGTAAGTGAGCTCCACCACCCATAAAAAATCCATAATACGAGAAAAATAAATTATGGATGCTTTGCCGAATAAAACCCCATTTGGAGGTATTCTTAACGTGTAACTGTTTTTTGCTCCAAATAAATAAATAAATAATTGTAACGTGGAAATCGATTATAGTTCACAGCTAATCGATATAAAAATCGATTGCCGTTCGTTAGTCTCGTAAAAACTCCTAAACGGTTGGACCGATTTCGATATTTTTTTTGTGTGGTTGAGTGGGTCCCTGGATGGTTTAGATTCTCGATTGGACCCGGTACCTGGCGCTACAAAACTTTTAATTATATGATCCGAGTGAAACCGCACGGGACAGCTAGTATTCAATAAATTTTTTATGAATAGCTTGATTCACGTGTGTGGGTGGTATGATTAGGTATCTATAAGTGGAGATATAGGAAATTTACTCACTGAGGCCCGATAAGTCAGAGCTCTAACTTGTTATACTAGCTTTAACTCGCGGCCCCGGCGCGGCGGCGTAATTTTTTTTACCAGATCACTGCAAAGTGACTACTACACATGATGGTAGTGAGTTAACTCATTTAATTAGTACGTAATTTACTTTAAAGTTACGTTGAAAGTACTGGTCTGAATGGACTGTAAATGTTACTGTTGTTGTAACTGTTACTTTAGTCCGGATGGAGAAACTGTTGTCACTTTTAAATACCTGTTATTTTTATCTGTTACGATAAATACGCCTCATCTCCAATCCATAGTACTCATTTAAACCCATAGATGGCGTTACGTTAGCGTAGTCGACCGGATCGTTTGCAGGAATAAAGAATATTAATAAAGGGCAGGTAGCATTAAAAAATAACATGTATGTGGATAAACAATTTTCAATCAATATATTTAGAGATAAATTAAACATAACGTAGCAAGCGGGCGATGTAGAATCCAGACAAACACCCGTGTTCATAAACGTTAGTACGTAGCCTCATAATGAGCGCGAACGCATAGTGACGATTTCTTGAAACGTCATTAGTTTGTTTTGGCGCTAAATAAAAAATAGACCAATCATGTATACAAATTTTGACACTTAATAATTAATAATAATATTTGACAATATTTTACTTGCTTGGATGCAAATTTAGTAATAATTGAGCTATGTCAATTTTATTTTGCTGCAACCATTGCAAGGTGTACCTTTGCAATGCAGTGTGATATCTATATAGAGGCTTATAAAAAGCATAAAAATAACAAAAAGACAAATTAGTATCTATAAGTTTTCATTCCCACTGTAGTTTTTTTCTGTTCTACCCAAATCGGTTTGTATTTCGGCAAAGGATTTCCCCTTAGTTTCTGGTATAAAAATCGCTATGAAAAGACAAGTTATTATGCAATTAGCTCCAAATAACCAATAAGTTGGGGCGAATCCGATAGCAAATATTATCGCTTCAAAATATTTTGTAGTTAAAAATGAACATAACGAGCCCATGAATGCTGCGATTGTAACGCCTATGGCACGAGCTGGACCGTCGAAGAGTTCTGCTGTCAAAATCCAGAATAAGGAACCTGGACCTGAAATAAATACACATATTAAGGAAAATGTTTTGGAGCACATCACATGAGCAGGGCGCAATGATGTAGCCGTTTAGAGGCGGTTCAACAGAAGTCTGGGTGCTTTTTGCCTAGGAAGCTCAGGCCGACCCTAATATGTGGTACAGACATCGTGGGCGTTAGGTTGGCATGGGTTGTAATCAAATTTCGTGAAACTCGCATCTTCGCAAAAAAATGGTTTTCGTGGATCTACGGTGACATATACAATTCAAGCGAGGCTTAGATTGCGAGCGTATTCCTCAAATGCACAAACTATATTACCTGCATTTTGACAGAAGATGTAGAAACTCAGACATATAAGTGGTAAGTAATTCATGAAGCCTGACACTCCACCGTCTTCAAGCTCTTTAAAGAAAAATCCTAAGCCGATCTGTAACAAATACTTAGTTTATTGAATTAGTAAAAAGTGACAAAACATATTCATGATTAAAGGCCAATTTGTGATAGTCTTTAATTATTATCCTATCAGTTAAAAATCCAACCCGAGAAAATGCGTTCCATAGGACATCGCACATCGTGAACGCCAGCATTTGTATGAAATTTCATAATGTTTTAATCGTTTGTATACTCATCATTTTTTGCAAGTTATTTTTGGCAACCCCTCTTTAGGCTTAATGGGAGTATTTCGATAGCTTTCGCTTCATCCATATTCGAGGATTCTACTGGAAACGGATGACGCGACAGCTATCGAAAATTATTTCTAGGGACATAGATTCCTAATTTCAAACAGCTAAAATCCCCTCAATAATTATAGAAGAGAAGTACTGAAAAGATATATAAAGTCGCCTGGACTTTGTCATAAACTGTTTACAGATGTCAAACTTGTAGTTGAACTCACCAATCCAAGAGCCATTCCGATAAAAGTTCCATACAATATTGGTTTCCTGCCGAATCTGTCAGCTAAAAATATTGTGCAGACACAGCCGAGCAGTTGTATGCATCCAATTATAGCTGAAGATAGCGCTGGACTGACATTAGTTTTGGTTGATTGGAATATTGTTTGTAAGTAATATGGTACAGCGTTAGACCCTAAAAAAATGCAGTAGGAAAATTGTAGGTAGTCTGGATATAGATTAATGTTTGAGGTTGTGTTTGTGATTACAGTTTTTGGATTTATACAGCTTTCAGGAATCGACCAACATATTTACAGAGATATAGATTATTTTGTATAACTAATGCCACTTTAAGCTTTTTTTAAATTTTTGATGGTAAGTGATCTCCACCGCCCACACTCTTCACAATACTAGAAGGATCATGGGCGCGTTGCCGATTAAAGGATAGGAATAATTAGGGTTTGGGAAGGGGATTTGGGCCTCCGGATATCTCACTCACCGTACGAAACACAGCAGCCAGCCACTACTTACGCGGTTTACTGTGAGACGGTGGTAACGACCTTGTCGAGCCGGCCCATTCATACTCTAGACAAAACTGTCTACAGCGTGGCTTAACAACTCAACAAATCATCTAATCTTGCTATTACATGAGTATTGCGCTAAATTTGTAAAAACGTGACGTAGTATTACAGGTGAGTGGCGTCCTGTATTGAACTATTGTATATTCGGTTGTAGAATGGCATGGGTGTCTCCATCTAGATCGAGTATAGGCTTTAGTCACTTCGTTGTGTCAGGATAGAAAAAAACGTACCTGATATTTGATATCCAATACCCAAAAATATGACCAGTACAATTGATTTGATAACTGTTTTGTCTTTGATAACTTCTCTTTTAGACACTTTAACATTAACAATCGTGGAATACTCTTTATCAATCTCTTCTCGTGCTAGTATTTCAGATCCTCGAAATTTTATAAGGATTTCTAAAGCTTTGTCACTTTGGCCTGCGAATATATATTACATGTCACGAAGCTTGCCTAGATAACCGTTATCCAACTTTTGGAATTTAATTCTTGCTTGCATGCTCCGTCATAATAAATAAATAAATACACCCACCAGTCACATACATAGTCCTGACCCCATAGTAAGATACGAGTCTTGTGTCGTGGGTATCAGGAACTACAAGAGACTTTCGGTCTCACAACACCCAGACCCCGAAACAAATAAATGTGGATCACACAAACATTTGTCTCGGTGCGGGAATCGAACCCGCGAACAACTTAATACTTACATATAATCACTCGGTTTTTCTAGGTTGGTGCTGTGAGCGCAATTATATGAGTAATATTCTTTAAATATGCGTGATTAAAAAACAATATACAGTAATACCTTTAGTATATAAATAATAAGGACTCTCAGGCAAGAAGAATAGCGGTGTGCTGACCACTATAGTAATGCAGATACAGCCGACATTCAAGTAGAAATAGCTGACGAAAGGCCCGACAGTCAACATAATCATCATACCAATAGCCGAAAGAACCTGAGTTATTGTCCCGAGAGCACCTCTCTCTTCTTTCTGAAAAAGGATGCCAGTTATTTTGATATTTGAATAAATAACTTATTATGTGTGAAATTCTAATTTCATTTGTATTAATACAAATATTTTGCACTTCATCACTTCACTTACATCACTTACCTCAGCGCCATAAATGTGAATTTTTTAAATGTCGACAGCTTACAATTTCAAAGAGTAATCTAACAATAACACTGGTTGTTAATTTGAGTAAATTATGTTTACTGTTTACATCGTGTATTTATGAGTAATTGTTGTTGTAAATTTTATGATGCTGTAGACATCGTTATCTACAGCACGTATGGGTCGGCTCTACGGATTGTTATAAGAGAAAATTGACGTCAATTAGCAGCTTGCTGTTGCGTTTCGTACGGTGAGTGAAGTAGCCGGAGGCCTTTACCCAATCTTCTTTCCTTTGAGGTTGGCTTCACATCCATGATTCTTGTGGTATTGTGGACGTTCTTAGGCCCACGTGCTCATTTACCAGCTTCTATCATAAAGAAAATAGTCATTACATATCTATAAGTTGTTCGTTAATTTTCTAATCTGAAACTATTCTATAAATACAAAAAGCGTCAAGGTACAAAAATCACAAATGATTCTATAATTTATTTTTCACTTCACAAATATCATTTAGTATACTTACGCTCGCAATTTCAGAAGTGTATGTAGATATCACAGAAATACTCATAACATCTATAAAGCCAGCCAGGGCTCGGCCTAGAAGAAGCATCCAAACGGTCTTGGCGAATAAGAATAGCAGATATACGATGATACGTGGAAAGAAAACTATCACAAGACCTGTCTTTCGACCGAACTGGTCCATGATGTAGCCGCTTACGAATAATACTGAAAAAGAGTTTTGTTTATATGATTAGTGTAGGTCTCGTCACAATGTCCAATTTAAAGTCGGCTTTAAAGTCTCGGTGTTTGGCTTAGTTTTTAAGATCAGCTGCCTTCTTGACGTTCATTCCTTTGGAGGAATCTAATCTTGGGCAAACCGTGACACAAAAATTTACAAAGTATTCTTTCGGGTCATAGCCACTTATAATCGGATGGAAGAGTAATGAGAGTTATACGAATACATTTTATTCAACTTCAAATTATTTCCATTATTAATCTGCGTACCTTCGCCAAATCCTAGCCAAATCTATAGTCCAAATTTGGAAATAAAACTTCGGAAGATCACGTGATGTAGCTATCACTTGATGATTGTGTCGTTTTCGCAAACCAATCTTGCTAATACTTACAATCACAGAAATCATTAAAAATACCCAGTGTGCCAGTCAGTGATAATATGGAGACAATCCACGATGATTCTTCATTAGTGACAGCTCTATCCAGGATAGAGATACTCTCATTCCGTAGCTTAATTAGTACAGGAGAAGGCCACGTTAGACTTAGACCCATTTGAAATATCGAGAGATTCGCTGAAATCCCATATAAGTAATGGTGACAAAATAGAAATGTTATAGTTTTTTATAGCAGACGCCGGCAGACGAGCAAGTCGGTCACCTGTTGATGTGTGATATCCACGGCTCGCGAACATACACAAAATCATGGACGCGGTGTCTACCCCAAAGGAAAAGGGGAATAGGAAGGGGAAGGGGAAATTAGGCCGCCGAATATCTCGCACAGTATAAAAAGCATTTGAATATGTTCATTGAATTGTACTCGTATGTTAGTGATTATAGGGGAAGATAAATACTGAAGAAAGAGTAGATTATTAAAAAAGGTTTTAACAATACTCTCTGTCTGTGTTGCTGCCGGTCAACAAAAAATAAATAAATACACAAATTCGCTAACACCCGATGCACAGTCATGTGACAAGTTTAAAGCCTTTGTTTGTAACATAGCTTTTAAGCAGATGAACCAATTACAAAGCGTTAGAATATGCAAAAACTTTTTTGGTATTATTTCGTCTGAAAATAATATGAATAGTTATTAAGTAGATTTATTTATCTAGTAGATGTCCGAGTTTATATCGATAGTTTATGGTGACTTTACGATGATGATGTTTTTCACCATGACCAGTGAATTAAGATACTTTGACAAGTTTGTTAGCTTATTCTGGCATACGAACAAGTTGTCAACTCTATATTGGGGTTGGCTTTAGTATCCGGGTGCAGGATTTTGCTGATAATTTTTATAGTAAACGTTAGACACTAGTCCGTATTAACAAATGCTAGCAGTTTATTATGCGGAAATGCATAGTTTTCGTGAAATTAATTTTTAAAGTTTTGCAGGTTATTACAGTTGTAAACACACTAATATTGAATTAGAAAGAGACAAATGTCATTGAACATGGAACACGACTAATTCTGTCTCTTTCTGACAAGTAGTTATATAAAAACGAAATGCTTAATATGTTGTGCCCGCGTTACTGGAACGTTTTTTTTCTTTACAATACTACTATAATTATTATTTTCCTATTCACAACTACCTACTTTCATTGTTGTTGAGTGCCGGCTGTGTTTTTATTATGATCTTATTATGTCCCATTCGACCTGCTTACTTTATTGATATTGGTGGTGATTTTTTTTTTTAAACCACCCAAAAAGTAGTAGCCCCGGCAAATACGCCTTGTTGTTATTACTTGCTTCATAAGCAATTTTTGTTACAGATTTTTTTTAACATTGAATATAAAGTAAACTGTGACTTTCCTCCTTCTCCCGATGAAAAATAGCCCGTGACCACATAGAAAATATCAATATGTGCTAAAATATTGTAAGCAGAAACCTGGAAATTAAAAAATATCATATCTCCTAAACTATTGGTTTCCGCACCTCCCCCTTTTCAGGGGGGGTTGTACCTCCCCCACTCAACCCCCTCCCACCCCTCCCGCACTATTTCGCTTGCAACCGGATACTAAAGCAACCCCCTATATTGTCACAATAATAGCAATACAAATTAGTAAACTGAATATTTTGAATACTTACCAATAACGATAACTACGTATTGCTTGAAAATATGACCGAATTTTAACATTATTATATTAACGTAGGAGCACAAAACAGTTTAGCGTACAATTAAGTTATGATCATAAGATGTAATTTCTAACACTGCAGTGTTTTATCAAGATACTTAAACAAAACAGGATTAGCTGTCTGGAGATAAAGTTTATGAGCTGTTGCGATTTATTATTTGATTTGAATGTGGTACTTAGGTATTAACAAAAATAGCAGTCTTGTAATTTACTTTATCACTGGTGGGCATTGTCCTCTTCTATTATTGGGAAGGGTTATGTGATGTATTTAGTGGGTATGTCAATAAATCAGTACGCATTGATTACATACGCATACGTTCGTGTTTCACTTTTTTTTTTTTGTTTTCGCGGGGAAAGCCGTTTATTGCTACCGCCCCACCGGGGGGAGGTGGAACGATTATGTTGGGTTCTACCGACCTTACGACCCAGCCACCCGACCGCTGGGCCGAGTCCCTATAACTATGTACAACCTATGCCGGTAACTACCAACTAAAACCCCGCGGTGACCATCTTCGGCGCATTAGGGACGGCCCCGGGTTTCCCGAGGCGAAAAAGCACCCCGGTTTCGGCCGGAACCGCCCTTGCGCGGTGCCGCCTTGCGGCAGCCCGTCTCCAATTGGGGGGGGGGCTCAGAAGCCCCCGCACACCGAAGGACGCCCTCGGCGTCAACGGCAGCAACGAGGCCAACCACCCGTGCTGCCGTCCATCCCGGGGGGTCGCACGTACAAAAATACGTGTACAAAACCGTACTGAATGGGCGCTACGACAGCCCCCCGCTGCGCGCCCGCGACCCCCCGATGGCCCCTATTAGTCGCCTCTTACGACAGGCAGGGGATACCGTGGTGGAATTCTCCAAACGCCCCCGATCCACAGGGCGGGAGACGCCGGTCAGTCGTCACCCCGGCGCCTCCTACGTCTCCTCTGGCGGCGGGAGGGATCGCTGTGCTCACGATCCCTCTCGGCACTCTCCTTCTGCGAGATTACGGCCTCGCAGAAGTGGGCCACCGCGCGCCAGGACCTCTGGCTGTCGACCATGGCGGACACCACGGTCGGCAGCGAGAGGTCACCTCCGACGACTGCTACGAGAGCGCTGCGCTCTTCGTCCCAGGCTGGACATTCCTCTAAAGTGTGTTGGGCCGTGTCCTGCGGACAGTTGTCACAGTGGTGACACACGGCCGACTCCTCTGCGCCGACGATCTGACACAGGTACTGGCCGAAACACCCGTGGCCAGTGAGAACCTGTGTCAGGCGGAACGTCGCCGCGCCGTGGCGCCTGTCTAACCACTGGTCAAAGACAGGGCGCACTGCCGCGACGGCCCTCAGACCCGCTGTCGGGTTCTCCAGCCTGAGACGCCACTCCTCCACGGCAGCTCTGCGGAGGGAGCCACGTTTGGCGTCCACCTCTCTTGGGGCCGGTCGCTGCCCGCGTCTGAACGCCTCCTCCCGCCAATGAAATGTGGCGGAGAGGACCTTGGCGTCCAGATCCCACGGGAGGAAACCGGCCAATACGCAGGCCGCCTCGAACGAGATCGTGCGGTAGCCCCTGATCGCCCGCTGCGCCACTACACGCTGTGGTTTACGCAGCAGAGCGACGCATCGTTCGCTCAGGGACCCGGCCCAGACGGGACTTCCGTACAGGGCCATGGACCGCACAACTCCGGCGTACAGCCTTCGGCAAGGGATGCCAGGACCTTCCAAGTTCGGCAGCAGGCTTGAGAGCGCGCCTGCTGCCCGGGACAATTTTGCCCCCAACTCTTTGAAATGGGCACGGAATTCCCATCGGCTATCCAAAATCAAACCCAAATATTTCATCGTGGAGCCGACCGGAATCCGCACCCCGTTCACAACTATGTGGGCACCGGCCGGTGGCCCCTTCCGAGGCCCATGAAAACAGATGGCCTCGGTTTTCTCAAGGGCCACCTTTAAACCCAGCCGCTGGATGCGGCTCACGACGTGGCCGGTGCCGACCACCGCCAGGATTGCGGCGTCCTGAAAGGTCCTGGAGCTCGCTGTGACCAGCGTGTCGTCGGCGTAGCATGTGACGCCGACGCCCCAGAGGTTGGCACCACGGAGAACCCAGTCAAAACCGATGTTCCACAGGAGTGGGCCCAAGACTGAGCCCTGTGGAACACCGCAGGTCATTTCTCTTCGGTGCCACCCGTCGGCGCCCGGATACACTACGTCCCTATTGGAGAGGTACGAGTGCACCAGACGCCGGAGATAGGGCGGCACCTCGTGGTACCGCAGTGCCTCATGAATGCAGGCCCAGGGCAGTGAGTTGAATGCGTTGGAAATATCCAGACTCACGGCGATGACTACTTTGCCCCGGGCCACTTCTTCCTCCGCATGTGTCTTCACCCGCAGAATCGCGTGGATGGTTGACCGGCCTTTCCTAAAACCATATTGACAGTCGGCCAAATTGGGACCGACCCTCTCGAGATGCTCGACGAGGCGAGCGTGAATGATCCGCTCGAAGAGCTTACAGACCTCGTCGAGCAACACGATGGGCCGGTAGGCCGACGGCGACTCTGCGGGTCGCCCTACCTTCTTGAGCAGAGCCGTCGTGTTTCACTGACCTAACCCGAGACACATCACTGGCGACGAGGATTACAATACCAACGCGTGAGAAAATAATAATTATTAAAATGCCTATTGGACGCTTAGAACCTT
This sequence comes from Amorpha juglandis, assembly GCA_949126905.1. Lineage (NCBI taxonomy): Eukaryota > Metazoa > Arthropoda > Insecta > Lepidoptera > Sphingidae > Amorpha > Amorpha juglandis. The sequence goes on along the minus strand of OX421373.1, from coordinate 15,059,610 downwards.
ATAATTTAGGAAATAACAACTGGGACGCTTACATTCGACGAGTGAATCAATTTATTGCCTTAAATAAAATAGAGGAATCGTTAAAAGTGGCAACGTTGGTGACAGTGGTAGGCGCGGAGTGTTACGATTTAATGTGTGATTTGTGCGCGCCGAGTACTCCGCAATCAAAATCTTACGATGAATTAGTGACGTTAGTAAAAGAACACTTGGAACCGGACAGGTCGGAAATAGCTGAGAGACATATTTTTCGACAAAGAGTACAGCGGCAAGGTGAAAATATACGCGACTACCTTCACGCACTAAAACATTTAGCAAAAACTTGCAATTTCGGCGCTTGTTTGGAAGTGTGTTTGCGAGACCAATTTGTTTCGGGGTTAATCAGCGAAGATATGAGATCGAGACTCTTCGCAGAACGAGGTATAGACTACAAGCGTGCTGTGGAACTGGCGTTGGCGTTGGAAGCGGCGGAGCGGCATGCGGCTACGGAGTGTGCTTCGGCCAGCTCGGCGAGCGCACGGCTGAGCACGGCGGCGCAGCGGGACGACGACGGCTTGCATCGGATCAGCGCGGGCGCAGGCGGCGCGGGCGCAGGCGGCGGCGAGGCAGGCACCGGCAGCGCCGGGCGCGGTGGCGCGCCAGCCGGCTACAGTCGCGCGCAGCGGGTATGCTCACGGTGTGGCAAAGCGGGCCATTCCGATGGCAAGTGTCGGTTTAAACAATATAATTGTGATTCATGTGGTGAAAAAGGTCATTTAAAGGCCGTGTGTAACAAAAACAAAACTTCAAAAAAACACAAAGGTCAGTTTTTCATAAATGATTCTGATACGGATAGCGACAATTGTAACTTTTACAATTTAGTAGTTAGAAATGAGGGTGATAAGCCATATTATGCAAATTTAGTTATTGAAAATATAAAATGTAAATTTGAGATTGATACGGGAAGTAAAATTTCTGTTATTTCAAAACGTTATTATGATAATCACTTTTCAAATATACCTATACAGATGAAAATTTTAACTTTAAAATCGTACACGGGTGACGTCATCGAGACTGTCGGTTACATTATAGTGAATGTTAAGTATGGGCAATATCCGGCGCCGTTAAAATTGTATATTATTGAGAATGGTGGACCCCCATTAATGGGTCGCACTTGGTTAAAAAAATTAAACCTAGCGATTGGTGAATGCTATAATTTAATTGATGACGATTCGGTGGCGACATCTTTACGTGACGAGTTTCCCGAAGTGTTTACGGAAGGTTTGGGTACATTTAAAACTGAATTCCGTCTCCATTTAAAAGATAATACCCCAATATTTATAAAAGCGAGGCCTTTACCTTTGGCTTTACGTCAACCTGTGGAGCAGGAGCTCAATCGGTTGCAGCGGGAGGGGGTAATTTATAAAGTGGAACGCTCAGACTATGGCACTCCCATAGTACCGGTAGTTAAAGCTAATGGTAATATTAGATTATGCGGTGATTATAAAGTAACTATTAATCCTCTATTAAAAGATTACCATTACCCGCTGCCACGGATTGAGGATCTGTTTGCCATCCTAGGGGGTGGTGAGCAATACACTAAATTGGACTTATCCAACGCTTTCCAACAATGTGTTTTACATAAGGACTCCCAGTCGATGACGGCGATCACCACTCACGTGGGTACTTTCGTGTATAGAAGGGTACCATTCGGTATCAAGTGCATACCAGAAAACTTTCAAAAAATTATGGAGGAAACCTTGAGTGGATTGCCGTCAACGGCAGTTTTCGCCGACGATATTTGTATCACAGGCAAAGATAAGGTTACACATTTGGCTAATGTGAAGGCGGTGCTACAAAGGCTCAAGTTAAATGGATTACGAATAAATTTTTCAAAGTGTCAATTTTTTAAAAACAGCGTTACGTACTTAGGCTATAAAATAGATAAGTTTGGATTACATACGGATAAAAATAAAATAAACGCCAATGTGGCAGCGCCCGTACCTACAAACGTGTCACAACTTAAAAGTTTTATTGGGCTTGTAAACTTTTATTCTAAATTCTGTATTAATATGAGCATTATTTTAAAGCCGCTTTATGACTTACTAAAGAAAGGTGTCAGGTGGGAATGGACGGATGCTTGTGGTAAGGCTTTTACTAAAGTAAAGAATATTTTGTGCAATGCTCCTGTTTTAGCTCATTATGATCCAGCCCTACCTTTGATACTATCAGTAGACAGCAGCGCGTACGGTTTGGGAGCGGTGTTAACGCAGCGGCACGCGGACGGCTGTGAGCGACCGGTGAGTTGCGCTTCTAGAACGCTCAACTCGGCCGAAATGAATTACTCGCAACTTGACAAAGAGGCATTAGCAATTGTATATGGGGTGAGCAAACATCACCAATATTTATATGGCAGGCATTTTGTACTGCGCAGCGATCATCGTCCCCTGAGTTATATTTTTGGGAAAAATAAAGGGATTCCGGTAACTGCCGCCAGTCGCCTACAACGTTATGCCGTTAAATTGGCAGCTTATAATTTTGATATTGAATTTGTAAGCTCGTCAAAAAACTGCTTTGCAGATGCTCTTTCTCGTCTTCCTCTAGAGTCTCCTCAGAGCCGACTTAGTGGTACTGACAGAGAATGTAGTTATTTAAATTATGCACAAGACAATTTCCCAATCAGTTTTAACGACATAAAAACTGAAACCAGAAAAGATTCTTTACTTAGTAAAATATATGGTTTTATAATGTACGGTTGGCCTCCCAATAAATTGTATAACAAAGTAGAAAAGATGTATTATGATAAAAGAGATAATATGCATATTGATCAGGGTTGTATTGTATGGGGTTATCGAATTGTAGTCCCAAAATCCCTAAGAGAAACAGTTCTAAAAGAACTTCATGACGGCCATCCAGGAATTGTTAAAATGAAGCAGGTTGCGCGAAATTATGTGTGGTGGGACAACATAGATGTAGATATAGAACATGCGACACGGGAGTGCGCCGCCTGCAGGGAGGTGCTCCCTGCGCCCCGCGCCGCACCGCTGCACTCTTGGCCCTGGCCAGCCGAGCCGTGGTCGCGTCTACATCTGGACTTTCTCGGTCCCTTTAATAACGCGTACTATTTAGTCATTATCGATGCTCATTCCAAATGGATTGAAGCTGAGAAACTAAGCTCAACTTCAGCAACCTTAGTTATTGACTGCTTGAGACGGTTATTTGCTCGTTTCGGTTTACCGAAACGCCTAGTCAGTGACAACGGTCCTCCCTTTTCATCGTCGGAATTTGCTCAATACTTGGAACGGAATGGTATTAAGCATTCGCTAATACCTCCATACCACCCCGCTAGCAACGGAGCTGCAGAAAATGCAGTGCGATCTGTGAAACGTATACTTAAAAAGGCACAATTCGCTAAAGAAGATTTTAATACCGCTTTAAGTAGATTTTTGTTTACATATAGAAACACAGAACAAAGTGCGACAGGACGAGAACCCGCAGTTGCTCTGCTGGGCAGACGATTGCGTGGACGTCTTGATCTGCTGATGCCCGACACTGGGGAGCGCGTACGTAGTGAGCAACTGCGACGCGAGCACGGCGATGCTGGCCGCCAGCTGCGGGTGTTGGCACGCGACGAACCGATCATGTTACGGGACTACAGTCGTAATTCAGCTCGTAGGTGGACTGAAGGCATTGTGTCTGACCGTTTAGGACCGGTTTCGTATACGGTCAAGTCCAAAGGCGGGCAACTATATAAACGACATATTGATCAATTACAAAGTCGTAAATCGCGTCTTTCTTTAAGTAGGGCAATTAATGTAGAATCATTGGACCAAAATAAGGATAGAACTGAAGATAATAGCTTGACAGAGTATCCTGCTATGGGGTCTGACGCGGAAGTATATAAAGACTGCTTGGATACTGTGGGAGAGGGGATGGGGGATGCATCGCAGTCGTCGCCTCCAAAGGCACCGCCGTCCATTCCATCACCCGCTCATAATCACAATAGAATGCGGAGAAAAGCCGCCATGCAATGTGAAGAGTTGTTAAAAAATAAACACTATAAGTAAGATTACAATAAGATAAAAATTGTTTACTGAAGAAGTTGTTCAAGTTTTGCACATTATGTAATACTATTTTCCTTGTATTTTATGCGTTAAGAACTAATATCATAATTGGTTTAAATTTGGGAAGGAAAAGTGTGATGTATTTAGTGGGTATGTCAATAAATCAGTACGCATTGAGCCGTCGTGTTTCACTGACCTAACCCGAGACACATCAGGTTAGACCTTAGTCCATCACTTTATTGGTTGGCGGGCTTCCAATCCGAGATTTGGCCTTATTCGTCTGTCTTTCAGCCTAATTCTTAGATGTGACATTTAATAAATATACCAAAAAAGCTACAACTACAAGTAGTTATGACCCCACACTAAAGTATTGTGTGTTAGGATGAGTTCTAATGATTTATCGTCCCGCAACAACCAGACCTGATCGGAATATTTATGTATAACACATTATTATGACGGTGTGGACTACGGGGATCGAATCCATGGTATCTTGTCTATAACTTGCTACTTGTCCTTAACAAAGTTTTAAAAAGAAGTATTAAACTTACGTTGAGGTTTCAAAAGTAGTGTTCAGTAATAATTTCTGTTTGAATGTACAAAGAGATTAATTAAACGTTTAGAGGTTAGTGGTAGATACGCTGTGTGATATAGTTCAAGATAGAAGATTCAAGTTCTTCTTAGTCAACAAATGGAGATTTGTGAGAGTGTGAGCAACAGAGCAAGCGTATCGCCTGATGGTAAGTGATCACCGACGGTCATGGACCTCATCAATACCAGAGGAATTGACGGTGTGTTGCCGGCCTTTGAAGAAAGAGGAGGCTCTTTTCTTGGCGGTTTCTTAATTGTATCGGTCTGGAAATGCTGCAGGTGAAAGCTGTTTTTTTTCGAGCACGGCAAAGGTATTTTTGGTCAGTGAGTTTGACAGGAATACCAATATAGAAAGTGTGGGCGATGTAAAAATTGAAAAGGTGATCTGAGACAGTGGTAGTAAAAAATAGAAAACTGTGCAAGTAGAATGAGAATTTTAATGGATCAAAATTGAATAAAATACGACTAAAGTGACAATTAACCAATTTTATTTTCATATCCTTAACACTCAAACACACCCAATAGTCGCTTTTTATCATTAGTACACATTACCTACATTTATTTATTCGAAAGAATTACTACAGACAGTAAAATGTATAAGGGGGTATTCTAGTGTAGAATTTCAAAAAAATCGTTTTTTTTTTTTATATTTTCAAAGTTTAACTATTTAAGAATATGTCTACGAGAGGATTTTTGAAAATTTAAATTATTTTCCGAGCTATAGACATTTTACTGACCCGGCCTCCAAACTGGTTCGGTTGGGTCTAGTCGGACAAAAGACATTAGGGATTCTCCGTCTACCTGAATCTATATTTCTCAGTTAAACCTTTAGTCCTTTATATATATGTATATAAAGGATATATATATGTGTGTGTATGTATTTAGTGTAATATAATAACCCAAGGTGACGTGTCTTTTATATTATTCAGTGTTCACTAACATCCAGCTGCTGGCAGTCAAATCCCAACCTCGAAAACACGTGGACGTATGTGCAGTGATCGAAGGATATTTTGCGAGTAATAATTTTGATTCTTATAAATAAAATGGATAAAAAATCCACAACGAAAAAATATAAGCGTGCAGATCGACTAACAAAACGGAAGTTTCACGGCAATCGGCACACTGTAGAAACAGACACCAGTTTTACTAGCTCATCAGCAGCAAAGTTGAGAAAATCAAACGATGCAGAGGTAACAACAGAAAATAATTATGGCTACTGTGTTTTAGAGTTTTTTACTGTGTTTTCGGCACTTTCTTCTCTAGTTTTGTGTGCAAAGTGCAATAAAGAAATTAAATTTTCACGAACGACTTACCGTGGAGTAGGTTTTAAAATTACATTACAATGTAGTTGCGAAAATTACCAATATATACCATCATGCCCATTTATTGAAAAATGTTTTGAAGTGAACCGAAAAATAATATTTGCTATGCGGGTTTTGGGAGTTGGCAGGGAAGGAATCAACATCTTCTGTAGTCTGATGGATATTTGTCAAGGAATATCAATCGGGACTTACTACGCTTGTGTTGAAAATATCCATTTAGCTACATCTGCAGTTTATAATCTTGTCATTTCCAAAGCTGTCAACGAAGAAAAAGATTTAATTTCAGCTTGTGATCCAAATGCAAATCCAACGGAGTTTACAGTTTCTGGTGATGGGACTTGGAAAAAAAGAGGTTTTAATTCTCTATTTGGAGTAACTACACTAGTAGCAAAAAATTGCAAGAAAGTTGTTGATACTGTTGTCAAATCCAGTTTCTGTCAAGGTTGTAATATTTGGAAAAATAAAAAAAATTCAGATATTTCAGCGTATCATGATTGGTATGAGGATCATCAAGAAGTTTGTACCATAAATCATAAAGGAAGTGCCGGCAAAATGGAAGTAGATGCTGTTGTGGAGATGTTCTGTAGATCAGTTGAAAAACACGGAGTGAAATACGTAAAATATATTGGCGATGGTGATACAAAGACATTCAAAGGCATACTCGATATAGATCCTTATGATGGTGACCCATTGGTAGAAAAAAAAGAATGCGTAGGTCACGTACAGAAGAGAATGGGTGCAAGGCTACGGAAAGCGAAGAAAGACAATAAAGGGGTTGGTGGAAAAGGAGAAGGCAAATTAACTGATAAAATTATAAATAAATTGTCGTTGTATTATGGTTTAGCAATTCGCCGGCACCCAGACTCTGTTGAATAGTTCCACAGACCAAGATCCACAGCATATGTATTGCCCACCTGGTGCGGAGAGTTGGTGTGCGTGGCAAAAAGCTGCATCTGAGGATACCTTAGAGGAGTTTCAGCATGACAATGTTCCTCTGTGTGATAAAGTTTTAGAAATTATAAAACCAATTTATGAAAATTTATCATCAGAGGAATTATTAACTCGATGTTTAGGTTCTGAAACTCAAAACAATAATGAGTCTCTAAACTCGTTGATTTGGACTTTCGCGCCGAAACATATTCATTCTGGACCTAAGATAATTGAAATAGCAACATTTCTCGCTGTTTGCATTTTTAATGAAGGTTTCATTCCAATTTTAAAAATGATGACCCTTATGGGAATGAAAATTGGGCCGGAAGCTCATTCATTTGCTGTGAGACGAGACAACGCCCGGATTGAACGCTCCGAAATACGTACATCCAACGCTTCAAAGGAGGCCAGAACTGCTCGATTGGAAGAGAGAAACGCAGAAAATAGTTTTTTTGAAGTAGAAGAAGGTCTGATGTATGAAGCAGGAATGGCAGATTGAATAAAAGTAAGTATAATATATCATTTCATAACTTTGACAGCGAAAAACTTTACGCGAAACTTTAAATGCGTTTTTCTCAGAACAGACTTTTTCAATATATTTGTCACGATTTCTCGAGTTCTACTGGACCGATTCACTTGAAATTTTCAGGGAATCTTCTTTATAGACCTCTCAAGAATTGGAACTAGCCTTATCCCCAAATTTCAATTTTGACTATTTTTAAAAAATTCGAGAAACTCAAAAAAATGGTAATAAAATCGTCTTTTTTTCAAACAGTCGCCATTTTGTCAAAAAAAATTTTTTTCACTCATCGCTAGTTCTGATTCTTGCTACATCATTGCAGATTAATAATCTTTTTTATTTTTTCATTTCAGATGACTAGGAGGGTAGAAATCATGTCAAAACTCATTTGCCAATTTTTTGACGCCCCCCACTTCATCGGCTGTCAGTTTTTTAAATTTTTGACTTTTTTTTTTTTATTTTTTTTCTGTACTCTTGAAACATTAATAAATAACTGATAAAAAAATGGATGATAAAAATATTGATTGCTTTTTTTTTACGACACTTTCAAAATGACCTAAAATTCATGTCTCTACACTAGAATACCCCCGAAGAAAAAAAACACTATTGTTATAAAACTATGTTGGTATATTTAATTGTATTATCACTATAGGTGGATGCAACATTATTGTTATGTTATTTTTCCATCATATTTCCAATTTCAATTAATGTTTTGCCTTTAGTCTCGGGGAGAAAGGTGACAACAAAAATCACTGCAATCGCGTTGACAGCTGCGTAGATCCAGAACATAGCATGAGAGCCGATTGCAACCACAACATAACCAAAAATTGTGGTGGAAATTAATGCAGATATATACCCAACGCCCAGAGTTATGGAAGATCCAAGGCCCCTTACCGCGGGACCAAACATTTCACCTGTTAATATGTTAGGGATGCTGGTGAGACCTGTCGAGAAAGATACTTCATTTACGTTTTCAAAGTAATACGTTATTACTGTAACATTCAAAATTAAATATAATGGCGGTTTAGCTAAGGGCATAAAAGATGATGATCTCGTATGTGAGAGGTCGTCTGGGTTGGTACCAGCTTTGTCTATGTGCAAGCGTGTAAGCCTTAATGGGTTTCGGTTTCTTTGAAGCCAGTGAATTTAATGGGAATTATGAGACTTAACATCCTATGTTCCGGGGTGACGAGCGCAGTCCAGTGCCATTCAGTGCTTTGTGATTCAAAGTTCTATGTACTGATTTTGTTTATGGATAGGCGTGGTGCTTACTACCAGACGAGAGACTTGCTCGACTTGTCGTTCAAGCAAAGATAAGGTAAGAAAACAACATTACTTACCTAAAGAAAAGCTGAGTAAAGCTGACACTAAACAAACGAGAGGAAGCCATCTCAACGACAGAACAGATGAGCTACCTATTTGGGCTAAGTAAAAGTATGCGCCTAGTAATGCCTGTAAAAATAATTAAATAATTGCATTTAGATATTTTCAAAACGTAAATAATATAAATTGTACATACATACGCACTCACGCCTGTAATCCCTGAAGGGGTAGGTAGCCTGTACACGCAAATTTCGCCGAGCTTATTGCCAGTCCCATGGGGTGATAAGGGGCGAGCCTATCGCCATATTAGGCACAATTCCAGACTCCGGGTTGATACTGAGCATGTCGTTAAAGAAAAACCCAATGTCACTGTTATCCGACCCGGGGAACGAACCCGAGACCTCAGCACAGCAGTCGTACCGTGTACGCAATACAGCTGCGGCACCGAGGCAGTCATCGTCGAGGCGGTATAAATTGTCTTTCGACTTATTGGTAATTGGTAATTAATTAAATATAAAATACACCTGACAAATATACTGGTTGAAAGAGAAATGCTTCCAAAAACTAATACAGGTGGTAGTGCTGGTGATTACGGATTTGGTATCACAATAAAATGCGAAATATATCTATCCTATCCATTTAACGACCACGCGCACGCGCCGTCTAGTCTGTGCACGTCTAACTGCCGTTTTTTGTCTAACACTTTTTCTTTTTATCCAAGCACAGCAAAGTAACTGCACTACATCTGATGGTAAGCGCAGTACAGTCCAAAAAACCAGCGACTAGCGAAGAACAATGCGTTTATCGGTAGTTACCAGAATCATGGCGGCCTATATAAATCTTCACACTCCGAAGAGGGAAGAAGCAAGTCGAGTGGCCTGCATCTGATGATCAAAGCTAGCATCAGATGCTTTTTACTTCGGTGTTTGTAGTTTTATTTCGGTATTTATTTATACATACCATAGAGATGCAGCATCCAGTAGTTGAAATAATCATTAATATCCTTCTGCCATATTTATCAATAAACATTGGAGCAAATATAGAACCAACTAATGATGTTGCTCCAACTATCATAGTAGCTATGTGAGGTTCTATCGACGATCCAGCATCTTTGAAGATAGTCGTAGCAAATAATATAACAGCAATGAGTCCACTGCATTGTTGGAAAATGCATAATGGAACTGTGACGCAGAGAGCTCGTCTATTGCTTTTTTCGCTGAATAGTTCTTTCCAAAGGTAGGCATTATTTTTATTATTTTTTGTTTCGAGCACTTGATCTAACATTCTCTTTAATTCTATGTCGATGTCTTTATTTCGACCTAATCTGTGTAGAGACACTTTCGCTGCATCTTCATTACCTATAATGGGATCATATTCATTATAGGTAGGTAATAATAATAATATTATTAAAATTTCGCTATGAATTAGAAATTAAAATTAGATTAAAAGAAGAAGAATTAGATTTAGATGAAAAATCGAGAATTAGGCTGATTATAATAATAAAAAAGAAATAAATAAAACCTGCTACAGTGACCCACACTTTGTATGGATCGCGTTCCAGTATCAGCCAGTGTATATTCGGTTCTCCCGAGGGGCTTGCGACATAATTTTATTGTTGGTTGAGGCGGGTATATGGGTATATCTCTGTATCCCTGTGCCTGTATCGATTATCCGCCTTTCCTGTCTCAAGCCCTTGATTTGCTTCGGAGTGTAAAAAAGCATTTATACAGGCCGCCATGATTCTAGTGGCCACCGATGAACTCATTGTTTTTCGGTGGTCACTGGTGTTTTTGGACTGCGCTGCGTTTAACATCAGGTATAGTGCAATCACTTTGCCTTGCTCGGAAAAAAATATTCTGAAATATGTAAGTACATTGTCAATGCTCCTTAAAATGTCTTACCTTTCATCACATGATACAAAGGAGATTCAGGAAGAAAGTAGCTTGTAGTAACATACACAATATTTATGCCAATAAAAACATAACCAACTCCAGCGTAGGAGGTGTAAGGCCCAACGCAGTATACGAGGAAACCACCCAATGAATGGAATACACTCGTTGATGACATCAACATGCCCCTTATGTTTGGAGACCTGGGAAATTTTAGGTCATTATATTATTGTTAACACAAGAAACGCGAAAACAGAGTGATAAACATATTGATACCATATTGCTTAAAATATTACAAGAATACGCAATATATCTAAGTGTTGAGCCACTTTGTAGACGACACAGCATGAATGGGCATGCTCGGCCGGGTTATTACCATAACTTCACAGAAAATCAACGTGAAGTAGCTGCTTGCTGTTACGTTTTGTACCGTTAGTGAGGTATCCAGAGGCTCAAATTCTCTTCGTCTTCCCAATATCTTAACGAATTCTTTAGATCGGCAACGCATCCATGATTCCTCAGGTATTGTGGATGTTAATGATGGTTGGAGATCGGTTAACATTAAATGACCCACTAGCTTGTTTGTTAGCCTCTGCTATAAAAATATAATCTAGGAATTTAATACGGCAATTTTATTTTTTGATTCGCCCGAATACCGAATAACCAAATCGCTCGCCATTAAACCCAACCCAGAACTCACAAAGTACTGCAATGGGCTCGTCATCCCGAAAAACAAGTGGATGCGTTATCTTATCAATATCTTTAACAATAATTGCACCACTCAATTTTGTTTGCAGTAAATTTGAACACTGAATGGCGGCAGTTATTTTTAACCGACTTTTTATATTAGGCGATCTCTAGCAACTGATAATTTGTCCCATGGTGATGTACTGCGAAATATAATTGTTATCCATAAGTGAGGATAATCTTACAAAAACACTCAAAGTGATCTTATCATCAACATGGCTTGTCGTTCTATTCAAATAGTACAATTATTAAAACTTACACTATTTCTCCAAGATATATAAGAGTTACTAATAATAACATGGTCACACTAGCCCCAATACAAAATCTTCCAACATAAATGGTGGCTATTGTAGTAGCGAAGATCAAGATTAGGTATGAGATTATGGTAAAGATTCCGCAAAGCATGAGACAAGGTCGACGGCCGATTAAATTTGATCCGTAACCAGCGACAAAAATCCCTGAAAATAATACCAGAAGATTTTAACAGTAAGCACTGTGTCGATTCTTACACTTGGAATGAATTCTTACACTTAGAATCCCCAACCGTAAAAATATTTTTGTTCGTGCTCAGGGGTTCATCTCCGTGAAAGTCTTTTTGATAAAATGCCATTTTTACAACTTATGTTCTGGGGATTTGCTTAACACAATAGTAAAACCTAAATAGAAAAATGTTTTGCAGTTTTTACGTGGTACACGAGCAAATTAACAGACATCATAGATTCTTCTTTTTATTTAATTATCTAAATTTGTATTTGCGTATACGCTTCCTTACCCACGGCTCCAAACATCATTACAGAGGCGACCCATGACGCTTCAGTCTCTGATATGACGCGTGACAGAGGAGTCTCTTCGATGTTCAAAAGCTTGGGGATGATAGGAGCAGTCCAATATATTGAATAGCCAATCAATATTTGGCCAATGTTTACTGAAACATAAATGTAGTTAGTTGTTAAAGTCACGCTATAGATAGTTTTGTCTACAGCACGAATGGACTTCCTAAGCTGGAGTGGTATTACTGTATCACAGAAACCAACGCGTATTGGCAGTATGATGTTGCGTTTCGTAAAGTGAGATTTTCTGCGGCCCATTATTTCCTCATTATCTTTATTCCTTTTTAAACGTCGACAATGCATCCATGATATTTATAATTTCTTGGTGTTCACGAACGGTGGTGGTGGAACTGGTATCATTTACCCTCAACTGTTTTTTATCCTGGCATGGCAAAGTGACTATACTGCCATTGACGGTAACAGTGCAGTCTAAATTAATGTCGACCGTCGATATTCGTTGCCTCCCATTTTTATAGCATAGGTTGGCAAACGAGCAAGTGGCTCATCTTATGATAAGGATCGCACGTCCATGTAGGACCACAATAGCAGAAGAATCATCGGCGCGTTGCCGACCTTAAAAGAACGGTATTGGGAAGGGAGAGGGATTTGGTCCGCCAGATATTTCGCTTACCGTACGAAACGCAGCAGCAAGCCGCTTCTTTACGTCGATATTCTGAGGACAGTGGTAACGACCCTTGGGTACTGTCATAAATATACGGGCGTTGAAGTTACTGTTAAGTTAAGTTATACGGTAACTGATCCCAGAAGGCGTCTCTCCAGAACTAGCCAGTATAGCGGGTTTTTTTCTTACAAATATGGTGTTTGGTTCGTAATACCATAATTAATGGTAAAACTCACAGCAAATTGTAACAAGAACTTGTCGTGTTATATAAGGCTCTATTTTCACAAACATGTTGCCACCCAACTAACACTTGTCTTTATTAAGGAGATACGTTTTCTTAAATTAAAGATAATGTGTATGTAGAGATTGAGGCAAGTTAAATTGCTAATTTTTAAGAAGGTTCCGTACAATACATGAGGCGTTTTATCTTTACATAGTATAAAATGAAGTCGCTTCCGCTGTCTGTTCGTTTAGATCTTTTTAATTATTTTAATGCAGTTTTCAGCAATAGATAGAGTGTTTCATGAGGAAGGTTTATATGTATAATACATACATATTACAGAATAGAAAAGCTGAAAAATTCAAAGATTTGTTATGTGATGTCGTAACAAACATATTTTTACCCGTGCGAAGCCGGCGCGGGTCGCTAGTAAACTATAAAGGCACGTTTTGACAATTATAAAAACATTGATAAAATATAAACAATAGGGTACTTGGACTTGATTTTTTATTTTATTTTAATCAATAAGTTAGGTTACCCAAAATCTATTGCAGAAAGAATTTCATTAATACGTCCACAAAAAAATAAATTTGAAGTCATTCAAATCCGAGGGAGGTGGCACTTGTCAAATAACAGACGACACCAACTTTGACGTCACCATGCCAAATGGCCATTACGGTGTACGCGTGCGAGCGAGATAGAGAGATATCCCCACAACGCGCCCACCTTTGCTCATACCAATATTTAAATCTTAATTGCGAGCTCATTTTAGAACCGATTTTGATTGTGTTTTAACAAAAGGCTTTCTGTTTCGTATTATTCTCTGTTGCATATAAAATAATGTATCATATTCAACATAGGAAGCTAGCCTATTCTATACAGTTCTTTGTTAGTTTTTTTTATTATTACATATTATTGACTTGAATAATGAAATGAGCCGGTCGCTCGCCTAACGGTAAGCTCCACGTCTTCCCATAAACAGAAGTACAACACATATCCTTACATAAAAAAAACCGTAGGATGTTATGTCTCATAATACCCAGTTATTTCACTGTATTCAATTCCCTTCAAACCAGAACGCAATAGTACTTACACTGCTGATTGGCGACAGTAAACAAAGTAGTATACCAACTCAGAGGACCTTACATCCGAACTTGTATCCACAAGGGATCTACATTTTATCAGGCTTCTGCTGTAAAAAAAACTTTTCTCAATTTTAACAGTCATAATATTTTTAAATGTTATGTTAACCACGGAACCTTAAACCGTATTGACCAAGCTAATCATGTAGATTATGATACAGTTCTTAATATGCTTTATCTCATCTTAGGTATGAGTATGCATAACATTTTGAAATAATATTGTCTTTAGTGACTAGGAAGATATCTGGATACTCGTACATAGAATAACACATAGAGCTCATGGCCGTATTCATAGACAACGGATTTTCACTTTTTTTATTTGATTCAATGACGACACGAGCAAGGGGCTCGCCTGATGGTAAGCGCCACGCCTGCCCATAAACAGAAGCAACAGAGAATTAACAGAACACACTATTTAGATTTATAAGATAAACCGTTACAATAAGAGTGCTTCAATATTCTTCTATATGAATTTGAATTAGTATTCTAACAAGGATAGAAAAAAAACGGATTTAGTTCTTAGTATTCATATTTTTTGCTTTATTATTTCAAACTGCTAGGTGTGATTATAATAAATGTCACCTATATGCTACTTTCCGAAGTAGATTTATTCAGCAGCAATGTGTAGTGAATTTTCTATAGAAATTATTATATGCCATACAGTCCAATCATAGGTTTTGTTTTGAGTGTAGTTTCATTGTATTGTTTACTATTTTTTGTTATTCTTCCATCATAGTCCCGATCTCTAGTAAAGTTTTCCCTGTAGTCTCAGGAACGAACAAGGTGACGAAAATTAAGCCAGCGCAGTTGACAGCTGCAAACATCCACATGGTGGCATAGGTGCCAATACCGACCACTATGTAGCCGAAAATAGTAGTAGAGATGAGCCCTGATAACCATCCAAAGGTAAATGCTATGTAGGACCCCAGTCCCCTTACTTTGGGAGCAAACATCTCGCCTGTGAGCGTATTCGGTATTATGGAAAGCCCTGTAGAAATAATAGAGCTTTGTAAGTAAATAATTCATTTTCTAATAGATCAGTATTTCATATTTCGTGTTTATAATAAGTAAAAGTTAAATGAATTAAATAAAAATAATATAACAACGATTTAAGAGGATTCATACATCGTGTTTTATACAAGACAATTTAACCGCGATTGATCCAGCTGACTAGCTAATGGTAATTTATCACCTTGTATTGGACGAATACGGTGGTATTAAGGTAAAGCAAATAAAGGGGGATGTCCTTGCTCAATAATGGTACAGTAACGCTCGCTAAGAAGAGAAGAAAAACTTACCAACAGCGTAAAAAAATATAGCGGCCACGAAACACACTAGAGGCAACCATCCCAACTGCAGTACAACCGTATTTCCTATGTGATCTAGATAGAAATAAACTCCCAGAACAGCCTGTAACAAATACGTGCAAAAAGTCCAAGTAAAATAAGGTAAGCAGAGGAGTATTGGCGTCAACATTTTGTTGAATAAGGCCGTACAGTGCGGAAAAACCATTAGCCTTTATTGGGTTAAGGCGCACGTGGGAGTGGCTGGAAATGAACGCGCCGACGAGCTCGCAAAAGCAGCGGCTCTAAAGCTGAAGAAGAAGCCTGATTATGATCTATGCCCCGTTTCATTCGTCAAGCGTCATATCCGTCAGGAGTCGATTGACGAGTGGAACGAGCGCTACTTGGCCGGGAGGACAGCTTCAGTGACCAAGTTGTTTTTCCCTGACGCCAGGAAGGCTTACAGCGTAATCCGGAAGATGCCTTTGGACCCGGTTCTCACGCAGGTGTTCACGGGCCATGGGGGATTCTCTGAGTACTTGAATCGCTTCAAGTGCAAGGAGAGCCCCTCATGTATCTGCGACCCGGCAGCTATAGAGGATGTCGCACACGTGTTGACCGAGTGCCCAGTATTTCTGTATCAACGTCTGAAAGCTGAGCACGAAATTGATATTAGAATTTGTAAAGAGAACCTAGGCAGAATACTGGAGACCGGTGCAGTAAGACGTAAATTTTTGAGCTATTGTAGGGATATAGCATGTAAAGTGTTGTTGAGAAATAGATAGCCGGGGCAACTATGCTTCCTAATATGATATTATGAGAACTTAGTTGCCAAGGAAAGTGTGTTCTTAGAGAAGGAGACATGCTATATCCTAATAATTGTGTAAAAATTGTGTTTTAGTAATAAGTATGCACTGTGACTGTTTAAGCTTCTTTTCTAAGAATGTGTTTTTATTGGCATACTTATAATGATTTTATTATTTGTTTTACTGTGTAGTTGTCGGACGAATGATTTTTCAGGACAGTACAGAGACACTGACAATCACAAGATGTGTGATCTGTTTTTACAATTGTATGTTTTTATTGTGTAAAATTAAATTTTTAATGTCTCTGTACTCTTTATAGCCGTATTAATGCAGACAAACACTATAATGTGTGCATTTATTTTATTTTTGTTACTTATGTATTTTGTATATACTTTTTTACTCTTGCATTACTACGGGGTTTTTATAATAAAAAATGTTGAGAATTTACAGATGGGTAAAAACTCTGAAAAATAATATCAGAGGGACGAGAGTGGGGCATAGAGCCCCACAATAAAAAAAAAAAAAAAAAAAAAAAAAGCAGAGGAGTAACATTTTCGCCGAGCGTATTTCCGTCCCGTGATGTGATAGGGGCGAGCCTATCACCATTCCAGACTCCCGGCTGATACTCAGCATTTCGTGATAGAAAAATCCAATAGCATAGCAGTCGTACCGCGTACGCAATACAGCTGCGCCACCGAGTCAGTTCTAGTATCTGATTCGGTACTATTTTTTTTGTTTACTAGCCCTGTATTATGGACGTCCCATTGCTGGGCACGGGCCTCCTCTACCGAATGAGAGGGATTAGGGGGAGGGATTAGGGAATTTTATAGTTATTAAAAATATGTCTATACAAGGTTAAGGTTAAGGTTGTTTCACCATCTTTGAGTAAATTATCTTTACTGAATATGACATGTTTAAATACAAAATTACCAACCGGGCGTAAGATGTCTAATAGGCACTTTCAATAATAGCTGTCTAATAAATTAATTGTTAGTTAATTTACTCAAACGTCATGAAATTGGTCCTTAGAATTTATAGCACGTACCATAGACACGCAGCATCCCGAAGTGGAAATTATCAATAATATCCTTCTACCAGATTTCTCAACAAACATTGGCGAAAATATTGAACTAACGAACATAGTAGCTCCAACTATAATGGTGGCTATATTGGGTTCTACAGACGATCCAGCCTTTTTAAATATAGTCGTGGCAAAGAATATTACGGCTATAATCCCGCTCGACTGTTGGAACAATAATAAAGGCATTGTCACAAAAAGAGCTCTTCGGTTCACTTTTTCTGTAAAGAGTTTTCTCCAAACATAGATGTTACTTTCTTTTTCAAGCGCTTGCTCCAACATGTTCTTGAGTTCTGTGTCAATGTCTTTACTTCGCCCTAATTTGCGAAGGGAATCTTTAGCTGAATCTTCGTCACCTAAACCAGAGATTATGACGTCATTAAATTCTACTTATGTGTATAATAAAATGTAAAGAGAAATATATTACTATAAATGTGAAATTTTGGTGATTTTATAAGTTTGGATATTATGTTAGCTTTATTTATGTGGATGTTTAATATTGTTATTAAATTGGCTTCGATAGACATATAGACATAACCAGGTGAAACTGTTTTTTTACGATAAAAGGAGTCGATATGATCTTGTATTGCATAGGTATGTTAAACCCCCAGGGCTTAGCATATAGCACGATATATCTCATATGCGAGAGAGATAGTTTTCGACAACTCTCTCAGGTAAAAGTGTCAACATTCGATACAATTATGTCGTCATGTTTGGGTTCGTAGACAGAATACCACAGAGAGGTTGAAAGCACTACTTTCTCTACTTCATCCCTATATTTGACATAACGTGTCGAATATCCTGTGTAACCATGTTAGCTTCGATGGACATAATGAGATGGAACAATGGTATCAGTTTGTAGCGTTTACCATCCATCATATTATTATCTATGGGATTGAATCGCTTCTATCAATGCAATCTGAGTCATAAGCGACTATACCTTGACTCCTTCATTAACGCTCGGTAAGGATCGTTATCAAACGATTCGCACCTGAAGGTAAAAACATCATGTATGGTAGCATACCTTTTAGAACATAATACAAAGGTGATTCCGGCAGAAGGAAGCAGCTGGCTGTGTAAACAGCAGCCAAGCACATGATCACATAACCGACTTCTGCGTATGACACGTAAGGGCCTATGCAGTACATTAGAAGCCCGCCGAATGAGTGGAATACACTTGTGGATGTCATCAACGCACCTCGTATGTTTGGAGAACTAGAAAATAAGTTTGTTAATATTGTTAGTGGTGGAGACACATTTGAGTTGATTCACATAGCCGCTAGATCGGGGTGGTAGATATCTTTATCTCACAAAAGATCGACGTGTAATGAAAAATTCGATACGGTTCCTATAGACGGTTTTTGGAGTCCCAAAATAATTCTTCCTTTATTCCCTCAATACTCATTTATTTTTTCAAAGATCAGCAATGCACCCAGGATTTTCTCCATAGGTAAAATTACATCTCAGTCATACGTAAGATAAAAAGCATTGGGAAAAACAGTGAATCATTCATTTAAATTTGCATTTAAATTTTGTCGTATTAAAGTAACATACCAAGCTACTTACGCTATTTCTCCGAGGTATGTGATGGTACCCACAGTTAAGAAACATACACTGCTTCCGACCAAGAACCTTCCAAGGTAGATCAAGCCAATTCTATTAGCGAAGGTCAAGAAAACGTATGCAATGAAGGTGATTACTCCACCTAGTATGAGGCAGACTCGACGGCCGAATGAGTTTGCTACGTAGCTTGCTGTGTAACCAGCTGTGAAAATAATTATTTTGATTTTTTTTTATTATTATATTTTGAATTATTTTTTAACTTTATTTTACTGGCAAGGAAAACTACAGTAAAGGATAACTATAGTACCATCCAAAATATCGACGTACTTTTCACAAGCCGCTACTTTTCAGTGAGATAGTGGTAAAGACCCAGTCGAGCCGGCCCATTCATGCTGTAGGCGATACTGTCTACAGCGTGGCTTTACTACTCTCTAAAGTGTGGCTCTGCCTCTCTAAAAATTTTCTACTATTCATTCATTCACCACTGCCCATTTATTTCATATCTCATACATTCCATTCATTTGTTGTCCCGTATTTCTCTTCCTCTGCACCAGAGGTTCCCAGCCTTCTTTCTCATAAACCACTTTCAAAATTTAGCTGGTTACGGTGAACAGCGAAGTATATTTCCACCATATTCCCAAAACTCGACAAAAAATGTGAAGATTAGATCTAAAATATTATCTGCCTACATTAATAGGTAGTCACGCCAAAATTTAGTTCTTCACTATAGAAAGCAGATAAATTTTCAGCAGTTGTGAAACCTAGCCGCAGGCCTTCTGTAATAATACTTAGTTCTAGATCTACTTACTAAAGGTTCCGATGAATATCAGAGAAGCTATCCACGAAGACTCCGTCTCGGATATGACGTAAGACAGAGGTGTTTCCTCGATATTCTGGAGTTTGGGGATGATGGGTGCAGTCCAGAATACTCCATAACCGACCAAAATTTGGCCTATGTTTACTGAAAATGATTTCTATAAATGTTAGTGGCAAAATATATTTAATTGTTTAGCAGCAAGTAAGCAATCCATTGACCAAAAAATGCTACAAGTATTGTTGTGGGTGGCTTGCGGGAGGGGAACCGAGTGAAACCAAGAAGATAGTGGAGCTTTGATGAGGATGTTTATAATTATTTCGTATTTTGCATCCAATATACAGAGTAGAACACTTAAGAACACTCGTGTAGTGCGCGACCTGATTTAGAGTGGGAGTGCCTTCCAGAGAAGTATAGATGTTATTATTGATATTTTTTTAATTAAATCAAATGAAATACTTACAGCAAGCTGTAATCAATAACTGCCGAGTGATGTAAGATTCTGAATTAGCGCAACACATGGTTGAATAGAAACTTGTGCATCAGATCCACCATTTGCAAAAATGCAAGATAATTTTAAGTCAGTGTTTATTTAGTGCAAATCGTCGGTAAACCGCAATTTGCACTCAGGGTTCCGTAAAACGTGCTATCATTTCATGAAACTAATGTGCCGCACGGTATGGTGGTGGTTGGATATTCATCTCCGCCCGGATAGTGGACACCGCACACATAGTGTTGATGGCAACACCATACTGACCATGACCCACATACTTTTTGTGGATCGCGTTCCAGGATCAACCAGTGTATAGTATGTAAAATAATAGATTAAAAACAAAATATTCCTAGATTAAAAAAGTAATAAGTCGTAAGGTAATAAATAAGTAGTAAGTAGTTATGCATCCGGTTGCACCGGTTGCGGTATGCACTTGTTCATGACACGATAAAAAATTGTTGACCATTCAAATAAGCTTTTTGCAAACGTAAGGACTTTATGTAACTCTATCCGTTGAAAACATGATCATTTTTCGCTGACCAATGAATTTCGCAGGTGTTCTTGTTGAGACTAAAGTTCTTGGAACTAAATGAAAACATGTTGACTATAATTGTGCTGACCACTGTCTGGAAGGTGGCCTTGTTATGATCAAAATTCCTAGAACTGAATACGCCTTGGAAATAAGTTAAGAGTATAAATAAGGATAATTGTTCGATTTAATGCAGTCTCAAATAAATGTTCATCGTGAAGAGTTGGACTCTACATTTTTGATTTAAAAACCTCCTGACGCTCCCGCGTAACTTTTATCTAAGTCGCTAGTCTATATCTATACTAATAATAAAGCTGTAGAGTTTGATTGTTTGTTTGTTTGTTTGTTTGTTTGTTTGTTTGTTTGAACGCGCTAATCTCAGGAATTACTGGTTCGAATTAAAAAAATATTTTTGTGTTGGATAGTCCATTTATCGAGGAAGGCTTTAGGATATATAACATTACGCTGCAACCATTAGAAGCGAAGCATCAGTGAAAAATGTTGTAAAAACGGGGAAAATTATTCATATTTGAAGGCTTCCGTTGCTAAGCTACCAAAATAATATTATTTGAAGGCTTCCGTTGTCAAATCAAAATCAAATCTATACTAATATTATAAAGCTGTAGAGTTTGATTGTTTGTTTGTTTATTTGATCACGTGGGCGGAGCCGCGAGCAAAAGCTAGTTGTATATAAAATTAGACATAATCAAATACATTATTGAATTTAGAATTACAAATTATAGAACAACGGTATACTAAAGCTTATCTTTTCTTATATTTGCTGAGATTATGAAAATCCACAATGGAATTAGAAACTCCGTCTGAATTATATCATAATGCAAATACAATAGAAGGTTGTTATGTTGCGAAAAGGTGATATTAGTGAAGGTGCCTTAAATATATACAACTAACGACCCTCGCTGGCTTCGCACGGGTAAAAATATGTTTATTACGACATCACATTACAAATCTTTGGATTTTTCGGCTTTTTTCTATCATAATATGTATGTATTATACATACAAACCGTCCTCATGAATCACGCTATCTATTGCTGAAAACTGCATTAAAATCCGTTGAATAATTTAAAAGATCTAAGCGAACAGACAGTGGAAGCGTCTTCATTTTATACTATGTAGAGATGTACTCACTCGTATTTCTGTCCCATGATGTGATAGGAGGGAGCCTATTGCCATACCGGACACAATTTCAGACTCGATACTGAGTATTCCGAGATAGAAAAATCCAATATCACTTTTGCCCGACCTGAGGATCTAACCCGAGACCTCAGCACAGCAGTCGTACCACTTACGTATAACAGCTGAAACACCAAGGCAGTAAGCATTGAAATAAACGATATCAATAACTTCTTCCTGTTACTGAGAAATATGCTGCCTATACCGTAAGTAAAGCGCAATAATAATTGAAGATGTTTAATTTCACCAAAAAATCGTAACGGTTTTTTTTTTATCCTGTCTCGGCAAAGTGACTACGCTACACCTGATGGTAAGTGTAGCGCAATCCAAGAATAGTGTCGACCAACGATAAACAATGTGTCCATCGTAGGTCGGCAAGATCATGCCGGCCTGCCAAAGGGTCAAGGGGGAAGGGAAGGAAAAGGGATGGGAAAAGGATTAGGATCAGGGGGCAAGCCCCCTGGGGAGAACCGGATATACACTGGCTGACCCTGGAACGCGACCCACACAAGGTGGGCCACTATGGCAGGTTTTAGCACCAGAGTATTCTCAATTCGTCCGCAAATAATTTTTAATACAGGGTATAGAAGGACAATAAGACCTTTCGTTTTTTTTTTAACACCCAACAGTCACATACATAGTCCTGACCCCGCAGTAAGATACGAGTCTTGCCTCATGGGTATCAGGAACTACGAGAGACTTTCGGTCTCACAACACCTAGACTCCGAAACAAATATTTGTGGATCACACAAACATTTGTCGCGGTGCGGGGATCGAACCCGCGGCCTCTCGCTTCACAGCCGGCTGCTCGCCCGCTGCGCCAGGGAGGCTGTCAATCCTTTACTTAAATGTCGTACATCTGCTGATGTTTCAAGGCTGAATACAAAAGTTCAATCAAATATTCTGGATAGTTTAGACACAGGACGTTATCTTCCGTTTTCAACAAATACTACATGCTGTATGTGTGTCGCCAGTACCCTGTGACGTCACACGCAACACTCGGTTGCGCACGAGTACCTATTGATGCTGCCACACCGGTGTTATAAAATGTTTACAAACATTTTCTAACATTAAACATTTACTAACATTATCTTACATTATGATAAAATGTATCAAATTTTTGTTAACAAATGTTTAATAATGTTTAGTAAACATTTTATAACAGCGGTGTGGCAGCACCATATATTATCGCTTTTAATGCGCCGCGCAGCGCTACAGGTTAGTGACCAGGTATTTACAATAAATGGTGTACTATTTCGTTAATTTTTCCGTGCCAATTAGATTGTATGAATTTATTTATTTTTAAATTTCGTTAATGGAATTTATTTAATAGTTTTAAAATATTTATATGAAAGGGCATTGCATTTGTTTTTAAATATTGTCCTCCCGGGTATATGTTCACGCATAACTCCGCCAAATGTGGACTGACTTAGAAGAATCATCCAAATAGGTCCACATTTGGTCGGTTATTTTTACATTTGATACGGTTTACTTCGGTGATTGATTTCTTAAATTTCAAGAAGATATTCAACGTCTAAGGGGGTAAAACCGGGGATGAAAAACACTGTCATTTATGATTCTTTCCCTAATAAAAATGGTGAAATAAAAACCTCATAACCAAAAATAAATTCGACTTACAATAACTTTTCTTTTATCCCGCCACGGCAAAGTGCTACATGTTATATAAAGTGCAGTCCAAACATAATGTCGTATTTTAATCTTAAGGATATTAAAAAAAAACAAGCGACTCAATAAAACCACCACCAAAAAAAGTCCACCCCGTGACCACGAAGACGAAAAACGAAAATTTCAAAACGAAGGGACCAAAATTAAAAAAAAAACAATCGCAATAAAATCCGTTTAAATTAGTTTTATTTCACAACAGGAAAACTAAAACAAAATTAAAAAACAAATACAGTTAGGCACAGACTCCAAAAAGACTTCTAGAAATTGTTAATTTCGAGTTTTTCAGTGTTATTCTTGAAGTCGGCTAAAACTTATTATTTATACGATTAAGAATATAGTAAGCCCTTTATTTGCTCAACATTTCTTCGATTTCTAGCAGACTTTTGCCTTTAGTTTCAGGTACGAATATCACAGTGAAGACGAAGGCTAGAGCGCATGCTCCAGAGTATATCCAGAAGGTGACGTCGCCACCAAGGGCTGGCAGCATGTAGCCAAAAGCAGTGGATACTCCGAAGCCAACTAGCCAACTTGCGGTTGATGAGAAGATAGATCCTGTACTCCTTACATTTACACGGAACATTTCTCCGATTAAAGTGTTCGGTATGCAACCAAAACCTGAAAATATGTTTTCTTTAAAGAAATCATTTTAAGTTTTGGGTGGTAGAGCCACCCTGTAGACAGTTTTATCTACAGCACGAATGGGCCAGCTCGATCGGGTCGTTACCACTATCTCACAGAAAACCTTTGATCAGTGAAGTGGCAAATGTGCAGGTCGATTACCTGATCATAGACATCACCATAAGTGATTGTCACTGATGTACATTCATAATATTATAGAAACAAGGTAGGCAGCTGGTGGGAGGATACTTGTATCCGACCGGATAGCGACCACCGTACACTGGTGCTAAAACCTGCCATAGTGGCCCACCTTGTGTGGGTCGCGTTCCAGAGTCAGCCAGTGTATATCCGGTTCTCCCCAGGGGGCTTGCCCTCTGATCCTAACCCTTTTCCCATCCCTTTTCCTTTCCCTCCCCCTTGGCCCTTTGGCAGGCCGGCATGATCTTGCCGACCTACGATGGACACATTGTTTATCGTTGGTCGACACTATTCCTGGATTGCGCTACACTTACCATCAGGCGTAGCGTAGTCACTTTGCCGAGCCAGGATAAAAAAAAAAGGTCTCTCGTAAGCGAGATGCCGTTTGGGTCGGTACCACCATTTTGTCTATTTCTGCCGCCAAGTAACGGTGTGTAAGCACTTTTGTGTTTCGGTTGGAAGGACATTGAAGCCAGTGAAATTACTGGGCATTATGAGACTTAATACCTTATGTTTCGGGGTGACGAGCGCAGTTCAATGCCATGCAGTGTTTTGTATTTCAACGTTATGTGCAGTGTTGCTTCTGTTTATGGGCAGGCGTGGCCTCCTGCAATTTTACTGTATGAAACGCCAGAGCAAAGCTTTCATTTGACGCCTTTCTATGACTAATTAAATATTTATTTTACGAAGTCTTACCTATGTCATAAGATAAGAAGAATATGATCAATGAAACAAGTGGCAGCCATTGTATGTTGGGAACTGAGGAGTGGTTGATTCTATCCAAGTAGAAAAATATTCCGAGGACGGCCTGAAAATAGAAAATTATTTATAAGGCGCTTTTTTAGCAAGTTGAGATAGAAATTAACTTATTTTCCTATTCATTGACATCAAAGATCTCGTTATATTTGCCTAAAAATACCACCAAATACCGACTCTTGAGCGGCTTATTTCGGTTATGTTAATAGCAGTACCAGAAAAGGCATATTTTTACTTTTTATAAATGACTGGGTATAAAAGGTAGGTAAGGAACGGATTATTTTCATCCACCTGCCTTAAGTGACTCCAGCGTGAGGTTTTGTCATGGTTGAACGGTTCAAAAGTATCACATTAAATAATCCGCTAATTCTTTGTATATGACACCGCGACTTCGCGAAGGCAGATCTTGAGAAATTTGGTATTACAATAATATTGCAAATCCGCAAAGTTTTTAGTACGTCATGACAACGACTCTCCTGGTTATCCTATTTGTTTTTTCTCGTACAAAGTGACTCCTGGTTGCCAGAAACCACATCACGTATACTTTAAGTATGTCTCAAGAGGTTTCCATATAAAAAAATGCATTGTGTCATGTACAAAGCATTAACTTGGACATCTAATAAACAAAGAACTGTTTTTATTGATCTGAATGCATTCAAATTATTCGTCATGACATTCTACCGAATAATAGCTTAATAAGTCAATTATCTCACCAAACTTAAGCAACACGCACTAGTAGACCACAACAGTAATGATTTTCTTCCAGTTCTTTCAACAAAAAACGGTGCTATACTACTAGAGACAATTTGTGTGACTCCTATTATGATTGTTGCAATGTTCGGCTCAATAGACGATCCAGCTAATTCAAAAATTGTCGTAGCAAAGAATATTACAGCAACCACTCCGCTCATTTGTACCAGAATTCCTAAAGTTAATGTTATGAAAATGGCTCTTCTATTGCTTTTAATCGTGAATATTTCGATCCAGTCTTGTAATATATTTGGTTTTGGTACATCATGTTTTGACAATAACATTTTGTCTATATCCATTTCTCTACCGATTGATAGTAATGTTTCTCTGGCTTTGTTTTCATTACCTGGAATAAAAAGTAACAAAATAATTACGAGAAAGCGGATGACACATGAAAGAGAGGAAAAACAAGAATATTGTAAAAAAAAACAAATAAATCCGTGTCTACGTGCTTGTTTAAGATTCTGTAAATAGAAGTTATGACCTTGGAAATAATAGGACATTAATTAGTAATCGTTGTTTCAACTACCTGCAATTGTAATCGTTTTCGTAAGAAACAGATGTTCACGAAATGGATTGAAATTGACATGTTTCCTGCTTAAAACGAATTAAACGAAACTACTTTTAAATAACATTAACTTTTACTCCTGCTGAACGATTTTACAATGGTATTCGGTTGAATCTACTTGAAACAACGCAAGATAAATCTGTGCAAGGAAATATCACAAAACACACATATACAAAATGAAAAAGATAGAGAGAAAGAAAGGGTTCAAATTCATAATATCATTCTTGTCAGCGGTCAAAAGTGAAACAAATCTTTGTTTAGTATTAGGTACTATAAACAGATACTTTTAGAACTAACGCTAATTCTATGATATTAAGTTAAAAGAAGTAATAAATAAAAAGAATCAAAATATTCATACCTTTTAAAATATGGAAAACAGGTGTTTCAGGTATAAAGTAGACACCAATGATGTATATTATTGATATTGCTACTCCTAGGTATGCGGTAGCTGAGTAAGGAATATAAGGGCCCACAGTGTAGGCGATCAAGGTTCCAAATGTGTTGAAAATTCCATAAGCTGTGAGCAATATGCCTCTTATGTTCGTTGATCTGAATTAAAGTTAGATTAGAAGTGACAATTATTTGAAATTGTAAAATAGATTTAGTTACTATTAGCTCAAATAACAATATCCGTATTTTAAGTGTATAGTTTCCCACTGCTGGGTAAAAGTCTCCTCTACTAATTAGAGGGGTTAGGCCTTTAATCCTCCACGTTTAGGCAATGAGAGTTGGGAGATTTGATATATCTTCGAATTTCTTATTGAACTCTTAGGTATAAAGATTTAATTATAATATTTTCTTTTATGAAATAACATTCAGTATATTTTACCAATATAAATATTTCAGTACTATATTAATAGTCTATATTAATATACAGGGTTAATTTTAAAACACCAGTAACCTCGCAGGACCAGATAGCTGACCCCATACGGAACAACTTTTGTTCTACGAGTTTGGATATAACGAAATATATTTAAAAAAAATGATTTTACAAGTTTTTGTTGTGTAGTGTTTTTCTTCGTAGACTGCGGCGCGCGCGGCGTGAGCGCACGACATCAAAAGCGGCGATCAGCTGCTCCGGCGGTCAAGGTCAGAGGCGCTAGCCCGGTTCCCCACGCTTCGCATGTTTGTTAACGTAATCTGCGATGCGCGTTGTAACATTCAAGACGGACATTAAATGAATACTTATATTTGTATGAAAATAAAATCTAACAAATTATCAAAAGTCGTAGAACAAAAGTAGTAGCTTATAACCTTAGGAATCTAGTCCTGCGAGGTTGTTGGTGTTTTAAAAAATAGCCCTGTATAAGTGCAACATTAGACCTTTTTTCCTGTTCTTCTCTAGACAAACAGTCTTCCGAACTGGCGGTAGAGTTTTGATGGAATCTAAACATTTTATAGATTCAATAAATATTTTGAATTTAAATTTTCAATTTGAATCGTGGGACATATACCGTCAACAGTGTGTGGGTTCTAGGTATGTGGGTTGTAACCACTTACTACTTACAATGCCATGCCAATGCTACTTAATGCCTGCCAATCAATGCTTTCTTTCTTCCTAAACGAATACTACTAATACTATGGAGGTTAAATATTCTGTAACTTTGCAGTCGCAGACAATCAGTCTTGTCTATGGAACTACTGATCTGATTCCGAAAACTCCTTTACCAACAAGAAACTGCCACAGAAGCTACTTTATCTCGGAGTGCAATTTTAACCCAGACAAAAAAGAAAGGTGTTATGTATAACCCTTTTCTCTGGCTGTGTATCTGTTTCTGGGATGGCAGCAGATGAACAAATAGAATTGAATGACTTTGTTTTTATTTTTGAAAGCTGTAATCAAGATGGCATTCGCTATATTTGATAAAAATCAGCTCCACCGTTTAAAAATGATCATTCCTTATCTAAATTAACGTCTGAAGTTTTATCATCTTCGTGATAAAATTGAGTATTCCGTAATAATACGCAATCAATCATTCATGTCTGTAATCCCCGAAGAGGTAGACAAAGGTGTAACACCTCACATTTTGCCGAGCTTAATTTCGTCCCATGATGTGATAGGGAGCCAGCCTATCGCCATAACGGACACAAATTCCAGACTCTGGGCTGATACTGATCATTTCGTGATAGAAAAGCCCAATATCACTTTTACCCGACCCGAGATCGAACCCGAGACCTCAGCACAACAGTCATACCGCGTACGCAATATTAAATGCGCCACCGCGGAAGTCAGTTTGTTGTAAGGAATTAATGAAATAAAAGACAGATGGATATTGACGGTTATGACATATCAAGAAATAAGTACAGAATGAATTAACGCTAACGGAATTACGAACAAAAATTAGTTTGTGATTATTTCTGAACTAAACTTTACTTACGCCATCTCCCCAATGTAGACTAAATTAACAACGGATATAGTGCCACTTCCCAATCCAACCAAGATTCTGCCCATTATAATAAGGTAAAATCTATTAGCTAAGGCCAACAACAACAAAGAGACCAGACTGATTGCACCACCCATGTAGAGACACGGCTTACGGCCTAACGTGTTGGAGAAGTATCCAGTGATGTAGGGGCCTGAAAAAATATAATCATAATATGAGTTAACGTCTGTATCCCCGAAGCAGTAAGAAGAGATGTAACTGGTCCACCCAAGGAGGCGGTAGATGGCGAGCTCTTCAACAAATATGTTGCGATTGGGTTGTTTTATTGGCATTTAGTGTGCAATAGCTGTAGTTAATGTTTTCAGTGTAAAATAAATATTCAAATCTTACACTGAAAGTGAGATATTAGAACAATCGGTGTCACTGTAACTTCAATTGATCGGTACTGGCATTAACTGCATTAATTTTATCACACCTTTCTGTACTACATTGTATATTTTCTACGTATGACACTTAAGCTAATGAGTGTGCAAAACCAATCTCAATAGTACCTCTGATTGTTCTAAGCATGTATCATCGTTAATTATTATAGCTTACTTTAACGATGAAGCAAAAGATCGTGATGAATACTGCATACCTGAGGAGTTCTTTATAAGAATTTCGAAGGTTTGTAGGTGTGCCATTTCGCTTTAGGCAAGTGTAGTAGAGACTTAGGCCTAGCCCCTCTCATTCGTAAAGGAGGTCCGTGCCCAGCAGTGGGACAGAATAAGTATGACACTGGGTTGATATTATTATTATATATTATATCATATACGTAACTCCGAGATGATGATGAGATATGCACCGATTTTTTCGTTTGAAAGAGTTTTTTGTTTCTGGATGGTCGTATATATTCGGTGCAGGTCTTATAATGGAGTATGAGGAAAAATGGGAAAATCCTCAACGGGCAACAGCAAAAGGACATTCAGGAGACGGAGACGGACGGAGACGCCCTTTCACAGGCTTTGGAATGTATGGTTGGTAAAAGTTAATGTTGGGAATATCCGTCCCGACCGCTCAGTCCTTGGCACAGCATGGGTGCGGGGTCCAGTCAAACGGCTAAAAAGATTTTAAGGGCGACGCGCGTCCTTGTCGGATGGGGAGCGGCACAAGTCCGTCTCCATAAGCCGAGGCCCATGCGGTGCTTTCGGTTCCTCTTAAAAAGGCACTTGTGAATGCGTTGCACTGAGGAGTATGACCGTAGTGAGATCTGCTACCGTTGCAGTCAAATGGACCACATGGCCAATGGGTGCTCTGCGGAGCCACATTGTGCGTGATTGTTCAGGTTTCGAAACCGGTTTTAAAGATTTTAGCATAAAAATATACATGAAATTAATTATATCATTACCAGGATATCGCTTGATCTACATACGTAATTTTTTCAGTTCCAACCTGATTATGATAATTACAATAAGGAGATTGGAACAATAAAGTGTCTCTATAATCTGAAATTGTTTCATGATAAGATTTCGACAATATCACAATCTCTGAAATCGTCTTATTAATATGACTGGTATATTTGCATACTTGCGAACGATGACACAGCGACGAAACAGCGATGACCTCCAGGATTATCTTTTATCTCACTGATCGGTGGATTGGGACAACTTACTACATTACTATGCATAAATGCGAGCTGCTACCTCACGTCGGTATTCTGTAACGCATTGTAATAAGGGCTCCGCGATTACCCTTTTTAAAAAAGGATTATTTTAATAAAACTAAAAATAGACTTTTAGACAACCGCCCGAGATGAAAGTAGAAAGGAGACTA
Organism: Amorpha juglandis; assembly: GCA_949126905.1. Classification (NCBI taxonomy): domain Eukaryota; kingdom Metazoa; phylum Arthropoda; class Insecta; order Lepidoptera; family Sphingidae; genus Amorpha; species Amorpha juglandis. The sequence continues at coordinate 15,028,905 of OX421373.1, read as the reverse complement.
AAGCTAGTACATGGAAGTGGGAGCGACTAGGGTAAAGATAATGCTGACAGAGCAGAATAGAGGATTAGGTAGGCATAAGCGGGTACAGTTGGGGTTTATAACAGCATGCATGCCAGTTAAGTGGTAGAGCCACGCTGTAGGCGGTTTCGTCTACAGCATGAATGTGAAGGCTCGACCGGATTGTTACCACTGTCTCACAGAAAATAGACGTGAAGTAGCAGCTTGCTATTGAGTTTCGTACGTGGAGTGAGATATCGGAGTCCCAAATTCCCCTGCCTTTTCTATAATTACCCCTTTTCTTTACGGCCGACAATTCACGATTCCTCAAATATTATGGTTGTTCATAGACGGTAGAGATCACTCACCATCAGGCTTTTTCCAGGCAGGTTGGTGACTACACTGGACCTGATGTTAAGTACAGTGCAGTCCAAACATAATGTCGACCTTCAAGAGATGTTGCGTCCCTCAACGGTCGGCAGAATTATACCAGTCTTTTACTGGATATACACTGGCTGATCCCGGAACGCGACTCGCCTAAACAAGCCACTATGGCGGGTTTTTCACCATGTGTAAAATGGTATCTATCCAGTCTGATACAAAAATATCAGGCGCCTGCCGGCCTGTCTGCTTTCCTCTGCCATAAACTATATTTCTGATTATAAATGGATCTTCATGATTATGCACACCATCGTTATGCCGTTACTGTAGTAACATGTATCCCCTAGGAATGGAACTCGGGGACTCTTGGATCCCAGCAGTGTATACTGTCACTAGGCTAAGCAAGCCTGGTATGGTTTGATCATGTTTTTTTTATAGCGAAGTATCTATTTACCTATAATAATACCAATATACAGTACAGTGCCGATCCACGTCACCTGGCCGTCTGTGAGAACGTCAGGAAGCGGGGTTTGTTCAGGATCCTGGAGTTTGGAGATCACCGGAGCTGACCACCCCATAGAATACCCCACCAAAATCTGCCCTATGTATACTGAAATTATAAAAACAGCTTATAATTAGGCAGTTTAATGTGAGATTCAGATTAATATAAAGAATTTTATCAGCTAAATTAAACAGGATTATGATTTCATTTATAAAGTATATCGTCACTGGAAAGGCACGTGAACTTTACGGTAGAGCATTATACTATAGTTGTTTTTTTTTATGGTAAAAATCGTGGATATCAGGAACTACGAGTGACTTGCGGTCCTACAACACCCAAACTCGAAACCAACATTTGCGAATTACACAAACATTTTGTCTCGGTGTAGGAATCGAACCCACGGCTTCTCCCTTCGTTTCTCTCGCCCGAAGCCCGCTCGCCGAAGCGCATGGCCTTAATAGTAGTATTGTATTGTAACTTAAGCTCACGCCTATAACCCCGAAGTAGCAGTTAAGGATGCAACTAGTGCTGCACCCACATTTGCCCACCTTATTTCCATCCCATGATGTAATAAGGGACGAGCCTACCCCCATACTGAACATAAATTCCAATCCCGGGCAACACATCTATGATTTTCGAATGGAAATCTCTGACAATTTCGCTGGAGAGAGATTACCTAATAATTTTTGTATTCGAGATATCGACCACCGTACACATGAGAAAAATTCGCCACAGTGGCTCATTCAGGTCGTGTTCCAGGGTCAGCCAGTATCAGTAACAGATCCACAATCCTCACACACCAGATGTAATCCAGATTACATCCCGTAACAGGTTAGTATTTCTGCTGACCGTGGAGAGACATCACTCTTGACGGTCGTCATTATATTTAGGCTGCTTTGTATTTAACATTTTGTGTTAGAGACTTGGTCCAGCGGTCGCCTGGTTTTATTTACAATTTGCCCAGGCGGCAGAACTCTGGGTCGTAACACCGGCGAGTCCAACATAACTTGTTTGCTGGTGGGAGGATACTTGTATCCGACCGGATAGCGATGGGATGAGATACTGCGGGGTCGCCAATATTCTGTTAGCAAGGACCCCGTAGTTCATCCCAGGAACTTTGGCAGGCCGTCATAATCTTGCCAACCTTGGTCGACACTATTCTTGGTTTGCGCTACACTTACCATCACGTGTAACGTAGCCACTTTGCCGTCCCAGAATAAAAATCAAATTGTAAATGCCTGGGGTTTGAAGTTAGAACCGATGAGGCGACTTATAATACTAGTATTAAAGTAAAAATTACACTCACCACATGCGGCTATAGGCAATTGCCTTTTTAAATATAACTCCATATTTCGTACTATTCACAATGTAATTAAACAGTGAAATGAACATTTTTTGAGCACTAATTTATCTTTTAAGTAATGATACATTACTATGATAGTCGCCGGTATTGAGATCGTATAACTTGATTGCCATGGAAATATCCATTTTATTACAGGAACAATAAAAGCTAATATTAAAATATTTTTTTTATATAGCTAATTTCTTGTGTACCAAGGTCTTACTACCAATGGTATTTAGCATTTTGCTTTTAATTGTTAAGTAAAGATGGCGTTAGGCGTATGTAATGCTTTTTCAATTAAATAATATAAAACAACACATGCAGTATGATGATTGCTATTTCATATATTGATTAATATTACCTATTAAAGTTGTTTTATTAATTGTTGTGTAGTATTTGTTGAGTGACAAGACGAGCAAGGCGCTCGCCTGATGGTAAGCGCAACGCCTGCCCATAAACAGAAGCAACACCACACAGAACTTTGAATTACAAAGCACTGCATGGCACCGAACTGCACTCGTCACCCCGAGACATAAGATGTTACGTCTCATATAAACAACAGTGCTTACACAATGTTGTAGGCGGCAGAAATAGACAAAGCAGTGGTACCAACCAAGACGGCATCTTGTATACGAGGTTTTTTCCAACAAGACGTTTTTCGTCAGGGGTAATATTTTATTTGGGCTCCGTTGAACTAACAACCATCATAGAGAGAAAGAAAGAAAAGACCTTTACTGTCGGAACGCCTGCCAATAAATGTTTTCTTTCTTTTTGAACAGTATTCAGTAATTTAGAGCATAGTAAATAAATAAAAACAAAAAGGAAAAATTACATGCTGCTCCAACAACGAGTCCGATTAATTCATATGCCGCAGTGTGACCTAAGCAACACTGCAAAGATTATTTCCTAATGTGCTTTGTAAAATGTTATCTCTTGAGCTAAATTATAGCTTTAGTCGAAGATTCGGCCGGTGGCAGGCTATTCATATCCGCCCGGATAGAGACCACCATACACATGGTGTTAAAACTTGCCATAGTGACCCTCCCTGTGTGGATCGCGTTCCAGGATCAGCCAGTGTATATCCGATCTTCTCGAGGGTCTTTAATAATAATAAATAAAATAATAAATACACCCAACAGTCACATACATAGTCCTGACCCCACAGTAAGATACGAGTCTTGTGTCGTGGGTATCAGGAACTACGAGAGACTTTCGGTCTCACAACACCCAGACCCCGAAACATATATTTGTGGATCACACAAACATTTGTCTCGGTGCGGGGATCGAACCCGCGGCCTCTCGCTTCACAGCCGGCTACTCGCCCGCTGCGCCACGGAGGCTGTCAAACTTGCTGGCAAACTTGGCTGTCTTGAGACATAACTTGATGGTTGATTGCGGGTATAGGGGTACATATGCCTACATCGGTCATCCGCCTGTAGCGTCGCAGGCCCCTCGTTTTGTTTTCGTTCTTCTTTCCTATTCGGAGTGTGAAGAAGCATTTATACAGGCCGGTATGATTCCGGTTACCATCGATAGTGATATCGGAGGTCGCTGGTTTTGGGCTGTACTCCGTTTACTATCAGGGGTAGTGCAGTCACTTTGCAGTGCTCGGATAAAAAATATATCTATAGCTACAATAGTGCTACTTTATATAAAGTGCAATCCAAACATAATGTCGTAATCTTGAGGATACAAAAAAAGACTCAAAAAAACCACGACCAAAAAAAGGCCACCCGTGACCAGGAAGGCTGAAAGCTTTCAAAACGACGATACTAAAACTAAAAAAACAAACTCGATAAAATCCGTTTAAATTATTTTTATTTCATATAATAAAAAAACAGGAAAAATAAAATAATTTTAAACAAAACCTTAAAACAAATTTAGTTAACCGGTAGCGACACCAGCACAGACTTCAAAAAGACTTCTAGAAAATTTTATTTTGGAGTTTATCAGTGTTACTTTTAAAACTTATTATTTATACGATTAAGAATGTAGCCCTTTATTTGCTCAACATTTCTTCGATTTCTAGGAGACTTTTGCCTTTAGTTTCAGGTACGAATATCACAGTGAAGACGAAGGCTAGAGCGCATGCTCCAGAGTATATCCAGAAGGTGACGTCGCCTCCAAGGGCTGGCAGCATGTAGCCAAAAGCAGTGGATACTCCGAAGCCAACTAGCCAGCTTGCAGTTGACGAGAAGATAGATCCTGTACTCCTTACATTTACACGGAACATTTCTCCAATGAAAGTGTTTGGGATGATACCAAAACCTGAAAATAGAAAGAAGAATAGAGTAGAGCCACCCTGTAGATAGTTTTGTCTACAGCATGAATGGGCTGGCTCGACCGGGTCGTTATCACTATCTAAACCTTTGATCAGTGAAGTGGCAAATGAGCATATCGATTACCTCATGATAGACATCACAATAAGTGATTGTCACTGATGTACATTTACAATAGGTGCATGTACATGCGGTGTTAGGCCTCCTGCAATTTTACTGACTGTATGAAACGCCACAGCAAAGCTTTCATTTGACGCCTTTCTATGACTATCCAAATATTACTAAATTTTACAAAACCTTACCCATATCATAAGATAAGAAGAATATGATCAATGAAACAAGTGGCAGCCATTGTATGCTGGGAACTGAGGAGTGGTTAATTCTATCCAAGTAGAAAAATATTCCGAGGACGGCCTGAAAATAGAAAATTGTTTCTAAGGCGCTTTGTTAGCAAGTTGAGATAGAAATTAACTTATTTTCCTATTCATTGACATCAAAGATCTTGTAATATTTGCCAAGAAATACCAGACCAAATACAGACTCTTGAGAAGCTTATCTGGGTTATGTAACAGTAGCGCTAGATAAAGCATTTTATTTGTAATAAATTACTGAGCATAAAAGGTAAGGAAAGGATTGTGATCATCCCGCCTTAATTTTTCCAGCGTGTGGTTTTAGCATGGTTTAAAATTAGTTATGTAGCACATTAAATAATCCGCTTATTATTTGTATATGACACCGCGTCTTCGCGCAGGCAGATCTTGAGAAATTTAGTATCACAATAATATTTCTATTGCTAATCCGCAAAGTTTTAGTACGTCATGACAACGATTCTCCACGTCGTTATCCTATTTGTTTTTCTGGTTCAAAACGACTCCTGGTTGCCAGAAATCACAACACGCTGTATAGTTTAAGTACTCGTATATCTCAAGAGGTTTTCATATAAAAAAATGCATTTGTGTCGTGTACAAAGCGTTAACTTAGACTTCTTAAAAACACAGAATTGTTTTTATTAATGTTAATGCTTTAAAATAGTCCGTTATGATATTGTACCCAATAATGGCTTAAAAATCAATCATCTCACCAAACTTAAGCAACATGCACTAGTAGACCATAACAGTAATGATTTCCTTCCAGTTCTTTCAACAAAAAACGGTGCTATACTACTAGAGACAATTTGCGTAACTCCTATTATGATTGTGGCAATGTTCGGCTCAATAGACGATCCAGCTAAATCAAAAATTGTCGTAGCAAAGAATATTACAGCAACAACTCCGCTCATTTGTAACAGAATTCCTAAAGTTAATGTTATGAAAATGGCTCTTCTATTGCTTTTAATCGTGAATATTTCGATCCAGTCTTGTAATCTATTTGGTTCTGGTACATCTTGTTTTGACAATAACATTTTGTTTATATCTTCTTCTCTACCGATTGATAGTAATGTTTCTCTAGCTTCGTGATCATTACCTGGAATATAGAAAGTAAAAAAATAATTACGAGAAAGTGGATGACACATGAGAGAGAGGACGAACAAGAATATTATAAAAATAAGAAATAAATCCGTGTCTACGTGATTGTTTAACATTCTGTAAATAGAAGTTATGACCTTAAGACATTAATTAGTAACCGCTGTTTCAACTATCGTTGGTAATCGTTTTTGTAAGAAATAGATCTTCACGAAATGTAGTGAAATTGACATGTTTCATACTTAAAACGAATTAATGAAACTACTTTTAAACAACGTTAACTATTACTCCTGCTGAATGATTTTACAATGATATTCGGTTTAATCTACTTGAAACAACCTAAGCTAAATCTGTGCTCGGAATTATGAAATTGTCATTCTCAAGGAGTTATTTATTGTTCATTAAAGTCGTTTTCGTTTACCTCACTAACATTCTTTTTAATATAGTTTTTTAAAATATGATGTTATAGGCTTTTGATATAAGGCAGCTTTCAACCAAAAAAAACACATTCAAATCTGTCCATTCGTTTAGGCGTTAGAATGCTCACAGACTTACAGACACCTTCACATATACAAAATAAAAAAGATAAAGGGAGAGAGAAAGGGTTGAAATTTATAATATCCTTCTTGTCAGCGGGCAAAAGTGAAACAAATCTTTGTTTAGTATTAGGTACCATACAAAGATACTTTTAGAACTAAAGCTAATTCTATGATATTAACTTAAAAGAAGTAAGAAATAAAAAGGAACAAAATATTCATACCTTTTAAAATATGGAAAACAGGTGTTTCAGGTATAAAGTAGACACCCATGATGTATATTATTGATATTGCTACTCCTAGGTATGCGGTAGCTGAGTAAGGAATATAAGGGCCCACAGTGTAGGCGATCAAGGTTCCAAATGTGCCGAAAATTCCAGAAGCTGTGAGCAATATACCTCTTATGTTCGTTGATCTGAATTAAAGTTAGATTAGAATTATTATTTTTAAAATAGATTTAGTTACTACTCGCTCAAATAATATTATCCGTACTTTAAGTGTATAGTTTCCCACTGCTGGGTAAGAGTCTCCTCTACTAATTAGAGGGGTTAGGCCTTTAATCCTCCACGTTTAGGCAATGATAGTTGGGAGACTTGATATATCTTCGAATTTCTTATTGACAACTCTTAGGTATAAAGATTTCATTACAATATTTTCTTTTATGAAATAACACTCAGTATATTTTACCAATATAATTAAGTACTTTAATAATAGTCTATATTGCTATATTAAATAAACGGCTATTTCGAAAATAAGAATGTAATTCAGATCAACAACAATATTATACAACATTAAATTATGTACTTAAATATTTATTTTTCTGTTGAGTGTCTGGCTAGATGCGGATGGCTAGGGGTTGGTTGTGTTCCTATGAACGCAACAATAAACTGCCATTTCACGTCGGTTTTCCGTGAGAAAGAGTTACTCCTTTAGTTGAGTAGGGCTATTCATGGTGAAGACAAAACTGTCAACAGCAAGGATCTACCACTTAAAATCGTAACTCTTTCTCCTACTATGCCTCACGTCAGCGTAAAATTGTTTCTGTCACTCAGTTAATTAACGGTAAGTTAAACTATGGCTGAAGTTGTCCGTTTACGGCCAAAGTAGTCCGAAATGACGTATCCTTTTCTAAACATTTGACATCCGTCGAACATAAACGTCAAGGCTCCGGATGAAAACCAGCACCAAGTACTTAGTGTTTGGCAGATGCTGATTTGGATCTTTTTGGCACAATCAATTTATAAGCTTAAATCATCCGTCATGTTTTTGGAGGTCATGTATGCTAATGTGATAAGTAAATATGACACTTCTATGATTGCTTATGAATTAAAATTGAGCTGGTCTAATTCCAATTCATCATCACCATCAGCCACAGACGTCCATTGCTTAACATAGGCCTCCCCAAAGATTTCCAGACCAACATGTTGGAAGCGGCCTGCATCCAGCGACTTCCTGAACGCTACATTTAAGATTAATTCCAATTAAATGTTGTAAAACCCTATGTACCTTAAACCTTATAATTTAAATGTTAATTGTAAACTAGTTTTGAAAAGAGCAACGTTAGCGCAGCTTGCCTGTTCTTCTCTAGCGAAACAGTCTTTCAAACTGGCGGTAGAGTTTGATGGAATATAAATAAAGTAACATTTTATGAATTAAATAAATATTTTGAATTTAAATTTTGAATTTGAATCGTGGGACATATACCGTCGACATTGTGTGGGTTCTAGGTATGTGGGTTTTAACCACTTACTTCATAAAAATACTTATTTATGTACCACTTAATGCCTGCCAATAAATCCTTTCTTTCGTCCTAAATTAATACTGCTATATGAAGGTAAAATATTAACTTTGCAGTCCCAAACAATTAGTCATGTGTGTTTGATTGTTGGGGTAATCTTTGGAACTAATGATCTGATTCCGAAAACCCTTTACCAACAAGTAACTACCAAAGAAGCTACTTTATCTCGGAGTGCTATTTTTAATCCTGACAAAAAAGAAGGGTGTTATAGAATAATACCATTGAATGTTTGTGTTTATCTGTTTCTGGCATCGTAGCACATGAACGAATGGAATTGAATGTGTTTTTTAATTTTTTTAAGTTGTAATCAAGATGGAACGCGTTATATTAAAAATATTTTTATATATTTGATAAAAATCTGCTCCGCCTTTTAAAAATTATCATTCTTTATCTAAATTGACGTCTGAGGTTTTATCATCTTCGTGATAAAATGAGTGAGTATTCCATAAGAATACGCAATCATTCATGCCTGTAATCCCTGAAGAAGCAGGCAAAGGTGTAACACCTCACATTTCGCCAAGCTTAATTTCGTCCTATGATGTGATAGGGTGCCAGCCTATCGCCATGACGGACACAAATTCCAGAATCCAGGCTGATACTGACTATTTCGTGATAGAAAAGCCCAATATCACTTTTACCCGACCCGAGATCGAACCCGAGACCACAGCACAGTAGTCATACCGCGTACGCAATACATATGCGCCACCGTGGAAGTCAGTTTGCCGTAAGAAATTAATGAAATAAAAGACAGATGGATATTGAAGGTTATGACATATCTAGAAATAAGTAAAGAATGAATTAACGCTAACGAAATGACGAACAAAAATTAGTTTGTGATAATTTCTGAATTAAACTTTACTTACGCTATCTCCCCAATGTAGACTAAATTAACAATGGCTATAGTGCCACTTCCCAATCCAACCAAGATTCTGCCCATTATAATAAGGTAAAATCTATTAGCTAAAGCTAACAATAACAAAGAGACCAGACTGATTGCACCACCCATGTAGAGACACGGCTTACGGCCTAATGTGTTGGAGAAGTATCCAGTGATGTAGGGGCCTGAAAAAATATAATCAAAATATAATCACGTTTATTTCCCTGAAGCAGGAGAAAGAGATGTAACTGGTCCACCCACGATGGCGATAGATGGCGAGCTCTTCAACGAATGGGACGATGAATTCTGACGTTGCGATTGGGTTGTTCTATTTGCATTCACGTGCAATAGCTGTAGTTAATTTTATCAGTGTTTAATAAATATTCAAAAGTAACACTGAAAGTACATAGAACGATCGGAGTCACTGCAACTTCAATTGATCAGTACTGGTACCAAATATGCTTTAACTTGACCAAACCTGTACAATACTGTATATTTTCTATGTATGAAACTTAAGCACATGAGTATGCGAAACCATACTGTTCTAAGCATTTATTCATTGTTAATTATAGCTTACTTTAACGGTGAAGCAAAAAATCGTGGTGAATCCTCCATACCTGAGGAGTTCTTTAAAAGAATTTTGAAGGTTTGTAGCTCTGCCATTTCGCTTTACGCAAGTATGGTGGACTAAGGCCTAGCCAGTCTCATTCGTAGACTAGACGGGACGGTATATGTATAACACTGGGTTAATATTATTGTTATATATTATATCACATAGATATGCACCGATTTTTTTTAAAAGAGTTTTTGTTTCGAGATGATCGTATTTATTTGGTGGAAGTCTTATAATGGAGTATCACGAAAAATGGGAAAATCCTTAACGGGCAACAGCAAAAAACATTCAAGAGACGGAAGGCCCTTACACAGGCTTTGGAATGTATGGTTGAAAAAGTTAAGGTTGGGGATATCCGCCTCGACTGCTCAGGCCTTGGCACAGCATGGGTGTGGGGTCCAGTCAAACCGCTAAAAAGATTTTAAGGGAAAGACGCGTCCTAGTCTGATAGAGGGCAGCACAAGTTCGTCTCCATAAGCGAGGCCCATGCGGTGCTTGCCTCTTAAAAAGGCAATTGTGAATGAGTTGCACCCAGGAGTATGACCATAGGGGGATCTGCTACCGTTGCAGTCAAATGGGGCACATGGCCAAGTGGTGCTCTGCGGAGCAGCACTGTGCGGGATCATTCCGCTTTCGAAGCCAGTTTTTAAAGATTTTAGCATAAACTAGTTATTATATGTTATAGTTATTTTTATTCCAATTCCAACGTGATAATGAAAGGAGAATGAAACAATAAAGTGTCTCTATAATAAGAAATTGTTTCATGATAAGATTTCGACAATATCACAATCTCTGAAATAGTCTTGTGAATGTGACTGGTATATTTGCATACTTGGCAGCGATGACCTCCAGGATTATCTTTTATCTCACTGATCGGTGGATACAGTAGCGGAATCGTATGATGTCACTTGGGACAACTTACTACATTACTATAGCACAAGTGCGAGTGCTACCTCACGTCGGTATTCTGTAACGCATGCATGTCAGTTAAGTAGTAGAGCCACGCTGTAGACAGTTTCGTCTACAGCACGAATATGCAGGCTCGACCGGATCGTTACCACTGTCTCACAGAAAATAGACGTGAAGTAGCAGCTTGCTATTGAGTTTCGTACGTGGAGTGAGATATTGGATATCCAAATCCTTTTCCATAATTACCCCTTTCCTTTATGGCATGAACATGAACATGATCATGACAAACATGAGCTTCATGAGCATTCACACCATCGTATGATGACGTTACTGTAGTAACATATTGCACATAGGAATCGAACCCGAGGACTCTTGGATCCCAGCAGTCTATACTGTCACTAGGCTAAGGAGGCTTGGTTTGGTTTGATCATGTTTTTTTTTAATAGCGAAGTATATAATATTTACCTATAATAGTACCAATATACAGTACAGAGCCGATCCACGACGCCTGGCCGTCTGTGATGACGTCAGGAAGCGGGGTTTGTTCAGAATCCTGGAGTTTGGAGATCACCGGAGCTGTCCACCCCATTGAATACCCAACCAACATCTGCCCTATGTATACTGGAATTATATAAACAGCATATAATTAGGCAGTTTAATGTGAGATTCAATTCAGTATAAAGAATTTTATCAGCAAAATTATACAGGACTATGATTTCATTTATATAGTACTAGCGGACCCGGCCACGCGTTGCTGTGCCTAAGGTATATGTTAAATTATATTGTAGTAACCTATTCAAGTTTATTCAGTATGCGCCATCTATTGGATACTTACTCAATTCAGCCGATAAATTATCTTACACCGCCATCTTTTAGAATCTTATGGAACTCACAAATAATATGCAATAAAAAAAATACAGTCATAGGGACTGCCGATAGAAGTGAAAACTTAAGTATATTAAAATTTATTGAGTACTCATTCTCAACTCAACTTTGCTACATTGCACTGAGGTCCAGTCCAGTCCAGTCCCTCGTCCCGTGGGGTCCCTAGTCCAGTCCGGTCCCCAATTCAGTCCGGTCCCCAGTCCAGTTCGATCCCCAGTCCAGTCCGGTCCCCAGTCCAGTCCGGTCCCCAGTCCAGTCCGGTCCCCAGTCCAGTCCGGTCCCCAGTCCAGTCCGGTCCCCAGTCCAGTTCGGTCCCCAGGCCAGTCCTGTCCCCAGTCCAGTCTGGTCCACAGTCCAGTTCGGTCCCCGGTCCAGTCTGGTCCCCAATCCAGTCCTGTCGGGTCCCCAGTCCGGTCCCGTCTGGTCCCCAGTCCAGTCACCAGTCCAGTTCGGTCGCATGACCATGACCGCATGATCTTAATAGTAGTATTGTCGTGACGTAACATACGCTCACGCCTATAGCCCCGAAGGAGCAGTTAAGGATGCAACTAGTGCTGCACCCACATTTGCCAACCTTATTTCCATTCCATGATGTAATGACGAGCCTGAGCTGAGCATAAATTCCAATCCCGGGCAAGTCATCTATGATTTATTGAATTAAATTCCCAGATTATTTCGATTATTCGACTAGATATCGACCCCGTACACATGAGAAAAACGCGCCATAGTGGCTCGTTCAAATCGTGTTCCGGGGTCAGCCAGAATCAGTATCAGATCCAATATCCACACATCCAGTAACAAACCAGGCTTATTGCCGACGTGGAGAGAAACAATTCTTGACGGTTGGCATCATATTTAGACTGCTCGGTATTTAACATTTTGTCACTTGTTTTTATTTCCAATTTGCCCAGGTGGCATAACGCTGGGTCGTAAGACCTGTAAATCCAACATAACTTCCCTCCTTTCGCCGGGGTGGGGCGGTATCAGTAAAGCGTAACCCGCGAAAACAAAAAAAGTCCAGTATGGTCACTTTGCTGTGCCAGTATAAAAAAAACTTGAGAGGTGTCAAGGGACACCCGGATGGAACGAAGTTCCTTTCGATTAATTAGTGAAGGAATTTTAATAAAATTTTATTTGTCTATCTATTGTAGTTTCTGAGATATTTGAATTTTTAGAGATATTTTTACAGATCTTTCTTACTGGGGGGTCGAAATTTATTTTTATTGGGGCCAAAGTGTCGGGCTCAATAAGCCGATTGCGACAAGCCGTCGCACGACCCTCTAGCCTCAAAAATTACCGATTTAGGCCGAGGGGGGGTGAGGACAAATTGGGTGGGGGTAGGGGGAACGGGTTTGAACACCTGGTACTTCCATAATTCTCGAAGCTCCAGGGAGGTCGGCTAGCGTTGGCTGGTCAATCGGCGCGCGTGACGTCACCCGGAAGGTTCTCGATTTCTCTCGAACCTTCCGTTGATCGATGGACTGCTCGCGCTTGACCACCTCTCGGGCTTGACTAAAATGATCTCGATCTCGGGGGGGACGGAGGGTCCGAAGGGAGCACACCGGCTGCTACGTCGCCCAGCCCGTAAATCGGCGAGCACCGGCCGGTCTTACAGTCTACGTGACGTCACACCGAACGTTCTAGAGAATTCCAGAACATTCGATGTGAGTCGTAATATTAAACAGTCATCCCGTAGACTATATATTAGACACTGTATAATCTGGAAGCAGCCAACATTCAAATATTTTATGATAGGTAATTTGGTGACTGGCTACTAAGGGCGCATTTATATGACAAGGAATCCCACCGCGTTGTGGCCGCGCTCGAATCACTCGAAAAACTAATGTAAACTCTATTGACTAAGCCATAATGTTTAATACTTCGCAACGCTCCAACCACGCGGCGACTGCGCGATCGTGTAAACGGCCGCACGAAATTTTTCGCGTCGTCTAAACGCAGCCTAAACGGTGGACCGCCGCGCCGTGTTCGATAATCAAAAATTCAAATTTCAAACCACGTCTACATTTCCATATGTCATAAGTTTTACTTTTATTAACGGAATTTCGACTTTAACTTTGTGTGCTAGATATCAAATTAATATTATATTTATTCTTGGTCGGAGAATTATGTCGTGACAAAAATTTCGTGCCAACTTTTCGTACCAATTTTTTCCGTCTAGCCCCCTTTCGCAACACGCGATAAGGAACTACGTTCCAAAAACAAATTGTAAATGCCTGGGGTTTGAAGTTAGAACCGATGAGGCGACTTATAATACTAGTATTAAAGTAGGAATTACACTCACAACATGCGGCTATAGGCAATTGCCTTTTTAAATATAACTCCATATTTTGTTCTATTCACAATGTAATTAAACAGTGAAATGAACATTTTGTGTGCACTAATTTATCTTTTACAGTGTCATTACTTTGATAGTCGCCGGTATTGAGATCGTATAACTTAGGAACAATAAAAACTAATATTTAAATCATTTGTTTTTGATAGCTAAGTTCATATGTACCAAAGTCTTACTACCAATGGTAGCATTTTGCTTCTACATGTTAAGAAAGATGGCGCTAGGCGTAATGCTTGTTCAATTAAATAATATAAAACGTCACATAGTATGGAGATTGCTATTTCACACATTGATTAATAATACCTATATAATTTTTTTTTTATTTGATTAAATGACAAGACGAGCAAGGTCCTCGCCTGATAATAAGCGCCACGCCTGCCTATAAACAGAAGCAACAACACACAGAACTTTGAATTACAAAGCACTGCCAGCGAACTGCACTCATCACCCCGAGACATAAAATGTTAAGTCTCATAATGCCTAGTAATTTCGCTGACTTCAATGTTTTTCAAACCGAAACACAACAATGCTTACATACTGTTGTTTGGCGGCAGAAATAGACAAAGCAGTGGTTCCAACCCAGACGGCCTCTCGCATACGAGGGACCTATCACCTTGTAAAAATTCGTGTGACTATCAAGAGATGCGACGTTCTTCGTCAGGGGTAATATTTTATTTGGATTCCATTGAACTAACCATCACAGAAAGAAAGAAAGAAAAGATGTTTACTGTCGGAACGCCTGCCAATGAATGCTTTCTTTCTTTTTGAACAGTATTCAATAATATAGAGCATATTAAATAAATAAAAAAAAGGAAAAATTACATACTGCTCCAACAACGGGTCCCATTCATTCATATGCTGCAGTGTGACCTAAGCAGCATAGCAGAGATATGTTGCATCATGCAATAAAACCATTATAATCTAATCCAGTGTTTCCCAAACATTGTTCTGTCATGGCTCGGTAATTTTCACACCTACCACCCACCACCTAATACTTTTAAACCCAAGCTAGTTTCATTTTGTAAAATAATACACATTTATTAATAGTAAAAAGGTTTTATTAGTACTACATACTTTAGTATCGCCTATTTAAGTCACTCAATTTTAGTGCGAAGTATGGAGGAAGTATTCGCGGAAAATTACGAAACTTTTATCCTAAGGTCGGGTTCCACTTCAAGTCGGATTTTATATTTATGTTTAAGATAATAAGATTCTAATGTGCGTCTGAATCGATTTCATAAAAAAATCATCAAATTAACTTCAACACACGACTAACAATATCTAGGTGATAGGTGTTTCGTGTGCGAGAGTGAGTTCACTTTATCTATATTTCGTATCGCCAAATGGGATTAACTAAGCATTTCGGTTTGAGGTGCAATCAGTAAAATTAATAGACAGTATGAGACATATGACAACCTCATGCCTGATAAAAAAGGAGAAGAATTTGAATGCATCATCTAATTAGTGTTGCTAGGTAAATTCATTTACAAATGAAAACATAGTATCATCATAGAACTATTCGTTCCTGAGAAAAAGTGTTATGATACAGACAGAGAAGCAGACGGACATGCGAATGGACAACAAATTGCTATAAGGGATCCGGTTTTTATTTTTGAGGCACGGTGGTCTAAGAAACGATAAGACAACACAGAAATTAATTCAGGATCATATTCATTTATTTAACATATGTTCAATTTCCACTAAAGTTTTCCCTTTTGTCTCTGGTATAAATAACAGGGAGAACACAAAAGCTATTGCACACACTCCAGAATATATCCAAAATGTGATATAGCCTCCGAGAGCGGATGTCATGTACCCAAACGTCAGCGAAGCGATAAAACTAAAGAGCCAGTTGAAAGCCATAGTCACTGCTGATGCCAAGCTCCTGACGTCTGACGCGAACATCTCACTACTGAGTGCTGAAGGAATGATGGCAAAACCTGGAAATAGGTACAATTGCATAAGGTAGGTTTGGTCTATAATTGTATCAGATCTTTACCAGGTAGGTCTATGAACTCTGTGATCATCTCATCATTCAGGCAAATAAAAATATCACTCGCCTGATGCTCGTCACACTTGTTCATAAATAGTAGCAGCAAAACTCACTACATTGCATAGTATCGTATGGCACTGCACTGAGCTCTGCACCTGCTCTGTTTAGTCGCTTATGCCCAGTTATTTCAAGTTTCAGTTGTAAGTGGTTGAGCCACGCTGTGGACAGTTGTGTTGACAGCGTGAAGGGCGCGACTGGAGCGGTATAACGGTGGTAAAACCGGTGTGAAATCGCAGCTTGCTGTTACGTTTCGTATGAGAAATGATATATCCGCAGGTCGATTATTTACCAATTTAGTGTGTAAATGAATATGATAATACACTCACCAGAATTAAAAGCTACAACGAATGCCATCATAGAAACTAGAGGCAACCATTGTAAACTCTTTACTACTGGATAATCGTTGCTCTCCAAGAAGAAATATAGACCCAGAAGCGCCTGAAAGTAAAAGAATAAAACAATAAAATTTACAGAAATTGTAATATTTGCTACTAGGGATCGAGGTTTTACTACCATTTCAATTTTGTTAGCCGTGTGAACTAAGGCCTATTCTCTTGTATTATTAGAGGCAGTCCATGCCAAGCAGTGGGACGTACATACTAGTAATACAGATTACAGGGCTCGTAGTATTATTTTTAGTAATTTGCGAGACGCGATTTATGTTACCAATAGGACATAAACTAAAAAATAAGTGCGGTTTGTATACTAAAAAAAGATAGAAAATTATAAAATGGCTACGAGCTAGGTGTAATATTACCAAAGTTTACGAACGGACATAAAAATTAAAACAAAGGAC
Organism: Amorpha juglandis; assembly: GCA_949126905.1. Lineage (NCBI taxonomy): Eukaryota > Metazoa > Arthropoda > Insecta > Lepidoptera > Sphingidae > Amorpha > Amorpha juglandis. The sequence goes on along the minus strand of OX421373.1, from coordinate 15,012,121 downwards.
CTAATAACCAATATGGTGTCAAATACAGTATTGTGTTATTGTGTAACATAAACATGTATCTTAAAATGTTATTGTAATTGCAGTGTCGTGAATCTTGGTAAAAATTGCACTTAAAAAATCATACCTGGAAAATGCAACATAATGCAGTCGAAACGGTCAGCAAGACTCTCCTTCCCGCTTTTTCAACAAAAATCGGCGATATACTGCTCGAGAAAAATAGAGTTACTCCAAATATAATAGATGCTATATTTGAATCCAAATTCATATTAGTTAAATTAAATATAAATGTAGCGTAAATCGATATGGCGATAGACCCACTCATGTTGGTAAAAAGAAACAATATTATTAATATGAGTAAAGTTTTCATAGTAGTCTTTGCTGTAATTAGTTTCCAATAATTAATTTTATTATTATTGTCGTCCTTTACTACTATTAGGTCTTTGACTTCATCAGTTCTGCCTAAAGTTTCTAAAACTGCTTTAGCTTCGTCTTCTTTTCCTGAAAAGATAGCGGTTACGTTGTTAATTTCCTTTTGGAACTGGGGGCAAAGGAGTACCTTTATCACATGAATTTCCGTAATACAAGAAGAATCGTCCATGCATTGCCGGTGTTTGAGGAAGCAAGAAGCTCTTATTTTGAAGGTTTTTAAGTTGTAGTGGCTTGAAAATAGACGAAAACTGATATTTAAGGATGTAGTACGAGGAAGAAACCTTTGCGTAAGTCGTACTACTGAGGCACGCCAGCCACCCACATGGTGGGAATGCAATCTGCATTGTGTGGTGATGGAATTAAGCAGCTAGTATTAATTTTATCTAATTACCATTACAACTCCATTAATTACTTGAGATGCTACCCTTCTCGCCTTGCAATTATACCCCATTATTGGAAAATTAACCGAGGACTAGTGTTCAGTGAGCTGCGAAGATAAAGTAGGTCAATACTAAATATCTGTGTGCTATTAATATAATGTCACCCCTCACACTGAATATTGTAACTTCATTAATCTAGGATCTATAATGGCACGCATATTTTGAGTGCGAACAATGAAGCTCTAGAAGAAGAAGAACAATAATCAACCGGGGAGGAGTTGGAAATATAATATAATGCCACTATGACATTACGAAGGTAGTTTCGTCTATTTTTACCCATCTTACTCCATTATCCCACTGTGTGATAGAAATCCGACGTGTAGTGGCAGATTGCTGTTGCGTTTTGTATAATGAGATTTCCTTTCAATCCCCATTACTATCATTCAAGGTCCCTAACGCACCCATGATCCTTCTGGTGTTATCCACTTAATCATATATCTTACTTTCCTTGCTACAAAATTGTGATCCAGAATGTTTCTATTGAAAAATAAATTATTTAAAATTAAAATTACCTTGCAACAATTTGAAGATAGGTGACTCAGGAATAAAATAAGTTCCTATTGTAAAGACGAGCGCAATTCCCAACCCGACATAGCATGATGCAGTATATGACACAAAAGGTACTATACATAATGCCGCTAACGAACCAAAAGACGTAAAAACCAAAGTTCCTGTCACCAAAGCTCCTCGAATGTTAGTTGATCTGAAAATATATCCCGGAATAAAAAAAAACAGTCGAAATAAGTCGTATACATGTGAACTTAAGATTATTTACCGAAAATCAGATTCAAAAAGTAAGTCAAGATTGGACTTACTAGGGTAGTGTCACAAAGCATAAATGCCATTGGCACATTTATAAAATAAAACACTGTTCCATCGCCTAGATTTTTGATAAAATAATAACTATAAGGCATAATGTCCATCCCTAATAATAAAAAAAAAATATTATAGTAACTACTTACGCAATTTCCACCAGGTATACCAGGTTTTGGTTAAAAATAAATCCAAGACCAAAGCCCATGACCGCTCTCCCACCTAACAGCATCGGAAGATTCACTGAGAATAGGATTAACAGTTGCCCTGATAACGTAATGACCCCTCCGAGCGTCAAACATAGCTTTCTTCCCTTTATATTTGACAAATGCCCTGCTGCGAATGAACCTGAAAATATAATAAACAAACTGTACGAAAAGCTAAATAGTTAAGAACACGAACAAACATGTTTAGAAATATTATAAATATCTGAAAAAAGGTGATTTATAAAAAAAAGGTATTTAAAAATTCGTATTTTGTATTGCTAATTTCAGATCCTTTAATGAAGTTGTCTGTACAATTCGGTTATATTTCAAAAGTAATTAAAGATTTTTATTTTTATACTAATTAAATCAGAAACAACCTAGATAATCAATTTTTTGTAATAGCTGACATACAGCTGGTCTAGCTTAGCTGTAGCAATGGCCAAATTAATGTAGAAACTAAATTTTCAGATCATGTTTCTTTAAAAAAATACAGCTGTTATTCTCCCATTTAACTTTAGATAGTGTTTAGTTGAGTTTAAGTTGGTAGGGCCTTAGATCCGAGGATCGTCATCCAAAGTAGAATAAGACAGGGTACGTAAAACTACAGGCGTGCGCCCTGACACGTTAGCACCATCCAAGGTTTTCTGCTTAATATCCGGTACAGTTGAATTGCCTCATTATTCTATTTTCAGCTTAATTGAGCTGAGCAACAGTGAGGTTCTAGGCTCAAATCCCAGGTAGCGCAATCATAACTCCTGTTTGAGTTTTCGATTTCAATAATCACACGTGACTTGCCGTAGATCGGAGATCGTGCTGACTTTGCAAGTTTGTTTGCAGGATAAACTTTGGAACTCTGAAAATTCTACCACCAATAGAAAGCTACATTGACCTAAGATTGTCTTTTATCGGTATACCTAAGGTATTTTTATTTAATAGTTAGTTTTCAGTAAGAATAGACATTCACGCGGGCGAAACAAACACCAAAAGTCAGTGTAGTATAGTTCTAGTAAATCAACCAGACGTTGCATGAATTAATTTTAGGAAAAACTTACATAATAAAACCCCTATGAATAAAAAAGAGCCGACCAAAGATGCTTGTTCATCGGTGATGACGTCAGGTAATGGGGTCTGTTCGGGATCTTGTAGTTTTGGGATTATTGGCGTGACCCAACTACCCATGTAGCCGATTGTAACCTGGCCTATGTAAACTGAAAACAAGTACTATAAGACGTACCTAAATATGTGGAAAGTGTTTTTTTAAAGACATAACTTTATATGCTAAGCTAGTGGGAGCGTACCCGATATTTTTGTATAAATCCGCCATAGCGGGTGTGTGGCAGCGGTCCGCGAGCCACAGTTACTGGGTTAGACCATCGTCCATACATTGTTTTAATTTTAAATCTAAATATATAAAACTCAAAGGTGACTGACTAACATAGTGATCTATCAACGCACAGCTCAAACCACTGGAGGGATCGGGCTGAAATTCGGCAGGTAGATGTTATGCCGTAGGCATCCGATAAGAAAGGATTTTGATAAATTCTACCCCTAAGGGGATAAAATAGGGGATGAAAGTTTGTATGAAACTTTGTCAATTTTAAACGTTCACGCGGGCGGAGCCGCGAGCAAAAGCTAGTAATATCTATATACACTTACCACATAATGCTATCATTAACTGTTGAGATAAATATAATTCCATATTTGTACATTTGTTTTACCCAAAATATCATTTCTTAATTTCATAGAAACATTAAAAGTCGTAAGTTAAAACCAGGAATACATAACAGAAAGAAACATTTTTTTTATTAAATAGTAAAATACACCATTTATTAAGTATTGTTATTTTATAGAATGGTCTATAGCAGACACAAAATCACATTTTAATTACATTTAAACAAAAGTAACAATGATACAAACAAGTAACAATGAAATATGGAAAAAGCTATTAATTTTATTTTATACTTATCTATTCCACGATAAATATCTTAGAGCTTAAAAAGATAATTATTTGCTTGACCTGTTTGATATCCAATGTTAACCCTTTATAGACGAGCGAGTGTCTGAGATTGACCAGCAAATATAACCATAAAAGAAAAAAAATCGATTACAATTAAAATTACATTCTTAATTTAAAACTCCCGAACAATTTTTCTTCAAATAATTTGGCAGAATTATGCCGGCCTGAAGTTAAGTTGGAGGAAATGCGCCACCTTGACGGATGTTTCACTGGTCGTTAACCAGTCGGGTGAAAAACGATTCAGGTAACCTCCCATCACCTCCAAACTAGGTCCATTGCCGGCATCCGCTATGAAAAAAATAAGCGAATAGTGGAGGGTTAAAATGATTCATCAGGTATTATCATAATTGATTAGTTCATAATATGATTGCATACATTGCAATACAATCACCACGTGACGTACACTGCATCAACTTGTCTAGTACAGAGGTTCCAAGACGTTTTTTTCTCATAGACCACTTTCAAAATTTAGCTGGTTCCGTTGGAACCCCTGCGGCGCTTTGCAAGTTTCGACACTTTTTACTGAATATGGAATATGCAAGATTTTACAAGTAACAGTCGCTGAGATTCTTAAAATATTATTTGCCTGCATTGATAGGTGAAGTCAAGCCAACATTTTCTTCACTATCGAAAGCAGATACATTTTCGTGGTCCCCCGCTTATGAATTGTGAACCCCCATTTTTTTGTCACGCCAACGACGAGCTCTGGGGGTCTGGACCACTTTGGGAACTATTACAAGAGTTACAAATACATTCATAGTTTTCGAATTCGTATAAAATTACCATTGTCGAAGTGCCAAACTTTATTGTTCACTTCATCATTCATACTGTAAAAAAGGAAAGAATCGCTCGTAAAATAATTTCGCATTCGACTAATATGATATAAAATTATTTATACTAGTTTCTTAAATGTTCTGTTATTTAAACTATCAAAACGTGTACTTGTATTGCTGCACGCCTTGGAGCGTTTTTGTTAAATTAGGTTTAAAATAAAAAGCCTCATTCAAATCGGTTCACTCGTTTAGGCGCTAGGACGTTAGTTAAGGTAGTTAATTTATAAAACCTTTCTTTTATTGGAAGTTAAAATTAGTATATAAATTTCTCATCGAAATATAATGTTGTTTATTTATATATTTTTTTTATTTAAATAAATCCCGCACCGAGACAAATGGTTGTGTGATCTAAAAATATTTGGTTCGGATCTGGGATTTGTGGGATCCTAAATCTCTCGTAGTTCTCGTAATTCTCTGTGGTAAGGACTGTGTGTGTTGACTGTTGGCTGTCTTAATGTATTATTATTATTTCCACTAACTACTGGCCAAACTTTTTCAACAGCATAAAAATTGCAACAAAAAGAAGAATTATTTATGTATTTAGTTGCCACAAAGTTTGTACAGTATTTGGAAACACATCAGCACTAGTATTTCATACCTTTTTCAGAAAAACACTTCAGTTAGACTTGAGTATGAAACTCAAAGCCAAACTATGATTGATGAAAGATAATGCCCACGCTGGGCCGTCAGGATACGCCTGCACGATTTTTTACTGTTGTGGGACAATACACTTAATCATTTTATTGGTTGTAATTTGCTTGAACATTTAAAAAAAATCCTCTGAAAAAGGATACCGCGATATGTTTTTCCTGCATACTGCTTTACCAAAGCCCGGGATCTCTCGAGCTATAATTTTGAATTTTTCATAAACTTGGGACGGGACGGAGCCCTAAGAATCGATAAGACAACACAGACAGTAATTCACGATCATATTCATTTATTCAGCATATGTTCAATTTCCACTAAAGATTTCCCTTTTGTCTCTGGTATAAACAACAGAGAGAATACAAAAGCTATTGCACACACTCCAGAATATATCCAGAATGTGATATAGCCCCCGAGAGCGGATATCATGTACCCAAAAGTTATTGTAGCGATAAAACCAAAGATCCAGTAGAAAGTCATAGACACTGCTGATGCCAAGCTTCTGACGTCTGACGGGAGCATCTCGCTATTGAGTACTGAAGGGATGATGGCCAAACCTGAAAATAGATACAATTGTATGAGGTAGATTTGGTCTATATTGTTGCAGATCTTTACCAGTGTAGAGGAACCAAGTAGGTCTCTACTCACTCACGGCTGTCCATATATAGTAGAAGCACTATTCACTACCTTACAATTACCGTACAGCACTGCTGTGAGCTCTTCACCCTGAGCCCTATTATGTTAACCTGTAGAGAGTTGTGTCTACTTGATGAATGTGTCAAAGCAACCGGAGTGGTCTCATCGTCTCTTAAAACCAGCGTGAAGTGACAGCTTGCTTTTGAGTTCGTATGATCAAAGTCATTTCCGAAGGCCCAAATTACTTAGTTTATACAAGTATCAACATGATAATACACTCACCAGAATTAAAAGCTAGAAAGAATGCTATCATAGAAACTATAGGCAACCATTGTATATTCTTTGCCACTGGATAATCGTTGGTCTCTAAGAAGAAATATAGACCCATAAGCGCCTGAAAGTGAAGAAGTAGAGCAATAAAAGTTACAGAAATTGTATTTTTTTTAATTTGCTACTGGGGATTGAGGCCATACTAGCATTATAATATGTATGTTTTTCACGTATATTTTTAACATTGATGATTATAAGAATGATGATGATAATTAGAAGAAGAAGGTTACAATGTTTCTAAAGTTTATAAAGGGATATAAAAATTAAAACAAAGGACCTGATTACTATATGGTAAATAACGCAATATATATGGTGTCAATTACCGTTTTATATTATTGTGTAACATAAACGTATATCTTAAAATATAATTTGAAGTTATTGCAGTGACGTGAATCTTACCAACTAACATTTCACATAAAAAATTTGTACATAGGTACCTGGAAAATGCAACATAATGCACTCGAGACAGTCAACAAGACTCTCCTTCCCACCCATTCCACAAAAATCGGAGATATACTGCTCGAGAACAATAGAGTTACTCCAACTATAATAGTTGCTATATTTGAATCCAAATTCATATTAGCTAAATCAAATATAGATGTAGCGTACGTGGTCATGGCGATAGATCCACTCATGTTGTAAAAAATAAATAATGCTATTATTAGAAGCAAAGTTTTTCTAGTGCTCTTTACTGTAATTATTTTCCAATAAATAATTTTGTTAATATTATCATCTTTTACTATTATTAGGTCTTTGACATTTTCAATTCTGCCTAAGGTTTTCAAAATTGCTTTAGCTTCGTCTTCTTTTCCTGAAAATACAGCGGTTACGTAGTTAAATTTATTTTGGGACTAGGGGCAAAAGAGTAGCTAGATCACTTGAAAATCCATAATACAAGACGAATCGTCGGTGTATTGCCGGCCTTTAAAGAATAAAGAAGCTCTTATTGTGAAAATTCTTAAGTTGTATTGGTTTGAAAATACTTTATACGAAAGGTGATTTTGAAGGATGTTGTATGGTAAAGAAAAGTCTATGTAAATTGTACTGTTGAGGAATGCCAATTACCAAGAGCTTGAGAATGCAATCTCAACTTGTGGTGCATTGCGCAGTGATGGAATTAAGCAGCTAGTATTAATTTTATAGTTTTAATTTTAATATAATAATGAATTATAAAAATTTAATATCAATTTTTGAGTGGTAGAGCCACGCTGTAGACAGTTTTGTCTACAGTATGAATGGGCTGGCTCGACCGGGTCGTTACCACTGTCTCACAGAAAACCGACGTAAAGTAGCGGCTTGCCGCTGCGTTTCGTACGGTGAGTGAGATATCCGGAAGCCCAAATCCCATCCCCTTCCCAATCCCTAATTATCCCTTTCCTTTAAGGTCGGCAACGCGCCCATGATTCATTTGGTGGTGGGCGTACATGGGCGGTGGAGATCACTTACCATCAGGTGACCCACTTTTTTTTTTTATTGCCTTGATAGGCAGACGAGCAAGCGGCCCGCCAGATGGTAAGCGGTCACCGCCGCTCATGGACATCGGCAATGCCAGGGGCACAGCCAAGCCGCTGCCTACCACTTCACTCACTCACTTCATCGTTTGCCGGACTATGATATATAAAAAAAATATATATATAATGTCAATCCACACACTCACTATGGTAACTCCTATAAGCCAGGATCGATAATGGCCCTCATATTTTAACACCGAGCGATAAAGCTCTGCAAGTCTACTTTTATTACGCAACGAAAATAATCAAATGGGGAGGAGTTGGAAATATATGATATAATGCGACTATGATTTTACGATACAGACAGTTTCATCTATGTTCACTTTCGACCCAACACCACTATCCCACTGTTTCATAGAAAACCAACTGTGGCAGTTTGCTATTGCGTTTCGTATGCATAGTGAGATTTATCATCATCATCATCATCATCTCAGCTTTTTGCCGTCCACTGTTGAACATAAAGCTCCCCAAGTGAGCGCCAACCATCATATTATGAAAAAAAAACCATAGGTCCAAAAAAATTCTATCCCTATTCCTTTCCTTAAAGGTCGCTAACGCTCCTATGATCCTCATGGTATTATTCACTTATCTTCAGATATTCTACTTGTGTGCGCATATGCCTAGCTATAAATTTGACTTTAAATAAATAAATTATGTGAATTTAAATTACCTTTAAATAATTTGAAGATAGGTGACTCAGGAATAAAATAAGTTCCTATTGTAAAGACGAGCGCAATTCCCAACCCGACATAGCATGATGCAGCATACGACACAAAAGGTACTATACATAATGCCGCTAACGAACCAAAAGATGTAAAAACCAAAGTTCCCGTCACCAAAGCTCCTCGAATGTTAGTTGATCTGAAAAAAGGAGTATCATGTTATACAAAAAACGGCCGAATACGTGAAGTACAATATATACAACGTGTTACGGAAAGTTGTCGTCAAATTTAGGGGTCATACACGTAACGGTGAGTGTTTATCTTCCGGATCTCATCAAAATCGAGACGTCCTAAAATTTACGTTAAATTTTATCTCGTTTATTACGATCGATAAGATCGATCAAGTATACTATAAATTAAGTAAAGTGTGTGAGCAAGAATAACAATGCCTTTCTGATTTCCCACACAAAATTCCCTATTTTATTAGCTTAAGGGTTAATTTAAAAAATATTCCAAATCAGTAGTATAATTGTAAAAATCTTGCAGTTAAACAGCCAGAGTATAGATTTTTTAGTTTTACCTCTTTCACATGCACTTATACCACTCGCAGTGGGGTTAGCGCAACATGGTTTTTAATACATGTTTATAGCAAGATTTGCCTTGTTGTTCATACAACCGGCCTACCTGATATCAACCTATTTGGGGAAAAAACATCCAGACCCGGAATCAAATATTTGTGGATCACACAAACATTTTTCTAAGTGCAGAAATTGAACCCGCGGCCTCTCGCTTCACAGCCGGACTCGCCCACTGTGTCAAGGAGTCTGTGCTAATTTTTGCTAATTTAAAAAAATTACAATTATTTTAGTACAATCACTTACGCAATTTCCACCAGGTATACCAAGTTTTGGTTAAAAATAAAACCAACACCAAAACCAATGATCACTCTTCCACCTAAAATCATCGGTACATTCACTGAGAAAAGGATTAATAGCTGCCCTGCAAATATAATGACCCCTCCGAGCGTCAGACATATCTTTCTTCCCTTTATATTTGACAAGTGTCCTGCTGCAAATGTACCTGCAAATATGTTAAAAAAAAACTGCAGGAAAAGCGACATAATGTAATAAAATTGACTTGCTGAACTCATAGATATTGGATATCTCATCAGCAGTTCGTGTATTGTATGCTTTCTACCTCATTATTAACTAAGTTTTCAATTTCAAAAACCTTAACATAAAACATGTAGCTGGTGGTAGGATATTTATATCCGCCTGGATAGGGACTGCTGTGCACATGGTGTTAAAATCTGGCATAGTGACCCATACACGTTGTTTTGATCGTGTACCAGAATCAGCCAGTGTATATCGGTTCTCCCGAGGAGCTTGTGACATGACTTGATAGTTGGTTGGGGCGGGCATAGGGGTACATCCTCGTATGCCTGTGCCTGCATCAGTCATCGGCCTATCTTGTCGCAGGCCCCTCGATTTGCTTATTCCCTCTTCGGAGTGTGAAGAAGCATTTATACAGACCGATATGATTCTGGTGATCACCGATAAACACATTTTTTGTTGGTGGTCGCTGGTTTTTTGGATTTCACTACACTTACTATCAGGTGTAGTAGTTGCCGTGCACGGTTACAAAAACATTGACAATGTATCGTACCCTATAAATTAACAACCAACCCTATAAATTACCCTATTTTCATTGTCAAATAAGACGTTGAAGCGAAACGGGGAGCAAAATAAGGGTAATGGAGACTGAACTAATCGCTATACATACAATTTGAAAATAGAAGATTTGCATCGTCCGATACATTGTGACGAAGCATTTACATAGCTTTTCTTGAACCCTGATCCGAATATCTAGGTACCGGTACCGATTTTATTTTGTAATACCTTGTAAAATGACAAAAGATGAAATTCTGTAGGGAGCGAGCACGGGGGTCAGTTCAGGGGCGCACGTTGTAAGAACCACCGCGGGGATGTAGTCTGGTGCACTCGACTTACGAATGTCGAGAAGTTTCCGTTCCCTCCTGATCGCACGCTGGTTTATGCGAGTTCGAGGCAAAGGATTGATCAAAAAGATCCGCTTTCCCCTTGCACTATGGGCCAAACTGTTATCAGGCTTACGCAATAGGGGGAGACTAGACTGGCAGAAGGCACTTTTTGCAACCGACCAGAAAGCACTGCTTCTAGAGGAATAATTCTTCACTCGCCAATTTTGCCAATGTGTTCCGTCTTGGCCCTAATTATAGCCCTTTTGCTGGACCTAGAAGCAGCATTATATTTCCGATTTTCCTACTTGGCTTTCGGATCCTGACGCTTTCTGGTGTCCATGGTCGCTATCCGGGCGGATATGAATATCTTACCACCAGCGATTAATTAATACCCAGTCATTTCACTTGTTTCAAATTGGCAAAGAACTTTGCTACCCAGATGACGCGTTGGCTTTAGTATCCATGTGCAGGATTTCGCTGATAATTTTTATAGTAAACGTTAGACACTAGTCCGTATTAACAAATGCTAGCAGTTTATTATGCGGAAATGCAAAGTTTTTGTGAAATTAATTTTTAAAGTTTTGTAGGTTATTACAGTTGTAAACACACTAATATTGAATTAGAAAGAGAAAAATGTCATTGAACGTGGAACGCGACTAACTCTGTCTCTTTCTGACAAGTATATTGTGCTTGCGTTACTGGAACGTTTCTTCTTTACAACACCATTGACTATGCGAGGCTTATGCACGCGTTAGCGAGTGAAGCGAGCTCGGGATTTGGAGCACCCCGACTCGGACAATTTAGGTTAGAAGGGGATGGTAGGGTCTAGTGAGCGAGCGAAGCGAGCGAGCATACCCTGCCATCCCCTTCGTGGTTATTTTTTTTTAAACCACCCAAAAAGTAGTAGCCCCGGCAACTACGCCTTGTTATTATTACTTGTTTCATAAGCAATTTTTGTTACAGATTTTTTTTAACATTGAATATAAAGTAAACTGTGACTTTCCTCCTTCTCCCGATGAAAAATAGCCCGTGACCACATAGAAAATATCAATATGTGCTAAAATATTGTAAGCAGAAACCTGGAAATTTAAAAAAATCATATCTCCTAAACTATTGGTTTCCGCACCTCCCCCCTTTCAGGGGGGGGTTGTACCTCCCCCCCCTCAGCCCTCTCCCACCCCTCCCGCACTATTTCGCTTGCAACAGGATACTAAAGCATTACCCAGATGACCTCTCGCATACAATAAACCAGTAAATAAACCAGACGATGCATGTATGAGTTCTAGGATATACTTACTAAATATAATTCCTATGTATAAAAAAGAGCCGACCAAAGAGGCTTGTTCATCGGTGATGACGTCAGGTAAAGGGGTCTGTTCTGGATCTTGGAGTTTTGGGATTATTGGAGTGACCCAACTACCCATGTAGCTAGCTGCAACCTGGCCTAGGTAAACTGAAAATAAGTACTGTATGTAATCCGTATTTTTTTTTTACAACATAGGGCTGCAAACGAGCAAGTGGGCCACCTGATGGTAATTGATCTCCACCGCCCATGTACGCCCACCACCAAAAGAGTCATGGGCGCGTTGCCGACCTTAAAGGAAAGGGATAATTAGGGATTGTGAAGGGGAGGGGATTTGGGCTTCCGGTTATCTCACTCACCGTACGAAACGCAGCAGCAAGCCGCTACTTTACGTCGGTTTTCTGTGAGACAGTGGTAACGATCCGGTCGAGCCAGCCCATTCATGCTGTAGACAAAACTGTCTACAGCGTGGCTCTACCACTCAAAAATCTAAATGTGAAAAGTGTTTTTTGAAGTTTAATATCATCACTTCAGCTACAGATCACGGATATTAAAGAAGGTATGACATATATAACTCACCTCTATGAGCCAAACTGTAGACAGGTTTGTCTACAGCATGAATGGGCCGGCTCGACCGGGTCGTTACCACTCTCTCACAGAAAACAGACTTAAAGTAGCGGTTTGCTGTTGCGTTTCGTACAGTGAATGAGATATTAAACTTCAAATAATGTTTTATTATACTTACCACATAATCCTATCAATAACTGGCGAGTTACATAAAGTTGCATTTCTGTACTCTGTAACACCAAATATCATTTATTTATTTCATACACACATTAAAAGCCGTACGTTGGCCAACCGTCAATTACAGAAAGGGAAAATTACAAAATCATTCTGAAGTGACAATTAAATATAGGAAATGCTATTCATTTGTATACTTATCTGTTGCAGTGATAAAAAAACTTGTACTATACGAGCATAAAAAGATAATTCTACGCTTAATCTCTCTGATATGCACTGTTAACCCTTTCTCAACGTGCCAATGTCTGAGATCGCCAAGAAAATATTATAACCTTTTTTCTATAGCAAAGCCCGGCAAACGAGCAAGTAGGTAAGTGATTTCTAGCGCTCATGTATGCCCAAGAATCATGGGCGATTGGGAAGGGCAGGGATATTTGGGCCTCCGACTACCTCCTTCAGCAGCACGCCGCTACTTTACGTAGGGTTTCTGTGAGACAGTGGTAACGACCCGGTCGAGCCAGCCTATTCATGCTGTAGACAAAACTGTCTACAGCTTGGCTCTGCCACTAAAGAAGTCTAGAGAAAATAACCGTGAAAATCCCTCTAACGACAGCACGAAATACATTCTTAACTTTGAACTGGTGAACAAGTTGTTTCCAAACTATTTGGCAGAATTATGCCGGCCTGAAGTTATGGAATGCATCTCGAAGAAATGCTCCACTATGGTAGCTTTTTGACAATGCGTCGCTATGGAGTCGGGTACAAATGGACCTACTTATTACCTATACAGGGTTATTTTTAAAACACCAGCAACCTCGCAGGGGTAGATTCCTAAGGTTATAAGCTACTACTTTTGTTCTACGACTTTTGATAATTTGTTAGATTTTATTTTCATACAAAAATAAGTATTCATTTAATTTCCGTCTTGATTGTTACAACGCGCATCGCACTTTACGTAAACAAATACGCGAAGCGTGGGGAACCCGACTAGCTCCTTTGAAGGTCAACGCGCCGCTCAGCTGAGCTGTGGCTGAGCGGCGCCTTTGAGTCGCGCGCGCACGCCGCATACTACGAAGAAAAATACGACACAACAAAAACTTGTAAAATCATTTTTTTTTTTAATATATTGAGTTATATCCAAACTCGTAGAACAAAAGTTGTTCCGTATGGGGACAGCTATCTACCCCTGCGAGGTTGCTGGTGTTTTAAAAATAACCCTGTATAAATTTAAATCAATGAATTTTGAAAACAACCGGTTTCGGCTATGAAATAAAAAGAAGCGAATAATAGAGGGTTAAAAAAAATTGCATAGTCAAATGATATTTGGATGCGAGTATGCAATAACATTTCATACTCGCATCATAATCCACATCAAGTAAAAATTTAGATATTGAATTTATTTTGCTAGATTCATTTGCTTTATGTAGGTATCATTCCGTATTTTTTTTAAATCTTAAATGCAACATTCCCCATGTACGATTAAGCAAAACATAAAGTTTCATTATTGATTTAAGTTAATGGATATAGCAAATTAAAATTATGATAAAACTTGTATAACTTGTAAACAAATCTATACTTATAAAATAGCATGTCCTGACTGACTGACTGATTCATCATCGCCGAGCGCAAACTATCAAGGCTACAAGCATGAAATTCGGACTGTATATTCGTTTTGTTATGTAGGCACCCACTAAGAAATGGTTTTTGAAAATTCCACCCCAAAGGGGTCAAAATAGGGGATGATAATATGTATCAAAGTCCTTCATTTTGAAAGTAACATAAACAAAATGTTGTATTTCGGTTATTGTCCTGAAACAAATAAATACGTGTTTCAGGAATTTCGGAAATTTTATTTAATAAGGGATGAAAAAGGGGATGAAAGTAAATGCGAAAGTGAGTTTTTTTGTTATGCTTTCACGCCTAAATCATTGAACAGATTTTGATGAATTTATTTACAGAGACAGATGGGACCCTGGAGACGGTTACAGGCTACTTTTATCCCGGAAAATACTGTTCACGCGGGCGGAGCCGCGAGCAAAATCTAGTAACTTATTGTTTGTAAGTTTGTCATTTATTTGCTCAAGTTCTTATTCTTTTTTATTTATGGCTTTCGCATTATTATGCATTTTGCCAGTGTCAACTATAATTTATTCTCAAGTTATTTTTACATGAACGATGAAATACGGATGCGGTCGATTTCAAGGTCTTGCCGGACTTTTGGTGTTAACTCCTTTCAGTACGATGCTTAATTCACTTATTTCAATGTTTCCATACACTGTTCATCAGCGTCCATGTTTATTGAACAAATCCACACCACTTTTATACAAAAAACACGACTCTAAACTAGTTTATGAAATAAATTAAAATAAGCGATGAACTGCACTGTCAGAATTCTCGCCAAAACTCCCTTTTTGCTCAAGTTTCTTTCTTTCTTTTTTATTAATGGCTTTCGCAGTATTATGCATTTAGCCAGTGTCAAGTATAATGTATTCTCAAGTATTTTTACAAGCACGATGTAACACGGGTGCGGACGATTTCAAGGTCTTGTCGGAGTTATGGTGTTAACTCCTTTCAGTACGATTCTTAATTCACTTATTTCAATGTTTCCATACACTGTTCATCACCGTCAATATTTATTGAACAAATCCACATCACTTTTATACAACAAACACAACTCTAAACTAGTTTATGAAATAAATTAAAATAAGCGATGAACTGCACTGTCAGAATTCCCGCCAAAACTCCTTTGCTCAAGTTATTGTATATTCCAAAATTATTTCATAGAGCATTTTATATTTTTTACATTTAGAGTTGCCAGTACAAATATGTTTGGATTTCCTTACCGTACGAAATGCATCAGCAAGGCGCTACTTACTTACTATATTCTACCGCTCATAACATCTTACTTGTCTATTATTAGGATTTTATTAGTCGGAACTTGTTTTATTATATCAAATTGTACTTGATATGGGCTGAAATGTTATTGCTTAATTACATCCATTTAATCTGATAGTACATCAATAATGACCTATTACGTCACGTTAAGTGTATCAATTTAATTCCAATGATTTATTGTGTTAATAAAATAACTATATGCGTTGATAAAATGTCTTTAGTAGCCTGTCGACAATCACCATGACAATAACAATCGAAGAATGGGGACATGTTTTGTGAGAAACTGTAAATTCCGTTGTCTAAACCAAAATTAATAAGCGGAATAACTTTTCATTTGTAAACGTGTGTAAAGTCCACCCCGTGACCACGAAGGCTGAAAAGCTTTCGAAACGTCGGGATCAACATTAATGGTTTGGTCAAGCAGCGAACGGGGCGGGACGGCAACGCGACGCTGACGGGACTGCGCATAGATATTCGAGCGTCGAGCGTGACGGTTCTGTGTGACATTTTCTATATTGACTAATGCATTACAACTGCTCACTTCCCGTCAGCGTCGCGTTACCGTCCCGCTCCGTTCGCTGTTTGATCAAACCCTAATAAAAAACCGCAATAAAATCCGTTTAAATTAGTTTTAATCTTTCAATTAATTTCAATTTTCATTTGTAAGTCATTGTCATTTCTATACTGAAGTAATAGTAAATTCCAAACTTATTGCATAGCATTTTATCTTCTACATTTAGTGTTGCCAGTAAAAAGATGTTTGGTTTTTCCGGTTATATGGAGATTTCGTATAATAAACGCGGCTCCATTAACCACCGATAACCTCATCAGCTCGGCTGGGCAGCATTCGGGAAACTCGGCAAGGTCTTCTCGTCCAAAATACCTCAGTGCCTGAAGACTAAACTCTTCGATTTATGTGTGTTACACGTGATGACATACGGCACTGAGACGTGGCCTCTGAATATGGGCCGTATAAGACGGCTCACAGTCACTCAGTGAGCTATGGAGAGGGCTATGCTCGGTGTTTCTCTACGTGATCAAATCAGAAATGAGGAGATCCGTAGAAGAACGAAAGTCACCGATATAGCCCAGCGGATTAGCAAGCTGAAGTGGCAGTGGGCAGGCCACATAGCTCGCAGAACCGATAACCGATGGGGCAGAAAGGTTCTGGAATGGAGGCCACGTACTGGCAAGCGCAGCGTTGGACGTCCGCCTACAAGGTGGACAGACGACCTGATAAAGGTCGCAGGAAGTCGCTGGATGCAGGCCGCTTCCAACAGGTCGGTCTTTCGGAAATCTTTGGGGGACGCCTATGTTCAGCAGTGGACGTCTTGTGGCGGATCAAGATGATGATGATGATGATGAACCTAATTGTTCATCGGTAGTCGCTCGTTTTTTTGATCTTCACTACGCTTACAATTAGGTGTAGTGCAGTCACTTTGCCGTGATCGGATAAAAACAAAACCTTTACTAAATAGTTTGATAGTACGATGAAGTTATTTTTTAATGTTTGCAGTATGTAGTTTAAAAATCTCGGTAGTTACTTAACAGCAGCGGTGCAACGCAATAACCGCGACTCTTTCTTTTGCGCCCTCTTCATTTTTTAAATAGAACAAAATATATATTTTTTTCATTATAAGATGACGCGAAAGTTCCTTATCTAATATTAATGCGAATATCCTTGTAAGTATTGGAAATTTTAAATAAGGATGTGACAGAACTAAGGTATGACATAACTAGGTAAAAAAAATAATAAAAACCGCGATAAAATCCATTTAAATTAGTTTTATTTCAATAACTGGGTACAGTTAGGCACGACAATCCTAAATCGGGTTGTTTACTTATCGGATTTTTTTTATAGCATACGCCAGAAATCGAGCAAGTGGGTCATCTGATGGTAAATGATCTCGACCACCCATATATGCCTAAAACTACGCATGGGCGCTACACTACTCTTACTATCAGGTATAGTGTAGTCAAGATGCCGAACTCGGATAAAAAAAATAATATCAGAAGAATTATGGGCGCTTTGCCGACCTTAATGGAAAGTAATAATTAAATTATAGGGATGGGAAGGTTAGGAATTGGGCCTCCGGGCCGGAACGAACGGGCCGGTCAAGCCGACCCGTTCATGCTGTAGACTAAACTGTCTACCACTCATAACTGTTGTCATAATTGTCTGTTATAAGGTTCTTACTAGTCGGAACTTGTTTCATTATAACAAATTTTCATATTTTACGTTTCTTAAACAGGTGTGCTGGTTAACCACAATTTAAAATCGTTTTTACATATAAAAAATAAAATTACATATTTAAATAATTTAAAAAAATATTATATATATTTCTCTTAAAAATATAAAAAATGTCAACGTTACATAACTTAAATACTAATAATGCGCCAATAGAGCAGTCAAGTACAATAATTAATTATGATTATTATCAATAAATTTATTTTATTTTTAAAAAAATAGGGTCATTGCGCTATTTTTTATTTTTTAAGAGTTTTATTTTTTTGTGACTACATGCAGCTAAACTCTATCGCATATATATTTCGAAGAAAATCGGTCCACGGTTGGCGAAGAAATCGATGTATGTACTAAAAAAAAAACAACCGAGTAGATAAACTCTGCAAATACTGGACTGATGATGCCTGAGGTAAAAATTGCTTTCATTTATCATCTATTTAACATTTCTTGTATTTCCATGAAAGTCTTTCCTTTAGTCTCCGGAACGTATTTTGCTGTGAAAAAGAAAGCCGCGGCGCAACATCCAGAGTAAATCCAGAAGACTATGTCGCTCCTGCTACTCGTCAACACGTATGTGAAGGTTGAGGTTACTACAAATCCAACAAGCCAAGAGCTGGTAATCGTGATAGCAGATCCTGTCCCTCTCACGCTGGGGAGGAACATTTCTTCAATAAATATGCCGGGGATGATGCCAAAACCTGATGAAATAATTAAAGGACTTCAAATTAAAAGAAAGTGCGAGCTGACTTGAGAATGGGGTATTTGACTTGATTTTTTTATTATTTAAATCAATAAGTTACGATATCAACACCTATTGCAGAAGGAATTTTATAAAACCGAAGCCTTTCAAATCTGGTAAAATGGGTACCTATTTAATATATGACAGATGACGCAGTTTTTGACGTCAGCAAGCGAAATGGCCATTACGATGCACTCGTATGAGCGAGATAGTAATATATCCCCAGTTTATCTACAGCATGAATGGGGCCAGCTCGACCGGGTTGTTACCATTATCTTACAGAAAACTGACGTAAAGTAACAGCTTGCTGTTGCGTTTCGTATGTCCAGTGAATAATTCGGTGGCCTAAATCTGCCACTTCCTCTTTCTAAGCCTACAATGATCCCTAAGGCGTAGTGGCTGAATTAGTAGTGCCTTTGCCTGCTCGGCGAGTTTGTTTAAAAATAGTTTGCAAGACTCTAATCTCTAAATTTGCCTACTAACTGATTTTGATGACGCCTATTTGATATAACGTGTATTTTCAAAAAAGGAATAGTTATTATATATGGTTATAATTCACTACACTACATATCTCTCCAAGTTATTTCAATATTCTTACCAAAGTCATAAGATAAGAAGAAAATTATTAGTATGACAAGAGGGAGCCACTGTATGTAGTCTAAAATAGGATTCCCCGTATCTTTTATGAAGAAATATACTCCGAGAAGAGCCTGAAAACAACGAGAACATATTTTTTTGGCGTGCCATCTATTGAGTAAGGTAAAGAAAATAAAGTAATAATAAAGTTTCTCAGAGTTCGTATAGATGGCACTGTTGTTCCATTTCTAGGATTCCGTAGTTAAATAGCAAAAGCTGAATGTTTTACACCCGGTTTACAAAGGCTGATCAAATCATTCACCTAACAGAACTTTGATTTTGACCGTGCTGTCAAATCTATTCGAGTTTCTGAAAAGTTATTTGGTGAAAAAAATATGAATCTCTGATCTAATTTGTGAAAAATTGTTTCTTACTAATTGACACACCATTTGACGATAGAGTTATCTATGAATCTTCCAGAAAATCAAAATAGCGTTTAACATACGATTTCATTTTAACTTTGGTAGCCTTGTTAACTAACAGGTGTGTCAAATCAAAAGCGTTGGCCACGCTTTTAGCAACTCAATTCAAAATTAGAAACCAGGCGTTAATCTAGCATTTTAATCTTTATGTCGGTTTTCTCTGATACAGTGGTAACGACCCGGCCGAACTGGCCTATAAGAAGCAAGACCTATAGAAAAAACTCTCTACAGCGTGGCTCTACCACTCATAAATATTTCATTATTACCACTTATTATTTACGCTATTTCTATATGAAATTGCATAAAATGGTATGGCATCCCTCAAGTATTGTTCCTTTTCAACCTCAAATTCCACCACCATTTTAATAAAAATCCTTAGTCATACTTAAATATACTTGATGATCAATTTAACTTACCATACTTAAAGAACAAGATGCTGTGGACCATAACAGCAAAGTCTTCCTTCCAAACCGTTCAATGTAAAACGGAGTTACACTGCCGATATTTTGGGTAATTCCTAACACAATTGCAGCTACATGAGGCTTAACTAAATAATTCCTTCCACTACTAAAAATAAGTGTGCAGAAGAATATCATTGAAATCACTCCGCTCATCTGTTGCAATATGGACAGGGTTAATGTGATAGCCAACCCTTTTCTATTGCTTTTGACCGTAAATAACTCCCTCCATTCATTTGATGTCTCTGGCCAGAGCCAAAGTACGTTCATATTCGTTGATAGTACTTCTTCTACGTTGTCTTCTCTTCCGAGTGCCAGTAGTGTCTCTATTGCTTCGTTCTCTTTCCCTGCAAAATAATAGATGCTGTATAAAAACTATTTTACTTTAGATGATTGTTTATCTATTTTTTCAACATACTTATGAAAAACTTAATTACTAGATTTACTATTTGGACTAATATCACTTATTTGGATTTATTTTTTATAAATAAAAACCCAACATCACTTTTACCCGACCCGGGGATCGAACCGAGACCTCAGCACAGCAGTCGTACCGCGTGCGTAATGCAACTGCACCACCGAGTTAGTGTGATAGTTATGTTATTATATAATTAACCTACCTTTTAAAACTTTATATATAGGACTCTCTGGTATAAACATGATACCGATGATGTTAGCTGCAGCAATACCACATCCTAAATAGCATGTAGTCCTATAAGAAACAAAAGACCCAACTGTGTATACGATGAAGGTGCCTACAGTACTTATTACTCCAGTAACTATTAAGAATACCCTTCTGCTGTCTGATGATCTGTAATAAAAAGATTTTCATTTATTACATATTACAGTATACAGTTATGTCCGAACTCGTAGAACAAAAGTTGTTCCTTATGGGGTTAGCTATCTAGTCCTGCGAGGTTGTTGGTGGTTTAAAAGTAACCCTGTATACAGGCATATTATTTAGAAAGTCAAGTTAAGTATTGCAATATTAATTTATGAGCATAAATATAATGAATGTTAATAGATAGAAGATATTGTAATTGGGTGTTAATATGTCAATGTATTTTAACCCATAAGTAAAAATTGGGATATTAATTTCATTTTGATAAATTCATTAGCTTAAATCTGCGCCACCGAGGCAGTCCTTAGTAGGCAATAATAATTCTTCAATAGTACTTACACAATTTCTCCTATATAAAGTAGGTTTACAACAAAAATAATCCCTGTTCCTAGACCACACAATATTCTTCCGAAAATCATGAGAGCTAAGTTGCTGGCATGAGCGAGTATATAGAATGAAATAAGAGAAACAATGCCCCCTAAAAGTAGACATGGCCTTCGTCCTTTTGAGTCTGAAATGTATGCAGCTATTGACGGACCTGTAATACATAATGACACATACAATATTGTTTTTTATTCATCCTATTAATATTATAAATGTGAAAGTTTGTTTGTTTGGATGTTTGTACGTCAATCACGCTGAAACTACTGAACGGATTTAGATGAAATTTGGTATACAGACAGGGTATGAGCTGACTTGGGTGATAGGCTACTTTTATCCCGGAAAAAGCAGATCACGCGGGCGGAGCCGCGAGGAAAAGCTAGTAATAAATAAAAGTGTATAAACCAATTTATTTATCTTTCGAAGTTTCGACAAAGTTGCGTCGGCCATGATCATTGGTTGACTGATTAGTGGCGTCTTCGTCAAGTGGAGATTTTTGTTTTTATAATGGGTGTTTAGTGGAGATGGTTGTGGCAACTACCATCATTTTATCATTACTTTCATGTAATTTGGTGGATGGGTAACTGGAAGTTAAAACCCCCGCGCTTGCACCCAACTCCTGTTACCGAACTCGGTGCTTGCTGCGAAACTTAGATTTCGTGACTGAAATAGGAATAAGACCCCTGTCTTATGCATTTATTTTGTGCATCCCTATGCACTTGGGCGCCTTCTCGATCGAGAGCCATATTGAGAATAACTTCCAATGTCAGGAAACATATTAGTGATTTATTTAATCAAACAACTATTTTTTTAAAATAATATATTTACCTGGTATAGTGCCAAGGTACAGTGCAGACCCGACCCATGAAATCTCTTCCTCTGTGATATTTTGATGTCGTGAAGACGTTTTAGATCCATATATCTGGAGACCAATTGGCGCAGTCCACCCCAGTCCGTAGCCAACTAACAACTGCCCTATGTATACTGGAATTATAATTGAACGTAGTTACGCAAACAAGAACCAACCCACAGCATGTTCGAATGGAGATACTGATGTTGTTTTGCTAAATTCATTAATTTAAATTGATATTAATATTGAGATTAACATCTTATAGCTTAGGGTGACGAGCGCAGTTCAGTGCCATACAGTGCTTTGTAATTCAATGTTCTGTATGGTGTTACATCTCTTTATGGGCAGGCGTTGTGGGCGACTTGCACGTCTTGTCATTCAATGAAATTTAAAAAAAATAATGAATGTAACCCGAAGTCTGATTGTACCCGGGATGGCGATAGGCTCGCATTCTATCACATCATAAGACGGAAATACGTTCCGTGAAATGTGAGTGTACTGGTAACATATCTGTCTACCACTTCGGGGATTACAGGCGTGAGTGCGTATGTATGAACGAAAAGTGACTAAAAGTGGCAATAAAACTTTACGAATCAAAATAATTCTTACTGCATGCCACTATAGGCAGTTGTTTCCTCCAGTGTTTATCCATTTTGTAAGTATAAACTTGTCAATCATCCAAGAATGCCATTTATTTATATTTATCTTTTCATTCACAATGGTTTTTAGTTATAAAATTATCGTCTATAATCCAGAATTAATGAAGAGCGAACTCAAATTGATTTAAAATTTTAATAATACTTCATTACTATGATGTTGTTGTAATACTATAAATAAAATTTTTAAGTTAGATTCAACAGTAGGTCTAGATGTCTGCTATTATCTTATCTATACTAGAGGAGGTTTGGGATAATTGGATAGTACTGACATATCGTATTGGGCTACAAACATCTTGGAACAAAGCCAACCTTAACTACACGTAAACTTTTTTTATCCGGGCACGGCAAAGTGACTGCACTAAAACTGATGGTAAGTGCGGCGCAGTCCAAAACAATAAGTTTATCGATCACCAGAATCATGCCAGCTTGTATAATGCTTATCCACATTCCGAAGAGGGTAGAAGCAAATCGAAGGGCCTGCAACAGGACAGGCGGATGACTGATGCAACCATAGGGATACAAGGATGTACCCCTATACCCGCCTCAACCAACCATCAAGTCATGTCGCAAGGGGTACATCCTTCTATCTTTGTGCTCGCGACGGTCATCCGCCTGTCCTGTCGCAGGCCCTTCGATATAGACCGATTGATGATTCAGGTGACCACCGATAAACTCATTGGTTGACGATAGTTGCTGGTTTTTTGGACTGCACTGCGCTTATCATAGTGTAGTGCAGTCACTTTGCCGTGGACGGATAAAAAAAATATAACAAATTGGTCACTTCGACCCATATTTCCCCTATCAACCAATTTATCAGGCCGATAAGATGTAGAGTATATATCTGTTTTGTCATAATATTATGGAATACACTTCTATTTTGCAATTAATTTAAGAGATGGTATAAGACGTAAATTTTTATGATGCTCAGTAATTTTCAATAATTAAACTTAAATTTACATGCCATATTGCTGAAGCAATAGCGAAAGTGGTGGTATCTACCCAGACGTACCCTTGCATGCAAGGCAGTTACCTTCTAGTAAAATTACGTTATATCTATCATAAATGAATTACAATAATCTGTAGTCAAAGAACTACACTGTAGACAATTTGTCTACAGCATCAATGGGCCGGCTCGACCGTGTCGTTACTACTATCTCACAGAATACTGGCGTAAAGTAGCTGCTTGCTACTGGACCGCACTGCGCTGCGCTGCGTTCCACTGCGCTCCACTCCACTCCACTGGTCTGCGGACTGGTCTGTGTCGAGTCGAGTCGAGAGAAAAATAAATTTATACTCAAGTTATAAGTTTTCATTACTATCGGCAGTCCCTATGTTTTTATTAGTATAAGAATGTCTAACAATAACATTTAGAATACAAATGGGAATTTCGAGTCCTAATAAAAACGGATGGTGCCTAGGCAATAGAGCAGAATCACTCGATGGAACTCCGCAATTGTTTGATCACGCAATCCTAATTCCCTCAGACACTGAAATTGCTGTATCCATTACCGACTTCTATATCTCGAATATTTTCCATAGAATCCTGAATTTCGGTTCTCCATTGTAATTGACTTAAAAAGAGGAGTGTACGAATTGGACTATTTTTTATATCCGCTAAATACGGACTGGATTTTAACCGACTTTAAAAAAGAAGGAGGTTCTCAATTCGATGCGTATAATAGATACCTTCATTTAATTCATAGACCACGACTTTCAACCTCTCATACAAATAGTACTGCGACTACTTTGCGTTGATGTTTCCCGGATTCAGTTCATATGAAGTTTGTTATACTCTTACTGCTAAGTTCCGTGTAGCTAGAGTGATTATTTGATGCCTTCGTATTACCAACGCACATACATTTGCGGTAGAGTGGATTGTATGAACAAGAGTAAATAATACTAGTTTGTGTTCGGACTGTTGACTGTTCTTAACTTAGGCCCCTACTCCTGAAAAAACGAGCTGCAACGAGTGTATCATGCCAACAAAAAATTCAAATTAATCACAGCATAAGCAACGATATCTCTCTCTTGCTGTGCTCTACGGGGAGTGATAACTCAGACTGTCGAGACGAAAGTCGCAGGTTCGAAATCAGCCCAAAGAGCATGCGTCTCTAACTTTTCTAAGTTATGAGTGTAATAATTATTGATTATGGCATGCTTTACCGGCGAAGGAAACATCGTGAGGAAACCTGCATATCTAGGAATTTCGCCACATGAATTGTTTGCCAGAAAGTTTGCCAACCCGCATTAGGCCAGCGTGGTGGACTAAGGCCTCACCCCTCTCATTCAGTAGAAGAGGCCCGTGCCCAGCAGTGGGTCGTGTATTATACAGAGCAAGTATTATATTTATGAATCATAGAACACAAAAACTCAAACATTGTTACGTCGGGTTGGATTTCTCAATAAATGGTTTTCCAATGCAGTCCTGACTTTTATCACTTTCATTTCATTTAGCTTTAACCTTTATAGATTTTGCATTCGCTCGATGTGCCGTCCCGTTATTTGCATGCGCCAATACTTATTCTAACTACTTAAAGCTATGGAGGTTATAAATGTATCACATTGGACCTTAGACTATTATTCCTTGATCATTGTATTGGACTCTCATAAAAGCAAAACAGCACTCACTTAAAAAAACGTCAGGAACTACTTACAGTCAGATCTAATTTATTTGTGAGGAGTGTCTCTAAAAGTGTATCGCTGGTGGGAGGATACTTGTATCTGACCGGATAGCGACCACCGTACACTGGTGCGAAAACCTGCCATAGTGGCCCACCTTGTGTGGGTCGCGTTCCAGGGTCAGCCAGTGTATATCCGGTTCTCCCCAGGGGGCTTGCCCCCTGATCCTAACCCTTTTCCTATCCCTTTTTCCTTCCCCTCCCCCTTGGCCCTTTTACAGGCCGGCATGATATTGCCGACCTACGATGGACACATTGTTTATCGTTGGTCGACACTATTCTTGGATTGCGCTACACTTACCATCAGGTGTAGCGTAGTCACTTTGCCGAGCCAGGATAAAAAAAAAGTGCATCTCTACCTGTGACATTTCAAAGCGAGAGGCATGAACTGTTAGAAATGCGTGATAAACTTTCAAGTGTGGATTGTTATCAATCATTACCTAACTAATGTCACGGAGCGATTCTGAAATCCCGTAACATTAATAGACCTATTTACGCAAACAGGAACCAACCCACAGCAGGTTCAAACGGAGATACTGATTTAGTTTTGCTAGATTCATTAGTTTAAATTGATATTAATACTGCATTTTTTTACAAAATCGTACATGGAATATATTTCACGCCCAATTTAAAAAAAACTACGAGATAAAATTAGTTTAAATTATTGAATTTTGCAAAAAAAAATCATTATCTCCCTTTGAACTTGCTGTGGGTTGGTTCCTGTTTGCGTAAGTAGGTACATTTTACCGTGTCATGTCATTTTGGAATTGTTTTATTTTTCTCACAGATAATACAGTGAATGTTACGACTCTCGTCCTCAAATCCGTATGACAGTCACGCATATCAATGTGGCAAAATGTCACGGAAATACAGACCCTTATCATCCGGGGGTTTAGCACATGCTACGCGACATATGAGGCGAGCGAAAGAGATAACTGTCGACGACAAATATATTGGGGAGAAGTAACGTTCTAAAAATGACGTCATCATGTTAGGATTCGTAGACAAAATAGCAGAGAGGTTGAAAGTATTTCCTCTACTTTATCTCTATTTTTGATTTAACAAGTCAAGTCTTTTATGCAACCATGTCAGCTTCGATATACATAATATAGTGATAACTAGATAAAACCGGATTTTCGCCACAAAATAAATTGTCAAAATTGAGTGGTAGAGCCACGCTGTACACAGTTTTGTCTACAGCATGAATGGGCTGGCTCGACCGGATCGTTACCACTGTCTCACAGAAAACCGACGTAAAGTAGCGGCTTGCCGCTGCGTTTCGTACGGTGAGTGAGATCATCGGAAGCCCAAATCCCCTCTCCTTCCCAATCCCTAATTACCCCTTTCCTTTAGGGTCGGCAACGCGCCCATGATTCTTCTGGAGGTGGGCGTACATGAGCGGTGGAGATCACTTACCATCAGGTGACCCACTTGCTCGTTTGTCGGCCTATGCCATTAAAAACAAAAGGCTGTAGTAGTTACACCTCTGCCTACCCTTCGGGGATTACAGGCGTGAGTGCGTATGTATATTTTTAAAATATATTCTATGGTGAGGCCCGGCCGAAATCGCTGAGAAAGCCAATAAACTAAGAATAAGCAATAACAGGCTAACGATATTATTAAAAAACAACACAAAGGTTGTATTACATTTAAAACCCGTGTAAAAGGTCAGCAAATTTTGCAATATAAAACGAGATTTGAAATCGCAGATCCAGTGTGTTTTGAACTTAAAGATTGCAGAAATAACGCTTTTATTGAATAACTAGCGACCCGCGCCGGCTTCGCACGGGTAAAAATATGTTTGTTACGACATCATATTCTGCCGTCATGACTAAGAATGCAGTAATCGCAAAATGGCAGTTACGAGATAAACGCAAAAAACATATTTCATATCACCTGAGCAAGATGTTCGTATTTTATTGGTCATTTTATATATCTAAAAATTCGGAAAAAAATCAAGCTTTTACAAGATAATTTTCCTTTATTTAATTTGCTAATATATGCAATTATAATACGTATTACTGCGTTTTCGTTTAGTATCAGGTCGTTTCCGAGTCACAGGATACTAAAACTAAATGCAGCACTTGCGCGTATTACTGCATTATGTCTTAGCACAAGTCGATTACTGCATTTTTTTAATAATTATAGCCATTATTATATGCTCGGAACTAAGTTGAAGTGAACTGTGGCTTCTCAAGGACTTATACGGATTACAGGTTAAGTCGACCTAGATCTATTTTGTTTTTATACCCAAGTGGTAGGTTTCATGGTTAAGGACTATTATTTTTTACTACTTCCCGGAAGCATTATATCAAGGTTTTTTTCTAAGAATTGTGATATCACCCTAGCTTGTTATACCTTATTGGATAGCTAAAGAAACGTAGATATTATTTAGTGCATCTGCAGCATGGCTGTCATAGACTTTTTTTTAAATATTTGTACAAGAACAAAAAGTTTTTACAAATTAATTTCTTTTTTTAACTATCAATCGTCCATTGCGACCCAGTTGGGAAATTTACATGTGGTTTTTGTGTTGAAAGTAATAAACAAACTTATTTACTATACAAAAATCGCATAAACAAATAAATTCGAGACACAAAACACAAAATAAAGAAGAGAATAGGCAAAAAATCGGTACTTTTTTTACGAAAATCTTCAAAGTCGAATATTTTGAGAACGTTAGGTTTGGGATAGGGTGTTTCATAGTAAAATCAGTCAAGAATGATGGAAACTATAATCTCTTAACGGATCTAGGTCGACCTAACCTGTAACCCAGTAGGTAATGTTTAATACTGCGTTTTTTCTTATCATTGAAGCAGTTTTTATGCAAGTACGGCGAAAATCATTACATAAAAAACATACTTCGAGTGAATTTTTTTATGAAAATATATTTTTCTCATGTACATGAACCTCTTGGGATGCCATTTCTGGAAAAAAGTGAAAATCTCAAAAATATCGATTACTGCATTCTTTGTTATCAGGGCAGTATTACAATTAATCATCTTTCTTATCTTCTGCTCGGTTGCAAAAATTGTCAAGGTGATGGCAGTGGCGTAGCTAGCACGGGTGACACCCGGGATGGATTTGATTTGGGTTACACCCCAAGAATGAAAACTTTAAAATTAAATTTTTAATGTATTTTAACAGATTTCGAAAAAAGCGGAGGTTCCCAATTTTTTTATATTTACTTCGGGTTATTTCAGGTCAGGTGTCACCCCAAAGCCGGAGTCACCCGAGGCGATTTATTTTTATATTCCTTTTTTTAAGTAAGTTAATAAAACACAAGACATTACTTCGTTTATTTATTGTTGCACTATAAGTAAACATAAATATAGCTTTGGTAAATCTTTAATTTCAGAACTAAAGATCGAAATTATCCTTTAACGATTTCAGATACTAAATTCTAAAGACTTATTTTAATACTGATGAAGAAGTCCAACATCATCATCACCATTCGTAAATCTATAATTGCTACTAAAACTAGATCCGATAACATTATCTCCCCAATAGTTCCTGAATCTCATGTAGACTCCGTCCTTTGGTCTCCGGAACAAATTTGTAAGTAAATAAAAACGCCACGATACAGAAGAAGGAGAAAATCCAGAATGTGACATCACCACCGAAGTGTTTCACCATAAAAGTGAACCCTGCTGCAATTCCAAAGCCGATAAGCCAAGCCGTTGTCATGGAAACAGCTGATCCGGTGCTCCGAGCATTCCCCGCGAACATTTCTCCAACGAGAGCACTGGGCATCGTTCCAAAACCTAAAAAGAAGTTTTATCAGTTGAAAATCGAATATTGATTTCAGATTACCATTGGAGTGGAAATAGCATTCTTATTGACTTAGGCGAAATAACTTTTTATGAGTGCAAGAGATGAGGCCTTTCATGTTCTATCGTTTTTTGTGAAATGATCTCTTTATAGAGCCTAAGTTTAAATTTGTAACATTTATTCGGTTAAGCTAATTTTGTTTCTAAGAAATCACTACTGTAATCAGTACCGTTGGTTGTTAAACCAAAAAAGAAACCAACCCACAGCAAGTTCAAATGGATGAATGGAAATGGAATGGATACTGATATTGTTTTGCTAAACTTATTAATTTAAATTAATTTTAATACCGTATTTTTTTGCAAAATCGTACATAGAATTTATTTAATGCTCGATTTTTCAAAAAGTTACGAGATAAAATTAGTTTAAACTATTGAATTTAGTAAAACAAAATCAGTATCTCCATTTGAGCTTAATGTGTGTTGGTTCATTTTTGCGTAACTAGGTTCAGTTTATTTAGAAGTTCGCCCAGGTGTAAACGTATATGTAAGCCACTAACTTAGCCTGCAAGTGTTACAAATTATAGCGAGTCGGGCCAAATAGTATCAAAAAAGTCGGAAATAGGACTTCAAGCCTATAAATCAAGTTAATATAGAAAGCATAGGTCGACTAAAAGAAAGTTTATGAGTGGTAGAGCCATGCTGTAGGCAGTTTTATTTACATCATGAATGGGCCGGTTCGACCGGGTCGTTACCACTGTCTCACAAAAAAACAACGTAAAGTAGCGGCTTACTGCTGCGTTTCGTACGGTGATTGAGATATCCGGAGGCCCAAATCTCCCTCCCTTTCCCAATCCCTTAATTAATCCCTTTAAGGACTGTAACGCGCCTACGGTTCTTCTAGTATTGTAGGCGTACATGGGCGGTGGAGATCAATTACCATCAGGTGAGTTGCTTGCTCGTTTGCCGGTATATGCTATAAAAAAGTTACCTAGTTCATAAAAGAAGAAGTACATAATAAGACCCATTAACGGCAGCCAGCCGATCTCTCCAACTAAATAACTTTCCACGCGACGCAAGTAGAAGAAAGCACCAAGTACCAACTGAAAAAGAAATAAAGAGAAACAATAAATAATCACTATTACACTACCAACACAATAAATACAAAAACACATTCTCTTGAGTTCTTAATATGAAATATAGAAGGAAAGACATAGAAGGAAAGTCAGATGTTGTGGTAACCAGGAATTATGAGGATTTTTTGAGATTTCCACTATATGGTTTCATGTAACGTGATGCACGTCATATTTTTTTTTTGTATGATTGATTGACGAGACGACCAAGGCACTCGCCTGATGGTAAGCGCCACGCCTGCCCATAAACAGAACAACACCACACAGAACTTTGAATTACAAAACACTGCATGGCACTGAACTGCGCTCGTCATCCGTAAGACATAAAATGTTAAGCCTCATAATACCCAGTAATTTCACTGATTTCAATGTCCTTCAAACCGAAACACAACAGTGCTTACACACTGTTGTATGGCGGCAGAAATATACAAAGCGGTGGTACCAACCCAGATGGCCTCGACACGAGGGACCTACCACCTTGTAAATGTTCTATATTGGTTATCTGGTTATCTCACTGGTGATGCCAGCATAGCCAAAAATTATGTTGAGTGTCATGTATTGTTACTGGTACCTTAGTTACTGCCTTGTAAATAGATGGGATTTTAATATAATATTCTATTCAATGATGTAGACAGGTACATACCGATCTAAGGCAATCAATTTCATACAAGCAATTAAATTTACATTCAAATTCAAAATGTTTATTTATGAGATCCCGATCTCATAAATAAACATTTGCAGACATTGGTCTTAAATTGTAGTGGTAAGGTTCGTCGAAATCTGTTTCTGGATTTAAATATATAGAAAAAAGTAGCTTGTCGTGATTAAAATTAATAATAGTAATGAGTGGTAGAGCCTAGCTGTAGACATTTTTGTCTATAGAATGAATGGGCCGGCTCGACGTGGCCATTACCAATGTCTCACAGAAAATCGACGTAAAGTAGCGGCTTGCCGCTGCGTTTCGTACGACGAATGAGATGTCTGGAGGCCCAAATCCCCCTCTCCTTTAATCCCTTAATTGTGTTGTGTGTGTATCCCTTTATTAAGATTGCAACACTATTGATAGTAAGGAAATCTGTCTGCAAATTGAACAGCCATTAAAGTGCAGGATACAGCTTTCTTTAGATTTCATGCCGGTTATAGCGCGAATGTGTCTTTTGGCCTATGAATTACAAAATGATTAAAGTATTTTGAAATTATCTTGATCTGTTACAGCATAAGGTGTTAAGTTTCATGCGATTTCGATGTATTTCAGTTTGGAGGACATTCAAGCTAAATAACCGCGCATTATGAGAGCTGATTTACGTCGGGTTGATGAGAGCAATGCATCGCTTTGCCATTTAAACTGAGCGGCGTTGTCTAATTATGGAATGGTGTAGTACTAGGCGACGTTTTATCATTTAGGTGAATAATTAATATTCTTACCAAACTAAAGGAGCAGCAGGCGGTAGATACGAGCAACAATATCCTCCGACCAGAACGATCCACAACAGTGGGCGCTATCATACTGGCGATCAATCGAGTTGTGCCCACGATGATTGTGGCGAGGTCTGGCCTGGAATCGGGATTTTAACGTTAATTATGATTCAAGTCTTTCGACATTTGGTGGATTTGATACCGAGCTATCTAACCAAAATGTTCTGATAATTAAAAACTCCTGAGAACTGAGACACTGAAAACTGGCAAAACATTTCATTAAAATCTTCAAAACAACATAGATTATAACAAATGACATTATTTTGACATGAAAAATTTTGTAACAGAGATCAGTCCGGAGTCATTAATATTATCGGTTAAAGTTAATTGAAACGTACCAACTTCAAAAATAACTCTACTATATGTCATGTAAAAAGCGAAGGTATTGTTTTTTGTGACCTTAAAATGTAAATTCTACAAGTAGGTGTTTGGTAATTGATAATTTTTGGAGTTTGTAAACTTGTTTTTGTTAATCAATTTTAATAGGTTAACCAAAGAGTTTCCAATTATTTTATCTAGCATACTCAAGTCATCGGACCTGGACCGAATTCATCTGCGTGTGGCTAGTTCTGATATCTCTTTTTACTTTTTTTTATAGCAGAAGCTGGCAAATGATTGTGTGTTAATGTAAGTGATCTATGTCGCCCATGAATGCCTCTATTACCAGAAAAATCATGGATGCGTTACCAATCTTTAAGCAAAAGGATAATTGAGAGATTAGGAAGAACAATGGGTTTTATAAAGATGTCCATTTTACCTGATAGAAGATCCAGCAAGCTGGAATATTGTTGTCGTAAAGAACAGACATGCAGCGACTCCACTCAACTGCTGTAAAGTACAGAGGGAGAGTGTGATAAATAGCGACTTCCTATTGGCTTTTACAGTGAATATCTTCTTCCAGACTTTCCAAGTCTGACCCTCGTTGGGGTTCGTACCGCGAACTGATTCGAAGACATGATCCAAATCATCCAGTCTGCCGAGGTAGCGAAGTATTTCTTTGGCTTCCCTTTGTTTACCTGGATAAAGTAGATTGAGTTAAAGAATTGTATTTCATGGGTAACAGTCTTGTTCATGTTTAAGAGATGCCGACATTATTTCTTATGTCTCCAAAATTCTGAAAATACTAATTATAAATTACCTCCCAATTGTATAATCTGTTTTACTATGGGGCATCCTCATCTATTATTGAGAGGGCTTAAGTCTTAGTCACCGCACTCTCCTAATGAGGGTTGGCAGAATTTACATACCTTCGAATTTCTTGAGGAGAAATTCTCAGGTATGCAGGTTTCCTTACGTAGTGGACTAAGGCCTAACACCTCTCATTCAGTATATGAGGCCTGTGACCAACAATGGGGCGTGTATTATACAGGACTTGTACTATATTATTATCATAATATGTCGCCAGAAGATACAAACCTTTTATAGCGTAGTAAACAGGTGACTCCGGTATGAAAAGAATGCCCACCAGATGGACAATGTTGACGACCAAGGCAATGTAACCCGTCGCAGCGTATGATACAAAAGGACCAATAGCGTAAGCTGCTAGCGTGCCGAATATACCCACTATGGATGTCGAGGTAAGTAGGATCCCCCGAATTTTTGGTGAACTAAAAGAAAGGTTTTCGCTAATAAATCTCAATTTGAAAACGAATTGGTATTAATTAGTTTTTGATATAAAAAACGCTGGCAACTTCTTAAAAACTACTAACCAAATCTTCCAAAATCATAATCGTGATAAAAAAGGAGATTGCGCCGACCCCACTGCGAGTGGAATAGGGGTAGGTGGAAGAAGAAAAAGAAGAAAGAAAAAACGCTGTCAAATAGATTGGTGAATTGCTAATCTTTTTAGTGACAAGATTTAGTAGATTCTGTTATTTTTTCGCATTCTACGGATTTCGCACTCTTTTTACGTCGTCTTTGAAACGGTTGTAGTGACCCGGTCGAGCCGGCCCATTCATGCTGCAGACGTAACCGTGTTGAGCAAGAGCGTGAATAATTGAGTAGGGACACACTCAATTATTTATGTAAGTCAAATTACAGATATGCTAATGAACAAAAAACAACCTAAAATACAAATTTACATGTAATTTGTATTTTTTGTTAAACAAGTTTGTCAACTGCTGAATTTGATTAGATAATTAGTTATTATTGAAACTATGTTTAAAATGTCTTTGGTATTATCACTTTCAGAAGAAAATGTTGTCTATGACACCATTTTGTGAAAAAATAATACGGTTATCGCTTTGTATTCTCTGTGTTTGCCCACGAGTAATCTAGGGTTAATGCATTTACTTTTAAACTAGGATACAGTAAAAAACAAAAGTAAACAAATAAATATACGTATAATAAATCATGATACTCTGCATACAATACATATTTTCATCAGTATATTTAATTAAGTGTATTGTATATTGTTAGTATATTGTATTTTACAAGGTGGTAGGTCCCTCGTAAGCGAGAGGCTGTCTGGTCGGTACCACCGCTTTGTCTATTTCTGCCAAGCAACAGTGTGTAAACACTGTTGTGTTTCGGTTTGAAGGAAATTGAAGCAAGTGAAATTACTGGGCATTATGAGACTTAACATCTTATGTGTCGGGGTGACGAGCGCAGTTCAGTGCCATGCAGTGGTTTGTAATTTAAAGTTCTGTGTGGTGTTGCTTCTGTTTATGGGCAGGTATGGCGCTTACCATCAGACAAGCGCCTTGCTCGTCTCGTCATTTAATCCGATAAAAAAAAGAAAGTAAACCTGAAATATAGAACAATAATAAGTACGGTTAACACCCCTTCTTACAGCACCCCACTTTTTTGTCGATTAAAATACAAGTACTTACGATATTTCCCCGATGTACACCAAGTTACTGACTGTCACCATACCCATGCCCAGACCACTTATAATCCTTATGGCGTATACCATGGAAATATTTGTGGTGGTCACTATAAGAATTAATGATGTGAGGTTCAACAATCCACCCGCAAACAGGCACGGCTTACGACCAACAATGTTCGATACGTAGCTTGGTATATATGGTCCTGAAAAAATGCAGTTTGATGATTTGGATTCTCTATTTTGAACCTTAATATAAATCTATTTATTTGAACTTTAAGCAGCGATAGCTCAGAGGGGAGTAGTACGGACTGTCGAGACGAAAGTCGCAGGTTCGAAACCAGCCCCAAGATCATACACCTCTGACTTTTCTAAGTTAAGTGTATTTTAATTGCTAATTATCGCTTGCTTTAACGGTGAATAACATCGTGAGGAAACATGCATATCAGAGAACTCGATAAGATTTTTCGATGGTATGTGAAGTCTGTCAACTCACATTAGGCCAGCGTGGTGGACTAAGGCCCAGTACCTCTCATTCAATAGAGAAGGCCCGTGCTCTGCAGTGGGACGTATATAATACAGGGCTAGTATTATTATTATTATATTTAAACTTTATTATACAAGGAGTACAGGACAGAACACTAAAATGTAACTGAGATGAGAAGTACAATTAGCAGCCTTATCGCTCAAGGCAATGTCTTACAGACAACCATAAATTTTATAAGTATAGTGTAAGTAAGCCAGGACAGGCCACGTGCCGACTGTGATGCAATAGGCCGCGGGTTCGTACCTGCACCGAGACACAATGTTTGCGTGATCCACAAATATTTCAGGTCTGGACACATAACTTTGAAAATCCAGAGGTGTGTCTTGACTTTTCTGGGTCACACGTTTGTCTCAGGACGGTTCGGAACCCGCAGCCCCCTGTTTCAGCGTCGGCTACTCGCCCAAAGCGCCACGGAGGCTGGCTTATAAATGGTGCAAATTTCCTACACAATGTCACAGCCGGCTGCGATATAATTAGAATAAAACACATACCGACTATAGCTCCTATGTATAGCAGTGACCCGATCATAGAGACTTCAAACTCTGTTATAATATGTGGAAGTGGGGACTGGTTGGGATCTTGTAACTTCGGGATAGTGGGTGCCGACCACCCTACACTGTATCCGTCAATAAACTGCCCTATATTTACTAAAAAATATAAAAAATATTTAATATTTTGTTTGTATCATTGAGCTGGTGGTAGGATATTCTTATCCGCCTGGATAGCGACCACCGTACACATGATGTTAAAACCTGCCATAGTGATCCACACGACTTGTGTGGATCGCGTTCAGCCAGTGTATATCCGGTTTTCCTGAGGGGCTTGCGACATGACTTGATGATTGGTTTGCGCGGGTATAAGGGTACATCCTTGTATCCCTGTACCTGCATCGGTCATTCGCCTGTCCTGTCGCAGGGCCCTCGATTTGCGTCTTCCCTGTTCGAAGAGGGAAGAAGCATTTATACAGGCTGGCATGATTCTGGTAACCACCGATAAACTCATTGTCGGTGGTCGCTAGTTTCTTTAACTGCACGTCGCTTACCATCAGGTGTAGTGCAGTCACTTTGTCGAGCTCAGATAAAAAAAAACTTGAAAGGGTAGGCACCTCTTTGGCCTCCTTCATTGTCATTATATTCTTCATGCATGCACGTCGGTTTAGGGTACTTCTGACCTGGCCTTTCTCGAGAATATCTTCGACTTTATCTAAATAAGTTCGCCGAGGCCTTCCATCGAAACCATTCACATAATAAAACATAATTCTCCAATATAAAAAAAAACTTACCACAAGCCACAATTAAGAGCTGAGTTCGTACATTCATTGTTAATTATCTATTTACACTAATAAGAAACTAAGTCAGGTTCCGCGTGAACCGAATTTTATTTTCGAACCCGTTTATAAAAACAATTCACGACTAACTAACGAAGTGCTTCGGTTACTTTTTCCTGCTAATCTAACATTAACTGTAACATTGCCGTGTGGTCTACACGACCCAACATTTTATTTTTAATAATTTTATATGTTTTTTTTTCAACTTTTTATTTTATTTATATGGATAATCCGTCTTTATAAAGCTGCAAGAAACACAACCGACTAAATACGATACTAAAGAAGTTCTACGGTTATTGAAAAATACCTGCTAATTAAACTATAAAGGTATTAAAATAACACTAATATTATAAATGTGAAAGTTTGTTTGTTTGGACGTTTGTCCGTCAATCACGCTGAAACTGCTGAACGGATTTTGATGAAATTTGATATACAGACAGAGTATGAGCTGACTTGGGTGATAGGCTACTTTTTATCCCGGTAAAAGCAGATCACGCAGGCGGTGCCGCGAGCAAAAGCAAGTATTAAATATTTCCTTTCATAATTATATATCGCCTCATAAATAAGTTTTATACTTGAATCGGAAAGTGTTTTTGAAATATGATCATTAATAACAATGCATGGTATGTTTACATGTACATAGTGACGGCTCAGCGTTTTTAATTTTAAATTCGCACCTATTACAAAATGTTGTTACTTTACGAAGTAAAGATTTTGCTGGTGGTAGGATTCATATCCGCCCGGATAGCGACCACCGTACACATGTTAAAACCTCCCATAGTGATATACACCTTGTGTGGATCGTGTTCCAGGATTAGCCATTATATATCCTATTCTCTGAAGAGGCTTGCGACAGGACTTGACGGTTGGTTGGGGCGATTATAGGAGTGTATACTTGTGCCTGCATCCGTCATTGGTCTGTCCTGTCGCAGGCCCTTCAATTCTTTCCAGTTTCTTCCCTCTTCGGTGTCAAGAAAAGCATGTATATGGGCTGGCATGATTGTGGTGACCACCAATAAATTTATTATTTACCGTCTTACACAAGAGTTTCAGAGTTTTTTTTTAATTGTTTGTCGGTGGTTGCTAGTTTTTTTGAACTTCACTGCATCTTACATCAGGTGTAGTGCAGTCACTTTGCCGTGTTCGGATTAAAACTAAATTAGATTAAATAAATGCAGTCGTCCGTTCAACAACTACGAGCCAAATCTTTCTGTTACATGTTTTAAGATATGTTGCGCCAACCCCCCTGTGAATAGGATAAGTGCAGGTGGAAGAAGAATAAATAAAAGTAGTATTTTCTATAGCAGAGGCCGGAACGATCGCGGTCACGTGATGGTAATTTATCACCGCACAATGCTCACAATACTAGAAGAATTATGGGCTCTTTGCCGACCTTATATGAAAGGGATAATTAAGTGTTCGGGAAGAGGGGTTTTGGACATTCAGATATCTCACTGACAGTTCGAAATGTAGCAGCACGCCGCTACTCGATGTGGGTTTTCTGTAAGACAGTGGTATTAAGGTTCATGATCAGCATTCTACCACTTATAATTAATATCTGAATATACGAGTATGGTTAATAAACCCATGGTGAATTTCGTTTGTAATTATGTATCAGTGTTTTGAAACTCAAATAAGACATTTCAAAGGTAAATACCTACTTTAATGTATGAATGAAACATGTAACTAGGCCACGGCTTACATATGTTATTAATGACTATCTATTTTATTAACAATCGTGTCATTGCGTCACACCATAACCCTAGATAATAATTGTCAAACGAGCCTCTACGTATCGGCTTTGGCACTGCCTATTCTATAAGCGCGAAACGAAGCAGCGAAGTTTGGAACATAAAGTGCACTAGGTATAGAATAGCCATTACAATAACAATAATTTTGATTTATATTACTATGACAAAAATTAATTTGTAACTAAAACGTACTATGTGAAAAGTTATAGATTCTTTTCTATTTATGATTTTTTTTGAGTGGTAGAGCCACGCTGTAGACTGTTTTGTCTACAGCATGAATGGGCTGGCTCGACCGGGTCGTTACCACTGACTCACAGAAAACCGACGTAAAGTAGCGGCTTGCTGCTGCGTTTCGTACGGTGAGTGAGATATCCGGAAGCCCAAATCCCCTCCCCTTCACAATCCCTAATTATCCCTTTCCTTTAAGATCGGCAACGCGCCCATAATTCTTCTGATATTGTGGGCATACATGGGCGGTGGAGATCACTTACCATCAGGTGACCCACTTGCTCGTTTGCCGATCTATGCCATAAAAAAAAAAATTAAAAAAAAAACGTATAGAATAGCCATTACAATAATAATAATTTTGATTTATATTACTATGGCAAAAATTAATTTGTAACTGAAAACATACCTATGTGAAAAGTTATAGATATTTTTTCTATTTATTGTTGTCACTTCGACAGCTTCTGTGGCGCAGTGGGCTAGCAGCCGGCTGTGAAGAAAGAGACCGCGGGTTCGATTCCCGCACTAAGATAAATTTTCGATCGAGATGTTTCTTGTCCATGATTTACGAGGCCACGTCATATAATTCTTCTTTTAAACTGTATGACGCAGCCTCGTAAACAATAGCCTCCTATTATTATGAGTGGTAGAGCCACGCTGTAGACAGTCTTGTCTACAGCATGAATGGGCTGGTTCGACCGGGTCATTACCACTGTCTCACAGAAAACCTACGTAAAGTAGCGGCTTGCTGCTGCGTTTCGTATGGTGAGTGAGATATCCGGAAGCCTAAATCCCCTCCCCTTCCCAATCCCTAATTATCCCTTTCCTTTAAGGTCGGCAACGCGCCCATGATTCTTCTGGTGGTGGGCGTACATGGGCGGTGGAGATCACTTACCATCAGGTGAACCTTGCTCGTTTGCCGGCCTATACCATAAAAAAGAAATCATGTATGTGTCATGAGAATACTCTCTCTTCTCTCTTCTCCTCTAAATGTTTCTACATAAATTATTAATGTACCACCTAACACTTGCAAATGACTGTTCTCTTTATTTCTTCTATTTGAGAGATTTTGAGAAATGAGAAAACTCAAAAGGGATTGTATTAATATCTCACAGAAAACAAATTTAAATTGGCAGCATTATAGTGTTTACGCACTGTGTGCTCCGAATACAATACAACATAAAAATTATAGTAAAATTTATTAGCTCATCATCTCCTGTATTTCATTCAAGGTTTTTCCCTTAGTTTCAGGTATTACGAAGTACGTAAAAAGGAAAGCGATCACACAGGAGCCTCCGAAGAGCCAGAACGTGACATCACCACCCAGTTTAACCACCATAGAATTGAAGCCAGTTGTCAGTCCAAATCCAACAAGCCAGGTGAGTGTAATAGACATTGCTGATCCATTCGCTCGTACGTTTGCTCTAAACATTTCTCCTACTATTGCATTTGGGATTGTACCGAAACCTGAAAACAAGAGCTAAAATGCAGTTTTTGCCTACAGCAGACTAAAACTTCTTTCTTCTCACTTTTCCAGTAACTCCCGTTCATTTGGTGGCATGCCAGAGTCCGTCTCGGTAGGTACCACAGTTGTATCATCTTGGGATGCTATTTCTTTAAAATATGAGCTGCACCGAGATTTCGGAACTGAGTTCGTATTTCTCTATCAAGGTTATCTTCTATCAATTATAGAGGACGCAACCTGCACTGCAAGCTTCAATTCGAGTGACTCAAAGTCTGTTGTTTGATGCGAGACCATCAGGATAAAGGAACAGAAGGAACGACGAAGTGGGGGATAGCGTCTGTTTTTTTTTTTGAATGCTTTTGGAGGAGCCTTCGTAACTGACTCTAAAAACTGACTAGTTTACTGGCTATATATAAAATATAAAACTAAATTTATTAATTTTTTCCTCACCTGC
The DNA here is from genome assembly GCA_949126905.1 of Amorpha juglandis. Taxonomy (NCBI): domain Eukaryota; kingdom Metazoa; phylum Arthropoda; class Insecta; order Lepidoptera; family Sphingidae; genus Amorpha; species Amorpha juglandis. Next base: position 14,971,783 of record OX421373.1, on the reverse strand, counting down.
TTCGTAAGAGAAGAAGTAGATAATTAAAGCGACGAGAGGCAACCATCCAGCGTCTTTGATTGCTGGGCTGTTTATTCTAGTCAAATAAAAGTACGCACCGAGTAGACTCTACAAACAATAAAAATAAATGTGTATAATTTTAAGTAACGAATGCTTCATTATGTTAAATTAAAAAGACACTTTAGTAGTTGTATCAAAGCTGGTGAAACCAATGACCAAACCTTTAAGACAGTTTTATACGATACAGTAGTGCAGTCTTAATTGTGACTACCAATGTATATGTAATGTATACCGGGTGTAAGGTGTATTCCGAAACAGAATCAGTATTAAAACACTACATTTACATAAACGGTAAATGCTTTTCCTTTGCTGTTTATTTACTATTTTAGAAACTTAAGCCTGTAAAGTAAAGCGTATTAATGTTAAACGGGGGATCATTGATGCGCTGCGTCGTACAGCTGATTCCGAGCATCACCTATTTTTTTTTTATTTGCTGTACATTACGTATTTATAAAAATACGGTTCTAATCATTATTTTAATAAAAATCCATTGTATTTAATCGTCGAAACAAGACTGTGCGTGCGTGCGTAAAAATATAAAGACTTATATTGAGTTGTTTTTTTTGTGGTCTGTAATCACAAGCACTACCACTTGTCTTCATTTTTGGAACTGTTTCCCTAACACCCTGTAGACAAAACTGCCTTCGGTATCATTTTTAACTAAATTTCCTATGATATGAAAATCAACTTACTAAACTAACAGCACAAGTTATAGTCGAGATCAGCAAAAGTAACTTCCTGCCAGCCCTCTCAACAAACGTCAGCGCAATAATGCTTGACACCAACCGCGTTACTCCAATTATTATAGTAGCTAAATCAGGTTTGATTGAAGAACCAGCTAGTTCGAATATAGTTGTAGCGAAGAATAATACGACAGCCACACCACTCGTCTGTTGAAGTGTCCCTATAGTAAATGTTATGAAAAGTGACTTTCTGTTTGATTTTATAGTAAATATCTCTGTCCAGTCTTTGATTTTGTTGCTGTTTCTATGGATTACAAAGGTTTCCAAAACCTTTTTGAGGTCAGCTCCACGGCCGAGTAAGTTAAGGGTTTTCTCTGTTTTTATGACGTTTTCTGAAATAAATTGTAACTTTGTTTTAACAATTTAAGCACAGACGTACTAACATTATAAAGCGAAAGTGAGTTTGTCTGTTTGTTGCTTTACAGCTAACCGGTTTTAATGACCGATTGATTTTTGCTGAAAATTGATAGAAGATTTTAAGGTAAATGTAACATTAACAAAGAACTTGTGCTAATCCATAATGTAGAAAAAGACTATAACGCCGGGTGGGACATAACGCTAACAGATTTTAAACAAATAAATATGGTATAAAATTAATTTGAGTTGAAAAAGTAAATACAGTTAGATGATATTAAATAATTTCTTTATAATAATAACCTCGATGAATTGAAAATTTTCTCTGAATATTTGATATTCATACTTTTTTCTATTTAGCTAAGAATCTTATATCCTCATGTATATCATATTGTTCAACTATTGTCCTTTTTCTCAACCCAGAGTCAGCTAAATAATATGTTCAAAAATCAACTTCATTTAGAATTTCTTTTCTCTTTACTCTAATCTACCTACTCCTTTTTGAGAATCATCAAAAAAGTAGAATATTCCTTTGTTTTATATTTCAGGATCCTATTACTTCAACACCACACTTCTTTACGCTGTTTGACTTTTATTTCAGAATTCAATAAAGCTGTTATACATACGGAATCAAATGACTTATCATTTATTTTAGAATATTTTTCAGTATTTCCGTCATTTGGCAATTTAGCACTTATTTCTCTTACCTTTCATGGCATAGAATACAGGAGATTCGGGTATGAAGAATACTCCAATAAAATGTATAATACTGATCACCAGGGCTATATAACCAGTCATCACATATGATACGGATGGAACTACTGCGTAAACAATAAGTGTTCCTGTGATCCCGACGATTGAAGTGGATGTCAGCAAGATGCCACGAATGTGAGTTGATCTGGAAAATAAACACAATTCATTCAAAAATAAAGTAAATAATCACATGAATTCCGAAGGTGTCACAGGTGCAACTAAGAGGTTTTTCATTTTGCGATGTGACGTAGTGCGAGCTAACCATAATTTCAAGCATAATCTCAATCTTGAGCAATCAGATTTATTTTTGAATCTTAAGGACACGCTTTCTTATAGCCCAACTCCGGATCGAACGTTTGAGTCAATTTAAACGGTTTGATTTTGAAACCGGGACTCAGGTAAGTTATCAAGAATTTAATAGAATTTTACTTTCACCGGTTCAAAAGTCGTAATGCGGCATCTTTTTGACGGATCTCGAATGGGAATACTAGTAAATGAAAACTCACCACCAAATTATTCATAGGGGGTACAACATTACATGCATGCCTATTATAATTTGAATATACTATAATATAATTGCGAAAACACAATTAAAATTTAGTAAAACATGAGGTTGCAGCTTATGTTTCGAATATTGGTTTGAGCAAAGGTGGGTGTGTAGTGGGAAAATCTCACTATCTCCCTCCCACAGGAATTTCGGGAAACGAACTTATTGGTTAAAATAACAAATAAATACTTGTCAAATACTCTATTCGCAAGCGTTTTAAACTTGTCGACGAACTGGGGGTTGTATTCTTTAATCGTATTTAATTTAATCGCTGCTCTTTCAACGACATAGGGCTTTAACCATTTTTTATACGATTTAAACGGTTTATCTCGACTAATATGTTTTAAGGGATAAAAAAATGCAATTTTAAGTTCTACGTTACAAAGACTATATTTTAGTGGAATAGCACAGAAGTTCCATCTCGCCCAGTCCAGATTAATTACATTATTTCTAATATGAATTATGGGCAATGTAGGCTATTGATAATAGTATAACATAAAATATACATGCATCAAACCTATTCTGAACAACTTTTGTGCTTGCAACTTTTTCAATAAATGCAGAAGCAGTTTCAGAGATATTGCCGTATAAAAATTTAATAAAACCTAAGCACACATATCCGTGATCAGCTGTATTTGCATTTGGGGACGGTGCGACGCAGTGCGGTTCTTTTGTCTTTTGCTTAAAACAGGGTTCTGCGTTATTTAAATTAATCCTACTAATATTATAAGCGCGAAAGTTTGTAAGTATGGATGGATGTTTGTTCTTCTTTCACGTAAAAACTACTGAATGGATTTTAATGAAACTTTACAATAATATAGCTTATACATCAGAATAAGACATAGGCTACTATGTTTTTACAAAAACCAACCCCTGAAGGGTTCAAAAAGGGGACGAAAGCTTGTATGAAAAATCTAAACCGCTGAACCAGTGTGTAGTAGGCACTTTGTCGCGGTACGATGAAAAATAAAACAAGTTCAAAATTAAGTCTACCAAACCACAATAGGACAGCGATGTGGAATAAGGCTTGATCTCTCTCATTACTAGAGGAAACCCGTGGGAGAAGTAACGAGTAATTATACAATATAAATTAAATAAATAATAAATAAATACAGTCACACATAGTCCTGACCGCACACTAGGTTTAACCTGTATCAGAAACTACGAGGGACGTGCGGTCCCATAACACCCAGACCCGTAACAAATATTTGTGGATCACGCAAACATTGATCTCATTGCGAGAATCGAACCCACCTGCGCCTACTATTCTTATTATATCTACTTACGCTATTTCTCCAACGTAGACTATATTGCCGACGATGGTGATCCCCATGCCAAGGCCGCTGATGATCCTCAGAACGTAGACCGTTATTATATTGCTGGTGGTGACAACTAATACGTAGGCGAGGATGTTGAGGAATCCACCAATGAGGAGACAAGGCTTTCTGCCTATCAAGTTTGACAAAATCCCAGTAGCATATGGACCTGGAATGTTATAAGACTATTGACGAATAATTGTTTATTATTTTAACTATTAAGTTACGTTTCCTGAAATCTGTTTTCACACTGTTGTCACTGGTTCTATTCTATAGAACGCCCTTTTGACGGTACGTTCACCCATCATTAAAATTCTAACTCGCTTTAGAAGAAGGAAAACGAATTATTAAGTTGCCCATTTGGGACTTTTCTGGATTTCGAAGGTTTTTTTTTTTTATTTTTTATCCGAGCAACCAGCCCAACAATGAGTTTATTGGTGGTTACCAGAGTCATGCCGGCCTATATAAATGCTTCTTTCCTGTCCGAAGAAGGAAGAAGCAAATCGAGGGGCCTGCGACCGAACAGGCGGATGACCGATGCAGGCACAGTAATACAAGGATGTACCCTTACCCGCCTCAACCAACCAATAAGTCATGTCGCAAGCCCCTCTGGAGAACCGGATATACACTGGCTGATCCTGGAACGCGATCCACACAAGATGTGTGGGTCACTGTGGCAGGTTTTAGCACCATGTGTACGGTGGTCGCTATCCGGGTGGATATGAATCCTACCACCAGCGAAATCTTCATTGGAATTAAATAAGAAAGAAAGCATTTATTGCAGGTGTTAGGTGGTTAATTTACAATAACTTACCAATCATAGCACCGATGTAAAGCAGAGATCCAATCCACGAAGCTTGTAAATCTGTGACAGGCTCAGGCAATGGACTTGTGGTAGCATTCTGTAGTTTTGGTATAATCGGAGCCGACCAACCAACACTGTAGCCAACGATTATTTGACCAATGTTAACTGTAAAAATATACATGCATTAGATTTTTTTTTCAAACCTTTCGGATAATCTGCAAGGGTCCCTGCTTATGAGATACTGGCGACCCCTGCAGTATCTAATCTTTGGGGTTATAGGATTTGATAGTAGGGTGGAGGATAATGGGGTAATTAGGAGGGGAAGGGAAGGAAAAGGGAGGGGAAGGGGAGGAATGGATAGGAAATATATGCATTAGATTGCTGCATTAGATGCGACGCAGCTTCGCTTGCGAAACAATTAAGCAAACACAACAACAACAAGTAAATCAGCGATAGTTCAGCGGAGAGTGGTATGGACTGTCGAAACGAAAGTCACAGATTCGAAACCATCCCCAAAGACATGCAAATTTTTAAAGTTACGACTTTTCTAAGTTAACCCGCATTAGGCCAGCGTGGTGCACTAAGGCCTAACTCCTGTCATTCAGTAGAGGAGGCCCGTGCCCAGCAGTGGGACGTGTATAATAGAGTGCTAGTATTATCTTTATTAATGAGAAACAATGACTACTCGACTGTACTGCCAAGCAGAAGCTTTGGAGGGCAAGGGTGAGGCTAAGACTGTACATACAAAACACTGTACATGCGCCAGTCCGAATAGAAGCTATCTGAAGAAGCTCTTTAGAGCGGCCATCTCTGCCGCTCGGCTATAGGCTCGCCCCCTATCTCATCATGGGACGGAAGCACGCTCGGAGAAATGTGGGTGTACTAGTTACACCTGTCTACCTCTTCGAGAAATACAGGCGTGAGGATTTATATAAATATCGTACTAAAAATATTCTAAAGTTAAAACTTACTGCAGCCTACAATGAGTATTTGCTTGAAAATTGACTTCTCCATTTTCAAAGTCTTGTATTTGTGTCTTCTGTGTTCCATTTATTATTTGTTTGTTTTTACACAGCACTTTAGCTACTACTACTGCTACGTGAAAATGTTTTGTTTAAATAATAGTTTTCAATAACTATCGATTTAACAGATAATAGCGTGTTTTAGAGTTCAACACCAGAAATCACTGAAAACCACCTTTATTTTAATTTAAATTGTTATATTAACATATCATGTATTTAATTCCGAATTTAAGTACATATACAAGAATAATACTAGACGTCTTTGTGAACTTTGAAGCAATGACTTGGCAATCAACTAATAATGCGGAACGTCATTCTAAATTTTCATAAAAAGCGCTGTAGTAACCTTGATAACGGAAGACCTATGCTGGGTTGCACCGACTTAGTTTAGCAATGACAAACATGAAGTACCGGTGAAGCAAAACATGAGCTGCACCATTTGACAAATGTTAGATGACGTCATAACTTTAGCTGTTAACCGTAACTGCCCAAGATTCGCTAGTTTAAAGTTATTATTTAAGTAGCTGAGATGGTTCAATTATAACCTCCAAACTTATATCTCCTAAAGCGTCTGTGCTCCAAAATAATGTCCCTGCTTCTAGAGTTAATCGAGGAATCTAGTAATATCGGAATACGATGGTGCAACACATTCCGCAGTCAATGTTAAAGTCAGCGCTATTTTTATCGTCAAATTTGACATAAACCTTAACTATAACTGCTATTATTTTGCAATCCAGCCTTAGTAATTACTAGAAAAGGAAAACAGGAAATCAATCACAACGCTACATTAGCAGTTGTAACTGATGATATAAATCGAGCCATTTTTTCTTCTATTGCATTGATAGGTTGACGAGCAAGCGGCCCGCCTGATGGTAAGCGGCTACCGCTCATAGACATCGGCAATGCCAGCGACACGGCCACGCCGCTGCCTACCGCTGATGGAATATTCTTCTTAAGCCTCGTTTAAAGAAGGACATGTCATAGCGCTCGGGAAACACCGAGGCAGAGTTCATTCCAGTTTTGGTGGTGGCCTCTCGTATGCGCGAGGCCGTCTGGGTTGGTGCCACCGCTTTGTTTATTTCTGCCGCCAAGCAAAAGTGTGTAAACACTGTTGTGTTTCGGTTTGAAGGCCATTGAAGTCAGTGAAATTACTGGGCATTATGAGACTTAACATTTTATGTCTCGTGGTGACGAGCGCAGTTCATTGCCCTGCAGTGCTTTGTAATTAAAAGTTCTGTGTGGTATTGCTTCTATTTATGAGCAGGCGTGACGCTTACCATTACGTGAGCAACAAACAATGGCCGCCACGCCGCTTGCAACTGACTTCAGTTCGGCCAAGTTATTTCGCGTGTACTGTACGAAGTGTATACATTATTCATGGTCCATTCTTTCTACATATATTAATGCTGGTATAGTGTGAACAAGGAGTACCGATCGCCGGACAAAGCTCATCATTTTTCGATAGTTTTTACTGTCAAGTTCGAGATGGAAATTTTTCAATCACAATAAAGATTAAGTACGGAACTAAAAGAGTTTAGTCGTGTCGTTCTTAGCCACTGTTTATCTCTCTAAAGATCTTTATTTCACGTCGATTCATTGATATCATACAATCGTAAGGTGCTGCAATCAGTTTGTATTATGAAACAAATAATATATATAGCAATCAAAAAGTGCCTTACTTAGTTGCATTATCACTACATATTATAAAACAAAGTCCTTCGCCGCGTCTGTCTGTCTGTTCGCGATAGACTGAAAAACTACTGAAGGATTTTCATACGGTTTGCCCAATAGACAGAGTGAATCATGAAGAAGGTTTAAGTATAAAATTTGTTAAGGTTTTGTGTAAATTGGTTAAAATATAACGACAATTGTTGGAAGTGTCGGAAAAAGTCAAGCCGCCTGATAGTTTCATCGAAAATGCTGCCTAATCCCTTTCAATTATAATAAAGCAATGCATGGTGAGGTATTCATCTTTATAGATCTAAAAAATTGTCCGCGATGGCATATATCTATCTTTTATGGATAGCTTACTATACCCTATTCTATCTTCTAAATAATGGTCACGTAAAATTCTGTAACTGGAAAACTATTTAGACAGATACGGTATTAATCCTTATCAACTTAAAAACGTTAGTTATATTAAGCATCTCATGCACATTATTATCATCTTTTACACTATATAATTTAAATGAGTAGTCGAATCATAAGTTGAGTTATCGCAAAAAATTAACGTGCGGAAATAAATTCAAGCGCGTTTCTCACACAGATGACGGAACTCGCTTGAATGCTGCGACCCACCACGCCTACCGCTGTCGTCTATAGATACAAATATTCTCTACACTCCTTTCGACCGCGCGAAATGGAGACGACCGCGTAGCGTCCTCACCGATCCCGACGATGCGACCACTCTGGCCATCCGAAGGAGAGAGGAATACATTAAAGCACACTCCACAAAACCGTCATATCGTCCTCGCCGCCGAGGACCGCGCCGTGTTCCCCGAAACCCCCCTGACCCTAGTACCGGCCCGCGAGCCGATGATGATAATTAGTAGTTTTTAATCCTCCCCTAAAATGATAATCGCAGATGTCTCTGCCCTCCCCTAGTGACCGCCCTGAGCCGAGGTTCGTACCCCACAGGGGGTGCCCTCAGCGAGGTCGCTTAAATGTAAGGGTTGAGAGCGCCTAAAGCGTTCGCCCGAAAGTCCGGTGAAGCTGTAGAAAGCCGCTCGCGTCAGGCTAACAGTACAACGCCAAACCGCAAAAAAAAAAAAAAATCTCTACTACCCGTGCGAAGCCGGGGCGGGTCGCTAGTTACTGATACAAATAATATTCAATGCACAGTATTTTCATTCTTAATGCTTCCTACATATAGATCTTATTCTAAAAACCTTTAATGTTGTCGATTGTGAAACGATAATAATTGGTTTTAATCGTACTACTAATTTTGATTTGTAGATACTATATGACTGATAAACTGTCGGTCGATGCCCTTCATGGTAACCCTGGGTTAACCATGTCTCTCGCAATTTTCTACTCTTTTTCACATCGGATTTTCTATAGCGGACAAATGGATAAGTGAGCCACCTGATGCTAAATGTTCACCCCCGTCCATAAACACCTACAATACTAAACAGAGTCAGAAATGTATATCTTCGGAAAACTCAGTCACAAAAAGGATTAAGGATATGAAATAAAATTTATAAAACCAGAATAATATGCATTATTATTGATTATGCTCGCTCTCCTTTTTTTTACACATTCATAAGGAACAAGCAGTCTCATGGTCTTCATTATCTCCGCTGGAACTAGAAGTTCGTAAAATATTACTTTCATCGAAACATAAAGCCATGGAATAGTTGTCTGGCACATGTGTTCTTTTCTTCCTACTATATGGGTTTCTTAATTTATGATTAAGTAAGCCAGCATAATTCTGGTGAACTGCGATAGATACATACTTTGTCATTAGTCGACATTGTTTTTGGATTGCACTATACGTTAAGTCAGTAGTAATGGCACATTGCCGAACCATGAAAAAAATACCTGATTCACCACTCAGTATTTTTAATTTAAGACATAACATAATTTGTAATCATAAATATCTTTAAAATCAGTGCGATAAGCATAATATAATAATTGTAATTGTTATCGTTTTATTTTAGAGGGTACCAGCGGGCAAGTCGGTCACCTGGCGGTACAAGATAAGTAATCACAATCGCCAGTAAACATGGAGAATAGTGGAAAAGGAACAGGTATGGGTTATTTATTGTATAATTATCACAAGACATTAACACGTTGGTTTGGCTGAGGATGAGTCTTTTATGAACGTAGTTAGAGAACACCTGTAGACAGTTTTGTCGACAGCATAAATGGTCCGGCTCGACCTGGTCGTTACCACTGTGTCGCAGGAAACCGACGTAAAGTAGCAGCCTGCTGCTAGGTTTTTTATGGTGAGTGAAATATCCAGAGGTCCCAATCCCCCTCCCCTTCCCAATTCCTAATTATCCCTTTAATTTAAGGTCGGCAACGCACCCATAATTCTTTTTATATTATGGGCATACATAGGCACATGGGCAGTGGAGATCACTTACCATCAGATGACCCACTTGCTCGTTTGCCGCCCTATGATATAAATAAAAACACTTACATAAGCGAAGAAGGAGCGAGGATAATGGCTTATTTAAAATGATGAACCTTTATAAACGCCTATTCTTTTATTCACATTATCTCCATAAGTTTTTAGTATTGTGATGTCCATGGGCAGTGATAATCAAGGACTACTTGCTCGTTTGCCAACCGTCTACTATTAAATTGTCTCTAATTCGAAATACTGATAACCTGTCCCCCAAAAGGATGAATGATATGGTTTTTGATCTGGATCCAACAGAACCTGTAAATACAGACATGACATTGGCCCACCGACAAACTTTGCCACGAGTTTGATTGGCAATCAGAGTTGCACAATACCAACGTGTTTGGAGATGAACTTAAATCCTTATTCTGATACTGCGGAATACATTACATGTAGATCTTGAGGGAGTTTTTGCAATTTACCACACCAGTGCATTCTTTATTTTGATGTATGGGTAAGTAAAATGTGTGATGCTTTCCAACATGAAAAAGGGGCCTGCATAAGCTATGATAATGACTGGAGGACTAACCAAAAAAGAGGCTCAAAAGAACTTAATAATTATAAGTTTCTTTTATGAAAGCGAGGGTAGACGATAACGTGGATAAAGTGATCACCGTTGTCCATAGACACCAATATCAGAGGAAATGTCGGTGAATTATCGGTTTGTGATTGTGGTCTGCCACGCCGTCTTGGGCCAGCTCGGTAGACTAGGGCTTAACCTCTCTAGCATGAATAAAGGAGGCCCGTGTTGGGCAGTGCAATAGTTTAATTATCTGATATTATTATTGTATTTAAACGTAAAATATCCAGAATAAGCACACCAGTTGACAAATAGACGCTAGTACATCATCAATACACGTTCAATTTCACGCGTTACCGAAGTCGCTGATAGTTTTCAACTCGTGACATAACTCAACTTTCTCAGACACCTATGGGTTTTGGATTCACGTTTATCCTTTATTATAAGCTAGCTTTTACTTACGATTTGATTCGCGAGAGGTTTGAATTTTTATTTATTAGCGTTATTGACGAGACGAGCGGGTCGCTCGCTTGATGGTAAGCATCACGTATACCCTTCAACAGAAGTAACACAAATCAGAACTATGAATTGTAAAGTACTGCATGGCATTGGACAGCGCTCGTGACATAAGATCTCTTAATTCTCGGTAATACCAAGGGCTTCAGTGTTCTTCCAACCGAAAGACAATAATGATTTCATACTGCTGCTAAGTGGCAGAAATATTTAAAAAAGAGGTGGTAACTGCTTAGACGGCCTCTCGTATACGTGGGATTTGATACCTAGTCTAAAATAATATTACAATATACGCATATATCTTGGAAGAGGTGTTAGAAGTGAAATATATAAGTATAATTATTATTATTTGTGAAAAGATTGCCGCGAAATCAAATCATATATAGTTTACTTTTACATTCATCTGTTGCTCTACAGCACTTGTTGCAAAATAATTGCATAAATCGATATTTTATTAACATACATTTTTTTAGTTAATGAGACAAATATAAAATGAGAAATGTGTAGATAGATAGATAGCATCAGCGGATCGCGGGCGCAGATACTGTTTTAAGGAGATTAACAACAGTGATTGTATCACTCTTTTCTACAATAATTATTTATCACATCACAGATCATAAAGGCTATTATTCAAAAAAGAATCTAGGACTCCCAAAGACAGATACCACGATATGACGATATTCATAATGATTTCTTACGTTTACGCGAATGTTACTCATTGAAATAAAACTAATTTAAACGGATTTTATCGCGGTTTTTTATTAATTTTGATCCCGACGTTTCGAAGGCTTTCCAGCCTTCGTGGTCACGGGGTGGACTGAGGTGTAGGTTGTCCCAAAATGTTAATGGTACATTATCTACCTTCAGTTTAAAATTATTAAGGTTTGATGATGGTCCGATCTACGCAGAAGGAGCTACGCAGAAGGTCCTTTGGGTTCCGATTTTATTAAGTGGGATCCGATTGCACATTATTATTATTAGTTTTATTTCAATGACGATATTCACTGGATTTGGGCAAGTAACAAAATAATTTTTGGGTAATAGGCATGTTTTTGTAAATTACTAATATCAGACATTTTTTATATTTAATGAAAAGTTACAAATCCTAATTTTACAAACTGAAACACACGTGAAAAAACCAGGTCATTTATTGCGAGGATTTCCAGGGCAAAAACACGGTTTAGGGCAATTCGCTCTTTCAACACTCCTTTTTGCACTTGGTGGGCAACGTGGAGACTCCTTCTCAGTAAACTGTTTCATCTTGTTCATCAATTCATTGATTTGATTTGTTAACAGTCCTACCGTATTGCACATCTGAGTGACTGCATCCATCGGCATATCAGGTCTACTACCTCCACGATCACCGGGGATGTCTGAGGATGTATTTGTACATCCTGAAGGGCAGGTCGCTATTCTTACACGAGGTGTGGGAGGAGCACAAGGGTCTGAAAACTTCACAGAAGGTACATTAGGCAGTTGGGGGCTACTGTGTTGTTTGCAATCAGCTCCACATCTTCCAAGAGGACACTTCTGCGCTGGTGTCTGAATCATTGCATCACCTTTGTTGATGGGACACTTTGTATTCTCACATCGCGGCGGTATGTTCGCTGGGCAATGGTTGTTGCTGCAACTGTAAGGTTGATCAGTTCTGTACTCCTTAGGCTCTGTGGTTTTGCAATCAGGGCATGGGCAAGTGACTTTGATGATGCCTTTCTTGATATCATTGATGCGACCCGGCGTGTAGTTTAGGCAGGCGTAGTGAACCCAGCTGTGACAGGCTCCTTGACATTGCAGGCCGTTTTTCTGCGTTACCTGACCGAGGCAGATCTTGCAAGCGTTTTTTGGTTTATTGCATTTGGACATTTTTATGTTTTTGCATTTTATTCAACGGTAAATTTGTAGCATGATTTTTGAATTTGGTAAATGTTTAGAATTAATATTGCTATTTAATCGATGGCATGCTGGTGTTCTATTGCTGACAGTTGACATTAGTATTTTTCTTTATCCTAAAAGTTACATGTAAAACAGGTAAAAAAGGAATAAATAAAAGGAGATGTTCTTCATCAATCATATGCCAAAAACACCTTAATTATTTTATCTACTACTTATTAACATCTCCAAACTTTTTTAGATAAATGATATTATTTTAAACCTTTAAAATTATTACTTCAATGCCACACTATTTATTCTCGAGAGGGGCAAACGTATTAAATTTTAACTGATTTCTACTCATTTAAATAAAGTTTTGATATTAGTATATTTATTTACACTCTAAAGCTATAATGGGTAATTTTTTATTATCTCCTTGGTTTCAGTTGAAATATCGTTTGAATATAATGATAGGTGACAGACATAACTTGACTTAGATAATTTATCTCATTCTTGCACGTCTTGCCATAACTGCATGGTTTGTTTGTATCGTAGGTTTCTAGAGACAGTGACTGTGTGTGCCTGTTACTATTGTTTAGTTAGGTGACTACTGACGCAACACTGTTATTAAAATCAAAATGTATTAATATTTGCTGTCAAAATTATAAATGTAAAAATTTAGATAACTTTGGTACAGTGGTAGACCATGACTTGGATTAGGATTTAAGGAACTTTTTAACCCAGAAAAAACATTTACGCTGGCGGAGTCGCGGTCGAAAACTAGTCATACATAATCTAGGACGTAGAATTAAAACGCCATAAGTGTTTCATCATGTATTCGGAACTGTATCCATCATTTTGCACATAAGCTGTTTTAGTTGCGTAGACAGCTGACCCACAGTGTCGCACATCTCTTGCATGGTGACGTACAAACTGTTCGTAGATGACATGTTCATTTCAGATGATGTTTTTAGAAGTCTCATCTTGGAATCTATAAAAAACGGAAAATGGTGAATATTAAGTTACTAGGTCCCTCGTATGTGAGAGGCCGACTAGGTAGGAACAACTTTTTATGTTTCTATGGCCAAGCAACAATGTGTAAGCACTGTTGTGTTCTGGGTTGATGGGATTGACATTGAAGCGAGTGAAATTGTTGAGGGGTATTTTGAGACTACATCTCTGCATTTGGTCGCGTCTGTATAGAATTTTTCCAATTCGTGTATGAGTTGTAATTTTAATGAAATGAATTTAAAGTTTATTAAAGTCTATATGTACTCTTTCGTATTATTCATAATACGTTAGTTTACAGTGTTGCAATTAAAAGTTCTTCAGCAATCGTTTTTTTATATAGCATAGGCTGACAAACGATGGGTAACATGATGGTAAGTGATCTCCAGCGCATATGCACGCCCACAATATTAGAAGAAACATGGGTGTGTTGCCAACCTTAAAGGAAAGGGACAATAAAGAGATTGGAAAGGGCAGGGGACTTGGGCCTCCGAATATGCCTCCGAATATCTCACTCACAGTACGAAACGCAGCAGCAAGCCGATACTTTACGTCGGTTTTCTATAAGACAGTGATACAATTCGGTTGAGCTGGCCCATTGATGCTGTAGACAAAACTGTCTACAGCGTGATCTTACCACTCAAATGATTTAGTACAAATACCTATCAATAAACACCGTCCAGCTTGCCGGGCCTCCTTAGATCAAGCACCGCGATAAAACTAATTCAATACTTATATGTATATATCTGAACCAAGGGATTTTTACTTGCCACTATTCAAATTAAAATGCAGAAAACACATTCTTAGAATTACTAAATCTATACACTTTACCACCCACCACTATCCTTAGAGGCGCAAGAGCAGGACTTCGTTTTCTTGACCTGTCCAACCTGATTGGCCGGCCTGATTATTAGGCAGGGTGGTGTGATCACGGCTGACGATGCTGACGACGCGCAAGGAGGTTCAGGTCCACAAGGAGACAGTGGACATGACGTCGAAGAGCCTGATGAGTTTGATGATGGAACCATTTGCAGCTTGATGCCTGACGGACACTGGTGCATGGTAGCTGAGAATACAGAAACTATGTGAGCTGGATACTTTTTTTATAGCATAGGATGGCAATCGAGCATGTACGCCCACAATACCAGAAGAATCATAGGCGCGTTGTCGACCTTAAAGGAAATGGATAATTAAGGGATTGGGAAGGATTGGGCCTCTGGATATCTTACTCACCGTACGAAAAACAGCAGCAAGCCGCTACGTTACATTGATTTCCTGTGAGACAGTGGTAACGATCCGGTCGAGCCGGCCCATTCATGCTGTAGACAAACTCTCTGCAGTGTGACTCTAACACTCAAAAGATTCACAACATGGGAGATTGTTGGCTGAGCATGTTGGGTTTGCGCATGTGAATCATGAGTTAGTGAGATACTTCTTATTCTTAAGTTGGGACGTTTTACAGTTCGGGCAATAACACCCCAACGTGATTATCCCGGCTTTTATATCATGAATTCTTCCCACAAAGTAATTAAGGCAGACGTAATGTGCACATTTTTTGCAGGCGCCTTGGCTTAGTTTTTTACGCATTCGTCCATTCTTCATTTTGTTTGTAAGCAATTTTGTTTACTAACGTTTTGTCTATTTCTTTCCCCAATCTGGTTTATGATGCGATGATTTCGGGACGGCGAGTGCGGCACGGATAGGTTTACTTTCACATTTTATCGCATGCATTAAAAAGTAGTGAGCCAACGATCTATACGCAAACCTCATATGTCGAAGGGGTGCCCGAATATATTACCACTTGTGCTGGTGATCGATGAGTTTTAATCGAATAAAATTAATATTTACTAACTGAATGCGCAATGTTTTGTGTAAATGATTTTGCTATTTCCTAATTTGTAGTAGTTTATGTAGTACCTACTTAGGAGACGCAAAGCTGATCAGCGCAGGATCTGTTCCAGCAGTAAACTTAGGATACCCCGAGACTGTCCAATTTATGGTGAAGATTACCGTGGGTTTTTTTAGCAGCATAGGGATTTTGGTAAGGGACGCGACACAGTAGTCGCTTGGGTAGACAACTAGATTGAAAGGCTGGTAAGCCTGGTGTAACCATCCCTCATGCTTTGGTGTTCGGAAGGTGTCCGTGGACGAGATAACCCCGCGGGAAAAAGTGTTTAAGCAGACTTTTGGTTTCCTTTCTGGAGGTTATGATGCTCAAACTCTACAACATAAATTACTTTAAACTCACGAGGTTTCACAGATCGGCATGAACACGGCTGCGGTCTTGGCGCTTTCTTGCCTTCTTTACTTGGACAGGGCGTTAATACCGGGCATGGAGGTGGCTTCATTGGCGAAACCTTGGGCAACTTATTTTTCGCACAAGGTGGCGTAGGCCCGCAAGGAGCGACTGGTGGACGCGCTGGCTTTGGCGGTTGTTTCTGAGGTGAATACGGCACTGGGTTTGGTATCCCATATGGAGGTGCCCTTGGACTCGTAGGCAGCCTAACAGCAGACGGTGGTGGCGAAAAGTCATTCGGCGTCTCCGGAAATGACTCTGACGAGACTGGTTGTCTTACTGTTAAATGGTGTGACCGTTTTTTAGTAGGACATTCATCTTCCTCACAAACAGGCTGCTTGTTTGCCGGACATTGATGATTAGTACATGTATATGGAGGGTTTGTTAAAAATTCCTTGGGCTCTTCAGTCACACAGTCAGGGCACGGACAGGTTATGGTAATGACTCCAGATTTTATGTCTTGGATTCTCCCTGGAGTATAATTTAAGCATGTGAAATGAGCCCAGTTTTTGCAGGCGCCTTTGCATTGTATACCGTTTTTATTTGTAACTGCTAATAAACAGATTTTGCAAGGATTTTTCACTTTGGAACAGTTTTCCATTTTATACGAATTAACTCATTTTGTGTAGGTCCGAATGTTACAGTTTTGAAGATTTATTGCAATTAGAAGAGAATATTATTGTGAAATTATTCTCTGCTATGCTTTTATTTTTAAACATTTTGACTGATTTTGACTGACAAATAAAAAATGTCATGTGTTGAATGTTTCTAAGTTAATTCCTTCATGGTAGGTATCAAAACTGACAATAATGATTATGATATGTTACAGATTATGTGCGTACGTTACATGTATTTTATGTATCTTTAAAAAATATATTTTTAAACTGTACTGGACTATTAAACTGCTAGTGTCATTTTATTTGTAATCTAAGAGATTTGGCGGGAATTCTGACAGTGCGGTTAATCTCTTATTCAATTAATCCATAAACTAATTTAAAGTTGTGATTGTTGTATAAGTGGCGTGAATTTGTGCAATGAATATTGATGTATATGGAAGCATTGAAATAAGTGAATTTAGGTGACTTTTGACAAAATGTATTGATTGACCTAGTGCGTTCGATTCATTTAAAAAGGAATTAATACAAAAACTCCAGCAACATCTTGAAATCGATCAAACCCGTGTTTCATCGTTCTTGAAATACCTACTATATATGACGAGGCTGCATGGGCTAGACCCCTTTGCCTTGAACTGTAATCTGACAATCACAAGCGGTCCAGATTTTGAGGTTATAGAGATTTGGGGTTACATTTTCTAATTTATTATTTATTTTATTACGAAACGGTACTAATATCACAGAAGAATGCCGTTCATGAAAGGAAGAGCGCCTATAAGGCGTACACTGAACTATTTAAATGCCGGAAGGCTTGTACTCAAAGACAAAATCAAGATCTTTTCAGTCGCTTACAACATAACAGGACAAAACAATACAGGCGCGAAAGAGTTTATATTCTGGAATCTACCCCAAATACAGTATAAAAACCCAGATGTGCAAGTTGTAACGTTGAAAAACATGACGCCTTCGCCATTTGTTAAGTGTTATTTTGAAGACGGAAGAAAAGTGTTGGTGGACATCGATAACAAATCGAAAGAAGATATTTTAGAGCATTTAATTAAAATAGTTGGTATGCCCCACTTTTATCATAATTTGCATGATTATAAAGTTAATTATATGTAGATTTCGTATGAGTACTTTCTTTGTTTGAGCATCTCATGATAGAAAACCCTATATCACTTTTACCCGACCCGGGGATCGAACTCGATACTTCGGCATAGCAGTCGTACCATGTGTACCATACAACTGTGCCACTGTAGCAGTCAAACATAATATATATTTATAATTAGCACATTTAGTCTGTATAGTAATGCAGATCACCATTTTCTTGCCCTCAAGCGGCAGTGACTACACTAAACCTGATGTTAAGTACAGTATCCCTTATAAGTACTAATTAGAGCTCCATGTCATTATGAATATCCATATTATATAGATTTGAACAGGGTTTCAAGCAGATGTGTGTGTTTAAAAGAGAGGCCATCAGTGCAATTTTCACAAAGATATAAATGTGATTGAATATTTGTGACAGGTCTAATACTAATATGCTTGTGACTGAAAATTGGGGACAGAACTGCTTATTCCTTTATGATACCACACATTATTGCACCCAGTGGTAGCATAGAAAATTTTATAATTCACTTGGAAGCCAAGTAAATTTATTGTTCTGTTATAATCCTACACATCCCGAAGTATGTAATTAGAGAATAGTATATGAAGCACAATACATAATACTTCCCTAATAAGAAAAATGATGTTTCTACACAAAGGTTGAAATGGAGAAAAAAATAATCCTATGTATCTTCTTTCTGAAATAACATTAAAAAAAAAATATTTAGGAGTCTGATAAAGATAAAAGATTGATCTACTGGAATAAAGGTGCAAAATTGATTGAAATAAATTAAATTTCTTTTTTTTACC
Organism: Amorpha juglandis; assembly: GCA_949126905.1. Classification (NCBI taxonomy): domain Eukaryota; kingdom Metazoa; phylum Arthropoda; class Insecta; order Lepidoptera; family Sphingidae; genus Amorpha; species Amorpha juglandis. Next base: position 14,953,317 of record OX421373.1, on the reverse strand, counting down.
TTTAAAAATCACGAAAATACATGATGCTGAAATGAAAAGATATTTCTGGTTAAAATAGACCTGCAACAAATATTTATGGATCACACAAACATTTGTTTCTGTGCAGGAATCAAATCCACACCCCTCGCTTCACAGCGAGCTACTCGACCATTACACCATAGAGGTGGATTACAATACTATTTTATAAATTTAATATTTATCCACAGGTAAATCCAAAGACGTCTTGGAGCTAGAATCAATAGCAGCAGAAAAAAAAGACAATCCAGCAAACTTCGGAGTTGGTTGTGAGAGGCCATGCATATGTGAAGTGTATGGTCAGATACCATGTCCTGGTGTTGTGCCGTTGCCCAAATTCATGAGAGGGAAGTACAAAAACCAAAGTAATTAAAAATATTATAATAATTACACATTTGTAATAATGTTGTCTTTTTATAATGCTCCTAGACCACAGATGATGTAACAGATGTTTTGCTTTCTTCCTCTTCGGAGTGTTAAGAAGCATTTATACAGGCCGGCATGATCCTGGTCACCACAAATAAACTGAATGTCTGTGGTCGCTTTTGGGACTGCACTGCGCTTACCATCAGGTGTGGTGCAGTCACTTTGCCGTGCTAGGATTTAAAAAATTCGAGGTTAGCTTGCATACATTCGGCTAAGTTGGCATAGTCAAGTCACCTTCAAAATATGAAATGTCTTGTTTGTTAGGCTTTTATTTATATTGCATTGTATTTATCATTAACAGTGTAGTATGTTTTTAGTACCATAAAAAAAAACAATGTATACAAAACTGTTTAAAAGCAATATTTTAAGGGATTCATTATTATTTTCGCAAATATAAACGTGTCAACTCACCCTATCCTTTGTATTTGTTTGAGAGGCAATATTAACATTGCAAACTATTAATTAAGAGTTGTAGATAGAATTAATTAAGTTAGTCATAGTAAAATTATATTAAAATATTGTACTATATTCACTGTTTTATTTGCTTTAGCCTAAATTGAATAAACACACCCAAAAGGTACATAGTCCTGACCCAACAGTAAGATACGAGTATTGTATCTTGTAATTCGGGAACTATGAGAGACTTTCGAAATCAACACACAAACATTTATGGATCCTAAAAACATTTGTCTCGGTGCGGGAATCGAACCCGTGGCCTCTTGTTATACAGACGGCTACTCGCCCGCTATTCACGGAGGTAAACTCGAATAAAACCATTATGAGTTTCATTAGTAAAATAAATAATAGTTTAAAAAAACATGCTTTTACAGAAAATTCAGCAAAAAAAAATAGAAAATAAATTTTACTAAATTTGAAGAAATTTTTTTTTTTATATTAAATTGTCATCGGTCCTCGATAAGTATGCAAAATTTCGATTTAATCCGACATTTTGAAGGAGGTCAAAATCATGTTCAAAGTTTCCGTTACATACTAACATATGTCTGAAGCTAATAAAAGCGAGTTAAAATGGATATATTTTATTAATAACACGTGTTAAAAGCATTTTGCGTCGACACTACTGCGAGTGACATAAGAACAAATCGTAAAGAGGAGTTCAATCGATGGCAAAGTAATTGCCACTACATGTCATCTGGATTAAAACCTGTAACCCTTGACCGCATTGGCCATCAGGGCGGCGGCTATGTAGTGCATGTTCTGGAAGGCGTTGAAGGTCCTCGCATTACAATGGTTGAAGAGCTCGTCATCCACCTCCTCGCCTCGAGGACACGTGTGGAAGAACCGCCAGTCGCCCTTCGCGTTGTTTGTTATATCCTGAAAATAGCCGATGGACTCCGTTATGACTGATGGAGCCATCTTGATCGAAAAGGTTTTTTTATGACTGCCAGGCAGTCCTCATTAGTCTGATGGCAGTATCTTAGGTTGAGAAGCGCGTGAGGACCTGAGTTCAAACCTAGGTCGGGTAATCATAATTTGTTTAAATTTTCTATTCCAATAATCACACACGAGTTGTACGAATTTGTTATTTCTTTCCGATATGGCGATAGGCTTACCTTTATCACATCATGGGACGAAAAACTAGGTGGTAGGTTCCTCGTACAGGGAAGACCAAGACACCGTCTATCCTAGTGTAGGTATCACCGCTTTATCTGTTTCAGCAGTGTGAAAGCATTGTTATGCTTCGATTGGAAAGACATTGAAGCTTGTAAAATTACCGGGTATTATGAGACTTAACAATGTCACGGGGTGATAAGTGGATTACGGTGCCATGCACTCCATAATATGAAGGTGATTCATGTTGCTTCTGTTTATGGGTAGGCGTAACGCTTGCTATCAGAGGAACGACCTGCTCGTCCCGTCATTAACGCTAATAAAAAAAGCACCAAACCGTGGCTACCTACACTAATTACACCTCTGCCTATCTGCCAACCCCTTTGGGGATGCATGTGTGAGCTTAATAATCACCTCGGTAGTAACTTTGAACTCATTTATCTTGTCCTTTTTCTTGATGGTAGGTCCAGCTATGAGTACATTACAGTGCTGCAAGACATCGTCTTTTGATAGACATGCTTTAGTTTCTGTTGAGGATTTTGTCGTCATTTCCTCACTCGCTTTGTACAATAGAGGACTGACTGGACATTGCTAGAAAAAAAAATACTTATTATGACAGAGGTATGGAATATAAAAAAAAATTATACCTAACCTGAGGCTGGTGGGAAGGTACCTGATAATTTTTTGTACCCTACTGTAAATGAAGCTGCAGTTCATGTTTTAAATATTGGTATGAGCAAAGGTTGGTGCGTAGTGGGAAAATCTAACTTTCTTCCTCGCACGCGTGCATCATAATGGCCAGACCTGTCTTATGACGTAACATGCCATGTCGTGTATCCTTTTCCGTCTTACATGACGATTTAAATGGCTCCTAACTTATTTCTCTTGGACTTGATTTATACATTTTTTTCGATAATAGATTTCGGGAAACGTAACTTATTGGTTAAAATTATAAAAAAATACAAAAAAATTCAAATACCCTATTTGCAATTTGGCAGCAAAAAATGTGTAATGTAGCCTCGTAAACTACAGTTTTTTGTTACGAAAATCCATGCTTATGTGTGTCGCACGAAAAACTCCGTGTAAATTGGACTTTAAATAAAAACCATGACCAAAATCACATCATTCTAAAGAAAGTATTGCTTCGTAGTACAAAAGGTGGATCGCGTTCCAGGATCAGCCAGTGTATATCCCGTATATTTATAGTGGTTCTCCCGAGGGTCTTGCGACATGATTTGATGATGGGTGGGGGCGGGTATAGGGGTACATCCTTGTATCCCTGTGCCTACATCTTTCTTCGAAGAGGGAAGAAGCATTTATACAGGCCGGCATGATTCTGGTGACCACCAATAAATAAACTCATTGTTTGTCGGTGATCGCTAGTATTTTGGACTGCACTGTGCTTACCATCAGGTGTAGTGCAGTCACTTGGCCAGAATAAAATTGCTAGGATAAAAAAAGGAAATAAAAACATCAAATAATTTCTTTTGGAAAGTTCCAATAATCTGCCCATACATTCAAATTTCGGCCTAGATATTTGGTAAATGCAAACAAACTAGTTATTGTGATAGACTAGTACCTCGCAGCAACATTTGAATCTGATGTTTGCGCCGAGCATCGGGCATAACAGCAAATATGAGTTTAGCACTGGATGTGGAGCACCCAAATACGAAACGTTAAGGCATTTCATCGAACCGAACTCTTCCTGTGAATAATCGGTAAATAATTTAATATTTAGTAGACCCACGTTGTAGACAGTTTTGTTTATGGTAGAAAGGGTCGGCTCGACCGGGTCGTTACCACTGCCTCACAGAAAACGTATAGTAGCGGTTTGCTGCGTTTTGTACGGCGAGTGAGATATCTGGAGCACCAATTCCCCTCCCCTTCTCAATCCCTTAATCATCGCTTTTCTTTAAGGTCGGCAAAGCGCCCATTATTCTGGTATTGTGGGTGTACATGGGTGGTGGAGATCACTTACCATCTGGTCACTAATTTGCTTGTTTGCCGGTATATGCTATACACTCATCATTATATCATTAAATTCAGACAGACGCAATCATGTAATCCCCGTAGTGGTAGGCAGAGATGTAACCAGTACACCCACATTTCGCCGAGCGTATCTCCGTCCCGTGATGTGATGGGGGCGAGCCTAACGCCATTCTGGGTACAATTCCAGTCTCCGGGCAGATACTAAGCGTTTCGTGATAGAAAAACCACTTATAAATAAATATCACTTTCACCCGACCCAGGAATCGAACCCTCAACACAGCAGTCGTACCGCGTACGCAAAACTACACCACCGAGGCAGTCATTAAATTCCTCACTTGCTTATTCTCTATGAAATATTTTTACAATTACAAAAGTAAAGCTAAGGAAGTCAAACTCACAATTATAGCCATAATAGTGGACAAAGACTGGATGCTGGCGTGGGTTCTGGACATCATGCAGAGGACTGGCACCGAAGACTTGTTGGCGAAACGTTGTACGCACATATGCGTCGAGGTGGACACGAAGATCACGTCCGTCATACATGAAAATATGCTGGAGACGAAATCTCTTTGAATACTAATGATAAGTGCAACCATGGAGTTTACGTGATTAGTCTTAGAGAGTCTTAGAGCCACGCTGTAGATAGTTTTGCATACAGCAGGAATGGGCCGGCTCGAGCGGGTCGTTACCACTGTCTCATAGAACACCGACGTAAAGTAGCGGCTTGCTGCTACGTTTCGTACGTTGAGTGAGATATCCGGAGGCCCAAATCACCTTCCCCTTCCCAATCCCTAATTATGCCTTCCCTTTAAGGTCGGCAACGCGCCTATGATTCTTCTAGTATTATGGGCGTAAATAGACGGTGAAGATCACTTACCATCAGATAACCCACTTGCTCATTTGCCGGTCTATGCTATAAAAAACCTTTAAGGATAGGGAAAGTTATTAATTTGATTTGGCTTATTACCGCTAGAGTAGGAATGACTTGTTTTTGTGCTTTTTCATTGCAGATAATAGAACACAAAGTAATCTATTGATAGGTTTATAATATATACGGTGCGGTGTAGAGGTTTAACATCTTTCGAGTTACGTGTGTCCATGAATCTTAGCAAGACTAGTGACTGTGCATTGCCCGCGTCACTTCGACCATATGTAGGTGAATAATAGAAAGAATTCCTTCCTTGCATACGAGAGACCTACCAAGTCTGTGTGACGCAGTGAGCGAGTAGCCGGTTGCGAAGCAAAAGACAGTGGTTTAATTCGCGCACCGAGACAGATGTTTGTGTGATCCACAAATATTTGTTTCGGGTCTGGGTGTTGTGAGACCGCAAGTCCCTCGTAGTTCCTGATACCCATGACACAGGTGTGGTCAGTACTATCTGTGTGACTGTTGGGTGTATATTTAAGTAAAACTGAATATCATAATTATTTGTTTTGGTGATACAGTAGAAGAGGCGTTTAATTATGGTTAGTGTATAAAATACCTTCCATTATAATCATGTTCCCAGAATAAACGATCTGTAATATTGACGTCATTTGCCCCTAGGAAGGTCGCTGCCTTCGACACGGCGAGGTTGAGAGTTGGTTCGTTTATTTCTTGCAGTATCGTCACTTTGGCGCCCTTTAGAATATCCTGATGGTCAAACAATAAAGTAGATAGGTAAATTTAGCACACTGTCTAATCAAGATGTAGGTGGTGTTCCAACCAGTGTATTTACATTTATCAACGGCAATTCCATCATGATGCTCAGGGATGACTATCCCATTACTAGATACCTCACAGAATTTCTCTTCGTATTTTGAGAACCACATCTTACGCTCTCACGGCTTACACTTTGTGAATTACCCGTAAAGTCCTCTCATTCGTCTAGTTGCAACGTACATAAATTTAATTCGCAGGATGGTAATCCAAAGTGTGTGTTTTGTAAAATCGAAAAACATACACGGTACTCTATGCACCAATGGATTTTGTGACTTTTGGTAGGCTCGACACCCCTAACATCATTGGACTGAAATAAGCACTGCAAAATGTGTGTTGTATTGAAACTATATGTGGTCAAAGGGTTAACCCGTTCGGTTAGTAAGCGGTGAACCCGTTCATAGTTGTAAGGGTTACCCGAATGCCATCTATGAATGGGTTGAAGGGGTAAACCATTCATTCATTCATTCAACGTGTCATGGGTGTATTTTACAAAACCCTATCAAAACCCCTTGAATGGGTAACCCAAATTGTCCCTGGTTGTACCTCTGCGTACCTTTTCACAATTTCAGCTTCTTCTTCAATCCAACTTCCAAAATTAAGATAGCCTGTATGATCGCTGACCTCCGATAGGAGATGGCACTCAAAGAAGAAGAAGTACCTCTTCAGGGATTCATTTTTTTATATGATTGAATGACGAGACGAGCAAGGCGCTCGCCTGATGGTAAGCGCCATGCCTGCCCATAAACAGAAGCAATACCACACAGAACGTTGAATTACAAAGCACTGCATGGCACTGAACTGCGCTCGTGACCCCGAGACATAAGATGTTAAGTATTATAATGCCCAGTAATTTCACTGGCTACAATGCCCTTCAAACCGAAATACAACAGTGCTTACATACTGTTGCTTGGCGGCAGAACTAGACAAAGCGGTGGTACCAACCCAGACGGCCTCTCGCATACGAGGGACCTACCACCTTGTTGAAGTAATACATAAGCGTAAGTTAATGTTACGAAAAAGCCCTACCAGCCTTTTTTGATGCGTGTTCCGGACTCTGCGTTTCAGATTGATCGCACTGTCGATTATACCCATTACCATTCCGGCTGTCCATTGCTTGAAACATATCAAATGAACGGGCTTTGGATATCTGTGAAGTATTCATAAATCTGTATATATCTACCTGTTTCATAAGATCTGTCAGCAGAATGTGGTCTACTATGTAAAATAGGCGATACTTCTTTGTTAAATCTCATATCGTAAGGGACATAGTCAAATTTTCTTGACTGAAGAGAATTAAAGCGAAATATTTTTCACAAAATTCGGGTACGTTATTCACGAGGGAGCATACGCTGGGCGAGCTGAACAATAAGCCTCTGTCATAGATGAGCTATCTTAATAATCTTACAGTCAGCCCCAACACCAATAGCTGACTTTTCTCAGTGTTGTAAATATTAATTATTAATTATAGCAGCGATAGCTCAGCGGGCAGTGGTATGGACTGTCGAGACGAAAGTCGCAGGTTCGAAACCAGCAACAAGAGCATACACCACTGACTTTTCTAAGTTACGTGTATATTAATTGTTAATTATCTAACGGTGAAGGAAACATCGTGAGGCAACCTGCATACCTGAGAACTCGATAAGATTATTCCAAGGTATGTAAAGTCTGCCAACCCGCATTAGGCCAGCGTGGTGGACTAAGGCCTAATCCCTTTCATTCAGTAGAGCCCTGTGCCTAGCAGTGGGACGGGTATAATATAGGGCTAATATTATTATTAATAACAACGTACGGTGAACAACAGTTTGGAAAATTCCTGGTTTGTAAAATTATTGGTGAATTTACTGATAAATATTTAATTAATTTCATTGTAATTTTGTGATGAGACTACTGTATATAATTTTGAGTGAAGTGATAAGAGGACGTCATTTTGATGATAGATATATTTTATCACTTTAGTGTCTATGTGTAAGATTTCAACTGAATAGTTTGAATACTTCATTTGTGTTTTTAAAGGCTAAAGGCGCATTTCGAGGCGCGCGACCAAGACAAGAGACTGGGACACATTTATATGCAATAGGATAATTTCCTATGTTGAATATTATACATTATTTTACGTAATAATACGAAAAAGAAACTCTTTTGTTAAAACACAATCAAAATCGGTTAAAAAAAGAGCCCGCAATAATGATTTTAAATATTGGTATGAGCAAAAGTGGGTGCGTAGTGGGAACATCTCTCTATCTTGCACGCACGCGTGCACCGTAAAGGCCGTTAGCCACAGTGACGTCAAAGTTGGCGTCGTCTGTTATTTGACAAGTGGCTCCTCCATCAGATTTGAATGACTTCTAATTTCTTTTCCATTTCGCTCCGCTCCACTCCACTCCACTCCACTCCACTCCACTCTACTCCACTCCACTTCATTCCATTCCACTCGTGATGGTGGTGGAGGGACTTGCGGCCCCGTAACACCCAGATCCGAAACAAATATTTGTGAATCAGACAAACATTTGTCTCAGTGCGGATATCGAACCCACGGTCGGTTAGCATCTTGCTACTCGCACAGTGCGCCGCAAATTGACAAAGTATTATCAAAATCGATTAGGAGTTCATTAGACTTTGGACATAGGTAAGCGCAGGCCTGAGAGAACTCTAAGACGCAGGCTTATGAAGCAATTGTAAAGTTAGAATAACTTTTCAAAGCTTCCGCTTAGACTGTAAAGACAAAGTTGTAATGGGCAATGGAAATACACGACCTCTCACAAATCATTTTGGTGGGATAAGACTAAGCTTTTCTATACTAGCTTCAGACCGCGGCTTCTCTCGCGTTACATAAATTGGACAAAAACATATTTTACCAAATTTACCAAACTAACTATACAAGCCACCTCCTCTCCATAGAGTTTATATTGAAATCCCTTCTTAAAATTTTAATTTAGTAAAGAGGTGAGCTAGACCTTGTGGACAGTTATGTGTATAGCATGAGTGAGCTCGACTGGGTCGTTAGTAAGTCGTAACCACTATCTCCCAGAAAACCGAGGTAATGTAGCGGCTTTTTGCTGCGTTTTGTATGGTGAGTGAGATATCCGGAGGCCCAAATCCCGCTTCCCAATCCCCTAATTATCCTTTCTCTTTAAGGTCGGCACCGCTATGATTCTTCTAGTATTGTAGGCGTACATAGGCGGTGGAGATCACTTACCATCAGATGACTCACTTGCTCGTTTGCCGGTCAATGCTATAAAAGATACACAAAAAAGAAACACACAAACAATTTATTTATTTTTATTTCCAAAAATATAAGTATTATCTTTACGTAAGTGCATATTCACATTTAAGTGACAAATAGAAATATTTATAGACCACTGCGAAAAGAATTTGCATATCTTTGTAGTTATTGAGGGAAAAAATGGCTCTTAAATTTCAAACTGGCTTTTACGGAGTTTCACTGAAACAAAGTTTCGGCTAATTTTCGTTTAGATCTTATATGTTTTCAATTCAAATTCAAAAATATTCGAATATGTTCTTGACGGGTCATTATCTACTCAACATAAATATAAAGTTATAACTTCATCTTCTTTGAACATGCATGATTTTTACGAGTTTGAATTCCAATATTGGAAAACCTATCGTTTTGAAATCGGTAAGATTCTATGTTCGATCCCCGATTTTGATTATTCTTTTAAAAACAGGCACAGTTACAAAGATTGTAAATTAAATCCTTTTGATAAAAAACAAACCCGACTTAAATATCCGAAAATCAAAAAATAATATACCAAAAAAAATGGCACTTGAAAAAAAACAAAATAAGAGGTTTTTAAAAAATGGAAGCCGCAGCGTCCATCTTGGTAAACAAAATCGTATCCCAGCACGCTAAGCCAAAGCATTAGATACTGCTACATACTATTCGTTTCATGAAGTCTTGCAAGGACTTGTTTTTTATATCATATATCGTATTAGAACTAATGCCTAACCCCTCTCATTCCGTAGAGGAGGGCTCGTGCCTAGCAGTGGCACGTGAATAATACAGGGCTATTGTTATTATTATAATAAATTTACACCAATACAATGCTGATATTATCATTCGTTCAACCACGCTTACATTATATTTTGTCAACCATTCAGCTCATGTAGTTTTAACGCTCATTTCCATATTCATACTATTTTTCTGTCTTTTATTAAACGTATTTCATAAGACAAGTCGAAATATGAACCAATATATTTAAATATGCAAAAAGCCATCTCTGCTCCAGTCTGAACAAAGGAATTTTGTATTAAAACCACAGTATGGCATAAATAAATGTTTTACTATGACGTCATAGTTCTAGTGGGAGGAAATTCGACTGCGAAACCGTTGCAATACTGGGTACCATTGAATTATTGACATTTAAAATTCGAATAACTTGGCACAATCATCTGGTAAGAGGATATCCGATATTTTTGTATTCAACTGAATCCATAATACACATTTTTTTTATACTGGCATGGTAAGATGACTTCACTAACCCAAGTGTTAGGTACAATGCAGTTCAAATACAATGTGGACCGTCAAGTCATTGGGTCCCTCGAAGGTATAATTATGCGGGTCTTTTTTTATCCGGGCACGGCAAAGTGATTGCGCTACACCTGATGGTAATTGCATTGCAGTCTAAAAAACCAGTAACCACCAACAAACAATGAGTTTATCGGTGGTCACCATAATCATGCCGGCCTATATAAATGCTTCTTAACACTCCGAAAAGGTAAGAAGCAAATCGAGGGTCCTGCGACTGGACAGGCGCATGACCGATGCAGGCACAGATGTACCACTATATCCGCCCCAAACAACCATCAAGTCATGTCGCAAGCCCCTCGGGAGAACCGGATATACACTGTCTGATTTTGGAACGTCATGCGACGTAGCATCGTGCGACGAAAATAATACCTATGCCCAGCAGTGGGATAGTATATAGGTACATCGACCATAATTAAAACCTGAACTAAGTCGGCTAAATCCCTTAATCTAACACTACCATTTTAATAAGTCACCAAAATCTGTTAGGACTAAGATAATTGTATATAAGGACAATGACCCGAGAAAATTTAATTAAAACTTAAAATTAATAAGCTTACCGTTGCTTACCTAGGCCGGTTAGACTCAGAAATTGTTCCATTAGTTGGTTTAATACGAAACGTCAGTAAGGAATTTAATTTATACCATCAGGCTCTCGCCACACTACAACGTATAGACGCCGACGACATTTCATCTCACACCGTGCAAGTTCAGGGTAATTTTCTGTGGTACTGGCGTAGACCGAGGTATCGTGGATGGTAGAGTTATGCTGTAGACAATTTTGTCTAGAGCAAGAATGGGCTTCGACAGGGTCGTTACCACTGTCTTAAAGATAAAACTGAAAACTAGTGTTATTTAACTTGTATATTAAATAACTACATATGTTATATATTTTTTATATAGCATACGAGCGGTAAACGAGCAAGAGGGTCACCTAATGGTAAATGACCTCCACGCGCCCAAAATACCAGAAGAATCATGGGCGCATTGCCGACCTTAAAGGAAAGGGATAATGAGAGATTGGAATTGAAATTGAAATTGGATGACGAGACGAGCAAGGCTCGACTGATGGTAAGCGCCACGCCTGTCCATAAACAGAAGCAACAGCACATGGAACTTTGAATTACAAAGCACTTCATGGCACTGAACTCCGCTCGTCACCCTGAGACATAAGAGACTGAGACATAAGTTAAGTCTCATAATGCCGAGTAATTTCACTGGATTCATTGTCCTTCAATCCGAAACACACTGGTGCTTGGCGATAGAAATATACAAAGTGGTGGTACCAACCCAGACGGCCTCTCGCATACGAGCGAACTACCTTGTGGTATAAAGAATTAAAGATTGAATAACTTCGGGTTCTAAAACACCGTAGTCTTTCATGAGCCTAAACACTGACACGTTCAATTTTCAAAAGACACTAGCGAAATGAGGCCCAGGAAAAAAAGGAGAGCGGACACAAAAGAAAAATATTTTAAAAATAGGATAGTGAAAATCAAATTAACGAAAGATGGTGATAGAAGATGAATTTATTCTTAATGACATGTCGTTGAGTTAAGGGAACGAAAATGAAGTGGGTTGCCGGGGGTAAAATAATATAATATTTTACGTACAAATCTCAATTACATGTAATTTTATTATTAAAAATCGATCAATCATGGGAGATAAATATTATTATATTATTATTATTTTTCATGATACCAAGAGCCAAAGAAATTTTTTTTTAATTAGGCCTGTAATCCCTGAAAGGGTAGGCAGAGGTATACCTGGTTATTACCAGTACACCCACATTTTTTTAAGCGTATTTTCGCTCTACAATGTGATAGTGATTGGTCTGAGCCTATCGCTATGCCGGCCACAGTTCTAGACTTCAGGCTGATATTGAGCATTTCATATGTACGCATATACATGCATATATTCGTTAATACTGTAAGAATACTGTACCGATTAACTCGTAACAACTTAAACTTGGTGTCCTGTAGGGCATCAGCTGTTGGCGGTATTCGATTTTCAAATATTTAAAGTATTTTTTATTGTAGGTAATAATGATAATCACGGAACGGCTACGGAAAAAAATCGATAACATCAAACCGACAGTAAACCCAGTTGTTTTAGAGCTGCGTCTAGTACGACGAATTAATTTAATAGTACGGGGCTAGAGATGTTACAAGTAATAACATCGATGAATTATTATTTTGATCGTTTTGTTTTATAATTGAGTGCTAAAAACTATAGTACAGAAAAACCTCTTAGACCTCTTCCATATTCATACATCTCATGTAAATTTTCACCGGTTAAGGATGCTTGTGTCTTTTTCGCAGATCATTTATTTTATCAGCATATTACTCTTTGGGCATCTTCTACTGGTCTTCACATTTGCACAATAAATAGGTACTTATCTTAGTCGCTTTCGATGAGTTGTTTTCAATCAATCCTCTCCATATTATTTGGTCCAAACTATTTAAAAAATATCGTGTATTATACACAATTTAAATAGCTTTACTGATTGAAATAAAACTAATTGAAACGGATTTTATCGCGGTTTTTTATTTAAATTTGGCAGCTTTACTTACAAAATGAGTAAGTCACTCGCCTGATGGTTAGACCTACCCTACAATGACAGGGCAAGCATTACCGGGAACGGACTGCGCTCGTCACCCTCAGACATAAGATGTTAAAACTCACAATGTACAGCAATTTCACTGTCTTCAATACCCTGAAGTGAAAGCGTCTAAATAAGTAACAATAAACTGGGATAACATCAGGCAGAAAATATTTAATTTTACATTTACAGGAGCACGTGTGTCCGTCGTTTCCATACTTTTAAACTGATACTGTTAGTTATTTTCCTGTAATGTCAAGTAATACGATTATCGATAAAAACAAGTCACAGCACTATTGTTGACCGACACCAGCCATCAAAACATAACTGTAAATCCACAAATGCAATACAGCAGATCCATTTCAATTTCCATAACCAAACACGATATTCATTGATCGATAGCTTTTGTCGATGTTTGCTGAGGTGCAACACTATAGTACCATACTGCAAACGTGGCCAACCACACTTAATGGCTATTGCTATAGGATAATTTATTTTAATTATATACATGTTTGTCTGGTTTCAAACATTGACAAATTTTGTGTGTGCTTATATCGATCTAGGGCTGTCGTGGATGTACCTTTGATTTACGGTAGTCGTGTTAGGATAAATGATGTTGTGTTTTTATTTATAGCAGAAGCCGGTAAGCGAGCAATTGGGTCACCTGATGGTATGTTACCCGAAGAATCATGGACGCGTTGCCGACCTTAAAGGAAAGGGACAATTAAGGATTGGGAAGGGAAGGGGCCTGGGCTCATATAGGCATGCGGAAAAACTGTCTGTCCTGCTGTCACGGATTAGCTGTTGTACAGAATTTGAAGATATGGAGAAAGCTTTGAAGAATTGCATGATCTACTTATTAACTAAGAAAATGACTTATACAAACAGAGCCGTAAACAAAAGTTTGTTTCAGAAAAATAGTCGTTTCTTGGTAGTGCGGCTTTTGTAGTTAGAGGTACTTCTTCCATTTGCCCTTATCCCACTCGCGATGGGGTTGGCGTAATATTTTGCAGAAAGATTTGGCTTGTAGTTTTACGACCGGCCTGCCTGACGTCAACCCTTCTGGGAGCTTCTTCGGTTTTCGGTTCGGTTTTTTTTTCGGTTTTCGGGAGGTTCTTAATTCGGGAAGTATTTGTTTTTTTAATCATCGATTTCTCCAGCAATGATGAGCCGATATATCGGCAAAAAATTGAGTTTGGCTGTGGTCCCATATAAAATTGGTTAAGATCTAATGATGGAATACGGAATAAAAAATGAAACTCTTCAAAAACAGCACACTAGTTACCTGTGTCGCTGCCGGTCAACTGAAATTGCACCGACTCCAAAGATACCTATTTTAACACGCTTTTATTAGCTTCAGACGTATGTATGTTGGTATGTTGGTATGTTTGTCTGTAACTTGTCTTTGAACGTGATCTTGACCTACTTCAAAACGTCGGATAAAATCTTGACATCGCGATGTAGATGTGCCAGTGGCGCCATCTCATGATTTTTTCTTGTCAACTTGTAGTTTAAATGCAATAAAGGTGACGCTGGTTGTTTTGTTGTGTTATTTTGATACGAGTTTAGAACAAAATAAATAAATATTGTAAAAATTAAAACTTCCTTATATATTTCATTGAATAATTGTTATAAATTACAAATTTATTACCTACAACTGTTATTAAAATTACTTCAGTAGTAAGGGATGTTCGCAAAACACTTTTTTTAACACGCTTTTTTATATTATTTACAATAAGTGGCAGCAATATAATAGAACATTGGATTATAGTCTACATGACACATTAAAATAAAACAAGAAAAAATCAAGAGATGGCGCCACTGCTGTAGAATAAACCATATTGTATGCGACATCTACATAGCGATGTCAAGATTCTCCAGCGAATCATTACCTCCGACGCTTTGTATGAACTACGGGTGTTGTACGATTGATCGGGTACAGTTTTACGAATGGCTTATTAAACAAGCCATTCGTAAAACTTGTTTCTTTCCTACCTCCTTCGTGACATTTTTACGTTTCAGCGAATTTTCCAATCACAAAGATTCGAAAGAAGTTTCACTTCACAAAATGGTAAAAGAAATAAAAAGACAAAGAAAAAAAAATGAAAATACACCTTTTTACAGAAAATCAAACTAAAAAATTAAAAATAAATAATAGTTTAAAAAAACTAAAAAACACGCTTTTACATAAAATCCAACTAAAAAATAAAAAATAAATTTTAATGAATTCGAATTAGGAATAGTGTACAAAATTTAAAAATATATATAAATTAAGAATAGTGTAAATAAGAAAAAATATGTATTTTATTGTAAAAAAAGCGTGGGGTGCATGGTGTCAATAGTTATAAAAATATTTTATTGACAGATATGAGTAGAAGGATCATCATTTTGATAATGTCTTAAAAAGCACCCCACGTTTTTTTACAATAAAATACATAT
Source organism: Amorpha juglandis (assembly GCA_949126905.1). Classification (NCBI taxonomy): domain Eukaryota; kingdom Metazoa; phylum Arthropoda; class Insecta; order Lepidoptera; family Sphingidae; genus Amorpha; species Amorpha juglandis. Next base: position 14,938,029 of record OX421373.1, on the reverse strand, counting down.
TTTTTCTTATTTACACTATTCTTAATTTATATATTTTTTTAAATTTTGTACACTATTCCTAATTCGAATTCATTAAAATTTATTTTTTATTTTTTAGTTGGATTTTATGTAAAAGCGTGTTTTTTAGTTTTTTTATTTCTTTTATTTTTAACTTTTCAGTATTATTTATTCAAACCCGGTTTTTTAGTTTTGTTAAAAAAAAAATTGCATAAATCACAATCATTCTTAAAAAGTATTTTCGAGTATAACCATTTCTGAACGGTTGATTTTTATGCGATTCACATAGGTCTATTCCGTTATCAGTCTTGTGGGAGCGATGCGTCATTCAGGGATTACTTTGGGGTGTGATAAAGTCTGAAAGGAGCCGTGTCATTGGGAAGAAAATGTACCCCTATTTGAAAGGGTAAATATCATGGAAATAATCAGCCACGCCCTAGTGCCTTGGTGATGCAGTTCTATTGCTCACGCGGTACGACTGCTCTGCTGAGAGGGTTCGATCTCCGGGTCGGGTAAAAGTGATATTGGGTTTTTCTATCACGAAATGCTTAGTATCAGCTCGGAGTCTGTAATTATGCCCGGTATGGCGATAGGCTCGCTCCCTATCAAATGGGGCGCAGATTGCTCGGCGAAATGACAGAGGTGTAAACATCTGTTTAAACTTCATAATCATTCAAAATTTAAAAAAAAAAATGTTTTTCAAAAAAATCAAAGCTTATGAATATCTTATTGACAGATATGAGTAGAAGGATTATCATTTTTATAATATCTTATAAAGCACACCAAGCTTTTTTTACAATAATAATATTTTTTTTTATTCTTTTCTTCAAATTTATAAAAAAATATTTTCTATTTTGTAGTTGGATTTTCTATAAAAGCGTGTTTCTTAGTTTTTCAAAACTATTATTTATTTACAGTATGAATTACTTGTTTGACACTTGGCAATTGTAAATGTACTATGTATTTATTACTCGTACTAGACTTGTAGTTGACCTGGATCTTGAAATGACCTCCACGAAGCAACCCATGCCTTTGTGACGAGAATTTTTACCTGAAAATCATTTATTTCTCTCAAAATGTGACAGCGAAATGATTCAAGCCCCAGGGGAAATCATTCTTTTTGCGTTTACTATAATAGGTCGGAGGAAAGGCTGAACATAAGGTAAGTGGACGGCTTAACATAAAATATTATTATCTTGGTATGTGAGAACTGCTACTTATTGTCTAGGATCGTGCAAATAATTTCGATGTCATATCAAAATGTCGTATGTTTAAATACCCTGTTTCAGGAAAAAAGGGTTTTTTTTATAGTACTATGTAAAAGTTTTTTTTTTTGGTAAAAGGCTAACTTTACTTAGTCTATTCAACCATATCCTTAACAACAGATTGTAACTAGTACATGGAAATTTAAAACATATGACCTTTGAAAAAAACATGCAATGTTTTGATATGACAGCGATATCCGGAAGCCCAAATCCCCTCCCCTTCCCAATCCCTAATTATCCCTTTCCCTTAAGGTCGGCAATGCACCCATGATTCTTATGGTGGTGAGCGTACATGGGCGATGGAGATCACTTACCATCAGGTGATCCACTTACTCGATTGGCTTGTTACAATTTTCATAACGATTGATCAGTATAAACGTTTATATTTATAAATATTGTCAAAGTACTGACAGACCCTAACCTCTATTCACAAATAACTATAATATCAACTAAAATTAACCTCAAATAAATTGTAATTGCCATTTAGTTTCGTTCAAGTAAACAGCGTGAAATTATGTCTGTAATTTTCTTGATTAATTAGATGAAAACAATAAATTACATTGTAATTACGATGAAATATCGTTGCGACGTAGGCAAGCGACTAAATTTAAGGTCTGAGCATGTACTCACAATTGTGTGATAAATATTATTATATTTGTTATATTCAACTGTATGGAGGCTAATTAGGTGAATTTACATTTAGTACCTACTGACTAAAAATATGTTTGTTACGACATCGCATAAGAAATCTTAAAAATTTTCGGCTTTTCTGTACTATAATATGTACATATCTTTTATATAAAAATTACGTGTCACGTTGTTTGTCCGCGAAAGACTCCTAAACTGCTGAACCGATTTTAATAAAATTTTGCAATCTTTGTGCAGTTTGGTCCAACTTGGGTTAATGGATAGATTATATCTCAATTTATAGTTGCAATATTTTTTTTTGCAAATAATTAGTTTTTTCTATAGTTATTCTAACATATGGCGATGTAAGGTAATTTATTGGCTGGATTAAGTTCGCAATATTTTTGAAGTGAAAACTTCTTTAGCCGCGTTGAGCACTTTTTGGTAGAGGCTAAACTTGTGGTTTCGCGTCTGACTGCGCTGGACTGGACTGAACATGACTGGACTGAGCTGGGCTGGACTGGACTGGACTGAAGACCGGACTGGGGACCGGACTGGACTGGGGACCTGACTGGGCTGAAGACCTGACTGGACTGGGGACCTGACTGGACTGGGGACTTGACTGGGCTGGGGACCTGACTGGACTGGGGACCTGACTGGACTGGGGACCTGACTGGACTGGGGACCTGACTGGACTGGGGACCTGACTGGACTGGGTACCTGACTGGACTGGGGACCTGACTGGACTGGGTACCTGACTGGACTGGGGACTTTACTGGACTGGGGTCTGACTGGACTGGGGACCGGACTGGACTGGGGACCTGACTGGACTGGGGACCTGACTGGACTGGGTACCTGACTGGACTGGGTACCTGACTGGACTGGGTACCTGACTGGACTGAGGACCTGACTGGACTGGGGTCTGACTGGACTGGGGACCTAACTGGACTGGGGACCGGACTGGACTGGAGACTTGACTGGACTGGGGACCTGACTGGACTGGGGACCTGACTGGACTGGGGACCTGACAGGACTGGGGACCTGAATGGACCGGGGACCGGACAGGACTGGGGACCGGACTGGACTGGGGACCGGACTGGACTGGGGACCGGACTGAACTAGGGACCGGACTAAACGGGGGATCGGACTGGACTAGGGACCGGACTGGACTAGGGACCGGACTGAACTGGGGACTAGACTAGATTAGGGACCGGACTGAACTGGGGACTAGACTGGACTGAACTGCAGTGCAATGTAGTAGAGTTTAGAGCGAGTACTCAATAAATATACTTAACTTTTCACTACTATCGGCAGTCCCTATGGCTGCCAATTTTTTTGTTGCATATTATTTGTTATATGAAAAAAGAGTTATAATTATCTGTGAGTTCCATAAGATTCTAAAAGATGGCGGTGTAAGGTAATTTATCGGCTGAATTGAGTAAGTATCCAATAAATGGCGTATACTGTATTGAATGGTTTACTACAATATAATTTAACATATTATACCTTAGGCACAGCAACGCGTGGCCGGGTCCGCTAGTTATACATATAAACCTTTCTCATGAATCACTCTATCTATTGTTGAAAACTACATTAAAATCCGTTAAATAGATTAAAAGATCTAAGCGAACAGACAGCGGAAGCGACTTAATTTTACACTATGTATGACTTGTTTTTTTTTATTGAATGACGAGACGAGCAAGGCGCTCGCCTGATGGTAAGCGCCACGCCTGCCCATAAACAGAAGCAACACCACACAGAACTTTGAATTACAAAGCACTGTATGGCACTGAACTGCGCTCGTCACCCTGAGACATAAGATGTTAAGTCTCATAATGCCGACCGAAACCGAAACACAACAGTACTAACTCACTGTTGGTGAGCGGCAGAAATAGACAAAGCGGTAGTACCAGCCCAGACGGTCTTCCTCATACCTACCTACCTTATAAAAAAAAGTAATTCCTTTTAAGAAACTCAATACGTAAGGGGTCAAGAATAATGTTTAATACATTTCTACACTCCTTTTATTTTCCATTATACCTTTTGGGTCACGTTTTCCCAGGGGTGCGACTTGACGCCAATTTTTAGGGCGAATGTCTTTACTAGGGCTTCAACCTATTGTAATATTAATAGGAACTTTAAAACAAATGTGGCAACACCATTCCGTAGCTTTAATGGTTGCGCAATCAGAAAGTATCGTGGCTGATATAAAAAAAAACTAAGAAACTTGTCAATTTTCAAAGGTATATGACTTAGTTGGTGAGTAATTATAATAATAATAAATACACCCAACAGTCACACACATATTCCCGACCCCACAGTAAGATACGAGTCATGTGTCGTGGGTATCAGGAACTACGAGACTTTCGGTCTCACAACACCCAGACTCCGAAACAAATATTTGTGGATCACACAAACAATTGTCTCGGTGCGGGGATCGAACCCGCGGCCTCTAGCTTCACAGCCAAATATTCGCCCGCTGCGTTACGGGGCATTAGATGGTAAGTGATACCAGAAATATCGTGAGTGCATTGCTGACCATTTAGCACCGTAATTATAATTAGGAAGGAAGAGGCGATTTGTTGAGCCTAAAACTGTTCTCTCGAGGTGCTTGCGACAGTGGTGGTTGGTTGGGGCGAGTATAGGGGTACATCCTTCTAAAATTAACAATGTATACACGTAACTTAGAGAAGTCAGAGGTGCATACTCTTCTGGATGTTTCGACTACTGACCAATCGCTGCTTTACGGGGAATAATATTATCATAAAAAAAATTTACGAAAATGAACATTTGACTGTTTTCACATTTACTATTTAGAGCTCGTTTGATGATCAAAGTTTTAAGGCCAGTGGACACTAAGGCACTGCAACCCTCTGGTGAAAATATGTAGGTACAGTGTACACATGGTGGAAAGCGCGCGTTTCCACGACTGTCGAATAAGTCAGTAGCTTTACAGATTCGACGAAGTGCGGTCGCTCGTCCGAAGTACGTTCCATTTACGAACTTCTGCGAACTGTCGATTGTGTACGTGTAGTGAATAATTGTGGTGATTTAGTGCTGTTATAAAGGTTTTTACTCCTAAAAGTATTTAATAGGTGAGTTATTATGTACTTTTTTAGCGGAAATCTTAGTTTATGAAGTGTATGAAATAGTGTTAGTGAAGAATCCTTAAATTATTTGGAAATAAGTAAAGATTAGTTTGCCACTGAATGTGTGATCGGTATAATTCAATTATCAATTAAAAACAGCAATTAAAAGTACATGGTCTTTATTAAAATCTGTTATAACTACAAACCTAATCATAATATTGTAATAATACATTATACACGCACTCTTTTCAAATTTTACAGAAACTAGGTTTAAATTTTTAGAATTGTTTATATAAAGTTTTGAGTTTATTATATGTTTTATTACGGATTTTATGGTTTGGCCTTATACCTTAATATGTATGCACGGATAAAAAAACCACTCAATAAAAACCCTTTTTTCTGTAAAATATTACAGAGTAGATAAATGTTTATGTATCGACAAATATTTATTTAAGGCGTGAATTAAACATATTATTAAAATTAAATTCAATGATAATTATGTTCAGTCAGTCAGGTCAGGGAAATAATAAAAATTGGTGTGTGTCTTGGGACACCAGGTAGGAACGAAGTTCCTTCGGCTAACGTAGAATCGACACAAATTGCAAAAAATTCAAATTATCAACTAAAATAACAAAATATGTCTCTTTATTTTTGTTTGACAACATAAAATTACATAGAAATAGAATAGAAAAATAGAAATAAAAACTTATTAATTTAGACTTAGACTGGCTACTAAACGGTGGACGGCCGTGTTCTATAATCAAAAATTCAAATTCAAATTTCAAACCGCGTCTACATTTCCAAATGTCATAAGTTTCACACCCATATTCTGTTTTATTAACGGAATTTCGACTTTAACTTTGTGTGCTAGATATCAAACTGGTTATGCGACTGTCGCGCCTGCGCACGTCTCATTTAACGGTTTTATTCCACGCATTTTTTCCACGCATTTTTCTTACGGTTTTACTATCACATTTTTTTCAGTTCGGTCACGCAGCGAAATCCCTATCCCCTCCAAGCCTGCCGTAAGGAACTTCGTTCCAAAAAATATATTTTTTGAAAATTTAATTAATCATATCCTTGACCATATTTTTCTAGGCAACCCTATTGGTATGTGTTCAGCAACACATTTTATACCCTAAAATATATTTTTCATTCGGTAAACAGATGGATGAAGGTCGATGTTACCCAGGATCCTCCACTATAAAAGTCGATTTCAAACAAATAACATTGAAATGTTAAAAATAACAATTTCTTTGTCTCTCTGGAGTCATTGTCTGTGTCGCTGAAATTGTCCCGATTCCAAAGAGACTTATAAAATTTATAATTTTTCACTTTTCAGTGTTATTTTTAAGGTCGGCTTTTAAATTTCGTTTAGTATTTTACAAGACCGTACTATACAAATAAAATTTCTTGTACATTTTGCTCTCTTCCTCTTGATGATACCTACTTCCGTTTAAATTAGCATTTAGTTAGAATTACATTTGCATAATATTTTGTGTTTGCTATTAGTATTTACATAAAGTGTAACTTTAATTTCATTTCAAAAAGTATTTGAGTATTAATATCCGACTTAAAAAGGAAGATTTTGCTGGTGGTAGGATATTCATATCCGCCCGGTTAGCGACCACCGTACACATGGTGTTAAAACCAGTCATACAGTGTTGACAGCCGTCAACACTTACATTTAGCCCACTTACACTCCAAAGAAAGAAAGAAAAACAATTTAACAAAAGGTATATAAGGAATCACTCCGTCCGCTACTAAAGTAAGAGATTTTATGGTGCACTTAATTCTATAACTGGCTAAAGATGATGTTTATTGGAATTAAAAAATGAAACATATAAATGTTTATTTGTTTCTTTATTTAAATATGATACATTATTTATTTTAGAATAATAGTAACATAACATAAATAATAGAAACATATAATTTAAATAAATTTTCGATAACATCTGCATTAGCCAGGTACTGTGTTGCAATTACATTAAAAGTAAATATGAAAATGCTTGTAGTAGAAGACCCCGCTCTTCTGCAGGTTACATAAGTTTGCAGCATGGAAAACAGTTTTGTTATAATTATAAAAACTAGAGCATTTTGAGCATGAAAGGCGAAATTATAAAATAAAAGTACACTGTTTTATTTTTATTGTTTCTTTAGGTAGGTACAAATATTTCCATAATACAAATTTGAATATCGCCATGGTCGTTAACATAAAAATATATTTCCATACATACGCACTCACGCCTGTAATCCCCGTAGGAGTAGGCAGAGGGCGGATACTGTTTACAATAAATAAATAGATTTAGTGTAGTTGCCGAGTGTATTTGTACTGACTTGTCATAAGCGCTATTTCAACTGCCTACATAATGAATAAACTATTTTATTTAATTTCATTTCAACCAGTACACCCACATTTCGTACCGCCGTCCCATGGTGTGATAAAAGGTAAGACTATAGCCATACGGGGCATAATTCCAGACTCCGGGCTGATACTAAGCGTTTCACAATAGCAAAATCCAATATCGCTGTGCCCCAACTGGGGATCGAATACGAGACCTCAGCACCGCAGTCATACTACATACGCAATACATCTACGCCACCGAGACACTCAGAAAATATACTTTTTCAGGGATTCGTTTTTAAAACCAGAGGTCTTGGTTTGCTGGTTGCTGAGGTTGGTTTGCTGGTGGTAGGATATTCATATCCGCCCGGATAGCGACCACCGTACACATGGTGTTAAAACCTGCCATAGTATGCCTCAAGTATGAAGGTTTCCTCACGATATTTCTTTCACCGTTAAGCAAGCGACAATGAACATTACACATATAACTAGAAAAAGTCAAAGGTACATTCTCTTACGGCGGGTAACGAACCTGCGGATTCGTCTCAATAGTTCGTATCACTCCCCGACGAGCTATCGCTGCATAGTGCATAGAGAAAAAATAAAAACTACTACACCAAACGAATAAAAATAAGCAATTGCACGACAGCATACCTGGCAAAGATTCCACTTCCGGGCTACTCGGCTGATTTTCCGAATGGTAATATCAAACCATTTGTTTCAACCAAACAACCCTGTCCCCAATGAAATTTCAGCTTTAGTTTACCGCCACTAGATGAGTTGTAGTGCTATGGTGCATAGATTTGTCTCCACAAATGCGCAGCCGCGATACCCATTGTCCCCATTCAGTTGCCTCTTACGTCAGGCAGAGGATACCGTGGTAGAATTCCACAAAAGCCCCCAGTCCACAGGGCCGAACCAAATTACCATCAATAATATTGCGTTATTTCGTTTGTGACCCGTACTGTCACAGAATTTGAACCTAATATCAATAAATTATTGGCGTATTGTGGTTCAGACCCTCATAAATTCTGATATCCTCTGCCACGGCAGTGAGAATCCTAATAAACAATTTGGATATAATAATATTTCTGATTGGTCGGCGGTCGCTTCGTTTATTTTTTATAGCATAGGCCGGCAAACGAGGATCTGGGCCACCTGATGGTAAGTGGTCTCCACCGTCCATGAATATCCACAGTACTTGAGGAATCATGGATGCGTTGCCAAAATTAAAGGCAAGGGAATTTAAAATTTAGTTTGCCGAATATTTTGTCGATGGTATTTCGGCAAACGAGGAAGTGTACGAGTAAGTCCACAATACTAGAAGAATTATGGGCAAATATCAACCTTAGAGGAGTGGGACAATTAAGGGATTGGGAAGGGGATGTGGATTTGGACCTCCAGATTTATGACAGACCATGTGAAACAAAACAACAAACAGGTCGGTTTGGAAATCTTTGGGGGAGGCCTATGTTCAGCAGTGGACGTCTTGTGGCTGATGATGATGTGAAACAAAACAAAAACCTGCTACTTCACGTAGATTTTTTGTGAAAAAGTGATAAAAACCTGGTCCTGCCGGTCCAGTTCTTTATATTTTTACATACCACTTATATCGTGACCCTTATTTGTTTAGTTATTTTTAGATGTTTTTTGAGACCGTTTATTTTTGTAACAAAGTTTCACAATATTTTCCTATGAATGTGAGATCCAAAAATAAATACTATTGTGTGACTGAAGCCTACGATGTGTTGGATAACACTGTTAACTTCGGATATATTGATCCTCTAAGCCGTTAAGGATCAAAGCATTGAGATAAAACTATTATCCTTGAACGGTAACTTCGTTCATAACATCTTAAGCGATAGTTTCAATAAAACTCTTATGCTGGATTGCACCAACTTACTTTAGCAACGACAAAAATGTTAAAGTACCGGTTAAACAAAACATGAGTTGCAATTTGACAAAAGGTAGATGACGTCATAACTTGAGAGATACTTGCCATAACAGTGCTTTGTCATCATTTTTCTAGTGCAATTTTTTTGCTGGTGATAGGATATTCATATTCGAATAGCAACCATCGTACACATGGTGTTAAAACCTGCCATAGTGATCCACACGCCTTGTGTGGATTCACGCTGGACGCTCAAGGATCAGCCATATACAAGCCGGCATGACTCTAGTGACTACCGATAAACTAATTATTTGTCGGCGGTTGCTGGTTTTTTGGATGCACTACGCTTACTATCAGGTGAAGTGTAGTCACTTTGCCGTGTTCGGGTAAAAAAATAGATATGAACTATTATCTATTAGTTTTCGTTCTATATAAAAGCATTCTCACCACCTGCCAGTACTTGGGTTCCATTCTGGGTTCATTTACTTTAACGTTTATCGGTTGTTCAGCGGATAGGGTCGTTAGGGATATTCAAATAAACCATTGTTGGATCAGGATTGCTATACTTATCGTTATCGTCTCATTTGGTTAATGCTAATGTGAGTCGGCCTTGAACGAGGCTTCTTCTTTCTTTTGTAAAACATGTTTTCATGAATTTATTTGATTTGAGCCTGTCTATATCTAATATAGATTAATATAGCGGATTAGCAAGCTGAAGTGGCAGTGGGCCGGCCACATAGCTCGCAGAGTCGATAACCGGTGGGGCAGAAAGGTTTTGGAGTGGAGGCCACGTACTGGAAAGCGCAGCGTTGGACGTCCGCCTACAAAGTGGACAGACGACCTAATGAAGGTCGCAGGAAATCGCTGGATGCAAGCCGCTTCCAACAGGTCGGTCCGGAAATCTTTGGGGGAGGCCTGTGTTCAGCAGTGGACGTCCTGTGGCTGATGATGATGATAATGATGATGATGATATCTAATATATTTTTCTATCACGAAATGCTCAGTACCAACCAGGCGGGGGCCTCGAATTGTGTTCACTGTGCACATGGGGAAAAACCCGCCATAGTGTTTCGTTCAGGCGAATCGCGTTTTGGGATCAGCCAGTATATTCAGGCCTGTATGATTCTGCCAACTGTCAAGGCACTCAATATCTTGACGGTCGACATTATGTTTAGATTTCACTGTATTTAACATTAGGTCCAGTTTAGTCACTTTGCCGTACTAGAAAAACGTAAGAGTGCTGCTGACCTTGAGGACGATAATGGGGATGGATTGGTTTTGGGTTCCGGCAATCTCACTGACCGCAAAATTGGATTATATTGACGAATGACGCGCCTCTAAGGCTTGAAATGGCCATCGGAACTCTGCATTAACAGGCTCGATAAGACCTTTCATGGTAATTGCAGCTAGATGCAACACAAGAGGATTCGGTTTCAACCACAATTACTGATGCAATCCGTAGATATTTGTTCCGGGTTTGAGCGTTGTGTAATTAAAGTTTCATGCGGTTTGTGATGACCACGATGTGCGAGTAATTGTACTGAAGCAAGATACGTTTCTAGCTGCTGTGTGTATCTCATTATTATGTAATTAATTTTTTAGAACGATAAGACAAAAAGTAAAAAAAAAATCGCGATAAAATCCTAAATTATATTATTAATTGTAATATGAATTTATGTTTCAAAATCGGTTTAATTAAACATTGATATGTGTTAATTATAGTTTACTTGAACGTATATGCCTAGGAACGTATACTCTAACTACATTATGTAGCTTTTACGCGCTTGTTTCTCTGCTTCTGCGTTAATGCTACTTACCTAAAGTGACCTTCCTACCTAAAACCAGCACCCCACGAGCTATTCTTTTGATATTATGTGTTCATAGGCATCCAGCGTAGTTACCGTCAGCTGACACGCTTCTGTATTTAAAAAAAGTGCGTGTGTGTGCGACTCACACACGGCAGAAGTGAAACTTCAGAATACATTTATATTTAGATAAATAATTTATATATGACATTTATATATAACAGATGTGTTAAATAATTATCATAAATAAATAAACCAACGAATTTTAATACGCAAATGCAAAAAATAAAGCACGTGAACGATACACCACGTTGTTTATGACACATATTCTGAAGGCTTCGTCGTATGCAGGCGCAAGGACACGCGATAACATACTTGTAACCTATCTCATTCTCTCGCAGGCTCAATCCTATTTATGAATACGTTTCTCATTTTACTGTCACTTTTTCTTTTCATCGAATTTTCAAATCACAACGGTGCTAAAGAAGTTTTACTTCAAAAATCACACATTTATAATTCAACCTAAATATACTGTTATAGTAATCATACATGATAATGACTGTTTACAGATCATTAATTACAGACATCATTAATTATATTAACCGCCCTTGTAATTTAAGTAATGACTGCTTTCGTTACTAGGCCACCATAATTTACATGGAAATAACTAATAATAATAATTGTATATTATTATAATGAACTATTGCTGAGTGTGGGCTGCCTCTACCAATGACAACAGTAAGAATTATCATGTATGCCTTGCTAACCTTAAAGATAAGGAAGGTATTCGGAGACGGGGTGGGGTTGGTGGAATATTGTGACTCACTATACGAAACGCAAAAGTAAGTTATCACTTTACATTGGTTTTCTGTGAGGCGATGTTTTTTTTACTTCTCTTGTTTAAACCAGGACCTTAGCACATCAGTCGTACTACATATAATAACTGCGCCACCCAGGCAGTAATTAAATTTTTGTGTATTTGAAGTGAAAACTTCTTTAGCGACATTGAGCACTTTTCTTGGGATGGGTATAAAATGTTAAACTCGCGTCAGGACACGTGACCTGATTAAACATTCGTAAGAAGGGGGAGAGTAGACCTCCGGCGCGGCGTTAATATAATTGTAATAGTTCTGATTTCTGAAGTGTTTTTTATGTAATATAAATTGTCATTTTTATGTAGGATACCACATTTAACCACATAAATGATAGCACTTTCATACTGATAAATAAAGCAATTCGTGCGAAATTATTCCCTAACCATTCTAAAATATTCAAAAATGCACAACGTTAAGGCCTTACATACGTCCAGCGGTACCGAAAACGTACCAAAAGAAAAACTGTTTTTAGGAGGTATAGAAATAGAAATTGATAAAAACAATTATTACACATTGTTTATTACTGTGTTATGTATGTAAAAAAATATATTTCAATTTTTATTTTCAAATATTATAACATGAAAAATCACATATTTTGAAGCACTATAAAAAAAAAGTTGCTCCACGGTCGGCACTATTTCTTCCTCAAATGTTGACGGATCTGCAAAATGTAAAGACATTCTTATAAAATAAGGTAGTAGTTATAGTCAGTCGAGCCGGATTTTTGAAATTCGAAAAATTAAACAAATTACGGTAATTTAAAAAAAAAAATTAAGTTTGTGGCCAAAAAGTCACACTTTAATTGTTTTTATAAAATTTTCTAATTATAATTTTAAAAATCCGGCTCGACAGACTATAGAAAATACAATCCCGAATATTTAAAAAAAAAATCATCAACAAAATATTAAAAACCGTACGAGTTATCATGCCGACCGTGTCAGAAAAAATAGTTTTGAGAAAAACGCGTTTAAAGTTTCAAGTGCGTTTCGCTCGAAGTCGCGCGCGGCTGTAGCAAGAACTTTATGATTTTTTTAAATATATTTAGTTAACTTACGTCTAATCTGACATTCCAGCTTCATATTGTACGCCTTCCTTGTCCGTAAAGAATTGATTTTGTTCTAATCGAATTGTTCTTTTGTTGCTTTGGTAGCGTTGATTCGAGCGTGTTTCGGCCGGTTCGCATTTTCACACTCCATTTTATCTGGCCTCTGAGGAGGCTTCTTCGTCCTATTAGGACGTGAACATCGTCTACTTTTACTGCCTTTACGATCTACAGTGCGTCGTTTCAATATTTTCGAAAATCACGAATATACAACTATATAACTATAAATATATAACTGTTCACTTGTAACGTTCAAAGAGAACTAACCTTACATTTCAAAAATATGAATATATTCTTTAGAACCATTATAAACTCCTTTCCACGTATTGAAAGATACAAAAGACTAGGTAGACTAAAAGGGTCTAAGGGTAAAGACTAGCTGCCTCAAACAACTCAACTCAGGTAGGCGCGCGTCAGACCTTTGTCCTTTCGTCGGGCAGTCACATTATCTACAATAACTTTTGAACTATGGGGAATTTTTACAATCAGCTTACACAGAAACACGCCTAAGACTATAAGGATAAATAATCTGTAAACAAAAAAAAATCGATTTTTTGAAAATTCTCGACGTATGTAAGGCCTTAATGTTCAAGTTTTCACTTCTGCCGGCATTCCCGGAGTTAAACCCGTTGTTTCTATTATATTTTAGTTTCTACCACAACATACTATTATATTCTACCATATCATTTCAGTCGACTACTTATTATGATTTAGATTACAGAGTCCTGTCAAACTCTAAAAAGAGACAAACATATCCATAAATAGGACTTAGTCTGCGAGAGAATGAGATAAATTACAAGGATGCTATCACGTGTTATTGCACCTGCGTATAACGAAGCCTTCGGAAAATGTGTCATAAACAGCGTGGTGTATTATTCTAGTGTTTTATTTATTGCGTTTGTGTATGTATGCAAAGAATTTTCGTTGGTTAATTTATATTAATTATTTAACACATCTGTGCTAATTGGACTAATAATTTTTATTTATATAAATAATTATCTAAGATTAAATGTATTCTGAAGTTTCACATCTACCGTGTGTGAATTGCACACACAAACTTCTTTTTTTTATGCAGAATCGTGTCAACTATGCTTTGTAATTGGTTTCTGTTGGATACTTTGGATACTGCACCATATTTTTTCTTATTTGATTGAATGATGAGACGAGCAAGGCGCTCGCCTGATGATAAGCGCCACGCCTGCCACTAAACAGAAGCAACACCGCACAGAACTTTGAATTACAAAGCAATGCATGGCACTGAACTGCGCTCGTCATATATTAAGTCTCATAATGGCCTGTAATTTCACTGGTTTCAATGTCCTTCAAACCGAAACACAACAGTGCTTACACACTATTGCTTGACGGCAGAAATAAACAAAGCGGTGGTACCAACCCAGGCGGCCTCTCGCATATCGACATACCAGGGATCAAGCCCGAAATTTTCATGTCCTCAATCCGTTCCTTTCTCCAATATGCTATCGCTTTTACATCACCCATTTACATGTACATACTATGTCCAAGTGTAAAGTGAATTTATTGCGGTCCACTTCTTTTATTTAGAACAAAATTAGGACGAAGGATAAAAGGAAATAGGGTTTTTGGATTTCTCTTTCACCGCCTTTTTCAAAGGATTGAATAAGGATTTTGTTTCGTTGAAATTGTGCGATTTGACTATCATGGCTAAAAGGGTTGGTTGGTTGTATTACAATAAATTATTTTCTTTTATTTTGGTTCATTTGATTTCATGTCCGTTTCAAGGGGTTTTATATCAAATTAAATGTTATATGCTACTTTGCGTGCTCTTTTCTTTTTTTACAAAAATTAGTAAAAGGCTTGCGTCTGTCTTTCTGTGTGTATGGATCTTTGGATGTGGCATCGTAACGCCTAAACATTTTAAATAGTGGTAGAGCCACGCTGTAGACAGTTTTGTAAGAATTAGTGAGCTGGCTCGATCGGGTCGTTACTACTGTCACAGAAAACCGACGTAAAGTAGCGGCTTGCTGCTGCGTTTCGTACGGTGAGTGAGATATCCGGAAGCCCAAATCCCCTCCCCTTCCCAATCCCTAATTAGCCCTTTCCTTTAAGGTCGGCAACGCGCCTATGATTCTTCTGGTGGTGAGCGTACCTGGGCGGTGGAGATCACTTAGCATCAGGTGACCCAATTGCTCGTTAGCAAACCGCTATGTTTCGTACGGTAAGTGTAATATCCGGAGGCACAATTCCCCGTCCCTTTAACACCATAATTATTCCTTTCCTATAAAATCGGCAACGGGCCCTATTCGTCGAGTATTGTAGGTTAGCCTAGCCTTGTAATTAGAGAACTCAATATTAGAAGCTACAATCCAGAAGATGTAAAATTCAATTGGCCGAACGGTTTTACCACGGTTTTACGTAGTGATGTATATTTTTTGGATGCCCGTTCATCATCAGATAATCGCCTTGTATGCCTTCTGCACTGATATTCGATATTTGAATTTCAGCTACGACGGCTTACGGGTCCGGTGTCTGTATAAATATTGGATTAAAAGCTGGTGTTAAATTTGTGGCGTGTAATATCATAAATCGCCCTCTTTGGTTTTAATTTAATATCAGTAAGGTTACTGACGCCTAAATCGCCTTTCCCCTCCCTATTCCCCTGTATTGTCCCTCCTCTTTAAGGTTAATTACACGTCAACGACTCTTCTTCTGAGATGCTGCGCCTCTCGCCGACAGAATTTAGCCTGTTGTATTTCGGTTTGAAAGACATTAAAGCCAGTGAAATTACTGGGCATTATGAGACTTAAAATCTTATGTCTCGAGGTGACGAGCGCAGTTCAGTGCCATGCAGTGCTTTGTAATTTAAAGTTCTGTGCGGTGTTGATTATAGCATCTTGCTCTTCTCGTCATTAAATCAAATAAAAAAAATCATAGCATAATACATTAATTTTCACTGAATAGAGGAGAAGGTGGTAATGTGGCCCCACTTTGTTTTTGAGGTCTCATGTAAAAAATAAAAGGAAAACATGTATAATGAAAACATCATTAGTTTTGTTATTTATTTGCCAATACACGACATAATATGGAACAAATAAAAATGCAACAGATAATACTAAAATATATTTTATAAAAAAAAATGGAAATTTGACAATTTGAGATCAAGCGAGGGTTATATGGCCTCCCGCAGTCAGTATGAGCCCATAAGTTGCAGCTTTGGCACTGAATCCACTCCTCGCCACGTCTGTCGCTGGAGTAAATATTGTCACAAAATACAAATCATATCGTAGTCTTCAGGTACTACAGATGGAGATACATTTTTATCAGATCCCGATGAGTCGCTTTTTACTATTTCTTCATTATCGGAGCTACTGTTGGATGTTGCGTCTCTTTGGTCTCTTTGGCCTCATAAGCCTTCGTTTATAGGCATCTGTAAGTAGATAAAAAAATAAATATCACTCATATATATATACAACCAATATGAGGGGGCCAAATTACCAATATTGTGGAATCTACAAACCAACCTATAAAAATATATAACATCAAATATTTTGTGTACATACCTTCAAAATCCAATAGGAAAACGTTAATCGAACATAATATCCAAATCTCAGATGCGTAAACTCGGTATTTCCAGAATTATGCAATTAAATGCAACACAATAACAAAGTTTTTGCGAGTGCAAGTTCAAACTGGCTCGAATAACAAACGCATGTGCTGCCCTCGCTTACTTTTTTTGTGCATTAAATCGAAATTGTCTTTGATGCTCCCCATTACAAAAATGTTTCGCTTGATGCGGTGATTCTAAACTAGAAATATCGAAGGGGGCCATAATACCTGCGGGGGCCACATTACCACCTTCTCCTCTACCGTTTCAGAAACTTGACTTGATTTGACAGCGCTGTCAAAAACCTATTAGTCTAATGTTTTTTTTATATATATATGATGGTGCTATAAAATCCGACACATCCTAAGTACCAGTATCAGGAAATCAAATAAAAAAACTTACAACATAATTATATAACGTGTTTAAGCCAATATTGTTCGTTGCCGACGGACGCTACCAATGAGTAACTTTTATCTGGTATAGGCCAGTCAATGAGCAAGTGGGTTACCTGATGGTAAGTGATCTTCACAGCCCATGTACGTCCAAATACCTTTGGAATCATTGCTGACCTTAAAAAGAAATTACATCACCCATCAGTAGTCATAACCCCATAAAAAACCATTAACACCGACTTAAGAAGCACATAAACCGCAAAGCACTTAACAATAAAGGTTTTCATAAACATTTAACTGCCATACAACGACCGTAGAAGTAAGGGCCGATGCAAACGGACGACAATTCAACCGTTATATATATGTATTGGGCCCATGTAGTACAGTAATAATTTATGTGTTATTTAATGGATAACACACATGCGAATTAATATCAGAAAGATTTTTTTCAAAATTCTATGGGAATTAGGAGCAAAGAGGTTTTTAGTAGACTAAGTTAGGTTATGCGGTAGATTGTAAGAATTGTATTGATTAAAGAAAAATGTATTGTAAAGACCATACTCAGAAGGATACACTGTTTAAAAACATATTTGCCCGTTGCTATTAGCATATTTTTCAAGTATCCAAGTCCGTAAAAGCAAGCAAACTGAGTCGTCAGAAAAATATAAGGAATCCAGAAATCACATTCGTAAGCGCACGAGTACGAAAACGGAATGATTGACGCGATCACTCAAAATATGACGTGACATTAACATTTTCACAGACGTCAATATTTTTTCGTTTTGAAACAATCACCCGATAGATGCTCCATAGACAATTTGATCGTTGTTATTGGGAAATAAATAAATAACTATTACAAAAACAACAATGATTTCATCCGATTTAATGTTTTCTTTTATTAATTCTCATAATGCTCGCGATAAATATAGTAAAACAAGATTATGATGACTTTTACATAATCATTCCCATAAAACTATCTATTTTAGAACGAGCTTATAAGGACCTGAATGACATGACAAGCTTGTTTACGAAGCTACTTATAGAATTACATCCCATTCTAAACCATATTTTGAATTATAATTTTTAGTTTATTCCGGTAGAAAGTTATTATTGTTATATGTTATTTTTAATCAGTAAAAAATCTAGTATTTTTACATATATATATATCGTTTCTGTACATAGTTTAGCCCAATTATGGCGGTCTCCTTTACTATAGAACTAACCGAGTGGTAGAGCCACACTGTAGACATTTTTTCTTTTTTTTTATCCGAGCACGGCAAAGTTACTGTACTACACCTCATGGTAAGCATAGTGTAGTCCAAAAAACCAGCGACTACCGACAAAAAATGAGTTTATCCGTGGTCACCAGGGTCATGCCGGCCTCTATAAATGCTTCTTCCCTCTTCGGAGAGGACAGGTGGATGACCGATGCAGGCACAGTAATACAAGGATACCTATAACCGCCCCAACCAACCATCAAGTCATGTCGCAAGCAACTCGGGAGAACCGGATATACACTGGCTGATCCTGGAACGCGATCCACACAAGGCGTGTGGATCACTATAGTAGGTTTTAATACCATGTGTACAGTAGTTGCTATCCAGTCGGGTACAAAAATATCAGGTACCCTCCCACCATGAGAGTGTAAAACAACTGGGTAGCAAATTAGCTGCAGTTTAAAATTCATTAATAGTATTAATAGTTTCTGTTGTTGTTGAATATGAATATCCTGCCACCAGCTAACATATTTGTCTGCATGAATGTACCGGCTTGTCCGGGTCGTTACCATAGTCTCACAGAAAACCGACGTAAAGTAACGGCTGGTTGCTGCGTTTCATACGATGAGTGACATATCTAGAGACCCAAATCCCCTCCCCTTCCCAATCCCTTATTTGTCCGATTCCTTTAAGGGCGGCATTTGCCCATAATTCTTCTGGTATTGTGGACGTACATGGACGGTGGAGATCACTTACCATCAGGTGACCCACTTCCTCGTTTGCCGAAGTACCATCGACAAAATAGCCGGCAATCTAAATCTTAACAGTGTATATGCTTACGGAAAAATAACGCACTGTGGTCTCATTTCCTAGGACCTATATACGCCTTCACAACTAGTTTTATTGCTGACCTATAAATTATAATAAATCACAATTTACGACTGGTCGGAGTCTGAACATAGTTTTTTATTATTTTTTTTTATCCTGGCTCGGCAAAGTGACTACGCTACACCTGATGGTAAGTGTAGCGTAATCCAAGAATAATGTCGACCAACGATAAACAATGTGTCTATCGTAGGTCGGCAAGATCATGCCGGCCTGCCAAAGGGCCCCTGGGAGAACCGGATATACACTGGCTGACCCTGGAACGCGACCACACACGGTGGGCCACTATGGCAGGTTTTAGCACCAGTGTACGGTGGTCGCTATCCGGTCGGATACAAGTATCCTCCCACCAGCAGAGCTGGATCTACATTTTAGCGTTAGATACAAACCTACTTCCAGTTGATAGAAAGTTGAGCGTTCAGATCAGTGAATCCCAACGTGGGGCCCACGCCCCACAGGGGGGCAATTTGATAGTTAAGGGGGCAATTTAAAAATGGACTCGACACGACTTTAACCCTTTCGCTTTGGGTTATTTAAATGCAATGCTAGATATAGGTGACAAATTTAACAAAAAAATTTTAAGGTGGAGCATGGCCTAAAAAAAGGTTGGGAAACACTGGTTTAGATGTTTATGAGTTGGATGCAAATATACAATAATATTTCAACCCGCATCAAGTAAAAATTGAGATATTGATTTTATTTTGCTAAATTTATTATAATCGATATTACCATCAGTAGTACCACCGATTCTATTTCTGCCGACAAGCAACAGTGTGTAAGCACTGTTGTTTTTCGCTTTGTAGGAAATTGAAGCCAGTTAAATTACTGGGCATTATGAGACTCGGGGTGACGAGCGCAGTTCAGTGCCACGCAGTGCTGTCATTCAAAGTTCAGTGTGGTGTTGCTTCTGTTTATGCGCAGGCGTGGCGCTTACTATCAGGCGCCTTGCTCGTCTCGTTATTCAACCAAATTAAAAAAAAAACATATATTTAAAACGTAACGCCGTGAAAACCAAATTTTATTTTCTACAAAAATACTAGACATTTTTATACTAGTTATCGTTTTAACCTTTGAAAAAAAGAGCATTCACGTTTATAGCCCATTACGGCACCGTTAAATGTTATCTAGGTAATTTAAACTACGAGTTCATAGTTTGGTGGACTCCCATTTTCGGTCTTGATAAATAACTACCCCTGCTATGTAAATGAGTGCTTATATTTCAGGGGGAAATATTCTATTTCTGCTATTTTCAACTCCGAACAAAACTACCCCTATTCTGTTATGAATTTGATCTTTTTTTATATTTGTAGCGTCGTAGTTGCCTACGAATCGACCAATTTGTATGCGGTTCCTTCTATTTGAAAGTCAAAATAATAAGGCCGCTAAGGGCACTTTTACACGAATTTTCAGAATGTACCAGAGTTTTCGGGATGCTCAATGGTTTGAGAAATATCAGATATCTCACTCACCGTATGAAATGCGGCAGTAAGCCGCTATTTTACGTCGGTTTTCTGTGAGAAAGTGGTAACGACCCGGTCGAGCCGGCCCATTTATGCTGTAGACAAACTTGTCTACAGCGTGGCTCTACCACTCTTATGAAGGGTTCCTCAACAATTCATCTAAACAATTCCTCGATTAATCCTACTAATATTATAAATGTGAAAGTTTGTTTGTTTAGATGTTTGGATGTTTGTCCGTTAATCACGCTGAAACTACTGAACGGATTTTGATGAAATTTGGTATGTAGACAGGGTATGACTGAGCTGACTTGGGTGATAGGATACTTTTTATCCCGGAAAAAGCAGATTACGCAGGCGGAGCCGCGAGCAAAAGCTAGTAGTAGATATAACGTGCTTGGGTTCATTACAGCGCGACAACATCCAACTAAACAGGATTGACAAGTCATTTCACGGCATATCAGTTGCTCGTATGGCAATGAAAAAAAACGATCACGCTCTATACTGTGCTTGTTGGCGTTGATTTTCTGATTGAATTTGGAATTTATCCCATCAAAATGATCGTAACCGAATTCCAATAAACCAATTAAGACGAGGCGAAATACGAACGCGTTCATGCATGACTGTCGGTAGAGCTCAGTGCTTGTCAATTACTGGTACAGTAATGTGATGCACGGCATAAAAAGATCCTGACAACGCAAATTCCAACCACGGCCCGGTCGCGACTCGCCTGAAGGAGCCACTATGCCGAGCTTGTAACACGCTTTTATTAGCTTCATATGTATGTTAGTATGTAACGGAAACTTTGAACATGATTTTCACCTCCTTCAAAACGTCGGATTAAATCGAAATTTGGCATAATTATCAAGGACCGATGACAATTCAATATTTTAAAAAGTAAAAATAAATAATAGTTTAAAAAACTAAAAAACACGCTTTTATAGAAAATCCAACTAAAAATAGAAAATCAATTTTAATGAATTTGAAGAAAAAATTATTTTATTGTAAAAAAAAGTGTGGTGTTTTTTAAGATATTATCAAAATAATAATCCTTCTACTCATATCTGTCAATAAAATATTTATAAGTATTGACATCATACACTCTACGTTTTTTTTACAATAAAATACATTTTTTTTTTATGGCATAGGCCGGCAAACGAGCAAGTGTGTCACCTGATGGTAAATGATCTCCACCGCCCATGAACGCCCACCACCAGAAGAATGAATCATAGGCGCGTTGCCGACCTTAAAGGTAAGGGATAATTAGGGATAGGGAAGGGGAGGGGATTTGGGCTTCCGGATATCTCGCTCACCGTACGAAACGCAGCAGCAAGCCGCTACTTTACGTCGGTTTTCTGTGAGACAGTGGTAACGACCCGGTCGAGCCAGCCCATTCATGCTGTAGACAAAACTGTCTAGAGCGTGGCTCTACCACTCAAAATCAAATTTATTAAAATTTATTTTAAATTCTTTAGTTGGATTTTCTATAAAAGCGGTTTTTTTTCACCACGTGTACGGTGGTCGGTATCCAGTCCGATACAAAAATATCAGGTACCCTCTCACCAGATGAGTGTAAAATTTAAACACCTAAAATAAAACAGTGTGTAAAACAACTGGGTAGCAAATTAGCTGCAGTTTGAAATTCATTAATAGTATAAATAGTTTTTGTTGTTGAATTGAACAAAACTGCTGGAACAATTCCGAGTTCAGACATTATATCTGATAGTTGTAGTTGTTTCGCTTAATTTGTGTTGTTTGTTGCTGATCTATAAACTGAATATTGAACTTTACTGATGGATTGGTCTTTCGTTTGGGTAGAATTGGACTGCGTTCATCACCCCTAGTCATAGGATGTTAAGTTTCATAATACCCAATAATTTCAGTGGCTTCAGTGCTCTTCAAACTGAAACACAAAAGTGCTTACTTACGCTATTTGAGAAACAGACAAAGCGCTAGTTCTAATAGAAACGGCTTCTCGCGTACAACGGTCCTATAATATAGCGATTCTGAAGTAAGTGTGAAACCGTATAGAGTCATGATGAAGACGAGGAAACAAACTGTGATCTTCCCACTCTTTATAGCGTGACCTTGGTATAACAGCAAGCCATTTCCTCCTTTTTACATGCCTTAATTCATTCCTCTGTTCAGAACTAAGAAATCATATCCAAATTATGTCAACGCTGTCGCTCATGGTTTTACGTTTCTCGCACGCGAATGAGCAAAGAAATGACGCGAGCTGTCGCTTTACTGCAGTTATTGGTTGCTATAAGTTCCATTAACTCAGTTCAGCGCCGCTATAATATGGGTAGCCCCTTAGAGTAAAATGCTAGTGTGGTAATTCGTACGATAAGTTCCGTTAACTGAGTTCAGCGCAGCTGTAATATGAGTAGCCCCTTAGTGTAAAATGCTAGTGTGGTAATTCGTCATTAAGAAAAGTAAGGGCCTTATTACAAAACGTGTTCTAAATGACAGCCTCAGAGGTATGGTGGGCGGGAATCCGGCTGCGAAGAGAAAAGCCGTGGGTTCGATTCCCACATCGAAACAAATGTTTGTGATTCACAAATTTCGGTTTCCGGCCGGATGTAGTGGGACCACAAGTCCCTCGTAGTTCTTGGTACCCATTATACAAGTTAACCGTGTGTGGGGTCAGGACTATATGTGTGACTGTTGGGTGTATTTTCTGACAACTAGTAACTATGGTAACTTATACAAACTGGCCATTGTAAACCCATTTTAAATTTAGAATACGTTTTTTAATAAGGCCCTAGCATTTTAAAGTCAAAATTCAAAAACAAATTGTTGTCTATACCGTTTTACACAGAAGCAGTTGCTAAGGTTGACTATATTATAGATTCAATGCGGCGTGAATTTGTAATGAAGTTGTCTACGTGACATTTTCAGTTTATGTAAAGTTATTTATAAAAACCAACGTAACTTGGTTTTTCCCGAATATTGTGAACGAAAACAGATTTCATTTTATAGAATTATACTTTATTATATATTTATACTTAAAAAATATCGTACACTACACCAGTAAACAAAAGAAACTTATACCTAAAATAGAATCGGCAGTCTAATCGCTATCTGCGACCAATTAGCAATTTAATTATTATTAGCAATTTAAGGCCCGTTTTAAAGGTCACGAACATTTTGTAAAAAATTTGATAAGATTTATTTTAAGGGTTGTCCCATATCAATTTGTTTATGATCTGATAACGGAGTATGAGAGAACATGGGAAAATTGTGAATGGAAAAGATTAAACACACCGGGATTTAAAGTCGGTTAATGAATGTTTGACTTATAATTATTCAAGAACAAAGAACAAAACAGTAAATGTATGCTAATTTAAGGAAAAGGATCCAAAGAACAATTCGTTCAGAGTACAGCTAAATTAATTTCGTGTCTCTGATTGTTGTCTTGCATGATCAGGTTCGCCATCTGTCACCGACCTTTTTGGGGTATCGGTGAATTACCATTCGACACAACGCGCCCTTAATTTATATTACGTTCTTTGAGATCAACCATTTCGAAATGTTTTGTTGTTATTTATGCAGAATGTGGTTTGGATAGATTCTTAACTGAGTTTAAAAAAGAGGAGGTTCTCAATTCGGCTAGTTTATTTTTGCTTTTTTATGTATGTATATCGATTTCTGTGGCAATTGTAGACCGATTTTGACGGAAAAAATTTCATTGGACAAAGTTTAGCTTCGATATAAGACTCATATCTTACTGTGGTGTCAGGGCTATGTGTGTGACTGTTGGGTGTGTTTATTATCATTTATTAAATTGAACAAACAAGAAACATGTGACAATCTAAATAGGTATATAAAACTCAAAGGTGACTGACTGACATAGTGATCTATCAACGCCCAGCCCAAATCACTGGAGGGATCGGGTTGAAATTTGGCATGCAGGTAGATGTTATGACGTAGGCATCCGCTAAGAAAGGATTTTGATAACTTCTACCCCCAAAGGGATAAAATAGGGGATGAAAGTTTGTATGAAGCTTTGTCAATTTTAAACGTTCACACGGGCGAAGCCGCGAGCAAAAGCTAATTTTAAAATAAAGAGCATTTCCAATTCTTTCGTTCGAGATTAAAAGTCTACTGAGATTTCGGTAGGTCGTGTTGGCAAGCAACCCCGTGCCAGTACTATCTAATCGCAACAATCGTTGTGACCCAGTTGTTGAAAGTAATTGCTGTTTCGTGCGAAAACCGAGCCATGCCCACGTATGTACACAGATTACATTTTCATGATAAACGATACTAAAAATAACGAAGAGAACAGCTGTTAAATAGGGAAGTGTTGAGCGAACGTGGTTGTAATTTTGAGAATTAATGCATAAATAAATGAAATAATTTATTAATCATGTAGGAAATTGAAATAGCGCTTATAACGTTATTACAAAAGTAAAATAAACTTATATAGAAATAAGTATCAACTAATGTATACATAGCATCATGAAAATACACTCGGCAATTACATTAACGCGACCCTGCTTGAGAAGACATGCCGAATCGAACTCAGTGGGCTTGTTTTTGATCCGTTTATCTGTATATTCTCGAAAGGAATGACTTGTCGATTAAAAATTGCCATTTTCCCGTATTTTATTTTATTTGTTACACGATCGGTCGTCTTTTATTTTATTTTTAGTTTTAATAAGCGAAGTGTTTACTGTAATCTTCGTCTCATCTTTATTTTTTCCTTTATTGGGAAGGCAAAGGCTTGCATATTATACAGCCTCATCGTCTTACAAAGGCGTCGTATATGCCTAATACTTGCTTCGGCCCAAGCGCTCTCTCTATCTATATAATTATGTTTGCTGTCACGTGTCTTTACTCCTGTGTACAACAAAGCCTTCGGAAAATGTGTCGTAAACAACACGGTGTATCATTCACGTGATTTTTTTGCATTTGCGTATTAAGATTCGTTGGTTAAGTAATTTATGTTAAGTATTCTGAAGTTTCACTTCTGTAGTATGTGAATTGCATACACACACACTTTTTTAATTAATCTCTGTTAATGTTTAAATTATTTAATTTAGAAAATTCTCCGACTCATAAAATAACAGTATCACCACAGAGTACATTTGAGTATCACTATAGAAACCCAAAACAGTAAATAGAACCTTATAAAAATAGATACTACAGTAGTAAAATGGTTATTCTTTTTCAAGTACCTAGGTACTTATTAGCAGCATGGCAAGTGATATCTCAAAAGGTTTTTTGTAGAAAATATCTCTGTAGCTCTACAATACTTCGCTACAGGTACGTCAGGGCAAATTGGTGTTCTTCTATCAATTTGCATACATTTGTCCATCAGAACACTGGCCCCATTCTCTCACACGAATTATTCAAATTAAAAATTCACACGTCTGTCTACGGATATGCTACTTCATATCCATTTAAAATATATACAATAAAGGGTCTACGTGCGTTTTATATTGAGTTTATATAAACAGTGTTTAAGAAAATAGAAAAAAAAATGTGTTTAATAAATGACTATTGTTTAAGTCTAAAAATGAGGATTTTAATGCCAAGGTATGTAAGGATCGTAGCAAGGGGAAGTCCGTGATTTTTACCTATCCCTATGGGGAACAGGTGCGAGTTTATGTATGTATGTAATTAAAATAGGAATAGCATAATATACACCAGTGTTAATAGTATGTAAGATTAAGTTATGTGTTTATTCCAAGTTGTGAAGCAAATAAAAAAAAAATGGAATGTTAGTTGGTAATGACATTACTTGAGACCAACTTGCTGACCGATATGACATTTTTTTTTAATATTTCGTTATAATTCAAATAACGTAGCCATGGAGAAAAAATGGAGAAATTACCCTGAAAATATTTAAATCCATGATAAACTGAAAGTGTTCTTTTTATGGGATTTTTATATGAGTTCCAAAGGAGAACGAGAAATTTGGACGAATTGCAAAAATTATAATTTTGTTGGTACGTAAGTAGGTTCATGTAATCTTATCAGATGTCGATATATCAGAACCGTCTCTGACTTCATGTCTTACACAACATCCAATATTTTCTCATCCTACGCAGACACATCAAATCAAACAAAATGATATTCGCATACACGAGTTAAGGCGCGACGGATTACCTCGTAATAAGCGGTAGCTACAGCCTAACAAAATAAAGATAAATCATATTTCAGAAAACATACTGTGCTTAAGCGAAAGCAATTTGCAAAATTACTGTTACGTCATGTATTTGCTTGCAAGGTACGAATGCTCTAAGATCCCGCGTAACATCGACCTTCACCCATCTGTTTACCGGATGAAAATATATCTTAGGATATAAAATGTGTTGCTGAACACATACCAATAGGGTTGCCTAAAAAGTATGGTCAAGGATAATGTTTTGTTAATTAAAAAAAAGAAAGATATTATTTCACTGACTGGCTCACCAAATAAATGAACCTTCAATGAAAACCTACAATGTGTACTACCTGCAAAAGCTAGGAGCTAGATGAGCGCAATTACCACTTTTTAGTTACCTTGCACACGGCAACCAGGTAGTAGTAGGCAGAAAAAGGTAGGCAACCTATTTTTTGCAGGTAGTATACATTGTACACTTTTCATTGAAGGTTCATTTTTTTTGGTAAGCAAGTCAGGGAAATTATAAAAAAAAATTTTTTTTATATATTAATTAATCATTTCCTTGACCATATTTTTTAGGCAACCCTATTAATATGTGTTCAGCAACACATTTTATACCCAAAAATATTATTTTCATCCGGTAAACGGATGGGTGAAGGTCAATGTTCCCCGGGATCTTGGACCAGAAGGGAACAACTAATTTTGACGGCAGTTGATTCATGTGATATGGACTTTCTTTGTTCCATAGTTATTGTGTTCTTATCTTGATGTAATATATGGATTGTTCCGTCATCAGAAGAAATATTGTACGTGCGTAGTTCCCGGAAGTCGTAAACAAGATCCTGTTAGTCCTTAATTATATTTTGTATGTACTACATTAATTACGTATTCTTATATTATGTACGGAAATAAAAGATAAGATCACTAGTCTAATCAGAGTGCAACGTTTAGTGGGAGTACCTAATTCATATTTGTATCCAACTGTACATTGGTTACCTTTAAATACATGGTGAAAAACTGGCTATAGTAGCTCGTTCCGGGATAACCTAGTAATTTCACACAAATAATTTTTTAATAATTTAATCGATAAGTTGTGATTCCCAACATCTATTAACGATAGTTTTTTTTATCCGAGCACGTCAAAGTGACTGCACTACACCTGATGGTAAGCGTAGTGCAGTCCAAAAAACTAGCGACCAGGATTTATACAGGCCGGCATGTCGTATGGCCGGTATGTTAGTAGAATTATGCCGGCCTGAATTTACTACATACCTATACGGTACGGTCGATATACTATTTGACCCAGGAACGCGACCCGCCTGATCCAGTCACTATGGTGGGATTTTTTTCATGTGTACGGTGGTCGTTATCTAGTCGTGTATGTAAATTATTAGGTACCCTCCCACCAGCATTTAATGCAAAATCCAGTTGTTGTATATTTGTGGCTGCTTCACGAATAAACTAGTTATTTTAACCCTTAGGATAAACTACGGGGGTCCCTGCTAATGGGATACTGGCGACCCCTGCAGTGTCTCATCCCAGGGTTAAGGGAAGGGAGGGATTTTGTGAAGGGAAATGTTTAGGAAAAGGGTGCAAGCCCTCGGCAGAACCGGATATACACTGGCTGATCCTGGAACGCGATACACACAAGATGTGTGGGACACTATGGCAGGTTTTAACACCATATGTACGGTGGTCGCTATCCGGGCGGATATGATTATCCTACCACCAGTCGAATAAACCAGTTAACAAATTCTATTATGATTGTAAACTTCAAAAACCGATTTCAAACCCAGAAATGCGGCGAATTTGCTGGTATCCGTTGAGAAGTCACCCATTGTCGTTTTCTCTCATCAGATCTTAACCAAATTTAAATTACCTATCATTTTGCTTTAATGTCGTAATTTGGCAGATAACTTAGAGTTTGAACAAAAACATAGTTTATATTCCTGGGAATATTTTTAGTTCTAGAAAGATAATATGGAAACTTAATCACAGCTCCGTGAAAGTTAATAGAAATATAAAAGGAAGATAAAATAACAAAGAATTCTTATACAACGTTTATCCGGGCGCAGCACGTGTCGGTGGCGTCGGTTATTACCCGTGTTTAATTCTCACCCGGATCATACACGTGATGCTGCCGCTACTCAGCTGAATGTCGATATTAAAAAGATATATTCGCACTGCCTCATCCTGTGCTGAGTTCTCGGGTTCGGTTCCAGGTTGGGTGAAAGTGATATAGGGTTTTTCTATCATGAAATGCGCTTGGAGTCTGGAATTTGTGCCTGGCATGGCTATAGGCTCGCCATACCATATCATGGGTTAGAACAGTGTTTCCCAACCTTTTTTAGGCCATGCCCCACCTTAATTTTTTGTTGCATTTAAATAACCCAAAGCGAAAGGGTTAAAGTCGTGTAGAGTCCATTTTTTAATTGCCCCCTTAACTATCAAATTGCCTCCCTGTGGGGCGTGGGCCCCACGTTGGGAAACACTGGGTTAGACGCTTCTTGGATGGTTGAAATCTTGTGAGCTCTGGTATGTCAGTCTGTCGGACGGGTCGAGTTTTGAGTTTTAAGTTGAGTTGAGTTTAGGTTGAGTACTAAATAAATACCTATACTTAAGTTATAAGTTTTTACTTCTATCGGCAGTACCTATGGCTGCCATATTTTCTTCACATGTACGTTGATATGCTGAATAGCAATCCATTCGGCTATAAAATTATCAGATGCCAGGTTATTACTAGCTTAAAATGAGTTTTCTCCCAGCAAAAAGCGTCTGAAAGATATCGGTTGAGTCTAA
Organism: Amorpha juglandis; assembly: GCA_949126905.1. NCBI lineage: Eukaryota > Metazoa > Arthropoda > Insecta > Lepidoptera > Sphingidae > Amorpha > Amorpha juglandis. Next base: position 14,908,592 of record OX421373.1, on the reverse strand, counting down.
ATAATGTAGATAATTTAAAAATCTAATATAATAATGCCGGCCTTGTGGCCATACATTGACTAGAGATTCAGCCACTGTGATAAAAGAATTATAATAATAAGCTTATCATTAATGCTGTCTAGTAATCTGCTTCATTAATTTTGAAATAGTCCATTGAAAAGTTACATTTGGGGTTGCGTTTCTTAGAGGAGTCAATTTTATTTTTTTGATGTGTTGGGGGGGGTAAGTGTAAAGCTAAAATCAAGTTTGTGGGGTCGCCACCCTTGTCCCACGGCCGCCATCTTGAAAATAGGGGTTGAAACGGTTTTTACGATATATCTCTTAAACTATTTATCTGATAAAAAAAAATTGTTAACGTTTTTTGTTGCTAATTAAATTCTCTATAACTTTGGTCCAGTAACTTTTTGTCGTAAAACTATAAATAAAAAAGTTATAAGTGAAAATGTAATAAAGAAAAAAATAAAGATGATAATTCTCTTGACAGCCTAAGATACAAACAATTCGCCAAGGCAGTGACAAAAAGTACATTTAATTTATCTTCACTTCCTCCAACACAAGACACAGCTCGCTTTCATACTTTCCGAGTCTACCATCAGGTCCAGTCGTGGCTTGGTAATAATAATGATCCTGAAGACTGGGGCTGGAAAAAATGTGGAAAATTATTGATGCCAGTGCAGAGCTCTAAACCTCCAGCACCCCCTGAGCTTCTTAAATTGATCTTTTGTAAATGCAAAGGAAACTGTGGAGCGATGTGTGGATGTCGAAAAGCAGGGCTAAAATGTTCCGCAGTGTGCTTCCATTGTTCTGGAGAACTGTGTTCTGTGTCTTGTGTTGGAGGAAGTACTTTTTGTCACTGCCTTGGCGAATTGTTTGTATCTTAGGCTGTCAAGAGAATTATCATCTTTATTTTTTTCTTTATTACATTTTCACTTATAACTTTTTTATTTATAGTTTTACGACAAAAAGTTACTGGACCAAAGTTATAGAGAATTTAATTAGCAACAAAAAACGTTAACAAATTTTTTTTTATCAGATAAATAGTTTAAGAGATATATCGTAAAAACCGTTTCAACCCCTATTTTCAAGATGGCGGCCGTGGGACAAGGGTGGCGACCCCACAAACTTGATTTTAGCTTTACACTTACCCCCCCTACACATCAAAAAAATAAAATTGACTCCTCTAAGAAACGCAAGGTGAGGCCTAAAAAATGTAACATTTCAATGGACTAAAAGTAGCAGACGAAACTAATGCAATTGAAGTTCACTCAATAGAATACAATTTAAATCTTTTTATATTGATGAGTTGATTATTTTGTTTTATAACAACTGAACAATTTGTTATAAATTGTATACCACTAGTACTATTTTTAATTGGCTTAAATATATTACTTCTACTTAGCAATCACTTACCGGTGTCATCTATCTGTTCTTATTCTATTCGAGGGCTTGTTTTATTTGATTGAATGACGATACGAGCAAGGCGCTCGCTTGATGGTAAGCGCCATGTCTGACCATAAACAAAAGCAACACCACACAGAACTTTAAATTACAGAGCACTGAACTGCGCGCGTCACCCTGGAACAGATTAGCTCTAAAGATCTAAAATTAATTTACCCACCAAATCAGAACAATCATATTAAAACGGTCATGAGCATGGATGGGCTTGTTGATGAAAATTTATTTATTTTGGAACGAACAAAGGTAATTGAGATAAACAATAGGACAGATTGAAATTCTTCTCAACAGGCAGAGACCGAAAATTATTTAGAATACATGATTAGGCTATTTAGCGAAAAAAACATTTATTAATGACAATGAAAATGTTGAAGAGGCTTTAAATCAAATTATAGAAAATATTTTAGTCGATACTAGAGACTACACTATACTTTTTAAAAAAATGAATAAAAGAATGAATCCTTAAATTGAGTATTTATATATCGCAAACAAATCTTTATTATAATTACCAACATATATAAACTAGACGGTAATCGTCATAGTGCATCTAAAAATTTCCAAAATTATCTGTATAGTTTTCAAATAATTCTTTAAGACCTGTCTGTTACAGCACAAATAATTCAATAAATGAGTAGGAAATTAGCTAGCATTTCTGCAACAGGTATATCAGTTAAACCGTAGACAGGTAATAGAAAATTTAACAAATAGTAGCACGACAATAATTACCATTGTAAAATAGTTCTCAATATTAAACAACATCCAAAAAATGCTGTATATTCAGAAATTCGGAGTGATCTACGATCAGTTATAAATTTCATCGTAGCTGTATCACAATTAATAACCTTCATTATTTAAATTCTCGTGTCATTTTAGACTTAGTTTATAACTCATTTTTTAACACCTCTGTTACTAATGATGTAAACGTAATTATGGCATAACTTGAACATAAAAAAGAAAATAAGCTTCCAAAACGTTCATCATGAATCTGACAGACAGGCGAGGCAGGAATATCGGGTTCCATTATAAAATTCTTAGATATTTTAGTAAAAGCTTTTTCTGGCAATTTTATGAAGCTTTTGCAAATGAAATCATTCCCTTTTTGTAAACACGTCAGCTTAATTAAGAAAATAGTTCATTAGCACAAGCTTTTTAGAGATTGGAATTTTTCGGGCTTTGAAAGCAAAAATAAAGTTTGCATGTGTTTTTGTGGCAAGTATTTTTTTAAGTGATATGACTAACATATGTTTAAGTATAAGCTGCGAAAGTTCATCGAGGACTGTCGAGACGGAAGAAGCAGGTTTGGAACCAACCTCAAGAGCATCTCTCACACTTTCTTTCACTCTCACTCAGATTGCGGGCTGATACTGAGCATTTTGTGATAGAAATCCATATATTACTTTACCCGAAGATCGACCTCAGCTCAGCAGTCGTACCGCGTTTGTCTGTACCGTAATAAATGTTTATTGAAAATGGTCGTAAATCATATTGGTGACTTCTTATATTTGGACGTCATTTTTTTTTATAGTATAGACCGGCAAACGAGCAAGTGGGTCATCTGATGGTAAGTGATCTCCACCGCCCATGTACGCCCACAGTACTAGAATAATTATAGGCGCGTTGCCGTCCTTAAAGGGAAGGTATAATTAAGGGATTGGAAAAGGGAAGGATTTGGGCTTCCGGATATCTCACTCACTGTACGAAATGAGTTTTCGGTGAGACAGTGGTAACGACCCGGCCGAGCCGCCCCATTCATGTTATAGACAAAACTGTCTACAGCATGGTTCTACCACTCTTGTATGCAATCAATATAGTTTTTTACTACTAGCAACACAAAGATGTAAACATTTTTGGTAATATTTTGACTTCCTTCACAAAATGAAGCTTGCCTATTGAAAGGCGTGCCTTGCGCTCTATAGAAGATTTATTCAGACCGACTTGCGGCATGCACGATTTTCTTTTCATGTATTGAAATGCATACCGTACTCATACCTTGTTGGAAAATATTATACACAAAGATTCCGCGATGACTTACATTTGAGTTCAGCATTTCATGATCAACCAATATAAATCCAGTATTTATAGTCATATAAAAAGGAAAGAAATAAAAGCTATTTTTATTATAAAATTTTACTTACTAAATTCTTATTTACTAAATTTGGTATTTGCGCGTCGTATCAGTGACGGGTAACCACTCAGCATTGCTGTGCTGAGGGAAATGCTACTATGCTAATAATACTTACTCTGCAATAATCGTTCGACTGCTGGGCAATGGCCTTCTCTACTGAATGAGAGGGGTTAGGCCTTAGTGCATCACACTGGCCTAATGCAGATTGGCAGACTTCACACAGCTTCGAACTCTAGGTGAAATACTTACACCTCTGTCTACCCCTTGGGGATACAGGCGTGAGCTTATAAAATTATACTGATTCACCATCAGCCTAAACCATTAATAATATATATTTTTTATAGCATAGGCCGGCAAACGAGCAAGTGGGTCACCTGATGGTAAGTGATCTCCACTGCCCACGTACGCCCACGACCAGAAGAATCATGGGCGCGTTGCCGACCTTAAAGCAAAGGGATAATTAGGGATTGGGAAAGGGAGGGGAAATGGGATTCCAGATATCTCACTCACCGTACGAAACGCAGCAGCAAGCCGCTACTTTACGTCGGTTTTCTGTGAGACAGTGGTAACGATCCGGTCGAGCCGGCCCATTCCTGCTGCAGACAAAATTGTCCACAGAGTGGCTCTACCACTCAAATACGTCCGGAAGAGATGATTTTGATTTTTTTTTAAGTATCGTATGTGAAATGATTTCTTTAAATTCAACCCCTAAGGAGGGAAAAAGGTTGCAAATTTAAGTAACGCGGGCGATGCCGTAAACAAAAGATACTGTAAATATAAAAAGTATATCATATATACTATTATAAATGTGAATGTAAGTTTGTTTCTTACGCTTTCACGCGAAAACTACTTAACTGATCATCATGAAACTTTGTACACATATTCTTGGAGGTATTAGAAGTAACATAGGCTCCTTTTCATCCCGGAAATCCCGGACAAAGCAGATCACGCGGGTGGAGCCGCGAACTAAAACTACAGTAAGTATAAAATCAATCATGATTCTTGTAATAAATAGCGTATTTTTAATTATGCAAATGGAACATCTTTTTAAAAAACGCTTGCTGCCATACAAACGCATTCATTCGGTGTATAAAATATTTAAGCACGGGCGGCACGGCGCGGCGGCCCACAGATGCAACATCGTCAGATTTTAATATTGAGGTCTGTAATAAGTACATTTCAGTGAATGAAGCTTCATATCTAAATAAATAAATAAATACACCGAACAATCACACACATAGTCCTGACCCGACATTAAGATACGAGTCTTGTGTCGTGGGTATCAGGAACTACGAGAGACTTTCGGTCTCACAACACCCAGACCCCGAAACAAATATTTGTTGATCACTTGTCTCGGTGCGGGGATCGAACCCGGGCCTCTCACCTCACAGCCGGCCACTCGCCCACTGCGCCACGGAGGCTGTCAATTATAAAGCACTGTATGACTGCGCTCGTCACCACGGGACATAAGATGTTAAGTCTCATAATGCACAGTAATGTCATTGGCTTCAATTTCCTTGAAACTGAAAACTAATACTGCTGACATACTGCACTTGATGACAGAATTAAACAAAACGGTGGTACAAACCCAGACGGCCTCTGGCATACCTAGTAAATGATTACTCATGTTTGATATGTTATAATTGTTTCTGGTTTAGAATGTGCTTTTTATCATTTTATTTTTTTGATTCAGCGTAAAAGACAAAAGATAAAGATTCCTACTCGGATTGCCGGATCTCGACATTGAATGTGTCGAGGCTGGGAATTTAGTGACGGGAAATCGCGGGAAATAGAGAACGTGTTTATAAATAAATTAAATAGAACGTATTTAACACGCTTTTATTAGCTTCATACGTATGTTAGTAAATAACGGAAACTTTGAACATTCTTTCTAATCACTTTGCCGTCCCGGGTAAAAAGAAAACAAAAGATGAAAAAATGAAAGGAAAGAAAAAAGATGACGTATACCTAAACAATAAATGGTACGGAGTCCTCCCAGAGCGTGAACCTGACACGCTCCTGATCGATTGTTCGGAGCATTAACAACGCTAAACCTGATAAATGAACCAATGTCTGAATAGGCTTGAAGAAACATGTTGGCGTAGGGTTGATATTATAATTCTAGATATTGTACAGTCCATTGTCAGTGTCCTCAAATTATGCGTATAAATATAATAATAGATATATGTGGTTTAAAGAACACTGTTGAAAATCTACGATATGGTAAGTGTCATTGCTGTCCATCTCAGCTGTACGATGAGTGGTCATTTCCCCATTACTGCTACGATAAATAGTAACATTTTCCTTTTTATTGTTAACTAGCTTTTCCTCGCGGCTCCGCCCGCGTGATATGCTTTTTCCTGGATAAAAAGTAGCCTATCACCCAAGTTAGCTCATACCCTGTCTGTATACCAAATTTCATCAAAATCCGTTCAGTAGTTTCAGCGTGTTTGACGGACAAACATCCAAACAAACAAACTTTCACATTTATAAAATTAGTAGGATAATATTTCGTCATTATTTGACATATACATACATCAAAATAAAAGAAGTTATTTAAATCTGCTGGAAGGGATAGTTGCCAAATGACAGATAAAAGATGCACAACATGGCATGTTACGTCACAAAGTAGGTCACGCCTGTTACGGTGCACGTGTTAGAGGGAGATAGCGAGATTTTCTCACCTACGCGACCACCTTTGCTTATTCCAATATTTAGAACATTAACTGCGGCCTCATTTTTTACCCAGTTTTAGTTTACGCAAAATTATTATTTTTTCGTATTATGGTGCATATATTTTTAAAGTAGAAAATTAGATATAGTCAAATACTCTATTGTATAAAAATTCCATAAAATATACCTACACATGGCATGGGATGGAAATAAGCTCAGTAAACCGTAGAAGCATCGGTTATACCTCTGTCTACCCCGTTCAGGGAGGCAGGGTTGAGTTTATGTTAGGGAAAAAATGGATACAAACCCCAACATACATTCTGTTGGCAACCCTTCAAAAGCTTGTACTTAAGGCTGCCAAAAAAACAGTACCCTCAATATTTTACAGGAAACGTACCCACTGTGGGATACAAAAGACCGTGTTACCAGACCGAGATAATCGTAAACGGTCGTATATTGAGATAAAAAAGAATTTAATATCGAGTCCTTAAAGTTTGGGATTACGTTGTATTTTAGAGAAAAGTGGCCAATTTATATTGTATACACGTCCATTCCGACCTCTATTGTCATTGAAATTATGGTTACTGAAAAGTCAAATAAAATTTCTAGAGGCTTTTTTGGAGTCGATTAGGTAGCGCTACCGGGTAACTGGATAGCACCGATTCCAATAAACCTCTACATATTTTTGTTATGGTTGACCGTTCAGTTATATATTTTATATGATATAATTTTTTGTAAAATATTTTGTGATACAGGCTGGTTTGTCGTCTCGATGTCACTTTAGGTGGCTGCTGAAAATCAGCCTTGTGTTGTGGATCGCCACAACACAGCATTATGCTGAGCATGCCATCTTTTGTCATCGTGAAGACGTGCAACTTATTAGGCTAACTAAACTTATTTATTATTAAAATCGTACATCACATTTAAATTGCATGTTTTCGTGTTGGCAATAAAGGTTTCTTTCTTTCTTCTTTCTTTCATATTTGAAGTCGGTTTTTAAGTTTTGTAAATTCCAAATAATAACCCAATCGCGACTATTGTGCTGTTATCCGATAAGGAGTTAAATTTTTTAAACATAAAAAAGCCAAAAATACCTCACAAACTGAGGACCTTCTCTTTTATTAAGTTGTTTAAAAATAATATTAATAGATCTGGAGTAATGATAACTGAAGTAAGTGCATGAAGAGATTGTATAAAGTAAATAAAGTTGCCGGGCTCTTAGTTCCTCGATAAATATAATCTGGGTAACTTCAAGTCGCGAGTGAATCGGTTCTTGCTAGGTAAGCGTGCTTAATCTTAGGCCACATCATCGCTCACTATGAGACGAGATATCGGCCAAACGTAAGCCTATATATTGAATAAAAAAATGACATCTCAGAACTCTGTAAAGTGAAAATCTATAGTATCTATCTACGCCTATGAAAACAGGAGTGATATTATGTGGATTGATCTAACAATCGACCATACTCGAGGTTTAAACTAAATATACTTTCACCATATTAATGAAATAAATAAAGTAATGATAATAAAAATAATACACAAAATCTACAGAAGCTCGCAATTGGTCGTTGGGTCAAGAGCCAGGTGCAGAAAGCGGTGTTATTGGACACGGCACGCATTGTGAGGAGGTTTCTCTCTCTGGGGTCTTAACCGCCGGTGGCTTGGGTCCTGAGCATCGCCATTTGAGGGTGACGAGGTGGGAGGTCCCTCGTATGCGAGAGGCCGTCTGGGTTGGTACCACCGCAGACCGCTTTGTCTATTTCTGCCGCCAAGCAACAGTGTGTAAGTACTGTTGTGTTTCGGTTTGAAGGACATTGAAGCCAATGAAATTACTGGGCATTATGAGTCTTAACATCTTATGTCTCGGGGTGACGAGCGCAGTTCAGTGCCATGCAGTGCTTTGTAATTCAAATTTCTGTGTAGTGATGCTTCTGTTTATGGACAGGCGTGGCTCTTACCATCAGGCGAGCGCCTTACTCGTCTCGTTAGGCAATAAAAAAAATATATATATATATTTATTTTAAATAAAATAAACTTTTAAAATTAACAATACTGTACATACACAAAATATACGATTTAAAGAAGCGGTTCTATCAATTCTAATATCACATCAAGTAGAGTCTATTTTGAGAGCATTGCAAATAGTGAGAATCTTGCCTGATGCTATTGAAATTTACATAGAAGTGGCTTTAACGTATGACTTTGCTACCGGCAGTAAGTTTGAGGGACGTTTATTGAATTCTGTATTTGTAAGTTGTGATATTATATAATGCTCGAAAAATAAAGTTATTTTATTGACCATTGACGTGTACAACTGGCACAGATAATGTTAATTGCAAATTGAAATTTAATTAGATGGAGATGAAGGGAATAAATAATACCAACCTTGTATTATATCATGTGTTCTACTGATGACGAGCAAGGCGCTCGCCTAATGGTAAGCACCACGCCTGTCCATAAAAGTAAAGTAAAGTAAAAGTTGCTAAGAAGCAACACCACACAGAACTTTGAATTACACAACATGGCACTGAGCTGCGCTCGTCACCCCGAGACATAGCATGTTAAGTCTAATAATGCCCAGTAATTCCACTGGCTACAATGTTTTTCAAACCGAAATACAACAGTGTTTACACACTGTTGCTTGGCGGCAGAAATAGACAAAGCGGTGGTACCAACCCAGACGGCCTCACGCATACGAGGGACTTACAACCTTGACCTATGACCGTGACCTATTTAATAGTTTGCTTGCCCATGCTATTAAAAAAGCTAGAATTCCACACACAATATAGACACTGAATTAGTAGAGTGAAACTCTACTATGAAAGCAGCAAAAGAATAGATTTCAACTCGCATTAAAAGAAAAGCTCACCAACTAAATTCTGTTATTCAAAACTAAACCTTAACACGTTAATAATATAAATAAAAAACCCAGATTCCACCTTCAACGCTTTTGACCTTTACAACTTAGTTAACAACACACGTCGTGATAGTGGGGTCCAAATTAGCCGTGCCTTTGCAATGGTGTTATGCATTCCAACTACAAACACAGAACATCTGTGTTTCACGTCACGTAACAGATTACGTGCTTTTGTCAGACAGTGGATAATATTAAATATTTCGTGGTGTCAGTTTTAAGGGCACGCCTGCTCTGTGTCTTATGGATGATTTCTGCTTTTCCTCTTACGTAATTGTTTTTACAAAATGATAGAAATGGGTCGTACTGGTTTCCTTTATTTTATTAATAAGTTCTCAGTGAGGTCTAACACTAAAATCAATACTGGCATTATGATGTTTTCCTTCATTATTGTTTAAGAATAGCCCTGTCTGAATTGCCTATCTATAGGTAGTTGTGATTGGGCCTTTATATCAGTTTGCCCTTACATAATATAGTAATTTAGACCATCTGATATGATATTAGTTTACATAGATTGTGTTAAATCAACCAACATCCAGTATGGATATTTTAGTGGTAGAAGTACGCTATAAACAGTTTTGTCTGCAGCATGAATAGGCCGGCTCAACCGGGTCATTACCACTGTCCCACAGACAACCGTCGTAAAGTAGTAGCTTGCTGCTGCGTTTCGTACGGCGAGTGGGATATTCGGAGGCCTAAATCCCCCTCCTCTTACCAATCCCTTAATTATACATTCCCTTTAAAGTCGGCAACGCGTCTATGATCCTTTTAGTATTGTGGGCTTACATTGGCAGTGGAGATCACTTACAATCAGATGACCCTTTTACTCATTTAACGGTCTATGCTAGAAAAAAATGGTACCAAAATTTTTAAGGTATCTATTTTTTTTCTTTTAAATCCCTTTCATACGTCACTAGTTCTATGCTGTGGTACGACACGAGCTTCCGAACGGTGCGTAATGTGTATTGACAGTTGCTTCTTGATTAGAGACTATCTCTAGAAACAGTGACTAAATGGTTGATATAGAGATGTGTAGATACGGAAGTGTGAACTCCTTGATTACTATCCCGATACCCCTACTATATTTTAAGCGGCGACTTCTAATCGTTAGTAATATTCTGGCGTTGTAATCCCCTACTAAACACCTTTAAAGCTAGTCATGCATCAGTAACTACTTTAGTAGTCTGCTATCTAAACTTAATATTATAAAGGGGAAAGATTTGATTGTTTGCACTGAATAGGCTCCGAAACTACTGGACCGATTTGAAAAATTATTTCACCATTAGAATTCTACATTATCCCTGATGAACATGGGCGATAGCATATAACGCTGCAGAATTTCGCGCGGGCGGAGCCGCGAACGCATGCTAGTAATAATATATTTACATAGTTTGGAATACTAAAGCGCAGATGTGGATTCACCGACGTCCATGACACGAATATCAGAAGTCTACCTTAAGTCAATTGCTATCAAATGCAGCTCTATTCATAATTTGACAGCCTCCGTGGCGCAGCGGGCGAGTAACCAGCTACGAAGCGAGAGGCCGTGGGTTCGATTCCCGCACGGAGACAAATGCTTGTGTGATCCACAAATGTAGGTTTCGGGTCTGGGTGTTGTGGGACCGCAAGTCCCTCGTAGTTCCTGACCCACGATACAGGTTTAACCTAGTGTGGGGTCAGGACTATGTGTGTGTCTGTTGGGTGTAAAAAAAAATCAACACATAGACCAGCCGCGTGCCACGAACCTGCAAACTCTTATAATTTATTCATCGCAGATACTGCTAGGTTTTCACACATATTACAATGTGCACTCAGCCATATTCTAACACGTACGTTAGGCATAATTTTGTGTAAATCTCATGTTCCGGAACACACACTTTAGATAAGGATGCTTCCGCGCCGTGGATTTTGATTGACACCTGCTTCATAAAAGGTTTGAAGCGTCAGCTAACAACTCATATATGAGCGTGTTAACGCAGAAATTTTATAAAATATTTTTGACTTGACTAGGGAATGGCGGTTTGAAATTTTTTGGGGAAGTTTTAGGATTAAAAACGACATGTTATCCATGGTTTCTAGAGAATTGAATTCACCGGCTCGTGGAGCCCGCCAACAAAATTACGAGGCAATGGCGACTTTGCTTTTTGACCAACCCATTGGCCATATTGGACCAGAGATTGGCTTGCCGAGTTACCAGTCCAGAGCCATTCTGTAAACAGTTTAATCGACAGCATGAATGGGCCAGCTCGACCGGGGTGTTGCCTCTGTCTCATAGAAAATCGACGTAAGGTAGCGAATTGCTGCTGCGTTTTGTGAGTGAGATATCTAGAGGCGCAAATCCCCCTTCCTTTAATCCCTTAATTATCTTTTTCCTTTAAGAAAATCAATGTGTTTATCGGTGGTCACTAGACTCATGCCGGCCTGTATGACTGCTTCTTCACACTCCGTAGAGGAAGAAGCAAATCGAGGAGCTTGCGACAGGACAGCCAGATGACTGATGCAGGCACAGAGATACAAGGATGTACCCCTATACTCGCCCCAATCAACCATCAAGTCATGTCGCAAGCCCTTCGGGAAAACCGGATGTACACTAGCTGATCCTGGAACGCGATCCACGCAAATGTGTGGATTACTGTGGTAGTTTTAACACCATTTTACAAACTATGTGCAGTTTGATCCAACTTGAGACATAGGATAGTTTATATCTCAATTTATAGTCGCAATATTTTTAATTGCAAATTATTTGTTTATTATGATATGACAAATAATTCGAATTATCTGTGATTCTAACAGATTCTAATTGATGGCGGTGTAAGGTAATTTATCGACTGGATTGAGTAAGTTCGCAATATTTTTTTATTGCAAATTATTTGTGTAGCGCGCTCCGTTATATTTGTTTATTATATGAATTTCAATCCAAGTTACAAACTAGCTTACGAAACGCCAAAATATAAGGTATTGTTACACATAATTTTATCCATAACCAACCCAACAATGCATAGTTGGCTTTAATTTACATACTACCTAACCCCTAGGGTCCGTTTAAAACCTCGCCGACATAACGGGTTGGCCTCGAAGGGCCCTTAACCTAGCCCTTCAGGCTTTATTTAAGAACATGAGGCTTATGCAATATATCTGGCTTTACAAGCGTAACATCTGTAGTAGTAAGAGGATTAGAAATCATATAACCATATTGTATTTAAATTTCAAAATCATCAACATTTATAGAACCTTTTTTTATTTGATTGAATGACGAAACGAGCAAGGCGCTCGCCGGATGGTAAGCGCCATGCCTGCCCATAAACAGAAACAACACCACGCAGAACTTTGAATTACGTAGCACTGCATGGTACTGAACTGCGCTCGTCACCCCGAGATATAAGGTGTTAAGTCTTATAATTCCCAGTAATTTCACTGGCTTCAGTGTCCTTCAACCCGAAACACAACAGTGCTTACACACTGTTGCTTGGCGGCAGAAATAGACAAAGCGGTGGTACCAACTTAGACGGCCTCTCGCCTACGAGGGACCTACCACCTTGCGCCTGTAGAAATAATGATAGTGATTGCAATGTAACATGTGTTTGCAGTTAATTAAACTACAGGGTATTTTTACTATTGCCTGAAAATCTGTTATTTTATTTTTTATTGTAACAATAAATATAACACCATAACAGCCAAGGGGTTATATTTACATCAACTGTCATCCAGTAGGTACATATCTGAGTAAACGGATCTATTAAATTATATAATCGGAATACTTTCGACATACTTTTGCGCCACTTCTATGAATTTCGGCAAGTTGCAATTGAGTATATCAATACGTTCGGAAATCATACTGGGTAATCGTTATCGTTTAATACAGATTAGAGTACTTGCGATGTCTATTCAGGTATTTCTGTGCTTCCTCCCATACCCCATTCATCAACAAAGCACCCATGATCTGATATTGTTTTTTTGTCGTTTACCACATCAACCACATCAACTCAAAAATAATCCACCATGGTTTTACAATATTGTGTGGCTGTCAGCAAAACTTCAAATTCAGTTTAGTCTAGTTACTATGTTAAGCCATATAAACTGAGTAATATAATCTTGTTATAGTTAGTCTACGCGTTAGCAGCTTCGGTCATATTGCAAGCGTAGTCTAACTTTCAAACTGGGTTTATGTTTCCTTTTTATGGCTTACCATAGTAACCGACTGTAGTACACCAAGTCTAAAGTTGGAGTTTTGGCGGGAATTCTGACAGTGCAGTTCATCGCTTATTTTAAATTATTTCATAAACTAGTTTAGAGTTATGTTTGTTCTATAAAAGTAGTGTAGATTTGTTCAATAAACATTGACGGTGATGAACAGTTGTATGGAAACATTGAAATAAGTGAATTAAGAATCGTACTGAAAGGAGTTAACACCAAAACTCCGGTAAGACCTTGAAATCGACCGCACCCGTGTTTCATAGTTCTTATACAAATAACTTGAGAATTAATTATACTTGACATTGGCAAAATGCATAATAATGCGAAAGCCATAAATATAAAAGAAGAAGTCTAAAGTTAGTCTACAATTAGTACTTTTGGAGTTTTGGCGGGAATTCTGACAGTACAGTTCATCGCTTATTTTAATTTATTTCATAAACTAGTTTAGAGTTGTGTTTGTTGTATAAAAGTGATGTGGATTTGTTCAATAAACATTGACGGTGATGAACAGTGTATGGAAACATTGAAATAAGTGAATTAAGAATCGTACTGAAAGGAGTTAACACCATAACTCCGACAAGACCTTGAAATCGACCGCACCCGTGTTTCATCGTGCTTGTAAAAATACTTGAGAATACATTATACTTGACACTGGCTAAATGCATAATACTGCGAAAGCCATTAATAAAAAAGAAAGAATTAGTACTTAGAGGAGTTTTGGCGGGAATTCTGACAGTGCAGTTTATCGCCTATTTTAATTTATTTCATAAACTAGTTTAGAGTTGTGTTTATTGTATAAAAGTGGTATGGATTTGTTCAATAAACATTGACGGTGATGTACAGTGTATGGAAACATTGAAATAAGTGAATTAAGAATCGTACTGAAAGGAGTTAACACCAAAACTCCGACAAGGCCTTGAAATCGACCGCACCCGTGTTTCATCGTTCTTGTAAAAATAACTTGAGAATGAATTGTACTTGACACTGGCTAAATGCATAGTACTGCAAGAGCCATAAATAAAATAAAAAAAATAAAAAAATAGTACTTAGTGTGTACTAGTTTGGATTTGGAAACATTAGCATGAAATTTTACTTCTTTGAATTTTTTCAGATTCACAAGAACAATTTTTGCTAGAAATGAAAAAGGACCGTTAAGATACAAATCTCGAAATGAAATGTTACAAAAGTACGTTTGCAAACTAATTTAAAGTGTTCGTAAGTAAAATGATACTCCTGTTGTTTTTACAACGCCGGAGTTTATACGAGTTGAGAAAGATTGTCAGAGTTGACAAAAATTATACGAGTTTATATGCAAATGTTGCGGAACAGTGTACATTTCGCGTTGATTTTATGTCTTGGTACTGTTTTATTGCTTGATCAGGTAAAACAGTGGTAGTTAAAGTGTACTCCATCAGCCAGTTCCAGAAATGTTGACAATCTACCCACTTTTTAGTTAAGTCTATTGTATTTGGTGTATTTTTTACGAAAAAAAGGCCTGCACACGAGCAAATGGGTCACTTTATGATAAGTGATCTCCACGGACCATATAGACCCCGATACCTGAAGAATTATGGGTGCATTGCCGACCTTAAAGGAAAGGGATAATCAATGGATTGGAAAGGGGCCCCCAGATATCGAAATGCAGTAGCAAGCGTCTACTTTACGTCGGTTTTGTGTGAGACAGTGGCATTGACACGTTCGAGCCGGCCCATTCATGCTGAGGACAAATCTGTCTACAGCATGGCTCTACCAGTCAAATACTACTTTCTGGTATATTAACAGATCCAAACATAGGAATAATTTGTAAAGTGGGTAGATATTCGTTCGCATTTCCGGAATAGATTTGGTACACTAATGATATCTATTAATGGTCGACAGGGAATGGAGAAAATCGATGTATGTCGTACTTACTATGTTACTGTGTATCTACTAATCTATACAGGCGGTCTATTAACTATTGTAGAGGTTGTTAGCATTATTTAGTAAAATACAGACGATTATATAAAATCTCTTCATAATGAAGTAAGTAATGGCGCTCACTTGGGGAGGCTTACGTCCAGCAGTGGACGACAATAAGCTGAGATGATGATGATGAATGAAGTAAATTAATGAGTGCTTCTTCATTCACACGGGCGAGGCTACAGGCTAAAGCTAGTACATACAATCTTTATAAAACGCAAGAACATTATTCAATCAACATAACCCCATTCAAACATGACCACAACATCAAATCAAAAATCCAATACACAAACCTTCCCGATCTTCATCATTGACGTCATTTGGAATCGGATTGGCAATGGCCACTCCATATCACTGCCCAATTCCGCATTTACACGAAAAAGGGGTAAGTGAATTTGTACCCTTTTCTCACCCCGGGCCATGAGGAGCGATTTGTTCTAAGCCACCGACACGGGCTCCACTGATATTTGAAAACCATTTCATGTCGGTACTGAATCTTCCGCCTGATTTGGGTTTGGATAAGTATTATTATGTTTGCTTTTTATAGATTTTGTTTTATAGGTATATTTATTTTTTTATAGGTCAGTAGACGAGTAGTAAGTGGGTCACCTGATGGTAAATGATTTCCACCGCCCATGCAAGCTAACAATACTAGAAGAATCATAGGTGCGTTGCCGAGCTCTAAGGGAAGTGATAAATAAGGGATTCGGAAGGGGGGGGGGATTTGGGCCTCTGGATATCTCACTCACTGTTCGAAACGCAGCAGCAAGCCGCTACTTTACGTCGGTTTTCTGTGAGACAGTGGTAACGACCCGGTCAAGCCAGCCCATTCATGCTGTAGACAAAACTGACTACAGCGCGGCTCTGCCACTCAAAGTCTCTGCTTTTAAAACCGTAACGTAACACCTACTACTCGTTTCCACATGTAAACGGATTTTTTCGTGCGTCAAATGAAATACATAGCCCGAACGTTTCAAAGGATATTGTCAGTCTTTCGTGTTTACTGTGGTATGAAATGTGAATTTTTTACCGGCGAAAATTGTTCGCGCCAATAAAATGACGGATTTTAATATTTTCGAGCTACTGAAGTGCGAAATTAAAATCTCCCGTGGCCACATACTAGATAAGTAGCGGATTATAAACAGGGATAATTTGTGGTAGAATTCTCGTATGCAAGAGGGCGTCTGAGTAGGTACTACTGCTTTTCTACCGCTAAGCAGCGGTATTAACGTGTTTAAACAATGCTGTGTTTTGGTTTGAGGGACATTGGAGTCAGTGAAATTACTAGGTATTATGAGACTTAACATCTTATATCTTGGGGTGACGAGCGCAGTTCAGCGCTATGCAGTGCTTTGTAATTCAAAGGTCTGTGTGGTGTTGCTTCTGTTTATGGGCAGGCGTGGCGCTTACTATCAGGCGATCGTCATTCAATAAAAAAAAATTAAAGGTGTGGTCAAATTTAACCACCGTAGTACCAAATCCGATTGCATTGTTAGGATATAAATAAAACAGTTTCTTTTTTATCCATATTTCTCATATGTCAATGTCGAACTTTGGACAGCACCAAATGATAAACAACTGTGCCTTTTCTCTGCTCTGCATTACTATTCTCACTCACGCACTTCACATAATTAATAGGAATGTGATCAATCATATCGATCGTTATAATTCGAGTAGTAAAGCCACGCTGTAGACAGTTTTGTATACAGCATGAATGGGCCGGCTCGAAAGCCGACGTAAAGTAGCGGCTTGCTGTTGCGTTTCGTACGGTCAGTGTGATATCTGGAGGCCCAAATCCCCCTCTTCTTCCCAATCCCTAATTATCCATTTGCTTTAAGGTCGGCAACGCGCCCATGATTCTTGTGGTATTGTACATGGGCGGTGGAGATCACTTACCATCAGGTGACCCACTTGCTCGAGTGGCGGCCTATGTTATAATAAAATTCACTTCTCAATTTCCGCTAAAATGCATAAAACCACACAAATGAAACAAGGACATCTGGCTTAAGTTGATGAAGATAGCAGACAGCTTTGATAGGCCCCTGAGAGCTCTAAAGCCAGTATAATACTGCGACAATTTTACCCTTTAAAAGATTTGCTCCGATACCCAGGAAGCGATTTTAACGTTTATCTATGGATAATCTTTTTTTTTTTTTATTGACGAAACAAATATACAAGGTAATATGAATCGTACAGTTGGGAGGGGAATAGAAGGCCTCGGCAAACTTACTTAGATCAAGTCGGAGCTATTATTGAGAAAGGCCAGATCAGAATTACCCTTTTTTTATTTGAATGACGAGACGAGCAAGGCGCTCGCCTGATGGTAAGCTCCACGCCGGCCCATAGCCAGAAGCAACACCACACAGAACTTTGAGTTATAAAGCACTGCGTGGCACTGAACAGCGCTCGTCACCCCAATATATGATGTTAAATCTCATAATCCCCAGTAATTTTACTGGCTTCAATGTTCTTCAAACTTACACACTGTTGTTTGGCGGCAGAAATAGACAAAGCGGTGGTACCAATCCAGACAGTATGCTGTAAACAGTTTTGTCTACAGCATGAATGGGCTGCTTCAACTCAGTTGTTATTAATGTCTCACGGAAAACAAACCTAGAATTTTACTGTTGCATTTCGTAAGTTAGTGAGATAACCGAAGGCCTAAATCCCGCCTACCCTGCCAAATGCCTTAACTATCCCTATTATTTAATCGGCAATGCGTCTATGGTTATTCAGGTGGCACGTTCGTTTGCCTTCCTTTGCCTTAAAAATAATAATACAAGAGCCGTTCGACATTTAAAAATAGTTATAACATTTTTCCGTGCTTCTAATTGGTGTAAAAAGTGTACAACTGCAGTGGAGTGGGCGTGGAAGAATAGAAAAAGTTATATAGTTGACCCAGTAATACATTTATATTGCAGTAGAAAAGTCTGTCCTGCATTTTTAATAGGGTTCCGCATCCAAAGAAATAAAGAAAGAAAAACATTTATTCGGCCTTTTTTGAGACACACTAATATAAAATAAGAAATCTTACAGTAGAAAATAACAAACCACAACAAATAGGTTTTGCTAGTGGAAGAGAGGGTAGCTGATATTTTTTTACCCGACTGGATTACGACCATCGTACACATGGTAAAAACTCGACACAGTGGCTCGTTCAGGTTATCCAGTATATCCAGAAACTTTAAACCGGCATAATTCTGCCGACCGTCGAGGGACTCAACGCCTCTTGACGATCGACATTAAGTTTGGACTGTACTGTACCTAACATCAAGTCCAGTGTAGTCACTTTGTAGTTCCAGGAAAAAAAGGTATTCATTTAGGTATACCAAGACGAAACAGCGTGCGTCCTGCGAAGGTTTTTTTTATTGGATAACGAGACGACTGGTAACGAATCGGTGGAGCCGGCCCATTCAGGCTGTAGACAAAACTGTCTGCAGCGTGGCTCTACCAATAAAAAAAACCTGGCTTGTAGTTTTCAAATTGCTTCAATATAATTTTTTTCTTTCTTTAGATACGCTATACGTACAATATCTCCTCCAAGTTGCAGATTCGTCGGACCGTGATTCCGAGTTCTACAATTTTTCATGTTCAACTTTTCTTTGTTAAAGTTCCACGATGTATAATGAAATGGGAATGGCTTCATTGAGTTTTTGTTTGATAATTACATTCTTATTCAATGAACAAATCGTTTCAAACTTTTACATTATTTTCCTTCGATACAAAAAATATGTTTTAATGTTCGTTATACAAAACGAATTTAAACTTGACATTTGTGTTTACGAAGTTATTCTTTTGTTAACAGATAATACTGGATATGTTCTCTTCTATGCGAGAGACGGTCTGGTTGGGTACCACCGCTTTGTGTATTTCTGTCGCTAAGCAACAATGTGTAAGCACTGCTGTGTTTTGAAGGACATTTAAGTTAGTGAAATTACGAGGCATTGGTAAAAAAAGTTATTTACAACTTAAACCCACGCACCGGTGGGTGCAACCTTAAATTAATATTTAAACCTACGGATTACAGTTAAAATTGTTTAAGATAATATTCTAATTGTCAGAGGAGATAATTCTAATTGCTATCATTTTCGGATAACTTAAATGTAACGGAATATAAAACTTATCCATCATAGAACAATTCCGTATGTGTGGATAATGCCCCATAGATTAATGGATAAAAGGAATAGAATTAATCAAACGTGGATGCGAACCCACGCCCACGCAGCGAAAACAATTTATCTGCAGTCAGAAATGTCTGGGACGAATTAAAGGAAAGCAGCCTTCATTAGGCCTCCAGATAATTTGGTAGACACTATTTTTTTATTATTTAATTGAATGACGAGACGAGTAAGTCGCTCGCCTGATGGTAAGCGCAACACCTGCCCATAAACACATGCAACACCACACAGAACTTTGGATTACAAAGCACTGAACTGCGCTCGTCACACCGAGACACAAGATGTTAAGTCTCATAATGCCCAGTAATTTCACTGGCATCAATATCTCTCAAACGAAAACACATCGGTACTTATACATTGTTGCTTAGCGGCAGAAATAAACAAAGCAGTGGTACCAACGCAGACGGCCTCTCGCATACGAGGGACCTACCACATATAAAAAAAGCTAGTCTTTCGCACGTGATATCTTGTAGTCTCATATTGTACTGACAACAGTGGGGACTTGACATCAAAGACAATCAATTAACATTATCATCAAATCCACTAAATAAATTATACCCCTCATAAAAATGAACAAATCCGCCCCTGAACATCTGGTTTATAGATTACTTAGTCGCGATAAAATGTCTGTACTCCCGTAAAACAATAGCTTAATGAATAATAAATCCGCCTTAGCTTCAACGCATTAATCTAATACTTATTTATTAGCATTTCCAGTATAATCCTTGCTCATCGGTATAATTAAATATAAATTAAATAAATATAATGTAATATTAAATATACCCAACAGTCACACACATAGTCCTGACGCGACAGTAAGATACGAGTCTTGTGTCGTGGGTATCACGAACTACGAGAGACTTTCGGTCGCACGACACCCAGACCCCGAAACAAATATTTGTCTCGGTGCGGCGATCCAACCCGCGGCTTCTCGTTTCACAGCCGGCTACTGGCCCGCTGCGCCATGGAGGCTGTCAAATAAATTTCTATATAAATTAATAACAATGACATTGTTATATACTATTATTTTCACACGATCAAAATTAAACCAATACAATTTTAATTACCGTACTTATCAGTGGCTTTTTTATAGCAGGAGCCGACAACGAGCAAGAGTGTCACCTGATGGTAAGTGATCTCCATCGCTCATGAAACATCCACACTACGAAAAAACATGCCGGCCTTAAAGGAAAGCGATGAAAAAATAATATAAGCTCACTTCTATATCCTCAAAGAAGCAGGTAAAGCTGCAACTAGTACACCAATATTATAAGCCTGCACTACACTACTTGCGAAGTTACCTCGACGAAGTACTCTTCGAAATTGACCGAAGTCCCAACTATGTGACCACACACTCGTGCAACCTCGCGAGAACGCTTCTTGTTCGAACTTCGGGACACTTCGAGTCCTTTGACTCGGGCGCAAAAACCGACAACGACTGGAAGTCGCCCGAGGCGAGCCGAGGTTGCACGAGGCGAGCCGAAGTGCCCTTCTACACTATCGTATTCGCTCAACTTCGATCAATTACAGACAATTTCGCGAGTAGTGTATGTAGTGCAGGCTTTATGATATTAAATTTACCCCATGATGTGGCGCGTCGCATCCGCGACGTGGGTGATAAACGTCAGGAATGTCGCTGGACGGTTGTTCGTTTTGAGGAAACCGCAGGAGTACGTCGGTCGCAGATACCTGAACCAGTCGCATAATTTAAATCGTAACTGTGTATTGCCTGTATGATTCATTAGGTGACCTGTGCGAATACTTCGCAGCGATAGTGGTTAGTTACATAATATAATAAAGTAGTCCTAAATTAAAAATACAACAAATTAGTTCATTATGCTGTCAACAGATGGCAGTAAAAAATTTCATCTATTTTTCTTAAAAACCTACATTGTCTATTTTTTGCGAATAGCGATAAACATTACCGTTGAATTATTAAGTTTAATGAAGAATTATGAAAGTTGATGGCGTTAAGACATAAGAACACCTTTGAAAAATAATATCTAAAGTTTAATAAACCTATTTCAAGTCGCTAAAATCGTCACTATTATACAATACCCCACAAAACAACAAGCGTGTTGCTTTATTGTAACTTATACTTTTTGTTTCAGAAAATGTCTACGCAAACCGCAAGTACGGGAAACCGAAAACCGGTGTAATCTCATGAAATCTACAGAAAACCCAGTATGGAACGCGACTATAAAAACAGAAATTGTCATAGAAAACGACAAGACAGAACAGTACAATCTAACAAGCAATGTGTACCACATAGTGAGTGTGAGAGATGAGAGTAGCAATCTAACGTGCTCAGATAACTCTACTGCTGAGTGCCATAGCAACTATGATAGTATAGAAATAAGTGTCGTTATTGTTCTATGTGTTCTAATAGTGGTGACAGTGATTGGTAATACACTTATTATATCGGCTGTGGTGACCACGAAGCGCTTGCGGACGGTGACCAACTGTTTTGTGACCAGTTTGGCGGTCGCGGATTTGCTGGTTGGCATTTTTGTGATGCCCCCGGCAATCGCTGTTCATATTAGTGGTAAGTGGTACAATAATAAAGACATCTTAGTTCAAGTAGTTATTCCTAAAGATGAAGACTTTGAAATAAACACTAACACTCGGTTTCCCAAAGGCTGATTAAATACATTTCGTCGGGGATAGTGCAAATCCGCGTATCTAGCATTGGATAATTCCGCGTATCTGACAAATGTAGCCAATTTTGAATTTTGCGGGCAATTCACATTTATTTAATTAATTTAACGGATAATCTACATTAAGAATACATAGAACCCATCAATTATTACTCTCTATGTAAAAATGAGTCCAATTGCCCTTAAAATAAGAAAATATAAAAATTTTTAACCTTCCCATGTAACATTTGATCTAATGCAGATACGCGGAATTATCCAATGCTAGATACGCGGATTTGCACTATCCCCGACGATTTTACAAGGTGGTAGGTCCCTCGTATGCGACAGGCCGTCTGGGTTGGTACCACCGCTTTGTCTATTTTCGCCGCCAATCAACATTGCGTAAGCACTGTTGTGTTTCGGTTTGAAGCACATTGAAGCCAGTGAAATTACTGAGCAATATGAGACTTAACATCTTATGTCTCGGGGTGACGGGCGCAGTTCAGTGCCATGCAGTGCTTTGTAATTCAAAGTTCTGTGTGGTGCTGCTTCTGTTAATGGGCAGGTGTGGCGATTACCATAAATGATCTATCTCGTAGGGTTTAGCCAGCGTTTGCAATGTACCTAAGCGCAAAAAATGAGTTTATTTACCACATCACATTAGAAACCTCTAAAATTATCAGTGTTTCTCTTCTATGTATTATACATATAAATCTTCCTCTTGAATCACTCTTATCTATTAGAAAACCGCATCAAAATCCGTTGCGTGGTTTTAAAGGTCTAAGAATACAAAGGGACAGACAGACAGCGGGAAGCGACTCTGTTTTATACTATGTAGTGATTTTCATCAGTATCGATGCACTTGACGGATCATAAATCAATTTACTGGTCAAATTAATGTGGAGGTTATGTGTCAATTGAGATTTTTTGATATTTTTCTATTGAGTACTTATAATCGCTAATTAATATCAGTAATAAATTCTTACATTATGTAAATATTACTGTTATTAATTCTGTGTACGTTTTTCTCCAGAGGAAATGACGTCAGGCAGGCGGTTGGTTGTAAAAACTACAAGCCAAATCATTCTATTAATTGAAAAAACTAAAAACACGCTTTTATAGAAAGTCTAACTAAAAAAATAGAAAATAAATTTGAAGAAAACAATGTATTTTATTGTAAAAAACGCGTGGGGTGCATGGTGTCAATAGTTATATATTTTATTGTATTGACAGATATGAGTAGAAAGATTATCATTTAGATAGTATCTTAAAAAGCACCCCACGCTTTTTTTTACAATAAAATACATTGTTTTCTTCAAATTTATTTTCTATTTTTTTAGTTAGACTTTCTATAAAAGCGTGTTTTTAGTTTTTTTAAACTATTATTTATTTTTAATTTTTTAGTTAACACAACAATATATCGTAGCAGAGAGTATAATTTTAATTTTAAACCCGAATATCAAAAAAGCGCCATCTATTGACGCTCTTAGATACTACGATATTCCCTATAATTAACGAGGATCCAGAGAGTACAATTTTAATTCCTAACCCGAATATCAATAATTATTTAAATTAAATTATTACTATTATTTTATTATTATTAATAATTTATTTATTTTTTTATTAAATTAGTGTATTGTTATCGGTCCTCGATAAATCTACAAAGTTTGAACGAAATCTGGCCGTTTAAAGTGGGTCAAAATCGCGCCCAAAGGAGTCGGTTACAAACATACAAACAAATATACAAACAAACATACAAACAAATATACAAACAAACATACAGGTGAAGTTAATAAAAAGCGTGTAAAAAGCATGTTACGCCTATCCCAATATAACCCCTCTTCGGAGAGGGAAGAAGCAAATCGAGGGGCCTGCGATAGTACAGGCCTGGCCGGTGCACAGGGATAGAGGGATGTACCCCTATACCCGCACCAAACAACCATCAAGTCATGTCGTAAGCCCGGGAGAACCGGATATACATTGGTTGATCCTGGATCGCGATCCAATATCGGCTAGTGTATATCCGGTTCTCCCGAGGCGCTTGCGACGTGACTTGATGGTTGGTTGGAGCGGCTATAGAGAGGGGTACAGAGGGGTACTTTGTATCCTTGCGCCTGCTTCGGTCATCAGCTTGTTCCTTCGCAGGCCCCTTGATTTGCTTCTTCCCCTTTCGGAGTGTGAAGAAACAATTAAACAGGCTGGCATGGTTCTGGTGACCACTAATAAACTCATTGTTTGTCGGTGGTGGCTGATTTTATTGGACTGAATTGGTTTTAACATCAGGAGTGGTAGAGCCACGTTGTAGACAGTTTGTCGTTACCACTGTCTCACAGAAAACCGAGATAAAGTAGCGGCTTGCTGCTGCGTTTCGTGTGGTGAGTGAGATATCCGGAGTCCCAAATCCCCCTCCCTTCTTCAATCCCATAATTATCCCTTTCATTTATGGTCAGCAACGCGCCTATAAATTCTTAAATTTTAAAATAAAAAATGCTTAGCCTTTTTAACGGACTCCAAGAAAGAGAAGGCTCTCATTCGGTGCATAAGTATACCTATTTTGCTTTTTTAATAAACGTCAATGACTATAATCACACACGTCACTATTGTGTTATTGTATTGGAATTTACAGCGTGTAAATTTCCGTAAAGTTAAGGAAAGGTTGGTTAAAAGCATTTAATATACATATACGTACTCAAATAATTAAATAGTTTCTCTACGTGATCAAATTAGAAATGAGGAGATCCGTAGAAGAACGAAAGTCACCCACACACCTTACGATATGAATGCCCTACCATCGTCAAAATAGGTATCTAATCACTAAGAAATCAGGTATTTAATATAGGAATAGTATTTATATTATTCTACATTTCAAAAAGGATTTTATTAACATTTACACTTCAAAATATAATAAACTACACTCTCCGATGACGCAGACTAGGGTCCTTGCAAGGATAGTATTAGAAACTATTAGTACATTAATGTATAGTATACTTTATTTCAAAAGACCTTTTTAAATTTTGAAATATAAAAGTTACAATAAAAAAAACATTTAAAAATATAAAAAAACATCACCCTCCAACGGCGAAGCCTAGGACCCAAGCCACCGGCGGTTAGGACCTCAGAGAGAGAAACCTCCTCAAATGCGTGCCGTGTCCAATAACACCGCTTTCTGTATCTGCCTCTGACCCACGACCAATTGAGAGCCTCTGAAGATGGTCCAAGCTCTTCGGTATCAACCCATGGGCAGAGACGACTATCGGGACAAGAATTGTTGAGTCCACATCCCACATGTCGGTAACCGCGTGGGCCAGATCTAAATATTTAGTCATTTTATCTTTTTCGGCTTTTACGAGGTTCTCGTAATGCGGAATGGTGACGTCAACAAGCATCGCCCGGCGACCCGATCGAATTTCTTTCTTGCTTTCTATTAATATTATTATTTTCCATATAGATACAAAATCTTTTACATAACTAATTATATCTTATTAGCATTGTACACCAGGAAAATTAGGTTGGCAAGTACCCGATAATAGGTGACAACGCTCTTTACATTTTAAAGCTATGCTCAACACTCCTCCGCTGTCGCCATAATTATTCTCGTTTGACTGCATGACGGGGTTTAGGACGTGGTCAACCAGAGCCAGGAGTGCACCTGCCGCTTCCGAGGCCTCGTGACTGGGTGTGTAAGGCGGTGTAGAGGATTGTGAGGTCGTAGTCACCAGCACAGCTATCACCAAACACATCCTGATGATGGCCATCACACCGTCTGCCGAGGCGAAATAGTTAGGTTAGAATATTTCATTTTTTAGTTTGGAAGAACGATACCAAGTCGGTTGCCTGATGATAATGAAAATTAGAATTCGTATATTGATCATGTAGTCAATTATGGTGTATATACAAAAATAAAAAAGTCAAGGTAACATACATAGCATCATCAACAGTATACATACAGGAATTGCACTAATCAGCTGTTTCATCTCTAACAGCACACAGGTCTTTGAATAACAAAGCACTGCATGGCATTGGACTGCGCTCGTCCCTCCGAGAAATAATATATTAAGTCTTTTACAAGGTGGTAGGTCCCTCGTCTGCGAGAGGCTGTCTGGGTTGGTACCACCGCTTTGTCTTTTTCTGCCGTCAAGGAACAGTGTGTTTCGGTTCGAAGGACATTGAAGCCAGTGAAATTACTGGACATTATGAGACTTAACATCTTATGCCTCGGGGTGACGAGCGCAGGTCAGTGCCGTGCAGTGCTTTGTAATTCAAAGTTCTGTGTGGTGTTGCTTCTGTTTATGGGCTGGCGTACCGCAAGCTGAGCGCCTTGCTCGGCTCGTTATTCAATCAAATAAAAAAATAAAAAAGTAACCTACTACGTGCTAGTTTGCCGGCCTATGCTATAAAAAAGTTTTAAAAACACTTTGGAGTATATTTAGACAAATTACATATTCTTACACTCCCACCAATATGTTTGCGTGATACTCTAATATTTGTTTCGTGGTAACGTGGTACCGTAAGTCCTTCGTAGTTGATTATGAGTTTGGTAATGACTATGTGTGTGACTATTAGGAATATAGAAAAATATTATACTCACTGTATATAAGGACCTTTAACGTATTCAGAAAAAATATTTAAAAAAATATTTTCATATAATTATATTGAAGTGTTCACTGTAAAATTATTTAACACAAACTGGCCGCATCTTAATGATGCATGAGGAGGTTATCCTCTTAGTATTGGTGTTAAATTTTATCCTCATTAGGCTGCCTGTCCATTGATGCGATGCGAGGCAGCGGAGCGGAGCGAGCGAGTATTGCGGAGCGGAGTTGAGGACTGTGCGGAGCTAGGCCGAATTCACTGATGGGCCGATGCCCCGCTCCGCCGTCTCGCTCTGCCGCCTCGCTCCGAGGCCTCGCTCCACTACCCCGCACCGTTACCACGCGCCGCTTCCGAAAATGTATTATTTTTTTTAACTCGCTCGCAAATCCCTGTTCACTGGAGCTGAGCGGAGATTGTATGCAATCCTATTGGTTAATATTTCTCCGTTTCTCCGCTCCGCAGCCTAGCTCCGCTTCAGTGGACAGGCAGCCTTAGGATTTTATGCTGAGGAAAACAACGCTATATCGTGTGTAGCACGAACAGTGGACTAAAGAAAGCAGGTCGTGGAGGATTTCAATCTTTATAACTAAAATATATTAATTATAGAATGATATCATCTCATACCTTAAAAGACCCTCGGTCCGGTGAGAGCGCGAGACATGGTCACAGACCTCCCACGGATTATAATCATTGACGTTTATTAAAAAAGCAAAATATGTATACTTACGCACCGAATGAGAGCCTCCTCCTTTTTGGAGTCTGTTAAAAAGGCAAAACATTTTTAACCGACAAAAGAAACGGAGAAGTTCGACGGGTATCTTATTTTTATAAAACTCGACAAAAAAAACTGATGGTTTATTTTTCTGAGGAGAACTATGTCAAAAAATATTCAAAAATAAGGGTTGGGTTACTCATACACAGCAAAATTGATAACTGGCTGTCTCTCGAGTCCGCTTAGCGCTTTCTTCCATACTCTAATTTATCAGAAAATATTTTTGTGTAAGAATTGATTGCGGTGGGTAAATATTATAATTTAGGGGCTTCTTTATCTATTCTAATTTAGTTTTAAAAGATGTTTTTCTAGAGATTTTTTAGAAAATAAAACCCATGAGAATTCTCCACAAGAATTTCGAAGATATGTGAAGTCTACCAACTCGCATGGGGCCAGTGTGGAGACTAAACGGGCCTTTAAGCAATAGAGGATGCTCATCCTCAGCAGTGGGACGTAATCCTTTTCTTATTTGAGCACAGCAAAATGACCATACACCTTTTTTTTTGTAGTTATAGACCGGTAATCGGGCAAGTCGGTCACCTGATGGTAAGTGATCTCCACCTGCCCTAAGCAACCATCAAGTCACGTGCAAGAGCCTCGTGAGAACCGGATATACACTAGCTGATCTTGGATCGCGATCCGCACAAAGTGTGTGGGTCACTATGGCAGGTTTTAGCACCATGGGTACGGTGTTTGCTATCCGGGCGGATATGAATACCCTACCATCATCAAAATAGGTATCACTAAGAAATCAGGTATTTAATATAGGAATAGTATTTACAATATTCTTCATTTCAAAAAGGATTTTATTAACATTATAACATTTACATTTCAAAATATAATAATCTACACTCTCTCAACGACGCAGACTAGGGTCCGCGCAAGGATACTATTAGTACATTAATTTACAGTACTCTTTATTTTAAAAAGTCTTATCGAAGTTACAATAAAAAAAAAAGATTTAAGTATATAATAAAAAACATTATACTCCAATAATGACGCCTAGGACTCAAGCCACCGGCGGTTAGAACCACAGAGAAAGAAACCTCCTCAAATGCGTGCCGTGTCCAATAACACCGCTTACTGTATCTGGCTGACCAACGACCAATTGAGAGCCTCTGAAGATGTTTGTCCAAGATCTTCGGTGTCAACCCATGGGCAGAGACGACTATCGAGACAATAATTGTTGAGTCCACATCCCACATATCGGTAACCTCCAGATCTAAATATTTAGTAATTTTATCTTTTTTGACTTTTATGAGGTTCTCGTCATCCGAAATGGTGACGTCAACAAGCATCGCCCGGCGACTCGATCGAATTTCTTTCTTTCTTTCTATCAATATTATTATTTTCCATATAGATACAAAATCTTTTACATAACAAATTATATATCATTAGCATTGTTCACCAGGAAAATTAGGTTGGCAAGTACCCAATAATGGGTAACAACGCTCTTTACATTTTATAGGTATGCTCAACACTCCTCCGCTGTCGCCATAATTATTCTCGTTTGACTGCATGACGGGGTTTAGGACGTGGTCAACCAGAGCCAGGAGTGCACCTGCAGCTTCCGAGGCCTCGTGACTGGGTGTGTGAGGCGGTGTAGAGGATTGTGAGCTCGTAGTCACCAGCACAGCTATCAGCAAATACAAACTGATGATGGCCATCACACCGTCTGCTGAGGGGAAATAGTTAGGTTAGAATACTGGATTTTTCGGAGAGGGAAGAAGCAAATTGAGGGGCCTTCGACATGACAAGCTGATGACAGTAATACAAGGATGTACCCTTGTACCCGCCCCAACCAACTATCAAGTCATGTCGCAAGCCCCTCGGGAGAACCGGATATACACTGGCTGACCCTGGAACGCGACCCACACAAAAGACTTGGGTCACTATGGCAGGCTTTAACACCAGTGTACGGTGGTCGCTATCCGGTTGGATACAAATATCCTCCCACCAGCAAACAATATACAAAAATAAAAAAGTCAAAGTAACATACATAGCATCATCAACAGTATACATACAGGAATTACACTAATCAGCTGTTTGAAATTACTCTTACACTCCCACCAATATGTTTACGTGATCCGATAATATTTGTTTCGTGGTAACGTGATACCGCAAGTCCTTCTGGTCCGGGTTCCTTGGGCCATTTGATCCACTTGATTACTATCAAGCTAATTTTCCGTGAGTAGCTTCGTTTCGATGAGACGCCCAACAATTCCCTATGCGAAAATTCTCTATTAATGATTGAATCATTTTTATGACCTCGTTATCGATACCTATTGGAAGCCCCTCCTTCCAATAGGTATGATTACTAACCAGCAGATTTTTTTGTTTTTACTTAGTTAATATTTTTTTTTTTTTTTTTTTTTTTTTATAGCATAGGCCGGCAAACGAGCAAGTGGGTCACCTGGTAAGTGATCTCCACCGCCCATGTACGCCCACAACCAGAAGAATCATGGGCGTGTTGCCGACCTTAAAGGAAAGGGATAATTAGGGATTGGGAAGGGGAGGGGATTTGGGCTACCGGATATCTCACTCACCGTACGAAACGCAGCAGCAAGCCGCTACTTTACGTCGGTTTTCCGTGAGACAGTGGTAACGACCCGGTCGAGCCAGCCCATTCATGCTGTAGACAAAACAGTCTACAGCGTGGCTCTACCACTCAAATTTTATATAATTTAACAGTCATATTGTCCTACAAATAAAATAATAAATTTTTGAGTATCATCAAATCGAAATATTCTATCCTTGCTACCTCTGTTAGCTACCACAATAGAGAATTTTCGAATAGGGAATTGTTGGGCGTCTCATCGAAACGAAGCTACTCACGGAAAATTTGCTTGATAGTAATCAAGTGGATCAAATGGCCCACGGAACCCGGACCATTCGTAGTTTCCGATTCCCACGAAACAGGTTTACCTGGTATGTGATAATGACAATGTGTGAACTATTAAGAATATAGAAAAATATTATACTCACTGTTTATAAGGAACTTAAATGTATTCAGAAAAAATATTTTAAAAATAAATAATAATTTGAATTGTATTGAAGTGTTCACTGTAGAATTATTTAATACAAACTGACCGCATTTTAATGATGCATGGCGAGGATATCTTCCTTGTATTGGTGTTAAATTTTATCCTTATTAGGATTTTATACTGAGGAAAACAACGATGTATTGTGTAGCATGAACAATGGATGAATGAATGATTAAAACATATTAATTATAGAATGATATCATTCTACAAGGTGGTAGGTCCCTCGTATGCGAGAGACCGTCTGGGTTGGTAGCACCGCTATGTCTATTTCTGCCGCGAAGCAACAGTGTGTAAGCACGGTTGTGTTTCGGTTTGAAGGACATTGAAGCCAGTGTTATTACTGGGCATTATGAGATTTCACATCTTATGTCTCAATATGACGAGCGCAATCCAGTGCCATGCAGTGCTTTGTAATTCAAAGTTCTGTGTGGTGTTGCTTCTGTTTATGGGCAGGCGTGGCGTTTACCATCAGGCGAGCGCCTTGCTCATTCAATCAAATAAAAAAAAAAATCTTATCATACCTTAATTAATACCACAACCCTCCTGAAAGAATGTAAGATAGGAATACGAAAAACAACCATCAAAATTGACTCATTGGTATTTGAGATAATCCCGATAAAAATTACACATACATACGGGTCTGATACAGCATTGTCCTTTTTAAGTTAAAAGCTACCATAATGATTTCTTACGTTTACGCGAATGTTACTCATTGAAATAAAACTAATTTAAACGGATTTTATCGCGGTTTTTTATACACTTTAATCCCCCCCCGTGACCACGAAGACTGAAAAGTCTTCGAAACGTCGGGATCAAAATTAATAAAAAACCGCGATAAAATCCGTTTAAATTAGTTTTATTTCAATTAAAAGCTACCAATTGAGAACCTCCTGCATTTAAAGCCTGTTAAAAATAGGATAGTTGCAGACAAAGCAAAGACATGAAAACAGAAAGTAAATTACAGAAATAGTCACGAAAACTTCCAAATTCCTACGTAGCGTTCACAATGACATTTACGTGAGTCAACAAAATGTATGCTAATTAGGAATGTATGGTGTATTCATTATTAGTTATCGCTTGAATTCACTGTAAAGGAAACATTGTGAGGAAACCTGCATACCTGATATGTTCTCCATAAGAATTTCGAAGGTATGTTAAGTGAAGTCCGCCAACCCGTATTAAATAGCGTGGTGGCGTAACCTCTCTCATTCGTAGAGGAGACCCGTGCCCAGCAGTCGGACGTGTATAATACAGTAGTATTATTATTACTACAGAGATAGTTACTTAATAAAAACAATTTGCAAATATAATAAAATATGAATAAGGTTTAAAATTTTCTTACTGCCTGGGTGGCACAGGTTTATTGCGTACGCGGTACAACTGTTGTGCTGATGTCTCGGGTTCGATCTTCGGGTCGGCTAAAATGATATTGGGTTTTTCAATTATGAAATGAATTAGATAGATAGATAGATAGATAAAAGTTTTATTTCGGCTTATGTAACACATCACACAAAGAATATAAGGAAAATAGAAAATAACATGATACAAATAGATCTGTGGTACATTTCGCCGAAATCAGGCCCCAGCTCAGCAATGTACTTTGCTTCGATTGAGCAAAGCGCTGGTAATTCTGCTGGCACCTGGTTCTAACAAAATTGAATTGTGCCCGGTATGGCGATAGGCTTGCCCACTATCACATGATGGCACGGAATCACGCTCGGAAAAATGTGGGTGCAATGGTTACCCCTCTGCCTACCTCTTCGGGGATTACAAGCGTGAGTATTAAATGCTTTTAACCAACCTTTCGTTAACTTTACGGAAATTTACACCACGTAAATTCCAATACAATAACCCAATCGTGACGTGTGTGCTTATAATCATTGATGTTTATTAAAAAAGCAAAATAGGTATAGTTATGCACCGTATGAGAGCCTCCTCTTTCTTGGAGTCCGTTAAAAAGGCAAAGCAATTTCAATTTTAAAGCATTTTCAATTTTAAGAATTATAGGCGCTTCGCTGACCGTAAAGGGAAGGGATAATTATGAGATTGAGGAAGGGACGAGGAGTTGGAACTGTCTACAACGTGGCTCTACCACTCCTGATGGTAAGAGCAGTTCAGTCCAACAAAATCAGCCACCACCGACAAACAATGGGTTTATTAGTGGTCACTAGAATCATGCCGGCCGGTTTAATTGCTTCTTCACACTCCGAAAAGGGAAGAAGTAAATCAAGGGGCCTGCGACGGAACAAGCGGATGACCGAAGCAGTCGCAAGGATACAAAGTACCCCTCTGTACCCCTCTCTATAGCCGCTCCAACCAACAAGCAAGTCACGTCGCAAGAGCCTCGGGAGAACTGGATATACACTATCTGATATTGGATCGCGATCCGCACAAAGTGTGTGGGTCACTATGGTAGGTTTTAGCACCATTTTTGAAGTGATAACTTCTTATGGGAGGATGAACTGAAACGTTCCGTAACGCGAGCGGTCCATCGAGACCAGCCAGCGTTAGCCGACCTCCCTGGAACATCGATTATTTCGAAGTCCCAGGTGGCGTCACACAGTGACCAGTCAGCTTGGACCGGACTTTGACCGGACTTCAACCGGACTTTGACCGGACTTCAACCGGACTTTGACCGGACTTTAACCGGACTTTGACCGGGCTATGACCGGAGTTCGACCGGACTTTGACAGGTCTTTGGCCGGACTTAGACCGGACTTCGACCGGTATTTGACCGGACTTCGACCGGACTTTGACCGGACTTTGACCGGACCTTAACCGTACTTCGACCGGACTTTGACAGGACTTTGACCGGATTTTGGCAAGATTTTGACTGGACTTTAACCGGATTTTGGCAGGACTTTGACCGGACTTTGATAAGGCTTTGACCGGATTTTGACAAACTTTGACAGGATTTTGACAGGTTTTTGACCGGTATTTGACCGGATTTCGACTGGACTTTAACCGGACTTTGATAGGACTTTGACCGGATTTTGACAAGACTGACATTACTTTGACTGGACTTTAACCGGATTTTGGCAGGACTTTGACCGGACTTTGACCGGGCTTTGACCGGATTTTGACAAGACCGACATTACTTTGACTGGACTTAAACCGGATTTTGGCACGACTTTGACCGGACTTTGACAGGGCTTTGACTGGATTTTGACAGGACTTTGACTGGTATTTGACCGGACTTTGACTGGATTTTGACTGGACTTTGACCGGTATTTGACCGGACATCGACCGGACTTTGACAGGGCTTTGACCGGATTTTGACAAACTTTGACAGGACCTTAACCGGACTTCGACAGGATTTTGACTGCACTTTGACCGGACTTTTACAGGACTTTGACCGGACTTTGACCGGACTTTGACCGGATTTTGACCGGACTTTGACAGCACTTCAACCGGACTTTGACCGGACTTTGACAGGACTTTGACAGAAGTTTGACAGGACTTTGACAGAAGTTTGACAGGGCTTTGACATGACTTTGACCGGACTTCGTAACGTAACGCGTTACGGCGCCACTCTGGCTTCCCTTTCTCTCACGCATACGGCAGTTGAAGTGAGAGCGAAGGCTCTCACTTTAACCCACATTAGTTCAAGTTATCACTTCTGTCGAACGTCCCGAGACGCACCCTTTTTTTTTATAGCATAGGCCGGCAAACGAGCAAGTGGGTCACCTGATGGTAAGTGATCTCCACCGCCTATGTACGCCCACCACCAAAAGAATAATAGGCGCGTTGCCGACCTTAAAGGAAAGGGATAATTAGGGATTGGGAAGGGGAGGGGATTTGGGCTTCCGGATATCTCACTCACCGTACGAAACGCAGCAGCAAGCCGCTACTTTACGTCGGTTTTCTGTGAGACAGTGGTAACGACCCGGTCGAGCCAGCCCATTCATGCTGTAGAGAAAACTGTCTACAGCGTGGCTCTACCACTCAAAGCACCATGCGTACCGTGTTTGCCATCCGGGCGGATATGAATACCCCACCATGATCAAAATAGGTATCTAATCACTAAGAAATCAGGTATTTAATATAGGGATAGTATTTATAATAGTCTTCATTTCAAAAAGGATTTTATTAACATTATTATAACATTTACATTTCAAAATATAAATTTAAATAAACATTACCCTCCAATGGCGAGGCCTAGGACCCAAGCCACCGGCGGTTAGGACCCCAGGGAAAGAAACCTCCTCAAATGCGTGCCGTGTCTGATAACACCGCTTTCTATATCTGCCGCTGACCAACGACCAATTGAGAGCCTCTGAAGATGTTGGTCGAAGCTCTTTGGTATCAACCCATGGGCAGAGACGACTATCGGGACAATGATTGTTGAGTCCACATCCCACATATCGGTAACCTCCAGATCTAAATATTTAGTAATTTTATCTTTTTTGACTTTTATGAGGTTCTCGTCATCCGAAATGGTGACGTCAACAAGCATCGCCCGGCGACCCGATCGAATTTCTTTCTTTCTTTCTATTAATATTATTATTGTTAGATATTAAGGATCAAGAATAATTATAGTAAACATTTTGTTAGAAAAATAGCAATTGTATTGACTTGTAAGAAACTGGAATGGATCGAGAACAGATATCTGCAAACTATTGTATGTATTACTTCACACTATAACTTATTAAATAATTGTATCTATTTATCTTTAAGCGTTATTCAAATTTTGAGAATATTCTAACCCATATTAATCATTATAAAATTAATATTACAAATAATAAAGTAGTTATATTGATTACTTAAACAATGGAAGGATGACCGACATATTTTTGTTATAAAAGCAGATATCTGTTGGACCGAGTCAGTCTGGCTTGTGCAGTGATCAAGTGTGAACGTAATAAATATACCTATGCTGAAGACATTCTATTGTGAACATAAAACTCTGCTGAAATAAATAATGA
Organism: Amorpha juglandis; assembly: GCA_949126905.1. Taxonomy (NCBI): domain Eukaryota; kingdom Metazoa; phylum Arthropoda; class Insecta; order Lepidoptera; family Sphingidae; genus Amorpha; species Amorpha juglandis. The sequence goes on along the minus strand of OX421373.1, from coordinate 14,873,124 downwards.
GCTTGGAAGAAAAACTCTTTTATTTTCCATATAGATACAAAACCTTTTACATAACAAATTATATCTCATTAGCATTCTACACCAGGAAAATTAGGTTGGCAAGTACCCATAAATAGGTGACAATTGTCTTTACATTTTTTAGCTATGCTCAACACTCCTCCGCTGTCGCCATAATTAGTCTCGTTTGGCTGCATGACGGGGTTTAGGACGTGGTCAATCAGAGCCAGGAGTGCACCTGCCGCTTCCGGGGCCTCGTGACTGGGTGTGTAAGGCGGTGTAGAGGATTGTGAGGTCGTAGTCACCAGCACAGCTATCAGCAAACACAACCTGATGATGGCCATCACACCGTCTGCTGAGGCGAAACAGTTAGGTTAGAATATTGAAGTTTAGGGTTTGGAAGAATGATACAAAGACGCATGTAAGACAAAAATATATCTAGAAGGATTAAAAAAGTAATAATAATAATCGTATAACGGGAAAAAGCATTTATTTATTGATTTTAGTAATAGCTAATTTATTACCTCTTCAGAGAGGGAAGAAGCAAATCGAGGGGCCCGCAACAGGACAAGCACAATAATATAATAAGACCGATGCAGGCACAATAATACAAGGATGTACCCTTGTACCCGCCCCAACCAACCATCAAGTTATGTCGCAAGCCCCTCGGGAGAACCGGATATACACTGGCTGACCCTGGAACACTACACAAAAGATTTGGGTAACTGTGGCAGGCTTTAACACCAGTGTACGGTGGTCGCTATCCGGTTGGATACGAATATCCTCCCACCAGCAAACAATATACAAAAATTAAAAAAGTCAAGGTAACATACATAGCATCATCAACAGTATACATACAGGAATTACACTAATCAGCTGTTTCATCTCTAACACCAAAGCAGGTTGTGGAGAATTTCAATTTCTTATGATTAAAACATGTTAATTATAGATTGATAACATATCATACTTTAATTAATACCACAACGCTCCTAAAAGAATGTAAGATACGTCGCGAAAAACAACTATCAAAATTGACTCACTGATATTTGAGATAATCGCGAAAATTTACACATACATACGGGTCTAATGCACATTGACCTTTTTAATGTTGGTTAAAAGCGAACAATTGAGTACCTCCTGCATTTGAAGTCTGTTAAAAATAGGACAAGTCGCCGACAAAGCAAGGACATGAAAACAGAAAGCAAATTAGAGAAACAGTAACAAAAACTTCCAAATTCCTACATAGCGTTCACAATGACATTTACGTGAGTCAACAAAATGTATGGTAATTGGGAAATGGTATTCAGGTTCATGACGAAGCAAAGAATTCCACTTTAGACTGAACAGTGACGTCATCTAAGTGCCTTTTACGAGCACCGGGTGATTTAGATTTAAACATTTTATGACTAATAATTTTTACTTTTTATCAGGGTTCGAAAATATCCGATATTTATTATAAATATCAAAATATCGGATATTTATGATATATATCAAGTTGGATATATATCAATTTTGTATGAAAGCCATATTATTATTTTATTGTATTATTTATGAATACTGTTTGCATATGTGTTATAGTCAGGGTTCCCTGGGCCATTTTTCCACTTGATTACTATCAAGCTAATTTTCCGTGAGTAGCTTCGTTTTGATGAGACGCCCGACAATTCCTATGCGAAAATTCTCTATTGTGGTAGCTAACAGAGGTAGCAAGAATAGAATATTTCGATTTGATGATACTCAAAAATGTATTATTTTATTTGTAGGACAATATAACTGTTAAATTACATCAATATTAACTAAGTAAAAACAAAAAAATCAGCTGGTTAGTAATCATACCATGGAGGGGCTTCCAAAAGGTATCGATAACGAGGTCATAAAAATGATTACTAACCAGCAAATCACGGAAAATTAGCTTGATAGTAATCAAGTGGAAAAATGGCCCAGGGAACCCGGACCATTACATACACATACTAAAATGGCCAATACAAATACTAGAGTGGCCTAATCCACCTATATAGAAACAGAGTTAAGTAGATATTTGTATACTAGACTATAGATCTTTAAAACTATACTGGCCTAAAACTTAGTTTTGGTAGTGTTTGATAAATGGTGTTGATGAATGTTCGTATTCCATTTCAAATTTATGATTACTTTCGTAGGAAAAGCGGCCTATTATTTGATAGGCCCTTTAACTTCAGCACCTAATAATTTCAGAACAACAGAATAGTGGCCCAACCCACTCTAATCCACTAAAAAAAATTGAAATAATAAATAAAAAAAAATAATAATTAATAATACTTAAATAAATAATAATTAAAAAATAGATCACAAGGTTCTTGTATCTGGTCATTGATATCTACTATGTGACCGTCATTTTGGGTTAGTAGAAAAGGAAAAGAAACATAATAAGGACATTTTTGTTCCTGATGAAAAATGGAATTGTGTTATATCAAATGCCAAGAAGAAGAGTCCAAAATTTTTGATTGTGAAGATGATGACACAAGACTTCAAAAGCATTGAAAATTGGAAAAGCTAATAACTAACAGAAAAATAGACAACAATACTGACAAAAGTCAAAGAACCAAAGTCGAATGGCTAAAAATTCAGTGGTTGCGATTTACCCATGATAATCCATACAAAATATATTACAAGTACACCAACAGTAATGATGAAACTTTTTTTCCATTTAACTGCTTTGATATTGAATATTGAAATTTTCTTCCTCTTTGACTGATATTAATCTAGATGTTTTGTACCCCAATGGTCGGCCCATAGAGAAGAAAAGATATGAAGATCTATTACAGCTATTACCATATTATTATGTCCCTCCAATTTGACATGATTTCTATAGTAACCTGAAGACAAATAATTCTGCACAAGATACTGAAGCTGACTTCTATGATGATGACCTAACCCAAGACTAACTTTCTTATTTAGTACAATAGTGGCCTACACAACACACATTTTTTTTAAATTTCTAACTTGTATACTAGTTTGTAAGCATAAAACTATCAATAAATGATTACTTTGTATGGTCTGTGTTTTATTTTTACATAACTAGAGAAAATACTAAAATACCAGTATTGATGTAATTCTCAGATCATGAATGCTCATTATCTCCATACTTAATGTGCAAGGCTTGGGCCACTCTTCCGCTGAGCGACTCAATTATAAAAAAGAAAACTCGTTTTTGGATAAGGCAAAATCAACTAAAACTCTTCTTTTAGGGCAGAAGTGTTGCCATTGATGGATTAGAACTTACCATTAGGGAGTATGTTTTAACACTACTCCTACGCCATCTATATTTGGGAAGTAGAAATACAGTAAAAACTCTAAAAATAACTTAATAACATTAATTTTTTAAACAATTTTTGCATTGCAATATATTATAAATAATATTGATAAATATTGTCAAACCCAGCTTGATATATATCGGATATATATCTTGATATATATCGGATATATATCTTGATATATATCCATTGATATATATCCTCGAACCCTGCTTTTTATAAGACTATTGCTAAAGTGTATATTGGCTTGTCATATACTTGAAACACAGCATGGGTTAAAAAGATGATGTCAATAATCGTAAAACTATCGAAGAAACTGCTGTTCTGCTCAGGTAGTACATAAGGTTTACATAGGTTGTGGATAAAGTCTGAAAAAATGGTAGGTTAGGTAAAAAATTTATGCCGGCCCGTCAACGTTTTGGCATCACCAAGTGCTGGACACGAGTGGGTTATCGTCGATGAAGTACCAATACCTCCTAAGTGTTGAGAATCTAATTTTACACCAGACTGTTTAAAATAAGGATTTTTTTACAAAAACTGTTTAAAATAATGTTTTATTTATTTTGATCAACTATTGATAGTATATAGTTTCCAATACATTACCTTTTTATTAGTTACTAAGGGATGTGGTTTATGTTTAAGCCTATTGTAATAAAAAAGTAATTTTGGACTAAATTGTCAGTTAGGAGGTATTGGTACTTCATCGACGTTATGTGTATGTACTTGGACATGACGGCAAGCGCCACCGGATTACTAGCGTTGCTGAACTGAATCTAATCGAGGCACCGGTGGCCCCCAGCACAGCTTCTTCCAATAATAAAAATGCGAAAGTCATGGTGACTGTCATGGCTCCGAAACAAAAACGTAAACAAGTGAAATCAAAGTAACAAGTTTAATAGCACCGGTACCTACAATTTCTGACAGTAATATAAGGTAGTTTACAGACAATTTCGTTGCAATTTCAAATTAATACACAAACCTTGTTTTAATAATCTATGTCACCCACAATATTTTTTGTTTATATTTTTATCTTCCTATTGACACCTCAACTGTCAGTGACATTTTTTTTTCTGTGTAGTGTGATCGATCTTTTCGCCATTTACACAATACACAAATTAATAAATGTACATAATTAATTTATTAATTTGTATATTAATTATGGTATTGTTATACTGTATTATATTGAAATCTTTATATATAAAAATTACGTGTCACGTTGTTTGTCCGCGATAGGCTCCTAAACTACTGAACCGATTTTAATCAAATTTTGCAATCTGTGTGCAGTTTGGTCCAACTTGGGTTAATGGATAGTTTATATCTCAATTTTTAGTCGCAATTTTTTTTTTTTGCAAATTAGTAGTTATTCTAACAAATGGCGGTGTAAGGTAATTTATTTCAATATTTTTGAAGTGAAAACTTCTTTAGCCGTGTTGAGCACTTTTTGGAAGAGGCTAAACTTGTGGCTTCGCGTCTGACTGGACTGGAGTGGACTGGACTGGACTGGACTGGACTGGACAGGACTGGACTGGACTGGACTGGACGGGACTGGACTGGGCTGGACTGGACTGGGGTCCGGACTGGGGCCGGACTGGGGATCGTACTGGACTGGGGACCGGACTGGACTGGGGACAGGACTGGACTGGGGACAGGACTGGACTGGGGCCGGACTGAGGGCCGGACTGGACTGGGGACTTGACTGGATTGGGGACCGGACTGGACTGGGGCCGGACTGGTCTAGGGACCGGACTGGAGCCGGACCGGACTGGAGCGGACTGAAGGATATATAAGGCATACGGAAAGAGAGGGGTGGAGACTTTGGGCTTCCGGATATCTTCCTCACCGTACGAAATGTAATAGATACTTCACGTAGGTTTTCTGTGAGACAATGGTCACAACCCGATAGAACCGTCTGGTTTATGCTGTTGACAAAACAATGTACAGTTGGGGTTTACCACCTACAAATATATGATTCATTAAATATTTCCGTATTTTATCTGTATGCGTAACTAATGCAGGAAAATAATGAGTTAGGTGCGTCAATAGCTTTTTGCGCAGAGTCGTTGGTAATAATCGCTCGGGTCATAACATTAGCAATTTATGTTTTCTAGTTTCCGCTACTAAATACATGGAGAGGAATGGCTTCAATGCATAGACCTGGGGGTTCAGCCTAAGCAACGCGAGGTAATTTTTCGACGGGTTTTGTCGTGCAACACCAATTTCTTCTGGCTACCTCTATATGTTGCTGTTGGTAGGATATTCATATCCGCCCGGATAGCGACCACTGTACACATGGTGTTAAAACCTGCCTTAGTGATCCACACGCCTTGTGTGGATCGCGTTCCAGGATCAGCTAGTGTATATCCGGATCTCCCGAGGGGCTTGCGGCATGACTTGATGGTTGATTGGGGTGGGTATAGGGGTACATCTTTGTATCACTGTGCCTGCATCGGTCATCCGCCTATCCTGTCGCAGGCCACTCGATTTGCTTCTTCCCTCTCCGAAAATGGAATAAGCACTTATACAGGCCGGCATGACTCTGGTGACCACCGATAAACTCATTGTTTGTTGGTGCTCGCTGGTTTTTTGTATTGCACTACGCTTACCATCAGGTGTACCATTATGACACTTAACATGTCTCGGGGTGACGAACGCAGTCCAGTACCATGCAGCGCTTTGTAATTCAAAGTCCTGTGTGGTGCTGTATCTGCTTATGGGCAGGCATAGCGCTTACCATCAAGCGAGTGATCTCCTCGGTTCGTTATTCAACCAAAACAAAAAAAATAAGGTATCGATATCTTAGGATTTGAGTTGAAGGTAATGTTTATTCTCTCTTTGTATCTTCGAATGGAAAGGCAGAGTTTTAACTAGTACACCTGGTTCGCTAAAGTTATGCCCGCCCCATCATGTAAATAAGAGCAAGCACATAATAAAGAATCGAAAAACTCATTCATAAGAGTTTCATAGATAAATATTAAGAACACTCTAAAAGGATAAATTGGGGACAAAAGTACACTTATTTTGCCACCGAGAAATAAATGGATCTCAGGAAACACTCCATTGCGAAGCACCTTTCATGCAAATACTTAGGAAATAAATTCGATTATAGCACAAAATGTCGTGTCGACGAAGCAGCCTTCTTAAATAAATGATTGATGGCCAGCTATGAAAGGCTTTTAGTAATTACCAGGTCCATTTCCTTCTTAGTTTGCCATTTTACTTGAACATCTATTGGTGCTACTTTCATGTTTTATTGGAACTATAATCGGCCTTGTCTTTGACTTGGAGTATGTGACTTCCTTTGTTGTAGTCATCAATATTGAATGTCGTTCCTAACTTGAAAAGGTGAATGGAGACGTTTGTTGTTTATCCTGGCCCACCAAAATGACTACGCCACACTTGATGGTAAGTGTAGCGCAATCCAAGAATAGTGTCGACCAACGATAAACAGTGTGTCTATCATTGGTCGACACGATCATGCCGGCCTGCAAAGGGTCAAAGGGGAGGGGAAGGAAAAAGGGTTAGGATCAGGGGGCAAGCCCCCTGGGGAGAACCGGATATACACTGGCTGCCCTGGAACGCGACCCACACAAGGTGGGCCACTATGGCAGGTTTTAGCACCAGTGTACGGTGGTCGCAATCCGGTCGGATACAAGTATCCTCCCACCAGCATAACGTTGACGAGTTTTTACTTTACCACGCTGCCTTCGGCGTATTTCAGGACAGTGGTAAAAGTAAGTCTTATTATGGTTCTGATCTAACCAGACCAACGGGTAAGTGATCGCCTGCGTGGTCTTCTACTATCTACTTTCCCTACTACAACCATTTTTTACCAATTATCTGGTCATCTTCGGGCGATATGGCCAAAATAGCTTATGACTCGTTGGTGGCACATGGTACAGCGGTGACTGATGATGTGGCATTTTTAGAAGTGCTAATTGTGGCTTAATTGTTTTACCCCCACATGTATAAGTCTAATTATACGACCGTGTAGTCCATTTCTATATTTATACTCCATTTTGGCGCTACACAAAATCGGACTAATCACGTACATACAAAAATCTACACGCAGCAAAAAGGCCACTTAACTGTTGTTACAGAATACAGGCGTTAATAACAATGACTCATTCATAATGTAATTCTTTGAAGTAAATTTCGAAAGTCATGTTTTTTATGTAGATCATTCGGTAAATTAAGCTGATAAGTTTTCGAGTGTTGGGAACAGCTATTGCATGTAATTTCCAATATAATCTAATCGCTGGGTGTGTGTTGTTTTTCGTTAGGAAATTTCATTTTCTTACTCCGAACTTCGACATCCAATCTAAACCTTATATGAGACCAAACCTTATCGAATATTTTTACCATCAAAATCGGTTCAAATTCAGAATAAATAAATACACATAGTAGTCACACATATAGTCCTAACCACATACTACGTTAACCTATATCAGGAGTATCAGGAACTACGAGGGACTTGCAGTCCCATAACACCCATTCAATAACGCTAATAAAACTTTTGTTATTACTCAAGCTTGTTGATCTGCAACTTAAACCGCATCTAGAACTAAGCCTCCCAGTTGATCTCCAGTGGACTACGTATTGTTGTTACTTGATATACATTATCTTCATCTCCGTCCGCGTGAATTTTCTTTTCTGAGACAAAGGTATGCCTACGTCTTAATACCTGTCATGTCATGAGGCACTTTTGTTTACCGCATGAATGACCAGGTTATTACCACTGTCTTACATGAAACTCACGTGAATAGCTCAATATTGCTTTTATGTTTCCCTAAATCTCACCTTTTTGATCTTATTCTTGATTGTGAGCTCCTTTTCTTAGTTCATAAAATATCAGGTCAAGCCGGTAGGTATCTAGCCAGCCTAACTCCGTCCAGAAGCGTAATATCCTTCTGGTGCCTCCATTGGCTTCTCGGCGTATTGAGGATTTCAGGCCGTTTTGTAGCTATATCTTCGCATTCCAGGATGATGTAGGAAGCTGTTTCATTAGTCGTCAGGCATCCCATATATGGGGGCTGTCGGTCATATCTAAAACATATAAATCTTTGTTGAGTGAGAAATATTGCCTACGACTATGCTTAGGGTTATCCTGTCTAATAATCTTCACTTCCATTCCCAATCCCCATTCCATTCCTTAGGATAGGCAGCGCTTCAATGATTCTTCTTGTATTGTTTCTGGGTGATAGAGATTACGTACCATCAGATGACTCAATTTCTCGTGTGCTGAAAATTGCTGTAAAAAACAAGACCCGACAGATATATTATCTTGAAGAAACAAGCTGCTTCCTTATTTATTGCCTCTTAAAATAGATATGTGGTACAGGCCGCAACGACGAATGCATTTTTAATGGAAATGGATCTTGTACTAAAGCTATCTTGAGTATCAACACATGAATATTGGTAATGGTTTTCTATTTTAAAAGATGAAAAAAAAACGGAGGCGGTTGTTAGTTCGCCGTGTTCTTGCATTAAAGCATAGAGAAAGATGCAACTTGATAATTCAAAGCCTATGAGTGCTGACACATTCATTATTGAAAATATCAATTTCAAATTTTGCTGGTGGTAGGATATTCATATCCACCCGGATAGTGACCACCGTACACATGGTGTTAAAACCTGCCATAGTGATCCACACGCCTTGTGTGGATCGCGTTCCAGGATCAGCCAGTGTATATCCGGTTCTTCCGAGGGGCTTGCGATATGACTTAATGGTTGATTGGGGCGGGTATAGGGGTACATCCTTGTATTACTGTGTCTGCATCGGTCATCCGTCTGTCCTGTCACCCTTCGATTTGCTTCTTTCATCTCCGAACAGGGAAGAATAATTTATTCAGTACGGAATGACTTTGGTGACCACCGATAAACTCATTGTTTGTCGGTGGTCGCTGGTTTTTAGGACTGCACTACGTTTACCATCAGGTGTAGTGCAGTCACTTTGCCATGCTCGAGTAAGAAAAAAATATCAAAACTCTCCTGCTAATTAGAGTTTTTTTCACAGGTAAATGGGAGCTCGGCTGGGTCCTCTGCGATATCTGGATCAGCTTGGACATCCTTCTCTGTACGGCGTCTATCCTGTCACTCTGCGCCATCAGTATCGACCGGTACCTTGCTGTCACCAGGCCATTAACGTACTCCCGGAGACGAAGGTCGAAGAAACTGGCTCTGACTATGATCTTCTTCGTGTGGATCGCGGCTGGTGCCATTACGTGTCCACCTATGTTTGGATGGTAAGTTAAAATTGTATTATCTTCTTGGGATACTACGAGTGTACCTGAATAGCCACCATCACACATGGTCAAAATCCCGCCATAGTGGTTCGTTCCGTTGTGTTGATATTTTTAATATTAAAAAAACGACTGCCTTCGTGGCGCAGCTGTATCGTGCACGAAGTATGACTGCAATGCTGAGATCTCGGGTTCGATTCCCGGGTCGGGTAAAAGTGATGTTGATTTTCTATCACTAAATGCTCAATATCAGCCCGGAATTTGCAATTGTACCTGGTATGGTGATAGGCTTGCCCCCTATCATCATATGTGACTGCCCTAGTTACACCTCTGCCTACCCCTTGGGGGATTACAGGCGTAAGTGTATGTATGTGAAAAAAAAGAAATTAATTTAAATTTTATTATCATTCTTTTTTATATGCGAGTGCGAGTGCCACGTTTGTTAGGTATACTCGTGGCTATGTCCTCAAAAAGCCAATCCAGCAATTTCTGTACATCACATTCGCATAATTCTGTAAAATCAATGTCTAGACATTAAAAGAGGCAGTAACCCATGAGTTTGTTCCGGCCTTTCTTCTTCTTTCCATGACAAACCGATGTAAATTTATAATCTAGTTTAAAAAATTATTGACATGTAAAAGTGATATTTATGATCCAATTTACAGAATAAATAATTTCAGAAGCCCGAGTCCCCCTCCCCTTCCCAATCTTTACTATTCCTTTCCTTTAAGAGCAACGCGCGGTCGATGACACGGCTATAATTCTTCTGGGATTATGGATTTCACAGACAGTGGAAATCCACTATTACATGACCCACTTCAACGTTTTTCTGACTTGTGCTATGAAAAAATATCATCCAAATAGTTTCGCCTCTAGAAGTAGCAAACGTAGAAGTAACAACTAATCACAAATGTTAAATTCTAAATGTCTTCCACCAGGTACGAGCCTGACCACAACCAAGGTGGAGTCTGCCGGTACAATCAGAATCCAGGCTACGTGGTGTTCTCAGCCATGGGGTCGTTCTTCCTTCCCATGGCAGTGATGGTGTATGTGTACGCCAGGATATCATGTGTGGTTGCACGGAGGCATCATCAGCTGGCCAGCAGCACAAAGTGTAGTAAGGTGAGAACTCTTAATAATAAACACCCAAAAGTCACACCCATAGTCCTGACCCCACAGTAAGATACGATGTCGTGGGTTGAACTACGAGAGACTTTCGGTCTCATAACACCCAGACCCCGAGACAAATATTTGTAGATCACACAAATGTAGGTCTTGGTACGGGGATCGAACCCACGGCCTCTCGCTTCGCAGCCGGCTACTCGCCCGCTGCGCCACGGAGGCTGTAATAATAATTAATAAATACACCCAACAGTTACACCCATAGTCCTGACCCCACACTAGGTTAACCTGTATCGTGGGTATCAGGAACTTGCATTCGGGGATCAGGTAGTATATATCCAGAAACTTATTCTTCTTCTTTTTTATTTATGGCTTTCGCATTATTATGCATTTTGCCAGTGTCAAGTATAATTTATTCTCAAGTTATTTTACAAAAACGATGAAACACTGGTGCGGTCGATTTCAAGGTCTTGCCGGAGTTTTGGCGATAACTCCTTTCAGTACGATGCTTAATTCACTTATTTCAATGTTTCCATAAATTGTTCATCACCGTCAATGTTTATTGAACAAATTCACACCACTCTTATACAACAAACACAACTCTAAACTAGTTTATGAAATAAATTAAAATAAGCGATGAACTGAACTGTCAGAATTCCCGCCAAAACTCCATCCAGAAACTTCAGGCTAGCATTATTCCGGCAGAGACATTGCGCCTCTCGACGGTTGATCCGAATGTGAAGAAAAAGTTTCCATTTTGCTAAACTGACTTATAAATATTTCGCATAAAACTTTTCTAATAAAGAAGAAAATATGCACAGAATAAAATTAAATTTGGTAGCTTGAAAGATGGAGACTATATTCTACAAAAAATATATATAGTTGTTTATATTTATGGAATACTGGGCTGTCGTTAAGGCTTTCCACGATATTAAAATTTTAAATAAACTAATATGTAAATGGGCATCTTAGAAAAATAAAAATAAAGTTGGACTTGCCTTTGCATCATCATGAATCTATACTCACAAGTACAATAAAATTAAAAACAAAGCCATAAACTCTAAACTTTCTTAGATTTCTTAGTTTCTTTCTTTAAGGTGGCAGGTCCTTTGCATGCGAGAGGTCGTCTGAGTTGGTACCACCGCTTTGTCTATTTCAAGCAATAGTGCGAACTGTTATGTTTCGGTTTGAAGGACATTGAAGCCAATGAAATTACTGGGCATTATGAAACTTACCATCTTATGTTCCGGGGTGACGAGCGCAGTTCAGTGCCATACATGCTTTGTAATTCAAAGTGGTGTTGCATCTGTTTATGAGCAGGTGTGTGGAGCAGGTGTGGTCCCGTCATTCAATCAATAAAAAAAAGGATTTACTTCCAATTCACTAACAAATCAAGCACTGCCATTGAAGCCGCGATACCGCACTGCGACTCCAAGTCGATAACCAGCACATACTTATTCGAAATTAGATTGGGTGACGGCTTTACCCGGGTTTTCGGTAACATTTCCATGAGCCACCCTCACGAGGAAAATACAATACAGTGGCGTATTTTAGTTTTTATTTTACCTGCAGGGTCTAACTACTTACCTTATGTAGAATTAGTAAAACTGTTATTGCTTTTGAGAATTCGTCCTAATCGTCTACTTCACCACCTCTGAATAAATGTAAATGTTAAAATGTAGCCTTCTTATTCTTCGTTGACAGCCTCCGTGGCGCAGCGGGCGAGCAGCCGACTGTGAAGCGAGAGGCCGCGGGTTCGATCCCCACACCGAGACAAATGTTTGTGCGATCCACAAATATTTGTTTCGGGGTCTGGGTGTTGTAAGACCGAAAGTCTCGTAGTTCCTGATACCCACGACACAAGACTCGTATCTTACTGTGGGGTCAGGACTATGTGTGTGACTGTTGGGTGTTGGGTAAATACAAAATTCACACTCAAATCTAACGAAAAAATTACATTTCTACTAAAAACTTCAAAAAATAATTTATGGTTAAATCTTACTCGACTATTATGAAAGATATCCTTATTCTAGTTTAGTTAACTTTATTTATTAGCAACTTTGTTTATTGTTTGTCGATTAGTAAATGTGGCTAAAGCGCCTATTTCGTCGATCGTTTTGAACAATTTACTGCCCGCTTTATTCTTTGTAATTATGTCGAGGCAGAGCAATAAACATCTTAAGCGCGATTATACTCTAATTTCAGTAGAATCGTTAAATCTGTCTTAATTACCATTTAATATCCGCTATCACTTTTGTTAATATTCCCATCTAACATTATTTCTGATCGCAGAGTAATTACGTTAGATTCTAGTTATCCTACACCTACAATATTAAAACAATATTTAAAGTGCCAAAGATTTCATAAGTCTAAATTCGCTTTTGTAATACTTAAAATTATTTAGTAGCTTTAACTACGACGATAACCAAAATGTTGTTAATAAAAATAATCTACGTTCACATATTAACCAAAACTTATTTGTTACAGCGGGACAAGTTGTCATGTATACGAACAGAATCCGACTCTGGTTCAGATAAGCTCTCCTTACGGCAAAGTGCTTCAAAACAAACATTCAAAAACTCGAACCAACAAAGCGAGAGCTCATCTCAAGGGGATCACAAATGCTGCTGTTTCAAAGAGAAGAAAACTAAACAGAAATATAGAAGCAAAGAGAAAGAATCAAGGTTTTACAACGAGGTAACGTTTAAAGCGAATTTTAAATATAAGAATACTATGCGAAGGACACAGTCGGTAAAGGAACAAGAAAATAATCGGGTGTCGTCGTTACGAAGAGAAACTAAAACAGCTCAAACATTAAGTTTAGTTGTTGGAGGGTTCGTGGCTTGCTGGCTACCTTTCTTCCTATACTATCTGCTAACACCTTTCATACCCAGCAATTATGTGAATCCAGTTCTAATGTACGTTCTAACTTGGTTAGGTTGGTTTAATTCAGCAATAAATCCTTTTATATATGCTTTCTACTCTCCAGATTTTAGAGTGGCGTTTTGGAGATTAACTATTAGAAAATGTATGAGGAATAAACGAAAATAAAATGTAAATATAGTTAAGTGTACGTTCATGTCTCTGAATTGTAATTGTAAGTAGATATGTAAAAAGTTAATATAGGGGTACATCCTTGTATCTTGTGTCTGCATCAGTCATCCGCCTGTCCTATCACAGGTCCCTCGATTTGTAAAGAAGCTGAAGCTGAATAATAGACCGGCATGATTCTGATGACCATCGATAAACTCATTAACATTGACCTATAAAGATGTTTCATTTTGGGCCAGACCATGTACGCTATATAGAAAAAACATGAGAAATTGAGGCAGTAGCAGGAAAGATACATTTGAATTTATTTAATAACTAAATAAAATGTTAATTTTGTACAATTTTAAGAATGACAACATTAATTTTTATTGTTTAATGGCTGGCAGCCATGACTTTTGATATGCCTATCACTCCAAAATAGCGCAGACGTAATGTTTTACACTTTTATCTAGTAAATAAAAACTTAATTACAATAAATATTATCAGTAATTTAATCATCAACGTTAGGTATCAATATTAAGACATTTTACGAATGTAGCCCGCCATATTTTATTCCGTCGTGTTGCAATCCTTGTCCGAATTTCATTAATTAAACAGAAATTAAATAGTAAAAAAAGGTTCTACAAATTTTGGCCTTGTTTTTATGCTATGTACAATGTCCTGGCCCAGGCTCCATAAATTTCTAAAACATCTTTTAGAATCATATTGTCTTCTGATTACATTTATTTAAGACCATTGTTTTCTACGAGTATTTATTGTTCCTGTAGTTAGAAGTTTATTTTCTAAGGGTAGTCGTAATAAACATATCCAAATAATAGTTAAGTATGTTATCCTTGCATTATGTGAAGATTAATAATAATATTAATCTACACATATTATATATTGCTGGTGGGAGGCTACCTGATATTTTTGTACCCGACTGGATAGCGACCCGATGGTCGCTGGACGATTCATCGACTCGATGGACGATTCCATCCATCCATCCTGTCGTTCCCTCAATCTGATGGATCGTGACCGCAGCAGGCCGAGGATATAAGGACCTTCCATTTAGCTCTGTCACCGGCAATGTGAATTGCATCTTGCAGTTTAAGTTGCAGGGGTTTAGTGACTTGTTCACTCCATTTAGCCGGTGGTCTACCTCGAGAAAGCCTGCCCTTTATTTTTCGCAATAATATATTTTTTAAGACCCTCATTTGCGACCACCGTACCCATGGTGAAAAACTCACCATAGTGGCTCGTTTAGGCGAGTCGCCGGAATCAGCTAATTTGATGCTTTGTCAGAGAAAATAGTGACACATAATTTAATTATTCAAATAATGATCAAAGTAATGTAGTATCAAATGCTTATTTAATTAAAGGATTCCACGGATTTCGTGTCGTATTCCGAAATTTTCCTGTAACATTAAAAGCAGGAAGCACGTAATTAGCTAAAGGTCCATTACCAACAGTAAGAGGAGTTCTAACAAAGAAAATGTCCATTGTTATTCGTTTAGAAAAGTAATTTGTTTTGCAAATCCTAAAACTGTAGACCTCAAGTTTTGTTAGATAATTGTGATTTAAATTTATAATTACCGTAAGACGAATGTAATTCGGAATTATTTATTTTCGTTTAAAACACGTGGCAATTGTTGGTTGAATTGTTAATTGAATTTTGTATCTATTTGAAATTTCTATTTTTGTGATTTTGGAAGAACTTTTTTTATATATTTGGCAAACCCAAATATAGCATTACTCTAGGCATGATCTGAGATGACACGCTATGTGAACGGCCAACTATTAATGTACTGAATGTTCAGTCAGGACTCATGTGTAATGTAATAGCAATAGATAGATAGACCGTTTAGACCTCGATCGCACAATTTCTCGAACTTTTACAATTGCACGCCACGCTTCACCGAGCCGCCCGTGTGTGTACTTGCCGTGTGCACGTCATGTTAATGTCATGTGTCATACAACATTTTGCCGGGTAACAGGTACTGTTACAGTACGCGGTCGTGTTGTATTATTTCTATTTTACCTGTTATTATTAATAAAGAAATACCTACACCCAACAGTCACACTCATAGTCGTGACTCAACAGGAAGGATGACCTGTGTAGTACGTGTTAGGAACTACGAAGGACTTGTGGTACCATTACTCCTAGACCCGAAACAAATATGTGTGGATCCCACAGAAAATTGTCTCGGTGCGGGAATCGAACACACAACCTCTCGCTTCGCGGCCGGCTACTTGCCTACTTCGCTATAGAAGCTAAAATATCCTCATGCTATCAATCCATTCTCTGACATACAAAGATACCTCAAATAGCGTCATATTGAGTGGTCGAGCCACGCTGTAGACAGTTTTGTCTACAGCATGAATGGCCCGGCTCGACCGGGTCGTTACCACTGTCTCACAGAAAACCGACGTAAAGTAGTGGCTTGCTGCTGCGTTTTGTACTGTGTGTGAGATATCCGGAGGCCCAAATCCCCCTCCCCTTCGTAATCCCTAATTATCTCTTTCCTTAAGGTCAGCAACGCGCCCATGATTCTTCTGGTATTATGGGCGTACATGGGCGGTGGAGATCACTTACCATCAACTGACCAACTTGCTCGTATGCTGGCCTATGCTATAAAAAAAATTGTTATTTCCATTGAAATAATTTCTAATGCCAAATTTTGAAGTGAAATTTCTTTAGCACCGTTGTGATTTAAAAACCCGATGAAACGAAAAAGCGACAGTAAAAATAGACAATCATATTCATAAATAGGGTTTAGCCTGCGAGAGAATGAGATAGATTTCAAGTATACAATGTTTTCTCTAATCTTCGTCTCCTATTTGTTTATCTCATTCTCTTGTAGACTACTTTTCTGAAGTTTCACTTCTGCCGTGTGTGAATTGCACACACACACTTTTTTGTATGAATTTTAGTTCAACTTGCAATATCATCGCGTTAGGAGGACAAAGTCAAAGATTGCATTTAGAATGCATAAATAATAATATATTATGTATAAATGTAAAATATCTTTAATTAATAAATGTAAGATTTTTTGTTTTTTTAACGAATTTAATTATTCTAATTTAATTAATTTAATTAGCAAAATAATTATTTTATTTAATTTAGTTTGAATAAAATGTCCGGCCATCCGTATTTGGTCATACATGCAACAAAAAAACAAAGTCATTATTCATTAGTCACGCTGGTATTTCCCAAATACGTAGATATTAATTAACTATACTTTATAAATGTTATTGGTATTTTATGTTCCAACTATTCCAAATATTACCTCATTCATTTAAATTAATTATAAAATGTAACTACCTAATAAGTATTAATATGAAATTAAATCTAGTCATTTTATAAACTTTATTGTAATGTATACGTACCGTAGTCATTAGGTGAAGAAATTTTGTGATAAAAATCTGAAAATAAATTAATATAGAATGTGTTTATGTTTGTTTGATTTGATGTCTTCTAAAGACCTGTATGCATATGTTTTAAACCACAACGAAGTTCGAAACATGCATAGATTAAATTAGGTATAGATTTTTTGTGGAGTGTAAGTGGGCCACCAATATCTTAGGGTCCAAGCCAATCTCACCTGCATGGTACACCGTACTGATCAACTGAAACCTGATTCCTGTTGCAAGTGTGGGGTACATGCACCGTCAAATGATGATGGAGAGACCGACCCTGACATTAAGGCCAGGATAACAGTAAGCAGAAAGAAAATAGAACTAGGTCAGAAACATAAGGGACTACAATTAAAATCGAATCACTCGAATCGTGGTACATTTGCTTGTTAATACTGTTTACCATTTTTTCTTGTACTTCGTCATGAGATTAACCAAGTTTATTTCGGACCATCCTCGGAGTAAATCCTGTCGAAAACAAAAAGAATCATCGAAATTGTCCCACATAAGTATGGCGAAGAAATCACATAACATGCATAAAACATACAGACCATTTTATTTTATCAATAGAAAAGGAATTTATTATAACACATTAATATAGTTAGATACAACAAGGTGGTAGGTCACTCGTATGCGAGAAGCCGTCTGTGTTTATTATTTAATTGAATGACGAGACGAGCAAGTCTCTCTACCAATGATACGCCTGCCTATAAACAGAAGCAACACCACACAGAACTTTGAATTACAAAGCACTGCATGGTACTGAACTCCGTTTCTCACCCCGAGACATAAGCTAATAATGCACAGTAATTTCACTGGTTTCAATGTCCTCCAAATCCACACATATGTGCTTACACCGCCAAACGGCGGCATAAATAGGCAAAGCGACCAACCCAGACGGCCTCCGACATACGAGGGACCTACCACTACTCTGTAGATATAAACCCAGTTTAAAGTTACATAACGTGTTGTAATAAAACCTATAAAGTTTAAATGATGAAGCCTCGAAAACCTCTTATAGTTACATGACGCATGACAAGCAGGATAGCACTGATAAAAGAGAGTGAATTGATAGAAAAAAACTAAATATTTACAATACTGAAAAATACAAAAACCCATTCAGATGCCTACGTTGCTAATTCACACGATCTCATCAAATAAATAAATACACCCAATAGTCACATACATAGTCCTGACCCCACAGTAAGATACGAGTCTTGTGTCAGGGTATCAGGAACTACGAGAGACTTTCGGTCTCACAACACCCAGACGCCGAAATAAATATTTGTGGATCACACAAACATTTGTCTCGGTGCGGGGATCGAACCCGCGGCCTCCTGCTTCACAGCCGGCTGCTCGCTGCGCCACGGAGGCTGTTAATGTGAAATAAAAAACTGACCCTCTGAAACAAAGAACTGACTCCGACAATATCAACAATGGCGCTCAGTTTTTTACTGATGTGTAAAGGGACTAATATTTCACACGAGCACGCATTGTTTCCACCGGTTCTGGTCTATTCATTATTGAAGTGTTCAGAAAAAAACTTTATAAATCACGGCGTGTAATGAATGAACGCTTTTTGGGGAATGAATGATGTAATTTTTAAAACCACTAACCACCCAAGTGTAAATCAGTCCTAATTTTTATTATCTAAATGTATAAAACTCAAAGGTGACTGACTGACTGACTGACAGTGATCTATCAACGCACAGCCCAAACCACATGAGGGATCGGGCTGAAATTTGGCATGCAAGTAGATGTTATGACGTAGGCATCCGCTAAGAAAGGATTTTGATAAATTCTACCCCCAAGGGGATAAAATAGGGGATGAAAGTTTGTATGAAACTTTGTCAATTTTAAACGTTCACGTGGACGGAGCCGCGAGCAAAAGCCAGTTTAGTTTATATAACTCGTACTCACTATTAGTTATTATAGGAGATAAACTATAAATGGTCTTGGTATCAGCACAATATATAAATTTTGCTGCTAGTAGGATATTCATATCCGCCCGGATAACGACATCCGTACATATGGTGTTATACGGATACACACCTCCCCTTCCCAATCCCTAATTATCCCTTTCCTTTAAGGTCGGCAACGCGCCCATGATTCTTCTGTACATGGGCGGTGGTGATTACTTACTATCAGGTGACCCACTTGCTCGTTTGCCGGCCTATGTTATTAAAAAATATATATGTATATTTTTACTTTCCACAATCGATATGGAACTCTTATGCCCATTAATATCTTACGAGAGACGTTACGTGGTCTGATTTATAAAATTATAATAAGTATTGGAGTTTATCGCCGTATGAAATTTGCATGATATCAGCAAGGACAAGGAAAACTTTGCAGGGCTAAGCAAGCAATTGTGGGTGTTTTATCGGGGTATATCGGGGTGTATTGAAGTCTGCGTTAATATCAAAATGTGAATAATACAGGAAACGGTTCTTTAGATATCCGATACTCGCATTTCACTGGCTGCTTGCTGACTGAAAATTAAAAGGAGCCTTGCTCAAGTTAGTTGAAACTTGTAGGTTTTATTTTATTGATGTTGGACCATTGTTGTTTAGTCTACCACGCTGGCCTAATGCGGGTTGGCAGACTTCATATACCTTCGAAAAATCTTATCGAGTTTTCAGGTATGTAGGTTTCCTCACGATGTTTCTTTCTCTTCTTCTCTGTTAAAGTAAGCGATAATTATTAACATGTTATTATTACACGTAAGTTAGAAATGTCAGAGGTGTATGCTCTTGAGGCTGGTTTCGAACCTGCGACTTTCGTCTCGACAGTCCGTGCGACTCCCCGCTGAACTACCGCTGTTTATATATATGATAATTACTTTTCGAGTTATTCGACAAATAACAAAGAGCGCGGAATGTGATGAAAGTGTTCCGAGCACATCGTCTAAAAAACTGAAATAAAATACTGAAAACGATGGACCCGAAAGTTGCACTACTGAATTTCGAATAATTAATTTTATTGCGGTATTCACTGCCATTTCTGCTCTTGTGAAATGTAAAAAATGTGATGGAAATATTGAATTTCTAACAGCTAGTACACGTAACGTACGTAAATCTAGTATGAAACTTCAAATGCGTTTTTCGCAAACTATGTTTTTTGAAATGTAACTCGAAAACCGCTCAGTAGATTTTAATGAAATTTGTACAGCTTTTAGAATACATAATAAACTCGGGCCTGATCGAAGTTTTTTTTTTTCAAAAATTTTGTCTTTTTTTAAGACCAATTAACTGTCGATATTTTCCCGAAAATCTAGGCCAGGATTCAGGATCAGGCCCAGGATTATCTATTTATAAAACTATTTTTTCTTATCCGATTGATTTTAGATGAATCTCCAAGGACTTATGATGGTCACCGCAAGTCATCTTTTTATGGAACTGGGTCAACACAAAAAGCTATAACTTTGGAAATTATATTTTTTTTTTTAAATTTTCGTGACTTCAAGTCAAAACATTGTGTAATAATGCCATATTATTACTTTTGTAAAATAACATGATTTAATAGCAAAAAAAAATACTGAAAATTCTAATTTTTTCGTGTCACTGACTTCCCCTAACCCCTCAACAAAAACAACACAACATGTAACATATTTTCGTGTTCTCCCATGTCTTAATCGCTTTCTCTTAGAAAACCAACATAAAGTATCGGCTTGCTGCTGCGTTTCGTACGATGAGTGAGATATCCAGAGGCCTAAATTTCCCCCTTGTTTACGCTCTGTTGCTTGGCGGCAGAAATAGACAAAACGGTGTTACCAACCCAGAAGGCCTGTCGCATACGAGGGACCTACCATCTTGTATTAATATGTAGTTATCACGTAACATCGAAAAGGCCTATATTGAATGTCCATCCAAAATCAATCAAACAAGGCATATCTGTCATTGAACACAGTAAACAATCGAATACCCTGTCAACAGCGTCAAAGGACCTTAATAGCCGAAATATATCCGAGAGGCAGTGAAGCTGACAGGACACCCATCCAATATAACTTTGGAGATTTTACTGGTGTATGGCAGAGGAGGTAGCGAGCTGTATTAATTGTTTTTATCCGGCAAAGTGACTGCACCTGATGCCCAAATCCCTGCTCAACTTCCGATTCCTTTCCTTTAGGGTCCGCAACGCATTCATAATTCTTACAAGATTGTAAATGTATGAATTGCAACATCAAGCTGATAAAATTCGCAACATCACAACTTTACGTTGGTTTTCTGTGATATAACTGTAATAACGCAGTGGAGCCGGCCCATTCATGCTTTAGAAATAATTAGAAAACAATATCTCATCATCATCATCATCGTCATCTCAGCTTATTGCCGTCCACCGTTGAACGTAAGCCTCCCCAAGTGAATGCCAACCATCCCGGTCTTGGGCAACCCGCATCCATCTGTTACCTGCCATCTTTTTCAAGTCATCGGTCCACTGTGTAGCTCTATATTTAAAGAGTATCTACAAGGTAAAAATCCCATTTTAAATGATGATGAATTTGGAGGGGATGTACATATCGGCATCCGCCCAGGACGAATAATAACGATTAATTCACAAGTCAAAGAAAAGCCTCAAAAATATATTATGGGATGGTAGGTCCCTCGTATGCGAGAGGCCGTCTGTATCTGTATCACCGCTTTGTCTATTTCTGCTATTAAGCAACAGTGTGTAAGCGCTGTTGTGTTTCGGTTTGAAGGATATTGAAGCCAGTGAAATTACTGGGCATCATGAGACATAACATCTAACGTCTCAGGATAACGAGCGCAGTTGAGTGCCATACAGTGTTATGTTATTCAAAGTTCTGTATGGTGTTGCATGTGATTTTGGGCAGGCGTGGCCCTTAGGCGAGTGATTTGCTCGTCTCGTCATTCAATTAAATAAAACAAAAATCGTCAGTGTCGCTTTATACAAAATCCCAATCGCTTCTCGCTCATTACTTATCAAGATCTTTATGTAAAACCATCCTGAACCAACACTCCGAGTGACATGAGACAAAAAAAGGACTTGATATCGAAGCCACGTGATCTTTATCTCACATGTTGCCACTCGTTTATTTCTATATATCATCAGCTTCGACGATGGAGCTCGGAGACGAGGAGTCATCTCTGTTATTGACAGTATTTGAGTTTAAGGTCACACATTAGCACTAGCCCGCGAAAATGAAATTTAATTGAACGACGATACGAACAAGTCGCTCGCCTGATTGTAAAACCTACCTATAAATAGAAGCAACACCAAACATACCTTTGAGTTACAAAGCACTGCATTGATCTGAACTGTGCTCGTCACCTCGAGACATAAGATATTAAGTCTTACAATGCCGGGTAATTACACTGGCTTCAATTTCCTTCAAACCGAAACACAACAGTACAAACTGTTGTTTGGCGGCAGAAATAGGCAAAATGGTGGTACCAACCCAGATGGCCTCTCGCATACCAGGGAACTACCACCTTGTAAAACAAGGAGTAAAGATTTCTTTAATCATGAATATTTTAAGTGGCAAAACGGTTTACGCATTAACATGTCATCTATTTTGAATTTCATTTTAAAAGCGTGTATTTTAATATCCTAATCCCTAAAACACATAATTATGAGGGATTTACAAAATACGACACTTTTGAGCTTTTCCATATTTCGTAGACTAATTTAAAATTCAAATAGAAACATTCCTCCGGCGGTCCGTGGATTTTTCTTAAATATTCAAATAAAAATATTTATTTCCCAGCAACAGCTAGCTGAGCTTTCATTAATTCGATCCGTTTTTTCATTTTGTATTAAATTTTTCTTATTCGCTTAAATGAGACGTCCAAGTCGCTCGCTTGGTGGTAAGTTTTTTGCGTGGTAGAGCCACGCTGTGGACAGTTTTGTCTGCAGCATGAATGGGCCGGCTCGACCGGATCGTTACCACTGTCTCACAGAAAACCGACGTAAAGTAGCGGCTTGCTGCTGCGTTTCGTATGGTGAGTGAGATATATCCGGAAGCCAGAATCCCCTCCCTTTCCCAACCCTAATTATCCCTTTCCTTTAAGGTCGGCAACGCGCCCATGATTCTACTGGTCGTGGGCGTACATGGGCAGTAGAGATCACTTACCATCAGGTGACCCACTTGCTCGTTTGCCGGCCTATGCTATAAAAAAAAAGCGCAACGCCTGCCAGTCAGTCAAACTTACCAACACCCAGACTAAAAAACTGAATCTAAATCTGTATGCTGTGCATACCGGCATGCGACCCGGACAAATTAATGACGATTAATTAATAAATCAAAGAAAAACCTCAAAAATATCCATCGTCAATTCGCTGATGCTATGCAATTACGAACCATATTCTATTGATTCAAATCGTAGTCGTACCTCGTCTTAATAGTTACACGTAGTACCACAGTATGAAATTACTTTTCATATGACAAATCTAGATCAAAACGGTGAAATATCGAGTGCCCCTGTGTTTGTTCTAGGCTATAACTTATGGATGGTATTGGATATCGATAAATAGTTATAGGCTGATCATTGGCAGCGATATATGTATTAGAGAAAATGAAACTGGTGGAAGAAATAGAAACGATCTAAGAAGGATATTTCTGATTTCTTAGGTTTACGCGAATGTTGCACATTGAAATAAAACTAATTTAAACGGATTTTATCGCGGTTTTTCATTTAAATTATATTAACATTAATTATTTAACATAGATTAACATTAGCTTTTCTCGACAAACTACTCCTCAGTCTATCCCGTGACTACGAAGGCTGAAAAGCTTTCGAAACGTCGGGACCAAAATTAAATAAAAAACCGCGATAAAATTCGTTTAAATTAGTTTTATTTCAAGGATATTTGAAGCTATGAAAATAGATTTATTTCAGGTAAATAATGAGCTCCTTTTATATATATATATATATAGTTTTATTTCATGGTGTAATAGTCGTGTAAACATAAGAAATCATTAGGGTATAATTTATTAAATTTTTAAAAATAACAATTCAGAAGTTTAACAAGAAAATATTGTTCCAGCAAAACACTAAGAATTGTAAGGTTGCTGATATAAATGTCTTTCTACTTCGTCCATGACCTGGGAAGGCTAAGCACCCATATTTAGATAACACAAAAACTGTTTTGTGTAACGATTTTCTGCTGAAAATAAAGTTTTGTTTCGCGACCATTTTAGCTTTATCTCTCTGTTATTGTTGAAATATTTTTATACGCATAAAGAAATGTAAACATTGCGGCTTCAGTGAGATATAAATATAAAATAAATGCGAGGATTGTGTAAATGCGAATGGGTGAATGTACATTTACTTAAAAAAATACTGTACGAGTACAACCAATGTAACAGTATAAAGTTCATTCACGCTTATATTCCTTCTGTCTTTCTGTCTGTTAACACAAAATAATACGAAAAAATTACATTGGTTATAAAATGGGCCTGCATTTATGATTTTAAATAATGATTTGAACAATGGTGGGTGCGAAGTGAAGATGTCCCTACATCTCACTATCTCATTCACACGCTAGCACCGTAATGGCCATTTTACACGGTGACGTCAAAGTTTACGTCGTCTGTCAAATGACAAGTGCCCTTTCCATCAAAGTTGACTAGTAGATATCTAATTTATTTATTTGTGGACGGATTTATAAAATTCTTTCTTCAATGTTTTCGGAGATTAACTGATTGATTTAAATAATAAAAAAATTCAAATTAAGTACCCTATTAGAAAGCAGCGATAGCTCAGCGGGGAGCGGAGCATGGACTGTCGAGACGAAAGTCGCAGGTTCGAAACCAGCCCCAAGAGCATACACCTCTGACTTTTCTAAGTTACGCGTATATTAATTGTTAATTATCGCTTGCTTTAAGGAAACATCGTGAGGAAACTTGCATAAATGAGAACTCGATAAGATTTTTCGAAGGTATGTGAAGTCTGCCACCCCGCATTAGGCCAGGGTGGTGGACTAAGGCCTAACCCCTCTCATTCAGTAGAGGAGGCCCGTGCCCATCAGTGGAACGTATATAATACAGGGCTAGTAAAAAAAAGTACCCTATTATCTTCGACAGCTAAAGTCAAACTGCCATCAAACAGCTTTTACACTCCCATCTCATCAATTTTCCGATAATTAAAAGATTCTGAGTAATATCAATCATTCACAATGATTCCGCATTTTTGACTAAGTAAATTATCCGTGGTCCATTAGTTGCCATGATCCGTCTAACGCCATTTTTATGCGATGGTTTCTTGGAATACGAGAAAATTTATATAATAATGTATTTGGCTGCCTTGAAGAGGTAGGTGAAGGCTAAAATAAAATAGTGTAGGTATAGAAATCATTATGTCGTAATGTAGGTGTAACTAGTAGGCTAGTTACACCTCTGCCGACCCCCTCAGGGATTACAGATGCGTATATGGATTAGGTTATTATGAGAATACTGATGAAATGAACAGGATACTAAAATAATAAAAAAATAGATCTCAGTCGGATACACCGCAAGCTTAAAAATAGTATACAGAGAAGAAACTTCCAATATAAACATTGTTCTGACCCGCCACAGGAACAATGTCACAATAGATTTGCAAGAAAATACCCAAACACAACACTTCGAAACTATTGCAGACAAGTTGGATAAGTGGCAGAGACAGCCCCGGCACAGAGAGACAAATCTTGAGGTGGAAAGTCGAACTCGAAACGCCAATCTTGTAACAACACTAATTGAATTTCTGAAGTACCTTTGTGGGTTTATGCGCCATTACTTACGCGGATTTTTGTTAAAACTTAGTTTTTAGAAAGCATTCTTTTCTCAAGAGTCGAAGAGAGAACGGGATTAAGTTTTAAGTTGAAAGCGATTTTAATGATTGCCGTGGTTAAACGCGTCATTTTATGAAATTTAGTAACTATTGCATGAACCCATAATCCTTAAGATTACTTGACAAGTACTAAGGAATGGTAAAACAAAAAACCCGTCCAGTGAGTGTGAGTAATCAACCCTCAAAGGGTTCAGTACCATAAATTTTATAAAACATTTTACGTGTTTTTTATAGAAAAGGCTGGAAATGAGCAAGTGGGTCACCTGATGGTCAGTGATCTCCACCGCCCGTGTAACGCCCTCAATACTAGAAGAATAATGGGCGTGTTGCCAACCTTAAAGGAAAGGGATAATTGGGGATTGGGAAGAGGAGGGGGATTTGGGCCTCCAGATATCTCACTCATCGTACGCAGCACCAAGCCGCTACTTTACGTCGGTTTTCTGTGAGACATTGGTAACAACCCGGTTGAGCCTGCTAATTCATACTGTAAACAAAACTGTCTGCAGCGTGGCTCTACCACTCGAAAACGTGTTTTAGAATTACGATTCTAATTTTGCAGTTCATAGTATAATTCTCTTATACCACAGGAACAATCTTTGAACCCAATTTTACGATTGTGGATCATCGGGGAGTATCGTATTAGTTATGAAGACTTTGTGTTGTGTTGAGTGAGTGAGTTTGCGAGTAACAAATATTATGTGATTTAAATGGCCTTAACTTTTGATAATGTTGATTTAGAAGGTTGAAATTTTCATGACTAAAGATTTTTCAACTTGTCACTTTTATCGCTTCTGAAAAAAAAACCCTTTTTTATCTGATTGAATGACAAGACGAGCAAGGCGCTCGCCTGATGGTAAGAGAATCTCGTCATTGAGCTCAACCGGACCTTGGATCTCATTTCCGAATGGGGTGCAAGGAATCTGGTTGAGTTCAATGCCAAGAAAACACAGGTGTGCGCGTTCACGTGCAAGAAATCCCCGTTCTCTCCCCTCCCCAATCTTCGGGGTATCCTGCTCGCAATGCGGAATAGCCTTAATATCCTGGGTATGGATATTTGCTGCAATCTGAATCCAAGGAACCACATCGAGGGCGTAATATCTGCCACTTCACGCAGGGTCGGAATCCTGAACAGGGTGCGTCGGTTTTTTACTCCCGGTCAACTTTACCGCTTATACAAAGCGCAAGCGCGGCCGGGTGTGGAGTACTGTTCGCACCTTTGGGACGGTTCCGCCCAATACTTACTCGATGCCTTGGACGGATTGCAGCGTCGGGCTGTCCGCATTGTGAATGATGCAGACGTTACAAGACACTTAGAACCGCTACAATTGCGAAGGGACATTGCCTCACTGAGCGTCTTGTAGCGTCTGTATCACGGTGAATGCTCCGAAGAATTGTTTGACCTTATCCCATCCTGGCCTTTCCTTAACAGAACCACGCGTGCTGGCTTGCGGAGCCACACCTTCGTGGTCTCCTCCATCTCGGCTCGAACTAAAAAGTTCGCAAATTCGTACTTCTGCCGGACCATTAAGCTGTGGAATAGTTTGCCGGCGCACGTGTTCCCTCCTTCCTATAATATTGGGTCCTTTAAACGGAGTGTGAAGAAGCAGTTAGGCAGGCCGGCATGATTGTGCCGACCAACGATAGACACACTGTTTGTCTTTGGTCGACACTATTCCTGGATTGCGTTACGCTTACCATCAGGTGTGGCGTAGTCATTTTGCCGAGCCAGGATAAAAAAAAAAAAAAAAGTACCACGTCTGCCCATAAACAGAATCAACACAACACAGAACTTTGAATTACAAAGCACTGCATGGCACTGAACTGCTCTCGTCACCCCGAGACATAAGATTTTAAGTCTCATAATGTCCAGTAATTTCATTGCCTTCAATATCCTTCAAACCGAAACAAACACTCTTGACGGACAAGTAGACATAAGGACAACAAAGTAGTCTTATATGGGTTCGTTATTCCTTTTTGAAGTAAGAAACGCTAAAACCAAGTAA
This sequence comes from Amorpha juglandis, assembly GCA_949126905.1. Classification (NCBI taxonomy): domain Eukaryota; kingdom Metazoa; phylum Arthropoda; class Insecta; order Lepidoptera; family Sphingidae; genus Amorpha; species Amorpha juglandis. The sequence continues at coordinate 14,845,234 of OX421373.1, read as the reverse complement.
ATCTCAGTAGACAAAAGAGGAAAGGAGCAAGCTTTAATTAACACTGCGGAATTGATCCTGCTACGTATGAGGAAAAGGGGCAAAGGTTAAGCAGGATATTATGATAAATTCTGTTCACGTACTCAATGCTTCAATTCGTCGCTGTCATATCAACATGTCGTATGTTTTTCCAAGGTCATATTATTATGTCTACAAATTTCCATGTACTAGTTACAAACTGTTTTTAAGGATATTATTGTTGAAAAGACACAGTAAAATTATGCCATTTCCGAAAAAAATGTAACTTTTACATAGTACTATAAATAAACAATGTTTGTGTTTCCTGAAACAGGGTATTTAAACATACGACATTTTGATATGACAGCGACGAATTGATTCCGCATGAAAACAATGATCGTGTACCGTGTATTCAATTTAATTTGCTCTTTAAACGTCAGACCAATAACAGTGGTTGCATTTGTGACCATGAATTAGATTGCTATGGTTCCTGGAAACTGTATTGACAGTTTAGAATACAAAATCTTCTTCTGACCTAAAATTACATACGTACCTCTTAATGAACATGTCATTAAATGTGTGATGTAATTCAAAGTTCTATGTGGTGTTGCTTCTGTTTATGGGCAGGCGTCGCGCTTACCATCAGGCGAGCTCCTTGCTCGTCTCATCATGCAATCAAATAAAAAAAAAATACAACATTTGCTCTTTTTTTACTAATTTATGATTAGTTTTTTAATATTTCAAGAGTGCATTTATATAAGTTGTGTATAAGTTCTAAAAGGTACGATGGGGTTGATATATCCGTTTGGATGAAAACCCCTAATTAAATAAAGATAAGGTTTATAGACAAATAATATAAAGTAAAAAAATAAAGCTCTTTGAGTCAGACATTTAAATCGCTGTCATTACGACCCCGTCCACGTTTCAAACTTGAATAAACTTCCAAATAGTGACAAAGAGAAAAGTCTTTTTAAAAGTGTAATGACGCGCGACGGATTCTGAATTTGCTCACGATTAGCAAATCGATAGGAGCTTAATAAAACAAATCGATTATTCCGTTATCGATATTAATTAAGGAAAATATTTAATTAATATATATGTTATCTGATAGAACTTTTTGTCAAACAATAATCCAAATGATATCAGAATTAACATTGTTTATAAATTTAGACTCGCAAAATAAAAATAAAATGGCTTTGCGTGTTCAACAATAATTGTATCGTATTACATTGTGTAAACCCAAACAGCATTAAATTTTGGAAACAATGCCGTGTTACGAGAGTTCTGCTGTTTGAGGAAATAAAGATTCCGTTCATTTCCATTGCGTTTGCAAAATTAGTCATTTTATGAGATTTGTTTAGGCAAACGTAAATGGTATCAAACCTTTATAACCCTAGTTTCCTAGGGTTATATAGCACCATATTAAATTACAATTTTGTTAAGTCCGTGCTTAGCCATGCTATATTTTTGGGATTTGTGCCGCATTTGGATTGGAGTTTGGGTCCGCTATGGCTTGCCCATTATCACAATGATAATGATGATGAGATGGGACATGAGATGGAAATAAAAAAAAGAAAGACTAAAAGCAGCACTAGTTGTATCCCTGCCCACTTCTTCGGGGATACAGGCCTGAGCTTATGTGTATGTTGATCAATAGTTAACTTTTTATTGCATTGACATCTCAAATTTTACCTGATGTGGGTTGTAATTTTATTGCATATTTGCATCCAAATATGACCACACCTTTTTGTAACATGTTGTCATATCAACTAGAACTAAATATATCTATACTAATAATAAAGCTGTAGAGTTTGATTGTTTGTTTGTTTGTTTGTTTGAACGGGCTAATCTCAGGAACTACTGGTTTGAATTGAAAAATTCTTTTTGTGTTGGATAGTCCATTTATCGAGGAAGGCTTTAGGCTATATAACATTACGCTGCGACCATTAGAAGCGAAGCATCAGTGAAAAATGTTGCAAAAACGGGGAAAATTATTCATATTTGAAGGCTTCCGTTGCTAAGCTACCGAAATAATATTATTTGAAGGCTTCCGTTGCTAAGCTACCCTAATCTATACTAATATTATAAAGCTTTAGAGTTTGATTGTTTGTTTGTTTGTTTGATCACGTGGGCGGAGCCGCGAGCAAAAGCTAGTGTAAAATAAAGGGTGGAGTGACAAAGAAATAAAATGCAAAATACAAAATTGTATCGCTCGTGAGTCGCGGCTATGTTTTTTACTAGAACGTGTATTGAATTGTTCCACGTCAAACTGCCTGTCTGTTCATTCGTAAATTGATTCGTATTTTTTTTTTCAAACTTTTTTTTTAGGTGGGCAAAGAGTACGAGAACAACCTGACTGTGAAAACCATAGACATTTTTTTTTCTAAATAGGTTTGCCCTTGACTTCAATGAAATGGTCTTTCATTTTTAAGAGTATAGGTTTCCACTGCATGATTTCTACGTCCCTATGTTTTTGAAGTGAAAACTTCTTTAGCCGCGTTGAGCACTTTTTGGTAGGGGGTAAACCTTTGGTTTCGCGGTAGCGACATGCAAATGTTAATTCAGACTATACACGTATAACACATCGTATATACCTGACCGTGTGATGTGTGCGTTAGATGCTTGGATGGGTGAAATCTTAAAAAAATACATTTTAACCAACATAAATATGTATACCACGGTAACAAAAACACAAATAATTACTTATACTCGTCTAAAAGGATTTCTTTGTAGAAATAAACATCACATTATATATGGAAACTGAATAAATAAAGCATTATATTGGACAATATAAACGAGAATGTGTTTTAATATAACTGAAGTGACATTGGATCTATATAGAGGTCAATTGATGGAGGACCTTCAAGGATAGTGCGATAAGCGAAAGGCCCATCTCCTATAGTAGATGGATGGATGAATGGAGGACGGTTTATACAAAAGTTTCTCACACAATACAAGCGATTCCGACGATTCTTGATTTCAAGGTTACATGAAGTATACAAATCCAGTCCTGTATTATACACACGCCACTGTTGGGCACTGGCTTTCTTTACTGAATGAAGGGGCTTTAGTTCAGCCTGGCTAATACGGGTTGGCAGATTTCACATAGGTTCGTGTGAATTTTTCAGATATCTTCTCAGGTATGCAGGTTTTCCCACGATTTTTCCTATACCTTTGTAGCGATACAAATTATTTCTAGAATCATAAATTTCACACAAATTTTAGTCATCCATTTATATCGATCGATTATGACTATAAATTATTTGAATTACCTCTGCGCGCCTAGTAACTGCTTCATTCGTAACAGCCGTTTAGCATTTAGTGTTGTCCAAAGTCTAATACCGGCATGTTACCCATCCAATAAAAAAGGAAATTGAGTCATAGAACCACGCTGTAGACGGTTTTGTCTACAGCATGAATAGGCCGGCTCGATCGGGTCGATCTCCCAGAAACCAAACGGGCTTATACTGAGCATTTCGCAATAAAAAAACCCAATACCACATTTACCTGTCCCGGGGATCGAACTCGAGACTTCAGCATAACAGTTGTACCGCGTGCTGGATACAACTTCGCCACCAAGACATTTTTTATTTGTAGCGATATTGTTACTGCAAAATCCTCACAAAGCCACATTCTGAGCGTACTACAGAAAGCTACGCATTTCGTTAGATCTAAAGTGCCATTCCGAACCGCAGGTAGCAATTTGAAAGCGTGTAGTTTCGTTTTTCCACGTGGAATACACGACTATTATCATTATGTTGAGCACCATGTACCTATTTGGAATATGTGATGGTCGCAAGTTCGAAGCCCCAAGGCACATACCTCTGACTTTTTGAATGTGTGTATTCATTGTTAATTAAGGCTCACTGTAACAGTTAAAGAAAACGTTGTGAGGAAACTTGCATACCAGAGAATTCTACACAAGAATTTCGAAGGTATATTATAGCATATACGAACGAGCAAATGGGTCACCTGATGGCAAGTGATCTCCACCGCCCATGTACGCCCATAATACCACAAGAATCATGGGCGCGTTGCCGACCTTAAAGGGAAGAGATAATTAAGGGTTTGGGAAGGGGAGGGGTTTTGGGCCTCCGGATATGTATGTATGTAAAGTCTACCGACCCGTAGAAGGCCAAGGCCTCTCTTTAATATAGGAAGTCCATACCCAGCAGTGAGACATGTAAAACACAGAGCTGATTTATACAGTACTCTTTATTTTAAAAGGCTTTTTTAGATTTCTAATTATTAAATTTACAAAATAAAACAAAACATTTATAAATATAAAAAACATTACCCTCCAATGGCGAGGCCTAGGACCCAACCCACCGGTGGTTAGGACCTCAGTGTGAGGAACCTCCTCACAATGCGTGCCGTGTCCAATAACACCGCTTTCTGTATCTGGCTCTTGACCCAACCACCAATTAAGAGCCTCTGAAGATGTTGGTTGAGGCACATACAGCTGATATTATTATTAAAGGGAGGATTTGGGCCTCCGGTACTCATCGTAATCCGTACGCAATAAATAGTAAGCTGCCACTTCTGGACGGTTTGCTGTGGTCATATCTCGGTTGAGCCCTTTCTTGTTATAGAGCAGTGATTTCTAAAGTTGGTTCCGTGGAAAAGTCAATAGAGTTCCGAGAATTAATTGCATTTGTCATTGGATTGCGGCGAATGTATGATAGGATTCATAAAATATTCGACCACATTGAAGACTTCATACACAGATTAAATGTTTCTGATATGTTTATCTGTCCTATCATTTCGTAGAAGAACGAAAGTCACCGACATAGCTCAGCGAATTAGCAATCTAAAGTGGCAGTGGGCAGGCCACATAGCTCGCAGAACCGATAATCGATGAGACAGAAAGGTTCTGGAATGGAGGCCACGTACTGGCAAGCGCAGCGTTGGACGTCCACCTACAAGGTGGACAGACGACCTGATAAAGATCGCAGGAAGTCGCTGGATGCAGGCTGCTTCCAACAGGTCGGTCTGGAAATCTTTGGGGGAGGCCTGTATTCAGCAGTGGACGTCTTGTGGCTGATAATGATGATGATGATGATATGTTTATATTGAACGATATAGAGACGACGACGTATTTAAATAAAAAAAAACATTTTAAAAAGCGAAATAAAGGCGAATCACATCCCGCTGATGTACCCCAGGTCCGGGAGATAAAACCATACTTCTATTTTAATTTTGTTCGTGCAATTCGCTCGCTCCTTCTGAATTTATATTCATTTGAGTAATGGTTATGACTACAGCTTTCTGTTGTGTTGTGACATTTCAAATTGGTTTTTGAGTTATTTTTAGATTGTTTACGCTGGTCGGTGAAAATTATGTGCCATTTTGGCCGCGGAAATCGAGGGAGTGACGGTCAGGCAGACTTGCATGCGAGACAAATTACGTAGAAAAGATTAATCATGTGTTCAAGTTGATATGCTTAGTTTTAATTTTAGGCGTGATCTTGTTTGTATTTATTTTTAATTTAATTTTATTAAACAAAAAGGCCCAATATTTCTAACTAATTATAAAATATATTTTTTTGATTACACCTGATGGTAAGCGTAGTGCAGACCAAAAAACTAGGGACCACCGACAAACAAAGAGCTTATAGCTGGTCACCAGAATCATGCCGGCCTGTATAAATGCTTCTTCCCTCTTCGAAGAGGAACAACTAGTGCTGCACCTACATTTCACCGAGCTAATTTTCGTTCCATAAGATCGGAGAAGAGCCCCAAATTCCAGTAGCGGGTAATTAATGTGTGATTTTTCTAATGATTAAGATAAAGATATTTATTTTGTAAAACATGAGTGTGACAATAAAATTGTACATGATCTTCAGTTTTTTTACAAAATTTATATTTAGAATCAAAAACTCAAACACGAGTTATAATTGCCCGAGCTGGGAATTAAACACAGGACCTCATGGTTCTCAGCGTTAGTATGCTACCACGAGGCGATTAAATTAAAAAATTTAATAAAAAAAAATTTTTTTTTTACTCACACGGTTCTATCTATTTTACGAGTGGTAGAGCCATGCTGTAGACAGTTTTGTCTACAGCATGAATGGGCTGGCTTGACCGAGTCGTTACCACTGTCTCACAGAAAACTGACGTAAAGTAGCAACTTGCTGCTGCGTTTCGTACGGTGAGTGAGATATCCGGAAGCCCAAATCCCCTCCCCTTCCCAATCCCTAATTATCCCTTTCCTTTAAGGTCGGCAACGCGCCCACGATTCTTCTGGTGGTGGGCGTACATGGGCGGTGGAGATCACTTATGATCAGGTGACCCACTTGCCCGTTTGCCGGCCAATGCTATAAAAAAAAAAAACACCGGACTTTCTGTTGGCATCCATCATGTTGGGTGACATTCGAAAGGCCCACGCAGAATACCAGCGCCTGGTAGTTTAAATTACTTGGCACATAATATATTGATACCTACTAACTTGAGACACAGATGGTCCCTTGTGGAGTAGAGGGCACGCCTGTGACCATCCTACTTTACGCTGTCACAACACTCATATTTCTTTTTTTTAATTTGAAATTTTTGAATAATGCATAGTTTCATAAGAATGTCTTTTTACCTTTTCATGTCTCAAGTCAGTGTATAGATTATTTCTTTCTTTCGATAAAATTATCTACTCAGTCATAAGACCAAATTTATGGACGAAAATCAATTTGAACACCAATTTATAGCCCAAATAGAAAATTATCCAACACTAAAGCCATAATAATTTTTCATCAAATATAAGGCGATTGGAGCAGTCTGCTGCTTCGGTTATCAGCAAGGATGAATGACTGACCCCAAGCTCGGAGGTTTGTAGGGTCAATAAATGTGGTGTTTACCCCAATCTCGTCTAGAAACTTTACGTCCCAGAGGTTATTGGAAACAATGACCAGAATTTATCAGAAATTAAACCAAGAAGTCTAAGGCCGATTAGTACAACGATAGTAAATCATGATTAACCAATACACCTAAGATCTTCAGTAATAATGAACACCAATCATAGCCACAATACGCCCTCACGCCTGTAATCCCCGAAGGGATAGGCAGAGGTGTAACCGGTAAACCCACATAACGCCGAGTGTATTTCGATCCCATGATGTGATAGGGGAGCGCTTATCGCCATTTTGTGATAGGAAAACCCAATATAATTTCACCCGACCCGGGGATCGAACCCTAGACATCAGCACAGCAGTCATACCCCGTAGGCAATACAACTGCGCCACCGAAGCAGCCACGGTACTTTATCTTTAACCGACTTAAAAAATAGACAGGGTTCTCAATTCGGCGAGTTTATTATAATCTAGAAATATACAAATGTCATACCAATGTTTCATTCTGTTTCGATAAGACAGATCACATATACCTATAAATTAAGTGAAGTGCGTGACCGAGAATAACAATACTCAAGTGAGATTATGCTCAGCTGTTTATGATTTAGTGTCGTCCGAAGTTCCAAGTCGAAACTCGACTTGTTACTTATTGAACATTATTTATATCTCAGCAATGCAATCGGATTTGGTGCTACGGGAGCTGAGATACTTAGATCATATATTGCTTAAAATTGACCACAACTTTCTTTAACACGTTATATAATTTAATTTAATGTATTTCTTACAGATATTATTTTCTTAGAAACAAATTATCAAAAACATTAAAAAATTACAATTTAATCACAATTACAAATTCATTTATAAATATTTTATAAATCAATAACAAAATAGGCAGAGATTCAATGTTGATTCTACAACGGTTAATTAAATGACACCTATAGACTCATGATTGTTCTCCATTTTTTGTATGTGAATGCTTATTTCTGATAGCCCGACTCGAATCAGCTGTTTTCAGCTTCACCAGACTTGTGGGTGAGCCTTTTAGTCTTATTTTTAAGCGACCATATTGAGGGCACCTCCTGTGTGGTACGTACCTTGGCTCAGAACGATTACTGGAAAGAGGACACAGATATCTGCGACTAGTGGTTTTGGGGTATTTCAAAACTAGTCAACACCATCAGCGCGTGGGTCGGTACTAGGGTCGAAGAAGCGGGGAACGCGGCGGGGTCCTCGACGGCGAAGACGATACATCGGTCTTGTGACTGTTACTTATATACCTACTGTTACCTACATGACTGTTACCTACATACCTACTGTTACCTACATACCTACTGTTACCTACATGACTGTTACCTACATACCTACTGTTACCTACATTACTGTTACCTATATACCTATTTTATATTTCTATTTTTTGTGTAACTTTTGCTTTTATATTTCCTACTGATCTCAAGTTTTGGGTAAATAAATTTCATACTTTCAATTTATTTGCCTCTAATTTTCACCTGAAAAATAATTTAATCTTCTTCGTTTATCTTCACTGTCCACGTGACATTAACAGAATAGTTACATAGTTAGCTAAGAAGAAAAAAAGACTGAGCGCCAAATTAAATAAACATTATTTTCTTTAAATAAACATCATCCGAAAGTATACCCAAGCGAGCAAAACTACAGTGTAACGATGTGTAAAAACGCCAAACTGGGTGGCAAGTGGGCCATTTTTCATTCAGCATGAATAATGTATTAACTGTAAGTTTAAATTTGCGAGAAACGAAGGCTAACTATCACTGAATGTTTAAATGATTTTTTTTTTACTTGGGTTGTATTTTTTTTACAAAATGAGAAGGTTCAATTTTCATTCAGCGTGTATTTATTATTTATGCATAACCTCGGATATTTTTTTAATTTTGAGTCTTTATTTTATACCTATGTCAAAGCTTCTCCTGTTTTAATTTGAAGATAAAAACCCACCCCTAATGGTGCTGCCACACCGGTGTTAGAAAATGTTATATAACATTTTATAACACCGGTGTGGCAGCATCATTTAGTAAACATTTCTTAACAATTTGTAACATTTTGTAACATTTCTTAACATTTTATATCCGTGGGCGGCGGTACTTTTGAGAGCGGCGCCGTCAAAGAAGCCGTCTAAGAAGCCGTCAAAGAAAGGCCGATGTCATGTTTTCAAATGTTATAAAATGTTAGAAAATGTTAAAAAATGTTAGAAAATGTTAGAAAATGTTTTTGTTAACATTTTATAACATCGGTGTGGCAGCACCATAAGAGAAGAGGGAACGACTATTTGTTAGTTTATTGCATGATAAAGGCGACAGTATTAGAGAAAAATAATCTATGAGGTCAAGTCATGCAATTTTAAAACGATCCTTCCTTAAGTCGTACAAAACACTATTTTCGTATAAATGCTTTACAAACGTCAAATTACAAGTATTTATGTGAAATCCACCCCAACTGTTACATTAGCATTAATCCGCAGTAATCGTTAACTATATTTACATATATGTCAGCCATGAAGCGTGCCTATACAATACGCACTAACGCTTGTAATCCCCGAAGGGGTCGGCAGAGGAGTAACCAGTACCCTTCGCTGAGCATATTTCTGTCCTATAATGTGAAAAGGGGCGAGCCTATCGCCATAACGGGCACAATTCCAGACTCTGAGCCGATACTGAGTATTTTGTGATAGAAAAGCTCAATAACATTTAACCCGACCTGGGGATCGAACCCGAGACTTCGGAATAGCAGTCGTACCGCGTACGGAATACAATTGCACCACCGAGGTAGTCAAATTGGTCTAAATGCGTGAATTTCTTTCGGGCGCTATCACGGTTTAATGGCAGAGTCCGCTTTCTCATACCATAGATTTGACGGTGGATTTGGTATTACGTAGGTTTGGTATACATATTCGAGGTTATCTATACTTATAAAATAAAAATTGGTGTGTGTCGTGGGACACCAGGTAGGAACGAAGTTCCTTCGGCTAATGTAGAATCGACACAAATTGTAAAAAATACAAATTATCAACTAAAATAACAAAATATGTCTCTTTATTTTTGTTTGACAACATAAAATTACATAGAAATAGAATAGAAAAATAGAAATTAAAAAAAAAGACGTGTAGCACTCGGTGACTGCCGCGGTAAAGCTATTGTATAGCATTTTTTATCAACTTATGTAATTATAAATAATAACGAGCTAGCGTAATCTTTTAAAAATCGAAGGAGATATAAAAATACTTCAAGTATAACTGGCTGAATGAATTTCATTTTAAAAAAGGAACTAACGCTGGCCGGTTATGCACGCTTTTTTCTTACGGTTTTACTATCACATTTTTTTCAGTTCGGTCACGCAGCAAAATCCCTATCCCCTCCAAGCCTGCCGTAAGGAACTTCGTTCCAATAACATATCCTGACTGACTGACTGATTCATCATCGCCGAGCGCAAACTATCAAGGCTACAAGCATGAAATTCGGACTGTATATTCATTTTGTTATGTAGACACCCACTAAGAAAGGATTTTATAAAATTCCACCCCAAAGGGGTCAAAATAGGGAATGATAATATGTATGAAAGTCCGTCAATTTGAAAGTTACATAACCAAAATGTTGTATTACGGTTATTGACGTAAAACAAATAAATACGTATTTCAGGAATTTTGGAAATTTTAGTTAATAAGAGATGAAAAGGGGGGTGGAAGTTAATGCGAAAGTGAGTTTGTTTGTTACCCTTTCACGCCTAAATCACTGAACCGATTTTGATGATTTTATCTACAGGGATAGATGGGACCCTGAAGACGGTTACGCGCTACTTTTATCCCGGAAAATGCTGTTCACGCGGGCGGAGCCGCGAGCAAAAGCTACTATATGTATAAAAAAGAAATCAAAAGAACGCGTCGAATTGAGAACCTCTTACGTTTTTGTCGTTTAAAAACTTGTAAATAATAAATACAGTCACACAGATAGTCCTGACCCCACAGTAAGATACGAGTCTTGTGTCGTGGGTATCAGGAACTACGAGAGACTTTCGGTCTCACAACACCCAGACTCCGAAACAAATATTTGTGGATCACACATTTGTCTCGCTGCGGGAATCGAACCCGCGGCCTCTCGCTTCACAGCCGACTACTCGCGCGCTGCGCCACGGAGGCTGTCAATGTCACAATTATATACAAAGAAAACTAGTATAGAATGTTAAAATATGTAAAATTAGTTAAATAAGGTCTGAATATCTGAACGATATAGCGAGAGCTACTTTTGAAACTACGTTTCTATTTCCAATAGAAACGTAGTTTCAAAAGTAGTTTTGTACGAAACCTCGGGGCAATCCCGATGTTATCCATTTTACTTTGATGAGAAAACTCCTGAAGATTAATCGACGTGCAGCGGAGGTCGAAATATCGCTGTGTACCGGATTTCTATTTTTATTATTCGATTGAATGACGAGACGAGCAAAGCGCTCGCCTGATGGTAAGCGCCACACAAAACTTTGAATTACAAAGCTACTACTGAACTGCGCTCGTCACCCCGAGGCATAAGATGTTAAGTCTCACAATGCCCAGTAATTTTACTGGCTTCAATGTCCTTCAATCCGAAACACAACAGTGCTTAAACAATGTTGCTTGGCGGCAGAAATAGACAAAGCGGTGGTACCAACCCAGACGGCCTCTCGCATACGAGGGACCTACCACCATGTACACTTTGCCGTACCAGGGTAAAAAAAGAAATTAATTTGTGTGTGTGTACATAAGTGTTCTGCATTGTATCGTATAAACTCACACCTCTTTCCTCAAAAGGGTAACACGGAACCCAGGACGTCACGATCTCCTAAATAGACTGTCATCAGAGCAATGAAGCGATAAACCCTCGTTAAAGGAGTGATAATTGGCAATTAATATACACCTAACTTAGAATAGTGTGTACTCTAGAGACTAGGTTCGAACTGTGACCTTTCTAGCCCTACACAATCCTACTAATATTATAAACGCGAAAGTTTGTAAGTATGGATGTATGTTTGTTACTCTTTCACGTAAAAACTACTGGATGGATTTTGATGAAACTTTGCAATAATATAGCTTATACATCAGAATAGGACATAGGCTACTTTTTATCCCGGAAAAAGCAGATCACGCGGGCGGAGCCGCGAGCAAAAGCTAGTTAAAAATATTTTGGACTTGTTACTACATACTCCAATAATTATTTCAACTATGGTAGAGGGAATTATAAGGGTCTTGTTTTATTATGGACTGTATTGGCGTTTCGTACGGTGAGTAATCTCCGGAGGCCCAAATCCTCTCAAATTTGCTGGTGGTAGAATATTCATATCCGCCCGGATAGCGACCACCGTACACATGGTGTTAAAATCTGCCACAGTGATCCATACGCTTTATGTGGATCGCGTTCCATGATCAGCTAGTGTATATCCGGTTCTCCCGAGGGGCTTGCGACATGACTTGATGGTTAATTTTGGCTGCATCGGTCATCCGCCTGTCCTATCGCAGGCCCCTCAATTTGCTTCTTTCCCCTCCCAAGAAGGAAAAAGCATTTATACACGCCAGTATAAGTCTGGTGACCACCGATAAACTCATGGTTTGTTGGTGGTCGCTGGTTTTTTGGATTGCACTACGATTACCATCAGGTGTAGCGCAATGACTTTGCCGTGCTCGGATAAAAAAAACCGCCTCCCTTTTCCCTGTTCCATATCCCTGTCCTTTAAGGTCGGAAACGCGCCCATCATTCTTCTAGTATTACTTTTAGTCATTCATCCCCTTAGGGATGAAATATTTTCTTCTAATTTATAAGGAACCAACCATGAGCCATATTCTAAAGCATAAAGAAATAAACATTTAAAATCGGATCACTCGTGAAACATCACTCTGTGCTTTAATATAATAAAAAATAACAAATATACACGTCGAATTAAGGACCCTGTTTTTTCGTAAGTTAAAAACGTGTAACTAATCGTTCATTGTAGGGATTAGAATCATGCTAAAATATTTATACAAGAATCAATTCTCTTCTATACTAATATTATAAAGCTGTAGAGTTTGATTGTTTGTTTGTTTGTTTGTTTGTTTGAACGCGCTAATCTCAGGAATTACTGGTTCGAATTAAAAAAATATTTTTGTGTTGGATAGTCCATTTATCGAGGAAGGCTTTAGGCTATATAACATTACGCTGCGACCATTAGAAGCGAAGCATCAGTGAAAAATATTGCAAAAACGGGGAAAATTATTCATATTTGAAGGCTTCCGTTGCTAAGCTACCCAAATCTATACTAATATTATAAAGCTGTAGAGTTTGATTGTTTGTTTGTTTGTTTGATCACGCGGGCGGAGCCGCGAGCAAAAGCTAGTCCATAATAAAATAATAAATCTAAACGTCAATGTGATTTATTTTATGTCTTATATTAAAAATCTGCATGTCATTTCTAAATTATTCTGATTCGAAGTGAAACGTGACTTGTCATAATATTTTCGAATACTTTTGGCATTCAGTTTATGTATTCAACACAAATTCCAATTCTCTTATTATCACTAACTTTGGTAAAATAACGTACGTGCTTCGAACCCGAGCCTTTCATTATTAGTTGACAACTTTATTATAGTATTAGAGAGATATTTACTATCGAGTTTGTTGTTAAATTTATTTAATAATTTTATGGCTTTATATTTGACAGCCTCTGTGCGTTAGTGAGTAGCCAGCTGTGAAGCGAAAGGCCGCGGGTTCGTTCCCGCGCCGGGACAAATGTTTGTGTGATCCACACAACATCAGAGTCAGGGTGTTGTGGGACCGCAAGTCCCTTATAGTTCTTGGTACCCACGATACAGGTTAACCTATTATGGGGTCAGGACTATATGTGTGACAGTTGGATGTATTTATTTATATGGTCTGTGCTTTTTCTCCCCAAATTGGTTGATGTCAGGCAGGCCGGTCTTAAAAACTACAAGCCAAGTCTTGTTGTTACACGCGTTAAAAGCATATTACGCCGACCCCACAGCGAGTGGGACAAGGGCAGGTGGAATAAGAAGAGTACGAATATATAAACAAGTGGTGGCCGGGCCTGTTCATGTGTCAGTCACTTCAATTTTGTTTTAACAAACAATAAAAATAGACACATTAAAAATAAATTTAAATAAGTTGAAGTCGGTGCTATTACATTTTAATCAATGATTGACACTACCTTGAAACATGACTTGAAATTCAAAACTTGAAACAATAAAGTATTCATGGCATAAGAAACTAAAACTAAGTTGTAACGACTCATCACTTTGTTGTTTAATCTTATAGTTAAAACTGACTAACAAATCGTGTAAAATGTATTTAATAAAGAACCATACAAGGTGGTGTGTAAGCACTGTTGTGTTTCGGTTTTAAGGACATTGAAGCCAGTGAGATTACTGGGCGTTATGAGACTTAACATCTTATGTCTCAGGGTGATGAGCGCAGTTCAGTGCTATGCAGAGTTTTTTTTTTATTCAACGTTCTGTGTGGTGTTGCTTCTGTTTATGGGCCGGCCTGGAGCTTATCATCAGGCGAGCACCTTGCTCGTCTCGTGATTCAATGAAATAAAAAAAACACGGCAGCTTAATGCTTAATCACACTATTGACGGATTCCCGGATGATGGACCACGAAGTGTGCGTTTTTCTTCGCACTCTGAAGAAAGAAGAAGCCAAGCGAGGGGCCTGTGACAGGACAGGCGGATGACCGATGCCGCGATTCAATTGCACCTCTGCCTACTCCTTCAGTGATATAGGCGTTTATATATATGTAATATAATAAAACTTTCCCACAGAACACAAGAGTGTGAACGTACCAAAGTGAGTTAATAATTGTTTGAGCTCAGTTCAACTCGTCTTTCCCGTCAGCGTTAAATTGTTAAAATATTATAACTTTAATCTCACCTTCGTTAATCCCACGCATGAAATTAACCGAGTTAGTTTTGGTGAATTTTAATGAACTAATAGAGCGGATGTTGGAATTTTTGCCAGAGTTATGTAATAATGAATACCACAAAATTTCTGAATATTTAGAAGATAGAAAAGGATTAAGCTTGGGAATAATTTATTGTTATAAATCTCTTATATAAATTTAAAAATTGTTGCTCTTAATTTTGATTATTTGGAGTGGCCCATTCGTGCTGTAGACTAAACTATCTACAGCGTGGCTTTACCACTCAACCGTGACGTACCAATTAATTTAAAATACTAAAGAGCCCCGCGATGCCAGGAGTGTAAATATTACGACTTTAGACCGACCATACCGGCTGGTGGGAGGATACTTGTATCCGACCGGATAGCGACCACCGTACACTGGTGCTAAAACCTGCCATAGTGGCCCACCTTGTGTGGGTCGCGTTCCAGGGTCAGCCAGTGTATATCCGGTTCTCCCCAGGGGGCTTGCCCACTGATCCTCACCCTTTTCCCATCCCTTTTTCCTTCCCCTCCCCTTGGCCCTTTAGCAGGCCGGCATGATCTTGCCGACCAACGATGGACACATTGTTTATCGTTGGTCGACAATATTCTTGGGTTGCGCTACACTTACCATCAGGTGTAGCGTAGTCACTTTGCCGTGCCAGGATAAAAAAAAAAAAAAACAAAAAAAATATAAATAAACGGGACGAAAAACTAAAGTAGAAGTCTCTGTCCATTCTAATTTACTATATTATCTTTTTCTATCTTAAGTATCGATGTCCTTCTAACATACGTGGTCGTTGCTCTGGGCTCCTTTCTCACCTAATTACATTTATTTACCCCTAATAGTATTTTTTCATTTATTTGATCAAATCCAAAGTCAAATGAACGTACGTCCAATTTATATTGTAGTCGTTTTTTCAATTGGATTAGTTCTGTGAAATTGTGCCTTTAATAATAATCTGGTGAGCTTGATGGAATTATTAATATTAGGTATAGGCATAGCCTCAAGAGCATGCACCTCTGATTTTTCTATGTTACGTGTGTATTTAAAGTTAACTATTGCTGCTTAAACCTATAGAACATGTTATTTTTGACTTGGCGAGGTAAAAAAATAAAGATAATTTAATTTTTTATTTGATTGAATGACAAGACGAGCAAGGAGCTCGCCTGATGCTAAGCGCCATGCCTGCCCATAAACAACACCGCACAGAACGTTGGATTACAAAGCACTGTACGGCATCGAACTGCGCTAGTCACTCCGAGATATAAGATGTTAAGTCTCATAATGCCCAGTAATTTCACTGGCTTCAATGCCCTTCAAACCGAAACACACTGTTGTTTGGCGGGAGAAATATACAAAGCAGTGGTACAAACCCAGACGGCCTCTCGCATACGACCTACCACCTTGTAATGTAGAAATAAATAAATACCATACAACAAATTAGTTGATTATACTGTTAGCAGATGACATCGTAATTTTATATTTTTCGTCAATAGCGGCAAAGATAAGCTTTAAAAAAATGGCGTTTGAATCATTAAATTTGATGAAGGATTATGGAAGTTATGGCGTTCCGACAAAAAACCATCTTTATATACTAAAATTAATCTATACTTATAAAATAACATGTCCTGACTGACTGACTGATTCATCATTGCCGAGCGCAAACTATTAAAGCTGCAAGCATGAAATTCCAACTGTATTTTCATTTTGTTATGTAGGCACCCACTAAAAAGGATTTTAAAAGTTTCACCCCCAAGGGGTCAAAATAGGGGATGATAATATGTATGAAAGTCCGTCATTTTGAAAGTCACATAAACAAAATTTTGTATTTCGGTTATTGGCGTAAAACGAATAAATACGTGTTTCAGGAAGTTTGGAAATTTTATTTAATAAGGGATGAAAAAGGGGGTGAAAGTAAATGCGAAAGTGAGTTTGTTTGTTATGCTTGCACGCCTAAATCACTGAACCGATTTTGATGAATTTATCTACAGAGACAGATGAGACCCTGGAGACGGTTACAGGCTAATTTCATCCCGGAAAATGCTGTTCAAGCGCGGACGGAGCCGCGACCAAAAGCTAGTTAATAATAAATAAATAATACATAGAGATTATCGATTTTTAAGTCTTGGCATGATATAATATGTCACAATATAGACATTTGACAACGTCGTCGGTTATATCAACATGTCAAAATGATATCAAGGCAAGGTAAGACAAGGCGCTTTCAAATTGTATCATATGCGTAGCCTATAAGGGCACTTACACAATATTGTTTTCATGTTTGTACCAAGGTAATATTTTTAATTCGGCAGCGATAACTCAGCGGGTGATACGGACTGCTGAGACGGTTGCTGATTCGAAACCAGCCCCAAGAGCATACAGATCTGACCAAATCAAATAACTTTGGAACCATGCAATTTCGGGCAATACAAGGGGGTTCGTTCGATGGGTATTATGTTACTCTATCATCCTGTTTTTTGTTTATAGCATAGGCCGGCAAACGCGCAAATGGGTCACCTGATCGTAAGTGATCTCCACCGCCCATGTACGGCCACCATCAGAAGAGTCATGGGCGCGTTGCCGACCTTAAAGGAAAGGGATAATTAGGGATTGGGAAGGGGACGGGATTTGGGCTTCCGGTTATCTCACTCACCGTACGAAACGCAGCAGCAAGCCACTACTTTACGTCGGTTTTCTGTGAGACAGTGGTAACGATCCGGTCGAGCCAGCCCATTCATGCTGTAGACAAAACTGTCTACAGCGTGGCTCTACCACTCAAAATGTTTCCGTTGATCCACCGATCGTGTTACACCCTGTATAATAGAAAGAAATAAAAATATTTGCGCCAACATGTACAAGCTACTTGATAAGGCCCAGAAGACAAAGTAAATAACTACTCAAACCAATAAATTACGCAGTCGAACGTAAGTAACTGACTGCGGGTGACCACTCACCATATTACTGTAAGCCAATACACTTATAATCAAAAATAATTACTAGGTGGTAGCGTAATAACGTTAACTATTTTTTATAGCATAAGCCGGTAAACGCGCAAGTGGTCACCTGACGGTAGGTTATGCTGGTGGTAGGATATTCATATCCGCCCGGATAGCGACCACCGTACACATGGTGTAAAAACCTGCCATAGTGATCCATCCGCCTT
Source organism: Amorpha juglandis (assembly GCA_949126905.1). Classification (NCBI taxonomy): domain Eukaryota; kingdom Metazoa; phylum Arthropoda; class Insecta; order Lepidoptera; family Sphingidae; genus Amorpha; species Amorpha juglandis. The sequence continues at coordinate 14,827,304 of OX421373.1, read as the reverse complement.
GTGTGGATCGCGTTCCAGGATCAGCCAGTATATATCCGGTTCTCTAGAGGGGCTTGCGACTTGACTTGATGGTTGGTTGGGGCGGGTGTAGGGGTAAACCCTTGTATTGTAACCATTGTAACCATTGTACCTGTGCCTGCATCCGTCATCCACCTGTTCTGTCACAGGACCCTCGATTTGCTTCTTCCCTAGAGTGTGAAGAAGCATATAAACAGGCCGGTATGATTCTGGTGACCACTGGTAAACTCATTGTTTATTTGGTCGGTGGGTTTCATCATCAGTCACTTTGCCGTGCTTTTTTTTTCTTTTTTTTTATAGCATAGGCCGGCAAACGAGCAAGTGGGGTCACCTGATGGTAAGTGATCTCCACCGCCTATGTACGCCCACCACCAGAAGAATCATGGGCGCGTTGCCGACCTTAAAGGAAAGGGATAATTAGGGATTGGGAAGGGGAGGGGATTTGGGCTTCCGGATATCTCACTCACCGTACGAAACGCGACAGCAAGCCGCTACTTTACGTCGGTTTTCTGTGAGACAGTGGTAACGACCCGGTCGAGCCAGCCCATTCATGCTGTAGACAAAACTGTCTACAGCGTGGCTCTACCACTCAAAACGATACAACGATGTTCTCAGATAAAAAAAATAACTCTGTAATGTGATTCTCGACATAATTTTGAAGCAGCAGCCCATTACTTGCAGAAATATTAATGAGCCGTATATTTAAAGCTGTCAAAACGATACTCTTTACAAATAGTAAATCAATTTTACGATATACTATTACTATAATAATTCACTGAAGATAAGCTTACGTATTGTATGTTATTGTTATAGCTTATAAACCTGTCATTTCTAAATTGGCTGTCTCTTGTTATGTCACACACGTCATGTTCTGCTCCGCTCTCGCAGCTCAATATTTACGATATAAAAAATAACCTGAAAGATATTGAATCAGCCGATGAAAGTCCCGTCGAAATCGGTTCAGCCGTTTCCGAGGTTAGTCCGAACAGACAGACAGACAATCCGACAATTTTATAAAAAGTCAGTTGATGTTTTTGTATGGGCAGATAACCATAGAAGTTTAAGAAAAAGGGGTTTTTCGAAAGTTGCAGACATTTATTTATTCGAACTTTATTTATAAGTTTAAATGATACTTTATTTTACACAAGCTTTTACTCGGGTATCCGCCCGAGTGAATAGCCTTTTCCAGGATGAAAAGTAGCCTATAACCGTCGCCTGGGTCACATATATCTCATTACCAAAATTCATCAAAATCGGTTAAGCGATTAAGGTGAAAACGAAACAAACTCTCTTGCGCATTTATCATATTATACTCGTAAGTTAGGATTTGGTTTGTGTTTAACCCTTTAACGCTCAAAAGAAAAAAAATCGTATTTTTTCTGGATTTTATTGAAAATATTGGATAATTAGGAATTATAGATGCCTAAAAAAATAGTGAAAAAAATCTATGTAGCGATATTACATTTTTTTTAAAGGCATGTTACAAATATGTTACGTTGCGAAACAGTGAGACAAATTGTGATCAGAAACTACGTATCTCATATGTTACGTTGCGCTTCTACGTGAATGTATCTCATCAATAAAAATAAAACAAAATTTAGCCAGCATAGCACTTTATTTAAATAAAAAAATATAACATTATTCTTACAATGCATGATAGTTGTAAAAACAGTTTCTATTAGCCATAAAACATAATTTTTGGTTGCATTTCATACAGTTTACGTTAGTTATACATGTTTTGCAGTATTTGCATCACGCTTGTTTCCTAAAAATCGGAAAATGTCCTGTATTGTCCGACCTAACCGCTTCAACAGGTCTGGGAATAGTAAGATTTTGTATTTTATTCTACTTTTTTAGCAATTCCGTGAAGATTTGCACCCTGAATTTTTCAGCGGAATACTTGTTATTCCTTGTTGACGTAGTGTCTTCGGTGCAACAACCAGGGATTGTTTACATAAATATCTAGCAATTGTGTAAGTAGGGCTATAAACTACTTCTTTGTTATAAAATTAGCCCGGTATAGGGCCATCAACATATCGGCAAGGTCCATCCCACCCATGTTGAATTATACTGTTTGACGATTTGGGGGCAGTTGATGTCTACCTTAGGCTTTTTTCTTTCAATCAACGTTTTGGGAATCGCAATCGAGCATTCCAATAATCTCTTAAGAGGATATATATAATACCCACCGTTATGGTAATTGCAAGAAAATCCTTTATGTCATCGCTGGTAATGTCAATGCATTTTCCTGACTGGCTCTATATGGAATCCAAATTGGTATGTTCGGTGATGTATTCAATAATATCTTCAGAAGAAAGAATTTGTAGAAATAACCTACAGGTGAAATCAATTCCTCACCAAGCGAATAGTCAAAACATGTTTCCTCAGGCACAGGAGGATATTTTAAGTTTAAGCATTCCACTTGAAGTGCAAAACTGGACTTTTGTATTTCATTATTCGTTTAACTAAAAGCGCCGTCCAGTTTGCTTTTTTTTTAGCAGATATTGTATTTTGAGTTAGTGGAGTTTGTAATGGCGATAAAACAGATGGAACTGAATTTAGTACACACAACAGTATAACAGGAGAAAAGGGCATCCCTTCCTTTTTCAAAGGAACAAAGCATGGTTGATCTTCATCTGGGCTCTCTGGAATATAGCTGAATGTGGTTTTCAAACGAAGAGGGCAGAGAACGAGGCTCTGAATCTATATTGGAGTCCTTTCACTGTTGAAACGACAGCGTTTAGGTATATTTGGTATAATTACTTCATTAAGTAACCTCAAAGAAGTGTCAGTTGATGATGCTCGTTCAGGTGATACAAGGGCCAAAATTCTGTTTGATCTGTCTCATTTCAGTCCCTGGTGAAAAAATAAAAATAAATCATGCAACATTCACCCACATCAAGCATAAAATGCAAAAAAAGATGCTGCATTGAATTGTTGGTTACTGTACAATGTATCACCCGTGTTACATAGCTAATTGATAGCAGTTGGTTGACTATTTCGCAACGTTACAAATACGATACGTCTACAAATTCAAGCAAATAACTCAAGATGCAATGATTATTAGACATTCGTGTTATTATAGATAGGACACTAGGTTCAGTGGTAATGGAATTTATACAAAGCATTTGCAAGTTAGTCGAAATAACTAAAGATATAAATTAAAACTTACCACATGTCGGCATAAAGCTTGTTGACCAGGCACCGTTTTGGCAATTACTGGCTATTGAATGCATGGTCGTTGGTTATTTAGTTTCACACTAAATGACAGTGATATTTGCAATGATTTGAGCAGGTATAGTTTCGAAAATAATGTACAGTTAGCTTCAAATATTTTTTTGTTTCGAACGTTACACCCGTGTTACGGCGCGATAAAGAGGGTTAAGATAAATGGCGATTGGTTTATTTAAGAAATGGTTGAAATATTTGCACATCCCCAATCAAACCGGGCAAAAATAAACGGACGCTGTCTGGTGTCGAATAGTTCAAAAGTTAATTTCTAGCCAGTCCCATTTCCTCGATGTCACAGACTGTTCTATTTCCAAACTTGTTTTATTCAGCTATTTTTAAATGAAATAGCCAACATAGACAACATTTTAATATTGGACTTCAAACTTAGAGCAAATGAAAATATTGTCTGAGCTTTAAGACAATGAAATGAAACGGATTAATATGCTTCATATACCTTCGATATTGATCGGCAAAGTGACTGCACTACACCTGATGGTAAGCGTAACGCAGACCAAAACACTAGCGACCACCGACAAACAATGAGTTCATCGGTGGTCACCAAATTCATGTCGGCCTGTATAAATGCTTCCTCCCTCTTCGGAGAGGGAAGAAGCAAATCGAGGGGCATGCGACAGGACAGGCGGATGACTGATGCACGCACAGGGATATAAGGATGTATTGCTATACCCGCCCCAACCAACCATCAAATCATGTCGCAAGCCCCTCGGGAGAACCGGATATACACTGGCTGATCCTGGACCGTGATCTGCACAAGGTCACTATGGCAGGTTTTAATACTATGTGTACGGTGGTCGCAATCCAGGCGGATATGAATATCCTACCACCAGCAGTATGTGTGTATAGCATCCACTACAATACCGACCTGTAACAATTGAAAAAGTTTATTTCTAACAAAAATTTACTATACATGTATATTTCTGGTAGAATCAATACATTACAAACTCTAATTCACAGGAATAGAAGCTAATGTTTCGATTATTTCCAACAATCGTGTTATGGTGTTGTCGCACTGTAAAATTACACTCCAGTGATGTTTCTTCACGTGGATTTTTAATACTAGGGCATAACTGCAAGACACCATGTTAAACATTATTTAAATCCTTACACCATTAAATACATGCCATGCACTGCTGATCGTAGGATTCATATCCGCCCGGATAGCGACCACCGTACACATGGTGTTAAAACCTGCCGTAGTGACCCACACGCCTTGTGTGAATCGAATTCCAGGATCAGCCAGTGTACGACATGACTTGATGGTTGGTTGGGGCGGGTATAGGGGTATATCCTTATCACTGTGTCTATATCGACCATCCGCCTGTCCCGTCGTAGGTCCCTCGATTTGCTTCTTCCCGCTCCGAAGAAGGAAGAAGCATTTATACAGGTCGGCACGACTCTGGTAGCCATTGATAAACTCATTGATTGTCGATGGTCGCTGTATTTTGGACTGCACTACGCTTATCCTCAGGTATAGTGCATTTTGCCGTGCTTGGATAAAAAAACAATGCCATATATTATACAATAATCAAGGATTTCAATATAAAAATATTACTCCATTTGGATTTTAATCCACTCAACAGCAACTTTCGTATATGATGAAGAGCTATAGCTAGGGGTTTTAGCACATCACTTAAAATCTGAATAAGTTTCAATACATTTCGTACAATTATGTAGAGAAAACCTCTAATAAATATACCAACTATGAAACTACGTTTTACACCAGAAAAACATATTTATGAGTGGTAGAGCCACGCTGTAGATACTTTTGTCTACAGCATGAATGGCCCGGCTCGACCGGGTCGTTACCGCTGTCTCATAAAAAACTGAGTGAGTGATATATAGAGTACGGTGAATGACATATCTGGAGGCCCAAATCCCCCTCCCCTTCCCAATCCCTAATTATCCCTTTAAGCCGGCAACGCGTCCATGATTCTTCGGGTATCAGGTGAACCCACATGCTCGTATACTGGCCTATGCTATAAATAAAAATTGTCTCTGCCTAATCCTTCTGTGATATAAGAATGAGCTTAATGTATGTTTGCAAAAGGACTCATGATGGTGACACCGTGGCTTTAATCTAGTAATAATACGAGTCACATGATCAATTTACCATATTTAGTGTATAATAAATAAATACACCTAACAGTCACACATGTAGTCCTGACCCCACAGTATCATGTACTACTAGAGACTTTTCGGTCTCACAACACACAGACCCCCAAAAAGATGAAACAAATATTTATCTCGGTGCGGGGATCGAATCATCTCGAACCACCCGGCTACTCGCCCGCTGCGCCACAAAGGCTGTCAAATCCATAAAGAACTCGGCATCTGTTTGTTATAGTTTTGTCAAGGTAAGTAATGTAGCTATTAGTTAAATAAGATAGAAGTAGAAGATAAACTGTTAAAAATAAGTTAGATAAGTTAATTTTAAGGAGAATGTATGTAAATAAAGAAACCAGAGTATCGATCCATGGGTTAAGAAAATTAGATAGGCTATAAGTAGGTATTTTCAATGAAGGAAATAGGCCATAAGTAGGACCTCCCTAAGAAGGAGATAGTTAGGAGGTAAGATATATAGAGACGGAACAGCAAGAGCTATAGTTTTGTCTAGGGGAACGAAAGTGGGGCATAGCGCCCCACAAAAAAAATAGCTATTAGCTGTTACTGCGACAGCGGTCCAACTGACCTTTATTGATGAGGGCTGCCGTGAGCTCAGTAACAAAAACTCCCAAATAACGCTCGAATAAATTTCTCGCTCAAAGACCTTTATTCACTAAGAAAATAAATGACTAATGGTGGATCCTGGCGATAAATTCGCTCCTAAGATGTATTTGATGGTAAGGACTTTTGCCACCTGTTCTGTTTTCCTTCTGTTACCCGACTTCGAGAATGAAGGAGGTTCTCAACTCTTGTATTTATTCAATTATACATTTTTTATGACGTTGAATGAAAGGAGACCGCCAGAAATCCATACATCATTGGGCCCATGTAGTACAGTAATAATTTATGTGTTATTTAATAGATAACACACATGCCAATTAATATCAAAAAGATTTTTTTCAAAATTCTATGGGAATTGGGAGCAAATAAGTTTTTGGTAGACTAAAGTTAGGTTATGTGGCAGATTGTAAGAATTGTATTGATTAAGGAAAAATGTATTGTAAAGACTATAATCAGAAGGATACATTGTTTAAAAACATATTTGCCCGTTGCTTTAGCATATTTCTTATCATTATATGCCACCGTTAGCATATTTTTTTTTAATCCTGGCTCGGCTAAGTGACTACGCTACACCTGATGGTAAGTGTAGCGCCTTCCAAGAATAGTGTCGACCAACGATAAACAATGTGTCCATCGTAGGTCGGCAAGATCATGCCAGACTGCCAAAGGGCCAAGGGGGAAGGGAAGGAAAAGGGTTAGGATCAGGGGGCAAACCCCTTGGGGAAAACCGGATATACACTGGCTGACCCTGGAACGCGACCTACACAAGGTGGGCCACTATGGCAGGTTTTAGCACCAGTGTACGGTGGTCGCTATCCGGTCGGATACTAGTATCCTCCCAACAGCATTCATAACAAAGGAGTTAAGTAAAATAAAAAGAGGTTTTTTTTCAATATTTTATTCACCTTCATTTTCATACTCAATACACTTTTGATTTGATGATGGCACTGTTCCTTTTTGGACTGGGCTAAATAAACAGCAATTCAATAGTTAATTTAACGAGGTTACACCATTTAGTAACGTTAAAGGGACGTACTGCACTGGGTGTTTATTTAATAAAGCTAAGAACTGGAGATTCTTATGATTGTATTGCAACAATGTTTAAAATTCCGAGGAGTTCACTGAAAGTATTAATGGGACAGGCACTTGATATCCTAACTGAATATTTTGTGCCACACAATTTAGGTTTTCACCATTTAAATGGGCAACAATGATTAAATAGAATACTTCTGATTCCGAAGGGTATGTTTGGGAACTTCGAGGGACAGGAAAGGTCAGTGGCGATTTTTGATGGAATATATATATGTAGAAAAAAGTTCAAATTATTCATATAAAAAAAACATATAGTCTACATAAATACACCAATCTGGTTAAACCATATTTTATAATAGTATGTACATATGGCCACATCATTGATGTTTTAGGTCCCTATCCCACAACCACATTAGATGCTGATATAATTAAATGTGAGGTTGAAAAACCAAATTCTGAATTAAAAGAATCCTTTAGACCTGGTGATGCATTTAGTTTAGAGGATTTAGAGACGCCTTGCCAATATTAAATGACTGTGGTTACAGAACATTTGTGCCTGGTACATTACAGTTGGGTGAAACACAAATGTCTACATTAGAAGCTAATAAATCCAGAGCAATAACCATTTGTCGATGGGTTGTAGAAGTGGTGAATAGCTGCTTTAAAAGGGATTATAAACTGCTCCAGCTCCATTTTAATATGTTAAGTAAATATTTAATGAAAGATTTTGAAGTTGCCGCAGCTCTCATGAATAGATTTCACCCTCCTATTACAGACCGTCCTGATGCTGTGGAAATACTAAACATAATAAACGATAAAATGTATCTCAATAATACTTTGGCCTATGTTGTGCAGCAATATAATTTGAATAGAGGTAGAGCACATTTCACCCGCATTGATGCCCAAAGTAACTTACCGGATTTTCCACAGCTCAGCTCTTCTGAAGTTATATTAATATCTTTAGGTACGTATCAGATAAAACAAACACGGTCGTATCGTACGGAGACAATATAAAGGCAAATGCATATTTAAAATAGAAGTATGTAGAGTTGGATAAAGTTGAAGTTGCCATAACAAAGGAATTAAGTAAAATAAAAAAAGGTTTTTTTTTTCAATATTTTATTCAGCTTCATTTTCATACTCAATTAATACACTATCGAGGAATGTTGCAGGAGGCGTGATGGTATTTTGGTGCCTTGCCCAACTAAGGTACCGGATTACCACCATTACATGTGCACAGCAACCCACTGTTCGCCTGCCCACAATGCAATTACAACAGTATTGTATAATGGCTTCTTTACCTGCAAGAGAACTGTCAACTAAAATATATTTTTCCACTTATATGTCTTGACTGAATGCGGCCTCTTAATATATATAAAGTGTTAGAAGTTGACAACTCTCTTATTAGGTTGCTATCCAACCGATGTTTACTCGACATATTAAAATAATCTTGCCGGAACAGTTTAAAATCCCTTTTAAAGCGGCCATTCACCACTTCTACAACCCATCGACAAATGGTTACTGCTCTTGATTTAGTTGCTTCTAACGTAGACATTTGTATTTCACCCGCCTGTAATGTACCAGGCACAAATGTTCTGTAACCACGGGTTCAATGTAAGAATGATGAAACACGGGTGCGGTCTATTTCAAGGTCTTGTCGGAGTTTTGGTGTTAACTCCTTTCAGTACGATGCTTAATTCACTTATTTCAATGTTTTAATACACTGTTCATCACCGTCAATGTTTATTGAACAAATCCACACCACTTTTATACAACAAACAATTGATTTTTTGACAGACGTCAATATTTTTTCGTTTTGAAACAATCACCCGATAGAAGCTCGATAGACAATTTGATCGTTGTTATTGTGAAATAAATAAATAATTATTACAAAAACAAAAATGATTTCATCCGATTTCATGTTTTCTTTTATCAATTCTCATAATGCTCGCGATAAATATAGTAAAACAAGAGTATGATGACTTTTATATAATCATTCCCATAAAACTATCATTTTAGAACGAGCTTAAAAGGACCTGAATGACATGACAAGCTTGTTTACGAAGCTACTTACAGAATTACATACCATTCTAAACCATATTTTAAATTATAATTTTTAGCTTATTCCGGTAGAAAGTTATTATTGTTATATGTTATTTTTAATCAGTAAAAAATCTAGTATTTTTACATGTATATATCGTTACTGTACATAGTTTAGCCCAATTATGGCGGTCTCCTTTATGTATCTATAGTTACTTTATAGAAATTAATTTATGGAGCATTGTTGCAATTATAATTCTCTACAGTCAGTTCTTCGAGTGGTAGAGTGACGCTGTAGACAGTTTTTTCTACATCATGAATGAGCCGGCTCGACCGGGTCGTTACCACTGTCTCACCATTTTCCATGTGTTACCATTTTCTGTGGAAAATCAACGTATAGTAGCGGCATACTGCTGCGTTTTGTACGGTGAGTTAGATCCGAAGGCTCAAATCCCTCCCCTCTTCCCAATCCCTCATTATCCCTTTCCTTTAAGATCGCCAGCGCGCCCATGACTCATCTGGTATTGTGGGAGTACATGGTCGGATGAGATCACTTACCATCTGGTAACTCACTTATTCATTTACCGGCCTACACTTAAAAAAAACACGGGCTACTCAACGTATTTAATTTTTTACACAGAATACCACAATGAGATGAGCAAATAAATTATTATTAAAATAAACAAAATATATATGTACTCAGAATATAATAGAAGTGGTCCTATAGCGCGTTACGTAAGCCGTAATGTTCCTCAACATTAGCATGTTATCGGCAACACGTCATTGTCCGTGAATTTGGCTTCAGAATTTAATAACGATGGCCAGTAGGCGATGGTATTTTCATATGAGGGTTCATAAAATATTATCACAGTGATATAATTGCTATTTTTACAAGGGCATGACAAAACGTCTACTACAGGATGTACAGTGCTGTGCAAAAATGTGCGGCTCTTGTCTCAACTCGCTTGTTGATATTTTATGCGGCTATAATAGTTGCTGGTGGGAGGATACTTGTATCCGACCGGATAGCGACCACCGTACACTGGTGCTAAAACCTGCCATAGTGGCCCACCTTGTGTGGCTCGCGTGCCAGGGTCAGCCAATGTATATCCGGTTCTCCCCAGGGGGCTTGCCCCCTGATCCTAACCCTTTTCTCATCCCTTTTCCTTTCCCTCCCCCTTGGCCCTAGGTTCTCCCCTTTGGTTGTTTATCGTTGGTCGACACTATTCTTGGCTACACTTGCGCTACACTTATCATCAGATGTAGCGTAGTCACTGTGCCGAGCCAGGATAAAAAAAAACATCTGAGATGCGTGACCAAAATATGGCGACGCACTACCGTTTCAATAAAATTTCTAAATCGACATCATAAATTCCTTTAAAATAAAGCTAATATACACAGATTTTATGTCGTTATTTTTTACCTTAGGGCCTGACTTTCGGAAGCTTTTCAGACTTCACGGTCACGAAACGGAGTCCGAAGTAAAAATAAATCACGATAAAATCCGTTTAAATGAGTTTTATATAGTGTAAAAATCGCGTAACTATATGAAAGCATTACATAAATTCCTTATAAAACCCTTAAGATTTTCATACCATTTCATCGCCTATATTTGACTACTTTAGGATTACCATCCCATCCAGCTGTCAAATGCAAAGCCTTCCTTATCTTCCAACTTAAAAAGTAATAAATCAAGCAGACAGACCTGATGATAGCCTCAGAATCGCTAAAGAATTGTGACGATGGAACGTTTTTACGAAGTTGGTAGTGACGTGTTAACTCATTGGTTAAATCATTACTCCGAGTCACCCGCGTTTCCGGGACAGAATGATTTAAGTGCAGGGAAGGATTGAGATAATTTTTATCTTTTAATTCGTGGTCCTCAATAAATCACTAAAAACACTAAGGCCGATCATGAATTATGAGACTGAACATCATACGTATCGGGGTGTCGAGCGCAGTTCGGTGCTATGCAGTACTTTTTAATTCAGAGTTCTGTGTGTTGTTGCTTCTGTTTATGGGCAGGCATGGCGAGCGGCTTGCTCGTCTCGTCATTCAATAATCAAAAAAACATTCTGCCAACTATCGAAAGACGTAGACATTGACGCACGACATTATTTTTGGACGGCACTGTACTTACCATCATGTAGTGTTTACTCCCTTTACTGTGCCAGGATAAAAAAAGTTCTCTATTAGACTTGACACAAACCGATTATAAGCCGCCCTCGGTAAGTTTCTTTGGAAGAATAGTTTGCAAGTATAATTAATATTGTCTTTTTTGCTCGCCCGATAGGAAGTGACACGCCTACAAACAGAAGCAACACCATCCTTAATTTTTATATAATTACTCATAGTCGGCATCATTTATCTAGAAACATAACGGTTAAATTCTCAAGGTAATCACAATTTGTGTTGAAATTTCTACTCAAAAAATGATACGATTTCGATATAAATCATCAGGCTGGACGTGATTTGTAAACCAGTAAGTTACAGATATATCTACTCATATAGAGAGTAATATGACAATGTCAATATTTTTGAAGTCTTCATTTGTCTCGTAATCTTTTATAGCGTAAAACTCAGCAAATACGATTTAGTCGAACTATTAAACAATGATTAAAGATCCCAATTCTTAAAAAAACGCGTTGAAAATTTCAATAAAAACTAAACCGATATTTTATAGATTAAATCTTCGAAGCATCTGTTACAACTTTAAGTACACGCCTAATGAAAAATGTATGACTATTTCTTGAACTAAAATCTCTCAGGATTTATTACTTTTAAGCAATATTAAATAGCTTCACAACGTTTTCTTCGTTGATATTTAAAATCCCAAAAAATCAAATATAATAATTATGCATCACAGCTCAAAGAAACGCTGAAAGGGCCATCGATTTTGAAGTTTTTTAACGGCATGAAGAACGATACGAATAGCTTGCTCCCCTGATAGTAAACACCACGCCTAACTATAAGAAGAAGCAACACCACACAGAAAACTAATTACAAAGCTCGGCATGGTATTGAACTGCGTCCGTTATCCCGAGGCATAAGATCTCAAGTCTGATAATAATGTCCAGTAATTTCACTGGCTTCAATGTTCTTGAAATCGAAACACGACACTGCTTGCACACTGCTCTTTGCCGGCAGATACAACGGCGGTAACAATCCAGACAAGAATAATCTATCACCATACGAATCTACCACCAAAGAATCTACCACCTCATAAATTGAAAAATCAAATTTAAGGTAACTTATATTAAGAACCTCACCTGGAAATCTCAGCACATCACAGTGAAAGACGATCTGTGCAGACACTTAACAAATAATTGAATCAAAGTGACTAAAGTTCAGTGTCCGCAAAAAACTTACATAACAATTCGAAATCATGTCAGCTGAAATAGATTTTCTGATTGCGACCCTGACCCTCTCGAACTCCATTTGTGGTTGTGATAAGTTGAATGATTTATTATCATAATATAGTCTCATTTTATTTACGTTATTGGAATCTAGGTAACCAGTTGTAAATGTGGTCTTTTATCATGTGTGAGTACATCAACCTTATAATGAAGGCTAGATTTAATTCATGTTCTATTTTTAACTTCTGGCAAAAAAGGGGTTTGTATGTTGACGCCTTTGTCTGTCTGTGGACTGTGGGTGTATGTATATGTGTGTATCTTTCTGTGGCATCCTAGGGCCTAAAGGAGTAGACTGAGTTGAATAAGATTAATAATTTGAAAGCTTGTCTAATTAAAATGGTTCGAACCTTTTATAAGACAACTGATGTTGGACTGAACTAGATCATGCTTTATACGCTATTTCTGTCATGGCTCTAGTATCCTACCATATTTACGGATCTGACAAGGACAACAATAAAATAGAAGTACAAAATATACCTGGAACACCTACAAATACCCTTGACACAATAATAAAAGGCTATTTTCTTATTCAGACATTTATAAATTCATCTCATCTCTGATCATGTTTTTTAAAATATTGTGACAGGTTATAAGAGTTTTTTTTGTTAACCCCCGACACAAAAAAGGGATGTTAACAGCAACCCTTTATGTATCTGAGCGTATGTCCATGCAGTAATGGCCATCAGAATACTTGACCCAGTCAAAATTCCATCATTAGCCATAATACTCATTCATGGAATTCACGCAATAAAGTAAGGAAGTAAAATATGTAATAGGTCCCTCATATTCCTCATATCGTCTTAGTTGGTACTACTGCTTTGTCAATTTCTGCCGCGAAACACTGTTACTTTCCGATTTTGTAGATTCAAAATTCTGTGAAATTTCTGGTCATAATACAACTTAACATGTTATGTCTCGAGGTGACGAGCGTAATTCAGTACTTTGTAATTTCTTTGTATGGTGCTGCTACTGTTTGGGGTAACATGCAATGGCATTAGTCATTCAGGCTAATAAAAAAAGTAATCCAATCCAAATGATAAAATTGCAATTCCGTAAATCTTGGAAACGAGCTATTCAAAGGCAGTATATTCACGGGAATTTATTAATATGTCCGTGAAAGCAATTATTATAACAAAGTTGGAAATGAGGCTTGGCATTTTTTATGAATAGCCATTGGGGGATCGTGAATTGAGCCAAAAGTATGGTATTAACACCCTCTATTTATGATTACGTCCTATTTTTTTTATAGCCGAGGGAGCAAACAAACAAATGAAGCTGGTGGTAAGTTATTTACACCACCCAAAAACACTTCGAATATTACAAGAGTCATGGATGGTTGCCGAGCTTAATGAGAAGGGATATGAGTGTATATTGGAGAAGAGAAGAGGGATTTAGGCCTTAGGATATCCGGCAGTTTAAATGGGCTGAGAACATCCTTATTCCTAGCATTGAGTTCGATATCTTATAAAAAAACATTTTGGAGCACTCTGCTTACCCATTCCGTTACGGAGGCTGACGATTTTATAGTATATCCAAATTATGTATTATACCCGTAGTGCAAGTTTTTGCGAGTAGTCCGCTAATGGTAACGACACTAATAGTACCAAACTTTAAATTATGTTTTTGTTCCATAATCTCCAAGTAAAAGTTCTTTATCAAATAAAATATAAGACATAATATAAAAATTATCACGTTGTTAATACAGTATTCAGAAATGGGCTGTGTAATGTATATATAGCATTTAACATTTAACTGCACATAAAAATAGAACCTAAATGTACTTTCAAGTTGTGAATTAGCTATAATGATTTCTTACGTTTACGCGTACGTTACACATTGAAATAAAACTAATTTAAACGGATTTTATCCACCCACCACCACCACCCCGTAACCACGAAGGCTGAAAAGTCTTCGAAACGTCGGGATCAAAATTAAAATAAAAAACCGTAATATCCGTTTAAATTAGTTTTATTTCAATGTGAAAAAGCTAATTTACCAAGTCCGTGTAATTAGAGAAACTTCGCCTTAAAGAAACATACCACATGTTGCCCAAATAATGTGATTGTGTACGTGTCATTTACACAAAGATTTATGTGAGAGCATTTTTCCCACGTAGTGAATTTTCCCAACACACACCATCGATCAATCTTCTGTACACTTAGGTTACGGAGGTCTCTAGATTAATTTGATACGAGTATTCAGGTCGGCATCGCTTCAAGAAACCTTCGAATATTGTGATGAGAGTGAGGCGAGAAGAGTTTTTGTAATATATTTGTCGAAAACCATTATCTATGTTTACTATGTCTGACAAGTCTTATAAAAAATGTTGTTCCTTAGTATCACAAAAACTCCTTAACGGTTTTTTTTTTCGAGCACGGCAAAGTGACTGCACTACACCTGATGGTAAGCGTAGTGCAATCCAAAAAAACCAGCGACCACCAACAAACAATGAGTTTATCGGTGGTCACCAGAGTCATGCCGGCCTGTATAAATGCTCCGGAATGCTGAAGAGGGACTTCGAAGAGGAAAGAAGCAAATCGAGGGGCCTGTGACAGGATTTCGATTTCGTTTCGATTTCGATGATTATTTTTGTGTGTTTGAGGGGTCCCTGAATGGTTTGGATTCATAATTGAACCCTGTAGATGGTGCTACTATCGAGTTCTAGGTTTTTTTTTAGATTTTTCGATATCACCCACACCGCCTCAATATTTGAACCCAAAATTTTAATTATGTGTTGCGGGTGAAACCACACGGAACAGCTAATTACTTATAATAGAAGTTTGAAAACAACTATTATCCATTGAGCCTTTGATTTCCAGTTAAACAGTGAGTTTCATTGATCGCAAAATCTGCCAAAACGTAAAGGAATATTGAAAACAAAATGCCACTCATGAGTGTGAGTCAATATGGTATGACAATATAGTAATAATCATCTTCACAAATATAACCAACACCCTCCCTATTCCCTCGCAATTCCTCAATAGATACAAATCCTTCGTGATCAACAAGGGTGAGGCAAATAGTTTCATTTACATGGGAAACTCAAAGGCGAAGGCATTCATTGCTAGATTTGTACAGAATTGTAAAAATATTACCAAAATTAATTTATAAACCGTCACTGAAACGGTAATAACATCGATCATTGCGAATTTAACCGAATAAAATCTTTAATTCTATCCAGACATGTCAATTTGTCTTGTCTTCTTTCTTGGAAGAAAGAGTTCCAACAAAGTTAAACTCCATCAATCTTTGAAGATATAAATCAAGAATTACAGTTGTAGTAAAATGGTCTAGTAGAAAGCTTACATATATTGAAATAAATCTGATTTAAACGGATTTTATCGCGACTTTCGAAAGATTTTCAGTCCCATTGCTCACAGGGTGGACTGAGGTGTAGGTTGTCCCGAAATGTTAATGTTACATTATCTACCTTCAGTTTAAAATTATTAAGGTTTGTGGACGGTCCGATTAACGCAGAAGGAGCTCACGATGTCTAAGGTCTGGCAGTTGGTCTTTTGGGCTCCGATTTAATTAAGTGTATAATCGGATCCGAGACTTATGCTAGCTACCAACCATCTTCTCTATTGAAATTTGAATGTTGTTTTATCGGGTCTATTATTAAATAAGTATTCCAGAGTTAAAATACCTACCCCTATATTTACGTGGGGGGTTAAAATACATTTCAAATAGCAAATGGAGCATTCGCAAAGAGAATTGATTATTCACTATACTTCAAAGAAAAAGTAATCTCCCCAGGGAACTTAGACCAAGACAGTGACGTCATCCAACTTTCATGTGTTTGAACAACTTATACATTATTCTGCAGACCTTTGAAGTTTCCACTGTATAAGAAAATTGCCATTAAATTCTTTGACAACGTCGTATTGATGTTAAATAACATCCTTATATATGGACCAAAATGGTATAATAATTATCAAATAAGATCTCAATAGATCAAGTCGTTAAAATGGTAAAAATTTATAAGATGGTAGGTCCCTCATATGCGAGAGGCCGTCTGGGTTGCTGCAATGTGTAAGCATTGTTGTGTTTCGGTTTGAAGGACATTGAAGCCAGTGAAATTGCTGGGCATTATGAGACTTAACAAATTATGTCTCGGGGCGACGAGCGCATTTCTATGCTATGCGGTGCTTTGAATTCAAAGAACTGTGTGGTGTTGCTTCTGTTTATGGGCAGGCGTGGCGCTTACCCTCACGCGAGCAATTTGCCGTCCCATCATTAAACGAAATAAAAAAAATCTGCTCGCGGCTCCCCGAAATGTCGATCGCAGTTATTTCCCTCCGCCCGTCTCGTTATTCCCTTGTTTTGTTATTATTCGTAATATTCAGTTAAATTGTCAGTTGCTCGAGCAGTTCACAGCTGCTTAAACGATCCTTGTAACTTGTTCACAATTAACTGCTCAAGTTACCATGGCCGCTCTAAAATTTTACTATGATCTTAGAACTTTAAAATAGTCCAATTTGATTGCGTTTAAAACGACATTTTAATAAATATTCGTAAACGTCGGGAACATAATTAAAATAAAAAACCGCGATAAAATCCGTTTAAATTCGTTTTATTTCAATAATAAATAATTGTTCGACAACAACTAACATGGATATTTAAGGTTGAGATTTTACTCATTGAGATAAAATATTATTGAAAATTTTACCAACAAAAAAATCTGAAAATCACTAAAAAACTGGTGAAAAATATTCCAATTACAAAAAAAAAATTAAGATCCATTTCAAACAACGAAAACAAACCGAAACAGAAATGCTCCGAGATGTAAAACCTGCCAAAACTATTAATTGCCACGTGTTTTTTTGCCTTGCCTTAATTATCCCTTTTCTTTAAGATCAGCAACAAATTCATAATTCTGGATTGTGGATGTTCATAGGCGGAGGAGATCACTTACCATAAGGTGACGCCCTTGGTCGTTTCTGTTATTAAACAAACCATACCGCGATCTAGCTCTACGCTGGCGCCATCTATTGACGCTTAAGGTAAACTTTACACATATCACAATTAACATTTTTTTTTGTAATATTGCATTGTCATCGGCCCATGACAAGTATGCCAAATTTCGATTTAATCCGACGTTTTGAAGCAGGTCAAAATCATGTTCAAAGATTCCGTTACATACAAACATACTAACATACGTATGAAGCTAATAAAAGCGTGTTAAAAAGAATACAATTTATGATTGTGATTGTGACTGATGTTATATCCACGACGTCATTGTTATCCAGCCTAAATAGGCAGTCAATAGATCAATGTGGTGATAAAATATCAAAAATGTATGAAATTCGCTCCTGATCGTATTAATGTATTATTTTTCTTGTGTGTTTCTCTGAACGAGTCACATGTATAACATGTTATTTGGCAGGTGAATGGCGTTCATGTTCTGTTATGTTTTGACAGCTACGTATATTCACAAACATATTCAGTAAAATAAGAGATAACAATATCATGAACTGAACCGTTTATGTATATCATATAATATGTTTATGTATACAATATAACAAAAACCCTGATGGGCGTTTTCACCTTGTGTGGGTCGCGTTCCAGGGTCAGCCAGTGTACATCCGGTTCTTCCCAGGGGGCTTGCCCCCTGATCCTAACCCTTTTCCCATCCCATTTTCCTTCCCCTCCTTCTTGGCCCTTTGGCAGGCCGGCATGATCTTGCCGACCTACGATGGACACATTGTTTATCGTTGGTCGACACTATTCTTGGATTGCGCTACACTTCCCATCAGGTGTAGCGTAGTCACTTTGCCGAGCCAGTTTAAAAAAAAAATATATATTACACGTGCGAAGCCGGCGCGAGTCGTTAGTACTGTATATCCCAAATATTCCAAGTCTTATTTACGCTGAAGATCTGAAAGTTTACGATAGAGTTAGCACCACAACAGATTGTGAAGCTATTCAAAGAGATATTCATGCGGTATTTAAATGGACAAGTGCTAACAAAATGGAGTTGACTCCTTCAAATGTAATGACGAATGCGGCATCCAATTAAATTAAATTGCAAAACAAACGGTACACTAATATCTAAGCCTAAGAATATGAAAGGCTTAGGAGTCTCATTCAAAAACTCACGTTCCATGACCATAAAGATTGGGTTTCGTTTTAAGAAACCCAACCAATATTTCCAAATTCGAAGGGATTTCCGAAATCCAACATAATACGCTTACTATATGGTGCACTCCTCCGGAGTAAACTCGAAGCGAGTGCTGGCATTTGGAATCCGAATAAGGCAAACCAATGCAATGACCGAAGGCACCCGAATTGAATTGAACCGAGGCAATGAGATGCCTTATGTTAGAAAAAGTACAAAAAGCCTTTTTACGCTTTTGTCCAAGCGTACGTTTGTGTGCTATCCGTAATTGTATCCTAGCTAGTAATGTGCCGGGAATCCGTATCCGTATCCGCGGATATCCGAAGGGGAAAAAATCTGTATCGGTTTTTATTGTGCGGATCTTTAACGGATCTTTTATATTAGTGAATTTACATTGATGCCAGTGAAATTACTGGGCATTATGAGACTTAACATATTATGTTTCGGGATGACGAGCGCAGTTCAGTGCCATGCAGTGCTTTGTTATTCAAAGTTCTGTGTGGTGTTGCTTCTGTTTACGGGCAGGCGTAGCGCTTACCATCAGGCGAGCGCCTTGCTCGTCTCGTTTCAATTAATAAAAAAAAAACAATAGCTTAAAAACCAGAAGGTCGTATGATCATTTGCGCATCATGCTTAAGTTGTGGCATGGCATATCGGACGCCCCGGGCTTGTTCATTGAGCTGGTTTAGCTCTATGTCCCCATTAATTATACTCGGAATAGACTACACAGGGCGTGCCCGCATACCGCACTGTAGCTCACGCAGCCTCACCCATCCCTCGTACGCTGTCTGCACTCAATGCCCTCGTAAAGGCCAATCTGGACTGTGATTTGTTTACAGATAGACAGCTAATGCCTGTGTTCCTTCGATTTTGTAAAATTGCGTAAACTTTTTTCGAGTGGTAGAGCCACGCTGTAGACAGTTTTGTCTACAGCATGAAGGGGCTGGCTCGACCGGGTCATTACCACTGTCTCACAGAACACCGACGTAAAGTAGCGGCTTGCTGCTGCGTTTCGTACGGTGAGTGAGATATACGGAAGCCCAGATCCCCTCCCCTTCCCTATCCCTAATTATCCTTTTCCTTTATGGTCGGCAATGCGCCCATGATTCTTTTGATGGGGGCGTACATGGGCGGTGGAGATCACTTACCATCAGGTGACCCACTTGCTCGTTTGCCGGCCTATACCATAAAAAAAACCTTAACTAACATAGTCTTTTTACATTTTTTTTATTAGCCCTGTATTATATATGTCCTACTGCTGGGCACGGGCCTCCTCTACTGAATGAGAGGGATTAGGCCTTAGTCCACCACGCTGGACTAATGCGGGTTGATAGACTTCACATACCTTCGAAAAATCTTGTCGAGTTCTCAAGTATGCAGGTTTCCTCACGATGTTTACTTCACCGTTAAAGCGAGCGATAATTAACAATGAATATACACATAACTTAGAAAAGTCAGAGGTATATGGTCTTGGGGCTGGTTTCGAACCTGCGACTTTCGTCTCGACAGTCCGTACCACTCACCGTTGAGCTATCGCTGCTTTTATATTTTTTCCATATATGAATAATTCATTAAATATACAAAATTGCTATTTCGATTATGTAGATCTTTACTAATGTCTTGTATTATGTTAATATTTTTGTTGTTAATACCTATTTGTTTTACTTTTACTGATTTATTTTGTAGATATTTTAGTGTAATTGGTTTTACTGTTCTAATGGTCTCGTCAAACAGCGGACGGGGCGGGACGGCAACGCGACGCTGACGGGACTGTGTATAGATAATCGAGCGTCGCGTCCCGTCGAGCGCGACGGTTCTGTGTGACATTTCCTATATTGACTAATGCATTACAACTGCTGCATGTCCCGTCAGCGTCGCGTTGCCGTCCCGCCCCGTCCGCTGTCTGGCGAAACCATAAAACAAATAAATATATTAGTTCGCTAGACATAAAGCCTTTTATTTAATCAATACATAGTATGAAACAAAGTTGCTATCTGCGTTTGTTTGTCTGTTTGTCCGCTTATTTCTTCTAAACTATGCAAAGTATTTAGATTCCGATTTCACTATCATTTAGAGAATTTATTCGGGAAGGTTTATATGTATATCACGCTATGGCCCATGGGAGCAGCGCAGTATGATGCAGCGACGAAACCACGAGAGACAGCTAGTTCCAAATTAAATTAAACAGTTTGCTGGGCATAAAACTTTTTATTTAAGGGAAGAAAATTTTAATGGGGCTTTGAATCATGCCTTACGAATATACTATGCGAGAGGTCGAGTTATGGGTAGTTACCGCCGCTTTGTTTATTTCTACCGTCAAGAAGTAGTGAGTAAGGTGTAAGCACTGTTGTGTTCCGGTTTGAAGGAAATTGAAGCTACTGGGCACTATGCGAGTGCAGTCTAATGCATGCAGTGCTCTTTGTCTTTCACCTGCCTTTACCCCACTCGCAGTGGGGTCGCTGCAACATGATTGTTGACACATGTTACAGAAAGATTTGGCTTGTAGTCTTTACGACCAGCGGTCTGACTCACATCAACTCCTCTGAGGAGAGTATAGTGCAGTACTATTTGAATAAAAAAGGCACAATGTTCTAGTGACAACTACTTGTTATGAAATCATCAAAATAGTGTATAGACACTATTTTGACGTGTATAAATACTGCTGCTTTCAGAAACAGATGAAGCACTGGCATATCTACTTGTCTACCATCGCACATAAATACCAGGTATAAAATCCCAACAACGTGTAATTAAAACACGTCTCGCGTTTCAATATTCATCGCTTGGTAAATAAAGAAAAAAAATATTTCCAAATGATCAGATATTTTCTCCATAATCCAGAGCGTCGTGGAACAAACGGTCGGTGTCTGCGAGTATGAAATATTAATATCGCGGGAAGAGTTGTGCATTGCCGGACAAAAATATGGGCCGTGAGTATGATTTATACAGACATATACATTACTTCGTACGTTTTGAGTGGTAGAGCCACGTTGTACATTGAGTAGTAGAGCCACACTGTAGATATATTGTCTACAGCACGAATGGTACAAGGTGCATTTACAAGGTGGTAGGTCCCTCGTATGCGAGAGGCCGCCTGGATTGTCACCACCGCTTTTTTATTTCAGCCGCCAAGCAACAGTGTGTAAGCACTGTTGTGTTTCGGTTTGAAAGACATTAAAGCCAGTGAAATTACTGGGCATTATGGAACTAACGCTGGCTGGTTATGCGACTGTCGCGCCTGCGCACTTCTCATTTAACGCTTTTATTGCACGCATTTTTTCCACGCATTTTTTCCACGCATTTTTTCCACGCATTTTTCTTACGGTTTTACTATCACATTTTTTTCAGTTCGGTCACGCAGCGAAATCCCTATCCCCTCCAAGCCTGCCGTAAGGAACTTCGTTCCAAAATAGAAATAAAAAAAAGACGTGTGGCGGTCCGCGACTGCCGCGGTAAAGCTATTGTATAGCATTTTTTATCAACTTATGTAATTATAAATAATAACGAGCTAGCGTAATCTTTTAAAAATCGAAGGAGTATTTTTATATACTTCAATTATAACTGGCTGAATGAATTTCATTTTAAATATGTCTCTTTATTTTTGATTGACAACAGAAAATTACATAGAAATTACTGACATTAAAATTGACACATTGACTGTCGCGCCTGCGCACGTCTCATTTAACGCTTTTATTCCACGCATTTTTCTTACGGTTTTACTATCACATTTTTTTCAGTTCGGTCACGCAGCGAAATCCCTATCCCCTCCAAGCCTGCCGTAAGGAACTTCGTTTCCAATAAATATATATTGCGCGTACATTTTTTCGGTCGCAAGTACAAACTAAGTCGCATTGAAATTCCTTTGAATGTTTCATGTGTAGTGTTGAATGGAATTCAATTTGGAACACGGAGCTGCCGGTAGTTAGCTACTATGGGTTTTTATATGCTTGTTCTTTGACGTTCGAAATGCTTTGAGGGTGTTAGTTTTGTTTGAGGTATATTTTTATTAATATATTTTTAACGAGTGGTAGAGCCACGGTGTAGACAGTTTTATCTACAGCATGAATGGGCCGACTCAACCGGGTCGTTACCACTGTCTCACAGTAAACCGACGTAAAGTAGCGGCTTGCTGCTGCGTTTCATACAGTGAGTGAGATATCCGGAGGCCCAAATCCCCCTCCCCTTCACAATCCCTAATTATCCATTTCTTTAAGGTCGGCAACACACCCATGATTCTTCTAGTATTGTAGGCGTACATGGGCGGTGGAGATCACTTACCATCAGGTAACCCACTTGCTCGTTTGCCGGCCTATGCTATAAAGATAAATACACCTAACACACATAGACTCCACACTAGGTTATCATGCAACGTGTATCAGGAACTACGAGGTACTTGCGGCCCCATAACACTAAAACCCGGAACAAATATTTGCGCTGGTTAATTGATTGGTAACCTTCGATGGACGCACTGTTTGTTGGTTGTGTAGTTTTTGAGCTATGAGATATTTTCGATTACGTAACCTTAGCTACTTTTGGAGCAGTTTAATCAATCAGTAAATTAGTGTATTCCGCTTTATATATAGATTACTACTCCGCTCCCGTAGGTTGCAGCGTAATGCTATATAGTTACTAGCTGTCGTCTTCACAAAACAAATGAATGGTGTGAATATGAACCTCAATCGGCCAAGTTGTTTAAAAGTTAAAATAAATAGTTTCATGTAAAGTTTGAAAGTTCATCCTTTTAGGGCTTTATCTACTAATAAACATTGTATATGTTGGTAATAGTTATACAATACTTTGTCTTGCTATGTTGGGTGACATTTATTATAAGAAGAAGCGAGACAAAACGCTGTATAAGTATGACACTCGTATACAACATTTATTAGTAAAGCCCTTAATTTTTAAATGGAAATTTTCCAAAATTCCTACCTCACCTAGGTACATAGCTTGATAGCTTTAGTTGTTTTTGAGATCGTGATTAATCAGTGAGTGAGTTGTATTTCGCTTTTATTAATATAGATTATGTTTATACACATATAGGTTTTTATCATAGTCGAATTCGATTCGAACAGAAACGAATGCTGTTCTGCATAACTGGAAATCTGACTTTCCATTCGAAAACGATATCCAATCGACCGATTCGGTTAAATTACCGAAGAGTTCCGAATCGAGATGCAGGTCCGCATAGTTAGGATAAAAAACAAATATACGCGTCGAATTCAGAATTTAAATAAAGTTTTTCATTACGAAAAAACCGAGTCAGCAGATTGATTTAAAAATAAGCGTGTTTAGCGTTAACGCGGTCCTGTCTGGCTGTCACTCAAATAGACCTAATTAAGCCTAGCTAAAATTAGGTCAGACCAAAATCAATCTGAAAGTCTATTAGGCATGACATAACAATTATCTAGGCTAAAACTGTTACGCGGCTGATGAAGACAGATTCTATACAATTAGTTAATGTTTTTTAGAATTCCGTAGCTCAAATGGAAAAACGTATTCCATATATGTATTCCACATATGGGAAAAAGGTTAGGATCAGGAAGCAAGCCCCGTGGGGAGAACCGGATATACACTGGCTGACCCTGGAACGAGACCCACACTTGGTGGGCCGCTATGGCAGGTCTTAGCACCAGTGTACGGTGGTCGCTATCCGGTCGGATACAAGTATCCTCCCACCAGCAAACTTACTCACTTATAAATGCGAAAGTTAGTGTATTTGTTACCCTTTACGCCTCAATCGCTGAACTGTTTTGATGAATTTTGGTAGATAGGTAGATGGAACCCTGGAGACGTTTATAGAGTATTTTTAATCCCGGATTTTTTTTTCCTGGGTAGGGCTGTTCACTTGCGAAACCTCGGGTAGTTGTAAAAAGTTTATACTTTTATGTCGACGCAATCAAAAGATACGGCGCGTTTTTCTTACATAGCACGACGTATTTTTGTACTAACTCATAAAGAACTACATATAATAAAAATCCGTTGAATAAAAATCCGAAATTTAAAGGAAAAATGCAAAAATTTATAATTTGTGGCATAATTTAAAAAATATTTTTTAAAAGTCAAATAAATCTATAGTTATAAAATAACATGTCCTGACTGACTGACTGATTCATCATCGCCGAGCGCAAACTATCAAGGCTACAAGCATGAAATTCGGATTGTATATTCATTTTGTTACGTAGGCACCCACTAAGAAAGGATTTTAGAAAATTCCACCCCAAAGGGGTCAAAATAGGGGATGATAGTATGTATGAAAGTTCGTCATTTTGAAAGTTACATACACATAGTTTGTATTTCGGTTATTGACGTAAAACAAATAAATACGTGTTTCAGGAATTTTGAAAATTTTTGTTAATAAGAGATGAAAAGGGGGGTGAAAGTTAATGCGAACGTGAGTTTGTTTGTTACGCTTTCACGCCTAAATCACTGAACCGATTTTGATGAATTTATCTACAGGGATAGATGGGACCCTGGAGATGGTTACAGGCTACTTTTATCCCGGAAAATGCTGTTCACGCGGGCGGAGCCGCGAGCAAAAGCTAGTCGTATTATATAGAACACTGGTATGTGAGTGCGACTCGCACTTACCTTTTTATTTATTTAGTTCGTGGGCCAATATAAAATAGAGAACTTGTCAGTGTCCTAAATATATTCTTAGTACACTAATTATCAAAAGATTTTCGAACAAAAACACGTTTATTTTAAAAAATCGCTTCTTTATTTATTACTAGCTTTGCTCTCGGCTTCGCCTACTTACAAGTCTTCTTGCGGGATAAAAAGTAGCCCATGTTATCGAGGTTATGGATAGTTATGGTCTATCTGTGTGCTAAATTTTATCCAAATTTGTTCAGCCGTTAAACGATCAACTGAAGTAAAGAATCGTAGAATAATAATAAAATAATTTGTCTCGGTGCGGGAATCGAACCCACGGCCTCTCGCTTCACAACCAGCTACTCCGCTTACTCCGCTACTGTGCCACGGAGGCTGACCGTAATATGACCGGATCATCCAACTGGAATCATAAGTTTTTTTTCATCCTGGCTCGGCAAAGTGACTATGCTACACCTGATGGTAAGTGTAGCGCAATCCAGGAATAATGTAGATCAACGATAAACAATGTGTCCATCGTAGGTCGGCAAGATCATGCCGGCCTGCCAAAGGGCCAAGGAGGAGGGGAAGAAAAGGGGATGGAAAAAGGGTTAGGATCAGGGGGCAAGCCCCCTGAGGAGAACCGGATATACACTGGCTGTACGATTAAAAGCCAGTTTATAATATCTCAAACCTACAGAAACCTTGAGCTTTAAGTAAAATTTGCATATTATGCGAAATTGCAATGTATTTGTGAAGTGGGTGCAAATTATATGAAAATGTATGGTAAATTCTCATTTCCTAAGCGTGTCGTCTGAACTGGCAATATATATTAAGAATTTTCATGTACTATGCTAAATAAATAAATACACCCAACAGTCACACACATAGCCCTGACACCACACTAGGTTATACCTGTATCGTAAGTATCAGGAACTACAAGGGACTTGCGGTCCCACAACACCCAGACCCGAAACCAACATTTGTGGATGACACAAACATTTGTCTCGGTGCGGGAATCGAACCCACAACCTCTCAGTACTGGTTAAGCAAAACATGAGTTGCACCGTTTGACAAATGTAAGATGACGTCATAACTTTACCTGGTAACCGTAACCGCCCAAGATTCGCTAGGTAAAGCTATTGTTTAAGATAAATAGCTGTCATATTGTTCAATTATAACCTTCAAACGAATATATCTCCTAAAGCGTCTGTGCTCCAAAATAATATGACGTTCCTGCTTCTAGAAACAATCGAGGAATTTAGTAGTATCGGAATACGATGGTGCAAGACATTCCGCAGTCAATGTGAAAGTCAGCGTTACTTTTATCGTCAAACTTGACATTAATCTTAACTATAACCGCTATTATGGTGCAGCTAGCTAACACGTTTTGTATGCCCACTGCTGGGCACGGGCATCCTCTACTGAATGAGAGGGGTTAGGCCTTAGTCCACCACGCTGGCCTAATGCGGGTTGCTAGACTTCACATACCTTCGAAGAAGAAATCTTATCGAGTTCTCAGGTATGCAAGTTTCCTCACGATGTTTCCTTCACCGTAAAGCAAGCGATAATGAACAATTAATATACACGTAACTAATAAAATTCAGAGGTGTATACTTTTGGGGCAGGTTTCGAACCTGCGACTTTCTTCTTGACAGTCCGTACCGCTTACCGCTGAGCTATCACTGCTTAGCCTAAATATACTTCCTCTAAATCTATGACATAACTGTTGAAGAGCAGCTTTGTAATTAAATAGACTCTTCTTTCCTTCTTCCACCTGCCCTTATCACACTCGTAGTGAGGTTGGCGCAACATGCTTTTTAAATAATATACCATCATCATCATCATCAGCCACAAGACGTCCACTGCTGAACATAGGCCTCCCCCAAAGATGTCCAGACCGACCTGTTGGAAGCGGCCTGCATCCAGCGACTTCCTGCGACCTTTATCAGGTCACCTACAAGGTGGGCAGACGATAATAATATATCAAAGGTGCCAAATACAATAAATTAACTGAATGAATGAATTGTCTGCCATATTACCGTATCGTAATAAATCAAACATACAGAGGAAAAATGTAGCGCTCAAATGTATCATAAATCAACGTTTTGTGTTTACGCCATGGCTCTGACCTTTGAGGAAAACATTATTCTATCAAATAACGGTTTGGGATCAACGAACTGCGGGACACTGTTTCCTAGTACGTTGACATTGACGTGGCAGTGGTGATAAAAACGGAAGACAGAAGAAATTATTGCGGGATATCATTTATTTATTTATTATTGACAGCCTACGTGGCGCAGCGGGCGAGTAGCCGGCTGTGAAGCGAGAGGCCGCGGGTTGGATCCCCGCACCGAGACAAATGTTTGTGTGATCCACAAATATTTGTTTCGGGGTCTGGGTGTTGTGAGACCGAAAGTCTCTCGATATTCCTGATACCCACGCCACAAGACTCGTATCTTACTGTGGGGTCATAGTCCTGACATAGGTGACTGTTGGGTGTATTTATTTATTACTAGTTGTCCCTGGCGGTTTCACCTGCATGTTACGGCCTTGCTCCCATGGGTTATAGCGTGATGGACATATAAACCTTCCTCATGAATCACTCTATCTATTGCTGACCTGCATTAAAATCCGTTGAATAGTTTAAACAGTTGTTGTTGGAGTTCAAGGGAAATTGGGACAGTCACCGCGGTTCTAGTTTCGATTTTTGATTTTTTATGTTTAAACCTGAAAAACGAAAAACCTGAAAAGCAACAAGTATAAAACCGCATTGCAACCGCAATTGCAGGTCTCTTTGGAGTCGGTGCCTGTGTCGCTGCCGCTCAACTGAAATTGCCTACAAGGTATGAGAGGTGTACACAATAACTCAGTGAAATCAGTGAGGGAATACGCAATCAAAATAGGGGTATTTTTTTTTTTTTATCCTGGCTCGGCAAAGTGACTACGCTACACCTAATGGTAAGTGTAGCGCAATCCAAGAATAATGTCGACCAACGATAAATAATGTGTCCATCGTAGGTCGGCAAGATCATGCCGGCCTGCCAAAGGGCCAAGGGGGAGGGAAAGGAAAAAGGGATGGGAAAAAGGTTAGGAAAAGGGGTAGGATCAGGTGGCAAGCCCCCTGGGGAGAATCGGATATACACTGGCTGACCCTGGAACGCGACCCACACACGGTGGGCCACTATGGCAGGTTTTAGCACGGTGGTCGCTATCCGGTCGGATACAAGTATCCTCCCACCAGATTTTCTACCTATAGGGTTAGAATTTTTGTTCAAAATTTTTATGGGATCGACTTCGGAGTATCCTTTAAAACAAGGTTTATCAAAATTAGTCTACTCTGTACAAAATCAAGCGTGGTCTAACATAAAAATATACATATCGAATTGAGAGCCTCCTCTGTTTTTTTCGTCGGTTAAAAACCAATTTATTTTTAAGCTAATGTGAAGATACAAAGTTACATATGACTGTTGAATTGTTTTAAAACTGTATAATGCTTATTATGTGAATGTGATTACCAAGGCAATAAGGAGGGAAGCCCGCCGAATAAACGTACGGCTGCCGCAAGGTGAAAATTAAACATTCACATTAGGGTTGTCACGCACGCTCGTAACAACTCTTTTTATCCAAATTAGTTTTTTTGCGTAAAAATTAGACGTTACAAAATATAATTTCAAATTTGTCAGTCTATTTAGTTTCGGGGAAGCTAGCAAAATGCTAATTCAGAAAAGTCAGAATATTGTAGTCAATCATTAGCCAGTTAGAGATAAACCTTCAAGAAAAGAGCGTATTCTTTCCTTAAAGGCCGGCAACGCATTTGCAAGCCCTCCGGTGTTGCAGATGTTCAGGGGCGGCGGTGATCACTTTCCATCAGGTGAGCCTCGTGCCCGTTTGCCCCCTTTTTCCATTTAAAAAAACGATAGATGCAAAAGTTCCTGATAATCCAAAAGTGATTAGAGACATCAACATCTTCAACTCTTTTAAACTTCTAAACCCAGCAGTGTTGATACGAGACACATCACGACACCTAGTAAATATATTTGAATATACTTTTTTCCATACTATTTCTGTGCAATAGTCTTCCCAGAATTATCCAATACAATTTACAGTTGTAAAGCCATTTTCAATATAAAATAACTGTAAAAAGGTTTTCTCTAACGTAATAATGCACTTTGCTTTCAAATATGAATTGGTTAAACTATTTTGCTTTTAAAAGCTATTTGCAGAAATTAAAAGCAAAATAGACAGTGATTTAATTTATATGAAACCCACCAAAGTAAATAGAAAAAGTTTTAAAGACTTAGAACCATAGATCTTTTATTAAAAAAAAAAACAGAAAAATATGCATACCTTCGTATTTTCTACTTTAATTATGTTTTTGTTGTTTTTAGTTTATTTATATTAATTCACTGGAGTGAATAAATATTAGAACCTAGAGTAAAGATTGATATCATGATGTAAAATATAAGAGTGTATTTAACATAATTTTTGAGTGGTAGAGCAACGCTGTACACAGTTTAGTCTACAGCATGAATGGGCCGGCTCGATCGGGTCGTTACCACTGTCTTACAGAAAACCGACGTAAAGTAGAGGCTTGCTACTGCATTCCGTACGGTGAATGAGATATCCGGGGGGCTGAAGCCCGTCTATTTCCCAAACCCTTAATTATCCCTTTAAGATTCGAATAGCGCCCATGATTCTCTTAGTATTGTGAGTGTACATGGGCGGTGGACATAAATTACCACCAGGTGACCCGTTAGCTCGATTGCTATGCTATAAAAAATGAGGAATAAGACTAGGACCTCACATACTTAAATATCACTTTTTGTTATATTTATGATTTCTTAAAAGAATCAATTAAACAGGCCGACATAATTGGACCGACTCATGATAGATATATTATCTGTCGTTAACTGACACTATTCTTGGATTGCGCTCCACTTACCATCAGGTGTAGTAAAGTCGCTTTGCCAAGCCAGAATAAAAAAAGGGTATTCAATACAATACAATTTATACTATAGAAAAACAGTCACATATTACGGTTTAAAAGAGAGAAACTTTTTCAATTAAGACAGACTGTGGCGCGGCGTACGTAAACTCAATTATAACCTTAAGAAGAAATTTTTATAAAATTCAAATAAATACATCCAACAGTGACACTCATAGTTCTGACCCCACAATAGGCTAAACCTGTATCGTGGGTATCTGGACCTTCAGGGGACTTACACGTATTTGTGGATCATACAAACATTTGTCTCGGTTCAGAAATCGAACCAATATCTCGCTTCACAGCTACTTCTCCACAGCATAACGCAGGCTGTATTTTTTTAAATAAAATTTTTGTATTGACAACCCTGTGCCGTAATATTCGTCTGAGCCGCCGCTGTTTCACAGGCGGCAGGTAGCGAAAGAAACATTTTTATTTCAAATACATTTTTGACGTTTATTTTTTTTCCGGACGCATAATTATGCCGCTAGATTTATAGAGCTACTCAGATTTACATTTATATTGAAAAAGTGATATAGTATGAGTCTGTCATAGATAATTACTTCGCAAAAATTCTAAAATATTCTAACCAAGATGATGTTGAGTGTAGGGTTCTGTATCTATTACTGCGAACAATATAATACGCTGCAAAAACATAGCTTGTTCTGCGGGCGTAAATCGATTCACACTTGAGAGTTTATTATGTATGTTTATCACAATTAATAAGATGGTGGGTCTCTCGAATGTAAGAAGCCGTCTGGGTTGATACCACCGTTTTGTCTATTTCTGCCGCCAATCAACAGTATATAAGCACTGTTGTGTTTCGTTTTGAAGGAAATTGAAGCCAATGTAACTACTGGGCTTTATGAGCCTTAACATTTTTTTTTATATAGCATAGGCCGGCAAACGAGCGAGTGGGTCACCCACCACGCCTACTACCAGTAGAATCATGGGCGCGTTGCCGACCTTAAAGGAAAGGCATAAATAGGGACTGGGAAGGGGAGGGGATTTGGGCTTCCGGATATTCCGGAATCTTCCGTGATATTCCGGATTCCGGACTCACCGAACGAAACGCAGCAGCAAGCCGCTACTTTACGTTGGTTTTCTGTGAGACAGTGGTAACGACCCAGTCGAGCCAGCCCATTCATGCTGTAGACAAACTGCGTACAGCGTGGCTCTACCACTCAAAAACTCTAACTCTAACATCTTATGTCTCGAGCGCAGTTCAGTGCCATGCAGTGCTTTGTAATTCAAAGTTATATGTGGTGTTGCGTCTGGTTATGGGCAGGCGTGGCGCTTACCATCAGGCAAGGAGCGCCTTGCTCGTCTCGTCATTCAAACAAATAAATAAAAAAATCTGTATTAGCCGGCTTTCTCCTGTGGGATCTGGACGCTAAGGTCCTCTCTGCCACTTATTACTGGTAGAAGGAGGAGTTCAGACGCGGGAAACGACCGGCCCCGAAAGAGATGGATGCCATACGTGGCTGCCTCTTCAGAGCCGCTGTGGAGGTGTGGCGTCTCAGGCTGGAGAAACCAACAGCGGGTTAACGGACCGTCGCGGCACTGTGTCATGATTAATGCCATGATGAGGCAAGGCAATCTATACGTATAATAAAAATGTAACGGGTCGCTGTCCGTACATGAAAGATATATGAGAAAAAATGTTATAAGGGACCTTTATCAACGCAATAGCACCCCATACAATGATTTTTAGAATTTTTGTCTGTTTGTCTGTGCGTTTGTGCACAATTATCTCAGAAACCGCTTTTCCGATTTAGACGTAGTTTTCACTAATATATTATGGTAAGCTTCACTTAACATTTAGTTGTTTCATGTTAATCGGTTCATAAATAAAAAAGTTATGATAATTTAAAGATATCGGTAATATAACGGTGCAGAACTTCACGCGGGCGGAGCCGCGAGCGAATGCTAGTGATAAATAAATTCAATGTTAGGTCGGGTTACTATACTTCGGTCATATGTTATTATTATTAGGTTATTATGGTCATCGCCTGTCCTGTCGCAGAGATCTCAATTTGCTACTTCCTTCTTCAGAGTGTGAAGAAGCAAAATACGGGCCGGCAAAATTTTGGTGACTAAGAAACTCTTTGTTGGTCGGTAAACTAATTTTAAAAATCCACCCGCAACTGAAATTAATGCCTATTCTTGAAAGAATTTGAGATGTTTCAAAGTGAAGAAAAGATATTTATCATTTTATAAAAATATTACTATGTCGGGCCTCTAAACCGTTGGCCACAGCTGTCCAAGACAGGAGATCATTAATTAAACATCCAGTTTTGATCACTTGAGTACCACAGACTAAATCATAATAGATGCCGCGCTTCAGTTTGTATCCAAAACGTGTCAATTTATAGTAAATCTTAATCTATCTCTAAATCTAATGTCACAAGAGTAATGTACTGATGAGAAATAACATTGAAAGAGTTTTGTGACGATATCACAATAACTTGTTTTTTCTTATCCGCATACGCCTGTTGGTAAGCGTAGTGCAGTCCAAAAAACCAGCGACCACCGACAAACAATGAGTTTATCGGTGGTCACCAGAGTCATGCCGGCCTGTATAATGGTTCCTCCCTCTTGGGGAAGGGAAAAAGCAAATCGAGGGGCCTGCGACAGGACAGGCGGATGGCCGATGCAGACACATGGATACAAGGATGTACCCCTATACCCGCCCCCACCAACCATCAAGTCATATCGCAAGCCCGTCGGGAGAACCGGATATACACTGGCTCATCCTGTAACGCCGTCCACACAGGGCGTATGGATCACTATGGCAGGTTTTAACACCATGTGTATGGTGGTCGCTATCCGGACGGATATGAATATCCTGCCACCAGCAAGTGACATGAAAAGGCATTTTTTCGAGTTTTCGACTGATACGATATTGAAATTCGAGACTAAAAACACACGTGCGTAGAACTGCGTGCGTACTTCGTCAAGGGTACGAAATATTTTTATTTGCATCATCTATTATATTCTACACCTGTGTTGGGTACTCTATTTTATAAGCTTAGGATCTACGCAATCTTTTTTAAAAATGATCATATCAGATTTGTATTATGTCTTCACTGGAAAGGCAAAAATACAAAATGGTAGGCCCCTCGTATGCTAGAGGTCGTCTGTGTTGGTACCACCGCTTTGTCTATTACTGCCGCCAAGCAACAGTGTGCCAGCACTGTTGTGTATCGGTTTGAAGGACACTGAAGCCAATGAAATTACTGGGTATTGTGAGACTTAACATGTTATGTCTCGGGGTGACGAGCGCAGTTCAGTGCCAGGCAATGCTTTGTAATTCAAAGTTTTGTGTGGTGTTGCTTCTGTTTACGGGCAGGTGTGGCGCTTACCATCAGACAAGTGCCTTGCTCGTCTCGAAAGCGGTGAAAGCTGAAAGCGGTGGTACCAAACCAGACGGCCTCTCGCATACGAAGGACCTTTTAAATATATATAATAATAATTAGAAAAAATCATGTACATTGACTTCCAACACATACCTACTATCATATGTTTTTCTTTGCCATCAAATAAGCGATAGCTATTATAGAATACACGCATAGCTTCGAAAACTCAGAGGTCTGTGCCTTGGGGTAAGGGACGGAATGGATGGCGTTGACAGTTAATCCCACTCCCTTTTACATAACTTAAATGCTCACGCGTACATCCGGGGAAGGGTTAACAGAAATACAACTAATGTACTACTATTGGCAGACCTTGTTTGACGTGATACGGGGCGAGCAAATCACCATACCTAATACTCGTGTGTGTTTTACAATAGGGTAGCTTCCTATGTTGAATACTATACATTACTAGCTTTTGCTCGCGTGAATGTTTAAAATTGACAAAGTTTCATACAATCTTTCATCCCCTATTATATCCCCTTAGGGGTAGAATTTATCAAAATCTTTTCTTAGCGGATGCCTACATCATAACATCTACCTGCATGCCAAATTTCAGCCCGATCCCTCCAGTGGTTTGGGCTGTGCGTTGATAAATCACTATGTCAGTCAGTCACCTTTGAGTTTTATATATTTAGATTTTATATGCAACAGAAAATAATACGAAAAAGAAACCTTTTCGTTAAAACACAATCAAAATCGGTTCAAAAATGAGCCCGTTATTATGATTTTAAATATTGGTATGAGCAAAAGTGGGCGCGTAGTGGGGACATCTCATTATCCCGCTCGCACGCGTGCACCGTAATGGCTATTTGCCACGGTGACGTCAAAGTTTGAGTCGTCTGTTATTTACCAAGTGTGCATCAGATTTGAATTAATTCTAATTTATGTTTTAGTGGACGGATTAATGAAATTATTGATTTAAATAACAAAAAACAACAATTGAACTACTCTTTTCTAAAATTAAAACATAAATTGTGATCGCCCTCTGGGTCTGAGCCCAAGGCCACATAGGTTAAGTACGCTGCCACTAAACTAATTCTGCAATGAATAAACTAATTCTCCCTCTTATATATTTGCTAATTACTAACAAAGCTGACATCGAATTAAGATCTTATGCTAAGATCTTTATTAAAGATTTAATTAAATACCTATTTTGTATTGGATACCTTTGTTATTACAAACTTGAACACTAAATTATGCAAGCTGTATTATAAGTTAGATAAATGTCATGATAAGTTTCGGGGCTTTGTACGCATCTGTATTGTTAAAGTCAATGTTGTTTTATTGTTATATTCGACGAACAGAACTCGTGATAATAGGTAATATTTTGTTTTTGTATTTTTTATTATGCTGAATATACACTAAGTACACTGCTATAATAATACACTTTTGTCTTTTTAACATATTGTGTATCTTTAGTATTGCTTAATATATAAATATTACCATACATTTTTTTTATTTAATTTATTAGATACAATTACGATCTCTCTCTGCCGAAGTCCAAAGATAGAGGGATGACCTCCTCCTCTTTTCGAAAAATGCCGGATTGAATTTTCAAAAGATGTTATTACTTCTTTTTTTATTAGCGTGAATGATGAAACGAGCATATCGCTGGTGGTAAGCGCCACGCCTGCCCATAAACAGACTCTCGTCATGCCGAGACATGAGATATTAAGTCTCATAATGCCCCTAATTTCACTGGCTCCAAATCGGAACACAATAGTGCTTACACGCTGCTGCTGGGCTGCAGAAATAAACGAAGCGGTGGTATCAACCCATACGCCCTCTCGCATACAAAAGACGCACCACCTAGCAGGAAAAGACGTGGAAAGTCTTAAAATTACGATGTTATATTGAAATAAATGTTTTCTTAGCTCACGTCTTTATTCTGACATGTTAATTTATTCCCTCACAACGTGTAATAAAACCGTGTCGAAAAGTGGGTGCTTATTGCCTTTCTGCTCACACTTCTAGCTTTTTTTTTAATTCTGGCTCAGCAAATCGACATCGTTACCCGATGGTAAGTGTAGAACAATCCAAGAATAGCATCACCTAACGCCAGACTCTGCATCTATCGTCTCCAGAATTATTAAATAGTAATAATAATCTTTATTTATGTGACTGTTGCTTCTGTTTGTGGGCAGGCGTGGCGCTTACCATCAGGCGAGCGCCTTGCTCGTGTCATCATTCAATCAAATAAAAAAAATCATTCAAGGGAAAATAAAGGGCAGGAGGAGGCCCGGTCGTAGGAGGATATCATGGCTTAAAAATCTTCGCCAATGGTTCAACATGAGCACAAGATCATCGTTCCGAGCAGCAGCTTCCAAAATTAAGATAGTATCATCGCCGACCTTCGATAGGAGATGGCACTCAAAGAAGAAGAAGACGTGACTGTCTCTGTATATTATATAAGTTTCTTTTACTTTTGTACTAACTTGTCATAAGCGCTATTTCAATTGCCTACATGATTAATAAACTATTTCATTTCATTTCAAACTATTTAATTTCATTTTATTACAGGGGTACGTCAGTTGCAAATGCCTGAGCCGTACGAATTCCCGGAATTTTATCCCCCCTCTTTCATACATTTTGCCAACACAATAAATGAAATCAATGAAATATAACACGGGTCAACACCAAATTTGACCTTGACTTTAAAGCATATTATTTCGATATTTTAGGTCGTAATTAGACGAAAAAAATATATATGACATGAAAAAGTTTGCCTTTGTATTGAGGAGGCCGATTTGAAGATTTCTTTCAAAATCTGTGGCTTTAATTTTTTATTGAAAATGAAACTTTTCAAATAAATATTTTTAATTATTATTTATTAAGTTTTATTATCAAAATAACGTACAATAAGTGGAAAATAATTTAAAAGTGCACGCTTTTACTTTTTCTTTTATGTTCATAAGTACTTTTTCTCACTAAACCCCAAATATATTCTCCCATCATCTTTTCATTGTATTGGCCTTGATAATGTTGTTCAAAGCTCATAATGTCCTCATGAAACGTTCTCCTTGCTCTTCTGAATACGCTCTCATGTTGTTTTTAAATGTACCTAAATGATAATGTAGCATATGTACATTTAATGACATCCTACAGAGCATGGCCTTAATATTTTTTAGCATATCGTCAACTACGTAGTTTTAGCTTTATTATTTCCTAAAAACTATTGCTTTAAAACTACACGCTTTTTGAGTACGATTCAGCAACGTTAGAAATAAAACAAATCGCCTTTTGAGTACGATTCAGCAACGTTGGAAATAAAACAAATCGCTTTTTGAGTACGATTCAGCAACGTTGGAAATTTTTCATCGGCGAAAATCTGTCTAATTTGCGGACCATCAAAACCCCAGCTTTAACTTTTGTTTCTGACTTGTAATCTATATCATTCTCTAGCAGGCTAAATACTATTTTTGAATATGTATGTCTTTGTCGTGACGCATTTTCGTTTCATCGAGTTTTAAAGCACAACGCGTCTAAAGAAGTTTCACTTCAATAAAAATGTATATATTATCTATCATATTTGATTCACTGCTTAATTAAAAATTGCTTACCTACCAAACATCTTTTAAAATAACTACGAGCAACATGTGGAGCCCATGGCTTGTCTTGATGCCGAACAAGACAGTCAAAATATGCTTTGTAGGCTTCACAGAGAACGTAGATGTCTTTAGTTCGTATTTTACATCGCAAACTTTAATAGATTGACCATATATATAAAAAAATGCATCAGCATCATATTTAAACTTTCGCGACGATATTTTTAGACTTGTACAAAACACCTAATCGTTGTTTATCACTCGAGTGCCATCTAGCGTCACTTTTTGAACGTAAAAACCCCACTCTAATCGCGCAGTAGTTTTAA
Source organism: Amorpha juglandis (assembly GCA_949126905.1). Lineage (NCBI taxonomy): Eukaryota > Metazoa > Arthropoda > Insecta > Lepidoptera > Sphingidae > Amorpha > Amorpha juglandis. The sequence goes on along the minus strand of OX421373.1, from coordinate 14,789,842 downwards.
ATGTATTAAAATTTATGAAAAAATCAAAAATGAGTATTATTACTATAACTATCACAAAAGCAAACTTTATACCAAAACATTATATTTTCTTTTCGGTTTTGTGCATGATTAACCGAAAAATCATAAAATAAACTTTAGGACAAAGAACGAATTTTTTTTTGTAGACCCGTGATATAATCAATATGTCGCTCTCCGACATTGTCTTTCTTTGAATAGAAAAGATAAAAAGATTTCTTTTCGGCACGTGACATGCGATTGCATTGTTATGACAGACGAACGACAAAAAATCGTGCGACTAAAATCAGTGTGGCTTAGCATATCAAACCGTGAGGTACCCGGTTCCATTAGCAATTAGTCTCTGTGCGTTTTTAGTTTGGAATTACAAGTCGCTATTATAATAAAATATTAAATTACTCCAATTCAAAAAAATCTCTTGTCGGCTGTTTTGGATCCCCGCCAAGGCGTCCACCTTTTCATTACATGTAATAATATTAATTAGTTTTCTTGCTGGACGCCCAAAAAAATACAACCTCAGGTTCTTTCCTCGTCACCATTCCGCGAGTTGAGTATCAGTGGTGTATATCACTTTTTCAATTCTCTACTAAATTATTATATTTATTATTTAACTTCTATGTTTGTATATAACTTATGTTTCTATACTTATTTTATTTATATTCTTCTTGAATCTATTATAAATATTATGTATGATGTTGTAGATATATACATTTTTATATTCAAAATATGTTTCTTTATGTGTTTCTTATTAATTATCACCTTTACACCTATCATGTACATATCTGCATTATCTTAAGATTGATTGCAAGATTTTTTTTATGTTTGGCACTATGCTGAAAGCCTGACGCGAGTCGGCTGTGTTCAGCTTCACCGGACTTTCGGGCGAGCGCTTTAGGCGCTCTCAACCGTTACATTTAAGCGACCTCGCTGAGCACCCCCTGTGGGGAACGAACCTCGGCTCTAGACGGTCGCTGGGGAGATTAGAAGAGAATGCTTGAAGTGTCTGCCTTTATACTTAAAGTATATGAAGTTGAAATAAATAAATAAAATATTATTATCCACGTCGCACGTCTACACGATACATAACATTTCACGTATTTTCATTGCGTTTTTCACGTACGAGTAATTGATCAATCCGAGACATTCCGACTCAAAGGATGTGACCTTTGACGGCTACGTATCAATGACACGCAGTATTGAATGGCTACTAAGGTGAGAAAATCTTTTTTTGCTGATATATCTGTATTATAAAAAGAAGTACATTTTCCTGTCGTCCTCTGTCGAAGAGCCGTGTATAGTTTCTTACACCGTTTACGACCAATGAGCAGAAATTTGCATGGTCTTACGAATTCGCCTCGGTGTACTGGCAGCGTGCTAAGCTAAGCATATACTGAGCCCCCAGATTTATTGCATATGCAGCACGATATATCTCGCGCGCAGTAGATTTAACTGTCGACGACAAATCTCTGGGGTAAAAGTGTCAACATTCGATAAAATTACGTCGCCATTTTAGAGTTCTTAGACAAAATTCCACAGAGTGCTATTTTCTTTACATTTCACACTAGCTATTCCAGGCGGCTCGGCCCGCGTGATCTGCTTTTTCCGGGATAAAAAGTAGCCTATGTTACTCAGTGATAATGTAGCTTTCTAACGGCAAATTTTTGAAATCGGTCTAGTAGTTTTTAAGTTTATTCCTTACACACAAAAATACAAATCTTTCCTCTTTATAATATTAGTGTAGATAACGAGTCGAGTATTCTATGCAACCATGTTAGTTTCGATAGACATATAGATAAACCGCATAAAACCGGATTTTCAAGACAAAACGAGTCGACAAAATCTTTTCGCGTTGCATATGCTAAGCCCCTGTTCTTTATTTTTATTCCAAAATAAATTTAACATCTTGCCATTACCCCTTTTTGTTCCCTAGCTCTTCAGACATACTTATCTCTGTCCTAAATCAAATTAACATCATTCAACGTAATGTTGCAATTACGGCTCAATCTAGGACGAAATTGAACGCATAAATTCGAAAAACTAATTTAAGAGTTCGGAAGTAGCATCCAGTAGGCATTTATTTCGTTAATTAAAACGCTCCAAACAAACTAGTGTCAGGTTAGTTAATAATCTAATACACAAGCTAATTGAGCTTAATTTATAATATTACTTAATTTAAATTAATTTAATTTAATTTTTTCTTATTTTTTCTTTTTTTAGCTTTATTTATTTTCCCTTGAGTGACTGATCAGGCTTTGGGCTGTATTGCTGATATTATCACGTCACTTTGTTTTGCCAGGATAAAAAAGTCTGATGGCGGGACATTGGCTGCATTTACAAGGTGGTAGGTCAGTGGCAGTTCAGTGCCACGCAGTGCTTTATAAATCAAAGTTCTTCGCGCTTACCATCAGGAGAGCGACTTGCTCGTCTCGTCATACAATTAAATAAAAAATGCCTAACCCCGCCCTCCATTGTTAGGTACGTTATGGTGCTGCCACACCGCTGTTATAGAATGTTATAAAATGTTTACAAACATTTTCTAACATTTGTTAACAAACATTTGCTAACATTTTATCACAATGTTAGATAATGTTAGTAAATGTTTAATGTTAGAAAATGTTTGTAAACATTTTATAACACCGATGTGGCAGCACCATTACAATGAAGCAAATATTCGTATCGACCGCTAATTGTTTGAAAACTTCACTGGTCTGTCTAGGGATTTTATAAATCTAAACTCAAACTTCGGATTGTAGATAATTTAGTACCCCTTCAGGGCTAATTTTGGTGCTTTCTTTTATATTGTTGTTTGAGTTTTGTATTACATTTATGCAATAGATAATGAAAGTAAGTTTTAAATTATTTTACTGACGAACTTAAAAACTTGAATATAACTTGCATCTGTATTGGATTTTGTGAATATTTTTACATTTAATAAAGATTTTTATTAAATAAGTCGGATAAGTTAGTAAAACATAACCATTTTTTCTAAGTTAAAACACCTTGCTTTTGCGTTAAAGGTTAAAGAATCCAGAAGAAGAAGAAGAACCCAGGACTTCGTTGCTGCTTGCAACGAGTTAACAGCCTCCGTGGTGCAGCGGCTGTGAAATGCGAGGTCGCGTATTCGATCCTGTCACAGAGACAAATTTTTGTGTGATCCACAAAAAATTGTTTCTGGTGTCTATGTTGTGAGAGTGAAAGTCTTTCGTAGTTCCTGATAGCCACGACACAAGACCTGTATCTTACTGTGGGGTTAGGACTATATGTGTGGCTGTTGGGTGTATCTATTTATTTATTGTAATTATGATCATATTTATTTTATTATGTTCATAGGTGATCTGAGTTCATAACGCTACATGTTTTTATAAATTATTTGTTCTTTTTTCCTTAGCTCCACATCAATCTTAAACTTTCTCTTTTATAAAGCTAGCACCGACTAATACTTAATCGCCATCCAAATTATTTTGTGAAAGGTCATATATATCTGAAGTAGCGAGGGTTAAAAACCTTGATTCCTCTTATAGAGATCTATGGAGCCATTATTTCACACAATGACGAACTAGAATTTAGGTCGTCTGGAAGCAATCTTAGTTTGATTGGCTCACTTTTTAAGGTTACTGAAACGCTCAACATTTGCCGTCTGGTGACAATTCAGAATTATCATCATCAAAACTATCAAGAATACAAGCCAAAATTTTCTGTAACATTTGGAATAAGGACAGGTGAAAGAAGAAATCAGACAAACAAATAAGTGGGTCACCTGATTTTTATTTTCAAATATTGATTCCAATTTCTAACATGCCGTAATTTTAACATTGTCATAATTATTATCCATAATGATTTCCCTAAACTTGAATTAACCAGTTCCATTTGGCCCTTCTCTGTAAGCACCGTCAGATTCTACATTTACGTTAGTTTCTTCCTTGTTACGATTCCATGGAAAGGTCTTCTTAATCTGGTCACCATAACCTAGTCTTCATAAATTGTATCAGGATGTATAGCTGACGGTTTTATTACATCCAAAGGTCCTGCGGCTATGCGTTGGTACAGGTAATGTCATTAGGAGACCCCGGTTGTTATTTAGTATTGTGAACTTCTGTGTTGTTTGGTGAATGGGTCATTTATCAAATCTACAACCCGTTCATACAGCGGTTCCGTATTTAGACTCGTTACTGGATTTGATATTCACACAATAATACATTTTTTTTATTCGAGCACGGCAAAGTGACTGTACTAAACGTGATGGTAAGTGCAGTGCCGTCCAAAAAAACCAGCGACCACCTACAAACAATGATTTTATTGGTGGTCACCAGAATCATACCGGCATGAATAAATGCTTCTCCACACTCCGAAAAGGAAAGACAGTCTTTATATTTTGATGAACGAGCTGTTACTTGTGAGATTATATTTGAAAAAAAAACTCAATCAGACATTAGTAATGGACAGGGAGCCCTCGGGTAGCTGATCCACTTGACTACTATCAAGCTCATTTTCCGTGAGTAGCTTCGTTTCGATGAGACGACCAACTATTCCCTATGCGAAAATTCTCTATTGTGGTAGCTAACAGAGGTAGCAAGGATAGAATATTTCGATTTGATGATACTCAAAAAATTATTATTTTATTTGTAGGACAATATGACAGTTAAATTATACAAATATTAACTAAGTAAAAACAAAAAAATCAGCTGGTTAGTAATCATACCTATTGGAAGGAGGGGCTTCCAATAGGTAAGTGGATCAGCTACCCGAGGGCTCCCTGTCTATAGACACTTATAAGTGTTATGAAATCTCTGACTTATCATTTAACTACAGATAGCATGTAAATTAGCTGGTGGGAGGATACTTGTATCCGACCGGATAGCGACCACCGTACATTGGTGCTAAAACCTGCCATAGTGGCCCACCTTGTGTGGGTGGCGTTCCAGGGTCAGCCAGTGTATCTCCGGTTCTCCCCAGGGAGCTTGCCCCTGGAGCTGCCCCCTTGATCCTGACCCTATTCCCATCCCTTTTCCTTCCCCTTCCCCTTCCCCTTGGCCCTTTGGCAGGCCGGCATGATCTTGCCGACCTACGATGGACACATTGTTTATCGTTGGTCGACACTATTCTTGGATTGCGCTACACTTACCATCAGGTGTAGCGTAGTCACTTTGCCGGGCCAGGATAAAAAAAAAACGAATAAACTATATTCACATACATTTTTGATTCCAAAAATAATACGGTATACTTAATGTTGCGAAGCATGAACTGTGTAAACGGCGATAGCCTAGCGAGGAATCAAACAGACTACCAAGACAGAGGTCATGGATGTGATCCTAGCACCACGAGTTAGTTACGTTTGTTCAACTTTAACTTGAAACCGACGTAAAGTAGCGGTTTGCTGCTGCGTTTTGGTGAGTGACGGTCACGATGAGTGAGATATCCGGAGGCCTAAATCCCCTCCCCTTCCCAATCCCTCAGTTATCCCTTCCATTTAAGGTCGGCAACGCGATCATGATTCTTCTGGTGGTGGGCGTACATGGGCGGTGGAGATCACTTATCATCCGGTGACCGACTTACTCGTTTGCCAGTCTATGCTATAAAAAAAACTGTTTTTTGTTAAGGGTCACAAACGAATTAGCATCACCCATTCAAATACAACGGAACATAAAATTCGCATTGTCGAATTCTTAATCTCATCCTAAAGTTTCAAAATCCCTTAGAAAATTACTCGATATTTTACATCGACCATTATTAATGATAGCCCGGGAGCAATTAATAGCTGGAATCGGTTTAAGGCGAGGTCGCATCTCAAATACAAGAGAAAGACTGTTTTTGAACTCCGAGTGTAGTGAAAGGAATGAACTTATAGTGAGACAAAAAAATACAGCGTGTAAAAGAAAAATTTAGGCAAATCGTGAAAGTAGTTTAGTATAATATTCCATCTATAAGATCTTAAATTACCCCTCAACTATAAAAGTTGGCGTCAGAAGAGGGTATTTTGTGAGATAACAACTAAATATTTTCTAGAATTTCAGAGAGCATCTTAGGTTACCTTTATAATAATACTGCTTTACAAACTACAAACACATGTCAGGATTCTCTAGAAGCCCTTCTATAATTAATTATAATATACTAATAATTTAAAAGCTGAAGAGTTTGTTTGTTCTTTGTTTGTTTGAACGCGCTAATCTCAGGAACTACTGGTTCGAATTGAAAAAAATATTTTTGTGTTGGATAGTCCATTCATCGAGGAAGGCTTTAGGCTATATAACGTTACGCTGCGACCATTAGGAACGAAGCATCAGTGAAAAATGTTGCAAAAACGGAGAAAATTATTTATATTTGAAGGCTTCCGTTGCGTGCGCTGCCTGGACTGATTTCAAAAATTATTTCTTTATTAGAATCCTTATTATCCCTGGTGAACAAAGGCTACTTTTTATCGCGGAAAAAGCAGATCACGCGGGCGGAGCCGCGAGGAAAAGCTAGTTAATTATAACCAAGACTAAACTAGGACCCAACAGTAAACCAGCAGGGCGACCGCATAATGACCTCTTAGATTATCGACTATAGACTTAGAACTGACTGAACTGAACGTGAAATGACTCGCTTCTAATAGAAAGGCCCTCTTTTAATAATGAACCTGTCGCTCCCACCAGACACACAACTGGTTTGTCAACCCTTCATGATGATTTGCAAACATCCTCATAATTACAATATAAAGGAATCACTGCTAACCTTATGAACCTTTTTATTCTATTGTTTCAAATCGTAGTCGGACCTCGTCTTAACTTGATTTATAATTCAATTAGAATCACTGCTATCAGTGCTAAAGAATTGCACTAATTGGACCTTCTTCTATTGTGAGAGATAGACTAGACGAAATAAATAACTAAAGATTACGGGTTTGAAAAAATAAAACAATTTAATCGACAAAAAATACGGAGGGTGTTTTTTTTTATTTACGTTGTTTCCAATTCTACGCATAATTTGATTGTGATTCTATTTAGATGATTCTTTCATTTTTTCGAGAAGTTCTACCTCTAAGCGGGTGAAGGCGGTGAGGAAAGAATTAATCTTCGGTATTTATGCATTAATTTTGAAGGTTCTTTTGCTAAAAATAATAATGAAATGACTTGTTAATAAAACATAAAACCGACTAAAAAATTCTAATAGGTAAAAATTTTGAGGTGCCCTTTGCCAATCGTTGACCATTAAATTGTAACATAACCGTCTCCAAATTATTTTTTAATGTTGAGAAAGTATTTTTAGGTTTAGGAGTCATTATTTTCAATTAAAATCTGATATTTTTCTCATCAATTCCCATAACTTAGCAAAAACATAGCCATATTAAGAACATATAGAAATAACAAAATTTCTCATACACCGTGCTCTTGAATACCAGCAAAGACCAGAATCAAGCAACTTTGCTAATAACAATCAATTTTCTTTCAGCTGGTGAGCCAAAAGCCTTAACATTATTGGTCAAAACATTAGCCGTCAGAGTAACAAGACCCAATCGAAAAACAACTTAGACAATTTTTCCAACTAACAAAACAAACAAACATGCATCTTCATAAACATGAGAGATGATATCATTTGTACGGTTACGATTTTTTTTCCAACGGTTGTCATTTGCTGATTCTGTCACTCTTTCTTCAACATTCCTACACTACAATCAACTGTATACTTCAAGTGGTAAGGCTTAATTTCCTTTGTGATGTTTATACACAATACAGTCCTGTATTTGCTCACGATGGAAAGTAATTTGGGTCAAATGGAACAATGTTCCTTAAATTGTTCCGCGTATTTATTGCTGTAATTAAGGCGACGTAGCATGTTACTGCCTAATTACCGTACAATGAGTTGAGTTTTCGAAACATGTACTTTGAGGGGTGTAGTTCTGTGAGTGAGGAAGCATGTCATGCTTTCTTTAGATTAGATAGATCTGCCAGGATTGGTACGGCAAAGGACACAATGGACCTGATAAGTACAAGTTGCAATGTAGACCATTCAGAAACATTGCGTCCTTTAATGGTCAGCAAAATTATCATGCTGGTCTGAAATTACTGGATATACAATGATTGACCCTAGTGGACAGGGAGCCGTCGGGTAGCTGATCCACTTGACTACTATCAAGCTCATTTTCCGTGAGTAGCTTCGTTTCGATGAGACGACCAACAATTCCCTATGCGAAAATTCTCTATTGTGGTAGCTAACAGAGGTAGCAAGGATAGAATATTTCGATTTGATGATACTCAAAAAAATATTATTTTATTTGTAGGACAGTTAAATTATATAAATATTAACTAAGTAAAAACAAAAAAATCTGCTGGTTAGTAATCATACCTATTGGAAGGAGGGGCTTCCAATAGGTATCGATAACGAGGTCATAAGAATGATTAAAAAATACATGTGTTAAAAGTCATGTTGCGCCGACCCCACTTCGAGTGGGATAAGGGCAGTTGGAAGATGAGATTAATATTCATCTCACCTAGGCCACTGTACCTAGGCTCAGGCTTATATCCCTGATGGGAAAGACATTACTTTTAATATTTTCATAGAATTGACAAGTTTCACTCATGACTATATGTTACTGTTAGGTGTCTTTCTTACAATAACGCATATAAGTCCAATAAACTACATGTCTTCTGACCACGTAGTCCGATAATTTCATATCATTTCATTATTGTGCATACCTTACTAGCACTAGTAATTCAATTTTTAAGTACTCCACCATCTACTGGAGGAACCCCTAGACTTTTTTTATAAACTGAGCAATATTCTCCTTAACAAGCACATTGCTGTGCATGTACATCTAAATAAATCATCATCAGGCTGACATTGAACTATTATTACGAATACGATTCATAACAATTAGACCACTACGCGATTCCATCAGTCGTCCTTAACATTTCGAACAAACACCACTGGTATAAATGTGCACTGAACTTGCCATTGAAAATAGTGTGTTTTGAAAAACGTAAGAGAATTAGGAATATACAAAATGGTTTCAAAAAGTATTTATTGATTTAGAAAAGTGCAACAAACAGCCTTTGTGATTGGTGATGTTACGTGATAAATCAGGAAGCTTATAGACGCTGATGTAAAAGGTCATTAGGTTTTCATTCATGATGGAGATTTAAAAATAATAATAATAAATATTATTGATTTAGAAAAATGCAACAAAAAAGCCTTTGTAATTAGGTTATGTCACGTGATGTGGTCATTCATGATGGAGATTAAACGTTTAAGTTCACAGATTTTCTGTAAAATAATACAAATATATTAAAATACCTATAAATTATAACTAACATGTTAATCCTTGTTGTTTCATTGTCATGATGATTACAACCAACAAACACACAAATGTGAAATTATTTTTAAAGTCCAGCCTAGTATCTTGGATGATACAAAGGGCTGTCAAATGCATTTTCCGCCGCTTTACAAAGGGAAGTCTTATTTCCAACAATCGCTTTAAACAAATAGTATAAAACAGATAAACGTTATTAAATCGGTCAGTTAAAAATAATTTCCAAGTCATACATACATCTGACTTCTAAAACTTTAATTTAACTTTTATTTAACACGAACAATTCTTACTTGTTTGTGGCAGATTGTTAAAGAGATATTCATAATCGATGATTACTTATATTACAAATTTAATTTTTAATATAGAAATTAAAATGTAATAAATTAAAAATTTGACGGAACAAAACTTTACTTGCCAGATGTTAAATGATTTATACTGAATAATTATTAGAATTGATGACACAACAACCAACCCTGCAGCAAATTCTAGGAGATCAATCATATTTTCCGTATTTCTGGTATCGACCTGCATTTTCCCTGCCAACAATAATATTACATCACTACTAGAATATATTGTCTTATGACATCATTGGAAAATTATTTTTGTAGCCTATTTAATACCGTACGGGTAGGCAAAGTCCTCTCCCCTTGGCCACTTCTTGCCTACTTGGATAATCTCCTGCTACTTTGCAGAGAAACCAACAATATTGTCTCACCATCCCTTCCTAGGTCATCTACATTATCGGTAGCCAATAGTTGATGACCAATTCGTAACATTTCTAGTCCATTTATCTGGATTAATTCGACATGAATAGCTGACGCAGACCCATTTAAGCCCAGCGATATTCATGCCGAGATATTTAACACCTGGCAATCAATTAACTGAACTAAATTAATGAAATTAAATAGTGGCATTAAACAATCCAGTATTCAGGGATTTACACAGTGAACTAGATGAGATTACAACGAAATATGTTAAAAATAAACTTGATAATATTGTTGGTGATATTAATAATACAAACAGTAGAAGTGGTCGGAAGGGATGTGAATGAAAGTGAGAGGGCTGCGAGAGCCGCCTTCGTTCAAAGACTGCTGAACAAACGAAAGTATTTGGAGGGAAATTTACGGTTGGTTGGAGGTGCGGACAGATATGAAGGTAAGTGTTATCGATGTTGTTTACGGTTCAGTGGTTATGAGAACTGAAATATAGTAAAATGGTTATTTTTAGTGTTTCCTTGCGACTGTATGACAGGAATTATGAAATAAAACTGTTATTATACGTGATAAAGAAGAAAACAATTAGTTTACAATAATCTATTTGATTTTTATTCATTTATAATCTTTTATTGTACAGTGGAGTAAAAACACAAAAGATTAATCACATTTGAGTACTATTGGTGGCCTTATCGATCAAGAAGATCTCTTAGAGGCAACCATGGAATTTTATTTTTAACTATTCATTACATAACATACATAAGATCACGCGTGTATCATCGAAGGCGTAGGCAGATTTGAAACTAGTGCACCCATGATTTGATGAGCTTATTTCCGTCCCATTATGTGATAGGGACCTAACCTATCATCGTACTGGACACAAATTTTCGCATTGAAATTATTTCTGCAATAAGTTTTGAGTAACGTAACTTATTGATTTAAATAATAAAAAATCGAGTCATCTACCCTGTTGCACTAGGTATCTATACCGTGCTTGCTCTTCAGAGAAAAGTGAGTACTACAAACTGAACGTATTTTAGGTAACGTCTATATTTACCACGCTGGTCAATGGGGAGCGGTTTGCGATGACTCTTGGGATGACGCAGCAGCGCGGGTGGTTTGCAACAAATTCAATAAGACTGGTGTGGCCACTCATGGAAGCGAGTTTGGGGAAGCTATCAGTAAGTAAACAGACTGACAAGCAATAACTAATATGATTAGGTATCTAGGTCTTATACTATTATTAATTATCAGTATTTTATCAGTGATTAAGTTCACTACTGCTTTGTCTCTTTTACTTTCAAATAGTTTAAAATTAGGAAGAAAGTGACGAAACAATGATTAGTTTAAAATATTGATTAATATTTATAAATATGCGGCAGGTAAGTACGACCAATTATGAGCAAGAGATATTTACGTTTCAGAAAAATATTGGATGGATGACGTAGTATGTCAAGGTGATGAAACCTCGTTATCACAGTGCTTATTCACTGGCTGGGGTTCATCAGACTGTGACGTCAGTGAAGTGGCCGGTGTTATATGCAGAGATAAAGATGACTACAGTGTTCCTTCTAAACTAGTTGCAAAGAAAGGAGCCAAATTACGTGACGTTTTGGACGTGCGAGGCACGAGTTTAAGATTAGCTGGTGGAAGGAATAATCAGGAAGGAAGAGTAGAAGTGAGTCCTGTAATTTGCTTAACATTGTACAATACCTTAAAGCGTCAAATTGTATAATTTTATAGTAGTTGTACACCTGTGATGGGCGGTGTGCCTAGTGTGTGTAGTTTATCCGTTTTTAAAGGCAATAAAGAAAGATTATCCTGTTTTTATAAAATCACAGATGACTGAAGTTCAATAAAGTTTAAATACAACCTTATTTTACCTGTCAAAAGTAAAAGAAACTTATGACTAACCTAAACAGACTTCTGCCTTTATAAAATAAGTAGAAAAATATTATAATGTTACATTATATAATCTCCGTTGAAGAGACAGGCAAAAGCATCATGGTCATCGAGCTTGTTAAAGATTTAATCTTTTTTTTTATACTAGCCCTGTATTATATACATCCCATTGCTGGGCATGGGCCTCCTCTACTGAATGAGAGGGATTTAAATTAGGATTTAGTCCACCACGCTGGCCTAATGCGGGTTGGCAGACTTCTCATACCTTAGAAAAATCTTATCGAGTTTTCAGGTATGCAGGTTTCCTCACGATGTTTCCTTCACCGTTAATCTAATTCTCATTAAAATTGTTCCCTTCAAGATTTACCACAACGGTAACTGGGGCAGCATCTGCCCTGATGGATGGACAATATACGAAGCTGCAGCTGTGTGCCGCCATCTTGCCCTGGGTCACGCGGTGCAAGCCCTTCAAACGGATTACTTCGGAAACTCTAATCTAGTTCTGAGCGGAGTTGAATGTGAAGGAAATGAAACGAATTTGTTTTTGTGCAGACATCAGCAGTATGGAAATGTTTTGTGTCCTAGAGAGAATGGTAAGTCTTATATACTGTGTTATTTTAAACATTTCAGTGCTGATGTTCGTAAAAGTAAACTGAATTGTGCATAGTGGTGGTGGTAGGATATTCATATCCACCCGGATAGCGACCACCGTACACATGGTGTTAATACCTGTCATTTGCTTAGCGGCAGAAATATACATAGCGGTGATACCAACCCAGACGGACCCTCGCATACACATATATGTACATATACAATTAGCCATGTTGCACTTGCTCAGAGGTTGTGAAACAGGCGCTAAGTCTCATTCTTTTTCACCTCTTGAGTTCTAGTCTCCTCTATTACCCATATTTAAGAATTTAACATACAACATTATTTAACATTAGAATTTTTTATAAATAAAACCTTTGATCTTGATTTTAAAATGGATTTTCTAAGTTAATTACAACTGAATCCTTAATGCACGTAAAGAATATAACATAAGTATAAAAGAGGCAATAAGCCCCCGATCGACTTTTAACTCTGAGATTTATAAGCCATTTAAATAGCAAAATGCCTTTAGACATTTTTTAGACATCGTCACTTTGAAACATTAACTAAAGTTATTGTTATAAGAAAAAAGAAAGTTATGCGTAGTTTGATTATTGTGTGGATTGCACCGATTTAAGTTAAATGCTTAACGACAGATTTTGTTATTTTGACTACCTCGGTGGCGCAGTTGTATTCCGCACGTGGTACGACTGCTGTGCTGAGGTCTCGGATTCGTTCTCGGGTCGGGTAAAATTATATTGGGTTTTACTATCACAAAATGCTCAGTATCAGCCCGGAGTCTGGAATTGTGCCCGGTATGGCGATAAGCTCGCCCCCATCACATCATTAGACGGAAATACGCTCGGCGAAATGTGGGTGTAGGTACTGGTTACACCTCTGCATACCCCTTCGGGAAATACAGGCGTGAGTGCGTATGTATTATTTTGATAGTACTGTAAACAAATTATGGAGTCAAACAAATTAGTGCAATCTTACTTAAATACATAGATATAAATGTGTTTTACGGAGTTCGGAAGATATATAGAGTGCACTAAGTATAGAACAGGCAATAAAATTAATTTATATGTATAACCGTTTGTGAAAAATGATTATTTTTTCCTATTTATTGTTTCTTAGAAAACTTTTGTTTAAGTGATAAAATAGAATTAAAAAATACATAAATATTCCAACATTGCACGTTGCCATAATAAAACATATTTATTTCCCTTTATAAAATGTTTTAACGACTTTTTTATTTGTCACAATATTTTATATCTAAACTAATATTATAAAGGGGAAAGATTTGATTGTGCATTGAATAGGCTCTGAAACTACTGGACCAAAAAAATGAAATGATGAAAAAATATTTAACCATTAGAATCCTACGTTATACCTGATGAACATAGGCCACTTTTTATCCCACAAAAAGACATTCACGGGGGCGGAGCCGCGGGCGACAGCTAGTTAGAAATATTATTATTGTGATGGATATTCTAGTGTACATTAGGTCTACGATTTCGAACTTTCTTGCTTCGTATCGTTTTATAGAATAGCCCCTAGCAAAGTAATAACCATTATCACCTATCTGCCCTTAACTTATGGGGGATCCAAGGCTCGTACTTCAAACGACGAATCAAAGTGCTTCCACATTTGTGATATTCTGATCGACATTAATGTCTGGCTCTTTCACATACTTGCTTGGCTTAGAGTGGATGACCACTGTGACATGACACGGCAATGTTCGTTAATTTCAACGAGGTGTCAAAAAGGAGAGTTTCGTGACATTAATAAAAGAATATCATTAATAACACGGTCAGTTTCAGTAATTCTTACATTCATGAACGAATGAATGAAAGAATGAAATTAATCGTTGGCGTCTTAAACGTCGCTCAACATTACAACAAATTGGACGATTGGTTCACGTTGACCTATTGAACCCGTATAAAAAAGTTTGACCCCTTTGTTCGCCTGTGTGTGTATGTGTCTGTCTGTGGCATAGTAAGGCGATGAACAGAATGTTTTCAATAAGTTTACTTTTTTGTTTGAAAGACGGTTTAATCGGGATGAATTTTAGCTGAATAAAATCTGTTCAGTCGTTTAAGATGCACATGTATTTTTTATGGATACAAGAGTTTTTAACGGCTAGGTTAATTCATTGTATTATGTTGTTAATCTGCTTTGGCATTCCTATTATTATATTAGGTGGTGATTTACAAGGTGGTGGGTCCCTCGTATGCGAGAGGTGGTCTGGGTTGGTATCACCGCTTTGTCTATTTCTGCCGCCAAGCAACAGTGTGTAAGCACTGTAGTGTTTCGGTTTGAAGGACATTGAAGCCAGTGAAACTACTGGGCATTATGAGACTTAACATCTTATGTCTCAGGGTGACGAACGCAGTTAGTAATTCAAAGTACAGTGCGGTGTTGCTTCTGTTTATGGGCAGGCGCTTACCATCAGGCGAGCGCCTTGCTCGTCTCGTCATTGAATCAATAAAAAAAAGATTTATTATGATAGTATGGCGAGACGTCTAATGAGACATTGTCAATATTCTATTTTCAAATATACAATTATTCCCATACAACATTTTTAATTTTCAGCATGATAAGACCCTTAACTGTGAGGCATTAGTGTACCCTTAAGTTAGGTTCCTGAAAACGGACATACAGTTTTAAAATTTCGTCACTAACATTTTTATTTGTTAACATTAGTTTAGTTAACATAAACAAAATCTTTTTAGGGCACGTGGCAGCTGTCGTATGCAGTCATAAATTGGCTGATTTGGAGCTAGATGTACTGGTTATAGAACGTACTGCTCACCTGCAAGATGTCATGATGTACCAACTACAGTGTGCCATGGAGGAGAACTGTTTGAGCAAATCAGCTTATGAGGTAAAAAAAAATACTTATTAATTGTGTTTGTTCCTGCTTGGTCATCATAACATTTTTTATAATTTACGGATGCCTTCCCAGTTCCGGGAAAGAGGAATGGTTATACGGGACTCGCTGGCCTTTAGACCTTATAACAACAACTGGATAGAGCAGTCATAGCTCAGCGGGGAGTGGTATGTACTGACGAGACGAAAGCCGCAGGTTCAAAACCACTAAGAGCATACACCACTGACTTTTCTAAGTTACATGTGTCTTGGTGGATGGTTGGTGCTACATGGACCAGAGTATAAACGCTCCGGCATGGTGCCTTATCTGACAATGTGGGGTTAGCACATCATACTTATGTTACTAAAGAAATTTGGATTTTTACGACCATACTTTAACCCCCCTCCCCCCGGACCGGAGACGTCATGTCAGAAAAATTTACATCTTATCTTATGTATCGCAGTTCAGCGCCATGCAGTGCTTTGTAATTCAAAGTTCTGTGTGGTGATGCTTCTGTTTATGGACAGGCCTAACGCTTACCATCAGGCGAGCGCTTGGGTCGTCTCGTCATTCAATGAAATAAAACAAAATTGACATATACTATTACCCGACTTTGAAATAGATCTCTGGATCTTGATCACAACTCATATTTGCTGCCGGAGTATTATTTTTGGTTCTTTACTTGCTTGTTCGAGATATACAAATGCTTTTAAACATGCAGATGGCTTTTTACATTCCTTTAATTTTTATTCAAAACTCTAAAAACTCTGAAAAATAATTTGAACGTAACTCCTTTTCTAAATCATTACAATTTTGTCTGCAGATTCAAAAACACAATCCGAACTGGCCGTTTGAAACCCGTCGGCTCCTGCGTTTTACAGCTTCTTCATTGAACAAGGGCAATGCAGACTTTAGACCTTATCTACCCAAACATTTGTGGCAGTGGCATTTGTGTCATATGTGAGCAAAACATGTTTCCTCTATTTAATAGTAAAGTAAAGCGTACTTAGGTTATAAAACCACTGAGACCCTGAGTTCAAACCTCAGCTCCTAAAATCACAATTCGTGTTTGAGTTTTCTTTGCGAAAATCATAAATGAGTTACCCGTGATTGGAATTAATGTAGTATGGCAATAGAATCGCCCCCCATCATGTGAAGGAACTAAGCTCGGAGAACCATTGTTGCATCAGTGGCACCTCCTCCCTAACTTTGATTTGATTCATTCAGTTGGGGGACAAAGACAATTGAGCATTACCAAAGACACGCTGTCATTGTTGGTGTTAACAAAAATGCATGCCACCATCCTAGTTCTCATGACTTACAGTAAACTGGTTTTTTAACCAACAGGCACTACCACAGTATGGAAGTCTTTGCCACCTTCGATGTCTTAGATCAAACAGGACGAAGAGTTGCCGAGGGTCACAAAGCGTCATTCTGTCTAGAAGATAACACATGTCAACCCGGGATCGAGAAGAGATATTCCTGCAAGAATTATGGAGATCAAGGTTTTCTTACAAATTTAATGAGAAATGACTAAAAACTAAAAGGAGGAACATAAATAACATGATCCACTTTCAAACTAATTTATTTTACTCACAAATAACCAACTCGTGTCAGGATAACAAATTGTAGGCCTTACTTTAAATGCACTTATATACACACTTAGTATGAATAATTACGACAATATTACAACTACTGTAACAGTCAGCCAAGCAGAAGGCTGGCCATTATAATAACGACCACGACAATTACTAACTACTAAGGTCTTCACTGTGCGACGACGGAATGCGAACTGTGCTCTGTCAAGTCGTGCACCTCTTTTATACATAATTTTAGGTGTTACCCCATGATAATTTTATAAACACCATCTACACAGATTATAAAACTTTAAAACATTTAACAGTATATTAAATTTGACACAATCTTACGCGTTGCGGTCCAGTTAAACGACGGGTATTAGCGCGAGCCCGATCCACCAACGTATCGCAGCGCTCTATTTGTATTTATGGTGGGAACGTCTACAACTAGTACAGACGGATGGTCAGCTCCCGTTAGTGCAACCATTTCACCCTTAATCCCACTTTAGGTGGCCCTCTCAATCTCGTTTCGGATTGACCTGATTTTCCAGTATCCTTCTGAGAGGTAGTCTTTACCGTTGATGGTTTCGGCTGCAGCTCAGACAAGCATTTGGATCAATGTGGCGTTATTCTAGATTTGCACCTTTCCAACTTATACACTGCTGCCCAGCGATACCGCCCATTAATATTCCCGCCGCGTTAGGCCTCCCCTAAAATGTATCCCGGTTGGGCCAGCCCATTTAAGCTGTAAACAAAATAGATAGCACGACTCTAGTTCTTACACATTTTTTTTTATTTGCTTGAACCACGAAACGAACATAATAACATAGGTCGCTCGTCTGATGATTCCGATGCACATTCCCAAAAACAGAAGCAAGCAACACCACTTAGAAGTTTGAATTACAAAATACTGTATAGCAAGCACTTCCGGAATCATAACATCATCGAAAATCGCAATATTTTTACCCGAAAAATTCTCGATTTGTCAGTGAGCGATCGCTGCTTACCCCGCTTGAATAGAGTCCCATATTCACTGTAAAAAAATGTCTTGACCTGCCCTCGAGCACCGCGTTTCGGGGTCGGCCGTTATTTATAGGTTTGCGTTTTGGTTTTGCATGGCGAAGCTATTGAAATTTATGAGGGTTTAGCACTGCATTGAATTTGACAGCATTTTGAACCCCACCTGCTTCTTCTTTTATAAATGTGATGTTTGGATGTTTGTGAGTTTTTGAATTTGTGTGTTTGTTATTCAATCAAGGCTTAACGATTGAACGGTTTTGGATGATTTTTTCACACCTTTAGAAAGCCTTTGCTCGCGACTCTGCCCGCGTGATGTTTTTCCGGGATAAAAAGGAGTCTATGTGCTAACCCTGGTCATGGAATACGGGTGCCAAATTTCATAAAGGGTTCTACTCTTGCTTTGGCAGCACCTGGAACTTTTTTTATTTTTTAGTCATGAGACTTAAGATGTTAAGTCTCATATGGCCCATTAATTTAACTGGGCTTCATCATCCTTCAAACTGGAACACAACAGTGCTTACACACTGATGCTTGGCAGAAATAGACAAAGCCGTGGTACCTGCTAAAGAGAACTTACTCTGCGAATAGGGAAGAAGCATTTATACAGGCTGGAATGATTCTGGTGACCACCGATGAACTCATTGTTTGTCGGTGGTCGCTGGTTTTTTGGATTGCACTACGCTTACCATCAGGTGTATTGCAGCCACTTTGCCGTCAAATTAAAAAAACTTACCCAGACGGCCTCTCGCATACGGGAGATCTAGTAATATATGTACAGATAATCGTATATTTCAGGCATAACAGTCAACTGTTCCGACGTATACCAATACAACATAGATTGCCAGTGGGTCGACGTGACTGACGTCATGCCCGGAGATTACAGCTTCAAGGTACGTTTAATAGTCGTTGTAATTAACTGGATGTAAATACGCAATAACATTTCAATCCACATCAAGTAAATATTGATACATTGATTTGCAAAATTCATTAGATTGAAGTATGTAGGTGAAATTTTGTAGTATTTTGCAAACATCATAAATGAAACATTCCTTATGTACGATTATGCAAAATAAGATTTCTTTTTTATTTGATTGAATGACAAGACGAGCAAGTCACTCACCTGATGGTAAACGCCACGCCTGCCCATAAACAAAAGCAACACCACACAGAACTTTGAATTACAAAGCACTGCATGGCACTGAACTGTGCTCGTCACAGACATAATGCCCATTTCACTGGCTTCAATGTCCTTCAAACCGAAACACAACACACACGCTGTTGCTTAGCGGCAGGAATACACAAAGCTGTGGTACCAAGTCAGACGGCCTCTCGAATACGAGGGACTAACTTCAATGCAAATTCTTTCAATCCAGGTGGCAGTTAACCCACACTCCAGGGTCCCAGAGCAGAGCTATCACAATAATGCAGCGTCCTGCCAGCTTCGACTCACGAACTCCTACGCCTCAGTCTATGGATGCAAACTTGAAAGGCCTTAAATAGGGAATTAATTAGCCTATAACAAAATTAGTATTTATAAGTATTTTGTTAGTCTTTCTCTGTCATCGCGATTTATTAAAAGGCTAGAAAAAGATGAAAACAGTGTGTAAATAATTATTGCATAATAAAGTTTATAAGCAAGGCCAAATTGACCTACTTACGCAAACGGGAACCAACCCACAGCAAGATCAAATGGAGATAATGAATTTCTTTTGCTAAATTCATTAATTTAAATTGATTTATTTTTTAATTGATTGATTTATTAGGTTTAATTCAATTTTTTCGGCATTCGGCCTTTTAATAAACGGACAGCAGAATTCTTATTGTATGTTGAAATAAAACTGATTTAAACATGTCGCGGACTGTCCCGTGACCACGAAGACTGAGTATCTTTCGAAACGTCGCGTCGGGACCAAAATTAAATATAAGCCGCGATAAAATCCGTTTAAATTAGTTTTATTTCAATGTGTAATATTCGCGTAAACATATATAATCAATATGTTTATTATGGTTTCAATTTTTCATTGTTAATAAATAAAACAATAACTTGTTATAATTGTTTATTGGTACCCTTAAACGTACTATCACAATAGTGTCCTCGCAAAATTATGAAATACAGAACCGAGTCGGCCGACATTAATTTATACAAAATATTAGCTTAAACATTATCGTCTTTATTATCGACCTATTACAGTTATTAGAAACGTCACCTAAGATTATTTCGGTGCCCAGTAACGGAGCATTAAACTGGCTTTGAATGTTGAAAAAATCTAATCGAAAAATAAAATATATAAACACACATAGTCCTGACCCTAATAGGTCGACCTATATTGTGGGTATCAGAAACTACGAGGAACTTGTGATCCTACAAAACCAATACTTGAAACAAATATTTGTGGATAACACCGGCTACTCAAAAACTGCGCCACGGAGGCTGTAAATTATTTATTATTTAAGTACATAAGAAAAATAAAATAAGTGGCTTGGCAGATTTTAATACGAGATTAAGACTGGCTTGCACAACAATCCTTAATAAAATTGTATTTCGCTATTAAAATAATGTAATGTTTGTTTCTTAAACAACATTTTTGGTGGCCGAATTAAAGATTATCATGCAAGTCGGTCTTAGAGTCTCATTATAATTCAGAAACAACCAAATAAATCAAATATATTCATAACGATAATCTTATAACGTATAAATTAAAATAAAAATGATTTGTTATAATTACATTTTCATAAAATTAATCTTTAAGATATTACAATATCCACAAATCATAGAAAAACACACTTAATCATTGTTAAAATCTAAAGAAAATTAACAATTTTGAATTAAGAACGTCAAATTTGAAAATATAAAAAGGTATTTATTTCTTTATTATCCATGTCTAAATCGTGATAATAATTTATTTTTTGAAAATATGCAAATGAACATGTATTAAACTTCTTAACGACACGTAATGGGACTCGGTAGAGCCACGGAATAGATTAATAAACTATTCCGTGGGTAGAAGGAATAGAATGAACCATGAATCTCACTTTAAGTACTAAAAAAGGTCTGCCAGAGTTGATTAAAATTTAAACATGGCTATTTCTTTCCATTAAAATAACACAGTCTGTTAACCACGATATAGGTTAACCAACTTTGGGATCAGGACTACGTGTGACTTTTTTTCTTTGGACGTTTGCTGTAAGCCTGACGCTAGTCGATAATTGGATGTATTTTTATATTTGTTGTAGACAATCAAACAAATGCTACAATTAGCGTAGTTCTGTCATAGAATAAAAAATTGTATTAATTAGATAGTTGGTCGCTTGAGATGGTTTGGTCACGAGATGAGAAAACCGCAAGAGTACGTTGCTCGCAAATGCATGAGCCAGATCTTACCAGGGATACGATCCCGCGGATGAAGCACTGGTTTGACGTATTGGAGGGAGATATGAGAGCCAATGGTCACTACAGAGGATGCTCAATATTAGGTGAAGTGGAACCGTTAAAGCAGGAAGGCGGACCCTGGCACTAAAGAATAACGCCAGGCAGAAAAAGTAACTACCGCAGTAAGAGACGTCACTTAACTTTTTTTTTATCTTTATTTGTTTTGGGGTTTTTATCCACAAGGATATGTCAACCCCATTGTTTCACTTCATTTGAATTGCCATTAAGTGATTTCTTAGAATTTAATTATTTTTCTGAAAGAACAATTAAGATTATTCCTGTATTCAATAAAAGAGCATAAAGCGTTCTCTGGGTTCAGTAACAAAACTTCAGTAACTCAGTAACAGAACTAGCTGTGAGTGTGGTAATCAAATTATAAGAAATTACATGACAATTGACGTCATAATAAATGTCATGATCATGGATATTTTAAACTGTTTTAGTCGTTAATAAAGACAACATTATACTAAAGCAACCTACATTCTATATTTACAAATCATCTAAATGCTATACACCCATAATTGTATCCATAAATAAATAAACGTACCAATAGTACAGATCCAACCCACAGATAATATGAATCTTGCACGACATATGACAAGCCGTGTCACAGTATGTCAGTGTCGTTCGATACAATCTACACATGATATATTGCTTTTGGTTCATCTTACTATTTTTTTTATACGTAGCAACATTCTGTCAAATGACGAGTTACTTTTTAGAAGACAAAGACTTCAATGGATACGAGGATACGACGAGTTTTGGCGGGAATTCTGACAGTGCGGTTTTGATTTTAATTTATTTCAAAAACTAGTTTTAAAGTTGTGTTTGTTGTATAAAAGTGGTATGGATTTGTGCAATAAACATTGACGGTGATGAACAGTGAATGGAAACGTTGAAATAAGTGAATTAAGCATCGTACTGAAAGGAGTTAACACCAAAACTCCAACAAGACCTTGAAGATGTCCACATCGATATTTCATAGTTCTTGTGAAGACTTGATAAGAAATTATACTTGTCATTGGCGAAATGCATAATAATGCGAAGCCATGAATTAAAAAGAAGTGTTTAAAAGTAAAATTGTGTTACATATCGCAGGAGTTTGACAGCTGTCAGACAGAGAGCGGAAGAGTGGTTTCCTAGTTAAGAGTAAGCGCGATGGTAGTATTGAGTTACGGTCAATTGACCGTAACTTAGTGGCCAAAAAAGTGGCCAATTTTCTATGTACCACGCAGCCGGTATAGTAATATACATTGAAGTCATTGATAAAAGATCTTTATTTTGAAGCGACGAAAAAACCGGAAGAGGATAATATGTTGTTGAATATTTTGATGATTCTTTTTGTGTTGGATATTGATCAATATTGGTCTCATTTGTATGAAAAACTAAAACTTAAGCAGTTATACACCGATTTTGATGGTACTGATGATTTGATGATGACGATGGATGTGGAAATAGATTCCTTTTAAAAAGTCGCTCCTCAAATGATTTATCAAAAAATAACATATATTTCCCGTTTTTTCAATACACAACTAATTCTGATTATTTAGTTTCTTTTTGCAATATATAGCACTTATACAACAGCATTATCAAAAACGGATGATCATCCAAAATCTACTAAACCATAAAAAAACTTCACAATTGGTAACACTGTTATAACTACATTCAATAATGTTTTTTTTATATTGTCATTCAACTAGTATCCTAATTTTAAATTCAGTCTAAACTACATCATTCAGAGAGAAATAATTGAGCAAATCACCTGAAACCATGAATGCAATGGGCAACAATTGACTCGCAACATGTTGCTTAAAATATCACTCAATTGGCCGATGACGCTCTTTGTTATCAAATTCAACATAATCAGGCAACGTAGCACGCTTTTTTACAATGTTGCCGAACATATTGGGCAACATATAGCGCGCCATATTGTTGCCCAGTGCATGCATGGTTTAACTCTCTTCATTCCTTAATATAGAGACCATTTCATCCCTTCTTGAATTTGAGAAGGAGGATACTGGTCGTGAGATATACGACAATCCAAATGCCCGTGGAAATGAAACCAGAATAAACCGTGGGCACTGAGATGGACCATCCTCTTTGAAGCATTGATCGAAGGGACTCCGTCGATTTGGTCAGGGGCAGGATGTAGCTTATCCATTGGAGGAACATGTGCATGCCTGAAAAAAATGCAATTATTTAATTGGTCAGATTTTTGATTACCATATCTAGTCGATAGCTGGCCATATGGTAAGTGCTAGGTCTACGCATAAATATAAGAAATTCCACCCCTAAACTTTAATTACAAATTAAGTTGGATACTTGCGCTCATCATCCTGAGACCCAAAATGTGAAGTCTCGTGAGCCAACGATGTAACTGGATTCAATGTCCTTCAAATGGGACCACAACAGTACTCACACAATGTTGTTTGATGGGAACCTACCCAGATGGACTCTGGCTTATACGTGACCTAGCATCTAGTGGGTAATAGGAGCAGAACGAATGAATAAGTTACAGGAAAGGCCGAACGGGTGGGGAATGTAAATACAATAAACTCTCATTTGAAATAATGTGAGCGAAATAAAAAAGTACAAACATACCTTCAACTGGCCAGATAATACCGCACAACAACACCATGGGTAAAAATGATCCGAGAGCTAAGTACGTGGCTGTTCTGTCTGTGTCGCAGATACACGAAACGACGAAACCTGCAAAA
The DNA here is from genome assembly GCA_949126905.1 of Amorpha juglandis. Classification (NCBI taxonomy): domain Eukaryota; kingdom Metazoa; phylum Arthropoda; class Insecta; order Lepidoptera; family Sphingidae; genus Amorpha; species Amorpha juglandis. The sequence goes on along the minus strand of OX421373.1, from coordinate 14,765,722 downwards.
AATATATACCGTAATATTATTATTTGATTGAATGACGAGACGAGCAAGGCGCTCGCCTGATGGTAAATGCCACACCTGCCCATAAACAGAAGCAAAGAATTTTGAATTACAAAGCACTGCATGGCACTGACATGCGCTCGTCACCCTGAGACATAGGATATTAAATCTCATAATGCCCAGTAATTTCACTGGCATCAATGTCCTTCAAACCGAAACACAACAGATCGATTTTTGATCTAATCCCATTGCAGTCATAAAATATAATGAGAGTGTTCTTAGGTGGTGCTTAACTCTAACTAAGAGGTGACTTGCTGGCTCCGTGGCCAACCTTCAGCTATACAAAAATATTTTCAAATATAGACTACTTAAAGATATAGACTGAGCTCAAGCTAGTTAAACATCACATTTAATTCAAGAACCTGTATCTGATGTAATCTAAATTGAAAACAAAGAACCACAAACTTACCAAAGGTCATTCCACAGAGCCCAGTGATGAGAGTCAGGAAGGTGACCCAGCCGAGAGGTCCTCTCATCGTGAGACCGAAGAATACGAACCCGATGATCAGAACAATGACGGACTGCGCAATCATCACCAGCATTTGTACCGTCACGTGGGAGAATAGAATCTCTGTACCTGGTGACAATTATATTGATTTATATTAGAATGATTCCATAGACGGCTGAGTTTCTTGGTGCTTCTTCTCAGATCAGTGGGCATTTCCGAAGCACCGGCGACATTTCAATGACATTTATTTATTTTTGACATGTAAAAAAGCCCTTTGTGGCCTACTTGCAAAATAAATGTTTTGATTTTATAAATTACGAGAAAAACTTAATTAGCTTTGTCGAAGTAATTTAGATCGGTGATATAAAAAACAAAACGAGTTATGACAATAAATAAGTAACTACAGTTTGAATATACCTTAATAACAAAAAGGATTAAATAATATTAGATACATGAGATAATAAAATGGAAGTTACCTGTAATTCCAGACACCAAAGATCTCTCAAGTATGCCTTCGTTTCGTTCGGCTAACATGGAGCCAGAAGTCAAAGCGACAGCCAGGAAGAATATAATTCTGAAATGTAAATAACAATAAACTTCAAGGGCCCAAATCCTCCTGCCCTTCCTAATCCCTACTCCTTTTCGTATTTCCTTGGTTCTTCTGCTATTCTGGGTGTTGGAGGATCACTTGCCATCAGGTGACAAATTTACTGTTTGCCGACCACTGCTATAAAAAAAATCTATCACGTTTTCTAACTGCTTAGTACAAGGTTATTCAATATCAGCCTATCATAATTTTGAATACAAACTCGAGTAGAAACTAATCTTCTTAAAATGGATGTGTTTAAAAATTGGTTAACGTTAATGTACAGCACAAAAATAAAATCATTACCTAATAAAACCATTTTTATTAACTATCAAATATTTTCAAGATCAAGTTCTAGCTCGTAATATGGCCGTGTCAATTGTAAAAGAAGACGGAATGACTATAAATATTCTATTAGAATGTCGAGATTCTTATAGAATATGTATGAAAGCCACCAACTTTATGCCGGCGAATATACGACCATTATTTTGTATATACTTAGCTTTGTACGAAGTTTTTTTGCAAAGAATAATATTTTATAAGTTCGGAATGTATGTAAATGTAGCCTGTAAGATCTTTTGTACAAATTGCCTGAAGGCCATAAACGGATAATGCTTTATTTACACCTAACCGTGGCAGGGTATTGCCGTAGCGGCGTGTATTTTGGCGGGTTTAACATATGCGACTCGAGAAAATTTTGTCGTGAAATAATTACTTATACTTTCCTTATGTTTATCGAAGCTAACATAGTTGCACATAAGACTCAACTCTTATTTCAAAGAGATTAAAGTAAAGAAAATAGTATATTTTACTTCTCTGAGGTATTTTGTCTATAAACCCTAATATAATATCGCAATTATGCTTATCGAATATTGTCACTTTTATCTCAGAGTTTTGGCGTCACTAGTTGTCTCGGTCAGTCGCAAGATATCTCGTCGGCTCATCTTAGCCCCCCAGCACACTTAACATAGCGCCTTGAGATAATTTTTACGGCTCGTTTTCTCGTGATATCTCTACATGTCTAACATACCGGTCCGGTATTCACACTACAAGAAAATGTTGTCGTTTCCTTTTTTCATATTTTCTACATATCTCTATTACTCTCTACGTAGTACACATTAGGGTACAAACTAGATATTAGTCGATATTGATAAAATTTTCTCTCTAACGCACGGAATATCTTATGGGCTTATGCTACGCGGTCAGTACGTCAAATTTTACATAAATATTCCATTTTATAAAGAACCCAGTTTATATTGGCATTTTTTATTATGTCTACTGTATTTCAATTTTCAATAGAGACAATGTCTGCGTGGGCTTATCACTTCTTTCTGCTTGGCGTTGTCCCGACTATTAAAGCGGACTCTGGCGCATGCCAAAGTGCTATAGATGATTGTTTTTTTAATTCGAAAGAACATTAGTATTATTAAGAGTATTATTAACGAGTAAGTTACTTCTATTCAAATTTCAAAAAGATATTGCACCGTTAATGAGGTGAAATCTGGAATTAACCTAAAATTTCGCCAGATATGTCCGATTTTGAAGAATATTTCACCAAAAGTAGTAAAATAAGTTATTTTAATAAAATATAATAAAACACTTACGTAAGAATCACGCCCGGCCCTGCGAAGTCTGTGAAATTAGGCACGTCCAATCCGTAAATGGGTTTGTTGAACTGAAAACCGAAGAAAAGCCTAGTGAAGTTAATTTTCGCAACACTGCGCTGTCAATCTTACGTTCATGATCTGAATAAACAAAATATTCTAAGTCCCGCGTAAACAACGTTAATATAAAATTATTCGAGGATTCTTCAACAGTTGAATAATTAGTGCCCATTTAAAATTCATAAGCTCACGCCTTTACCCTCCAAGGAGTAGGCTGAGGTGAGACTAGTGCACTTATGGTTTCTCGAGTTTATTTCTGTTTATTGTTTTTGAGTGGTAGAGCCACGCTGTAGACAGTTTTGTCTACAGCACGAATGGGTTGGCTCAACCGGGTCGTTACCACTGTCTCACAGAAAACCAACGTAAAGTAGCGGCTTGCTGCGTTTCATACGGTGAGTGAGATATCCGGAAGCCCAAATCCCTTCCCCTTCCTAATCCCTAATTATCCCTTTCCTTTAAGGTCGGCAACGCGCCCATAATCCTTATGGTGGTGGGCGTACATGAGCGGTGGAGATCACTTACCATCTGGTGACCCACTTGCTCGTTTGCCGGCCTATGCTATAAAAAAAAGGAGAAGAGAGAGATGGAGAAAACAAATACCAGTTTCGAGCAACTTCTGTCTAATTTTTCAAATTGCTAAACTGAAAGGCATATTGTTATTGTACGCTGATATTAGACTAAAATATGTTGTTACCAAGACTCCCAGACCATTAGACGTAAATCTCTCAGGCTAAAGCCAGATCGAGGCGATCCCAGATAAACTTCGTGCGCTATATCGCCTGAAAATTTTTCTCCCTTCTAAGACCAAGACTTTGCTTGTGCAATCCCTTATCCTTCCGATAATCGATTATGGTGATGTGTGCTATTTTGATCTGAATGCAGATCATCTTAACAAATTTGACCGTCTTCTCAATAACTGCATTCGATTTATCTATAATCTTCGTAAATATGATCATGTTTCTTCCTATCGCACGCAGTTAAAATGGCTACCAATTCGCCAACGCCGCTCTTTGCGAGCACTTACAACTCTTTTCTCGCTACTTACATCCCCCACTCCACCTTCTTATTTATCTTCTCACTTTACTTACCTTTCTGATAGCCATGACAGGAATCTTCGCTCATCTAACAATCTTCTACTTAAATGTCCCCCTCATACCTCTGACTTCACTCACTCTTCTTTCCCTATTCAGTCTATACTTCTCTGGAACTCACTCCCACTCGAAATCAGGTTGTGCACTACACGATTGGCTTTTAAAGCAAGAGTTCGTCAACTATTGTTGGACGGAGTGGAATTATCACATTAGTTTATATTATATATTGTATATGTATTATATATTGTATGTATTATACATATATTATGTTATTATATATAATATATATAAATATTATACCTAAGTAAATATTAATATATTTTAATTCGGTACTTTAATGTGCATGTAATATTTGTATATTATAGTATCTTCTTCTTCATCTTTTTTTTGCACCTACTTTGTACATCTCTGCATTACCCTAAGGTTGACTGGGAGATAATGCCTTTGGCATTAAGTCCGCCTTTATACAGTGTATATAAAGTGTAAAATAAATAAATAAATAAAGCCACTCAAAGTCACGATAACAGCCTATAGTCTAGTGTTCGTTTAGATAAAAAAACGGCCTGCGTCGCCCGGCGCTCGCACCTTTGTGATATGTCACCCACATATTCGTTCGTCTTACTTTATAAGCTTTGCTGCCTGATACATTACTGTCACAATGATTTATTTTTACAGTGTATTTAATTCAAAGACAATGCCACATTTACGTGTTATTCAATTTACCAAAAGATGAAGCCTAATGATGCGATTAAAATGATATCCACTCCAGGTATCTTTAAGAGGTTTAATTAAAAAAAAAATATCTAACTGGCAACCGTTGGCTATCTCGTTCATACTCGCTCACTTAGGTACTCTCTGTCTCTCTTTCTGACTTATCCCTAAGTATACGTCATATAATCCGGCCTCACTTTAGAGAACTTTAAACGCCATTTTACGTGTCTTTTAAATGCGTATATTTTAACAAGACAAAAATAATAACACCGTTTCCCCTTTTATTATTATATTGTCAGGTGGTATTATGGTATTGGTGTATGGTGGTATTATGATTTAAGACCACCTTAATATTTGAATAAGCACTGATACATAGTTCTGATGAATTTTAGACATATCTACATACTTAAATAGGAAGAGGGATCGCGAGAGCGTGATGTTGCGGTCTGGGAGGGGAAGTTTTTGGGCACGCACAAATAATATTTAATTATATTCTCATATTATTTATTATTCTTATGCCCAGACCTAACGCAAAGATGTTCAAATCTATTTTGAAACTATACAGAATCTAACGCACATTTAGTTTATTGCTCAACAATTAGTCCAGTCTCAGACACACTATCCCAAATAATTCACATACACCAATCACAAGGCATAAAGTGATACGAAATGACACATAATATGATATAAAAAATCCATATTTTTCTTCTTCTTTCTTTCTTCAACCAATCCATGTTAATTCTAATAGATAAAGTAACAAATAATTAGCTGAACTCGATTCAATACGACGCCAATAGTTTATCGAGCTCCTTTTTTCAATAGAACTAGCTACTATCGGTAGAACAAATAATTCAAAGTGACTCACGTGTACTGGAATCGACATGATCCTTTTAGGAAGATCGCATTTCTCAGCCAAATGCTCCGCCGCGTCCATGAATGCCAGCTGGATGTCACGATTCAGCATCCATTCCACTTGCTTATCTGTTAACAATATTAATATCAGTTATAATCTATTCATTCAAATCTATTAATAGTATTGTAAGGTATACATTTTTAGTAGCCGGTGCGATCAGCGTGCTATGGAGCGAGCAATGCTTGGAATTTTTTTGGTGTATAGAATCCGAAATGAAGTCATACGCCAGAAAACCAAAGTCATCGATATTGCTCGCAAAATTAGCACGCTGAAGTGGAAGTGGGCCGGTCATGTCTGCAGACGGACAGATGGTCGGTGGAGCAGATAGTTGCTGGAGTGGAGACCACGCTTAGGAAAACGTAGTGTGCCCGGCTACACGGTGAATCAACAACTTGCAAAAAATGGCAGGTAGCGGATGGATGAAGGTTGCCCAAGACCGGGATGGTTGGTGCTCACTTGGGGAGGCTTACGTCCAACAGTGGACGGCAATAAGCTGAGATGATGATGAATCGGTGCGGACGGTGTTTATATAATTATCGTCGGGTAGACACTGCAGAGGCTCTACTACTCAAACTACAATAGACAGTACTCATTAGGCAGTATGTACTTATGTACTCATTTCAAAAGGTTTATTTTTATATTTTTAAATTAACATTTGTAAAAATAAAACATTTAAAAATATAAAAAATATCACCCTTGGTGTGATCTAGGATCCAAGCCACCGGTGGTTAGGACCCCAGTGTGAGGAACTTGCTCACAATGCGTGCCGTATCCAATAACACTGCTTTCTGAATCTGGCTCTTGACCCAACAGTTCCAGCGGGTTGTTACCACTGCCTCAAAGAAAACCGACTTAAAGAGCGGTTTCTAGTGCGTTTCGTACTGTGAGCAAGATATGCAGAGGACAAAATCCTCCTCAAATTTATTTACTTGTTGTTCTTTGTCTATTATTTTCTTTTTTATGTGTGTGTCTACAATAAAGAGTTATCTATCTATCTCCTCCCCTTCCTAATCCCTTAATTTACCCTTTTCTCTAAGGTTGGCAACGCGCCCATGATTCTTCTGGTATGGGCGTATATGAGCGGTGGAAATAACTTACCATCAGGTGACCCACTTGCTCGTTTGCCGCCCTATGCTATAAAAAACCAGTGACCGACAAAATGTCGCTTAACAACATTACAATGTCAATATCAAATACAGTTTTGACCGAACTGCACTTACCATCAGGTGCAGAGTTTTCACTTTGTCGGGCCAAGACAATAAAAAATAATCGCGAAAACTCGCACTACGGCCACGAAAATCTTTATACAAAGCAATCGTCATTGAAACGATTCAAGTTAGGCTTAATTTTAACGAGGAAAAGTTTCTCGGAACATTTTAAATGGGTTGTTATTTGTTAGTCTTTGTGCGCATTTCTGATGGAACGTTAAAGGTGTCGGCGCACTTCCGTGTTATTTCGCCACACCGAGAGCCATACGCTGTCACACATCTAGATACGATAATGTATCGGCTGTCGTAACATACACTGTGTCATTTTGAAGTGTCTTGAAACAAAAACTGTTAAAACTGTAATTTTTGAAGTGAAACTTCTTTAGAATCGTTGTGATTTTAAAGTCGATGAAACGAAAATGTGTCATGACAAAGACAAACATATTCATAAATAGGATTTAGCGTGCTAGAGATTGAGATAGATTGGAAGTATGCTATAACGTGTCTTTGGGTACAACGAAGCATTTGGAGACACTAACATGTACCCGTACAGCTATATAAAGAACAGTTACAAATTGCCACTAAACACCAAATGCACGCTAGTATATATTCCCAGTTTCAGAATGCAAGATGGGGCAGACAGAAATGAGATTTCTGCTTCCAAAATGGACTTTTGGCGTCTACGTGTCTTCACCGCAACCGCAATAGCATTGGCAAGCAACAAGAACCATCAAATGCCTTTCATATGTATGAAGATTCCTTTTATACTTTTGAGTGTTTTTAGTATATCACAAAAAAAGGAAATAAGAAGAAAGGAAAGTCATTATGATTCTAATATTGAGTGCTAATTTCTTATTTTTATTTATTTGTTCGACATCTGCCCGTTGGCTCTACCTCTATGGAAAGCCATCGTAAGATGTATGTATGTATTCTTTTATAGCATAGATAGAATAGCAGCGTTTGGTATATGGACTGTCGAAAGTCGCAGGTTCGAAACCAGCCCCAAGAGCATACACCACTGACTTTTTAGTTACGTGTATATTAATTGTTAATTATCGTTTGCTTTAACGGTGAAGGAAACATTGTGAGGAAACCTGCATACCTGAGAACTCGTTAAGATTTTTCGAAGGTATTAGAATTCTGCCAACCCGCATTAGGCCAGCGTGGTAGACTAAGGCCTAGTCCCTCTCATTCAGTAGAGGAGGCACGGGCCTCCCCTATTTGATTAATTGGGACGTATATAATACAGGGCTAGTAAAAAAAATAGATAGTACGCGCACTACCGTGGCTGATCCTGGAACGCTATTCACACAAGGCGTGTGGGTCACTATGGCAGGTTTTAACACCATGTGTACGGTGGTCGCTATCCGGGCGGACATGAATATCCTACCACCAGCTAACGTTGTATAAATCACAATTTTTTTTTTGTTTTATTTTTTAAACCCCTATTTTACACCCTTTACATTTGCTAAGCTCTTAACACGTGCCGAGTTTTTATCGTGTTATTTCAAATTAATTCCGGGACGAGAAGCAAATCATTAATATTCCTGTAGCCATCCATATAAAAATGAACTCTAATACTTTACAATAAAGTTGAAAGTGTGTAAATTATCACGTAAAAATAAAGGAATACAATCATTTCGATCAGTACGTGGCTGAAATCTAATTTGTATGGAAATTATACGAGTCTTCTGTGAAACAGTCAATGTAAAGGAACGAATCTAGACCTTTAATTAAATGAGTTTATGTGGATATTATATATACAAGGAAATATTGTAGGATTCCTGTATTTCAGATGGCAATGTTTTTAAGAGGAAATTGGACTCATATTTTTGTATTTTTCGTCCTCTTCAATTATATCTTAAACCAGAGACCACCCTCAGAGTAAACACTATCGAATAACATTTTTTCTATTTTATTTGATTTAATGACGAGACAAGCAAGGCGCTCGCCTGATGGTAAGCAGTGAAGCCGGTGAAATTACTGGGGATTATGAGACTTAATATCTTATGTCTCGGGGTGACGAGCGCAGTTCAGTGCCTTTGTAATTCAAAGTTCTGTGTGGTGTTGCTTCTGTTTATGGGCAGGCGTAGTTTACCATCAGGCGAGCGACTTGCTTGTCTCGTCATTCATACAAAAATAACATACCAGTTTCGTCCATATGCGCTTCCATATCCGAGTTCTTGATTGTATAGTAATCGGCACGCCTAGAGTCTATAATCCTTTCCTGAAGGCACGTGGAGTAGTTAGCAGGAAATACCAGGACCACGCGAGCCTTCCCATGAGACGCGTCGTACATCGCCGCTTCTTTAGTGGGATAGTGTATCTGAAACCAAACAAAAATAGTAATCATAGTCACCTCATTGGCAAGGTACTAAGGCTGAGAGTGGACCTGGGTACAATTACTAGGTCGGGAAATCACAATTTGTGTTTGGGTTTACGATTTGAAAGATCACAAAGTTGCTCGATATTTGAATTTGTGCCAGAAATGGCGATAAACTCAGCCCCTGTCGTATCATGGGACAGAAATGTTATTATGGAACCTTGGATGCACTGGCTGCATTATACACAGATTTCCTGAACTTTTCTTTCCATTCCATTTCCTTTAATCTGAAATGACAATTTTCATTAGCACAACCGAGGTAATTCGTAAGTTGCAGAACAAAAAACTATAAAACAAATATACGCGTCGAATTTAAAAACTCTTTTTTTCGTCGGTTATAAATATTATAAATTTATCTTGCAATTAATAAAACTAAAACTTGTCGAATCAAACAAATTAAAACAATTCCCCTTGTGTTATTCATTAGACCGTTCATTTACATTCGAAAACATTGTTATTTTTGGATTTATAACATGAATAACTGATGAGATTCTGTCTATTTAAACAATTTTAGCTAACTTTCAGTCACGCGTATGCAGGTTGAATGATTAAATATAGCAACGGTCATAGATTTTACAAAATATATTGAGAAGCCTAAACACCCAGTCACGCAAATAGTCCTGACCCCACATTATGTTAACCTGTATCGTGGGTATTAAAACTACGAGGGACTTGCGGCCCCTCAATACCTAGACCCGCAAGAAATATTTGTAAACCACACTAATAATATGTCTCGGCACGGGGATCGGACCCACGGTTAGACGCAGCGGGCTCCCAATTCAGGAGTTTATAACATTAACAGTTCGGTTATTAAACATTAATCTGCATCTACACTAATATTAAAAAGAGGAAAGATTTTTATTTTTGTATGTAACGAATAATCTTAAAAACTACTGGACCGATTTGAAAAATTCTTTCACTATTAGAATCCTACATTATCCCTGATGAACATTGACAAATTTTTATCCCGGAAAAAGCAGAGCACGCGGGCGGAGCCGCGAGGAAAAGTTAGTAATATATAATAGGATTAGCTACACTTACCAAGTTATTCTGCCGTTTCGATAGATAGTTCAAATATATACAGCTGAAGCTGGTCAGGTTCCAGTCGTAAGTCTGCGGGTCTTGAGGGCAGGTATCGTTGTATGGACACAACGGGTCAGTGCTATTGTGCTCGTAGTTGACCACCGCGATGGGGAGGCCAACAGGGTAGTGGCCGATGGCGAGACAGAAGAACACCATTTGGGAAACAGGGAGACCCATGATGAACGCTATGACGCTAAAATAGAATAATTAAAGATATATTTAGACTTGCTAGGATACCTGATACAATTTGTATGTGACTGTATAAGGACCACCAAACAGATGGTAAATGACTAGCCGTTCAGGCAAGTCGTGTTACAAGGTCAATCATTTATCCAGTTGCTTCAAACCGGCATGACGACATACGCAATGCCTCTTAACAGAGACATTATATTTAGAATGCACTTATCAACTCTAGTCACTTTGCCATGCCAGAATATAAAAAAAGACATTTCTTTATAGACAAGATAAACGAGAAAGTGGATTCTGAAGATAAGTAATCATCTCCGGAGATGAGCCTCACAATACCAGTAGAATTATGCGTTAACTAAATTATGATGGAAAACTGCACATTAGTTTCTTTAGAGACCATTTTTTGGTATACCACTCTACCGCCTTTAAAAGAACTAATGTGAAATTGTGCCTGGTTAACCCACACATGCTGTACGTACTGACTATAGCCAAGTCTACAGCTTTGTTATATCTAATATGTCTGATTTCAAAGATTATTTTAATTACAGTAGTTTAAAAAACCTTGAAACAACTTAGTTACACCGTCACGTCGACCTACTTATTACGAAATAAGGAAAATATAATCAAGTCTTTATAAGAAATAGGTAATTACGATAATTGTATCAATTATAAGGACATAGATGTAGTACAAACGCAAATTCAATTATTTCTAAGTTATAATCTCATTTGTATAAGAAACGAGAAAGTAATTAAACTAGACATCGTTACCAAATACCAAATATGGTATCTAGATTATATTGTCATAATTTAGTTACTAAAATATTCTGCTCAACACAGACTCACCAGTAAACCGAATTTTACATAATTGTGAGGATTGACAAATACACTAAAACAAAATTTACCCGAAATTCCTGAACAGACTCCAGAAATTCTTCCAAATGAGCGCTTTCATGTGATGCCATTTCATCGGCTTTATAGTTTCCACGAAGGACCTCGTCGGCTTCTCTTCTGGTGGGAGTGCTTCTACTGGCATCGGGACATCTGGAGTCACCACTACTCTGCCTTTACTGCTCATTGAAACGTTATCTCCAAATTCACCCGAAATTTCTCCTATTTCGGCTTCCTCTAAATCTATTGCTGACGGGTCCTGAAAAAGTATAAATTCTTAAATATTGCAACCAATTTTATTCAAATTGTATGTACTGGTGTCAAATTAAGCGCTATATACTTTACTAAGTGATTACTAAAGTAGATTTTCAATAAATAACCTTGCGTTAAAATTAATTGAATTAGAAATGAAACTTGATATAGGAATTCTACACTTATATATGAATTCTATAGTGCTTAATTCTCGCGGTTTATTATGAGTCATTTGATATAAGTGGTCCAAGACCGCAGATTGCAATATTATACTACACATTTTCAACGTAGAAATATAAAACCTTGTCAGTATACATTTTATATTACAGAATAATTTTGAATATTTTTTGTACTGAATCATTTAAAATTGAAATTAAAATTAATTAAATCCTATTCATCAGCCTTTTCACGCAATTGTTGATAATATGAGCACGAATTAGGATTATCATCTCTTTTTTATAATTTTCTTATTATTTAATTGAATGACGTAACGAGCAGGTTGCTTGCCTGATGCTGAACGCAACGCTTGCTCATAAACCGAAACAATACCACACAGGACTTTGAATCACAAAGCCAGGATGGCACTGGACTGTGCTCGCCACACCGAGACATATAATGTTATCTGATAATGCCAAGTCATTTCACTGGCTTCAGTGTCCTTCAAACCGAACCATAACAGTGCTTACACACTGATCTTACATCGTTGCTACCAATCCAGACGGCCTTTCGAATACGAGGGACCTATCACAACAGTACCATAAAGTTTTTCTATAGATATAAATTATGATAAAATCATTGAAATAAAACTAATTTAAACTGATTTTATCGCGGTTTTTTATTTTAATTTTGGTCCGGACGTTTCGAAAGCTTTTCAGCCTTCGTGGTCACGGGGTGACTGGACTGACTCCAATCTCTCCGTTTAAATTAGTTTTATTTCAATGAGTACCATTCGTGTAAACGTAACAAATACTTATGATAAAATCGCCATCAATATTTCATGGTCACTACATCAACTTACCGGCATCGAAGGAAGTTCAACCTTTTCAATCACACCAGCAAGGATACTCGATCTTCTCCGCTTGCCCAAGTTTTGAATAACTGATAACTTTAGAAACACTTCTTCAAGACTTTCCGCGTTGTATCTACGGATCAGCTCACTTGGAGCTTCTTCAGCCAGGAATCTACCTCCACGCATAAGACCAATCTGAAAGACAAAGTCAATAAATTAACTGATAGTCTTCGTGGCGGAGTAGGGGAATTATTAGCTGTTATACGAGGCCGCAAGTTTGATCCAGATAAATGATTGTGTGATTTGCAAAATTCGCTTCGGGTCAGGGTTTAGCGGCGAGTCCGTCCTAGTTTCTGATAGCCACGACACAAGACTTTTATCTTATTGTGGGGTTAGGAATATGTGTGTATGTAAATAAGTAATTTATTTATTTTTTAATCTTAAGCATTCTAGCTTCTATTCAATAATTTTCCATGATAATTTCTCAGGGATAGAAACAATAAGGAAATAGAAATAATAAACTAGGTGGACAAGGATAATTCCTCATTTATAACATAATTTACTCAACTTTAAGTATGATTCTTGAAAGAACGTAAATATGATTTACTTGAACAATATAATTCTATATTATAATATATTACAACAAAAATCAAGTTAACAAACTTTGTTTTCAATATTCTTTTGCATTAAAAAATATCTTTTCCAGATATAGAATGCTGAGAATTCTCAGCAAAACATAAGTCCAGAATAATACTCAACTTAAGCGGTGTTATTACAGACGGTATTCTAACTTTAACCTAGGTTTATATTGGCTAGTTTATATGATTTACTATAGTTTCTATACTAATTGTTAGTCACCTAGTTTAAAGTTTTTTTTAGCATAGGCCCGGTGGATGAAATGGACTGTGGTCTCATACCATAAGGTGACCAATTGTCCATTTGCGGGTCTATGCTACAAAAAAAATAAGAACTCTATATCGGTAAGCAAATACAATAATGGATGGTACATTTCACTTCAGCGTCCAGAATCTCAAGAGAAACTTTCTTACGATATAAAATATTCAGTATTAGCAAGAACTTCGTGCGGTCAGTTCAGCTTTTGTTTCGGATACTGTGTCAATACTTCGAGCAATAGGTACTTATACTGTATTATTATATTAATTAATATTATTAAATAGTCATAGCATCTTCCTCCACCTGCCCTTCATCCCACTAGCAGTGTGGTCGGCAGAATATGCGTTTTAAGACATTTTACGGAAAGATTTGGCTTGTATATTTACGACCGGCCGCCTGACTGACCACTACCTCTCTGAAGAGAAAACACATAAAGAAAGAACCGATCCATTGATGCTTTAAACATGATTTAGATTTACCACATGTTGTAGAAAGATACGGTTTGTAGTTTTGACGACCGGCCGCCTGACTGAAGTCAACCTCTCTGAGAAGAAAACACATCCAGATCCAAAACAAATATTTGTGGATCACACAAACATTGTATCATTGCGAAACCTGCGGCCTCTCACAGCCAGCTACTCACCCACCTCACCACGGAGTCATAAAAAACTATAGTGTAATAAGTAATACAAAACTCACAATATCAGCCTGTTTAGTTTCGTCTATGTAATGCGTAGTAATGATGACTGTCGTTCGGCCTCCCCTCGTGATCTCCACCAGATGGTCCCAGATGCTGGAACAATATCGCACTAGTTAGACAGTACATTGTATATTATATTTTTTTTACTAGCCCTGTATTATACATGTCCCACTGCTGGGCACGGGCCTCCTCTACTGAATGAGAGGGGTTAGGCCTTAGTCCACCACGCTGGCCTAATGCGGGTTGACAGACTTCACATACCTTCGAAAAATCTTATCGAGTTCTCAGGTATGCAGGTTTCCTCACGATGTGTCCTTCACCTTTAAAGCAAGCGATAATTAACAATGAATATACACGTAACTTAGAAAAGTCAGAGGTATATGCTCTTGGGGCTGGGTTTGAACCTGCGACTTTCGTCTCGACAGGGAATATTTAGCATGTGTAAATATTAAATACGGAAGTTGTAATATCGATGGATTCCGCAATTGTATCCTGAAAGATATTTACATTAACATCGTTTGAGATTAGTTGGGCTTCTAGCAACTAACTTAGGTATGTATTTCTTTAATAACTTTTTCACGCGGATTCGCCCACGTAAATAATAATAATAAAAAATAAATAACACCCAACAGTCACACACATAGCCCTGACCCCACAGTAAGATTCGAGTCTTGTGTCGTGGGTATCAGGAACTACGAGAGACTTTTGGTCTCACAACACCCAGACTCCAAAACAAATATTTGTGGATCAAACAAAAAATTTGTCTCGGTGCGGGGATCGAGCCCGCGGCCTCTCGCTTCACAGTCCGCTGCGCCACGGAGGCTGTCGATATATTTTCCCAAGACAAAAGTATCTTATGCCCTAATACAAGTGATGGCCAAATTCGAAAGGAACTTATTTCAGCCGGACCATCAAGCTGTATAATATTATAATAGTTTGACGGCAAGCGTGTCCCTTCCTGCTTACAATATAGGATCCTTTAACGCAGTATGAAGAGGCAATTAAGTAGGCCGACATAAATCCGTTTACTGATAGAATCTTCGTCTAACATTTTTTTTTTATTTTTTTTATTGCCTTGTTAGGCAGACGAGCAAGCGGCCCACCTGATGGTAAGCGGTCACCGCCGCTCATGGACATCGGCAATGCCATTGGACGACACTATTCTTGGATTGCGTTGCACTAAACATCGAGTTAAGCGTTGTCACTTTGCCAAGACAGGATAGAAAAAAAATCAAAGTTTCACATTTCAAATACTAGTAGGAATTAGTATTTTTTTTATTAATTTTTATTGAGTAACCTACGTTCAAACAAAAATAATCAGAATAATATTATTATAGACTATAATAATATTAAACTAAAATGATAGTACATATATGGCATTAATTATTACTGAACAGTCAATGTCCTAGGCATTGTAAATAAGTTTTTAACTATAAATATAACACTTTAAACTTTATATTTCAAGATTTTGATCCATCATTAATTAAGATTTATGTTCTTCAGTTTTATAAGACGTATTTATTATTCCCTTTGAAATTCGTTTACATCAAAAAATAAAACTTAAATATCTTTCAAAGTATAAATATGGCTTACTCTACACGCCTTCTTAAATAATAAAAGATACAAATATTACATGCCGTTTCACAAAATTAGACTACGATTTAACGAAATACAAAATATAATATGCATACACCCAACAGTTCCATACATAGTCCTGACCCCACAGTAAAATACAAGTCTTGTGTCGTGGGTATCAGGAACTACGAGAGACGTCGGTCTCACAACGCCCAGACTCCGAAACAAATATATGTGGATCACACAAACATTTGTCTCGGTGCGGGGATCAAACCCGCGGCCTCTCGGTTCACAGCCGACTATTCGCCCGCTGCGCCACGGAGGCTGTCAAAATAAATAAATAAAAAGCATTAAAACTATCCCAACCTCTCATGAGAGTTTATTTCAAGTAACGTCATTCTTCGTACCGGTAAATACTCTAAAAGGAATTCAAATAAAACTACGTCGGACTGTCAGTGAGGAATATAGATTTTGGAGCGTAATGTTAGTGATTGAGCAATAGAGAAATCTTTTATAAACAGTAGGTATCTAAAATCGCCTCAATGGTCTAGAGGCTTTAGCCCGAAAAACTTTGAGGCCATGGGTTCAAATATTAAGTCAACCAATCACAATTCGTGTTTCGAGTTTTTCGATTCGGTAAAATTACACATAAGTTGCCTGAGTATGGTCATCATGGGACAAAACAAGCTCAATAGATAAACAATAGATAAACCAGTTGCACTTCTGCCAACCCCTCAGCGGATACAGGCGTTAGCGTTATGTTGCTAAAATTTTACAAGTCAGTAAATTATGCTTCTAAAATGACTTGACTTTGTTCTACGACTTACGTGTTCGAATCTCTGCCATTTTGAATCTACAATAACACTCCCATCCATCTTCTAATACAATCTGAATAATTATATACAGTCTTTAAATGAATTTTCAACTAGAGTAGATGACAAATTTATAGCCTCTACAATGACGTAGAACATTAAAAAACATTTTTCTCTCAAGATTCTTGATAAATAATAGCTATAGAATGAGTTTGAATTCTTTAAAGCGAGATGTACTTAAATGTATTTGAAATGTGATACGGTCGTGGTATAAGTAATCAGCATAATATTTTGAACAAAGCCTTCAATGTATACTACACAGGCTGGCAGGTACATAGAAATTACGCTACTAAGTTACGATCAATTGCCTCTGTCTTATGTCTCGTGATGGCTGATTAGCTGAGTTGGTATTATCTATTCAGACTTACCTAAAGCATTTTCGTTTATTTAGACTAAGTCGAAGCTTCAACATACAGCTAAATTATTATTCGTAACATTAAATTGAATTCTATTTCACATAGACAATTTAGCATACCCAGAGATACATCAAGCTTCACTGCTTGGTGTCATCAAAAATGCATGCCACTGATTCTTGTACACAGAAGTTACAGTGGCGGGTTTGTGGGCAGGATAATTATTTACATACATATACTCATGCCTGTTTCCTATAGGGGTAGGCAGAGACAACGGGTAATCAGGATAATCCACAGCTAAATTATTAGTTTTCACCACTAAACTTAGCACAACATATCTCAATCCAAATTTAAATAAAATAAAAAATATTGTTTACCTTTGCCTTAATACTGGATCGACTCCAACAGTTGGTTCGTCCAGAATCAGCAGTTCAGGATCGTGGATGAGGGCCGCCGCCAGTGAAGTACGTCTCTGCTGACCACCTGACAGGTTCTTTACTTGTCTGAAAATTAAATGTAGTTTGAATAACTGGCAAAGAAATTCATTCCCTCTAATGAAAGGCATTGGAACTCAATTCACCGTACCAGGATAAAAAGCATATTCCTTTCTTTCAGGAAATTGATAAAACGAGCCAGAATGCCTCGGTGGCGCAGTTGTATTGCGTACGCGGTACGACTACTGTGCTGAGGTGTCGAGTTCTATCCCCGGACCGGTAAAAGTGATATAGGTTTTTCTCTATCACGAAAATGCCTAGTATCAGCCCGGAGTCTGGAATTGTGCCCGGTATGGCGGTAGGAATCTACGAATACGGGCGAATGCCCGCTATCACATCATGGGACGGAGATACGCTCGGCGTAATATGGGTGAACTGGTTACAAATCTGCGCAACCCTTCAGGGATTACAGGCGTGAATATGTATGTTTAATGACAAAAGGAAGTCGCGACCAAATGTTGGTTTAGCTACAAAATATATGACTTTTTAAAACATAACTTTTTTTCCTGTTTAGATAATAAATTAAAACAACGCCTATGACGTAAGCCGTATCTGTGACATATGGAGTGATTTATGATATAGAACCCAACTGGAAAATAATATTTTTAATACAAAAATAATCGTGGCGCATACATACCTATTATATTTTACATCTGAATTTATGTACACATTAAACAAAATTTTACGGAAGATGGCAAAATGAAGCAGCGATAGCTCAGTGGGGAATGGTACGGACTGTCGAGACGAAAGTCGCAGCTTCGAAACCAGCCCCAAGAGCAAACACCGCTGACTTTTCTAAGTTACGTGTATAATTGTTAATTATCACTTGCTTTAACGGTGAAGGAAACATCGGGAGGAAACCTACATACCTGAGAACTCGATAAGATTTTTCGAAATGCAGTGAAGTCTGCCAACTCGCATTCGGCCAGCGTGGTGGACTAAGGCCTCATCCCTTTCATTCAGTAGAGGAGGCCCGTGCCCAGCTGTGGGACTTATATAAAGTCAGGGCTAGTAAAAAAAAACACATATTCCTTACCTGGTAGGATTTGGCAGCTGTAACAATTTGATGAGGAAATCTATGCGTTCTTCTACATCCTTGGTGGCCATATTGGCGATCCAGCCGAAGTAGATGAGCGTCTCTCGGATAGAGAACTCGCCGAAGAGCGCTACCTCCTGTTAAAATAAAAGAAGGTAAGCAATTGACATCTGTAATACGGATGTAGATCCTAACTTAATATTATAAATGTGAAAGTTATTATGAGTGGTAGAGCCAAGCTGTAAATAGTTTTGTCTACAGCAAGAATGGGCCGGTCCGACCGGGTAGTTATCAGTGTCGCACAGAAAACCGACGTAAAGTAGCGGTTTGTTGCTGCGTTTCCTACGAGGGACCTACCACCTTGTAAATAAATGACCACGCCATATTTTGCAAAAAAATCGAATATATTATCAGTTATAACACTCTATCACGAAATAAGGAACATTATGCCTATATGTATCTAAACAGGAAAGTATTTCAATTTCGATAATTACACATATACGAGTACATAAGGCAGCGACGCGACGTTTCGACACAGCTGCGTCACCCTTTAAGATAATATCAAGCAATTATTACCAAGTTATTCCTTCTCCATCCCTTGATATATAGGATTATATTGGATTTGTATTACTAACAACGTAGTCTCAGGAAAGCAAATGAGAAATAAGATTTTTGAAGTGTAAACTTCTTTAGCGGCGTTGAGCACTTTTCTTGGGATGGGTATAAAATGTTAAACACGTGTTAGGACACATGACCTGATCGAAAATTCATAAGACGGAGTGTTAAATTTTTTGTGTAGTGTAATGTACAATGTCATTTTTGTGTACGATAGCGCAATAAATTAATATTGTATTTAACCACATAAATGATAGTACTTTTTTACTGGTAAATAAAAGCGATTCGTGCGAAATTATTCCCTAACCACTCCAAAATATTCAAAAATCCACAACGTTGTTCAAGTTTTCACTTCTGCCGGCACTCCCGGAGTGCAAAGCTTTTTTTTCAAAGCATTACTACTACGTACGACATGTATACAACAATTCTAAAAGAAAAAGAAGATTCATTAAAAATATCAAAATAAAATATTTTTATGGCAAAGGTCAGCAAACGAGCAAGTACAGCCTCCGTGGTGCAGCGGGCGAGTAGCCGGCTGTGAAGCGAGAGGCCGCAGGTTCGATCCCCGCACCGAGACAAATGTTTGTGTGATCCACATTTATTTGTTTCGGGGTCTGGGTGTTGTGAGACCGAAAGTCTCTCGTAGTTCCTGATACCCACGGCACAAGACTCGTATCTTACTGTCACTATGTATGTGACTGTTGGTGTATTTATTTATTTATTTATAACGAGCAAGTAGGTCTGATGGTAAGATGGATGGTTCTTCTTATGGTATGCGCGATAGTTTAAATATATAGTATAGAAGCAATTTGAGCGGAATGCTGTGACCTGACTAGATGCGATCCGTCGGAATATAAACAAATTATTAGGCAATATATTAGTATAGTTGTCCAGCAGAGTAGGGATTGCCTCTGATTTATAAGACGGAAATGATCATAAATCTATGCTAGGAACATGTGCTTGTTTGATAGCCTCCGTGACGCATTGGGCGAGTAGCAGGCTGCGAAGCGAGAGGCTGTGAGTTCGATTTCCACACCGAGACAAATGTTTGTGTGATCCACAGATAATTGTTTCGGATCTGGATGTTATGGGGCCGTATTTACCTGGTAGTTCCTGATACCGACAATACAGGTTTAACCTAGTGTGGGGTCAGGACTATGTGTGTGACTGTTGGGCGTATTTATTTATTTATGTAAGACATTACCGACACCGAATAAAAAAATATTCTGTGCGGTGTTGATTCTGTTTCTGGGCAGGCGTGTCTCTTACCATCAGGCGAGCGACCTGCTCGTCTCGTCATTCAAGCATATACACAAAGATCAAATTTAATTAATTTCAGTCAATAATAACAAAGGTTCTGCCAAAATACAGTAACTTCAGCCTTAATTAGGAATATAGACTATCGATAAAGTTCGAGGTCTAGACACCTTATAAATACTCTATGAATCCTATCTTCGTGCCGACCCGACCTCATTACAGTGGTAAGATAAATAGAGAGATCCAAATTATTTATTGCGAACTAAGTGTACAGAATTTATAAGATGTTAAGAATAGGTAGTAGGTTCTTAGAACTTAGTTAGTTAGTACTTAGTTGTTAAGCATTGCAATTTAAATGGTAGTAAAAAAAGAAAACTCAATACATACTCAATATTACAGTTAAACAGTTTACATTACATTATATTAATTATAATTATTGATGATTTTTTTATTTTATCACACTATTCTTACATTATATTACTTAATTTGCATTATTATACATCGATTTCTCCGCCAATTATGGACCGATTTTGTTGAAACAAATTTGGCTAGATAGAATTTTGCTGCGATGTGGTTTCATATGTTGTCCCACAAATTGTTGAATTTGGTTGAAATCTGATGATGGAGTATGGAGTAAATAATACTCCTCAACGGACAACAGCTCAGTCGTCGCGATTGTGATATTGAGTTGTGTACCATAACTATACTTAACACTGAAAATTTAAAAATAAAATAAGTTTTAAGAAAACTTAAAAACTGTCTTCATAAAATAAAACGGAAAAGTAAAAAAAAAATCAGATCCCTTTGGATTCGGTGCAATTTCATTTGACCGGCAGCGGCACAGGCATCGACTCCAAAGAACCTAAAAATGTTCTTTTGACTTCTTTTTTTAGTTTTTAAAACACTTGAAAATGTTATTCTTGACTTTTCACTGCTATTTTCTTTTAAGTCGGTTGTAATTTAACTCGCTAGAACTTTTCCGCTCAGAATATAAATAAACATTACAATCAACAACAAGATCTTTTTAGTTTTTCCTTTAACTAAGTACCTAGCCTTTCTTATGTATGTTTAATATTTTTTGCTACCTACCTATACGAGTGGTAGAGCCACGCTGTAGATTGTTTTGTCTACAGCATGAATGGGCCGTCTCGACCGAGTCGTTAACACTGTCTCACAAAAAACCGACGTAAAGTAGCGGCTTGCTGCTGCGTTTCTTACGGTGAGTGAGATATCCGGAGGCCTAAACCCTCTCCCCTTCCGAATCCCTAAATATCCTTTTCCTTTAAGGTCGGCAACGCGCCCATGATTCTTCTGATGAACATGATCATTTACCATCAGGCGCCCACTTGCTCGTTTGCCGGCCGGTCATAAACAACGTGGTGTATCATTCACGTGTTTTATTTTTTGCATTTGCGTATTCAAGTTCGTTAGTTAATTAATTTATGTTAATTATTTAACACATCTGTGTTAATTAGAACAATAAATTTTATTAATATAAATTATATAAAAAAAAATTAATTCTGAAGTTTTACTGCTGCCGTGTGTGAATTACACACATTTTTTTTTTATTTTATTTCATGACTATCACTACTACTGTTCCAATAATATCACGATAAATATCTAGTCTGTAAGTAGCATTTACCAATCAAGACGCGATTATCGAGTTCTCGACCACTTTTTTCTCATCTCGAATAAGGCCAAATTTCTCGAGAATTCCCGCATCGAAAAATCGCGACGAGAAACCCTATATGTAATAAACCTACTCCGTAAAATGTATACATTATTCTCCTATTATTTTACAACACAACTTACCTTCCCATAGTTTCCACTTCACTTCCCCTAAGAGGCCATCACGGACACACTGAACTGTTATGACCTACCGCAACCAAGTGATTTTAGACCTTATATCCAATTACAATATAGAGTTGAAATTAACAAGTTTACGGTTACCTACGTAACGGATAGGACTATGTAATATTGCGTAAGTATGGAAAATGGTACTGGACGGTTTCTGGGCACAAATTATAGGAGCAAACGTTTAATTTTACGATGGACGGACATACTTCTTTGAATACATAACAAATTGTTGTCACGGAAGCTGACGGTCAAAAACATTGTTCCGTATTTAATATGGCAAAGGCTGGCGAACGAATAAGTGGCTCATTTGATGGTAAGTGATCGCTACCGCCCATGAACGCCCACAATAGCAGAATCAATGGCGCGTTGCCAATTTAAAGAAAAGGAATAATTATGGTAGTAGATAGGGGAGGGGGATTTGTGCCTCTGGATATCTCACTCACCGTACGAAACACAGCACCTCCTCCGATTTTACGTCGGTTGAAAAGTAATAATATGTTATTCATACACATAAGATACAAACTAACATAAAAACTATATAAAATCTCGTCGTAATAAGACATAAAAGGTCCATTATCTTTTAATAGATATGCAAGACAAGAATTATACCTCTTTTATATGCAGGACATAAAGTTTACGTTTAGACTTATCTAGCTAAAAAAGATCTCTAGAAATTGTAATATTTAACTTTTGAGTATTATTTTTAATTTTTCAGTGTTATTATTGTAAGGTTGTTTATAAGTTTTGTTATGAAATTATTTTATTTTTCAATGTTTAATGGTATGGGATGTAAATTTCAACACATTTTTTACTCTTTGCGCCGTCATCAGATCTTAACTAAATTTATATGGGACCACATCGCTGCTAAACTTTATATATATAGGGGTAAAGGGGTACATCCTTGAATGTGGCTGCATCGGTCATCCGCCTGTCCTGTCGCAGGCCCCTCGAGTTGCTTCTTCCCTCTCCGGAGTGTGAAGAAGCATTTATACAGGCCGGCATGATTCTGGTCACTACCGATAAACTCATTGTTTGTTGGTGGTCGGTGGTTTTATTTGGACTGCACTACGCTTACCATCAGGTGTAGTGCAGTCACTTTGCCGTGCTCGGATAAAAAAATAAATTGATATAAAGCCTATACTAAAAGTCTAGATTAATGGACAAGTGTAGAAGGTCTGCTTGCGATGTTCCAAATGTTGGGATATATCTTGTTTATAAGCGATTGAAAACTCGTGGTCGGCTGAACTATTCATCAATGTGAAGGGATATAAATAATCGGTAGTTCATTAATTCATCAGCTTTTCTGTACTATAATATGGATGTATTATACATATAAACCTTCCTAATGAATCACTCTATCTATTGTGGAAAAATAGTTTAAAAGAGTAGTACAATATGACTGTTAAATTATATAAATATTAACTAAGTAAAAACAAAAAAATCAGCTGGTTAGTAATCATACCTATTGGAAGGAGGGGCTTCCAATAGGTATCGATAACGAGATCATAAAAAATGATTACTAACCAGCTGATTTTTTTGTTTTTACTTAGTTAATATTTATATAATTTAACAGTCATATTGTCCTACAAATAAAATAATAAATTTTTGGGACTCATCAAATCGAAAAATTCTATCCTTGCTACCTCTGTTAGCTACCACAATAGAGAATTTTCGCATAGGGAATTGTTGGGCGTCTCATCGAAACGAAGCTACTCACGGAAAATTAGCTTGATAGTAATCAAGTGGAAAAATGGCTCAGGGACCTCTGCCTATCAGTACAACAGTAAAAGAAACATATTATAAAAATCAGTACACATAGCATACATAGCATCATCAAAATACACTCGGCAATTACACTAAATCTATTTATTTATCTATTATTATTAAAAATATGTCTAAGGTGATGATGAGGTGATACCTACATAGATACATAGGCTGACGCCCGTTTCCCATAAGGGTAAGCAGGGACAACGGATTTCCAATACTATGGTACATACCTCCTTGGACTGGCCTTCACACATGCACGTCGGCTTAGGATATTTCTGACCTAGCCTTTCTCGATAATATCTCCTCATACATTTACATAAAAAATATTAAAACCTATAGAAATGCAATATTCTTCTCCATAAGAAAGATCAATAAAATGACATACCTGAGGCATATATCCTATCCTGGGTCCAGGGACACCGCTTCCAGGGCTTCCAGGTTTTCCACCAAGCACCCATATCTCCCCGGAGTTGAGCCTTCGTCTACCAACTATACAGG
Source organism: Amorpha juglandis (assembly GCA_949126905.1). Taxonomy (NCBI): domain Eukaryota; kingdom Metazoa; phylum Arthropoda; class Insecta; order Lepidoptera; family Sphingidae; genus Amorpha; species Amorpha juglandis. The sequence goes on along the minus strand of OX421373.1, from coordinate 14,741,322 downwards.
ATAGGAGTGTGGTCTTTCCGCAGCCTGATGCACCAAGAAGACCGTATCTGGAAAAGAAATGGTTATCAATATTTGTACAAGCCAACCTTACGTCACGTTGTGGATATAGTCCAAAAATGTCAGCTAAGGTAGATCAAGCTAGGAGTACAATCTCGCAGACAGTAGAAACAACGCTAACCCATTAGAAGAACGCATTTTAGAGTGGCAGAGCCACGCTGTACACAGTTTTGTCTACAGCATGAATGCCCCGGCTTGACCAGGTCGTTACCATTGTCTTACCATAAGTAGCGGCTTGCTACTACGTTACGTACGGTAAGTGACATATGTGGAGGCCCAAATCCCTTCTCCTTCCCAATTCCTTAATTGTCCCTTTCGTTTAAAGTCGGCGACGCGCTCATGATTCTTCTGGTATTGTGGGCGTACATGGGCGGTGGAAATCACTTACTATCAGGTGACCATGATAATATCGTTTGCCAGTCTATACCATAAAAAAATGGTATGTGAGAATTCGTCTAATTTGATACCACCGCTTTATCTATTTTTTCCATCAAGCAGCAATGTGTAAGCGCTGTTGTGTTTCGGTTTAAAAGACATTAAAACCATTGAAATCACTGGGCATTATGAGACTTAATATCTTAAGTCTCGGGGTGACGCACCCATTCCAGTGCCATGTATTGCTGATTTTTGTATGTTTTTTTCTAATTATGGGCAAGCGTGACGATTACCATCAGGTAACCTTCTCCTCTTATCTACTAATAAGAAAACATAAGAGTCAATAGCATCACAATAAGGAATACTCAAGACCGGGTAAAATGGAAGCGTCTATGAAAAAAGGCACTGGCACTTAGCCAGGATAACGCCAGGCAGGAAGATAAAGAATCATGGACAAATGCGTAAAAATAAACACTAGAGTCCCACTATATCTGACAGTAGCTTCCTGTATTATATTTTATATACTGTCCTACATTTCGTGAATAATGTAATGTAAATTCCGAATTAATACGTAGAGGGTGAAAAATACTGTTGAGCAATGAGAAATAGGTCCAATAAAAAAGTTCCGAATGGTACATTGCTAACACGTTAAATTGAGTGGAATTTATGTTTTTTCACGGCATATCCGTTAACAAATCTCTCCAAGCCGGGATGTGCTTCGAAGTTGTCACATATATTTACCAGGTAGGTCTCTCGTATGCGAGAGGCCGTCTGGGTTGGTACCACCGCTTGGTCTATATCTGCCGCAAAGCAACAGTGTGTAAGCACTGTTGTGTTTCGGTTTGAAGGACATCCAAGCCAGTGAAATTACTGGGCATTATGACACTTAACATCTTATGGCTCAGGGTGACGAGCGCATTTCAATGCCATTCAGTGCTTTGTAATTCAAAGTTCTGTATGGTGTTGTTTCTGTTTATAGGCAGGCGCTTACCATCAGACGAGCGCCAGCCCCATATACTAGACCATACTACCGACTAGAGCCTCGCAGTACCCCACTCCCATCCTATATGGCGAAGGCCGTGGGTACGCGTGTGCAACCAGTTGTAGTCCTTTAGCCAAACCCAAAAGTGTGACATTAGTGACATTTCAACATATCACGACTCCGTGATTATGTCAGAAAAGTGTTACATTCCAAGACATCATAATTTACATTTTGTCATATGTCACAACTCTCGTTATTAAGCGTAACAAGTATGTGAGACTGCTGCAAATGTGATATTGCAACATACTTTACTACGATTGTTTCTGAACGAGAATGTTCATGTTCGCTTGTGATTCATATCTGCCCAGATAGCGACCACCGCACATATGGTATTCAAATCTTCCATAGTGATTCATCTTGTGTGGATCGCCTCCAGGATCCTCCAGGAGTGTGTATCCGGTTCTCCCGAGGGCCTTGCGGCATGACTTGATTGTTGATTGGGGCAAGTATAGGAACTTCCTTGTTTCTCTGTGCCTGCATGGGTCATCCGAGTATCCTGTGGCAGGCTCATCGATTTGCTTCTTCCCTCTTCGGAGTTTGAAGAAGTATTTGTACAGGCCGGCATGATTATGGTGGCCACCGATAAACTCATTGTTAGTCGGCGGTCGCTGTATTTTTGGACTGCACTGCGTTTAACATCAGGTGTAGTGCAATCACTTTTCCGTACTTTGATTAAAAAAAATACTAAACTTGAATCTTTGAACTCTTATCGCAAAAACAAATCGACACTAAAAACTTACCTCATCTACAGTAATATATCATCTCAACGTTCAAAGTTAAAGAGTCGCTCCCATTTCCAACCTTTTTCAACAAACTTTTAAATCCCCGAATTTCTGAACATCACACGAAAGGTTGGGACTAAGAAAATAATTTAATAAAAACGGTCTGAATTAAGGACGCTTGAGCAATTTCACGCCCATCTTCTTGGAGGAAAAGCGTTCTGGAAACTTCTTTCTAAATTGTAATCGACTGTGACGAGGCCAGTAATGTGTCAATTTGTTAAAATGAGTTAAAAATGTAAGGAATTGGCTTTTTCCTGCAGCTTCGTATGAATTTTTAGATTGATCTTTTCCCTTAATGTGACCGTGCCAATGCCATAAACAATAAATAAATACACGCAATTTCATGTCAAAAGCCTTCATGTAATTATCAAAACTAAAAGAGTACTTGATGAAATGTAAATAAATGAATCGAACTGGTAGTATTTTAACTACACTTTACTTTATCTATAGGCCGGCTCAACCGAGGTAATACCACTGTTTCACAAAAAACTGAACCTGAAGTGGCAGCTTGCTGTTGCGTTTCGTACGGTAAGATTTCGGGAGCTTTAAGTCCCTCCCCCCTTTTCGAATATCCATTCCTCAGTTAACGTGTGCTAACGAATCCCTGACTCTTCTGGTATTGTGAGTGTTCATCAGCAGTGATGATCACATACTGTTAGGTGACCCATTCGATTATTCGCCAACCTCTGTCATAAAAACAATGTTTAGCAAAATCAAATCATTCATCACATATCTGATCACACTGATCTTTTATACAAACATAAAGAACTAATATCGTCAAATTAAGTATTTAAACCATTCAACAATTTGACGAGATTGGCCAATCGAACAAATGAATATATATAAAGTCAAAGTTCAGATTTAATCGCAATCTATAAACAAAAAGTTCATATTTAATTGCAATCTATAAATAAACGACACTTAGTCGACATTCGTAACATAATTATATGTCAACATTATATTTTTTAAATTTATAAAGATCTGACTAAGAAGCTATTACAGAAAAAAGACACAGTGAACATTTAAAGTAGATTTTCTATGCTACCTTTTGACGTACAAAAGGTAGCAACAGGTTTACTAGTACTGCAACGTAGATGATGGTAGTGATGACAGTACGGTGTCATTGTCGCCGTCAGTAAGGCGTTGACAGATGACAGCGGTGCTAACGCTGAATTATACTCGGGACAGATGTGTATCATTAAACTAGATATATATTGTTACCCATTATTTCAACTAACAAAAATAGTCAAAAAGGGAAAAGTACACCGTAAACTCACTATTGTGGTAATAACGCTTATGCTCTACCAATGAACTGCTCAGATGACTGCAGGCTGTTACAACAATTCCAATCTCTTACAGAATTAAAGAAGGTTTCTACGTGGTTACAGGGAAACTAGCAAAAAACGATGAAACTTAACTAGATTATTTTTTTACCTCCATAACTACATTTAATGTAATTTTTATCGGAATCATTACTGCCGGTTTCTAAAACGTGATAACATTAATAGATAGAATAAAAAATAGAGATAGAAGTAAACATATATACAAATGTTGCTTGGTCAGTCTATTAAATTATATTATACTAGCTTTTGCTCGCGGCTCCGCCCGCGTGAACAGCATTTTCCGGGATAAAAGTAGCTTGTAACCGTCTCCAGGGTCCCATCTATCCCTGTAGATAAATTCATCAAAATCGGTTCAGTGATTTAGGCGTGAAAGCGTAACAAACAAACTCACTTTCGCATTAACTTTCACCCCCCTTTTCATCTCTTATTAACTAAAATTTTCAAAATTCCTGAAACACGTATTTATTTGTTTTACGTCAATAACCGAAATACAAAATTTTGTTTATGTAACTTTCAAAATGACGGACTTTCACACATATAATCATCCCCTATTTTGACCCCTTTGGGGTGGAATTTTCTAAAATCCTTTCTTAGTGGGTGCCTACATAACAAAATGAATATACAGTCCGAATTTCATGCTTGTAGCCTTGATAGTTTGCGCTCGGCGATGATGAATCAGTCAGTCAGTCAGGACATGTTATTTTATAAGTATAGATCAATTATCAATTATATTTGTATATACTTTTTGAAATTAGTTTATTGTACACTCTTGACTTTCTTTCTCCTTCTTTCATCTCAATCTCATGTTACCTGTAAGACATTGCCCTGAGCGATAAGGCCACCATTTGTACTTCTTGTCTTAGTCATATTTTAGTGTTCTGTTCTATACTCCTTGTGTACAATAAAATTGAAATAAATAAATGCCTTATTTCTCCGAACACAAAATTAAGACAATACTAAAAGTCACTGCAAGAATACTCACATAGCGCCTTTTGGAACAGTCATGTTCAATCCATCGAGAATAACGTTAGGGCTCTTTGCTGTCCCGTATCTCTTGTGTGCTCTTCTGACACACACTGCCTGCTGTTTTCTACTGGCCACAGTGGACTTCTGTGTCTTCATCATCCTATTCCTTCTGGCTATTAGTTCTTCTTCTATTGTATTTATTGTGATAGGTCTGTCTATATCCCGTACATCTTCCATGGAGATCGTAGCTCCTTCGTTATCGTAGGCCGTCATTTTGTCTGTAAAGAAAATTATATGTTAGATATTTGTATGCACCTTGTTGTGGGTTGTCGTGAAGGTTAACTGGTGGGTCATATCAAATCATATCAAAAATGTAGCCGGGATTATGCCAGACAGAAGGACAGACTTGTATGCTTCATTATTTAGTCAGTTCAGTGTAATAACAAAACCATGTGGAGTCTTATTTTCCTTTTTTTATCCTTACACGGCAAAGTGACTAAACCGCAACCGATTGCAAATACAATGCAGTCCAAATATTATGTCTCTAATTCAAATAAATAATACTACAATGTATGTAGTGTAAATATGTTTTGTAAAATATGTTTTCGTGCGCAATACATCTGCGCCACCGAGCGCCTTCAATTAAAGTCTTATCCATCATTTACGGAATAATTAATCCTTTTCAAACATTTCATTATACATAACGACAATTCAGAGATTCAAAATTCCATTACATTAATATTAGTTTCGGTTTTCAGAAGATATATTTGCTCTTTGGACAAGTTATCTCAAGATTTCCGGTTTTTATAAATAGTTCCAAAGTATCATACCGAACATCTATTGTTATTTAATGACAATGACGCAAAAATAAATACTAATGACATATGACTCCGTGACGCAGCGGGCGAGTAGCCGGCTGTGAAGCGAGAGGCCGCGGGTTGGATCCCCGCACCGACACAAATGTTTGTGTGATCCACAAGTATTTGTTTCGGGGTCTAGATGTTGTGAGACCGAAAGTCTCTCGCAGTTCCTGATACCCACGACACAAGACTTGTGTCAGAACTATGTGTGTGACTGTTGGGTGTATTATTATTATTATTCAAATAAAAATAATATTTTATAAAAAAAAAAATATGAAATAGAATAATATTTTTGTTTTTCAAACCCAATGAAGTGCAGAGGCTCGGACGTAAATACGTATTTCGAATGACGTTCGTCTTGAAAACTGGTTTATGAGACACCTAACAAATAGCTATAATTATTATACGAAGTAAGGTAAATACCGTTTTGTACGTCATAGCCGTGTCTCCATTTTATCCTCATGACGATGCTGTTACATCATACGACTTTAAGAAAACAAGCACAATCTGAGTTAAAAAAATTGCATTTTTTTATCCGAGCACAACAAAATGACTGCACTACACCTGATGGTAAGCGTAGTGCAGTCCAAAAACCAGCGACCTCCGACAGACAATGAGTTTACCGGTGGTCACCAGAGTCATGTCGGCTTGTATAAATGCTTCTCTCTTCGTTCGGAGAGGGAAGAAGCAAATCGAGGGGTCTGCGACAGGACAGGCGGTGACCCATGCAGGCACAGAGATAAAAGGATATACCCCTATACCCACCCCAACCAACCATCAAGTCATGTCGCAAGCCCCTCGGGAAAACCGGGTATACACTGGCTGAACCTGGAACGCGATCCACACAAGGTGTGCGGGTCACTATTGCAGGTTTTAACACCATTTGTATGGTGGTCGCTATCCGGGAGGATATGAATATCCCACCACCAGCGCATGATCACACACACACATACTTTTTATTGTTTACACAATGTTTTTCGCCGTTCTATATATAGCATACAAACCTCGTGTACAAACAGCATCGCTTAATAAGATTATTACAAAATAACAGTAAACATCCAAGAAATTGTAACTTAAATAATCTGGCCTTGTTGTGAAACGAAATAATTGGGCACGATTTTGACGATTATATAAAAATAACTTTTTTATGTCCTGGCACGGCAAAGACTCTACTACATTCTGATCGTAAGTACAATGTAGTCCAAATATGTTATATATAGTATAGTATATTATAATTTTAATGCTTTTGTTGTAATTACACCCCGTCTAATGTTTTCTTGATAATTCTCTCCATCCAATGGTTGCCTGGAAGAGATCGCTTTTAGTGATAAGGCCGCCACTTGTGGCACATTTATTTATTATCTGTATTTTGTCTAGTATAGTTTTCTGTTTTTTTTTTGTTATGTGTATGTCTACAATAAAGAGTTACTATCTATCTATATGTTTCCAGAATTATTATTTAAAAACTGGATGTTTTTGCACCGGCTGCCATGGAACACGAGTCGTCCAACGAGAATGGTGTAGTAGAGCCACGCTGTAGACAGTTTCGTCAACAGCGTGGGGCAGTTCAACCGGCTCATTACCACTGTCTCACTTTTATCCCTTTTTTTAAAGTCGGCAACAGGCCAATGTTTCTTCTGCTATTGTGGGCGTACATGGACGGTCAAATACATCAGGTGAACTTCATGCGCGTTTGCTGGCTAAAGAAAAAAAAAATTGTATAAACACGATCGCGCGTCACAGTGCTCTGTCTCGATCGTATATCTTAAAACAGGTCTTAAAATCTACGGAAATTTCCATAACATCAACGAGATCTCGGCTGTGACGCCATTTGAAACATCCAAAACGTGTTTTTGTCGTTTATATGTGACCTATGGAATTCCGTCATTATTGATAACTAAGAACTTTTTGTAGCATAGGCCCCGATAAACGACCAAGTGAATCACTTGATGGTAAGTGATCTCCACCGCCCATGTACGCCTACAATACCAGAAGAATCATGGACGCGTTGCCGACCTTAGAGGAAAGGAATAATTCAGGTATTGGGAAGCAGCGGTGGATTTCCGGATATCTCGCTCAGCGTACGAAACGCAGCAGTAAGTCGCTACTTAACACCGGTTTTCTGTGAAACAATGGTAGCAACCCGGTCAAGCCATTCATGCTTTATACAAAACTGTCTACAGTGTAGCTTTACCACCCGAAAGTAGATATCTACATCTATACTAAAGGAGTATTCAGAGGTAAAACTAGTTCGCTGAGCTTCTTTCCTTGTTGTGATAAGGGACGAACCTGTCGCCATACCAGACAATTATTTCATCACATGTGTTATTTTTCATATCAAAAACGCAGTAAGCACGACCTGGGACCTGAACTCAAGACCTTACGGTTGTCGATCTAAGCACTAGAATGACTGACGCAAACCTATATTAAAGTTACCACCTAAGTTGATTTGAATCGGCCCTTTCTTACGTAATAAAATCAAACCCAAACACCAGAATGACACAGCGTAAAAACCGTTACAACAATGCAACACATTACGAAAATAACTCGATTAATGAGTTCCGTTAACAAATAACCGAATGCTAATTAACTAATTGAAACTAGATTTCATTTACTAACCTTGCGTATTGTTAAATTATTATTTCTTATGTTTAAGCGAATATTACTCAGAAATAAAACTAATTTAAACGGATTTTATCGCGGTTTTTTATTAATTTTGATCCCGACGTTTCGAAGACTTCTCAGCCTTCGTGGTCACAGGGTGGACTCACCACCCTGTTTATTTCAATGTATAATTGAACTAGCTGTCCCTCGCGGTTTCACCTGCATGTTAATGCCCTGCTCCCACAGCGTGATATACATATAAACCTTCCTCATGAATCACTCTATCTATTGCTGAAAATTGCATTAAAATCCGCTGAATAGTTTAAAAGATCTAAGCGAACAGACAGTGGAAGCGATTTCATTTTATACTATGTAATAAAGATAATATCAGTATTTAATAAGACTTTTGTTGTATTCCACATTAAAGTGATTAAAGATGAAATAGCCATGCTCCATAATTACAATTGCTTTGGCTCATCCGATGAAATAAACATTTTACTTCTTGCCCACCAAACAAAAAAAACACAGATTCCAAATATTACAAAATATTCAGAGAAGATAAAATAAATTATATTTAATAATAACAGAATCAACTTAACTAAACTAAAAAGCCTAATAAATTTTGTATTGCTGCTATAAATTGACTTACAATAAAACGGTATACCACCGATTCAAAATCATTTACAGTTCTTATTTTTGATTGTCGGTTATTTTTAAGTGAATTTAGTGGTAGCGGAGTAGAGTAGTAGAGCCAGGCTATAGACCGGCCGTGGGCCGGGTCGACCGGGTCGTTATCACTGTCAGACTGTCTTACGGTGAGTGAGATATCTGGAGGCCTAAATCCCCTCTCCTGTTCAATCCCTAATTATAATTTTCCTTTAAGCTGGCATCGCGCCTACGATTCTTTCGGTATGGTGAGCGTACATGGGCGGTGGAGAACACTTGCCATAAGGTGACCAACTTGCTCGTTTGTCGGCCTATGCTATTTAAAAAATACCCTACACCACTTAATAATCAAGCTCAGAGCTCTCGTGACCTCACAAAATAGGAGCTTTCTATAGATTCCTTTATCATTGGAGCTATCCCACTCAAATCTTGTTTACTTAGAGCGTTGCAAATCTATTTAGCAGAAGCCAACAAGATGACGAAAAAAATCTCAGTTTTAAAATTTTAAACACGTACTAGCTCCTTATATACGTTTTTATTAAGACTCTTCACGAAATTACCCGCTAACAATAGACGAAATTACGTTACCACGGAGCAATGACCTGGGATCAGAAACTGTATAAGCAAACAATGTTTGCAAATAGTTTCATGTAAAATAGCTGTAAGAACTTAATTAAAAAGCTTAAAACTGTATCGCTGCCGATGCCGAAATTGACTCCAGAAACCTATAGAAATTGTCATATTTGACTTTTCAGTGTTATTTTTTGAAGTCAGATTCTATGTTTTTTTTTGTATTAATTAACTGACGAGTTGGTCGCTCGGCTGATGGTAAGCGCCACGCCTGCCCATTAACAACATCACATAGAAGTTTAGTTATAAAGTACTACATGGCACTGAACTGCGCTCGTCACCGCGTGACATAAGATATATATTATGTTTCGTACGATAAGTGAGATATCCGAAGACTCACATCCCCTTCAACTCCCGAATCCCTTAATTATCCCTTTGCTTTAATGTCCGGTCAATCGGTCCAGTAGTTTTTAAGTTTATTCGTTACATACAAAAATACAAATCTTTCGTCTTTATAATATTAGTGCAGATGTTTTTGTCTATATTTAGACTGCACACCACTTACCATCAGGCGCGGTACCATGCCACGTCACGTTGCCATACTAGAATAAAAAAACAAGCCACCTAACTAGAAAACAACGTTGTTCGCGGTTTTTTAATAATAACGTTGTAAATAGTGTTAAATCACAGAACCGAGTACAAAGATCACAATTAGTGGAAAATAACCATAACTCTTCTAGCTCAGCAAAAACGAATGACGCACATCCCATCTACTGTTTTTATGTGTTGTTAGACAGGATGTATAATGGCAGATACAATAAAACATCATAATTTGCTTTGATGCTTTTTGTATATTCAAATTCAAATCATTTATTCTGTAAATTGGATAATAAATATCACTTTTATATGTCAATAATTTTATACTAGATTACATTTATTTATCTTTTATCGGCATTTCGTTGCTAGCCATGAGAAGAAATGCCGAAACAAACTCATGGGTTATGGCCTCTTTTAATGTCCAGACATTGATTTTCTAGAATTGTGCGTATAATGTACAGGAATTCCTGGATTGACTATTAAGAAATAGTCCTGAGTATACCCAACATACATGGCACTCGCACTCACAAATAAAAGAAATGAAAATGAACTAATTTAAATTTAATATTTTTCTTAAAAAATATTAAAAATGACAACTTTACATATGTACCTTAAATACTAAAAATGCGCCTTAAATACTAAATATATTCTTCTTCTTGGTCATACTCTTCAATTCTGAAGGTCGTGTACGTCCGTATACGATTTTTTTTGTATAATTTCTTTTGTGTATATAGCGTAGTAAAAATTAATATCTTGAATGTTATGACGTTGGTAGGAATGGGCGTACCCACAGTGGGGCAAGGTAAAGCGAAATCCCGGTAATGCACGAGGTCGTACTTTGTTCTAACTTTATTCTACTTCATGAGTGACTGATCCTCTAATTTACTTTCAGCAATTAATCTCACCAATACCTGAAGCATTCCTATTCCCCGTATTCATGAAAATTAATTTATTTACAATATGAATCTTCAGAACACTCTTCATCAGGTCAATGCTAAAACTCAAACCGCGTCGTATGGAAGTGTCAAAAAATATTTTTTGGCACTTCGTGCTAATTCAATTAACATTATTTACGCCCTATCCTTTGCTTATTTTATAATAAAAAAAAACGAGCAAATATAAATACCATCTACTATGCAGACTTTAGGTAATATTATACAACTTTTATTTTTATAATCTGTAAATGGGTTCCGAAGTTCAAGTTTACATTTTGGGGACAAAATAAATGAGATAAAATAGTGTCGAAGTCTGCAGGGCTTGAGATTGATTTGTATGATGCTTAGTTTTAAGGGCCTATGTCAGAATTATATAGAAACTACATCGAGTTCATTTTAGGTACCATTTTATAAGTAGCTTTATTATAATTGAATTATATTGTAGCTGACGCGGGTGGCCCATGAAGCACTAGCATTTTAGGGGGAGACCTAAGAGCCAATAATCTCACTATTGATACTTAAGACCGAGCGAAATAAAAGCGTTGAAGTAGAAAGGCGGGGACCCTAACATAAATGCGGGATAGGGCCAGGCAGAAAGAGTAACTACCGCACTAAAAAAAGGATGAAACCTTCTACCTTCTAACTGATCATTCCCTTTTAACCATGTTAACGCAATTGGATTTAGAGAAAACATTTATCAACTTTGAACTTTGATGATCTCTCACTTTGTTACAGCAGAGACCGCCTCTCCAGCGCCTATGAACACCCACTATATCAGACGACTGACGAATAATGGATGCGTTACCAAACTTAACGAAAAAAATATGGGATTGGGGGACTCAGACTTCTGAAAATCTCACTAACCGTACGAAAACAGCAAACTGCTACTTCATGTTGATTTTCGGTGAAACAGTGGTATCGAGCCGGCCGATTCGTGCTGTAGACAAAACTGTTTACAGCGTGGCTCTTCCAGTCAAGAAAGTTTGGGAACCGTTGCTTTAGAATCTCGTCTAAAAATTTGAATTTTGTGAGGAGCACTTACTATAATTACGACTAGTCACCTTAGATACAGAGCCTGTGGAAGTTGTTGGTGGGAGGATACTTGTATCCGACCGGATAGCGACCACCGTACACTGGTGCTAAAACCTGCCATAGTGACCCTCACTTGTGTGGATCGCGTTCCAGGATCAGCCAGTGTATATCCGGTTCTCCCGAGGGGCTGGCGACATGATGGTTCTTTAGGGCGGGTATAAGGGTATATCCTTGTATCGATAAATCCGCACGAAACGCAAGCCGCTACTTTATGTCGGTTTTCTGTGAAACAGTGGTAACGACCCGGGCGAGCCGGCCCTTTCATGCTGTAGACAAAACTGTCTACGGCGTGGCTCTACCATTCCTAGTAATGTATTTATTTATTTCATTCTATTTATTTAAACTTTATTGTACACAAGGAGTACAGGACAGAACACTAAAATATAACTAAGTAGGTAGTAGTAATGTAATGTATGTAGTATTGTGTAATCTAAATTCCTGAGCAGTGCTGCAATGTTAATAGGTAGCCGTGGCGCTCATTTTTAGTTGAGCGAAATTATCGTCTCATTCATCAGGAGAATTAAAAATATATATTCCGGTAGATATAACTACTATTTATGCAAGAAAATAGCATTTTAAGCTTCTGCATTTGAAGCAATATGTAATAGCTTCACCGCGACGTAAAGTAATAAAAGTTGGACAAATACTCATAAAATTAACCCATTGTTTATTTTATGGCGTTGTAAAATATCAGGCAAAGGCAGTAAAATATATATAAAAAATCCACGGGAAGTTGATGAGTCGATAGATGACGAAGAATTTGTATTAAATAGTAATTTCCATTTAAATTGTAGAGTTTTAGTATACGCTTCGGCAATGTTCGTTTTTTTCACGAATTAGCACGAATCTACTTGTATGCAAGAGACCGTCTGGTTTGGTAACCACCGCTTATCTACTTCTGCCTTCTGTTGTGTTTCGGTTTGAAAGACATTGAAACCAGTGAATTTACTAGGCATTATGAGACTTGACATATGTTCGGGGTGACCAACGCAGTCCAGGGCCATGCAGTGCTTTGTAACTGAAAGTTCTCTGTGTTGTTTCTAAGCCTGCCTACGGCTTACGATCAGACGAGCCACCTACTCGTTTTGTCAAACAAGCTAATATAAAAAATTACTCCAGAAAAATTAAAACATAATGTTATAACCGGTTTGTATTAAGGTCATTGTTAATGGTTGTATTTTCTAATTATCATTATGACAGCCACAGTGACCCATGACACCCAAAACCCGAAATAATTACTTGTGGATTACACAAACATTTCTCTTGGTGTCTCGAACCTCTAGATTCACAGTCGGCGATTTTTTTTATTTGATTGAATGACGAGACGAGCAAGGCGCTCGCCTGATGGTAATCGCCACGCCTGTCCATAAACAGAAGCAACACCACACAGAACTTTGACTTACAAAGCACTGCATGGCACTGAACTGCGCTGGTCACCCCGAGACATAAGACGTTAAGTCTCATAATGCCCATTAATTTCACTGGTTCAAACCTTGTAAACGGAGGCTGTCATATAGCGGAAGTTGAATAATTTATAAATCCATAATACTATATTCTCAATATTCAACCGTGCAATTACTTTGTTCTTGATTATGATATAAAATTTAATAAAGGCTGCGAGTTTCCTCGTAAGTGCGTAATTTCAACTGCAAAATGATCTTTCTCGGAGAATACCTTCGGTTTATGGTTTAAGTAGCCAGTTATTTTAGATGACTGTAGTTACTATTTAACACGATACCAAGTAAAACTAGCTGGTTCTAATAACCGGTCAAATGCGAATCCCAACCCAGGGTACTTACCCACACATATTTTTTTTTACTTTTTATTTCTAATATTTGTTTTCGCTCGTGGTAGGATATAGTTTATCGGTGGTCACCAGAATCACGCCGGTCTGTATAAATGCTTCTTCATGCTTTGAAGAGAGAAGATGCAAATCAAGGGGCAATGCGACAGGAGAGGTGGATGACCGATGCAGGCACAGGGATACAAGGATGTACCCCTATACCCACCCCAATCAAACATCAAGGCCAGAGGCGTCTTTACCGGGTGTGCGGTGCACATGGGCGCAGCGTTCTAGGGGCCGCGACCGAGCTCCACTCACACGCTGGCCGGGCATTTTTCAAAATATGCACCTGCACCCGTGTTATATGTTCTGTTTAAAAGGTCGCCCTAGGGTAGATTTTTTTTTATAGCATAGGTCGGCAAACGAGCAAGTGGGTCACCTGATGGTAAGTGATCTCCACCGCCCATGTACGCCCACCACCAGAAGAATCATGGGCGCGTTGCCGACCTTAAAGGAAAGGGATAATTAGGGATTTGGAAGGGGAGGGGATTTGGGCTTCCGGATATCTCACTCACCGTACGAAACGCAGCAGCAAGCCGCTACTTTACGTCGGTTTTCTGTGAGATAGTGGTAACGACCCGGTCGAGCCAGCCCATTCATGCTGTAGACAAAGCTGTCCACAGCGTGGCTCTACCACTCAAAAAATTGCACACGGGCGCTACATGGGCTAGAGACGCCTCTGATCAAGGCATCTCGCAAGCCCGAGAGAACCGGGTGTATAGTTGATTCTGGAACGCGATCCAAATAAAGTGTGGGTCACTATAGCAGATTTATACACAATGTGTACAGTGATCGCTATCAGGGATATAAATATCCTACCACCAGCCAACGTTTACTACACTCAGCAAAATTTATGTTTGGTTGTAAAAATACCTCAAAATTACTGCATAATTTCATAATATTGGTGATAAACATTTCAAATAATATGCCAATGTCAAACAACAAGTTTTAATACGAGCAATATTTTAGACTTTGCTTTATGTCATGGCGAACATGTTCGACTGGAATTTCATCTAATGTTGATGTGGTCAATTAACGTTTCATATTAAGAAAAATCACAGCCTCCGTGACGCAGTGAGCACCTAGCTGTGAAGCGAAAGAAAAAACGTATATGAAAAATGATTGAATTTCCTATCTACTGTTGTTTCCTAGATTTTTTTTAAATGATAAACAAGAATACAGAAAAAATCCAACATAACACGTTGCATTAATTAAACATATTCCCAATGTCAATAGTCAATGTCAAATTCCGTCAATTATATTTGAGGAATATAACATCACACTACTTTACAGATTCAGGTGCAGTTTGTTGTGTTCAGGTAGACATATCGTGCATGTCTTGAACCGAGCATTTTGTAAAGGGATCAGAATAATCTCGTAAATACGACCTCGGTTCTCCTTCTCTATACCTTCTAGCATAGGCCACAAACTCGATAAAGTTTGCGAGATCAGAGTTTTATACTTTTTAAGAAGTACATAACCCGAATTCAATATAATGATATCTATAATAAAAATATAAGCCCAAACGTAAATATCAAAATTAAAAATTTAAGCAAAGGTCTAACTGTACTTAACTTTAATCTTCATTAAGGGACGCTAATGAACCGTTAAATGTCCCTGAGTACTGCAGAAGTCTTATTTCTCCTAAAATTTAGCCAAATACATCCGCCTAGTATATTCCTAAATAATACTAAGATGGAGAGACGACCTGATAAAGGTCGCAGGAAGTCGCTGGATGCAGGCCGCTTCCAACAGGTTGGTCTGGAAAACTTTTAGGGCCTATGTTCAGCAGTGGACGTCCTGCAGCTGATGATAATGATGATGATATTCGTAAATTAAAAATAAAAATTTGGCAGGCAGCGGCCATGCTCCTGGCATTGCCGATGTCCATGAGCGGCGGTGACCGCTTACCATCAGGCGGGCCGCTTGCTCGTCTGCCTATCAATAAAAATATTGTGAGTTTTTGACCAAAGTATCAGCTAGAATACAAATTAAACTTTTATCCATTTTTATTAGTGTTTAATTACAAACTATCTTGGAACTATAACTATACCTGGAAATAACCGATATAGCAATCATATCGATTTCACGCCAATTTATTAATTATCCACTTTTACGTAATGACCATGTTATTGACGCATGAGACTCCGACTCCTAAAGTAAATGGCAAGCGATCTTAACAGTATTAAGATTTGAATTACTCTTTTTTTTCGTCCTGGCGTTAATGCCGGCCGCCTTCCCATGACTTGACGATGGATTTAATTTTATACAAAGTGGTAGGTCCCTCGTATGCGAGAGGCCGTCTGGGTTGGTACCACCGCTTTATCTATTCTGCCGCCAAGCAACAGTGTGTAAGCACTATTGTGTTTCGATTTGGAGGACATTGAAACTAGTGAAATTACTGGGCTTTATTAGACTTAACATCTTATGTCTCGGGGTGACAAGAGTAGTTCAATGCTATACAGTGATTTGTAATTCAAATTTCTGTGTGGTGTTGCTTCTGTTTTTCATTTTGATTCTGTTTTATGAGTTTGCAGTTGTGGTTAAACTACTGTTCGCCACGATCGAACATTCTAGAAGATTTAATAAGGAAGCGAATCTCAGAATAAATGTCATCATGGAACGATCATCCGATCCAAATAGTGTCAAGGTGGTCGCGTAATTCGGTACCATCTTCATATTAATTTCATTGTCAACTTTTAATAACTTCCTTAAATGGTTGAAAAGTCTATAATTTTTGAACATTGCGCGACAGATGGACGAGAAAGGTTGTCGCGAGAATTTAATATAATGGCCGATGATCGTAAATTACGACGCCTTAATTGAGCAAGCAGCTGTTAGTTATCTTGTAAACGTGATTTCATCGTCTCTTGATGCTTTAAAATGGGTTTTATTTATGAATACAACGTGTTACGGAAAGGTGTGGCCATATTTAAGAATCCTTGCATACACCAAGGTCCCTCGTATGCGAGAGGCCGTCTGGGTTGGTACCACCGCTTGGTTTATTTCTGCTGACAAGCAACAGTGTGTAATCACTGTTGTGTTCCGGTTTGAAACGTATTGAAGCCAGTGAAATTACTGGGCATTATGAGACTTAAATTTTTATGTCTCGGGGTGACGAGCGCAGTTCAGTGCCATGTAGTGCTTTGTAATTCAAAGTTATGTGTGGTGTTGCTTCTGACCAAAATTAAAATAAAATCCGATCCGATGCCATAAAATCCGTTTAAGTGAGTTTTATTTCAATGAATAATAATCATATTAGATTTTAAAGTAAGGTGAGGTACCAGTAATATTTCGGAACTAGTTTTATGAATTTAGATATTCAAGATTTGCCAGATGTATTATAAGATAACCTTGTAACTATACACCGAATCTACGTAGGTAAGACATTGTCCACACTTATATGCTTTTGTCTCTATCTTGCGTTTTAAGGCTTCTGAGGTGCGCGACAGAGTAAAGAGACCGCTACACGTGACGTCAGCGACACATTATCGTTGTATGCAATTGTTTAGATATGTTACATTGTTTTTGTGTTAATCGTGGCGGGGAATTGGCAAAAAAGTAAGTAGGGAAATGAAGCCTGATGGAACGTGGATTCTGAATTATTACATTGGCAGCATTGTTTGATTTTGACAACAAGCAGTACTGTCGATGTAAATTGTTGCAACAAGCTTCATAAACGATCATAAAACGAAACAAAATTTATTTCTCTGAAACTGCTCATTGTTGAATGTGTTTTTTTTTATTTCTGGTACCTTTCATGTATATTTTTTGTAATAACAATATAGGATCACCAATGTCTGACCAATATCTGTTATATTGAGCAATGAAAATACGCCCGCCATACTGACATCGCTTAACATCTTATGTCTTGGGGTGACCAGCGCAGTTCAGTGCCATGCTTTGTAATTCAAAGTTTTGTGTGGTGTTGCCTCTTTTTATGGGTAGGCAGGCTTACCATCAGGCAAGCGCCTTGCTCATCTCGTCATTAAATCAAATAATAATCAACTATCGGAAGTCTACGTTAGCAGAACCTTGAACGCTCCCATCTCACCATACATAGTAATAAAGTCGGTGTACTCAGAACGGATTTCGCAATGTAACCTTGATTAAGCCGTGATTTAGTTCAGATATCCTTTAATGCAGTTCTCCAGCGGAAATGGACTACAGTTAATTAACACATATGTGGACATAAATTGTTATTTACTAGTATGTGATTCAGACACCATATTTAGGTGTTGTAGTTGCTTTAAGTCAATTTATAATACGCACAAGGCCCGTGTTTAAGTATTCTTATTACGGATTCGACACCGTCTATCTCTCTATTTTTAAAAGACTATCTACTACAAAATTCTAACCGGCTACCTCAATAGGTAATAATAATAATTTTGACAAAATATGTGTCATAACGACGGAAAATAATAAAAATAACAAAAAGTAGAACAAAATGTGGTAGAGCCACGCTGTAGACAGTTTGTATGACTGTCCCAAATCCCTCTCCCTTTCCCAATCCCTTAATTCAGTCCTTCCTCTTAAGGTCGGCAACGCGCTTATTATTCTGCTAGTATTGTAGGCGTACCTACATGGGCGGTGAAGATCACTGACCACCAGGTAACCTGATTGCTCGCTTGCTGGTCTATGCTATAAAAAAAAAGAATTTATGATGTATGTAGGTGTATAGGTAATTATTTAATAACATTTACAAATCTAAAGTCGCGGTTACGGAAATCTCGATACTGAAGTCCAACTCGCTCTAGACCGGCGGTTGACTGACCAAAATAACTAAGACGGTAAGTCTCAAGTTGTGTATTTAAAACTACAGTTTATACATATACATAGACTAGATGACCCGGTGAACTTCGTATCACCTACATAATATATTTGTGTAAAATGTGGTCAAAACTTAATACAAATGTTTTATTTACATTAAATGCAATTAAGTGAGGTACTGCGCCATTGCACGTGAGGTAGCCCGTCGCACATTTAATTGACTTCGACGACCTAAGTCAGGTCGTCTCCCACCTCCCTCCGGTTGGACAGTCCTGTCCCCGTCCCGTCCCCGTCCTGTCCCCGTCCTGTCCGCGTCCCGTCCCGTCCCCGTCCCGTCCCTGTCCTGTCCCCGTCTTGTCCTGTCCCTGTCCTGTCTCACTGTCCTGTCTCTCTGTCATGTCTCTCTGTCCTGTCTCACTGTCCTGTCTCACTGTCCTGTCTCACTATCCTGTCTCACTGGCCTGTCTCACTGTCCTGTCTCACTGTCCTGTCTCACTGTCCTGTCTCACTGTCCTGTCTCACTGTCCTGTCTCACTGTCCTGTCTCTCTGTCATGTCTCTCTGTCCTGTCTCACTGTCCTGTCTCACTGTCCTGTCTCACTGTCCTGTCTCACTGTCCTGTCTCACTGTCCTGTCTCTCTGTCATGTCTCTCTGTCCTGTCTCACTGTCCTGTCTCACTGTCCTGTCTCACTGTCCTGTCTCACTATCCTGTCTCACTGTCCTGTCTCACTGTCCTGTCTCACTGTCCTGTCTCAATGTCCTGTCTCACTGTCCTGTCTCAATGTCCTGTCTCACTGTCCTGTCTCACTGTCCTGTCTCACTGTCCTGTCTCACCATCCTATCTCACTGGCCTGTCTCACTGTCCTGTCTCACTGTCCTGTCTCACTGTCCTGTCTCACTGTCCTGTCTCACTGTCCTGTCTCACTGTCCTGTCTCACTGTCCTGTCTCTCTGTTATGTCGCTCTGTCCTGTCTCACTGTCCTGTCTCACTGTCCTGTCTCACTGTCCTGTCTCACTGTCCTGTCTCACTGTCCTGTCTCACTGTCCTGTCTCACTGTCCTGTCTCACTGTCCTGTCTCACTGTCCTGTCTCACTGTCCTGTCTCACTGTCCTGTCTCACTGTCCTGTCTCACTGTCCTGTCTCACTTTCCTGTCTCACTGTCCTGTCTCACTGTCCTGTCCCTGTCCTGTCCCTGTCCAGTCTAGACGCTATACGACCCGTCATCACGGCAAGCTTCGCAACGACAACCATCCGGTTTATACCTGCGCTTATAGTACCCAGGAACAGTTTGTACTGGAAAATGAACATTCCAAAATCAACAACTACTAATAAATTAAAAATTAATTAAAAAAACATTGTCCAGCGGACAAAATTGTGAATCTAAACCATTCTCAGATCCCCTTGAACACACACAAAAAATTTCATCAAAATCGGTCCAGTCGTTTAAGAGAAGTTCAGGAACATACACACTCACAGAAGAATTATATATATAAAGACTAGATGACCCGGTGGACTTCGTATCACCTACATATATTTGTGCAAAATTTGTCCTGTCCGTGTCCCTGTCCGTGTCCCTGTCCCTGTCCCTGTCCCTGTCCCTGTCCCTGTCCCTGTCCCTGTCCCTGTCCCTGTCCCTGTCCCTGTCCCTGTCCCTGTCCCTGTCCCTGTCCCTGTCCCTGTCCCTGTCCCTGTCCCTGTCCCTGTCCCTGTCCCTGTCCCTGTCCCTGTCCCTGTCCCTGTCCCTGTCCCTGTCCCTGTCCCTGTCCCTGTCCCTGTCCCTGTCCCTGTCCCTGTCCCTGTCCCTGTCCCTGTCCCTGTCCCTGTCCCTGTCCCTGTCCCTGTCCCTGTCCCTGTCCCTGTCCCTGTCCCTGTCCCTGTCCCTGTCCCTGTCCCTGTCCCTGTCCCTGTCCCTGTCCCTGTCCCTGTCCCTGTCCCTGTCCCTGTCCCTGTCCCTGTCCCTGTCCCTGTCCCTGTCCCTGTCCCTGTCCCTGTCCCTGTCCCTGTCCCTGTCCCTGTCCCTGTCCCTGTCCCTGTCCCTGTCCCTGTCCCTGTCCCTGTCCCTGTCCCTGTCCCTGTCCCTGTCCCTGTCCCTGTCCCTGTCCCTGTCCCTGTCCCTGTCCCTGTCCCTGTCCCTGTCCCTGTCCCTGTCCCTGTCCCTGTCCCTGTCCCTGTCCCTGTCCCTGTCCCTGTCCCTGTCCCTGTCCCTGTCCCTGTCCCTGTCCCTGTCCCTGTCCCTGTCCCTGTCCCTGTCCCTGTCCCTGTCCCTGTCCCTGTCCCTGTCCCTGTCCCTGTCCCTGTCCCTGTCCCTGTCCCTGTCCCTGTCCCTGTCCCTGTCCCTGTCCCTGTCCCTGTCCCTGTCCCTGTCCCTGTCCCTGTCCCTGTCCCTGTCCCTGTCCCTGTCCCTGTCCCTGTCCCTGTCCCTGTCCCTGTCCCTGTCCCTGTCCCTGTCCCTGTCCCTGTCCCTGTCCCTGTCCCTGTCCCTGTCCCTGTCCCTGTCCCTGTCCCTGTCCCTGTCCCTGTCCCTGTCCCTGTCCCTGTCCCTGTCCCTGTCCCTGTCCCTGTCCCTGTCCCTGTCCCTGTCCCTGTCCCTGTCCCTGTCCCTGTCCCTGTCCCTGTCCCTGTCCCTGTCCCTGTCCCTGTCCCTGTCCCTGTCCCTGTCCCTGTCCCTGTCCCTGTCCCTGTCCCTGTCCCTGTCCCTGTCCCTGTCCCTGTCCCTGTCCCTGTCCCTGTCCCTGTCCCTGTCCCTGTCCCTGTCCCTGTCCCTGTCCCTGTCCCTGTCCCTGTCCCTGTCCCTGTCCCTGTCCCTGTCCCTGTCCCTGTCCCTGTCCCTGTCCTGTCCCTGTCCTGTCCCTGTCCTGTCCTGTTCTGTCCCTGTCCCTGTCCCTGTCCTGTCCTGTTCTGTCCCTGTCCTGGCCTGGCCTGTCCTGCCCTGACCCTGTTCTGTCCTGTCCTGTCCTGTCCTGTCCCTGTCCCCGTCCTGTCCCTGTCCTGTCCCTGTCATGTCCCCGTCCTGTCCCCGTCCCTGTCCCCGTCCCTGTCCCGTCCCTGTCCCGTCCCTGTCCCGTCCCTGTCCCGTCCCCGTCCCATCAACTGTCCCGTCCCTGTCCCGTCCCTGTCCTATCCCTGTCCCTGTCCCGTCCCTGTCCCGTCCCTGTCCCGTCCCCGTCCCGTCCCCGTCCCGTCCCCGTCCCGTCCCTGTCCCGTCCCTGTCCCGTCCCTGTCCCGTCCCTGTCCCTGTCCTGTCTCTATCCTGTCCTGTCCGACCCGTCATCACGGCAAGCTTCGCAACGCCAACAATCCGGTTTATACCTGCGCTTATAGATGTTTCACATCAAAAAGACATCCAGTGTTTCATACCCAGGAACAGTTTGTACTGGAAAATTAAGTTGTGGTTTTTAGTGTTTTCCTTTACTTATTATTTATGTTACTCATTTTTTCTCACCGGGTAAACCTTCCCTGAAGTTCCACAAATATTTCAAGATCAGAATTAGCCAAATCGGTACAGCCAGTCTCGAGTTTTTGCGAGACACACGCACAGCGATTCATTTTTATATATATAGATATGCACTCACGTCTGTAATCCACGAAGAGGTAGAGGCAGAAGTGTAACCAGTATACCCAAATTTCGTGGAGTTTCCACGTAATTACTAAAAAGTTCCTGAATGTTTTATTAGCGTATTATTATTAATTTTACTAGCCCTGTATTATATACGTCCCACTGCTGGGCACGGGCCTCCTCTACTGAATGAGAAAGGTTAGGCCTTAGTCCACCACGCTGGCCTAATTCAGGTTGGCAGACTTCACATACCTTCTAAAAATCTTATCGAGTTCTCAGGTATGCAGGTCTTTCACTATTATTATTTATTTTACATAATTTGAATTTAAATTATCACCATGACACAAGATACGACCATATACTCAGGAAGTGGGACTTATAACTCGACCATGTATCAAATTCATGAGAATTTCCCCTCAAAACATCGTACGTCAGATGCGAGCCTAAAAACCTTATTAAAAACGTAGCCTATACAATGACGTCACACTTTATAACTAAAACATGTATTTTCCAACGTGACATAAATTCTCAGTAATAGTAAATTATGGAAACTGCCGCTAACTGACACATTACCATGATAATAAACATTATTGGGACAGAAATAGCCAATATACCTAACACTTTGCAAGTTTGTAAGAAATTATGGTTCTGCAACTAAAGATGCAAAGCCAATAATTTTTTTTATTAGCTTGAATGATGAGACGTGCAGGTCGGTCGTTTGGTGGTAAGCCACACCTGCCCAGAAACGGAAGCAATTCCGCAAAGAATTTTATGGAAAGCACTGTATGGCACTGGACTGTGATACATAAGATGATAAGCCACAAAATTCCCAGCAATTTCACTGGCATCAATGTCTTTCAAACCTAACTACATATGTGCTTAGACACTCTGCTTGGCGGCAGATATAGACGAAGCGGTGGTACCAACTCAGGCCTCTCGCATACGAGGGACCTGACACCTATTGGTATATCCTGTAACAATGTCACTATACCACCTGCCCGTCAAGAAATTTTAGAAGGCTGTCTGGTTTTGTACCACCGCTTTATCTATTTCTTGCGCCAAGCAACAGTGTGTAAGCACTGTTCTGTTTCAGTTTGAAGGAAATTGAAGCCACTGAATTACTGGGCATTATGAGACTAAACATCTTATGTCTCGGAGTGACGAGCGCAGTTCAGTGCCATGCAGTGCTTTGTAATTCAATGTTCTGTTAAAAAAAATCTTTATAAACATAACAAGATCACTATGATTTGGAAGTTACTTACTACATTAACTTTGCATTGACGTATTGATCTGTGAATTGACTGTTTATTTAAAATTTATATTTATATTGCAATATAAAAATAAATTTATAATTAATAATATAATTTTAATAATTATTATTACTCAAATCGTACGTGTTTCTATCGCCTGTCTCTTGTCTCTGTCGCACGCGCCTTAAAACCTTGGTGATAGAGCCACGAGTGGTAGAGCCAAGCTGTAGACAGTTTTGTCTACAGCATGAATGGGCTGGCTCGACCGGGTCGTTACCACTGTCTCACAGAAAACCGACGTAAACAGCGGCTTGCTGCTGCGTTTCGTACGGTGAGTGAGATATACGGAAGCCCAAATCCCCTCGCCTTTTCAATCCCTAATTATCCCTTTCCTTTAAGGTCGGCAACGCACCCATGATTCTTCTAGTGATGGGCGTACATGGGCGGTGGAGATACTTACCATCAGGTGACTCACTTGCTCGTTTGCCGGGCTATGCTATAAAAAAAAACCTTAACACAATCATAGATCTCGGATGCTGCCATTCAGGGCATGTCCACATTTAGCAATGTTATGTAACCAATGAATGTTACAACTGTTTCTTAATTCAACGTTACAATTACTTTTTACTAGTTTACATCAACCTGTTTAATTTTACGATTGTAGTCAATGTTTATTTTTATTCATTTTGACCTACTTGGAGTTTCGTTGTCGAGAAATGAGTGGTTGGTTCTCCGTATAGATACAATGTTTTGTTGTTATTTCTCCTTCCCAATGCTTTAATCATCCCGTTTAAGGTCGGCAACGCTTCCAAGATTCTTTAGGTATTATGGATGTGTATGAGCGGTGGAGATAAATAAATAAATAAATACACCCAACAGTCACATACATAGTCCTGACCCCACAGTAAGATACGAGTCTTGTGTCGTGGGTATCAGGAACTACGAGAGACTTTCGGTCTCACAACACCCAGACCCCGAAACAAATAAATGTGGATCACACAAACATTTGTCTCGGTGCGGTGATCGAACCCGCGGCCTCTCGCTTCACAGCCGGCTACTTGCCCGCTGCGGAGATCACTTACCATCAGGTCACCCATTTGCTCGTTTACTGGCCTCTGTCATATAAAATAGACGTAAGAGATAGGTTCTTGTATATAAGTCTATTTTTGCCGCCAAACAACATAGAGCACTGTTGTGTTCTGATTTGAGAGATATTAAAGCTTGTCAAATTACTGGCATTTTGAGACTTAACCATTTTGAGTCCCAGAATGATGATTGCAGTGGAGTACCATGAAATTTGTATGATTAAAAGTTACGATTGGTGTTGATGCTTTAATTAATTAATATGCACAGGTGTAGCGTTTGTCAGGCGAGCGACCTACTCGTCTTACGTTGTTAAAAAAGTAGGCTGAATTATCCATTAGATACGGATGATGGATAATCCAAGACCAAGGTCATAATATAAATGAATACACACAAAAGTCACGCTCATAATCCTGACACTAAGATATAAATCTCGGCCCTTTACTTATGAACGTTATTCAAGCACTCAAAATACTGTTTTGTTTTTTTTTATAGCATAGGTTGGCAAACGAGCAAGTGGGTCACTTGCGCCCATGTACGCCCACCACTAGAAGAATCATGGGCATGTTGCCGACCTTAAACGAACGGGATAATTAGGGATTGGGAAGGGGAGGGGATTTGGGCTTCCGGATATCTCACTCACCGTACGAAACGCAGCAGCAAGCCACTACTTTACGTCAGTTTTCTGTGAGACAGTGGTAGCGACCCGGTCGAGCCAGCCCATTTATGCTGTAGACAAAACTGTCTACAACGTGGCTCTACCACTCATATGTTTTGTATCTTTCTAGTAACTTTATAGACGTGTTGAAAGAGAAAGACAAAAGAGTATTTCACTAAACAGTCAAAAGTGACGTTTTTAAGTAAGATTCTTAAGCGACTTAGTAATCATGAACTACAGGAAATATATTTGTTCATCTTTTTTTTTATAGCATTGGCCGGCATACGGGCAAGTGGGTCACCTGATGGTAAGTGTTCTCCACCGCCCATGTACCACTAGAAGAATAATGGGCGCGTTGTCGACCTTAAAGGAAAGGGGTAATTAGGGATTGGGAAGGGGAGGGCTTTGGGCTTCCGGATATCTCACTCACCGTACGAAATGCAGCAGCAAGCCGCTACTTTAGGTCGGTTTTCTGTGAGACAGTGGTAACGTCCCGGTCGAGCCAGCCCATTCGTGCTGTAGACAAAACTGTCTACAGCGTGGCTCTACCACTCGCAGAAACCTTTTGTTATGGTGTGGGATCATATCCACGGCATCTCGCTTCACTCGCCCACTGCAAGACAGAGTCTGCAATTATGAACTCAGTGTGAATATTAATGTAAAATATTAAATTTTTCCGTAATTAGCATAAAATCTTTGATCATATCTTTTTGATTATAAATTTAATTCATGGGACGTGAGTCGTGACCCAAGTACCTATCTCAGGTTGTTTTATCATTTTTACAAAGTCATTTTGACTATAGTTTAGGATAAGATTTTGATTATATAAACATGGCGCTTGCGTTTAAACGTCCAGCTATACTTCTACAAAATATAATATTATGTTTATATGAGAGATCACTGTTACCCAATTACAAATTTAAATAAAATAATTTGAAAATGGAAGACCAGCGACGGCTGGTTCGCTTTAATTCCGTCATTATATTTTGTCAAGGCCCTTAAAGCTGTATTTCAGCAAGTATTTACTTTGTATATTTTTTTAAGATAACTAAACTAAATTAACTTAGCAAAATTAGTTAAAAAACTAAATTTAGGGAAGTGTTCTCAAATACTTTGACAGGCTCCGTAGCCCAGTAGGCGAGTGTGAAATGTGAGACAATTTTTTGTCTGATCCATAAATATTTGTTACGGGTCTAGGTGTTGTGAGACCGAAAGTCTCTCGTAGTCCTTGATACCCACGACACAAGACTCGTATCTTGCTGTCGAGTCAGAGTGTGTGTCTGTTAGATGTTATTGTTGAGTGTTACTGGACAAATGGAAAAATAATCTTTACTAAACAAATGATATATGCCTTTTAAACAACTCAAAATATTCACGTGTATTACATGTGAATGAACCTACGTAAAAATCTTTCGGCAAACAAGTTTAGAGAAAAAACAATTTTTCATCGCCGCGGCTCGGCGCGCCGAAACTACGCATTAAATTTTTTTCTAGACAGTGGCCGAGACGTTATTAAATCAAATCTTAAATTATAAAATAGCTCTAAACTTTTTAGCGATTAATCATTCAAGTTATGAAAAATTCAAATCAATATAAAAGCAGATGTCTTTAATTTCATTCGAGGCCTGCATTTTAGCTACATTTTAAAGTCGTAATCTTTTATTGAGTAGTTAAACACATTTTATAGAATAAATTCCAATTCAAATCCTTTATTAATTAACGAACTGTCCCTCGCGGTTTCACCTGCATAATACTGCCCTGCTCCCACGGGTCATAGCGTGATATACATATAAACCTTCCTCATGAATCACTATATCTATTGCTGTAAACTGCATTAACATCCGTTGAACAATTTAAAAACCGACTTCACAAAACAAAACTTAAAAACCGTCTTCTAAAAACAAATATAACAATTCATAAAAAGGTCTTTTTGCACTTTAAACCCTATTAAAACCAGTTTAAAAAATAAAACAAATTGTATCTCAATTTTTGCTGAAGCTTGTATTTTTTTATAAAACGTCAACTAATGAACGTCATTCATAATACCTAAAGAATCATGGGCGCGTTGTCGACCTTAAAAGGAAGGTATAATTAAAGGATTGGGAAGGTTATGGGTTTAGGGACTTTTTATAGCATAGACCGGCAAACGAGCAAGTTGGTCCCCTGATGGTAAGTGATCTCCACCGCCCATGTACGCTTACAATACTAGAAGAATCATAGGCGCGTTACCGACCTTAAAGGGAAGGGATGATTAAGGGATTAGGAGACGGAGGGGCTTTGGGCCTCCGGATATCTCATTCACCGTACGAAATGCAACAGCAAGCCGCTACTTTATGCTGGTTTTCTGTGAAACAGTGGTAATAACCCGGTCTAGCCGAACCATTCATGCTGTAGACAAAACTGGCTACAACGTGGCTCTACCACTTACGTTCCAATACAATAATAAAATCTTAACAGTAGCTGCTGTTATCCGTTGAGGAGTTTATTTAGTCCGTACTCCTTGATCTGGCAGATTGATATGGGATCACATCGCATCTAAACTCTATCGAATATTTCTCATCAAAATCGGTCCTCAGTTGGCGAATAAATCAAAGAGCATTAATAAAAAAGCACAAAATATTTAATTAGCGAGGCACTCAGAATCTTTTATTTTTGTGTAGTCGGTTAAATAACATGTTTTCACATTAACAAGGCAGGTCGGAAATGCAAATTATCAAACCGCACTTTGACCATGTTTTAAAATGAGCACTTTACATTATAATTAGGGTAGCCATTAGGTTATTACACGTTGTTATTAAACCAAAATATTATATAAAAAAATATATAATATGAAATGTTGCACGTTAAGGTAAGCCTTAAGCCTTTTCAATCATCAATCAACACATAGTAAAAATCTAAGTCGCTTTCTGCGTCTGTATGTCTGTCCGCTTATTTCTTACAAACTATGCAAAAGAGTTTTCATGAGTAGTAGAGCCACGCTGTAGACAGTTTTATCTAAAGCATGAATGGGTCAGCTAGACCGGGTCGTCACCACTGTCTCACAGAAAACCGACGTAAAGTACGGCTTGCTGCTGCGTTTCGTACGGTGAGTGAGATATCCGGAAGCCCAAATCCCCTCCCCTTCGCAATCCTTAATTATCCCTTTCATTTTAAGGTCGGCAACGCGCCCATGATTCTTTTGGTGGTTGGCGTACATGGGCAGTGGAGATCACTTACCATCAGGTGACCCACTTGCTCGTTTGCCGGCTTATGCTATTAAAAAAAAAAGTAGATATGCCATTTTCACTATCGTTTAAAGTTTTTATTCCAAAAGTTTTATATTACATCACGCTATGACCCATGGGAGTAGGGCAGTAACATGCTTGCGATAAAACCGCGAGGGACAGCTGACTATAAAACGTCAATAGCACTAACTCACATAAGATAAAAAAAAAAATTTTGATTTTATTAAGTCGGATATTATTTTCTGAGAATATTTTCATCACAATTTCGATTACAATAAGATAAAAAATATTTTTTGATTTTATTAAGTCGGATATTATTTTCTGAGAATATTTTCATACCAATTTCGATTACAATTTGTTGAAAAATAAGCATTGCTTGGATTAAAAATTTAAATCACTGCTGAGCAAAAAACTCACGATTATTATTTACATGTCAAATAATATTTAAGTTCATTGCCACTTTTTGTTCGTAGACAAAAAGTTATTTTCGGTGATGTGAGGCCAAAGGAACCGTAAAAACTGAATATCATCGATAAACATCTTGAAACATCAAAATGACTTGGCAGTTGTGTGTAATAAGCAATATTATTTTGAAATTAAGTAGTCATTTTCACAAAGTCAGTCATTACTAAAAATGTAAATGCGTACATTACTTAAATTGCCCAAGTTCATTGTAAACGACAGGAGGACATAATTGGCTTAAAGAATACTATAAGGTCACGCATGATGCGTGAAGGCGTAGATGCAGATGTAATACTATGCCTTGATAATAGGGTACTTGCCTGGATCATTTTATTATTTCAATTAATAAATTATCGAAAGAATTGTATACATCAACTGAAAAATAAATGAGTACAAAGGTTTTTGAAAAATGAAATATTAACAGATTAAGAACTTACCGGATATGACTTAAACTTCGAATATAATATGTCAGGATCCTGCGACAATTTAGCAATACATCAGAGTGTAAACGCAAGGTAAAGCTAGCTAACATATTAATGCTATATATTATATCTTCATTCACAGTTAATACTATGTTTATCTTTTTTATTTCCACCTGGCCCTATCCCAGTTTAATGCCAGGGTCTGAATTCTTACTAAATCGCCTCCACTTCTCTCGATCTCACTCGTGTTGAGGCCGCATCCTTCGTAATCAGACCTTAGGCTCTCATGTCTCACTAAAACGGAAAGTCAGCATTTTTAAGCCTTCCGTGGTACCGTGGGTCGATAACCAATGATATCTACGATCATAAACATTTATGACTGACAACTACAGCCACTTTAAGCGATAAAATGTCTATAAACCTACAAACAGACGTAACGAATTATGGTCAAAGTCCATATTTCAAGAGCCACGATACAAGTTTATTTAAATTTATCAGCAGGATGTAGTTATTTAACTATAAATAAACAATAATATACTATTAACTGCATTTGAATTGTTAATTATTGTGGTTCATTCATCATCATCATCAGCCACAGGACGTCCACTGCTGAACATAGGCCTCCCCCAAAGATTTCCAGCCCGACCTGTTGGAAGCTGCCTGCATCCAGCGACTTCCTGCGACCTTTATCAGGTCGTCTGTCCACCTTGTAGGTGGACGTTCAACGCTGCGCTTGCCAGTGGTTCATTAATAACTGTTAATTGACCGGAACCGATCACTGTGCCAATTCTGGCCACTACTCATTATTTAAAAATGCCATCACTGGATAGCTTCCACCATACTCATTGTGCAATGTGCATAGTGGATTATTTGGGCGAGTCGCGTTCCAGGGTCAGCCAGTACACGAGAGGTATAATTATGGCGACCTTCGGATACTGCAATGTCTCTCGATGACCGTCATTATATTTCATCTGCGCTGAAACTATCAGCTTCACTATAGTCACTTTGTCGTGCAATAATAATATATAGGTACGTTCTCTTCAACTTGCATCTTCCTGTATCGATGGCGCAGTTGTATTGCGCACGCAGTACGACTACTGTACTGAGGTCTCGGGTTCGGATAAACGTGATATTGGATTTTTCTATCACGAAATTCTCAGTATCAGCCCGGAGTCTTAAATTTGTATCCGGCGATAGGCTCGCCCCCTATCACATCATGGAACGGAGATACGCTCTGTGAGATGTGGGTGTACCGGATACACCTGCCTACCCCTTCGGAGATTACTAAAAGCGCACTTGGACACTTGAATTATTACAAGATTATTACCAGTCATTATAAGTTGTGTCAATCGGTAATGCAATACCCATACGTCATGCAAAACGGCCGACCACAACTCGGAGAGTCTTGACTAACTTACATCATTATATTTCAACATATTTATTTATTTACAGTATGGAAAACTTATAGCTAATAATTTACTAAGAAATAGCAACAATTTAGGTGACGAAAAGCCAATAACAAGTTTTCACTTTCGGAATTAAATTAGGTTATGTAAGTGTGACCATAATTCTTTAGACAAAAATACTTAAATATATAATACAAAAAAAAATAAGTTAATAAAAACTATTTAACAAAGAAATCAAGGTTTAAGCACCTCCTTGCCACGGACACACTTGTTACAAAGGGATCTAAATTATTGTATTTACATAATACACCATTATAATATCTGCTTGCGCGCACCAAGTAGCTCTTCTGTCCATAAAACATATAACGTAAAATACCAGTTACACAACGCATGCTAGCGCTAAGCCACAGACGCGGCATACTCGTGTACAGATAACACAACTCAACAAAAACCCACACATTGACCTCAACCTTGAAATCCGCGCACGTTTTCGTAAATCTCCGAAACTGGCAACACCACGCCCTCACTTGTCAAACATAACCTTGCTATCTCAACCTATTAGACTTCCGTCTGAGACGTTTGACGCGCGCGTCAGTATGACAGGCGACGAACTAGGGTAGAAACACCAACCTCGGACTAGAAGCAACTCCGCACTTTGCTCTGAGGGTTCAGCTTTTACACCAAACTATGGACAATCGGCTCCATAATAGGGGCGCCATCTTTAAATAGTATAAAATGAAGTCGCTTCCGCTATTTGTTCGCTTAGATCTTTTAAACTATTCAACGGATTTTAATGCAGTTTTCAGCAATAGATAGAGTGATTCATGAGGAAGGTTTATATGTATATCACGCTATGATCCATGAGAGCAGGGCAGCAACATGCAGGTGAAACCGCGAGGGACAGCTAGTAATAGATAAATCTCGCAAATTATATTGTATTATACGTCAGTAAGCTAGTAGCTGAATGAGGAACGATAGGTCTCGAGTACCATCTCCATACCGAGTAAAATATTGTACGGTCCACCGATATTTGTATATGATTGAATGACAAGACGAGCAGCGGCACGCCTACCCATAAACAGATGCAACACCACACAGAACTTTGAATTACAAAGCATTGCATGGCACTGAACTGCGCTTGTCATCCCGAGACATAAGATGTTAATCTCATAATGCCCAGTAATTTCACGGGTTTCAATGTCCTTCAAACCGAAACACAACAGTGCTTACACGCTGTTGTTTGGTGGCAGAAATAGACAAGGCGGTGGTACCAACCCCTGTGACTCTCCACACCTTGTAGGTTGGCCACTAACCTTTCGATACAGATATAGATAGTATGGCATTGACAGACGTCGCAACGGCGATATAGACTCGCGTCAGACGATTGACGCGACCATCGACAGTCATAATGTTTTTCTGAAGGCTGCGGCTTCGTCGAAACTTTCCGAACCGAAGGTCCAGTTGCACAGATATGATTCTCCGAACGAGTTGCGACAAGTATGCCTGCTCGACATATTCTTTCTGTCTGACGTCACCTGACTTTAAATAAATTAATAAATACACCCAACAGTCACACAAAATAGGACCCACCCTGTTTTTTTGCTGTGTTGTAAAAACTCTTCACTTTTTTATTATTTTATGAATGGGTATGTATGGACAAGGTGTATGGAAATTGTTTTAAAGTAATCTTGGGCAAAAATTTACAATTTTATGCAAATTATGCAAAATTAAGAGTTTTAGAGAAAATTTACACAAATAAGTGACAAGACAAAAGTTTCAATATGACCTTTATTCTTAAAGTATACCCGATTATTTTTAAGATTAGTAGCGTGTTGGCCCCCCCTCTGCTCCGTATGCACTCTCTGAGCATATCTGGAACACTTTCAATCAAGTGGGTTATGTCTTGATCAGGCAATTGCTCCCAACAGACTTTAAGAGCATTTATGAGGTCTTGTCGGCTGTTGACGTTGCTGTAATTTGCCTTGAGGCTTCTTTCTAATTGATCCCACAGATGTTCTATGGGATTGAGGTCGGGGCTCATGGCTGGCCACGGCAGAACTCTAATATTGGCATCAGAGAGTGCTCTTTGAGTAACACGGGCTGTATGCGGGCGGGCATTATCTTGCGTGGTAGAGTCACGCTGTAGACAGTTTTGTCTATAGCATGAATGGGCTGGCTCGACCGGGTCGTTACCACTGTCTCACAGAAAACCGACGTAAAGTAGCGGCTTGCTGCTGCGTTTCGTACGGTGAATGAGATATCCGGAAGCCCAAATCCCCTCCCCTTCCCAATCCCTAATTATCCCTTTCCTTTAAGGTTGGCAACGCGCCCATGATTCTTCTGGTGGTGGGCGTACCTGGGCGGTGGAGATCACTTACCATCAGGTGACCCACTTGCTCGTTTGCCGGCCTATGCTATAAAAAAAAAATAAAAAAAATAAACACGAAGTTTTCACCTATCCTTTGTGAAAATGGGATCACGTGAGGCCGGATTACAAGTTCGACGTAGCTAGCAGCAGTCACGGTACCTTCATCCAGAATTACCAGCTCCGTTTTGCCATGTAGGCTTATTCCTCCCCACACCATGACGCTTGGACCTCCAAATCGGTCAGTTTCGTGGACACAAGCTTGAGAAAAACGTTCGCCTTCCCTTCTCCATACGCGCACTCGACGATCGTAACTTAAAAACTTAACCTTAGTTTCGTCCGTAAACAGTACTGTCTTCCAGTTATCCATAGACCTGGCTGAGTGTTTTCGAGCAAATCTTAATCTTGCTGCATGATGAGCACTTGTCAACTTAAATCGGACAGCGCGAGTTCTGGATCTTTGGCCATCTTCATGAAGTCGATTCCGAATAGTTTGATCACTCACCCGCGTGCCAGTAGATTGCCGCAGTTGATTTTGTAAGGCACGGGCGGTTACCGTCCGCTGCCGACGCGCTGTCAATCTGATATACCGGTCCTCTTGAGCTGTTGTAGCCCGAGTCCTTCCTGTTCCACGTTTCCTAGGAACACTACCAGTCTCTTGATAACGATCCCAAGCATTCCGGATAGCTCGACGTGACACACTAAGCTGTATTGCCACCGGCCTCTGAGAATTTCCCTCCTGAAGCATAGCCACCGCTCGTGCTGCCGTTTCCATATCCATATGAACGCGAGATCTAGGCGTAATAATCACGAATAATAGCGAAATCAAATGAAACTTAAAAAAATAACGATGTGCAACAGTAACATTCAGAATGAGACTATGAACACAAGTGATTGAGAATTTGAGAAAAGGTGATTTTGGAGCACTTAACTTTTTCTGGCTACCCACTTGAGAATAACATTAAAAATAATGGTTAAAACATCAATAATGTTTCATAAACATGTCAAGTATGCAACGGGATACTTGATTACGCCAGTACCTTTCCTAAAAAAATACGGTAGGCAAAACATCGAGATAAGCGCGGGTGGGCCCTATTTTGTTTTGAGTAGTTTACATAGTCCTGATCCCACAGTAAGATACGAGTCTTGAGTCGTGGGTATCAGGAACTACGAAAGACTTTCGGTCTCACAACACCTAGACTCCGAAACAAATATTTGTGGATCACACAAACATTTGTCTCACAAAATGAAGTGAAACTTCTTTAGAATCGTTGTGATTTGAAACTCGATGAAACGAAAATGCGTCACGACATACATATTTATAAATAGGATTTGGCCTGCGAGAGAATGAGATAGATTACAAGTATGCCATCATGTGTCTTTGCGCCTGCGTACAACAAAGCCTTCGGAAAATGTGTCATAAACAACGTGGTGTATTATTCACGTTTTTTTTTTGCATTTGCGTAATAAAACTCGTTGGTTAATTAATTTATTTTAATAATTCTGAAGTTTCACTTCTGCCGTGTGTGATTTCCACACACACACGTTTTTTATTATGTGGAGCGATCCGCCGCGTCATTTGACCCCTACAGCCCGCAACGGGAATCAAGTTTCGCCATTGCCCCATCCGTTAAGCAATAGAGTGTACCACATGCAGGTGAGTTTAGTTTTGGCCCTAGGAATCCTAGGAAGTTGGTAGCCCACTTACACTCATTCAGGCTGTTTAAAAGAAATAGACTTGGCCGGCGCCGGATGTACTATAAAACCTCATGGAAAACTATTGAGTAAAATGTAGGTTTACTCTTTTGATGTATTAAAAATATTTATACATTACAAAGTTCCAGGTCTTTCGTATGCGAGAGGCCGTCTGGGTTGGTACCACCGCTTTGTCTATTTCTGCCGCCAAGCAACAGTGTAAGCACTGTCGTGTTTCGGTTTGTTGGACACTGAAATTACTGGGCATTATGAGACTTAACATCTTATGTTATCTTATATCGGGGTGGCGAGCGCAGTTCAGTGCCATGCAGTGCTTTGTAATTCAAAGTTCTGTGTGGTGTTTCTTCTGTTTATAAGCAGGCGTGGCGCTTACCATCAGGCGAGCGCCTTGCTCGTCTTATCATTCGATCAAATTAAATATATATATACATACATAGACTCACGCCCGTTTCCCATAGTAGTAGGCAGAGACAACGGACTTCCACCTGCTGCGATCCTTACACACCCCTTTGACCTCTTTCACTCTCATTATATTCTTCACTAGCTTTTGCTCGCGGCTCCGCCCGCGTGAACAACATTTGAATATTATCACCCCCTATTTTGACCCCTTTGGGGTAGAATTTATCAAAATTTTTTCTTAGCGGATTCCTACGTCATAACATCTACCTGCATGCCAAATTTCAGCCCGATCCCTCCAGTGGTTTGGGCTGTGCGTTGATTGATAGATCACTATGTCAGTCAGTCACCTTTGAGTTTTATATATTTAGATTATTTATACATGTTCTTTGAAAAACAGTGATCAATAATAGTCTTAGTTGAAAAAGGAAGAAGTAAGTTGTCCTGTTTGAATTGTTAATCAGGTACTTTTGTGTTATTTAAAGGTCAATAAAAAACAATAAATTATTTTAAATTAGCTAACATGTTTTTGTGATATTTTTTTATATCATATTTTAAAGTAACTCGGACATGTTTTTGCTATATTTTGTTCTGCAACTTTAATTTTGGTGTGTAAGGTTGTGGCCCCACGTCATTATGTTTGACGATTTGCGTCATACAAAAATTAATATAAATACATCCAACAGTCACACACATAGTCCTGACCGCACAGCAAGGTACGAGTCTTGTGTCGTGGGTATCAGGAACTACGAGAGACTTTCGCTCTCACAACACCCACAAGACCCCGAAACAAATATTTGGGGATCACACAAATGTATGTCTCGGTGCGGGGATCGAACCCGCGGCCTCTCGTTTTACAGTCGGCTACTCGCTCACTGCGCCACGGAGGCTGTTAAACAAAAATACAAAAGGTAACGAAGTGTAGGGTTTGCGCGACGGAAAGGCACCCTGCCATCGGCGTTTTATTATTATTGGAATAAAACTAATTTAAACATTAAAATCGCGATTTTCATTTTATTTTTGGTCCTGACATTTCGAAACCATTTCAGCTTTCCTGGTCACGGGGTGGACTAGTCAGTTACATGATAAAAACCGCGATAAAATCCATTAAAATTAGTTTTATTTCAATGTATAATATTCGCGTAAATATAAGAAATCGTTTTATTAGCTCAAAGAAGGACGAGGTTCTCAATTCTATGCATATTTTTTTTGTTTGGAATGTTGTAAAAATATGTTGCGTTTTTTTCGATCACATGGATGTTAAGAATTCATATGAATCGATAATAGACCAACTTGTTTATTTGCGTCAAGGATTCTAGAATTGACATTTTTTTACGTTCGTTACATACAGAGACTCGCGCTTTTATCCCCAAAGGAGTAGGCAGAGGCACGACTAGTGCTGCACCCTGGTTTCCCCAAGCTTATTTCCGTCCCATTACGTGATAAGGTTCAAACCTCTACCCATACCGATCACAAGTTCCAATCCCGGACTATTCATATGTGATTTTTGAAATAGAAAATAGTGATTCCCGATCTGGGAATTAAACCCAAGAGCTCATGGTTCTCAGCTTTAGTACTCCAACTAAACCACTGAAGCCATTTACATGAGCTGAGCGCACTTATACAAATTCTGCATGAAGGGAAAATTCAATAAGCCATAATTAGTACACATATATTTTTATAAAACAATATTTTTTATTGCCTTAATAGGCAGACGAGCATGCGTCCCGCCTGATGGTAAGCGGTCACCGCCGCTCATGGGCATCGGCAATGCCAAGGGCACAGCCAAGCCGCTGCCTACCGTTGAAGGAATACTCTTTGTAAGCCTCGTTTAAAGAAGAATATGTCATAGCGCTCGGGAAACACCGAGGCAGGGAGTTCATTCCAGATTCCACGTGCGTGGTATAAATGAACTCTGGAAATGTACGGTGCTAGAAGGCATGGTTTCCAGGTAGTATGGATGAACTCTACTGCGGTGCGTCAGCGAATTTCTAAGAATTTTCCTACATCAATAATAATGTCGATAAACAAATCTATGATATGAAATAGTTTATTAATCACGTAGGCAATTAAAACAGCGCTTATGACAAGTCAGTACAAAAGTAAAAGAAACTTATATTTAGAAATTAGTATCAACTAATGTATACACAGCATCATCAAAATACACTCGGCAATTACACTAATATAACAATTTTTTTCATACCTTTTTTTTATTTGATTGAATGACGAGACGAGCAAGGCGGTCGCCTGATGGTAAGCTTCACGCCTGCTCATAGACGAATGCAACAACACACAGAACTTTGAATTACAAAGCACTGTATAGCACTGAACTGCGCTCGTCACCCCGAGACATAAGATGTTAAGTCTCATAATGCCCAGTAATTTGGTTGGCTTCAACGTCCTTCAAACCGAAACACAACAGTGCTTCCACACTGTTGCTTGGCGGCAGAAATTGACGAAGCGGAGCTACCAACCCAGACGGCCTCTCGCATACGTGGGGCCTACCACCTTGTGATACTTTTTAAAAACCTGACAAATTATACCAATAGCAATAAATTTGTTAAACGTACCTCTTTTAAAAAGCCATCCGAAATTTTCCTGCATCACCTCATCATGAAATCTCACTCGACTTCTGTAAACTACATCGACCACATCCATCACAACACTTTCATTTGCCATTTTTATTTAAAAAAAAATAGCCACATAAAGAACACAACTTGCATAGACCTCGTCACAATGAAAATAGCGACGTTCAATGTAAACGATTGCCACTAATGCATTATCAAATTAATAATAAATTAACCTTTATTAGGTTATTAAGGTCGATTCTAGCTACGTGGACTCTGAGCTTGTTTCGATATTTCTAGGACGTGGGCTGTTTCGTGAATGTATAAATTCAGAATATTGGATTTGCATGCGGTATTGTGTATCATTTTTGTATGAATACAAATCCTAACTAACTAAATACAACTAATATTGTAAATTCGAAAGTGAGTTATTACGCTTTCACGCCTAAATCGCTGAACCGATTTTGATAAATTTTAGTACAGATATTGATGGGACTTTGGAGACGGTTATAGGGTACTTTTTATACCGGAAAAGGCTGTTCAAGCGGGCGGAGCCGCGAGCAAAAGCTAGCAACAGTCACACATATAGTGCTGACTCAACACTAGATTAACCTGCACTGTAGGTATCAAAAACTACGAGGGACCTCCGATTCCATAACATCCAGGCTTTAAACTGATTCTATCAGCACGTGATAGACGGACAGTTCTACGGAGCTGATTATAGGTTATCCATATCTGCTCGGATAGCGACCACCATACACATGGTCTTAAAAAGGGGCCTGCGACGGGACAAGCGGATGACCAAAGCAGGCACAGGGATACAAGGATGTACCCCTATACGCGCACCAACCAACCATCAAGTCATGTCGCAAGCCCCTCGGGAGAACCGGATATATACTGGCTGTCCCTGGAACGCGATCCACACAAGGTGAGTCACTATATCAGGTTTTAACACCATATGTACGGTGGCGGATATGAATATCCTACCAGCGACACCAGACTAATATAATTCAATCTTAGCGCATTCAAGGAAACAATAAGGCCGCATTTCCTCAATATGTAAAATTGCGGTTGCGTGTTCAATGTCATTTTCAATGGAAAATCACCATGTTTAGAATGTGACGTATATTCTGCGGATGTCTTTGTTGAAGGGTACCCTTGATTGAGAACAAAACAATATAATTTGTTTACATAATGAATGAACTCCGTAGCACAGTGGGCGAGTAGCCGGCTGTGGAGCGAAAGGCCGCATTCGATTCCCGCGCTGAGACATTTGTGATCCACTAATATTCTGGGTCTTAGTGTATTTTCTTCTCAGATGGGCTGACGTTAGGAGGTCGGTCGTAAAAACCAGTCTATTTTCTGTAACATGTGTTAAAGCACCACTGCGAGTGGTATAAAGCAGGTGAAAGAAGAAGATAGTATAAGACAACCGGCAACTTATGACACCGTCATAACCGACCACCGATGTCATCATACTATAAACAAAAAACGTGTCAAATTCACACTTCGAACAAACTTGCTAAGTACAAAGTCAAACAATTTATTGCGCAATAGTTACAGGAAACATAATTCAAAGAGGTGACTCTTAGAACAAAAAACTACTTTAGCAATTATGGTAATTATAATAAAAATACTTTGTAGAGATTTTGGAGATTAATCACCATCAAGTGACCCACTTGCTCGATTGCCGGCCTATGCTACAAAAAAGCACTTTTTAGTTATTTTTTAAGCATTTTTACATATCTTCAAGCACAAAACACGGGAGATCCAATATTAATAACAATATTATTAACTATACCAATATTACCTAAATGATTTTAGGCCTTTGCGATTTGTATACATTTTATAAAAGTATTAGGAAAGAAATAAATAACAGGTATTTATATCTTCATATCCTACGCGATTAAGACCTGTTTAAATAAATATTACAATATATTCAACAATATTAATTTAAAATAACATCGAATATTCACACCGGTACGTGATAAAGTTAATTTCAAACAAATTGGGAAGAACCGAGATTTTCAAAGGTCGTCGCGCGAAAATCAGCTCCCAGATGCTCACATGAAAAGTGCGTCAACCCTTATAAATAAATATTATATCTTTGCTTTAATTCTCGTAGCTTGGGTACAATTCCAGTATGAAATTGGGACACAAACAAAAAACCAATAAGTCATTAACTTCATGACACGTAGCGAGTTCACGGACTGGAAGAATGGGACCAAATTCACGCCTATATTCCTGAAGGGGTAAGCAGATATGCAACTAGTGCTGTTAGTGCTTTGTTTATTATAATTTATGTAGTGATATCCTGTAATTGGCGAAGAAATGCAGAACATGTATAAAATTTTCTTGTGTAGTATATAAGCTGTTGGATGTCCAAATAAATAAAATAAAATAAAATAGTACGCCAAGCCTGTTTCCGTCCTATGCAATAAAGGGCGAACCTTTTACCATATAGGGCACAAATTATAATGGCAATTCATGTGTGATGTTTTTTTTTTAATTTGATTGAATGACGAGACGAGCAAGGCGCTCGCCTGATGGTAAAGGCCTGCCCATAAACAGAAGCAACACCACACAGAATTTTGAATTACAAAGCCTCCTTAATTTCCTCCCTATCAGCGGATACTTTTTAATACACTGAGTTGGTCCTCCTTACTTCTACTCTCCTTAGACCTTATCTAAAATATTTTATGCTGTCAAATTGCCGAGAGATGAACTTGTTGTTACATCAAGTACATAATCAACCTGATCCTCAAAAACTGACACAAAACTGACCACCGTATATCCAAGCCCGGACCTCGCAATTCTTCATACAACGTCATACGTCGCTAAGGTAACTGGTCACATAAACGAAAACATTAATTAGTTATTAGACATGTGTCACCTCGAACATGGTGTATTGGGCATCGGAGCCAAACAAAAGGTATACAGCCAGTAAGGTCGTACGCGGCCGACCGTGGCGAGTTATTCATGCAACACACCTCATTATACATAAACATACATTAGCCGATTACAGACTTAGGTTTGATTAAACATAACGTAGACAACAGATGTGTTGACAACAATCCGAAATATTAGTTTAACGGTTATGGAATATCATTGCTAAATAGTTTTAATACTAAATAGAGTTGATTCCAATCAGAATTTAGTGATGTATTTGAATTTTAAAATTGGAATTAGGAATGTAAGGCCATCGACATGTTACGCATAAAGCCAACCTCACCTGCACGTGGTACACTGTGCTGATTAACGAATAAAGCAATGGCAGAACTTGGTCGGATTGTCAAGGTCGGATGGCGGGTGGATCGCTCCACATAATACCAAATCCATCATCAAATCATAGGAAGGCCCGTAACATTATAGACAGGGAGCCCTCGGGTAGCTGGTCCACTTGACTACTATCAAGCTCATTTTCCGTGAGTAGCTTCGTTTCGATGAGACGACCAACTATTCCCTATGCGAAAATTCTCTATTGTGGGAGCTAACAGACGTAGCAAGGATAGAATATTTCGATTTGATGATACTCAAAAAATTATTATTTTATTTGTAGGACAATATGACAGTTAAATTATATAAATATTAACTAAGTAAAAACAAAAAAATCAGCTGGTTAGTAATCATACCTATTGGAAGGAGGGGCTTTTTTTGAGTATCATCAAATCGAAATATTCTATCCTTGCTACCTCTGTTAGCTACCACAATAGAGAATTTTCGCATAGGGAATAGTTGGTCGTCTCAACGAAACGAAGCTACTCACGGAAAATGAGCTTGATAGTAGTCAAGTGGATCAGCTACCCGAGGGCTCCCTGTCCATTAGGTCGGAATAATAGGAGACAAAAAGATATTTGAATTTTAAAATTGGAAGCAACTGCAATACGTCATGTGTATTGCCAGATATTTTTTATATCTTTTTATATTTATGCAAACCCATACATAATATTGTTAGTACGTACCTAGTACATTAAAGAATATTCTAGGGATTTGTGATGCTTCAGCAATAAGTAATAAATCAATAATTACGTTTTGTAATTAATTGTGTAATATAAAGTTTATTTTCTTTTTATGCCCTTGCCATAAGCCACGCAGTAATAAAATGGCCAGTTCATTGTACTTAACTGGTACAATTACTGTAAATATTAAAACACTTATACCTTTATACTATTCAGGAAAGATAACGCTTCCTTATGTATTACTTTCACATTGTAATTAATAAACAATTATATTTAATGAAAGTAAATTATCCTTGACGGAAAATTTAAATATGGAAGTCAAAAGTGCCTTCAGTTTCCGTAGAAAGCAAAATTAATATTGCGATGAAATTGCAACTTTGAGGTCGGGCACTGATCTCAGGATATGGCTCAAAATTACGTCACTATTAATATGATCAATGGAAAGGTAAAAAT
This sequence comes from Amorpha juglandis, assembly GCA_949126905.1. Lineage (NCBI taxonomy): Eukaryota > Metazoa > Arthropoda > Insecta > Lepidoptera > Sphingidae > Amorpha > Amorpha juglandis. The sequence goes on along the minus strand of OX421373.1, from coordinate 14,699,302 downwards.
ACTACGGCGTGGTCGCAAACAAACCGAAGGCGAAGCCGACTCTTCCAAAGACGTCAGAAATGTGAACATAATGGTAGAGCGTATTAAAGATTTTTTTACGATAAAAAATCATATAAATTTACCTCCTGGTTAATTCTCAGTAAAACTAAAATTTTATCATATTTTTCCTAATACAATTATTATGAATTTTGTAGTTCAAAAACAAATTTAAAATGTATGAGTGGTAGAGTCACGCTTTACAGTTTTGTCTAGAGCATGAATGGGCCGGCTCGACCGGGTCGTTACCACTGTCTCACAGAAAACCGACGTAAAGTAGCGGCTTGCTGCTATGTTTCATTCGATGAGTAAGAATTTTTTTTTTGCTAGCCCTGTATTATATACGTCCCACTGCTGGGCACGGGCCTCCTCTACTGAATGAGAGGGATTAGGCCTTAGTCCACCACGCTGGCCTAATGCGGGTTGGCGGACTTCACATACCTTCGAAAAATCTTATCGAGTTCTCAGGTATGCAGGTTTCCTTCACCGTTTAAGCAAGCGATAATTAACAATTAATATACACGTAACTTAGAAAAGTCAGTGGTGTATGCTCTTAGAGCTGGTTTCGAACCTGCGACTTTAGTCTCGACAGTCCATACCACTCCCCGCTGAGCTATCGCTTGATTAGTAAGTAAGAAAATAAAATCACATAAGAAAACTAAAAAGCTAAAAATAAAAACTAACAATGTTGAGCCGGTGGTATCAATCATTGGCTATTAAACAGCGACAGAAATTGTTTGTCTTTTTTTTTATAGGTTTTAAGTGCTTGCTAAATTTAGCGAGAGAGGGTAGGCCAGTTAATCGAGCTATAATTATATTTCCCGCAACGAAAATATCTGTCTTTAATGTCTGAATGGAACCCGAAGGTCAGGTACAGTGTCGTTGGCATGGGTCGGTGGCCTTGTTTCGCCTTTGTGGATATTCCATACAAATACATCGGAGAGCTATGACCTTATAACACTTCTTAATTATGAGATTTTTTTTTGAGCATGACAAAGTGACTGCACTACACCTGATGGTAAGCGTAGTGCAATCCTTAAAACCAGCGACCACATACAAACAATGTGTTTATGGATGGTTACCAGACTCATGCCGGCCTGTATAAATGCTTCTTCCAAATATTTAATGGGTGGTTTGTTTTATTTTTGTCATATTTTTAGAGCTAATTGGTTTATATGGGCCTCGTTAAATATGTGAAGATGAATGAAACTGGCAATGACGTCACTATGCGAAAAACAAATAAGCTCACGGCTGTATGTATCCCCGAAGAGATAGGCAGAGGTGCACCCTTGGTTCACCGAGGTTAATTCTATCTCATGAAGTGATAGGAATTAATCTGATCCAAAATGGAAACCTGGGGTTTCAACCCAGCACCTTAAGGTTTCATCATTCAGCATCAGTACCTTCCACTAAATCAATGAGGCAATGCTAAAGTTGGTTAGAGTAAAAACATCCATCGGGGTACATCTTTGTATCACTGTCCCTGCATCGGTCATCCGCCTGTCCCGTCGCAGGTCCCTCCAAAGGGGGAAGAAGCATTTATACAGGCTTTTATAACTCTGGTGACCACTGATAAACTCATTGTTTGTTAATGGTAGCTGGTTTTTTGGACTGCACTACGCTTACCATCAACACATCACTCCAAGCACGTGTCACCATACCATATACATTTGACTTCTCGGTGCCATAACCTAAAAATTATCACAATGAATAAATTATCGCTTATAGGCGGCCAATATAAAAAAAGTCAACATACCTATAATTTTTCAAAAATAACCTGTAATATGCAAAGTATATTTTTACTATCCATACATTCCACGTTATATCGCCTAAAATGACCGATATGCAGATCACACGAGTACATAAAATGCCTTGGATACAATAAACCGGTTTTATAGTCGCTAAGAAGGCAATGAACATAAAATAATCACTAACAGCAATGAATATAGACAAGCATTTAACGTTTTTAATGTAATGAACAAATATTTTACTTTTAAAATAGTTTTATCGTATTTTTTTTATTGAATGAGCAAGTCGCTCGCCTGATGGTAAGCGCCACGCCTGCCCATAAACAGAAGCAACACCACTCAGAACTTTGAATTATAAAGCACTGCATGGCACTGGATTGCGCTCGTCACCCCGAGACATAAGATGTTAAATCTCATAATGCCCAGTAATTCCACTGGCTTCAATGTCCTTCAAACCGAAACACAGTGCTTACACACTGTTGCTTGGCGGCAGAAATAGATATAGTGGTGGTACCAACCCGGACGGCCTCTCGCATACGAGGGACCTGCCACCTTGTATTATTATAGGCCAAGATTTAATTAGTGGATCAATAGGTATACAGAACACATCGTAGTATGATATGAATAAATTGAACGCTTTTACGGGATATAAAGTAGCTTATGTACTAATCCAAGTTATGGTCTACCTGTGTGCTTAATTTCATTCCAAACCGTTCAGCCGTTACGGCGTGATTGACTAAAAAACATCCAGTTTCACAAACTAACAAACATACAAACTTGCATATTTATAATAGTTACTCTCATGTAAGATCTATAAATAACATTTTATTACATAGCTGCATTAGTTGCAATTTACAAATACTTATTTATATTCATACTTAGCGATAACTTCCTTATTTTTAACAATCCTACTTCCTACTAATATTCTAAACGCGAAAGTTTGTTAGTACGGATGTATGTCTGTTACTCTTTCACGTAAAAACTACTGGATGAATTTTAATGAATCTTTACAATAATATAGCTTATCCTACTATCCTTCCTGCTAATATTATAAACGCGAAAGTTTGTAAGTATGGATGTATGTTTGTTACTATTTCACGTAAAAACTACTGAATGGATTTTAATGAATCTTTACAATAATATAGCTTATCCTACTATCCTTCCTGCTAATATTATAAACGCGAAAGTTTGTAAGTATGGATGTATGTCTGTTACTCTTTCACGTAAAAACTACTGGATGAATTTTAATGAATCTTTACAATAATATAGCTTATCCTACTATCCTTCCTGCTAATATTATAAACGCGAAAGTTTGTAAGTATGGATGTATGTCTGTTACTCTTTCACGTAAAAACTACTGGATGAATTTTAATGAATCTTTACAATAATATAGCTTATCCTACTATCCTTCCTGCTAATATTATAAACGCGAAAGTTTGTAAGTATGGATGTATGTTTGTTACTATTTCACGTAAAAACTACTGAATGGATTTTAATGAATCTTTACAATAATATAGCTTATCCTACTATCCTTCCTACTAATATTATTAATAAATACGAGAAATTAGTTATATGTAATAAACCATTTTATTTCAAGTCTATCAATGAATGACAAGTGACATATCTATATTTAAATAATTCTCTTCTTTGACGTGACAAACACTATGCTATTAACAAAGAAAGAGGTAAATATCCAATAGGTCTCCGCCCTTAATTATTGCGTTATAGCTCCGTCGATTGAGGTGCTTAACATTTGGTTAATGTGCCTTCTCTACGTCGCACCAGAATCCGTTAAAACCTCATAATGTAGCTGGCCCAAGCGTTTGACCACTGTGCCAAATTCCCATTTCTTCTTTCCACTATAATTTCGTAGTTGAACTCTCTGCCCTGAACGGAATGTTCTTAGATCACGTCCAGTCTGGTTAGTGGGTGAGACGGACTGTGCTATCTGCGCTTGTGGTTTCTGGAACATGGCGTGGAACAACGTTCTCACCAACCGCCCACTAAACATTTGTTCGTAAGGACTTTCCCCAGTTTGTCTAGAGGGCGTTCTTCGCATTTGGGATTTGATTTTTAAAATTTTCTCATATATTGAGCCAGATTCGTTATCCATACTATGCAAAGCTTTCTTTACTGTCTGGACGAATCGTTCAGCTTGCCCATTCGTGGCTGGGTGATATGGAGCCGAAGTTTTGTGAGACACTCCGTTCTCACGTAAGAATGACTCAAATTCTTGAGATGTAAACTGCCTGGCGTTGTCCGAAACAAGAACGTACGGTAAGCCAAAATCAACGAATAAATTTCAAGTTTTGAGATACACCACTTACTTGTGGTTGTTTGAGTTGGGATTATTTCAACCCATTTTGACATTGCATCAACTATTACGAAGAGATAATAGCCGCGTACTGGACCCGCGAAATCAATATGTATACGCTGCCAGGGCGCTGTCGGAGCTTCCCAGTGGTGTAATGGGGCTTTCTCTGGTTCGTTTTGTTTTAGACGACATTCACGACATTTGCTGACCAATTCCTCGATATCTTTGTCAATATTTTTCCAATATACATAACTCCGCGCTTAAAGTTTCATTTTTAGTATACCAGTATGGCTTGTATGTAATTCCTTCAATATATTGTGTCGGAGATTTTGAGGAATCATAACTCTAGTTCCCTTAAGAAGACAGTCGTCTTCAATTGTTATTTCATTGTCACCGTAGCCCAATGTTCTTAGACTCTGTCCATTCCTTAGTTTATATATTATATTTTTGTATTCTGGATCGTTCATTGTTTCCTTCGCTATTATTTTGCGGTTAATTGTAAGTACATTAAGTTGGTTCTGCTGAAATATACTGTGTTGGTCTATATGGTGTTCCGAAATTCGTTCCACTGGAAATCTTGAGAGATAATCTGCATTACTGTTGTTCGCTGAATTTCTGTATTCAATGTTGTAGTCGAATCCCGAAAGAAAGTGTGCATAGTGAAACAACCGCATCGTGCTCATTGCAGGTAAGGTTTTGTGTGGGTGGAATATGGACGTTAAAGGCTTATGATCCGTAATAAGCGTGAATTTCCTTCCGTAACAATAATGAAAGAACTTCTTTACTCCCCAGTAAATTGCTGTTGCTTCTTTATCTATTTGGCTGTACTTCTTTTCGCTAGATGTTAGTGAACGTGATGCAAACGCAAATGGTCTGTCGGTCCCATCAGCCAATCGATGTGAGAGCACGGCACCCAGGCCGGTCGGTGAAGCATCTGTAGCGAGGACCAGGGCCTTCTTTTGGTCTAAATGCAGTAGGACTCGTTCACTAATTATTTCTTCTTTAATTTTCTTGAAACTATTTTCGCAGGCTTCTGACCAAATAAATTTCGTGTTTTTCTGTAATAATTTGTTGAGCGGATTAGTAATCATTGCAAGATTAGGTATGAATTTGTTATAGTAATTACTCATACCCAAAAATGTTCTTAGTTCATTTACATCGTTGGGTTCCTTTGTTTCAAGTATGGCTCGAATTTTATCTTTATTTTTGTGTAGTCCGTGCTTGTCTATTATATGGCCTAAATAATTTATACTAGTTTTGAAGAAATGGCATTTATCTTTATTCAATTTGAGATTATGTTCTTGTAATGTTCCTAACACTGTTTCTAATCTTTGTTGTAATTGTAGTTCTGTCGATCCTTGTATAATAATATCATCAAAAAAAACATTTCACACCCTGTATATCTTGAAGAATTTTATCCATAAATTTTTGCCACAAACTTGGGGCCACCTTTACCCCAAACATCAAACGATTCACCTTAAAAGTGCCCTTGTGAGTGCTAAGTGTCTGTAAAATAGAACTTTCTTCATCCATTTGCATATTAAGGTAGGCTCGACAAATGTCTAATGTGCAGTAAAATTCGCCACCGTTCATCTCTGAAAAGATATCTTCTATGATAGGAATCGGGTATTGTTCATCTTTAATTACTTTATTTAGGGTGACTTTATAATCGGCACATAGACGTATGCTTCCGTCAGGTTTCACGATCGGTACGACTGGAGTTCCCCATTCTGAGCTATCTATTTTCGTTATCACTCCTTCTTGACACAGGCAATCCATTTCTTTATCAACCTTTTCTTTCAATGCGTAGGGAATACGTCTGGGCTTAATTTAAATTGGTGTAGTGTTTTCCTTTAAAGTTAAATGCCCTTTGTAATTTGGAATGCATCCCAGTTTGCCATCAAAGACTGGTGAAAATTTTGAAATGATATTGTCCAATCGTGAGTTGTCGGCCCTTTCTAATGATATTTTCTTCATGTCTGCCATATTAATATTGATTTCTCTAATCCAAGCTCTTCCGAATATGGCGTCGACGTTTTGTCTGATAATAAAAAGTTTTCCATAGAAAGATTGCTTTTCATAATTACACTTGACGTATATAACTCCAACTGGCGTAATAAGTTCACCTGTGTATGTTCTCATTCTTACTGTTGTTTTAAATATCTGTTTGTTTAATTGGAACCGTTTGTAGTCTCTCAATGAAATGGATGAAAGTGCTGCACCTGTATCTAGTTCCATCTGTACTTTTTTGCCTTCAATAGTTACGTCAACCATAAACTTGTCTGAACCAATTGTGTTGACGGCATTGATATCGCCAATGTTTTCATCGTCAACTGAGTTCGGTTCTTCCACCTGGTGTGCTGTATTCTGTTTTAATCTCTATAGGCAAACACGAGCCAAATGTCCTGTCTTTCCGCATTTAATGCAATCGGAGTTGATGTGTTTGCATTTATTGGCTCTGTGATTAGCATTCCCACAGCGGAAACATCTTCCTTGTATATCTTTGAATGAAGTGATTTGGTTTGGTAGTGGTTTCACCGCGGGTTTGCCTTTATTCTGAAATGAATGTACTGGTACTTCGTTGTTTGGATCATGTTTGTTTTTCATGAAGTCATTGTCAGCTTTAGCTATTTGTGTTGCTGTCGCCATCTGTACTATTTCTTTAAATGTACTTATTTTGTTGTCTTGCAATATTTTCGTTCTAATTTCGCCATCTCGAACGCCTCTGATAAATTATAGTGATAAAAAGTTCTCATTTAGCGACTTTTTGCAATGTTCACAGCTAAACTCACAATCGTGTGCTAGATGTTTCAATTCTGTACTGAAATTGGTTACGGTTTCATTCTCAGCTTGTATACGCGTTATAAACTTATGACGTCGTGCCCAAATACTGGGTTTAGGATCTATGTATTGTTCCAGCAAATCTACTAGTATCTGAAACTTAATTTGTGATGGATCTTCTGGTGCACATAAGTCGCATGCCCGTTCATGTAACTCTGGGCTTAAGGAACTAAGTAGTACGCAAGTCATCATATGATCTTCATTGCAATTTGTCATTTGTAAATATGTTTTCAGTCGTTTTACGAAATTTTTGAAACTTTCCTTTTCTTGGAATGGTTGAAAGTTAACCTTAGGTATCTGGTACCGTGCGTTGCTCTCTGTAGTGCTCGCGCTTGCTATCGGAGCAGGTGGAGTTGCGTCATAAGAGCATGCTGTTGAAGTTCTTGGTGGCCGTAGATTGTGTAAAAATATCTTTAAGTTTATGATTTCTTGTGTTACCTCAAAGTGAAGGTCAATCTCTTCTTGTGGATTTTGAGTGATAATTTCGATTTTCTCTTGTAAAATGTCGAATTTTTCCTAATTTTTTTGAAGTGACGTAAGTCGTGAATTGTATTCGACATCCGAAATTTCTCTCAAAGTTTGTAAATAGTTGGATAATTTTGTTAATTGACCTTTAATAACACTCCTTGAACGTTTGAGTGTACTCAAATCTTCTTCCATTGTCGCCATTAATAAATACGAGAAATTAGTTATATGTAATAAACCATTTTATTTCAAGTCTATCAATGAATGACAAGTGACATATCTATATTTAAATAATTCTCTTCTTTGACGTGACAAACACTATGCTATTAACAAAGAAAGAGGTAAATATCCAATAATTATAAACGCGAAAGTTTGTAAGTATGGATGTATGTTTGTTACTCTTTCACGTAAAAACTACTGAATGGATTTTAATGAATCTTTACAATAATATAGCTTATCCTACTATCCTTCCTGCTAATATTATAAACGCGAAAGTTTGTAAGTATGGATGTATGTCTGTTACTCTTTCACGTAAAAACTACTGGATGAATTTTAATGAATCTTTACAATAATATAGCTTATCCTACTATCCTTCCTGCTAATATTATAAACGCGAAAGTTTGTAAGTATGGATGTATGTTTGTTACTATTTCACGTAAAAACTACTGAATGGATTTTAATGAATCTTTACAATAATATAGCTTATCCTACTATCCTTCCTACTAATATTATTAATAAATACGAGAAATTAGTTATATGTAATAAACCATTTTATTTCAAGTCTATCAATGAATGACAAGTGACATATCTATATTTAAATAATTCTCTTCTTTGACGTGACAAACACTATGCTATTAACAAAGAAAGAGGTAAATATCCAATAGGTCTCCGCCCTTAATTATTGCGTTATAGCTCCGTCGATTGAGGTGCTTAACATTTGGTTAATGTGCCTTCTCTACGTCGCACCAGAATCCGTTAAAACCTCATAATGTAGCTGGCCCAAGCGTTTGACCACTGTGCCAAATTCCCATTTCTTCTTTCCACTATAATTTCGTAGTTGAACTCTCTGCCCTGAACGGAATGTTCTTAGATCACGTCCAGTCTGGTTAGTGGGTGAGACGGACTGTGCTATCTGCGCTTGTGGTTTCTGGAACATGGCGTGGAACAACGTTTGTTACTCTTTCACGTAAAAACTACTGAATGGATTTTAATGAATCTTTACAATAATATAGCTTATCCTACTATCCTTCCTACTAATATTATAAACGCGAAAGTTTGTAAGTATGGATGTATGTTTGTTACTCTTTCACGTAAAAACTACTGAATGGATTTTAATGAATCTTTACAATAATATAGCTTATCCTACTATCCTTCCTACTAATATTATAAACGCGAAAGTTTGTAAGTATGGATGTATGTTTGTTACTCTTTCACGTAAAAACTACTGAATGGATTTTAATGAATCTTTACAATAATATAGCTTATCCTACTATCCTTCCTACTAATATTATAAACGCGAAAGTTTGTAAGTATGGATGTATGTTTGTTACTCTTTCACGTAAAAACTACTGAATGGATTTTAATGAATCTTTACAATAATATAGCTTATCCTACTATCCTTCCTACTAATATTATAAACGCGAAAGTTTGTAAGTATGGATGTATGTTTGTTACTCTTTCACGTAAAAATTACTGAATGGATTTTAATGAAACTTTACAATAATATAGCTCATACATCAGAATAACACATAGGCTACTTTTTATCCCGGAAAAAGCAATTCACGCGGTCGGAGCCGCGAGCAAAAGCTAGTTCTTAATATATTCAATTATATTATACATATTGAATAACATATTTATTTAGTATCAATATTTCGTTATAACACAAAAGTATTGCTGACTGTACAATACAATTACCCAACAGTCACACACATAGTCCTGACCCCACACTAGGATAACCTGTATTTTGAGTATCAGAAACTACAAGGGACTTGCGGTCCCACAGCATCCAGACCCAAAAAAAAATCTGTGGCTCACACAAACATTTGTCTCAATGAGGGAATCGAACGCACGGCCTCTCGCTTCGTAGCCGGTTACTCGCCCATTGCGCCACGGAGGCTGTCAATAACTTTCAAGGGCTATAATAGTCTATCGGTGATACAATCCTACTCGGATGTACTATTTGATACATTTAATTTGATATCAGACCTTATTATGGCGGTTTGAGGAACAATTTATACTATTTTACTATTGTTTTTTTATTCTGGCTCGGTAAAGTGACTACGCTACACCTGATGGTAAGTGTAGCGCAATCCAAGAATAGTGTCGACCAACGATAAACAAGTATGTCTGTACTGTCCATCGTAGGTCGGCAAGATCAAGCCGGCCTGCCAAAGGGCCAAGAGGGAGGGGAAGGAAAAAGGGATGGGAAAAGGGTTAGGATCAGGGGGCAAGCCCCCTGGGGAGAACCGGATGTACACTGGCTGACACTGGAACGCGACCCACACAAGGTGGGCCACTATGGCAGGTTTTAGCACCAGTGTACGGTGGTCGCTATCCGGTCGGATACAAGTATCAATGTACAAATGTAAAATATAAAAGTCCCTAATCAAAAAAATAGAATAAACAAGTTTTATTTACGTTTTTATCTGTTTTTTAATTCATGATATTATTTAAAACTCGACGTCATTCATCGGTTATCGACGGACCCTAATCTAAAATATCAATATATTGCTCAGTATCAGCCCTACTCGCCTACTACGGAGGCTGGTGTAAATATACTCAATTACGCTTGTAATCATACAAAGTAAGCAGTAAACTTATTGCGCCTACAATATCTAAGAAAAAGTTGCGTAAATCACTGGTTTTACCGCTGGACTTTGCATCCGCGACCTTGCGCTGAGAGCGCGACTGACTCATTAAGCCATTACAAACCGATCAACAAATCTCGGTTGATTACTTTTCATAAATAGTTAAGCAGATACACTTTCCGTGTTGTAATGTAAACCAATTTATATGTCATAGTGAATAGAATATGGCTTAGCATCGAGTTTGTTCTTGATTCGCAGGTCTAAGGCTCGCGCTAAACTAAAAATTAAGATTTAGATAAAGAATGTTTATATCCTGTGATATACACTAGAATATCGCAGAAACCTCTTATTTATAAGGCTGAGGTTTAAAAAAGACTTGTATGTCACAGCCTTGTAAATGATGGCTTTGGCTGCGACAAATAAGAGTACAAGTTTGACCCGTTTGACTGCTTCTGTGTGTGTGTTCGTAGGTGCGCGTGTGTGTATGTACGTGCGTGTGTGTATACAATACAATACAAAACTCTTTATTGAAAACCATTTACAATGCAAGTAACTAAAACTAAAAAACTGGTGCTAAACCTATGGAAGACAATGGGCGGTCTTATTGTGTATCTAATGGTTTGTGTAAATAGTTTGTGAATCCCTGGTCTAAGTGATCTATCTCCACTGCTCGTGGCCCCCACAATACTCGAGTCATGGGTGAACCGAATAGTCAACGTTTCAGAAAAGTGGGTTTGGGAAGGAAATGGGATGATGTGCGTCTAAAGTGGGTTCCACGGTTGGGTTCCGAGGAAAAGTCACTAAAGTTCCGCGAATCCGTTGCATTTGTCATTGAATTGGGGCAAACGTCTCATCACAAAATATCCTACCATATTGAAAATGAACTTATACTCAGATTAAATACTTTTAATTATGTTGGTCATTCATATTAGGGTACTGATGATTTAATATAGGATTCCATAAAATAAAAGAGATTTGTTGACCGTTTCGTAGCTTTAAAAGTACCCGTTGCTGTAGACAAAACTACCCGTATCTCTACGACTTCTATATTTATCATCTCTATACCTAAAGACAACTTTCGGCCTTACGTGACTTTATCAGACCTCAGTTTACAAATTGTACAAACATTAGCTGACTACCGGAATAAAATGACAAAAATCACATAAATACGCCGTGGCCTTCGCAATTGATGTCATGTATTCAAACAGTATCCATCGATTGTTTACATAAATATCACGTTCAGTAGTATTCTGTTGACCCGGAAATGTACGATTGCGTTCGCATTTTCTTTTATTTTAATTGAATCCTTTACTCTAGTGGAGAGTAAGAGAGACTATCCTGCCCACACATCGACCACTGCAACTCCTGTGCACCAGGATCAAAAGTGGCACGCATTTTTGTTGACACCGAGCAGTGACATAATTATCGCTTGCTTTAACTCTAAAGGAAACGTTGTGAGGAAACCTGTTTACCTGAGAAGTTCTCCATAAGAATTTGGAGGGTATACGAAGTCTAGTAACCCGCATTAGGCCAGCGTGATGGTCTAAGGCCTAACCCTTCTCATTGTGTAAAGGAGGCCCATGTCCAGCAGTAGTACGTGTCTCATCATCATCATCATCAAAAGCCAAAGAACGTCCAATGCTGAACATAGGCCTCCCCCAAAGATTTCCAGACCGACCTGTTGGAAGCGGCCTGCATCCAGCGAATTCCTGCGACCGTTATCAGGTCGTCTGTCCACCTTGTAGGTGGACGTCCAACGCTGCGCTTGCCAGTACGTGTATAATAGGCTAGTATTTCTTTATTTTATTATAAACTCTTCAAGAAAATACCATATTGTTAATGCACTTCATTTGCGGCCTGTGTTGACTCTTAAGAGCGTACGCCCTTGGCGATTTAAGCAGTACAAAAATATATCGGATTTGTGGCTTCACTCGACATCGTTTCTATTGGTTTTTCTTCTTTGTTATTGCACCTTTTTGTTTATAATATAAAAGTAATGTGTCGTATTTTTTATTAGATCACAAGAATACATTTTGGTAAAGGTCACTTGAAATGATAATCGATATGTCGGTCCAAGACACTTTACCTCACAGATTATAAAATGGAGCGAGTTGAGCAAAAGGAACGAACCCACAGCAAGTTCAAATGGAGATACTGATTTTGTTGTATTAAATTCAATGATTTAAACTAACTTTATCTCGTAGTTTTTTGGAAAATGGGGCATCAAATATATTCCCCATACAACTTTGCAAAAAATACAGTTTTTTGGGCACGGGCCTCCTCTGAACGAGAGGAATGTGGGCCTTAGTTCACCACGATGGCCTAATGCGGGTTGACAGACTTCACATACCTTCGAAAAATCTTAGCGAGTTCTCAGGTATGCAGGTTTCCTCACGATGTGTCCTTCATCGTTAAAGCAAACGATAATTAACAATGAATATACACGTAACTTAGAAAAATCAGTGGTGTATGCTCTTGGGGCTGGTTTCGAACCTGCGACTTTCGTCTTGATAGTCCATACCAATCCCCGCTGAGCTATCGCTGCTTTTAAAAATACAGTATTAAAATCAATTTAAATTAATGAATTTAGCAAAACATAATCACTATATCCATTTGAACTACCTACACCTTCTGGGATTACAGGCGTGAGTGCATATATATAATTAATTAAATTTTAATGTAGCGTGTTATTAAAAAGACATGAGAATCAAATGTCTAACCTTTTTGAACTGTTGAGATTTTTTACACATTCATAATGTCGTATGAATGTCATCGTTTTAATTAAATTTGATGGCGATTATGTTATTTGCGCTTCAAACAGACATAATAACTCGTCATGACCGAAAAAATAAGACGGATGGCTCACTCACCGTATGAAAGGCAGCAGCCAGCCGCTACTAGATTTAATTTAAGTACTAATTACACGTTATTTATGGTGGGAAATAGTATTTTGACCATTGTTAAACATTATTATACTTAAAAACATGGTTTATCGTAGATCTTTCCGTTCGTTTCATAGTACGAACGTGGTTGCTAATAAACTGCAATTTTAGTCCAAGGGCAATAAAACTGATATTATCAGCACGTGATGGACAGACGAGCACGAGGCTGTAAGGATAAATATAGTAATACTAGCCCTGTATTGCAATGCTTGTTGATGTCACCATTCCTCATGATGAGCTCGTTAAAGCCGAAAAAGACAAGATGGTAGGTCCCTCTTATGCGAGAGGCCGTCTGGGTTGACTTTTTTATGGCATAGGTCGTCAAACGAGCAAGTGGGTCACCTGATGGTAAGTGATCTCCACCGCCCATGTACGCCTACCACCAGAAGAATAATGGGCGCGTTGCCGACCTGAAAGGAAAGGGATTGGGAAGGGGAGGGGATTTGGGCTTCCGGATATCTCACTCACCGTACGAAATGCAGCAGCAAGCCGCTACTTTACGTCGGTTTTCTGTGAGACAGTGGTAACGACCCGGTCGAGCCAGCCCATTCATGCTGTAGACAAAACTGTCTACAGCATGGCTCTACCACTCAAAAATACCACAAGGTGTTTTAACTAAGCACTGCTATGAAAGTTAATAAGGCCGTTAATGTGTACTCGCATTCACTCATAGTAGAATGCATCGCAATGCTTATATTATTAATTGTGGCGAGCTGCGGTTTTCAGTTGCGCAGTAACCGTGTGGCAACCACATTTCGGCGGACGTACAGTCTGAGTCATTCTGAATGGTATACTCGTAAATATTGTGAAGTTAACGAACCGAACATTAGTATTTTATATATTCAGTGTCTATCTTTTAAAATGCATCAAAAATTAGACGTTTATAATGTATTTAAATGTCTGTTTCTACCGCCAAGCAAGTGTGTAAGTAAATACCCATTTAGACGATGCAAGTTTCTTGCCTGTTGCATAAAATTAAATTGAAGCAATAAATGACTTGCATGGTCCAAACAAAACGAAACATTATTGATTTGCTATACAAGTTTTGTATCAAAACTTAAGGCCCATTTAGACGATGCAAGTTTCTTGCTTGTTGCATACAATTAAATTGAAGCAATAAATGACTTGCATGGTCTAAACAAAACGAAACATTTTTGATTTGCTATACAAGTTTTGTATCAAAACTTATATTGGTGTAAACAACACATGCTATAATTTCTTAAGCAATTCTTGTATTCAATTGGATTCTCTCTTCATTTGCAAACATGAGTGCAGTGAGTGAGGGTGTATTAATCGTTGCTGCTCTTCTGAGGCAAGAAATATTGAAAAACACATTTCCCATAAATAAATAATAAATAAATAAATACACCCAACAGTCACATACATAGTCCTGACCCCACAGTAAGATACGAGTCTTGTGTCGTGGGTATCAGGAACTACGAGAGACTTTCGCTCTCACAACACTCAAACTCAAACTCAATAAACACAGTTTCTAAAACGTTCGACACTTGAATGAAAAATTTGCCAACGCAAATACGGCAATACTTGAAGCTACTCGCTAATAAATGGTACACGCTCATACAAGCCTGTGTTTAGACAAGTCAAAACTTGTAAGCAATAATCGCCCAAACATTTATTGTATTGGTGTAAACAAAAGACATTTGCAATTATTTTATGTCAATACTTGCATGCAATAATTGCATTCCATTTTTTTACTTATACCCGCGTGTAAACAGTTGCTTAAAATTCTTGAAGATCAATTATTGCGCGTAATGTATTGCATTCAATTATTGCCCTTGTACGTACAAGAAAATGGTATCATGTAAATGGGCCTTAATGTTGTGTTTCGGTTTGCAGGACATTGGAAGCAGTGAAATTTCTGGGCATTATGAGACTTGCCAGATACCTTGATATTGAGAATATCTTATGTCTCGAGGAGACGAGCGCAGTCCAGTGCCATGCAGTGCTTTGTAATCCAAAGTTCTGTGTGGTGTTGCTTCTGTTTATGGGCAGGCGTGGTTTACCATCAGGCGAGCGTCTTGCTCGTCTCGTCATACAATCATATAAAAAAATACAGTACCAGTTGCTGCATCCGATACATCAACAAGCCAAAAGTCAAGGTTCAATAAAACCCAGCTGAGAAATAAATTACAAAACGCTTGCGTCACATTCCGCTCAGACTGGTATAACGTAACGTGTGACGTCATTCGACTGAGATATATAATCTTGTTCAATGTGTTACAGTGCGAAGAGAGATAATTAGCTTGCCTAACTTAGCTGGGGAGAAGGTGGCTGGTCCATTTAGTACCCGAGTGGTCAGTGACCACCGTACACATGCTGAAAACCTTCCTTCTTCCTTCCACCTGCCCTCATCCCACTCGCAGTCGCAACATGCTTCTTAACACATTTTTTTCTTACTCGCCCTGTATTATATACGTCCCACTGCTGGGCACGGGCCTCCTCTACTGAATGAGAGGGGTTAGGCCATAGTCCACCACGCTGGTCTAATGTGGGCTGGTAGACTTCACATACCTTCGAAAAATCTTATCGAGTTCTCAGGTATGCAGGTTTCCTCACGATGTTTCCTTCACCGTTAAAGCAAGCGATAATTAACAATTAATATACCTACACGTAACTTAGAAAAGTCAGTGGTGTATGCTCTTGGGGCTGGTTTCGAACCTGCGACTTTCGTCTCGACAGTCCATACCACTCCCCGCTGCTTCTTCTTAACACATGCTACAGAAAAAAGAAGAAAGAATAAAATTGGGTTTGTAGTTTCTACGACCGGTATCACGATAATTATGCCGGCCTGTATTAATGCTTCTCCACACTCCGAAGAGAGAAGCAAATCAAGGGTCCTGCGACAGAATAGGCGGATGACCGATGCAGGCACAGAGATACAAGGATATACCCCTATACCCGCCCCAACCAACCATCAAGTCATGTCGCAAGGTCCTCGGGAGAATCGGATATACACTGGCTGATCCTGGGACGCGATCCATACAAAGCACTATGGCAGGTTTTAACACCATGTGTACGGTGGTCGCTATCCGAGCGGATATGAATATCCTACATACAAAACAACACAAGCGAGAATATCACAAAAAACTGTCATTTATGGAGACACGTTTCAAGTTTGTCATTATCAAATGACGCCACCTAAATTTTAAAAAACCTTGCTAAGCAAATTTATGCCGATTCACCCGCTGTCACGGAGGCCGTCAATGAATAAGGCCTAATATATTCTAATTTAATGAAATAAATGCGTAGCTTCTAGATGATTATAGAAACTATACTTTAACAAGATTTTGCAGCTCCGCCAGCGAAAAAGCCATTTATGTTTACAAGGTGGTAGCTCCCTCGTATGCGAGGCCGTCTAGGTTGGTACCACCGCTTTGTCTAATTCTGTCGCCAAGCAACAGTGTGTAACCACTGTTATGTTTTGGTGTGAAGGACATTGAAGCCAGTGAAATTACTGGGCATTATGAGACTTAACATCTTATGTCTCGGGATGACAAGCGCAGTTCAGTGCGCAATTCAGTTCAATGTTCAGTATCAGCCCGGAGTCTGATATTTGTGCCTGGTATGATGATAGGATCGCCCACAATCACATCATGGGCGAACATAGGTTCGACGAAATGTGGGTGTACGGGTTACAAATCTGCCTAACCCTGCCTACCACTTCCTTCCAAGCGTCAGTGCATATGTATGCATAATTTTCTAGCATATTTAATGCAATGGCCTTTTTTAAAAATCAACTATTAGCATAATATGATAAAAAAACAACTGTTGGCCACTAAGTAGAAGGTCTTAGCCGATGCAAAGTTGTAATTCCATTGTAATTAGATTTTTTTATATTATGACATTTCCTGGCTGAGCACTAACCTCATTTCGAAATATTATTAATCTAGATGTTATGTCTTACATATGCGAGAGGCCTTCTGGGTTGGCAACACCGTTTGTTTGTTTCTGCCGCCAAGCAGCAGTGTGTAAGCTAGTAAGTTTGCTTTAAATGACGTTGAAGCCAGTGATATTACTGGGCATTATGAGACTTAACATATTATGGAACATAAAGACGAACAGTGCCAGACAGTACTTTGTAATTTAATGTTCTTGTTTGTTGCTATTATTTGTGGGCAGGCGTGGCGTTTACCATCAGGCGAGCGAACTGCTCGTCTCGCCATTGAGTCGCATAAATAATGTATGGAAAAATAGAACACTACATTTTTTATTTTATAACAAATGAATTGGAAAAATTCTTAACACAATCTGTTTTTGGCTCCATTTTGGCAATGATTATTAAATTCCATACTAAACAAAGGCTAGACCTCTATCTGATAACTGTTAGATAAATAAACGACAGTAGGTAAATTGTAGCCCATTTCAATATTAATTAATTCTGTTTCGTAAATAAAAAAAATAAAATGAATACGTCACATCCGCTTTTCAATGCCATGTGTGTACCTATTAGATTTCATTTAAAACAAATTGGATTTCGAGGTAAATAATTTTTTATTTGAATTTAAATTCCTTGTTCCATTTCAGTTCCTCGTTGTATAATATGATAATTTATAAAAAAATACCTGATTAGTGTATTAAAAATATGGATTAGCAACAATAATAAAAAAGGCGGAATGAATATTTACTCCGGTTTTGAAACAAATAAATTTAAATTATTAATAATACCTGCTGACACGGCCTTAAATTATTAAAAATAATTATCAAAAAACTCACTGAAATAAAATTAAACTCCTTCCAAAAATATCACACCACCATTAATTAAATAAACACAAATCACTGGCCACAAAAAACACTTCGATATTTGAATTTTTGCGCGCTTTAGAAACAAAAATCCGCGCGTCGACTAGCGCGGTTTGAGTAACACTGAACTTGAATGCTCACGCGCAAACTTGCTCTTTGTTTATAACTACTATAAGAAAAGCGTATCTTATGCTAGTTATGTTAAAGTGTAATATTTATTTAAATCGCGCTGAGTTAAGTAATCGTTTATTTAACTCATTTTCCACACAACCTTACATTCTTTGGCGGAAAATGGGCAGATAACATCCGACATTATACGAATCAAAAGTTCACTACGCGTAAATATAAAATGTCATTTAAAATATTTACGTGACTAGCATGTAAAAACCCAATGGTGTTATAAAACCTGTTAAATATTTTTTTATATCTATATACAAGTATTTGGTTAATTAAATCATTTGTTGTTTTTCCATCTAAACTTGTAGATGATTTTACCTTGAATATGTTTTTTTTTATCATAAAGAGACAAAATATAAAATAGAACAAACGAAACAAGCCCCATGCTTCAATATTCCAATAATTATACCATTTATTAGAAAATCTAGCCATTAATAGCCAGTTCTTTCGTGCACAATTAATCTAAGAAAAATACTATTTTTGTACTCGAAATGTGCTGTATCGGATGAATGATGATGATCTAGATCTCCCTGATGATGAATCTAGTGCTAAAACAGGTATATAAAAAAACTGGCCTAAAATATTAACTGAATAGAATAAATAGTATTCCATAAAAAACTCCCTAGACATTCCTCAAAACACTTACGTTAAGGCTATTATTCCGAGCGATAGCAACAAAATAATTCAGTAAGTAAGAGTGAGAGTAAGAATTCGATAAATATAACACTTAATAAAATACAATACAAAACTCTTTATTGAAAACCATTTACAATGCAAGTAACTAAAAAGCTGATGATAAACCTTTGGAAGACAATGGGCGGTATTATTGCTAGAAGCAATCTCTTCCAGACAACCTTTAACAACAATTAACAAGAAGAGAAATAGACAGCGGTGTACAATAAAATATGAAAAAAAAATAACTACATATCGTCGATGAAGTACCAATACCTCCTAACTGACAATTTAGTCCAAAATTACTTTTTTATTACAATAGGCTTAAACATAAACCAAATCCCTTAGTAACTAATAAAAAGGTAATGTATTGGAAACTATATACTATCAATAGTTGATCAAAATAAATAAAACATTATTTTAAACAGTTTTTGTAAAAATAAACCTTATTTTAAACAGTCTGGTGTAAAATTAGATTCTCAACACTAAGGAGGTATTGGTACTTCATCGACGATATGTAAATGTAACATTAATTTTCGTTTTATTTGATAAATCTTACAAAGCTGCAACGGCCAAGTCCGAGATGCTGCGTAATTATCAACCTTATTTAACTGTGTTTCAAATCGTAGTCGGATCAAACTTTAAATTGACTATTAGAAAATATAGACCTCTGACTACCGCTATATATGATCTGAGGTCAATGATCATTATTGTATTGTAACAGATTAATTTATTTAATGGACCATCATTACGAATGAGCTAAGAATATGTAGAGAATCCTTTTAGTGGCTGAGTCACACTGCATGGGCTTACTCGACCGAGTTGATGCCGCTCAGTGGATAAACAAGATAATCCGTTGAGATACAAAATGCTGGAGGTAGGATATTCATATCCGTCTGGATAGCGACCACCTTACAAACATGCCGTACGTGTCAAAACCTGCCATAGTAACCCACATTGTGTGGATCGCGTTCCAGGATCAGCCAATGTACATCCGGTTCTCCCGAGGTGCTTGCGACATGACTTGGTGGTTCATTGGGTACATCCTTGTATCTCTGTGCCTGCATCCGCCATCCACCTGTCCTGTCGCAGGCGCCTCGATTTGCGTCTTGCCTCTTGCCTCTTCGGAGTGTGCAGAAACATTTATACAGGCCGGCATAACTCTGGTTACCACCCATAACCTCATTGTTTGTTTTCAGACACTGCGCTTACCATCAAATCATATTCGTTTTGAAGTGTAATATCAAGACTGGTCTCTCTCAAAATGGAGTGTATTAGATCTCTCGATATCTGTTTTCCGCTATCGTTTATAGAGAGTGCGCAAACACAAATATTTAGGCATCTGGCTGACTGACAACTGGGACAGCACTATAAAGATTAAAACCCGTATTAACATCACCAGAAATACGTTTTACAAAATGAAGTAAATTCTCTGTAAATTATTAGAACCTCTTTGGGTACCCGACTATCACTTTTATATTTGGCCCGTGCTTTTATAGCCTGGACAATTATACAAAACACAGTAAACGTAGAGAAGCATATAAAATGTGATGCTACAGACGTATGTTGGTAGTTAACTGGACCCACAGAGTTACCAATGAGAAGGTCCTGAATCGGATCGGCCAGAAACATCATCTTTTGCTCATCACAAAGAAGACACATGGCCTACCTGAGACACAAAAGATACGAACTCTTACAAATTATAATGATGGACAAGATCGCTGGAAAGGGATGACTTGGCGCATAGGAAGAATTTTTGGTAGCGCAACTTTAGAGCGTGGACGGGCATCGTAAGCGGTGCAGAGCTTCTCCACCTCACAATGAAATAAAGCCGAATATTCCAAACTGACGTCCAACCTTCAGTAATTGGAGAGATACATAAAGAAGAAAATGTCCGCTCAGTCTTTCTCATGACTAGGCATGAAGAAATGAACCTAAACCTTAAAAAATACCCATTGATAGCATGACTGAATCAAGACCTCATTGGTTTCACCGTTTAAATACAATACCAGTAGATTGTAGAGGCGATTTTTAAAGTTTCAAGCCTTTATTAAGCGCCATCGATACATTTTAGGAAACTATTATATACACATTCGCCAAGGTTCTTGTACTTGGCCATCTCACAAAACGTGGGCGAAACCGGTTTCAGTTTACGTCGGGTTCTATTTACGTTTTAAACCCTTTTGTCCTTGAAAGATAACATTCTTGCCACAAGACCAGTTTTCATTGTCACTAGAAATTTACTTTTAGTGTAACTTACATTACTATTTAAAAAATTAAATGACCTACGGCTGAGTTTCTTGGTATTTCTTCCTGAGGAGAAGCTCTCACTCTCTCCGCCCACTCGTTCAGACAAAAGTTAAACCAGACCCAGAACTTGAAATTGCCGAGTTCAAAGGGAAGGGATTGGGAAGGAGAGGTTATTTGGGCCTCCGGATATCTCACTCACCGTAAAAAACGCAGCAGCAAGCCGCTACTTTACGTCGGTTTCCTGTAAGACAGTGGTAACGATCCGGTCAAGCCGGCCCATTCTACCACTCAAACATTCCTATATATGGAAAACGCAAAGATCGCCGAAACGTGTAATTTAAGCTGGAATACTATATTAGCATATTACAAGTGCATTGTTTTTGAGATTTCCTGTCTTCCCATGATCAATGTTTTTCCTTTCCGAGATGTAGCACCGGTGATAAATATCAAAGTGCCTTGGAACAATCTAGAACAATCTCGATTTCAAAATCCCTTCGCACACCAGTCCCTTGGCAAGGTCAGCGAGTCATTCGATAGTTTTTCTATGCAACATTCATATACTTAAGTACATGACATAATAATAGACCACTCGGGACCAAAATATACCGCGATAAAATTCATTTCAATTAATTTATTTCAAAATTTTACAAGGTGGTAGGTCCCTGCGAGAGGCCGTCTGGGTTGGTACCAACGCTTTGTCTATTTCTGCCGCCAACCAACAGTGTGTAAGTACTGTTGTGTTTCGGTTTGAAGGACATTGAACCCAGTGAAATTACTGGGCATTATGTGACTTAACATCTTATGTCTCGGGGTGACGAGGGCATTTCAGTGCAATGCAGTGTTTTATAATTCAAAGTTCTGTGTGGTGTTGTTTCTGTTTATGAGCAGGCGAGGCTGACGAGCGCCTTGCTCGTTTCGTCATTCAATCAAATAAAAAAAAAAAGAAAATAATGCGTGAGTATTTCCCGCTTGTAACATGAAGTTAATATTAATTCAATTATTAATCACGGAAACAACATTAAGTGTTTACAAAGGTTAACTACCACGCCATAAATCCTAAACCGTTGTCTTCTTTATGCTAAACATGCCAACAATGTACACAACTTGTAAAATATTATTAGAAGCGATAGCACAGCGATAAGTAGTATATAGCGACTTTACGAGTGGTAGAGCCACGCTGTAGACAGTTTTGTCTACAGCATGAATGGGCCGGCTCGACCAGGTCGTTACCACTGTCTCACAGAAAACCGACGTAAAGTAGCGGCTTACTGCTGCGTTTCGTACGGTTAGTGAGATATCCGGAGGCCCAAACCCCCCTCTTCTTCCCAATCCCTAATTATCCCTTTCCTTTAAGGTCGGCAACGCATCCATGATTGTTCTGTTATTGTGAGCGTACAGGGTGGTGGAGATCACTTACCATCAGGTGACCCACTTGCTCGTTTGCCGGACTATGCTATAAAAAAAAAGTGGTACGGACTGCCGAAACAAAATTCGCAGGTTCGATAGCAGCCTCAAGATCATGCACCTCTGAGTTTTCTAAGTTACGTGTGTTAACTTGTTAATAATCGCTTGCTTTAACGAATATCGTGAGGAAACCTGCATATCTGAGAAATTCTCCATAAGATTGTGGAAGGTATGTGAAGTCTGCCAACATGCATTAGGCCACCGTGGTAGACTAAGGCCTAACCGTCGTGTTGTATTGCGCCTGCGCCACTTGTGTCTGTATCAGCTACCCTGCACTAGTAGACTGGATTTTTCATATAACAGTAAATTTTCCCACTAAATAATAGTATTAACTATCCTTACAAAATATAAGTTATAAATGAAATAACGATTTCTTACGTTTACGCGAATGTTATCATTGAAATAAAAATAATTTAAACGGATTTTATAGCGGTTTTTTATTTTAATCATGGTCCCGACGTTTCGAAAGCTTTTCAGCCTTCGTGGTCATTGATTTTTAATATCAATTATTCAAAAATAATAAACTGAAGGTAGACACTGTAACATTAACTTTTCTGGACAACCTACACCTCAGTCCACCCCGTGACCACGAATGCCTAAAAGCTTTTGAAACGTCGGGACCATAATTAAAATAAAAAAAAACCGCGATAAAATCCGTTTAAATTAGTTTTATTTCAATCAGATGACAATATTTTCCCTATTTTGAGGCACTAGTGAGATATATGAGGCAGCTAAAGGCGCAGACCGTTGACTTAGGCCTTTCATTTAGTCTTTATACAAGCAATGAATCTTTTGTACACAAAGCGACATTTATGTGCTGCTGAATCTAACTAAAGGAAAATAAACTTCTTTTTCGAATAAACGTTTTGCCGAGTGAATTGTTTTTACATGTTATACGTATAAAGTAATTTCCCTCGTTTATGCTATTGTTGTCAATACTAAAAAAAACTGAAAAGCACAAATATATTTTATTAACATGTTAATATTTAATCGACCTAAATTGGTTGGATTTTAAGAGGTGATATTACATTTAACTTTTCAATTTTTTTAGGTGTTTTATTTTTTAAAAAGTTTTATTCCACGATATCTGGGAAACACGGACGAAACTTCACGAAATCATGTTGCGTCTATTGTACTGTAATACTCATTTTATGATTAAAAATATAAATACGTCATCATTATAATTATTTTATTATATGACTCAATTTACCTACCTTCAGGCCAACGAAGCGTATCACCGCTCGTTGCACACCCGCACAAAATGTAAACATTTTATAATTAAAACATTTAAACAAAAAACCAAGTATGAAGTATGCAAGTTAAAAGTATATTTAATTTTACGTGTTTAAATATCGTAACGTTTTAAGGGTGATGTGATTATTTATCTCAAACTGCATGAACATAGTAGGTATCACATAAAATATTTATTCAATGAAATCCATTTATTTTATTTTATTTATGGCTCTTGCAGTACTATGCATTTAGCCAGTGTCAAGTACAATTCATTCTCAAGTTATTTTTACAAGAACGATGAAACACGGGTGCGGACGATTTCAAGGCCTTGTCGGAGTTTTGGTGTTAACTCCTTTCAGTACGATTCTTAATTCACTTATTTCAATGTTTCCATACACTGTTCATCACCGTCAATGTTTATTGAACAAATCCATACCACTTTTATACAATAAACACAACTCTAAACTAGTTTATGAAATAAATTAAAATAAGCGATAAACTGCACTGTCAGAATTCCCGCCAAAACTCCCCAATGAAATCCATGATTTGTGCCTATTCTGCCATGGTCCTTCATCTTCTTTTTAATTTATGGCTTCGCATTATTATGCATTTCGCCAATGACAAGTAGAAATTATTTTGAAGTCTTCACAAGAACGATGAAATATCGGTGTAGACGTTTTCAAGGCCTTGTCGGAGTTTTGGTGTGAATTCCTTCCAATACAATGCTTAATTCACTTATTACATTGTTTCCATACACTGTTCATCACAGTCAATGTTTATTATACAAACCCACACCACTTTTATACAACAAAAACAACTATAAACTAGTTTTGGAAATAAATTAAAATAAGCGATGAACCGCACTGTCAGAATTCCCGCCAAAAAACTGATCTGATCAGCTTTTTAAAAATAGAACAGCAAGAAAATGGCCAGTCGCAAAAAACAATATTGGTCAGGGGGCCCTCGGGTAGCTGATCCACTTGATTACTATCAAGCTCATTTTCCGTGAGTAGCTTCGTTTCGATGAGACGACCAACAATTCCCTATGCGAAAATTCTCTATTGTGGTAGTTAACAGAGGTAGCAAGGATAGAATATTTCGATTTGATGATACTCAAAAAATTATTATTTTATTTGTAGGACAATATGACAGTTAAATTATATAAATATTAACTAAGTAAAAACAAAAAAATCAGCTGGTTAGTAATCATACCTATTGGAAGGAGGGGCTTCCAATAGGTATCGATAACGAGATCATAAGGATGATTACTAACCAGCTGATTTTTTTGTTTTTACTTAGTTAATATTTATATAATTTAACTGTCATATTGTCCTACAAATAAAATAATATTTTTTTGAGTATCATCAAATCGAAATATTCTATCCTTGCTACCTCTGTTAGCTACCACAATAGAGAATTTTCGCATAGGGAATTGTTGGTCGTCTCATCGAAACGAAGCTACTCACGGAAAATGAGCTTGATAGTAATCAAGTGGATCAGCTACCCGAGGGCCCCCTGACCATATAGATCCGCACGATTTATTTTCTAACGCCATACAATACAATAAAGTCCAGTAAAATACACCATTTAGATTCGGAATACGTACGTATTTAATATAAAGCTCTAAATACATCGATTATAATTGCGGGGAACTATTCTGCGAGTAATATTCCGCATCATAAACAACGATAATAGTTTGGTTTAATATCGTTTTGTCGGCCAGCAAAATAGCCGCATAAAAGTAATTATTATGACTGTAGTTTTATGCGTATAGAGTAAATTATTTTGGAGGGAAAACAGATGATACCAACAAGTATTTTTTTTCAATAGCATATGCCGGCAAACGAGCAAGTAGGTTACCTGATGGTAAGTGATCTCCACCTCCCCTGTACGCCTACAATACCAGAAGAATCATGTGGGTGTTGCCAACCTTAAGGGAAATGGATAACGGATTTTTTTATAGCATAGAAACGTAACTTATTGGTTAAAATACTAAAAAAATACATGTCAAATACCGGCGATAGCCATACCGGGCACAATAGAGCCTATCGGCTAGCCACCTATCACAGCATGGGACGGAAATAAGCTCGGCGAAATGTGGGTGTACTGATTACACCTCTGCCTACCCATTCGAAGATTGCAAGCGTAAGAGCGAATGTATGCATGTACATAACACAAGAGTTAAAACAAAATGGTATGTAGTTATTTATAATACAGCTACAGAAATAGAATAAAATCTTTACAATTTCCTAGATCGGTGGAATCCGCGCCATATTAGTACACTTGCATTCCGCTCACGAACAATACTCGGCCATTAAATGATTATAAATGATAATAAAACAAAACAAGCAGAATTATTTTACTTGTTATTATGCTGTATCTGCTATCTATTTATAGGTTATGGGCCTTATTATAAAGCGTATTCTAAATTTAAACTAGGCTTATCCAGTTTGTATTGGTTATACTATAGTTACTATTTATTAGAAACGTAATCCAAAGTTCAAATACGTTATGAAATAAAGCCTTATCGGTGTTAAACACAATTACTATCCTAAAATCGATTGTACCAAACTGCCTGTACACATTTTTGGTGGCGAAATCATCGACTTATAAAAAAAGTCGATGGGCAAAATGTGGCAACCAAATCTCTGCCTATCCTTTGAGTTCTGGGGATGCTGACGTTACAATACAAACAAATATAAATGTTAAATTACCAACACATTATCTCCATGTGTAGATAGTGACATCTTTCGAAATAATATCGCAGCTTTTAGAATCTTTAATTTTGATACATATGCTGATATTGATACAGCGCCATCTATATTTCAAGCAACAAAATACTTTTCATAGTAATAAAGTAATGTAATTAATAACTTTTAGTGTATTCAATAGATGGCGCTACTTAACACAAATTTCAAATAACATTACTATGCTAAGATTGTTTTATTTTTTTGAGAGCTATAATAATAGACTGAGTGAGAGTACCTGAAATTTAATTGTAACCGAATAAAATTAGTAGCCGTGGAGATCGTGAAAATCGCGTCGCTCATTCCGGCAAGTCTCATTCCACCGTGATATACGGTGTATATCCAATTATGTACATCAGACCGGCATCATTCTAGCAATCGTCGAGACAAACGAAGATGCTCAATTTGAACAATTAAAATAGTTCAATGCCTAAATAAATACACCCAGTCACCCAACAGTCACATACATAGTCCTGACACAGTAAGATGCGAGTCTTGTGTCGTAGGTATCAGGAGCTACGAGAGACTTTCGGTCTCACAACATCCAGAACCCGAAACAAATATTTGTGGATCACAC
Organism: Amorpha juglandis; assembly: GCA_949126905.1. NCBI lineage: Eukaryota > Metazoa > Arthropoda > Insecta > Lepidoptera > Sphingidae > Amorpha > Amorpha juglandis. The sequence continues at coordinate 14,672,268 of OX421373.1, read as the reverse complement.
AAATATTTGTCTCGGTGCGGGGATCGAACCCGCGGCCTCTCGCTTCACAGCCGGCTACTCGTCCGCTGCGCCACGGAGGCTGTCAAAATTGTAGGTACTTACTGACATAGATAACAGGAGTGGCAAATGCTAATTAGTTTCGTAATAGTATCGGAAGCCTGCCTTTATCCGTACAAATTAAAACCAGTCAATTGCGTGATAGACTCACGCACGGAGGGCTCCGTACACACAACCTTCTAATTACTATTGTCATCTAAACTAATATTATAAAGAGGAAAGATTTGATTGTTTGTTTACATTGAATAGGCTCTGAAACTACTGGACCGATTTGAAAAATTCTTTCACCATTAGAATCCTACATTATCCCCGATGAACATAGCTGATCTCGATAATATAACGGTGCAGAATTTCACGCGGGCGGAGCCGCGAGTGAATGCTAGTTCTACATAAATATACATACACTCTCACATCTGCAATCCGCGAAAAGGTAGGCAAAGGTATAACCAGTAAACCCACATTTCGCCGTGCTTACCTCTGTCCCATGATGTGATAGGAGGTAAGTCTATCGTGCCAGACACAATTCCAGACTCCCGGCTGAATCCGAGGATTTCGTGGTAGAAAAACTAATAGCACTTTAACCCATAAAATAAAAAATACATTAAAATTAAGCATTTTAATGTATTTATTTGGCCGCTTCCAACAGGTCGGTCTGGAAATCTTTGGGAGACGCCTATGTTCAGCAGTGGACGTCTTGTGGCTGATGATGATGATGATGATGAAGCATTTTATACTTTTTTCCAGCATTTATGGGATCCGGGTAGTTTCCGGAATTATGATTATTTTTTCGCGTATCCCGGGGTCATCATAATCGGCCTAAACTTGTTCGTTGCTGAATACCAAAATACGGGAAAATAAAATCCCTACGATACCCTATGAGTACAGAACTCTAAAATATCGACTCGACCTCGTGTCCGTTTACTTCTCACACTTCAAACATAAAAAATTAACTACCCTTGAAAAAACAAATATTTGGAAGCAAACAAATCAATAAATTGTTATTGATTTATAAATATCCATTACTACCGGCCCGAGGACTGACAACCTTGTTGATAAGGGTCAAGGGATTAAATTAATTTATTTTGGTATATAAATAAATATTCAAATTATGCATAGCCCTTCACTAAGCCATAAATACTCTTGGCACATTGGGCTTGTAGCTAGGGTTGCCACCTTTTTTTACAGTTAAAGGACATTGGTTATTATAGGTAAGAAAAAAGTACATAGTATCAAAATAGAGTACAACATATTTTTATTGCGTTTTGCAGTTTGTATCAAATTAGTATCTCTACAAAACAATTGCACAGCATCTTTCGTCTATATTTGAATTAAAGTAAATAAGTAATATTTTTTTTTATAAATAGCTATTTATCATAGGAAAAACTCTTTCTATGATTTATGACGTGGCGGTAATAGACAACAAAAATAAAATTACTTTATACAAGCTTAAAAAATATCATCCCTCTTATTAAATACTTGCTGCCATTTTGTGAGGCGTTGACGTCAGGCAAGCCGCCGGTCTTAAAAACTACAAGCCCAATCTTTCTGTGCCGTGTGCGCCGACCCCACTACGAGTGGGATAAGAGCAAAAGGAAAAAAAATGTAAGAGGCCAATGGCAATAGTAGAGCCACGCTATAGATAGTTTTGTCTACAGTACCAATGGGCCAGCTCGACTGGGTCGTTACCACTGTCTCACAGAAAACCGACGTAAAGTAGTGGCTTGTTGCTGCGTTTCGAACGGTGAGTGGTCAATAGCCGCACTATGAGGAATACTCAAGACCGGGTGAAATGGAAGCGTCTAAGTAAAAAGGCACTGGCACTTAGCCAGGATAACGCCAGGCAGGAAGATAAAGAATCATTGATAAATACGTAGAAAGAAACACAAGAGCCCCCTTTATCGGACAGTAGCATCCTGCATTATAGAGCCAATTGCTCGTTTTATTTATAGCATAGACCGGCAAACGAGCAAGTGGGTCACCTGACGGAAGTAATCTCCACCGCCCATGTACGCCCACAATACCAGAAGAATAATGGGCGCGTTGCCGACCTTAACGGAAAGGGATAATTAGGGATTGGGAAGGGGAGAGGGATTTGGGCTTCCGCATATCTCACTCACCGTACGAAACGCAGCAGCAAGCCGCGTTACGTCGGTTTTCTGTGAGACAGTGGTAACTACCCGGTCGAGCCGGCTCATTCATACTTTAGACATTACATTACTGTCTACAGCGTGGCTCTACCACTGAAAATCGTATCGAGGTTCAGACGAAATAAAAAATAGTCCACACGAAACCAGATCGTATCAGCATAATAATTAAAATACACAAGTTGAAAAGCCTTCTATCAAAACAAGATATATGATGATGTCATATTCACGTGTCTCAACGGAATTTTAAAAACAGATTTGTGGAAACATTAAAACTCTAAAATATATGCCGGCCGTGGCAGTGGAATAATTACACACGCATTAATATTATTTAATTTACAACGTGTAATATAAAGATGTGGGCATATTTAAGTTTTAAATTCAAATCATTTATTCTGTAAATAATATATTATTATCTATGCTCGGTGTTTATAACCGATGGGGCAGAAAGGTTCTGGAATGGAGGCCACGTACTGGCAAGCGCAGCGTTGGACGTCCACCTACAAGGTGGACAGACGACCTGATAAAGGTCGGAGGATGTCGCTGGATGCAGGCCGCTTCCAACAGGTCGGTCTGGAAATCTTTGGGGGAGGCCTATGTTCAGCAGTGGACGTCTTGTGGCTGATGATGATGATGATGATGATTCTGTAAATTGGATCATAAATATCACTTTTACATGTCAATAATTTTATACTAGATTACATTTATTTATATATTTTATCGGCATTTCGTGGCTAGCCATAAGAAGAAATGCCTAAACAAACTCATGAGTTTGTGGCCTCTTTTAATGTCCAGACATTGATTTTCTAGAATTTTGCGAGTATAATGTACAGGAATTCCTGGATTGACTTTTTAGGAAATAACCCTGAGTATACCCGACATACATGACACTCGCACTCACTGGCACCAAGGGTCGTTACATACACCTGACAGTGAGTATTTTACCGGTTCTTATCAAAATCTAGACCATTAGTTCCCAAAGTGGTCCAGGGAGACTAGACGGGGTTCTACGTTGGTGTGACAAAAAATTGGGGATTCATGGTAGATGGAACGGAGAACATGGTAAAAATGTAGTTACAGGGGGTTCATCGGAACCAGCTAAATTTTGAAAGTGGTCTATGAGCAAAAATGACTGGGAGCCTCTGATCTTTCGGGGATCTGATCGGGGAACCTAAAACTTCAAGATATTTTTTATCGCCTTCTATTTCGTGTAACGTTATCGACGTACGTGAGCACTTATGTACCTCCAAGCTAAGCGGTCACTAGATATCCGGATCACATTGTATATCCTTTGTATATACCATCAACAGCCTTTTTCATAGCATCTGACCATCTATATGGCGCTCTTCCTCCTGGACGCTTCCCTCCCATTTGGCGCAGTGTTAAAAGGTTTTCCATGCCATTCTAAGAGATCGCATAATGTTTCCGAAAAAACTAAGGGCCCGTTCCTGACAGATAACTAAAAGCCTTTTTCTTATGTTGGGCTCTTTTAGTACTGAGTCGTTCACGGTATATGTAGCAGTCATTTGCCATCATGACGACGTGCAACTTATTAAGCTAACTTTATATTTACTATTAGAATTGTACATCATATTTAAGCTGCATGCTATTATGTTGGTAATAAACGTTTCTTTCTTTCTTTCTTTCTTCAGTCTTTACCAGCGTCACATTTCAAAACATCGATTTTTTACTGTTGTGGCTGTTAGTAGGTAGACCAAGTTTTAGCACCATACAGAACAATCCAGAACACCAACGCTCGAACCAAACATACTTTACTTTTACGGCGTAGACCACGGTTTTTCCAGATTGTCTCGAGATTACCCATTGTACTTTTAGAGCGGGGGCACACGATGCGTTGCGGCGCCGCACCGCAAAGATTTCGCCGTATCAGCGGGCACACGAGTGGTGCGGCGCCGCAACGTTGTTATGTCGCAGCATCGCCGGCGCCCCAGCAGCTTTGGACAGTCTGTTAATAAAAATGGACAACTGAGCGGTGCCGCTCCGACGTCGCAGCGCATTCACCCCTCCCCGCCTCGTCTCGGTGGTTGCAAGTCCGGTGCGGCGCCGGAGCGCATCGTGTGACATGTCACAAATATTTCTATGTAAAACGACGCAGCGACATCGCTCCGGCGCCGCACCGTCGCCGCAACGCATCGTGTGCCCTCGCTCTTAGCCATGCCGACGGATTAAAAGCAGTTTTCCTCGTTTGCTCTAACAAAGGTCTACCTGAGGTCCACCTCAGGTATACAAATTCACTGACTATTTCATATCCGTCAAGAGCTGTAGTATGTTGAAGAAGTTAATTTCGATCTACCACCATTGCTTTGGCCTTAGAATAGTTTGTCTTAAAACCGAACATAACGCTCTTTACTTCTATGCGCTTTAGTAGAATCACCTTATCTGCCTCATTTGATGCAATTTTGGTAGTATCGCCTGCATACCTAAGGTTAGGCATCTTATCGTCGCCTACATAGACTTTACTATCCCTTTTATGATGTGCTTTTCTTATAATGTATTCGCCGTAGATATTAAATAGCTTTGTGGATAGAATGCATGCCATTTGGGGATTAGCCGACTGTGAAACGTGAGGCCCGCGGGTTCGATCCTCGCACCGAGCCCCTATTTTTTTTTCTCATCCACATTGTGTGTAGCTGTTGGTTGAAATTATTTATTTAATAACGTACTCCTCGCTTAGAGCAAAACGATTTAGAACATAGGCTTTCAAATTCTACATAACTAGAACCTTCTAGATACAAGTTTTGAATTAATAAAAGCGTGTTAAAAAGGCTAGATGCGGGGGACGTCCAGTTAAACAATTATATCAAGCATAGGATTCCATTGAATGTAGCCTTAGCATAATCGATAAAACATAAAATCAAATCAGCCAAAAGGTTTTTTATGCTCCAAATTGTATATAACCTGAACTTAGCGCCTAGCGATGACAACGCGGCGCGGCGTCGCAAATAATTTTGCAAGCGTCATGTTTTTAAAAACATGACAAAACAAGTTATGGTAAAATTTATTTTAATAAATGGCTGGAATTTAGCATAATATTAAGATTAATACTAAAGTGTTTAAAGCGGGAACAGCAAGCTTTAATAGTCCCAGTATAAAAAATATAATAACCTTGATTATAAGAATAATAATTAGAAGTAGTGTATGATGTCTACTGGTGGAAGGATATTCTTATATATATATAGAACTAGCTTTTGCTCGTGGCTCCGCCCGCGTGAACAGCATTTTCCGGGATAAAATTAGCCTGTAACCGTCTCCAGGGTCCCATCTATCCCTGTAGATAAATTCATCAAAATCGGTTCAGTGATTTAGGCGTGAAAGCGTAACAAACAAACTCACTTTCGCACTAACTTTCACCCCCCTTTTTATCTCTTATTAACAAAAATTTCCAAAATTCCTGAAACACGTAATTATTTGTTTTACGTCAATAACCGAAATACAAAATTTTGTTTATGTAACTCTCAAAATGACGGACTTTCATACATATTATCATCCCCTATTTTGACCCCTTTGGGGTGGAATTTTCTAAAATCCTTTCTTAGTGGGTGCCTATATAACCAAATTAATATACAGTCCGAATTTCATGCTTGTAGCCTTGACAGTTTGCGCTTGGCGATGATGAATCAGTCAGTCAGTCAGGACATGTTATTTTATAAGTATAGATAAACTCATTGTTTGTCGGTGGTCGCTGGTTGTTTTTGTCCTGCACTGCGCTCACCATCAGGTGTAGTGTAGTCACTTTGCCAAAGAAAAAAAGTACCCCAAACCAATGTGCACAATTTAAGTCGGGGTTTTTTAAAACTATTTTATCCTTTTTCTATAACATTTTAACCGTCGTGGGTTTTTTAATTTTGCCTTTTTTATTTTAAACTTTTTGAAGAGCATAGGTACATACACATTACACATATACATAATAAATGATAACATTACTTTATATAAACAAATGTTTACTAAGGCGCCCCCGGTGAGTGATTACCGTAACACCTATCCAACAACACGCACTAATCAAACCCAAACCATCACTGAAAACCGCATCAAAATTGGACCAGTGGTTTTGGATATATGTGGCAACATTGGTTTGGACAAAAAAATGTTTACTACGGCGCCCCCTGATGAGTGATTACCGTAACACCTATCTAACAACATGCACTAATCAAGACCAAACCCATCGCTGAAAACCGCATTAAAATCTGACCAGTGGTTTTGAAGATAAATGGAAATATTGGTTTGCACAAATACACAACCTCTCACCCCAAACTGGCCCAAACGCATATACCGTCTCCGTTCCGTCGTGGGTAAAAAATGAGTTTATTGCTTTGTTATGACATAGAAATGGATTGATATGAGGTTTGCACAGGAATACGTTATGGGCCGGAAAGTGGCCGGAAATACCACGCAAGCGGAGTCGCAAGCAAGTACTTTTATATAATGACTAACTTTTGCTCGCGGCTCCGCCCGCGTGATCTGCTTTTTCCGGGATAAAAAGTAGCCTATGTTTTATTCTGATGTATAAGCTATATTATTGTAAAGTTTCATTAAAATCCATCCAATAGTTTTTACGTGAAATAGTCCATAATCCATCCATATGTCCTTACAAACTTTCGCGTTTATAATATTAGTAGGATTACTTAAGTTTTCGCTAATATTACACATTGAAATGAAACTAATTTAAACGGATTTTATCGCGGGTTATTTTTAAGTTTGGTCCCGAACTTTCGAAAGCTTTCAGCCTTCGTGGCCTCAATCACGGCCTCAACTCCGTGACGTGATTTTTTTTTTAAATATTTAAAACTAATTTTTCTTCACTAACTTCTGCAAATTTTTCTAAACCCAATATTAAGATGGCGAATCATGTAATTACTTCCCTAATAAAATTATTTAAGCAGTTGAATTTGACACCAAAAGGCTGACTTTCTGACATAAAATATAATTGTGGCGTCACATTTCTGTCTTGCACGTGCAAAATTCTATAAGTCACGTTTTCGTAAACATATTTAATCGAACAAAAAATACCAAAATTAGGACTGTGAATTACATTTTTTTTAATGTTTCCTTGTTCATATTAATTAAATTGAAGTATTATCAAGCGGTCTTTTTGTTAATGGTTTCTTGGTTTTTAGTGTTTTAAATTGTTAATTTTGCTTCTACAACGGGCTACAGAAAAGTGTGGCTAAAATGTTTTGTCACAATTTTAGCAATTTTTCAATTTTTATTTATTGACTTGGTAATACTAATAACTAGTGCAAAATAAAATTAATTCCGTTCACACCATTTTAAATTCGCTCATTTTAAACTAAGTACGACAGGACAGATTCCTATCCTATATATCCTAGATATCCTTTTTATTTTGTCTATGTATATACTTAAAAGTAATAAACAACGTCAAACGTGAACTTGTATTAAAATGAGATCGAAAATAGACTGACAGTTGATCGGACCAAAACTGTAATGAGGCGATGAATTGTAAATTGCGTTTCTTAAATTTGTTTGTCTTTCTGTTGACATTATTATAGTTATAGGTTTCTTATGTATTTTTCCTTAAATTGGTGTTTAATAAAGTGTTATCTATCTAAATGATTGATAGATATTCCCTACATTTAAGGATCCCCTCCCTCTTCCCCTGCTTGTTGGTGTGCCTTTTCCTGCCAGCCTATAGCGCTGCGGTTATTCCAAAGTTCCCTTAATTTTAAGTTAATCTTATTAATGACAAATGTTCTGTACTTGACCTGTTATAAGCGCTTTCTTAGCCTACATGATGAATAAAGATTTTGATTTTAGGCTTTCGCGATAAGTTTACATAATATTATAATATTTTTTTAAACTGGTCTTCACTCGGGCCGATGTAACTCGGTCGAAATGTCAAGAAATAAATAATAGGTTTATACCTTCATACTATGCGATTAAGACCCGTTTTAAAATAAATATTATTGTAATATCAATAAGATATTTGCGATTATATTCACTGTGCGTGGTCCGGCACGCATTTACATTTTTTTGTTGTATCCACGCGCATCTAACACCCATAGACACGCCGACAAGTCACAAATTTAGACAGGCTTGATAGAGCAAAAATCTTTAAAATAACAGTATTTAATAACCGGTTTCACAAACATTTTTTCGTTGTCGCTTATTGTCATCCATAAACTAATTTATTTATGTAATACGTCAAGTGGTGTTAAAAAAATATTATTTTGGCAATAAATATTTATCATTATGGTTACTCACGTTGGTCAATCGAATGAAATAATAGCCGTCAAAAATGTCGACATCGGTAAATAAAATGTTTTGTTGTGTTTAGTGTTAGAGCCACGCGATAACCTCCTCGGCACAGTGGGTGAGCATCCAACTGTGAAGCGAGAGGCCGCAGGTTCGATTCCGGCAATAAGACAAATGTTCGGGTGATCCACAAATATTTGTTTCGGTTCTGGGTGTGCTTTCTTCCCAGAGGGGTCGGCAGACAAGCGACCGGTAGTAAAAGTTACAGACCAAAACTTTCTACAACATGTAGTAAAATTGACCCCACTGCGATTGGGATTAGGGCAGGTGGAGAGTGATAGAGCCACGCTTTAGACAGTGGTGTCTACAACATCAATGGGCCGGTTCCAGTCGACTTGAGTCTCCAGGGTCCCATCTATCTCTGTACCAAAATTCATCAGTGTGTGATGCGATGGAGTGGAGTGGAATGGAGTGGAATGGAGTGGAATGGAGTGGAATGGAGTGGAATGGAGTGGAATGGAGTGGAGTGGAGTGGAGCGGAGTGGAGTGGACTGGACGTCGGGCGGACTGTTGAGCTGAGTGTTCAGTTGAGTTGAGTTGACTACTAAATAAATATACTTAAGCTTTCATTTCTATCGGCAGTCCTGCCATTTTTTTCTATTAACTTAATGACGAGTCGAGCAAGTCGCTCGCCTGAAACGCCTGCCCATAAACAGAAGGAACACCACACAGAACTTTGAATTCTAAAGCACTGAACTGCGCTCTTCACCCAGTCTTCAAACTTTTTGATGAAAATGCTTTGGAATTACAAATATGTCTTTGTATAAAGACGATTATTTAAAATGATCCGTGACATTTTTTAATTTCGAAGCGTCGACAATGTAACACACGGACTATAAAAAAGGTTGAATAAGACTAAACTCAAGGCGCTGTCGGACGATATTATGTAATTATATTTTTCGCAACACTTCCGTGTGACACCGTAAACCGCTGATTGTCGAATTTGCTTTCCCATCTCTGAGACATAAATTCCAACAGACGTCGCATAACAAACAATATTTTTGGTGGTGGAGCCTGTAAAACAATCAACCCGAAGTTTCTTTTTACTAGCCCTGTATTATACGGCACGGGCCTCCTCTACTGAACGAGAGGGGTTAGGCCTTAGTCCACCACGCTGGCCTAATGCGGGTTGGCAGACTTCACATACCTTCGAAAAATCTTATCGAGTTCTCAGGTATGCAGGTTTCCTCACGATGTTTCCTTCACCGTTAAAGCAAGCGATAATTAATAATGAATATACACGTAACTTAGAAAAGTCAGTGGTGTATGCTCTTGGGGCTGGTTTCGAACCTGCAACTTTCGTCTCGACAGTCCATACCACTCCCCGCTGAGCTATCGCTGCTTAACCCGAAGTGACTCACGGTTAGTGTCGGCGATGGGCGAGGCGTAAAGGATGGGTCAAAAGACTAAATTCAGCCTGGCCAAGTTATTTTGAAGTTTTATAGTCCTTTTTGTCTAAACCCTTAGTCCCCAAAGTGGTCCAGGTAGACCCCCAAGGATCAATATGAAACTCGGCGGGGGTATACGTTGGCGGGACAAAAAATGGGAGTTCACAGTTCGTAAGCGGAGGACCACGAAAATTTATCTGTTTTCGATAGTGAAGAACTAAAATGTTGGCTCGACTTCACCTATCAATGTAGGCAGATAATATTTTAAGAAGCTCAGCGACTGTTACTGATAAAAACTTGAGCTAATCTTCAAATTTTTGTCGAGTTTCAAGAATATGGTAGGAATGTAGCTGCAGCGGGTCCACCGGAACCAGCAAAATTTTGAAACTGGTCTTTTAGGAAAAAAGTCTGGAAACCCTAGGTCTAAAGCATGAATGATCCGGTCGATTGAGATGGACCTGTCAGAAGTCAATCGAAACAAGTAAAACTAGTGCATTTCATACATAGTGATATTTTCGGAGGCCTACAAATTCCTTCCCTTTAGGTCGACACACGATTCTTCCAGCAGTGTGTGTTGGGCGATGGGGATCACTTACTATCAAGTGACCCACTTAGTCGTCTGCGGCCTTCTGCTGTAAAACTTCATGTTTATAGCTGTAATAAAATTTAATTACTGATGTGTTTCTAGTGCATCCTCTATTCGTAATTAATAGTACCTATATTTTAATTTTTTTTATAGCATAGGCCGGCAAACGAGCAAGTGGGTCACTTGATGGTAAGTGATCTCCACCGCCCATGTACGCCCATCACCAGAAGAATCATGGGTGCGTTGCCGACCTTAAAGGAAAGGGATAATTAGGGATTGGGAAGGTGAGGGGATTTGGGCTTCCGGTAATCTCACTCACCGTACGAAACGCAGCAGCAAGCCGCTACTTTACGTCGGTTTTCTGTGAGACAGTGGTAACGATCCGGTCGAGCCAGCCCATTCATGCTGTAGACAAAACTGTCTACAGCTTGGCTCTACCACTCGTAAAAATTATATGCGAAATTTTGTCTGTCTTTCACGATTAAGTCACTGAACCATACGTAAATATACTCACGCCTGTTTCCCAATGTGGGACCCACGCCCCACAAGGGGGCAATTTAAAACGGACTCGACACGGCTTTAACCCTTTCGCTTTAGGTTATTAAAATGCAATGCTAGATATCGGTCACAAATTTAACAAAAAAATGTTAAGGTGGAGCATGGTAAAAAGGTTGGGAAACACTGGTCTACACCGTGGCTCTGCCACTCGAAAAGCTGCATTAATGCTAATATAAAGGAATGCCACGGGACTCCGTATATGTCGCGGCGGCTTGCTGCTGCGTTTCGTACGGTGAGTGAGATATCCGGAAGCCCAAATCCCCTCCTCTTCCAAATCCCTAATTATCCCTTTCCTTTATGGTCGCAACGCGACCATGATTCTTCTGGTGGTGGGCGTACATGGGCAGTGGAGATCACTTAGCATCAGGTGACCCAATTGCTCGTTTGCCGGCCTATGCCATAAAAAAAAAAGATAATTTTGAAAAATCGATGGACATACATAAAAAAAGCAAAAAAATGTGTCTACAATCTAAATAATTAATGAAATATACCTGAAAGACCTTTGCTTTGAAAGACCTTTGAAAGAGCTCATGAGCCATAAAAAAAAATTATTTAACATTTTATAAAATTGAGTAAACATATCTAGCTAAAACATATACCTAGTCAGTAACTCCCATTTTACTACCTTTTTTATAGTACTTTAATTATCTACAATTCAGTTAATTAATTCGGTTAAGATATTTTGCAACACAACATAATTAAATATGGCGGAGGAACATCCGTAAAACGTAAAAACTGTTGATACCTAGGTATCTGACAACATAAACAATAGAAACTGTTGATATCTGACGTCATAAACAATAGAGTAATTATTATTATAATAGACTAACTATTATTAATTATTTTCATAATATCCAAGTTAGATTGAACCACCAATTAACCCGACAAAAATCTTAATATATAATTTTCTGTCGGATCTTACACTTTTTTTATTTAATTGAATGACGAGACGAGCAAGTCGGTCACTTGATGGTAAGCGCCACACCTGCAACACCTCACACAATTTTGAATTATAAAGCACTCAATTGCGTTTGTCGCCCCGAGACGATGTTAAGTCTCATAATGCCCAGTAATTTCTCTGGCTTCAATGTCCTTCAAACCGAAATACAACAGTACTTACACACTGTTGCTTGGCGGTAGAAACAGACAAACCAGTGGTAGCAACCCAGACGGCCTCTCGCATACCAGGGACCTACCACCTTAAAAATATAATATATCATATATATTAAATAAACATAATAACATATTAAGCATATATTAATAATTAATTATATTAGTAATTGTTATTATTAATAATATCTACTCGTACTTATATATTACTTTCTGGAACACATGTTTTGGGTTATAATTATAGTTCATCAAATGTATCTCATAATGTATATTTTTACATGATTGTAACCTGTTTTGTGTTTAATAAATAAAAAATAAAAAATATACATAATGTCAGGTGACTTTTATATTTGTGTTGTTTTCGTGGCATATTTTATTTCGTAATTAGCATTTACTCAGAGGTGGTGAAACAGGCGCTATATAAATATATTTAAAAACCAAATTATTTGCAATTATTTAACATAGCCACCTCTCCTCTAAGGCTTCCGATTAGGTTTTTGCGGCACGGAACCCTAATGGTGACTATACACTCTCGACCGAGAGCTCACGCTGTCTCTCCCAAGACGTCTCGGTCAAGAGATCTGTACTCAAGTTCAACCATGTTTCACCACCGAGACAACCGGAGGCTAGACGATTACTAGCATAAACAGTCTCCCACTCACTCCGCCACGAAGAGTCTCGGCGAGAGTGTACAGGCACCATTAAAGTAGCTCATTTGGCGCTATTGACGTCACTACACTGTGAAGTAAGGTAAAGGACACAAACACGGGGGAAAAGCACCAAATATGGGTCACGTAACGTGAATCACCGTGCGCGAACGCCTCGTGAGGCGCGGCGCGGCGTGTCTCGGTGGACATCGGGTGCGTTGCGCTCCGATATGGCAGAGAAAGGTATAAGTATCTTTCGGTGTGAGCCGTGACGTCACAAAACTGTAGGCTTTAACAATGTTAGAAGCGGCGCGATGGCAAGGAGACATTTTCGTTAGAATTACGTTTATGTGATAATTTTATTTTAAACTAGTTTTTGTTCGTGGCTGCGCTCGGGGGATCCCCCTGTCCTCTATTGTAATAACAATTAAATTAAATAACAATAAATAAATCCTTTAGGCAGTCACACATGAGTGTCCTGACCCTATATTAGGTTACAGTGTCATAACACTCGCGAGGCGAAAAAAATAGTTATAGATCATACACCTTTTACTCGCTTCACAGCTGACAAATCGTGCACTGTGCCACACGCAAGTTATAGTTCAACAACACTTCAATATTACTTTACTCGAACATATATTTAAGAGTACATTACACCTGTAATTATTATTCACTTTCCGGTATTGTTATAATAATATAATGGTGCAGTATTTTTTGTCAAAAATCATATAGCAAAATAAATAAAACGTCCTTTTTCTACCTGCTCAGCATCAAAGTTTAGTAATACCAGTCAGTTTACTTTGTTTATTTTGCCAACATATTTGTGCATTTGAAACTGTATTCTATCTTTTTTAATTTCAATTCTCGTATGGGAGAGGCCATCTGGGTTGGTGCCACCGCTTTGTATTTGGCCATTAAGCAACAGTGTGTAAGCACTGTTGTGTTTAGGTTTGAAAGACATTGAAAATACGATACGATGATACACTTCAGTCCAGTGTCACACATTGCTTCTTAATTCAAAGTTATGTGTTGTGTTGCTTCTATTTATAGACTTCCTGCTTCGTGTATCCTCCAGTTATCTATCCAGTACCTATACATTAATTAGATGATTGTAGTATGCTACATAAAAGAGTATTTACTATTTAGTAATCAGAAGTCATGTTTACAAAATACATATTAATAACTAGTAGCTCTATAATTTTGTAACCTTTAGACTCGAATTACTGTCAGCGAATACTTAATTAAAATAGCTAATATAAAAAAAAATATAGATTCTTTAATCATGACAGGGTAAATTGAATAATAAACTAGATCTGAAATTAAATATAGTCATAGATGAATTAACGGGCAGTTAAAATATAATGTCTATTGACGCACGATTTTGCTGGTGGGAGGATACTTGTATCCGACCGGATAGCGACCACCGTACACTGGCGCTAAAACCTGCCATGGTGGCCCACCTTGTGTGGGTCGCGTTCCAGGGTCAGCCAGTGTATATCCGGTTCTCCCCAGGAGGCTTGCCCCCTGATCCTAACCCTTTTCCTTTCCCTTTTTCTTTCCCCTTTCCTTTGGCCCTGAGATAAGATACCGCAGGGTATTTATATGGTCGGCAACGCGCCCATGATTCTTTTGGTGGTGGGCGTACATGGGCGGTGGAGATCACTTACCATCAGGTGACCCACTTGCTCGTTTGCCAGCCTATGCCATAAAAAAAAAAGATAATTTTGAAAAATCGATGGACATACATAAAAAAAGCAAAAAAATGTGTCTACAATCTAAATAATTAATGAAATATACCTGAAAGACCTTTTAGATTTTGAGTTTTTTTTATACCTATATACGCTATCTCGTCTCGACATCGCTTAAGGGTAGATTGGTAACAGAACGGCATTGATACCGCCTATAATCATGTACCTTTAGTTTAAATAAATTATTTTAAACACGGCGGACAAAGTCATAGGTACAAACGTATACTTGCCCGCTCTCAAGGTTCATAGCATTGCACATCGGCTAAGAGAGAGCGATCTAGCGCCGACGTCCCGCAGTGTGAACCCGCCATCGGTCCTATAACAACGTTCTAAGAACCCAAGGTTCCATTTTCGAATCTGGAAAAAGCGCGGTATTTTCGCGACAGAATTTTTTTTCACGCGCCATCTCTAATATTTGTTTTTTTTTTCTGTGACCTGACACTGACCGTGTTAGTGAGTGTGCAATTCCAAAAGTAAAAGGAGGTGAAACGTTATTTCGGTGAGTTTGTCGAACGTTCTTTTCGGCATCATGAGTTTTATTAATTGGGTTTTTGTGTTGTTTTATAATTAATATTATGATAATTTATGTAATAATATCATATTACAGTTATTTTTTATTATCAACATCTTATGAATCATTTACAAATCAATCAGTAAAAAATAAATGTCGGTAAAAGACTTTTAAATGAGCTATAAATATATAAAAAATTCTACATATCCATATTTAGTTGTGTATCCATGCTGTAGACAGTTTGTCTACAACATAAATGGGCCGGTTCGACCGGGTCGTTACCACTGTCACAGAAAACCAACGGTAGCGGCTTGGTGCTGCGATTCGTGCGGGTTGTGAGATATCCGGAAATCTAAATCCGCCTCCCCTTCCCTTGAAGGTCGGCAATGTGTCCATGATTCTCCTGATATTGTGGGCGTATATGGGCGTTGAATTGATTTTTGAATTGAATTTGATCATTTATCATCAGGTGATCCTCTTGCCTGTTTGCCGGTTTATGCTGTATAAAAAATATATCACCTAATTGCTTCATTGGTCTAGTAGCAGCGTACTCAGGCTGAAAGCCGTGACACCTTGGGTTCAATTTCCAGGACAGGCGACGAGAATAAAATTATAATAAAATACAAAAATTCTTTATTGTATAACCAATAATCACATACAATTATTTAGCTTAGGACTACTTAATGGTTTTACAATTAAATTAATTATTTAATTTCTTTTTTATTAACTTTTGGTTTTGATTTTTTTTGTTTTTTTTTTGTTGTTTTGGGTTTTCTATGAAAAGCACACATGAATTGCCCGGAAATATAATTTGCGCCCGGTATGACGATAGGCTCGCCCCGTATCACATCATGGAACGGAAATAAGCGAAACGTGGGTGCGGCGCCAGTTAGACCTCTACCTACCCCTTTGTAGACAAAGGTTTTAGCTTATGTAATGTTATTTTCACATAATTATACATGACTTTATTTGATATATATTATTTGCTTTGTCATTAACTGGATTCGTTCCAGTAATTAGGTATGATATGTTTAAATTTTCGCATGGTAATTGTAGATTACAATCTTAAAAAAAAATTATACGCACTATACATTTTACGATTACTTGCTTGTTAACTCCAATAAAAACAAAACAATTTTATGAATTTAATATATTAAATTAGAGACACAACCAGTAAAAAAACACACGACAAGGCTTTAAGATATTTATTTCCTCAAAAATGTAACTAAAGGCATAAGCAGTACCTATAGCACTGAAAAAGGGCTCAAAAATTATTTATTATCAACAAAATCAAATCAAATCACTTATTGAATCAATAAAATGTCAAACATCATTTGGATTGAGTCAAATTTTAACTCTACCGCCAGTTCGGAATGCTGATTCGTTAAAGAAGAACGGGCAAGAAACTCTAACGTTGCTCTTTTCTAAACTTATTACAATACATACACTACATACATTGAAGTATTATTTATTTGATTTAGAGCAGCTCAATTTATGCCAATGAGGAACGTCATAAAGTAAAATAATTAGATTATAATAGTTTTTTGTGCATGATTGTGCATGAAAAGATGATTAAGTACATACCTAAAAATAAATAAAGTTTTTTTTAATTATTTGATTGAATGACAAGACGAGCAAGGCGCTCGCCTGATGGTAAGCGCCACGCTTGCCCATGAACAGATGCAACACCACACAGAAGTTTGAATTACAAAGCACTGCATGGCACTGAACTGAGCTCGTCACCCCGAGACATAACATGTTAAGTCTCATAATGCCCAGTAATGTCACTGGCTTCAATTTCCTTCAAACCGAAACAACAGTGCTTACATCTCTTGCTTATATCATCGGCCTCTCTTATACGAGGGACCTGCCTCTGACTTGATCAATAGACGATTACATTCATTTCATTCCATTCATTGAGTTAAGATATCATGGAACAACTTTGATATTAAGTAGATATTTCTATACGACTGGAATTAAAAAAATGAACACATAGAAGAGCCCCCGTGGTAAGGTAAATAAATTCCGGGTGAAACTTTTTTAAGGAAACGCATGCAAGCAAACATACCTGTTCATAAACAGAAGCAACACCACACAGAACATTGAATTACAAAGCACTGCATGGCACTGGACTGGTTTCGTTATCCCGAGACATAATATTTTAAATCTAATGCCTATAATTTTACTGGCTTCAATGTCCTACAAACCGGCACACAACAGTGCATATACACTGTTGCTTGGCGGCAAAGCGATGGTACCTACCCAGATGGCCTTTCGCATACAAGACACCTTGAACGACCTCCTTTTAAAGTTGGTTAAAAAGAATAACAGCTAGGTACACTTTATGTCGTCTAATTTAAATAATAAATTAATAAAATTTTAATTAGTATCTTGAAATTATTTAATCCGTTGAATTTACAAAAAGTATCAAATGAATATCTAATGTGATTACTGACTATAACATAATAAATGAACATAAAAATACTAGTATTACTGGTACGGCCTGTATATTTAAATTTGTAATTAAGAGGAATAACCAAAAACACTATTAATATAATATTATTTGATATTCGACTGGCTCGGTGGCGTAGTTGTATTGTGTACGTGGTACAACTGCTGTGCTGAGGTCTCGGGTTCGATCAATATTGAAATAATTTTGTCAATCACTGAGCAGAGCAGAAAAACAAATAAACGTTTTAAATAGCGGAATCAGCAATGTATACTTTTGTACATTCGAATAAGTGAAATAAAAACAAGCTTCTCTTCTTCAGCTTTTTCTTATCCCATTCGCAGTAGAATCGGCACATCCTGATTTTTACAAAAACTATTTAAACCATTTATTTGCCACAATCTTTAAAAAATACAACAATTTTTTAACATATATTGATACACATATTATCCTATCCTACTAATATGTATTATAAACGCGAAAGTTTGTAAGTATGGATGGATTGATGGATGGATGTATGTTTGTTATTCATTCACGTAAAAACTACTGGATGGATTTTAATGAAACTTAACAATCATATAGCTTATACATCAGAATAGGACATAGGCTATTGCATATATTTTATTATGCATGTGGCGAAGAGCCAGCTCAGTTTATACGCTGATTTTAAGCTGGTTCTTCCCAATTTAGTACAAAAAAAAATATTTTTGCGCGACTTTTCAAATTAAGAAGTAACAAACCAAAGGAACAGCAGGAAACAAATTTAAGGAAAAAACCAACAAGCAAAAAAGAAAATAAAAATAGACAATACAAAATAACGGTACATATTTCGTATTCGTATAGAATTAAACAGATGTGTGAATATACAGGGTTAATTTTAAAACACCAGCAACCTCGCAGGACCAGATAGCTGACCCCATACGGAACAACTTTTGTTCTACGAGTTTGTATATAACTCAATATATTTAAAAAGAAATGATTTTACAAGTTTTTGTTGTGTCGTATTTTTCTTCGTAGCGTTCGGCGTGCGCGCGCGACTCAAAGGCGCCGCTCAGCTGGCTCGGGCGATGACCTTCAACGCTAGCCCGGTTCCCCACGCTTCGCGTGTTTGCTTACGTGATCTGCGATGCGTGTAGGTAATATTCAAGACGGAAATTACATGAATACTTATTTTTGTATGAAAATAAAATCTAACAAATTATCAAAAGTCGTAGAACAAAAGTAGTAGCGTACCTTAGGTATCTAACCCTGCGAGGTTGCTGGTGTTTTAAAAATAACCCTGTATATATTAGTGATATTATCGTACCAAAAACATTACGGTGTAAACCAGTGTTTCCCAACGTGGGGCCCACGCCCCACAGGGGGGCAATTTGATAGTTAAAGGGAGCAATTTAAAAATGGACTCGACACGACTTTAACACGTTCGCTTGGGGTTATTTAAATGCAATGCTAGATATCGGTGACAAATTTAACAAAAAAAAAATGTTAAGGGGCATGGCCAAAAAAAGGTTGGGAAACACTGGTGTAAACTGTAAACTTTATAAATTTCTCACATGTTACAGAAACATTTGGCTTGTCATTTTTACGTCCGGCCTGCCTGAAGTCAATAGCTCTGGGGAGTCAAAAACAAGTAGAAATAAAAGCAAATTAACAATTGAAATATCGCGTGCAGTTCCGCCGTCACAATATAATGTAACTTTTACCGCGATGATTGTTTAAAAAACAAGAATGATACGCGAGATAAAATCTGGTGACACGGTATTCACATAATGCTGGTAGAAAGTTATTCACAAGTTACAAGGTGGTAGGTCCCTCGTATGCGAGAGGCCGTCTGGGTTGGTACCACCGCGCCGTCTATTTCTACCGCCAAGGTATAGTGTGTAAGCACTGTTGTGTTTCGGTTTGTAGGACATTGAAGCCAGTGAAATTACTGGGCATTGTTAACATCTTATGTCTCGGGGTGACGAGCGCAGTTCAGTGTCATGCAGTGCTTTGTAATTCAAAGTTCTCTGTGGTGTTGCTTCTGTTTTTGGACAAGCGTGGCGATTAACAGCAGACGAGCGCCTTGCTCGTCTCAGCATTCAATCAAATAATAAAAAAAATCGTTAAGAAATATCGTTTAGACAATTTATATCGGAAGGTGTATATGTATATCACGCTATAACCCATAGGAGCGCGGCAGCAACATAACTGCGGTGAAGCCGCGACTAAAGGCTAGTGTATAATAGAGAAAAACATCGACCCCAACGCTGTCGCGAATCATGCATTGTTGACGAGTTCTGACGTCATCGTAATCCGATACATTGTTTCTTTTTGCTAATGCAAGCGATGCAAAGTGCGTTCTAATTTATTAAATCATTCGATTTATTTCGTTATCGATCTGCAACATTTATGTCTGGAAGATTTTCTGAGAATGGAGATAAAGTACATACATACCCACGCCTGTAATTCCCGAAAGGGTAGGCAGAGGTGTAACCAATACATCTATGTTTCCTATCGCCACATCGGGCACAATTCCAGACTCCGGGCTGCTACTGAGCATTTCGTGATAGAAAAACCTGGTATCTTTTTTTTTTTTATTGTGGGGCTCTATGCCCCACTCTCGTCCCTCTGATATTATTTTTCAGAGTTTTTACCCATCTATAAATTCACAACATCTTTTAGAAAAAGCAAAAAGAAATAAAAAAACCTGGTATCACTTTTATCCGACTCGGCATCGAACCCGAGAACTCAACGCAACAGGCAAGAAAGTGGAGATCAATTAAATTTTATCCATGGGTACTGCACCCGATCGTTAGTATAGTCCGAATAAAAATATAAATTCTAATCTCTACAAAATTAATATGTTCGTCTATCCGCATACCTATCTTTTTAATGCGTTGTAATAATTAATAGACTTGAATCTTGATCCTATCTGAGACAGACCAATAAATTTTAATGTAAAATGTATGTAATTTACATACTGTCAATATGCGTTGCAACTTTTTTTTTGTTAATGGTATCTGTTTGACATTATGCCAGTGTCAAGTTAGGGCGTTGCACTTTATATTCGAAATAAGATAATAAATTTTATGGCTGTGGATACTTGTCCTTTAAGACCGTCTTAGATTTTTTTGCGATTCCTTTATTTTTCAAGGTCTTACCGGAGTTATAGTGTTAATTCTTTGCAGTACGATACTTCTTAGACGATTTTATTCAAGTGAAACACCCTTAGTTCAGAAATGTTAATAGGCTAGTATTTGTCCACCATCTCGCCTGATGGTGAGCGATAACGCATCCTGAAGCGCTTGCCGAGCAAAAACCGATTCACCTGCCACTTGAAGACACCCAAATAATATTAGTTTTTTATTTTTATTTCATTGAATGATGAGACGAGCAAGACGCTCGCCTGATGGTAAGCGCCACGCCTGCCCACGAACAGAAACAACACCACATAGAACTTTGAATTACAAAGCAATGCATGGCACTGAACTGCGCTCGTCACCCTGAGACATAAGATGTTAAGTCTCTTAATGCCCAATAATTTCAATGGCTTCAATGTCCTTCAAATCGAAACACAACAGTGCTTACACACTGTTGCTTGGCGGCTGAAAAAACTCGCACATACTATGATACACTCATGATAGTATAATAATAATTACATTTGGTCACAAAGTGGTCGAAATTTGATCTCGTAATCATATGCGTATTTTTTTAATTTTATTCTATTACGTGAGCTGCGAGATTTGACATTCAGACATTATTTCAATGAAAGCGGAAGCAATTAACGTTTTATTTTATTTAATTTAACATATTTGGAATACATCTTTATATATATAATTCTTCTGTGAGTGTGTATGTTCCTGAACTTCTCTTAAACGACTGGACCGATTTTGATGAAATTTTTTGTGTGTGTTCAAGGGGATCTGAGAATGGTTTAGATTCACAATTTTGTCCGCTGGACAATGTTTTTTTAATTAATTTTTAATTTATTAGTAGTTGTTGATTTTGGAATATTTTACATTGGATCCGACAGACGGCGCTACCATCGCCAATTTTATAGTCTGTCCCGACAGTTAGCGCTGCGATCAAATTAAAAAAATGTTTTGTTATCATTGTGTTATTGTAGATCATGTGCTGGATCAAATATTAAATTAAAAGGTACTGAGTGTTTTGAGAAGAGTTTTGAAGTGTGCCTAAAAATCTATACATTTTGCGAATTTAGTGCAGAATCGAAGTGAGTATATTTCTTATAATTTTTTTTTACCAAATTTACACGTGCGTTAGTTAATAACTAACCTAACCTACAAATTTATTTGTGTACTATCGGCGTCATTAATTTATGACTGTTTCGAGATTTAAGGGAAAATAAATTAGTATGCAAATAAAATTTAAATAATTGAATATAAATGAATAAAAAAATATATGAATAAAGTAAAAATAAAATGAAATATTCAATATTTTGAAATCTGTGTCGATAAAAGATTTTTCATTTCACACAGATTTTGACATTGAATATTTTATTTTATGCTTCTTGCTTATAAATTCATATATTTTTGTAATTTTTTTTTATCCATCTACATTTTATTATACCGATTTTATTCAGATGGATTTTTTGTCAATTTTGTCCGCTGGACAATGTTTTTTTAATTAATTTTTAATTTATTAGTAGTTGTTGATTTTGGAATGTTCATTTTCCAGTACAAACTGTTCCTGGGTTCCTGGGTTCCTGGGCGCAGGTATAAACCGGATGGTTGTCGTTGCGAAGCTTGCCGTGATGACGGGTCGTATAGCGTCTAGACTGGACAGGGACAGGACAGGGACAGGACAGTGAGACAGGACAGTGAGACAGGAAAGTGAGACAGGACAGTGAGACAGGACAGTGAGACAGGACAGTGAGACAGGACAGTGAGACAGGACAGTGAGACAGGACAGTGAGACAGGACAGTGAGACAGGACAGTGAGACAGGACAGTGAGAGGACAGTGAGACAGGACAGTGAAACAGGACAGAGAGACATGACAGAGAGACAGGACAGTGAGACAGGACAGTGAGACAGGACAGTGAGACAGGACAGTGAGACAGGACAGTGAGACAGGACAGTGAGACAGGACAGTGAGACAGGACAGTGAGACCGGACACTGAGACAGGACAGTGAGACAGGACAGTGAGACAGGACAGTGAGACTGGCCAGTGAGACAGGACAGTGAGACAGGACAGTGAGACAGGACAGTGAGACAGGACAGAGAGACATGACAGAGAGACAGGACAGTGAGACAGGACAGTGAGACAGGACAGTGAGACAGGACAGTGAGACAGGACAGTGAGAGGACAGTGAGACAGGACAGTGAGACCGGACAGTGAGACAGGACAGTGAGACAGGACAGTGAGACCGGACAGTGAGACAGGACAGTGAGACAGGACAGTGAGACAGGACAGTGAGACAGGACAGTGAGACAGGACAGTGAGACAGGACAGTGAGACAGGACAGTGAGACAGGACAGTGAGACAGGCCAGTGAGACAGGATAGTGAGACAGGACAGTGAGACAGGACAGAGAGACAGGACAGTGAGACAGGACAGTGAGACAGGACAGTGAGACAGGCCAGTGAGACAGGATAGTGAGACAGGACAGTGAGACAGGACAGTGAGACAGGACAGTGAGACAGGACAGTGAGACAGGACAGAGAGACATGACAGAGAGACAGGACAGTGAGACAGGACAGTGAGACAGGACAGTGAGACAGGACAGGACAGGGACAGGACAAGACGGGGACAGGACGGGGACGGGACGGGGACAGGACTGTCCAACCGGAGGGAGGTGGGAGACGACCTGACTTAGGTCGTCGAAGTCAATTAAATGTGCGACGGGCTACCTCACGTGCAATGGCGCAGTACCTCACTTAATTGCATTTAATGTAAATAAAACATTTGTATTAAGTTTTGACCACATTGTACACAAATATATTATGTAGGTGATACGAAGTTCACCGGGTCATCTAGTATTATATAAAATAGTATTCTTTACTCCTCTTCCTAGTTTGTAAAGGAGTACAATTTTTTTAAACATGTACTATCATACAACAGTATGTACTTGATTGCATAGATATAACTGTGGATACACTGTGAACAAAAATACTACATACTCTGTACCTGTATCAACGAATACGAAACACGAGTGGTAGAGTCACGCTGTAGACAGTTTTGTCTACAGCATGAATGGGCCGGCTCGACCGGGTCGTTACCACTGTCTCACAGAAAACCGACGTAAAGTAGTGGCTTGCTGCTGCGTTTCGTACGGTGAGTGAGATATCCGGAGGCCCAAATCCCCCTCCTCTTCCCAATCCCTAATTATCCCTTTCCTTTAAGGTCGGCAACGCGTCCATGATTCTTCTGGTATTGTGGGCGTAAATGGGCGGTGGAGATCACTTACCATCAGGTGACCCACTTGCTCGTTTGCCGGGCTATGCAATAAAAAAAAAAACGGAATCGGGTAAAAAGACAAATAAACTTACCATACATGTGTAAATTTGTAATAACACTAAGTAAACGGATTTTAATAAGGGGGTGGACCCCTTGACCACGAAGGCTGAAACGCTGTCGAAACGTCAGGACCAAAATTAAAATAAAAACCCGCGATAAAATTCGTTTACTAAGGCTGGATTGCACCATGATAGCTGTTAAAGTTAAGGTTTATGTCAAATTTGACAATAACATTAACGCTGACTTTAACAATGACTGCGGAATGTGTTGCACCA
The DNA here is from genome assembly GCA_949126905.1 of Amorpha juglandis. Taxonomy (NCBI): domain Eukaryota; kingdom Metazoa; phylum Arthropoda; class Insecta; order Lepidoptera; family Sphingidae; genus Amorpha; species Amorpha juglandis. Next base: position 14,648,044 of record OX421373.1, on the reverse strand, counting down.
TCGTATTCTTTGGCATAGTTATCTACAACATTTTTAGAATATTGAACCATCTGACAGCTATTTAACTTTAACAATAGCTTTAACCAGCGAATCTTTGGCAGTTACTGTTAACAGCTAAAGTTATGACGTAATCTAACATTTGTCAAATGGTGCAACTCATTTTTTGCTTAACCGGTACTTTAACATGTTTGTTATTGTTAAAGTAAGATTGTGCAATCCAGCCTTAGTCTTATTAAAATGTGTAAGAGTCGCGTAAATCATTATGTGAAAGTTTGGATGTTTCATCGTACTTCTGCGTTTGTGAATTTGGATGTTTGTGAATCGCTGGCTTGATGTATTAGAGGAAGACATGAGAGCCAACGGTCTTCCTGCAGAGAATACTCAAGATTGACGCAGTGGACGTCTTTCTGAGAATGCGCACTTTGCCACTAAACCATTCACTTTTATATATATTTTGTGCGGCAGAATCACGACTTCAGTAGATTCATACTATATGTATATATTTGTATGTATAATCATTTTTATAATTAAATTATTTATATTAAATTATTTTAGGACTAAGGCCTAACCCCTCTCATTCAGTAGAGGAGGCCCGTGCCCAGCAGTGGGACGTATATAATACAGGGCTAATAAAAAAAAATAAAAAAAAAATTGATATGTATTTATGCAAATAATGTTGTATCTTCAATTTTTTTTTTTTTTTTTTTTTATGGAATAAGGGGCAAACGGGCAGGAGGCTCACCTGATGGAAAGTGATCACCGCCGCCCATGAACATCTGCAACACCGGGGGGCTTGCAAATGCGTTGCCGGCCTTTAAGGAAAGAATACGCTCTCTTCTTGAAGGTTCCCAAGTCGTAACGGTTCGGAAAGACCGCCGGCGACAGCTGGTTCCACAGGGTGGTGGTGCGAGGTAGGAAATGCCTAACAAATCGCGCTGTTGTGGAACGCTGGACATCAAGGTGGTGAGGGTGGAATTTTATATTTTGGCGCGATGTCCGATGGTGAAATTCAGCGGCCGGGATCAATCCAAACAATTCCTCAGAACACTCCCCGTGGTAAATGCGGTAGAAGATGCAGAGTGACCCAACATCTCTACGCAGAGCCAAAGGATCAAGCCGATCGGAAATCGCATGATCGTCGATAATCCGAGCCGCCCTACGTTGAATGCGGTCAAATGGAAGTAGCTGGTACTGGGGGGCTCCCGCCCAGAGGTGAGAACAGTACTCCATGTGGGGCCGAATTTGCGCCTTATACAGGTTCAAACGTTGAGCCGACGTGAAGTACCGTCTCGCCTTGCTGAGCACACCAAGCTTCTTTGAGGCCAATTTGGCCTTACCTTCCAATTGACCGCGAAACTGGACGTTGCTCGAAATATCGACGCCAAGTATTCCGATACTGGCTTTGGCAGAAAGGGGAGTATTCTCAAAATGAGGAGTTACGACAAATGGTGACTTTTTAGCGGTTAACGCGCAAACTTGTGTCTTTTTGGGGTTAAATTGGACTAAGTTTAGTCGACCCCAGTCGGAGACTTTGGTTAACAAAGACTCGACTTCCGACACAAGTTTGTTCCGGCTCTCATCAACGTATTCCCGAGAAATATTAGCACGGCCAGTGTACAGTACATCCACAGTGCTATCGTCTGCATAGCAATGAATGTTGCTGATTTGCAGCATGTCATTGATATGCAGAAGAAACAGAGTTGGAGACAGTACACAGCCTTGTGGAACACCAGCATTGACAAATTTAGGATCAGAGCATGCACCGTCGACAACGACCTTGATGCTCCGATCTGCCAAAAAGCTGGTGATCCAGTTGCATAATTTCTCGGGAAGCCCGTAGGAAGGTAGCTTCGAAAGAAGCGCTTTGTGCCATACCCGATCAAAGGCCTTCGCTACGTCCAGACTGGCTGCAAGCGCCTCCCCCTTGGTCTCAACCGCTTCTGCCCATCTATGAGTCAGGTAAACTAGAAGGTCACCGGCTGAGCGACCCCGACGAAAGCCGTACTGGCGGTCGCTTATCAACCGGTGGTCCTCTAGGTACCGCAGGAGCTGGGAGTTGATGATAGACTCTATTACCTTGGAGAACAAGGAGGTGATATCTATGGGCCTGTAGTTGGACGGATCCGAGCGGTTGCCTTTTTTAGGGATCGGGTGCACTAAAGCGGCCTTCCATGATTTCGGGACTACGCCTAATGTATAGGAGTGCCGGAAAAGACGCGTTAAAACCGGTGCCAACTCTGGAGCACATATCTGCAACACGATCGGAGGGATGCAATCGGGCCCACTCGACTTATGAATGTCCAAGGAAAGAAGTGCTTTGCGAACTGCACTTTGCCGGAACTTAACCTCCGGCATCGTAGGATCGCACCGCGGGACTATCGGTGGTGAATTTCCTTGGTCATCCAGAGTCGAGTTGGACGCGAAGAGGGAGCCCAGAAGATCGGCTTTCTCCTTCGCGGCATGGGCCAGCGAGTCATCCTCCGTGTGCAGGGGTGGAAAAGAAGGCTGACAGAAATTCCCTAAGACAGCCTTGGCGAGAGACCAAAACGCACGTGTTCCCGACGGGAGACGCGCCAGTCTCTCGCCAATTCTGCCGATGTGCTCCGACTTCGCCTTGGCAATAACACTTTTGAAGGACCTAGAGGCAGAGTTATACTCCTTTTTAAATGCACTGGTATTTACATCACTAGATGCCGAAGCGTCAGCCCAGGCCTGGTAGCATTCCCGCTTTCGGCGTGATGCCGTCTTGCAGGCGCGACCAAACCAAGGCTGGGATTTGCCTCCGATGGGCACTGCAGAGGACGGAATAAAAAGTTCCATACCCTGAAGCACCACATCGGTGACAGAATCAGCAACGACATCTGGATCATCCGGTGAGAAGCAAATCTGCCCCCATGGGTAGGATGCAAAGAATGATCGCATCCCGTCCCAATCCGCTGACCTATAGTGCCATACGCGGCGGCGGCCCGCAAAACGAGGCCGTATTGTGCGCGTAACCGGCACTATACTCCGGACGAGACAGTGGTCCGACGAACCCAGAGGGGGATCGACGGAAACCAGGTAGCCGTCCGGATGAGAGGTCAACAGAAGGTCCAACAGGGAAGGTATATGATTCTCCACATCTGGGATTCGCGTAGGCGAGGTGACCAGTTGTGTCAAATCATATGCCAAGGCGAAATCGTGAACAGATCTCCCCGCATGATCGGTGGTGCGTGAACTAAGCCATTCGGCGTGGTGGGCGTTAAAGTCGCCGAGAATCACGATCTCTGCGGATGGGATCTGCTGCAGCACGGAATCAGTAGCCATTTGGATGTGCTCAATGAGTCGGTCAGTTTCGGCATTACCGCTATGGGACCTATACAGGCACGCGTAGATTCGCGGATGGTCATCGCAGTCTACACGTAGCCAGAGGATGGATAGGTCCCGCCCTTCAAGACTGCCGAGGCGACGAGAGCAGATATCCTCTCTGACGTACACGCACACCCCAGCCCGCGGTACAAAGGAATGTTCCAGGTTGTATCCCGGGTAGGAGAGGAAAGAGGTGTCAGCCGGAGAAGATATCTGAGTCTCGGTAAGGAAGAGCAAGGCCGGCTTCGCCGTCTCAAGATGGAAGTGGACGGCGTTCAAGTTGGAATTCAGCCACCTTATGTTGCAGAAGTCCACAGCAAGCGTGGAAGGGGTAGCCTTATGTTGCCTGCTCCGTTTGCCCCGAACATAGAGCGCAGAATTGCCCCCCCCAGAATACGGAGGGCAGCCTGAACATCCACGCTCAGGTAGTGTACGATCTGAGCGTGGACGCCCAGAGAGGGATTCTCCACCGCGATGTATGCTGGTGGTACCCTCCTGGGGTAGATGAACCAAATTTTGCGCTATCATATTATGGGGGAAGGATGGGGAGTGGGCCTCCGGGACTCTCACAGGCTGAACGAAACGCGACAGCGAGGCTGCCACTTGACGTCAGTTTTCCGTGAGAGAGTGGTTTTTCCCCGGGCGTGCCGGCCCATTCGGCTGCTACCAGAAGGTGCGCAGCATGGCACTACCACTAGTTGGGTTGACTGATTGCACTGGTGGAATAATCTCTGTCACAAGATTATCCCACCAGCGGGCGGTGGGGTCGTCACGTCCCTACGCCTTCAAATAAAAACCCGCGATAAAATTCGTTTACTAAGGCTGGATTGCACCATGATAGCTGTTAAAGTTAAGGTTTATGTCAAATTTGACAATAACATTAACGCTGACTTTAACAATGACTGCGGATTGTGTTGCACCATCGTATTCTTTGGCATAGTTATCTACAACATTTTTAGAATATTGAACCATCTGACAGCTATTTAACTTTAACAATAGCTTTAACCAGCGAATCTTTGGCAGTTACTGTTAACAGCTAAAGTTATGACGTAATCTAACATTTGTCAAATGGTGCAACTCATTTTTTGCTTAACCGGTACTTTAACATGTTTGTTATTGTTAAAGTAAGATTGTGCAATCCAGCCTTAGTCTTATTAAAATGTGTAAGAGTCGCGTAAATCATTATGTGAAAGTTTGGATGTTTCATCGTACTTCTGCGTTTGTGAATTTGGATGTTTGTGAATCGCTGGCTTGATGTATTAGAGGAAGACATGAGAGCCAACGGTCTTCCTGCAGAGAATACTCAAGATTGACGCAGTGGACGTCTTTCTGAGAATGCGCACTTTGCCACTAAACCATTCACTTTTATATATATTTTGTGCGGCAGAATCACGACTTCAGTAGATTCATACTATATGTATATATTTGTATGTATAATCATTTTTATAATTAAATTATTTATATTAAATTATTTTAGGACTAAGGCCTAACCCCTCTCATTCAGTAGAGGAGGCCCGTGCCCAGCAGTGGGACGTATATAATACAGGGCTAATAAAAAAAAATAAAAAAAAAAATGATATGTATTTATGCAAATAATGTTGTATCTTCAATTTTTATATAAGTAAATTTATGTTTGTATCTTATCAACTTACTTCTTACTTGTTAGTAATTATTTTCGACGATTTGTATACACCCACATTATCTCGTCTCTACATCTGGGTAGACAGGTAGAGAATGCGTTTGGAATAAAATCTGCCTTTATACATGTTATGTTATATATAAACTTTAAATAAGTAAAGAAAATGGAAGAAGAAAAAATTATCAATGTGTGAACAGATTTCGATCAAATTTGGTACACAAGTGTACCACGACTTGGATTAAAACAGGGAACCGTAGGCAAAAGCTAGTGCAATATTAACGAAGTTCACAGTTGTAAAGGAAACAAACCATTTCATTTTCAACCAGGAAGGGTCAACATCACGTCTCATCACATCATTCTTCCTGCTGCATTGTGCATTGTATTATAGATATCCACCAGTTCGCTTGCCAAAAACTGACAATGACCTTCACTGGCACTACGTCCTTATTTTTATTTGCTCGACCTTTGAGTATGTGCATTTAAATATTAGTAGAATATTTATTTTAGCAAAGGAATTATTGTTAAGGTGCTAAGTACCTAGGTACTTACGAGACAGAAGGACGTTACATTAAATAAATACACCCAACAGTCACACACATAGTCTTGACCCCACATTATGATAGGAGTCTAGTGTCGTGGGTATCAGGAACTACGAGGGACTTTCAGTCTCACAACACCCAGACTCCGAAACAAATATTTGTGGATTACACAAATGTTTGTCTCAGTGCGGGGATCGAACCCGTAGCCTCTCGTTTCACAGCGGGCTGCTCGCCGTGCAGGCGTGTGTCGTGCGATGTGTCGCTGTCGCGTCGTCGCACTACATAGTCTCCTGTCTCTGTCGCGTACTTCAAGACGTGCCTTTGTGATTCTAAACATTTCGGTTGATTTGTTGTAGTGAAAGCATGCGGAATATGTTATTTATCTGGGACACTGTGTGAAATTTTTAAACCAGTCGCAATTATAAAACAGTGGTTATGTTTTATGTGCTTGAATGACGACTCGAGGATGTGTTTCGTCTGACACTACGTTTAAATAGAAGCACCACAAACAATCCCCCCCGTGACCACGAAGGCTGAACAGTCTTCGAAACGTCGGGATAAAAATTAATAAAAAACCGCGATAAAATCCGTTTAAATTAGTTTTATTTCAATGAGTAATATTCGCGTAAACGTAAGAAATCACCACAAACAGCTTTAAATTATAAAATACTGCACTACGCTCATCATCCCGAGACTTAGTTTGATAAGTCTATAATGTTCAGTAGCACTGGCTTCCATGGACGTCGGAATGTGGGTGCAAGTGCATCCCGCACGTGGACCCCTCTGGCATGACAGAAATACACAGAAAAAGAATAAGAAATACTTTTTTGTTATTAAAAACACTGTAACGAAACTTTGAAGCTATTGTATAGATTTTATCGCGGGCCTTGCGGCGAGACCGAATCCAGAAATTTCGTAACGAAAAAACCTAACAGCCAGCGTTAGCTGACCTCCCTGTTTTAACTTAATTTGATATCTAGCACACAAAGTTAAAGTCGAAATTCCGTTAATAAAATAGATGGTTGTGAAACTTATGACATTTGGAAATGTAGACGCGGTTTGAAATTTGAATTTGAATTTTTGATTATAGAACACGGCCGTCCGTTAGGCTGCGTTTAGACGACGCGAAAAATCTCGTGCGGCCGCCGCGCGGCGGCCGCTAAAATAGTCCTGCCGACACCCATGCTTCAATTTCCTTAAAATCGGGTCATAAGAATCGATATTATAAACGGAAAAAAAGTTGCGTCACATTTTATGAATGGCCTATTCTATTTTTTGTACCTTTTTCCTGCCAATATTCACTATTCCAATAATAGACTATGAATATAAAATCAGAATTCCCGTGTGTTTACAGAATAGTAATACACGATTAGTATTCTCCTCGCGTCTAATCTCGCAGTGGCATCTGCTTTACAATTTCGTAAAGGAAACCAAACGTTTGTATGTGCGCCACGAGTTCACGTGTGAGTCTTGTAAACTTAAGTCTTGACTCATTCTGTGAAGTAATTGAGCTATGTACTCGGAATTAAAGAATGTTTCTTGGTTTTATAGTTGATAATAGGTAGTTTTTTTAGGTGATGGGTTCCTCATTTGCAAGGGTCTTAGTCGCTTTGTCTCTTTCTGCCGTCAAGCATCAATTTGGAGGCATTGTTGTGTATCGGTTTGAAGATGATGTCAGTGAAATTACTGAACATTATGAGACTTAACCACTTATGACGATGGTAGCGAGTGCATGCTGGTGTCATGCAGCCATGGCATAGCTCGCACGGGTGGCACCGGGTGTGAATTTCGGTTACACCCAAAAAATGAAAAAAAAAAATACTTAACCGATTTCGACGTGTTACTTATCGCTGTCGTAATCTGTCGCCGTCTCTTGTCTCGGTCGCACACCTCAAAAGAGGTATTAAAAGTATTGGATAGTGAGGTGAAAATTAATAGAAAGAAATAAGAACGAAATAAATTAGATTTAATTCCGTATACTATAAAACTTTCATCAAAAATGTTCGTAACAAGTTTCTTATTCGCACATGACCGAGGACCTCAGTTATAATTCACGGACCGGTTCAACCGCCAGCAGAATCGAGTGAAAAGCCAACGTTCGCTTTAACCGTTATAATTACAAGCCTTCACATCCTTTACCCTTTTACTTTGGATATCGCATTTCATGCAATGTTATTTTCATGTATACACCTTTTGTTATAGCAGAGTTCTACAAACGAGCAGGCGGGTCACCTGATGGTATGTGATCTCGATCCCCCATGAACACCCATATTATTAGAACAGTGATGGACGCTCTGCCGTCCAAAACTGAAAGGGATAATTACGGAATATAAAAATAGGCTTTTGGGCCGAATAACTCATTTACCGCACGAAACGCAGCAGTTGCTACGTCACGTCGGTTTTTTGTGAGACAGTGGTCGAACAACCCGGTCGACCCATGTATGCTGTAGACAAAACGGTTGATGGCTTGTTTACAACTTAATTCTACTACATAAAGGCATTCTACAAACATTTTAAAACCAACCACGTATTCCCTTCTTCTTCTAACACTGAATCCTTAGAGCGGCATATGAATAAACTAAAAAAATAACATGAAACAAAACTTAAAACGAACTTAACGAAAATAACATAGGAAAGTCAAAATAACATTTTTGGAGGGTTTTTGCATTCTGTTCAATTTCATTTACCCAGCACCGACCCGGGACCCGTATTCTATAAAACGATATAAGAAACGTAGCATGTTATTCCTGCTTTACTCTATGTATGTTTCGAACTTCGTTCCTTAGTTTCAGATTTATAGACTGGGGCCCTAATTAACATGGAATATCTATTATGATAAAATATTTTTTTTGAAGTTATACTTCTTTAGGCGCGTTATGAAAAAATGATGAGAGTGAAATTTTAAGATGCGCGCGCACCTGTGACACAAAATTAACAGTATGAAGCCGTCTGCTTAACCGCTCATTTAGTCTCGAAAAAAAAGCTACCAACAAAATAGGAATTGAACCTCGATATTAGTCGCGCATGTTGGTACGCTCGTCACCTCTGATCACTGTTTTCATATTTATAATATTTATCAACATGTCTCTAGTTTATACATTCACAACACGTGTTTGAGTTTCATACAAGTGCGAATTATATATGTGCTAATAAATTATATTCAGTATGTAGTGATTTAAATTGAATATTTTGATTGATATTACTTACTATTTGTGAATATTAGTGAAAAAAATTGTGCTTATATACTTTTTCAAGTGCTCCAATATAATTGAGGTTAACTATCCGTATGTATTATTTATTGATATAAATTAAAATACTTTTATTTAATATAATTAACACTAAATATTATTAAATTATTAATGTTAAATACTTATTATTGGTTATTTAATATTCACAAAATAAAGAAATAAATTTAATAAAACATTTAATAAAAAGTTTGTGATAAAAATTAAAATTGAACATTAAATAATAATATTAATTTTTAATATTTGCTATTAAATTGAATAAGAAAATAAATATTTATTTATTTAATTTTTCAAATTTAAACTGAACTTTGTTGATTATCCTTTTCCAATCCTTCTATTATTTTATTGTAATCAATTATTTGCATGCAATTAAAAACTATTTTTTAATGATGCCAAAGAAGTATAACTTCTCACGCGCGTACACATAAGTACACGCACCCATTTTTTTTTTTTATTGCCTTGATAGGCAGACGAGCAAGCGGCCCGCCTGATGGTAAGCGGTCACCGCCGCTCATGGACATCGGCAATGCCAGGGGCACAGCCAAGCCGCTGCCTACCACTGAAGGGATACTCTTTTTAAGCCTCGTTTAAAGAAGGACATTTCATAGCGCTCGGGAAACACCGAGGCAGGGAGTTCATTCCAGAGCTTACACGTTCGCGGAATAAATGATCGCTGGAAACGTACGGTACTAGACCGTATCGTTTCCAGGTGGTATGGATGAACTCTACTGCGGTGTCGGGTGGTGCGATGGTAAAATGGTGACGTTGGCACCATCTTAAACAGTTCCTCAGAGCACTCCCCATGGAACAGCCGATAGAACACGCAGAGAGAACCAAAGTCTCTCCGCAGTCCTAAGGGTTCCAGGTTATCCGTGAGACTGGGATCATCGACGATTCGAATAGCCCGCCTTTGTAAGGAGTCAAGTGGGTTAAGCAGGTATTTGGGGGCTCCTGCCCAGAGATGGGAGCAGTACTCCACGTGGGGCCGTACCTGAGCTTTGTAGAGCGTAAGTCTATGGCCCGGCGTGAAGTATCGCCTCGCTCTGTTCAGGATACCCAGCTTTTTGCTAGCCAGATTGGCTTTATCCTCCAAATGACTCCTGTACTGGACTTTATTCGATATTTCGACGCCGAGGATCCCAATACTCTCGGAAACCTGGAGAGGTACTCCTTGGAACTGTGGCGCCATGACAAAAGGGTCCTTCTTTGCAGTGAACGCGCAAACTTGTGTCTTCGTGGGGTTGAATAGAACTAAGTTCTTTTCCCCCCATTCCGAGGCCCGCCCCAGAGAGCTCTCGATTTCAGACACAAGTAGAGACCGTCTTTCCTCCACAGTACTCCGAGGAACATTCTGGTGGCCGATGTATCGCGCGTCACTCGTACTGTCATCTGCATAGCAATGTATGCCGTCGATAGACAGCATGTCATTGATATGCAAGATGAAGAGAGTCGGCGACAACACCGAGCCCTGTGGAACGCCAGCATTAATGGACAGAGACTCGGAGCAACAGCCGTCCACGACGACTTTGATGCTCCGACCATCCAGGAAGCTAGCGATCCACTTGCAGAGTCCCTCGGGGATCCCGTAGGATGGTAACTTCGATAGAAGGGCTCTATGCCACACTCGATCGAACGCCTTCGCGATATCTAGGCCGACGGCCATAGCCTCACCTCTGCCCTCCAAAGCCTCAGCCCAGCGGTGTGTGAGGAATAACAGAAGATCACCAGCTGACCGACCGTGACGGAAACCGTACTGACGATCACTGATCAGCTGGTGCTCCTCAAGGTATCTTAACAACTGGGCGTTAATTACGCGCTCAAAGATTTTGGAGAGCAGGGATGTGACCGCTATCGGCCTATAATTTAAAGGGTCCGACCGGTCACCCTTTTTAGGGATCGGATGGACATGAGCTACCTTCCACGAGGATGGGACCTTGTTGGTATAGTAGGAAAGACGGTATAGGCGCGTGAGAACGGGGGTCAACTCAGGGGCGCACGTTTTAAGAACCACCGCGGGGATGCAGTCTGGTCCACTCGACTTACGTATGTCGAGAAGCCTCAATTCCCTCCTGACCGCACGCTGGCTTATGCGGATTTTCGGCAGGGAGAACTCGCACCGGGGGATGTTCGGCGGCGTGGCTCCTCGATCATCCAGAGTCGAGTTCGAGGCAAAAGATTGAGCCAAAAGATCAGCCTTTTCCTTTGCACTATGGGCCAGACTGTCATCAGGCTTACGCAGTGGCGGGAGACTAGACTGGCAGAAGTTACCTTGGACAGCTTTGGCTAGCGACCAGAAAGCACGGCTTCCAGAGGGATAGCTCTTCAGTCGCTCGCCAATTCTGCCAATGTGTTCTGCCTTGGCCTTGACTATAGCCCTCTTGTTGAACCTAGAAGCAGCATTATATTTCCGCTTCTCCTATTTGGCATTCGGATCCTGACGCTTTTTGGCATCGACCCACGCCTCGTATGCGGACCGCTTTAGGCGCGCAGCTTCGGCACAGGTATTATCATACCAGGGCCGGCTGCGACGCCCGACGGGTATTTTGGTGTTGGGGATAAACATATCCATCCCAAAGATCACCACGTCCCTAACCGAGTCCGCACAAACGTCAAGATCATCCGAGGAGAAGCAGAGCTGCTTCCATGGGTAGGACGCAAAGAATTCGCGAAGACCATCCCAATCTGCTGACCCATACCGCCAGACCCTGCGAGTCCCAGTAACTGAGACGCGATCGCGATACAGAGCAGGGGCCGACGAACGTATCAGGCAGTGGTCAGACGATCCTAGAGGGGCGTCGACCACCACTCTGTATCCTTCGGGGTGTGTAGTCAGCAGAAGATCCAACAAGGAAGGCTCATGGGTATCAACATCTGGAACACGGGTGGGCTGCGCTACCAATTGTGTGAGACCATAAGCCAAGGCCATTTCGTAAACAGTCCGACCCGAAAGGTCGGTGGTCCGCGACCCTAGCCATTCTACATGATGAGCATTGAAGTCGCCAAGGACCACCACCTCCGCGGATGGGAACTGTTCAAGTATTTGGTCAGTCCCCACTTGAACGTTCTCAAATAGGTGAGTCGACCCCACTTCACTGGCATGGGACCTGTAGAGGCATGCGTAGATTCGGGTACGACCCCCATGGTCTACGCAAAGCCACAAGATCGACAGGTCCCGATGCTCGAGGCCACGAAGGCGGCGACAACAGATATCACCCCTAACGAAAACGCACACCCCGGCCTTACGCTGGAATGAGTGCTCCAATACGTAGCCGGGGTAGTTTAAGTACGATGTATCATCAGGGGTAGATATCTGAGTCTCCGTTAAAAAGAGCAGGGCAGGCCGTGCCGTCTCAAGGTGGTGATGTACGGCATCGAGGTTGCTGTGTAGACCCCTGACATTGCAGAAGTCCATTTCTAATGTGGATGCAGTTTCCGCCGAGTGGTTTTTACTCTTTTTTTTGGCCTTCATATTTATGTATATCTTACATTTAAGAGTAGGAAGGGATATGGATGTGTGTAGTGGGCTCAGTACGGTACCCGGATAAAAGGGGCGGAGCGTGGTGCGAGGCGGGCACGTGGGTTATGTGAGGAGCTGGCACGAAGCACGGAAGGGCCCCCGATGCCCCCCCATGTACAGACGCCGGGATCCACTCCAGTCTCCCACTCTGGCACGACGACTGTACAATGGGATTTTCGCCGGTTGGTGGGACAGCTTCCCGGGAAGGGAGTTTAAAAATGTGAATTCCCGGGTTCAGGTCCCCTACTGACCGGCAGGCGGCCGGCGGCGACCGTTCCCATCGGGTCTCCCTGTACTCCGCGTCAGCCCCTCACGTCCATCGTGGCGACCAGGACTTTAGCGCCGCATGTTCCGGGTACCATATGAAACCACTAACACGGAGAGGAAAGCAGAGGGCAGGGTAGGGTAATATATCTAATATAAAATAAAGTAGTCGTTAAAAACATGTTTATAAAGGGGAACAAGTCTTATTATTGCAACGCATTATACTGGAATTGGTATGAATTTTTTATCACTTAAACAAAGATATTCTAAAAAACAACTATAAATTGGAAAAATCTATCTTTTTTTCATAGACGTATTTACTTACAAATTAATCTTTGTAGTAGTAATTTCTTTAAAAGAGGTTTTCGGTCCCTGCTTTGTAAATCAAAGTTCTGTGTGGTGCGTCTTCAGTTTATGGGCATGCGTAACGCTATCAGGCGAGCGACCTGCACGTCTCGTCATGCAAGCTCATAAAAAAAACGCGGTTTAAGGAAGTGACATAAATGTCCATATTTCCTCATTACAAAAGTCAACATTTATAATTACGTACTTACTTACCTAAGCTAATATTAACTATACAAATAATAACGTTAAACAAGAAGTTAAAAACAATGCAACCGTTTTCCCACACGAGCGTCTTTTTTCATAAAAAAAAAAAAAATTAACTACAAATAACAATAAACGAGTTTCACCCATGAAAAACTCATGTAGATTCACGCTGTAGACACTTTTATTCCGAGCACGGCAAAGTGACTGCACTACACCTGATGGTAAGCACAGTGCAGGCCATAAAAACCAGCGATCACCAACAAATAATGAGTTTATCGGTCACCAGAATCAGACCGGCCTGTATAAATGCTTCTTCACAGTCCGAAGAGGGACAGGACAGGCGGATGACCCATAATATTATGTGCCTCGGTGGCGCAGTTGTATAGCGCACGCGGTTCAACTGCTGTGCTGAAGCGTCAGGTTCTATCCTCGAGTGGGGTTAAAGGGACATTGGGTTTTTCTATCACCAAATGCTCAGTATCAGCCCGCAGTCTAGAGATGACAAGATGAGCAAGTCGCTCGCCTGATAGTAATCGTCATGCCTGCCCTTAAACAGAAGCAACACTAATTAGAACTTCCAATTTTGAAATACTACACCTCGAGACGGGTTTAATTCTTATAATTCCCAGGCCTTCAACTGGCTGTGTCCCTCAAAGCGGAACACAACAGTACTTACATTGCTTAGTGGCAGGAATAGACAAACGGCCCAACCAGACGGCCCCTCGCATACTACCACTTAAATGACCACTTAGCAAGTAGTGACACATGTACGGTTTGCACAAACAATCGCATAGCTCATACATATCCGCAGTTTACAAGCCAAGGGCGAATGGGGCACGTGCTCCGAATTAAACCGCCAAGGTTAATTTCACTTGGCTACTGGCATGCGACGCCTCATTATGCCCTTTTGTTTCTGTTTCGTAATATGCATATTCAGAAGTTCAGCTACCTTTAACATTTTCGACAATGCTATTGACATTTAGAAGATAAAAATCTTTTTTCTTTTTTATTAACGGCTTCGCATTATTAAGCATTTCGCCAATAACATGTTTAGTTTATTCTCAAGCCTTCACACTATGAAATATCGGTGTGGACGTTTTCAAGATCTTGCTGGAGGTTTAGTGTGAATTCCTTCCAATACGATGCTTAATTCACTTATTTCAATGTTTTCATACACTGTTGTTTTCCGTCAATGTTTATTGCACAAATCCACACCACTTTTAGGTCTCGCGCGTGATGGTGAACGTATTTTTTAACTTGATTGAAGGCTTCTTATCTCCGCACTTAACCCGTACCGATAGATATCACATCATGGGACGGAGATACACTCGGCGAAATATGACTGTACTGGTTATACCTCTGTCAACCCCTTCGGGGATTACAAGCGTGAGTGCGTATGTATGTATACATGCTTAGAGTACTTAATACAAGTATATAAAAAACTACAATATAATAAAACATTTTGTATTTTCTTTTCAGTTTATACATGGTGCATCACAAAGCAGGTAAGTTTTAATAATTTAATAAATAATATTTCGCGTCACCCACATCGGGACTATTTGTTGATTAATCACACCTTAACGACTGAACGGATTTAGATAAAGTTTGTCATACAGGTAGACTTTGGTCTGAATCTTCACTTAGATACATTTTATCCCGAAAAAAGACATTCACACGGGTGGAGCGACGAGCAAAAGCTAGTATAATATTATAGTCATAAAATATGAAGCAGTCCAAACATGACAATCAAGGATGCAAATATGCTATAACATTTCAACCCACATCAAATAAAAATTGAGATTTTTATTTTGCTGAATTCATTAACTTATATAAATAATTTAATTTGCATTCTATTCTATTTTGCATAGTCATACATGGGAAATGTTTCATTTATAATTATTTTTATAGAATACGGAATTTAATCTGCTTAAATCTAATGAAATTAGCAAAATTAAATTAATAGCTAATTTTTTTTACAAGTTGGTAGGTCCCTCGTATACGAGAGGCCGTCTGGGTTGGTACCACCGCTTTGTCTATTTCTGCCGCCAAACATCAGTGTGTAAGCACTGTGGTGTTTCGGTTTGAAGGACATTGATGCCGGTGAAATTACTGGGCATTATGGGACTTAACATTTTATATCTCGGGGTGACGAGCGCAGTTCAGTACCATGCAGTGCTTTGTAATACAAAGTTCTGTGTGGTGTTTCTGTTTATGGGCAGGCGTGGCGCTTACCATCAGGCGAGCGCCTTGCTCGTCCCGTCATTCAATCAAATAAATAATAATAAAAAAATACTCGATGTGGGTTAAAATCTTATTGCAAATTTGTATCCTACTATTGCTTCAATTCTAAATCACTTTAATCGACTCATTTTAAACATTAATCACTATGACTGTGATTTAATACGTCGATTCCTATCTAGACACTTAATAACCTCTAATGGCTATAAGCGATGCCGATTCAGCATACGATAACACTGCATGCTGTTAATATAATTATAAAAATTGTGACAACAAAAAGCGTGCATGTATAATATGTTATTGTTTTTATACCATAGGCCGGCAAAGGAGCAAATAGGTCACCTGATGGTAAGTGATTTCCATTGCCCATGTACGCCCACAATACCAGAAGAATTATGGGCAGGTTGAAATATTTAGCAATCGGCAAGGGGAGGCGGATTTGGGCCTCTGGATATCTCAGTCACCGTACGAAACGCAGCAGCAAGCCGCTACTTTACGTCGGTTTTCTGTGAGACAGTGGTGACGATCCGGTTGTGCCGTCCCATGCATGCCATGTCTATAGCGTGGCTATACTACTCAAAGAATTCATTTCATTCTTCATTCATTCAATTCATGATTTAAATACTTTGCCTTATAACCGCGTTATCTTGAGACTTAGTCGTAAAGTAAAAAAGCAAAGAAATTGATATTAACCTAATCAGTATGCAATGGCGCGAAACGGAGCGGAAATCCCTTGCAAAAAATATAAACCCCTTGCAAAAAATATAGAGTAACTATGCAGTTGTTTTGTGTTGTGTAGACTGTCTCAGCGCAGTTGGCGTAAAAATATTATATTTTAATACTAGCTGTGCCCGCGAACTTCGTTTCGCCATAAAAAGGCTTTCATACAAACTTTCATCCCCTATTTGGGCCCTTTAGGGGTTGAAATTTAAAGAAAAAAATACCCTATGTTTAACCCTGCGTCATCAACTATATTTGTGCCAAAATTCATTGAAATCGGTTCAGTTTAGATTTTTCATACAAACTTTCATCCTCTTTTTAAACCCCTATGTCTTGCCTATGTCTTATTCTAATGTATAAGCTATATTATTGTAAAGATTCATTAAAATCTATTGAGTAATTTTTTACGTGAAAAAGTAACAAACATCCATCCATACTTACAAACTTTCGTGTTTCTAATATTAGTAGGATTTGGCGTACTCGGTACGACTGCTATGCTGAGGTCTCGGGTTCGATCCCCGGGTCGAATACAGTGATATTGGGATTTTCTATCACGTAATTCTCAGTATCAGCCCGGAGTCTGGAATTGTGTCCGGCATGGCGATAGGCTCGCCCCCTATCACATCGTGGGTCGGTACGGCGAGTGAGATATCCCGAAACCCAAATCCGCTCCCCTTCCCAATCCCTAATTATCCCTTTCCTTTAAGGTCGGCAACGCGCCCGTGATTCTTCTGGTGGTGGGCGTTCATGGGCGGTGGAGATCACTTACCATCAGGTGACCCACTTGCTCTTTTGCCGGTCTATGCTATAGAAAATAAATAAATAAATGTGGTTGTACTGATTACTCTGCCTACCACTAAGGATTACAGGCGTCAGTGAGTTTATGTAGTTGAATACATTTGTCGAGGTACATTCGTTGCCCAACGTCCACTCGAGAGGGCCCGACGAGTTGCGTCGTGTGCGATCCATGTGCCAATAGTCCGTGCACTGACATACGGATGGCTCTGTGGACGAAATTATTGCTCGGGAGTTATATTAAATCTAGGTCAGGTGTAATGCGGCCCGATAATGGGGGAGGAATAGCGAATAACAGTTGCGTAAGCAGGGCTATAAAATAAAACCCGACTCCGCAAGGTCATTGCTCCTTTCATACGCATAATGGGGCCTACGTAATAGAGCTTTGAGTGGTATTTACATTTGTCTATTTCTGCCGCCAAGCAACAGTGTAAACGTTGTGTTTCGGTTTGAAGGACATGGAAGGCAGTAAAATTACTGGGCATTATGAGACTTGACATATTATATCTCGGAGTGACGAGCGCAGTTCAGTGCCATGCAATGCTTTGTAATTCAAAGTTCTATGTGGTGCTGCTTCTGTTTATGGGCAGGCGTGGCGCTTACCATTAGGCGAGCGCTTTGCTCGTCTCGTCATTCAATCAATTAAAAATAAGCATGTTGCGCCGACCCCATTGCGACTGGGATAAGGGCAGTTGAAATAAGATGGTTTTTAATCATTCAACTATTATAGCAAAGAGATATAATAAAACAATGACACCATAATTACATACTTGTTTAAATATAAATACTTTATGATAATATTTATTTACAATAATTGTTGAGTGTCGCCAAGTCAATAAGCAGATGATCCAATGCAAACTCCCAAGGTTGGTTTGTCGTGTGAATTCACTGAACACACTTATTTCTGTGTTATATGAGTAAATTAACATTAACTGACATTGCAAACGATCATTCTATGTGGGCAAACGATTACTGCAATGCATGTTTATTAAATGGACTGTTATGGTGCTGCCACACCGCTGTTATAAAATGATACATGTAACATTATTAAACATTTGTTAACAAACATTTGATACATTTTATGACAATATTAGATAATGTTAGTAAATGTTTAATGTTAGAAAATGTTTGTAAACATTTTATAACACCGGTGTGGCAGCACCATTAATGACCTGCGAGATACGTGTAAAGCTCCACTTACACGATATTTTCTTGTACATACAATAACAATAATTATTGCATTCATTAAGCTCACGCCTATATCCTCGAAAGGGTAAGCAGAGGGTATTTTCGTATAAAGCGTCTGCTCATACAATCATCAAAATTGTATCAATTTTGGTATTGAAAATCTGAAACATTGCTTATACAAATCCTTAGTACATTTTTTTGGGAAATATTTTTTGCCAACTCATGTTCGTGTTTTTATGTATTTTCGTCGAAGAATAAATTTATAATCCAAAATACCAGTAATAAAAACTGTCAACTATGAAATAAAAATGTCCCACATAAATATATAAATTACAATGTGTACATATTATATAAACAATGTAAATGAGTTAATTTTAATTGAAATCTCGCGTTTTGGTATATTATTTGTTTTTTAATATTTCATTATGATTTTAAAGTGCCACGCTGTAAATAATACCTAATAACATGACTGAACCGGCTCGACCGGATAACTACCATGTGTCACAGAAAACTGACTTGAACTTGCTGTTTAGTTTCGTATGGTTAGTAAGATATCAGACCCTAATTCCGATTTCCTTTTTCAAATTCATATTCGTTTCCTTAAAGGTCGGTAATGCATTCATGGGTCTCTAATATTTAGGGGATCCATGGGCAGTGGGGATCACTTACTACCAGGTGATCCAAATGCTCGTTTATCCACCTCTGCTATTAAAACAATTCATACCCAAAGAGGAGAGGCGTTTTAAGTACATTTCATTGTTTGCCTACGAGTATGTGTGTTTTTGCCTACAATAAATACAATTTATTTTCTTAATAAAGAAAATTAAAATTTGTTTTTATATCTATTAAGTGATTTAAAAGTTTCATATATTTATTTATTTAAACATTCATACAACGTCGGGGTTTTAGGTTCTGAAAGCATTTCAGTAGATATGGTTGACAGTGTAAAGAATCTCGAAGCTGATAGTTCTTGCCAGAGTCCATAGAACAGATTCTTGCCTAAATGACGTATGGTCAGGGGTCCCTCGGGTAGCTGATCCACTTGATTACTATCAAGCTCATTTTCCGTGAGTAGCTTCGTTTCGATGAGACGACCAACAATTCCCTATGCGAAAATTCTCTATTGTGGTAGCTAACAGTGGTAGCAAGGATAGAATATTTCGATTTGATTATACTCAAAAAATTATTATTTTATTTGTAGGACAATATGACAGTTAAATTATATAAATATTAAATAAGTAAAAACAAAAAAATCTGCTGGTTAGTAATCATTCTTATGACCTCGTTATCGATACCTATTGGAAGCCCCTCCTTCCAACAGGTAAGTTCAATATATGATCCAATTGACAAAATAAAAAAAAACTAATAACGTGGTACATATCGGAAAAAAATTATATCACCACGTAAGTGTCACGTAATATGTGGCCTTCACTCGCGTTCGAAGGGGGCCAGTCCATATAATGTGAATTCGGTTATAAAATTTTGTAATTATGCTAAACTGCGTTTTGCTCGCGACTTCTGAGCATTTAAGCGATACGTATATTCGCAGAACATCCTCTCCCCTTTTCCGCCCTTAACAAATTTCCAATAATCCTTTCTTAGCTGGCGCCCCCTAGATTATACTGTCAACTGACAAAATTTCGTGATCCTAGGTTTAGTAGTATTCAGATTTCATGTTTAATTAGTCAGTCAGTCAATGAGTGATATTATATCACTTTCAAATATAGATATAAGTACGTTAAGTAATGATATCTATAATGCTGGTGGTAGGATATTCATATCCGCCCGGATAGCGACCACCGTACCGTCACCGTCGTGTTCCAGGATCAGCCAGTGTATATTCGGTTCTCCCGAGGGTCTTGCGACATGACTTGGTCGTGCCGGATATAGGGATATATCCTTGTATCTCTATGCTTGCATCCGTCATCCGCCTGTCCTGTCGCAGGCCCCTCGATCTGCTTCTTCCCACTCCGAAGAGGAAAGAAGCATTTATAGAGGCCGGCATGATTCTGGTGACCACCGATGAACTCATTGTCTATCGGTGGTCGCTAATTTTTTGGACTGCACTGCGCTTATCATCAGGTGTAGTGCGGTCGCTTTAACGTGCTCGGATAAAAAAAGTGTATTTTGTTTTAATAGCATAGGCCGGCAAACGGGCAAGTGGGTCACCTGATGGTAAGTGAGTGCTCTCCACTGCCCATGTACGCCCACCACCAGAAGAATCATGGTCGCGTTGCCGATCTTAAAGGAAAGAGATAATTAGGGATTGGGAAGGGGAGGGGAGTTGGGCTTCCGGATATCTCACTCACCGTACGAAACGCAGCAGCAAGCCGCTACTTTACGTCGGTTTTCTGTGAGACAGTGGTAACGATCCGGTCGAGCCAGCCCATTCATGCTGTAGACAAAACTGTCTACAGCGTGGCTCTACCACTCATAAAATGTAATGTAATAAATGTGTGTATTATCATATTGACCCTATTCCCTATTTTTATTACATATAATTGCATATTTTATGAAATATTCGTGACTTTAAGCGATTATCTTTAATAGATGCCATAATTACCGTCAACGTAGATCATAACTTTGCCGTCCTTAACTCCATAAGTTCTTAAATCTATCCCTTCACTAACATTACGGTAATTTTGTTGTCAGTGCCGTGTGCATGATTATCGAGGTGTAAATTTGTGACCATCGAATGATCGCGAAGGATTGAATTCGTTCTAGATTTAACCAACGCTAATAAAGATATTCTCAATTCGACGCGTATATTTTATGCATATCTTTTCACAAAGTGATCCAATCTTTACATAGTATAAATGAAGTCCTTGGTCGCGTCTGTTCACGATAAACTCAAAAACTACACAACGGATTTTCATGGGGTTTCATAGATAAAGTGATTCGTGAGAAAGGTTTAGTATAATATAATTTGTCAAGGTTTTGTGTAAATTGTTTGAAATGTAACGATAATTGTTGGAAGTGTCGAGAATCTACCCGTGCAAAGCCGGCGCGGGCCGCTAGTTTTTATAATAAATGACGTAATGATCCGATTATTATAATTATTTTGATAACTCTTTAATAATAAATACACTCAACAGTCACACATACAGTCTTGACCCCATACTAGGTTAACGTGTATCCTGTATGAAAAACTTGCGGTCCCACAACAACCAGACCCGAAACCAATATTTGTGGATCACACAAACATTTGTCTCTGTACGAGATTCGAACCCAAGGCCTCTCGCTTAGCAGCCGACTACTCGCCCACTGCACCACGGCGGCTGTGTAACTATTGTGTGTTTGAGGAGCTGGCAGATTAATGCACTCACAAACAAAAATTCGTGTGGAGAACTCTTATATGCAAATTACCCCATGATGTTTATTTATGATGACCTTTAAAAAAGCTATAATTGACAATGAATATCCACATAACTTTGTATGATCAGAGGCGTGTGCCCTGTGTGCTTTGGTTTGGACCCTCAACATCGATCTCTACAGTCCGCTCCACTCCCCGCTAAAAATAAAAACCACTAAAATTCGATATTGACTCTAAAACGTATGAAACCTTTACATATCTTTTTTTCGGATCATCGGCATAACTACAAACCTTTTAGAACGTTGTAAATAAATAAAAAAATACTTATTCGGATCATTTTGAGGCACATCATATAAAACAAGAAACATAACAGCAGAAAACAACAACAATTAAGCAGGCATACCAAAATGCAGGCTAATTATTTTTATTTATTTTTTAGTATGTTACTGGTATTTAATACTCGATATTTGAAATATCGAAAATCGATGGAATCATAATTTAAAATTAGAATAGAAAACAATGGCCGACAGCGTGTGTCTGCGAGGTTGCCAAAGGGTTCTAGTTCAGCAATATACCAAACTATGCGAGCTTGGCGCTGGTTTTCAACTGGTACCTTGTTCATTGTGACTCACTGCCAGAAGTTTAAAAACTAAATGGTAAAAACCAGTTAGTACCTATATGGATTGTTGTGATTTTTGGGACTTTTGACCTTCACTCCATCATCATGGCCTTCATGGCGAATGTGAATGGTACAGTTGGGAGGGGAAGGCCTCGGCGAAATTTCTTAGATAAATTCGGAGATATTCTCGTGAAAGGCCAGGTTAGAAGTACCCTAAACCGACGTACATGCATGAAGAATTTAATGAGAGTGAAGGAGGCCAAAGAGTTGTATAAGGATGTAGCAGGTGGAAGACCGTTGTCTCTACCTACCCACACAAGGAGGTAGGTCTCGTATGCGAGAGGCCATCTGAATCACCGCTTTATCTATTCCTGCCGCCAAGTAACAGTTCAAGCACAAGCACTGTTGTGTTTCGGTTTAAAGGACATTGGAGCCAGTAAAATTACTGGGCATTATGAGACTTAACATCTTATGTGACGGGTGACGAGCGCAGTTCAGTGCCATGCAGTGTTTTGTAATTCAACGTTCTGTATGGTGTTGCTTCTATTTATGGGCAGGCGTGGCATCAGGCGAGCGGCATGATTGCTCGTCTCGTCATTCAATCGAATAAAAAACAAACCTATAGGAAACAGACGTAAGTCTATGTATGTATGTAATACTTCATATTCAATTTAGCGACAACTGACGTCACCTTTTCAAATGAAGTGTTCAATGATTGACCCTCAATATTTTATTAACATCTTGAAGTTTATCCTACAAAAAAAATACTTTTAATAACAAACAAACCTTGTACCTTGAAATGTACTTGATCTTGACAGCTTTAACACAAAAAAAATAAGTATCGGAAATCATAAACATTTTTTGTCTAAATTTTAAAAAGGCTGTGCTTGTATCATAATATAACGACCTTCCGATAATACTGTACATATTGTACAAAAAAATCGATAAGTGCGGGTCGTACGTCTGTACATAGGGTTCCGCAGTATGACTCTTTCTTCTAGATGTCTTGTAAATAAACCACCTTTGAATTTGAATATAGTATTTTTTTTGCGTTGAGGTTACGTTCATGTTTGTTAACTCCGGTACAGAAGTCAGAATATCTTGTTAATTGTAATATTTCAAAAATTTTTTTTTTAACATTTTTATTTGAAAAAGTGTTTCCCAATTTCAATAAAAAAAACTTGGCGCTCGTGCATGTCTGCATGCAACCTGGGACGAAGACGCTTTAGATATATAAATATCAGCTAAGCGCAGTAATAGCGCCATTTATTTGTTTTTTTTTATTTGATGAATGACGAGACGAACAAGGCCTTGCCTTGCGATGCTAAGCGCCGCGCCTGCCCGTAAACAGAAGCAGCACCAAACAGAAGTTTGAATTACAAAGCACTACAAGGCACTGGAACCGCGCTCGTCACCCCGAGACATAAGATGTTAAGTCTCATAATCCCAGTAATTTCACTGGCTTCAATGTCCTTCAAACCGAAACACAACAGTGCTTACATATTGTTGCTTGGCGGCAAAAATAGACACGGCGGTGGTAACAACCCAGACGGCCTCTCGCATACGAGGGACCTACCACCTTGTATAACCAATATATAAACGTCACCTCGCAGCGAAAAGATTACTCGAACATTCGCTGTCACTGTCACTAAGGATGACACACTGTCCTCAATTCTAGCGTAACAGTACTGTATAACTAATACGGTATTCCTTTGTATTTAGCATCGGCTATTAACCTTCACGATACCATAAAAAGTGTCTAGTTGTTTTTTTTATAGCATAGATTGGCAAACGAGCAAGCGGGATACCTGATAGTAAGTGATCTCCACCGCCCATGTACACCCACAATACCAGAAGAATCATTGGCGCGTTGCTGACTTTAAATGAAAGGGATAATTAGGGATTGGGAAGCGGAGGGGGATTTGGGCTTCCGGATATCTCACTCACCGTATGAAACGCAGCAGCAAGCCGCTACTTTATGTCGGTTTTCTGTGAGATAGTGATATCAACCCGGTGGAGCCGGCCCATTCATGCTGTAGACAAACTAACTAAGGTCTTGGCTATAGGCTCCTTTGCTACACATTTAGGTCTTAAAATTCAGGTCATTGTACGTGAGGTATTCAAGGATGGACCAACATGATTCTGGATTGTTATTTACCATCAGAGGCCACGCTAAACGATCAAGTGGGTCACCTGATAAACAATATCAACGGCATGAACGACCACGATACCAAGAGAGTCATGGGTGCGATGCCAACAATAATATAAAGGAATGGAGATTGGAGGAGTGGTTAAGGATTTGGACATAAATTTCACTCGCGGTATAAAACACAATAGTAACTTCACAAGGATTTCCTGGGAGATAATGGTACCGCCTCGGTCCAGTCGACCCATGCTGTAGACAAAACGGTCTCCAGCGTGGCTCTGCCACTTAAATCTTAGCTGAATATGCTTATGATTTAGGTAAAAGTGTTCAATTGCCGAGTGTATTTTGATGATGCTATGTATACATACATTAGTTGATACTGATTTCTATATACATAGGTTTCTTTTACTTTTGTACTGACTTGTCATAAGCGCTATTTCAATTGCCTACATGATCAATAAGGTGTTTCATTGAATTATAAACTATTTCATTTCATTTAATAAAAATGTTATTGCGTGAAAGAGGACTGGCAAAACCGACACTGACTCACTAAGGTCATGCTGAGGAATGTATTATAAAACTCATTGCATAATGACAGACACAATGCCTAAGTTGAGTCTGGCGCGGGTCATAGAAAGTAAATATTTTCAATGATGTAGTAGTGTAGAGTCGGGACTAGATATGTGACTGTTGGGTGGATTTAGTATTTTTCAAAGAGTTTAAACAATTCTCATACATATTTCTCATCGACTTTATATGTTTATAAACGTAAAAAACATACGGTGAAGCGACTTTTAAACAATGGACTGATCACTGAACGTTTCGATAACAAGGCTCTGAATGGAACATTTCGATTTCTTTTATACAATGCAACTCTGTCTTCGCTAAGTATATGTCAAAGAAAATGCTCTCATTATGCGAGAATCCCTCTGGATATGTACCACCACTTACTTACACCGTAAACCCGTCTAGACTTGGTAGTCCAGACTTGGTAGGAAAATTAGCGGTAGTCCGCTTTGTCTATTTCTGCCACCAAGCAACAGTGTGTAAGCATTTTTGTTTTTCGCTTTGAAGAAGATTAAAGGCAGTAAAATTTGCCATTATGACACTTATGGCCGGCGCTCATTGACGGCATGGCACGGCAGGTCATGCTGCGGCATCCCGCGGCGTCCCGTGGCATCCTGCTGAATGCCCAGCCACTCTCTCTCTCTCGCGCACCGCGGCAATCCGTGGAATGAAACGGCATGACACGTCTGGCCGGAGCATCCCGCGGCGCGTCGCGGCATGCCACAGCATCCCGCGGCACGTCGCGACACTGTGGTATTGAAATAAAGTAACGTGAATTCTAAACTCGTGGCAATAAGATTCAAAATAACTTGATTAGTAATAAAATCCTTTGCCATGCCATGCCGTGCCATGCCGTCTATGAGCGCCGGCCCTTACCCTCTTATGTAACGGAATTATGAGCGCATTGCAGTGCTTTGTAATTCAAAGTTCTGTGTGGCGTTTTTGTTTATGCGCAAGCGTGGCGCTTACCATCAGGCGAGCGAACTGCTCGTTTCGTTATTGAGCGGTATAAAAAAGAATTTATTAACTTAAAATATTTGTTTATATTGGTAAAAATAAGAATTCGGTTGAAATATTGCACCTATTCATAAAAGGAATATAATTGTTCTTAATTGACTACAAACCTTCATTTATATATAAAAATGTTATTAATAAATTTGATCAGTTCATTCTTTATTCGTTTATATTAAAATGCGACCTTCTAATTGTTTTGATACTACGTAGAAACTCGTCGCCCTTTCTGTATCAACTTTCGTGGTGTGCGCTTATGCTTCAAATAAGAAAATATTTATTACATTAATTATATTTATCGTACATTTATACATTTATAATTATGTATTTTTCATGCAAATTACGTGATTAACACGAAATTAATTAACAAATTAAGGATTTTATTGTCGAACTCAATATGTGTTTTAGTTATATGTTATTTACGATATTCGATATTATGTTTTTTTTCTGTCTTGGCATAAATACTAGACCTGATGTTAAATACCTACAGCTATAATGTCAGATAAATAAATACACACTAGGATAAACCTGTATCGTGGGTATCAGGAACTACGAGGGGCTTTTTTTTTTATCCTGACTCGGCAAAGTGACTACGCTACACCTGATGGTAAGTGTAGCGCAATCCAAGAATAGTGTCGACCAACGATAAACAATGTGTCCATCGTAGGTCGTCAAGATCATGCCGGCCTGCCAAAGGCCCAAGGGGGCCAAGGAAAAAGGGATGGGAAAAGGGTTAGGATCAGGGGGCAAGCCCCCTGGGGAGAACCGGATATACACTGGCTGACCCTGGAACGCGACCCACACAAGGTGGGCAGGTTTTAGCACCAGTGTACGGTGGTCGCTATCGGGTCGGATACAAGTATCCTCCCACCAGCAATAATAATAATACTAATATTTGTTATTTTCTGTACATTTTGGTACAATATTCATAAATTCTCTTATTATCTTTTTTTATAGCATAGATCGGCAAACGAGCAAGTGGGTCACCTGATGGCAAGTGATCTCCACCGCCCATGTATGCCCCCAATATCAGAAGAATTATGGGCGCGTTGCCGACCTTAAAGGAAAGGGATAATTAGGGATTTGGAAGGAGAGGGTATTTGGGCCTCCGGCTATCTCACTCACTGTACGAAACGCAGCAGCAAGCCGCTACTTTACGTCGGTTTTCTGTGAGACAGTGGTAATGACCCGGTTGAGCCGGCCCAATCATGCTGTAGACAAACTGTCTACAGCGTGGCTCTACCACTTATAAAACCTATTGCTTGCGGTCACACAACACCCAAACCCGAAACCAATTTGTGTTTATGTAAAATTAGTTCATCGATTAAGACGTTAAAGTTAAACAAACACACACTTTCGCATTTATAATATAATAAGTTTAAGAATTATTTATTTGTCATAAGATTTCACAATCGCTTACTGAGAAAATATATTATCATAGCTAATATATTTAAGTAAGTATTTATTTCTCATCTACTTGCCTCCATCCCATGGTTGTCTGTAAGAAATTGCCTTGAGCGATAAGACCGCCATTTGTACTTTGTTCGTATGCCTTTTCTGTTGTGTTTTATTTCACGGTATATGTGCACGATAAAGAATTAAATAAATAAATATAGGCGAGCATACTTAATACAATTCTTTTTATAACAATTATTTCTCAAAAACATACAACAACATTGACAACACAAAAACATTGATAGTTATAACAATAGTTGTAGTTATATTAGTTAGGAAATACAGACGATTAAATCACAATCCATAAAACCCTATTTTGTTATTTTTTTCTACTGCATCTGTAAGTCGCGTCTGCTTTCACTATATCGTGATTATAATCGATTTCCGACTGCCAATTTGTTGTTATTTATGTAACATTTATACCATGCGATCGTTTTAATGAGTGTACAAATTCTTTAAGGCTATAAAAAGCTAATCTTATTTGGTCAGATGAGATCACACTTGATACCATTTTATATATATTATAGTCACTGGAAAGGCAAAAATTCTAAATCGCCAATACGTGAACTTGACGGGAGAGCATTGAAGCCAGTGAAGCTATGGGGTATTATGAGACGTATGATTTATGGTGACGAGAGCATTACAGTGCAGTACTGATATATTATTTTTTAGTTTATTTTAACAAGCAATGCTAAGCAACAGCACGTGCTCCGCGTAAATCTCTCCTCCACTTATTCCCACATGCCCGATGCTGTCGCACCAACCTATGAAAACACTCTCCCATACTTCGAATGTCAGCTCTGTAGAACCAACGGGCTTTCCAGAAAAATTATTAAATTTGACATATAATGACTTCTTACGTTTACGCGAATGTTACTCGTTGAAATAAAACTAATTTAAACGGCTTTTATCGCAGTTTTTTATTTAAATTTTGGTCCCGACGTTTCGAAAGCTTTTCAGTCTACGTGGTCATCCCATCCCGTGACAAATTAAAATAAAAAACCGCGATAAAATCCGTTTAAATTAGTTTTATTTCAACTTGACATATTTCGCGATTCGCTCCCTAAATTGAGGAAAACTCTTTTAGTAGAGTCTGACTCTCTCAGTTGTGTGCTGAGATCTCGGGTTCGATCCCCGGGTCGTGTTAAAACTACAGGACAAATATTTCTATAACGGGTTAAAAATATGTTGCGCTGACCCCACTGCGAGTGGGATAAGGGCAGGCGGAAGAAGATTAGTTTATAAGTAACTTGTTTTCTTAAAAAAAAACCGATTCGATAATAATAATGTTCATTATGTAATAGTAGTTATACAAGTTTGTCTTAAATTGAACATATTTTACATAAAATAACTATTATATTACAATTATGATAGTGCTGTTCGATGAAACCAGCTTAATGGATCGTTTTAAATGTATTTAAATCGATTCGTTTCAGTGGGTCACCTAATAGTAAACGATCTCCACCGCCCATGAATGGTTCCACCATTTATAAAACGTTACGTTGATTCAAAATACACTACACACATAGTCCTGACCCCACACAAGGACAACCCATATCGTAGATTACAAGGTGGTAGGTCCCTCATATGCGAGAGGCCGTCTAGGTTGGTACCACCGCCTTGTCTATTTCTGCCGCCAAGCAACAATGTGTAAGCATTATTGTGTTTCGGTTTGAAGGACATTGAAGCCAGTGAAATTACTGGGCATTATGAGACTTAATTATGTCTCGGGCTGACGAGCGTAGTACAGTGCAATGCAGTGCTTTGTAATTCAAAGTTATGTGTGGTATTGCTTCTGTTTACGAGCAGGCGTGGCGCCTACCACCAGGCGAGCGCCTTTCTCGTCTCGTCATTCAAATAAAATAAAAACACATACATAGTCCTGACCCCACACAAGGACAACCTATATCGTGGGATTTACGATCCCTCGTGATTGTATAAAAATTGTTATAAATCGTTAATGTAACAATTCTCGCCTATATTAACACATTTAAGGGGAATTCACACTGTAGTAAGGTCGTGAAAGGTCGTTGCTTATTGTCCGGTACTAAGCGGCATGCCTGCCCAGTGTTGGCGGGTCAATGACGTAACATTAGCTCAGTGTTCCGGCCATCCAAGTGCACGTAACACGTTGCGTCAAGAATCCACTACACGGCGCGTTTCCATTATTCCTCCGGTAATAGATATAGAATACAGATTTATATCATGTCTTCTATAAGTGTAACTTTATGTAAACTGTAGTCTGTTGTGTGTGAATGAGAGGGGTTAGGCCTTAGTCCACCACGCTGGCCTAATGCGGGTTGGCAGACTTCACATACCTTCGAAAAATCTTATAGAATTCTCAGGTATGCAGGTTTCCTCACGATGTTTCCTTCACCGTTAAAGCAAGCGATAATTAACAATTAATATTCACGTAACTTTTCAAACTCAGTTTTGTCTACAAAAAAACAAAAAAGAAGGAAATATTAAGGAGTCGTGTTTTTACAACGATAACTAAATAAATAGTATACCTAACCTCAAGTTTATATTGTGTTCGTGTCACAGTTATTGCTACAATTTTGTTAATAGTTTATTCTGGAACATTTCGAAGTTATCTGAGGTGGACTCTTAAAAAAAGATAATAAAATCATCACAGATTCATCCTGGAAAGGTGTCTGTGGAAACTGCTTATCATCACGCGGGTTGATTACTCGTCTAACTAAACAACAACTATTTCGCTGCTTTTTCTTTTTTATAAATGTCAGTACCGCCATCAAATTGTCAGTTTCACAAAACCACATCGTTAACTTTCATCATATAATAACGCATACTACATAAGACACCTAAAAATACTGGTCTAGAGCAACTTTCATTTAAAACGAAAATTACATCTGCAACTAAAAGTAGGATCATGTAATTCCTTTTTACTCTCACAAAATTTTACATTTTACACACGAGAAAGCAGAACAATATAAACAGTATTCAAGAATTGTTATATAGCTCTCTAAAATATACAACTTTAATTCATAATTTAAGGTTATTTAAAGACATTAACTACATAAAAATAAATACAAAAAGTAATACACAAAACTTTCACACTGTCTTACATAAAACGGATGTAAACGCTTGCTTTTGCGTTATGTACGGCGAGTTAATCCCCGGAGGCCCAAATGCCCCCTTCCTTCATCTCTTCATTAATTATCCCTTTCCTCTAAGGTTGCTAACACCCCATAATTCTTCTGGTATTTTGAGCATTCATGGGCGGCGAAGATCACTTACCATCAGGTGATACACTTGCTCGTTTATAAAAAAGCAATAATTATAATCATCATTATCCGTCAAAAAACCGTCGTCCAATGGACACAACCAGTAACCCACACCACGAAATTCATTAAACAGAGGCACGGCCAGAGTAAACGCAGAAAGAGTTCAGTGGGACAGTCTCTCAAACAGGTTTCGGTTTGATACGTCGATGCGACCTCGTTTCCGCGGCAGAATTTTATACAAAGTTCGTATTTATTAATTTGTACCACTTCGGTAAATGAGATAATAGTCGAAAAATAATTACTTTTGCGTCTTTTATGTAATTTGCCTAAGTGATTCGTTTTTGAGAATCATTCGACATATATAAACAGATTACAGGAAAATATTTAATAACTTTAATCTACACTTCACGTTACCCGTAAATAAGGTTTATTCGAATCTTTCTCCGAACTACTTAATGCTTTTTAGGGTTCCATAAGGTGTTATCGCGTCAGAACCTTATTACTCATCCTATGCCACGACGCAGCGCCGTCTGTCTATCCTACGTTTAAATATTTCTATATTTTATGTAGATAAGCGCTAAACAGTCATCGCCATCCATGGACCGCGCCATGGGCACAACCAATCCGCTGCCTATCGATGATGGAAAATCCATTTGCAAAGTGTTCCCTCCAAGAAGGATCAGTAAAAACACACGACTTTATTGAATACCCAAAATTATTATAATCGAAACACGAATGAAGATTCCTCGAAATTACAACACTTAAACATACAAAAGGTCAAACTTATTATTGACCTCAAAATACCTACTCCATCGAATTGACTGAACAATCTTAAATTTGACATTCGTAAAGTTTTACCTCAATCATAAAACCAATAATAACTTGTAATTTACAGAAATAAAATTGACTTCATGTACCAATACCTTGGAAGATTGCCAGTCACAACAAACCGCATTAAAAAAAGGACCTAATACGTTATTTTGCAGATACAATTTAAACAGACATTGCGAAACAAACAAACAAATAGATACACAGTAAAATCAATATGCTCAATATGTAAAAGGAAAAGTGAAAAATAATCGTTCAGGTTATTTTCGCGAATGCATAATCGTCTTTGGGACAGATTACATTCCTTGGTTCACCGACACTTAACTTGTATCTTTACATAGTATAAAATGAAGCCGCTTCCGCTGTCTGTTCGCTATGATCTTTTAAACTAAGTGCCTACCAGCGGAACGTATATATTATCATGACTGGTATTATTATTTATATACCTGAATAAAACAGAAGAACACATAGAGGAGTCGAGGTCAGGCAGGCAGTCGGTCGTAAAAAATATAAGCCAAATCGTTCAGACATATAAAAAAAATATATTGTGCCGACCCACAGCGAGAGGGATACGGGCAAGTCGAAGCAGAAAAATCCACTCTGCCATTTCACCAACGTGAAATTACCATGTCTTCACAATACAATACGTCTCGAGTAAAATAGGTTCTCGTAGGAACGGAGTTTACAGTTTGCATGTGAATTCAAAATGATTAACTCCTTCCATAATCACAGCTTGAAGATTGAACAGCTGGAAAACAATTAGTAATCAATTATACGCATGGAAACATCACAGTCTGTAATTTTGTTAATTTGCACTACGGCTTTGTTCGAGTCATGGCATTGAAAGTTACTTTTATTATGTCACAACCATATTTGTTACTGAGTGGAAAGGCCTAAAAACCTTAAACTAGGTCGCTCGGAAGTAACTGGTTATCCAGCTGACCTTATCTTTTTCCACAGCAGAGGTCTGCATACCAGTAAGTGGGTCACTTGATAGCAAAGTGATCTCTAGGATACATGAATATCTACAATGCGAATGATTTGTTTCGGGTCTGGTTGTTTTGAGATTGGATGTATTACGTAGTTCCTAAGAATCCAGAACAATATAATCATATTTTATTCTGGGGTCAAGACTGACTGTTGGATGTCAAAGGGGTGAGGATTGTTTAAATAACATCCTATATACAACATTTCTAATAGCCACGCATGAATGAGACAGAACTTTGACCATATCCTAGCGAAACCTGTTAAGCTGAACAATAAAATAGAGAGAAGCCGTAACCAGATTTTTTTAAACCGGCTGTATCTTCGAACCGACATTTAGTGACATCTTAGGTGTTGATTTTCGTTTAGCGATCTATCAGCGAGATTTCCGGAGGCCCTAATAATCTTCCTCCTAATTCCTATTCCTTCCCTACAAAAAAACAGTAACACATCTATAGTTCCTCTGGCATAGTTGATATTTATTTAAAGTTTCTATAGGACCTCCAGTTTCTCAAATCCTACCCTACATTATAATATTTGCTGGGCACGCGCCTTATCTACTGATGAGAGGTATTAGGATGTCCTTCCATGGTTTTGGCCTGGATTAAGCCAGCGTCAATCAATCTACATTTATTTTCGTTTGTCCACAGATAAGCCATGTCGTCGTACTAACAGCGCAGTAACACCACACAAGATGGCCGTCCGTCCGGCCGCTGTGGTCGTGGAGCGGGCCAACAAGTCCTATGGGGCGCATGTCGTGCTGCAGGACTTGAACATGACGGTGGAGAGAGGAATCATGTAAGTAACAAATTATATTCAATGCTGTTGAGAACTAAGGAATCAGGGGAAAGAGCGAAAATCTTTACCAGATGTTTTACACAAATCGCCAACGAAATTAGTTTATAGAGAGTTTGTAGTTGTGGTAGGTCTACCATCACTTTGTCTATTTCTGCAAAGCAACAGTGTGTTAGCACTGTTGTGTTTCGGTTTGAAGGACATTGAAGGCAATGAAATTACAGGGCATTATGAGACTTAATATCCTATGTCTCGGGGTGTTGAGCGCAGTTCAATGCCATGCATTGTTTTATAATTCAATTCCTCGTGGTGTTGCTTCTGTTTATGGGCAGGCGTGGCGCTTACTATCAGGCGAGCAACTTGTTCGTCTCTATTTCTGTTACTTACTGGTGTCAGTAACGTTCTCGTGTTTAAATACCCTACTAAACATATGTGTCGCTTCCATGATGAAATGGATAGATTTACATAATGCGTAGTACTACCTCGTACACGTGACGTCACAAACGCACGTGACGCATTATCGGAAGTCTGCCTTTACCTTGTTATCTGGATTAAGTACACCATTACTTGACCCCCGGTATTGCCGCACCAGTGCGTAATGTCCATTACATAATAACTAATCATTTTAAAATACTACATCTGACCTCCAATCATCACTAATTGAACATATTCATAAACAGTTCAACAAATATAAATCCGGAATAATAATGACATTGGTCAATTAACTTTTTAATTAGCCCATGAAAGCAGACAAGCTGACGGCCCTACTTAATAAGTGCCTACCTTTGTCCACAAACTTCAGTAAAGCCCAGGGGCACTATCAAGCCACTACCTACCGCACAATACTGAACTAAAAAATCCAATCCTTTCAATTTCGTGCTATTGCCAAAACAAACAAAAAAACAATTACGATTATTAAATTAATGTTACTTTGTATTTCACCAAGACTTTCCAATTTAATTTATGAAAGGTGGACTATGGACTGCGCTGACATATCACGTTCAGAGAACATTTTTATATTCATTACACATCAGCATTTATCTGTAATCACAGTCATCGTAATTATTACAGATAATGTAGGTAATAACACCAGATATTTTGTACCCGACTGGATAGCGACCACCTTACACATGATGAAAAACCCGCCATAGTAGCTCAGGCGTGTCGCGTTCCGGGATCAGCCAATGTATATCCATTAACTTCAACCGGCATATTTCTGCCGTAGAGGGACTCAATGTGTCTTGACGGTCGACAGTATGATTTGACTACATTTTACTTATCAGGTCCAGTGTATAGGACAGAAAAGAGTTGTGTATTCATTTAAAAAAAAATCCTCATTGTAGTTTCACGCATATTTAGGTATGCTAAAATCAAGTTAAATCTTCGTCTTGGCCGATATACAGTGTCATTTTGACACCCTATACTTAAATGAAACCATGTGTAGTGTTCGTTAATACAAGTACTTTGAGCTAAGACACTTTCTTATTAAAGGCAAAATAAAAAAATAATATTTCCTAACAAATGAAATGCCGTTAACATTAGATTAATTTTAAACAGTCTGTATACGCGCGCACACACATATAAAAATCAACATACACACCCGTCATCGAATGAATGAGACACACACACATACATTACCATTAAGCCTGGAATACATGTTGGACGAGCTTAGGCCAACACGAGTGTAGGTAAATTAATACAAGGCAAGCGCTAGTGCCTAGACGTTCGGCAAGTTTATCGAAAACCAATCGAGTAGCCGGCTGTGAAGCGAGAGGCCGCGGGTTCGATCCCTGCACCGAGACAAATGTTTATGTGAACCACAAATATTTGTTTCCCGAAACAAACCAAGACCCCGGGCTGGGTGTTGTGAGACCAAGTCTCTCGTAGTTGCTGATACCCACGATACTATCCTGAAACCCAAAAATACTATCTATACGTTGGTGTTAGTCATCACTCGGCAACATGTATTGCGGGCTTTATACCGTCGAGGTCAATGTGCCCGCTTTATAAAAACGCCAAGCGTACAGAAGGCAAACGGCTCAAAATAGTAATTTAGGAATTGAAATAAATATTAGATTACCCTATGAAATGTAATAAAATCCTAAGTAAAATCGAATCTTGTAACTTTTATAATGATTATTTGTTTTTAGTCAAATTTGTGTTACCTATTTATAGATATGTGCATTTCCCAAACACATTTTTTTTACGTTTTGTCATTATCAATGAACTAAGTAATACTGTCGCAACTTTTTCAGTGAATGTGTCGAGAGCGTCTTTGTGAGTCTGAGACGTATTTTCATATGTATGAAGTTGCCCTTCTTAAGCGTTTGTGTTTTATAATAACATCGTCAGCTGTGACATTTTATTCAATAGAGTTAAGTGCAAAAACCGTACAGCGTGATTTAAAAGGCTCAAAACTTAAATCACGTTTTTTGGCAAAACTACTACAAGCTCAAGCCTCATGTTTGGTACAAGGTAAGCAGAGGCGATGACGAATATGTGGTTTCATTTAGTAACAGGGTGTCAAAATAACACTGTATATATATTTTTATTTGATTGACGAGACGAGCAAGGCGCTCGCCTGATGGTAAGCGCTACGCCTGCCCATAAACAGAAGTAACACCACACATCATATTGAATTACAAGCACTTTATGGCACTGAACTGCGCTCGTCACCCCGAGACATAAGATGCTAAGTCTCACAATGCCCAGTAATTATACTGGCTTCAATATCAACAGATACGCACCGACACAGACAAAACATTCCTTCTGAGAATTGGTTTTTGATACCTGATGATAAGTAATCTCCCCCGCCCATAAACACGCACAATACCAGAAGAATCAGAAGTTACACTCGCCGATTTTAAAGGAAATGAATAATAAAGGGATTGGGAAGGAGAGGGAGATTGGGACCTGCTGATATCTCATTCACGCACGCGTAAAAAGCTATTCACGCGGGCGAAACAGCGAGCAAATACGTCACTAATGAACGTTTCACTGCGTATGTGCAAGTCACAAGCTGTTAAATAATTCATTGAAGTACATAAGTGATTATGGCTATGACAGTCGAAATGATCAACGCGATCACCTTTCCCTCCTTAACGTTATGTAAATACCACAAATTAAATATTAAACATACATTTCTATTGTGATAGTACGTTGCGTAAAGTTGTCAATTTCTTTACACAACTGAACGCGGAGACGAGCAGACCGCTCGCCTGATGGTAAGCGTCAATAAAAAATAATGACCAACACCACGTTGAACCTAAAAAGACGAATAACTACGTCATTACGTTAAGTTCATCGTCCCGAGATTTATAAACGCTCTAAGTTGTGTTAAGACAAGTGCTTAAAAAAACTGCTGCCGGGAGGTGCAGACAAAGTTCTTTTTATTTTTTTAGGGGGATTTCGGCCTCCGGACATCCGGATAGAAAGTTCTACCTACTCAGACTCCCATACGAAAATCCTAAAGCCTATATGGCTATATCATCGTTTTTCAAAATTCAAACCCTAACGCGAGAAAGGGGGCAAAAAATGTTGTATAGTATGACACGTAGGCGCAGCCGCGAGCAAAAGTTAGTTTGTTATATGAACAAAGTCCGGAGCACTTTCGTTTCATCTTCTCTACATAGTATAATATAGATCTTTTAAACTATTTAACGGATTTTATTGCAGTTTTCAGCAATAGATAGAGTGATTCATGAGGAAGGTTTATATGTATAATACATACATATTATAGTACAGTAAAGCCGACAAATTCAATGATTTGTAATGTGGTATCGTAACAAACATATTTTACCCGTGCGATGCCGAGGCGGGTAAGCTAGTTATTGAATAAAGCTCGCTTAAAGTCACAGTCCAGTCCAACACGAAGGCTGAAAACTCTTCGAAACGTTGGGATCAAAATTAATAATAACCCCCGATAAAATCCGTTTAAATTAGTTTTAATTCAATGAGTAACATTCGCGTAAACGTAAGAAATCATTATGTAAACCCCGTTTATTTTTAAAATAATTTTCTCCACAGATATGGCCTCCTCGGACCGTCTGGTTGCGGCAAGACAACGCTCCTGTCATGCATCGTTGGGCGGCGTCAGCTGGACAGCGGGGATGTGTGGGTATTGGGAGGCAGGCCAGGGGAGAGGGGGAGCGGTGTCCCCGGACCTCGTGTCGGATATATGCCTCAGGTAAATCTAACATGCAATCAAAAACTGATTGAAAGACCAGAACCGTATTGCATTTCATAGGCATCCAGATATCTCCCTCACCGAACGAAACGCAGCAGCAAATTGCTACTTCAGGTCGGTTTTATATGAGGCAATGATAACCCCGGTCGAGCCGGGCCCTTCATGCTGCAGACAAAACTGTCAACAGTATGGCTCTACTACTCAATGCATTCTACATCTCGGAATTTTACCGACTTTTATGTACTTCAACCCGAAACACAACAGCTTACATATCTTCTGCTTCTTGGCGGCATAAAATGACAAAGCTACCTATTAAAGTAAGGGCGTAAATGAATATTTAAATAACTATAAGTAATAATTCCGGGTTTGTTGAATTCAAATAATCGATTCGGACAAGATATTCCGGCTGTATAAGCCAAGCCTTAAAAGGAACGCCAATTTTAATGAGCAAAATAAAAAAATAAACAAATGACGTAAAATCTTTAAGATTAGAGGTCATAACAATAAACACCCCGTACCTTGTGCTAATTATTCGAAGGCAGCCATGTTTATAATTGTTACAAAATATCTGAAAACTTCTATATAATAAGTATATATTTTTTTATTACTTAATCGCTTTGAACCATTAAGTTTGTATGACACTTTTGTATGCCATAAGACAACGGTGGATCTAAGATTTTAAACAAAAGTGTCTCGGTAGCTGGTTGATGGACTCAGGGCTGGCCCTCTACCATAATAATAATAATATAGCAAACGAAGTTATGAACTGTTATGTTATGAACTGAATTCAGGTTTTACACAGTGATGATGAGGCTGCGAGCGTCAACTTAAGTTACAAAAAACTATTGCTATGAGTCACTACCGCATTGGCGCTTTCAGCTGGGCGTTGACAGACGAAAATGTCACTCGGGTCTTACGCTTGTCGCGACCATCGGAAGTGTGCCTTAAGGATACAATAATTGTTTAAATTCGCAAAACAGTGTCGAAACTCACAACTCGTTGCTATCGTTATTAGATGTTACGTGCCATAAATAACTAAAGTAATTACTAAAGATAATATCCTTTCAATAAAATCACGGATAATTTAAACAAATACTTAGTACTAGTTTGCATTAAGAACTTATCACAAGAGTTAAAACATTGGGTTTGTGAATACAAAAAAGACTTGTCTTTATTTATTTACTTTTCTTTTACTCCTGTCTCGGTCGCACACCTCAAAACAGACCTTTAAAAAAGCAATCATGGTTGCGACTTGCACACATAATTGACTCGTCATGTCAAAAGTATAGAGAATAGTTTTTATTTATCGAATAGTGTTTTTTAACTGACGAAAAAATCGAAGGAGGGTCTAAATTCGACGCATATATTTGTATATTTAATCCCTTTCCTTTAAGGTTGCTAAGGCGACTATGATTCTTTTAGTATTGTTGACTAACATGGACAGTGGAGAGCACTTACCATCAGGTGACCCACTTGCTCGTACGCCAGCCTTTGCTATAAAAAACACAATCTGTAATCAAATCCCTATTTTCTCGAATCCTTTCCACCAAACTTATTCACAACCCATATATTTTATCCAGGACATAGCACTAGTCGGGGAGTTCACGGTCCGAGACGCCGTCTACTACTTCGGCCGCATCTATGGAATGGACAACGACAAGATGGTCGAGCGATTTGAGTTCTTAAGCAATTTACTCGAACTGCCCAGCGGTGGGAAGTTCATCAAGAACTGCTCCGGTGGGCAGCAAAGGCGGGTGTCGCTTGCAGCTGCTTTGGTGCATGATCCAGAACTACTTATTCTTGACGAGCCTACTGTTGGTCTGGACCCGGTATTGCGAGAACAGTAAGTTGTTTTGTGCAGTTTTTTTAATAGCATAAGTTGGCAAAGGAGCAAGTGGGGTCATCTGAGCAAGTGGGGTCATCTGATGTTAGATGATCACCGGCCTCTGAACACCATACATCTTCGACGCGTTGTTGTTGATCTGTTCTGCGCTGACAAAAACGACAACACATTGTTGTATCATCGTGAGGAAACCTACATACCTGAGAATTTCTCTAAATTAATTTCGAAGGTATGTGAAGTCTGCCAACCCTGCCAGCGTGGCAAACTAAGACCTAACCCCACTCATTCAGTAGACGAGGCCAGCAGATGTATGATGCAGGGCTAGTATTATTTATTTTATGACAGCCTCCGTGGCGTAGTGGACGAAAAGCCGGTTGTAAAGCGAGAAGCCTCGGGTCCGATTCCCGAACTAAGGCAAAATTTGTGTGATCCACATACATTTGTTACGGGTCTGGATGTTTCTTCCCAGAAGGGGTTGACGCCAGACAGCCGGCCGGTCGGGAAAACTACAAGCCAAATCTTATATCGATGACTAAAATCTGTTATTTTGTTACTTTTCAAGGGGCAATGTTTTAATGTCCGGATAAATTTTAATTGCCTAATTACACTTAACCCAAGGAAGTGCCAATTTGCTATGTTTGAATTGCCAGCGTGATATTTTTTGTTTTACCGTCTTTAACTTAAATGTTTTTTGTAAATATTTACCTATTACCCTGATGATATTTGTTTTGTAAATGCCCATGACATTCAAAGATTTTCTGTTCACACGATTAATTGATTAATCACTTACTTATATGTCATTGCTACCTTTATTGGGAAATGCTATGCAGTTAATTTAGATATTTGTTGATATTGGATGTTAAATTATCTGTTGCAACATTGTGACTGTCTCAGTGGCGCAGTTGTATTGCGCACGCGGTACGACTGCTATGCTGAGGTCTCGGATTCGATCCCCGGGTCGGATAAAAGTGATATTGGGTTTTTCTATCACGAAATGCTTAGCTATCAGCCCGGAATCTGGAATCGTGCCGGTTATGGCGATAGGCCCGCCCCCTATCACATCATGGGCTCGGCGAAATGTGGGTGTATACTGCTGATTAACGGACGAGGGAATGGCGAAACTTTTTTTTTTATTGGATTAAATAACGAGACCAGCAAAGCGCTCGCCTGATGGTTAGCGCCACGCCTACCCATAAACAGATGCAACACCACACAGAACTGAATTACAAAAGTCTGCATGGATTGCGCTCGTCACCCCGACACATAAGGTCGCCTCACATATTACCGATTCCACTATTAAACATAATATGAAGATGGACCACGGCATTAAGCCAGGCAGAAAGAAAAACCTCACCTGACACAAAAAATTGCTTATTAATAGGTTTAACCTTTTCATAATACTCCAGAAATGGTTTCTCTGTAATGTCTGTATGTTCATATATAACTCTGCCAATTATTATTTGATTTTGTTTTTTTTTGCATGACTTTTGTGGCATAGGCCGAAACGAGCAAGTGCGCGTTGCCAACCTTAAAGGAAAGCGATAAATAAAAGGTTGAGAACGGGGGGGTTATCGTGTTACTACGATGGTGGTGACGAATAAATTTAGCTAGAATCAGATGACGGAACACAAGAGAAAATGGAAAATTCGATAATAGAAACAGCAATGCAACGCGATTTAGCAGTTTAAGTCGGTTTTTGTATAGCCAATAAAATATTAGCAAACAAAGTTTATTTAGCGAGATAGCGCCTCGTCAATTATCCAGTACAATGGTCAGTTGCTAAATACAGAAAGTCTAGACGCTTCAGTACGCAATCAGTGGTGAAACTTAATCATTATATCCACCTGATAGTTTCTATTGCACTTCCGACGGAACTGTGACCGATGATTATTCAATAATAAAAATAATATCAGTCCTTTCCCACAGTTGGGCGCGGGCCTCCTCTACGAATGAGAAGAGATATGCCAGGATATTTATTTACCGATTTAGAAAGGAGATTCTGTAATTGACTCGTATACAATTCGGATTCTTGTCCAATTTATCTATGTGGTACGTCGTGGTAATTTTAAGAAAGATAAAAATAAAAATAACGGGAAGTAGACGTTGTAAGTAGTTACACGACTAATATGTTGGTGGGAAGGATTTTAAATTCGAATATATAACGCCCACAATACCAGGTGAATTATGGGCGCGTTGCCAACCTTAAAAGAAAATGGTAATTAAGGGATTGGGAAGAGAAGCAGGATTTGGGTCTCCGGGTATCACTCACCGTACGAAACGTAGCAGTAAGCTGCTACTTTACGTCAGTTTTCTGTGAGACAGAGGTAACGACCTGGTCGAACCGGCCCATTCATTCTGTAGGCAAAACTACAGCGTGGCTCTACCACTCACATTGTCACTTCACGTTAGTTTTATAAATATGGTACCACTCCGTGGCTACTACTAGCAAATACCACACAAAATGCGTAGCCATTCAAATAAACAATAACGAAAAAACCCAGACATACGACAGCCCATACCTACACATGAATCAGTTCTGCAAATACTTTACATTTAGTAATGTGTAGTATTTATGATTTTTGTCACGATCACGTGTCATACCATCACCCATATGGTCTCATTGATTTGCAAAAGATGCACGTCCGGAAATACAGGATTTGTATGAAACATAATTGAATGATTTTACAACAGTTTTCCTTGTATTTAACATTTTAAAATTACGATTCGGTTCCCGGAAAGCATAAGATCCGGTACTGACGGTCGAAGGTTTTACAAGTGATCTCCACAGACCAGGAAATTAACAATAGCAGAGTAATGATGGGTACGTCGCCAACCCTAGAGAAAAAGAATGGGGTTTGGAAAGGAGTGGAAGCATTTAGGCCGCCGGTAACTCATTCATCGTACGAAACGTAACAGCAAGCGGCCACTTTACATCGGTCTCCTGTGCAACAGTAGTAATCCGGTCGAACCAACCTATTGACACTGCAGACAAAAGTATCTTCAGCTTAGCTCTACCTCTTAAAATCATCTCATTGTATATTAAAGCAAGATATGGATGCACCATATTACTAGCTAATAAGGTCATGAGAGCCAATCTGTATAGATAACCAATATTTTGTCTATTTCTGCCTCCAAAGGATAACTTTTTATAAGAACTCTTGTGTTCCTGTTAGAAGAACATTAAAGCTTACTGAAACTTGCTTTAGTGAAACATGCATAAAACATTTTGCGCTTAAGTAAATTACCTTCTTCTTCTCTAGTCTTCTTCGACCTGCTTGGTTTAGGTCTCCTTCAACATTTCATTTATAGCGGCATTGAGCACTTTGAATCCAATTCGGACCAGCGGATTTCTTCATATTGTCTTTCTAGCGCATTTCTTCTCCTAGAGGTCTTCCTAGAGGACGCTCTTATACCTATTACCTATTGGGATAGACCATGAGAGTTTATATGAATTCTTTCGGTGCTACAATGTCGTAATGTAAATAAAGGGCATACGATGTAGACACCATCCATCGCGTCAATAACACGTCACACCATTGTTCTGTACATAATTGTCACAATAATTAAAATTTGTTTTGCAATCGCATGTTGTTGCTTCACATAATGCAAATGTTTTCATTGTCCGCGCGAATTATTGATCATTCATAATAATCTTTCTGTTAGTAATATAACTTTGTTTACATATGCGTCTTAGAGCAAATAGTATCATATCGCTGGCTTTATTTCTATTACTTGCTGAATTGCTTCCGTATCGTTTGCGGCTCCCTAATAATTAACCTATACCCTAATCGTCGTGGTCTAACTATAAGCATCCAAATCGGTTTAGCCGTTGAGGAATAATTAATTATTAAATATCCAAATTCACACACATTCATACTTTCACATTTATATTATGTAGGATATGATTCTCGTGTATAATCATGCACCATACATTATATTACATATTTTCGACGCCACTGCATCATAGGGATCATCAAGAAAACAGATCGCTCTTTATCTCTTGCTGCATTCCATAGCTGCCTTTCCTATAAAAAAGCATGTCCACTACTAGGCTTTACGCATTGGTCCAGGTTTTGCAGACGTCAATCCCGTACTTGCAACTTGCATATAAGTAAGACACATAACATATTGTTAGCAGTACTTTTTTCTTGGTTTATTGAGGATGTTTAAGAAAATAAAGTTGAGTACATTGAAATAATTATGTTGTGGTATAGTAGTAGAAGTGTGGATAAATCGTATAAAAGTTGTCAGTTGCCAGTACCCAGGACTCAGTTGCCACAGCCTACTTCGTAGTTCTTAGGGATCAGTGCTCGACAGTTTAAGAGCTCATTATGCGGTAACTCTGCTGGTTTACTATTCAGTCTTAGTACGCTCTTAGTTATGATTAATTAGAGAGCGGTCACCAGTGAATCCAGATTCTTGCTCTGGGGTTGTGGTCTGTTAAGCAGTGATATTGAAATTGTGATTGTGAAATTAGCAATAAACCATGAGTGAAATTATATCCGCCGTATTTTTAATTAATACTCGTACTACTTAGCTTCTAGAAATACTTTTTGCGTAACAATTTTCCTACTGACACAAATTGCCACAGCATGCATGGGAACTGTAACAATCGGTCCCGTTTTTATAAACCCTTTGTTTTGTTCGCAGAATATGGGAATTCCTCTCGGAGGTCGCTCGCCGCGGTACCACAGTCATCATCACCACGCACTATATAGACGAAACTAAACAAGCTCACAAGGTAAATATTGATTAATGCTTTTGCACTTTATCTGCGATGACCTGTGGGGCTAGTAACCTAAATCGTTTACTGGCCTGTGTTAAAAAAAAAGAAAAACATCACCACTGCTGCTATTGCTGCTGCTACCCTGCTGGGCACGGGCCTCTTCTTCTGAAAGAGAGGGGTTAGATGTTAGGCATTAACCACCATGCTGGCCTAATACTGGTTGGCAGTCTCACATACCTTCGAAATTCTTATGAAGATCTTCTCAGGTATGCAGGCTTCCTTTACCGTTAAAGAAAGCGATAATGAACCGTGAATATATACGTAACTTAAAACAGTCAGAGGTGCATGCTCTTGAGGGCTGGTTTTGAATCAACAACTTTAGTTTTGACAGTATATACCACTCCCCGCTGAGCTATCGCTGCATTAATAATGTTTTATTTATTATTTGTCGTTTAGCTATGTACCTCAGGCAGCAATTATTAAAACTGCTAAAGAAACTAACACGCTTGATTGCAAAACATAATTAATGGATTCTTCCACGACTCCTTGCGTGTCAACCGCGATGATAGAATTAATGATTGTATCTACTGAATACAAGCAAAATTATTTATTTAATTCTAGATGAATCATAAATAATATCTTAATGTAATTGTTTTGTAATTAATTATAATGAACATTGTAATTGTAAAA
The DNA here is from genome assembly GCA_949126905.1 of Amorpha juglandis. Classification (NCBI taxonomy): domain Eukaryota; kingdom Metazoa; phylum Arthropoda; class Insecta; order Lepidoptera; family Sphingidae; genus Amorpha; species Amorpha juglandis. The sequence goes on along the minus strand of OX421373.1, from coordinate 14,603,594 downwards.
CTCTGACTCATATACAGGGTTAATTTTAAAACACCAGCAACCTCGCAGGACCAGATAGCTGACCCCATACGGAACAACTTTTATTCTACGAGTTTGGATATAACTCAATATATTAAAAAAAAAATGATTTTACAAGTTTTTGTTATGTAGTTATTTTGTTCGTACGTCTACGTGTAGGTATTATCGATCGAGACGGCGCGGCCGGTCATTGAACTGAAGCGCGCGCCCGCGTGTATTACGTAATCTGCGCGTAGGTAACTTTCAAGACGGAAATTAAATTCATAATTATTTTTGTATGAGAATAAAATCTAACAAATTATGAAAAGTCGTAGAACAAAAGTAGTAGCAAATGACCTTAGGAATCTACCCCTGCGAGGTTGCTGGTGTTTTAAAAATAACCCTGTATTAATATTTTCCAAGTGTAAACTGCCGAACTGTAATGTCTTTTACCTTATTTATAGTAGAGTGTGGCAAAGGAGCGGGTGGGTCAGCTGACGGTAAATGGTCACCACCGCCCATTAACAATACCAGAAGAATCATACTTATACTTTTTATTCCTTACTAGAATTTAATATACTTCATATAACACGGCTACACCTACATACCAATGTGACAATTATTTTTTTAATCACACTGGAAAATATTTAAAAATATTTCAGAAATGTAATGTATTACCTAATTGTATACAATTTGATATCCTGGATCTACTAGTACCTTAGTCTTCACTATTATAACTCGTTTGCTGTTAGTAGGGTACCTAATCATGTTTGTAACCGGCTGGATAGCAACTACCGAACATAAATATTATTTTAATAACATATATTAATATTTTTATTAACAGATCGGTCTTCTCCGGGACGGTCAGCTCCTAGCGGAAGATTCTCCAGAAGAAATTCTCCGCAAGTTCGACTGCAACACGCTTGAAGACGCGTTCCTGAAACTGTCGCTGATGCAGCATGAATTACCACCTAAAATACCTTCCAGTAAGTAGATAACCTAAGCCATAGATATATTTAATGATTGTTATTTCTTACGTTTACGCGAATGTTACTCATTGAAATAAAACTAATTTAAACGGATTTTATCGCGGTTTTTTTATTTTAATTATGGTCCCGACGTTTCGAAAGCTTTTCAGCCTTCGTGGTCACGGGATGGTCCACCCGATGGACGCGGTGGTCCAACCGCGATAAAATCCGTTTAAATTAGTTTTATTTCAATTAATGATTGTTGTTTACTGGTTTTTACTCACAGCTTCGCCGGCTTGAATGTATTTTTCCTGGATGAAAAGAAGCCTAAGATCTAATCCAGGTTGTGTCAGGTTATACTAAATTCCATCCAAATCCGTTCAGCCGTAAAGACATGATTGATTAATACGCATCCAATTTCACAAACGCACAAACAACTTTGGTGTTTAAGTGTTTTGGGTTGTGATCACTTACCATCAAGTGACCCTAATGCTCGTTGGCAACCTCGTCATTAAAAAAACAAGATTTCATATTTAGTATATAGTAGAATTCTTATACCGTACCATTAATTCTCTCGTTCAGTAGAGCAAAGAGCTAATATTAATAATATAAAAAAATATAATCAGTTAAAAATCCCAAGATCTATTCAATAAACCTAAACACAAATATATCTGCTATTAATTATCGAGGAGTTAAAGGTTGAGGACTGCTTGGTTGCAGCAATACGTCAAGGTTACCCACCAAGAACATTCGAGTTAATTAGCTTTCGAATAAAAACGCATTCATTACGGGCCATTCGCTTAAACCGTATAATATTCAAACATTGCTAGACGCACTAAGTGCTAGATTTGCTAACGGCGAATCCTTATTTTGTTTGTTTCCGATTTCGATATGCATTTTAACAAAAACGTGGCATCATTGTATTTAATGATCCAAACAAGCCTGTGCGTGAAACATAAAAAAATATGTAGACAATTTTATTTAGGGGTATTATGCCTGTAACCACCAGCACTACCACCTGTCTTCGTTTTTAGAAGCTTTTACCTTACACCCGTTATACCGAGTGGCGATATGGTTATCCCATTAAATGATACCACGTATACTACATGTAATTTTTTAACCGTACGTAAAAAATAAATGAAATACCTACGATATATTAGTCAAGGGATTTTTTTTTCTGATTTAAGAAATGATCGTGTAAATGCGTAAGGATATCATCACCTGACAAATACTGCTAGGTCAATGAATAGTATACACGGTTTAACAATCTCCTGCTGTTTAAACATAACATAACCCCATGCCTTTGGCCCCGGAGGGGTAGGCGAAGAGGTGCAACTAGTGCTGCACCCACGTTTCGTCGAGCTTCTTTCCATCCCATGATGTTTTAGCGGGCGAGACTATCGCCATACCAAGCACCAATTCCAATCCCGGTATTTTGTGTGATGCAAAGTTTGTGTGATTTTTCGATTCGAAAATTCAAACACGAATTGTAATTGATTGACCTGGAAATTGAAGCCAAGAGCTCGCGGATCTCGACCTGAGGACGCTGCTACTAGATTGATGATGATTATGAACACTATCATAACGGTCTTGTTTGAAGCCGGTTTAATTTTTTTTTGTTCCAGCTCTAACTCCCGACGTGATTCCGGCTTCGAGAGCGATCGAGAACGGCGGAGACAGCCGATACGAATCCCGGGAAGATTTCAACTTAGTCACTAGCAGTACCGACGTAAACACCATTTTATATTGTTTCATATTATTATCGTTATAGGTTTGTTAGTATTCAGCTTTAGCCGTATTCATTGTTAATTTTCGCTTGCTTTAACGCTGAAGGAAACATCGTGAGAAAACCTGCACACCTGAAAGTTCTCACGAATTTCGAAGGTATGTGAAGTCTACCAACTTAGCTTGGTTCGGTGAGTGAGTAGTTGACTGTGAAGCGAGAAGCGCAGGTTCGATTATTGTACCGAGAAAAATGTTTGTGTGATCTACATATATTTTCTTCGGGTCTGGGTGTTTCTCTCCAGACGCCAGGCAGACGACCGGTCGAGAAAGCTACAAGCCAAATCTTTCTGTAATATTTGTTAAAGAAATACATGTTGCGCTGACCTCACTGTGAGTAGGATAAAGGCAGGAGGAAGGTTATTCAAAGACGTGAAATAAAGCAACTTAAATCTTCTACCAGCTTCGTCACGATAGCAACCTCTTTTTTAACCATCGAAAAAAATGAGGAGGTTATCCATTTGATGCGTTTGGTATACTTTTTTAAATCTAAATAAACATGAAGTGGAAATAATCCAATCGTGTGTACAATTAACCAATAGCCATACATTTAGATCATTCAATATATTCATATAATAATATAAGCCCTGAATTATACACGTGCACTGCTAGGCACGGGCCTCCTCTACTGAATGAGAGGGGTTAGGCCTTAGTCCACCACGCTGGTCTAATGCGGGATGGCAGACTTCACATACCTTCGAAAAATCTTATCGAATTCTCAGGTATGCAGGTTTCCTCACGATGTTTCCTTCACCGTTAAAGCAAGCGATAATTAACAATGATTATACTTAACGTATGATTATACGTAACTTAGAGAAGTCATAGGTGTATGCTCTTGAAGCTGCTTTCGAACCTGCGACTTTCCGTCTTGATAATCCATACCACTCCCCGCTGAGCTATCACTACTTATATTATATTCATATACTCATCATTAAATATATTTCTTATCAGCGGTAGCAAGAGTCCAAATTTATACCTAATACCGGTATAAATATCTTAAAAGAACAGGTTCAAATTCAAAGCGCATCGACCCCCACATTCAGGTACAGGGTAAAACCCCGACGCAAAATACTTGATGCTTTCAAGATATGATTTTTATTTTGTTTTTTTTTTTAACAGGTTTTAACAAAAAAGGAAAAACCAAAAACACCGAAAAACTTATCAAGATCACGATACAAAGCCGTGTTTATAAAATGCATACAGCAGTTTTGTAGGCATCCTGGGTGAGTAAGCGAAACATTAGAGAATTTATAATAATTTCTTATGTTTACGCGAATATTAGTCATTGAAATAAAACTAAACTAATATAATTAAATATAAATAAATAAAATTGACCGGATTTTATCGCGGTTTTTTATTAATTTTGATTCCGACGTTTCGAAAGCTTTTCAACTTTCGTGGTCACGGGGTGGACAAATTAGAGAATTTATACTTCAAAGGGGTTCCTCGTATCCGAGAGGCCCTCTGGGTAGGTACCGCTTTGTCTATTTCTGCTGCCAAGGACTGTGTAAGCACTATTGTATTTCAGTATAAAAGTCATTGAGGCCAGAGAAATTACTCGGCATTATGAGAAATCGGGATGACGAGCGCAGTCCAGCGCCAGCAGCACTTGTAACATTCAAGATTCTTTGTGCTGCTAATTTCGTCATCAGGCTTATAAAAAAATCATAATTAGTTACACAATATTAAACATCAGAAGATTGCTAAATACTTCATTAATTATTCGTGAATTTATGATATCCGTAGATTTTATTGTAGGTCATAAAATAGAAATACTATTGTCAGGGGGCCCTCGGGTAGCTGATCCACTTGACTACTATCAAGCTCATTTTCCGTGAGTAGCTTCGTTTCGATGAGACGACCAACAATTCCCTATGCGAAAATTCTCTATTGTGGTAGCTAACAGAGGTAGCAAGGATAGGATATTTCAATTTGATGATACTCAAAAAATTATTATTTTATTTGTAGGACAATATGACAGTTAAATTATATCAATATTAACTAAGTAAAAACAAAAAAATCAGCTGGTTAGTAATCATCCTTATGAACTCGTTATCGATACCTATTGGAAGCCCTTCCTTCCAATAGGTATGATCTAAGCGAACAGACAGCGGAAGCGACTTCATTTTATACTATGTAAAGAAGTGATATTATATGTACATTTATTATGATATGTATGTCATGCCTGTGACTGATGAATTGATATTCTTTTTTTCCTTCTTCTTTCTAATTATAATATTAGGTATTCCAACCAGCCGGAAGATCAGAAATAATCAGAAACTGCGTAGTAAACGTTGTTTAGATATTTATTTCAATAATTAACACTTAAAATCACTATTCCAACGCCCCCCAAACACTGATCCTGACTACGGCCCTGTATTCTAATGTATAAGACACGCTTCCTAGTTTCCAATCTGAAAAAGTATAAAACACTCATTGATAGGACCTTAACATTGCGTTTTGACAGCCTCCGTGGCGCAGTGGGCAAGTAGCCGGCTGTAAGCGAGAGGCCGCGGGTTCGATCCCCGCACCGAGACAAATGTTTGTATGATCCACAAATATTTGTTTCGGGGTCTGGGTGTTGTGAGGCCGAAAGTCTCTTGTAGTTTCTGATACCCACGACACAAGACTCGTATCTTACTGTGGGGTCAGGACTATGTATGGGACTGTTGGGTGTATTTATTTATTATTTTGATATTTTTAAGGACTGAAGGTTTACTAAAATAAATACTTATTGTTTTTGTTCTCAGTGGATTAATATTCTCGATCCTGTTCCCTATAATCGAGGTGGTCGCGTTCTTCATGGCCGTGGGCCACGACCCCCGAGACCTGCACCTCGCCATCGTCAACGAAGAAGCCGCCTTCTCGCCATGTAATTATAATAACATAATATTACATATGAGGCTGCTAGAACCAGAGTGGCCTAACTGCATTTTGATAAAAATAAATGGGCGTGGTTTAAATTGACGAAAATACAAATAGGTCAATAGTCATCAAAATGCAGTTAGGCCACTCTGGTTCTAGCAGCCTCATATATAATACCAACAGAACGACTTAAATAACACGACACCAACATTAACACAATATATTTTTGATTAACACATGCCTGGCTTACATCAGGCACCAGTGCCTATACAACTTGTTTTTTTCTCTTTCTATGTATTTTTAAAGAGATGAAGAGAGCAAAAAATATTTTATTATTAATAATTAATTTGCTGATTTTATTTCGTGAATATCGGCTCGACCGGGTTGTTACCATTGTCTTACAAAAAAACAACGCAAAGTAGCAGCTTGCTATTGCCTTTAATGCGATGATATATCCGTAGGCCTATATCCTCTCCCTTCACAATCCCTTAATGCTCGCTTTCCGATCCGCATCTCTTTTAAGATCGGCAAAGCATCCATCATAATTCTGGCATTAGCGTTCGTGTGCGATGAAGATCACTTATCATGAGGTGACCCACTTGCCAGCCACAGCTATAAGAAAAACAGATCTTATACCTACTCATGTTTACTAACTTCATGATTCTTTTTTTTCAGTTGGTTTAGATATATGCAATAATAAGAGTATACAGCATACAACGTTACTAGAAGATGAAACCTGCGATTTGTACATGATGAGTTGTTGGTTCTTAGAAGAAATGGAATCGCATGATTTGTATAAGGTAAATAAATAAATAAATACACCCAACAGTCACACACATAATCCTAACCCCATAGGTAAAACTCTCAGATCGTTTTTCTGTTGTTTTTATTTCTTTTTTTTTACCTGTATGGTGTATCAGGACTACGAGGGACTTACGGTCTCACAATACCCAGACTCGAATCAAATATCTGTGGATTACACAAACATTTGTCTCGGTGCGGGAATCGAACCCGCGTCCTCTCGCTACACGCCCACTGCGCCACGGAGGCAGTCAGATTTTTTTTTTATAAGCCTGATATGTAGCAAAGGCCTCCCTATCTTTCTTCCATTCATCCCTATCGAGTGCTTTTATGGGCCAATCTATTATATAGGCATCTAGTTCGTCCCTCCATCTTCGACCCTCCATTGATTAATTTATATAAATCTTTCGATAATAGATTTGGGGAAACGAAATATTAGTCAAATAAATTTATCGTTTTTATTTAAAAAAAAAGGATATTAAAGACCCGATTCATTACAGACCGTCTACAACACATCGGAAGAAGCACGAAGTGCGGTACAGGTGGGGAAGTTCTACGCGGCTCTGTACTTCGGTGCCAACTTCAGCTCAGCGCTGAGCGTGCGGCTCACGGAATGGCAGGTGGAGGACGAAGTGCTGGACGAGAGCAGCGTGAAGGTGTGGCTCGATATGACTAGTGAGTTGTTTTGTAACTTTATTTAGTTGTAAGATTCTTAATGTATATTTTTGATTATTAGTGTGCAATAAAGAGTTATCTATCTATCTACTTGTTATTATGTAACACTAGCTTTTACCAGCGACTTGGCCCGCGTGAGCAGCCTTTTGCGGGATAATATAGCCTATATAATCTAGTATTATATAACACTAGCTTTGCCCGCGGCTCTGCCCGTGTGAGCAGCCTTTTGCGAAATAAAATAGCTTATGTCCTAATCTCGGTGTCTATCTGGAGGCGAAACTTTATCCAAAACCGTTCAGCCGTTAAGGCGTAATTGACTAACAAACATCCAAATTCACAAACATCCAAACTTTCACGTTTAAATAGTTGTAAGATTATTATATAACGCTCGGGGGAGGATAAGCAGATATTTTTGTACCCGATTGGATAACGACCACCGTATATGCTGAAAAACCCGCCATAGGGGCTCATTCAGGCGAATCGAGATCCGGGATCAATTCCAATATTTTACGGCATTTCGTCGTGTTCTCTGATCAATACCCGTTATAGAAATGTTAAGCGTTTTCATTTATTGAAATAAAACTAATTTAAACGGATTTTATCGCTGTTTTTTATTTTAATTTTGGTCCCGACGCGAAGTTTTGAAAACTTTTAGCCTTCGTGGACTCCATCCTGTGACCACGAAGGCTTAGGCGTTTAAATTAGTTTTATTTCAATGTGTAACATTCGCGTAAACATAAGAAATCATTACGTTTTTATTTAATTTCAGATCACCAAATATCGTACTTCATAAAGAGCCAACTGCACAAGACGTACGAGAGTTTCACGAAACGAGCGATGAAAGCGTGCGGACGACCAGAAAACACTATACAAGTAAGATTTTACAAAATAACCACCCATAGCAGAATAGAATTGCACCCGGAATAATATCACTTACCAAGGCGATATAAGTTGACATTCTCTTCAGTGCTGCACTTTTTTGATGCCAAAATGGCATCAAAATTACTGGATGGCTTCATAATTATTGGATGTCGTATTTTTCAAGATAAAATAAATAAATAAATGAACTCTTTTTTTAATTTTATGATAACTTTACCGTATTTATATTTGCAGATGATAATCACACTTTCATGGCTTTTATTTTTTTATGTATTTAAATTAATTTCTCTTTGCGTAATAATAGTAGGGGAGCCCACGAGGCTAAATGGGGATTTACTCGAGCGTCGTAGAGACCTATTGGGATGCAAAGCTTAGATGATATGAAGAAAAAAATGTTATAAGATATATACCTTTACATCGGTGGGGGAAGCGGCTATAGATTTTTAAATATGTAAAAAAAAACTGTTGCATGGACATCCTCGAGCGCGTCAGATATTGATAGCATCAATGCCCTACGTATTTTTAATAATGTACGTATGTTAATCTGATCGTTTGCATGATGCGGGTGGTTGTATTTAAGAGTTGAAAATGAAAAAAAAAAAATTAATCGAGCGCGTCAGATTTTCTAAGGGAGTGTTAAGTGCACCAAAAAAAGCTCTCATTCACTAATCTGATGATTTCGATGGGACGCAAACTCGCGGCCATTTTCATAATGTGCAAAAAAAATTCGCCATTTTGAAATACTCAAGCGCGTCAGATTAAGATATATATGGTTCATCTTTATGTTCTAAACGTACTGTCTCATAATCTGACGATTATCTAGAGGGATTGGCCTGATCTGACAAAAAAAAATTAGAAAAACGGTTCACCTTAAAGGCCATCCCTGCAACAATTCCATTCCTGGGCTCTTAAAATTGTACTTATGACGTTTTTGAGCTCAAAATATAATTTATGTGATATTTTGAGCTCGCTGAGTTCAAAGAAATAATATTTCTATGCATTTGAGCTCTCCCAGCTCGAAAGTCTGATAGAAGTTTCATAGAACACTATTTTTGGAATTTTCAAACCGCAATAACTTTTGAATGGATCAACCGATTTTCACGCGGTTGGCGGCATTCGACGCAGTTTTATCATCCTCATAAGTAATTTTGCAATTTTAATTGATCGAACCACAAATTTCGGAGTAATCCCGAAAAAACACTTTTTCGGGTTTCTTTCGTTCACGATATCTCTCGAACGAATCAACCGCTTTTGACCAGCTTGGTGGCGATCGACGTGGTTTTTCAAGCTCAAAGGCGGATTCGTTTTTGAAGTTGATCGATAAAGCCGGTTAAAAGTTATTCCTAAAAAACCACTTTCAAAAAAAAAAAAATTTTTTTTATTTTTTTAAATCATTGAACTTAATTAATTGAAAAGCTCAGGAAGTAGCATGCAAATAAATAAGTGTATGCTTTTTTAGTAGAATACATGTATTTATAAAAAAATTACTTAAAAAAAAGCTTAATTGCAAACACGTTGTAAACAGTATGCCACGAGTCTTTATGATCAATGATGGCGTCATGGCAACAGACACCAGAGTGGGGACGGAGTGAGAGAGTAATAGATAGAGAAAAAGTGAGAGAGGAATAGAAACGCGGAGAAGGAAATGTAGGCATCACGCAACTGCACGCATTTATTTTATTTCGGCTTGCGGAAATCGTCAGATTATATATTTTTCATTATTCTTGAATTATTTCCTTCAAAATAAAATAAAAATTAGCTACGCTCGAGAATGTCGAGATGACGTTTTTTTTTTACAACTTTGTTGCCCTCCGCTTTTTTTACGTCACTCTCAAATTGTCAGATTAGTGGAATATACACTTTTTAGGATGTAATTAACTCACCCTACCTTAATATGACGCGCTCGAGAATTTCTGATGGTAATTTTTTTTTTACTAATCTGATCCTGTATCCTTCACGGGCGGCCTTATATATGGGCCTCATGTTTTGTGGAGGTACTTAACCGGGTACAAGGTATCCCCCTGTATATTAATCTGTCGCGCTTTAGTAAATCCCGAAATCCCCGCTTGGGCTCCCCTACCATAAGTATATATTCATTATTGTCAAACGACAGAAGTCCAATATGACTGAAATAGTCGGAAAAATGTATATAAATCTTATTGTATTATATTCATTACTCATAAAACTCGTATATGTAATGTCATTATTATGTATTATGTAAAGTTTCAGACACAACCAGTATCACAATGTATAACATCACAAGGTAAAATACGTATTGGAAAACGACGAAAACGATATTTGTCGGCGAATGATTAGCGTAACACTCATTTTACTCACTATTAACAATATTTCGGATTCAATATTTAATATTAAATAATATTTATATATCTCATAACTAATCACACTAATTTCATATCGTTATTACTTATTTAATATCATTATTTCCAGTTTTACATAAGATCATTTAAATTAATTTACATTTTTAATATTATTTCAATTAATATTTTAGATTTGCTATAAATACAAAATTAGTCCGTTACTACATAATACTTTTACGATTCCAGATTTAAGTCACAGTTTTTCGAACGAACTCAAGACTTATTTTCGAAGTAAATATTTTGATATCGATGGTTAATAGGTACATATTTTGTACCAAGTAAATAAAAACTGTGATAAAACGGCAGTGATAGTAACATTTCAAAGTGTTTTCATAATTCCTGGCCAAAAAAATGATTTTCTATAAAAATCAGATATTAAATATAAGAGATTCAAAAATGCCTATTTACACCAGATTCCAGTGAATTTCAACGATCCGATCCACGGCAATAAACAACCCGAGATGGTGGAATACATGGCCCCTGGTATCCTGATTACGTAAGTAATTACCTTATCATTTTCAATCATTGTTAACCCGCGCCCAAAAAAGAGGGGAGTTATTGTTTTGAATCATTTGTCATATTGTCGATATCTAGTAATCCTTGTAGTCACAAAACACATCTGTAAGATTATCAGAAATAAATCGAGACCCAATTATGATTTGTTTGCGAACCGCCTTAAAAATTTGGAAATTTTAGTGGTTATCAATCGTTAATTATGGTATTAGAATACAAGTATAACAATACAAGGTGGTAGGTCCGTCGTATGCGAGAGGCCGTCTGGGTTGATACCACCGTTTGTCTATTTCTGCCGCCAAGCAACAGTGTATCAGCACTGTTGTATTCTATCTGAAGGACATTGAAGCCAGTAAAATTACTTATGAGACTTAACATCTTATGTCTCGGGGTGACGAGCGCAGTTCAGTGCCTTGCAGTTCAAAGTTCTGTGTGGTGTTGCTTCTGTTTATGAGCAGGTGTGGCGCTTACCGCCAGGCGAGCGACTTGCTCGTCTCGTCAAAAAAATGATAGAATAATTGCAAACCATTCGCAGCATAATATTCTTCCTGCCTGGAGTGGTGACGTCCACGCTGATGATCAGCGATCGTTTGGAGGGAGTTTGGGAGAGGAGCGCGGTGGCCGGCGTGAAGGCGCGGGAGATGCTCAACGTACACATTACTCTGCAGTCTGCTGTTATCCTAGTACAGGTGGGCACACATTTTTTTCTATCCTGGCACGGCAAATGTTTTCTACATACTCAATTCTCATAGTTTTTGTAATTTCAAGCAGAGATGGAGTATATGAATAAATGGGCTACCCGATGATATAATTTCCATTTAATTTCCATAATAAATACACGCCTATAATCCTCGAAGGGGTAGGCAGAGGTATATTGTAGTGATAAAGGGGACAGCCTATCGGCATACCGGGCACAGTTCCATACTCCGGGCTATTGATTAGCATTTCGTGATAGACGAAATATAAGTTTTACCCGATCCGAGTATCGCCTCCGAGACTTCAGCACAGCCGTTGTATCGCGTACGCAATATAACTACGCCACCGAGGCAGTAAATCCAGTTATACAGTATACCAATTACTCAGAATACCATTTATAGGTGTGTTTGAGTAAGGGAAGCGGACGTCAATGAAGAAGAGGGAGTGAGAGATTTCTACCTTCGGAATTATTAGGATACATAGATTAATTAAAAGGCATTCATAACAGTCCACTTTCTAAAATCTCTTTCTTTTATAGCATAGGCCGGCAAACAAGTAAGTGGATCACCTGATGGTAAATGATCTCCACCGCCCATGTACGCCTACAATACCAGAAGAATCATGGGCGGGTTGCCAATCTTAAAGGAATTGGATAATTAGGGATTGGGTAGGGTAGGGAATTTGGGCTTCCGAATATCTCACTCACCGTACGACACGCAGCAGCAAGCCGCTACTTTACGTCGGTTTTCTGTAAGACAGTGGTTACGACCCGGTGGAGCCGGCCCATTCATGCTGTAGACAAAACTGTCTACAGCGTGGCTCTTCCACTCAAAACTTTGTAATATAATTTAACTTATATATTCAAAGTGTTTATTATGTGTTTCAGACAATAGAAATGATGGTGCTAGCGTTCGCCGGCTATGGTATACCGATGCGAGGGTCTAACATAGCGTGCGGATGTCTGCTGTTCCTACAAGGGTTGTCGGGGATGTGTTATGGATTCTTCCTCTCCGTGTACTGCTCGAGTCACACCATGGCATTCTTCGTCGCTACGGGCAGCTTCTATCCTATGATATTGTTGTGTGGTAAGGATTTAATTCCAGCATTTTCAAACCCTAAACACTCCAGTCTAGATGGTAGGTCGCTGGTATGCGAAACAATGTCTAGGTTTAACTATTTCTGCTGCCAAATAGCAGTGTATAAGCACTGTTGTGTTTCGGTTTGAAGGACATTGAACCCAATGAAATTGTGAGTTATTATGAGACTGCACTGCGCTTACCATTAGTTGCAGTGCTCGGATAAAAAGAAAAGACTACTTACCCGAATTTGGAATTTGTGATTGATATAGCGATGGGTTACCTATGACACCATGAGACATGAATAAGTAGTACTACTAGTACTGGTAGTACTACTAGTACTGGTGGTTCTACTAGTATTGGTAGTACTAGCAGTACTGATAGCACTACCGACACTAATAGTACTAGTAGTACTTTGTGTGTACTTGTTACACATCTGCATAACCCTTCGGGCACTTAATCTGGACATATGTAAGCATGTAAAAATAATTCTGTGACTTTCGACTTGACAGGTATCCTGTGGCCACTCGAAGGCATGTCAATGGGCCTCCGGTACGTGGCACTGACGCTGCCGTTCACAATCCCCTCCAAATCTCTGCGAGAGTTGCTCGAGAAGGGCACATCAATCACAGATCCTGCTGTGTACAACGGATTCTTAGTAACGATAGCATGGATTGCCTTTACGCTAGCTTTAATTTTATTAAGACTTAAATTGAAAAAGACGTAATGTTTTGGATTAGTCTTTCTTATTGTATTTGTTAAGTCATTAATACGCTGGTAAAATGGCGTATTTGAAATACGCTGTAATTAAATGAATTGTGAAAAAACTTTTATATACATTCCCAGAAGAAATACTGAATCTCAAGTATACTTATATCCTCAAAATATAATTTAATTTAATTATTTTTATACGACTTGGATTTTAGTAATTAAGGTTAATGTAAGTATGGCGATAGGCTCGCACCTTATCACATAATGGGACGGAAATAAGTTGGGTGAGATGTGTGAGTACAGGTTTATATTTCTGCCTACCCCTTTGGGAATTAAAGGCGTGAGTGCGTATGTATATATTAAGATTAAAATAATGATTATTCAATTACCGTAGTAAAGGAAACTAGACTAATGATTTTTTTACGGCAGTGGTCAGCAAACGACCAGACATACACCAGAAGAATTACGTACACGGTTCCGACCTTAAAGGAGGGAAAAAAATATGTGCATATTGTTTAAAATACAAAAATCCGTCTTATTTAGAATTAGCAAATTTTATGTTTATTTATTTAAAATAGATTTTAAATACTATAATATCTGCTCTATAGCTGCTCTTATAGTCTAATATTATCATCTCCAAATATATTCCGATATACATCACGGACCCAAATAGACATTAAAAATTTAATGCCTAATTTATATTTATAAAATATCGGATATTAAAGCGTGAGCTCGACATCTTTGGTGGTTCTAGTTAAAGAATTGATGACTCTAGGTGGTAGAGTCGTTGCCGGACTCGGCTGTGGAGGTACCACCATCTTACCTAACCACCTTACCACCTAGAGAGTTCTAGAATATCCTATTAATACGGTAATATTGTAATATTTAGACAAGAGCTAAAGCTCATTCGGGTAACTGTAAATAGCTTTATTTTTATTGTTAATGTTTATGCATATTGTAAGACCTTATTTTATTGCTTATTGCCATGATTGGCAATGTTTTTTGTTTACTTACTAGCACTGACAGTATATTACTGCCAGAGCATTTGCCCATAAATAATAACCGCATTTTTTGAGGTGCTATTATCCAGTTCTCATGTGAATTTGATTTTAAATCATGGAATAATATGAATATTTTCATAAGAATAACAATAATCATCAAATTATTAATATTGTTATTACCTACAGGATATTATTATTTTTATTTTATAACTAATATTATTAATGATTTAATAGTTCATAATTAAATCATTATTAGTATTATAAACTGTAGGTACCTAATTCATTATGGTTTAGGTATTTCAATTTAAGTATATTATAGGATATAATCTTACTATAAAACTATTAGAATCACATGAATAGGTAAATAATGTTACTCTGTAATAAAAATAATTATATAATTAATATTATTCCGGTAATAACAATAATTATACAATTTTATTATGACAACTGACACTGCAGACTACTAGACACACAATATGTGTTAAGTGCTTTTTAGCATATTTGGGTAAGCTCATTGGGTTTTATAGACAGATGTGACGTCACAAGATGTATGATGAGTAATGATGACATGATTAGACCAGTGTTAATTACTAGGTCCTATATTTCGTCACATCCACGGCAAACTTTCGAATTTACAAAGTATCCATTTTACAAGGGAGCGTTTTGATTGCATAGAATAATTTAAAATATTTATTTTTGTTATAGAGTTGTCAGTACTGTGTTTGGTTTTCAAAATGTTACCTTTTTATAATACAATCAACAGATATTCTATATTTTGCAGTATACAGTTTTTCAATACAAATACAATTTTTACTAAAATGACAAGATTCGTAAGTTTGCCGTTGATGTGACGTATTGTAAATGTGGACCATTGTCTATACGAGGGTTTTTTATACTAGTCTGTCCACAGAACCTATTCCAGAAATGTAAACAAATACTTACCCACTTTAACATAGCAATTCAAAATAAAATGGTGCTGAGATGGTGTTATTTATGGGCTACTTACTACTTATTTTTATATTAATCTTATTTGTACCAGAATTGTTTGGTCTTGACTATTTGTTATTTTGCCGATTATTTAAGTATCGTGATACGAATGTGATTTGGGTATTTATGAATAAAGTTCTTTTTTATATAAAACAGTATTTTATTTGGAATGGAAATCTAAATCGTCGCGAGATACCACGCGAGCATAGATGGATTAATCAAATTTACAGATGTTTTTGCAGACTTTTGTTATAGCCTGGTAGTTTCTTTTTTATTTGATTTACCACCTAGTGAATTCGCGGAAAATTCACTCTATCAGTATCTGGAATAATAAGACGTCACTTCTAAAGGTCTTGTAACACATAGTGCATGCAGTGACTTCAATGTTTGGATTCCTTCAATCTGATTTGAATGGCTTCAAACACCTAATTTTGAATGTATCTATGAAATTCTTACTGCAGTCGGTTTTGGGTAGGTAACACATTGATTTATATATTTAAAATAAACTAGTCAACAACGCTATTATCATAGCTCGCTAGTGTAGACGCGGCTTTAGCCAACTAGTAGTTTGGCTTGGCTTGGCCGCACATGCTTTAACTTTAGCCACTTCTAGTACTAGTGGCTTGACTTGCCCGTCGTTTTAAGTACAGTAAATAAAAGTCAAAATTCAGATATAAAAATTTATATTATAGGAAATATTTTGGATTCAACAACAACTCGTCTCAACCCATCGACGTCGCGCGCTCCCGCCCGTCACCCGCCTCATGGCACATACACTGGACTCAAAGAGTTTCGCACAAGCTAACAATACTATAAATCAGCCTTACTGAACCGGACTCGTCACTTCAAACCATCGTTACAATCAAGTTTACAGTACGCTATTAGTCTAGACATATCTATGCGAGCCTCTTTAAACGAGCAGTTCAAACTGACGGTTACGACTGATCAGTATTTTGATTACACGTGGCACTTCTATTCCATACACGTGTCCTTCAGTTAACGAGCTAATGAATCCGTCAGTTTAAACTGATCGCGTAATTCTTACATTCAAAATTAACATTGGCTGGAATGATTCACATTACGTACAAAGTATAATGACGAGCGGTCCGTAGTTCGCGGCGACAGAACGGCGCGGGAGGCGACACGACGTCGACGCCGACATAACATTGTTTACTGTCGACGACGACAACGCGACGCTAGAGGGGTAACGCGAAGGCGACGCCGACATAACATTGTTTACTGTCGACGGCGACAACGCGGCACAGGAGTCGACGCGACGTCGACGCCGACATAACATTGTTTACTGTCGACGGCGACAACGCGGCACAGGAGTCGACGCGACGTCGACGCCGACATTGTTTCGTTGTCAACAACCGCCCGAGGTATCCAGCTCAAACGCACATACTCGAATAACGTCCATACGCATACTGACTTGTCCGCATACCGTGTCCACAACACACCGCTTATTGCGACATATCACATTTAACAAGCAACACTTCTTCTTCTTCATTTCTTCCGTTGATCCCTCGATGCAGAAAAGAACAAAAAAAAACCACTTGATTTCCTCCGTCTGCACTTTCACTTTTTTGCCTAACTATATACTAGACTTAAATTATATATTCTCACTCTTTCACGCATACCGGTCACGCTCGCACGCTGTCTTTGCGTTTATACTACAGAGCTCTCGATATTTATACATGATATCATCGAGGGGACACTCAATTCCTGTCACTAACGTTGCTTCAGAAGCATATTATATAACTTCGTGTTCCACTCTCAGAGCGGACGTGAGATTTGTCATTTTGAACTGCTTTGATTGGATTGACTTGAGATTTTACTTTTTTTTGAGCTCATAAAGCAAAATTACGTCCAAGGCATCACTTCAGTACAGTTGGGCGTTTAAATCACTCCGCTTGAGAATTGAGTACGAAAGCAGCAAGGCAATGCAATAACTATAATATATATTTTTTATCACAACTTTACAATTTAGCCCGTGGATACACACAGCGGTGACCGCGACGGGGGAACTAGAGCGATGTGAGGAATTGAGCCGGCCCCTTTACATACATAAACACAAAAGTAAAACTTAACTCGAAACCTATACAAAAATCGATCTTAACATCATAAAACGAAATGTTAAGGAGATTAATCACTAAGAAAGATATGGAAGTGCCTGATTGCCGCCGAACAAGTTTTAAAATTAAAGCACACGTGGTCTAGTCGTAGAGAACCCAAGTTTTCGGATTCGTAGTGCAATATCGACGCACAATGCAAGTCACGTATACGCACTACAACAATTCATGTACTATACAACGATCCAAATAAGAATAGATACTGACATTGTGACATCTTGGCTTTGATAATTGTTATTCAAACCAATTAAAACATCAACAGCCCATCTTAATGGTTTCGTATGTTTACGCGAATATTACACATTGAAATAAAACTAATTTAAACGGATTTTATCGGGGTTTTTAATTAATTTCGATCGCGACGTTTCGAAAGCTTCTCAGTGTTCGTGGTCACGGGGTGGACTGTTCACTGAAAAACTTCCGAAACGTCGGGATCACAAAAACCGCGATAAAATCCGTTTAAATTAGCCTACCTTAGTACAAAACGTAGACTAACATTAGTCTTGATTTATAACTATTTACTATGTATGGCAACTCCTAGTAACCAGATGGTATAAGCACTTTAGTCCAAAAATTTAAATAACGCCGTCATAGATTTTGTAAATACGGTCAAATAACGCAGATACAAACTTTAAGGTATTATTTGCTAATTTTATAAAACTTATATGTCAAGTGACAGTTGACAGGTCGATTTAGTTTTTTTTTTTATTATTTGGATCGCAAAGTACAGCGATCTGTGGTCGATACATTGTAATCGATATTGCAAAACGATTACCCCATATCTGTGGAGCATACACTCCTTATTTTATATTGTATCATACATTTCAGTTTTCAGAATGGACACTAACTGTCGCGTTAAATTACATCTAGCGGCTTCAAAATGCATTACAAAACAATAATTCATTTCAAACATTAGCTATCATAGTTACGAACATAATTTAACACATTTGTTTTTTTATTCATCAAGCATCACAATTAAAGTACAAATATATAACTCTGTACAGTTGTGGGTCGGTCACACTTGTTCGCTTCTTTCGATAAATGTAGCGAACTTACATATTCGCTAAGAATCGACGCTAGCGAAAGTGTTCATAACCCTATGTATTGTGACATAATATTACTATATTTATATTTGTTCAGGCCTTCATTAGATCGCTATATATTTACATTTACGAACATCGTTTGTTTTTTTTGTTTGTTTATTTTAGTAGCTTTCACAGAACGTAGTGTACAATTCGAAAACGAACTAAGATCACAATTGTTTTATAATATTATCCGTAAGTATTATATGCCCATTATATCCCGGGATGACAGAGTCCTGGTGAGATACGAGGCAAGAAATTGTTATTAGCAATTTGACGTAGTTACGCAAAAAGGAACCAACCCACAGCGAGATCAAATGGAGATACTGATTTTGTTTTGTTAAATTCATTAATTTAATTTGATTTTAATACCGTATTTTTTTGCAAAATCGCACATGGATATCATGCCTGATTTCCCAAAAACCTACGAAAAAAAAACTATAGAGTTTAGCAAAACAAAATCAGTAGGTACCTCATTTTGAATTGGCTCCTTTTTGCGTAAGTAGGTCCAATTAGACGTGTCTTATGGGTAGATATGCCAAAAACTTAAAAGCAGTGGAACATTACCACCCTGTTACGGAGAAGATCTAACTCTCATTAAATAGTTATACCAAAAGGATTTTTACATCAATTGAAACTTGGATCGTTTTCGCATATCTACTCAGTGAGAGTTGGAACTTTTCGCAATAGGGCATAATATCATGTTTGTTCTACTCAAAAAAAATCAATTAATTTATTGCATAAAATCTCACAATGATATTGTTTAACCGTTTTAATGATTTATCAGTCGCAAGAAATGGCAGCATAAGAACCTTTACGGTGGACAAAAAAATTGACAACTTGTTCGATTTTTAAAACGACTTTAAGAACAAAAACCAATTACTGCATAAATAATCAATTTTTTTTTTAATTATCACTAATTTTCAATGTGATATATGTCATCCAGAATGCCCATCAGAACTCGCCAAGTTTCCGCAAACGCCATCGTTCCCCGACACAATCGTTCAAATTCATAGAAAATATAAAACAATCACAAAGACTTAATAAAAAAAGTACACAATAATAATAAATAAAGAATTATCAACAAAAAAACCGTAAGACAGTAAGGCACGGGCCCACAAATCAAACAGGCGTTAGGCGTTCCGTTATAATTACGTACATGGTGCTTTTTTACAAGTCGATACACGCTGTGTATACACCCCTTTATGATAGAAAACAAAATAGCATGTATTTTTAATTGTTTTGACAGATAATAATAAAAAAAAACAATTCAGTGATTGAGATTTACGAATTAAATTCATAAAAATTTATGTTTATGCATCGGCACGAGTTGTGAGCACAGATAAACAGTATCGGAGGCAATCGAGTCCAATAGACGACAAGCATAGAGGACCCATGAGCGTCAAGCGTAAGCGACCTGCGCTACTTAATTCCAATAAACAGTCCTATAAATGAGCTACTGTTATGTTTGTGATCACGATCGGTGCCGATACTTAAACTGAGTTAAATTTCACTTGAAGCCTAGATAAGACATCCAATACCATGAAAATTCATACAGATAACTACTTGCACTTTACACTGACGAAAAAAGATTAATAATGCGCTAGTATTTTAAAAAATCACAGCGCGTATCGACTTGTAGTATAGTGGTGGAATTATTTATACATCATATTATATCCTTATTTAGTATATATATATTTAGCATTCATAATTCTTATTCATATAGAATACTCGTACATTTGAATGGACTTGTTCCTGATTTATTTATTTCACGATATAAAATCGAGTTTTAATACCAAATCATCTTCTGTGGTGGTGCGTTAGTCGTGTATGTTTGGACAGGTGATTTTAAAAATAAATATTTTACGTTTAATTGTCTCACAAAATGTTAATAAAGGAAATACTATTTTTTGAAGTTTTAATGCATTTTTTACATACGTTGAATTAC
This sequence comes from Amorpha juglandis, assembly GCA_949126905.1. NCBI lineage: Eukaryota > Metazoa > Arthropoda > Insecta > Lepidoptera > Sphingidae > Amorpha > Amorpha juglandis. The sequence continues at coordinate 14,583,103 of OX421373.1, read as the reverse complement.
TGCTATATTGAAGTGATTTTTAGACTTTAACAGATTGTATATTGTTATGGAAATATACTAGAAATCTTCATAAACTGAAGATTTATATTAGTAAGTAAGGCCACGCTGTAGACAGTTTTTTCTACAGTATGAAGTTCTACAGGGCCGGCTAGTTCAATGTAATATCACTATTTTATAAAAACAAACCAATGTGAAGTAGCAGCCTTGCTATTGAATTTCTACGGTGAGATTTCCGGAGGCCCAATCCTGGCTCTACCTTACCAAACCCTAGTCGTTACTTTAGAAGTCAACAATGACTCATATTTCTTCTAATATTTTATATGTTCATAGGCGGTAGAGATAATTTTCAATCAGGTGACACACTGACTTTTTGGCCAACCTCCTCATTATGAATACACATACGCTCACGCCTGTATCCCCGAAGGGATACGCAGATGGCCAACAAGTCAGCACTGGCCGTTTCGCCAAACTATTTCCGTCCCATGTTCAGCGAGATCACCATAACAGGCACAAATACCAATCCATCATGCGTGATTTTTCGTATGGAAAACTCAAACACAAATTGTAATTTCCCAACCTGGTACTTAACCCATCAATTCACGGTTTTTCAGTCCACATAGGCTGCCACTAGACCAATGAAACGATAAACTGGCAATTAATATTATTGTCAAAAACGTGTTCTCGAGTACACGATAATCTCCAAGTCCAAACCACACGTCAAACGCACCCCAATACTCATTACATCGACACCATTTCTTTAACACCTAACTAATCTCATAACAAGGTCAAGCGTCACCTTACATCGTAGTTTTTTTTTCACAATAAATACTTAATTATTCGCTTAGAACCTTAAGTATGAAAAAGCGTATAAATTATATCCGACGTTTGTAATAACGGATTTAGTTTTTATCTACCTACAAGTGGGATATTGTATGGGAGATTGTGTTTCACTGGTGTACAATATTTAAATATATTGTTTGTGCTTTTAATCGTTTTTACGTACTTAAAGTTTGACTAGACTGAAGTTTTAAACGGTATATTATCGTGTGTATTAAAAAAGCAATAGCGAATTTTATCGGTGTACTGTACGCCATTTTGTACGTTATTGGCGGGAATTTACTAGAGATTATCTTCAGCAAATTGTGTATTGCCCCCATACAATATGACACTATTGTTTTAACAATGCGACCATGGTAGCTGTCAGTGAAACAAACTGTGACCAATATTGTCAGTGACACCCTCAAATTACTAGAAATGGTCCAAAATGAGATACCACTCAAATAACAAACTTGATATGGTATAAAATATAAGCAAGATCTTTTAGATGGTTTTATAAATACACTTATTAGCATCAATATCTCCCTCACACAAGAACTCCGCAATGGCCATTGCGGACATTGACGTCACATCACTAGCTTTACATGCTTTCTCAGTCATTTCGTAAAATACCCCACAAACACTACTTAAATAACTTGTAACTTAATTTTTAACAATAGATATTGAAGTGATGTAACTTATTGATTGAAAAACTAAAAAAAAATGGGACATTTACCCTATACATGAAAAATCGAAGATTATTTACACTGCCTACAAAATTTTATTGATAAATACAATACACTCAAAGTATGCAAAGGGTGCCATTTATATCATAATGCGAATACTACAAGAAACATAGAATATGTTGTGTTCAGAACTAACAGCTACCATGGACGTAACTTGACAATGTAACCGCCGACCGCCACACCAAATCATTGCAAGCGACTCGAAATGCTTAAAGCACTGTTTTATTGAAATATGTAGTAGATATACACCGTGATTCTTAATTGGTTCGTGTCTCGATATGTACGTGTATGTTTACAGTAAATTCACAGGATTAAATAAAAAAAAATATGAATAATTAAACAAAATTGGATACTTATTAAAATATCTGGTTCCAATACAATTTTATGTTATACCTGCATAGCTGTTTAAAGATTTTGCCAGTGTCGAGTTAAAAAGACACAGTGACGATTTTAAATATTTTTTAATCCGTGCAAATATATTTACGACATACAATAATAACGCAATGTCATCACTTGATTTCTACGTATGGTAGCAGCACCGTACGATGTCACTTACAATTTCCAATAATGTTATAACACAGTTTAGTTTCGATACATTAGACCTCCAGCAGTAAATCACTATTGCGACCCTCGCAATAAAGTACAGTAAACTTGGATAATTGGATATGTTTTAATATTGTTGAAAAAAGAATACACACCCAGAAACGAACCAAATAAAAATCACAGTGTATATTATGTATACTAAACAAACGGGCGGAACATCAATATAGCTATTTTTTATCATTTTTTTTATCGATTATCATTTATAGCAGTGATAAAATCGTCCGATATCAGACATTGACCCGAATGAAACTCGCTATCGAGATGAAGATTCCTTTACAATACGCTATCAGGATAATCGTCCACTTACACCAAAATCGATATCGACAAATCTACAAAAATGAAATGAACAAACGAATGAATAATATACATCACGGTGAAGCGCCGCCATTTAACGAGTATAAAAATCTTCATCTCGGTAATATCGATAACGTTTTACACAAAATGTCGGTGGATACCAATTTTTATTTTACCTAACGCAATCCCCTTTGAAAGCTTTAAAATACAGCGAAGCAGCGGAACGGGGAAGGCGATTCGTGTTGAGATTATTCCGAGGCGTAGCGACACGCATCGCGCCTGACGTCGACACTAGCCGAGACGTTTCATCGACATCGATAAACCAAACCGACAATCGCTTAGTTGACCGAGTCCCATACACACAGGATTTATGCCCATTTTCACCGATCTTTGCTTAACTTTAAATAACCTCTTACACTCAGCACACATCACCATAGGACATCGACCTATTTTTACGTTGCATCGTCGCACCACTTTGAAGCGGTCGTTAAGCATCAAATAAAGTTAAGCATAAATCAGTGATAACGTGCATTAGTCACGATAACTATCGGCTATATCGACAAGTGGATACAAAAAGTCTCGACTATTTATCCCGCTAGAGATGTGACAGTGTCGATATTTACCGGACGGCTTGTACGGTGCGAGCGGTGGTGGGCGGGCCGGCGTTACAGACGGCTAGGCGGCGGGCGGCGGGCGGCAGGCGCAGGCGGAGACGCGCGCTAGAACTTGTCTTGGAATATGAACAGGTTGTTGGTGGCGGCCACCGCGATGATACTCTCGTGCGGATGCCACGCCGTGTGCAAGATCTTCTTGTTGAAGTCAAGGCAATCGACACTTATTTCGTCCTGTCGATATAAAATACGTAGAATTTATAACGCGCATGTTACAGTCATGAGCCGTGAGCACAAATGGACACAATGAGGGCAGGTGAAAATCAAATAGTCGACTAGTATCGATTGACGAGCCAATCACATAAAGGCGTCGGCGCCCCATACTCCTTCATTCTCACAACTGCGCTAGTAGAATTTGCACTTACGATTCTTGGCATGCCCCGTGCCTATGCCCGTATATGGATGGTTGCATTATAATTATGCAAGCTTGTTTAATGTAAAATGTTTTTTATTATAAGCAATCCGAGACCTTTATTCCCTATGACCGTATAATCATAACGCGGACGTTAACTTCGTGTAATTAGTATTAAATGGGTGTTAATTAAGCCAATGTCAAATGTTCATAACAAGCACGTAACGCACCTCATCGCGTTTATTCGCGGTTGCGGTATGAGTTTATATGGCCATACGGAATAACTTTCCCTGATGTGTTGCTACAGCATTAACATGTCCTTTTTCTATCAAGGTAGTCCCATGGTAGGTAATGGCTTGTCTGTGCCCCTGACATTTTTAATATCTATGGGCGACGGTAGCCACTTACGATCAGGTGGGCTGTTAAGCTCGTCCGTCTTTATAGGCTAATAGGAAATAGTTTAAAAAACTAAAAACATGCTTTTGGAGAAAATCCAACTAAAAAATAGAAAATAAATTTTAATAAATTAGAAGAAAAAAATGTATTTTATTGTAAAACAGTGTTTCATACGACATTTTGAAGGAGGAAAAAATCATGTTCAAAATTTTCGTTACATACTAAGGTACTGACATACGAATGAAATTAATGAAAGCGTGTTAAAAAAAGTTCCGAGGGTACATGTTGTCGGTTGTGTGTACCTTCTTCCTCTTGGCGGTGGCGGCGACCTTGCGCGCGCGCAGCGGCTGTCTCGGTCGCTGCGCGGCGTCGCGCGACGCCTCCAGCGTGAGCTCGCCGCGACGACCGCATCCGCCGCGCTCGAACACCCTGCACACCACAATATACTTCATCAAACACAAGAGACAATTTCTACCGATTCAAACAAGCATAGCATAAACATTTCTTTTTATAGCATGGATCGGCAGACGACCATGTGGGTCACCTTATGATAAGTAATCTTCACCGCCAATACTAGATGAAACATAGGCGCGTCGCCGACCTTAAAGGGTAGGAATGATCAAGGGATTGGGAACAGGAAGGGAATTTGGGCCTCCAGGTATCTCTCACCGTACGAAACGCCACTAAAAGATGTAGGGGAAGAAGAAGTGTCGATATACCGACCCAGCAGACTCTCAGAAAGAAACAAAAGCTACTTGCTACTAACTCCAGTTTACTTTTGAAACAAATCCAGGATGTCACTGTTTTACCATCAATTAAGAACTCTTTCTCGAGAATCATTTAACAACCCCCACTGACTCCCTCTAATGACAGGAAAAAATAATACCAGATATTTTTAATACCACTGCAAACTCTGACCCCTATACTGACCTAAAGAATCCATTGTAAGAACCAGTCATGAGCCTCTGGTCATCGCCGCTCCAACAGCACTCAAACTTGTCGAAGATACAGTCGTTTTCATACAATGAACACAACTTGGATCTGAGGTACTCGTGCACCGGATACGTTTCCACCGGCTTCGTTTCCATACGCAAGTCCCATACTTTTAAACCGAGGTAATCCCGCGACATCATGTATCTGGAAAGTGATAAGGGACTATTGAAATAATGAGTAACATTAGTGATTAAATTATATTTAATGATTTCCGAATGTTACTCATTGACATAAAACTAATTTCAACGGATTTTATCGCGGTTTTTTATTTAAATTTTGGTCCCGACGTTTCGACCCCGAGTCCACCTCGTGACCACGATGGCTGAAAAGCTTTCGAAACGTTCGAAATTAAAATAAAAACCGCGTTTAAATGAGTTTTATTTTAATAAATTTTATTTAGTATAACCAACATCACGGATTTTGGTAGTACCTGCGCGCGTCAGAATCATTTTTTTTATTTATATCCCAATAAAGAACATTCATGGTCTAATTGTGTTCTTCATTATATCTGAATTAGTTCAGCCGTCGATTGGTTAAGTCATTCAAATTCACAAATACCCAAACATCTAAACATTTGTTTACTTCTGCCGCCAAGCAACAGTATGTAACCACTGTTGTGTTTCGGTTTGAAGGACATTGAAGCCACTGAAATTACTGGGCATTATAAGACTTAACATCTTATGTCCCGGGGTGACGAGCGCAGTTCAGTGCCATGTGGTTCATTGTAATACGAAGTTCTGTGTGGTGTTGCTTCTGTTAATGGGCAGGCGTGGCGCTTACTATCAGGCGAGCGTCTTGCTCGTCTCGTCATCAGTCAAATAAAAAATCTAATCTTATCCAAGACATGTTTGAACATGCTGTTGACACGTCGTGGACGTCTCGCTACATTGCGGCGTGGTTTGCGACGATGAGTTATAAAAGAAGCTAATGTTGTATGGATGAATATAATAGTGAGGGGTTGTCATTGACCTGCCCGAGTTGCTGAGCTTGACGTCGCTGATGGAGGAGATGATCTCCGAGAAGAAGGAGCGCGCGTGCGGATCTTCCGGTTCCTCGAACAGCTTGGCGTGTCGGTCGCACAGCGCCGCCGCGCGCATGTCGCACAGCCGGATCGTGCCTGGCACAACAAACACAACGTTCTACAAGGTGATAGGTCTGTCGTATGCGAGAGGCCGTCTGGGCTGGTACCACCGCGACATCTATTTCTGCCGCCGAGCAACTGTGTGTAAGCACTGTTGTGTTTCGGTTTGGAGGACATTGAAGACAGTGAAATTACTGGCCATTATGGGACCTAACAACTTATGTCTCGGTGTGACGAGCACAGTTCAGTGCCATGCAGTGCTCTGTAATTCAAAGTTCTGTGTGGTGTTGCTTCTGTTTATGGGCAGGCGTGGCGCTTATCATCAGGCGAGCAACTTGCTCGTCTCATCATTCAACGAAATAAAAATAAAAAAATGAAATCTGATGGCATTCACTTGGATAAAGCAACGTGAAAATTAACTCTCCAAAGGAGTTGACATTAGACAGGCGGCCGGTCGTAAAAACTACAAGCCAAATCTTTCTGTAATATGTATTGTTACGCCGACCCCACTGAGAGTTGGAAAAGGGCAGGCGGAAAAAAGATAAAACGAGATTAAACATTTAAATCAACTATAGGTTTATATGATTATTTATACGTAATAACTGAAACAATATAAATAAAAAATTTATCTTATACATACCCTTACTACTAGAATATACGAAGAGATTGCATTCAGTCGGATGGAACTCAGCTGCGGTTATTACCTGAAATAATTAATTAATTCCTTTAAGTAATCTTAAGCAAATATAATAATTCTATATTCGATGATACACTATTATGACTATATCTGTAGATTAAGTCTCTAGTATTTTAATGCCTATTTAACAGATCCTATATTGTGTACGAAAAAAAATAAAAAGAAATATTTCGTTACTATAAGTACATTATTAGAAATGAGATGAAGGTGTCCTTATTGTATTTAAAACATAAAAATATACTGAGGATAAAGTTAGACAATTATGAACTTAATATTGACAAGGCAAGGTTTTTTTTTACATTAGAAAACATTTTATCATGCTAAGTAATCAAGCAGTCTTCACTATATATCTTTTGGTACCGAACGAGGGGGAGAAGGGGGATGTCACCACATGTCCATCCTTTAAGTTCAACATTTCCATCATGCCAAATCACCAAAAAAAGACGTTCAAATCACAAAAATCTAGTAGTGTTGTTGTTGTGATATATAACAACAAACCCACGTAGTGTAGCGGCTAGTAGTAGTTGTGGCTTGCTGCTGCGTTTCATATGGTGAGTGAGATATCCTGAAGGACAAATCCCCCTCACCTTCCCAATCCCTTTCTTTTTGTGTCGACAACGCGCCTATTATTCTTCTGATATTATAGGCATGCATGGCCAGCGGAGATCACTTACCATCAGGTGACTCCACTTTCCTGGTCTATACTAGGTATAAAAAATCTTTCTTTCTTGGGTGACTACGGTTGGGCTACTCTCTGCATTGTTTGATCTTGATACCCTCGCCGGCCTTCTATCCCCTTACCTCCGTGAGCTCCTCCATATTGGCGGGTTTGATGTCGACGATGTTGAAGCTCTGGTCGGTGATCTCCAGATGCCACAGGTTGATGCGCAAGTCGTCCGCGGACAGGTACGTCTCCTGATCGGAGTTCAGCGATATTGAGTTTATGTGGTACGTGTGCGCGTTTGCGAATATCCGCCTGTGGATGATTACATATACATTTTTATTAGGGATTGTTTCACAATAATCGTGTAAGGTGTAACCACTAATTAACATAAGAGGCAGCTAGGTTTGAAAGTACGTAGTAGATATTACTTTGCCGATATTTATTTTGTAAGTAGCATTTATTCAGAAGTTGTTAATGAAGCCTTAATGCAGCCTTGGTCGTAACATAAGGTCTGTATTATACTGCCTCACTGCTGGTCACGGGACCTCTATAATAATGAGAGGCACCAAATCCATCACCCTGACCTAATAACGGTTTCTCGACTTCACATGGCCTAGCATTTTCTTTTTATCCTGGCACTGTAAAGTGAATACACTGGACTTGATAAGCCCAATATAATAAAAATCGTTAAAACATGGCGTCGCTTAACGGCCGGCAGAATTATGCCGGCCTGAAATTACTGAATATAAAACTGACTGACCCTGAAACGCGCTTCGCTTGAACGAACCACTATGATGGAATTATCACCATGAGTACGGTGGTCGCTATCCAGTCGGATACAAAATATGATAAAGTGCCTAACTGTAGCAGCAATTCTGCAAGAATTTACAATAAAACAAACAATATACTACTCTACTAAGCGTCGAGTATTGGCAGCGTTAGTTCCAGTATTATGTGACGCCACCCGAAAAGCAAATTAATTCCAATAGACCCAATTAAAAACTAAGCCAATGCCAAACACGACGCACGCGAGAATGTCAAGTGCTATAATATAAATGATAATAAAAATATAATAAATGAAATCAGCGGAGTACTTTATCAAAAGTAAATAAACACAAATTGAAAACACTCGAGTCACCAATAAATAACTCGCCATATTGATAACATAATTTTAATATTTCGTACGTGTAGATAAGTCACCGCGTCATACACACAAGTGAAGTGGTGACGCGAAAAATAACGATGTACAATGACACAAGATTATTTTTCAATATAAACCTTTACAGTCGGTGTAAACAAACCTAATCTGATATGATTTATCTTGGGCTTTGCGTTTTAAAAACTGTACAGTTCAGGATAAAGTAATTGTTGATGGACTGTGAAAGTGCATGGTAACAAAATCTACGCAATATTATAGAAGTATGCGACCCTTTTTTATATGGGGTAATTTCTGGAATTACTGATACGATTATGATTTTTTCACCAATACAAAATTAATCTTTCCTTACTACTATAGGATATTGTCCATGTTTTCAGTAACAAAGTATTTCACGCGGGCGGAGCTGCGAGCAATCGTTAGTCCTAAATTCTGTTATAACTGTTCTCTTTTGTGTTACATAAATTTTCTGATTAAATGAAAATATAGGCATTTAGACACAACATTTTATGTCTCGGGGTGACGAGCGCGGCCCAATGCCATGCTACTTCATAATTCAAATTCTGATTATTGGTGCCTTTGTTTTGGTCGTTCCCAATAAAGGATCTTAGTTTGATTTTCCGAATAGATAGCATAAATGAACCAATCAGAATTCAGTTTGAAGGTCACACGTACAAATAACTACGTTTGATTGGTTGATTTCCGTGATCTATACGGATAATCAATCTAAGATCGTTTATTGGGATCGTTTATTGGCATAAATTTATAGGCAGGCTGAGCAACCTGCTCGTCACGTTATAATGCTTATATTATATTGTTTACCTGCGCTTTTAGGCTCACTTGCACAACAACCCAAAATCTTTTTTAACCTGTTTATGAAACGTCAAATCGTATGAAAACTTGACATAAGCAAACATGTTTAGTGGTTAAACGAAATTTAGGATCATCGTGCAAGTTAGTAAAATTTGCACATAATTATCATTTATTAACATTGCGACGTTTTCCCATTGCCAGCTACATTCACCTCCGTCTGAAATTTTCCATTGTTATGATGAAAATTCTGATGGTTCAGTTTATATTTCTATATATTATAGTAAGTATAATATTTATTGGTGGTTTTAATGTAAAAAATCAATAGATCTACATTTTCTCTGTTCTCAGACCAGTGGGCATTTGCGAAGCATCAATAAACTTTTTCTATGTCATATATTTGGTTGTATTATTTAGTCGGTGAGTTGATTTGAGTATAAATTATGTAAATAAGCATAGTACCCCATCGTGACAATTTCAATGCGTTGATGCTGCTCGTCCTACGCGGCGTTGTGACGTAAGACAGCGTGTTTCACTTACATGACAATCAGTTTATATTTACAGCATCGCATCATGACAGAACATTCCAGTTTCAAGTTCGGTGGGCGTAATTGTGCATATACGAAAGCGCTGTTAATTTTTAAAACCACATTTTTATGCACTGCATGTGGTGGTATGTTTCAGATTGCATGCATATTCATAAAATGAATTATACATGCGTCGCATCTTACTACAAGTGTGTAAGGATGGGGTTTTATTATGACTGAATGACTAAATGAGTAGGTCGCTCGCCTGATGGTAAGCATCACACCTGTCTATAAACAAAAGCACCACCAACAAAACTTGGAATTAGCAAGGACAGCATGGCATTGGAAGGCGTTGGTCACCCTGACGCCTGACTTATTACGTCTTACAACGCCCAGTAATTCCACTGGCTTCAATGACCTTCAAACCGAAACACAACAGTGCTTACCTACTGTTGCTTGGCGGTGAAAACACACGGTGCTCTCGCAGACGAAGGACCTAAGTACCTAGAAACACGTAGTGGTGTACTATATTTACCTGGGCGAGGCCTCGACCATGAGTTCAGCGGCGCGGACGGTGGGCACGCGCAGCGAGGTGACGCGCGCCGGGTCCCGCGGCCGACCGCCCTCCTCGCGTGTGTTGTACCCCGTCACACGCTTGTCGCGCTCCGACACCTGACGACAACATGACGCGTGACGCATGACGAGTGACGACAACCTTCAACGACACACTGCTACAACTTTTTTTTTTAATCCGGGCAAAGTGATTACGCTACACTTGATGGTAAGTGTAGCGCAATCCAAGAATAGTGTCGACCAACGATAAACAATGTGTCCATCGTAGGTCGGCAAGATCATGCCGGCCTGCCAAAGGGCCAAGGGGGAGGGGAAGGAAAAAGGGATGGGAAAAGAGTGAGAATCAGGGGCAAGCCCCCTGGGGAGAACCGGATATACACCGGCTGACCCTGGAACCCACACAAGGTGGGGCATTATGGCAGGTTTTACCACCAGTGTACGGTGGTCGCTATCCGGTCGGATACAAGTATCCTCCCACCAGCAAACTTACACAAACTGTGCCAGTGTTGCCGGAGGCGGAAGGTATATCTTCTTTCCTTTAACCACGATTGTGATCTTTAAAACTATGACTAAAAAAACAGAAGCCCCTACGGCTGAGTTTCTAGGAGCTTTTCTCAGACAAGTGAGCATTCCCAATACATCGGTTAGATTTTTAACATGATGTATTAAAGTGGCCTTGGTGGCTTATTTACTGAATAAACGATTTGCTTTAGCTTGTATTATGGGTTATCACGAATGGAAAGGATCATTTGTGAGCGAGCCACTTTTACTTTTGCCGTGTTCTCCTAAATAAAACCCACCACATTAATTCAACCTCCGCGATGGATAACAGAAACATTTGTCTCGGTGCGGGAATCGAAACCGCGGCCTCTTGATTCACAGCCGGCTGATCGCCCATTGCGCCACGGAGGCTGTCAATTATAAACTAACTAACATTAGGGATGTGCTTAATTTTTACACATACACAAAGCGCTCTGCTGACGACATTAAATTTGTAGACGAGACATTTTTCTACATTAGTGTCAAAATATAAATAAGATATGAAAATATACGTACCTTCCATAATTTAATAGTCTTATCATTAGTGGAGAGTAGAAAGTGCGACTGGTTCTTGCGGCTGAGCCACCTAATCTTATTGATTTTCTCCTCGATCTCCAACGACTTGAGATAGTCGAACTCGGGCTCGTGTGATTGGAACGTTGAGTACACATTGTATTCGCCCTTCTTGGGCACGCATTGTTTCGACGCTGGATCTCTCTGTCAATTAAAACAATTTATTAATTATTAATCATTGTGTTTATTTGTCGTTTATCATTACTCGGTACAGTTGAGTTTATTGAAGTAGTCTATATGAGTGGAACCATGCCATGGCCAAGCACATGGACAACTCGCACCATGAGAACCTGTGAATTTTGTTCGGGGTGCTCTACATCTGACTTCTCGGCTTTCCACGTTAATCAACCATAGACTCGTTACAAATTAAAATACACCTTCTCATGATATTGTTTTATAATGATAAAAACGTGGTAGGTGTCCGAATCTGTTTTAACCGACTTCAAAAAAAGGGGAAGGTTCTCTATTCAGCGAGATTTTTTTTATGTATATACATTGATTTCTCTGCCAATTATGGACCGATTTAAAAAAAAATATTCACACATTTCAATAAAAGAGAATTTCTTAATTCAATTCAAAAGGTACACGACACGCGTATTTTTATGTGTGTCGCGATATCTGCTTTCTCGGCGAAATGTACTTTGTACATCTCTGCATTACCCAAAGGTTGATTGGGAGAGAATGCCTTTGGCATTAAGTCCGCCTTTATACAGTGTATATAAAGTGTAAATAAATAAATAAACCAATTTAATCGAACCATAAAAGTTAACACTGTGTCTCGGGTTGATGAGAGCAATGCAGCCAGTATTTGTAATTCTGCGTTCTAAATGATATTTCTATTATTTAAGGGCTTACTATCACACGAGCGATCTGCCTTTCTCGTCATTACGTCGTTTTACAAAATCCCTGATGACAACGGGACGTAGGTACACAGGCCCTTATGAGTACAACCCTGAATCCAATACATACATACATAGACTCACGCCTATTTCCCATAGGGGTAGACAGAGACAACGGACTTTCACCTGGTACGATCCTTACACACCTCTTTGGCCTCTTTCACTCTCATTATATTCTTCATGAATATAATAAGGAACTAATTTTTCGAAACTAATATGTTTGTTCTATCTACCCACACGGTCTGAGAATAACTTTGCAACAACGCCAAATCTTCTACACTGTTACAGGCCAAACACCAAACATACCTTGTCACTGTAAATCTTGTGCTACCAACGTACAATATACTATCTCAGTGATTATAATTACTGTAATACATTCATTTAGACCAGAGGTTCCCAGCCTATTTTTCTCATAGACCACTTTCATAATTTAGCTGGTTCCGATGGACTTCCTGCAGCTAGATGTCTACCATATTCCCAAAATTCGACAAAAAATGTGTGTTTTTACAAGTAACAGTCGCTGAGCTTCTTAAAATATTATCTGCCTACATTGATAGGTGAAGTCAAGCCAACATTTTGGCTCTGCACTATCGAAAGCAGATAAATTTTGTTGGTCTCTCCCGCTTACGAATTTAGAATCCCCATTTTTTTGTCACGCCAACATAGACCCCCGTCGAGTCTCCCGTGAAGAGTGGTCCAGGTGGGACCACTTTGGTAACTAAGGATTTAGACTTTATTTATGCCAACACTATAGCTGATGGTTTCGTCACGTTTAAATAAACCGCAAGTATAGGTCAGTCGCAAATGCCTGTGCCGAGTAGTAAGAAAGGGTGCAGTACCATGGAGGACCCCAAAAAGCCCTGGTTTGAAATCATACAGGTTGAAATGAGAGCCAATGTTCTCTCTACGGAAGATGCTAAAGCTAAGGCCAGAAGGCCAAGTGGACACGTCTATGTAGGAAGGCCGAAAAACTCAAGCCGGTAAAACGCCGGGGAGAAAGAAAAAAAATACCTTCGGAGCCAATGCCTAAGAAATGATAACTTCATTAATATGTTAGGATTTCAAGTTCAAGGTCAATGAGAAAATTTTATGTGCCTTTGAATAATTTGCCTACCGCTAATGCAATGCGCCCGGAGACTTATCGTAATACTTTTTTAGGATATTTAAACAAATCTCTACCCACTTTTCAAATATTTCCTATCAATTACCAAACAGGTATCAAATACAATGAAGATCACTGAAAAGTTGCTATATCTAAGCAGTAGTATCTAACAGCAGATGATTTGTTTATTTTCCTGTAACAGGTGCGCCGTTTACGAGCTAACACCGAACTGTGTGTTTGATGTAACGGAATTCAAAACAGAGGGCTGCCGAAGGAAGGGTGATGGCTATTTACCTTGTAAATTAGCTAAACTGCCTGGGTTGCGCAGTGACTACTTCGGTGGCGAAGTTGTATTGCGTACGCGGTACGTCTGCTGCGGGATCGATCCCCGGGACGAGTAAAGACCGACGAAATGCTCAGTATCAGCCCGGATTTTGGAATTGTCCCCAGTATGGCGATAGCCTCGCCCCCTATCACATAATGGGACGGAAATACGCTCGGCGAAATGGGGGTGTACTGATTAATTACGCCTCTGTCTACCCCTTCTGGGATTACAGGGGTGAGTGCGTATTAACTAAATCCTCGAATTATAATTTTTGTATTCAGTGACTCGTTGGTAATGGACTACAGTTTCCAGTCGGATGGTAAGACCGACAACGATCTTGAATTGTTTTAGCCACAATAAATATTCATAAACGTTACTATGCGACCTGATAGTGGGCGTGAACGTATTGTGGTGATTTCTCTTAACGTCATTGGTTAGTTTTTGGCGCTAAATAAAACATACTAATCATGTACACAGAATTTGACACTTGGCAAAGAACTTACTTAAGTCTTGTTTGTGAATATTGGCATAAAAATGTTTACGAATCGTCAAATTGTATGAAAATTTGACATTCGTAAACATTTTTGGCTGTTTAATGTGATTAAGGATCGTTGTACAATTGGGTCTAAGTCTTCCCTACTAGCTACTGGAAATGTAATCAAACGACTAGCTATCATCACTCGCTAGTAGGTATAATCCGTCTACAACTACGAACTATGACGTCTTGAGTGGTAGAGCCACACTGGCTAGGCAGTTTTATCTACAACATGAATGGGCCGGCCAGACCGGGTCGTCGCCACTGTCTCACAAAAAACCGACGTAATGTAGTAGCGTTCCGTACGGGGATTGAGATATCTGGAAGACAAATCCATTAATTCCGTGACGCAGTGGGCGAGTTGCCGTCTGCGCAACGTAAGGCTGTGGGTTCGATTCCCACACCGAGTCAAATGTTCGTGTGATCCAGATATTTGTTTTGGGTCTGGGTGTTGTGGGAACGCAAGTCCCTCATAGTTTCTGATACCCACGATACAGGTTAACCTAGTGTGGGGTCAGGACTATGTATGTGACTGTTGGGGGTATTTATTTATTTAATTATCCCTTTTCTTTAAAGTCTGCAACGCGCTGATTCTTCTGCTATTGTATTGGGGTATATGGATGATGGAGATCATTTACCATCAAGTGACCCATTTGCTCGTTTGCCGATCTATGCTATAAAAAAAACATCCAGAATTTCAAGCAGACAGCATGATTAATTTTATCAGCAGAACAAAATGTACATCGAACCACCTACTACTATATCGTACAGCTGAGCGGAATTCGATGAAATTTAGCACACATGTAGACCATGAACCTGATTAGGACAGAGGATACTTCTTATCTCGGACAAAGACAAGACGGACGTAGTCGCGAGCAAAAGCTATAGTATCTTTTTCCTTAATCACAATCAAGGAAGTTTTTTTATGAAATTAACTCTCGAACCAGAGCGTGCTATCTTATGTACAAGTTTCTGGATATTATAAATCTGTGTTGTAATACGATTGACTTTCACCAATAGAATTCTTAAAAGAACATCATTTAAACGAGAGAAATGACCTACCAAAAGCACCATTCCGGGAAACGTCGTCAAAACTTGTAATCGCGTTGATGAGTCACTTTCTCTTGAAAGATGCAACTTTACGACGCAATGTGCGGTAAATATTTATTTTCAGTATAATCGGACTATTATGATCACATACGCTCTGAAATAGATTATAGGTTTCAAACGAGACGTTGTTTCTTCAGTGTTGACGACCGGAACTAAGAGTGTTTCCTCCTTTAATCGAAATTTTGACACAGCGAACAGAGTACTGAACATTAAAAGACTCAAAATGGAGATGGGCAGGGCACATAATAAGAAGTCATGTCGAATAGAAGGTGACGAGGTGGTATCCCAGGAAAGGTAAATGGAAAAGAAGCAGCCCGCAGAAAAGGTGGAATGAAGATATCAGAGAAGTGCCAGGAGTGATGTGGAACAGAGTGCCTCTAGCAGATCTAAATTGCCTAAAAATTACGGTACCGGTATCAAAGAATATGTGTTATTTTTAAGGTTAAGATAACCGCTATCTCGGTAACTAAGATAAATAAACATGTTACCACTGATTTAGAGTTAGTTGTTTTGGAACTACCACCGGATCTACAACAACCCAAGAAAACCAAAATCCGAAGACAACTATCAAGGATTGTAATTAATTTTCAATCTAGTACACTGATTACTTGACGCCTCGTTTAAGCTTATCTGATTTTTTGTGGACAAAATACGGTGAAAACAATGTTCTAAACATCAACTATCTTGAGGAGTTAATGATATTCCTGGCTACTTTTGTACTCAGCTCGATGATAGGTACCTTGCATACAGTTTTACATCGATCAATTTACACCTTAAAGTCACCCTTCACAATACCTCGCTTCTGCTAATCGTGTTTAGAGATTATCCAGCCAGTTACTTTGTATGCTGCATCGGGAATTATAGTAAATTTAGCTATATCTCATCTTTAGAAACTATTTTTGGTTTGACATAAGATTGCTGATTTCGCAACATTATGCAATGATTTTATATTCTCTTCTATTATGTCAAAGACAAATGTTTGTGTGATCCACAATTATTTGTTTCGGGTCTGGGTGTTATGGGACCGTAAGTCCCGCATAGTTTATGATACCCACGATACAGGTTAACACATCAGGACTATGTAATTTCATTGTTGGATGTATTTTTTAATATTATTCTTAAAAACTTATAACTTCTATACTTCTAATTATATCTTATTTTTAAGGTGAGGAGCGTCGTGTACTACCATGCGGTACAATGCAATTCAAAGTTCCGAGCAGCAGCAAGGTTGCTACTGTTTAGGGGCGCTTACCGTGAGACGAGCGACCGGCTCGTCCTGTCAATAAAAAAAACAACTACAATAATGCGATCAAACCTGAAATATAACAACCCTGCCGCCTTTATCGCCGGTGGCAAGCAGTTCGCCGTCGTGGTTGAACTCCACACAGGATATCAGATCAGCCTCGGTCACGTCATCTTCAAGAGTGCCCTTCACCTGACTGAAACACCACGTCGTCTCCCCACCATTGCCTGTAACAACCACATTACGGACCTTGTCATTTTTGTCGAGTAGAAAGGTATCGCTGAGCTTTGAGAGAATTTATGTTCATTCAATTTATATAGAGAAATCTTACTCGGAATTAATTGGACTGGTTACTGTTTAAATACAAAAATAAATTAATATAATTGATTCCTTCGGTCCAATATGGAATCGAATATAATTTAATACGAAGACTTTAACAGTATTAAGATAAATTACAACAAATTAACACTTAAACTTATTGAAGACCAAGAGCTAAACTAGTTTTAGTTAAGATCAAGTTAGCTGTCATTTTTCTGCTGATTAACGGACTAAGCAAAGGCGAAACTCGGTTCCCGTTACGGGCTGAAGGATTTACGACAGCGAATCGCCTTTAATATCAAATCCACCGTCAAATCATGATGGAAGAAGGCGGACCCTGGTATTAAGCTGGGATAACGCAGAAAGACAAGAAAGCTGTCATTTTCGAATTATTTTTTTTGAGCGCCAATCTATTGCACTCTATCTACACTAAGTTAAAAATGCAGACAGCTACGTGAGCTAACCTTAAGTTTAGCTATTGGTCGACTAAAATAATAAAAATCATATATTTGACGTTACCTGTAGTCGGTGTTGGCTCAACATGTTCCGTAACGTTACCTTCACAAACATCAACTGTTTACTATTTACACATATCAATATATTATTATTATGTACTATATCATAACAAGATGTGAAGACTTGCCAAGTGGTTAGTATAAGAAATTATGTAAATGCAATGTATTCTATAAATATTGTTATTCAATACCAATTAACAATTACGTTACTCAACACTACAAAGAGACGGTTAAAATATTATGTTCCATACAAAAATTAGTAAGTGAAAAACGGTTATTGTAAATAGAAGGTTCTCACAACGGTCGGTCATATTGAACTTAGCAATATCTTCAAGACTTCTCACAATCCTAGTAGCTTGTGGGTAGCAGAGCTTTATTTAAGACCTGACGTAGGGTCTGTTTAAAGTCAAATAAAATATAACTCTAAGGATATTGATTGTGGGTAATATAATGTTGTACATTGTCGATGCCACCCACGATCAATGACAGAATCCTTATATAGAATATGAGTGGACGTTATTATTTATGGGCTATTTAAATTACGTACAATCACAGGTCGAGTTCCAATGCAGACGACACGAGGAATTGCGCCAATTAGCGATATTGTCCTGTATACGTATACGATGATTGGAATACCACGGCACTTCTTTCTTTTTCAACATTTCTATACTACATTAAAGTAAGAAAAACTAAGCGGATTAAACTAAGATCATTGCACATTTTTGTAAAAAAATATTATAAAAACATAAAACATAAAAATACACTAAACACAGTCGCAGAAATGGAACATTCTCAGCGTACCGTACATGGTCACGTCTCGTATGCGAATGAGAAATAAAAGTTTCATTTTGGAACCAGTTTTAAACTAGTACCGAGGTAAGGTGATATTTTTCAAAGAGTTTAAATGTGCGGAGTAATCGGATACCCATTTTCCACAACATTGTGGTGTGAGCAGAGACAATGGGTGGTTAACAATGGACCCTGCGCGTGACGCGACGCAGAACAAAGGTAACAAGCACCTCGTGAACAACCGCCACCATGTGGGGATATAAATAGTTCAGAATGATAATTGCGATGATCAGTTGTTTAATGTACGCTGTACTGACGTGTGCTTACACCAACTTACAGCATTATTAGTTCTCATTTTGTTTCGATCGATGATTTGTATGTCAATCACCGCTACAATTCTCTATCTGACAGAGCGCATGATGTTTTGTGTAATTTCTACACTATGCTTTATTTTATCGTGCTATTCAGTCGTACATGTAGGAGTAGCATCGCGTAAATGAGGCCTTATAGCCTCAATGTATGACACAAGCACCTTGACGTGCCTTGGAATAAAATCGTAAGGGGATCATCAAATGATGACTTATAATACGTGCAAAATATGTCTGGGTAGAAGTTAGTCACCCGCGCCGTGACGTTTGTGCCGCCCTCTCGGCCTCCGTCACAGTTTCGTCAGTAAAGACAATAGCCTTAGTAACTAAATTCAGGCCCATTGCACTAACAATTCCTGCGTTAACATTGGCGTGCACTTTTGAATTTCCCATTATACATTGAAAACCGCATAAAATTACCAGGATGAGTAGCTCAGTATTTTCCAGTTCTATAAAATACAAGTATATACATTTTTTTATTGGCCCAGATGACAAAACGAGCTTCAGGTAACACGTCTGATGATAAGTACCACGCCTGCCCAAAATAGAACCAACCTTAGACAGCATTTTAAATTACAAGGCACTCCATGGTACTGGACTGCACTCGTCACCCCGAGACAACATGTAAAACCTCATAATACTTAGTAATTTCACTCACTGGCTTCATGTTCTTCGAACAACACAACTATACTTAAAACTGTTGCAGAGTGACAGAAATAGGTTAAGGTTAATAAAATAGGTGATGTGCGCATGTTTACATGACCGAATTCCAAACACCGAGGAATAACGAAGTCATTTTTGTATCCTTAACGAAATGTCAGCAGTATGTATCTATTGATATATAGCTCTTTGAATAAACAAAACACCCCAACATTCACACACATAGCCCTAACGCCACATTAAGTTAACCTACAGGTTAACAGTCGAGGTCACAGGAACTACTAGGGACTTACGGGCTCTCGACAACCAGAATCCCAGACACGAAACAACTTTTTGTGGATTACACAAAAAAATGTTTACGTGGAATAGAACCACTCTTACTTGGGGTACTTACCCAAAGTGCTATTTAGACTACTCAACTTGCTGATCAGCTGATCCTAACACATCTTAATGCCCTTGTTTATTACCACAATCATCACGAACACAATCGTTTCCTTATGTTCACAAATAAATATCTCAGAATAACTTCCGTCAATCGGTTATTACACGCAATTCTCTATCGTAACGTCGATATCGACTCGAGTACTAGCTTTATAACTTCCTATACTTATACTATTATTCAATACTAGAACTTGCAGACAGATGTGTCTATTGTTGTCATTATAAAAACTTAACTTCGGGCTTGGTTCACAATGTCCGTTTAAGTTTTTCAAATAAAACATGAAACAGCCAATTTACGAAACACCTATTTGACATACGATTTAATTTAATAATTTGGTATAATTCTGTCTCAAATTTTATTTGTTTGCTTAGACCTTTTAATACAAGCAGTTAAAATGGTTTATCAATTAATAGGAGAGCAAGAAACGAACTCATATAGGTGTATATAAACAAGACAGTCCTTAAAAATATTTTTTTTATATTAGCCTGAGTGACGAAACGAGTAAGTCGACGCCCCTCCTGATGGTAAGCACCACGCCTGCCCATAAACAGAAGCACCACCACACAGAACCTTAGATTACAAAACGCTGCATGGCACTGGCCTGCATTTGTCACCCCTAAACATAAGATGTTAAAGCTCATAATGCCCAGTAATTAGACTGGTTCCCATGCTCTTCAAACCGAAACACAACAACACTCACACGCAGAAGTGTGACGTGCAATTCAAGCTGCTGCTTGGCGGCAGAATATCTTTGTTTAATACGAATGAATTTCAATACCTCATTTGAATAAATAAATACACCCAACCTAATTTAAATATCCTAATCTAAATTTTCAAACATTTGTGTGATCCACAGATATTTGTCTCGGGGTCTGGGTGTTGTGAGACCGAAAGTCTCTCGTAGTTCTTGATACCCACGACACAAGACTCGTATCTTAGTGTGGGGTCAGGACTATGTATGTGACTGTTGGGTTTAAACCAAATTGTAAAATAACCGCAATGGTGAATGTATACAACATATTATTGTACGTCAAACCCGACAGGTGGTTTATCCAACTGTACTAAATAAAAACTCGCACTTTGTGTTATGGCTCAAACGACATTTGTGAAATAGCACCTGGCCTCGTAAATAAGATGTTTCTTTTTCGAATTACATACCTTTGTATTATTAATAGAATTGTGTACATACAGTACTTGGATAAAAGTTAGCGCTCCGGTAATCTTCGTGATTTAAGAATCACTACAATACTACGAATATAAAATAAATCGGTCAAACGAAGGGTCACTCAAGAGTAAAATATGTATTTTTTTTTAATTGCCTTATGAGAATATTACATAATTAAAAAACATATTTATGCTAATTCGTTTATGCTAATAATCTAGTTCTAATTAGCATGTATAAATGGATAGGATTCGAAACATCTTTATATATATAATTCTTCTGTGAGTGTGTATGTCACTGAACTTCTCTTAAACGACTGGACCGATTTTGATGAAATTTTTTGTGTGTGTTCAAGGGGATCTGAGAATGGTTTAGATTCACAATTTTGTCCGCTGGACAATGTTTTTTTAATTAATTTTTAATTTATTAGTAGTTGTTGATTTTGGAATGTTCATTTTCCAGTACAAACTGTTCCTGGGTACTATAAGCGCAGGTATAAACCGGATGGTTGACGTTGCGAAGATGACGGGTCGTATAGCGTCTAGACTGGACAGGGACAGGACAGTGAGACAGGACAGTGAGACAGGAAAGTGAGACAGGACAGTGAGACAGGACAGTGAGACAGGACAGTGAGACAGGACAGTGAGACAGGACAGTGAGACAGGACAGTGAGACAGGACAGTGAGACAGGACAGTGAGACAGGACAGTGAGACAGGACAGTGAGACAGGACAGTGAGACAGGACAGTGAGACAGGACAGTGAGACAGGACAGAGAGACATGACAGAGAGACAGGATAGTGAGACAGGACAGTGAGACAGGACAGTGAGACAGGACAGTGAGACAGGACAGTGAGACATGACAGAGAGACAGGACAGTGAGACAGGATAGTGAGACAGGACAGTGAGACAGGACAGTGAGACAGGACAGAGAGACATGACAGAGAGACAGGACAGTGAGACAGGACAGAGAGACATGACAGAGAGACAAGACAGTGAGACAAGACAGTGAGACAGGACAGAGAGACAGGACAGTGAGACAGGACAGTGAGACAGGACAGTGAGACAGGACAGGACAGGGACAGGACAAGACGGGGACAGGACGGGGACGGGACGGGGACGGGACGGGACGGGGACAGGACGGGGACGGGACGCGGACAGGACGGGGACAGGACGGGGACGGGACGGGGACAGGACGGGGACGGGACGGGGACAGGACTGTCCAACCAGAGGGAGGTGGGAGACGACCTGACTTAGGTCGTCGAAGTCAATTAAATGTGCGACGGGCTACCTCACGTGCAATGGCGCAGTACCTCACTTAATTGCATTTAATGTAAATAAAACATTTGTATTAAGTTTTGACCACATTTTACACAAATATATTATGTAGGTGATACGAAGTTCACCGGGTCATCTAGTTACATTATATAAAAATTATGGGTGCGTGTACTTATGTACGCGCGTGAGAAGTTATACTTCTTTGGCATCATTAAATAACCAATAATAAGTATTTAACATTAATAATTTAATAATATTTAGTGTTAATTATATTAAATAAAAGTATTTTAATTTATATCAACATATCCACTCGACATGACCGCGTGGCCACAGCTAAGCGCGGCGAGCGGCGTGCGGCGCGGCAAGCGGTGAGCGGCGAAAACAAATAGTGTAGACAACGTGAAGTATGCCATAGCTACGGGCGCGCCGCCGCCTGCCGCGCCTCGCTCGCCGCGCCGCCACCCGCACCGCTAGAAACTGTGGCCAGGCCCTGATAGAAGTACATTCTACTCTCTTCGCGTTTATGCGAGCCTGGTACTTTTTACGCCAACATGTTCCGAAAAACCGCATCTATATATAATTATATATATATATATATATATATATATTTATATTTATATTTATTTATTTATATTTATTTATTTATTT
This sequence comes from Amorpha juglandis, assembly GCA_949126905.1. Lineage (NCBI taxonomy): Eukaryota > Metazoa > Arthropoda > Insecta > Lepidoptera > Sphingidae > Amorpha > Amorpha juglandis. The sequence goes on along the minus strand of OX421373.1, from coordinate 14,560,219 downwards.
TTTTATTTCACTCTCATCATTTTTTCATAACGCGCCTAACTTCATACTGCTCTCGCGCCTAACTTCATACTGCTCTCGCGCCTAACTTCATACTGTTAATTTTTTCTGTTAATTTTTTGTGTCACAGGTGCGCGCGCATCTTAAAATTTCACTCTCATCATTTTTTCATAACGCGCCTAAAGAAGTATAACTTCAAAAACACATTAGATTCATATTTATTGTGTTTTTTATGGATGTAATAGTGAATTTTTAATGAAGATTTGCATAAATTAATATTTAGGAATTCCGCCTTTTCCTATTAAGAAAAGTTGGATAACAAATCTACGCATTTAAGTTATGTTTAGCCTAATTCTAGTAAAAATAGGCTGTAAAAATAGAGACCCCGAGACATATGATGTTAAGTTTTATAATGCCCAGTAATTTCACTGGCTTCAATGTCCTTCAGAACGAAACGCAACACTGCTTGCACACTGTTGCTTGGCGGCAGAAATAGACAAAGCGGTGGTACCAACCCAGACGGCCACTCGCATACGAGGGACCTACCACCTTGTAAATTCATTACGTATGTAGCGGCACAGTGCCGTTACGTCACATGCCACGACACCGCTCCACTACTGCAGGATAAAGGCACGGACATTACTCAAATAGTTTCTGCAACACGCGTCATATCACATATTACGAGAAAATCGTGTTGATATGGGATAAGAGCATAAAATAATGAGGGTTAAATAATAAATATACGCAACCTGTAAGTTGAATCACGATTCACTTGTTATTTAATATTTGTTTAGCCTCAGCTTATACTTATGCACCATTTATCCTGTACTAAATCATATCGCGCCTTGACCTTTGGCAACTAACAATTGTTAATGTTTTTTCAACCGCATCGTTTTATTATTATTTCTTCTAGCTTTTAAATATAAACCATGTTTACATGAAATTTTTGTGACGATATTTTTTTTTGTAGAAGATCAATTTTATAGATTCATCGTCGATCACAGGATTTCAGGCTCTATTCGTCCACGACATGAAAATCGCAAACATAGCTTACACCCGTGTAGAAACCAACTAGCACAAGAACTAAAAGCCCGGGACCATCATATTCACGCAACGCGGCCAGCAATGCTCGAAAAAGTGGCTCAAAATTGGACGTCTAGAATGCGTTTCGTCAAGAGCAGCCGTTGTAACCATCTCAATCATGTTCAAGTGTTTATAATTCCACACATTCATCTTTCGAATAAACAAAACTATTTGATTAAAATTTTCGAATATTTTTTACAATTTCAAAATCTATCGGGCTGTAAATCCTACCTACATGTTACGAACAAAACAAAAATTATGCAAAAGTAATAAAAAAAAAAATAGTTTTCAGCCAAAGCCGAAACTGTAACAGCATATTCGTCTTCTCTTCTAAATTTGGCCAAAACCAAAACAGAATTTGCGGAAAACTTTGGTTTGTGTGCCCCGTAAGGTATATCGTGGACGTTAAGGGTAAAGGAAGTGCAAGTAAGTGCAAGTGAAGGGTAAGTCTATGATGACATCATCGAGGACATGTGCCTCTGAACATTAGCTTACTTAAATATTCTCAATATAGGGATGCCTAAGATCAAACAAAATAGATGCGTCTACATAGAATAACGAGTTTCGGCAATAAGAAGGGATACCACCAGGCAAAAAAAAGCAATTAAAGTATCCTGGCGTACTTCAGCCATTTTAGCTGCTACCGATACCAGCTTTTTGGGCCGAAACAGAAAACTTAAGCAATATTTCGGTCGGTCGGTCAATAAAGGAATTGATCGATTTAGTATAATCTCAAAACAAAATACTAGAATCACACCAAAACTATGGACGCAGGTTTGTATGTAACATAAATTTCTCATTAATTGCAATAAAATTGCAAAACAAGTTGAGGAAAACATGCAAGACTCTGAAGTACTAATTTGGCATAGAATCAAGTATAGTCATACTGCAATAGGAAGAATGCTAAATGAAAATGCATGCCCTTGTATGAAATGCATTTCCTATCATAAACATGTGCACTGCACAACACAGTTCTTATGGAATATGTTAGGTTGATTTAAACTTAATGATAATACTAGGTATCATTGGAGAATGCGGGATCTTAAGCATCCTCCGATGCTAAAAATCAGGCAAAAATGAAGGTGCCTTAGTAGAAAGATGGACCAGTTTGTAAATAAAAGTTCTATGTTGTGCTTCTGTTTATGCGAACTACGTTTCTTCATTCAGGCTAGTAAAAAAGAAAAAATTAAACCATCCATATTGTAAATGAAAATGAAAAAGGCTAAAATAATTAAAAATTCTGGAACTACAATGATCCTAAACTAATATAAGTAAATAAAGTTTATCCAATCACTACACTGCATTGGGTGTTTGTTTATAGTTAAAATAAAGTAAAAAAATCATCATGTAAATTTTCACTACCACTGAACTAATTCATTTACTATGAGGTTTTCAATGATATATTGGTATTCAATTATTTATTGTAATGTAATATAACATCATCTAATTGAACTCTTAATATCCAATTTATGCTAGTGATTAATCTCATTATATTTTCATCATATCATAGCAAATTATATTTACCTTGTTTTATTATAAAACGAATGTTAGTTTATTTATATTATTATGTAATAACAACAATGGTGACATTGACCTCATTATCAAAAGGGAAATAATATAAAAAAATAAACTAATAATTGTATTGAGTTTACTTAACTCTTAAAAATACATAACCTTATTTAAAAAATAGGATTATGAAGAATTATGTAATGTAGAAGCCCAATATAAATAGTTACAGTGGATTTAATTTATAACGACCTCGGTTGTAACGACTGTTCGGTTATAGCGACGTTAAACTCATGTCCCTTGAATTTGAAGCATACTTTCGTACGATATTCATTCGGTTATAGCGACTTCGGATATAGCGTCAATTTCGGGTATAGCGACTTGTTTTTATGAACCATTTGTGACAGATTCCTAGAAATCCTGCGTCGGCAGGCAAAGGCCCAAATACTCATTCATAAAACTATTAAGCTTTCTTATCCTTTGTTTACATTCACAGATGGTCAAATGCTTTGTTTGTTATGTAGGACTACTTAACACGTGTATGAAGTTAAACTTATAAAGCAGTTACGTCGCAATTACCAGTGAGTGAATAGTGTTTTTTAAACTTGTGAATATGGCTCTTAGACGTACATTTACTATTAAAGAAAAAGTGGACAACATTTCGAGACTGAAAAATGGTGAAAACAATGTTGATCTGTGTAAACAATTTGGAATTTCATATTCTATAATATCAACAATGTGGAAATGTGTGTGTTTTTATTTTGGATATAGCGACCTCCGGATATAGCGACGAATTAAAGTGGTCCCTCAGTCGTCGTTATAACCGAAATCCACTGTATATGTAAAACATACTTATGTAATAAAATGACAAATTATGTGGTAATTACACATGATATTACCAACATTCTAGGTTTAACTACCAAGATACAAGACAAGTAACTTATTTTGAAAGTATGGTCATATTTTATATGGTCTGCCAACTTGCATTAGGCCACCATGGTGGTCTAAAGCCAAACCACTTTCATTCGGTAGAGGCCTGTGCCTAGCAGTGGGAAGTATGATACAGGGTTATGTATTTATTTATTGTCTCACTATGTAGGATGCCCAAGACCAAGCTAAGTGGATTCATCTAAGCAGAAAGGGGGATTTTGGTAAATTGAGTACATAAGCAGAACAAGACTTTTGAAAGTATCTAATAAACATATTTCTGCCACTTTTTATGACTTTTAATTTTAATTAATTCCCTTACTGGAGACACAAAATCTGCTCATAATTAATAACTGATCGCAGATGACCACAGAAAATAAGCAAAAGACATTAAATAATACCAATATTTAATTTATGAAAATATGTTTAAAAATTACAATTATCCCCAATAAAAATAGACAAATCTACAATAATATAAAGAGTTTTAAGTAATTGCAACATTACATGAGTACAATTACCCCGCAGGGTACATATGTGCAAACCAGTCAACCCCATTGACATGCTAATGAATGACGTGACTTCAGGAACGTTATTTACTCTCCTTGCTATTGTTACAACAGTGTATCCATGTTTATTATGTATTTATGTTGAATGTTTGACGCTTCAATGATTTATACTGCATAACTGTTCATACTGGACATTACCAATTGTTTTAAAGCCTAATCTAAATAAGACTTTAATAGAATTTTTATCCTGCCTTGGCACAGAACATTGCTGCTTTCTTGAACCAGCAAACTATTCTAATATGTCAAAAATACATCAGATTGACAATCTATGCTATTATACATATATTCGCAGCACATTGGCTAATTATATGCTGTCAGCATCAATTAATGGTGATTAGCGTAATCCATTATTGGATAAAATGTATGATTCATCAGAATAATGATAGACTAGTTGCTGTACTTGACGGACTAATTACATACACAGACTCATGTCTGTTTCCCATAGGGGTAGACAGAGACAATAGACTTCCACCTGCTACAATCCTTTCACACCTCTTTGGCCTCCTTCACTCTCATTAAACTCTTTAGGCATGCATGTTGGATTCGGGTACTTCTGACCGGCCTTTCTCAAGAATATCTCAGACTTGATCGAATTTGATTCTTAGTAAGTGGACAGAGGCCTTCATCTCCCAATCCTACATCACACTTGCCATGTATATTTGTTTTGTCAATATTCTTTCATCCATCCTTGCTACATGCCCAAAACGTCTCAATATTCCTTTCTCAATCTTCATCACTACATCTTCTCCTACACCACACCTCTTTCATACCTCACTATTTCTTACTCTATCTCTCATAGTCACACCACACATACTTTTCAAATCGCTTATTTCTAATCTTATACAGCATTAATACTACTTTCATTCTTCTTCTGCCACACCCAACTTTCACTTCCGTACAGTGGGTGGGTAGGTATGTACACAGTGGGTTTTTAATATTGTACAATCTTTTACAATATAATTACAGAGGATAATGCAATACAATTCAGGCATAGAAACTGTTAGAACAATTTAATTTAGAAAATAATTGGATGGCTCCATGAACTCGTAATGACTTAAGCAGATGGAAAGGGAAGAAATATTTAATGTTTTTCTATCTTCACAAAACTGCATGATATACACAAATGTTTGATGATATATTATCATGCACATGTACATAAAGCTCAATATGCCTGAATGTTTTATCTTGGATCATGAAAACTGACACTGCCCAAAATTTTAAGTAAAGGCGATACTACCAATCAACATTAGTATAAAATAAACACCACTTATACAGAAAAGAGTAACTTCAATGAAATTTAGAGAATAATGACTAAATATCCATGTAACAACAGAAGTAATGTACAATAGCTTTAGGTTATATGGAAAGTATAGATAATTAATTCCCAATAATAACTTAGGACCATATCCAGTAATAGTTTTTTAGGGATAAAATTTACATATTACAGAATCACATAATTCAATTCACATATTATAGAATTTTAGTTACAGATGTTTCATCACAGATATAGTGAACGATAATCATAGCTGAGACTTGGTTATAATAATATCTAATCCTAACTAATTTAATTTCAATAAATAAACTCCAAGCTAGGGAATTGTTGATAACTGACATAACCTCATTGTGAGCCATTGAAAACTCCCACAAAAATCGTCAGCGGCTAAAAAAACGCCACTGTCAATAACCTCATTACATTAACGCTTTTTACCACAATAATTGTAAACAAATGTTTCGTATAAAGTCCCAATGTGGATTCTCTATTAACTGAAGGTCATAAATATACGTATATATCGCTAAATATCGACTAATGCGACGCAAACGCGATCATCTGTTTTCGAGGACGTTATTATTGACAAACGAATTTTATGTGAATTCTAATGCACACTCGACTAATGTGGAGATAGACCGTCGAGAGAACCTTCTCTCATCTAAACGTACAGAGCAACAGTGAAATCAAAGAGCAAAAGGTTAAAACTCTCGGCGTAAGTACCGATAACCAAACATTATCAAACAATAAGCTATCGTCACAGTATGTAAACACTAAATACTTAAAAAACCAAACTAATGACAATAACATTGCATTTACCGTCGGAGTTCGAACGATAAAACATCTTCGACTTATTGCGATTTCCAAATCCGATTTCGCCCTTGACTAGCGGGCGCAAAAAGTCACCACTTACCGGCCATGACAAAGCCCAGCACAAAAACTTTAAGAAGTTCAATAATTTTAGTACACAATCACTTGAATGTTTTGCTAAAACATCACACAGATTTGCCGATGAAAACGGATTAGAATCATTTCAAGATTACATCGGTAAAAAGCAATGGCGCTCAGAAATACATACAAATAATTACTGCAGAACGCAGTGTTGCCATACTTAGCATTACAAAAACTACCACATACTCATATTTTTAGCATATTTTTGTGCTTAGTAGCAAAGGCTAACAAACGAGCAACTGGGTCGTCTGATAATAAGTGATCTCTACGGCTAATACGTCCCCACAATTCCAGAAGAAACATGGCTGCGTTGCTGATCGTGAAAAAATTAGGGTGGGGATTTGGATCTCACTAACCAGACGAAACATAACAGCAAAATGCCACTTCACCTCAGTTTTCTGTGATGCTGCGGTAAAACCTTGTCCAGCTGACCCATTTATTATACTGTAGACAAATATGTATACAGCGTGTCCCTATAATAATATTGTAAACTAATATCTAATACATTATACAGATCTGTTTGAGTTATTCACAAGATAAATTAATACCGTATGAGGCTTTATGATAAAAAATAATGTCACTATCAAAAATAGAAACAAATATATATAATAACATACATCGCGAATCGACATTCAGTACTATTTTTGAGCAAATGAGTCGACGCACACTATTTAATCTATGCGCAATATAATGAGGTCAGACTACGAAATAATAATTGGCATACTTGGTTTCTATGCAAATTGTAATTCTGTACTTAGGTGATTTATTTATTTGAATTATATAAAAAAATATTAACCAACATAAGAAGGGAAGAGGATTAATTTATACAAGTTTAGTGATAAGGAAATAGTTAAGTAATATGTATATATAGAATAAGATAAATAGATTTAAGTTATATTAGTAAACAACAAATATAAAAAAAATAGAATTGTAAGTATATAGCTTGTAAGTAGGTTAAATGTAATAGGATAAGAAAAATAAAGCCAAATAACTTCCCTTGTCCGAGATAGGCATAGTGCCCCACAAAAAAACCATTGACCATTAAACTGCTCTAACAACGACTCAAAATGATTTGACTTTTATTTTTAGATTATTTTTTTTTTTTTTTTTTATCCTGGCTCGGCAAAGTGACTACGCTACACCTGATGGTAAGTGTAACGCAATCCAAGAATAGTGTCAACCAACGATAAACAATGTGTCCATCGTAGGTCGGCAAGATCATACCGGCCTGCCAAAGGTCCAAAAGGGAGGGGAAGGAAAATTTATTAAACTTTTTTCTATTCGGATTTTGATTCTCGTAAATTTATCGATCGCATTATTTAATCTAACCGTTCATCCACCCAATTGGTAGTACAAGGCGTAGAACATCTATTTTGGATATTTGGATAATTTTAGATTATGGCTCCATGAAGTTTCCATGAATTCGCCAATGTCGAGTATTATCGAGTAGTAATGAATAGCAATTAATAAAAATAAAGATCTAAACATAGACATCTTTCATACCAAAACTTAAATTCCAATCATCTCCTATTATAGTAGTTATTTAATATGACAGCAACACTGCTACAGCGAACTGTCAAAATAGACGTTTGTGTTGAAAAACAGTCTAAAAAAAAGCGCGCATTTCATGCATAATAATGTGCTGCCACCTATGTTTACTATATGTCAAACTAGAACTGTTTTATCGATGTGGTTAATTTTAACATATTTTTTTGCTGATATCATTGTTTTCTATAAATATGTGCGGCAATTAAATCCTTTTCAATGTCAAGAATATTTAGCAATATTATTTTATAGACATGTATTAGATAAGCAGTACAATAATTAAAGCCGTTTTTTTTCATGGTACTTAAGATTTTAATGTCTTTAGTTTTGTGCTAAAAAAATGTGTGAACTATTTGAAGTTGTCATTTAAAAAATTACGGTTACTGCCAAAGCGGGTACTACATGGTGCGAAATATTTATTCGGGATCTATATCAAAAAGAGCTCCGATATGTATGATCTGGTAAGAATTTAAAGCAATTTATGACTATTTTCAGTAAGTAAGGACTTGTTAGAAATAATGATTCTTGCATTTATGCTTATTACCTAATGGCCCCTCTGAGGTTAACATTGCGACATAATTTTGATATCCATAAATTGGCTATTGTAATCGATTTCAAAACATAAATCCAATTATTAGCAAATATTTGTAGTTTTTTTTACTTAAAAAGTAGAACGCAATCGTTTCGCTTGATCATTTTGAGCGACCGTTGCGATGCGGGAACACCAGGAAGTAGTCCGTCCTTTCGTTCAGCAGGATTACGTTACATACAATGTCTCGCATACTTAACCTGTGTCATGGACAATGCTGCGGGGATCGTCAATATCTGGACTAGTGTTGGTTTTTGTCAGGAAGTGTACTCACTTTGCAATGCAATGGAATATAAGAAACTAGTAAATATAGTTAGCGCATATGATACGATAACTCCTTTACTTTTTTTGACACCTTACGCCCAGACACATATCCAATTTCACAGCATACACACTTCTTCGTTGTCGATCCTGGATTATTGGAATACAGTAATGGGAAAATTGGAATAAAATACTCACTATTTTTATGAGAATGATCGAAGATAATGCTCAACTTCTGAAGGCTGTTTTGGCGTGCCTCTGCGAACAGACGTCGTTTGTTTTTGGTTGTAGACTGGGCGGCGAGTGGTGATACTACCATCGTGGTGGTTGCCATTTTACATCACCATGATAGACGGGCAATCTGAAAAAGGATATTTTTTAAAGCATTACAAAAGATCAAAACATTGCATTTCTTTGACTTGTAGCTTTTGCTCACGATCCTTGGAAGATTATTTCTGGAATAAAAAAATACATCGGCCTTCCAATATATTGTTACTGTTATATTTATCGATATCTACCACATTTTTGTGAAAATCTCAATGAGAGAAGCAATAGGTGTTGATGTTTTATTCAGGCTTGTTTCAACTAAACCTTTATCTAAAGGTACTTCTTTTCTATTCATCGGCCATCTCATATGTTTGTCTTTTTGATCCCAGGATAATACCATAAGGTTCCTATAATAATGTTTTAAATTAAATTGTATGATCATGATCATGATGATTGCGTAATCATGCTATTTCTGTACACGTGATTGGTCCGAATTTCTTTAGCGCAAAAAATGTGAGATTATAGTAGGTACCTAAAGTTTTTTAAATCCGGGGATTTGGTTGTTTTTTTGTATACATACATTACAAATTTAATATTGTTATATCGGGTTTTCACAGCTCCGTTTAGTTGATCAACTGAATCATCAATAGTTGTAGAGTTTCTGTTGATGATGATGTTCGATTGAAGTCTGTATAATGGTTCAAATCGCGATTGGTAATTGAATCGTGTAATTGTACCGTGTGAACGAGTTATGATCAAAGATGTTCCCAACAATTACATACAAAGTGTTTTGTTACTGACTAAATCATTCAATTGTACTACATACTCTTCGAGTTACTTTGTTAGTACCTTTCATATATTAGGTACCTTTGCAACTGGCTAATACCGGTGAAATCTGGTTAGATCCACTCTATATTGTTCTAATCAAAACTTGTAAACACATTCAGTTGTTCGTGTACAACAAATTAGTCATGGACGCAAGCACACTCAAATGTCTCAGCAAATATTTTCGTCGTAAAGTTTGCTGTAATGATAAGCGTTAAATTTCACGCAAGAAATCAAGATGTGATAATCATAACACGATAACCGCGTTACAGAGAAATATAGACATTAGAAGGGTAAATGATTTCCATTTTGCATCAAATATGATTGACGTCTCCCCGCTGAGCAGCGATGGCTCAGCGGGGAGTGGTATGGACTGTCGAGACGAAAGTCGCAGGTTCGAAACCAGTCCCAAGAGCATACACCACTGACTTTTCTAAGTTACGTGTATATTAATTGTTAATTATCGCTTGCTTTAACGGTGAAGGAAACATCGTGAGGAAACCTGCATACCTGAGAATTCGATAAGATTTTTCGAAGGTATGTGAAGTCTGCCAACCCGCATTAGGCCAGCGTGGTGGACCAAGGCCTGATCTCTCTCATTCAGTAGAGGAGGCCTGTGCCCAGCAGTGGGACGATTATAATATATAGGGCTAATAAAAAAAAAAATGATTGACGTCGGGAGTGTTTTGGCGTTAGGTTATTGGTTTAGTTACACTGCGTTTATAGTAAACAGGTTGTTATTATACGAATTCGTCAAAACACCACCTAAGTGAATGACCCTTGATTTACTCGTACATATAGGTATATTCATAAGTATAAACAAACAAACGACACGATGTATAATAATATTCTTGGGTGTTGACGTCAATAAACAATATTGAACAACCAGTTGTCAAATTACGACAGTTAAATTATGTAAACGAATTCGGCAAGGTAACCGTTGCGATAGACACAAATAATACGAGATTGCTCCCACGGTTCTTTTTTTTTAGCGTTACTGACTCTGTAAGCGTCACGCCTGCCCATAAACAGAAGCAACACCAATTGAACTTCGAGTTATGAAGTACTGCATGGCACAGGCCTACGCTCGTCACCCCGACACGTAATATAATTTGTATCGATACAAACAGCTGATTAGCTTAATGTGTATTTATGTACCACTAGATGTCGCTACTTAAATGTTTCATTGCGCTAATATAACTTTGCTTCCTTTCCTTACTCAAGAAAAAGTTCCGATCGCATCAACGTTTTTTTTATCCCGGCAAGAGTGACTACCGTGGACCTATAATGTTGACCGTCAAGAGACATTGAGTCTCTCGATCGGCAGAATTATGCTGACCTGAAGTTACTGGATGTATACACTTTTTGCACAAATTAATACATAATTATAATATGAATACTAGCCCTTTTGCCTTGACTCCGCCTATGTGTGTTCTCGCTGAATCCTGTAGCAATAGATTATGATTTTAAGGCGAATGAGGTGTGTCAAGATCGTAGCTTGTGCCACTCAATAGTCTCTGCCTACCCTCAAGGAATATAGGCGTTACTATGTATGTATAATTTGAATCCCTAAGCCTCCGTCGCGCAGTGGGCGAGTATCCGGCTCGGAAGCAAGAGGCCGCGTGTTTGATTCTCGCACCGTGACAAAATGTTTGTTTGATACACAGAGATTTTTTTTAGTTCTGGTATTGTTTTCCACCCCTAAGGGGTTGACGTCAGACAGGCGGCCGGTCGTAAAAGCTACGAACCACATCTTTTTACAGCATGCTGCGCCGACCCCATTGCGACTTGTATAAGGGCAGGTAGAAGAAGAAACGGATGCCTATTATGCCAAGTTAGTCACTTCTAAGATGTAGTGACTGATAAGTGAGAACTTTGTTTATTTCGCATTTTGTATGAGTAGCTGAATAAAAAGCCAGAGGTTTCAGGTTTAATTTGTGCGCGTAGATTTTTGTATGTCAAGTGCGTGCCTTGGGACCTGTTTTTATTGATTTATCTCACTTCTTCAATCCTATTTCGTTTATCCGTGTTTGTGAGGCTTCTCATAATTGAGGCCATGAGAACCATAGTAACCTAATTCAATGGACAAGCTTTTTGAGTACCATAGAAAATAAAAACAGTACTTTTTTAATCAACTAGCACTTTTCAGAATACATACTTTTTATTACTTTTAAGTTTTATTTGACCTATTAATGTTCCAATTTATGATTTTAGTAGTAAGAAAATAGCTTTATTGCTATTTTTCTACATTTTATACACAGATAGGCCACTTTGGCAGTAGGCTTTTAGAAATAGTTAAGAAAAAAAACTGTTATTAGGCCAATTGTTTATTAAACACTTAAATAAAAAAACATTAACAGCAAGGGCACTTAACAATAAAAGTATACTTAGTCACTATCAACGTCATCCTCAACATCTATGTAATTTCTTATTGACACATTATCTTCGATACTGGTATAAAAGCTGTGATGCACTGGAGGTATAAAAGGTAAAAGATCTAATAAGTCCTTTTTTTCTCACAAATGATGGGTATTCCATCAGGGTATAAATGATCCAGCTTAATACCAGTCAAATCTGTAAAGGTCCTTTTCTTTAAATCTAAATTTTCAAATAAAACATCTTCATGATTAGAATATTTGACAAAAAATGTAAATGGATGCATTGAATTGAATTTGAACGCCTAGATTCAACAGAAGCAGTGCGACATGTCTTTTTTCTGTCAGTTATAATTTCCTAAAGCATAAAAGCTGTTGAACAGAATAATTTCCTGAGCAGGCCGAATCTTTTCATGACACTTACGTTGGCAATTACACTCAAGAGCAGTATCAATTTGTTTTGGTGGCACTAGAACACCTTTAACATTAATATATTCCGCACCTCTTGAACGCTTTTCCTTTCTCACATTCTTCTTCCATTTGCTAGGTTGTCTCACTCTTTTTCTAGGTTTAAATTTGACTTGAGTAGTTTCAGAAGTTATATTATTTGGGGATTGGTTTTCGTCACCCAAAATCTCAAATCAGTAGTAGATGCTGTCGAATTACGTCCAGATGGCTGGTAGTCTGAACCAGAGTCTTCAAATGGATCTTCTTCTGCTTCAGGCCCAAAGATTTTTGTAAACAATGAAAACTCTTAGAAGACTATTAAAAAATAACACGTCATATTTATTGCAATACAATACAATGGAATATTGTAAAACATACCTCGAAGTTCGTTATCCACATTCTTTTCTTGTTGGTCGTTTTCCATATTGCCAAATACCCACTTACTCACAAATAATATTTTACTGAACGATTAAGCAAGCACACATGGGCGCGAAAATAATGACGTTTGTCATCAACAGACTGTCACAAAGTAGCCTAACTAATGTAATCATAACAGTGAAGTTTTAGAGGGCTTAAACCATAGTGGCCTATCTTATTTAGGCCAGTATGGCACCTCAAATTTTGATCACAGACTAAAAACAGTAACAGTGATTATGGTGCCATCTGGTGAATATTCGTTGTATCACTTTTAGGCCACTCTGGTTGTATCAAAATGACCAATTTGAACTGGAAAAAATCATAAACTCAATATCGTAAAAAAGTGAGTTAGGCCACTATGGTTCTCATGGCCTGATATGCGTGTTTAGGTTCAGACGCACTCACCGATACTACCAAAACTGAAAGGGTGTATCTAACCATCGTGTTTTGGTTACTTACGTCCTTATACCATTAGGAGACGAGAACCTTTATAATTAGTTTAAGCACTTAGGTTACCCAACATATTCTGATGCCTTTTTAAATATTTATTATTCTGAATTATTGTGGTTTCTACCTAGTTCTAAGACTGCCTCGATGGCGCAGTTATTTTGTGTGCGCGTTGACTGCTGTGCTGAAATCTCGGGTTCGATCCCCAGGTCGGGTAAAGTGATATTGAGTTTTGCTATCACGAAATGTTCAGTATCAAACCGGAGTCTGGAATTGTGCCCGGTATGACGATAGGCTCGCCCCCTATCACATCATGGGACGGAAATACGCTCGGCGAAATGTAGGTGTACAGGTTACACCACAGATACAAAATAATAATACGTAATATCATTTTGTGCAATATGTCAATTGAGATTTATTGACCGTCACATTGACTTCTTTATGACTGACAAAGTAACGAATAAATTATTCAATAAATATAAAATACATTACAAAGGGCGTGTTTCAACTTAAACTGTTTATATAAACTACATCGATTATTCGTTTTTTTTTCAAATAAGAGATCGCCAAAGGAACAAGTGAGTAAGATGGCATAGTCAAATATTTATACTGATGGGAAATAATCTCCACCACTGCTGAACACTCACAATATATTGAGTGGTAAAACCATGCTGTAGACAGTTTTGTCTACAGCATGAACGAGCCGGCTCGACCGGATCGTCGCCACTGTCTCACAGAAAACCGACGTAAAGTAGCTTGCTGCTGTGTTTCGTACGGTGAGTGAGATATCCGGAAGCCCAAATCCCCTCCCTTCCCAATCCCTAATTATCCTTTTCCTTTAAGGTCGCCAACGCGCCCATGATTCTTCTCGTATTGTGGGCGTACATGAGCGGTGGAGATCACTTCCCATCAGGTAAACCACTGGCTCGTCTGCCGGCCTATGCTATTAAAAAAAGCAATACCAGATGAATCATGAACGCTCTTCCGAACTTAAAAGAAAGGCATAATTGAGAAACGGAGGGAGGATTTGGGCATTCAGATATCTCACGCACCGTGCTAAATGCAACATCAAACCATAACCTACTGTCGTCGGTTTTCTGTGTAAGAATAGTAACATCCCGAGTCTGCTAATTCATGGTGTAGACAAAACTCTCTTAATTTTGGTTCGACCATAAATACCCTGTTTCGCGAAACTCATTACGTCCTTAACCCATCCAGCAACTGGTCAACCAACCGTTGACTTCACCGATTTTAATTCAACTTGCCTCGCAAAATTATGTCCCCAGTCGCAAAGCAATTAGTAACCAGACCAATGTAAACCGATTCTAACCGATTTGCGGCGATTCATTTCAGATGTAATTTCATAAGGCCTTATTCATAATTCCATTTAATTTCAGAAGGCGAATGATCAGTTGACTAAACAGCGTGGAATTTGTATGATGAGTATTGTATTTCTCTTTAAAAACCTTGGAACGATGAAAACTATATGAAGACTCATAAAATCTAGCCTATAAGTATGTTTTGGTATTATGTTTCAATGAAAATCATGTGACTATTGAGTGAGTCACAGACTTTCTGTGATGCCTACTTGTATGATCCATACAAGGTATCCATGAAATAAGGGCATCTATTCTTCCTAGGTACGTGCTTTTATATAATATTTTTAACTTCCTGACAAAGAAGAGAGGTGTAATATTATACTTTCCAGGACTGGACTTGTTGGCCGGCTACTGCTTTTAAAAAAATATTCCAGTGGACTACGGCATGAGAAAAGTGTACGTGTTATTTCGAGACTGTCAGGACAGAGTGAAGTCCAAGGCGTACACAGCAGAGACATGTCATCAGGAAACTGTCGACCTCATCGAGTCTGTAGACAGATGCGTCAAAGACTGTAGACAAAGGCGTTTATCAAGTTTCGCATTAGAATTGAGACACGCCTCTTATCTTTCAATGTTAATAAAATATCTCGGTGTTGCATTGACCATTTATTTGTGTAATTGTGGACAAATAGTGCACAATTTAATTCTGTTTCCTTGTAATGAGGCAGGGCTAATCAAAAATTCTTAAATAACTCTTGATGCTTTTTTTGAGTGGCAGAGCAACGTTGTAGACAGTTTTGTCTACAGCATGAATAGGCCGACTCAACCGGGTCGTTACCACTGTCTCACAGGAAACCGACGTAATGTAGCGGCTTGCTGCTGCGTTTCGTACGGTGAATGAGATATCCGTAGGCCCAAATCCCATTCTCCTTCCCAATTCCTTAATTATCCTGTCCCTTTAAGGTCGGCAACGCGCCTATGATTCTTCTAGTATTGTGTGCGTACATGGGCAGTGGAGATCAATTACCATCAGGTGACCCACTTGCTCGTTTGCCAGCCTATGCCATAAAAAAATGTATTAAAATTTAGATTGAATAGCCGCATCTGATACATCTATGATATCCGCCAGCCGCATCTGATAGCTCATTTGCTATAAAAATCTACCATAATCAAGTCAAATGTCAAAATACAGTTTTGCCGGTGAACTGGCATCGCCATACACAGTTATTACGTATGTAGGCGATGGGCCATCGATATTAACTCCATTATCATTATATTATAGCCATCTTATCTCATAATGCGAGAGATGTCGGGGGTCGGCATTCCTTACTGCGAACGTATCCTTGATGTGTACAGACATGACCTACTTTGTGAAAGCGATCCCGTGAATTTCGGATATTGGTTTACGTTTAATAAACTTTTTCTGTCGATATGAAAGGTAAACAAAGTTATTCACCCTATACTGAAAGCTTATGGCGTTTAGGAGCTTGAGAACGCGAGCCTTGTTTAAATGTAATATTTCTTCTTTTTTATCATGGCCAGCATAATGATTACACAGCATGTAGTACCTACAGTGCAGTCCAAATATAATGTCGATGTGTCGAGAGACATTGCGTCCATCGCCGGTCGGCAGAATTATGCCAGCCTGGATTGACGATAGACTAGCCACTATGGCGAGTTTTTCACCATGTACGGTGGTCGCTATCTAGCTGGTACTATATGTTTTAGGTACACTCCAGCAAATCTTTCAGGAAAATTCTTACAGAGTAATATATTTTTTTCTTTCATTCCCATGTACCTACTTACGCACGACTCGTCCTAAGGCCTCTTACAATTGGATGGAATTTAACCTATCTGAATCTAATAAATATAACAAAATAAAATCAACATCTCAATTTTTACTTGAGTGGGTTGAAATGCTATTGCATATTTGCATCCAATTATACGTACAATCAATCAAAATAAAACAACTATATTGTGACACACGGTGTTTCAAAGGAAGCAAGCCCGGACATTCAAAATAAAACTCGGATTCTACAGTTATATCCGATTTCATCAAAGTAGACAATAGCCTAAACCTTAAGAACTCCCAACGTCAATTTGAAAAAGATCTTTTACTTTCGAACGGCTGAACACATTTTACACAAACCATCTTGATTAATTTTTTTAATTTTTTTCAAATATGTCCATTAGTTTAGGCGCTACGGTGCCACAAACAGATACACACATACACAAACCCAGGGACCAAATACCATCCCTCTTTTTTGTCCGTGGTTAAAAAGATTAGCTGTTGAATCGTCAACACGTGACATTACAGACAAAATATCGAGTTAGACTATCCCGCCCACACACTCGCCACTGTAACTCCTGTGCACCAGGATCAACAGTGACATGCATTTTTCTGAAACCGAGCAGTGAGGCGAAGGGAAGTGAAGTGAAAATATCGAGTTAGTCCGTCTTACCAATTTTCTGAACCTCTTGTTTTATAGCATTTTAATTCGCTAACACCACTTGGTCACCCTACAGAATCTGATATCTAAATGAACCCAGTCAGACATCATTCCGTCGAGGCCATTGCTCTGCTTGTAAGACTAGAAAAATTCACTTCCCACCCGGGAATCTAATTCAGTCCCACGGAACGACCCAAATAACTGGTTGTTTGCGAATTGTAAAATGGAGCTAAACAAAGTTAGTAGGTCGGTAGACAATACTATTGATTAGGATAAGAGTAAAAACCTAGTTCTAACAATGTTGATTTTGCACCTAAATACTGCTTCAGTTATTATGTGGACAGACTTCAAAAAGGATTTTCAATTAATCTGTATCAAGTGTTCTAATTATTTGAGACTACGAGAACCAGAGTGGTGTAAGTAATTATAATAGAAATAATAATTCAAGGGTCGGATAAAAATAATGGCCGTCGTAGACTTTACAACTTTAGCAAAAACACTTAATCGACTTCTTATACATTTTAATAGGATTAAAGTGAAACAACTATATGTATATGTTGCCGGTAAAAGTTTGGAACTAATTGGAAATAAACCTCATGTCAATCATAAAAAAACGACTGAACAGATTTTCTTCAAACATATGTAACTAAGAACAGCCTCCATGGCGCCGTGTGCGAGTAACTAGCTGTGAAGCATGAGGCGCGGGTTCGCTTCCCGCACGCACCGAGACAAATGTTTATGTGATTCATAAATATTTATTTCTATAAAATGTGATTCCAGAACTTTTTTGGTTATACCTGTGTAATTTTAATATAAAACGCAATACGACGGCCTTTCTACGATTTCTAATGACAGATGTTGTCCTCATGGCGTCTCTATTGCCTTGGAGTTATCCTATATAGGGAGTACGCGCTCCATAGAGAAAAAACGGTGTGACCTTGAGGCACATAAGTTAGTATTTCTTCTCTTTCTAGTGGACTATTTTCCCCAATGTTAAAAAGATACAGAATACTAACTTAGGTGCCTCATTCTACAAAAATACGAACCGATTTAATGCTTAATGTGCACACTCCCTCTATATATTATCTCGATGATTGCAACTGAGTGCCACTGTAATCATAGTTTGCTTATTGGTAATATATCTAAGGAGTAGAATGTAAAAACAGTAGGCAACAATTGTATTTATAATTTGCATTTATGCTTCTCTGTTTTACGGGTTAATTCTAGTCAGTGGTCAGTGGCGGTGGAGTAAATGTAATTAAATTTAATTATACAGTAATAAGTTATTACCGTTGAAAAAAGATCAAGTAATTCCAAAGTACAAAAGGTTAAACACTCAATTCTCACAACAAAAACAAGAACTGACGTAAACGTGCCATTTGAAACGTTACGTTTTGTTGAAAATTAACCGCAACAATAGGATTATTAATTCCGTTGTCTTCAGAGTTTGGCAACTTGACTATAAATTGTGGTAGATTACGAATTTAAACGAAAATCAGATCATACCTATTAGCTTAGGAATAGATATTTATTTATTTAGTCACAACAACATTGTAAACACCAACATGTTCATAAGTATACAAGAAAAAATCAAACCTGATTGAATTTAACACGTTAAAGATTAAAAATAAATTAAAAGCAAAAATAGAAAAATACAATTGAAGGGGAAGTATCTTGAATATGTTTGAGAAATAATGTATGAGGACTTGAGAGCAGACATGCAAAAATCTACAACTGACTAAGTCCCGAGTATTAACAGTCTATTGACTTGAGTTGTAGTTTGAGTTTGTTGAGACCTATCGTAAGTTATAATACTTACTTAGGCAATGAGTAGGACATATTATGTACGAGAAACATTATAATTTTGTCCCCTGAACCAGTAAAACTATGCTGTAAATGTCGAGAGCACGTCCCTAATTTTGCTAATTAATGCTATTAAAGTGGTAATCAGTTTCGGGTATAAGTACTATCAACGTTTAATCCACGCGTATTGTGGTTAATTTATTCAGACAAGTGCTGTAAAAGTGAAGTAAGTGCTGAATAAAGAAGCAAAACATTGCTATAAATATCGAGTGAAGGCGAAAAAATCACTATGAGTGATGAAATAGCAAAAAATATACATTCATATGATTAATTTTTGCGTATAAAAAATTACCAACTTCCTTTTACGCAGCAAGGTTATGTTTTTTTTTCATCCTGGCTCGGCAAAGTGACTACGCTACACCTGATGGTAAGTGTAGCGCAATCCAAGAATAGTGTCGACCAACGATAAACAATGTATCCATCGTAGGTCGGCAAGATCATGCCGGCCTGCCAAAGGGCCAAGGGGGAGGGGAAGGAAAAAGGGATGGGAAAAGGGTAAGGATCAGGGGGCAAGCCCCCTGGGGAGAACCGGATATACACTGGTTGACCCTGGAACGCGACCCACACTAGGTGGGCCACTATGGCAGGTTTTAGCACCAGTGTGCGGTGGTCGCTATCTGGTCGGATACAAATATCCTCCCACCAGCAACACCTGTAAAAGTAGCCGAATTGCTTTTACTCAGGAAACGAATAACAGTGAAAGAATTGCCTTAATACGTCTTATATGTGCTGTAAGCTCTTCGGTAACAGTTATGCAATTTTAGTGGTGGAGCACTATTTAGGGAATGCCATATGGCACGTCAAAACACCGAAAAGATCTATTTTTATTATTATATACAGTTCAGTCTTAAATAAATTATATTCACCAACTATCTCTTTAATTTTCAAGGTAGGTGGCAGATGTACGCCTGTTGTAAATATTAAAGAATGATATGTGAGCATAGCTTTCTTGATCAAACCTGCTAGACACGATAGTTTATGTATGTATATTTATACGCCCACATAATTCTTTAAATTTAAAATGATAAATATTCATTATGGTTTTTAAAGGAAATTACTTTCTTTAACATCACATTCATACGATTTTAATTCGATCAAAGGAGTTTGTTCTAAGCGCAACGCCAATAATTGAAGTTTCTGGCCCAAATTTTCAACTCCCTCTCCTAATACCCATTACTTTAAAGGTCGACTCCAAATAAACACCCATAGTTTATGGACGATGGAGATCGCTTGTCAACAGGCGATTCAAGTTGCTAATTTCCCCACCTCCACTTTAAAAAGATCCTAGCATATCCTCAGGCACTCAAAATCACGGAAGCATCACCTATTTATCCACAAGAACATTTCCGTTTAAATCAACAAAGTACTCAATTAGTAACGCTAGCGGCCAGCTGTCAGCTTGACCGTGGCCAGAACGAGTCATATGACCCTGACATTGTCAAGTTATTGGGCCAAGTTCACACGGCTCCCACTTTCAACATACGCACCCGGACTACTTTGATCCTTAACTCGTTTGCTTCTAGGAGTATAATGCTTTAACAGTTATACATTAAAGGTTGGCTGCAAAATCTTATTTATTCTTCGAGAAGCTGCTATGCGAACTATTTGACTTTGAATGCGAAAGAAATAAAGAAATCATAAATCTACGACAATATTCTTTTAATTGTTAGCGTTAATGACGAGAGAGCCCGTCGATGGTAAGCGTCACGCATGCCCATAAACATTACACCAATCAGAACTTCGAATTATGAAGCACTGATTGACTGGAGTCTGGACTGCGTTCGCTACCGAGAGACTTATGATGACAAGTCTCATACCTAACGGCTTTTACTGGCTTCAATTCCCTTCAAACCGCACCCTCTTTTTACATCCAGCTACAGTCCCACCGAGGGTGCAAATTAAGCAACAATAAGCAATTTAACTGTCGAAAGGGGATCATAAGTATTGTTAACTGTCAATTGTCATCCTTCTTAATTGCCAGGTTAAATATTATACCCATTGAGTTGCTATCCGTAAATTCAATATAGATAACAAGTTAAATCAATAGATTAACAGCTACCGTGGATAGGGACGACCAGATAACACACCTAACCAAACGATTATAACCTCCGACCTAATTTTAAAAAAACATTTGTAACTGTACCGATAACCGACTCGATTAAAGATGTAACTAAGGCTAAATGTAAAAATACGCTGGGTTCCAACAACATTCTAAATCTCTTCACTCGAGCGTCGTAAAAAAACGGAAATTGTATAAAAATATAAGCGTTGCTATAACAGGCTAATTATATGTACTACCACTACCCATATTTTTTTTTGGATTAGATAATGCCTCTCCGATCAGCTTGGGTTTGCTGGATACGTGATATGTTAAGCTGTCCTTCAATACCAATACTTTTTAGACACATGCGCTTGAGAGATGCAAAAGCGCAAGAGTGTGATCATGTGGCAATAACAATTCGGATGGATTCGGAGTAATGTTTAAAGGAACCACCATTTACACTGCTTCATTATCCAAATTCCCTGAAGCATCAGTTAAATGACGTGGTTAAATTACCGGATGGCGAGTGATTTTGTTTAGTACCTAGCAGTAATCTTGACTTCCGCCAATAGCCGTTGGTCAATTGTAGTGGAATAGCAATTATTCTATAAATCCTGGTGAGACTAAACTGCATGTCAATACAGTCGCCACGTACAGTTTGACAACATAATGCGCTTCGATAATGTTCGGTTTTTACGAATTAGTAGGAATCTTTACATAATATAAAATGAAGTCGCTTCCGCTTAGATCTTTTAAGTTTGTCAACGGATTTTAATGCAGTTTTAGATAGAGCAATAGATAGAGTGATTCATGAGGAAGGTTTACGTGTATATCATGCAATGACCCATGCGAGCAAGGCAGTAACATGCAGGTGAAACCACGAGGGACAGCTAGTATTTGTATAGCTTTATTTAGCTATTTAGCTAGTAGTTGGGCGTTTATTGTTAAACGCCCAACCATCCGGTTCAGTGTATTCAATCAAAAGTAAACAAGTACTTATCCAATCTAATGTTGTAACTAAAAGAGTAGAGTAGTTTCCTATACTGGATTTTTTACATAATGTTATAAACAAAAGAAAATAAAAAACGCTTTTGTTAAAACACAATCAAAATTGGTTCAAACATAAGCGCGCAATTAACATTTTAAATATTGTTATGAGCTAAGGTGGGTACGTAGTGGGGACATTGTACTATCTGGCTCGCATGCACCTTAAATACCAGTTTTTACGGTGAGGTCAAAGTTTGTGTCCTCTGTTATTTAACAAGTAATTGTCATAAGTTAAGCGCATATAAACTAATTCTGAAGACAAAATATTCCCAAACAACGCTACTGCTTCTTCCTTAACAAATCTAAATTGCCCCCCCCCCCCCCGTGTGCGAAATTCTGGATTCTCGCCTGATTGGTCAATGGGGAGTAGATACCACTTATCAGGTCGTAGATGACACACTTGTCAATTTGTCGGTCTCTACTATAGATATGAAAACAACCCGGCTTCCTTTTCGCTGGTTTTAGCGAGATCTATTCGTCACGTGAGAGCGGAAACTAAAAAGCAATCAATTGAACCGTTTACTATTCCATACATCGTGTACGATCGCAAGGCCACAGCGAGGTCGGTCACCTTGTACCTACGAACATTATGTGTTTACTAGTAATCCATCATATCTCTGAACTGGTTTCTGTAATAACAAATGCACTGCAATAGCCGCAAAATTTTACACCAGATGAAGTAATATAAAATGTAAAGTGGGTCGGTCAAGGTGGGCAATCGATTGTTGTGGCTTTTTGGATCCAAAAATATTTAATCTTAAAAAAATATTTAATATTTTAAGATATCCGCCATATCAAATCAAATCATTTATTGAATCATTAAAATGTCAAACATAATTTAGATTCTGTCAAATTGTAACTCTACCGCCATTCGGAATGCTGTTTCGTTAAAGAAGAACGGGCAAGAAACTCTAACGTTGCTCTTTTCTAAACTGATTTACAATACATATTTGTACTACATACATTGAAGTATTATTTATTTGAATTAGAACAGCTCAATTTACGCCAATGAACGTTATTAAGTAAAATGATTAGATTATAATAGTTTTTGTGCATGACCAACAAGAACAACATGAATAAATTAACCATACACGCAATAATAGCTTCAGTAGCACACACAACACACAAGCAACAACCGTTCACGAGCATGACACATGTGCCCTAATAATAATTATTACAGAATAAGTGAATTTGAAGATTTCAGTCGGCTACACATTACGGTTTAAAAGATGAAAAGGCCCTTACAGTACGACACCTATTCAGGCCGACATAATGCTGCCGACCGTCGAAAGACGCAGTGTCTCTTGATGGCCGATATTGTACATAGTTCATATTCACTTTGCCCTATCATAATAAAAAAATGAACCAAACGGCGCGGCGCGTTTTCTGTGCTAGTACTCCCAAATCCCTTGAACCCCATTAGTGGGCAAATCAGACTCGGGCACCGAGATTTCCGCTGTCCGTGACGCAAAATTTTGTAACCCCTACTAAATAAATAAATACACCCAACAGCCACACACATAGTCCTGATCCCACAGTAAGATACGGGTCTTGTGTCGTTGATATCAGGAACTACAAGAGACTTTCGGTCTCACAACACCCAGACCCCGAAGCAACTATTTATGGGCTACACAAACATTTGTCTCGGTGCGGGGATCGAACCTGCGGCCTCTCGCTTCACAGCCGGCTACTCGCCCGCTGCGCCACTAAAGAGGGTTGTTATGAGTTTGACCCCTTTGTTTGTCTGTATGTCCGACTATTTGTCTGTGACATTGTAGCGCCTATACGAATGAACAGATTTAACATAAAAAAAGCTGAAAAACGTAGATACACTGGTACTATCGCAGCCTATCCCTCCGGGGGTGCATCCGTGAACTTAATTCATACTGTCTGCAGTTGTCTAAATGGACACATCATAATTAAATTTACGATATTACATACAATATATTCCGAATGAATCAGCTATAAAATCCCAATTAAATCATAATGACGCAAGCTCGCTTTTTATAAACAACAATAAAAATTATATTACTGTGCCTACCCTTTATTAAACGATTCAAGGTTACGTCTAAACTTACAACATAATAATACAAGCATTATAAAGTAAGTAAAGAATTAACTATTTTTGCGGGATTCGTGAACAATCAAATATAATAAATAAGTACCTACCTACTTTTTATATTTGATTGTACCTATATTTTATTTTAGAAGCATGAGAACATAATTATTCATTTTTACGTATTATACCAAAATGGCTATTGACTTAATAAAAAGTGCCATTAGTTAAACTATGAAGTCAAGTCAAGTCGAATTCCATTAGCATTTTTTTTACATGACGCCTCGCGTCGTGATTAAAAATACATCTACTTACAGATTTTTTTCAAGTTCATAAAACATAGTAAAAGTATCAGTCAGTCGAACGAAAGAGAACACACGCATGATTGGGCCAGCTCATGATTATTGCCACTGTCTCATAGGATTTAGATAATTTCACCATCGGACATCGCGCCAAAACCCTAAATTTCATCCACACCACCTCGATGTCCAGTGTTCCACTACAACGCGATTTTAAAGCATTTTTTACCTCGCACAACCACTCTGTGGAACCAGCTGGCGCCAGCGGTCTTTCCGAACCGTTACGACATGGGAACCTTCAAGAAGAGAGTATATTCTTTCCTGAAAGGCCGGCAACGCATTAGCAAGACCTCCGGTGTTCCAGATATTCATAGGCGGCGGTAATCACTGTCCATCAGGTGAGCCTCTTGTCCGTTTGCCCCCTTTTTCTATATAAAAAAAAACCGACGACGTAAAGTAGCAGCCTGCTTTTGAGTTTCGTATAGTAAGTAAGATTTCCAGACGCCCAAATCCCCCTTCCTTTAGCAATCCCTTTCCCTAAATGTGGACAACGCATCCAAGAGATCACTTACAATCAGGACATCGACTTGGTCGTTTGTCGGACTCTGCCATTAAAAATGCATACCTACTCTATGAACCCTACTCCTTTTTGAAGTCGGTTTATCATACTTGATGTATAAGGAAAAATGCTTAATATTAATGTTTTAATAAAAAAATCTTTATCAGATCACCAGTTATGAAATCCAGGTCAAAATTGGCGTAGGTAATTGTGTTAAAAATATTTTAACTGTTATTGCTTTTTAATTGGTTCCAATAAAGCAGTCGTGTGCCTACGTGACCGTTGAGATGAACTCGGTAATGACTGGAGATTAGACACGTCATAGGCATATTTTAAAGGTTTTGCCCCTGCTGGCGCTAAAAAATCCTGATAGGTGCGTATCATCACAAAAATTTATAATTCCAGGTTATTTGAGGCATAGTATTTTTTCAAATCAAATCAAATTGTGTTGTTTTTATTTGATTGAATGACGAAACGAGCAAGGCGCTCGCCTGATGGTAAGCGCCACGCCTGCCCATAAACAGAAGCAACACCACATAGAACTTTGAATTACAGAGCACTCGTCACCCCGAGACATTAGATGTTACGTCTCATAATGCCCAGTAATTTCACTGGCTTCAATGTCCTTCAAACCTGACAGAACATTTATTTCCCTTACGACGAGACCAGCAGATCAGTCGTCACTTGGAATACATAGAACATTGAATTACAAGGTATACTGCATGGCTCTATTTGCAAGATGTTAAGTCTCAGAATACCCAGTAATTTGACTGACTTCAATATCCTTCGAACCGGAACACAAACAGTGGTACATGGCCACTTGCATACGAGCGAACTTTCACCGAGTAAATCCTTTATCAATACACGCACATCATATTATTCATGTAGGTACATATTAAATCCATTTAGTAGTTCTCCATTTTATTAACAGTATGTGAATTCTCACCCCACAGTATGATTTTCTTATGTTGAGACAGTAAGAAGAAATGTTTGTCTTCTAAACTTCTTTTTTAGGCTCGAACACATCAGTGCCGGTCCGTGACTAATTTAAGATGGAGTGGCCCGTTGTTAGATATGTATAAAGCCTAAAATCTGAGAATGAGCTTTACAGGCACTTCTCCCCTGGTCCGGCACCTGTAGCGGCTGCTCCATAAGCGCCGGATAATGCGTGCATCCTCTGACATAAATTACACTGAAAACGTTTAAGAAATACTTTTTTTTTTTCTCTGGACTATGGAGTCTCTTTGGTAGGCGTGCGTGGGGCCGAAGCCAACACGTAGAGGCCCGTTAGACAAATTTCATCTAATATTGTGACGTGACACCGCACGGCGGCTATGCCTGTATACACTATAAAAGTGTATCCAAGGAGTATTTTATTATTAAAGTCACTGTTAGAAACTTAAGTGTTTTATCTAGGTTGGTACAATACACTATTGTAAATTGTATCTTAATCATTAATAGTACAATAAAATGTAGTTACAGCTACACCCATCTGAAAATATTCCTGCCGGCCCCCATGGGTTGCTCTTTCGGCTATGGCGGAGCCGATTATGCTGATTACTATTATAACTAAGTATGCTATGCTCGTACGAGCCTCATGGTGCTATCAGAAGAATGAAGGACGCCAAAGACCACTTGAAATCACAGTTATGCTTGTAGGGCTGAGATTATTCTATAATAGTACCTATGCTGACTCAATTTCAATGCCTTTTTCTCGAAGGCCGTAAAAAACATCATCAATACATGTATAAGTGTTTAGCACCGCATTTCTGGAAATTCCCTTCTAGCAAGCCAAACGATTGTTATAAAAAGTGTTTCAAGGCTGCAGATCTTGGAAATTATAATTGCCTTGTTACAATCTAATCAGAATTTTAGACAAAACCGAAGTACCACTCACTCCTGATTGACTGATTAATCACGAAATAGAATGGAGCATAGCTGTGAAATTTAGTGCAAATGTTGTTAATTAAAAATAATAAGACATGAATATCCCGGAAATAGAATTACATGCAAGCGTAGCCGCGAGCAGCAAAAACTAGTAGAAGTACAATGACTGTTAGTCTCAACCTGCGAGTAGTTTCGCAGATATAGTTTATAGATTACTAGCTGCCCCTCACGGTTTCACCGCAATATGTTACTGCCGTGCTCTCGTGGGTCATAGCGTGAAACCTTTAGATATAAACCCAGTTGAACAAACTTTTCCCGAACCAAGAACAAAACCAGAAAATAATTATGCATATAACGTATCCATCGTTCGACTCTTAAAAATCCCATGGAGAAAGCACTCAGTTTTTCACGAATTAAAAAAATCGACCCAGCCGTTCTCAAATAGTGCCATTACCACTGAACAGCCTTAATTCCTTTTTATTTATATTTTCTATCTCTAAGCATGGCGTTAGTTTTAAACGTAGAAGGTGGGTAAACTAACTTCATGTCGGCCAAGAGATTTTGCGCAGACTGTACCTATGTTTTGCCGGTCTGTGAGGTCACGTATACGTTCACCACTCGCCTTGCGACGGTATTGGCAAGTCATCTATGGTATATACTAGGGTACTGTCAATAACACACGGAAACATGTGACAGAAGGACGGTCAGTATAAGGAAAATTATTTACTAGACTAGAATAAAATTGTAGGTATGATTTCTTACGTTTACGCGAATGTTACTCATTGAAATAAAACTAATTTAAACGGATTTTATTGCGGTTTTTTATTTTAAATTTGGTCCCAACGTTTCGAAGGCTTCGTGGTCACGGGGTGGACTGTCCACCGCGATAAAATCCGTTTAAATTAGTTTTATTTTAATGTGTAGGATGTTAAGATGTTAGGATGTTATGTTTAAAGTGTCATACAAAAATAGATCCAGATCCGGCTAAGATCTAGGAGTGTACGTAATTAATTATAAGGTTACTAAAAACTTATTTAAAATTTTAGTTTAATTTTGACGTAATCATCGGTAAATAACAATTAAAATTACAAATTGATCCGCTTTTGCATTATTAACTATACGAGCATTTTAAGTATATTTCGATCGCAATTCCTTGATTCATAAAAACCGAAACCCTGCTCTCCTCTCCTCTTTTTTTAAGGAGCTGCTTGGCGGCAAAAGTAGATAAAGCGGTGATGGCACCAACTCGGGCAATCTCTCGCATATTAAAGTTCTGTTCAATTAGATGTTAGTAATTGCTGGAGTTATATTATAAAAAAATCGTCCGAAAGAAATACTTTTCATGTCGCGATATGAAGCTGCGACCTTTGATTTCTCAGTCGTTTACTTATCTGCTGTACATAAAACATTCCGCTATATAAGTAAATCCTTTCCCAGTAATCCATTTTGTTACAATACGTAGGAACTATTCTATCGACTTATTTGACTTGTCTCAATTTGACTGTATGAAACGCGAATATACGTAAAGTACCTATCACATTGCAAACACGTAGGCACTACGAAAGTGAGTGTAAAAATATAGGCATCAATGACCGCGAATTAGGTGTGAAGTCGGTTTTATAATTTACATTTTTTTTTTTTTTTTTTTTTTTTTTTATCCTGGCTCGGCAAAATGACTACGCCACACCTGATGGTAAGTGTAGCGCAATCCAGGAATAGTGTCGACCAACGACAAACAGTGTGTCTATCGTTGGTCGGCACGATCATGCCGGCAAATTATTATTTACGTAGATGGAGAAATGTTTCGCAAAAATATGAATAATTAAATGGTGTTAAAATTATGTATGTAATATTTTCGTTCGAATTTAAAACTCGAGCTGTAATTTTTTTTTGGGATAGTATCTATTACATTCGCTTTTTTGTACCTACCATTCATATAAAAATACTGATATCACTAAATAGGTATACATAATTTGTCCCATTGTCCCTGAATCATACCAGGCACAAGTACATTGAATGCACTGAGATACCAGGTATAGTGGTGCCCCATCTTAAAAAAATACCACAATAAGTGATAAACCGTCAATAAAGTATTTATTAATATATTGTACATAATGAACTTGATACATTATCGTTTAGGTGTAAAGTGTATTACAACCGGCATACTTTTATGCTTTAAGTTTACATTTTACAAAATAAAATAAAACAATAATAAAATCCCTACGACGTCAAACCGTCTACTGCGGTTTAAAATATAACAAAATTCTTACCTTCGTAGTTAAAAACTCTTTTCCTTGTTATAATAATAACACTTTCATGAACAAAATACAATGCACATTTTGTGAACTTCGGAGGATAACACAGTGGCGGGAAAAACCACGAATCAAGTTCTAAATTCAAACAACAAACACCAGAAAGTTTTGTTTTTAATACTGTACTAAAATCAGTTTCTTGATTTGACAAATAATCGCGTGATACGACATGCACTCACGTCGAATTACAATACTACAATGCGTTGCGTACGTAAACAATCCACCACTATCTAGTGTAGAGTTTGTGTGTGACCGCGATTCTGGCGCGAACTTCTAGTTTTTACAATCTATTGAACGGTCGTGATTTAGTTACAGCGCCATCTTCGGTTTTTCCTTAGCACTAAGTACTTTATTTTTTGTTAATAAATTGTCTTACGAATAAAATGAACTTCAAGTTCTTTAGGTTCTCGCTGAATAAAAAATGTTTGAATTTTACAATCATTTTATTATCACAAAATAAAAAAATCAATACAAACATGCTGCTTTACTGTTAATAATGTAGCTGCACCGGAGGTATGTATGCTTAAATATTAACAAATATGTGGAAAGTATGTAGTGGTGTGGGAACCGCAATATTGACGTATATCTACCTATTGTAAGTTATGCCAAGTGATATCATATAGTGCCGCTACTTTAGATGGATCCTTGTGTATACTGCTTCAAAATGGAAAACTATTCGAATGTAATTTAATCGAACATGCTAGTTATTCAGGGTATATTAATTATTGAATATTCATAAGACAAAAAAAAGTGTCGGCAGGGTATTCATTTTATGGTTTATTATAGTCATAAACAAAAATAAAGGGAACATAAATTACGAAAGACATAGCAAGTTTTTAGGCCACTAGGAGGGGCCATATAGGTACTCTTCTAATATTGATTTTAATGCAGTTCTAGAACTTCGTAACTCATACTAAAATCTTGGATTTCGACGGAATAGAGTAATCCTATTTATCTTTAAAGATGTTCCCGCGCCCCTCCTTTTTTTTTTTTTATAGCATAGGCCGGCAAACGAGCTAGTGGGTCACCTGATGGTAAGTGATCTCCACCGCCCATGTAAGCCCACCACCAGAAGAGTTATGGGCGCGTTGCCGACCTTAAAGGAAAGGGATAATTAGGGATTGGTAAGGGGAGGGGATTTGGGCTTCCGGTAATCTCACTCACCGTACGAAACGCAGCAGCAAGCCACTACTTTACGTCGGTTTTCTATGAGACAGTGGTAACGATCCAGTCGAGCCAGCCCATTCATACTGTAGACAAAACTGTCTACAGCATGGCTCTACCACTCTAAAAATCCTCCTCCTCCTCCTCTCCTGGATCCACGTCTAGGACACCAACTCCAGAGAACATGTAATACGGCACTATAGTA
Organism: Amorpha juglandis; assembly: GCA_949126905.1. Taxonomy (NCBI): domain Eukaryota; kingdom Metazoa; phylum Arthropoda; class Insecta; order Lepidoptera; family Sphingidae; genus Amorpha; species Amorpha juglandis. The sequence goes on along the minus strand of OX421373.1, from coordinate 14,529,547 downwards.
TTAAAATGCCTTAAGGTCATCGAGTGGTAGAGCCGCGCTGTAGACAGTTTTGTCTACAGCATGAATGGGCCTGATCGACCATTATCGTAGATCTTTAAATCAGTAATAGAAATGGAAAACTTATACAAAACACTTACAAATAAGATAAGAATATAAAAATGGTAATATGAAGTTAGAAAATTAAACATATAAAGGTAATAATTTGGTTTCACATCTAATCACATTTTGTTTTAATCACCGGCACAAGTCGTGAGCACAAGGGGGACAGTAGTGGGGACAGGTGCGAATGCAATAGATGACCAGCATGGCTTCCAATTATTTTTTTATTGACGGATTAATAAACTATTTATGCAATAGGTTTTGGGTGCCATAACTTATTGATTTAAATAATAAATAAAATCAAGTCAACTACCCTTTTGACAAACAACTATAAATGAACTACTGCGCCGTTGAAGTTTGTGCTTACGACGCACACCGGTCCCAGATATTTTACCAAAGTTTTCTTACATAATAACTTAAATCTAAATAATATGTGTTTTTTCAAAATGGCCATCCAATAGCATTTGATGTTTGGAGACCAAGAAGTTTAATTTTGGGTGGAGTGTAGCGAGTTATTTTAGACCACAGTCACACTGCTTTTCGCTCACCCCATCGTACTGCCAGTAGGCCTAGTACAAGTTTTGATAGTTTTCTAAAACGTCACTTGACAGTTTTCGTTTTCGTCGTTCAAGTAGCAGAAGCCACTAGTGGGTAATATGATTTATTCCTTTTTTTTATCCGAGCAAGGCAAAGTAACTACACGACACCTGATGGTAAGCGTAGTGCAGTCCAAAAAACTAGCGACCACCGACAACAATTAGTCGATTGATGGTGACCAGAATCATGCCGGCCTCTTCGGAGAGGGAAGAAGCAAATCGAAGGGCATGCGACAGGACAGGCGGATGACCGATGCAGGGACAGGGATACAAAGATGTACCTCCATACCGCCCCAACCAACCATCAAGTCATGTCGCAAGCCCCTCGGGAGAACCGGATATACACTGGCTGATCCTGGAACGCGATCCACACAAGGTGTATGGGTCACTGTGGCAGGTTTTAACACCATGTGTACGGTGGTCGCTATCCGGGCGGATATGAATATCCTACCACCAGCTGAAGAATTAAAACTGATAGTATGATTAATTATGTATCATATTAGTCGAATATGCAATTCGTTGAGCGATTTTTTCCTTTTTTACTATTATATAAATTACTAGTTTGACATTTTGTCAATAGTATTTTTATAAGAATTCGAAAACTGTGAATGTATTTGTAACCCGTACTAGACCTACAGTGATGTTACATTGCAACCACACACTGTTCTAGTCGCCCTAATTATGTCGCTTTTGATCGTTTCCCACGCTCGCTCACCTTTTTTAATTCGGGCATAAAAGTAACGTCAAAGAGAACTGTGAGTATGGCGAGTAACTTCACAAGGTGGGCCATACTAGTCTCTGCCTCCTTCATTCGATCCTTCACACGGTACTAGCAGCCATTTTGGCCGAAGATTATACGAACTATAGCCATTTTTGAAACCAATGACACAAATTTAATAGGGACATAATTACAGACTAAAGATATATAATAGACATCGCAAGTATACATACCTTGCATAGACGAAGCACACGATCTTGCACACACATGCCATGCAGTGCGTTGTAATATAAATTTATTTGTAGCGTTGCTTCTGTCTATGGTTAGACGTGGCACTTACCATCAGGCAAGAGACCTGCTCGTTTCGTCTTTCGCGCGAATAAATATCTCCTTTAGGTGGAGTTTCTCACACAACATAGGTAAGAATATAAGAGAAAACCGTAATTTACGAGTCCGCGTCATACGATCTTTTTTTTTAGTGTAGTTATCGCCTGCACTCGACACTACTGCAACAAGAGTTAGTCGAACAGATGAATAGTTCCTTATCGAGCTATAAAGTATTATAAAAACTCCTCTTAACATGTTTATGGGTGTTTTCCACCGCTGAATTACTCTCGTGACGTTAAGAATGTACTTAACATGTAATAAACTTAGTTTTATACAGATTAGAGTACTTGCGATGTCTATAAAATTATAATAATGTATTTATTAACGGATTATTTTTTACGGTTCTAATCATTTTTGTTTTAAAGTATTTTAAAGCATAGAGCACCATCGTGGTGCGCTAGAGGCGCCGTTTCCTTTTTATAAATCTTTTTCTCGTTATATAAGGCGCATATAACATAGGTAAGATGTAAGATATAAAACTGTCCGCGGATACGACGCCTCTTCTAAACGCTTGTTTTGAGGTGCATGACCAAGACAACAGACCGCGCTGAGACACATGAGGTGTCGTGTAGGGGAAGTGTGCACATTGTATGCATTAGTGTTGGCACGTTTTGATGCATTTGATAGATAGGAAAACGCGAAACATTTCCATTTTATGAGTGGTAGAGCCACGCTGTATACAGTTTTGTCTACAGCATGATTGGGCCGGCTCAACCGGGTCATTACCACTGTCTCACAGAAAACCGACGTAAAGTAGCGGCTTGCTGCTGCGTTTCGTTCGGTGAGTGAGATATCCGGAGGCCCAAATACCCCTCCCCTTCCCAATCCCTAATTCTCCCTTTCCTTTAAGGTCGGCAACGCGCCCATAATTCTTCTGATATTGTGGGCATACATGGGCGGTGGAGATCACTTACCATCGGGTGACCCACTTGCTCGTTTGCCGATCTATGCAATAAAAAAAAAAAAAAAAAATACAATTTCGTACAAAGCGGACATGTCCCTATCTAATATTACACAAATATAACTTACTATTAAAAACAATGGGATACATGTTTTACAATTACGACTGAAAAGCTTTCACCCGGGCAGAGCCGCGAACAAAAGCCAATAGTTTATAAACTGGCGCGCCCTCACCATGTCACCGTATGTCTTGCCTGTTTAAGCGGCTTGCGCCTAAGATTCAACAGCATAAGACACTATTTACGTCATCAATGTAAATTAAGTTTAATTCCTTGTGAATTGTATGAGTCGCCATTCGGCAACTGATCGGCTTTCTTTATGTTCCACGGTGGCGAAATGGTTTTGCAGGTCGTCCCAATCTTTTGCAGTCTGGTTGCAGTAGCCGCAATGAAACTCGCCAGAAGTCGTCTGTAATTAAAAAATGTACTTTCATTGCAAAAATATGTAATGACCACAATAATATACGTGCATACATAGATGACTGATTAAAGGCCGATGTTAATAAACGATCTTAGATTGATTATCCGGATAGATCACGGAAATCAACTGCCAAACTGTATTCTGATTGGCTCATTTGTGCTATCTATCGGGAGAATCAATCTAAGATCGTTTATTAACATCGGCCTTAACTCAATTAGTTGTATGATGACGATTCTAAGCTATATCACCCTTACTTTAAATTAGTTTTACCCGAAATCGCGGCCCTGTAATAACCTTTGGCGGTAGTTCGATCATCATTTAAACTCGACCTCATATTCGATTGGTTGACGTTTAGAAATTAAGTTGATGATTTCGAATTTTTTATTAAGTCTGCCAATATACCACTGGCGTACAGCCACGAGGAAACTCGAACTAATTTTGTTGTGCAATAACTGGATACACCTACAAGCTTACGCGGTGGCACATAAGATTCGACTAGTTATGTATTTACTTCCCTCTAGTATCTTGTAGAATAATTCTGACACATTTTATCGAATATTAACATTTGTAACTGATATACATGTCATCAATGGTTTTTTCTAACTTCCCCAAGATAGTATCGTGTGAGGTACATACTCAGACAGGGTTCGTTTTGGTCTGTTCTGTTCGTCACAATTGATATCAAAACTTTTTAAATGTTATGCATTTTGCCTGGATTCAAAGTTTCCTATTTTTAAACGATTTCTAATAAAAGGTTCACAATTCCGTTTTTGTGTGTACTAAATACATGTACATCGATTTCTCCGCAGAGTGTAGTAGTGATGATTTTTTGTTTATGACATAGATGACAAAGATTTAAAATAAAACTAAAACAAAATTCACCTCTCTAACAAATTCTGAGTCCAAGGATGCAATAACAGCAGCGGATTCCAAAGCCAATGAATGTTTGGGGGTTGTTCTGTGCACCTCAATTGCGAAAGGGATATCTGCTAAATCATCACCGCATAAAAAGCATCTCAAGAAGCCTGCATTTGTTTTCCATAAGAAAGACATACTTTTATAACTAATAACAAACTTTTTATTAATGATGAAATATTGGAACACAAAATTTTCAACTAACTGAAAAGATTTAACAAAAGCCTTGGTTGGTACTTTAAGGAGTTTAGGCTTTGAATTAGATTTTGATGTGTCTTTAGTAAGGCTTTTTGCCAACAAATTTCTATGAGCACTGCCAGTTACATGCTGCTTTAAATTATTTATACTCATGGGTAACTTCGAATCGCATATGTTGCAATAAGCCATATTTTGGAAACGATTGAAGGTAATGTTATGTTCAATTGCCCACTCTTCCTTCTCTGCTTCAGTCATGGAACTGCTGGAGTTCGATCGACTACGCGTTCGTAGCTTCTTCACAGGCTTCGGTTTAATATTCGTTGCAGCATTATTAGCAGCCAGTTCTTTCTCATCATTTAATTTTGCTGCTGCCTCCGTCACCTCACGCTCTTTATTTATACTTTCCTTATGGTGATTAATGTGTTCGTCGATCAAATCAGGAACAAAGTCAAGTAGTTTCAAACATAATTTACATTTAGCAGTTCCCTCTGTTATGTCGATGTCGATGCTATTATTTTGGAATCTTGTAAACGCGTCTAACATTTTCGATTCAACTTCTATTTGTTGATTTTGAGCATATTTTTCGAGTCGTTTTTTATGAAGTTTAAGAAGATATTTATGGTCAAGTTCTTTTAAATGCATTTCAGAAAGTATTGCTGGCATTTGCTTCTCACATAGAATACAATGTATCGTTCCGTCGTCATGTTGGACAATGTAGGAGTTTGCTTTTAAGAGAGTGCAGACTAACGATTCGTATTCGTTTGATACAATTCTATCAGGAAATGGTTTTTCAATATCCACTCTTGTAGACGGAGATCTTAGGGGAGGTTTTTTCGATGCGTCTTTAAGAGTTTTTGGTTTTTCGTTTTCTTTTACATCTATGCCTCTATTTTCGGATTTTCTCTGATTGTTTACAGGAACCGCAGCAACGTTTGGAGTAATTTTCGAACAAGTTTGTTTATGCGTCTCGGTGTTAAAGTGTGTCTCGAAAACTGTCGTTGAGAATATTTTATTGCATGGAAGGCAATGGAAAGAATTGTCGTCAACCTGTGTAAAGAAAATATTATTTAGAATTGCACAATACAGCACAGTACAGTATTGATCTTATAGCTTCATTTGGCCTCTGAGAACATGTTAAGCTTAATTAAATACAACTAAACAAATTGAGACATTTCAAGAAGTTATGTCGCAACTTCAAACAAGGACTGTTTTTTTAAAACAATTAATTTGTGCATAACTCTGATTGTGTTGTTTTTTTTTTATCGTGGCATGGTAAAGTGACTACACTGGACCTGAAGTGAAGCACAGTGAAGTCCAAAATATATATGTCCACCATATTTTTTTTTGTGTTATGCACTACAATACCACTACTAGCTATGAAAGCGACATCAGCATCAAGATTACTAAATTCACAGTAAGCAGGGTGGTTAGGGGTGGCACAGAGATTTGCTTACTATCAATAGTGTTTTGACAGATCCTCCATACAAATGTGTCAAAAATGTACTGTCAGTGAAAGTTAAGCAAATGGTAAACAGGATATTGGGAACGGCCATGAAATTAACGAATTACGGTCGTCCGACAGAAGTCATTATGAAAAATCAATGCCGTCTAAAAAGTATTAGCGTAGACCCCCGGTAATCCGACAACCGTGTTGCAGGGCAGTCGGACCGTCGAATTTGTCGGATTATAGAGTACGTGGTGACGCATACAACTTGCGACCTGTTCAATCATGCATGAAGCCTACATTAGTGAAGATTTGCCAAATTGTTTACCTACATTCAACAATGATATCGCCTGATGGTAAGCGCCACGCCTGTCCATAAACAGAAGCAACACCGCACAGAACGTTGAATTCCAAAGCACTGCATGGCATTAAACTGCGCTCGTCACTCCGACACATAAGATGTTAAGTGTCATAATGCCAAGTAATTTCACTGGCTCCAATGTCCTTCCAACCGAAACACAACAGTGCTTACACACTGTTGCTTGGCGGCAGAAATAGACAAAGCGATGGTACCAACCCAGTCGGCCTCGCATACGAGGAACCTACCACCTTAGCTAAAATATATTGAGTATACAGCATTACCTTCCTGTAAATTATGCCTCCAGTCCCAAAATCAGTTTTACATTGTACCAAATTGAGTTTGTGCGACGATTCGCTCTTATGTATTTCAGCATTCTCAAACTCAGTATTACAAAGCATACATGTGTCGTCCATTAAACCGTTCCACGCCATGTCGCTGATGTAAGTGTTTTCAAAAGTCACGTTACCACCGACGCGTTTTAAAAGCAGCGCACCTTTTTTATTAATATGTAGCGGATTGTCTAAGTGAATCCCTACTTTGGCAGTGGTTGGAAAAAGTTCATTACAGAATTCGCAAAAGTATCCGTATTTAACCTGCAATAAATTATAAACAGCACAATTCAACATCATAACTGAACATCTTATCATCATAAGGTAAAATGTGAGGTTTAAAAATCTGCATTAGGCCAGCATGGTAGACGCAGAGCTAACCCCTTTATTATAATAAGTTGGTGCCCAGCATTGGGACAGTAGAATTTATAGCTGATAATATGATTATCATACAGAACCATACGCCATTTAATAGTGGTAAATCTTCCAGCATATTCTATAAATTGCTTTTATTATTCATTAGCCGTCCCTCACGGTTTCACCTGCATGTTACTGCCCTGCTCCCATGGCTCATAGCGTGATATACATATAAACCTCATGAATCGCTCTATCTATTGCTGAAAACTGCATTAAGATCTGTTTAGTTTTTCAGTCAAATACTAACTCCTACCGCCAGTTCGGGATGCTGTTTTGTTAAAGAAGAACGGGCAAGAAACTGTAACATTGCTCTTTTCTAAACTTACTAACAATGAATATTAGCACTAGATACATTGAAGTATTGAATACATATACATATCTTAAAAATAGATTGGTCAAGTAGTAGTAGACATTTTAATTTAATGATATTTACATATGCACAAGTAATTATTTATAGTTCCTCAATAAAATAAAAGACACCGACCATTCTGGCTCTCACTACTTAATATATTTTATAAAGTTCATGTCCATAGTCTGTCCTAATATCCACACTTACCTTCCTAATTTGGTTGTCTTTGTACTTATCCATATATCCCACAGCATTTTCTTTACCCTTGTGTGCAGGGCTCAACACATGTCCATACAACCCCATCTCATTTGTGATGTGTTTCTCACATACCAGGCAATAATAGTCTACATAACCTTTGAGGATTGCCTGGTGCGATAACTTGGACATCATGGTTACTGAAAGTATTTATTTGTGACTCATCATAAAGCTCGACAATGTGACTGTATTGCACTATAGTCTTTTGTTTTAAATCATGATTTCATAGCCAAATAACTTTAACTATTAATAAGATTCAGCCTCAGTTTCTCAAATACTCACCAAATCAACATTAAACTAACTGAACTTTGATAAAATGAGATTAGGCTAATAAAACAAAAACTGGATGGGGTGTAGACTTATGCAGGCAGTGGCAGCCACGGACTGATTTAGTATGAAGCATGATTATAATATTGTATCCCTTGCTCATGGTTTTGTTAAGACAATGGTCATGTAAAGGCACTTCTAACCCAGTTCTGTTCCCCATATCCCGGGCTCAGCTACTCCTTTCACCATATGGTAAGGCTGGCCGTGACCAGGATCTAAAAAAACTACTTATCTGGAGTGATTTCATATGAAGAAATACATCATATTTAACATTTAAAAAGTTAAGACCAAGAATAAAACTTTGTATGTTAGTTTCACTCTGTAGGCAGTTTATTCTAAAGTGATTAGCATGAATGGGTTGTTATTAATTATTAACACTGCATTACAGACACCGCGTAAATTAGCAACTCGCTGTTGCGTTTCGTACTTACGTACGTACTAAGTGGTGAGTAGGTATCTGGAGGCACAAATTCCCTCGCCCCTTTCTAATCCCATAAATATCTCTCCTCTAATCTACAACGCATCCATGATTCTTCTTATTATGGGTATTCATAGGCGGTGCTTACTATAAGGTGAACCACTTAAAACACACAACACAATAAATATGTTACGGAAGGGGGTATTTTAACTTTTGTCGATAAAGGTCAAAGTGTTATTCCCACGTATCTTGTGGTTATCGCCTGAAATATCAACAGAAACAAATTCGCTCTGGACCTAGCCAGCAGGAAACTGAATTCTTAAATGATTTGTCAAACACAGTTCTACGTAGAATGAATAAAAATAATCACTTATTTATCATGCAACGTTTTTGACAAAGCTTTTACTCAATGCTCGGTCAACAAATGAAATTTAATAAGTACTTTGTAATTACTTACGAAAAGACAAAGACGTTAGGACCACTTCCACGATCAAACGTTAATGAAAAAATAATATGCACAGGGTATTACCACTGAAACACGATAGCGCTATTACAACACAAAGTGTACATACATCACAGTTATATCAAAACCAAAATGGAATGGGTGTGCCGTGTGACGGTGGTTTCCACACCATAGACAACAGAGACAAATAATAGACAACAGACAACAATAGACAATAACAGAGACAAATAAACTAGAGACAATAATTTTAATTTATTTGTTTCTTGTTACCGGTTACATTCCTACACATTTTAAGCATATTTTATCATCATATTAAGTCTTTCACAGTCGTGCATGTAGATTGTAGGATGCTGTCACACGGCTAACAAATAATGAAAAGTAAAGTGGGTGATAGACGTACGAACTTAAAGTACGCGGTTTTTAAGATCGCGAACTTACTCGGCTCGACGTTAGTGGCACACGTGAAGCTTACTCATTCTGTATTGCGATGTCGTCGACAGAAGAAGCTTTGTGTTATTTAGGAATTATATCGTATTACATTTTAAAAACTAAAAAAAATAGACGAAGTCGAAAAGTGTGGGTAAAGAACTGGCTTACGAAAACAGAGCGTTTATCACATGTGAATTTAGTAAGAGTTACATGAAGAGAAGGAAGATTTCCATAATTATTTCAGAATGCCTGAGGCGGTGTATGAATTTCTGAATCAAAATTAACAAAAATTGCAAAACTCTAAACACGACAAGCGTGCGCGTCCACGAACTGGTGAAACAAAGTGGCGGCTCTCAGTGCTGCCTCACGTACGAGCCAAGACGAGCTACATGCAAGATTTCGAACCGGTTGGATCGAAGACGATTATGCGCGGCGGTTTTAAAGTACACGTACTTCGGTGACACACAAGTGAAAAAGGTCGTCGAGCCATAAGTACGCGTACTTGCTCGTACGTCTATCACCCGCTTAAGAAATCGACCAATATTAACCACACTATTTAAAAACTATCTACGATCTTTATATTTTATACTCAACGAAATATGCTTTTATGGTTCCGCAGCCAAATCACAAACAAAACCCGTAATTTCGTCGCGTTCGTACGTATGTTACATCCATCCCGACGACTGACCTGCTGTCCGTTAAGGAGTTTAATTATTTTACTCCGTACTTACTTCATCATCAGATTTTAACCACATTTACACGAAACCACAACGCAGCTAAACTCTATCGAATGATTTTATTCAGGTTTCACTGTATTATGTACCTGTCCAATATCGGTGTGAAGTATTCGCTCGAGTAAACCATTTTGTGAATGGTTTCCTATGTTTGTTTAAAATAACGACGTTACGCATACTATACCTTTACTGTGGTTACGCTAGGTAACTCAAATATTCGGTCGAGTATCGTAATATGCTCCTAAGAATTCAAGAGTTCCGTTACTTTATCATGAATCCCATAATCAGAACCTAACCAAACTCTCATCAAACTACCCTTGAATTACATACTTTCCAATAAAAAAAGATTCATCGAAAACGGTTGGCGTGATATTGATTTATTCGTCCATATGTCGCGCACATACCAATGCAAATTTAAGACTTATGTGGTTATCGCATGGATGTCATTGTCAAAACTGGACCAAATTGATATGGGACCACACAGGAAGCACCAGCTTTCAAATGAAAAAGAATCATCAAATTCGATTTATCCAGGCGATAGGTAACAAACATTAAAAAAATACAGTTAATATGAGAACCTCGTTCTTTTTTGAAGTCGGTTAAAAATAATCTCCGCGCTACTAATATCGAAAGTAAAGCAGGTTTTTTATCAATGTGCGCGAAAATTGAGGGATACCAGATAAATGAAAATTTACCACATTTTTAACAAACTACAAAAGGGAGTTTTTGTATTCGGTCCATATGTATTGAATAAAGTATGTAGATGGTATTTTGTTCAATTAATTAATTGTTTCATGTAAGTGTGAAGTAGAGGTAGGTAAGAAGGTATGCGAATAATTAAGATATGTGCACATCATGTGAAGATTTATGGGTGTATATAATATCTGCTACCAACACTAAAAGTCCAAAATAAAATATATATGTATACACCAATACATAGCCGACCTAATCAACACCTACAATACCTAAAGAATCAGGAATGAAATGCCAACCTTAAAGGAAAGCCATAATTTAAGGATTTGGAAGGGTTTCTCCATACATATTGATGTATGGAGAAAATATAGTAATTAAGGAGGTATCTTGATCACAAGAAAAAAACCCTTTTGTTGAATGTTTGGTTTATTTAGTCTTTCCCATTTGACAACTTATTGTCATCAGTAAAAGTAACTTATAGAGTAGTCTGTGTTTAAAACATTTTTATTGACAATGGTGGTGATTATTATAATTAGAGATTATTTTCATTCACTTTCCTGCAGCCGTTGCCAGTGGATTCCTAAGAACTAATATGACCGAGTCTCCACGCAGAAACATTTTTGAAATGAATTTGTCTTTATTTACTGCCTTGCCCTGAAAAAAAATGTAAAACACTGATTATAAATGCCGTATCTGTTATCATTTTCATAGATATACCAAGAAAAATTGTTTTGATATTGATTTATTTAGAACACAAGCAGTTTTTATATGTACAGTCATATTTCATATATTAATAAATTATTTTATTTAATATATTATTTTGAAGCAAGGTTACACTGACAATGCATACTATATTCCAATAGGTCTTGTAAGTGCAACATTTTGTATAAAAACCCAGTGTGTGAATTTTTACAATTTAGAGTAATGCATGATACAAGCATTATCAGTTGCAGGATACCTACCTGATAAATAAATAAATATTGCAGTATAGATTCCCCAAAGTAGCCATGTACATTGTAAGTATATACATCTGTTATTTTGTCTTATCTGTGGTGAATGCAAAACATTTTGCTTGTTTGATATGGAGAAAACGTTAACAGTCAGGAATGGCTTAAATTAACTTATACAGAAAAATTTAAGATTTGCCATAATCAATACCCTACAGATTTTAGAAAATCCTGTCACTTTAACAGCAGCAGTGGTCACAGTATTTACTGGCCAATGTGGATGTTGAACAAGTTATTAGTCTCTTCTGTCAGAATCCACATTCCTACAAGCTCTTGGAATGGATATATATTTATTTTATTTAACACTTGTGAATTGGCTAGATGAGGTTAGGGATCGAACCTGCAGCCTCTCGTTTCCATTTGGCTATATATCAATATACAGAAGTAGCCTACAAAACCCAGCGTGGAAGAAGACTATCGTAGGTATAGTCTTCACTCATAGTCGAGTCAGCACATCATGCTTTTAGCATATGTTACAGAAAGATTTGATCAGGTGTGCCGATTATCATCAGGCGAACGACCTTCAGGCCAATAAAAAAACCAGTAACCTAACCTCAACAAAAGCAAAACAGATAATTTAATCGGATCTTTTAAGTTATTAGAAACGCGACTGTATGTACCTTTTTGCCTTTTCCTGTTCGAGGCACTTCAGTCCACATTTCTTTCACATTCTCTAACACCATGTTGCAATGCCGGTCGAACGCTTTGACACGACCCAAAAGCTTTTTATTGTTACGGCAATTGATCAGGACTTGTGTATTGTTTTTCACGGACTGCGTAAGCACAGACAATGGACCTGTACTAAATTCCTCCTCCTCAATCTTCGCCAATTCTTCCAAAGTCATTTCAGAGCGTGGTTTCGTTGTGGATGCCCTGTGGATACATATTTATCAATAAATACGAATTTTACAGGAAAGTTAATTATGAAAAGTTATAACGTATGTTCATACTCACATTTTGTGTTACTTTTGTTGCTCTTTCAAGCAAAATAGACAGTAAAATACAAAAATATACGATTTCAAACAAGCGGAAAACAAGCTCAAATCTTAGTTTATTTGTCTCTGCTCAAATCTCAATTGATGTCTCGTTCGTCTATGGTTTTTATTTTTAATAGTGATGGGAATTTGGGCGCCAAAGTCGTCAATGTCCAATAGTAGATCTACACGCTTGTCGAACTACCACGTTGAGTTTTAGCGGGAATTCTGACAGTGCGGTTCATCGCTTATTTTAATTTATTTCAAAAGCTAGTTTAAAGTTGTGTTTGTTGTATAAAAGTGGTATGGATTTTTGTAATAAACATTGACAGTGATGAATAGTATACACTATGGAAATATTGAATTAAGAGAATTAAGCATCGTACTGGAAGGAATTCACACCAAAACTCCAACAAGGCCTTGAAAATTTTCACACCGATATGTCATCGTTCTTGTGAAGACTTGTGAATAAATTATACTTGCCATTGGCGAAATGCATAATAATGCGTAGCCATTAATTAAAAAGAAGAAGATGCTTGTGGAGAGATAGGAGGCGCTTTGGATGAGTTTTGGCGGGAATTCTGACAGTGCAGTTCATCGCTTATTTTAATTTATTTCATAAACTAGTTTAGAGTTGTGTTTGTTGTATAAAAATGGTGTAGATTCAATAAACATTGACGGTGATGAACAGTGTATGGAAACATTGAAATAAGTGAATTAAGCATCGTACAGAAAGGAGTTAACACCAAAACTCCAGCAAGACCTTGAAATCGACCGCACCCGTATTTCATCGTTCTAGTAAAAATAACTTGAGAATAAATATACTTGACACTGGCAAAAGGCAAAACAATGCGAAAGCCATAAATAAAAAAAAAGAAGAAGAAAAAGGCGTTTTGGAGTTTTGGCGGGAATTCTGACAGTGCAATTCATCGCTTATTTTAATTTATTTCATAAACTAGTTTAGAGTTGTGTTTGTTGTATAAAAATGGTGTGGATTTGTTAAATAAACATTGATGGTGATGAACAGTGTATGGAAACATTGAAATAAATGAATTAAGCATCGTACTGAAAGGATTTAACACCAAAGCTCAGGCAAGACGTTACGTGTTCTTTTCTGACGTTCTCTGATTTAACAACAAACGGTTTTATTTTCATTTTTATTCTTTACGACAATTTTATATGTGATTTCGCAGCATTTTAGTGTAATGTTTGTTTAAAATACTTAATTAAAAAAATTACTGGTTTTCACAGTTATCGTTCACGTTGGATAGCATTTCTCTATTATTGTTTGTAGGTACTCACCTAATATACACTTCAAACATGTTAAATCTCGTAATTACCCCAATAAAATAGTATTCTAAAAAAGACTTGATTTGAATTTGATTCTAGTAGTGTCATCTGTGTGTAAGTAGATTAATTACGATGTATGATATTGTCTTTGGTTTCTAACAGATGACGTTAGTAGTACAATAACACCAACACCAATTGTTAATATTCACTTTTTTAATGGTTATAAAATTATAATATTTTTTTAACATATTGCACATCTAGATATGAAGTTTAATTACTATGTTAAAGCACCAAATCTATAGGCGTGATATTTTTTCAGTAGTGTATTTATTTTATTTATTTAAACTTTATTGCACACAAGAAGTACAGGACAGAACACTTAAATATAACAAATATGAGAAGTACAGTACAGTGTATAACAAAGCTGCCCAGATTGTGGGATAGTATCGGGCATAAAATCTAATCAGATTTTTTTATCAAATCTTAAAACAAATTGTGATCCTGGAGAACGTGGGTTTTTTTACAGTTACGATTCTCAGCCTCTGCCATTAGACCAATGAGGTGATTCTTCAGCATAATTTAATCACTACATAAGTGTCGCATGGGTTATTTATGGGTGCCTCGCACGCTACATGATTGTCATCCATTTGCGTTTGCGACGCAAGCCTGATGCTGCAGGGGATTAACTAACAATAAATAAAACCGGGTAATAAATTAAACGATTTATTGAATGTTCATTTCTTTCGTTAATTTAATTGTATACGACCACATAATCATACTTATTGTAATGTCTTAACTAACTTAAGTGCATAAAATATTTAATTTTGTTTTACAGTCTTGCAATTAGAATAAAAGCTACCTAAGTTTTAAAGAAGATAATTGCCATAAAAATTAAAATCTACCGAAGTGACGATATTACGTCACTGTCGCATGAAAAAAATACACGATCCTTAGACGAACTTCTTTGGTTGTATTTACAGAGTAATGTACTTTGCGTTCACCTGTCACGCAGTTCGTTTATCACAACAATTTTAAAATAGCTAGAGGAATAATTAAGCACTTAATACATTACTTGCGACCGATATAAACCGTCAGGTCTAGAATTAATAAAATAGGAAAAAACATATAGCAACTGGAAGAAACCCAATTTGGTCGCGCCACTATTGCAATTTATATTTAAAAAAACTGTCTATAGGTATAATTTATTACTTATTCAATTAAAAACATTAAGAGCCAATTCTCTTCTTCAATTTTAAAATTCCAGTCACCTTTGGGGGTATTATATTAAACGCATTTTTACATTTATTAAGATATTTGCTACCAAAGTCATAGCTGACAAATACGTTAAGATGCGTACTAGATGCTATAAAGGTCAAACTTCTTCAGGTAGTAAAATATTCCAACGATAGACTACAGATCTCAATAGACGCCGTGTGTCCTACTATTTCGCACGTTGACATCTTGAACAACCACTTATGCGCACCGCAGTGACATAGATTTACACTAAATTGTAAAAATTGGCACGCTTGGTTGTCATATAGCTTGAAATGCTTACGCCTTTCGCCTGCTTAGATCTTTGATCTGTGGTTCTAACACGCACTGGATCACACAGTATGGTTCATGTAATGGATGTTGGTTGTTATACTACATAGCTTGCCGACAATCAGCGCAGTTTTAATACAACACGGTCTATAATATAATATATCCACATGGTAATGACGTCAGCGTACATAGTACTTACGTCACAGTACATTATCTGTGGTCTGTGCACTGGATATGAGTACCAAAACTAAACTTTAAATAAGACATAACTCATATGATTGGTGTTATTTTGTTTAAAAATATAAATATTACGTATTCTGATAGCAAACATGCTAATATTATATAAACAGGACTACGCTAATACGAAATATCTGCCGAAATCAGTCTTGGAAATGTGAAGATATTTAAGGTAAAGAATCTGCCATCTAGACATCCAAGCTACATTTTCTCCATTAAATTCACTTAAAAATAATCACAATCACAAAATTTTTGCCATTTTCGATGTCATATTGTAACGTTTTTTTTTATTATATTAACTCTTTAGTTGAGTACCGTATAGTGACAAAATAAAGCAATAAAAATAATATTGCCATTTGTGTCAATTAATAATGTGTAGTTGGTAATCTTTGTAAACTTACCACATATCAATACCGGGTACATTCGACCCAGAACCCTTTTAATTTTCTGATATCTCAATAGAAAAGAGTTTTGTCAACCACGGATACTATTACCGGTTTACTAAAATATACATTTTAAAATTCTCACATTTAAATCACTGCTTACTATCGTGTATAATTCAGGTTTCAGCTCTTAATCAGAAGCGACCCATTCAATCCTGTTGTTTCAGCCACACTGATTGGATTCAATTCATATCAGAAGAGCCAAATGCAATGGCCATGTCTTTTGAGGTTCAAACTTGAAATAATTCAATTCAGCCTTCGCTATACTCTTTAAAACATTCATATCCACTATTTGGTCATTTGTGGAAGAGCGGCACACTAGGTGCCTAAGATAATGATGCGGCTTACAAGCTGCGGTTTGCCGACCACTGGATTAGACACATATTTTTCCCACCAATGACCAAGCTGATGACATTAATGAGAGTGAAGGAAGCCAAAGAGGAGTTTTTTTAACAATTGGAAATCAGTTGTCTTTGCCTACCCCTATGGGAAACAGGCGTGAGTCTATGTATGGATGGTTGTATGACCACGCCCAAGCAAAATTGTATTATATGAATAATGTTAAAATAATGTCCTGTGTGATTTACCTATTTCACATAATAAGGCCATCACGAAACATAATATTTTACACACTATTTGCTACTTTGCATGTATAAACTCCCAAAGACTATAAAAAATCTTGAAAACACTGTGTCCCATAGGAACCTATTGCCGCGCCTGATTAGAGCTAACCCTCATATTCAACGCATACTGTGTTCGTAAAATATAACAATCGATCTACTACTATAACTATACTTCGCGACAAATCAGCACCAATATTTGTACCAAGCTGTAATGGCAGTGACGTTATGACTATGGACGAATTATGCAGTTATTTATTAATATACAAAAACTATTTATTGCATTTCACTGTCTTATATATCGGCCGTAACCACAGATACATAAAACTACAGACGCCACAGCTTAGTTGGAGTCTGTTCAAAAATCGCGAACATATCTCCATAGTGGCGCCCACTAACGTTTGTTGTTTAATATTTAAGCAATTTTATGGTTTTTATTAACCAATTAAAATGCTTCACTCGTTTCCTAAACCTTAGTTTATGTAGCGTCTTCAGTTTTATTGATGTGTGGTTCACTCACAATGAAATTATAATTTTGAGTAAAACTATTTAAATACACTCGTCTGGTAACACTTATAAGTGTTGCTATGCATAGAACTAAATAATCAGCCATTATTGCAAGGTGCAAGGCTTTTAATCATAAAATATATCTTGTAATTATTTTGATACTGTTTAAAAGCACGTCTAGCACCTTTATCAAATTATGATGAGGTTTATGTAATTATTGTAATTTTTGACGGTAGCCATAGTGTTGGCCATCAAAAGCTGCCTCTTATAAAAAAATCCGACACACAATCGCTTTGTCAACCGATTAGCACAATCAAACGTAAAAAAATATATCATTTCTTTTCACAAAACAACTAATTATTTCATTTAATTTGTGCTGCGTATTTAAGTATCTATAGGTGTTGGACAAAGACAAGATCAATATTTTCACGACTCATACTCCATGTGATTGTGTATTATTGCTACCACTTTTTTCATGCAACACCTTTGCTATTTGACCATTTAGTCCATTTTAATATTTGCCATGATTTTAATAAATTGTAATCTACTGACAAACTGTAAATGTCCTAAAAGGTTATTAGCTATTGTGTGTAGACGACACACAACAAATTAGGGGTACATAAAATGGACAAGTCGACTGTGTATCCGATTTCCTGAAAACATTTATCCTATACACACGCGGAGTTCTACTCCGAGCCATAAAATATTCCCTATCTCGCACACAACATATTATTATATTATACACAATCTCAAACATCAGCTAATATAATCTTTATAAAAATACAAATCAAACGTTATACCTTTATATTATGTACGCTAATATAAGACACTTGATATTTAATTAAATCAGTAACGGGAATATGAGAAAAAGTATTTACAGAGATCTATAATGAGGACAGTGTTTATTTTACTTGATTATTGTTTTGCTTTTTCTTTCAAGGTGGATCGCCGCCTTAACCGTCTAAGAAAGACTTGTGGTATAATCGTAAATATTAGAAAGCAATCAAGTAAAATACACATGACGTATCTTATTAAAATATACATACACATCTAACTTTTTACAAATTATACGTTAGTCTAACCGTCAAAATGTACTGCAATATCAAAATATGAACACTTTTACAATTCGAATGTTCATTCTATGTCTGTTGTAAAGCAATTATCGATTTTAAATCAAATCGATGGTTTATCATCTCATCAAAAATAATTAATTCTCAGATTATTGTTATTATCGACTAGAAATTTCTATAAATTAATAATAAATGTAACATAATTTCCAGCGCACTCGCGTCACTATTTTTTAGCGACGGTAATTTCTTTGCCTAAAGATTTTCTATTTTCAAATTTTTGCTGTAGGCTGGCAACATTAGACGGTTTTGCTGTCAGCTTCGTTGCATTAGGTTTTGTGGCGGATTCTGTTTTATTCACTACTGCCGTAGGTTTCGGCACCACTTTAGGTTTATTTTTATTTAAACTGTCAGCTATTGCCTTAACGTTAGAATCTACTTTTGAATTGGCACGATTAATGGTCGGATTTTTGTCTATTTGTTTGTTCATGTTTGAAGATGAATTAACAGATTTTAATGGCGGTGTTTTTGTGGTAGGTTTTTTTTCGACGGCAGGCGCTGATCGCAGGGGCGGTCGGTTGTCGATGGGTTTGACAGTCACGACCGGCTTAACAGTTACTTTAGGCGTTTCGCTAGTTATTTTATTATTATTTATCACATCAGGAGCTTTAATATTTTTTGCGTCGGGCACGGTACAGCTCGACACTACGTCCGGACTATTTGATATGGTTCTTGCTGTTAAATTAATATTCTTAATCGCATTCTTTGGCGATGGTGGAACATTTCTAAACGTACTCGTATTTTTGAGCCCTGGTGGCGTCACTTGTCTCGAAAACGTAGGTATTTTCGAATTAGGACCCTTTAAAGTGGGCGATGGTGGCGACTTTTCGCTTTCTTTCATATCTTCGTTATCTTTCTTCATGTAATTCGGTACATTGACAGCGGAAGGATGCAAGTAACCGCTGCTCGTCGTTGAAGCATTCGATTTTGCTCCTGAATTGCTGTAAATACTCTCTGCAGCCCGGTAATGATCGGCATTCATATAAGTGCTGTCTCTGTCTTTGTTCTTCTCCTCTCTTTCCCGTCTCTCCTTTTCCTTCTTTCTAGCTAGAGTCGAAGTTGAATATATAGAATCGAAATTTCGATGTTGTATTTCATTTACAATCTCCCCAAGGAGACCCATGCTATCATTACTTCCAGAATTGGTAGTGACTGTCTTCGGGGCAATATAACCATCTGGAGGAGGTTGGGGCGCAGTTTTCATTGGAGTGGGAACACTGGGCAAAGGTTTAGAATTTTTAATTGGACTCTCTTCGATAGTAGCGTATATGTTATCTGATGATTCTTCGTTTATGTCTGCGAGAGGCGCTTGTTTCTCTTCGATGCAGTCAACATAATCTGCGGTTTTGTTTTCGTTCGTCTTTTGATGAACTTGACTTGGGTGATTAAATGGTTCATTGGATTGATTTGGCAGTGGTGGAGGCGGCGCGGTCGGTCTACCTACCATAGAAACAGGTCTTGAAGTGCCAGGAGTCTGTCTCATAGAACCAAAACTCAGTATCGCTGGCTTCTGACCGACGGGCGCTCTCATACTCTGCGCTCGATTGACAAAAGCTTTTGAATCGTCACCATCTTCGGAATCAGACACGACTGGCACTGTATTGACAGGTAACTCTATATCTTTCTGCAATATAGGATTGGATATTTGCAAGTTGCGTAGTGCAACCTTGTCTGCCTTCGCCGCTACTTTCACTTGGTTATTGGAATTTTTGGGTAGCGAGTGACTTCTCTCGACCGGTTTCCTCTCTTTTTCCTTCGGTTTGTCTTGTTTCAAAAACGAAGCTATACGATTAAGAGATATGCCCTCTTTAACCTTTTTCGGCTCTTCCGGCAACGGTTTTTGGGGCACATTGCCTGCCGAATGCATGCTTAGAGGACGTTTCGGGAAATCTGGTGACGTAGTGGGTATAGTAGGTGCAGCCCTGATTGGACCTAAAGTCTTCGATCCTTGCAAAGGCGATATCAATTCCTTTGCAGTACAAGTAGATGCTTCTAAAATAGGACTTGATATTACAGGTCTTGGTGGTGGATTAGCTGTTTGTGTGACATCTTCAGCTTTATCATTCGTCATTAATGCTTTTATCCGATTCTGTACAGTACTATTGGTTCTTTTGACTGATGGGCTTGTCTTTGGACTAATATTAGCTGTAGTCGGGACCACCGGCAGTGGCGGGGCAGTCCTAAGAACTGGCTTTAACACCACCTGACTCACTATACCCTGACTGTTACTACTGCTTCTATGCACTGGGGTTATTTTAGCACTTTTGTTATTATCTGCTTTAATCGGCTTGTCTTCTTCCTCAGTTTTGTCAATGGGTGCGAGAGAGAACCCTTTGAAATTGCCGAAGAAGTTGACAGAAGGGTTAATGTTACCTGAAGGACTTCGGTCGGAGTCGCTTCGGAGTAAACTTGAACTCATATCGTCGGGGTTGGATAAAGTATGGACGACAGGTTGGGCGTTATTTTGCGCGTTGTTTTGGAATGTTGCGGCGAATTTACTTGCGCTTCGTGATAAACGATGTTGTAGACTAGCTTTCTTTGGCGATTGGACTCTGCGAAAGTTAAAACATAATGTTATTTAACTGGTAAATTTAATTTATACAGTACTACGATTTAAATTATGTACTTTGACAATAAGTTTTTTTACCATCCGAAATTGAACACTCAAAAGAAAAATAGAACTAAATCTTATTTAGTAATGGGTCTGTATTGCGTTAACATCATCACGCATACGAACGCATAGGAAGCCCATAACTTTAATCGTGGTAGTGTATATGAAATTGATATTTAAAGTTATTAATTTTTTTCGAATCTGAATTCGAATTTTTGTGATATAAACAACTAAAATGCCAAAATCAACAAAAAATATATTTTATGAAAAACACATATTACAGAAGCCAAGCGTGCTAATTTTTACTACACAGTCTGACGTCATAGCGGTGTACAAAGAAACTGCACACATGTAGTCTATACAGGGTGTAAGAGAACCGCTTCCGAAGTCGAAACGATAATAAAACACTACCATAAGATAAACTGAAAACGCATTTTGGAGACGTATGCCCGCAATAAAAATGCCCTAAAAAGACGGGTAAATAACCCGCACGCATTACCGCGCTTTAATACTCAGTAGGGACAACAGATGTCGCGCCGCACAGCCGATTACACGCGTCAGCTGATTTTTTTATTACAATGTTTTTCTTTACATTGCGTCAATACAAAAATACGATTTTAAATATCATATGAATAAAACATAATTTTTAAACAAGTCAAAAGAAAAAAAAATAAACTTCTTTTTTTTAGTGTTATCGTGTCTGTAATCACCAGCATTACTACCTGTCGTCGTTTTTGGAAGCGTTTCTCTTACACCCTGTATATCATCTGTAGGCCGTGTGCAAACCCAATTAAACTCCCATCCAAGCACAATCAATAATACAGCAAGGACGACCACACTACGACGGAAATTAACGCAACGAACAACTCTGATCTTATTATATTAAAATTACGCGTTATACCTTCGATTAGGTGTGAAGGGGAATGAGGTACGGAGTACCGTGACCGAAATATAACGGAGAATCGCGATATAAATTCCGTCGTAGTGTAAAAATCCTATCAGACAAGTAAAGGTTAAGTAGTTAGTTGAAAGCCTATATTACATGCATATTAATGTGTTAGAACAATATACCGAATGCAAACCACTCACCATTGCACTGCCCACAACAATATCTACAAGAAACTAAACAGTGATAGGGAAAAATATTGCCATAAGTTTAAAATTAGTTGTGATTTTTAAAAATTAAATATATAATCGAGGAAAATTATACAATTCTTACTATGTTCCTAAGTATGTTATGAAACTATATTCTAAAATCCCACTGCACGATTTTTACGTCACATCTGTTTTTAGTTGGAATGCAATTTTTATTGATAATAATTTATTAATATAAGAATACAATTCTACCAAAAATATGGCCGGAAATTTTCTTTAAATTTACTAACACTTTGCCAGCCATTGAACAAATTGATACTATGTGATACAAATATGGCAATATTTTTATGTAAATAAGGTAAAAGCCAAATAAAGAAACTGCGAAACAATCATTTATTATTATATTAAAACATACCAACTAAGCTAAAAGTACAACTAACTACAGAATTAGTATTAATGAGAAGAAAACTAAGAAATATTTCAGCATTAATTTCGTCCAACGTTTGAGCAAATATGTGCCAATGTGTTTGGCTTATACAGGCTGTTTTATTATTTGCATGAAATATTTTTATTAGTTATTTGCTTATTGCTAATAGTTGGTCGATTTCTCATATAATTTAACTTAGTAAAATAATGTTTAAGTAGAAAAGAAAGTTAGGCCGACTTGCACAATAATCCTTAATCTTATTTAAGGACAAAACAAGTTTAGTAAAGTATAGTTTTCTTACGATTTGTTGGTTCTTACACACATTTAGTGGCTAATAGGATTAAGAACAGTTGTGTAAGTCGACCTTAAATGTTGATAAAAAATATCACAGCAATATGTAGGTACGTAGTAAAGAAACGATATTCCATACATAATGCCAAAGCCGAACAATTAAAGCTTATTTTATGACAATGCACACATTACTAAATGAAAATGTAATTTTGTATGACACTATGTGCTATTCCTCATATTTTTAAACGATAAGAACAATTTTAAATAGTATTATAAATAAACTATTTTCATGGCGTAATGACGCCATAGTATAAAATATTTTAATGAGTATTATTATTATTTTTTTATTTAATTGAATGACGAGACGTGCAAGGCGCTCGCCTGATGGTAAGCGCCACGCCTGCCCATAAACAGAAGCAACACCACACAAAACTTTGAATTACATAGCACTGTACGGCGTTGAACTGAGCTCATCACTCCGAGACATAAGATGTTAAGTCTCATAATGTCCAGTAATTTCACTGGCTTCAATGTCCTTCAAACCGAAACACAACATTGCTTACACACTGTCGCTTGGTGGGAGAACAAAGCGCGATGGTACCAACCCAGACGGTCTCTCGCATACGAGGGACCTACCACCTTATATTTAAAGTATGTATATGACTATTTAAAGATATCACATGTTATACCGCCATTTCAACAGACCCAAGCGTTTATTTCTTAAAACCATGCACTTTAACATTCTGCCCGGACACGTCAGCGTAAAGTCCGCTATTGCCGATATTGTACAGATTGCTTTTCTGTCCGTTAGCCACCATTTCGTTAGTAGTGGACGCTAAACCCTGTTTTATTATCACTTTCGGTTTCGGAGGTGGCATCGGCCCTTTAGGTTTGACATCGGACAAATCGCCACTCGCTATTTGTATATCGTCCTTGTTAATTTTCCTGGACGGTTTCTTTAAAGGTTTTTTAGAATTTTTGTTACTCAAATGCAGTATATTGTAATGAAGAGGTTGATCAGTGGATTTAATTTCCGGTGTTTCTGTGCTAGGTTCGTTAATTTCAACGTCAACGTTGTCTGTGCGTTTGAAACTTAACAATTTACGTAAAGAACTAGTGCTGCTTTGAAATCGGCTGAATTTGTTAGTAAAGTATTGTTTAGATGCAGTGCCTGTACAACCGGTGCAAAGGAGGATGTTTACGTACGATTTCCTGGGTTTCTTCCACCAGAACAACACGTTGTGTCTCGAGTAGTAGACGAGGAACATGATGAGAAGGATCGACGGGATGATGCCCAGGAATATCACGTACATGGCCACCATGAAGTTGCGTTGGACTGCGAAAAAGATAAAACAAAATAAAATAACGTCATAGTATCATATTTTGAAATGATAATTTCTTATGGGAGGGTAAACCGTTTCGTAACGTAACGCGTTACGGCGCCACTCTGTCTGACTTCCCTTTCTTTCACGAATACGGCAGCAGTAGGCAATACTAAATAGTTCAACTTAGATTAGTTTAAGTAATCACTTCTGTTGAGCGTCCCGAGACGCACACGTTTTTTTTTATATTAGTTAAGTATTGAATTGCTAGTTTACGATAGGCTGTTTAGTTGACTCTTGACTCGATTTGATAAAAAAATTAAGTTCTGCATTCTGCAACTGCATAATCTTCCTAACATCATCACTATTTAGGCCAATATTGATTTCAGTTCTGGTCTTGTATATAAACAACTAGCTGTCCGTCGCGGTTTCACCTGCGCGCACGTACCTAATATATTATGCATGTAATATACATATAAACCTTCCTCTTGAGTGACTCTATCTATAAAAAATCCGTTGCATAGTTTACGATTCTATAAAGGACATACAGACAAACATTCATTTTCATATATTTTGAACAAATACAAAATAAACAACATATCTGAGCCCAAGCTGAGTAACATGTTTTCCTGTGTTTTTATATTATTATCTTTATCCAATAGCCATATGTGTCAGGAGTACACCCATATATATTTAGAAATCTTCTCTTTTCCTTCCCGTCTACTCCCTTCCCTTCCTTTCCCTCCCTACACCACCCCTCCTTCCCAATCACCTCCGCAAATCTCTTGACCCTGAGATGAGATACTGCAGGGGTCGCCAGTATCCCATTAGCAGGGGCCCCTGCAGTTTTTTTTATCTGAGCACGGCAAAGTGACTGCACTACACCTGATGGTAAGCGTAGTGCAATCCAAAACACCAGTAACCACCGACAAACAATGAGTTTATCGGTGGTCACCAGTGTCATGCCGAGTTTATTCCATAGGGTCAAAAAAATATTTAGAAAATACATAAGTTGTTAAGTAAATACCGAAGAACTTACTGGTTGGATCGGTGGCTGGTCCAGAATCGATGGATCCTCCGACACCCGGTAAAGCACACAGAGGTGGAGCGAAACCAGCCTCGCAGTGACAGTGACCTGTGGGGGAAAATATATCGACACATGATATTAAAGTTCTATTATTTTATTGAATGATGAGACGACGACACGAGCAAGTCGCTCGCTTGATGGTAAGCGTCACGCCTGCCCATAAACAGAAGCAACACCACACAGAACGTTGAATTACAAAGCACTGCATGGCACTGAACTGTGCTCGTCACCCCGAGACATAATACGTTTAATCGTATGATGCCCGGTAATTTCACTGGCTTCAATGCCCTTCAAACCGAAACCCAACAGTTCTTACACAATGTTGCTTGGCGATAGAAATAGACGAAGCGATGGTACCAACCCAGAGGGCCTTTCGCATACGAGGGACTTCGCTTGCTCGTCTCGTCATTCGATAAAAAAAAAAGTGTCGACGATCCTGCCACTTTCAAGTGTAACTTTAAACCCATTATATTCATTTCAACTCATTCCCTTTACTTATTTACAATGACGCATTAAAAAGATGCCGCCATAACCTATACGAGGCCCTCAATTTTTTTTTATTAATTTTTTTAGGAATTTTGTCCACATGGACACACCAACCCTATTGTACCTTTTACACAATTTAACATATTGAATAGATTGCCAAATTACAGAGTACTTTAGCCACATAGGGGCTCTCAATTATTCAAGCAATCTCTAACTGTTGAAATAGTTGTGAAAGTAATATTACCTTCAGAATTGCATATGCCGTGTCCGGAACAGTTTGAGGGGCACACGGACGACTCTCCGACGGCTATTGTGGATCTCACAGCCTCCACCGACACACATCTTTGGTTCAGACACATCTGCAAACGACAAAAACATCATTATTCGTCTTAAACTGTTAAGGTTTAAATATGGGTCATTCATCATCATCATCAGCCACTGGACGTCCACTGCTGAACATAGGCCTCCCCCAAAGATTTCCAGACCGACCTGTTGGAAGCGGCCTGCATCCAGCGACTTCCTGCGACCTTTATCAGGTTGTCTGTCCACCTTGTAGGTGGACGTCCAACGCTGCGCTTGCCAGTACGTGGCCTTCATTCCAGAACCTTTCTGCCCCATCGGTTATGGGTCATTGCAGAATTTAAATATATGGAATAGTTATATTTTTGATAGTTCTTCAGTATTGGGACATCCTGTGTTAAAAGCATATAATGTACTTTGGTCCCATTTCTTGACAATATCTATACAAATAAATAAAATTGAAGTGTATCATTGTAATATTAAAATAATCGCTTTTTACTAAGTGCATTTGCACATTTACATGACATCCTGTGTTAAAAGCATATAATGTACTTTGGTCCCATTTCTAGACAATATCTATACAAATAAATAAAATTGAAGTGTCTGTTTGTAATATTAAAATAATCGCTTTTTACTAAGTGCATTTGCACATTTACATGGTACATATATCAAAACAATTTTTTTTACCGTTTTTGTCTCTCTGTTTGTTTCCGCTAATCTTTGAAATGGCTGGACCGATTTTGTCGGGACTTTCACTAGAAGATAACTGATGTAACAAGGAGTAATAAGCTAATTTTATATAAAAAAAAAATAGGGTCTAACGCAAAAAAAAATTAAAACCAACGAAAAATTTAATAATATTCGATTCAAATATTTTATTAAATACCACGCGGACGAAGTCGCGGGTAGCAGCCAGTTGCAAATAAAATATTTTCATTAAGACGGAAAAAGCAAAAAATCGCGATGAAACCATGAGAGTTCTCTATATGAATTTCAAAGGTTTGTGAGGCCTATTTATTTATTATTTAAACACAAGTAACTTACACAAACAATTCCAACCTAACCTAACCTAACCCCACTCACCAATGCTTACTTTGCTCAGTGGGACAATGAGTTGCTACAATGTTAGGCTGACTAAAAAGAGACGGAAATACACGTCCCGCGTATAAGCAGTTTCTAAGAGGAGCTACACGTCATTTTTTTTTTACTAGCCCTGTATGATACATGTCCCACTGCTGGGCACGGGCCTCCTCTATTGAATGAGAGGGGTTAGGCCTTAGTATATACACGTCATACAAAACAAAAACTTACCCTATCCGATCCACATTTAGCCCCGTCCGGGACCATCCCCGGGTCCACGTCACTCAATCCCAAATCTATGACGGCGGTGCGGCACGGGATTATTGTACCTGAAAAATATTATATAACATTGCATTTTTATCGGATTAAATGGATGCAAATACGCAATAAACATTTCAACCGAGATCAAGTTCAAATCGATATAGTTAGGTGTTAAGTTTTATTTTATTGCGAACGGTGTTTATAAAATTGTCATCGGGTAATACCACCTAAAAATTATGTATAAAAGAGGTGCACGACTTGACAGGGACACACCTAGTCAAGGGCTGAGAGCGCCTGAAAGCGCTCGCCCGAAAGTCCGGTGAAGCTGTATACAGCCGACTCGCGTCAGGCTTACAGCAATATCAGCACAAAAAAAAAAAAAGACAGGGACACAGTTCGCATTCCGTCATCGCGTAGTAAGGACCTTAGTCCCAGTCGTGGTCGTTATTATGGTAGTCAAGCCTTCTGCTTGGCTGACCGTTACAGCGGTAGTAATTCTGTCGTAGTTAATCATACTGAGCGTGTGTACAAGTGCAATTAAAGTAAGGCCTACTATTTGTTATTCCTGACACGAGTTTGTTCTGTGAGTACAATAAATTAGTTTGAAAGTGGATCATGTTATTTATGTTCCTCCTCATATTTTTAGTCATTTCTCATTAAATTCCTTAATATATATTATAAATAATAAATAAATAATTACACCCAACAGTCACATACATAGTCCTGACCCCACAGTAAGTTACGAGTCTTGTGTCGTGGGTATCAGGAATTACGAGCTTGCTTGCTTTATTTATCAGTATAAAAGTACTATGATTTAAGTGGTTAAATACAATATTCATTTATTGCGCTATCGTACACAAAAATGACAATTTTTATAACACATAAACGCCGCGCCGGCGGTCTACCCTCCCTTCGTCTTACGAATTGTCGATCAGGTCACGTGTCCTGACGCGAGTTTAACATTTTATACCCATCCCAAGAAAAGTGCTCAACGCCGCTAAAGAAGTTTTCACTTCAAAAAAAAATCGCTGGTGGGAGGATACTTGTATCCGACCGGATAGCGACCACCGTACACTGGTGCTAAAACCTGCCATAGTGGCCCACCTTGTGTGGGTCGCGTTCCAGGGTCAGCCAGTGTATATCCGGTTCTCCCCAGGGGGCTTACCCCCTGATCCTAACCCTTTTCCCATCCCTTTTTTCCTTCCCCTCCCCCTTGGCCCTTTGCAGGCCGGCATGATCTTGCCGACCTACGATGGACACATTGTTTATCGTTGGTCGACACTATTCTTGGATTGCGCTACACTTACCATCAGGTGTAGCGTAGTCACTTTGCCGAGCCAGGAAAAAAAAAATTATTCCACTTAGCCGTGTCAAGATATATACCGTTGTTGTTGATGAATATGGCTGACAGTATGGCGACGGACTCCATGCCGAACTCCAGCCGTTCGTTGAGATGCCTGCACTGCAGCAGGCCACACTCCGCGTCGGTCGCGGCGCACGGCTTGTACCACTGACGCAGGCGATCGTACCCGCAGTTACCGTTCCTGTCACACCACAATGGGGTTGGGGTTTAATCACAGACAACTCAACCTAGAAGACCCCGCTTTCATGACTTTTAATATGAAAACAAAATCGCCAATACATGGTGGGGTTGAGGTTGAGTTGTCTGTGGGTTAGTTTATGGACTCTGGACCCAGGACCTTGTATATAGAAACATTGGCAAACAATGTAGTACCCGTTTGTTGAATTTTGTTTCTTAGAATTTCGTACCAATAGGTGCCTTTTATTAACTTATGACGTTTGTCTGTCTGTCCAATATTAAGTGGGCGCTATCTTTGGAACCGTAAAAGATAATTGTGACAATATTTTTAAAAAGTATTCATATCGATGTCGATATATCGATACAAGAATATCGATGTGTATATCTTCATATTTGGATAATCCATTTTTGGCATTTTAAGAAACTCGTTATGATAAATAATCATACTTGGTTAAGACATGTCGACATAAATCATCTGTTTAAAATAACAAAACATCGGAGAAAAACATATTTTGAAACAGAATATATCGCCTTAAAATATCGATAACTCGATACATTTTAGCAAGCCTATCATCGCACGCTCCACGTCCTGACGCCATACTTATAACACCTGTTATATAGATAAGTGGTGTGTACTGACTTGTTGCCCTTGATGTTGTTGGATGCGTAGCACTTGTGGTGGCTGGTCTCGCCGGTGGTGCCCCACAGCAGGCGGCACTGGTCCGAGTGGGACCTGCACGAACCACGCACGCAGTACGCCTGAGGAACAATTGATATTTGAATGCAAACATGCAATAACATTTCAACCCACATCAAGTAAAAATTGAGATATTAATTTTATTTTACTAAATTCAATATCATCATCATCATCAGCCACAGGACGTCCACTGCTGAACATAGGCCTCTCCCAAAGATTTCCAGATCGACCTGTTGGAAGCGGCCTGCATCCAGCGACTTCCTGCGACCTTTATCAGGTCGTAAATTCAATAACTTAAATAAATAATTTAAAGTTTTACTTTGCATAATTGTTCGTGGGAAATGTTCAATTTACTTTTTTTTTTTGTATAATACGGAATTTAACCTACTTAAATCCAATAAATATAGCAAAACAAAACCAACATCACAACTCTTGGGTTCAAATGTTATTGCATATTTACATCCATTTAAACTCAGTCGCACTCGCAGTGCTATGTATGCGTGATGTATTAGTATAGACACAATGATTATGTATATGAAATAGGTCGACAACTGATGCATTATTGCCACACAAATCAAAACCACACATTTACAAGAATACATAACAAGGCGTACCCGAATTAAGTCAAACTATATTATAATAAGCAGTAGTCATATACAGGGGTATCTATACTGGGGTCATATACAGGATGTTGCAGAGAATCAAGTCCAATATTTACGTGACACAGAAAATAATTATTTATGATTTTAAAAACACATAAACCACATACTTTCTGATTAGTAGAACTTTGATTTATATAAAAAATCGTTTTAGGTGAATCTATGCTGTAACTACGCCTGGAAAATACATAAACAATACAATACTTGCTGGTGGGAGGATACTTGTATCCGACCGGATAGCGACCACCGTACACTGGTGCTAAAACCTGCCATAGTGGCCCACCTTGCGTGGGTCGCGTTCCAGGGTCAGCCAGTGTATATCCGGTTCTCCCCAGGGGCTTGCCCCCTGATCCTCACCCTTTTCCCATCCCTTTTTCCTTCCCCCCTCCTTGGCCCTTTGACAGGCCGGCATGATCTTGCCGACCAACGATGGACACATTGTTTATCGTTGGTCGACAATATTCTTGGATTGCGCTACACTTACCATCAGGTGTAGCGTAGTCACTTTGCCGAGCCAGGATAAAAAAAAAAAAAAAAAAAAAAAAAAAATACAATACATAAACCTAGGATTGATTATTTTATAACAATAAAGTTGCTATAATTCAAGGAATGATATACGAATGTATTTGTAAAAAAATCTAAGTCCAATGTAGAGACTATTTAAAAGAATTTGACGAGGTTTCTTTGAAACGTGGGACTTCAAAAAAAGCTCTTAAAGACAGAGTCCTTATTAACGTATCTGAGGTTCGATGCGAAAACCTATAGTGATGTACCTCATTATCTCCACACGGCGTGGTGTCCATTTTGTACACGTCGTCAGGACAGAACTCCGAGTGTCCGGTGCAGTACTCGGGCAGGTCACACTCGCGATCCGCAGACCGACACATCGTGCCCGCTGATTTAGGACGACACGTCTGTAACGATAGTAATGGTAAATTAATAGATAGGATGGCAGCGACAGAGGCACTGTTGTCCCCCTCCCCCTCCCGCGCCGCGTGTCCGCAGTCTACAGTGACACACGCTAGTCGATAGTACAGTGGGTGTTGTGTACCTGCAGATCGCAACACGTCCCGGCGCCACACGTGGCGTTGCTCCTCAGCATGCATGTGTCTGGATGGCAGCACGCGACACACGGAATGTTGTCCCCCACCCCTTCCCCCAGCGCATGTCCGCAGTCGCACTGCTCGCCTGGCTCCACGAAACCGTTGCCGCACGTAGGTGACTCGAATAAACGCTTGGGTTTGTTACTGCAGGGTGAATAATCTTTTTATAGCATATAAAATGTAAGGAGGTTTGTATAAAAAGTTGTTACAAGCCATTCGACTTATTGACTCCAAATTACGACTGGACTATTATTTTTACATTTCCGATCGTTATAAATCAACACAGATCGTCTCGTGCTTTAATGTCTCTTGGTCAACCAATCAGCTTGTATGTCTTAAGAAAATGGTAGTGATTTTTTGTAACACCCTCTATATAACAAATATTGGTTCAATACCTATGTGGACACAGTCCAAGTTATTAATTGCAGTCGATTATCAATATTAAAAATAACACGCATTTATCAAATTAAAATGACTTCACAATACATTACAACAAATGGCAATAGACACAACAATTATGATAATACTATCAGTAGTTGACTCTTTCTCTCTTGATACCCCACCAAGGATTATAACTAACCCACTCACCGCAAACAATAATCCATTCCTCTTTCAAAAGCCAACGCCAGAGACTTGAGACTGCACGAGGACCAATGTATCGGCATCACCGAAGTACTCGACGGACTCATGATGCACTTCTCGTCGGGACATTCGCAGTCGTTGTCCGAATCGTGTTCCATACCGAAGTTGTGTCCCATCTCGTGCGCGATCGTCGTGGCGACCAATCCGATCACTTCGGAATGATTCGTGGCCACGCCCCCCGAGAACTCGTACGTGCATATCGGCCCTTTGAGCGCTTTACCGACCA
The DNA here is from genome assembly GCA_949126905.1 of Amorpha juglandis. Lineage (NCBI taxonomy): Eukaryota > Metazoa > Arthropoda > Insecta > Lepidoptera > Sphingidae > Amorpha > Amorpha juglandis. The sequence goes on along the minus strand of OX421373.1, from coordinate 14,497,461 downwards.
CGCCGTCTTTGAATTTTTGTCGACTAGAAATAAAAGAAAAATATTTTTTTGTTTTGAATTCTTGAAATTTAAATTATACTTTGTCTAAATAGTTGTGTGGGTATATTTTTTAATTGGCGAATATTATCAGCTGTATCTACTGTTATAATTGATTAATCACTTTGCTACAAAATAATAATTGAATTCTATAGTTGTACTTAGAACTATTTAATAACAACTTTTTTATCGCTTTAGATGGAACTAATTTCAACTACTTTCCGATGACTTATATCTAATTTCCTACAGCTGTTTTCTCCCGGGAAGATCCCCAACTTCCTCAACTACTCACGTAAGTAAATGCGCGTTGTCATTAGGTATATCAACAGCTAGCCGACTCCGCCTGTAGTGCAGAAAGTTGGTGAGAGTAGTGTCCCCATTCTCCTCGAGCTGGATCTCGTCCCGTTCGTTCCACACCACCACACCTACTAACGCTATGAAGATGTTTAGTGGGGAGTATACCTGAAAAACAATAATTTACTGTTTAGTTTCTTTTAAATCTTTGTTCGGTAAAGTGACTATTCTGCATTAATGGTACATAAGTATAGTATTATCCAAGTACAATATAGACTTGTACCTCTCTAATTTTAAGAGCTTCAATATCACTGGTTTTGTACCATCTATCTATAACATAATCTGCACTGAATAAGCTTGTTGATTATGGTTAAAACATTCATGTATCCCGGTAAGTTGTTGGCTATTGACAAATTCATTCACCGCTCCACGTAGCGAGACAGTTTCTTGACATATTCCAATAGATCTAATTATTAATTCACTGAGTTGATGATGTTAATTATCTTTCTGAATGTGGATGGTGTTTAAGGTCTCTCCATTCGCCTTGAACTTTCTCTGGTCAGCCACTAACATCAGCTCCATACAGTGAGTCAGTTTGATTACATATTCCAATAGATCTAAGGGTGTACTCAGTGTTAATGATTTTAGCAGCGTCCTTCAACTAGGTAGACTGTGGAAGGTGTCAGTGTTCTCTCCGTTCGCCTTGAACTCTCTGTTGTCAGCCGTTACTATCAGATTCACGTAGCCAGACGGTCTTTTACGTATTTCAATAGAGCTAAGGGTTTATTTACAGAGGTGATGATTTTAGCGGCGTCCTTCAATTACCTGTGGAAGGTGTTCATGTTCTCTCCATTCGCCTTGAACTCTCTGTTCTCAGCCGTTACTATCAGATCCACGTAGCCAGGCGGTCTTTTACATATTTCAATAGGGCTAAAGGTTTACTTACAGAGTTGATGATGTTAGCGACGTCCTTCAACTGTCTGTGGATGGTGTCGATGTTCTCTACATTCGCCTTGGACTCTCTGTTCTCAGCCGTTACTATCAGATCCACGCAGCCAGACGGCCTTTTACAAATTTTAATAGAACTAAGGGTTTACTTACAGAGTTGATGATGTTAGCGGCGTCCTTCAACTACCTATGGATGGTATCAATGTTCTCTCCGTTTGCCTTGAACTCTCTGTTGTCAGCCGTTAATATGAGATCCACGTAGCCAGACGGTCTTTTACATATTTCAATAGTGCTAAGGGTTTACTTACAGAGTTGATGATGTTAGCCACGTCCTTCAACTGCCTGTGGATGGTGTCGATGTTCTCTCCGTTCGCCTTGAACTCTCTGTTGTCAGCCACTAACACCAGCTCCACGTATCGGGAGAGTTTCTTTTCGTTGTATGGACCGCGGACTTGCACTTCGTCTGCGTACCTTTTGTACTGAGGACAATAGGGTGTGTGTCAATTCAGAGTTAATCAAAACCATATATGTACCTACATTAAAGTTTGGTGAGGAAAATTCCACAAATTACAATTGAGCACTGATTGCGCAAGATTTAAAAACAAACACCTATCACGTGTCTGTTCCTCTTCGAGGTCTACAATGTCGGTGGATGTACACCCATCCAATGAGCATTACTGAGACTTCAAGCTGTGGATTTTTTGTTCTCAATTAAGTATTTTCTAATTTCGATTCCAAAGTTATAGCCTCTATTTATTTTACATTCTATCACGATGTGTACAGCGCATTTGTTTCTTAATATAAAGCATCAGAGATTTAAAGCAGTTGAGTTCTCACTTCAAAAAAGTTGCTTGTCCAGTAATATTCAGTTTTGTTAGCTTGTCGTACAACTCTATAGTCTGGCACTTACCCTATCAACACTACGAGTAGTCCGTTTCAAGTTTTGCTCATGATTATATTTCTTCATCAACATTGGATCGTAGCTAGAGTTGCTTGTCACTCCGCCAACGTAGCCGCAGTGGAAATTCGTGTTTAGATCAGAATGGTCGTATAGGTAATGCTGAGATTGGATTTCACCACCTTAAAACAAAATATACATGATATTATCTATAACTATAATCCGACTTACAGGGACGAAAAGCTAAATGAAACGATCCACGATAAATAGTCTCTGATCATAGACTAAGAGCTTAGCACATAGCATTCTTAAAATTAGACTTCATTCTTTTGAAGAACGAAGTTGAGTTAACCTATACTTCCTGCTTATCCGGCTGGAAGGGCCACACTATTATTTTTGTCACTTTTAACACTTTTCTATACTAAAATTGTTACCCTTTCAATACTACTACATATTATTTCAAATGTTACCTTCAGCTGGCTCGATGTATCTAGTCTTTTCGCCATCAAATATGATCCCTCTGACGCCATGACACGTGGATAAAGCCACACGTGAATACGGCTTTCCTTTCACTTTACCATGGTATTGACATAAGTCTAACTCCTGTAAACAACATGAGTACTCTGATTAACAACACGTAGTCAAAGCACTAAAATAGTGAAGGTAAAAGTAGATTTAAAGCGTCATATATCATATTAAGATTTATTTTAGCATTTAGATGTCAATTTATACGTGTGTATATTATACCTAACAATCCTCGAAGGATTAAAAATCTGGCTAAAATACCATTACGTTCTGTTTGTAACTATTTCATTAAATTCCTTTTGAATTATAATACAACAATCCATAATGAATTGATATAATTTTTGTAGCAAATGCCGCGTTGTTCTAATATTACTAAATATCTAGAAAACAACGAGTATAACAAAGGGATCTACTAATAAATAAGCGAGTTTACCAAGAGTTTTTTACTTAGCACGTAGCTACACGTAATTTTATGAACTTAATTATCATACCTCCTTCTTGGGTTTATGCAGGACGGTCTTCCCATTCTTCTGATAGCGCACCGTGTGTCCGTCTGTAAGCAGGTCGTGGTTCAGCTGCAGCTCCAGGATATACTCCTCGCCGTCCACTGTCACCCTCATTTCCAACTCTGAATGATGTGCACCGCTCTGGAATGAGAACCATTTTTTATATTACAGGATCAAATTTACAAGCGGGTGACTAGATTGTACATGATTATGCCTTATACCATTGTCATTCAAAAAGGGAATTCTGGATGTTCGATGATTTTCGAGGAATTGTGTGGTGTTCTTGGACCTCTTACTGAACAGAGTTGCCAGTATATTTTTTCAAATTACTTAACTAAGTATAGGAAATTATTTAATTTTTGCGTTAAGGATATATTTAACATCGATGGCTACATGTATGGCGTTGTGATATTTTGGACGATTTCAAGAAAAGGTCGCCTAGAGGTATATTTTTGTTTTGTCACCTAACCATTGACATAAATCTAGGATACAATCGGCAATCGAATTCTGTTTTTTATTCAATTATAGAATCTAGCACCCCTGGAACCGACTGACCGTACAAAATGCAACAGCAAGCTGTTCCTTAACGTCGGTTTGCTGTGAAGTATATATTATTATACGATAATTTAAAAATAAAATAAACACGATTAAAATCAGCTACAAAGGGAGACACGGTGGTTTCACAAACGGAACGGAAACTCACAATGCGCATGACCTCCGCAATGGATCGCATTATCTGTACACCATTCGCTGAAACTCATTAGCATTTTTCTAAATGGACCTTTACTGTTGGCCCAGATTGCTTTTACACCGTCAATGGCAGTGCTTGACCAGACTGCAAACGCGGGGCGGCGTACTCAAACGTATGACATATTGAATGACCGTAGTGACCCCCCCCCTGTGCGTGTTTCACGTCGCACCCCCCGCCGCGCTTGCAGACTTGTGTGCTCGTTGAGCACTTAAGCATACACAGGAATTATACAATATAACATCTATCACTTACAAATACAGAAAAAATATGCGTCTAAGAACCTCCTCCGTTTTTTATTAGTCGGTTAAAATTTAAAGTGAGTTTTGAAACGTTGAATCACTAACGTTCTAGTCCTTTAGTGCATGCAAAAAATAATCGACTAAATCTACTAATTGTTCTATCCCCTGGTTGAGTAAAAGTGATTTTAGGTTTTTCTCTCACGAAATGCTCAGTATCAGCCCTGAGTCTGAATTAGTACCCGACATGGCTATACGCTCGCCCCCTATAACATCATGGGACGACGTAATATGGGTTTACTGGTTACACATTTGCCTGACACACTCGGTAATTATAGGCGTGAGTATGTATGTAAAAAAAACTTATTTTTGAAGTTATACTTCTTTAGGCGCGTTATGAAAAAATGATGAGAGTGAAATTTTAAGATGCGCGCGCACCTGTGACACAAAAAATTAACAGTATGAAGTTAGGCGCGTTAAGAAAAAATGATGAGAGTGAAAGTAGCCGTAATTAATAAACAAATGACGATTTAGACAAAGAAAAACTCTTTAGGTTTTTTCTTATTCGGAACATGTTGCCGTAAAAAGTACCAGGCTCGCATAAACGCGAAGAGAGTAGAATGTACTTCTATCATGTCGAGTGGATATGTTGATATAAATTAAAATACTTTTATTTAATATAATTAACACTAAATATTATTAAATTATTAATGTTACGATATTTCATCGTTGTTGTGAAGACTTGAGAATAAATTACACTTGTCTTTGGCGAAATGCATAACAATGCGAAGCTTAAGAGTGTTGTTACAAAGACTTGGCTGTATGAGCTACAATACCTTTGCCTATTAAAAACCCGAATTTGAACCAAAAATTATAATACCGAGGACTATGACGGAAGTGAATACTTTTTAAATTGTTTTCGAAATTAATAAGTGTCCGTTCTATTGAAACTATGAATCAACACGCATGAAACATTTACTATAATAATAATTATAATGTACATTATAAATAATAATTATTATTATAGTAAATGTTTCATGCGTGTTGATTCATAGGCCATTTTTGACAATGTCCTTTATAATTTATATATGTGCTAATAAATTATATTCAGTAGTGATTTAAATTGAATATTTTGATTGATATTACTTACTATTTGTGAATATTAGTGAAAAAAATTGTGCTTATATACTTTTTCAAGTGCTCCAATATAATTGAGGTTAACTATCCGTATGTATTATTTATTTATTTATATTTTGATTGATATTACTTACTATTTGTGAATATTAGTGAAAAAAATTGTGCTTATATACTTTTTCAAGTGCTCCAATATAATTGAGGTTAACTATCCGTATGTATTATTTATTGATATAAATTAAAATACTTTTATTTAATATAATTAACACTAAATATTATTAAATTATTAATGTTAAATACTTATTATTGGTTATTTAATATTCACAAAATAAAGAAATAAATTTAAAAAACATTTAATAAAAAGTTTGTGATAAAAATTAAAATTGAACATCAAATAATAATATTAATTTTTAATATTTGCTATTAAATTGAATAAATAACAAAGAAGTATAACTTCTCACGCGCGTACATAAGTACACGCACCCATTTTTTTCCTATTTAAATACCATCATTTCCCTAACATACTAACCGTGTCTTTTGTGGATGATATCTGTCTCTTGGTTCTGCCATGGTGTACTTTGGGTAGAACTATTCTATGTCGGCTGAAGTCTGTTGCAGGACTGTCTGTAACAAATAAAAAAACACTGTTAATACATTGTCTCGTCTTTGCATCACCTGTAGGTTGACTGTTAGAGAATGCCTGAGCAGTAAGTCCGCCTTTATACATGTTTTGTATATAAAGTTTCAACAAATAAATAACATATGTGGAAAATTTTCGTAATATTAAAGTGAATAGCATAATATATGAACGTTATACTACGCTTAGCGCCTGTTTCACGACATTCGAATGAAATTTATCACCAACTAGATGACCCGGTGAACTTCGTATCACCTACGTATTATATTTGTGTAAAATGTGGTCAAAACTTAATACAAATGTTTCATTTACATTAAATGCAATTAAGTGAGGTACTGCACCATTGTACGTGAGGTAGCCCGTCACACATTTAATTGACTTCGACGACCTAAGTCAGGTCGTCTTCCACCTCCCCCCGGTGGGACAGTCCTGTCCCTGTCCCTGTCCTGTCCCAGCCCTGTACTGTCCCTGTCCTGTCCTGTCCCTGTCCTGTCCTGTCCCTGTCCTGCCCCTGTCCTGTCCTGTCCCTGTCCCTGTCCCTGTCCTGTCCTCTCCCCCTGTCCTGTCCCTGTCCCTGTCCTGTCCTGTCCCTGTCCTGCCCTGGCCCTGTCCTGTCCTGTCCTGTCCTGTCCCTGTCCTGTCCCTGTCCCTGTCCCTGTCCCTGTCCTGCCCCTGTACTGTCCCTGTCCTGTCCTGTCCCTGTCCTGTCCCTGTCCTGCCCCTGTCCTGTCCTGTCCCTGTCCCTGTCCCTGTCCCTACCCCTGCCCCTGCCCCTGCCCCTGCCCCTGCCTCTGCCCCTGCCCCTGTCCTTGTCCTGTCCCTGTCCTGTACTGTCCCTGTCCTGCCCCTGTTCTGCCCTGGCCCTGTCCTGTCCTGTCCCTGTCCTGTCCCGTCCCGTCCCTGTCCTGTCCCTGTCCTGCCCCTGTCCTGTCCTGTCCCTGTCCTGTCCTCTCCCACTGTCCTGTCCCTGTCCTGTCCCTGCCCTGTCCCTGTCCCAGTCCAGTCCCTTTCCGGTCCTGTCCCTGTGCTGTCCTGTCCTGTCCTGTCCCTGTCCTGTCCTGTCCCTGTCCTGTCCTCTCCCCCTGTCCTGTCCCTGTCCTATCCTGTTCTGTCCCTGTCCTGTCCTGTCCCTGTCCTGTCCTGTCCCTGCCCTGTCCTGTCCCTGTCCTGTCCTGTCCCTGACCTGTCCCTGTCCTGTCCCTGTCCTGTCCCTGTCCCTGTCCCTGTCCCTGTCCCTGTCTCTGTCCTATCCTATCCTGTCCCTGTCCCTGTCCTGTCCTGTCCTATCCTATCCTGTCCTGTCCTGTCCTTGTCCTGTCCAGTCCATGTCCTGTCCTATCCTGTCCCTTTTCTGTCCTGCCCCTGTCCTGTCCTGCCCCTGTCCTGTCCTATCCTGTCCCTGTTCTGTCCTGCCCCTGTCCTGTCCTGCCCCTGTCCTGTCCCTGTCCCTGTCCAACGCCAACGCTTCGCAACGCCAACAATCCGATTTATACCTGCGCGTAATAGATGTTTCACATCAAAAAGACATCAAGTGTTTCATACCCAGGAACAGTTTGTATTGGAAAATTAAGTTGTCGTTTTTAGTGTTTTCCCTTACTTATTATTTATGTTACTCATTTTTTCTCACCGGGTAAACCTTCCCTGAACTTCCACAAATATTTCAAGATCAGAATTAGCCAAATCGGTACAGCCAGTCTCGAGTTTTTGCGAGACACACGCACAGCGATTCATTTTTATATATATAGATTAACGGTTAATACAGCTGTTTATGAAATTACTCATTAGACATTTTCTCTCTTTAGGGATGTTGTAAAAAATATCGATATATTTTTTATTTAGTGTCAAAATCGATATTTTTTGAGAATAAAATGCCATGAAATATAATCTTTTTTTTTATGATGCCTAAAGAGCATCCAAATGTCAAGCCGATACAATGATTTTTTTTTATTAAATAAATAACAAGTTGAGTTTCATCGCTGTATAATACCAGGAAATGTCATCATATTAAGAAATGTCACTTGTGCTTCTTGTTCGGCGAGGACGAAGAAAATAGCACTTTCAAAGTACCCAACACGTCGTAAGGACACGATAGTAGTACATACAATATGCCTTTTGCCTTCAGTAAAGTTAGTAAAAACTAAGAAGCTTATGTAATTGATATCAAATGGATATAGCTCTTCTAATATATGTCTATTTCTGCCGCCGAGCAACAGTGTGTAAACACTGTAGTGTTTCGGTTTGAAGGACATTGAAGCCAGTGAAATTGATGGGCACTATGAAACTTAACATCTTATGTCACGGGGTGACGAGCGCGGTTAAGTGCCATGCAGTGCTTGGTAATTCAAAGTTCTGTGTGGTGTTGCTTCTGTTTATGGGCAGGCGTGGCGCTTATCATCAGGCGAGCGCCTTGCTCGTCTTGTCATTTAAATTAAATACAAAAAAGTTTCTTGTTATCAAGAGGAGTGTACACAAATGAGAAGTTTAATGATATAAAACTACACGTTGGTGAAATTTAATTTCTATATGACATGATACAGTTAGATTAATACGTCGATATGTAAACGTATTAACTCAGCATAAACTCAGTCGGTATAACCATTGCATTTTTTTTTAAATAAATTTACTACTTCTAATATATAGATCGTTATCTATATTCAATATACTTGTAGTTAGCTATTACTCCCGACTTCGCTTGTGTGTTATTGACCTTTTGTTTTTTAAATAGCGATACGTACGTTGATTGGTCGTAAAACAAACTGAGAAACGGACATTCACATATACAAATATTATAATAGATGCCGAGGACCTTAGAGATATCAATCAGGAAGGTTGTGCAGGATGTCTGTTTGGCGCGCGAATCGGTGAATCATTTGTTAAACAATTTAATAATTTGCATATTATTATAATGTTGCATTAACGGTACAAACAAACGAACACAAAAGCTATTGTTAGATAGCTCTTACGTCTTTACACATTCCACGCAACAAAGAATTTATCAAAGCGTTTCGGTACGCCGAAATTAAATTGCTTCAAGTGTGAATTATAATTTAATGAGTATTTAAAAATGCCACAAAAAGATCTTTATTTACGAAATTATAACAAAAACAAACTTGACCGCATTAATAATTCTTAAACCTCTAGAGTCTAGAACAGTGTTTCCCAACCTTTTTTAGGCCATGCCCCACATTAACATTTTTTTGTTAAATTTGAATAACCCAAAGCGAAAGGGTTAAAGTCGTGTCGTGTCCATTTTTAAATGAGTATTGGACCATATTCAATGGAAACACTGGTCTAGAAGGTGTTGTTTATTTTTTCTTGCTTCATGAAGATGGAAGTATAAACAAATATTAAAGAAATTTCATGGATGGTAAATGTCACATACAAGTGACCCACTTGAACTCCGGTGGGATTCGGACATGACTGGAATATTTACCAACCGATTGTAGCTGATCAACTGCTGAAACGCATGCGATTCAAACAGTCTGAATAAATTTCCAATGGAATTGATAAACAACAAACCATACAGCTTTTGTTGATTCGACAGATAATCAACTAAAATTGAACCGTGTGAATCCGCCATTTAGTAAAAAACATAATATAATTTTATAAACGTGCAGTATTATAAAGGGACATGACATCAGGGCACTAAGCGTGTCTAGTCTAGACATGGATCAACGACCGTCCTCTATTTTTATGATCGTACCAAATTATATATTAAACAATAACGTTGTATTTATACAGGGGCGACCGCGACAATACGTGACGGCATTTCAATCAATACTTGTGGGATTAAGGATTAAGAATGTCATGCTTATCTTACTTCTTACTACTATTATGAATGTGAACATTTGGATGTTTGTAAGTTTGTGAATTTGGAGGTTTGTTAGCCAATCACGCCTTAACGGCTGAACGGATTTGGATGAAATTTGGCACACAGGTAGACCATGACCATGGATTAGGACTAAGGCTACTTTTTATTCCGCAAAACGAATGCGGTCTAAGGCTAGTCATCAACAAAATTTTATGAATAGAAACCACTCCACTGTTAAGAGGAAGACATATTTTCCTAGTGAGTGGAGTTAGGACAGTAAGATGTGGTTGCCCATAAATGCTGATTTTTTTATATAGATTTGACATCCCATATGACTCTAAGACGTACGCATGGCGACTTAAATTAATTCAACCAATACTAGTCTTTTCCAATTAATGATCAACTTTCAAGAAAAGTGTGCCTCGAAATATGAACGCGACACGAATGCATGTTCCAGCAATGGACCAGTTTTCACAATTATCTACAAAGTTTGCCGATCATCAGATAACACGAATGCTTGTCTTTTCTTTATTTCTCGTGAAAATTAAATGGCATCAATGAACAAGCATTAATCTAAGTGGATGGTTGTTACGCTTTCATTTTTATTTTTAAAGTCTCTTGACATGTAGACGGTGATGATTTCGCGACGCGAATGTTACACATTGAAATAAAACAAATTTAAACAGACTTTATCGCAGTTTTTTATTTTATTTTGGTCCCGATGTTTCGAAGGCTTTTCGGCCTTCGTGGTCGACTTAGGTGTAGGATGTCCCAAAATAATTTTGAATTGAATTTAATTTAATTTCGAATTGAAGCTAGACATATATATATTTTTTAATAGTCTTAATGACTAGAGAAACAGGTCACTGGCTTGATGGTAAGCGTCACGCCCATAGACACTGTTGTGTTTCGGTTTGAAGGACATTAAAGCTAGTGAAATTGGGCATTGAGACAACATTTAACATCCTATGTCTCGGAGTGACAAGCGCAGTTCAGTGCCATGCAGTGCTTTGTAATTTAAAGTTCTGTGGAGTGTTGTTTCTGTTTATGAGTCGTGGCGCTTACTATCAGGCGAGCGCCTTGCTCGTCTCGTCATTCAATGAAATAAAAAAAAGGAAGCAATCTCCATTTGAGCTTCGAATTATAAAATACTGCATGGCATTGGACTGCCCTCATCACGCCAGTCCTTCAGACTTAAGATATCAAACCTCATAATGCCTGGCCATTGGAAGCCAGTGTAATTACTGATAATTTAACTCCGAAGACGAACGAAAAAAATCGAGTGGCCTGCGATTGGACAGGTGGATGACCGATACACGCACATGGATGTAAGGTTGTACCCTATACTCGCCTCAACCAATCATCAAGTCATGTCGGGAGAACTGTCTGATCCTGGATTGCGATCCGCACAAGTTGTGTGGATCACTATGGCAGGTTTTAGCACAATGTGTACTGTGATCGCTATCGGAGCGGATATGAATATCCTACCACCAGCAAAAAGCACACCATACTTTGTGATTTAGCAATAACAACTTGGCACACGAAAAAAATCAGCCATAAAAGTCATCCGGATATATTTTTATCAATCTAAAGGGCCGTTTACGGTCGTCATACGCTAGTGTCGTACGTTATATGCCCATAATCGCCATCAACAATGGTATTGTGATGCCGGTGTGGCGTGTGACCATAAATAACTCACTAACTGGGCCATGCGCGGACCGGTACGCGTTCGATGCGTGTGGTGGCAATGCATGAATCAACACCCGAAATTCACGACATCCGTGTAATAATCTGTAGATACATTATAAAAGAACCGTTCTGTGTGCAGTATGTATAGGCCAGCTAGGCGATCGAACCCGAGACTAAAGAATAGCAGTCGTACCGCGTGCACAATACAATTGCGCCACCGACGCAGTATTTTGTGTTTATATGTTATTATTTTATAACATGAATTAATTCAATAGGTAAGTCATAAAACAAGAAAAATAAAGAAAAAAAAATCCGTCTCAAAGAAAAGATTTTATGTAATAGTGTGTATGACACAGTTACTTAAAAACTTTTTTAAATTTTCATGACATACATACCATATTTAAACTATATAGTGAATATAAAACAAAAGCAAACTTATAAAAATGTGATCGGTAAATTATTGAGCTAAACACAAAGACTTCAAACAGAATCAGAATGGGGTCCAAAACATAGTCATAAAAAAATATGTGTGTGTGTAATTCACACACGACAGAAGTGAAACTTCAGAATTATTAAAATAAATTAACCAACGAATTTTAATACACAAATGCAAAAAATAAAACACGTGAATAATACACCACGTTGTTTATGACACATTTTCCGAAGGCTTCGTTGTACACAGGCGTACAGACACGTGATAGCATCTATCTACTTGTAATCTATCTCATTCTCTCGCAGGCTAAATCCTATTTATAAATATGTTTGTCTTTGTCGTGACGCATTTTCATTTCATCGAGTTTCAAGTCACAACGATTCTAAAAAGTTTCACTTCATAAAACCATACGACACACAAGAAAATATACCTTCGCGTGAAACCGTTAAGCAAGATAAGCGGCGACGATAAAAAACTGATTTATGTATAACAGGATACGAGTTTATCCTGTTTATCTTAAACGTGCCTTTAGATAATTTGTAGCAAAATTTAAAGCCTCTCAACTTTTTGAGCTTTAAAGATAAATTGGTGAAGTTTTATAAAATGGCTCTCAATTTAACAACAACGATATCTATAATATAATAGGCCACCATTGTCCATATTATATTACTAACTGTTGCTCGCGACACCGTCCACAGTCTTCTCCGGGATAATAAGTAGCCTATAACCGTCTCCAGGGTGCCATCTATCATGTAAAATTCATCAAAATCGGTTCAGCGATTTAAACATAACAAACAAACTCATTTTCTCATTTATAATATTAGTCAGGAGTCTATTTGGTGGTAAGGTACCTGATAGATATGTATTTGATAGCGACTACTGTACACATGGTGAAAAACACCTCCTAATAGCTCGTTCCAACGAGTCGCACTGGGTCGGGTGGTGTATTTGAAGAAACATATCTATCATCTTTACATTTTTAAATATTTTTTTTATATCACAATAGTAAAGTATTTTATATTTTCCCTGAAGTATCGTTGCCAACTGTGAAACAGTTTGAGAAACAAAACGCATAACAGGTAACCTGCGTAACACGTAACCTGTTGAATCATTAATACTGAGCTCTCAGTACAGCCATTCCTGCCCGGTACCAACTAGGGATGTTACTGTATCTTTATTGCCTTTATTAATTAATTACCTCCTAGTATAATTTCAGGAACATCGAGACACTTAAGGAAATGTAATATTTGGTCTAAAGGTCTGTCAACTTTGTTTTAATAACTATATCGTCAGTCATAATCGTGAATGCAATTCGTGACTGTACCTCACTTCTTTTTTAATGTAGACTTTTTTCATGTTCCTAAACAAATAGATATAACTGTAGATAGATGTATTATTTAATTAAAAATACTCAAAACCAATTAAATATCACTTGATTTTCGAAACAGCTATGGAATAAACGTAATTTAAATTTACTTTTCAGCCAGACATAATAACTACAGCTGGCTATATCAAAAAAGGAATGCACGAATCAAAATCGAATCCAACAGTTCTATTGTATCACGCTATAGAAACAGCTGGTACCAATACAAACATGTTATGTGTGTTAACGATTTCCGCTTGTCTCAGCACTGTTCCCGAGCACAGGACGTACACGGAAAAACTAAGGGTTATTAACTCTCACGAAACTGATTGAACGTGTTGAACGTTAATTATAACATAATTATTTCTTTCTGTTGAAGAAAGCTTCGACTTCTATAAGTTGGTATGCATAAAATCAACACGGAAATTAATTATGTCTTAGAAAATTAAGAACATAGCAGTCGGTTTACTGTGCTTTCTTCGTTTGAAGTCTTCTCATTTGAAGTTTAATTTTAGCCAGATTTGGAATTCGAATCAGTCAGCAATAATGTCTCCGTCTGGCCAATTACTAAATCCAACTGTTTATTTCCTACATTGAAGTCTATATCCAGACAAAGCACGGACAATGGATTTCTTATAAAACTAATAAAGTTGCATAAAACTATTAAACAAAGTTATTTCTTTACGGAAAAGTATTGTTTATTGGCCGTTACCTTATAATGTGTTAGCTTTTATGGCATGGGCATGAGGACAGAAATAGCTGATACTCGTCGCCTTTCTATATTTGTGCATTCAACATTCTAACTGAGAAGTTATATTTCCATGTAACAGCGACAGTTGCGTTATAAATGTTGTTGGAATACTGTTGCAATAGAATTTTAATGATATTTCTAGGACTATAAATAAATTAATATATTTTCTGGCTTGGGTTACTCTGGCGAGGTGTTGGGTCCTTCTGCTTCTTACTGCCATCACCATCCTTTGGAGAGACTATTGACTATATTAAAAAAGGGACATCTACACTAATATTATAAAAAGGAAATATATGTATTTTTGTATGCAACGAATAAACTAAAAAATTCTGGACCGATTTGAAAAATTCTTTCACCAGTAGAATCCTACATAATCCCTGATAAACATAGGCTACTTTTTACCTCGGAAAAAGCGATCACGCGGGTGGTGCCGCCAGGAAAAGCTAGTATCACATATTTGCAAGAGAACAAGGACGAAACTACTAAATATTATGATGGTAAGTTTAGGTTTCAATAAAAAGGCTGACAGTCAGCCGCAATTGATTTGTCAGCACTCAAATCAATCCTGAAACACGAGCGAATCATATGAGATTGTTAAGTTGCAGACTTAGACTGAAAAGAATCGAAAGCATTCAAGACATTCTATGACTCGTATTAAAACATATAGGGCCGAATAATCCTACTTGTATTCGCAATACATCTAAATTAATATCAATTTACACATCGTAATAAAATAGTATTTTTTATACCAGTTCCTTCTTTTTATCTGATGTTATCCCGTCTTTTTGCTAATACGCCTCCACGTCACCCGATCTTGAGAATTCTCCTGAGTCGTTATATTAGTTAATGAAATTAATTTTTAATTACTCGTTTGTTTGACAACTTCCGTAGTTTGGATAATAAATAGTATAGTGACACCATATTAATCATCTTCACACAAAAAAAAATGGCGACTGTCGACTGACGAGAGATGGGATGTGTGAATGCCTCGACACTCGTTACAGGATTTTTTTTATTCTTTATAACAATTTACCATCAGCTGCAACAAGTCACTTCGTCACGGCGCATTAAATTGACAAGAATAATAATGAGATGCTTCATGGAGATTAAAATTTGACCCATTTAGCTAGTAGACATTTTAATCCGACTCCGAACGTAATGTTCAGTTTGGAGTTCAAAATTAAGCTTGGTTAACAATGAGTAATACTTAATATTATGTTTACTAATATTATTATCTTTTCTTTACTTCTGTACTGATTTGTCACAAGTGCCTACATGATCATTAAACGATTTTTTTATTCTTATTAATTAATAAAAAAACTAGTCGTAATAACCGCAGTAGTTTTTTTTTTTTTTTTATGGCATAGGCCGGCAAACGAGCAAGTGGGTCACCTGATGGTAAGTGATCTCCACTGCCCATGTACGTCCATCACCAGAAGAATCATGGGCGCGTTGCCGACCATAAAGGAAAGGGATAATTAGGGATAGGGAAGGGGAGGGGATTTGGGCTTCCGGATATCTCACTCACCGTACGAAACGCAGCAGCAAGCCGCTACTTTACGTCGATTTTCTGTGAGACAGTGGTAATGACCCGGGCGAGCCAGCCCATTCATGCTGTAGACAAAACTGTCTACAGCGTGGCTCTACCACTCAAAAAGTTATAAGTTAAGTTGGTAGTAGATTGGATGGCAGTCAAAATATTTAGGATTTCACTAGAACTAGATACGTTATAGAAATCCGGTTCTCGTAGCTGTTCTGCGACAACAGAACTAGGAAAAGATAAAACGATAGACAAGCCCGTTTACTATGATAAATATATTCATATAAGATCTTTTTTACTAGATATGGTGAATGAAACTTAATGGCAAAGTTGTGTTTAAGGGATATATTAAAGCCGAAAAAGGGACAAATACGAATGACGACGAAATTATAGAAAATTGTAGAAGATCCTAGAACCTATAATTATGAATACTAGCCGTTTCCCGCCCGCGGGAACCCTCGTTTCCCCCTTTAAAAGTTAATTTTCCAAAATTATCTTTAGGGGGCCCCTACATTATAAAACTATGATCCGACCAAGTTTCATGATCCTAGATTTAGTAGTTTTTGAGATATCGTGATTAATCAGTGAGTGAGTGGTATTTTGCTTTTATAAATGAGGCTGCTAGAACCAGAGTGGCCTAACTGCATTTTGATGACTTTTGACCTATTTGTATTTTCGTAAATTTTCATAGTAAATCATAGTAATAACTAGTTAGTGCTTTATTTCCAAGCAACAACATCAAGGGGATATTTTTCATTATCCGTTAAAATTGTATCCGCCAGGTAATATACCCTAATACAGGAATCCCCAAACTATTTTGGGCAAGAGACCCCTTTTCCAAAATCAACTAATACCTCAGACCCCCATAGCCAAATTACTTTAAAATACAATCTCTATTTTTTTTTCCTATGGATACAGAGTACTTACCAATTTAAAAACTTGCGGTTTTCGTCATATATTCCACCCCTGAGGTAGATATCGACCCCTTTGGGAATCCCTGCCCTAATACCTGTGCTACGTAAGCAACGCTCAATCCAACTTCGCACTGCGTTCAGAGTGTATTTACTTTGACCGTTGTTTTGTTTTGTTTTTTTTCATACGTATTTTAGTATGTAACGGAAACTTTGAGCATGATTTTGACCTCCTTCAAAACGTCGGATTAAATCGAAATTTGGCATACTTATCAAGGACCGATAACAATTCAATACATATTTAGAAAACATAAAAAATAAATAATATTTAAAAATAAATAAAAAAACTTTTATAGAAAATCCAACTAAAAAATAGAAAATAAATTTTAGTAACTTTTTATTCTTTTTCAAACTATGATTTATTTGTTGTTAAGCTCGGCGAAACGTGGATACACTGATTACGCTTTTGCCTACTCCTTCGGTGACTACAAGCGTGATTTTATCCATGTTATTTTCGTGGCCCTCGGGCTACGCCGACATAATAATATGCTTCTCCCTGTGTATTGACAGGCTGACAGCTTGAGTGATTTGGTGTTTTATATTGATTACTTAGACAAAGTGATATAGACTGCCTCGGTGGCGCAGTCGTGATGCGTATGCCGTACGATTGCTGTACTTAGGTCCCGGGTTCGATCTCCGGATTGAGTAAAAATAATACATATTGGATTTTACTATCACGAAATACTCAGTATCACATATATTAAGACCCAGAGTCGGGAATTGTGCCCGGTATGGCGATAAGTTCACTGTCAATCAGATCATGCAATGGAAATAAGCTCAGCGAAATGTGGGTGTACTGGTTACACCTCTACCTACCCCTTCGAGTATTAATATAGTATAGTAAAATATATATTATAAGTATAGTAAAAATATGGAAAAAAATAATAATAAATAGATTTAGTGTAATTGCCCAGTGTATTTTGATGATGCTATGTATGTATGTGTACATTAGTTGATACTGATTTCTATATAAGTTTCTTTTACTTTTGTACTGACTTGTCATAAGCGCTATTTAAATTGCCTACATGATTAATAAACGATTTCATTTCATTTCATTTCATTTCATTACAGGCGAGAGGCGAGTGTGTATATATTGTGAAGTAGAATCATAGTATATAATATAGACGTATTTTTTTTATTGAATGACGACACGAGCAAGGCCTGATAGTAAGCGCCACGCCTGCTCATAAACAGAAGCAACACCACACAGAAATTTGAATTACAAAACACTGCATGGCACTGAACTGCACTCCTCATCCCTAAACATAAGATGTTAAGTCTCATAATGCCGAGTAATATAGCTTCAATATCCTTCAAAAAGAAACTTGGCGGCTGAAACATTTAAAGCGTAGGTAGGTACCAACCCAGACGGTCTCTCGCATACGAGGGATCTACCACTTAACATTAGGTTCAGTGTAGTCACTTTGCCGTGACAGGATAAAAAGAAAACAGAATTGGAATAAAACTAATTTAAACGGATTTTATCGCGATAATGAGTAACATTCGCGTACCTATAAGAAATCATTATGAAAACAGAATTGACAACCTTCTTTTTATAATATGTGCAGAAAGAATTATTTTTTTTAAATCGTCTTACTCATAATGAAAATGTATACTACCCGTATCACTGTACATGGCCCTCGTTCTTTCCACATAGATGATTTACTTTACACAACAATATCGGGCATCGAAGCATGAAGCCCTCCGCCCTCGTATGCATTTTTGTGACGCGAAACGCCCATTGTCCTGCACTTTTGACTGTCGGCGAACCATAACGACTGGACAAACTTACCTTTAAAAGCTCTGCCAAGCGATTTTAGACTTTATTATATAAACATAGAGGGTTTTGGAGTGTAGGGGTGTATCTGGCTGGGATCTTCCTCAGTCAATATAAGGTTCAGTGACGTCTGACATGGAAAGTTCATGATAATTTAGTTCCATTAATTGCAGACTGGCTGTGTCGTCGCTGTGTCTCTAAAATGTATTAAACTTTTTTTTTTATTTAATTGAATGACGAGATGAGCAAGTCGCTCTTCTGATGGTAAGCGCCACGCCTGCCCATAAACAGAAGCAATACAAAACAGAACTTTGAATCATAAAGCACTGCATGGCACTGAACTGCGCTCGTCCCCCTGAGACATAAGATGTTCAGTCTTATAATGCCCAGTAATTTCACTAACTTCAATGTCCTTCACACCGAAACACAACAGTGCTTACATACTGTTGCTTGGCGGTAGAAACAGACAAAGCGGTGGTATCAACCCAGACGGCCTCCCGCATACGGGGGACCCACCACCTTGAAAACTTCCAACTACCAACTTGAAACTTAAGGCACGTTTTCATGTATGGCGACAGAGACAGAACACTGCGTCGCGACACCGTTTCCATACAAATCTACACAAAGCGGACTTGTCGCTTTTGGCTAATACACATCATGCGACGTGATCTCTTTGTCTCAATTACAATTCTTAAAACGTGCCTTTCCAGGACATGTATCAAATGGTGAATTAGCAATTATTTACTTTTGGTGATTACTTTTGGGTTGGGGTTCCTAGCGGCTCCGCCCGCGTGATCTGCTTTTTCCGGGATAAAAAGCAGCCTATGTACATCAGGGATAATGTAGAATTCCAATGGTTAAATAAAAGAATTTTTCAAATCGGTCCAGTAGTTTTTAAGTTTATTCGTTACATACAAAAATACAAATCTTTCCTCTTTCTAATATTATTAGTGTAGACTAGATCGCATCTCATTTATACGTGATAAAACATTTTGTCAGGCAGATATGATAATGACTAGTGTCAAAATATGCGGTTCTTTTTCGACAGTTATCGCTGTCTAAATCATCATTTATACTTTTTTTTAGGTCATATTAGTCGCAATTCATATTTTTTCCACACAACTGTCACGGCCGAGGTGCCAAATAAATTCCAACGTCACTTAAAAACAATTTCTAGACCAAAATTCTAGTCGAAGTGAAATCAAGCGTAAGATCTGAGTCAGTAGGTAACAGAACGGATATTTAACTAGAACCGTACAGACCGACGCGACGTGAAGTTTTTTTCGATACCCATATCCCGAACGCGATGATGTAAAAAATATCTTATGCGTGTTTGTATCTTTTATTTGGGGTTTTTAGGGTCCCGCCTGTGTTTGCGGTGGTATCCGATAATATTATGTAGGTCATTTACTAGAGTTCAAAACAAAAAATCGATAATATGTAGCTGAAAATCGATAATATGTAGGTGTGAATGTGGAAGAGGCGAAAGAGGTGTGTCAAGATCGTAGCTTGTGGTCACAATGGTCTCTGCCAACCCCCATGGGATACAGGCGTGAGTGTGTATGTATTGTATATTGTTAAGTCGTAAAAACACACACGAGTTGTTTTTACTTTGCTAAATTCGTTGGATTAAAGTAGGTTAAGTCCGTATTTTATTAAAAAAAACAAAAATGTAACGTTTCCCATGTACGATTATGCAAAATAGAACTTTAAATTATTGATATAAGTTACTGAAATAAGCAAAATAAAATTTATATCTCAATTTTTACTTCATGTGAATTGAAATGTCGCAATTGCATATTTGCATCCAATTATTTAATGACCGACTAATTTTAAATTTAATTTGTACTAAATCACTCTTATATCATTGGTCCAGTAACGTATTATGCATAATATTATATGCAGTAATGTGTTTTTAATACACTTTATTACCCGTATTTCAGATATTGGATTTGCTCCCACAGTCATTAGAATTTCCAATAAAACATTCATGGTAGACTTCCGTAATTAATTATAAAATTAGGTCAGACGCCGTTTAATATGATAATTTTCAAATAAAGAACATAATTGCATTAACTATATTATAGTAGTACAGAACCATCGACGCAGAGTCGATATTCTCATCGGTGTTTTTTTTATGACCTAAGGCGCCATGACGCACGCTCGTGTACTTCCTTCCATTGTGAGAAATGTGCCAGGAGATCCGTCCGTTCTGTATTATAGAAGATCATAGTCATTTGAGTGTTGATAAATCTTTATGGCATTTTATTACCATATTACTAATGCTCAGACGACAACTATTTTGTGCAAAATATGACCGTTACCTTGTCTGGTTATTTAAATACATTACAACAAAGGGATAACAATAAAACTAATTGAAATGGATTTTATCGCGGTTTATTTTTTCTTTTCGTAAACCGCGATCAAATTAGTTTAAATTAGGTTTTTTTCAATGTGTAATACTCGAGTAAACATAAGAGATGATTAAATAGAAGATATTAAGCGCCAGTTTCACCATTCCTGAGTAAATGTCAAATGGCAATATTATAGAATGATATGATATAAAAAGGGCTTTAAACTAATCCAGATTAGGGATTACATGTAAACTGAATATTATCGAAATCCGTTTAGCAAATGCGGTATGATCGAGTGGTAATGATTAACTGAAGATAGTGTTCATCGCAGTTTGGTTACGGCTTATTGTAAAGCTAACATACATGACATATTATAACCCACGTCTGTGTCCTCGAAAAGGGTAGGCAGAGGTGCTAAAACGGCAAAGGTCTAATTTTTTAAATTTCAAACTCCTACAAATTATGTTTACCGGTTTAAACCCAGTACCTCAACGATATCTCAGGTTACGTACGCTGCCTCTATTTTTTTTTATCCTGGCTCGGTAAAGTGACTACGTCAATAATGATAAGTGTAGCGCAATCGAATAATAGTGTCGACCAACGACAGACGACGTGTCTATCGTAGGTCGGCAAGATCATGCCGGCCTGTCTAACTGCTTGTTCACTCCGTTTAAGGGATATTATAGGAAGCAGGGAACACGTGTGTATACCGATAAGAGACATTTATGTTGGTTTCAACGAGATTGGAATTAAAACATTTATTTTAAAACAAAGCATCTAATTTAAGCATCGCGAAAATTTAAACACTGCTGTGATTTAAAACAATTTCGATGAAACATAGCGACATTGCAAGGACGCCCACTTGTAACCGGTTCACTTTCTCTGGAACAGTTGTGAAACGAACGAAAAGTGTTGCTAATCTACAGGCACACAGTCACACTGCAAACATAATACAGTGCTATCTACAACAGTGGTTTATAAACTCATAATGACATAGAACAGAAAACCGCGATAAAATCCGTTTAAATTATTTTTATTTCAATGAGTAATATTCGCGTAAACGTAACGAAATCATTATAGAACAGTCCATAAATATTTTTATCGAATCTCTGACCAAACGACAATTTCATTATAAAAGTTAAGTTTAACTTAAGTGCCTCCAAATCAATCCATTTCCTTTAAGGTCGGCAATGCATCCATGATCCTTATGGTATTATGAGTGTACATGGGCAGTTAAGATCATTTATCATCAGGTTACCCACTTCGTTTACCGGTCTATGCTATAAAAAACATTCCACAGCATGTCTCCACCACTTATAAAACTCCCGAAGATTAAAGGGATATATGCATAGAAAATCATAAGCTCTATAATCATAACCATAAAAAATAACACCTTAACAACCAAATCTGGTATCGAGCACAAGGCCAAAACGGTTAAAACAATACAAAAGACGTACATTGAACGAAACTGCATTATTGGTCTTTGACGAATGCATAGTGACTACTGTGAGACAAATTCTTTATTCGTGGAAAAACCTCGAAACAGGATGTTTGTTACGATTTATAGTATACTAGAGAATGACGTGTCGTAACTAACAACTGCATCGAGAATTATAATATTTAAAGGTTTTGGGGAAGCGCAAACGTTTTGCGTTTACTAATTGGAATACTATGTTAAGTGATATAAGTTCGGAATATTAATGACATTCAGTTTACTTATGTTTAATTAACACGCGCGATTATGAATCAATTTAATTCGCATTCTTGTTTCAGATAATAAAGAAATTTTAATTTTGTCATCACTTCTAACAATGGCGTTTAGAGACGGTTTTGTTTTGAAATGATTTATATTTCTGTCCAAGTGATTTGTTGTTCCTTTCTGTGTACTCAATAAAACATTTTTGTCCATCTCTAATAGTTTGTTATTCTTACTATTAACTACTTTTTCTCTAACTTCAACTTCCCCTCCAACTGCGTGCATTTCAAAATTCAATTCATTCAACATACAAACACTTTATCCACCTGTCGTGATATCGACAACAATGGTCGGATCCGTTCTACCACAACAGCTCATAATAGATTCATTATGTAAATCAGCTGGGCGTTCACGACGCAGCGCCTTCGTGAGTTTGGAGCCTGCTTTAAAAAAACTAAACGATCACGGACCGTGACAGTGTCTTCCAATGTCTCGGTCACGTCTATATTGATGTTGATTGATATTATATGGAGTAATTGGCACGAGTCGGAAGTGTGATACGTGATATTGCTTGACCGTGTATTCTACGGAGACATTTGAATTGTTTAATATTTCAATGACGTGTAAGAACGACCGAGTTAAAATCATCGATAAAGCTAACAATTTGAATATTATTACAAAGACAGTTTAACACAGATTGAGCAATTAATTAATAACTGTAATAAAGATAATCATGATACCAAGAACATTAATGAATGCATTATGATGATATAAAGTAAACTGTTAAATCACTAGAGGCAGATGGCCGATGCGTCAACATGCACCTTGCTATGCAGGTGTTTTGAATACAAGCGTGCCTGCAAGACAAGGTTTTTTATCGCCAGATGCTAAATACACCGATCATAATGACACACATGAATGCATTGTGATAAACGAGAATACGTTATGCATAATTAGCTACTGACCATCACCTTCTATATTAATATTAACATTATATCATAACACCTTTTTTTAGCCAAAATTCTGAATTTGCGCTTGGTAATGACGATAAATAATAAACAATACTTAGGACTTTAAAAGATAAATAATGCATAATGTAGAAATTTCCATGAATCAGGAGAATCACATGAAACAACTCATCCTTTACAATAACGATTATCAGCTACAAATCACCTTTACAATGACGATTATCTAGCACCTGGTCATTAAAGTTACGTTCTCGAGTAAAGTTATGATGAATGAATGACTCATAATTTTTTCTCACAATTATCTCGTATTTCTAACGATGTGTTAACATAAAACATGTGAATCAATTGTCACTTGACACTCTAAGTGGGTGTATCATCAGATAGAACAGGATTATTATCATAGTCAGTGAAGATTGCGTCTCGGCAAACATTGTGTGGTATACTCACCAGCAGTGCTGTCTCTAACAATTTACAAGAGGAAAAACTATATGGAGAGAAGACTTACAAACAGTAATGGAAGATGTATAGAACGTACATACCCTTGGCGAAATATATTTCGTTCTAGCTATAGCTAGTGAATAATTTATACTGCTACACTGATCCCCTCTTTCTACATCCGATACCTTACGCCCCTAACGGGTGTATAAATATTTCAGCTCTTTCGTGCACATATTGCTATGGTGAGTCATGTATAGTTGCAATGACGGTTCACACCTGTCAATTGGTAGGTTCAATACTACGGTAGATACGACGGTGTCAAAAATCCAAACTACATATTTACAATCTCACGAACACATAGATAGCTAAACGCATACAAATAATTAAATATATATACAGCCAACAGACACACACATAGTCCTGAACCCACACTCGGTTTTACCTGTATCGGGGGTATCAGGAACTATGAGGGACGATATATCTTACACTAGCTTTTCCTCGCGGCTCCGCACGCGTGATCTGGTTTTTCCGGCATAAAAAGTAGCCTATGTTTATAAGGATTCTAATGGTGGAAGAATTTTTCAAATCGGTCCAGTAGTTTTTAAGTTAATTCGTTACATACAAAAATACAAATATTTCTTCTTTATAAATTATTGTTTACAATGAAATACTCTTAATCAACAATACATTTATTTGGATAAATAATAATATTATATTGATAACGCTTTGGAATCAAACAATTTGATTACCATAGCAACAATTTGATTACCATAGCAACGGAAGCCTTCAAATATAAATAATTTTCCTCGATTTTGCAACATTTTTCACTGATGCTTCGCTCCTAATGGTCGCAGCGTAATGTTATATAGCCTAAAGCCTTCCTAGATAAATGGACTATGCCACACAAAAAGAATTTTTCAATTCGAACCAGTAGTTCCTGATTAGATTAGCGCGTTCAAACAAACAAACAAACAAACAAACAAACAATCAAACTCTACAGCTTTATTATATTAGTAGTAGTAGTTCTTACAGTTTTCAGCAAAAGATAGAGTGATTCATGAGGAAGGTTTATATGTATAATACATATTATAGTAAGGAAAAGCCGAAAAATACAAAGATTTGTAATGTGATGTAACAAACATATTTTTACCCGTGCGAAGCGCGGTCGCCAGTATTCTATAAAACACTGTTCTTACGATTAGTTTCAGACTGCTGACTTTTTAAAATACGACCGAAACTAAAGAGTGTTCAAATTAGACAATTACTGTTACAGAATACTATCGTAATGACTCAAAAACCGACGTTAACCTTGAAAGTTCAATGTCAATGCTCAAGGAAAATTATAAACAACTTTTGTATAGTATGCAACCAAGTCCTACAAAACAATACCCTGCAATTTTCAATGGAGTTAATTATAATAAGTTCGATTGTTTCCTTAACATCATCTTAATTAAGTTGATGACATCAACGTTGCACCAGGTAATGTGATACATTTAATTATACCAATTATAATATAATACAATTAAAAACATGTACTATAATAACTACTTTGAGACAACGGATTTTAGAACAGATGCGGAAATCAAACCGAATATTATTGGAATATTTACATATTGCAACTTATTTACTATAAATTCGTATCATCATTATTAATTAAAAATAAGACGTATCCCCTCCTGTTGTAACTTTTGAAATATTATTGACTTATTTCCGTAATTCCGTTGTCAATTATTATTAAAAATTATTACGAAATCCTTCTTGTTGCAACCATTCAGCAACATATCAAAGACCCTAGCCCGACCTCAGCCCGCCCGACTCCCATACTCATTTCGCACCTTGTCCAGTCAGGTTACTCCTCCCGTCTATCTGAACAATTTCATTTCACTATGCTGTTGTTCACGTGCCTTCTTGAGGTTCTGAAGTTTCTGAAGGTTCTGAAGCTGATCGTACTACCATCTACACATTTCATGTTCTTTCATTCGAATGGGTAGTTTATGGTTGACGAGAACATCCATTAGTGATCTCCATTTTAGCCATGCGGTGGTTTATATTTTGATCGACATTGGCACAGAGCCTATGTATCTAGAGTTGTCCACTATGGCTATTGTCTCTGCATGTGCATGTGCTGCATAAAAATGATGTTTCATAGTCAAATAAATTACAATTTAATATGGCACTTAAGTCACTATTACTGGACAACTAATAAATATCAAATAAAGGTGCATTAGTTTTTTTCCATCTGCAATCAGCCGTGAGTCAACGAGGAAGCAAGTGTAGTGCCTACCAAAGGATTTATCACAACTCGCAAGCCCACACAAACAGTTGCATTGTTTTTGCCGGCTTATCATTGTATGTGCATGACTTCTGTGTTACTACTTAATCGCACTCGTCGTATCAACGTTTGTTTTTTCCTGCTTCAGTTATACTCGTGTCGATAGAAATATTTAGATCAATTTAGGCGACGCGTTATTCCGCGAGCCGAGCCCGGTGTCACGAATGAGGCGCAGCGTAGTCGTCATAAACCGGGCGGTAGGCGCCATACAGCGTTTTTTTTTATTTGATTGAATGACGAGACAAGGAAGGTGCTCGCCTGATGTTAAGCACCACGCCTACCCATAAACAGAAGCAACACCGCACAGAACTTTGGATTACAAAGCACTGCATAGCACTGAACTGCACTCGTCACTCCAAGACATAAGATGTTAAGTCTCATAATGCTCAGTAATCACTGGCTTCAATGTCCTTCAAACCGAAACACACCAGTGCTTACACACTGTTGCTTGGCGGCAGAAATAGACAAAGCAGTGGTACCAACCCAGACGGCCTCTCACATACGAGGGACCTACCACCATGTGAAGTTAAGTTTTTAAGTCGTATTAATGTCCAGTAATCTCACTGGATTCAATGTAGTAACTCCTCAGATCTGCGGTATTTTTAGAGACGAGTAGGCTGCGCAGTCGCGCCTCGTCCGTGGCTCCGCTCGACTCGCGCTATCAGCCCGCGTCGTTTGAATACACCATTACAGTGATTTTCCCAATCTGGTATTTCCTATAAAGGAGGATAAATTAGAATTTATTATTGTAACCATGATATCATACTTTGTGGGTACGTAATAATTAAGATATTAATTGGTTTTAATTTAATATAACGATTTAATTACTTAATAAAAGGTAATCTAGAATTAAGCATTTTAATCATAATGACAGATATACCGATAAAAAAGTAAACAATTTTGTGAATGGTAGAGCTACGCTGTAGACAATTTTATCTACAGCTTGAATAGGCCGGCTGGACTGGGTCGTTACCACTGTCTCACAGAAAACCAAGGTAAAGTTGCTGTTTGCGTTTCGTACGGTCTGTGAGATATCTCTTTCTTTTATGGTCCGCAATGCGCCCATGATTCTTTTGGTATTGTGGGCGTACAATGGCGGTGGTGATCACTTACCATCAGGTACTTGCGCATTTGTCGGCCTTTGCTATAATAACATATAAACTAATGAATAAAATTATGTACGGCGTAGTACACTGCTGTATTTACATATTTACGATTAATATTAAACACTTAAGACGATGCGAGATACTGCATAATAAGATCATTACCAGTGGCGAAGGCTCCATACATTACTATTCCTTCCGGCTTCACTTTACAATCTTATAAAGAGGTCACTAATTTGAATTCCTGTATCACACTAATATTATAAATGTGAAAGTTTGTTTGTTTGGATGTTTGTCCGTCAATCACGCTGAAACTACTGAACGGATTTTGATGACATTTGGTATACAGACAGGGTATGAGCTGACTTGGATGATAGGATACTTTTTATCCCGGAAAAAGCAGATCACGCGGGCGGAGCCGCGAGCAAAAGCTAGTATATTATAATTTTATACATTAACTAACGGAGTAGTTGACTCGATTTTATTTAAAAACGTATCTTTAATTACATTTATAAGTCCCATTTCTTAACAAGACTTAATTTAAAATTCCACCATCACATGACAGTATGGTGGATGACCTTCAACATATTGCAGATATTAATGGCCACCCCACTCACGGCTAATTACATTCTTTACTCAATACACTACAGTGTACAGACAGTGTTAAAAACATACATTAGACACTAGCTGTCACACATACGAATTATAAAGAACAATAACATTGACGTTAAATGGCTGTTTAATTTAATGATATTTTTAGAAATTGTTTATAATGTAAAATGTTAGTTATTGTTTAAATGACTGCCTCGGTGGCGTTGTTGCATTGCGTACGCGTTACGACTGCTATGCTGAGGTCTCGGGTTCGATCCCGGGTCGGGCAAACATGATATTGGTTTTTCTATCACGAAATGAGTGATTCTGATGAAATGAGTGATGACTCAAATTATCAAAAAAATTAAGAGTGGTAGAGCCACGCTGTAGACAGTTTTGTCTACAGCATGAATGGGCTGGCTCGACCGGGTCATTACCACTGTCTCACAGAAAACCGACGTAAAGTAGCGGCTTGCTGCTGCGTTTCGTACGGTTAGTGAGATATCCGGAAGCCCAAATCCCCTCCCCTTCCCTATCCCTGATTATCCCTTTCCTTTAAGGTCGGCAACGTGCCCATGATTCTTCTAGTGGTGGGGTACATGCGCGGTGGAGATCACTTACCATCAGGTGACCCACTTGCTCGTTTGCCGGCCTAATCCATAAAAAAAAAAAGAAATGCTCAGTATCGGCCAGGAGTCTGGAATTGTGCTCGTGTAATAATACGTACTGACCAGAGCAACAAATGTACAATTATACTGCCACGGCTCTGGCCAGCACGTACAATAAGGTTATAACAAAACCTCAAAAAACAAGTATTCAACTACACAGAACCATGATAAAATACCAAATTACCGTAAATAATAGATATTCGCACGCAAATTCAAACTTAACGACTGATATTAAATAACAGTTAGGGTCGTTTAGAACGTTTACCATTTTCTTACAAGGTGGTAAGGTCCCTCGTATGCGGGAGGCCGTCTGGGTTGGTACCACCGTTTTGTCTATTTCTGCCGCCAAGCAATAGTGTGTAAGCGGTGTTGTGTTTCGGTTTGAAGGACATTGAAGCTAGTGATATTACTGGGCAATTTGAGACTTAACATCTTATGCTTCAGGGTGAAGAGCACAGTTCAGTGCCATGCAGTGCCTTGTTATTCAAAGTTCATACAGGCCGGCATTATTCTCGTGACCACCGATGAACTCATTGTCGATGGTCGCTAGCTTTTTGGACTACGCTACGCTTACTATCAGAAGTAGTGCAGTCACTTTGCCGTACTCGGATTTAAAAAAAAAATAACTTTTGAGACTTAACCGACCAAACAAGATCGAACTCATCTTACTACTCAACGTGCAAGGCTGCGCAAAATACCGGTTCCTACTAGGTACATTGTGAAGGTCATGCAGTAAATGTTTAACTTTCCAGTAAGCAATATAATACATGTATATGTTTTTTTTTATCCTGGCACGGCAAAGTGACTAAGCTGGGCCGTAAGTACAGTGTAGGTTTTTTTTACACCCAACAGTCACACACATAGACCTGTCGCTACACTAGTTTAACCTGTGTCGTGGGTATGTGGAACTACGAGGGACTTGCGATCCCACAACAACCAGACCAAGAAACAAATATGAGCCAATAAATGTCATTAGCATATCAGTTTGATTATGAATTGATTTAAAATTTGATGTCTTCTAGGACCAGAAATTCTGTAAGCGACATCTGCTAAACGTAGACGGTCGGATGACGAGTGTCATTAATCAATGTTCTTTTCAAACTTTATTAAGATTTCAAAATTAAATTATTAATCGATACAGTTATATTAGTTTTAGAGCATAAGCCGGCTAACGTGTAAGCCAGTCACTTGATGGGACGTCACCTCCATCGCCTAAAAAGGCCCGCAACATCAGAACAATCATAAAGTAGTACTAGTAACAATTCAACATGTCTCTAATATAGACGTAGGCTAATTTTTTACCTGAAAAATATCACCGTGGCGATAAAAATTATAACTCGCACAGGGAGCACAGTAGCCCGTTTTGTTAAATCATTAACGTCTTATAAGCAAAGAGGGTCCTTGAACGGCGCCTACGCACCGGAAGCGGAGGCCCAATAGAGAGCAAGATGACCTAATAAAGATTGCAGGAAGCGTTTAGATTTAAGCGCCACAAAATGGTTGAAATCGTTTGAAGATGATCGATGTTTAGCAGACGGGAAAAACTAAAGAAGAAGTACAACTAACTTAATGTCGTCAATAGGTTAATATATGAAAAATAAGAATTTAACTCCTTTGTGAAGAATCTGTAATTAATTCAAAAGAATCGCTAATTTTTGGCTATTTCGAAGTCATTCATTATCTGAATAATGGTATCAACCCAAAAAGACCTCATAACCGACGTTCTCTGCCACAAGACCAAGGATATATTTAATTAACAAACACATAACAACAAACTATGAATCAACAACAGTGAATCAATGAAGATCTCGCACGACGACAGGATGTGTGTGTGTGTGGGCGTTACAATAATAGTATTTCGAAATCGAGCATCGTTGAAGTCTAGATAAATAGATACAGTTGCAAAAGTACTACAGAAAGGGAAAGCAGGAATGGACAAAAAATACAACGCTCCAATAATTGTAAACGCCTTGAAATTATTCTATAGTTGCACCTACAGTCATGCGAGGTTCAGTCGAAAAACTAGGTCGACAGCTGAGAGCTGCGTGTGAGATTCTAAAGTGAAAACGGTCTATGGAGATAACAGATGATTAATATTAGTCATAGGTAATATATTAATAAATATTACGGGGGGATTTATCACAGATGGATGACTGCTCAAGTTCTATGATTAATACATTGACCTACAAGGTCACATTATTGGTAAAAGAAAGATAAATTAGCAGGTCAGAGTAATTGCTAACGATGTCATTACGGTGTAATTTGATTTATTATTATACTAGTTTTGTATTATTAACAAAGAATATTATGGGCATTATCATTATTGAGAGAAGTGCAAGGAATGGAGGGAGGCCTTTGCTCAGCATTGGGACAGTGACAGGCTGAAAACTAAATCCTTATTTTGTATCGTAAAGAGACTAAGACGCCACTCTGAGATATTTTCAGATTAATAAAGTTACCAGGAAGCAATTGCGTCACTACACAAGATGTTAATAGCCCAACGAACCAAAGTACTGCTCTTTAATTAACTAGCAGACACTTTATCACAACTAATATGATGGAACTAATCAATTCAGAAACAAAACCAAACAACTTAGACATGGCTTAAACACATGCTACTTTCAGCATGAAGGAGATGCAAACGCCAGTAATTGACTGTCAAACAATTGTGAAGGCAATGACGAACCTTATCTTGACAAGCATACGGGCTGGTTTTTGATAAAGGAAACGACAGTTGCGATGTTTTGTCGCCGTGTTGTGTTGGAACAAGTGAGTCAGCGTTCAATACGACTAGACATGGAGTTCTTGACCCCATGTTATTCGCGGTTTCGCTTACAGCCAGCTGTTGCTGGGAACTTTCGCAGTTATTATCTTAGCCGTCCGTGTTAAAACTGTTTACGTGCGTACTCGCTGAAAGGGATTTGAGAAAAGAATCCAACTATGATTTATAGAGTGTATTGTACGTGCTGCTATAAATTTTAGAACACTGAGGAAGAGAAAAAAATAGCGTAAATTTTTTTATGATTTAAGCGCTAAAGAGATGTAGTAAATTAGTCTTTTCAATCACTTTCAAACTTAAATATTTGGCGCCAATTTCAGCGAAAGTAAATAAACCGTCCACAACACATTCCACCAATGTCTGCAAAATACTTTGCAATATTTAATGCTAACATCTGTGATTTATGAAACTAAATTATTACTTCAAAATGTTTCAGTATCTCTTATTGTGCACTTAAAATTAGTGTTCTTACAGTATCAGTGTACTGCTTTGTAACAATATTTATGGTGCGGTAGTACAAATCATATCCACGAGTTAGTGCTTAGACGGCAGCGAAACACGTAATTGAGAGATACATTAACATACTAACGATTTTTAAAGAAACTATTTAATTTGAATGTCTACCACTCCGCATGTAACTTAGGTACATTAATAATGATTAATCATATGAAAACAAAAACAAGAAATACTTCCAATCAAACAACACAAAAGCCGTTGATAATGTAATTTGTTGTAGAAAGTACAAAAAGGTTTAATTAAGTTATCGCGCTCCGTTGGCTCTACTCATTGACTTTCGCAACATCAATGGATGGGCTTGGAGTCTGGCAACTTTCCTCAATTATATCATTAAATAAGGATATTTCAAGTAAGTATTATTGACTGCAGCCAATATAAAGACTTCTCGCGAGACGTTTAGAAGATTCGACAGACGGGCAAAGGTGCATATGATACACCATTTAAAAATATATGGGGTCCTTTAAACGAAGTAAAAGAAGCAGTTAGGCAGACCGGCATGATCTTGCCGACCTACGACAGACACACTGTCGTGGGTCGACGCTATTCCTAGATTGCGCTATACTTACCATCAGGTGTGGCGTAATGACTTCGCCGAAACAAGATAAAAAAAACTCAAAAGACACATATAATAATAACCGGGAAAATAATATTTATACAATGCCTGCTACATCTATGAGGAAAATTGAATATAATACCATATAAAAAAAGTTACCGTCCCGTTCTTATAAATTCTACACTCCCTTAAATGGAGCAACGCAATAAGAAAATAATAAAGACGTATTGTTCGAACCCTGATTTCAATTCTCGGAAAGAAGCATCGGTACAAAACGAAGATTACACCGTGGTTGAAAGTATCAGCGAGTTTTTACATACAATATTACAACAGTTACTGATGCAGAATAAAACAACATTAAAACTCTTTCAGTGCCTACAATCTCTATCCATCCGAAGGTTGTTTGGAAGAAATCACTGGTTGCTATAAGACTGTGAATTGAATCACCCTTACTCTATGAGCCTTGCTTTTAAGTTACCTTATTTGGCGTGTAATAAAGAATACTCTATCTATGTAAAATAAATACACTAAGTCCAACAAGAATTGGTATAAAAACGATTAAAAGCATAATGTGACCGTATTAATTTCCCTACAAAAATCTCCACATGCGACCTTTCGACCTCGTTAATAGACAAATTAAACGTAATAATGCAATTAGACGTCACTGCGTCAGCATCAGAGTGAGAGCGGTGCATGATAATGTCTAATTTGCGTTGAGTCATATAGGATGCAGTTTTGTATGCAACGATAATGTTTAAAATGACAGCCTCCGTGGCGCAGCGGGCGAGTAGCCGGCTGTGAAGCGAGAGACCGCGGGTTCGATCCCCGCACCGAGACAAATGTTTGTGTGATCCACAAATATTTGTTGCGGGGTCTGGGTGTTGTGAGACCGAAAGTTTCTCGTAGTTCCTGATACCCACGACACAAGACTCGTATCTTATTGTGGGGTCAGGACTATGTATGTGACTGTTGGGTGTATAAAAAAAAAATGATAGAGTTTTTGTGTCATAACATGAACATATCGAATCGCGGTAAAGAAATTGTATGATGATCAATACATCTATCTACAATATCGTGTCGTGTTGTGGTGCATCAGAATTTATAATATCAGCAAAACCATACTTAAACCGTCTTATTTTGTATGAAGGTGTCGTGCGCACTACTGTCCTGAGGTCATACGGCTTTAATATGGCTTCGGTAATATCAGCTAAAAATATACATAGTGATATTAAGTATTTGTTTACACAAGTTTCTTTACCTTTTCACCTTAAATCAAAAGTGTCCAAGTCAAATATCAAAAATTGCACGTCTGTTATTTGAATTACGATCTTTGACGCATTTATCTACCAAAATTTTAATTACACTAAAAATATGTCAAGTGCATTATAACCAAGTTATGGCACTTCAACTGGTCCTACTTTCTCTTAAATTTTACGTATTACCATCTAGAGTCATGCGTCCAGCAGTTGCGAAACATTCGACCTTTTGAAGTTCAACCACTCACATGGTCCGCGGTCCAAAAATAATAATAAATGAAGGTGAAATGATAGTAATCTTGAAAAATATATTTTAATGTGATTTTGTAAGTTTAAGCGATAATATCAACATAATTAAACCACTTATGTATACAAGCTATTCCATTCGGGTGAACTTCGTGTCCTTGTGAAAATGCGTGATAGATCAAGTAAGGCGATAAATCCTGTTCCTTTTTCACGTGATTTTAATTGTTTTTATATTACACGAGACACCCTATTGCCAACGTCAACGATTGGGTCAAACATTGAATATATTCTTTTGAAATCAATTATGTCCCACTATAGAGCAAATGCCTCCCTTCCAATGAACAGAGGGATTCGGTCGAATACTCCACCAATGTTGGTTAACCTGTTCCAATGTTGGTTAGTGGATCGCAATAGTCTCGTTCGTATTTAACGGGAAAATTGCCATGATGGTGTATTTCTTGTTTCAGAAAGATGATTGAAACCCTTGCACTTGTAAGTGGTAACATAAAATCGTTCATCAATTCACATTAACACTCCACCCACATGAACTGTGGCACATAATAATATAGGCTTACTATTTCGCGTCACAAAAACAATATTTACTGCGACTTCATTGTGTACACAAATAAAAAGATATCTACAAATTGCCTAGATATGGAGCAATATGATATTTACCTTAGATAAGTTTACGTAACTATTGCAATTAGATGTAGTAATGGTTAAAACGATGAGTTCAATGTTGCGTAAAAAAAGTTATTTATACATATACAATACGTTACCTGACATTTTGACCTATTATTAAGTGAGAGGTAAATGTAAATAGTATGTTAAAATTGTACTATTCAAGTTGCAAACGTCTTGACTGTAGTAAAACCAGTCGACGAATTTAAATAGAAAGTGAATATAATTCAACAAGTATAATAAGTAATGCAAATTATTATGCAAATGTAAGTTTTAGAAAACCCCTACATTGTCCGTAAAAAAGTGTAGTTTGACCTTATATTTATTTATTTATTATTTATTACCTATTCTTTAAATCGGACACGAGGCAACGAAGTTCGGAACATATATAAAGTAGGTATAGAACAGCTATTACAATAATAATATTTTTGATAATAATTACTACCACAAAATATGTTAAAAAAACCTATATGAAAAGTTATTGGTTTTTCCTTTTATTTTTGTTATATAGAATATTTTTCTTTATGTGATAAATAATAATTAAAAAATACATATGAATTCCAACGTGTTATATGTTGCAATAATAAAAAAAATGTTCTTTATAAAATTATGTTTTTACCGATTGGTTTATTTTAGTCACAGTATTTTATATCACAAGCGTTGTAATTATTGTGATATTCTATGATCTATCTAAGTTTTTGAACTTCGTCGCTTCGTATCTCGTATGTCGTTTTATAAAATACAGGGGGCCTATATATCTCCTATCCTATATACCTTTACATAGTATAAAATGAAGTCGCTTCCGCTGTCTGTTCGCTTAGACCCTAAGCTTAAACTATTCAACCGATTTTAATGCACTTTTTAGCAATAAATAGTCATTCATGAGGAAGGAGGTTTATACTATGTAAATCACGCTATGGCCCATGGGATCAGGACAATAACATGCAGGTGAAACCGCAAGGGACAGCTAGTATTATATAATTGCGAAAAACCACCGCAAAATTAACATAAACTTTTAAATCGGTACCAAAACCCACTTAAAAGCGTATCAGTACAGCAGAATAGGTATTGTTCGCGGTACATGAACTGCGTTAGAATCGGTTACCCAGGATCACTAAATAATCGGATAGATTACTCAACTCGGCAGTTACGTGAAAGGCAGGCAACGCATTCTTACCCAACGCCGAGCGGTATAATCGATCGAATTGTGAATACATTCCGATTAGCATTTGTGCTCATTAATATTTGAGTATGCGATAATGGACCAACATTATTGTCCAATGCATAAGTTAATTTATAAGCTAAACTTTAAAACTACAACAAAAAAATAAAATTAATATATTGCGAAAATTTGAATAATTTCCAAGTCTGTGCTAATCTTTATATATATAATTCTTCTGTGAGTGTGTATGTTCCTGAACTTCTCTTAAACGACTGGACCGATTTTGATGAAATTTTTTGTGTGTGTTCAAGGGGATCTGAGAATGGTTTAGATTCACAATTTTGTCCGCTGGACAATGTTTTTTTAATTAATTTTTAATTTATTAGTAGTTGTTGAGTTGTCGTTGCGAAGCTTGCCGTGATGACGGGTCGTATAGCGTCTAGACTGGACAGGGACAGGACAGGGACAGGACAGTGAGACAGGACAGTGAGACAGGAAAGTGAGACAGGACAGTGAGACAGGACAGTGAGACAGGACAGTGAGACAGGACAGTGAGACAGGACAGTGAGACAGGACAGTGAGACAGGACAGTGAGACAGGACAGTGAGAAAGGACAGTGAGACAGGACAGTGAGACAGGACAGTGAGACAGGACAGTGAGACAGGACAGTGAGACAGGACAGTGAGACATGACAGAGAGACAGGACAGTGAGACAGTACAGTGAGACAGGACAGTGAGACAGGACAGTGAGACAGGACAGTGAGACAGGACAGTGAGACAGGACAGTGAGACAGGACAGTGAGACAGGACAGTGAAACAGGACAGAGAGACATGACAGAGAGACAGGACAGTGAGACAGGACAGTGAGACAGGACAGTGAGACAGGACAG
Source organism: Amorpha juglandis (assembly GCA_949126905.1). NCBI lineage: Eukaryota > Metazoa > Arthropoda > Insecta > Lepidoptera > Sphingidae > Amorpha > Amorpha juglandis. The sequence continues at coordinate 14,460,928 of OX421373.1, read as the reverse complement.
TGAGACAGGACAGTGAGACAGGACAGTGAGACAGGACAGTGAGACAGGACAGTGAGAGGACAGTGAGACAGGACAGTGAGACCGGACAGTGAGACAGGACAGTGAGACAGGACAGTGAGACAGGACAGTGAGACAGGAAAGTGAGACAGGACAGTGAGACAGGACAGTGAGACAGGACAGTGAGACAGGACAGTGAGACAGGACAGTAAGACAGGACAGTGAGACAGGACAGTGAGACAGGACAGTGAGACAGGACAGTGAGACAGGACAGTGAGACATGACAGAGAGACAGGACAGTGAGACAGGGCAGTGAGACAGGACAGTGAGACAGGACAGTGAGACAGGACAGTGAGACAGGACAGTGAGACAGGACAGTGAGACAGGACAGTGAGACCGGACAGTGAGACAGGACAGGACAGGGACAGGACAAGACGGGGACAGGACGGGGACGGGACGGGGACGGGACGGGACGGGACGGGGACAGGACGGGGACGGGACGCGGACAGGACGGGGACAGGACGGGGACAGGACGGGGACGGGACGGGGACAGGACGGGGACGGGACGGGGACAGGACTGTCCAACCGGAGGGAGGTGGGAGACGACCTGACTTAGGTCGTCGAAGTCAATTAAATGTGCGACGGGCTACCTCACGTGCAATGGCGCAGTACCTCACTTAATTGCATTTAATGTAAATAAAACATTTGTATTAAGTTTTGACCACATTTTACACAAATATATTATGTAGGTGATACGAAGTTCACCGGGTCATCTAGTCTATATATATAAAAATGAATCGCTGTTCGTGTGTCTCGCCAAAACTCGAGACTGGCTGTACCGATTTGGCTAATTCTGATCTTGAAATATTTGTGGAAGTTCAGGGAAGGTTTACCCGGTGAGAAAAAATGAGTAACATAAATAATAAGTAAAGAAAAACACTAAAAACGACAACTTAATTTTCCAGTACAAACTGTTCCTGGGTATGAAACACTTGATGTCTTTTTGATGACAGGACAGGACAGGACAGGACAGGACAGGACAGGACAGGACAGGACAGGCCAGGACAGGACAGGACAGGACTAGGGACCGGACTGGACTGGAGACAGGACTGGACTGGTCTGGGGACCGGACTGGGGAGCGGACTGAACTGGGGACCTGACTGGACTGGGGACCTGACTGGACTGGAGACCTGACTGGACTGGAGACCTGACTGAACTGGGGAACTGACTGGACTGGGGACCTGACTGGACTGGGGATGACTGGACTGGGGACTTGACTGGACGGGACCGGACTGGAGCCGGACTGGACTGGGGCCGGACTGGACTGGGGACCGGACTGGACTGGGGATCGGACTGGACTGGGGACCGGACTGGACTGGGGAGCGGACTGAACTGGGGACCTGACTGGACTGGGACCGGACAGGACTGGAGACCGGACTGGACTGGGGACCCGGACAACTGGGGTATGGATTGGAGACCGGACTGGATTGGGGACCGGAGTGGGGACCGGACTGGGGAAACGACTGGACTGGGGACCGGACTGGACTGGGGACCGGACTGGACATGGGACCGGACTGGATTGGGGACCAGAGTGGATACCGGACTGGGGACCCGACAGGACTGGGGACCGGACTGGACTGGGGACCGGACTGGACTAGAGACCGGACTGGACTGATGACCGGACTGGACTGGGGACAGGACTGACTAGGGACCGGACTGGAATGGGGACCTGACTGGACTGGAGACCTGACTGAACTGGGGATCTGACTGGACTGGGACCTGACTGGACTGGGGACTTGACTGGACGGGACCGGACTTGAGCCGGACTGGACTGGGGCCGGACTGGACTGGGGACTGACTGGTCTGGTGACTGACTGGACTGGGGACCGGACTGGACTGGGGACCGGACTGGACTGGGGACCGGACTGCAGTCGGACTGGACTGGGCCCGGACTGGACTGGAGTTCGGACTGGAGTTGGACTGGACTGGACTTTGTTATATGAAAAAAGAGTTATAATTAATTCTGTAAGTTCCATAAGATTCTAAAAGATGGCGGTGTAAGGTAATTTATCGGCTGAATTGAGTAAGTATCCAATACATGGCGCATACTGTATTGAATGGTTTACTACAATATAATTTAACCTATACCTTAGGCACAGCAACGCGTGGCCGGGTCCGCTAGTATACCAATAAATATTGATGCTATTTTATACGCAACAGAAAAAAAATACGAAAAAGAATACCTTATACTAAAAACTCAGTCAAAATTGTTTCCAAAATGAGCTTATAATTATGATTTTAAATAATGGTATGAACAAAGGTGGGCGCGTAGTGGGGACATATCATATCGCACTCGCACGAATGCACCGTAACATCCATTTTACACAGTGACGTCAAAGATTGCGTCGTCATGGTTTCTAATTTATTTTTTTATGGACGAAATAATGACTTTTTTCTGCAATAGGTTTTTAGTAACGTAACTTGATTTATAGACGGGTGATTATCCGGTTGAAAATGGTAAAAATAGAAACAAATTTATAGTAGAATCAAACCCATTGTAAAAGGAAGAGAATACAACAAAATTGATAGGAAAAATAAATTAACGGCGATCTGAGGTCGGGAAGTGGGAAGGGGGGGGCTTTTAAGGGGAAAAAACGGTTTATCTCGATTTCCGGAAAAACTACAAGTCCTATGGAAAAAAGTTAAATCGCAAAGTTGTAGGTAATAAAAAGATCTACAACTTTTGTATACACACTTTCTTCACATAACCTCAAAATATATGTGAAAAATTCAAATAACCAAGTTTTTTGTTTTTATTTTTATCTATTATAATAAATCATTTTTTTTCCACGAAATTTGGTGAAAACTTACCTTTTTGTATCCCAAATACACTGTAATTTTTTTGATTTAAAATATTTATTTTTGCACCTTATTTTGACTTAATATCGAAAAAGCAGCCTAATTTTCAAACGAAAATTCTCACGTCAAAATATGAGCTTTTTTAAAAAAGTCTGTTGGCTTCTTGTTCATTGAATTCTCTACTTTCTGATGGTGTAAAAAAATATATACATTACTATGGTAAATGTGCTCAGAAAATGTAAAGTTATAAGTTAATATTTAATAAGACATATCTACAATATTTTGAGTAAGTTGTAGAATCTTCTTTAAATTATATGCGTAGATGCCTCTTTGTTGTTATTTTAATATAAATTATATACCTGAGTGATCTACGGAAAATTTTAGCCCATCATAAAGAAGTGGGGATGGGGCTAGGTGGGTCTGGGCCTTACTACCTGTTATTTAGTAGTTCGTTTCTTTGCATTTTCTGAGCACATTTACCATAGTAATGTATATATTTTTTTACACCATCAGAAAGTAGAGAATTCAATGAACAAGAAACCAACAAACTTTTTTAAAAAAGCTCATATTTTGACGTGAGAATTTTCGTTTGAAAATTAGGCTGCTTTTTCGATATTAAGTCAAAATAAGGTGCAAAAATAAATATTTTAAATCAAAAAAATTACAATGTATTTGGGATACAAAAAGGTAAGTTTTCACCAAATTTCGTGGAAAAAAAATGATTTATTATAATAGATAAAAATAAAAACAAAAAACTTGGTTATTTGAATTTTTCACATATATTTTGAGGTTATGTGAAGAAAGTGTGTATACAAAAGTTGTAGATCTTTTTATTACCTACAACTTTGCGATTTAACTTTTTTCCATAGGACTTGTAGTTTTTCCGGAAATCGAGATAAACCGTTTTTTCCCCTTAAAAGCCCCCCCCTTCCCACTTCCCGACCTCAGATCGCCGTTAATTTATTTTTCCTATCAATTTTGTTGTATTCTCTTCCTTTTACAATGGGTTTGATTCTACTATAATTTAATTATGTTTCAAATTGGAAAATCACCGGTCTATTAAATAATAAATATATCAAGCCAACAACCCTAATGCTAGTATGTATTTCTTATAGTTTTTGAGTTTTGGTGGGGTTAAAGTATCTCGAAATGTGTCATGAAATACTTATTACACATAGTGTGTTTCCCTTATCGTTCCCAAACGCACATCGTAATCGTGTTCAAGTGCATCTCATAACGTCTTTCGGCCAGCTTTAATATCCCTAATATCTACTCGAAGTTTATCCATATTTGTTAGTGCCACTTGTTTTATGCAATCCCATTCTATGAACAATAACAGCACTATAATAAAAAACATTGTTTTGTATTTTAAAGTCTTATATAAAACCCCGATTAAATAACCTACCCGTATCCCTATGATATACGATCTGAAGCGAAGTTTGAACAAACACCGATCCGCAAACCTAGGCATACGGGCGCCTAGCATCTCTCGTTTCTCGGAGGAGCCCACGCCATTATCGTGTTACATTCAAATTGGTACTTCCTGTGGCCTACTCGCAGACGAAACGAGAGCTAACGGTAAACGCAAGGGCCTCACATCTTTAATTAGAGAAAGTGAATTCGACGAACATATACGAGTGCATTTTGAGAATTACCTATGAAAGGGTATATTGCTTCGAGAGTGTATTAGTCTATTACTATAGAATACGAATTAACGAAATACCGAATAGGTTGTAATGACTTTTTTTTTGTATAATGATTTCTTACGTTTACGCGAATGTTACACTTTATTGGTCCACCCCGTGTCAACGAACGCTGAAAAGCTATCAAAACGTCGGGACCAAAATTAAAATAAAACACCGCGATAAAATCCGTTTAAATTAGTTTTATTTCAATTATTTTTTTAAATTATAATAAAGTATTACCACGCAATACTATCGGAAAAGAGTTTTAACGGTATTTTAGTAACAAGATCAATCACGATTTGTGTTAGTAGTCATCGATTCGAAAATCACAAATGCATTGTCCGGGAATGGAATTTGTACTTATGATATGTTAACACTATCGCCACCTACATAATGGGATGGAAATAAGCGCGACGACCTGTGGTTATACTGATTACACCTTTACCTACCTACCTACCTTTGAGATATAGCCGTGAGCTAATGTTATGTATCAGTAACAGCGCTACACAGATAAACAATGAAGAAATTCCATTACATACAGTAAACGGTCGGAATGTGCAATAAGGTTGGAGGGCTGACGGCGCGGCCGGAGGGAAGTTAGTGTCATAATAAAACAGCTGTTCAAGCGAAGGGACTCGACGCGACCACGAGCTAACCTGTGACTCACGAAGAATGTCGGCACGAAACAATTTCAACTAAAGCCGTTAAACTTTACGAGTCTATCTCAGATACGTACACTTACACTGTACGTACATACTAAAATCTTGTCGCGTTTCTGACCCGGTTTGTGGGCATCTGATAAGATGGAAGTGTTTTTATGTTACACATTTGTTTTTGTGTGTTCGCTTTCGATATACCAGCTGGGGTATCACGTGGAATCTATATACGGATAACAAATGGATAAAGATATTAACGGTATCTACACGAATGTTGAAAATCTTTTTACAGACACTAATTAATTTGATTTCTCGTGACGTGCAAAGGGAAAATCTCGGTTTGGACAAGAATTTGAAACAAAAACAAAAGCCCCGAGAAAGTCTCATTGTCCACGCATCAAACATCGGTAACAACAATGAAAGAAACTCGCGGTACATTACCTCAACGGACTCAAAGGTCTCTTTTGAGGTACATGACGGAGACAAGCGACTGCGACGCGCGACGTAGACGTGCTTTCCTCTCTACATCGCATAATGTACAAGATCCTGGGGAACATTGACCGTATTATTATACGTATATTTTTTTAGTCAACCCTATTGGTAAGTATTCAGCAACACATTTTATACCGTAAAATATTTTCATCCGGTAAACAGATGGGTGAAGGTCAATGTTCCCCGGGATCTTAGACCAATACCTCAAAACGTCCTTATAAAATTGCATACAAAGAACATTTCGTCGACGACACGCGTCGCGGTCTCTTACGTCAGTCGCACACCTCAAAACAGGCCTTTAGAATGAACAGAAACCTGGCCAATGTGTGCGAAGCGTCAAAACCTTAATTTGCAGTATATTGTTAAATAAAATGAATGTTTTTCTCGGAGCTATTATTCATGTGGATTTAGTGAAAACCGGTTGGGGATGAGTCGACGAACTTTTGTCGTTACATTTAAACAAACATAAGTGTCTACTCAGTACATACTTTTTCAGTGTTATTTATATTATGCATTTTATAAAATACAATACTACCTAAATCACCTCGCTGGTCAAATAATAGTGTATTTAGCCTGGGAAACCGGTGACATAGGTACTGAGTAACAAATAAAAAAACAAATAAATAATATTAACATTAAACTCATTTAAAATTTATTCACTCATTTTGTTTAACAATATGCTGCAAATTAAGGTTTTGCGGTTTTCACATTATCCAGGTAAACATTATAAAATTTGTGCTAGATTTCCTTGTTCGAACAATCACGTCATATGATTTGTTTGTTTCAGTTCATTTCAGTTTATTGTGAATGTTCATGGGCGGTGGAGATCAATTACCATCAGGTCACCCACTTGCTCGTTTGCTGGCCTCTGCCATAAAAACACTGCCGGTGCTTGGCCCATTTCTTCCTAGAACTTAACGGACACACGACCGTACGTCTAGATATGTAGACAGAATTATGTACGCACGGTGATTAAAATTATGCGCTTCGGCAATATTCGAGTAATAAAAAAAATTTACATGTTAAATTTACATTACATGATTTGTAAGATAACGGACATTTTAAAGTGTCGAACAACTCCGCAGTCAGAAAAAAATATTGTGTCTCCCTGCCTCCCACCGGGCAACACTTAAGTACTCGCAAAAAAACTTTTAGTACAAAGGCCGTAATGTAATTTGAAACTATACATCTGCCTGTTTTTCTGTTACCATATTTCTGCTTACTTTGGATGTTGATTATCAAATCATGTGCGGTCTGTAAGGTATGGCTTTCGGGTTTTTTGGGATTTAAACGTTAATTTAACATGACGTCCAACCGAGTTTCAACATTAATTTTTAACCGTTAACATGGAGATTGTTACTCCTACTTACCAAGTTACTGCTAGTTAGTTAGTTATAATCTAAATGTTATACTGAATTTGCGGGCTTCTTTGGTTACGTATTTCATATTACCTCATATTTCTCCTACTATAAACCCTAACTACGGCCCACTCGGGGATCGTGTTGCAATCCAAAACGATCGCGACGAGGCATCTGCTCTTTTTCCCGTTCTTATCACGTTTCGAGCGACTTGAAGCGTATCCGACAGCGGGACGTTTTTATGCACATCTTTTGGCCTTATTTATCCAATGGACTCGGGGGCGGTTGTGTTCGCACCTGGCCTCAAGAGTCAAGACACGTGCGCCATTGTTTTTTTAATGTGTCTAATTAATTACTCATTAGCGAGTTTGGCTTTTTTTTGGAGTTTATATTAATGGCTATAATTGATGAGCCGATATGACGTCACCGCGCCGGTTATGTTCAAATATTTGTGTAATCCGCAAATGTTTGTCTTGAGTTTCGTTGTCGTGAGACCGAAAGTACCTCGTAATTTCTGATACCCACGAATTTGTATGTAAGTGAGGGATTCTATATAATGTGTTTAAATTGTGAGTTATGGGCATATTTATTTCCGGTTCAATTTTCGTCCCGGTATTTTCTTGTTGAAATCCACAAAAATAATGAAAGTGGGCCACTAACATCATAGGCCCAAAGCCAACCCCACCCGCATGTGGTGCACTGATTAAAGGCCGAGGTAATGGCGAAACTTGGTTACCCGTTCCTAACTGTGGGTGACAGACGGCGAGTCTCGTCAAATCATGATGGGAAGGCGAACCTTAGCACTAAGCATGGATAACGCGAGACAGAAAGAAAGGAAGAAAAATTCACATAAAGGATTTAGTAAATTACACTGTTGATTGCAATGTCGCATGAGTAATGCTTACCAAAATATCAGGTAATTTTAAGCAGGAAACTGTATTTTTGTTATACTCTACATTTTGTATTTTGGCATAGTTTAATAAATATATAAAGTACACAGACGCACGGTGATACTCCTGCGAAGAAAAGCCTGCGGTTTAACAACTCCTATACCTAATTTTATACAAAAAGTATTTAAGTCATACAAGAAACAAGGTTTTACAACAATTATTAGTTTTCCAAAAAATATATTCAATTATTTGGTGTCATATAGAACACAAGCCTGAAGAAATAATCATGGTCACCATAAGTTATAATGGTAGGGCTTCACCGATTATTAAATACACTAGATAGCAACTGATGCGCAATATGTTGTTAAACATGTAACAGAACATGTTGACTAGCAACATCGCGAAACTCTTGTATATCAACAAACAGATTCCTTCGTCCATCCATACAAGCGCAAACTACTCGTGTCATGTTCCGCCCCAGCACAGCTGGCAACATGTTTGACAACTGCTTGCTGTATAGCGAATAAATAAATACCTACAGAGGTTAGAATATTTCAAAATCGAATTCATTCGAAGTTCGAAACCATTCTAAATCTGAGATTAATGATCCAAACTGGTCATATTCGAGACTTTCCAACACGGAATTCGGATCTAGTGTGCAACCCCTTATACAAACAGTACGTACCTACTAACGGCTACTTCTGACCGATATTTGTTGCATTCGAATCGGATGCAGCGCGCAGTCTCACTTTAGTAAGTACTATGACTCAACCAAACACATAGATACACGACAACCATAAATAATGAAATTGTTTACTATTAAACGCACGCTCTAGTCTACTACTCCCAAACCGGATGATACGAACTTAAGCAACATTACACATTCAATCTATTTGTATTTCGTTTCAAATATGTCGTTCGCCTAGAGAGTAGAGGACGTCTACCTGTTTCTTCATCAAATAGGTGTGCCAACACACAAGCCCAAAAAATCAGTAGGGATATTTTTTTTTGCATGTGGCAACACGACATGCCCAGACGCTTAAAGTGGTTTTAAATTTAGAACAGCTTCGCCAACTGACACTTTAAATGTTACGCATTGAGTCCTTGCATCTTTTTCTCAATTTAAAACTTTATCTATAGCGTTTTTATATCTTAAAGTGCATTTAAAAAATGACAACTTGACAAAATAACTTTATTAAGGCAATGGTGACACTATATACTACTACTATATGGCATTGCATTGCACTCCTCATAGGGAGATATATAAGATCTTAAACAAAGTTTTCTAATACCCAGTAATTGCCCTGGCTTCATTTAACCACTGTCGGTACAGGCACATGACGTTTAAATTTCAATAACTTATAAATGATTTTTATCACGTATTTCCTGTTACATTGGGTGATCCAAGACACCAAACATTCGAATCGAGTGCGAAAAACACAGGTTCTATTACTTGCAAATCATAATTCCAATAATATGTAAAACAGAAACATAATTTCACATAATGCCCACGCGGTATCAAAGTTTGATTTCTGAACCTATGCAACGTGTTTATCAAGCGAATGGGAGCGCGCTCTCGATTCGTCGAACACTAAATGTTCCCGGGCCGATATTTACTGCCATTTGCAATACACATTGACATGTCGAACTCGTATCTAGCTCTTGTAAAGTACTCCATTGAAATGTTACATTTTTTAGGCCTCACCTTGCGTTTCTTAGAGGAGTCAATTTTATTGTTTTGATGTGTAGTGTAAAGCTAAAATCAAGTTTGTGGGGTCGCCACAAACTCGCCACCCTTGTCCCACGGCCGCCATCTTGAAAATAGGGGTTGAAACGGTTTTTACGATATATCTCTTAAACTATTTATCTGATAAAAAAAATTGTTAACGTTTTTTGTTGCTAATTAAATTCTCTATAACTTTGGTCCAGTAACTTTTTGTCGTAAAACTATAAATAAAAAAGTTATAAGTGAAAATGTAATAAAGAAAAAAATAAAGATGATAATTCTCTTGACAGCCTAAGATACAAACAATTCGCCAAGGCAGTGACAAAAAGTACTTCCTCCAACACAAGACACAGAACACAGTTCTCCAGAACAATGGAAGCACACTGCGGAACATTTTAGCCCTGCTTTTCGACATCCACACATCGCTCCACAGTTTCCTTTGCATTTACAAAAGATCAATTTAAGAAGCTCAGGGGGTGCTGGAGGTTTAGAGCTCTGCACTGGCATCAATAATTTTCCACATTTTTTCCAGCCCCAGTCTTCAGGATCATTATTATTACCAAGCCACGACTGGACCTGATGGTAGACTCGGAAAGTATGAAAGCGAGCTGTGTCTTGTGTTGGAGGAAGTGAAGATAAATTAAATGTACTTTTTGTCACTGCCTTGGCGAATTGTTTGTATCTTAGGCTGTCAAGAGAATTATCATCTTTATTTTTTTCTTTATTACATTTTCACTTATAACTTTTTTATTTATAGTTTTACGACAAAAAGTTACTGGACCAAAGTTATAGAGAATTTAATTAGCAACAAAAAACGTTAACAATTTTTTTTATCAGATAAATAGTTTAAGAGATATATCGTAAAAACCGTTTCAACCCCTATTTTCAAGATGGCGGCCGTGGGACAAGGGTGGCGACCCCACAAACTTGATTTTAGCTTTACACTTACCCCCCCTACACATCAAAAAAATAAAATTGACTCCTCTAAGAAACGCAACCCCAAATGTAACATTTCAATGGATTAAAGCCGCTGATCGACGTATGACTCACATACAACAGTTTTAAGACGAAGGTTTTACGCGGTGATTGATTCTGGTTTACTGGCGAGCGAAACAGTGTAGCGCTGGAACTTGTGATGATTTACGAATCAGAAGTCTGCCTCGTCGGTATTTAAAACAATTTACATTGATTTCCCTTAAATGTAATCTTCTATCGAAGATAGGCGTCCGTACACACTAAATTTTGTAAGTTGCTGCACGACACAATGATCATGTGCTCATGTTGAACCATTAGTTTAAATTATTATCAAAGATATTCTCCTGCACTTGTTGCCTTCTTCAAAAACTTCAGAGTGATACCCGAGCCAGATCCAAAATGTAATTTTAACTCTATAGTCGATCATCGCCTTTAGATCGCTAGAGCATTCAAGGTTCTGCAGATGTGGACTAGCGACTGTTTCGGCTGCGTTTATCCTTCATCTAATAAATGCAGCTGACGCCGCGTCGTGTTTTATACCAAACGAAGTGTAATTAATAGCTAAAGTGGACGATGATTTAATTTGTTGTAATATCGTAAGCTAAGTAAATCTTAAAGTACGTTTTGAGGTACGCCACCAACTCAGGGAGACTGCGACACATGACGCAATTCAAATCGACACGTCCGTTTTGTATGAAAATGGTCGTGCGTTGCCGTCTCCTGTCGCGGTCGCGCACCTAAAACCATACCAACAGTTATAAACTTGCGATGGCGTTACTATGTCGGTATCATTGACACGAGCGTTTTTACTGAGACAATACTTGAAACTTTAAAGCCTGGATATTGAGCCACTCATTTATTTAGACATGTCTAATCTATTGATCTAGACTGTCTAGTCAAACAATGTCAAAGATCGTCTCTATGGATTGGGCATCACATAAATAGTCCATAAAGGAAGACTTTGGGATACGGCAGTGAAAAGCGCCACGATTACTGCCGGAACCGTCCCTAGAGATAATATGAAGACATCATTTGACCTAAACAAATATAAAAATTTAGAATTTCCGCATTTGCTATCACATATACCACACAACACCATGACATAATCCGTTAACACAGAAATAGAATTATCATTTCAAAACATTAAACCGGAATGCCACACTTCCTACAAAACAATTGGATTATCTCAATCGACATTGGCACGCGAGATATCATGTTAAAAAAACGCTTTATGCAGTTGCAATGATTATTATTTTATCGAAAATAATAACAACATATTAAATAGGTACCTAAATACGTATTAATCATTATATGTCACGTTTTTAAGCAGAAGTAAAGAAGTCACGTGATGGTAAAGACGTCTAGAAAGACAAAGGAATTGTGGGTGCGTTGCGATCTCGCACTTTATACGGCCCGTTCCATGAAAGGTGTAATGCTGGAAAATGTCGAGCCATTCCCGCGTGCGTGAATAAATCCGTGTGACAGTAAAAACACCCTTAATTATAGGGTTGCTCTATATTTTTTGCGGACGTCGTAAACTTCGACTGAGTGACTAAAGAGGACACATTAAATTGTGTTCTCTATCGAATTGGGGCATAGATTTTAGCCCAAATCCCTATCATCTTTAGTTTAGAATGAAAATTTTCTAACAAAGTTGCAACATTTTTTTTTTTTTTTTTTTTTTTTTTTATCCTGGCTCGGCAAAGTGACTACGCTACACCTGATGGTAAGTGTAGCGCAATCCAAGAATAGTGTCGACCAACGATAAACAATGTGTCCATCGTAGGTCGGCAAGATCATGCCGGCCTGCCAAAGGGCCAAGGAGAGGGGAAGGAAAAAGGGATGGGAAAAGGGTTAGGATCAGGGGGCAAGTCCCCTGGGGAGAACCGGATATACACTGGCTGACCCTGGAACGCGACGCACACAAGGTGGGCCACTTTGGCAGGTTTTAGCACCAGCGTACGGTGGTCGCTATCCGGTCGGATACAAGTATCCTCCCACCAGCACTATCCCACAGCACCACAGCATTTCCTAAAACTACAGTTATGTTTTCGACGTCACAACTTAAAACGTGCCAAAGTTAGAGAGTCTGAGTAGGTATAAACAATGTTATTAAGAAAACGTGAAACTCGATTCATCAATTATATTCCGTATGACGATCATAAAATAAACAGAAGTTTTAAAAATTGCAGATTGTTATATTTCTTCTAACTCTCTGTAAAATAGTATCTCCCAAAAGCGTAGCCCAATAATACGGTAGTTGACTTGACTGTTTTTATTAAATCAATAAGTAACTTTACCCGAAACCTATTGCAGAAAGAATTTCATTAATTTCAGTACCCGCCCACCTTGCTCATACCAATATACAAATCATAATTTAAAATAATCAAAATTTTTATTATCTAATTGACATGGTGTTTTGAGCACGCTATCGTTTTTACTTTGAGAAGATGTTAATTTTCCAGTATAGGTATCGTATAAGACTACTTACCCCGAAATTCAACCCCTAAAAGGGGAGCGAGAGAGCTCCAAAGTGTGTATTGGGAAACAATATGTTTTAGTCAAAATTACACGCGAGCGAAGTCGTCAGTAAAAGCCAAGTGATTTTAGCACACACGTGAATGGCGGTTATCGGAACTACCTAATCTACAAACTAGTATAAAATGTAGCGCGTATCAAAAACACGTTTTCACATCTATATGAATTAAATTATCATAATTTCTTAACATAAGTGTAAATATGTTGTAAACGGTTCGCCAATGTGTTCGCATTTAAAATGCAATCATCTAGTACTTGTTACTTGTTACTAGGGATTGCAATCCGGAAAACCGGATCCGGTAATCCGGCGGATCCGGCATCATTTTACGTCCACCGGATCCGGTACCAATATACCGGATCCGGCAACCGGATCCGGTGCTACAATTTTTAGATATTTTAATAGAGTTGTCGCATTATTAGGTACTTTAATATGCCAAAGAAAAAAGGCATACGATCAGAAATGACAAAAATCTTGGAAAGAGTTGTTCAAGATGATAACTTTAAAGAAAAATTTGGAAGAAATAGTAGAAGAGAACTTAGATTCACCCTCACTGAATAAATATTTGACATTACAGGAAGAATTACAATTACAAATCCAGCAAGAAACCATGTGTTATAGCTTACATACTAAACAAGAGAAAGATTTTCACAAAGTACTAAAAAAGTAAATGACTACATTTGAAAGGTCACGAAGTTTTGACGGAGTTCGAAGAGAATACTTGTCTGCTATTTATGACTATTTGCTGACAATAAAGCCGACAAGTGTAGAAACTGAAAGGGCCTTTTTGGCCGCAGGCTATATTTGCAGCTCTATTAAAAGTCGACTAGCAGATGACACAATTAACAATATTTGTTTTCTACGATCCTTCAACATTGATTTTCTATGTATAATGAATACTAAGACAATTATTACTTAAAATTCTACTGAAAATAATTATTTTTCGTAAGTTGATTAAACTAAAAAGTTGAAATTATAGGACAAACTCATTATTGTGATAATTGTGCCATTCATTACAAAGATTCATCAAATCATGATGGTGCCTGTCATAAATATAAGACTTGTTTGTTGCAATAGTTAGCATTCTCAAATACTTTATTAATTATTGTGATCTCATTTCAATAAATTACGTAAGGTTAATTATATTCGATTTTATAATTTTACTTACTAAAATAATTGATCTACAGGGTTATTTTTAAAACACCAGTTACCTCGCAGGGGTAGATTCCTAAGGTTATAAGCTACTACTTTTGTTCTACGACTTTTGATAATTTGTTAGATTTTATTTTCATACAAAAATAAGTATTCATTTAATTTCCGTCTTGAACGTTACAACGCGCATCGCAGATTACGTAAACAAATACGCGAAGCGTGGGGAACCGGGCTAGCTCCTTTGAAGGTCAACGCCCGAGCAGCTGAGCGGCGCGTTTGATGTCGCGCGCGCACGCCGCGCCGCGCCGCACTCTACGAAGAAAAACACGACACAACAAAAACTTGTAAAATCATTTTTTTTTAAATATATTGAGTTATATCCAAACTCGTAGAACAAAAGTTGTTCCGTATGGGGTCAGCTATCTGGTCCTGCGAGGTTGCTGGTGTTTTAAAATTAACCCTGTATATGTGAAAGTGAAATCTATGAAAATTGAGCTACTTGTTTTATCGTTAACATTTTACTAGTTACCTACACTACTAAATTTTATTTGTTTGCTCGTTGTCTAACCTTAACATTAGATTGGAAATTATTTTTTTATATGTTTTATTTTTTATAAACTACCTATATTAAGCACAATAACACTTGATTAACTTACTAACAGTTCATTTTGAACCGAAAAGCGAAAATCACCCTGACTTGATCAATCCGGATCAGTGGAAATCCGATCGGATCCGGCCGGATTGAAAATGACGCCGGATTGCAATCCCTACTTGTTACCTAATGAATGAATTTCTAATCTGGTTGAATAATGTGATTGATTTGATGAAGGCACTTTCACTGTTTTTTTGTTGTGCAGACAGAGTGATTGCTAGTACTATTGATGCCCAAAAACGTGTATGGTGGAAGCGACTAAGTGAGAAGGCGAACCCTGGGCGAACGCCGGGATAATACCAAGCAGAGAGCTATATTCCGATGTCAAAACGTTAATTGGATGCAAATATGCAATAGAATTTCAATCCACCAAGTAAAAATTTAGATATTGATTTTATTTTGCAAAATTTATTAGATTTAAGTGGGTCAAATTCCGTATTATACAAAAAAAAACATAAATTGAACATTTCACACGTACAATTATGCAAAAGAGAATTTTAAATTAATGAGTTTACCAAAATAAAAAATCTTTTGTAAAGTTTCCTATTTTCCCTCGTACTCCGATCAGATCTTAACTCAATTTATAACCTACGAAATAAAGCATGTAGTATACAAATCACATACATAATCATCAAAATCGGTCCACATCTGACGGGGTAATCGCGTAACATACTTTAAAAACGACAACCTCCTCTTTTTTTGAATTCAATAACAAATACATAATATTCTAATTGCCCTATTTACTGAAAACAAGTTCTTCGACAATATATGTTAATTGATGCATTATTAGATTTATTCGCGAAAAACTGCGTAATTTCGCGAAGTGCGGCTCAGTGTTAACGTGTTTCACCTCGAACGTGCTCTCGGCCTGTAACATTTGAATGTGCACGGACACTGTAGAGGTCGGGTGATAATGTCGGCTGCGTGGAACGGACGTGGACCGAATTAATTCGATATAAATTATTTAATTTACTAATAACGCCATTATGTAAGTCAAGTCCAAGATTTGGATCGAGATAGTTTATTAAAGACTAGCTTTTCCTCGCGGCTTGACCCGCGTGATCTGCTTTTTCCGGATAAAAAGTAGCCTATGTTCATCAGGGATAATGTAGGATTCTAATGTTGAAAGAATTTTTCAAATCGGTCCAGTAGTTTTTAAGTTTATTCGTTACATACAAAAAATACAAATCTTTCCTCTTTATAATATTAGTGTAGATGTAACAGATATTTCATTTTTGACAAACTCCTGTACAGTATACCGAAAAATCGAATAATATCGTAATATCTCGTCGGCTCATGTCAGTCTTCTCTTACTACATCTGGTCGTAGTTTTTTTTGCAACCAGTTTATATGACTAATTTAATGTCTTCATATTACGAGGGACAAGTTATACCGGACATTAACAACTTTATAAACTAGTGCACTACACATTTTTAAGGGTACGTTTGTATTAAATAATGCGGTTGGCTTTGACCCAAACATGAACCAGTTGTAAACTTTACCCAATTAATTAAGTCTTACAGCCACGTTTATATTGAAAGTGTTTTAGCAGTTTTTAGCAGCGTGCTGGAAAAAAGGCAATGAACCAAAACCCACACAGGTCGTGTTAACAATTTTGATTATTTAGTAGGGGCAGATGATTATTGTTTTTATTTTCTTTTATAAGTTAATTGAATCCCACATTGCCTATTGTGATTCAAACAACATTTTTTATTTATTAGAAAGGGGAGAGCGATTTGAACCTCCGGAACTTCTCACTCGCTTTACAAAACGCAACAGCAAGCTGCTGTTTCACGGCAGTCTTTTGCGAGACGGTTAAACCGCTACATGGATGTCAAATGTTAGGATAAAACTGTCATAAATTTCCGCTTATTCGTCATGACAGCCGTCACAGGATCTTTTACATCCATCCTTCAGGCCTATTAATAAAAAAAAACAAAACTGTCTACAGCGTGGCTCTGGCACATCACAATTCTACAGCATTTCGTATGAGAAACCGCCATGTTTTAAATTTCATATTGGAACCAACTTTTATTACTTACATCAATATGTGTTCATTAAATAATACTCTCTCGTCCCAGTCGCGAACCTCAAAATAGGCGTTTAGCGCGTTGTACCACTGGCGACTGCCTCAAGATTACCGTTACAGACCATTTTGCACCGAAATCCGTGTAAAATTTTAAATCATTGACCTTTTATATCAACTATAAAAAACATGGTATTTTCCCACGAAATGTGTTATGTCCATTAACATTCGACAACCGGTTCTCTCGTGATAATGCACCATTTAAACAAGTGTTGCATTTCCTGTATGTCCTCATGAGGATCATTATCATTCTATTACCACCAATGTTTATTTAATTCGGCACGGTAAAATTAGTCTACCCAGGGGGACTGACAGGCAGGCGGCCGGTCGTAAAAACTACAAGACAAATATTTCTGTTACATGTCGCACGTTTAATAATAATAGACTGACCAATTACGGTTTAAGCCCAAAGTGAGATAAGCAAACAGATAGATTTATTACAACGCCAGCTGTCTACCAATCCCAGAATTTCTACGATATCTTATTTCTAGACTGAGTAACTGCTAATGATGCCTTGTGTGGCAAATAGCTCGTTCCTGTAACATCATGGGAAGGAAATAACACCAGCAAACCGCGAATGCACTAATTGAACTTCTGTCTACTCTTTCGGGTATATAGGCGTTGTGATGAGGAAGAGCAACCTCTGTAAGAGAAGTATAAGTATCTACATAATATATCTGCACTGCATTCAGATGTTAGACATGATAAGTAGAATAATTATATTATTTGTCTTTCCAATTACATACCTTATACAAAGTGTTATTGCCGTGATCTTGGACACGAAAACAATTATTGATGTCATTGTATGACCATTAAAGACCAATGAAGCATATCGAAACGAAAAATTAAATAGAGGCGAATATTCCTTTCCAATATTTGTTATAGTAGTGTTAATAAGTCCACCTCCTGATGATATTAATCACCACCAGTCATGACATGAACACCCACTTTAACAGAGGAATTGGTAAGAAATCGGGTACTCCCCATTTCTGCCCAAATAGGTTATCACCTCTTCTTATTGGAGAAGAGGGGATTATTTAGTGACCCACTGGGTCGTTTGCCAGCCTCATAAAAATACGACATACGAAAAAACTTGCTCATTACGGCCCGATAGACGCGATAGTTTAAAAGCGGTTTTTTCTGCCTGGCGTTCTCTCGGATTAGAACCATGGTCCGCTTTTCAACTTAGATGCTTTCACTTCGCCCGAGTGAGTAGGCTCTGTAGTGAGACCGTAAGTTTTGAAAGCAGTTGCGGAAGAAATAAACGCAGAAGAAGCACTTGTTACTATAGCTTTGTTCAAAGTGATAGCAATAGACATTGTAACGATTGTACGAGTAATACAATAAAAATGTTAAACTTTCTCACTGTACTCATACGATTTATGTAGAAGCCGTAGACGATTTATAGATCAATGAACGCGGTCTATTTCGGTAACAATGTAATGCATCTTTGTTTACTAATCATACTATATCGGCAAATGTTGGAGTGTGGCCAACTGTACGCAGTTTCGCAATTGTGCGCCTACGTTACGATTTCCGGGCGGTACATTCTGTATGGAAACTGAGAGACGCTCTGACTAAATCTGCGCGGACACGGATACTTTGTTCTCTAGTGTCGTTAAGATAATAATGGTGCGACGTCTCGGTAGATTGTAATTTAAAGATAATAATACTTAACAGCCAAAATTATAAGTAATTTGATTAACCAATGTCCGTTTTTACGTATTCTTAACTTTAGTTGACCCTAACTCTCAAAGCTTAAACAATGCCATAGAAGGTCCGACCATTTTAATGTTGCGACGACGCACCGCTTTAATTTGTTGCACGATCGGTGAAAACAAGCATGCTTGTGGTTTCATTTGTTTATAACTTTTAGCGCTATCACACTGACACAAGTGCAGTCGTTATCACAACTTCATGAGGTCAGTTAAAGTTGGCTGCAGTCGCGTGGTGTCGACTCATGCTGTAAACGGTGACAACTGTACAGTCCGACCTGATTGCAGACACCTCCGTACACTAAAGTACATAGTCTGCTCAGTTTCATGCTGTTTTCATGCTAGATTTTGCCACGGCTTAGATTTTTTAGCACATTAAAATATTTCCATCATATGATATACAAGGCATTTCTAAAAAATATAATTTGAACATCCTGCGGTTTCAGGGGTCATCGGCCATAGTGTGCGAACGCTAAGCTGAAAACACCAGCAATCAAGGAGATAACTGCTTCATAAGATCATTACAATTTGTATAATGACAACACTCATGTCTCATTTACCTCTCTCAATTGCTCTTGCACAAAGTTTTCTACATAATCTTACTTGCTTACTTACACCACGGAATGTGTAAATAATGCTTCGCATACACAATAATTAGAAAAATATGGATAACCTAAACTAATAGTTAAAAAGGCAATTTCAAAAGCTGACTCGCGGTTCTTTTGCTGTTACCAGTTAAGGAGATTTTTTAATTTATGTTTGGAGTAACTCTATAAACAAAATCCACATCAGTCATATTCGGCGGACATATCACGTAACATTCATTTTGAAAATCAGACGAATAAAGTCCTCCTTTATGCAGTCGGTTAAAACGATCGCCGCAAAACAATGTGGGGTTCAAAACAGTCAGTAATCTTATTCAATATGTGCGAAAATTCTCCACGATAAACTGTGTGGATTCCCCGATATTTCAAAACAAAAAAAAGTCGGCAAGAATTAGGGGTTCGGATCCTTATTCAATGTTACCATGCTGATATATTAGCATTTTACGATAACTAAACTGCATTTCCCTCCATAGGAAAGCGGGAGACAAACAAAAATGAACCAACGAGGTCGCAACCTCAAGGACATTTACAACTGGAGAAGCTGGATGTAAAGCAAGACGGATGTCATTAAGTGGGTCCTATCACGCGAGTTGTTAAACTTGATTCCAATAATAGGTATGGCAAAAAGCCCGAAAGGATGTAAATTCATCCTAGTCTCCTCAAGATCCATATAGTATACAACTCTAGATATTATTTGCATACTGTCTAACGTAATGGTGCGCTTATAATGCCAGAAACTACACTCCCAAAGAATAATGATGTGCAATTGTTCGTAATAGCCGCGGCAGTTAGGTGTAGAGCATAGGCACGCAGGCGAACCAACCAACCTAAATTAAAATAAACTTAAAGGTCTTAAAGTTAAGTCTAACCACCAGATAGATGTCTAGATTTATCATGTCAATAATGTGGCTATATCAACTCGGAGTCTAATTACTTGTTAAATTCATAACAAATAGACAAATAATCAACAAACTTCTTTCTATTACCAACAAAAAAATAACACAAGGCTATATTATTACTGTCGCGAAAATTCGAGACCATTCCACCCATGAGGACACATAAAAAAGTTCAAAACACGTTTCCCTTGTCCACTTTGAAGTTTGTATTGAAGTTTGTGACGCAACTGTAGTGTTTATAGCCGATGATAACCTTAATAATTATACAGCGGATTTAATGCAGCCGGTTACTGCCGGTGACTGATCTTGATCGACTACTGAGCCAAATAGTCTACGAGCTACTCACGTCGGTATTAAAGCCCACGGGTATTGTGGTATACGCAAGCAAACTTTACAGGCGAGCATTAAAGAGCCTATAGTAAAGGTCACGAGTCACGACAAACTACGACGGAGACGAATATGAACGTTCCCGATGTTTCATTTACAATTTTTGAAGTAAAAACTTCTGTAGCCGCATTGAACACTTTTTGGTATGAGGTATACTGCTGGTTTCGCGTCAGCGTCATTCTAATGTTAATTCAGACTATACACGTATAACACATCGTATATACCTGCCGCGTGCTGTGTAGACGCTTTTTAGATGGGTGAATTTTTGTGAACTCTGAGTATCGAGTTGAGTGGAGTTATGTAGAGTTGAGTTGAGTTGACAGTGAGTACTAAATAAATATATTTAAGTTATAAGTTTTCACATCTATCGTTGGTCCCCATGACTGCCGTTTTTTTTACTTTTGTAGGCTGCCAGCTATATAATCTCGGTGAATATTCATTGCAGTTGAAAATGGAACAGTTATTTTCTGTCGCAGCACGGCGAGGCTCAAAGCCGCGTTTTTACACACCGGTTAATCAAGACCTTAAAACTAATAGCAGTTGTTTGAAAACACGCTGGGCCGCCGTTTCCGCGACAATTAGGTCTAACCTCTCACAACCAGTAATTTTCTCGCTTGCTAATGTAATAATTTATTCATATTTTCTTCTACAAATATGGACAGTTAACCACTTCGAACTCGCTAATGCGTCGTATTATATTGTCAACTTTGCGAATTAACGAGCTACAGTAACAGTACTTAGTAGGCTGGTCTGTTTATGGCTGAGAATAGTTGGAAAATGCGGCTACTATAACTCTTAAGTATCGTACAAGGTTGTATTTTACTAGGTGGTAGGTTCCTCGTATGCGAGAGGCCGTCCGGGTTGGTACCACGGCTTTGTCTATATCTGCCGCTAAGCAGCAGTGTGAAAGCACTGTGGTGTTTGGGTTTGAACTGATTTGGTTTTACTTAATTCGATAATTTTAACTAATTTTAAATTAAAAAAAAACTATTTTTAAAAATTCTCGTAATCTTTTGGAAAATCGAACATGAAATATGTTCCGCGTACGATATTGCAAAAAAATCGATATTAAAATCAATTTAAATTAATTAATTCAACAAAACCAGTATCTCCATTTGAACTTGCTGTGGGTTGGTTCCTTTTTGTGGAACTACGTCCAATTGTCAAAATCATTCTACTCAACTGTTTAGTGTTTATAGCTCCATTTACACGATGCCATTTCCGTACCTGTTGCATACAATCAAATTGAAACACTATATAGCTTGCATCGTTCAAACGTTTAGCCAGACAAGCAAATAGCGTCGTATGACTGGCTCGAGCGTCGATATTAACCTCATTTCTTGAAACTTCATTAAACGAAATGCCTTAGAAACGATATTTGTAATTATTATACAGATAATAATCAGCATTGCACGTGTTCCAATCGACTAGTCACCGTTTGGATTTCATAACACCCAGCGCAACACTCGTATATAAACCCCATAGCTCATTGAATCATATCGTAGCAATTAATAATAAATGAATACGTCCACATAGTCCTGACCCCACAGTAAGATACGAGTCTTGTGTCGTGGGTATCAGGAACTACGAAAGACTTTCGGTCTTATAACACCCAGACTCCGAAACAAATATTTGTGGATCATACAACATTTGTCTCGGTGCGGGGATCGAACCCGCTGCCTCTCGCTTCATAGCTGGCTACTGGCCATAGGCCATAATAGGAATAATCCTATAAAGGAAATGAGCTCGTCGAACAGCGCGTGCAGCGTGTGTAGTTGCACTTCTGTCAACGTTTTTGTTGATACAAGTGTGGACTTATAAATTATCACCATGTGCGAGACGTATCGCTCGGGGACAATCTAGCTTATATTCGCGCGTTATGGAGGGCGACACTAAAGGCAAGTTTTGGGGTGCGCGACTGAGACAGAGACACAGCGACGTGAAGCCAAGTCCGCGTCAGGGTGTCCTTGATCGCATACCTCAAAACGTACTTATACAATTGCCTAAAAGCGAAAATGTCACTGTCGTACCGCGTCGCGATTTGTTCTCCCGGTCGCGCACCTCGAAACGTACCTTAATACTCAGTGTGGTTTGAACTTAACAATAATACCATAACATTACGTACAGTTTACAGATAACGATTGTTTCCTATACGATTATGATATTTCCTATGTAATCCAAATAATGTTACGTACGAGTATAGAAATTATTTAATACCTACCAACGATGCTGTACCGTTGTTTGAACAATACTTATATATACACTCACGCCTCTAATCCCCGAAGGGGTAGGCAGAGGCAGAGGCGTCTTTACCGGATGTACAGGGTGTGCGGTGCACACGGGCGCCGGGCGCAGCGTTCTAGGGGGCGCCGGCCGAGCTCCACTCACACGCTGGCCGGGCATTTTCAAATGCACCTGCGCCCGTGTTATATGTTCTGTATAAAAGATCGCGCTAAGGTAATGATTGCACACGGGCGCTACATGGGCTAGAGACGCCTCTGGGCAGAGGTGTAACTAGTACAACCACATTTTGCCGAGTGTATTTCCGTCCCATGATGTGATAGGCGGCGAGCCTATCGCCATACCGGGCACAATTCCAGACACCGGGCTGATACTGAGCATTTCAATATCACTTTACCCAACCCGGAGATCGAACCCGAGACCTCAGGACAGCAGTTGTACCGCGTACGCAATACAACTACGCCACCGAGGCAGTGAACATTATCCATACTTTCCACTTATTACACGCTCTAGTAGCATAATTACATTCAAACGTCCACCTTGTGTAATCATATTTTATTTGGTAAGTAATATTTACTCAGAAGTAGTGGAACAGACGTATGTATAGATACAATTAATGCTGCTAGAACCAGAGTGGCCTAACTGCATTTTGATGACTTTTGACCTATTTGTATTTTCGTCAATTTAAACCACGGCCGAAATGGACTTGTACTGCCATCTATGTCAGGATGATGTTACCAATTTTAGGCCGGTCTGGTCTTGTAGATTAACATTTTTAAATTACGAAAATACAAATAGGTCAAAAGTCATCAAAATGCAGTTAGGCCACTCTGGTTTTAGCAGCCTCAATTATAAATATAAGTATAAATCCAGATAAAAGCACTGACATTACATAAAGCAGCCTATTCCTCCTTGAAGTCAATAAAATAATAGTTCAAATGCACTGATTGTCGCCAACGACCTAGTAATGTTTTACATCACCACATCCGTTGTTGTGTAATATTAATAAGCAGGTGGACTGAAAAGTGTAACAATTGCTTTGACCTTAAGCCGTGATTGTGTAGGCAGCAATGTAGTATCACGGACAGTGCATACATCTGGATTTATCTCGCATTATATTTTACATCCACGGCTGAGTCCACTTGAATGTCTTTTCCTGGGATAAAAATTTGCCTATACCCTAATCCAGGTCGTGGTTGAACTGACTGAAAAATTTCATGCAAATCCGTTCAGCCGTTAAGACGTGTTGATTACGATTTGATGATCGACGTGTTGATTATAAGTGGCTCCAGCAAGTAGTGTTCCTAGGTCTACCAAAGTTTACAGGTCAGTAAGTTTTACGTAATTTTGGCGAACGTGCAATATCTGAAATGACATATAATATGTGCCTTGAACATTTAGATTATATTTGGACTGCAGACGTACTTTACCGAGTCAGGATATATACAAGTTTGTTAATACTGAGTTTTGGGTATCTAGCGCATGATTTTCTTCTCATTCGATACCGAAAACGTTGCCTGCGATTTGTATAAACGTATACAGAGGAGTATACGAATATATATTGCTATGTATAGAAACAATTTAAAATTGATTATTACATAAAACAAATAGAAAATTATTGATATCATTATCAATTCCTATCCTGCACATTCCTCTCGTATAGCATCTATTGATACTCGATGTCATTCGATTTATTATAATATACATCTCGCAATAAGCACACGGTAAAAGTAAAAAAAAAGTAATTTACTTATGGACTGAAGATAAATATAAGTATTTGAAACCCTAAAAAGCAATCCTTTAGTTTACATGTTACACACAAATATATTCGTATCATGTTACTATGTTGTATAAAAGCTAGACAGAATCAACAATGCATCGTGGAGCACGTTTAACTGGGGGTTCACTAATGGACACAATCATTAGGCACAGTCTAACTAAACCCGGTGTTGATTACAAAGGTAAGCAGATAAATAAATACAGTACAGTAAATGTATACATAAATAGACACATTCACGCTTCCCATAAAGGTAAGCAGAGACAAAATAATTTAATATTGCGAAACGGTTTATTGTTTCGTAGAGCTACTGTTACCGTTGTGGTCCTTCGAGCCGGATTATGATCACAAAAAAATGATCTTAAAAATACATAATTGATTGACCTTCACCTGATATGAGTCAGTAAGGTTTTATTGTGATATGAACGAGTGTTATTAAATCAACTTAACTGTGTAGTAAACCTTGGTGAATTCACAAGTGAGAGGGTTTAACACACTATACATATATTATTCAAGAACTATAGATAAGTGGTAAGTAGGGATTGCAATCCGGAAAACCGGATCCGGTAATCCGGCGGATCCGGCATCATTAAACGTCCACCGGATCCGGTACCAATATACCGGATCCGGCAACCGGATCCGGTGCTACAATTTTTAGCTATTTAAATAGAGCTGTTGCATCATTAGGTACTTTACTAAGCCAACGAAAAAAGTCATACGATCAGAAATGACAAAAATCTTGGAAAGAGTTATTCAAGATGATAACTCTAAAGAAAAATTGGAAGAAAGAACTTAGATTCACCATCAGTAAAGAAAGATTTGACATTACAGGAAGAATTACAATTACAAATCCAGCAAGAAACCATGTGTTATAGCTTAGATACTAAAAAAGAGAAAGATTTTGATAAAGTACTAAAAAAGTAAATGACTACATTTAAAAGGACTGAGTTTTCACAGAGTTCGAAGAGAATACTTGTCTGCTATTAGAAAGAAAGAAAGAAAGGATTATTTGCTGACAATAAAGCCGACAAGTGTAGAAACTGCAAGGGCCTTTTTGGCCGCAGGCTATATTTGCAGCTCTATTAAAAGTTGACTAGCAGATGAAACAATTAACATTATTTGTTTTCTATGATCCTTTTTTCAAAATCAACATTGATTTTCTTATAATATATAATGAATACTAAGACAATTATTACTTAAAAATTCTTATTAAAATAATTATTTTTCGTAAGTTGATTAAACTAAAAACTTGTAATTATAAGACAAACTCATTATTGTGATAATTGTGCCATTCATTACAAAGATTCATCGAATCATGATGGTGTCTGTCATAAATAATATAAGACTTGTTTATTAGCAACAGTTGCATTCTCAAATACTTTAATAATTATTGTGATCTCATCTCAGTAAATTACGTAAGGTTAATTTAATTATATGAGATTTTTTTTTTTATTTTTTATAAATTACCTATATTAAGCACAATAACACTTGATTAACTTACTAACAGTTCATTTTGAACCGAAAAGCGAAAATCATCCTGACTTGATCAATCCGGCCGGATCCGACCGGATTGAAAATGACGCCGGATTGCAATCCCTAGTGGTAAGCAATGCATGTTCATAACAGTAACTATGCATTGCATCTCCAATAATTTCGGTTTCATAACAATTTTCATATCATATGCCGAATAAAATACTATACTTAGATGAAATGGAAATTACACTATCATTATAATACGTTTGCAATATGCAGGTTGTCTCATCATCATACTCAAGTTTACCTTCTCCTCTCATAGTCGTCTATGACATTCGCTTCAGTACTGTGTTAAAAGAATCTAAAATCGATTAATAGTTATTTCACTGACTTCAATAACCTGCTAATACACTGCTGCTTGGTGGCAGAACTAGACAAGCGGTGGTACCACCCCAGACGGCCTCACGCATACGAGGAACCTACCATCTAGTCAATAATTGGAAATTCTTTAAAGAAACTTCTAAACGGTAGTAGTACTCTTAAAGTTTTACAAATTATCTGAATGTATTTGCTTTAGCTGATTTGCTTACTAATAACGTAAAGAAATTGTATAAGAGACAGATCTCGAGTTGAAGCGAAATACCCGAGGGCCCCTCAATTACAATTTGTACGACAAACAATAAGGAACAATTAATTGTGGCAATTGAGTTGCAATCTTGAATTCGTTACAATAGTAGGTAGATCAGATTCATCATCTAAAGATATTTTGCCTTTTTCTTGCCCACTACTTCAAAGATTTTAGCTACAATCTACTTTCCACGAGTTTCTTATTTGTTTTCGCAAGATAAGTGTTAAAAATATTGGCTGATTTACTTTTTTTTTCCACAACTGAATGACAAGACGACGATGTCGTTTGCGTGATATTAAGCGTCATTTCTGCTGATAAATAATAGTACCACCACCTAGAACTTTATTACAAAGTACCCTGCGCTTGTCACACCTAGAAATAAAATTTCATTTCACCGTATTTTCATATTCACAAACAATACTTAAGTAAGGACATTGTCATGTGTCAAATTCTGTGTACATGATTGGTCTGTTTTGATTAAATACTAAAAACAGACACATGACGTATACAGAAATCGTCAATATGCTGCGCACCATGACATCTCTTAGTAAGGTAGACTCATCACAATGCTCAATATTTCTCTTGCTTCAACATCTTTCAAACCGTAGCAGTGCTTACAAACTGCTGTTGCTGCAGGAATGGACAAAACGGTGAACACATCTATACGGACTATTGGATGACAGACGCATCATCTAATACTTAAGAATATGCTATAATCGATAATGCCCAACGATACATTAAGCCTTTGTGTACTTTATGTATAACATTGCGGCCTGATCGATTCGCTTAACCTACTTATTAACAAGCCATAGTTTAAACTATCATAATATAACCTGCCAAAAATAAACACTATTTTCATCACCCCACACCTTGTTAACCATATTTAACGTTATTCCGTACACATACTCACTATCTATTTATACATTCAAAATTACATTTCCTGGTCGACTGTCTGAATCATTTACGCCCAGACCAAACCACGAGATCTAAGTAAAGAGCTGAAATTTTGACAGCGTAATATAAAACATAAATAAACAACAAATTTATTTTTGGTATTCCATTTTTAAAAGGATGAAAAGAGATAGGTTGATGGTAAAGTTTATCTTTCTTCTTTGTGCCTGGTATTTTCCCAGCTTAATTCCAGGGTCCGTATTCCTACTAGAAGCCTCCACTTCACCCGATCATGAGCATACCCCGTAGTGAAGCTCTCGAGTCTATCGCTAATACGTCAAGCCAGTAGTATATTAGTTATAAAATAATAATTTTCTTTTAGCTTTTACATGAAACTTGATATTAATACTCTTCCATACAATTAATGAAACACATATCTCGGCGTCTTCCTAATTCACGCGGGCAAAGTCGCAAGCAAAAGACAGTTTGGATGATAGTTTATAATACATACACCTGCACTCATTAATTATAATAGGCATAAACAATGGGCAGGGAAAAAAACATTCTCGTAAATAACGTTCAAGTATCGCGTGAGAAGCGCCTACTTTTTCCAGAATTAATCGCGTCCTATGCCTCAGTTTCACCATAATTTACGAGCAAACTAAAATATAATTCCAGTTCTTATTTAACGCCATTTAGCACCAATTATCTAATTGACCGTCGCGCCTTTTAGACGAACGATGCTTTTTAGCCGAGTGCGAATAATGGCCAGACCATTTCTAGGCTTGGCCTGTGTCCTTTTCACAAATGTGTGTACATACTGAAAATGAGTTAAATTGAAAATAAAGTGGTTATTGTCAGGTGGGTGCTTAATTTTTGCTCAACATGCAGCTGTTTTTTTTATTCATTCAAAATTGCTCAAACATTGCTTTTCATAGCTCGTCTGCTGGTAAGCACCACGCCTGCCCATAAACAGAAGCAACACCACACAGAACTTTGAATTACAAAGCAATCCATGGCACTGAACTGCGCTTGTCACCCCGAGACAAGATGTTAAGTCTCATAATGCCCAGTAATTTCACTGGCTGTAATGTTCTTCAAACCGAAACACAACGGTGCTTATACACTGTTGCTTAGCGGCAGAAATAGACAAAGCAGTGGTAGCAACCAGGACGGCCTCTCGCATACGAGGGGCCTACCACCTTGTGGTTTCATAAAGTAACGTAGCGAACTTTTGTTTTTAACTGTCTACCAATATGGGTGTACACAACGTGACGCGCGTCGTTCTTTCGGAGAGCGAGATTTTCAGAAGCCCAAATAACCCTCACCCCTACTTTTCAATCCTCATTCTATTTCGACAATACACTCATGAATCTTTCTAGTAGTTTGGTGTTCATGGGAGGCCCATTGCTTGTTTACTAGCCTTTGCTGTAAGAAAAAAAACGTTTCACGTCATCCGACACCTCGCTGACAATGTTGAGCGTCACGTGTTCGATCAATAATGTCTAATGAATACACGGCTTTAATAATAATAATAACACCCAACAGTCACATACATAGTCCTGACCCCACAGTAAGATACAAGTCTTCTGTCGTGGGTATCAGGAACTATGAGAGACTTTCGGTCTCACAACACCCAGACCCGAAACAAATTTTAGTGGATCAGACAAACATTTGTCTCGGTGCGGGGATCGAACCCGCGGCCTCTCGCTTCACAGCCAGCTACTCGTCCGCTGCGCCACGGAGGCTGTCAAAAGAGTTCTGGAATAATAAATGTTTGACAATGGCGACACATTCCGACAGAAAAAATATTAGATCGTCACTCGCCAGACAGTTGACGCAACTCGACCACAATTCACAAACCATAAGACAGTTGCATCCAAACGTCTGGGAATGCACACAGGGACGCATCCAGTATCAATTTCAATAAACTACATTCCAGTGTTAAAATAATATGTTCTTTTTTGAGTGCCATCTCCTATCGGAGGAGGTCGGCGATCATATAGGCTATTTTAAATTTAGAAGCTGCTGCTCGGAACAATGATCTTGCGCTCATTGAATTATTGGCGAGATTTTTAAGCCATGATATCCTCCTACGACCAGGCCTCCTTCTGCCCTTTATTTTCCCTTGAATGAATAATTGGAGGAGTTCATATTTGTTATTTCTCATTATGTGGCCAAAATATTCCAAAATAATATAGACATTTTTATTTCAATTAAGGACGCATTAGACGCCCAAAAGGAGATGGCGGGATGAACTGAACTCCCTACCCACCAAACTGACTAAAATCACGATCAGATAAAGAAGGGGAGGGAGGCATTTGCCCAGCAGTGGGACATCAATGCCAGAAATAATAAGTAAAACTTTTATAAAGCTTTACAGACGACTTGGAAAAAACGAAACGAATTCCCGTCCTTTATCCAAAGGAGGTCATACCCACATTGACGTGTAAGGATCCGTCACTGCATGCGGTGCAATGATGACACAGTCTGTAGGGTAGTGTCACCGACACTTGAGTATGAGGAAATAACAACCCGTTCTGAATTCATCACTGTGCGGTTTGAGTGCGGTCGCTTTCTCATAAACTAAGTTTTCCAAAAAATCATTATTTATTTTGAAAATTTTGAAGTATGAATGTTTAGAATGAACTAAATATACTAGTTGCCGACCACCACTGGTAGACCACAGCTCAATCGTATGCTGGAGCATGGAGTGCGGCCTACTACATACGTTGCCGTTTCGTATAGGATTTTGACAAGAATAAAAATAAGTTGTGTGCGGCAGCCTTGTGTAAACCTAACTGGTTGCGCTTCGTCCGTGGCTCGGCTCGCGTTATCACGCATACTTTATTAAATACATAGTCGTAAGATCTCGGCCACTGGAAGGAATTTTCTTCTTCATAGAGGTTACCATAGTGTAACTATAACTAAGACAATCAATTAAAAGTGATTACAAGTTATTTTATGCTAAAACGAAATAGCGTTCTAAGTATGTGTTTACGAATATATGATCATAAAAGTACTGGCCAAGTGCGAGGGGAAGTAATGGGGTTCCGTTGCCACAATTTGGCTGCGAAATCTTAAGAATAATTATGCTTAAAATCACAGTCATCTTCCGACAGCCTCCGTGGCGCAGCGGGCGAGTAGCTGGCTGTAAAACGAGAGGCCGCGGGTTCGATCCCCGCATCGAGACAAATATTTATGTGATCCACAGATATTTGTCTCGGGGTCTGGGCGTTGTGAGACTGAAAGTCTCTCGTAGTTCCTGATACCCACGACACAAGACTCGTATCTTAGTGTGGGGTCAGGACTATGTATGTGAGAGTTTGGTGTATTATTTACTTGGGTGGGTGTATCCTCATCACCAATCCACGTATTATAATAGCCAACGTTTGCCCAGACCGGGAATCGACATTGGACCTTATCTTTACAGATGTAGCACTATTGACCGTGTCATCAAATCCTACAATCACATCTAGAGACAATCTCATCCTTAAGATACGTCTTGATTTACAGAAAATACGCACTTAACATGCTGTGTAAAAGGTATAAATTCGCATGCGGACACCGCGCACACAATGTAATATTAATTAAGCCAGTTGTACAACAATAAATGTGTACAGCTCCACTTCTGACCTGAATAGAGTGCTGTAGGATGGTAATAAACTGAAATATGGGCGAAAACAATCATAATAAATACCGACGGTCGTTCACTCGCGGGCTGCGACCCACTCTACTGTGTGCACAACGCTTTGCGGATACGCGATTAGTGTTGGGGAAAAAAGTCGCAATTTTGTGAACACGAATGTGAATGCGAATTTTTCAAGTACAGAAAACTTTAGAATAACTTTTAATGACTGTCTTCTATAGCTATATTTATTGCTGGTCAGAGGGTATCTGATTATTTATTTTTATGTATTTAAACTCTATATACAAAACATGTATAAAGGCGGACTTAATGCCAGAGGCATTCTCTAACAGTCAACCTACGGGTGATGCGAGACAATGTGGGTGTATAAAAGTTATGAAAGAAACTATTTACTATATAAAAGAAAATTATTTTTGTACCCGACTGGATACCCAGCACCGTACACATGGTGAAGAACCCGTGGCTCGTACAGGCAAGCCGCGTATGCGCATATGCAATAACTTCAGGCCAGCATAATTCTACCGACTGTCGATGGACTTAATGTCTCTTGACGGTCAACATTATATTTGGACTTAACATCAGGTCCAGTATAGTCACTTTGCCGTGCCAAATATAGGGATAGGGGTAGGCAGCGATAACAAATTTCCAATTCTAAACAAAAAGAATTGCTACGATAATTGCACACCTCTTTGGCCCGACAATCATTTTAAGAACATTAAATTAGTGCTAATTTATAATGGCCTACCCCGCTTTGCCTACTTCTGACTCCATGGAACAACGTGTAAGCATTGTTGTGTTCCAGTTTGAAGGACATTAAAGCCCGTGAAATATTTGGACATTGAGACTTAACATCTT
Organism: Amorpha juglandis; assembly: GCA_949126905.1. NCBI lineage: Eukaryota > Metazoa > Arthropoda > Insecta > Lepidoptera > Sphingidae > Amorpha > Amorpha juglandis. The sequence goes on along the minus strand of OX421373.1, from coordinate 14,428,747 downwards.
AAGTCTCAGGGTGACGACCGCAGTTCAGTGCCATGCATTGCTTTGAAATTCAAAGTTCTGTATGATGTTGCTTCTGCTTATGGGCAGGCGTACTTACCATCAGGCGAGCGCCTTGCTCGTCTCGTCATTCAATCAAATAAAAAATATATATATGAGAATTATTTATGTATCTAGGCGACGAATGCAGTGCAGTGCTTGTCAGTAGATTATAATTCGAAATTCTCTGAGATGTTACTACTGTTTATGTTCACCACACGGTTATATAAAATAACGCATTCCAAACGAATACGTCGTCTCGTAATGCAGTGAGAATTTCGTTATGGTTCGACACACATTTATAATAGACTGATAACCTAAAAACATGCCAATAAAACGTTAAACATTATGTTGGTGTTGAATGAATCCACATAGAGTTGACTTGACGTTTGCTTGTGCAAATGTACAATAGCTCCTATTTACGTAGTTTGTTAGTCTAGTACAGAGGTGCCCTGACTTTTTTCTCATAGACTATTTTCAAAATTTAGCTGGTTTCTACCACATTCCCAAAACTCGACAAAAAATGTGAAGATTAGATCTAACTATAGAAATTGCGTTGTGGCCGAGTCTCAACCAGTGTACTGAATATGGAATATGCAAGTTTTGAATATGCAACAGTCGCTGAGCTTATATAAAATATTATCTGCCTACATTGATAGGTGAAGTCAAGCCAACATTTTAGTTCTTCACTATCGAAAGCAGAAAAATTTTCTTAAAAAGAGGGGCTTACGAATTGTGAACCCCCATTTTTTGTCACGTCAACGTACAGCCCCATCGAGTCTCCCGTGGACCCCTAGGACCTGGACCACTTTAGCAACTAAGGATCTAGTACTACGAGAAAATATTACAATCTTCCGATTCCCCCAACATCTGATTTGACAAAAACGCTAAATTTAAATAATAAAAATAAACATCACTTATTATGGAGGAAGTAAACTGGCTTTTATTTGAACTACCTACTTCAATCTTTATGATCGATATTTTTTAAAGGTGTAAGTAAACACTGCGCTATACTTGTATTATACAGTGATCATTGCAACATTTTATCTAGTACAATCGAGTTATACAATATTCGGTGATGGTTGATGACGTCACGCGAAGGAAACGCGCCGCGTCCCTGCGTGGAAGTCGTCATTCCCATACCGGGCGTATCCCGGCCATATCCAGAAATAAGCAGCGCCAACACACCAAGAGCTCTAACAAAGTATCCGTCTCAAACTTTTTACACTCAAATCCAGGGGGTTGCGGGGTCACAACACACTGGCATATCTATAAACAGCTGTTGACGAAGTGAGTGCGTCGGCTCCCGAATGGAGTTTTTATTTTTTTTTATTGCAACAAATGAACCAGACGGGTGTGTGAGTGTGTCTGTGTATCCTCTAATGAATTATTTTGAACGTAAATTTTGTCCCGACACGGACATCCCATGGCTGAATTACAGACAGTTATTAATTTTGTGAATTAACATTTTTATCATAAGTTGTTATAAATAGAAGTCTAGAGTATGAAAAACACATGTAAACTGCAGTAGAAAAAACTATTGATACAATAAACCACATGCTTATTATGGATTATTATTTACCAAAATACCTAACTTTATAAATGCTCGTAATAAAACTCTATGAGAAATTATTTTAACATTATTAAGTATGTTTTGTAATTACCGCGGCAAATATTTGTGCCATTAATGGGCTGATAAGGGTTTTAACATATTTTCTTTCTGTATGAATAGGAACTCAAATCCATTTACAATCAAATTCAGTGACTGTGTTGTGGTACGTGCCACAGCAAGGCAATACGCTGAGTGGTTACTAGGTACTTGTCACAGCCAGGACGAACAAATGTCAACAAAGTAGTCTAAAATTATTTGTAAATTGTATTTAAACTTTAGTGGTACTATATTATATAAGAGCGTTGCCAATTTTTGTGACTAATATATATTTTTTCCTTTCTTTCTATCAATATTTCATAACTCGTTGGAACCGATCTCGAGATAGGCGTGCATAAATGTAGTCGATAGAGCCTGCCGAAGATCTTACGTAACATAAAAAATACCAACGGATTGAGAACCTGCTATTTTTGGCTTGAATTTGTTAAAAACTGCTTTATTGTGGTGAACCTGACAGACTCACCGTTGTGAATTTCTAATTGAGGAGAAAACAAATACATAATATGGCAAAAGCAAAATTCAATCAATCAATAGCAATTGAGACCTATCTAGAAAACGCAATTTCCTCTATAATTGCTCAGTATTCAGAGAGCAAAACTGGTCCTTCGAGCCGGATTTCAATTAGCCAAGCGAATGGACGTCGATTATGTACGAGATTATTGTACAGAAAAACTGGAGATAGAGGAATTATTGTAACTTCTTGGTATTTATTCGATACTTCGTCCGTAGAAAATCAAATGGTAATATATTCTTACCGATTTATAACTGCTGACCGGTATAGTGTTATAAATTGAAAGACGCCTATTTTTCACACTTATATTATTTTCCATCATTTTCAATGTGAAATGTGGTCAAAACAAAACCAATTCCCGTAAACTTAACAGGACATACCTAAGCAACTATATGTAAATGAGAAAACGTATTTACAATAGATTTAATATTCAAAGTAATGTGTAAATGTACTTATCAATCCATGTCGTTATAATGAATTCTTATCGCGCATGAATAATAATGAAATGATTTATGACTAGCTTTTGCTCGCAGCTCCACCCGTTCGAAAGTTGTTTTGCTGGATAAAATGTAGCCTATGTCCTAATTCAGTTCACAGTCTACCTGCATTCTAAATATCATTCAAATCCGTTCAGCCGTTAATGCGCGGTTGGTTAACAAACAGCCAAATTCACAAACATCCAACCTTTCGCATAATATTAGGATGTGGGATTATTATTACTGCTAGCTTTCGCCTGTGTGTAAGTCTTGACATATTTTCGGGATATAAATTATCCTATACCCATCTCCAGCTAATAAACTATATGCAAAAAGTCATGTCGATCCGCTATTCAGTTGATGCTTGAAAGGGATAAACCAACAAGCACACTCTCGCAATTATATTGTTATAATATAGAGAAGGGAAAATAATGTCAACACAAGAACGAGTTTTGTGCCTTCAAGCACTACTTCCGACTCTTTTTATCTAACTCTAGGTTTAGATTGACAGCATCCAGGATAGATTACATAATAACCTCCATCTCTAATCAATTAAGTTGTTAATTTCAATGCCTATATTATGATAATAATTAACAATTATAGTTAGGTGTAATATAAACAATATTGCAAGGATGTTCGCAACTTTAATTATTGTAGCACTTGACATGGGTTTGATTTCATTGAACAATTATGAATATTATTATGTTAGTGTTTACAATGTACTACGACTAAATGAATAAAATTCCATCAATGTTGTCCTCTCAAATTATACAATAGGTATAGCTCTTAATTATCCTCCTATGTATAAACCTTTACTGGGTAAAAAAGTAGTTTACCCGTATAAACTTCCCCATTCCCTTTCTCCCTTCGGGGATTGAATTTGGAAAAACGCCGAAATACTAGTTTAATTAATTGCTTTGACGAGCAAGTTTCGAATAAAAACAAAAAGTTTTCCCCGTACAAATTTTCCTACCCTTTTTTTGGAAAATATTTTAAAAATTAATATTTTCCGTTTGTTGTTGTTTCAATTTGTCATTATTTGTTGAAGATATTTTCAAATCGTCATACTTGAAGTCTGTAAAGTCGCACAGGAATCATACACCGTTTGTCAGTCAACGTTCTACGCTCATAAAATTATATGGCAACTACCTAACAAAAAATGTATGTAGAAAAATAAACACAGTGTCGGGCAAGGCGTCCATACGAGTTGAGTAGCACAGATGTGCCCGTGACGTAAACCGACACAACCTTTGATAACCCTTCGGTACACATTTCACTTGCCACTTTAACTGGTCGCAATGTTAACTTACAACAATGTATTTTTTTATTTGTTTTAGATATACGGTTGTATTATATACGTCCCACTGCTGGGCACGGACCTCCTCTACTGAATGAGAGGGATTAGGCCTTAGTCCACCACGCTTAAAAAAAAAAAAAGATATACGGTTAAATAATATGACGATTGACGATTAAACTTCCCTTTTGCGGAGTGTGAAGAAGCATTCATACAGGCCGGAATGATTTTGGTGACCACCGATAAATTCATTGTTTGGTAAATTCAGTGGTCGCCTTTTTTGGACTACACAGCGCTTACCATCAGGTGTAGAGCAGTCACTTTGCCGTGCTAAGAAAAAATAACTGTGCTTTGTAATTCAATTCTTTATAATGTTGGTTCTGTTTAAAAAGGGCAGGCGATTATCATCTGGCGAGCGAACTGTTCTTTTTGTCATTCAAGCTAATAAACAAAAAGGCAAGTAAAAATGAATTACATTCAGCAACTTGAACAGTAGTAAGCTCGTAAAATCTCGCACAATTCTTGATCGTAAGTATACTTGCCGATTAACGTGTGTTGATGAATCAGAGGCGCCTCGGTCGGCCCAGTGGCGGCCGTCGGAAATCGTGAATCATTAGGAAACCGCCCGTGCTGAATAAAAATTATAATACTACTTACTGTATCCGCACACTCACAATGCCTAGGCCGTAATGCATAGACAAATATTTGTTGAAGTAAAATGTCAGGCGTGTGAAGAGTTTCAACTACTTTTTTTAAAATTCTGGCACGGCAAACGTACGTACAACATGGGAACTGATAATTAATGACAATTGACAGCCGCCATGGTGCAGTGGACGAGTAGCCCGCTGTGAAACGAAAGGCCGCGGTTTCTTTTCCCGCACCGTACAATAGCCAATATTATGATTTATGAATTCATTGGATATTGGAATCTAATAAATACATTTTAAAAAAATTGCTTGCCTCTGTCAGTCAGCCAGTGTTGTAGGCTAAGACACCGTGAGTTTCGGGGTTCAAAAACCACATGGACGAATAGACTAGCCCCCTATCAAATCTCAGTTCGGAAATAAGCTCGGTAAACCATGGCTGTACTAGTTGCACCTCTGCCTACCCCTTCGAGGATACGAACGTGAGTTTATGTGTCACGTATGTTAGCAATCAACAGTTATCAACAAGCCGTAAGCAAACTGCGATGAACACTATCTCCGGTTAATCATTACCACTCGATCAAACCGCATTTGTAAAATGGATTTCTATAATTCATGTGTTATCCATAATCTGGATTACCTTGAAGCTTTTTACTAAACATGTTTTTACAACATTTTAAACAAACATACGTATACATGCTCACGCCACCTGTGTCTTATTTCGATCCCTTGATATGTTCGGTGACGACCCTATCGCCATATCAGGCACAAATTCAATAAAGTGCCGTGCAGTAAACAAAAAACAATAGTCACCAGAATCATGCCGGCCTGTATAAATGCTTCTTCATATTCGAAATTCAAACTGAAACACAAATTGTGCCGCACCAGTGTTTTGAACCTTAACAGTCTCAGAATAAGTACACTAACACTAGACGAAGCGTTTTTAATTTAAATAAAACACCTACTAACTGAAGAGTAATTAAAATTCCGTGATTAATTTTTCTTAGCCTGACTGACGAAATAAGAAATTCGCTAGCCTGATAGTCAGCGCACGGCTGCCCATAAACAGAAGCAACACCACACAAAACTTTGAACTACAATGGTATGGCATTAGACTGCGATCGTCACCCAAAGACATAAGATATTAAATCTCATTACTAGCCCTGTATTATACATGTCCCACTGCTACCGGGCCTCCTCTACTGAATGAAAGGGGTTAGGCCTTGGTCCCTCTAATTAAATCTCATAATGTCCAGTAATTTCACTAGTTTAAATGTCCTTCAAACCGGAACCATCAATTGTTTGAAACAGCCCATTAAAAGATATTAATTGTTTCTCGAATACCGTTGGGTCGTTTCCGACAACCGATTGTCGATATCCTGGCCAGCATACCCCCCCCCCCCCCTGGCTCCGTCTATGGTCACGATGTAACGATACCGACTTCCACTTACAATTAGAGCCTGCATGCGAACTGCCTTGTCTTGTACACACTTTATTATTTATTAACATGCAAAAGTCTTGGGTGGAGTTCGTTCACCGGTTTTACGACTTTTCGTATTAACAATCTTTCCTTCTACACCTTTAAATTATGTGAATGTTTGGATGTTTGCCAGTTAATTATCAATTAAGCTTTAACGGCTGAACAGATTTGATAACATTTATAGAACAGCATAGAGGTAGACAATGAACTGGATTAAAACATAAGCTACTTTCTATCCTACAAAGACATTCACGCGGACGGAGTCGAGAGGAAAAGCTACTATGACTTAAAAATCGCGCCGCTACATAATTAGTTTGAATACCTAATTTATATTTAAAAACGATTCCCAAAGCGCTACGATAATATTACGACCGGAATTGCATGCAGTATTGCATATCCTCAATAAATTCTTTTCAACAACACACACATAAGACTCCGTGGATTTGTTTATCAAAAACACGTTATCATATAGCCTGAATAAGGGTCAATTTGTACTTCGCAACAGCGGATACCGTTCGCCGGACGTCCCGCGATACCGCCCTTTTACCATACAGTTATTACTAATTAATTATATTGTAATTGTTGCGTGACGTACGTGAAAGTATACTGCCGAGTAGTATCGTGCGTGAATATCAATTATGTGACTATTATATCATCATCTAATACATTTATTCATGGATATGGAGAGTAAGGACAATATTTGAGCCAAGTGTCGTCTTTATAGTTCTAAACGATTTCTCCATAATTGAGATATCTGGAGCACCAAATAAACTTCCTCTTCCCAATTCCTAATTATTATCGCTTCAGCCGATATCACTTACCGTAAGATGACTCACTTACTCCAAGTCAAAACACAAGTTGTGATTGTCTGACCTGTGAATTAAACCTAAGACCTCACAGTTTCCAGTCTTATTACACTACCACTAGATTAATGAGACAAGGACTATATTTATAGGTAGGTTACACCTACTTATCCCTCATTACCTACAAAATATACTACTAATACATAGACCTAATTATAAAACACTTGTGTTATCAACATTATAAATTAATATCACATACACAGAGTAAGATTCTACTTTGTGGGTGGCATAAACAAACAACATCAAGCACCACAAACATTTGAATAAATGTTTGATCCAACCTAAGTGTTGATCATAGAACATTTTCAAATTATAAAGACATCAAATAACAAAAACAATGCAATTCTGTAGTAAGTGTTCCTAGATAACATAATTTTATTGACAATATTATCAGCCAAGTTTCATACTGCTGAGCATAAGCCTCCCCCGCTAATAAGAGAGGGCTTAGTAATACATAGCATTTGGCACCTTTTGGTAAGACAAATAGAAAGACAGTTTAATGGTTATTAATAGAAGTTTGGTTCATCATTCCTTTAGGTACAGAACTCTAATTAGGTATTTTATTTAGTATCAAAAAGATTATCAGTGATTTATTAAATATTAATAAATTGTTTGTGCAATCAACTAATAGTTGAGTTTTATTGTGACTTACATCACACAATTTAATTTATGTATTTTTTTTTTATCAAATTCATAAAATAAAATGAAACAGCTGTAATACAATTTTTACAGGTAAAATAGACAGGAGGTATTATGACAGTTATTATGTGTAAAATTCAAACATGTAGAACCGTCGAACGGGGTGACTATGTGCCTGGCAGGTGACAATGTGCAATGAAGCAGTCGTTTTTACTTTTGGCAAATTCCTGTTTTATCTGTGGTTATCTTGAAATTTTTATGGCCTAAATATGTTAATTAAGGTTTTAACGATAGTTTGGGACATTTGCTATAATTGACTGTTAACACTAAATATGAAATAGTTTAGACAGAAGTTTTGAACTGATAAGTCGAGTTTTGTTGTATGTGGTTAACTTTTGTTTGTATTATAAAAACTGTCGCTGGTGGCGTTATCAAGGTATGTTTTAGTAAAAGTACAGTTATTTGTTGTCTAAATGCACTAACTATCAAAACAAAAAGGCTTGTTATGGTGACACAAAATCGTAGACAAGAAAAAATATAAAGTAGGCAGGTGAAAAAGTGCCACCTCCTTACTGATAGTTTTGTCACGATTCTTTTCTGTATTTTTACTATTGTGCTTACTTAATGTATTTTTTTAAATATTTTAGTGTTACTCAAAATAATGCCGCGGGATTATAATAGAAAGCCAGAAACCAGAACGTACAAAAATTATACAGACGAAACTCTTCAAGCCATATTAGCAGATATTAAATTAGGGCGTATTTCAGTTCGTGGTGCATTTACAACACAGATTTACAACACGATATAGAAGTTCAGCCTGCGCCATCAACTCCTCTTTTTGATGAAGGAACAGATACCGAGTGTGACGCTACCTTTATTTAATTCTTAAGTTCATTATCTGAATAAACTTAATGTTCTTTTATCAAATGTTTCATTTCACCTACATATTTCCATTATTATAAGCAACTAAACAAAATTTCGTATATTATTTAATCGAAAAACAATAGATGCTATTGTTTTTTATTTAATGCCCGAAAGCACTAAAATTTCCTGGCAAATCAATTTTTTTTCTCTCTCCCACGAACCGTATTTGCCTAATTTTTAAATACAAGTAGGTGACATTGTATATTCTTAGAGATATTCAAGGAATTGTGACCTGGCACATTTTCACCCCAACAAAGTAGGCGAGAATATGCGATCAATGTTATTTATTTTCTCCATATTTATAACAGATCAGTGATATTTATCAAAACACTCTTATAACTAAATGGTAAGAGAGCTAGGGCATTTTTTTTGTTTTGGCGTAGGGTCCATATATTTTTTTATATGATCAAAAAACCTTGAAAAGTGGCACATAGTCACCCCGTTCGACTGAACCAATAGTTTTTGAGTTACTGTAGGGTAAAAAGTAGTTTGAAATGGATTGTGTTACTATTTTCTTTACTGGACACTACTATGCCTGGGTCTAATATGCAACTGAGATTAGTTAGATCAATAGGATACAGGCACTTATCAGATGATTTGATCGCTTGCCTGATAATACAAATAAAAAAATTACTAGTGAGGTATAAATAATTGGGTATATAGTATACACAAACTTAGTATTTAAAGACCGAAAGATATGTATTCGGAGACTTGTTTTAAATCCTTAGTCCTTTCACATTATATAAAAATAACGTAATTAAAATTACAAGAAGAATGTGGAATAACTTCGAGTGTAGAAATCACTTGTTTAAAATATTTTAAGTAGCAAAAAAATCCATTTACTATATAGTTACGTGTTGTATACATTTTAATAACAACTGCTATACAAGGTGATTTTAGAAACAAGTAAAAATCAAAGATATTACGTCTTTAAACTGTTCCGTGAACTAAAAATGTAACAACTTACTCAGTTCTTGGGCTTCCACGCTGTCCTTTGTCAGAGTTAATAAAATTAACAAAACGGCACACCACAAACTTACACTAGCACCAAACATATTTCCACTCAAAGTATTTTGTGACATTATAACTTGTTTTTATAATAGTATTTCATCTAAAACCCTACGAAATTATCATGTTTTGTTTAAAATAAAAGTGTTTTTACACGAAGATCAAGGCACTGCACATCATTCAACCGTCCGCATCACTCTCAACCGCTAGTCGCTTTGCTGGCGAACAAAAAATATAAAAATACAACTGACAGCAGTTACTGACAACCAAACAAACCAAACACTGAGAAGTGAGACTGAAACCAGGGTTGCCAACTGTTTGAAAACTTTCCCCCTAAAGCAATTTCAAAACCCACTAAATTCAAAGTAAAATCCCCTGACGGTGACACAAGTATATCATTTTCAATATAATGACATAAATTAGAATAGTTATTCAGTTAGGGGTGCTCGATATCTATCGGATGTAGCTAAAAAAAAAAAAAAACAACATCAAATACCAGAATAAGTATTGAATGTTTTTTTTTTTTTTAGCTATTCGATATTATTTTTGTTAATCTTAAAATAATTCAATAAAAATTTTACCCCTAAAAATACCCCCAAAAAATTATTCCCCCTAAAAAACTCCCTGTCGAGATTTTTTCCCCCTAAATTTAGGGGGAAAACCCCCAAGTTGGCATCGCTGACTGAAACTTGGAAGCAGGGTTGCTCGATCAAGTTTTTTTTTTTTTTTATTGCCTTGATAGGCAGACGAGCAAGCGGCCCGCCTGATGGTAAGCGGTCACCGCCGCTCATGGACATCGGCAATGCCAGGGGCACAGCCAAGCCGCTGCCTACCACTGAAGGGATACTCTTTTTAAGCCTCGTTTAAAGAAGGACATGTCATAGCGCTCGGGAAACACCGAGGCAGGGAGTTCATTCCAGAGCTTACACGTTCGCGGAATAAATGATCGCTGGAAACGTACGGTACTAGACCGTATCGTTTCCAGGTGGTATGGATGAACTCTACTGTGGTGTCGGGTGGTGCGATGGTAAAATGGTGACGTTGGCACCATCTTAAACAGTTCCTCAGAGCACTCCCCATGGAACAGCCGATAGAACACGCAGAGAGAACCAAAGTCTCTCCGCAGTCCTAAGGGTTCCAGGTTATCCGTGAGACTGGGATCATCGACGATTCGAATAGCCCGCCTTTGTAAGGAGTCAAGTGGGTTAAGCAGGTATTTGGGGGCTCCTGCCCAGAGATGAGAGCAGTACTCCACGTGGGGCCGTACCTGAGCTTTGTAGAGCGTAAGTTTTGCTTTATCCTCCAAATGACTCCTGTACTGGACTTTACTCGATATTTCGACGCCGAGGATCCCAATACTCTCGGAAACCTGGAGAGGTACTCCTTGGAACTGTGGCGCTATGACAAAAGGGTCCTTCTTTGCAGTGAACGCGCAAACTTGTGTCTTCGTGGGGTTGAAATGAACTAAGTTCTTTTCCCCCCATTCCGAGGCCCGCCCCAGAGAGCTCTCGATTTCAGACACAAGTTGAGACCGTCTTTCCTCCACAGTACTCCGAGGAGCATTCTGGTGGCCGATGTATCGCGCGTCACTCGTACTGTCATCTGCATAGCAATGTGTGCCGTCGATAGACAGCATATCATTGATATGCAAGATGAACAGAGTCGGCGACAACACCGAGCCCTGTGGAACGCCAGCATTAATGGACAGAGTCTCGGAGCAACAGCCGTCCACGACGACTTTGATGCTCCGACCATCCAGGAAGCTAGCGATCCACTTGCAGAGTCCCTCGGGGATCCCGTAGGATGGTAACTTCGATAGAAGGGCTCTATGCCACACTCGATCGAACGCCTTCGCGATATCTAGGCCGACGGCGGAAGTTTCAGTCTTTCCCCAAATTCATATATATTTTCCCCAAAATGATAGTGGTTATTTCCTCTTAGTAGTACATACTGTATAGTATATAGTTCATGTTTATTTTTTTACATTTTGGTTAACATTATTCGTATCCATTGTTTAAGGGCCAATAGTACAAAAATGTGATTTTTTTATTAAAACTGAGTTTAAAGACTATGATTAACAGTTTAATTTGTACTCCAAAAGTCGTCACATATGACGCTAAATAATTTCTATCGTCAAAACTGTTTTTTTTCTCTAATACACAGGCAAAAGGCGGCATATCCAGCGACAATGTCGCTAAATGAATTGGCAGCACTGGTTGGTAGTTGTTCAGTGTTCCGTGGTCAACGGGACTCAACCATGATCGCAGGGTCTCCAGATTAGGTTTTCGGAAGTTCTCCATAGCAGTAAAAAAAAAACCCGAAATAATACTATTTTAGCAAATATTCCCTAAGTATTATAACCAACCTTGCTGAAATATGTATTAGCCCTAATCAAATAATATGAACTATTACTTAGTACCAGAGTTTTGTCTACATCATGATTGTTCGGCTTAACCGACTTGTTACACTGTCTCTCAGAAAACCAGTGAAAAACGTGAAGTAGTAATTTGCTGTAGCGTTTCTCATGGATAGACGATTTAAGTCTATACATATCTCACTCACAGTGAGTTATCCTGAGGCTTAAATATCCTTTTCTTTCAAGATCCGCAACGCGACCTTGAATCTCCTGGTATTAAGGACGTTTTATTGGTGGTGAACCACCATACTGGTTACCATTAGGTGAATACGCTATACAAAATCCTGCTGTAGGAGCGTCATATATGCTTTCTTCATGTTTTTTCACTGTTCTAATGATTTACAGCAACACTGCAAGGATTTTTATCTCTCTGGTCAGGTACCATTAGATGTTCGCACGGCTTTATTCATATAATTGTAGTTTACTAAAATAACATTATCACGCAAACACAAAAAAAAATAGACCACCTCACGAGATATGACAAAAATCCTTTTGTCATTAACAATTTTTTGATTGATTTGAAGACTTAGACTTAGACTTAACGTCTAGTGGATATTTAAAAAAGTAAGTACATGTTTTTTGGAATAAAATATCAGAGACGGCATTAGAATTAGGGCTAGGTAGATAAAACACTCCAAAAGTTCCTCAAGAAAAATATTTTTCCTCAATATCATTAAAAACCACTAATCTGGACACACTGCGAAATCGTCTACCATCGCCCGTTGATTTTACGGATGCTGAAAAAATATTGATTTGATATGATATGTATCGACATTATTACTGCGATACATTAATATTTTTGAAGTGATAACTTCTTATGGGAGGGTGAACCGAAACGTTCCGTAACGCGAGCGGTCCATCGACCAGCCAGCGTTAGCCGACCTCCTGGAACATCGATAATTTCGAAGTCCCAGGTGGTGTCACACAGTGACCAGTCGGCTTGGACCGGACTTTGACCGGACTTTGACCGGACTTTGACCGGACTTTAACCGGACTTCGACCGGACTTTGACCGGATTTTGACAAACTTTGACAGGACTTTAACCGGACCTTAACCAGACTTCAACCGGACTTTGACAGGACTTTGATAGGACTTTGACCGGATTTTCACAAGACTTTGACTGGACTTTAACCGGATTTTGGCAGGACTTTGACCGGTATTTGACCGGACTTTGACCGGCTTTTGACAGGACTTTGACCGGATTTTGATAGGACTTTGACCGGGCTTTGTTCGGATTTTGACAAGACTTTGACAGGACTTCAACCGGATTTTGACAAGACTTTGACAGGACTTTGACCGGTATATGACCGGATTTTGACAGGGCTTTGGCCGGGCTTTGACCGTATTTTGACAGGACTTTGACTGGGCTTTAACCGGATTTTGGCAGGACTTTTATTGTTATCACTTCTGTTGAGCGTCCCGAGACGCACACTTTTTTTTTTGTGTGTGGTTTTGATACGAAATAATTAAGATGTGACAATAATGATGTCTCTCTAAACTAAGGTCGACTTGCGCAACAATTCTTAAATTGAAATAAAACTAATTTAAACGGATTATATCGCGGTTTTTTATTTTATTTCAATAAGTAACACTCGCGAAAACGTAAGAAATTCTTAAATTGTTTACAAAAACGTATTATACAACGTTTGAACTTCACTGCATTTTGAACTATTCTCATCTTGTTATGAAGAGTTTATTTAATAGATTGTTCGTTTGGATATAACTTAATCAGCATAATATCGATCTTCCGGAAACTTACTGAATTTACAAAATATTGTTTAGAAAAAAATCCATTCATTCAATCCTGTGCGAACCGTTCCAGTTACCGCATGATGTTTTAAATATGCATTGTATTCGGTCATAATAGTTTAACGAAATACGAATCAAACTATGTATATACGACAACTACCAGACGTGACGATATGAAATTGTGTGTAACAATTCGGTACTTCGAGTCAGGCGATGTACCTATTACCACCTATTACTCAGTAACGAATACGTACGGTTTGTTGCAGATCTACCTTATTCTCCCTGTTTCCCAATTACAGAGCATAATGCGACTCAGTGGCGCACAATGCCGAAGTGTGCTTAATGCTAATTGGAACGTGAATTAGTTTTCTAGTGCACCAGCAGAGTGCGCTAAGTTCAGTGTTGAGAATAAAAATATAAATAGCCAATGTTTATACCTTCATCCATCCTTACATTTACTTTTTAACAGGGTCTAAATTAACTTTTGAATATTTCGAAAACACTACGATAAGACGAAAGCTTAAAAAAAAATCTCAACAATAAACAATATTAATTACTAACGATAATATAAATAAAATTTCGATGCCAACTTAAAGAAAAAACACTTGTTAATTTTCTGTTACTGAGTTGGTATCGATTACATGTATCACCCGAAAGCAGTACTTTTGAGAGTGCTTGATTGTGCGTAGCGTTGCTGTAGTTGAAACATTCAACGTTGAGCATTATGCCGCATAATGCGCTCTAGTGCTGTAACTGGAAAACAGGGACTATCTACAACAGCTGATGTGATGTCTATAGTTGGGGATTCCGAGAATCTGTGGAGTGTGGAATGTGGATTGTAATACGAAGCAATTCGAATTTCGAAGTTGTGTTCGAAGTTTGACAACCGACCCGACCGGTTTCAGACGTTTATTTATCTCTGTTTCAGACTATTTTGTCAGGAAGTTATTACACCAAAGGCTCCGCAAGTTATATTAAATCTTAAATTAAATGTGAAAAGCACTCTTAATTTCATCCTCCAGCAGAAATATTAGCGCACAAACAATTATTTGGATGTAATCAAGGTATGGAAAACTATTTTATTTCCTCCAATTACTCATTTTCTTTGGTAAGTGCATACGTATAGTTGTGCTATGAGAATATTGATTTTTGATTCTTGAAAAGTGGTATCAGATAAAAGGGTGCGATCTAGAAACAGGAATTTAGATTTTGGGAGTGAAAAGGATGTACCGGGTAGAGGTGTGTTTTCCGATCATAACTATGCATTTCCTAATGCTAGGTTTTGCCTGTTTAGAGAAAAACAAATGAAACCATTCTTACCATAAAGTGTGTCCACAAATGAACCAATGTAATTAAATCATTGCATTTATTTGACTGTGACGTTTGCTGACCGCTCTCGCAACCCATCCACTTCACTCAATATTACTTATTAAAACTTCAGCTCGCGAATTCATTTATACAGTTCAACCAAACTTATTCTTACTTGATTCACATGATACGGAACGAACTAAATGGCGCCAAAAATTAATACCGAAAATATGACGCAAAGTTAGGGGGCCATATAGCCTGTTAGTATAGGATCCCGGGTAACATCAACCTTCACCCATCTGTTTACCGGATGAAAAATATATTTCAGGGTATAAAATGTGTCGCCGAACACATACCAATAGGGTTGCCTAAAAAAATGTGGTCAAGGATATGATTAATTAAAATTTAAAAAATAAAAATATTTAAATATTGTAGGGAGCAATTATTGGTTAAAGTATATTTCAGTAATTCCTTGTAGTTTTTATAAACCTTACAGTGATTAAACTATTAAAATACATAGGGAGTAATTATTTATCAATTTATAGTAAAATAGGAAGCCATTTCAAAGAACTATTTCAAAGGGAAATATAAATGTTCTAAAGAGGCAGAGCTAGTCTTTAGACAGTTTTGTCTACAGTATAAATTGGCCGAGACAAATGCAGAAGATTTAGTTTTTAGATTTCACTCCAAGTGTGGATTTCTATAATTTTTCCATTGCATTGTTCGTACATAATTGGCAGAGGTATGATCAGACGTAAAAAAATATGTACGAACAAATGAAACCTGCCTATGTTTTTATCAGATTTATTTTTTCTTAGTTAGTCCAAGGCCACACCAGCTTTACGGCTGTCGCTAGACCAAGGAGATAATGTGCTATTCATATTAAAAACATTTCACAGGTAAACATGATGTCCAAGTTCAACCAGAATGCTATCATAAACGGATTTATTGATTATTTCTGTCTTGTGTGCGAAACATACTTTGGAACAGAGGAAGATGCCGAGCAACACATTGAAAAAAAAGTTCACAAGAAAAACTTGGAAAGTTCTACTTATATGGAGAAATATAAAGGAGATCATGTTAGAAAGGTAATTAAGTATTCATAATTCATATCATTTGTAATCAAAATATGGTTAGATGGATAGATCTCTGTTACACAATTAAGGGTTGGACAGCCTTTGACAGTGTAGCTGACTGCTGGCTGTTAGACGAGAGAGCACAGATTCGATCCTTGCACTGAGTCAAATGTGCATTTCACATACAAATATCAATAAACTGTAAAGACTTGCTGTAGGCAGTTTTCTTTATAAGCCGAATGGGCTGGGTTGCTCAGGTTAAACTACTCTTACAGAAAATCGACGTGAAGTAAGAGCTTGCTGTTACGTTTCGTACTTAACTGAGATATCGATAGAGGCGTCCAGGATTTTATTGATATTGTATGATGAGCGGTGGAGATCACTTACCATCAGATGACTCACTTGCTTGACCTTTACTATAAAAAATATATTTGTTTCTAATTTGGAAGTTGTGACACTAAAAGTCTCTTGTAGTTCCTATGACACAAGACTTCTTATCTGATTGTTGGGTCAATCATATGTGTATGACTGATGGCTGCATTTATTTTGTGGTACTTTACATTCTAGGTAAAAGCAGGTTACTTTTGTGAGTACTGTAACATAGTGATCTCGACTGGAACCAAAGTGAATCTGCACATCGAGGAGAAGACGCATCAAGACAACAAGGGTATTGCTTTACTGAAATATGTAGAGGACCATGTAGTAGCGTTCAATGACGTTTTGATCAAGGAGGAGGCGTGGCACGGCTTCTCCGGAGACACCTGTGCCATCTGTAACTGTGACATCGACGACTTCGCAGAACACAAAGTGGATCATGGGCACATTCTCAAACTAGTGCAGGGAAAAATTCAGTTTTGCACGAACAATAGTCTTTATAGAATTGTAAGTATGACCTTTTTGCAGCAATTTAATAAGATTACTATCTGAAAATGTAGATTTACGATACCTTATATTGAAAAATAATAAGATACTAGTAAATAATGATCATCTGAAGCTTTTCATTTTTATAAATACACTCATCAGTCGCACACATAGTACTGAGTCAGTACTATGTGTGCTCAGTAAGATCGAGCCTTGTATCGTGAGAAACTTGCGGTCTCACCATACCCAATACTCGAAACAAATATTTATGGATCAAATGAAACATTTGTCTAAGTGCAAGAATCGAACCCACAGTCTTTTGTTTCAAAGCGCACTGTGGAATAGTTTGCCGGCACACGTGTTCCCTTTGTCCTATAATATAGGGTCCTTTAAACAGAGTTTGAAGAAGCAGTTAGGCTGGCCAGCATGATATTGCCGACCAACGATGAACACATTGTTTGTCGTTGGTCGACACTATTCTTGGATTGCGCTACACTTACCATCAGGTGTAGCGTAGTCACTTTGCCGAGCCAGGATAAAAATAAAAGAAAAACCCGGTAGCCCCGCGGCAGCCCGGAGGCTGCCTGTGAATATACGATTAATTTACTGTAGTCAATAATTAAATATTTCGTTAATGCAATATAAATATGCGAAATATATAAATATTATTTGAATTGAAGTTTTTATTTTATTTGATTGAATTACGAGACGAGCAATGCGCTCGTCTGATGGTAAACGCCACGCCTGCCCACAAACATAGGCAATACCACACAGAACTTTGAATGTAATTCAAGCACTGCGACTGGCATTGAACTGCGCTCGTCACGCCGGGACATAAGATGTTAAGTTTCATAATGCCCAGTAATTTTACTGGCTTCAATGTCCTTCAAACCGAAATACAACAGTGCTTACATTGTTGCTTGGCGCCAGAAATAGACAAAATTAATAGTATTTCATTGCCTACCTATCTTTAAAATTTCATATACGTAATGGAATTGACTAATATAAAAGATCAGCTAAAAAGAAACAAATACGGATACAGTTCTTTTATCCCTTTGGAAATCCACGGATATGGATATCCGGCACATACATACCGGCGTACTATTAAGTGCATATATAGGAGCATTATTTTGTTACTGATGTAGCATTTGATGGATGTTTTGATTACCGTTCCAGGTTGATGAGTCTGCATTTCACTGTTTAACTTGTAACAAAATTCTTGCTATGAGTATATTCGAAAAACATTTTAATGGTTCCGAACATCAACAGATTTATGCTAGTTGCATTATGAAAGATGGTCATAATAATCTACTGAAAAAGAAAGATCATTCGTTGAATACCGCAGAAAATAAACAGTCATTATCAGTTAATCCGACACCTATAGAAATGGCGGAGTCGCTTGACGACACGACCAATCCAAATACACTTGATGCAGTTGCTGAATTGGAACAAAACGACATCAATATTAATTTTGTATCAGAGAGAGTTTTTTGCAAAAAATGTCACGTTAACGTGACTTTTGATTATAACGAGATAAAAAAGCATATAGTGGAGCATAAAAATAAGAATTTCGTTCCACTTGCATCAGCAACTAGAGAAGAACAAAATTACAAAAAGACTGATGTGAAATCTAAGACAGAGTCAAACAGTAAGGAACTCGACAAAGATCTGAAATATTTTACATTCTATTCAAGGACAGAAAGTGACGAAAGTGTTGATTTAGATGGCGCTTCTTGTGTAGTAACTGCTGAAAACTCGCATACTGAACTCTCCAATGAACCAGACTCAGTAATGAACCTTGAAATGTTTGCTGATAATAACAAGATCTCATACACTGCAGGAAATACTGAAGCCCATTGCACTGTATGTGACGTAAAATTACCTGCGTCATTAAGAAATATGACTGAACATGTAAATGGATTATCACACAAAACTAAATCAAAGCCAGTTAAAAAACCAAAGTGTTCAGGAGCTCATTTACCAAAGATACCAATGGAAGAATTCGTTAAGGAAGTGATTCACGTTGATAATGTGCGAGCCGGAGACGTAGTTATCAATGACGTATATTACCTCACTGCTTTTGGCTTCTTAATGATAAACGACGACGCATCGATACTAAGGTGTTTGATATGCGAAGTGACTTTTGAAGAGATTGATATATCATTGCACCTTAAAACTCTAAGCCATGACGAAGCCGTGAACCGCATGCCGATAGTACTGCGTGATGATGACGAATTCGTTAGGGAGGTAAGTTAAATACAAGCATTTTTTATTAGAGTACGTATTAGTTTTTTTATTTTATATGGTCTATCCCACAGAAAAGATTTCAGATTAAGACAGGGCGAGAATACGGTACCACTTCAAATATAGCATAATATAGCAGCCATAGCTCAGCGGGGAGAGATACGGACTGTCTAGCTAGACGAAAGTCGCAGGGTCGAAGCCACCCTTAAGAACAAGCTCCTCTGACTTTTCTAAATTACGTGTGTATTCATGTTAACTGATTGCTTCCTTTCTTTAACGGTGAAGGTAACATCATGAGGTAACCTGTGAATCTGAACAGTTCTCCATAAGAATTATGAAATCAGCCAATCTACATAGTCCAGCGTGATGGACTAAGGCGTAACCTCTCTCATCCAGTAGAGGAGGCCCATGGCCAACAGTGGGACGTTTATATTGGATATACATATATGGATTTCGCCGCCGAGGACCTCGCCGCGTTCCCCGCAACCCCGACCCTAGTACCGGCCCGCGAGCCGATGATGACCAATAGTAGTATACAGGGTTATTTTTAAAACACCAGCAACCTCGCAGGGGTAGATACCTAAGGTTATAAGCTACTACTTTTGTTCTACGACTTTTGATAATTTGTTAGATTTTATTTTCATACAAAAATAAGTATTCATTTAATTTCCGTCTTGAATGTTACCTACGCGCATCGCAGTTTACGTAAGCAAACACGCGAAGCGTGGGGAACCGGGCTAGCGCCTTTGAAGGTCGACGCCCGAGCCAGCTGAGCGGCGCCTTTGAGTCGCGCGCGCACGCCGCAGTCTACGAAGAAAAATACGACACAACAAAAACTTGTAAAATCATTTTTTTTTAAATATATTGAGTTATATACAAACTCGTAGAACAAAAGTTGTTCCGTATGGGGTCAGAAATCTGGTCCTGCGAGGTTGCTGGTGTTTTAAAATTAACCCTGTATAAAATTCCTCAAACCAATAATCGCAGATGACTCTGCCCTCCCCCCAGTGACCGCCCTGAGTCGAGGTGCGCACCCCACTGGAGGGGCCCTCAGCGAGGTCGCTTAAATGTTAGATTTGAAAGCGCCTAAAGCGCTCGCCCGAAAGTCCGGTGAAGCTGTAAAAAGTCGACTCGCCTCAGGCTAACAGCATAAAGTCAAACAGCAAAAAAAATTGGCAACACTACGCATCTCTGTTTATATATTTGTAACAAAGTCTCTGGCGTGTGCCGACCGTATTTACGAGACACGAGTACTTAACAACACATCAGGTGGATTTCTCCCTATTCAATTCAATACATATTTTATTTTTCTTTAGATCCACCCTGGTATCTACCACTGTGGCTACTGCCACATGGTTGTGGGCGACTGGTCGAATTTCGAGGAGCACATGGACTGTGAGAATCATAAGCAGAAAAAAAGGACGATGAAATACCGGCTGAATTCGAACAGGTCTTTAATTATGGAACAAAGACGGCAACACCAATTGCGTGTGGTGGTGAATATGATGGCCAACAGGTTAAACTTCCCATGGCATTGGATGTAACAGTAGTAGTGTCTAAATGTGGCTATGATTGTCCTGTGATTTTTTCTTGTTATTTTTAAAAATAATAGGAAATGTTTATTATGTGACATACACATGTATCCGATGTTGCCGGAGGCCTAAGATGGTGGGTAGTGCGTGAGGGTTGCCTCTCTATCCTATGCTCAAAAAGTACAGCATGACAACCATGATCCCTCTGGAATTGTACGCTTGCACGGCGATCAATTACCATCAAGTACTTATTCGCTTTTTTTTTAAAAAGTAAAAATATTTTTGTAGTACATAATATTATTGATTGAAAATAGTAATAAAAATTATTGATTAATATTTGTATTGTATATTACATATTGTTTAGCTACTTCATAAGAGTGTGAGCTTCCTTTTAAAATCTGGAGTGGCACCTCAATCCATATACAGGGTTATTTTTAAAACACTGACAACCTCGCAGGGCCATATAGCTGACCTCATAAGGAACAACTTTTGTTCTACGAGTTTGGACATAACTCAATACATAAGAAAAAAAATGATTTTACAAGTTTTTGTTATGTAGTGTTTTTGTTCGTACGTTTACGTGTAGGTATTATCGATCGAGGCGGCGCGGCCGGTCATTGAACTGACGCGGGCGCGCGTGTATTACGTAATCTGCGCGTAGGTAAAATTCAAGACGGAAATTAAATTCATAATTATTTTTGTATGAGAATAAAATCTAACAAATTATGAAAAGTCGTAGAACAAAAGTAGTAGCAAATGACCTTAGGAATCTACTCCTGCGAGGTTGTCAGTGTTTTAAAAATAACCCTGTATATGGACATAAAAAAATGTTCCGTACCAAATTATTGTATGATATCAGACTAGTAAAATAATTTTATTTGCATGCTATTCATATATATCTGTGATACTATAAATATTTATATCGTAATTAGAACTTAAGTCATTATTATAATAGTAGATTAACCAATCATTCACAAATGGCGGATTCAAACGTTCGATTTTCGTTGATCAACTCTAGAATCAATAAAAGCTGTATGGTTTTTGGTGATCAATGAGATTGAAAATCGCATGCGATTTAGTAGTTGATCAAAGTTTCGAAAGCTTTTTAGCCTTTGTGGTCACGGGCTGGACTCTCGAATTACACCAATTGAAATTTAATTTGATTTTCAAATTCAATGCAATATTCTCCAACCAATAATGTCCAACCTCTTTTGACAATCTGATGATCATTAAGTATTGGCGCTACTCTTGTTGAGCGGCTTATGTAGTCTACGATGTATGTATAGGGTTTCGAAAACCTGGATGTGTTTATCGACTTTTTGTGTTAACTCTACATCGCCTCATAAGGCCACGCCACTGGGCAAAATTGCGACCCATCACGACACGTTCTACATGTTGAATGGTTGATGGGTGGTAATTTTTGCCCAGTGAATAAACTGCTTTAATAGTGTGGGTCTATCGACGTAAATAATTGTTGATTAAGTTTATTTGTTTTGGTTTTAATATCGTTAAGCAAGCAATTTGTAATTGAAATAAATGTTTTCATTTGCCAACTTTGACTTTGATTATTGTGTCGCTGCTTTGTTTTTAATGCATAGCTTTTGCCCGATACTTCATTTTGTAAATGTCTGTCGTATACGATGAAGTCGCATGAACTGACTTTATGGTACAGTTAAATGAAACGCGATAGCGCGAGCTGAGCCACCGACGCGGCGTTTCCAATATTGTAGAGGGCACCACTGGCGGGAGGTTACCAGATATTTTTGTACTCAGCTGGATAGCGACCACCGTACATATGGGGAAAACCCGCCATATTGACACGTTCAGGCGATTCAAGTTCCGGGATCAGCCAGTGTATATCCAGTAATTCAGGCTGGTATAATTCTTTCGACCGTAGAGTGACGCAATGTTTCTTGATATTATTTAGACTGCACTGTACTACGTGTAGTAGCTTTGCCATACCAGGATAAAAAAAAACACACCGTTGATGCACTGTGACTCGTCGATTCGTCGAAACTTTGGTGCTTTTGGAGACGCCTCGCGTATACGAGTATGCTGCCTCTCATCTATAGCTCTGCTCGCGTTATCGATCATAGTTTAACTGCACCATTATAGTAAAAATAATAACGCGGACTAACGAAGAGAGATCCAAGTTATCTCTTAATATTACTTGTATGAGTGGTAGAGCCACGCTGTAGACAGTTTTGCCTACAGCATGACTGGGCTGGCTCGACTGGGTTGTTACCGCTGTCTCACAGAAAACCAACGTAAAGTAGCGGCTTGCTGCTGCGTTTCGTACGGTGAGTGAGATATCCGGAAGCCCAAATCCCCTCCCCTTCCCAATCCCTAATTATCCCTTTCCTTTAAGATCGGCAAGGCGCCCATGATTCTTCTGGTGGTGGGTGTACATGGGCGTTGGAAATCACCATCAGGTGACCAACTTGCTCGTTTGCCGGCCTATGCTATAAAAAAAATGGATCAGTATTTAAGTATACAAAAGTGAAGTTTTTCGAAATTAATACATGCGATAAATTTTTTGCCTTATATTGGATGTTCAGAAAATATATTTAAGGTAGTTCGACGCTATATTAGGACACTGATAAATACAGTGCATTATAGGGATGCAAATATGCAATAGCGCACTGTTACAAAACTATGTTACAAAATATTGTGAAAATGGGATCATGAGTCTAATGGGGTGCTGTGTCTGTTACAGACAAGAAAATTTGCCAACGCCGAGTTACCGCAAGTAAATCAATGATGTATCCACAGATGCGTCGGTTTGCTGGTTCTTCATTATACATGTATTGTAAGAATTTCGTCTAGTTCATACAACCAGATGTCGACGGCAGGTCGGGACCACGCATAAAACACAGACCATGGATTATTTAGATATCGTATGATAAACTCATTGGCTGATGGTTTTTTTAATCATTGAATAAAATGCATCGGATCGCGTGCCGAAATTTAGCGCAACGTGCACTAGAAATATAGGAACGTACCTAATAAATGCTCAACATAGGTAGTGAATAAATTCTCTTAATAAATTCCGTTTGATTAGTGTGAGACGCAATAACGTCAGTTTACCATCATTGATGTTTTAGAAGTGTAACTGTAAGGTATAACCATTTTATGGCGTAGTAATACTTATTTACAAATAAACTGAAACCTCAGTTCCAAAGTAAAAAACGAAACTTTTGTGTTCCTTTATTTTGGAATATGGGTTTCGACATATTATTCTATACCTTTAATATGAATGTATTTTACTGTTTTATTAATAAATGGTGTAAAAAACGTAGTCGTTTGAATCTCTATTAAAGTGTACAATAATGTGTACCGTACAATACATACAATAGGTACTCACTTTGGCAAGCTTCGTGTTATTTAGAAACACGAACATGTTTTGATGATGACCTAATACGGACCTACTAGGTACAATATTAGATTATGTACCCAACTTATTTTTCTCTTGAGTGTCTGACTGGACCTGGATGGGCATTCGGGATTTAGTTGTGAGCGTGTGCAACGCAAGTTCTAAGTAGGTACGTTCTGTCGTGTTGACTAATAATAAATCAACGGCTATAAATAAAATATATTATATCGACTTATAATTTTGTGTTTTTTTTTATAGCATAGGCCGGCAAACGAGCAAGTGGGTCACCTGGTGGTAAGTGATCTCCACCGCCCATGTACGCCCACAACCAGAAGAATCATGAGCGCGTTGCCGACCTTAAAGGAAAAGAATAATTAGGGATTGGGAAGGGGAGAGAATTTGGGCTTCCGTATATCTCACTCACCGTACGAAACACAGCAGCAAGCCGCTACTTTACGACGGTTTTCTGTGAGACAGTGGTAACGACCCGGTCGAGCCAGCCCATTCATGCTGTAGACAAAATTGTCTACAGCGTGGCTCTACCACTCACAAATTGACAGATCTGTACAGGTATGTAAATAAACGACAAGTCTGTGCATGATAAAACGCTTCAAATTATAGAAAGTAGGGATGATTTGACTTCAAACTATCGCATGTTGGCGAGCAAGATACTACTTTCCTTCAACTTCAAATTACCGAGGAGAAAAATTAACATTGATTTCATTCTATTTATCGAGTATTTTTTAAGGGACCGGAAATAAATTTCATATTATCTTAACAATTATATTATCAATTATTTTGTTTGTAATCCAAGAAAAAATAAGAACAAGGAAAAAAAGGCAATTAAAGAGTGAGATTTAATTAATGTAGGTACTATTACACTAAAACTATTTAAAACACCAAATTATCCAATAGTAAACAATGAGAGGGCATTTTAATATTATTTTTTTATTTTCGTACACACATTCACAAAAAAAATATTCCGTTTGACTAAATATTAGAGATGTGCCGATTATGACTTTGGCCGACTAACCGACTAGCCGATTAGTCGGTTGTAAAGAGACCGACTAGTCGGCAGAGCCGATCACCGTTTCGGGGATATCCGTGACGCTTCGTTTACAGTTGATCCGCGCGCAAGTTGCAACCGCCGCCTGCGAGCGTGTCGGAACCTATTTTGTTTACGTCGCATTGTTTCTTGATTTTTGCTTCTGTATGGTCAGAGCGGTGTTATTGTGTAAAAAAAATATTTTTGTGTAAAGATAATACCGTTATTGTTTATTAAAGTGAAAGAGCTCAATTAAAATTTTATCATGTCAAAAAGAAAGTCTCGTGTATGGATTTTTTAAGAAGTGTAAGAAGTTGGATAGTCGGCGCTCTTTGGCGAATAGTCGCCGACTATAATAGGGACCGGATAGTCGGCTTTACCGAATAGTTGCCGACTAGTCGGCACATCTCTACTAAATATGTATAAACTAGATATGTATTGAAAATACGTCCAATATAAGAGCAAATATGAGGTGATATGATGGGCTTACAGATCTACAAATTTTATTTACATTAATATTTAGTATGGGAATGTTTGGCGAGATATTTTTGAATAAATTCCTTTATTTGTGTTGTGAAGTTTCAGACCTACGAAATTTATCCAGATATTGGTTGTATTTATAGGCTTATACTTAACGTACTTATAACAGGTATTATAATATGAAAGCACTTTAACTGACTAAAATAAAATTAACTAAAAAGTATAACATAAGTATGATACAAATAATATCATAGAAAAGAGTACCTAAGTACGTTGTAGAGGCACTTCTTCGAAATGACTAGTCCCATGAAAAATGACAAATCGAAAAACAATTCCATAGACAAAAGTGTAAAAAAATTGTAATGCCATGTGCTATAGAACACTCGGTGCGCGAGTTCAGCTCGCAGATGGCTGGTGTTTTCTTGCAAAAAAAATCCCAAAAATTGCAAACTACAAAAAAGTGAGTGCAATAAAAACACGCTAGTTTAATTCTTTTTTCACTAGAAAAGTATCTTTTAGACATAAATGATAATTCTTTGCAATAAAATCCCTAATCCATTTTGACGTGTAATGGGGTCACAACTCAACATTTTATTTTTCATGTTTGCAACGTCCTTACAGTTGGCCACCTAAACTGACTTATGCATTTATTTCTTAAAACCATGCACTTTAACATTCTGCTTGGATACCTTAGCGTAAAGTTCGCTATCGCCGATATTGTACAGATTGCTCTTCTGTCCTTTAGCCACTATTTCGTTAGTAGTAGACACCAAACCTTGTTTTATAATAACTTTAGGTGTTAGAGGTGGACACGGCGGTTTAGGTTTTATTACACTCGGCATGTTGCCTCCTACTATTTGTATGTCGTCCTTATTAATTTTTCTAGGCGGTTTATTTAATGGTTTCTTGATGTGTTTGTTAGGTGTACTAACTATATTGTAATGTAGAGGTGGTTTTGAGTTCTCAGCTGTTATTTCAAGAATTTCTTGTGTGGGTTCCTTATTGTCAAATTTAATTGTATTTTTACGTTTGAAACTTAGTAATTGACGTACAGAACTAGTGCTATTTTGAAACCTGCTGAATTTGTTGGTGAAGTATTCTTTAGATGCAGTGCCTGTACAACCGGTGCAAAGGAGCATGTTTACATACGATTTCCTGGGTGTTTTCCCCGAGAACATTACTCTGTGCCTGTAGTAGTAAATGAAGAATACAATGAGGAGGATCAAAGGAACGATGCCCAGGAATATCACGTACATGACCACCATGAAAATGCGTTGGACCGTAAAAAAATCTAAACTAAATTATGTAACATGGGTTAAAAAGCACGTTGCATCGATCCTACTGCGCGTGAGATAAGTATGGGCGATAAGGGGCGATACTTACTAGTTGGATCTGTGGCTCAGTGTCGCCAACTGTTTGAAAACATTCCCCCTAAAGCAATTTCAAAACCCACTAAATTCAAAGTAAAACCCCCTGACGGTAACACAAGTATATCATTTTCAATATAATGAAATAAATTAGAATAGTTATTCAGTAATATTAAATAATACAACACAACAAAGGTCAAAGGTCTCTTATTCATAACATACATTGCAGTAGTGCAATTAAAAAAAAAATCAATTAAAATTTTATCCCTAAAAATACTCCCAAAAAATTATTCCCCCTAAAAAACTCCCTGTTGAGATTTTTTCTCCCTAAATTTAGGGAGAAAACCCCCAAGTTGGCATCACTGCGGTGGCTGGTCCAGAATCGATGGATCCCCCGACACCCGGTGAATCACATAGAGGTGGAGCGAAACCAGCCTCGCAGTGACAGTGACCTGTGGCCGAAGATGTTTGATAAGTATTACAATTGTTATTCATCAGAGGCCGGAAAACAAGCTAGTGGGTCACCTGATGGCAAATAATTTCCACCATCCAGATGAGCACACAAAACCAGAAAACCATAGATTTGGAATTGGTGATTGGGAAAGAGATTTGGGCTCCTAGAAATCTCACTGAACGGAATGCAAGCAACCGCTACTTCAGGTTTGATTTTGAGAGAACATCGTATTCTACAATGGTATATAAAATTTAATAGCAAACAAACAGAGCTTCGCCTGGTTTATTAAAATAAAAACCGAGATAAAATCCGTTTAAATTAGTTTTTTTTCAATGAAAGTCATGCTGTAGACACTTAGGATACACCAAGGTGGTAGGTCCTTCGTATGCGAGAGGCCGTCTGGGTCTCTGTCGTCAAGCAACAGTGTATAAGCACTTACAGGAGCTTACAGGATTTACAGTGGCGGTTGTGTAGGTAGGATTAATATCTACTGGCAATAGACCTTTGTGCCAATCTTTCCTAAGTATGTAGAGGACGGAACAACCAAGACAAGCCAAATTACCTTTAGAATTGCAGGTGCCGTGTCCGTTACAATCAGAGGGGCACACGGATGTCACCCTGACAGCTATCTCAGATCTCACTTCCGCCACCGACACACATCTTTGTTGTAGGCACATCTACAAACATAATAGTATCATTATTAGCCTTATTTTGCCTTGATGTAAGTTATAGTGTATTTTTTACTGCCTGGCCTTAAACCGGCTTTATGGCAGGGTTCGCCTTCCTGTCATGATTTGATCTTATATGAGCGACTCGTTATTTGACCCCCACAACGGGAACTAAGTTTCGGCATTGCCTCTGTAATAAGCAGAGTGCTTCACGCGCAGGTGCGGCTGGCTACGCGGTAGCTTCCCTTTGTAATCTGTGAGTTGGCTTAGGCCTAAGAGAAGCATGTCGAAAGTGTAAAGAGTATAGGTGGCTAAGAGTATAAATTTATATCGTATCGATAATTTTATCAATATCGATTTTGATATATCATGAAAAAATTACCGATATATCGATATATCGACTTGGCATTTGGAATATCAAAGAACCAATAGCGTTTTAATGTAATAAAACTAATTGAATACACGTAATTTCTAATCTAACAGCGTGTGGTGACACGTCACCATATTGTAATCCGTTTAAACTATAAATACCACAATAACGCACCCTATCGGGTCCACACTTGGCTCCATCCGGGACCAAGCTGGGGTCGACGTTACTCGTATCCAAATCCGTGACGCCGCTTAGGCACGTTATTGTAGCTGAAAATATTAATATTATTTTTATTCAACTATTTATTTACACTTTATTTATAAAATTTGTATAAAGGCGGACTTAATGCAGAAGGCATTTTATATAGCATAAGCTGGCAAACGAGCAAGTGGTAACCAGATGGTAAGTGATCTCCACCGCTCATATACGCCTACAATATCAGAAGAATCATAGACGCATTACCGACCTTAAAGAAAAGGGATAATTAAGGGATTGCGAAGGGGAAGGGATTTGGGCCTCCAGATATCTCACTCACCGTACGAAACGCAGCAGCAAGCCGCTTTACGTCGGTTTTCTGTGACACAGAGGTAACGACCCGGTCGAGCCGGCCCAGTCATGCTATAGACAAAACTAGCGTGGTGCTACCACTCAAAAAGGCATTCTTTAACAGAAAACTTACGGGTGATGCAGAGACGAAGCAATGTGGGTGTATATACGTTATAAAGCAAATAATATTCAATGTTCCTAGACAAAATGGCTTGGTAGTTACCTTCGTTGATGCCTAAAAATTTGGTGTGCGGAGAAGTCAAACGCATGTCGAACTCTTGCCCTTTACTGTGATACCTGCACTGCAGCAGACCGCACTCCGCGTCGGACGCGGCGCACGGCTTGTACCGCTGCAGATGATCGTACCCGCAGTTACCCACCCTGCGGTATCATAAAGCCATGTATTTACGATCATGTATACAGAGTAAAATATATTAATATCCGCCGTATAGCGACCGCCGTACACATGGTGTTAAAACCTGCTATAGTGACCCACACACCTTGTGTAGATCGTTCCAGGATCAGCCAGTGTATATCCGGGTCTCCCGAGGGGCTTGCGACATGACTTGATGGTTGGTTGGGGCGGGTATTGGGGTACATCCTTGTATCCCTGTGCCTGCATCGGTCATCCGCCTGTCCTGTCGCAGGCCCCTCGATTTGCTTCTTCGCTCTTCGGAGATGGAAGAAGCATTTATACATGCCGGTATGATTCTGGTGACCACCGATGAACTCATTGTTTATCAGTGGTTGCTAGTTTTTTGGACTGCACTACGCTTACCATCAGGTGTAGTGCAGTCACTTTGCCGTGCTCGGATTAAAAAAAAGTTTTGACATCTTGGGGTAACGAACGCAGTCCAGTGACTTGCAATGCAGACTTTCAATCAAGATTTTGTTTGTCAAGTCTCTTGATGAAAGCGATTTGATTTGTCTGAACCTGTCGTTATTTATATATAGCGTTTAGTAGTATAATGATTATTGATTACTAACAATACGCCTTTAGTGTTCTGATTGTAGCACTTGGGACTGTTCTCGCTGATGGTGCCCCACAGCAGGCGACACTGGTCCGAGTGCGATCTGCACGAACCCCGCACGCAGTATGCCTGAGGAACAATATGATAAGACCCTAGTTATTAAATAGTTTTTTGGCACACCCAAAAACAGATATACAATCTAAATTGTGTTCACTTGCCACCAGTTTCCACCAGTGATTTCCGAGAAAATAATATACTTTGTATTTAGTTTAGTTAATAAGGTACTTACAATGGGGTTGACATTAATAAAAACCCCAAAATAAATTGAGAATAACAAAAAAATAGTTTGCTAATTTAATTCAGTTAATTCGTAATTAAAAAATAAGATCAAGACTATAACCGAGAGTGGTAGAGCCATGCCGTAGATATTTTGTTTACACCATGAATGGGCCGGCCCGACCGGGTCGTTGCCACTGTCTCACAGAAAACCGACGTAAAATACCGGCATGCTGCTGCGTTTCGTACGGTGAGTGAGACATCCGTAGACCCAAATGCAACTCGCCTTCCCAATGCCTTAATTATCCCTTCTCTTTAAGGTCGGCAACGCACCTGTGATTCTTCTAGTATTGTGGGCGTACATGGGCGATGGAGCTCACTTACCATCAGGTGACCCACTTGCTCGTTTGCCGGTATAAGCTATAAGAAAAACTTAAAGGATAGGTAAGTACATCTTCTGCTGGGTAGGTCATTAATATGCGAGAGTCTGTGTGGGGTGGGGACTTCAAAAAGGGAAGAGCTTCTCAATTCAGCACGTGTTTTTTGCTTTTTTATGGTATACTAGCTTTTGCTCGCGGCTCCGCCCGCGTGAACAGCATTTTCCGGGATAAAAGTAGCCTGTAATCGTCTCCAGGGTCCCATCTGTCTCTGTAGATAAATTCATCAAAATCGGTTCAGTGATTTAGACGTGAAAGCGTAACAAGCAAACTCACTTTCGCATTTACTTTCACCTCCTTTTTCATCCCTTATTAAATAAAAATTCCATTATTCCTGAAACATGTAGGTATTTGTTTGTTTTACGTCAATAAACGAAATACAAAATTTTGTTTATGTAACTTTCAAAATGACGGACTTTCATACATATCCCCTTATATTTTGACCCCTTTGGGGTGGAATTTTGTAAAATCCTTTCTTAATGGGTGCTTACTGTTCCTGGTCTGGGATTGACATGCCATAGCAGATACATATCAATAATAATAGTTTAAAAAAACTAAAAACACGCTTTTATAGAAAGTCTAACTAAAAAATAGAAAATAAATTTGAAGAAAACAATGTATTTTATTATAAAATAAGCGTGGGGGGCTTTTAAAGATACTATCTAAATGATAATCCTTCTACTCATATCTGTCAATACAATACCTATTTATAACTATAGGCACCATGCACCCCACGCTTTTTTTACAATAAAATACATTGTTTTCTTCAAATTTATTTTCTATTTTTTAGTTAGACTTTCTATAAAAGCGTGTTTTTAGTTTTTTTTTAAACTATTATTTATTTTTCATTTTTCAGTTAAAATAAAAATATATTGTAGCAGAGAGTATAATTTTAATTTTAAACCGAATATCAATAATTAATTAAATTAAATTATTATTATTTTATTATTATTAAAATATTTTTTTATCAAATTAGTGTATTGACATCGGTCCTCGATAAATCTACAAAGTTTGAACGAAATCTGGCCGTTTAAAGTGGGTCAAAATCGCGCCCAAAGGAGTCGGTTATAAACATACAAACAAACATACAGGTGAAGTTAATAAAAAGCGTGTAAAAAAGAAAATTCACTATTTAACAAAATTTATAACCAGAAGTCGGTTAAAAATAACACTGAAAAGTAAAAAATACATCTTCTATAGGTCTCTGTGAAGTCGGTGGCTGTTTCGCTGCCGGTCTATTGAAATTGTAGAAGTAGAAAATCGGAATAGAAGTGGAAGTCGGTTTTTAATTTTTTTTATTTACATAGGCAGCATAGCTCTTAAACCACATAGGCTCGGTGTAGGTACTATGCCTACATAGGTCACGGGCGTTGAGGATCTATCTCATGCGTGGGCGACAACTAATGAATATCTAAGCTATTATATCAAAGCGATTTATCTACCTCATTGTTTCCACACGGCGTGGTGTCCATTTTGTACACGTCGTCAGGACAGAACTCCGAGTGTCCGGTGCAGTACTCGGGCAGGTCACACTCGCGATCCGCAGACCGACACATCGTGCCCGCTGATTTAGGACGACACGTCTGTAACGATATTAATGGTAGACTAGTAGGTAGTAGACATGTGTAAGTACTGTGAGTAATGCATGACATGCTATATAACACGACCGAGTACTGAAACAGTACACAGTACCCGGCGAAATGTTGCATGGCACATGGCAATCATGGCATGGCATGACGTGCGCACGGCCATAGTACATACACGGGCCGGGCGGCTCGGTGAAGCGGGCGCGCAATCGGAAACGTTCGGGCGGTCGGGATTCTGTCTCTGTCACGCCCCTTAGTAGAATTTTGTTTTTTTTTTTTTTTTTTTTTTTTGTGGTGCTCTATGCCCCACTCTCGTGCCTCTGATACTATTTTTCAGAGTATTTTTGGTAACACCTAAAAATGCACATACCTTTATTTAATAAATTTTACACATAAAAAAAACTCTGTCAAAAATCGCTTACTTAAATACTAAGTTTATCACAGTCCATATACATACATATGCGATTTTTAAAAAGAAATCTTGTCATAACAATTTTTTAAAATTTATTTCTAGTTTTACATATTTTTACACTTAAATATTGTAGGCGTGCCTTCTTCTCACAAAATCCAGCTTTTCCGTGGCAACTAGAAGCGTGTAGTCTTATATTACACGCTGTAGTTGCCCCGTTCATTTATTCCGCTTCAAGACGCTACACGCCACATGTTTACAATATTTTAAAAACTTTGGTCTAACATCAACATTTTCCAACATACCACTTAGGTTACTACTATTTACACAGATATTATTCTCTATCTCGAAGTTTGTTCGCTCATACAGGTATATTGGGCATTCCGTCAACACGTGTAAAACGTCTTCGTTCTTCGCAGGGTCACAGATACATGAGGGGCTCTCCTTGCACTTGAAGCGATTCAAGTACTCAGAGAATCCCCTATGGCCCGTGAAGACCTGCGTAAGAACATGATCCACTGGCAACTTTCTTATAATCTTAAAGGCTTTTTTAGCGTCAGGGAAAAACAGCTTCGTTACCGACGCTGTTTCTCCGGCCCTGTATCGCTCATCCCATTCGTCAATCGACTCCTGACGGATTTGTCGCTTGACGAACGAGATGGGACATCGGTCATAGTCGGGCCGCCTTTTTAGAGTGGTAGCCGCCGCCTTCGCGAGCTCGTCCGCGCGTTCATTCCCTTCCAACCCCACGTGCGCTTTAACCCAAAAGAGGTTAATGGTCTTGCCGCGCTCTTCGGTCTCGTTCAACATCTTGGCGATGTCGAACGCTATGGGGTGGAGCGAATTTCCGCGCGCGACGGTCTCGAGAGCGGCTCGTGAGTCGCAAAAGATGCTGTACTGATGGAATTTGTCGTTTGAGACTATTTGCACGGCCTTGCGCAAGGCCAGCAGCTCGGCCTGGTAAACGGTGCAGAACGATTCCAGCTTGATCTTGGTGGCTTTCGTCTCGGCATCGCCATCCCATAAGGATACCGATGCTCCGACTCGGCCACTGATTTTGCTGCCGTCAGTAAACACTCGACGAGTGTTGGCAGCGCACCGGTCAAGTTCTTCACCGTTCACCACGCATTCGAACTGCAAGGCCCTGCGCCTGGCTGGATGTTCTAAGTTGGCAAAAGGCACAGGACACTCCACGTCCCAGTCACCCACTACGTGCCGAGTGTGTCCCCTTTTCACTTCGTAAAGAAGCGCCGCTTCTCGGACACGAATGTCTAGCGGTAGGATCCCGGCAAGTAGCAGGGCCGAGTTCAGTGAAACGGTCCTGTAGCCCTTCACCATCTTCAGTGCAAAGCCCCGTTGAACCCTTGCAAGCTTCTTTTGAATGCCTATTTTGTTGCTTGCAGGCGCCCAGGCACTGGCTGCATATAAGATCGTTGGTTCAACCACGGCAGTGTACAACATTTTCACGACTTCGGGCCCCAATCCCCACTGGACTTTAGCAGCAGTCGCCAGCCGTCTGTGGAAGCCGATGGCTTTCTTACAGACTTCGGAGACGTGCGTGTTAAACGTTAGTTTCTCGTCCACAGTCAAGCCCAATATCTTAATGTCCTTAGACAGACCAATGTCGACACCTCCCATGCAAAGGATTGGTGAGTCATATTTGTGTCGTCGTGTTACGACCATAGCTTTCGTCTTGTGTGGGGCGAATCGTAGCTTATTTTTGACTCCCCAATCCTGCACATAGGCCAGTGCTTCGTTGGCCTGTCTCTGTATTTTTAGTGTTTCATCACCGTGAAACACTAGAACGACATCGTCGGCAAAAGCCTGGCAGTAATCACCCCGGCAAGCTAATCCTTTGAGCAATGGGTCGAGGAGCAGGTTCCACATGATGGGCCCGCCAATGGATCCTTGAACGCACCCCTTGGCGGTCCCTCTCACATGTTCCACCCCGGCGTAGCGAACCCTGACTTTTCGGCTCTCGAAGTAGCTACTCACTATCCGTCTTAAGTTTTGAGGACATTTCTCCTCCGACAGTCTAACCTTGATGGCTGGCCACCAAGCACTGTCGAAGGCTCCCTCTATATCCAGTGAGACTATAAGAGTGATTTGTTTCTCACTTAATTTACTCCGGATGTGCTGGAGTAGGGTATAGAGGGAGTCTTCTAGAATTTTGATTTAGAGCAGTATATAAAATACTGTTCATAGGGTTTACATTTCTATGGCACTGCCCAGTAAGTAATAATAACTCGACTGGCGCGCTTTCTTTCGTCGTATACTATTGTTTTGAATTATTTCACAATTCACATTTGTTTACGAGGACAAGGTTATTGTATGCGGTATGGTAAAAAAAATGTTGTTTTGGAAAGTGTTTGTTTTGTGTGTTTGTGAAGAAAGGACTTAATTTGTTACCTACTTAATTCTGACTGTAAATAACTAGAAAAAATATTGCTAGGTGTGTAAATATATTTTTTGGGTATGAATGTATTTGTTTATTATGGCGAGTTTGAAGTGTTTTTAATTCAAAGTTCTGTGTGGTGTTGCATCAGTTTATGGGCAGGCGTGGCGCTACCATCAGGCGAGCGCCTTGCTCATCTCGTCATACAATCAAATAAAAAAATATATAAAAGGTCTATCTCTCTAATATTGCTATTACATTACACCTGAGTCCTGATTGAACATACAGTATACAACAGTACAAGTAATGGTGGGCCGTACACATTACTTCACATAGCGTGTCATGTCAGGTCATGCCTAGAGTAATGCTATAGTGCCATATTAGTAATAGTGGGCCGTACACATTACTTCACATAGCGTGTCATGTCAGGTCATGCCTAGAGTAATGCCATGCCATGCTATAGTGCCATATTACGCCGTACGAAATGACATGCCATATGGCATTACTTCATAGCGTACTGTTTTGCGCATGTCTAGTAGGTAGGATGGCAGCACGCGACACAGGCACTGTTGTCCCCCTCCCCCTCTCACGCCGCGTATCCGCAGTCTACAGTGACAAACGCTAGTCGATAGTACAGTGGGTGTTATGTACCTGCAGATCGCAGCACGTCCCGGCGCCACACGTGGCGTTGCTCCTCAGCATGCATGTGTCTGGATGGCAGCACGCGACGCAAGCACTGTTGTCCCCCACCCCCTCCCCCAGCGCGAGTCCGCAGTCGCACTGCTCGCCCGGCTCCACGAAACCGTTGCCGCACGTAGGTGATGAGAACAGACGCTTCGGTTTGTTTCTGCAAAGTGTTAGATAATAAAATTCAATAATAATTGTGATTAGCTTTACAACACTCGTTGTACAATATGGAATATAAGTTAGGCTAATGGTTATTATGGCTGCGAAACTATGAGGATTCAACTACCAGATCTGGTATA
The DNA here is from genome assembly GCA_949126905.1 of Amorpha juglandis. Taxonomy (NCBI): domain Eukaryota; kingdom Metazoa; phylum Arthropoda; class Insecta; order Lepidoptera; family Sphingidae; genus Amorpha; species Amorpha juglandis. The sequence goes on along the minus strand of OX421373.1, from coordinate 14,392,654 downwards.
CACAATGAGTTTTCTATTGGATAAAATATATAACTCGTGCATCAACCGGGATTAGAATCAACTAGTGCCTGGAATGGTGTTAGGCTTGCTCAAGGCCCCTATGAGTTATGAAATTGTGAGACGGAAACTAAGGTCGGTGAAACGTGGGTGCACTAGTGGCACCTCTGCCTATCCGGGGGGGATACAGGCATGAGCTTATGTTATATTATTTTTGTAAGGATTCCTACTAATGTTATAAATGTGCATTTTTGTTAGTTTGTAAATCAATTTGCTGGTAGGATATTCATATCCGGCCGGATAGCGACCACCATAACCATGGTGTTAAAACCTGCCATAGTGAGCCACACATCTTGTGTGGATCACGTTCCGGGATCAGCCAGTGTATGTCCGGTTCTCTCGAAGGGCTTGCGATATGACTTGACGGTTGTTTGGGGCGAGTATAGGGGTACATATTTATGTGTTATCCGCCTGTCCTGTCGCAGGCCCCTCGATTTGCTTTTTACCACTTCGGAGTGTGAAGAAGCATATATAAAGGTCGGCATGATTCTGGTGATCACCGATAAACTCATTGTTTGCTGGTGGTCAGTGTTTTTCTTTGGACTGCACTGCGCTTACCATCATGTGTAGTGCAGTTACTTTGCCGTGGCCGGATAAAAAGAAAAAAATCACACTTCAACGGCTGAACGGGTTTGGATATAATCCAGGGGTATAACATGACTTGGACTAGAACATAGGCTAAGCTATCCTGGAAAACTATATCACACGAGTGCAAAGGCGAGCAAAAGCTAGTAATGACTAATAAATGCACAGCACAGACGCTTTACTCACCGCAAACAATAATCATTTCCTTTCATATAAAACAGCGCCAGAGACTGAAGACTGCATGAGGACCAGTGTCTCTTAATCGGACCATTGTACGAACTCATAATACACGTTTTGTCGGGACATTCACAAACGTCGTACGAATCGTGTTGCATTCCAAAGTTGTGTCCTATCTCGTGCGCGACCGTTCCGGCGACCAATCCGACCACATCTGAATGGTACGTAGATAAGCCTGCAGAGTTAGTCCTCGAGCATATCCCGCCTTGGGTCCCCAGACCGGCCACCCGTTGGAATCTTTGTCGACTGCAAATAAAGTTTTTGCAAATAAATATTTTCAAACGACTACAAAAGAAAGGAGTTTTCAATTCGTCTGTATTTTATACGTTACGTGATATCTGCGCGAAATGTGGAATTTGATTATTATTCTATGAATCGTAGAGCCACGCTGTAGACAGGGTTGTCTACAGCATGAATGTTCCGGCTCGACCGGGTCGTTACCACTGTCTCACAGAAAACCGATGTAAAGTAGCGGCTTGCTGCTGCATTTCGTAAGGTGAGTGAGATATCACAAGGCCCAAATCCCCCTCCCAATCGCCAGCTAGTAACCATAGACCTGTTGGCTTCATAGCCCTCTGAACTAGATCCCCTGTTTCCCCTACTACTTACGTTATTAATTGCGCGTTGTCATTAGGTATATCAACAAGTAGCCGAGTCCGTCTATACTTAGCGAAGTTGCTGAGTGTGGGATTCGGAAATTTTATCTGGATCTCGTCCCGTTCGTTCCACACCACCACACCTACTAAAGCTATGAAGATGTTTAGTGGAGCAAAGACCTGAAAAATAAAAAATACGGCAGTTCTGAGAACCTCATTTTTAGACATAATATACATACTAGTCTCACTCCCAGTCCTTCCCCCACACAATGATACAAGTCTTTGCGTGTGAATAGTGTCACAGGGTTTACTCACCGAGTTAACGATGTTGGCAAGGTCCTTCAACTGCCTGTGGACGATGCGGATATTCCCTCCGTTCGCTTTGAATTCACTATTGTCGGCCACTAGCACCAGTTCCACATAGCGAGACTGTTTGTTCGCGTTGTACGGACCACGGATCTGCATGTCGTCTACGTGCCTTTTGTACTGGGGACAAACACAATCAATTTTCGTCAAGAAGATAACGTGGTTATACGGTTTTCGACTACAGACATGCCGGATGAGACTCTTTATGGTCTTTATTTTTTGTATTTTTGAATATTGCAACTCGATCCTTCGATGCAATAGCGCCAAATATAGCTTTGCGCCAATAATCACAATGACAATGAAAATTATAAATATTGCTTCTAGAGTTATTTAATGTTCATTAATTACTAATTTCTTGACGACTATTATTCAGTAGAGAAACGCTGATTATTGTCGCAATGCTATTTTTATCAATATTATGTCAAAGGATCCAGTTGCAATTTTTTTTTTTTTTTTTTTTTATCCTGGCTCGGCAGAATGACTACGCCACACCTGATGGTAAGTGTAGCGCAATCCAGGAATGGTGTCGACCAAAGACAAACAGTGTGTCTATCGTTGGTCGGCACGATCATGCCGGCCTGCCTAACTGCTTCTTCACACTCCGTTTAAAGGACCCAATATTATAGGAAGGAGGGAACACGTGTGCCGGCAAACTATTCCACAGCTTAATGGTCCGGCAGAAGTAAGAATTTGCGAACTTTTTAGTTCGAGCCGAGATGGAGGAGACCACGAAGCTGTGGTAACGCAAGCCAGCACGCGTTGTTCTGTTAAGGAAAGGAGAGGATGGGATAAGGTTAAACAATTCTTCGGAGCATTCACCGTGATACAGACGGTACAAGACGCTCAGTGAGGCAATGTCCCTCCGCAATTGTAGCGGTTCTAAGTGTCTTGTAACGTCTGTATCATTTACAATGCGGACAGCCCGACGCTGCAATCCGTCCAAGGCATCGAGTAAGTATTGGGCGGAACCGTCCCAAAGGTGCGAACAGTACTCCACACCCGGCCGCGCTTGCGCTTTGTATAAGCGGTAAAGCTGACCGGGAGTAAAAAACCGTCGCACCCTGTTCAGGATTCCGACCCTGCGTGAAGTGGCGGATATTACGCCCTCGATGTGGTTCCTTGGATTCAGATTGCAGCAAATATCCATACCCAGGATATTTAGGCTATTCCGCATTGCGAGCGGGATACCCCGAAGATTGGGGAGGGGAGAGAACGGGGATTTCTTGCACGTGAACGCGCACACCTGTGTTTTCTTGGCATTGAACTCAACCAGATTCCTTGCACCCCATTCCGAAATGAGATCCAAGGTCCGATTAAGCTCATTGACGAGATTCTCTCGCTCCCTCTCAGTGACTTCCCGGCTACCTGGAGGCTTACTGCAGTAACGCCCATGCACTGTGCTGTCATCTGCATAGCAATGAATGTTACCGAGTGGTAACATATCTATACTTATAAAATAACATGTCCTGACTGACTGACTGATTCATCATCGCCGAGCGTAAACTATCAAGGCTACAAGCATGAAATTCGGACTGTATATTCATTTTGTTATGTAGGCACCCACTAAGAAAGGATTTTAGAAAATTCCACCCCTAAGGGGTCAAAATAGGGGATGCTAATATGTATGAAAGTCCGTCATTTTGAAAGTTACATAAACAAAATTGTGTATTTCGGGTATTGACGTAAAACAAATAAATACGTGTTTCAGGAATTTTGGAAATTTTATTTATTAAAGTATGGAAAAAGGGGTGAAAGTTAATGCGAAAGTGAGTTTGTTTGTTAGGCTTTCACGCCTAAATCACTGAACCGATTTTGATGAATTTATCTACAGAGACAGAGGGGACCCTGGAGACGGTCACAAGCTACATTCATCCCGGAAAATGCTGTTCACGCGGGCGGAGCCGCGAGCAAAAGCTAGTCATTGATATGCAGAATAAACAAGGTGGGCGAAAGCACAGAGCCTTGTGGGACTCCGGCATTAACTGTCATGAGCCGTGAAGCATGTCCTTCGACAAGGACACGCATTCTGCGCTCATGCAGAAAGCCGGAGATCCACGTGCACAGGTTGTCGGGGAGCCCATATGCCGGAAGCTTGGAGAGAAGACCACGGTGCCAGACCCTATCAAATGCCTTAGCAATGTCGAGACTTACGGCTAGAGCCTCGCCATGCTTATCAACCGCCTCACCCCAGCGATGTAGCATGTACGCTAAAAGATCACCCGTTGATCGTTTCGACCGAAAGCCGTATTGTCGGTCACTGATCAGCGAGTGATCCTCCAGGTAGCGGATCAACTGTGTATTAATGATCCGCTCCATTACTTTGCACATCACTGAGGTTATAGCGATTGGACGGTAGTTGCTAGGGTCCGACCGATCACCTTTTTTTGGGATCGGTTGCACATTGGCCTCTCTCCAAGATTGGGGCACAATACCCGAGAGGAAGGAAGAGCGGTATAGGCGCGTCAGCACAGGAGACAACTCGGCTGCGCACATTTTAAGGACCACCGCGGGGATACCATCCGGACCACTAGCCTTGCGGACGTCGAGGGACCGTAATTCACGCCGCACATCACAATGCCTGATACGAACATCCGGCATGGAGTATCCGCAATCAGGCACTGTGGGCGGCGGTGCATCACCGTCCTCGAGCCGCGAATTAGCCGCAAAGAGTTCCGCTAATAGAGTGGCTTTCTCTTGCGGCCTATGGGCCAGGGATCCATCCGGATATCTCAGCGGTGGCAACGAGGGGCGACAGAAATTAGATTGGACGGCTTTGGCAAGACTCCAATAAGCACGACTGCTCGTCGGATGATCCGCCAAAGCCCGTCCAATCCTGTTGATGCGCTGGGCATCCGCTCTGACGTACGCCCTCTTGCAGGCCTTGGTGGCTTGGTTATAGGCCGCTTTGAGAGAACTTATGTTGGGATCCTTCATAGCGCGACCCCTAATCCAATCGCGATACGCAGCCTGTTTCTCACTAACAGCATCTGCGCAGTCGCGATTGAACCAGGAGCGTCCGCGACCACCACCGACGACCTCCGAGGAAGGAATGTAATATTCCATTCCTAACCGGATCTCGCCGGCAATAGCGTCGGCACTCGGGGAAGGATCGTTACCCTCAAAGCAGCGCTGCCCCCAAGGGATGGATGCAAAATACTCTCGCATACCATCCCAATCTGCCGACGAGTAGTGCCAGATTCTGCGCCTGACTTTGACTGGCGAAGGAGGCGCAGAACGAGGCACTGTGCATCCAACCAGGCAATGATCGGAGGTACCCAATGGGGCACCCACCGACACACTGTATCCGGCTGGATGACTCGTCAGCAGAAGGTCCAGCAAAGAAGGCGTGTGACTTGCCACATCTGGGATTCTGGTGGGCTGATTCACCAGTTGTGACAAGTCGTGAGTCAGAGCAAATGCATGAGCAGCACGTCCAGCATGGTCAGTCTTGGAAGAGCCCAACCACAGCTCATGGTGCGCGTTGAAGTCCCCCAAGACCACCAATTCCGCTGTCGGATACTGCTCCAGCACATCGTCTGTCGCCTGGCTGATATAATTAAACAGCCGAGTTGTCTCGTCATCCCCGTTATGGGATCTGTAAAGGCACACACTCCATTGTGAACGCGGTGGTGGGGCTGTACACCGCTGTAGGACCTGCTCTCTTTAATGGCACTGTCATGGTGGTTGATGAGGAAGGAAGAAGGAAGAAGCAGATTGAGGGACCTGCAACATGACAGATGGATGACCGTGACATGTACATAGTTACCAGGCTGCCGAACGGAGACAGACTGAACCGCCGGACGGAAGGGCCCCAGTACCCTCCCGGGATAGGCCGCCGGGACCCCACATCCGGTCACCAATCGGCACGACGGACCTACCCAAGATTATGCGTGGCATGGTGGGGCTGCCTCTCGAGGTGGTTAGTCTCGATTGGGCCCCTGTACTGTACCACGGGCGGCCAGCGGGACAACCGTTTCTACGGGTCTCCCTGGCTGGCAGTTCAATCCATCTCCATCCGCCAATGAACCGATATACACGACTCTGCCAGTCATCATGTCACGCTGCAGGCCCCACAAGAACCGGATGTACACAGGCTGATCCTGGAACGCGACCCACACACTATGCGAGTCACTATGGCAAGCTTTTCACCACGTGTACGGTGGTCGCTATCCGCCCGGATGTAAACATCCTACCACCAGCTGAGCGGATGTTGGCTCAAAGATCCCTCGGTCGCCTCTTACGACCCCCTCGGGAAAGATAAGGGGAAGCGGTTTGTATTCTGAAGCCGCCGCTCCACGGCATTTTCGAAAACACAAAAAATCGCGGGCTAGTGCCGATGTTGCTGATGTGATAAATGTCTTTTATGTAATCAAAGGAAAGTAATATTCATGTGTGGAATAAAAAATAGAAAAGAATCTGAAGGTAGACTTTCGGTAAACGAAAAGACACTGATGAGAAATACCCGAGAGTTCTCAATAAGAATTACAGAGGTGTGAGATTATAGTCGTCTATCAATCCGCACTAGGCCAGGGGACTACGACTAATTTCCCGCATTATTATTTTATTAATATTCTTTCCACGAATCAGTCATTCTATCTGCATTGTCCCTACGGTCTTTCATTGATCTTCATTGTATAAATATGCTGCCTACCCTGTTCACACCACGAGTAGCCCGAGTCGAGTTACTCGGCACGCGACCTTCATTGCCGCAGTGGAAATTCGTTTTTAAATCTGAATGGTCGTATAGGTAATGCTGGGACTGGATTTCACCACCTTAAAACAAAAAAAAAAATATATACAACATATAATGTACATGATGAAAAGCTAAAATAATGCACATGATAAAAAAGTAGAAATCTTTAATCACAAATTTATGGTTTGCCAGTCGCTTTTCATTTTTTTTATAGCATAGACCGGCAAACAAGCAAGTGGGTCACGTGATGGTAAGTGATCTCCACTGCCCATGTACATTGTACACTCAGAATACTAGAAGAATCATAGGCGCGTTGTCGACCTTAAAGGAAAGGGATAATTAAGGGATCGTGAAGAGATTTTATTAATTAAGGGATTTGAGCCTCTGGATATCTCACTCACCGTACGAAACGCAGCAGCAAACCGCTACTTTACTTCGGTTTTCTGTGAGACAGTGGTAAGGACCCGTTCGAGCCGGCCCATTTATACTATAGACAAAATTGTCTACAGCGTGGCTCTACCACTCATAATTCAGTTACATATTAGCAACGGATCTTGGGTCTGATATTTATTTATTTAAACTTTATATACATAACATGTATAACGGCGGACTTAATGCCAAAGGCATTCTCTACTAGTCTACCCTTGGGTGATGCAGAAACGAGATAATGTGGGTGTATATAAATTATCGAAGATTAGAAAAATAAAAAATACTGACAAATAAGGAGTAAACGGACAAGGAATTAATACATAAATCTACATTAATAAAAATATGATATAACATTATAAATATAAATACACGCATAAATGTATTATATAATATATATATATATATATATATATATATATATATATATATATATATATATATATATATATATATGTCGGAGCATGAGGAGTACGGACACTGAATTGACCTATTTAAATAATTTTATTCTACGTCAATTGAAGGTACCGCCAATGATATTGTTTATTTGAGGGTGATTTGAATAGTTGGTGAGTTGATATCACTCTCGGACTGGGGAGGGAAACTCAATATAAGCAGCGCCTCCGCATTAGAGGTACGTTCTATGTCTAGCTGTGACTGAGGATAGAAGTTCGCCCAACGTTACTCAAGTAAGTGTCGTTATGGTTATTATGTGTGGCTTATAATTGTGTGTGATTTATCTCTGTGTGTGAATTGTCACTGTGTACAGTGTGTGAGGTAAGGGCCGACTATAGGGGATGGAGGAGGTCGGGTTAACACACATAGTAATCATAATGTGAGTTTGTACAATTTTGTGTTGATATTATTGATCTTATGCCGGTTGATCACAGAGAGGTGTAAATGGCCTCTCATAGATACGAGTAAATGAGCTTTATATTACCTCCGAGAGAGACTTTTCCCCGACATATATATATATATATACATAAATATACATATAGTATGAATCTACCGGTGTCGTGATTCTGCCACACTATCAGCAAATAGCGTCCGAACTTTAAATTTAAAAGTGAGCCGGTTAGTGGACGTCCTGATTTCCAATGGGAGCGCATTCCACAGAAGAATAGACTGGACTGTGAAGGAGGAGTGAATGAAGTCAGAGTTGTGGGAAGGACACTGGAGAAGAAGACTGCTTGAAGAGCGAAGGTTTCTCTCGTGGTTAGAGCCTAGATACTGAAAGTTGGAAGTTAAGTAAGAAGGGGGATTAGGTGAAGTTAGCGGTGGCGGATAGGCAACCACTTAAGTTGAGAGCGATAAGAAGACACATGGTCATACTTACGTAGATTGAAGATGAATCGAATGCAGTTATTGAGAAGACGGTCAAGTTTGTTGAGCAGATCTGCATTCAGATCAAAATAGCATACATCACCATAGTCGATAATAGGGAAGATTAAGGTCTGCACCAGCGTTGTCTTAGTTTTACATGGGAGGTAGTTTTTTAAGCGATAGAGAGCGCGAAGAGTACATGTAACCTTTTGGCAAACAGAAGTTATTTGGGTCTGCCAGTTGAAGGTAGAGTCTATGTTCAACCCTAGGTCTTTTACAGTAGAACACAGAGCGATGATTGAACCATTATATCGAATTGGAGGAAGAGTTGACTTGTTCAGTCTGCTAATTAGTCGCGAGCTACCTATAACTATCGCCTGACATTTATTGGGGTTCACATCCAAACCGAACCGGTCAGACCAGTTTTTGATGTGATCCAAATCCTTGTTAACTTTGGCTATAGCAATAGCTACATCATCGACGCCCGCTTGAGCATAAAGTTGTAAGTCATCGGCGTACAGATGATACGTACACTGAAGGTTTTGGGTTATGGAATTAATAAAAATAGAAAATAATAAAGGAGAGAGTATACCGCCTTGAGGGACACCATTATCAACGTTGCGCCAATTTGACGAAGTCTCGCCAAGACGCACCGACTGCTGACGCCCTCGAAGATAAGTTGAGAACCATTCCAATGCTACGGAAGAGATCATCAAGTGGGCGAGGATAGATAAAAGGATATCGTGACTGACGGTATTGAAGGCGTTGGAAAAGTCTATCAGAGTCAATACAGTGACTTTGGTGTCCTGCATTCCAGCCCTTATATCGCCAGTCACTTTAAGGAGAGCGGAGACTGTGCTGTGGCCTGGCCTGAATCCCGCCATCCGAACCCCGAGTGTTAACCAAGGTGCGGAGGGACGCCTCAGTTTAACTTTTTTGATGGGAGCGTGGGCGTCGTAGAGTGAGAGTATTTTTTTATTGAATATTTCGACTTTTTCGTCCACTGTTGTCGCTGCAGTCAGTTTGCCCCAGTGTAAAGTTGCAGCATCCCTGCGCAATTTGTCCGTATCCATGCGACCAAAACAACGCATGTGCAGAACCTTAGGCGAGGTTTTGGGGGGTTTAAGAGCATAGGAGAGGAAAATAAGGTCGTGATGGGAAAAACCAGGGGCAAGGTATTGCCCATGGCTGGAAACAAGGGAGGGATTGGAGGTCAGGATTAGGTCAAGCCAAGTATCGTTTCCATCTGTATTATGATGAGTCGCTTGCAAAGGCAGAACATGTAAACTAGCTGACTCGACAATATTGAAGAGTTTAAGGGAACGAGGCGTGTGAGGGATAAGGAAATTGGTATTTAAGTCTCCCATGATGATGTGATGTGCATATTCTGATCCTAAAGATTCCAGAACCGATTCGAGACTGGAGAAATAATCAGTAGAAGGAGGACAGTAAACGACACCAAGTATGGTTTTGACTCCCTTGACCCAAACCTCGAGGAACAAATACTCCACAGATAGTGAGGAAAAAGATGAAGAAGCTATAGTTGTATAGGAAAAATCACTACGAAGATAAATAGCGACCCCGCCCCCTCTCCTGTCTGTTCGATCATTTCGAATCAGGATGAAACCTGGGAGAGGATAAGTAGTAGAAAGAAGATGAGGTTTGAGCCAACTCTCGGAAACCAGGACGGCATGAACATTTGCGTCAGAAAACGTCTCCAACAGATCACTATAATGGCTAGGTATGCTCTGGGCGTTGATATGGCATACATTGAAGGAATGGTTGGTTTTCGTGTTAAAGGTTTGCCGTATCAAGTCCCCAAGATCATCACTCACCGAGCAGAAGCTGTCATCGCTGAACACAGCAGACTCGTTAGCAGAATGGAAGGATTCGTTATCAGATATCATACGTAAAAATATAAATAATATATAAAAAAGGTAACAATATATGCAAATAAAATAAAAAAAAATTAAATAAACTTATAGTTAGGTACAAATAAGCGTACTCTGCACCACCCGCCAGCAGATATAAATCCATACAAACAAGACTCTAAATTAACTTAACGTAACAGATAAATAAAATAATTGTAACGGAACGCACATGTCAGTTGTCACCTACTAAACATCAGTGTCATTCGAAATTGACAGTTTGTTCATAAGAAAAAACAAAAAACATGTGGGTAGTTACCGACATCTATGGTTTTGTGATTGAACACGGGAATTAAAAGTTAACGAATATCGGACAACATGGAAGTAAAACAGAAAATGAACAATACAACTAACAAGTTCCAATACGGTGATAAAAAACTACTAGTGATACAAAACGGTACTCAAGTCAAAACACGGCTGTCATAATTTACGAGGTTTTGTGTTTGAGCTCGTCTTTACCGCAGTCACGCCGCCGCCACCGATTGCAGACGAAGATGTAACTGCTGCCTTGGGATACTTCTCAATTAAAATATCGAGCTCATTCATGGTTGTAGTCTTCACGTGGTTACCATCTGCAACCCTGACAACGATTATACCGTCCTGGGTCCAACACGCCCGCATACCGAAAGGGGTTGCTTTAGTATCCATGTGCGGGATTTTGCTGATAATTTTTATAGTAAACGTTAGACACTAGTCCGTATTAACAAATGCTAGCAGTTTATTATGCGGAAATGCATAGTTTTTGTGAAATTAATTTTTAAAGTTTTGTAGGTTATTACAGTTGTAAACACATTAATATTTACTTTTTGGGTGGTTTAAAAAAAAAAAAACCACGAAGGGGATGGCAGGGTCTGCTCGCTCGCTTCGCTCGCTCACTAGACCCTGCCATCCCCTTCTAACCTAATTTGTCCGAGTCGGGGTGCTCCAAATCCCGAGCTCGCTTCGCTCGCTCACGCGTGCATAAGCCTCGGTTTGTGCGGTTCCTACTTATGGATGGTTAAGAAAAAAATAATCACCACCAATATCAATAAAGTAAGCAGGTCGAATGGGAGATAATAAGATCACAATAAAAACACAGCCGGCACTCAACAACAATGAAAGTAGGTAGTTGTGAATAGGAAAATAATAATTATAGTAGTATTGTAAAGAAAAAAAACGTTCCAGTAACGCGAGCACAATATGTTAAGCATTTCGTTTTTATATAACTACTTGTCAGCAAGAGACAGAATTAGTCGCGTTCCACGTTCAATGACATTTGTCTCTTTCTAATTCAATATTAGTGTGTTTACAACTGTAATAACCTACAAAACTTTAAAAATTAATTTCACAAAAACTATGCATTTCCGCATAATAAACTGCTAGCATTTGTTAATACGGTCTAGTGTCTAACGTTTACTATAAAAATTATCAGCAAAATCCCGCACATGGATACTAAAGTCAACCCTACTGAAATGCTGTCGGGCCAAACCGATGATCGATGTCCGAATATGGAAAATCTAACCAAGATAGGCCGGCGATGTTCCTTGCCAGGGGTGCCTATTCTGTGGCATGCTGTTAAATTTGCTGCAGTTATGTCCTTCAGGCCAAGCGTGTTATTAACAATATCCAAAATGATATTGGCACAGTTTTCTTTTGTATCCTCTTCAATGCCAAGGAAAAGGAGTGACTTCCTCCGGTGTCTGGTCTCCATGACATCAATTGTGCGAGTACATTCGGCAATTTGCTGCTTCAGGAGACGAAGCATGCTGAACACTAGTTCCCTGAATGTGCGAAATTCTTCAGCCACCCGCGCAACTGTGTCTTTTGCTGATCCACCTGTTTGCAGCTGTGCTTCGAGTTCAGACATCCTTTTAGAAAAACACTCTTCTAGCTGCTTCTGAGTGCTCTGGATGTCAGAAAGTTGAGCCATTTTCCTGGATGTTACGTTCTCAGTGAAAAATATAAGTGATGTGCTGGCAGGTGGTGTGCTCAAATAACTATTTTACATACAGTGCTACAAATGTGTATACTGTGTTTTTGTACTATGTCACTTGTGAAAAACCACTTTAGTTGATACTAAACAGGAATTTTCAATTAAATAACGAATTTTATTTAGAAAGTACGTCTAGTCTTTTCACACCCACAGAAAAAAAAAAAAAAAAAAATATGCGAGATGTGTTTTTGTATGGAGTTATGTGATCAGCGCTACGCGACGGAAATTAAGCAGCGTAAATATATTATGTAGTGGGTTATTTAGTAATCGTATAAGAATGAAGTATATTATTATTAAAATATACGATCCTACTCGAAGGACCAAATTATTTTTTATGTTTAACACCTTTCTATAGTAATAATTAAAAGTTATCAATACTATTAAATATTATTTCGAATAATACCTTCAGCTGGCTCGATGTATCTAGTCTTTTCGCCATCGAATATGATACCCCTGACACCATGACACGTGGACAAAGCCACGCGTGAAGACGGTCTGCCTCGAATTGTGCCGTGGTACTGGCAAAAGTCTATCTCCTGTAACGAGAACTCAGATTAAGATGAAATTAAGTACTTCAAATGAAATTGCAATGATGTCTTTCCACATACGGGGCTGTGTTATTCACACAAATAGCGCTAGCTTCGTAGGGTCAGCAACGACAGGTCGGGGTCAGACCATACAATAACTAATTGTCTATTTCTACCGGCAAGCAACAGTGTGTAAGCACTGTTGTGCTTCGGTTTGAAGGGCATTGAAGCCAGTGAAATTACTGGGCATTATGAGACTTAACATCTTATGTCTGGCGTGACGAGTGCAGTTCAATGCACTGCAGTGCTTTCTTATTAAAAGTTCTGTGTGGCTTACCATCAGGCGAGCGCCTTACTCGTCTCATCATTCTATAAAAAAAAAGCAAATAGTATTAACGTAGTCAGGCGAAGGGTACTGAAGGGTCTTGTTTAGACGGATTTTTACTATTTTTACGCGCGATGATTTCGGTAATTTAAACTGAAATGGAAAGTAATGTGTATTTTTAATGTATATACTCCGTAGATAGGAAAGTTCCTGTTTCTCTTTTTACAAACTATTTCTTATGACCCCTAACTGCAAACACACGTCAAAGTGGTGTGTTATCGGTCCATGTTTACTTTGCTTCCTTCCATACTTCGTCCTTCGTCGAAATAGTGCATAATAGTGATGCGACTCGAGTGAATTTGTTAAACTCGTAACTCGAGTGAAAACAAATTTGACTCGAGTTCGTTTGCACTCGAGTTACCCAGTCATTCCGATTGGATTTCACATCATCACACATTGGACATCATGGATTCGGACGCATAAGAGCATTATCATACCTCCTTCTTGGGTTTATACAGGACGGTCTTCCCATCCTTCTGATAGCGCACCGTGTGTCCGTCTGTAAGCAGGTCGTGGTTCAGCTGCAGCTCCAGGATATACTCCTCGCCGTCCACTGTCACCATCACCTCTACCTCTGAATGATGTGCACCGCTCTGGAATAAACGTTTTTTTGTTATACGAGGAGAAACTAACAAGCGGGTGACTTGATGGTGGTTTATTCAGTGGAGAGGGAATCTGACATATGTTTTTACCCTGCTTAGTAATGGTCACCGTGAACATGGTCAAAACCTGCCATTTTGGCTTGTTGCATCGTCATTCGGTTCGTATAAAGAAATTAGTAATTATTGATAACTACCGTGTCTTTAGTGGATGATATCTGTCTCTTGGTCCTGCCATGATGCACTATGGGTTGAACTATTCTATGTCGACTGAAATCTGGTGCAGGACTGTCTGTAACAAATAGAAAACATTGACCACACCTCTCTGTAGCATGTTGTATATTATGTTAGAATATGTATTACGTTTTTATTTGTTTTTTTTTTACTAGCCTTGTATTATATACGTCCCACTGCTGGGCACGGGCCTCCTCTACTGAATGAGAAGGATTAGGTCTTAGTCCACCACGCTAGCCTAATGCGGGTTAGCAGACTTCACATACCTTCGAAGAATCTTATCGAGTTTTCAGGTATGCAGGTTTCCTCACGATGTTTCCTTCACCGTTAAAGCAAGCGATAAATAACAATTAATATACACGTAACTTAGAAAAGTCAGTGGTATATGCTCTTGAGGCTGGTTTCGAACTAGCGACTTTCGGCTCGACAGTCCATACCACTCCCCGCTGAGCTATCGCTGCTTACATTTATTTGAATATCAGAGGAGAACCGATACGGTTGTAAAACAGAGACTTAGTGGTACTACTATAAAGTATGTAGGATATTAAAGAGATTAAACTTATGTCATGCAAAGGTTCCGGAATAATAGAACCATACCGCCTATCTCATGTTTGGGTACAGGAACCGATATGATTTCTACTACCGCTACGCCTCCGAGTGGGATCAACACTCTCCCGATCTATCTTAATTATCTATTCTAGTAAAAATCTTGATTATTTTTATCTTCTGTGATTTAGCAGGCTCTCATCGTCACCGCATTAGGACGTCAGGCGTCAGCGAGTCACAAATAAAAATGCCCTACGACTCGTGAAATATTGTAAACACTGTATTGAAAATTATAACTTTAAACACAGTGTCCGTCCTGAATCTATTAACTGGAATTCTCCGTGGCGCAGCAGCCGAGTAGCCGGCTATGAATCGAAAGGCCGCGGGTTCAATTTCCGCGCCAAGGCAAATGTTTGTGAAATCCATAAATACCTATTGGTTTCGAGTCTGGTAGTTGTGGACCGTAAGTGCATCGTAGTTCCTGATATCCACGATACAGGTACCCTAGTGCGGGGTCAGGGCTATGTGTGGGCGTATTATATCGGTTCTAGTCAATTGAAAATAATTTTAAATCTCGAACGTAATTATCGACTTAAAGCAAAATTGTAATCAATTCATTGTTTTAGTGGTCTTTGTCCGGTAAATTTAATTATAAACTACTAACCTGGCAATTGAAACCGCATAATTCCCTGTAACGTACGTACGTATAGGAATTTCCAATTGCGACATTATTTTACATTTTCCCCCATATTAATAATAATTAAAGCAGCGATAGCTCAGCGGGGAGTGGTACGGACTGTCGAGACGAAAGTCGCAGGTTCGAAACCTGCCCCAAGAACATACACCTCTGACTGTTCTAAGTATATACACGTAGTATATTAATTGTTAATTATCGCTTGCTTTAAGGGTGAAGGAAACATCGTGAGGAAACCTGCATACCTGAGAACTCGATAAGATTTTTCGATGGTATGTGATGTGGTCTGCCAACCCGCATTAGGCCAGCGCGGTGGACTAAGGCCTAACCCCTCTCATTCAGTAGAGGAGGCCCGTGCCCAGCAGTGGGACTTGTATAATACACGGCTAATAAAAATAAATAAATAATAATAATAATTTATTTACTTCTACCGTACTAATAAGTACACCGATGTCTTTTAAGGGTAATTTTATGCGTCACCCTTTTTGAACGCTAATAATATTTTTTTAACAACTATCCTTGTTCGATACATATGTGAGTTAGGGTAGACCGGGGACAATTGTAGCATATTTTGGTTAGCGTTAAATTTTGAGTTTATTATTAATATTGTGTCAAAAGTGTCAATAACCATTGATACGTAGTTTATTCGGCTATAAGTTCGCATTATCTTTAGACGTGTAGGAATAATACAATCATAGATATTAAGCATTAAAGTGGACTGAGTGAACTGGTACAAATGTCCCCGCCAGTGGGTTAATTGTACCAGCGATGTAATTTAATAAAACTCAGTGTTATCATTACATAAGTATACTTCTCTAAATGGTAATATCCCAACAGAATAGCTTGTAATCTAATGACAAACAAAATACAGTAAACTTCGTAAGGTTAATCAATATAAAAATTAAAAACATAAAACAATAGTTTTCTCACCCTAAACGATAATAACTAAATTAAAGATTACAACAAAGTATTCTTATAAGTTCTTATTAAGTATTGACCATCATATTTGTGGTGTCGTATACTTATAATTAGTCAAAAAAAACGAAAATCACAAATCAAAATATTGTATGGTAAAGCATTTGGAACGATTGTCCCCATGGTACAATTGTCCCTTGCATACTTAATTTTATCAATTTTTTTATTATGTATAGCTACTCAGTCCAGCACAATTTTATCCCATCGATGCCAAAGCTCCGGGTGTGGATTTTTCTCTTTTCTTTTTATATCTAATTAGAGAAACATGGCACAACCTAAACATAGACCTAAACATAGCTGTGTGTATAGATTTTCCGGTTTGGATTTCCTAATATGCTTTTTCGTAGAAAAGTTTCGACGTTCTATCAGTCTTTCTTGTTCTATAACGCGGCATCTGTTAAAAAATAAACTTTATGAATAACAATGGAAAGCATAGTTCAGCCATTTTTTTATTTAAGTTTTAACTTGAACAATTCTTAAGACGACATGATACCAATACCCAAACCGAATGCAACCATTTTTCATAAATTCGTCAAAAAATTTCGTCATAAATTCCAAACCACTCCTATGAAAGACACGTAGTCCGATTTGTAAAAAAATAAATAATAGTTAAAAAAACTAAAAAACACGCTTTTATAGAAAGTCTAACTAAAAAATAGATAGAAAGATAGATAGAAAAATAGATAGAGTGAACAAAGACAAGTTACAGACAAACATACTAACATACCAACCTACCAACATACCTACGTCTGAAGCTAATAAAAGCGTGTTAAAAAAAGACTATTATCGCTGAATTGCGTCTCTTAATACTGCAGTTCCCAATTGTTAGCAATAAGTACAGTTACACATATTTAATCCCAATGATCTTTATCTTCTAAATTCAAATTGCTGGTGTGCCTGTCTCGGTCATCCGCCTGTCCTGTCGCATGCCTTTCGATTTGTTTGCCCTCTTCGGAGTGTGAAGAAGCATTTCTACAGGCCGGCATGATTTTGATGACCGCCGATAAACTCATTATTGTCGGTTGCCGCTGGTCTTTTTGGAATGCGCTTCACTTACCATTAGGTGCAGCGCAGACACTTTACCGTGCTCGCTAAAAAATATAGTTAATTAAGTTATGAATTAAAGTTATAGTTAAAATAAATATATATTATAAATAAATATATATATTATAAATAAATATATATATAATATTGGGTCAATTTTACCACGGGGACAATTGTACCGTTACAAACGTCCCCGAAATATTGCTACAATTGTCCCCATATACTCATTTCATGGATAATATAAAAAATCTCCTAAATTTAAACTTGAATCTAAATAAATACGTTTACAAATAAGAGATACAATAGTGAGAAATGTTTAAACTTACACTGAGTTAAAAATGATGTTTTGATTTCCTGCTATGACCAATGATAATAGATGGAAAAAACTTACTTTGACTGCACCAAAATTTCATCTCGCCGTCATAAGCGTCTGCGTCGAGCCACACGCGCGAGCAGCTGATAGTTAGTCGGCAAGCAACCAAGGGGGGCGCCAAGGGGAATGGAATGTGTGTGTGAGGTGTAGTTAAAAAAATATTCCCCTTGGTACTACCGTACCCTGCTACAAATGTACCCGGTCTACCCTACTCTATACAAACATGGGTTAATACCGATATTAGTCAGTATTCGCTAATATTAATATATTCTTCAAGTATTATTCTCTACTAAAGTACTCTTTATTTCGAAAGGTTTTTTACACTTTTACATTTAACATTTGTAAAAAATAAAACATTTAAAAATATCACCCTCCAATGGCGAGGCCTCGGACCCAAGCCACCTGTTGTTAGGACCCCAGTGTGAGGAACCTCCTCACAATGCGTGCCGTATCCAATAACACCGCTTTCTGAATCTTTTTTTATTTAATATAGGATAGGCCGGCAAACGAGCAAGTGGGTCACCTGATGGTAAGTGATCACCACCGCCCATGTACATCCACAATACCAGAAGAATCATGGGTGCGTTGCCGACCTTAAAGGAAAGGGATAATTAGGGATTGGGAAGGGGAGGGGGATTTGGGCCTCCGGATATCTCACTCACCGTACGAAACGCAGCAGCAAGCCGCTACTTTACGTCGGTTTTCTGTGAGACAGTGGTAACGACCCGGACGAGCTGTAGACAAAACTGTTTACAGCGTGGCTCTACCACTCGTCTGACCCTGAATACACCCAAATACACCCAACAGTCACATACATAGTCCTGACCCCACAGTAAGATACGAGTCTTGTGTCGTGGGTATCAGGAACTACGACAGACTTTCTCACAACACCCAGACCCCGAAACAAATAAATGTGGATCACACAAATATTTGTCTCGGTGCGGGGATCGAACCCGCGGCCTCTCGTTTCACAGCCGGCTACTCGCCCGCTGCGCCACGGAGGCTGTCATCTGACCCAAACGACCAATCGAGACCCTTTGAAGGTGTTGGTCGAGGCTCTTTGGTATCAATCCTCTGGTAAGAAGGGGAGAGAGGGCTTGAGCCTCCGGCTATCTCACATACCGTAAGTAACGCAACAGTAAGTTAACAATGGCAACAATCTGGTAGAGCTGGCTATTCGTGTTAGAGAAAAAACTATCTACAGCGTTTCTTTATCACTTAAACCTGCGCATTGTAATATATTTAAAACAGCATGTGTATTGTTAGAAACAAGAAAAAATCGAAAATGTCTGTAACTGTTCCAAAAACAGAATAATATAACAACTTACCCAGTTCTAGGGCTACCGTGCTGTCCGGCAGAATTAATAAAATTAACAAAACGGCGCACCACAAACTTACACTAGCACTCAACATATCTCTACTCAAATTATTTCTTAACATTTTGAACCCAATACCAGTTATTTTATAACTAAAAACTAAAAAAAAAAAAAATCTAATTGAAAATACGAATTAACAACACCATGCAACCGTCCGGTCCGCGTCCGTCGTTGTCCACAAACGCGAGTCCAGAGAATTATATAATAAATAGGTATATGATTACGCATACGCATTAATATCACCCGACTACGAATAATGTACGCATTGTAATTGGCGGGACTAAAGTTGTTTCCCCGACCTACACCTTCCATTATAGACAGGGAGCCCTCGGGTAGCTGATCCACTTGACTACTATCAAGCTCATTTTCCGTGAGTAGCTTCGTTTCGATGAGACGACCAACTATTCCCTATGCGAAAATTCTCTATTGTGGTAGCTAACAGAGGTAGCAAGGATAGAATATTTCGATTTGATGATACTCAAAAAATTATTATTTTATTTGTAGGACAATATGACAGTTAAATTATATAAATATTAACTAAGTAAAAACAAAAAAATCAGCTCATATCACGGAAAATGAGCTTGATAGTAGTCAAGTGGATCAGCTACCCGAGGGCTCCCTGTCCATTACCGTTTAATCTCCGGTAACAAATAGCCGCGGCCCGCGACGTCACTATTGACTAACTTCAGGCCGGTCAAGTTATTTTGCGCGTATTGTACTGTAGTCCGTACATAATAGCAGTAGTACGACATATTATTCGACCAACGATACGGAAAGTCGAATGAGTTCCTTATTATATATTTTTTGAACAAATAACGTTGGTATACAAGTTAATATAAAATAATTAATAATATTACGAACACTTTTGAGTTGAAATATGTTTAGTGTAAGTGTAAGTTTTTGTTGCGCCATTTTACTAACTACTCTTGCAGAGGACTTCGTGAAAGCCCAAGAACTGAGTAAGTTTTTTCATTTTTATGAGTTAATTATATTGGTCTAGTAGCAGGGTTCTTAAGCTGAGAAACCAAGTATTGTTTAGATTGAGTTTTTGATTCGTAAAATCACTCGAGTTGCGCGGGATTGGTATTTGTGCATGATGTGTGTGTGTGTGTGTGTGTGTGCAGCACATCATTAGGCGGAAATAAATCGGCAAGCCGTGGGTCCACCAGTTGCACCTCTGCCTACCCCTTTGGCGACACAAACACAAACTTATAGACAGTATATTTAAAAAAAATCGACGCTAATTTGTAGTATGTTCGCGCATTTCTTTTTTATATTATTTTCGTGGATTACAATATTGCCTATTTAAAAAGTATAACAGAGGTCAAACATAATAGACAGGGAGCCCTCGGGTAGCGGTATTTATATAATTTAACTGTCATATTGTCCTACAAATAAAATAATAATTTTTTGAGTATCATCAAATCGAAATATTCTATCCTTGCTACGTCTGTTAGCTACCACAATAGAGAATTTTCGCATAGGGAATAGTTGGTCGTCTCATCGAAACGAAGCTACTCACGGAAAATGAGCTTGATAGTAGTCAAGTGGATCAGCTACCCGAGGGCTCCCTGTCTATAAGGTTAAAAGCTAAAAATAAACTTAAACATATTTTTTGAGTCGGTGGCATCAATGATTGAACTGCAATTGCTATTGAGTTTTTTGGATTGTTTTTATATTCTGTTAAAAAGTTTATAGTAGGTACCTGTTATAAAATACAAGGGCAATACAGTGATGATAAACCACCTTGAAACATTTTACAGGATATCTGGACACGAAATGCTATTTCTCGTCGGCTGACGTCTTACTGCGGTAACGTCTAGAATCGATGCTAACGCCTGATGAGTTTGATTGAGCTCGACGGTTGACTTCAAACCAAAAGTAATGAGACGGTGCGCAAGATCTTCTGCACGATCTCATACTTTGTAACAGCACGCGAAATAGATTTCTTTTTATTGCCTTAATAGGCAGACGAGCAGCCGGCCTGCTGGTAAGCGATGACCGCCGCTCATCGGCAATGCCAAGGGTACAGCTTAGCCGTTGCCTACCGTTGAAGGAATACTCTTTGTAAGCCTCGTTTAAAGAAGGACATGTCATAGCGCTCGGGAAACACCGAGGCAGGGAGTTCATTCCAGAGCTTACACGTGCGTGGTATAAATGAACTCTGGAAACGTACGGTGCTAGAAGGCATGGTTTCCAGGTAGTATGGATGAACTCTACTGCGGGGCCGGGTACCTTGCGGTAACCTTATTAACCGATATTTATTAACATCTTTGTCAATGTTGTTTCCAATTATTTAAATGCCTATCAATAATACTAATTCCAACAATGATATCATCAATTTATTTTATATTGTATAGATTATTATACATAAAGTCACATTCGTTGGAAATACTTGAGGAAAAGTTAATAAAGTCCGTATTAAAATTAAACCTGTTGTTAATTAATAACGAGAAAAATATTTATATACGTATTGAAATTACTTTTGCAAATACCTATTAGTTACACCCTACATTGTTGTTATATTATGTATAACAGAGGTCGACAAACGAGTAAGTGAGTCATCTGCACGCTAACATAAGCGAGTCTAGATATTTTTTTCGTAAAAAACAGTTTTATCTTGTTATTTCTATATGTCTATCGAAGCTACAAGAATATGTCGATGGCTAGTTTTCTCGGACTATATGTCGAATAACAATCTCTCTAAGCCGTTACGGTAGAAACGCGAAACTATTCGATAGCTCGAGATCGACAAAGTTTGGTCTCGCGCGTAAGAATTCTCGTGAGCATAATACTAAGTGGCCAGATAGTAAATGATTTCCACCGCCTATGAATACCACAATACCAGAAGAATCCTGGATGCATTGCTGGATGGATGAAGGTATGGGGATATGGAAGGAGAGGGGTGATTTGTACCTCTGCAAATCTCCATCACCGTACGAAACGTCACGTCACTTTTCTATATTATTATGCCACTAACCCTTTCAAGTGGACCTTTAACACTGTAGCTCCATCATTTTAAAAACACACATGTAGCTTTGTAAATCGATAACAGATTGCGCCCTTACCCAATTAACAAATAACAGATTGTTAACCGATGAAGGAAACGTAGGAGGTTTTAAACAGGTATATTATTGTAGAGGTTGAATTCCGACCACTACGCGATCACTAGTTTCTATTATTAGCAAATACAATAATTAGATTCTAGTTTCTCACACTGGGGTCCTAACTACCGGTGGTTTGGGTCCTAGGCCTCGCAACTGAAGGGTGATATTTTTTATATCATTAAATGTTTTATTTTTGAAAATGCTATATTTAAAAATGTAAAAAAAAAAATTAAAATAAAGAGTACATACTGTACAGATTTTAGTTATTTTTATATAGTGTCCACCAGCTTCTCAAATATTTTTATTTGTTACAGATAGACCTGTGACAGACTTCAGTCGACATAGATTAGTGCAACCCAAAGTGCATCATGGCAGAACCAAGAGACAAATATCATCCACAAAAGATACGGTTAGTATTGGTAATTACCAATTTCTTAGTTTTTTAAACAATTAAACAACGAAACGATTAGCTCTCTCATCTGATGATAATGATCAGATGCAACGCAGAATAGCACTGAATACAGCAAAGCTTTGAAATATACCTAAATACGGCATGGTACTGAACTAGGCTCATCTTCATTCGAAACTATTATAGGTTTTACGTCGACAAAAAAAGGACTGTTATTTGACCTTTTTGTCTATCTCTTTCTCCTTCTCTGTCTGGCATATCTGCGTCTACGTCTGCGTCACTCACTCTATCTGCCACTGCGGGGATTTCACCATACTTGAAAGTGGTAGAGCCACGTTGTAAACAGTTTTGTCTGCATGAATGCTGAGTTGGGCCGGCTCGCCCGGGTTATTACCGCTGTTTCACCAAAAATCGACGTGAAGTAGCAGCTTGCTGTTGCGATTCGTATTGGTATTGAGGATGTTCATGGATGGTGGAGATCACTTACCATCAGGTGACGGAGTTGTTTACCGCCCTTTGTTATAAAAAATACTTATGATGGCTCCTATCCAGTCGGGCTGTAGTGTGTAGGCATCGAGATCGTATCAGCGTAAAATATCATCGTCAACCGCTTGTGTTCCTAATAGGCCAAAACCGTTCATTCTAGAGCGGTGCACATCATTCAGAAGTAGAGATTATTGTGACGGTAGACGGTGAGCAGTACATCCTGGAGTTGCAACTGAACTACAACCTACTTACAGAGGAGCACACGGTGCGCTATCAAAGGGATGGCAAGACCGTCCTGCATAAACCTGGGAAGAAGGTATGTTGATGGTTAATAGAATGTCTTTTTTCAGGAAAAAAGTAGCATATGTCCTAATTCAGGCCCACCAAATTTCATCTAAATCTGTAGAGTCTTATAAGCGTTATTGATTAATAGACTTCCTATTCACAAACAATCAAACCCACAATAATCCAAACAATACATCATAGATACCTACCTAACCATATAAAACCATAGATTTTACGGCAAAGAGTCGTATGTGATTAAGAGGTATTAAACTCAGTTCCATTACAGGAAATTGACTTTTGCCAGTATCACGGCACAATTCGAGGCAGACCATCTTCACGCGTGGCTTTGTCCACGTGTCATGGTGTCAGAGGTATCATATTCGATGGCGAAAAGACTAGATACATCGAGCCAGCTGAAGGTAATATTCGAAATAATATTAATGTATTGAAAAAAAAATATTATTACGATTAAGATAGATATTTTGCTGGTGGTAGGATATTCATATCCGCCCGGACAGCGACCTCCGTACACATGGTGTTAAAACCTGCCATAGTGATCCACACCCCTTGTGTGCATCGCGTTCCAGGGTCAGCCAGTGTATATGCGGTTCTTCCGAGGGGCTTGCGGCATGACTTGATGGTTTATTGGGGCGGGTATAGGGGTACATCCTTGTATTACTGTGCCTGCATCTGTCATCCGCCTGTCCTGTCGCAGCCCCGTCGATTTGCTTCTTCCCTCTCCTAAGAGGGAAGAAGCATTTATACAGGCCGACATGACTCTGGTGACCACCGATAAACTCATTGTGTGTTGATGGTCGCTGGTTTTTTGGATTGACTACGCTTGCCATCAGGTGTAGTGCAGATGTTAAAACGTAAGAAATTATTTGGTCCTTCGAGTAACATAAATAAAAAGTGCCTATCGAATACAAAAATCATCAAAAGCAAACATTAGGAATTAGAGACATCGCTTTGCTTTTATCTCTCTTATTGAAGTAAAAAGACCAGTTACATTTACATACATTGAATCGAAGACCCGTTGCTTCATTTATATCGAATGAAAATAGAAGATAAGCAACGTTCTTGACGTTTGATTACTGAGATATGTTGCTAGTGCTTAGTATACGATTAAAGACTTTCAACTTGTGTTTAGTTCGTCCCCGTGTTGGTAGTTTGTATTTTTATTTGAGTGAATGACGAGACGAGCAAGACGCTCGCCTTATGGTAAGCACCACGCCTGCCCATAAACAGAAGCAACACCACACAGAACTATGAATTCCAAAGCACTACAGTGTAGGGGTGCTCGATATGTATCGATATGTGATAAAATATCGATACATTTATTTGATATATCGAATCAATGCGATATTATCGAATCATTGAAGTCGATATATAATATCGATATATTTTATCCGATATATCGAAATAAGGATATCGTAGAATACTTAGGAAAAATCTATCGGATGTAGCTAAAAAAAAAAACAACATCAAATACCAGAATAAGTATTGGATGTTGTTTTTTTTTTTTTAGCTATTCCATATTATTTTTGTCAATCATTTTCGTCTTTTCCTTCCTACAATTCGATATATCGAAAATATCGATATTTTTTACCGATATATCGCTTAATATCGATACAATATTTCGATATATTATATCGGAAAAAATATCGATATTTTTTGTACATGAACATCACTACTACAGTGCACAGAACTGCGCTCGTCACCCCGAGACATAAGATGCTAAGTCTCACAATGCCCTCAATTGTACAGGTATTCTTTGCTTTAAGGTGGTGAAATCCAGTCTCAGCATTACTTATACGACCATGCGGACTTAAATACAAAGTTTCGTTGCGGCTACGTTGGTGGAGCGTCGAATAACTCTAGCTACGAACCTATGTTGATGAAGAAATATAATCACGGAGAGAGCTTGAAACGGATTGCTCGTAGTGCTAGGGTATATGTGACAATGTACCTATTTGTACGATATAAGGAAATTTATTATTGGTTGATAAGCAAAGGAATATTTAAATTATATAGGGACTAAGGCCTAACCCCTCTTATTCAGTAGAGGAGGCCCGTGCCCAGCAGTGGGACATATATAATACAGGGCTAGTAAGAAAAAAATTGGGAATATTTTACGGACATAAGTTTCTGAACCTTTATATTTAGTAGCAGCAAAACTCTCTGTCTCTCTCTCTTGATGATAGATTGTAGGATGAGGCCTTATCGTTGGGTTGGCAACTAGAAAAAAACACTTTAGAGTAAGAGTTCAACGACTCGAAGTTTAAGAGATGCTTATTGTACTCCGTTCTTTTCCGTTACTGACTCTTGCAGTGCGAGTTTTAAGAGTACCATTAGAAGAAACAGACCAATAATATTATATATGTTTTGACTGACTGAATTTACTGATATCTATCGTTTCAGTATTTATTATTTAAATGAATGACGAGACGAGCAAGTCGCTCGCCTGATGGTAAGCGCCACGCCTCCCCATAAACAGAAGCAAGACCACACAGAACTTTGAATTATATAGCACTGCATGGCACTGAACTGCGCTCGTCATCCCGAGATATAAGATGTTCAGTCTCAAAATGCCCAGTAATTTCACTGGCTTCAATATCCTTCAAATCGAAACACAACAGTGCTTACACTCTGTTACTTGGCGGCAGAAATAGACGGCGCGGTGGTACCAACCCAGACGGCCTCTCGCATACGAGGAACCTACGACCTTGTAACCTGTACCTATACCTTATTTCAGTATAAAAGTCACGCGGACGTCGTTCAGGTCCGTGGTCCATACAACGAGGACAAGCAGACTCGCTACGTGGAGCTGGTGCTAGTAGCCGACAACAGAGAGTTCAAGGCGAACGGAGAGGACATTTACACTGTTCACAGGCAGTTGCAGGACATCGCGAACATCGTCAACTCTGTAAGTTCATAATGAGTGATAGTCACGCTGTAGACAGTTTGTCTACAGGATCAATGGGCCGGCTCGACTGTCTCGTAGAGAACTGACTTATAGAAGCGGTATGGTGCTGCGTTTCTTACGGTGAGTGAGTTATCCGGAGGTAAATCCCCTTCTCTTTCCAATCCCTTACATTACCTTTAAAGTCGGCAAGGCATCCATGATTCTTCTGTTTTTGTGGGCGTACATAGGTGGTTGGCTCACTTAGCATCAGGTGACCGACTTAATCGTTTGCCGGCCTATACTATAAAAAAAAGTAAATCCTTAGCGCGAAGAGTGTGATTACACAAAGCGCACGTGGCGCGGCGTAGATGGTTAACCGGGAGGGATAGATAATAATACTGTGGGGAGGGTCTAGGCACCACTCATTCGTCATTCGTTGTCATATAATTCAAATACTTTATTATGTAATTATAATTAGGCCGCCAAAGGCACTTTTACACGTCATTTCAATCTACCGGAGATTCGGAAATGCCGACTGGTCTGAGAAGAAACACCAAGAAACTAAGGCGTAGATCTTTATATATTTTGTATTTTTTTAATTATAGTTATCCCATTTAGGTATACAAAACATACTACATAATTTGTAACACGTTCGATGAGGACAAAAATAAACAAATTCATTATATTATAAGATCGATACACGTGCCCATTATTGTGCGGTATCACTAAGCCAACAAATTAATGGTCATTATTATAATATAATCATTGATATTAAGCAACAATATTATTCAATGTTTAGTGTGGCTTGTTCGCCACACAACAAGTACATCGCCGCTGCCTTCCCTCCAAAGAAAACTGAAACATCTCTTAGAACTGTGTTTATTGAAATTAAGCGGGGTGATATAATAAAATAACGATGTCTTTGATTAATTACACATCTTTTTGAAGTGATAACTTCTTATGGGAGGGTGAACCAAAACGTTTCGTAACGCGAGCGGCGGCGTGCGGAAGGTTCCAGAATATTCGAGAACCTTCTGTGAGACGTCACGCGGGCCCGTTGACCAGCCAGCGCTAGCTGACTTCCCTGGAACTTCGATAATTTCGAAGTCCCAGGTGGCGTCACACAGTGACCAGGATTGGACCGGACTGTGTTCGTATTTTTATGGCGAATAGACATGTTACCGTAATTTTGTTTTTGATATTGATAAAAAAAATGACGATCGATAAAGAAACACATATTTACTAATTTTATAATTTGGAACATGGTGCTGTAAAAAAAGTACTAGGTTCGAATAAATGCGAAGAGAGTAGAATGTACTTTTTTCATGGCGAGTAGCCGTAATTAATAAACAAATGACGATTTAGACAAAGAAAAACTTTTAAGTTTTTTCTTATTTGGAACATGTTGCCGTAAAAAGTACCAGGCTCGCATAAACGCGAAGAGAGTAGAATGTACTTTTATCATGTCGAGTGGACATGTTGCCGTAATTTTGTATTCTCGCATCTTGTTTGGTAAGTTTTCACTTCTGTCGGCACTCCCGGAGTGCAACCCGTAATTTTATTTATTTTTTATTTGATTGAATGGCGAGACGAGCAACGCGCCTGAACGTAAGCGCCACGACTGACCATAAACAGATGCAACACCACACAGAACTTAAAATTACAAAGCACTGTTTGGCGCTGAACTGCGCTCGTCACCCAGAGACATAAGATGTTAAAGTCTCAAATGCCCAGTAATTTCACTGGCTTCAATATCCTTCAAACCGAAACACAACTGTGCTTACACACTATTGCTTGGCGGCAGAAATAGACAACGCGGTGGTACCAATCCAGACGGCCTCTCACATGCGAGGGACGTACCACCTTGTGAATGAAATGAATGAATGAAATCTTCACTTCTCTTCGCTCATATCCGATTTTAAGGATACTGGCCCTGCTTTGAATGGCTGCATCAAGCTATCAAATTATATTGTAGATACGTAGAACGTAGTCAACGTTGCGCGAGAGCATTACCCAGACCTATGTCTAAGTTGATGACAAATCTTACCTTGTGAGTCGAGACTCGTGATGAAACCTTGCATATGGACATGTCACTTAATTTTAATATCCTCCATGGTTCATTAGGCGAGTCTATCGGCATTCGAATGAGACGCCGCACCATAGCATTGATGCCCGCAAATGTTTTTTACGGGTTAGGGTGTTATGGAACCATGTCTCCATTTTCGCGACACTAACAAGTAAAGACAACATACACAAGACTTAGACATAAAATTCAGTAGATTTTAAGTGTGACTGTTCACTGTTGAGTATGCTTCTAATTGAAAAAAGTTATATTAGTACTAACCGAATCCTTATTTTCCAGATATACTCTCCACTAAACATCTATATAGCACTTGTGGGTGTGGTAGTGTGGACCGAACGGGACGAGATACATATCGAGGAAAATGGGGACAATACTCTTACAAATTTTCTGAACTATAGAAAGACTCGGCTGGTTGATGTACCTAATGACAACGCATTTTTACTTACGTGAGTAGTACGGGACACAATTTACTAGTATCTCGAGGGACCGTTAGTCCCTTTGGGTTAAAATACGTACAATAGATCGAGAGGCGGAGTGGCCGCTCGACGCTTTTTTTTTATTTTTTATCCTGGCTCGGCAAAGTGACTACGCTACATCTGATGGTAAGTGTAGCGCAATCCAGGAATATTGTCGACCAACGATAAACAATGTGTCCATCGTAGGTCGGCAAGATCATGCCGGCCTGCCTAAGGGCCAAAGGGGAGGGGAAGGAAAAAGGGATGGGAAAAGGGTTAGGATCAGGGGGCAAGCCCCCTGGGGAGAACCGGATATACACTGGCTGACCCTGGAACGCGACCCACACAAGGTGGGCCACTATGGCAGGTTTTAGCACCAGTGTACGGTGGTCGCTATCCGGTCGGATACAAGTATCCTCCCACCAGGAAAAGCTTGCTCACTATTTCTTCTGTAACTCCGAAAATATTTCGAATTTGCTTTTGATATTTCAGGGACACATTTTTGTATAGTTTGGGAAGACATTTATGCATTCGATTCGATTTTTTGAAGCCTCTAAAGCACGCTCCCCCCTTAATACTAAGAGCTGTTCATTTTTATACTTGTGCAGGAGCCAAGTTACTCCTCTTTATCGGTCCAAGTTTAGATTATGACATGAGTTTGACAGCCTCCGAGCCAGCGAGCGAATAGTCGGCCGTGAAACGAGACGCTGCGGGTTCGATCCCCGCACCGAGACAAATGTTTGTGTGATCTACAAATATTTGTGTCGGGTGTGGGTGTTGCGGTATGGAGACTTGAGTCAATAAGAATTTATGCAAAAATATATAATAATAAATGAATATCCCCGAATTAGAACCATCTTATGCGCCTCCGCATGAAAACATAATTTGGGGCCCTTATAGAAACCAAAAAGAAGTACTTTTTATAAGAATTACTGAATCTTCTTCCTCCTTGTCTTATCTCATTTACTTGGGGTCGGTAAATTTGTCTCCATTTTTGGCGATCTTTTGCCATATCCAGCGCTAAGCCTTGTATCAATAGGTCGATTTTTAAGTCGAAGCCCAGTTCATTGGTGGGCGACCTGGTGGTTCATTGGTTGGTGGCGGCTGTCTCGGTCTGGTCGGCATTTCTACGCTGAACATGTCCAAATCAGCAAAAGCAAGACTCTAGAGGTGTACACTGTCAGTGACCTCGTATACGTCTTATGCTATGTTCCGTATGTTGCGTCGTACGCGCTGTTCCACAGAAGTGGACCCAACAAGGGCCTTGTAAGATACCGCAATACAACTTGCTTCCGCTTAACACCAACCCTGCCCCATGTACTGTATATACCTACCAGTCGCGCAAACACGCCCCGATTATGGCTTAATGATGTGCACCCGCCTAATAGCATCACTGTTAAGTAGTGGCAAAAAAAAAATATTTCAATGCAGGACATACAAATCACTAATATGAATTGTCATTATTATTATATTCACCAGCTGTTTTTTTGTGTAGTTCCAGCCGACAAGAATTAGGTATTTAACTAAAAAAAAAAATATTTATTTTTTTTTATTAATAATATTGATATGTAACAGAAAAATTAAAAAAAAAATTGTTCAATTAATTATAAACATTTAAAAATTGATGAAATTCAAATAAAGATCACGTGACTATAAACGCGCCATGATCGCTCACCATAGTTGTGACGTCATAATGTTATAGCTATTTAATAACAGTACAGCGTTTACGGCTATTACACGTGACTAGACAATAATATTGAAAATTTATTGCTAAAAAACGAGATGTTAGTTGGTTCCGTTTAGCTATGTGTGATAAAGGATTTATTAAGGCAAAGTCTGATAATATTCCTGATGTTGATATATTTATGATAACCATGTTTTTTAAAAATTACGTTCTGTTTAATTCTGCTGAAGTTCGAGGTGCCAAGGCAGCAAGGTAAGTCTGTTAAAAAATAATATAATAAATGAAAATATTTAAGTATTTATTCTCCATTATATTAAATATAAGCAGCGATATCTCAGCAGGGATTGGTACGGACTGTCGAGACGAAAGTCGCAGGTTCGAAACCAGCCCCAAGAGCATACACCTCTGACTTTTCTACGTCACGTGTATATTAATTGTTAATTATCGCTTACTTTAACGGTGAAGGAAACCTGCCTACCTGAGAACTCGATAAGATTTTTCGAAGGTATGTAAGGTATGTAAGTCTACCAACCCGCATTAGGCCAGCGTGGTGGACTAAGGTCTAACCCCTCTCATTCAGTAGAGGAGGCCCGTGCCCAGCAGTGGGACAAGTATAATACAGGGCTAGTTGGTTGGTTGGTTCATATTAAATATAATTATTTATTTCATAAATTGTAGAGCATCGCGTGAGAGTTACGGCGACAAAGCTATAGGTTATGTTCAACTAAGTCGTAAAAATAATATTTGTATTGTAAAGTGACGGGAATGTCCAGAACACCGAGTTCGGAGTAAAGCTTATTCAGTTAAAGTCCAGAAAAATTCAGGATGTTCAATGCCATGACTGTGCAGCTTTAGCAGGTTTAAAGGTTATGATTTGGAGTCCAGTTAGAAAAAAATATTCACTGAACTCTACGTAAGTATATAGTAACTAGCTTATGCTCGCGGCTCCGCCCACGTGATCAAACAAACAAACAAACAATCAAACTCTACAGCTTTATAATATTAGTATAGATTTGGGTAGCTTAGCAACGGAAGCCTTCAAATAATATTATTTGGGTAGCTTAGCAACGGAAGCCTTCAAATATGAATAATTTTCCCCGTTTTTGAAACATTTTTAACTGATGCTTCGCTTCTAATGGTCGCAGCGTAATGTTATATATCCTAAAGCCTTCCTCGATAAATGGACTATCCAACACAAAAAGAATTTTTCAATTCGAACCAGTAGTTCCTGAGATTAGCGCGTTCAAACAAACAAACAAACAATCAAACTCTACAGCTTTATTATTAGTATAGATTATTTGATTTGTATACTTAAATAAATAATAAATTAATAACAATGGTGTTAAGAAATACTTACATCGAAATGATCTTCACAACCAAAAATAAACGATTTTGTTTTGGGATTATCACGGTGCACTGCTTGAAACCATTTATTTCGACGTTTGTCATCTTGGCGAACATTTAAAAACATTTTGTCAGGAGTTGTTTTTGTAGTATTAGTACATAATGGTACAAAACAAGAACAATAACTATTAAGGTTCGACATTTTTAATATAAATTTGAATATTTAACAATGACAACAAAATTAAATAAATCAAAACTCTGTATTTATAATTTCTGTATCAACTGCAATGAGTGAAAACTAACATTATGACGTCACACGCGCTCGGGTTTGTTCGGGAGCTGTCGGCGTATCTTCGGTGCTGGATTCAAAAGTGAATTTTTATTTTGAAATAACTTTTAAATTATTGCGAAAAAAAATAAAATAAAAATAGTTTTGTTATAAAACTTATATTATATGATCTTTCCATTTATCACAAAAAAAAAATACTTAAATACCTAATTGCAATGTATCGTCGCGCTTTATACTGTAAATACAACTTATAAATCATTGTAAATGAAATATCGTGATTTACTTTGTAAATACGCCAACTATTTCGTTGACAGTCCTAAGTCTGTTAAAGTATGAAGGCAAAGTAAATCACTGTATAGGTACTACTTATATCAATAACAATAACGGTTAATAACAATAACATATGACAAGTTCTCAGTTCTCACTATTATTTGACTATTACCCAGTAACGGGATAGATAACATAATATTGGCTAAGCGTTATATTCGGTAATAGGAATACGAATAAATAATCTTAATGTAACACCTCTACGCTGAAACGTAAAAATGTCACGAAGGAGGTAGGAAAGAAATAAGTTTTACGAATGGCTTGTTTAACAAGCCATTTGTAAAACTGTACCCGATCAATCGCACAACACCCATAGTGCATATAAAGCGTCGGAGGTAATGATTCGCTGGAGAATCTTGACATCGCGATGTAGATGTGCCAGTGGCGCCATCTCTTGATTTTTTCTTGTTTTATTTTAATGTGTCATGTAGACTATAATCCAATGTTCTATTATATTGCTGCCACTAATTGTAAATAATATAAAAAAGCGTGTTAAAAAAAGTGTTTTGCGAACATCCCTTACTACTGAAGTAATTTTAATAACAGTTGTAGGTAATAAATTTGTAATTTATATCAATTATTCAATGAAATATTTAAGGAAGTTTTAATTTTTACAATATTTATTTATTTTGTTCTAAACTCGTATCAAAATAACACAACAAAACAACCAGCGCCACCTTTATTGCATTTAAGCTACAAGTTGACAAGAAAAAATCATGAGATGGCGCCACTGGCACATCTACATCGCGCTGTCAAGATTTTATCCGACGTTTTGAAGTAGGTCAAAATCACGTTCAAAGACAAGTTACAGACAAACCTACTAACATACAAACATACATACGTCTCAAGCTAATAAAAGCGTGTTAACAAGCAACAGCTCCATACATCGGACTAAAATTTTGTGACTAAATAGTCGATACCAAAGTATGTAGTACTAATAAAACCTTTTTACTATTAATAAATGTGTATTATTTTACCTAATGGAATCAGCTTGGGTTTAAAAGTATTAAGTGGGTCACGAAGGGGCAGTTTAAAAATTACCAGGCCATGGCAGAACAATATTTCAGAAACAATGGACTAGTGGACTCATTATTCTATTGCTATTTAGCAGCATATCTAGTCTGAAAACTTAGTGAGGTCTTAGGTTCAAATCACAATTTTTGATTTTTTGATTCTAAAAACATCAACTGGCCTGGAGGCTGGAATTGTAGTTTGTGCCCCATATGGCAACAGGTTCGCCAATTATTAAATAATAATGACGAAAGTCAACTTGGCGCAAGGTCATTTAGTATATTTATTAGTTTTAAACAATACTTCAGTAATTACATACTTAAGTTAAAAAGAGACATAAAAAATAGTTAATGAAAGTTTCATATTATTACAATTTTCCCACATTCGCCGTCATCACAGCTTATCGAGGCATCGTCGAGGTAAACCCTAACCCAAAAATAATCATCAAAATGGTAACACATTTTGGGAGAGGCGATTCGAGGTTAGAACTCTGACAGCGGCGTGTCGTTGCTTGTTTAATTTATTCCATAAACTAGTTTAGAGTTGTGTTTGTTGTATAAAAGTTGTGCGGTTTTGTTCATTAAACATCGACGGTGATGAACAGTGTATGGAAACATTGAAATAAGTGATTTAAGAGAAGTACTGAAAGGAGTTAGCACCTGGAATCCGACAGGACCTTGAAATCGACCGCACACGTGTTTCATCGTTCTGACATTAGATATAGTCTACCTATGAAAATATATGACTGAAGACTTGGCAGCATGGTCTACGACCTTAGCCGGTTCCTGTAAGGAACAAATAAAACAAAAAAAAAAAAAAACATTTTGGGAGAGATGTCCATATGAAAACCACTGAATTCATATACATATAAGTAATGTATCTATGCCATTGAAGTCGGTTACTAAGTAGATAGCTTGCCGATGGGTACACTACAATAATACGACAAACTTTATTCCGATAGTCACAAATACGAATTTCAAAATACCGATTTTCATAATTCCGAATGGTTCAAAATTCCGAATTTAACAACTCCGATGTATCATTTATCCTATTTTCAATATTCCTAACGTATATAATTACGATTCTCAAAATACCGAGTTTCAATAGATCGAATAACAAAAAGTCCGAATTAATGATAATTCGAAACATCAAAAATACGAATTCCGATTATTAAAATACCTATTAATTAAAATTCCGAAATAAAAACGCCTTCTACAACTGAATAGAAAGACAAATCAACACATAATTTCTTGTCAAAGAGAAATATAATAGTATGAGGAGGTAGAATTAAAAAACTAATGTCAAATTCGTTATAAAAATATTTTCTTTCCAATAAAAATATTTTTTTCGCTGATCACAATTCTAACCTAACCCAAATGATTCACCAACAATAGAGAGAATCTGGCGCTCGGCGGCCGCTGCCGCGGCACGCTCGCTGCGCTCGCTCGCCTTCGCGCTTAATGGTCACAGTTCTAACCTAACCTAACCCAAATGATTCACCATGATTATAACTGAATCAAAATCCTGATTTTAGCAATTTATTCGGAATATTGAAAATCGGAATGTCGTTTTTCGGACCGAGAACCCATCGAGCATTTGACTCGTCGAACATATAAAATTCGGAAAACAAACAGATCGTATTTACAACTTTCGGTAAAATAATTTTCGTAAATTTGAATAATAGACATTATAATTTTTCGGTATTATGAAATTCGGACTTTTGAACATCGGAACATCGAAATTCGGAATAAAATATTTCGGAGTATTTGGGTGTTCCCCTTGCCGATTACTTAATTTTAATAAATATGAATTATTCGTTTCACTTACCATAAAATAACACACACAAAAACTGTCCGTGCACCAATGACCAATGTGTTTGGCAGAACGATGAATACAAAAGAGACTTATTTTAAACCTTCGGACTCGTTCTCATCACACACAAAAGACACAAACTACAATCATAGAAAACATTGGTTACAATACTCAACAAGTTCTTGGAATCCCCAAGTATAGACAAACCAGTGCTGTCCAAATAATATAAACTACGGTGCTTCTACATCTTAGTATTTGAAAACTATCGATACATTAAGTTTTTGCTGTAGTATAGCCATAATTTTTTTCGATATTTCAGTGTATCGATATTTTTTATTTAGTATCTAAGTTATATCATAAGCGATATGATTTCGATACTCGATAAAAATAAAATGGGATGTCATTAAATTTTACGATGCCAATAAAAGGTCATCCAAATGTCAAGACAATATGTCGGTGTCTTGATTGTTTTTTTCTAATTAATGAAATCAACTTTTAAACGATTTGAAAATATCGATGCGATATAAATCGACTCTTTTTCGCACTTTCGACATGCCTAAATTAGAGTCGTTAGATTACTCGCCAAATAACCTTAAACTATTCGCCAAACATCAGCAGGTTACCCGAAAATCGGGTATTTTTTCCTACTTTTTTTTTTTATTTTTTTATTTATGGCTTTCGCAGTATTATGCATTTAGCCAGTGTCAAGTATAGTTTATTCTCAAGTAATTTTTACAAGAACAATGAAACACGGGTGCGGTCGATTTCAAGGTCTTGTCGGAGTTTTGGTGTTAACTCCTTTCAGTACGATTCTTAATTCACTTATTTCAATGTTTCCATACACTGTTCATCACCGTCCATGTTTATTGAACAAATCCACACCACTTTTATACAACAAACACAACTCTAAACTAGTTTATGAAATAAATTAAAATAAGCGAGGAATTGCACTGTCAGAATTCCCGCCAAAAAATCATTTTTCCTACTTTAATCTAGTTTAAAATGTTATAAAACAAATTATAAAGCCTTTGTAATCAGCTCATAAGTCATAAGCATTTATACAGGCCAGCATGATTCTGCTGACCACCGATAGTCATTATTTGTTGGTGGTTGCTAGTTTTTTGGACTGCACTGCTTACCATCAGGTGTAGTGCAGTCACTCTGCCGTGCTCGGATAAAAAAAAAACATGAACCTTCGTGCCGTCTGATCGTGATTGGTCGAGAAACCAACTTGTGACGTCACATGATAAATTGTTAGAACGCAACGCATTATGACGGAACACAAAGTCGTTTTTGTGTTACGGGTTCAAATGTTTTTCGTTTTACGATTAATTCCTATAATAATGTTTAGAATATAACACGAAATATGAGACGAAACCGCTTTAAACACGACACGGTCGTCCGGTTCTAAGTATCTTGCTTTGGAGGGAAATCCAACATAAGAAATCGTTATGAAATCCAACTAGTTTATATTTCCTAATAATTTAGTGTTGTATAAGTATAAATAGTTAATTTCTTGTTTTTATAGTAAGAATTTGATTTAATTGGGTTAAGATCTAAAAACGGGAATTTACATTTTAGGAATAAAAACGGCTGCAACTGATGGAATTCTGGTTTCTACCTATATATTGTTACCATTCATAAGACTGGGTCATGCGGTATTATCGAGAAATTAATGTAGAACAAGAGTTACCTTAAATCATATGTATTAATGAAAGAATTTGTATAATTACTATTTCAATTATTACAATTCACTCCGTCCCTTGCCTGTAGCCTAAACTACCCTCTCATTTCGCTAACACAACAAACATACAATAGGCCGTAATATTTCATAAATTTCAGACAACTCTCTAATGTCTTTTGCGGATATCATTGGAGGAGCATTTGGTTAATCACTGGACGAAGCTTCAAAAACCTTTCAATCATGAAGTAAGTTGAATTCCATCGAGTGCTCACGTCTTGTATTAGTTTAAGACCCGACTGCTTTCGCAATTTATCATTCGCCGCCACACTGTGCTTGAACCAGGTGACATTTTTTTAACAAATGTGATCAATACACGTTGAGCAAATAAATTATGTATATGTGCGAAACAAATAATCTGGCATTTTTTCCAAAGAAGAGATCAACAGCTTTAACCATTTGTTTTTATTTGATTGAATGTCGAAACGAGCAAGGCACTCGCCTGATGGTAAGCGCCACGCCTGCCCATAAACAAAAGCAACACCACACAGAACTTTGAATTACAAAGCACTGCATGGTACTGTCCTGCGCTAGTCACCCCGATACATAAGATGTTAAATCTCATATTACCCACCATCAGTTACTATAACATCGATGATTCGATATTTTTCTTATAGCAACGTCGATATTAAAATATCGATATTTTAACTTTAAATATCGATGATTGTATTTCGTACATCCCTCCATTTCAAAATGGGGAGACATAGATAAATTATTTATAAGCGATGTCTATGGTTGGGGATTAAAGTCTACGTAGTGTTTGTGTTAACGTTGTGTCAACAGTTTATTTGTCTCTGGTGTCAACGTAGTTGATAAATTATTTTTGGTCGTCATTAATTTTAAACAGTAAGCACGGTGTAATTCTTCTCTTCACCCTTCGACGAGAAACAAGGTATGTGAAATTGTATTGATAATAATTAAATAATAGGAAAATAGGTAAGTACTTGATTTTGTGTTGGAAATTGTCCCATGAAGCATTACTATCCCATAACATTCTGTGATGCCACTATGTGTGTATTGATTCTGGATTAATAATAATTACCTAATACTAGCTTTTGCTCGCGGCTCCGCCCACGTGATCAAACAAACAAACAAACAATCAAACTCTACAGCTTTATAATATTAGTATAGATGTGGGTAGCTTAGCAACGGAAGCATTCAAATAATATTATTTGGGTAGCTTAGCAACGGAAGCCTTCAAATATGAATAATTTTCCCCGTTTTTGCAACATTTTTCACTAATGCTTCGCTTCTAATGGTCGCAGTGTAATGTTATATATCCTAAAGCCTTCCTCGATAAATGGACTATCCAACACAAAAAGAATTTTTCAATTCGAACCAGTAGTTCCTGAGATTAGCGCGTTCAAACAAACAAACAATCAAACTCTACAGCTTTATTATTAGTAGTATATAGATGAGTTTGCTTTAGTCCCGGCCCGGAAAATGCTCTGGTCCACACCAGAATCACTGCCATCACCTTCCATAAGTGTAATGTTTAACTACTTCTATTTTTGGCAACCAGGAGCAATAATTTTTAATCTAGTTTTTTCTTACTGGTGATAGAATATTCATATCCGCCTGGATAGCGACCACCGCACACATGGTGTTAAAACCTGTCACAGTGACCCATACACAGCTTTCCAGGATACACTGGGTATATCCATTTCTCTTGAGAGGCTCTCAACATGACTTCAGGGTTGGTTGAGGTGTGTGTATCCTTGTGCCTGCATTGTTCATCCGCCTATCCTGTTATAGACCCTCCTTGCCTGGATTTTTTTCCTTCTTCAGTGTGAAGCACTTATGTAGGTTGGCATGATCTAGTGAGCACCAATAATTTCCTTGTTTGTTGGTAGTCGCTGTTTTTTGGACCGTATTGCCTTTACCATCAGGTGTAGTTCAGTCACTTGCCATGCTCAGATAAAAAAACCCAGACAAACCCAAAAAAAGGTTTATTCTTAGGTACATTATTTTTGTATATAAAGTTTAAATACCTAAATAAATATATCATTATGTCATAGTTGTACTTAACGCTGAAAATTAAAAAATAGAACAAATTTTGTTAAAACTTATTTTACTTTTGAACTAATTTTGATTGTGTAATAACAAAAAAAAATTTTTGTCCAATTAATCCCTGTTTCCTTTAAAATAATGTGTCAAGTTTCCCATCTCTGAAATAGAGGTTAAGGGAGTAAGGTAAGGAAAATGGATAGGATTCCCTCATCAGGTTTTATCCATAGAGCCAACATAGGAGGAAGTGTGTGGTTGCTGCTATTTATGTTGCAGCTTCTTAAAGCCTTGATATTTATCTATACATAGTATAAAACAAAGTCGCTCTCTGTATCTGTTCCTATCATGCTTAGATCTTTAAAACTACGCAACGGATTTAGATGCGGTTTTTTAATAGATAGAGTGATTCAAGAGGAAGGTTTATATGTATAATGCATAATATAGTAGAGAAAAACTGATAATTTTAGAGGTATCTAATGTGATGTCGTAAATAAACACATTTTTTGCGCTAACATTGCAAATGCTGGCTGAACCCTACGAGATAGATCAAAATAATGTACTACAGTATTGTACACCATAAAAAGGTCTGCAAAAAAGTCCATGATGGTATATGTCTATCTCTTATGGATTAACCGTTATACCGTTACACCTCACATTAACAATTTTTTATCTTTTACTTTTTACGAGAAATAATGGCTTATTTACGAAGCGATTTTAAGCAATAAAGCATTTATCCATATCCAATTAAGTACTTTAAATACATTGTGCATTTAATATAGATCAATATGGCCCTTTACAGCATGTAATTTAAATAAACATTTTCGAAGATATTACAGATTTAAAATGGTCGTAGCGATTGCGACGGCCGCCGGGGGGGGGGGGGGGGGGGTTCAAAGTGGCCCTTAGCCACAGCAACGTGTGGCCGGGTCTGCTAGTTTGTAATATTTCATAAATATGTCGAAAACAGACAAATTATTCGCCGTCATGAGAAGGTTTATGCACCTCTCCCATTGCCAGTATAGTTAGGATGCACTGCATATGATAGTTTCAATAATTACATCGGTTTTTTTTATATAGCATAGGCCGGGAAACGATCAAGTGGGTCATCTGATGGTAAGTGATCTCCACCGCCCATGTACGTCCACAATACCAGAAGAATCATGAGCGCGTTGCCGACCTAAAGGAAAGGAATAATTATTAGGGATTGGGATGTGAAGGGGATTTGGGCTTCCGAATATCTCACTCACCGTACGAAACGCAGCAGCAAGCCGTTACATTACGTCGGTTTTTTGTGAGACAGTGGGAACGATCCGGTCGAGCCATGTCTAAGAACATGATATTTTATTATATCAAGATATTTAAGCCCGGTGTTTTTCGGCAATCACGATGAGAGTAGTAAACATAGGGTCGATAGTGGATAAACACGGTAAAACGCAGTAATGGTTTAAAAAAACAATTGAGGAGCCGAAATTTGTTTTACCTTGTTTAAGCTTTTATCAAAGTGGCGATGTGCTATTCATATTAATTTACAGGTAGACATGGCGTCTAAGTTCAATAAGAATGCTATCATCAACGGATTCATCGACTACTTCTGTCTCGTGTGTGAGACATATTTCGGAACCGAGGAGGCCGCCGAGCAGCACATGGAGAAACAAGTTCACAAGAAAAACTTGGAAACTTCAGCTTACATGGATAAATATAAGGGTGATTGTGTTAGAAAGGTATGAATTATGTCTACCTTTGTTTTTTTTTATTTAATTGCATGACGAGAAGAGCAGGTCGCTCGCCGAGGTCACATCTGTCTAAGGCCGCGGACTCGAAGTCAGCGGCAAGCGGCGCGTTCAAATCATCATCATCAGCCACAAGACGTCCACTGCTGAACATAGGCCTCCCCCAAAGATTTCCAGACCAACCTGTTGGAAGCGGCCTGCATCCAGCGACATCCTGCGACCTTTATCAGGTCGTCTGTCCACCTTGTAGGTGGACGTCCAACGCTGCGCTTGCTAGTACGTGGCCTCCATTCCAGAACCTTTCTGCCCCATCGGTTATCGGTTCTGCGAGCTATGTGGCCTGCCCACTGCTATTTCAGCTTGCTAATCCGCTGGGCTATGTCGGCGACTTTCGTTCTTCTACGGATCTCCTCATTTCTGATTTGATCACGTAGAGAAACACCGAGCATAGCCCTCTCCATAGCTCGCTGAGTAACTGTGAGCCGTCTTATACGGCCCATATTCAGTGGCCACGTCTCAGTCCCGTATGTCATCACTGGTAACACACATTGGTTGAAGACTTTAGTCTTCAGGCACTGAGGTATTTTGGACGAGAAGACCTTGCCAAGTTTCCCGAACGCTGCCCAGCCGAGCTGGATTCGACGATTGACCTCTCTCTCGAAGTTGGACCTGCCTAGTTGGACTACTTGTCCTAGATAGACATATTCGTCGACAACTTCGAGAGATGAGCTTCCAACAGTAATCGGGGTGGGCACAACATGGACATTCGACATGACCTTCGTCTTGTCCATGTTCATCCTGAGGCCCACCCGTTGAGAAACTCTGTTGAGGTCTTCGAGCATTGTACTCAGGTCTTCCAGCGATTCCGCAAGGACCACGATATCGTCGGCAAAGCGGAGGTGAGTCATGTACTCGCCATTTATGTTGATGCCGAATCCTTTCCAGTTCAAGAGCTTGAAGGCATCTTCCAGCGCGGCAGTGAACAGTTTCGGAGAAATAACATCTCCCTGTCTCACGCCTCTCTGTAGTGGAATAGCCTTCGTACTCTGTTCTTGTACTCGGACCGACATGGTGGCGTTGTTGTACAAGCACCTCAACACTTCGATATACCGATAGTCGATGCGGCACCGCTGGAGAGCCTGCAGCACTGCCCAGGTCTCGATCGAATCAAAGGCTTTCTCATAGTCCACAAACGCTAAGCAAAGTGGCAAGTTATACTCCTCGGTTTTTTGTATAACTTGCCGCAGCGTATGAATGTGGTCTATGGTACTATAACCTTTTCGGAAACCGGCTTGTTCGGGAGGCTGGAAGTCATCTAACTTGCGCTCGAGACGATTCGTGATAACCCTCGAAAACAGCTTATACACATGGCTCAAGAGTGAGATGGGCCTGTAATTCTTCAACAAGGTATTGTCACCTTTCTTGAAGAACAGTACCACCGCACTCCTGTTCCATGCATCAGGCGTTACGCCCTCGAGCAGAACAGAATTAAAAAAATTAAAATTAAAAATGTTCAAATGCATAGATTTAAATGGACCGATGGATGGTCTCGAAAGCAGCGGCGCGGCGCGGGCGCGAGGAGCGACGTACGAGCGGCGCGCGCCATATGAGCGGCAACTGCGCGTCGTAGTGCTGTGTATTTTCAAAAATGCCCGCCGACGTGGTGGAGCAAGTTATTTCATTGATTTTTTATATGGAACATCATATTCACATCAATTTCGTTCGCGAACAAACACTAATTTCTCATAGTACAACACTACGCCGCTCTAGCGCCGCGCGATCTGCCCGCTGACTTCGAGACCGGGTCTCCGCCGCACCCGCGTCGCCGCCGCCGCTGCCCCGCACCCGCTGACTTCGAATCCGCGGCCTTAGCGCTGAGTAGGCCCACCTCTTACCCGCTGGACTGATGAACTGAGGACGTTGTGGGAAGCAGCTGGATGAGTTAGGCCGAGGACAACCAATGGTGGCGCGATCTGGGAAAGAGCAGTTTTTTAATAGCATAGACCGAGAAACGAGCTAGTGGGTCTCTTGATGGTAAATGATCTCCAGCGCCCATGAACGTTCACAATACAAGGAGAATCATGGACGCGTTGCCGACCTTTAAGGAAAAGGATAAATGGGGGATTGAAAAGG
This sequence comes from Amorpha juglandis, assembly GCA_949126905.1. Taxonomy (NCBI): domain Eukaryota; kingdom Metazoa; phylum Arthropoda; class Insecta; order Lepidoptera; family Sphingidae; genus Amorpha; species Amorpha juglandis. The sequence continues at coordinate 14,349,910 of OX421373.1, read as the reverse complement.
GGAGGGGAATTCGGGCTATCTCACTCAACATACGAAACGCAGTGGCGCGCCGCTACTCTACGTCGATTTTCTTTGAGACAGTGGGAACAACCCGGGTGAATCGGCCCATTCATGCTGTAGACAAAACTGACTTTAGCGTGACTCTACCACGTTAAATCATACCATTTTCTATCTTAGACACCACATCATACTTCAACTTACAGTGATCCCTTGTCACGATATTCCTCATCCGGTCCGCAAGGGTGACATACTCCGTAGGGAGCAAATTTCCACCGTATTTACTCTACTTTCATGCTTCTGTCCAACCTAACATTGAAACCTATACATAAGTTTCGGTATCAGCACGCCATTGTGAAGAGTCATTCAGTTTCTTATCTGCCATTACCCTCCTTTCAATATTCCCGTCACATTTCCCTCCTCTCGTTGCCATGCTACTCAGATACACAAATTCTTTCACTTTTTCCACTCTCTCGTCTCCTATACTGATGCTACGTGCCGTAGCATCTTCCTCTCTTTTTATTACCCTAACTTTCGTCTCACTTACATTAATTTTTAATTTATCATTCCCTTCTCCTTAAACGACACATTCACTGAGTTTCCGGTCGCTCCTACATACGTAGTTTCTCAAATCTCCGAGGCGCAGTGAGCGAGCAGATGGCTGTAAACGGAAGCCCATGGGTTTACGTTCCTAAAATCGTAACTAATAGTTATAAATAAAAAAATTCGGGGACCAAAGTCTCGAGTTTCCTTATACCCACAACATAAGATCTGTATCTTATTTATTGTGGGCTCAGACTTATGGGTGTGACTTGCTTGCTTGCATGCTTATTTTATTATCTACTTTCTAGGTAAAATCGGGTTACTTTTGCGAGTACTGTAATATGCTGTTGTCGACTGGAACCAAAGTGAATCTGCACATCGGGGAGAAGACTCATCAAGACAACAAGGGGATCGCTCTATTGAAATATGTAAAAGATGATGTAGTGGCGTTTAATGAAGTGGTGATCAAGGAGGAGGCGTGGCACGGCCTCTCCGGAGACACCTGTGCCATCTGTAACTGTGACGTCGAAGATTACGTAGAGCACAAAGTGGATCATGCGCACGTACTCAAACTGGTGCAGGGAAGAATCCAATTTGGCTGGAACAATAATCTTTATAGAAATGTAAGTATTAAACGTATCCCCTCAAATATCGTCGAACATATTATTCTCGCAGTACTTAATGGATGCTTTGATGGATGACTTTTTGTTACAATTTCAGGTGGATGAGTCGGCATTCCAATGTTTAACTTGTAACAAAATACTTGCTATGGGTACTTTGGACCAACATTTCAATGATTCCGAACATCAACAAATTTATGCTAGGTGCATTATTAATAACATGAAAGACGACCCGAGTAATTCTCTGGTAAAGAAAGATGATTCAGTTAATACTGCAGAAAAAAAACAATTAGGTAATCCAACACCTACGTTAATAAAGAAGTCTCCTGATAAAAGTAATTTAAATATACTAGATTATATTTCCAAATTTCAAGAAAATGGCATTAACATTAAGTTGGAATTAGAAAAAGCTTTTTGCAAAAAATGTTACGTTGACATAAGTTTCGATTATAGCGAGATAAAAAGTCATATAGCCGAACATAGCTATAAGAAAGTCTCAACACTTTCATCCCCAGCAGCAGTCGAACAGAATTACAAAACAACTGATGTGAAGCCTAAAACGAACATTAACAAACCCAACAAAGGTAAAAAAGAAAATCAGTTTTACCCAAACATAAACAGTAATAACAACGGTGATAGTGACACATCAAATGTGGGAACTGCTACAAACTCTGAGATCAAGTCAATGCCAGTTAAAAAACCAATATGTTCAGGAGGCCATTTGCCAAAGCAACGAATGGGTGAATTCATTCAAGAAATGGAACACATTATGATTGGATTTGGTATTGACATAATAATTATCAACCACAAGTATGCCCTCACTTTTGAAAGTTTTGCAATGTTTAAGATATTGAAGACAGACATGTCACAGACACTGACATGTCTACATTGCGACGATACTTTTGATGTGTCTAATATGTATGATTTGATAAGAAAACATTTTCTCATATTTGAGACCATTCCAGTTGTACTGCGTGATGATGACGAATTCGTTAGGGAGGTATGTATTTGTAGATGTAAGCAAATATTGAAGTTGAAGTAAAATAAGATGTATCTTGAAATAAGTAGGAAGTTTGTCATCTTATTTTATGGACTCGATATTAAATTGATGCAAATATGCAATGAAATATTAACCTACATCAAGTAAAAATTTAGATATTAATTTTATTTTGATAAATACATTAACTTAAATCAGTTATTTAAAGTTCAATTTGGCTTATTATAGTAAATTGGGAATGATTTATTTTTGTTTTTTTTTTAAACATAGTAATTATTCTACTTAAATCTAATAAATTTAACAAAATAATCTCAATTTTAACGTGCTGTGGGTTGAAATGTTATTACGTATTTGCATCCAAATCTTATCATGATGTAATTATTACAAAATAATAATAATAATCAGCCAGTGTATATCTGGATCCCCCAAGGGGCTTGCAACATGACTTGATGGTTGGTTGGGGTGGGTATAGGGTTACATCCTTGTATTACTGTGCCGGCATCGGTCATCCGCCTGTCCTGTCGCAGGCCCTTCGATTTGCTTCTTCCCTCTCCGAAGAGAGAAGAAGCATATATACAGGCCGGCATGACTGGTGACCACCAATAACCTCATTGTTTGTCGGTGGTTATTGGTTATTTAGACTGCATTTCGCTTACCATCACGTGGAGTGCAGTCACTTTGTCGTGCTCGGATAAAACAAATCCGTGGCGCAGTTGTATTGCGTACGCAGTACGACTGCTGAGCTGAGTTCTCGGTTTTTCTATCACGAAATGCTCAATACCAGCTCGGAGTCTGGATTTTATGCTTGGTATGGCGATAGGCGCGGCCCTTAACACATTATGGGATGAAAATACGCTCGACAAAATGTGTGTGTACTAGTTACATCGCTGCTTATCCCTTCGAGTATTACAGGCGTGAGTGCGTATACAGGGTTATTTTTAAAACACTGACAACTTCGCAGGGCCATATAGCTGACCCCATACGGAACAACTTTTGTTCTACGAGTTTGGATATAACTCAATATATTAAAAAAAAATGATTTCACAAGTTTTTGTTGTGTCGTGTTTTTCTTCGTAAACTGCGGCGCGGCGCGGCGCGCGCGCACGACATCATAGGGGCCGGTCAGCTGCTCGGGCGTTCGAGGTCAAAGACGCTAGCCCGGTTCCCCACGCTTCGCGTGTTTGTTTACGTAATCTGCGATGCGCGTTGTAACATTCAAGACGGAAATTAAATGAATACTTATTTTTGTATGAAAATAAAATCTAACAAATTATGAAAAGTCGTAGAACAAAAGTAGTAGCAAATGACCTTAAGAATCTACTCCTGCGAGGTTGTCAGTGTTTTAAAAATAACCCTGTATAGGTAGGCCCCTCGTATACGAAGGGCCGTCCGGGTTGACTCCGCCGCTTTGTATGTTTCTGTCTGCTGCCAAGCACTGTGTAAGCACTGTTGTGTATCAGTTGAAGGTCATTGCAGCCAGTGAAATAACTGTGCATTATGAGACTTAATGCATAACATCTTATGACGCTTACCATCAGGTGACAGATGTGTTCGTTTCGTCATGCAGGCAAATAATAAAGGTAAATATATTTTTGTTTGATTTTAGATCCGCTCTGGCATGTATCACTGCGGTTACTGCAATACGGTTGTTGGTGATTGGTCAGATTTCGAAGAGCACATGAAGTGCGACAGTCATAAACAGACGAAGAGGACGATGAAATGCATCCTGAATGACCTCAGGTCGGAACATTCAGATCACAGACGGCAATCGGAAATGCGATATATGTATAGAAGGTCATAGTAGCAATGTCTATTTGTGGATATGATTTTCAATACTACGGAAAAACGGACGAAGGTTTTTGTTTTATGTATGTTCACGCTAATTCCGCCAAATGTGAACCGATTTAAATGATTCTTTATCTATTTGTTAAAATATACTTCGGCGATGGTCGTATTTAAATTCGAAGGTGGTCAATGCTAAGGTGATGGAATCGTGGCTGAAGGACTATGACTTCGACATTAATATGCACTGATTTTGCTGATTCTTTAACTAAAGAATTGCAATATAAAATCTAAATAATACTAAAAAAAATTGAGTCAGTGGTATCAATCATTCAGTATTAAACTACACAAAATGGTTTAATTTAAGTTTTAGCTATTCAGTTTGTTTTGAGTATGTTATTGCTTTCATCAAAAATGATGCCAAGAACATCCAAGATGTTGAGCCCCAATGATATGGAGGAAGCTAGAGGGCAACCTACTCTTTCTTCAAAAAGGTCATAAACGCACCTACGTTTCCCCTGGTTTTTCGAGTGTCCACGCGACGATCACATATCACCTGGTGACCTAATACAGTTTACGCTAGATCTAGTACTCATTAGGCCCATATCTTACAAAAAGTTATTTGACATCTAATATAATACTATGAACAATGCCAATAATATTATTGCGTGTTTGCGGCAAGCCTATGCAGTGTGGATTTGTAACGTCGCGTTACGATAACGCGACCACGTTACGTTGACTTCGCAAAATTAACATTGAGTTGTTTTGTAAGTCGATGTCAGACTTTATTAACACGGTAAGAAGCGTTACATGCTTGTTATGAACTTTTGGTATTGATTTAACGAAGGCCATTCGGTACTGATTTCGCGAAGTTGGCAACCATGGTCGTATTACGAGTTTATACGGTCATATAAACGATTACAGTAACATCAACTCAAAATTGTTTAGTTTTATTTTACTTTATTTTAGTGAACGGATCATGAAAGTCGTTGCATAAATGTGGATGTTTTAGTCTTTTATCACCTTTTAAAACCCTATCAAAGATAAGGTCCCTGATTTCACGCAGTAAACGTAAGAGTATGTGCGGTGATAGAGAACAACTAGGCCCCTTATTGCTTTTTCGGCATTCATAATATTATATGATTCATAAATTAGTTCTAAGTTTTATTTTCTTTTTTATTTTTATATCTACTATTCATTTTGTATTACTATTCAAGCAATTTATGTTTAATTGAATAAAAGTTATAGTCTCCTTATTTTATTTTATTTACTTACATACCTACTTTTACTTTTCATTTTGTTTCGCTCGTCTGTCATGACCACTGATAAACAATGAATTTATCGGTGGTCACCAGTCATGTCGGCCTGTATAAATGCTTCTTCCCTCTTCAGAGAAGAAAGAAGCAAATCCAAGAGCCTGCGAAATTTATCGAATTGTTATCACTAGTTTAATCGATCCCCGGGTATACAACCTCCGCGGCGCAGCGGGCGAGTAGTCGGCTGTGAAACGAAAGGCCGCAGGTTTGATATCTGTACCGATACAAATGTTTGTGTGATCCACAAATATTTGTTTCGGATCTTTGTGTTGTGAGACTTTGAGACCGAAAGTCTCGTAGTTCGTGACACAACACATCTTACTGTTGGGCATGGGCGTATATAGAAGAACCGGGTCCGGTCCTCCTCTGTGGGTTGGAAATGTTTTAAGAAGACAACCACAACATCCTCTGCTTGTCGTAATACATGACTAGTTTACTATGTAGGTAGTTGCTTCCTTGTATGCAATTGGCTGTCTGGGTCGGAACCACCGCTTTGTCTATTTCTTCCGTCAAGCAGCAGTATCTAAGCACTCGTGTGTTGCGATTAGGACATGGATTTAGTCGGTACGACATATGCGAGATAATAACAGAAAACCGTCATCCACAAGGACGAGTCATCCGGTTCATCCGAACAAGAGCTTACTTTTTTTTATAGCAGGCCGGCAAACGAGCAAGTGGGTCACCTGATGGTAAGTGATCTCCACCGCCCATGTACGCCCACCACCAGAAGAATCATGGGCGCGTTGCCGACCTTAAAGGAAAGGGATAATTAGGGATTGGGAAGGGGAGGGGATTTGGGCTTCCGGATATCTCACTCACCGTACGAAACGCAGCAGCAAGCCGCTACTTTACGTCGGTTTTCTGTGAGACAGTAGTAACGACCCGGTCGAGCCAGCCCATTCATGCTGTAGACAAAACTGTCCATAGCGTGGCTCTACAACTCAAAGAAGACTGTTAAATAATCGTCAGTATCGTGCAATAAACTCAATAAATTTAAATGGGGCTAAAGCCCCATTTTACAATCGACGAGAACAAAGAAAAGTCGCGCTGTGCCTGTCACGCTGTCAACAAATACAGAGAAGCGTATATCATAATAAGTTGGCAATGGTAAATAATAAATACACCCAACAGTCACATACATAGTCCTGACCGAACAGTAAGATACGAGTCTTGCGTCGTGGGTATCAGGAACTACGAGAGACTCTCGGTCTCACAACACCCAGACCCCGAAACAAATAAATAAATACACCCACACACATAGTCACCCACAGTAAGATACGAGTCTTGTGTCGTGGGTACTCGGTGCGGGGGTCGAACCCGCGACCTCGCTTCACAGCCGGCTACTCGCTCGCTGCGCCACGAAGGCTGTCGATGGTGATCATGGATGGATGATGGTTTCTTCGGCAGACATTTGAAAAATCAACACTACGCAGTGCTAAGAACCAGTAGAGAGTATCCCGGTCACACCCGTCACTGTAACTCCTGTGCACCAGGATCAAAAATGGCACGCATTTTTGTTAACACCGAGCAGTGAAGCTCGGCGAGTCTCTGGAAATGACTAAATGTTTTTTCCCGCAACAAAATTTATCAGATAGAACGTTAAGGAAGAGTAAGAATTATTATTTATTTCTAGTCTCCACAAGATCCATATATTATACAACTCCAGATGTTATTTGTATACTGTCTAACATAATGTTGCAATCATGTTGCCAGAGACTACACTCAGAGAATATGATGTGCGGATCGTTCGTACCGGTAGTTAAGTGTAGAGCATGGGCAAGCAGGCGAATCAACCAATATAAATGAAAACAGTTTCAACTTAAAGTTGCCATGGCCCGTGAGAAAGTGTGAAACACAATGATCGACTTCTAGCCAAGTTTTTGTTAGACGATCACAAACCAACGGAAAGTGCTGATATATATATTATGCCCCTTAGTAATCTCATCGCCATTGCCGTTCGTTTAGTAGATCGTTGTAGTTTTTGGAGCACGATTTGAAAAGTCGATTGATTCTTAACGCTTCTGACGTACGTGACGTGACGTAAAAATCTTTTGTCCATATTTTCTCTAGTTGAGTAATACATAGCGGCGCGCCGCTGCACCTCCAGATCAACTATAAGTACACCCAAGCATGGACAGGTAAAGCTTCGGTGCTAACTGTTTTATACGCCTTGCATAAAAATATCAACGTCAACGGCTTTGAAGCAGTTTTCTTTCTTACATCGATAACAGCGAACTAAGAAGTAGCGTACATTCAATAGAGACAAAAAGAAAATGTTTACCCTCACAATTTGCTATTTAAATAAAAAACTAACAATGGCTCTTTACATTATGTTATATTATATCTGATATTCGATGAATTGAAACAAACCTTCTAGACCAGTGTTTCCCAACGTGGGGCCCACGCCCCACAGGGGGGCAATTTAAAAATGGACTCGACACAACTTTAACCCTTTCGCTTTGGGTTATTTAAATGCAATGCTAGATATCGGTGACAAATTTAACAAAAAAATGTTAAGGTGGGGCATGGGCTAAAAAAGGTTGGGAAACACTGTTCTAGACAGTTTTTGTGATATATATAAAAATAAAAAATACGGCTAAGAAAGTTTTATTAAATATGAAATGCAAAGTTGTAAGTTAATAATTAATAAGACATCTAGGTACTATTTTGAGAAAGTTGTAGAATCTACTTTAAATTATATGCGAAATGCCTATTTATTGCTATTTTAAGATGACTTATATACCTGAGTGACCACGGAAAATTTTAGCCCATGAAAAGGCATTTCATAAAGAAGTGGGGAAAGGGCTAGGAGGGTCTGGGCCTTACTACCTTTTATTTAGTAGTTCGTTTCTTTGCATTTTCTGAGCACGTTTACCATATTAATGTACATATTTTTTTACACTATCAGAAAGTAGAGATTTCAACGAACAAAAAGCCTACCGACGTTTTTAAAAAAGCTGATATTTTGACGTGAGAATTTTCGATTGAATATTAGGGTGCTTTTTCGATATTAAGTCCTATTATTATTTTTCCAATCATTTTATTATATTCTCTTCCTTTTCCAATGGGTTTCATCCTACTATATTTTTTTCTCTTTTTACCATTTTCAAAGGCATCGACACTGGTCTATATTGTTGACGAGCAGACTGCTTTTCTGTCCTTTAGAGTTTAGACACTATGTCATTGTTAGTAGACGCTAAGCCCTGTTGTAATATCATTTTAGGTTTCGGGTTTTGGTTTTAAGCAGGATACGTGGTCACTTGCTGTTTGCAGGTTCTCTTTATTCATTTTCATATGTGATTTCTGTAATGGGTTCTCATAAATGATTTAGGCGGGTGTGACTCGGGTCCGTCCGATGCGTCTGCAGCAGTATACGAGTATTATTATGAGCAGGATCGAAGGGATGACGCCCAGGAAAATCACGTAAATGATCACTAATAAATTGCTTTGGTCTGTAAAAAGAAAAAAAAAATATAATGCTATGGCAAAGGCATTTGCTATCGGTCAACTCGGTGACATCAAACTTCTGCGATTACTTAGATGATGACAATACAAAATTATTATGCGACCTTTCCGCTGAATGGGAATCATCTTCCATCAATTTATTGGTCCATTAAAAATATTTTTTTTTTTAATTGACTGAATGATGAGACGAGTAAGGCGCTCGCCTGATGGTAGGCGCCACGCCTGCCCATAAACAGAAGAAACACCGCACAGAACGTTGAATTACTAAGTACTGCATGGCATTGAACTGCTCTTGTCACCCCGAGACATAAGATGTTAAGTCTCATAATACAGTAATTTCACTGGCTTCAATGTCCTTCAAACCGAAACACATCAGTGCTTACAAACTGTTGCTTGGCGGCAGAAATAGATAAAGCGGTGGTACCAACCCAGACGGTCTCCCGCATACTAGGGACCTACCACCAATATTTACCATATTTAAACAGACGCATAAAAATTATAAACAAATATACAATAAGTATGTTGTGCCGTGATTGTCAAGAACTAATTGCATATAAGCAAAATTACAGCCTAAGAGCATCCAGACATGCCCCGTATAGATCAATACTATGATAATTAAAGATGTTTACTAGGATCGGTGGCTGGTCCAGAATCGATGGATCCTCCGACACCTGGTGAATCACATAGAGGTGGAGCGAAACCAGCCTCGCAATGACAGTGACCTGTGGGCAAAGAAGTTCAATAAGTGTTATATTTTTCAAAAGTTTTCCACAATGAGCCGATTCAAAAACTCCTCAAATATACTTATTGTTAGACAATTTTGAGTTTGAGTGGTAGAGTCACGCTGTAGACAGTTTTGTCTACAGCATGAATGGGCTGGCTCGACCGGGTCGTTACCACTGTCTCACAGTAAACCGACGTAAAGTAGCGGCTTGCTGCTGCGTTTCGTACGGTAAGTGAGATATCCGGAAGCCCAAATCCCCTCCCGTTCCCAATCCCTAATTATACCTTTCCTTTAAGGTCGGCAATGCGCCCATGATTCTTCTGGTGGTGGGCGTACATGGGCGGTGGAGATCACTTACCATCAGGTGACCCATTTGCTCGTTTGCCGGCCTTTGCTATAAAAAAAAACGTGTGCGTTCGGGACGCTCGACAGAAGTGATAACTTAACCATTAATCGGATACGAGCTACTCGCGGCGATATGTTGGGATATTCGGTTAATTCTGGTTAATTATAGTCTAATTATGATATGTAAATATAAAAATACTGGTTGCACTCCGGGAGTGCCGACAGAAGTGAAAACTTACCAAACAAGATGCGAGAATACAAAATTACTTTTATCATGTCCACTCTACATGATAAAAGTACATTCTACTCTCTTCGCGTTTATGCAAGTCTGGTACTTTTTACGGCAACATGTTCCAAATGAGAAAAAAACTAAAAAGTTTTTCTTTGTCCAAATCGTCATTTGTTTATTAATTACGGCTACTCGCCATGAAAAATGGACATTCTACTCTCTTCGCGTTTATGCGAACCTGGTACTTTTTTTACGGCACCATGTTCCAAATTATAAAATAAGTAAAATATCGTCATTTTATTATCAATGTCAAAAAACAAAATTACGGTAACATGTCTATTCACCATAAAAAAAACGAACACAGTCCGGTCAAAGTCCTGTGAAAGTCCGGTCCAATCCGACTGGTCACTGTGTGACGCCACCTGGGACTTCGAAACTATCGAAGTTCCAGGGAAGTCGGCTAGCGCTGGCTGGTCAACTGGCCCGCATGACGTCTCACGGAAGGTTCTCGAATATTCTGGAACCTTCCACTCGCCGCCGCTCGCGTTACGGAACGTTTCGGTTCACCCTCCCATAAGAAGTTATCACTTCAAAAACTCTAAACTCTAAAAAACTGTAAAAAGCCGCGATAAAATCCTTTTAAATTAGTTTTTTTTTCGATAAAACTAATTAATTATTTCCGTTTGACTTCATTAGTGTGTAGTTACACTGAACTAATGCGTAATTTAATGAAACTTATATGTAGCATTTTTATAGCAGTTGCCGGCCAACGAGCAAGTGGGTCACCTGATGGAGTGTTTTTTTTTAATCCGAGCACGTCAAACTGCACTTCACCTGATTATAAGCTCAATGCAGCCCAAAAAAATAAGTTTTAACAAAACTTAAAAACCAGTTTCATAAAATCACTCTGAAAAGTCAAAAACAACAATTCATGTCTCTAACTTCAGGTATGAAACCACAAACAACCACACCGAGGGTTTGTAACCCCTTTAAATCGTACTTTTTGTATTTTTACCGACTTCATTTCTTATTTGTTGGGATATCCGTCATAATAATGCATATATATATATTCAATGAAAATTTCTGCCGAGTATCTATTACGATTCAGACGACGTTCGTATAGTTAGTACCCTTTGGTACGAAATCCTAATTACCTTTTGAATTGCAGATGCCGCGTTCGGAACAATTGGAGGGGCACACAGAAGTTCGATCCATATGGAACATCCTGGGTCTCACAGCTTCCACCGACACACATCTTTGTTTTAAACACATCTGCAAACGCAAAGTCATCATTATTAATATGGAATGGGTCATCTTGCTCCTTAATTGACCCTATTAACAAAGTAAGAACAGGAATTAAGAAATTAAGTATTTTTCCCGGGTTAAATTGAAAGTGTCTCGTATCGGGATTGTTATGCAATGGGCGGCAAAATTTCACAATAATAATACGTTGTAATCATAGCCTGAGAGACGAGGCAAGCATACCTCTCATCTGATGGTGAGCGCCGGGCCTAGTTGTAACCAGTAGAAACACCACACAGAAGTTAGAAATACAAAATACGGTAATACAGTGGACTCATCAGCCCGTTAGATAAAATGCCTCATAACAATCATTTCACTGGCTTCGAACTGGAACACAGCTGTCCTTACACACTGCTTGGCAGAATAGACAAACCGACAGTGGTACCTACTGCGTTCCCGCCCGGTAAGAATATCGCATTCGAGACCGACCCTCTAAAGCAGGTTCTAACACGACGTACATGACATGCCATCACATTGTCCCACTTACATACTGCCTACTTACTTACTAAATTACTTTGCAATAACGTACCCTATCTGGACCGCACTTCGCCCCGTCGGGGACCAAACCCGGGTTGACGTCACTCAATCCCAAATCTATGATGGCGCTGAAGCACGGTATTAATGTACCTGTAAGTTAAAGTTATATAAAATAAATAGCGAAGTGTATAGAACATCACTAGCCACAGTGGAATGTCTCGAACAGATAAAGAGCCGTAACTATATGTGGGGATACCAGAAGAAAAATTTAAAAGTCTTAACAAAAAGCCTGATTTCTATCCAAAGTCGTGACTTGCCACTAGTGCACCCGCGTGTTCATCAAGTGTATGATATACATTAACCTACAAGTATTATTTATTCGAATTAAAGTTGGTTAGTAATCAGTAGTTAGATTACATTTTGCCTAATACTGGGTGTAGTGCAGCCACTTTATCGTGCTCGTTTAAAAAAAACGTGGCACTTAGGCCGACTCGTGAGCCTGGGATTGGAATTCCCCTAATTCTGTATGAGTTTATGATTCAAGAAATAATAATACACCCAAAAATGACACATATAGTCCTGACCCCACCCTAGTATAGTCACACATTAGAAACTATTTGAGTATTAGAAACTACGAGGGAGTTACGGATCCACAACACCCAGGCTCGAAACAAATGTCTCGGTGCGGGAATCAATCATCATCAATCGAGTTTTTGTAGGTATGTTTTGTGATTAAGATTGCCCCACATAATACCAATTACCGTCAAATTTATGAGGAAGGCAGTAGCTGGCAGGCAGAAAGAAAAAAATTAAAGGTTATAAGTTATTGAAAGGATTTACCGTTGACGATGACAGTGTGGTGGTCGCGTTCAGTGTAATGGTCCACGCCGAACTCCTGTTCGTGGAGATGCCTGCACTGCAGCAGACCACACTCCACGTCGGACGCGGCGCACGGCTTGTACCGCCGCCGCAGACGATCGTATCCGCAGTTACCCACCCTACGGTATCATAAAGACATGTGTTAACGATCACGTCGAATTTAATTTACAAGATAGTAAGTACCAGAGTGGTAGACAGTTTTGTCTACAGCATGAATGGGCTGGCTCGACCGGATCGTTACCACTGTCTCACAGAAAACCGACGTAAAGTGGCGGCTTGCTGCTGCGTTTGCAAAGCCCAAATCCTCTCCCCTTCCCAATCCCTAATTATCCCTTTCCTTTAAGGTCGGCAATGCGCCCATGATTCTTCTGGTGGTGGGCTTACATAGGCGGTGGAGATCACTTACCATCAGGTGACCCACTTGCTCGTTTGCCGGCCAATGCAATAAAAAAAAAGGCTGGGATGGAGGACACCACAAAGCCAACAAACGCTGCAAGTTGGTTTAATAAGACCGTGGTTATAACCCTGTTAGTTGTTAGAGTGGAGACCACGCCTATCCAAGCGCAGTGTAGGCCGACCTCGAGCCCGCTAGACCGACGACCTTAAAGAGGTAGCGGGAAGCGGCTGGATGAGGAAGGCGGAGGACCGTCAAGGGTGACGCGATCTTGGAAAGGCCTATGTCCAGCAGAGGACGAATACAGGCTGATGGATGGATGGAATAACCCTGTAAAGTCTATAACGTGGACGTGGACGACTGTAACGTGGATCTAGTTGCTTTGATAGTATCGATAAACGGTGTGTACTGACTTGTTGCCCTTGATGTTGTTGGATGCGTAGCACTTGTGGTGGCTGGTCTCGCCGGTGGTGCCCCACAGCAGGCGGCACTGGTCCGAGTGGGACCTGCACGAACCACGCACGCAGTACGCCTGAGGACACATAAGCGCTTATTTATAAAATGGTTTTCTTGTAAAATAACATGGCTTACGTCTGTGTCTCTGAAGGGCTAGGCCGAGGGGCAACTACGGCACCCGCGGTTCGCTGAGCTCATTTCCGTCCTATAATGTGATAGGTGCCGAGTTTATCGCACTATCAGGTACTTACTTATTTCAATAACGGGCAAACTTAAACATAACATAAACACTTGTACTCCGGGCCACATCGATTTCTAAGACGATCTATGTATGTAAAACCCGTGTAATTTCTTCAAAATCAGTTCAATGGTTTAGTCGTGAAGATAATACAGACAGACAGAGGTGCTTTCACATTTATAATATTAGTATATCCATGCAACGTGGTTCAAGAATAACTTCAGTGCCTACCCTACCCTAGCTACCTACCCTAGCTTAAGTAGATTATTTTCGACCTCAATTGCGAATACGCTCTTTTTTTATTACGATTTTTAATTTTAGTTTTTTTATTACGATTCTTTCAAGTTGTCCATTCAAATCCGTAATCATGACTCTTCAACATATTATAATTTACCTTTTGGTTCTCTCCACACGGCGTGGTGTCCATTTTGTACACGTCGTCAGGACAGAACTCCGAGTGTCCGGTGCAGTACTCGGGCAGGTCACACTCGCGATCCGCAGACCGACACATCGTGCCCGCTGATTTAGGACGACACGTCTGTAACATTATTAATGGTAGATTACTAGGTAGGTTAGCAGCACGCGACACAGGCACTGTTGTCCCCCACCCCCACCCACGCCGCGTGTCCGCAGTCTACAGTGACACACGCTAGTCGATAGTACAGTGGGTGTTATGTACCTGCAGATCGCAGCACGTCCCGGCGCCACACGTGGCGTTGCTCCTCAGCATGCATGTGTCTGGATGGCAGCACGCGACACAGGCACTGTTGTCCCCCACCCCCTCCCACGCCGCGTGTCCGCAGTCTACAGTGACACACGCTAGTCGATAGTACAGTGGGTGTTATGTACCTGTAGATCGCAGCACGTCCCGGCGCCACACGTGGCGATGCTCCTCAGCATGCATGTGTCTGGATGGCAGCACGCGACACAGGCACTGTTGTCCCCCACCCCCTCCCACGCCGCGTGTCCGCAGTCTACAGTGACACACGCTAGTCGATAGTACAGTGGGTGTTATGTACCTGCAGATCGCAGCACGTCCCGGCGCCACACGTGGCGTTGCTCCTCAGCATGCATGTGTCTGGATGGCAGCACGCGACACAGGCACTGTTGTCCCCCACCCCCTCCCACGCCGCGTGTCCGCAGTCTACAGTGACACACGCTAGTCGATAGTACAGTGGGTGTTATGTACCTGTAGATCGCAGCACGTCCCGGCGCCACACGTGGCGATGCTCCTCAGCATGCATGTGTCTGGATGGCAGCACGCGACACAGGCACTGTTGTCCCCCACCCCCTCCCACGCCGCGTGTCCGCAGTCTACAGTGACACACGCTAGTCGATAGTACAGTGGGTGTTATGTACCTGTAGATCGCAGCACGTCCCGGCGCCACACGTGGCGATGCTCCTCAGCATGCATGTGTCTGGATGGCAGCACGCGACACAGGCACTGTTGTCCCCCACCCCCTCCCACGCCGCGTGTCCGCAGTCTACAGTGACACACGCTAGTCGATAGTACAGTGGGTGTTATGTACCTGCAGATCGCAGCACGTCCCGGCGCCACACGTGGCGTTGCTCCTCAGCATGCATGTGTCTGGATGGCAGCACGCGACACAGGCACTGTTGTCCCCCACCCCCTCCCACGCCGCGTGTCCGCAGTCTACAGTGACACACGCTAGTCGATAGTACAGTGGGTGTTATGTACCTGCAGATCGCAGCACGTCCCGGCGCCACACGTGGCGTTGCTCCTCAGCATGCATGTGTCTGGATGGCAGCACGCGACACAAGCACTGTTGTCCCCCACCCCTTCCCCCACCGAGAGTCCGCAATCACACTGCTCGCCCGGCTCCACGAAACCGTTGCCGCACGTAGGAGATGAGAACAGACGCTTCGGTTTGTTACTAAAATATGGACAGCATAAAAATAATAAAATTGTTTACATACAATTCCCTACAAACAATAATTCATTCGTCTCAAACGACAATATCAGTGACTTGAGACTACTTCCGAGGACCAGTATACTTGTCGGTGACACCGAAGTGAGGGACGGACTTAGTTGCGCATCTCATAAAACAACTCACCGTAAACAATAATCCAAACCTCTCCCAAAAGCTAGCGCCAGAGATCTGAGACTGCACGAGGACCAGTGCAGCGGCATCACCTCATTAGCAGACGCATTCATGATGCACTTCTCATAGGCACATTCGCAGTCGAATCATGATCCATTCCGAGGTTATGGCCCATTTCGTGCGCGATGGTCGAGGCAAGCAAACCGATAACACTAGAATGGTGAGTGGCCACGCCGCCTGAGGCTTCCGATGTGCACATCACCCCTCTGTATGCTTTACCGACGGCGTTATCTTTGAATTCTTGTCGACTGGAACTACACAAAAAAGCATCTGGTGAATAATAATGACAATTCATATTAGTGATTTGTATGTCCTGTATTGTTTTTTTTTTGCCAGTGCGTTTAACAATGATGCTATTAGGCGGGTTCATCATTAAGCCATAATCGGGGCGTGTTTGCGCGACTGGTAGGTATATACAGTACATGAGGCAGGGTTGGTGTTAAGCGGAAGCAAGTTGTATTGCGGTATCTTACAAGGCCCTTGTTGGGTCCACTTCAACATCGTCCAACATAGGATAAGACGTATACGAGGTCACTCTACACCTCTAGAATCTTGAATATCCGAATAAAAAATCGCTTTTGGTGATTTGGACATGTTCAGCGTAGAAATGCCGACCAGACCGAAACAGCCATGGCCATTGCTGTAGAAGGCAAAAAAGGAAGAGGTCGCCCACCAATGAACTGGGCTTCGACATAAAAATTGACCTATTGATACAAGGCTTAGCGCCGGATATGGCAAAAGATCGCCAAAAATGGAGACAGATTTACCGACCCCAAGTAAATGGGATAAGGCAACGGGGAAGAAGATTCACTAATATTTATAAAAAAGTACTTCTTTTCAGTTTATAAAAGGGCCCCAAATTATGTTCTCATGCGGCGGCGCATAAGATGGTTCTAATTCGGGGATATTCATTTATTATTATTAATTATTCTTGCATAAATTCTTATTGACTCAAGTCTCATACCGCAACACCCACACCCGACACAAATATTTGTAGATCACACAAAGATTTGTTTCGGTGCGAGGATCGAACCCGCACCGTCTCGTTTCACAGCCGACTATTCGCTCGCTGGCTCGGAGGCTGTCAAACTCATGTCATAATCTAAACTTGGACCGATAAAGAGGAGTAACTTGGCTCCTGTACAAGTATAAAAAAGAACAGCTCTTGGTATTAAGGGAGCCTGCTTTAGAGGCTTCAAAAAATCGTTCTTTTGGCATAAATGTCTTCCCAAACTATCCAAGATTGTGTCCCTAAAATATCAGAAGCAAATTCGAAATATTTTCGGAGTTACAGAAGAAATAGTGAGCAAGCTTCGAGCAGGCATACGAGCGGCTGCTCCGCCCCTCGATCTATTGTACGTATTTTAATCCAAAGGGACTAACGGTCCTTCGAGATACTATTAAATTGTGTCCCGTACTACTCACGTAAGTAAAAATGCGTTGTCATTAGGTACATCAACCAGCCGAGTCTTTCTATAGTTCAGAAAATTTGTAAGAGTATTGTCCCCATTTTCCTCGATATGTATCTCGTCCCGTTCGGCCCACACTACCACACCCACAAGTGCTATATAGATGTTTAGTGGAGAGTATATCTGGAAAATAAGGATTCGGTCAGTATTAACATAACTTTTTTCAATTAGAAGCATACTCAACAGTGAACAGTCACACTTAAAATATACTGAATTCTATGTCTAAGTCTTGTGTATGTTGTCTTTACTTGTTAGTGTCGCGAAACTGGAGACCTGGTTCCACAACACCCTAACCCGTAAAAACATTTACGGGCATCAATACCATGGTGCAGCGTCTTATTCAACAGCCGATAATGAACCATGGAGGCTATTAAAATTAAGTGACATGTCCATATGCAAGGTTTCATCACGAGTCTCGACTCACAAGGTAAGATTTGTCATCAACTTAGACATAGGTCTGGGTAATGCTCTCGCGCAACGTTGACTACGTTCTACGTATCTACATCGGTAATATAATTTGATAGCTTGATGCAGCCATTCAAAGCAGGGCCAGGCTCCTTAAAATCGGATATGAGCGAAGAGAAGATGAAGATTTCATTAATTCATTTCATTCACAAGGTGGTAGGTCCCTCGCATGTGAGAGGCCGTCTGGATTGGTACCACCGCTTTATCTATTTCTGCCGCCAAGCAATAGTGTGTAAGCACAGTTGTGTTTCGGTTTGAAGGACATTGAAGCCAGTGAAATTACTGGGCATTATGAGACTTTAACATCTTTATGTCTCTGGGTGACGAGCGCAGTTCAGCGCCAAACAGTGCTTTGTAATTTTAAGTTCTGTGTGGTGTTGCATCTGTTTAGGTTAGTCGAGGCGCTTACTTTCAGGCGCCTTGCTCGTCTCGCGATTCAATCAAATAAAAAATAAATAAAAAAGATGTGTAATTAATCAAAGACATCGTTATTTTATTATATCACCCCGCTTAATTTCAATAAACATAGTTCTAACTAAGCGAAGAGATGTTTCAGTTTTGTTTGGAGGGAAGGCAGCGGCGATGTAATTGTTGTGTGGCGAGCAAGCCACACTAAACATTTAATAATATTGTTGCTTAATATCAATGATTATATTATAATAATGACAATTAATTTGCTTAGTGATACCGCACAATAATGGGCACGTGTATCGATCTTATAATATAATGAATTTGTTTATTTTTGTCCTCATCGAACGTGTTACAAATTATGTAGTATGTTTTGTATACCTAAATGGAATAACTATAATTAAAAAAATACAAAATATATAAAGATCTACGTTTTAGTTTCTTGGTGTTTCTTCTCAGACCAGTGGGCATTTCCGAAGCTCCGGTAGATTAAAATGACGTGTAAAAGTGCCCTTGGCGGCCTAATTATAATTACATAATAAAGTATTTGAATTATATGACAACGAATGAGTGGTGCCTAGATCCTCCCGGTTAACTATCTACGCCGCGCCACGCGCGGGTTGTGTAATCGCACTCTTCGCGCTAAGGATTTACTTTTTTTTATAGTAGAGGCCGGCAAACGGTTAAGTCGGTCACCTCATGGTAAGTGAGCTCAACCACCTGTGTACGCCCACAACAACAGAAGAATCATGGGTGCGTTGCCGATTTTAAAGGATATGGATAATTAAGGGATTGGAAAGAGAATGGGATTTACCTCCGGATAACTCACTCACCGTACGAAACGCAGCACCATACCCCTTCCATAGTTCTCTACGAGACAGTCGAGCCGGCCCATTGATCCTGTAGACAAACTGTCTACAGCGTGACTCTGCCAATCATTATGAACTTACAGAGTTGACGATGTTCGCTATGTCCTGCAACTGCCTGTGAACAGTATGAATGTCCTCTCCGTTCGCCTTGAACTCTCTGTTGTCGGCTACTAGCACCAGCTCCACGTAGCGAGTCTGCTTGTCCTCGTTGTATGGACCACGGACCTGAACGACGTCCGCGTGACTTTTATACTGAAACAAGGTACAGATACAGGTTACGAGGTGGTAGGTCCCTCGTATGCAAAAGGCCGTCTGGGTTGGTACCACCGCTTTGTCTATTTCTGCCGCCAAGTAACAGTGTGTAAGCACTGTTGTGTTTCGGTTTGAAGGACATTGAAGCCAGTGAAATTACTGGGCATTATGAGACTTAACATCTTATGTCTCGGGATGACGAGCGCAGTTCAGTGCCATGCAGTGCTATATAATTCAAAGTTCTGTGTGGTCTTGCTTCTGTTTATGGGCAGGCATGGCGCTTACCATCAGGCGAGCAACTTGCTCGTCTCGTCATTCAATTAATTAAAAAATACTGAAACGATAGATACCAGTAAATTAATATTGTTGGTCTGTTTCTTCTAATGGTACTCTTAAAACTCGCACTGCAAGAGTCAGTAACGTAAAAGAACGGTGTACAATAAGCATCTGTTAAACTTCGAGTCGTTGAACTCTTACTCTAAAGTATTTTTTTCTAGTTTCCAACCCAACGGTAAGGCCGCATCCTACAATCTATCATCAAGAGAGAGAGAGAGAGAGAAAGAGAGTTTTGCTGCTACTAAATATAAAGGTTCAGAAACTTATGTCCGTAAAATACTCCCATTTTTTTTTTACTAGCCCTGTATTATACATGTCCCACTGCTGGACACGGGCCTCCTCTATTGAATGAGAGGGGTTAGGCCTTAGTCCCTATATAATTTAAATATTCCTTTGCTTATCAACCAATAATAAATTTCCTTATATCGTACAAATACATTGTCACATATACCCTAGCACTACGAGCAGTCCGTTTCAAGCTCTCTCCGTGATTATATTTCTTCATCAACATAGGATCGTAGCTGGAGTTATTCGACGCTCCACCAACGTAGCCGCAACGAAACTTTGTATTTAAGTCCGCATGGTCGTATAAGTAATGCTGAGACTGGATTTCACCACCTTAAAACAAAGAATACCTGTACAATTGAGGGCATTGTGAGACTTAACATCTTATGTCTCGGGGTGACGAGCGCAGTTCAGTGCACAGCAGTGCTTTGTAATTCAAAGTTCTGTGTGGTGTTTCTCCTGTTAATGGGCAGGCGTGGCGCTTACCATCAGGCGAGCGTCTTGCTCGTCTCATCGTTCACTCAAATAAAAACTACCAATACGGGGACGAACTAAACACAAGTTGAAAGTCTTTAATCGTATACTAAGCACTAGCAACATATCTCCGTAATCAACAACGTTGCTTATCTTCCATTTTTATTCGATATAAATGAAGTAAGGGCGCGTTTATATGACACGGAATCCCACCGCGTTGCGGCCGCGAGGCTATCGCGCGGCGGCCGCGCGGGCGCCTCGCTCGAATCACTCGAAAAACTAATGTAAACTCTATTGACTAAGCCATAATGTTTAATTCTTCGCAACGCTCCAACCACGCGGCGACTGCGCGGTCGTGTCGTCGTTAGTTACTCACAAAGAATTTCAACGTTAAGTCCTAGTTAATAAAACAAACATTTGCTATGACTGAACAGTTAGTACGCGGTCACCGCGCGGCCAGAAATTTTTCGCGTCGTCTAACCGCAGCCTAACGGGTCTTCGATTCAATGTAAATGTAACTGGTCTTTTTACTTCAATAAGAGAGATAAAAGCAAAGCGATGTCTCCAATTCTTAATGTTTGTTTTTGATGATTTTTGTATTCGATAGACACTTTTTATTGATCTTACTCGAAGGACCAAATTATTTCTTACGTTTTAACTTCTGCACTACACCTGATGGTAAGCGTAGTGCAATCCAAAAAACCAGCGACCTCTTAGGACAGAGAAGACGCAAATCGAGGGGGCCTGCGACAGGACAGGCGGATGACCGATGCAGGCACAGTGATACAAGGATGTACCCCTATACCCGCCCCAATAAACCATCAAGTCATGCCGCAAGCCCCTCGGAAGAACCACATATACACTGGCTGACCCTGGAACGCGATGCACACAAGGGGTGTGGATCACTATGGCAGCTTTTAACACCATGTGTACGGAGGTCGCTATCCGGGCGGATATGAATATCCTACTACCAGCAAAATTTCTATCTTAATCGTAATAATAATGTTTTTTCAATACATTAATATTATTTCGAATATTACCTTCAGCTGGCTCGATGTATCTAGTCTTTTCGCCATCGAATATGATACCTCTGACACCATGACACGTGGACAAAGCCACGCGTGAAGATGGTCTGCCTCGAATTGTGCCGTGATACTGGCAAAAGTCAATTTCCTGTAATGGAACTGAGTTTAATACTTCTTGATCACATACGACTCTTTACCGTAAAATCTATGGTTTTATATGGTTAGGTAGGTATCTATGATGTATTGTTCGTGGATACGTACTCAATTGGCATGGTAATTCTGCTTTCTACTTTCTTACATCCTACTTCATACTTATATAAAAAATATGGAAGTTTGGATTATTGTGGGTTTGATTGTTTGTGAATAGGAAGTCTATTAATCAATAACGCTTATAAGACTCAACAGATTTAGATGAAATTTGGTGGGCCTGAATTAGACATATGCTACTTTTTTCCTGAAAAAAAGACATTCTGTTAACCATCAACATACCTTCTTCCCAGGTTTATGCAGGACGGTCTTGCCATCCCTTTGATAGCGCACCGTGTGCTCCTCTGTAAGCAGGTTGTGGTTCAGTTGCAACTCCAGGATGTACTGCTCACCGTCTACCGCCACAATAATCTCTACTTCTGAATGATGTGCACCGCTCTAGAACGAACGGTTTTGGCCTATTAGGAACACAAGCGGTTGACGATGATATTTTACGCTGATGCGATCTCGATACCTACACACTACAGCCCGATTGGATAGCGGCCATCATCATATTTTTTTTTTAAAACAACTCCGTCATCTGATGGTAAGTGATCTCTACCACCAGTGAACAGCACACAATACCAATACGAATCGCAATTAGTATTGCTACTTCACGTCGATTTTTGATGAAACAGCGGTAATAACCCGGGCGAGCCGGCCTAACTCAGCATTCATGCAGACAAAACTGTTTACAACGTGGCTCTACCACTTTCAAGTATGGTGAAATCCCCGCAGTGGCAGATAGAGTGAGTGACACAGACGCATACCTAGTCGTAGACGCACATGTGAAAGAATGATAGACAGAGAGGGAGAAAGATAGAGACAAAGAGGTCAAATAACAGTTCTCTTTTTTGTCCAGAGTAAAAACTAATAATAGTTTCGAATGAAGATGAGCCTAATTCAGTACCATGCAGTATTTATATTTCAAAGCTTTGCTGCATTCAGTGCTATTCTGCGTTGCGTCTGATTATTATCATCAGATGAGAGAGCTAATCGTCTCGTTGTTTAATTGTTTAAAAAACTAAGGAGTTGGTAATTCCCAATACTAACCGTATCTTTTGTGGATGATATCTGTCTCTTGGTCCTGCCATGGTGTACTTTGGGTAGAACTATTCTATGTCGGCTGAAGTCTGTTGCAGGGCTATCTGTATCAAATAAAAATATTTGACAAACTGGTGGACACTATATAAAAATAACTAAAATCTAATAGTTATATTTGCTAATAATAAATACGAGTGATAGCGTAGTGATCGAAATTCAACCTCTACAATAATATACCTTTTTAAAACCTCCTATGTTTCCTTCATCGGTTATTTGTTAATTGGGTAATGGCGCAATCCTGTTATCGATTTACAAAACTACATGTGTGTTTTTAAAATGATGGAGCTACAGTGTTAAGGGTCCACTCGAAAGGGTTAGTGGCACTGTAACATAGAAAACTGACGTGACGTTTCGTTTCGAGATTTGCAGAGGTATAAATGGTGAACCCTCTCCTTCCATATCCCCATACTTTCATCCATTCAGCAATGCATCCAGGATTCTTATGATATTGTGGTATTCACAGGCGGTGGAAATCATTTACTATCTGGCCATTTAGTTTATATGCTCACGAGAAATCCTGCTCGCGATATAAAATAGTCGATATCGAGTTATAGAATAGTTTCGCCTTTGTACCGTAACGGCTCGGAGATATTGTTATTCGACATAGATATAGTACGAGAAAACTAGCCGTCGACATATTCTTGTAACTTCGATAGACGTATAGAAATAACAAGATAAAACTGTTTTTTACGAAAAAATTATCTAGACTCGCTTATGTTAGCGTGCAGATGACTCACTTACTCGTTTGTCTATTATACATAATATAACAACAATGTAGGGTGTAACTAATAGGTATCTCCTTTGCAAAAGTAATTTCAATACGTAGGTACGTAAATATTTTTCTCGTTATTAATTAACAACAGGTTTAATTTTAATACGGACTTTATTAACTTTTTCCTCAACTATTTCAAACGAATGAGACTTCGTGTATAATAACCTATACAATATAAAATAAATTGACGATATCAGTTTTGGAATTAGTATTATTGATAGGCATTTAAATAATTGGAAATAGCATTGACAAATATGTTAATAAATATTGGTTAATAAGGTTACAAGTGGTAACAAGGTACCCGGCACCGCAGTAGAGTTCGTCCGTACTACCTGGAAACCATGCCTTCTAGCAACGTACGTTTCCAGAGTTCATTTATACCACGCACGTGTAAGATTTGGAATGAACTCCCTGCCTCGGTGTTTCCCGAGCGCTGACATGTCTTTCTTTAAACGAGGCTTACAAAGAGTATTCCTTCAACGGTAGGCAGCGGCTAAGCTGTACCCTTGGCATTGCCGATGAGCGGCGGTCATCGCTTCCATCAGGCGATCCGCCTGCTCGTCGCTCTGCCTCGTTAAGGCAATAAAAAGAAATATATTTCGCGTGCTGTTACAAAGTATGAGATCGTGCAGAAGATCTTGCGCACCGTCTCATTACTTTTGATTTGAAGTCAACCGTCGATTTTTTTTTTTTTTTTTGCGGTTTGACATTGTACTGTTAGCCTGACGCGAGTCGGCTTTCTACAGCTTCACCGGACTTTCGGGCGAACGCTTTAGGCGCTCTCAACCCTTACTTTTAAGTGACCTCGCTGAGGGCACCCCCTGTGGGGTACGGGCCTCGGCTCAGGGCGGTCGCTGGGGGAGGGCAGAGACATCTGCGATTATCATTTTAGGGGATAACCGTCGAGCTCGATCAAACTCATTAGGCGTTAGCATCGATTCTAGACGTTACCGCAGTAAGACGTCAGACGACGCGAAATAGCATTTCGTGTCCAGAAGTCCTGTAAAATGTTTCAAGGTGGTTTATCATCACTGTATTGCCCTTGTATTTTATAACAGGTACTATAAACTTTTTAACACAATATAAAACCATCTCAAAAAACTCAATAGCAATTGCAGTTCAATCATTGATGCCACCGACTCAAAAAATATGTTTAAGTTTATTTTTAGCTTTTAACCTTAAACCGACTTCAAAATGTAACGTTGAAAAGTCAAAAATAAGAATTTCTAGAGAGCTTTTTGGAGTCGATGCAATTTCAACGAACCGGGCTTGACAGACAGCGGCATGGGCACCGATTTCACAAAGATTTCTAGAATTTATTGTTATGTTTGACCTTTGTTATACTTTTTAATAGGCAATATTGTAATCCACGAAAATAATATAAAAAAAAAATGCGCGAACATACTACAAATTAGCGTAGATTTTTTTTTTAAATATACTGTCTATAAGTTTGTGTTTGTGTCGCCAAAGGGGTAGGCAGAGGTGCAACTGGTGGACCCACGGCTTGCCGATTTATTTCCGCCTAATGCTATGCTACACTGCTGTGCTACACACACACACACACACACACACACACACACACACACACATCATGCACAAATACCAATCCCGCGCAACTCGACTGATTTTACGAATCAAAAACTCAATCTAAACAATACTTGGTTTCTCAGCTTAAGAATCCTGCTACTAGACCAATATAATTAACTCATAAAAATGTAAAAACTTACTCAGTTCTAGGGCTCTCACGAAGTCCTCTGCAATAGTAGTTAGTAAAACGGCGCAACAAAAACTTACAATAAACATATTTCAATTCAAAAGTGTTTGTAATATTATTAGTTATTTTATATTAACTTGTATACCAACGTTATTTGTTCAAAAAATATATAATAAGGAACTCATTCGACTTTCCGTATCGTTGGTCGAATAATATGTCGTACTACTGCTATTATGTACGGACTACAGTACAATACGCGCAAAATAACTTGACCGGCCTGAAGTTAGTCAATAGAGACGTCGCGGGCCGCGGCTATTTGTTACCGGGGATTAAACGGTAATGGAAGGTGTAGGTCGGGGAAACAACTTTAGTCCCGCCAATTACAATGCACACATTATTCGTAGTCGGTGATATTAGGCGTAATGCAAATATGCGTAATCATATACCTATTTATTATATAATTCTCTGGACTCGCGTTTGTGGACAACGACGGACGCGGACCGGACGCTTGCAAGGTGTTGTTAATTCGTATTTTCAATTAATTTTTTTTATTTTTATTTTTTAGTTATAAAATAATTGTTAAGAAATAATTTGAGAAGAAATATGTTGAGTGCTAGTGTAAGTTTGTGGTGCGCCGTTTTGTTAATTTTATTAATTCTGCCAGACAGCATGGTAGCCCTAGGACTGGGTAAGTTGTTATATTACATTTTCATTTTCGACATTTTCGATTTTTTCTTGTTTCTAAAAATACACATGCTGTTTTAAATATATTATAATGCGCAGATTTAAGTGATAAAGAAACGCTGTAGATAGTTTTTCTCTAACACGAATAGCCAGCTCTACCAGATTGTTGCCATTGTTAACTTACTGTTGCGTTACTTACGGTATGTGAGATAGCCGGAGGCTCAAGCCCTCTCTCCCTGGTAAGAAGTACCAAATAGGATTGATACCAAAGAGCCTCGACCAACACCTCAAAGGGTTTCGATTGGTCGTTTGGGTCAGATTCAGGGTCAGACGAGTGGTAGAGCCACGCTGTAGACAGTTTTGTCTACAGCATGAATGGGCCGGCTCGTCCGGGTTGTTACAACTGTCTCACAGAAAACCGACGTAAAGTAGCGACTTGCTGCTGCGTTGCGTACGGTGAGTGAGATATCTGGAGGCCCAAATCCCTCTCCCCTTCCCAATCCCTAATTATCCCTTTTATTTATGGTCGGCAATGCACCCATGATTCTTCTGGTATTGTAGATGCACATGGGCGGTGGTGATCACTTACCATCAGATGACCCACTTGCTCGTTTGCCGGCCTATCCTATATTAAATAAAAAAAGATTCAGAAAGCGGTGTTATTGGATACGGCACGCATTGTGAGGAGGTTCCTCACACTGGGGTCCTAACCACAGATGGCTTGGGTCCTAGGCCTCGCCACTGAAGGGTGATATTTTTTATATTTTCAAATATTTTATTTTTTACAAATGTTATATGTAAAAAACCTTTTGAAATAAAGAGTACTTTAGTAGAGAATATTACTTGAAGTATATATTAATATTAGCGAATACTAATATCGGCATTAATCCATCTTTGTATAGAGTGACTCACATATGTATCGAACAAGGATAATTGTATTAAAAAATATTATTAGCGTTAAAACGGCTGACGCATAAAATTACCCTTAAAAGACATCGGTGTACTTATTAGTACGGTAGAACTAAATAAATTATTATTATTATTATTTTTTTACTAGCTCTGTATTATACCCGTCCCACTGCTGGGCACGGGCCTCCTCTGCTGAATGAGAGGGGTTAGGCCTTAGTCCACCGCGCTGGCCTAATACGGGTTGGCAGACTTCACATACCATCGAAATCTTATCGAGTTCTCTGGTATGCAGGTTTCCTCACGATGTTTCCTTCACCGTTAAAGCAAGCGATAATTAACAATGATTATATACGTAACTTAGAAAAGTCAGAGGTGTCGCATCTCCAAGAGCATCTTGGAGCAGATTTCGAACCTGCGACTTTCCTCTCGACAGTCCGTACCACTCCCCGCTGAACTATCGCTGCTTTAATTAATTATTATTAATATGGGGGAAAATGTAAAATAATGTCGCAATTGGAAATTCCTATACGTACCTAAGTTACAGGGAACTTATGCGGTTTCAATTGCCAGGTTAGTAGTTAATAATTAAATTTACCGGACAAAGTCCACTAAAATAATGAAGTGATTACAATTTTCCTTTAAGTCGATAATTACGTTCGAGATTTAAAATTATTTTCAATTGACTAGAACCGATATAATACATGATATAATAGGCCACATAGCTCGCAGAACCGATAACCGATGGGGCAGAAAGGTTCTGGAATGGAGGCCGCGTACTGGCAAGCGCAGCGTTGGACGTCCACCTACAAGGTGGTCAGACGACCTGATAAAGGTCGCAGGATGTCGCTGGATGCAGGCCGCTTCCAACAGGTCGGTCTGGAAATCTTTGGGGGAGGCCTATGTTCAGCAGTGGACGTCTTGTGGCTGATGATGAATGAATGATGATATAATACGCCCACACATAGCCCTGACCCCGCACTAGGTTTACCTGTATCGTGGATATCAGGAACTACGATGCACTTACGGGCCACAACTACCACACTCGAAACCAATAGGTATTTATGGGTTTCACAAACATTTGCCTTGGCGCGGAAATTGAACCCACGGCCTTTCGATTCATAGCCGGCTACTCGGCTGCTGCGCCACGGAGAGTTCCAGTTAATAGATTCAGGACGGACTCTGTGTTTTAAGTTATAATTTTCAATACAGTGTTTACAATATTTCACGAGTCGTAGGGCATTTTTATTTGTGATTCGCTGACGCCTGACGTCCTAATGCGGTGACGATGAGATTTGTGAGATTTTTACAAGAATAGATAACTAAGATAGATCGGGAGAGTGTTGATCCCACTCGGAGGCGTAGCGGTAGTAGAAATCATATCGGTTCCTGTACCCAAACATAAGATAGGCGGTATGGTTCTATTATCCCGGAACCTTTGCATGACATTTAATCTCTTTAATATCCTTCATACTTTATAGTAGTACCACTAAGTCTCTGTTTTACAACCGTATCGGTTCTCCTCTGATATTCAAATAAATGTAAGCAGCGATAGCTCAGCGGGGAGTGGTTTGGACTGTCGAGCCGAAAGTCGCAAGTTCGAAACCAGCCTCAAGAGCATATACCACTGACTTTTCTAAGTTACGTGTATATTGTTATTTATCGCTTGCTTTAACGGTGAAGGAAACATCGTGAGGAAACCTGCATACCTGAGAACTCGATAAGATTCTTCGAAAGTATGTGAAGTCTGCCAACCCGTATTAGGCCATCGTGGTGGACTAAGGCCTAATCCTTCTCACTACTGAATGAGAAGATGATGATTTCCTCTACTAAGAGGAGGCCCGTGCCCAGCAGTGGGACGTATATAATACAAGGCTAGTAAAAAAAATAAAAAATAAAAACGTAATACATAATTATTCTAACATATTATACAACATGCTACAGAGAGGTATGGTCATATTCGATCAATCCGTCAATGTTTTCTATTTGTTACAGAAAATCCTGCAACAGATTTCAGTCGACATAGAATAGTTCAACCCAAAGTGCATCATGGCAGAACTAAAAGACAGATATCATCCACAAAAGATACGGTAGTTATCAATAATTACTAATTTATTTATACGAACCGAATGACGACGCAGGGGAACACGATCCGTTAAATCAAGCCAAAATGGCAGGTTTTTCACCATGTTCACGTTGTTCGGTATTCAGAAGGGTAAAAATATATGTCAGATTCCCTTCCCACAAAATAAACAAGGTGGTAGGTCCCTAGTATGCGAGAGGCCTACTGGGTTGGTACCATCGCTTTGTCTATTTCTGCCGCCAAGCAACAGTGTGTAAGCATTGTTGTGTTTCAGTTTAAAGGACATTGAAGCCAGTGAAATTACTGGGCATGATGAGACTCATCAGTGCCATCAGACATCAGTGCCATGCAGTGCTTTGTAATTCAAAGTTCTGTGTGGTGTTGATTCTGTTTATGGACAGGCTTGGTGCTTACCATCAGGCGAGCCCCTTGCTCGTCTCGTCATTCAATCAAATGAAAACAAAACCCACCATCACGTCACCTGCTTGTTCGTTTCTCCTCAAATAACAAAATAACGTTCATTCTAGAGCGGTGCACATCATTCAGAGGTGGAGGTGACGGTGACGGTGGATGGCGAAGAGTATATCCTGGAGCTGCAGCTGAACCACGACCTGCTTACAGATGGGCATACCGTGCATTATCAGAAGGATGGGAAGACCGTCGTATATAAACCTAGAAAAGAGGTATGGTAATGCTCTTATACGTCCGAATCCACTCGGCGCGCCGAGTTGACTCGGTAACTCGAGTGCAAACGAACTCGAGTCAAATTTGTTTTCACTCGAGTTACGAGTTTAACAAATTCACTCGAGTCGCATCACTATTATGCACTATTTTGACGGAGGACGAAGTATGGAAGGAAGAAAATGGACCAATATCACACCACTTTGACGTGTGTTTGCAGTTAGGGGTCATAAGAAATAGTTTGTAAAAAGAGAAACAGGAACTTTCCTATCTACGGAGTATATACATTAAAAATACACATTACTTTCCTTTTAAGTTTAAATTACCAAAATCACCGCGCCTAAAAATAGTAAAAATTAGTCTAAACAAGAGCTGCCGCAGTACCCTTCACCTGATTACGTTAATACTATTTGCTTTTTTTTATAGAATGATGAGACGAGTAAGGCGCTCGCCTGATGGTAAGCCACACAGAACTTTTAATAAGAAAGCACTGCAGGGCATTGAACTGCGCTCGTCACCCCGAGACATAAGATGTTAAGTCTCATAATGCCCAGTAATTTCACTGGCTTCAATGTCCTTCAAACCGAAACACAACAATGTTTACACACTGTTGCTTGCCGGTAGAAATAGACAATTAGTTATTGTATGGTCTGACCCCGACCTGTCGCTGACCCTACGAAGCTAGCGCTATTTGTGTGAATAACACAGCCCCGTATGTGGAAAGACATCATTGCAATTTCATTTGAAGTACTTAATTTCATCTTAATCTGAGTTCTCGTTACAGGAGATAGACTTTTGCCAGTACCACGGCACTATTCGAGGCAGACCGTCTTCACGCGTGGCTTTGTCCACGTGTCATGGTGTCAGGGGTATCATATTCGATGGCGAAAAGACTAGATACATCGAGCCAGCTGAAGGTATTATTCGAAATAATATTTAATAGTATTGATAACTTTTAATTATTACTATAGAAAAGAGTTAAAACATAAAAAATAATAATAATTGGTCCTTCGAGTAGGATAGTATATTTTAATAATAATATACTTGTACATTATATGTTGTATATACATTTTTTTTTGTTTTAAGGAGGTGAAATCCAGTCCCAGCATTACCTATACGACCATTCAGATTTAAAAACGAATTTCCACTGCGGCAATGAAGGTCGCGTGCCGAGTAACTCGACTCGGGCTACTCGTGGTGTGAACAGGGTAGGCAGCATATTTATACAATGAAGATCAATGAAAGACCGTAGGGACAATGCAGATAGAATCACTGATTCGTGGAAAGAATATTAATAAAATAATAATGCGGGAAATTAGTCGTAGTCCCCTGGCCTAGTGCGGATTGATAGACGACTATACACACCTCTGTAATTCTTATTGAGAACTCTCGGGTATTTCTCATCAGTGTCTTTTCGTTTACCGAAAGTCTACCTTCAGATTCTTTTCTATTTTTTATTCCACACATGAATATTACTTTCCTTTGATTACATAAAAGACATTTATCACATCAGCAACATCGGCACTAGCCCGCGGTTTTCGAAAATTGCAACTGGATCCTTTGACATAATATTGATAAAAATAGCATTGCGACAATAATCAGCGTTTCTCTACTGAATAATAGTCATCATAATTATCAACAAAGCTTTTACAAACTATAACTGTGGAAGAAGATATTTTTTTCTTAAATTAGTAGTTATGAACATAAAATAAATCTAGAAGCAATATTTATAATTTTCATTGGCATTGTGATTATAGGCGCAAAGCTATATTTGGCGCTATTGCATCGAAGGATCAAGCTGCAATTATCAAAAATACAAAAAATAAAGACCATAAAGAGTCTCATCCGGCATGTCTGTAGTCGAAAACCGTATAACCACGTTATCTTCTTGACGAAAATTGATTGTGTTTGTCCCCAGTACAAAAGGCACGTAGACGACATGCAGATCCGTGGTCCGTACAACGCGAACAAACAGTCTCGCTATGTGGAACTGGTGCTAGTGGCCGACAATAGTGAATTCAAAGCGAACGGAGGGAATATCCGCACCGTCCACAGGCAATTGAAGGACCTTGCCAACATCGTTAACTCGGTGAGTAAACCCTGTGACACTATTCACACACTATTCACAAAGACTTGTATCATTGTGTGGGGGAAGGACTGGGAGTGAGACACCTATGTATATCATTTTAAAAAATGAGGTTCTTAAAACTGCCGTATATTTTATTTTTCAGGTCTTTGCTCCACTAAACATCTTCATAGCTTTAGTAGGTGTGGTGGTGTGGAACGAACGGGACGAGATCCAGATAAAACACATTCCGGTTCCCACACTGAACAACTTCGCTGAGTATAGACGGACTCGGCTACTTGTTGATATACCTAATGACAACGCGCAATTAATAACGTAAGTAGTAGGGGAAACAGGGGATCTAGTTCAGAGGGCTATGAAGCCAACAGGTCTATGGTTACTAGCTGGCGATTGGGAAGGGGATTTGGGCCTTGTGATATCTCACTCACCTTACGAAATGCAGCA
This sequence comes from Amorpha juglandis, assembly GCA_949126905.1. Taxonomy (NCBI): domain Eukaryota; kingdom Metazoa; phylum Arthropoda; class Insecta; order Lepidoptera; family Sphingidae; genus Amorpha; species Amorpha juglandis. The sequence continues at coordinate 14,317,720 of OX421373.1, read as the reverse complement.
GCAAGCCGCTACTTTACATCGGTTTTCTGTGAGACAGTGGTAACGACCCGGTCGAGCCGGACCATTCATGCTGTAGACAACCCTGTCTACAGCGTGGCTCTACGATTCATAGAATAATAATCAAATTCCACATTTCGCGCAGATATCACGTAACGTATAAAATACAGACGAATTGAAAACTCCTTTCTTGTGTAGTCGTTGGAAAATATTTATTTGCAAAAACTTTATTTGCAGTCGACAAAGATTCCCACAACGGGTGGTTGGTATGGGGACCCTAGGCGGGATATGCTCGAGGAAGAACTCTGCCGGCTTAGCCACGTACCATTCGAATGTGATCGGATTGGTCGCCGGAACGGTCGCGCACGAGATGGGACACAACTTTGGAATGGAACACGATTCGTACGACGTTTGTGAATGTCCCGACAAAACATGTATTATGAGTTCGTACAATGCTCCGATTATGAGACACTGGTCCTCATGCAGTCTTCAGTCTCTGGCGCTGTCTTATATGAAAGGAAAAGATTATTGTTTGCGGTGAGTAGAGCGTCTGTGCTGTGCATTTATTAGTCATTACTAGCTTTTGCTCGCCTTTGCACTCGTGTGATATAGTTTTCCAGGATAGCTTAGCCTATGTTCTAGTCCAAGTCATGTTATACCCCTGGATTATATCCAAACCCGTTCAGCCGTTGAAGTGTGATTTTTTCTTTTTATCCGGCCACGGCAAAGTAACTGCACTACACATGATGGTAAGCGCAGTGCAGTCCAAAGAAAAACACTGACCACCAGCAAACAATGAGTTTATCGGTGATCACCAGAATCATGCCGACCTCTATATATGCTTCTTCACACTCCGAAGTGGTAAAAAGCAAATCGAGGGGCCTGCGACAGGACAGGCGGATAACCGATGCAGACAGGGATACAAATATGTACCCCTATACTCGCCCCAAACAACCGTCAAGTCATATCGCAAGCCCTTCGAGAGAACCGGACATACACTGGCTGATCCCGGAACGTGATCCACACAAGATGTGTGGCTCACTATGGCAGGGTTTTAACACCATGGTTATGGTGGTCGCTATCCGGCCGGATATGAATATCCTACCAGCAAATTGATTTACAAACTAACAAAAATGCACATTTATAACATTAGTAGGAATCCTTACAAAAATAATATAACATAAGCTCATGCCTGTATCCCCCCCGGATAGGCAGAGGTGCCACTAGTGCACCCACGTTCCAACGAGCTTATTTTCCGTCTCACAATTTCATAACTCATAGGGGCCTTGAGCAAGCCTAACGCCATTCCAGGCACTAGTTGATTCTAATCCCGGTTGATTTACGAGTTATATATTTTATCCAATTGAAAACTCATTGTGTATACCAGATCTGGTAGTTGAATCCTCATAGTTTCGCAGCCATAATAACCATTAGCCTAACTTATATTCCATATTGTACAACGAGTGTTGTAAAGCTAATCACAATTATTATTGAATTTTTTTTTTTTTTTTTTTTTTTCAACAGTCACACATAGTCCTGACCCCACAGTAAGATACGAGTCTTGTGTCGTGGGTATCAAGAACTACGAGAGACTTTCGGTCTCACAACACCCAGACCCCGAGACAAATATTTGTGGATCACACAAACATTTGTCTCGGTGCGGGGATCGAACCCGCGGCCTCTCGCTTCACAGCCGACTATTCGCCCGCTGCGCCACGGAAGCTGAATTTTATTATCTAACACTTTGCAGAAACAAACCGAAGCGTCTGTTCTCATCACCTACGTGCGGCAACGGTTTCGTGGAGCCGGGCGAGCAGTGCGACTGCGGACTCGCGCTGGGGGAGGGGGTGGGGGACAACAGTGCTTGCGTCGCGTGCTGCCAACCAGACACATGCATGCTGAGGAGCAACGCCACGTGTGGCGCCGGGACGTGTTGCGATCTACAGGTACATAGCTGATAGCACCCACTGTACTATCGACTAGCGTGTGTCACTGTAGACTGCGGACACGCGGCGTGAGAGGGGGAGGGGGACAACAGTGCCTGTGTCGCGTGCTGCCAACCTCACTAGTAATCTACCATTAATATCGTTACAGACGTGTCGTCCTAAATCAGCGGGCACGATGTGTCGGTCTGCGGATCGCGAGTGTGACCTGCCCGAGTACTGCACCGGACACTCGGAGTTCTGTCCTGACGACGTGTACAAAATGGATACCACGCCGTGTGGAGATAATGAGGTGGATAAATCACTTTCATATAAATAGCTTATACAGGGTTATTTTTAAAACACTGACAACCTCGCAGGGCCATATAGCTGACCCCATAAGGAACAACTTTTGTTCTACGAGTTTGGACATAACTCAATACATAAGAAAAAAAAATGATTTTACAAGTTTTTGTTGTGTAGTGTTTGTGTTCGTACGTCTACACTCTACGTTTCAGTCATAAACGAACGACCCGACGCGCGCTCGCGCGCGTGCAATAGTGAAATCAGCTGACGGCTGGGTGTAGGTATTATCGATCGATACGGCGCGGGCGGTCATTGAACTGACGCGCGCGCCCGCGTGTATTACGTAATCTGCGATGCGCGCAGAGCGTAGGTAACATTCAAGACGGAAATTAAATTCATAATTATTTTTGTATGAGAATAAAATCTAACAAATTATGAAAAGTCGTAGAACAAAAGTAGTAGCAAATGACCTTAGGAATCTACTCCTGCGAGGTTGTCAGTGTTTTAAAAATAACCCTGTATATTGATTAATTGTCGCCCACGAATGAGATAGATCCTCACCGCCCGTGACCTATATAGGCATAGTACCTACACCGAGCCTATGTGGCTTAAGAGCTGTGCTGCCTATGTAAATAAAAAAAATTAAAAACCGACTTCCACTTCTATTCCGATTTTCTACTTCTACAATTTCAGTAGACCGGCAGCGGAACAGCCACCGACTTCACAGTGACCTATAGTAGTTATATTTTCTTACTTTTCAGTGTTATTTTTGTCCGACTAGGGTTTTGTTAAATAGTAATTTTTGATATTTTATTGATAGTTGTCAGCTATGGCATGGTTGTGGGACCACAAAGCTGCTAATCTCTATCTAATGATTTATTTAAAAATACGATCCACAGGTAGCTGACACACCGATATACAGTAATACCCCGGACTTACGCGATAGGTGGGACCGAGCTATAACCGTGTAAGTCGAATTCGCGTAAATCGGGGTACAACTTTGCATGTAAATACATGTAAATACATGTATGTTTAATCGGGACCAGAGTCTAAAGGAAACAATAATTTAGACGAACGAATGATGCTTGAATTCAACAATTGAGTGTATTTCACAGCTTCCATATTTTTTTCTTTACCGTTTATAACCGTTCGGACTGTCGATTCCGGTAGGTCAAATATCTTTGCCATATAAATTTTTTATATTTTTGCTTTTAAATCTTTGATAAGTTGTTAGGTTCAAATGACACATTTTTTGTTCTTTTGAGTGACATAATTTGAGGTTATCAATAAAACGCAACGTACGTAATACAATTCCACGCGGAACACGTTCGAACCTGTCGTAAACAGAACACTAACAGGACAGAGTGGGAGAGGTGATGCGCGCGGCCATCATAAATAAAAACCGCCTATCTCCGTATTCGCGTAAAACGGGGTAGCGTAAGTCGGGGTATTACTGTATATCATAAAAAAAGCAACAAAAAAAACGAGCTGAATTGAGAACCGCTTCCCTTTTTGAAGTCCCCACCCCACACAGACTCTCGCATATTAAAGACCTATCCAGCAGCAGATCTACCTTTCTATCCTTTAGGTTTTTCTTATAGCTTAGACCGGCAAACGAGCAAGTGGGTCACCTGATGGTAAGTGATCTCCACCGCCCATGTACGCCCACAATACTAGAAGAATCATAGGTGCGTTGCCGACCTTAAAGGGAAGGGGTAATTAAGAGATTGGGAAGGGGAGTTGGATTTGGGCCTTCGGATATCTCACTCAGCGTACGAAACGCAGCAGCTTGCCGGTATTTTACGTCGGTTTTCTGTGAGACAGTGGCAACGACCTGGTCGGGCCGGCCCATTCATGGTGTAGACAATATATCTACAGCATGGCTCTACCACTCTCGGTTATAGTCTTGATCTTATTTTTTAATTAAGAATTAACTGAATTAAATTAGCAAACTTTTTTTTTTTATTCTCTATTTATTTAGGGGTTTTTATTAATGTCAACCCCATTGTACCTTATTAACTAATCTAAATACAAAGTATATTATTTTCTCGGAAATCACAGGTGGAAACTTGTGGCAAGTGAACACAATTTAGATTGTATATCTGTTTTTGGATGTGACAAAAAACTATTTAATAACTAGGGTCTTATCATATTGTTCCTCAGGCGTACTGCGTGCGGGGTTCGTGCAGATCGCACACGGACCAGTGTCGCCTGCTGTGGGGCACCATCAGCGAGAACAGTCCCAAGTGCTACGAACACAACACTAAAGGCGTATTGTTAGTAATCAATAATCATTATACTACTTAACGCTATATATAAATAACGACAGGTTATTATAAATTTTATTTTTTTTATAGCATAGGCCGGGAAACGAGCAAGTGGGTCACGTGATGGTAAGTGATCTCCACCGCCCATGTACGCCCACAATATCAGAAGAATCCTGGGCGCGTTGCCGATCTTGAAGGAAAATGATAATTAGGGATTTGGAATGGGAGGGGGATTTGGGCCTCCGGATATCTCACTCACCGTACGAAACGCAGCAGCAAGCCGCTACGTTACGTCGGTTTTCTGTTAGTGGTAACGACCCGGTCGAGCCAGCCCATTCATAAAATTATAAATCAAATCGCTTTCATCAAGAGACTTGACAAACAAAATCTTGATTGAACTTCGTTATTCCAAGAAACAAGATGTTAAAACTTTTTTCTTATCCGAGCACGGCAAAGAGACTGCACTACACCTGATGGTAAGCGTAGTGCAGTCCAAAAAACTAGCAACCACAGATAAATAGTTGAGTGGTAGAGCCACGCTGAAGACAGTTTTGTCTCCAGCATGAATGGGCTGGCTCGACCGGGTCGTTACCACTGTCTCACAGAAAACCAACGTAAAGTAGCGGCTTGCTGCTGCGTTTCGTACGGTGAGTGAGATATCCGGAAGCCCAAATCCCCTCCCCTTCCCGATCCCTAATTATCCCTTTCCTTTAAGGTCGGCAACGCGCCCATCATTCTTCTGGTGGTGGGCGTACATGGGCGGTGGAGATCACTTACCATCAGGTGACCCACTTGCTCGTTTGCCGGCCTATGCTATAAAAAAAAAAAAAACCATGAGTTCATCGGTGGTCACCAGAATCATACCGGCATGTATAAATGCTTCTTCTATCTCCGAAGAGCGAAGAAGCAAATCGAGGGGCCTGCGACATGACAGGCGGATGACCGATGCAGGCACAGGGCTACATGGATGTACCCCTATACCCGCCCCAACCAACCATCAAGTCATGTCGCAAGCCCCTCGGGAGACCCGGATATACACTGGCTGATCCTGGAACGCGATCTACACAAGGTGTGTGTGTGTCACTATGGCAGGTTTTAACACCATGTGTACGGTGGTCGCTATACGGGCGGATATGAATATATTTTACTTTTTATACATGATCATAAATACATGGCTTTATGATACCGCAGGGGGGGTAACTGCGGATACGATCATCTGCAGCAGCGGTACAAGCCGTGCATCGCGTCCGACGCGGAGTGCGGTCTGCTGCAGTGCAGGCATCATAGTAAAGGGCCAGAGTTCGACATGCGTTTGACTTCTCCGCACACCCAATTTTTCAGCATCAACCAAGGTAACTACCAAGCCATTTTGTCTAAGAACATTGAATAGTATTAAAATTTGCTTTATAACGTATATACATCCACATTGCTTCGTCTCTGCATCACCCGTAAGTTTTCTGCTGAAGAATGCCTTTTTGAGTGGTAGCGCCACGCTATATACAGTTTTGTCTAGAGCATGAATGGACCGGCTCGACCGGGCCGTTACCTCTGTCTTACAGAATACCGACGTAAAGTAGCGGCCTACTGCTGCGTTTCATACGGTTTGTGAGATATCTGGAGGCCTAAATCCCTTCTCCTTCGCAATCCCTTAATTATCCCATTTCTTTAAGGTCGGCAATGCGTCTATGATTCTTCTGATATTGTAGGCGTATATGAGCGGTGGAGATCACTTACCATCTGGTTACCACTTGCTCGTTTGCCGGCTTATGCTATACAAAATGCCTTCTGCATTAAGTCCGCCTTTATACAAATTTTATATAAAGAGTGTAAATAAATAGCTGAATAAAAATAATATTAAATCAATATTTTCAGTTACACTAACGTGCCTAAGCGGCGTCACGGATTTGGATACGAGTGACGGCGACCCCAGCTTGGTCCCGGATGGAGCCAAGTGTGGACCCGATAGGGTGCGTTATTGTGGTATTTATAGTTTAAACGGATTACAATATCGTGGCGCGTTACCACACCCTGTTTGTTTAAAAATGACATGTATTTTAGTTAGTTTTATTAGTTCACATTAAAACGCTAATTGCTTCTTTGATATTCCAAATGCCAAGTCGATATATCGATATATTGACAATTTTTTCACGATATATCAAAATCGATATTGATAAAATTATCGATACGATATAAATGTATACTCTTTACACTTTCGACATGCTTCTCTTAGGCCTAAGCCAACTCACAGATTACAAAGGGAAGCTAGCGCGTAGTCAGCCGCACCTGCGCGTGATGCAATCTGCTGATTACAGAGGAAATGCCGAAACTTAGTTTCCGTTGTGGATTGTGGGGGTCAAATGACGAGTCGCTCTATATGATATCAAATGATAGGAAGGCGAACCCTGCCATAAAGCTGGTTTAAGGCCAGGGAGTAAAAAATACACTATAACTTACATCCGAGGCAAAATAAGGCTAATAATGATACTATTATGTTTGCAGATGTGTCTACAACAAAGATGTGTGTCGGTGGCGGAAGTGCGATCTGAGATAGCTGTCAGGGCGACATCCGTGTGCCCCTCTGATTGTAACGGACACGGCACCTGCAATTCTAAAGGTACCTAATTTTGTTTGTCTTGGTTGTTCCGTCCTCTACATATTTAGGAAAGATTGGAACACAAGTCTATTGCCAGTAGAGATTAATCCTACCTACACAACCACCACTGTAACTCCTGTAAGTGCTTATACACTGTTGCTTGACGGCAGAAATAGACAAAGCTGTAGTACCAACCCAGACGGCCTCTCGCATACAAAGGACCTTCCACCTTGGTGTATCCTAAGTGTCTGCAGCATGACTTTCATTGAACAAAACCTAATTTAAACGAATTTTATTTCGGTTTTATTTTAATAAACCGGGCGAAGATTTGTTTGTTAACTATTAAATTTTATATATCACTATAGAATAATATATTGTTCTTACAAAATCGAACCTGAAGTAACGCTTGCTTGCGTTCCGTTCAGTGAGATTTCTAGGAGCCCAAATCTTCCGCCTCAATCACCATTTCTTTCGTTAAAGATCATCACTGCATCTATGATTTTTTGGTTTTGTGAGTGTTCATCTGGGCGGTAGGAATCATTTACCATCAGGTGACCCACTAACTTGTTTGCCGACCTCTGATGAATAACAATTGTAATACTTATCAAACATCTTCGGCCACAGGTCACTGTCACTGCGAGGCTGGTTTCGCTCCACCTCTATGTGATTCACCGGGTGTCGGAGGATCCATCGATTCTGGACCAGCCACCGATCCAACTAGTAAGTATCGCCCCTTATCGACCATACTGATCTCACTCGCAGTAGGATCGATGCAACGTGCTTTTTAACCCATGTTACATAATTTAGTTTGATTTTTTTACGATCTGTCTGCCTGAAGATGTTGGCGGCCTACTTACAGTTGTTGCGAAAGATTAATTTATTTTGTAACTCGATTATAGTGTTTTCACTTTTTTCACAGTCCAACGCATTTTCATGGTGGCCATGTTCGTGATATTCCTGGGCATCATTCCTTCGATCCTGCTCATCGTATTCTTCATTTACTACTACAGGCACAGCCTATTGTTCGCGGGTAAAACACCCAGGAAATCGTATGTAAACATCCTCCTTTGCACCGGTTGTACAGGCACTGCATCTAAAGAATACTTCACCAACAAATTCAGCAGGTTTCAAAGCAGCACTAGTTCTGTACGTCAATTACTAAGTTTCAAACGTAAAAATACAATTAAAATTGACAATAAGGAACCCAGACAAGAAATTCTTGAAATAACAGCTGAGAACTCAAATCAACCTCTACATTACAATATAGTTAGTATACCTAACAAACACACCAAAAAACCATTGAATAAACCGCCTAGAAAAATTAATAAGGATGACATACAAATAGTAGGAGGCAACATACCGAGTGTAATAAAACCTAAACCGCCGTGTCTACCTCCGAAACCTAAAGTTATTATAAAACAAGGTTTGGTGTCTACTACTAACGAAATAGTGGCTAAAGGACAGAAAAGCAATCTGTACAATATCGGCGATAGCGAACTTTACGCTAAGGTATCCAAGCAGAATGTTAAAGTGCATGGTTTTAAGAAATAAATGCATAAGTCAGTTTAGGTGGCCAACCATAAGGACGTTGCAAACACGAAAAATAATATGTTCCAGAGTTTTGTGACATTTTTCATGGGACTAGTCGTTTCGAAGTAGTGCCTTTATAGTCCATTGAAAAGTTACATTTGAGGTTGCGTTTCTTAGAGGACGCAATTTTATTTTTTTGATGTGTAGGGGGGGTAAGTGTAAAGCTAAAATCAAGTTTGTGGGGTCGCCACCCTTGTCCCACGGCCGCCATCTTGAAAATAGGGGTTGAAACGGTTTTTACGATATATCTCTTAAACTATTTATCTGATAAAAAAAAATTGTTAACGTTTTTTGTTGCTAATTAAATTCTCTATAACTTTGGTCCAGTAACTTTTTGTCGTAAAACTATAAATAAAAAAGTTATAAGTGAAAATGTAATAAAGAAAAAAATAAAGATGATAATTCTCTTGACAGCCTAAGATACAAACAATTCGCCAAGGCAGTGACAAAAAGTACATTTAATTTATCTTCACTTCCTCCAACACAAGACACAGCTCGCTTTCATACTTTCCGAGTCTACCATCAGGTCCAGTCGTGGCTTGGTAATAATAATGATCCTGAAGACTGGGGCTGGAAAAAATGTGGAAAATTATTGATGCCAGTGCTCTAAACCTCCAGCACCCCCTGAGCTTCTTAAATTGATCTTTTGTAAATGCAAAGGAAACTGTGGAGCGATGTGTGGATGTCGAAAAGCAGGGCTAAAATGTTCCGCAGTGTGCTTCCATTGTTCTGGAGAGACTTGCAGTAACGTAATGGAACTCTCAGAATTAACAAATGAAAATGACTTCGATGATGAACCGCCGACATTGACACCCCTTCCTTCTCCAGTTCTCCCACTGATATTTGATTCAGATTTTTGTCACTGCCTTGGCGAATTGTTTGTATCTTAGGCTGTCAAGAGAATTATCATCTTTATTTTTTTCTTTATTACATTTTCACTTATAACTTTTTTATTTATAGTTTTACGACAAAAAGTTACTGGACCAAAGTTATAGAGAATTTAATTAGCAACAAAAAACGTTAACAAATTTTTTTTATCAGATAAATAGTTTAAGAGATATATCGTAAAAACCGTTTCAACCCCTATTTTCAAGATGGCGGCCGTGGGACAAGGGTGGCGACCCCACAAACTTGATTTTAGCTTTACACTTACCCCCCCTACACATCAAAAAAATAAAATTGCGTCCTCTAAGAAACGCAAGGTGAGGCCTAAAAAATGTAACATTTCAATGGACTATTACCACATACTTAAGTATTCTTTTCTGTGATATTTGTATCATACTAATGTTACACTTTAGTCAGTTAAGCAAGTGTTTTCATATTATAATAAGTATTACCTACCTGTTGTAAGTACGACCAATATATTTGGTGGTATATACCAATGACTTCGCAGGTCTGAAACATCAACACAGTTAAAGGAATTTATTCAAGAATATCTCGAAAAACATTTCATATTAAATATTAATGTAAATAATATATGTAGATCTGTACATAAGCCCATTATATCAGCTAATATTTGCTCTTATATTGGACGTATTTTCAATACATATCTAGTTTATACATATTTAGCCAAATGGAATATTTTTTTTGTGTATGTTTGTACTAAAATAATATTATAATGCCCTCTCATTGTTTACTATTGGATAATTTGGTGTTTTAAATAGTTTTAGTGTAATAGTACATTAATTAAATCTCACTCTTTAATTGCCTTTTTCCTTGTTCTTATTTTTTCTTGGATTACAAACAAAAAAATTGATAATATAATTGTTAAGATAATTTGAAATTTATTTCCGGTCCCTTGAAAAATACTCGATAAATTGAATAAAATCAATGTTAATTTTTCTCCTCGGTAATTTGAAGTTGAAGGAAAGTAGTATCTTGCTCGCCAACATGCGATAATTTGAAGTCAAGGCATCCCTACTTTCTATAATTTAAAGCGTTTATCGTGCACAGACTTGTTTATTTACATACCTGTACAGATCTGCCGATTTGTGAGTGGTAGAGCCACGCTGTAGACAGTTTTTTCTACAGCATGAATGGCCTGGCTCGACCGGGTCGTTACCACTGTCTCACAGAAAACCGTCGTAAAGTAGCGGCTTGCTGCTGCGTTTCGTACGGTGAGTGAGATAACCGGAAGCCCAAATTCCCTCCCCTTCCCAATCCCTAATTATCCTTTTCCTTTAAGGTCGGCAACGCGCCCATGATTCTTCTGGTTGTGGGCGTACATGGGCGGTGGAGATCACTTACCACCAGGTGACCCACTTGCTCGTTTGCCGGCCTATGCTAAAAAAAGAAACACAAAATTATAAGTCGATATAATATATTTTATTTATAGCCGTTGATTTATTATTAGTCAACACGACAGAACGTACCTACTTAGAACTTGTGTTGCACACGCTCACAACTAAATCCCGAATGCTGGGTCCAGTCAGACACTCAAGAGACAAATAAGTTGGGTACATAATTAATCTAATATTGTACCTAGTAGGTCCGTATTAGGTCATCATCAAAACATGTTCGTATTTCTAAATAACACGAAGATTACCAAAGTCAGTACCTATTGTATGTATTGTACAGTACACATTATTGTAAACTTTAATAGAGATTTCAAAGGACAAAGTTTTTTTACACCATTTATTAATAAAACAGTAAAATATACTCATATTAAAGGTACATAATAATATGCCGAAACCCATATTCCAAAATATAGGAACACAAAAGTTACTTTGGAACTGAGGTTTCAGTTTATTTGTAAATAAGTATTACTACGCCATAAAATGGTTATACCTTACAATTACACGTCTAAAACATCAATAATCGTAAACTGACGTTATTGCGTCTCACATTAATCAAAAAGAATTTATTAAGATATTTTATTCACTACCTATCTTGAGCATTGATTAGGTACGTTCCTATACAGGGTTATTTTTAAAACACCAGCAACCTCGCAGGGTTAGATTCCTAAGGTTATAAGCTACTACTTTTGTTCTACGACTTTTGATAATTTGTTAGATTTTATTTTCATACAAAAATAAGTATTCATTTAATTTCCGTCTTGATTGTTACAACGCGCATCGCAGATCACGTAAACAAATACGCGAAGCGTGGGGAACCGGGCTAGCTCCTTTGAAGGTCAACGCGCCGCTCAGCTGAGCGGCGCCTTTGAGTCGCGCGCGCACGCCGCATACTACGAAGAAAAATACGACACAACAAAAACTTGTAAAATCATTTTTTTTTAAATATATTGAGTTATATCCAAACTCGTAGAACAAAAGTTGTTCCGTATGGGGACAGCTATCTACCCCTGCGAGGTTGCTGGTGTTTTAAAAATAACCCTGTATAATTAGTGCGCGTTGCGCTAAATGTTGGCACGCGATCCGATGCATTTTATTCAAGGATTATAAAACCATTAGCCAATGAGTTTATCATACGATGTCTAATAAATAATCCGTGGTCTGTGTTTTATGCGTGGTCCCGACCTGCCGTCGACATCTGGTTGTATGAACTAGACGAAATTCTTACATGTATAACCAGTGAAGAAACAGCGTCTGCCAGCGCAACTGTGGATACATCATCGATTTACTTGCGATAACTCAGCGTTGGCAAATTTTCTTGTCTGTAACAGACACAGCACTCATTAGACTCAAGATCCCATTTTTATCATTCCTTTTTTGTCAGAAAAGAGCACGAGAGGCAGAATCAAATGTATATCGCGAAAATTAGTTTTTTCGAGAATATGCTATTAATTTTGAAACTGCCCAGAAATTTGGAGTAAAAGCAGTGCAATTTATGTCATCGTTGTTGGTTTGATTTAAATATTGAAAAACTGTCTTCAAAATTATTACCCGTTAGAAAAACTACGCGAACCATCACAAAGCTCAGTTTTTTGCTAGTTCAATACATTTTCAATTACTTCAAAACTTGCCACCGCCATTTTTTTTTAATTTGATAATTGATTTTAATGTTAAAATGTCTTAAGTACTATTTTTTTGGTTACTTTTTCATAGCTTGTCAATAAACCGTGTGCGTCGCGTTCCTTCCTCTGTGACTCTATTCGTGCTATCATTCTCTATAAGGTTGATTAGGAATTAAATAGGCCGAGTGTTCCTTCTTTGGTTGCAAATATGAATTAACATGTTAAACCACATCGAGTAAAAATTTAGATATTGATTTTTTTCTACATTTATTAGATTTAAGTAGATTAAATTGTGTATTTTATAAAAATAATTTAAATTGATCATTCCCCACGAACAGTTATGCAAAATAGAATAATATTTTAATAGAATAATTTAAATTATTGATTTATGTCAATGAATTTAGCAAAATAAAAACAATTACAAAATAAATACAAAATGGGGCCACAGGCAAAAGCTATGCATTTAAAATTAAAAAAACACCGAGTCAACATTTAAAGTAAACAAAGTCAAAATTGGCAAATGAAAACATTTATTTCAATTATAAATTGCTTGCTTAACGATATAAAAAAGAAAACAAATAAACTTAGTCAATAATTATGTATGTCGATAGATACACAATTTTGAAGCCATTTTTATTCACTGGGCAAAAATTGCGACCCATCACGACACGTTCAACATGAGGCGATGTAGAGTCAACACAAAAAGTCGATGAACACATCCAGATTATCGAAACCCTACACATCATAGACTTCAATACCGCTCAACAAGAGTAGCGCCAATACTGAATAATCAGATTGTTAAAAGAGGTTGGGCATTATTATTAGAGTCCGACCGAAACTGGTTTTCCGGCCGAAACCGAAACCGAATATTCGGCCGTAGCTTCAGTTTCGGCCGAAACCGAAACCGAAACTCACGTGGTCAAGTATAAAATTCCTTAAAATACTGAAATTGCCATTGACCAGCCGGTGTTCCGTGACCCCCCTCCCCCCGCCAAAACTTCAAACCCGTTCCCCCCACCCCACTCAATTTGTCCTCACCCCCCTCGGGCTAAATCGGTAATTTTTGAGGCCAGAGGGTCGTGCGACGGCTTGTCGCAATCGGCTTATCGAGCCCGACACTTTAGTCTCAATAAAACAAATTTTCACCCCCCAGTAAGAAAGATGTGTAAAAATCTAAAAATTCAAAAATCTCAGAAACTACAATAGATAGACAAATAAAATTTTATTACAATTCCTTCACTAATTAATCGAAAGGAACTTCGTTCCATCCGGGTGTGCCTTGATACCTCTCAAGTTTTTTTTATTCTTTCTTCCTTTCTGCCTTGTGTTATCCCGGCTTAGTGCCAGGGTCCACCTTCCTACTTAAACGCCTCCACTTCGCCCGATCTTGAGCATCCTCTATAGTGAGACCATTGGCTCTCATGTCTCCCTCCAATACGTCAAGCCAACGCTTTTTGGGCCGTCCACGGGATCGTTCCCCTGGTACGATCTGGCTCAGGCACCTGCGACCGACGTACTCCTGTGGTTTCCTCAAAACATGGCCAAACCACCTTAAGCGAACACCAAGGCTGCCGCGGATGTACTGGTTACGAATACGATCTAATCGTGTTACATTGCACATCCACCGCAGCATTTTCATCTCCGCGGATCTTCATCTTCAACATGGATTTCTCCGACATGGCGCTTAAGGGCCGGCCACGTCTCGCACCCATACAGGAGTACAGGCCGAACGATGGTTTTGTAGATGAGACCACAAGTCTCATCTACAAAACCAAAACCTCTTTAAGTCTCATCGGCATCTTTCGGTCGCAAGGTCGCTTAGCCCAAGCGGCGCCAATACGGGCCCTAACGTCGAGGTCGATGTTACCGGACTCATGCAGTACAGACCCCAGATATTTGAACTTGTCCGTTTTCACGGCAAGTTCACCCCTTATTCGGATACTATCCGGGTCTGCACTCCAGCAAGCCATGTACTCGGTCTTCGCCACATTTAGTTTCAGACCACCGTTTTCAAGCGTTCCCTTCCACAGGTTCACCCTTTGCTCTAGGCGCTGTTTGTCCTCATCTACCAGTGCGATGTCATCGGCATACATGAGTACCCATGGTGGCTGCTCCTGTATATCTTCCGTCGTGACATCAAGCACCACACTAAATAGAAAAGGACTCAGCGCCGAGCCTTGGTGGACACCTACGGTAATTGGGAAGGGGTTGGTATCGCCAACAGCAGTCCGAACCAGAGATTCGGATCGGAGGATCCGAATCTCTGGACATGTACCTCCGTACATATCCCAGATAATGTCAATATGCCTCTGGCACACCCTTGACCCTCAACACCCACCAGATTGCCCGCCGGGGCACACAGTCGAAGGCCTTCTGCAAATCTAAAAAGGCAAGATGCAGAGGCTTCTTCTTCATCCTGTACGCCTCGGCAAGCGACCTAATCGCGAACATGGGGTCCATGGTGCCACTTCCTGGTGTGAAGCCATATTGACACTCGGAGACAATACACTCTTGGCGGAGCCTGGATTGGAGGACGCGTTCAAAGAGCTTCATGGTGTGCACATAAGCTTAATGTCGCGGTAGTTCCCGCAGTCCTGAACACTGCCTTTACCCTTGTAAATGGGAGTTATATAACTCAAACGCCAAGGGCCAGGCATTTTTTTGGTGTTCAGGATGCGGTTGAGTCGGTCAAGTCGGCAAGAAGCTCCACACCATATGAGCCCATCGCTTTCCACGCCTTTATTATTTTTTCAAATTAAGTTCTCATAGCAAATACAATACATTAAAAAAACCTATCAGTATACAACGTAATTTAACAAATTAAACACTTTACATTTTTCATTTACTATCTCTTTTTAATATGTGACTTGATTTGTTAATAACAACAGAACAAAGTTACTGACTCAATATTTAAATATAAATCATTCAAGTACAGAAAGGAATTTGCATGTAATCAGTTCCATCAAAACATAACCTCTAAAGAATGTTTACGTCGGGCGATAACGCACTGACTAAGTTGTGTTGCTACAGAGCTATCCGAACGGCGCACGACAATTTCCGAACAGCCAAAGCGTTGCCGTGAGAAACGAAATTAGACAAGCGTGTACAACTTCCGAAATCAGTTTCGGTTTCGGCAAAAGTTTCGGCCAATTTTGGCCGAAACCGAAACTGCCGCCGAAACTTGATTTTTGGCCGAAACTCGGCCGAAACCGAAACCGAAACCGAAACTTCGGTCGGACACTAATTATTATATTATTGCATTGAATTGGAAAATCTAATTAAATTACAATTGGTAATGCCCTTCTTCCCCCCATTCTTATCCCAATAGCAGTGAGGTCGGTGCAACATGTTCCTAAAAACATGTTACAGAAAAATTTGGCTAGTAGTTTTTACGACTAGCCGCCTGCCTGACATCAACCCCTTTGGAGAAAACACACCCAGATCGATGATTATATTATATTAAATTGTTAAAATTGTTTTTGAAGCTTCGTCCAGTGATTAACCAAATGCTCCTCCAATGATATCCGCAAAAGACATTTGAGAGTTGTCTGAAATTTATGAAATATTACGGCCTATTGTATGTTTGTTGTGGTAGCGAATTGAGAGGGTATTTTAGGCTACAGGCAAGGGACGGAGTGAATTGTAATAATTGAACTAGTAATTATACAAATTCTTTCATTAATACATATGATTTAAGGTAACTCTTGTTCTACATTAATTTCTCGATAATACCGCATGACCCAGTCTTATGAATGGTAACAATATATAGGTAGAAACCAGAATTCCATCAGTTGCAGCCATTTTTATTCCTAAAATGTAAATTCCCGTTTTTAGATCTTAACCCAATTAAATCAAATTCTTACTATAAAAACAAGAAATTAACTATTTATACTTATACAACACTAAATTATTAGGAAATATTAACTAGTTGGATTTCATAACGATTTCTTATGTTGGATTTCCCTCCAAAGCAAGATACTTAGAACCGGACGACCGTGTCGTGTTTAAAGCGGTTTCGTCTCATATTTCGTGTTATATTCTAAACATTATTATAGGAATTAATCGTAAAACGAAAAACATTTGAACCCGTAACACAAAAACGACTTTGTGTTCCGTCATAATGCGTTGCGTTCTAACAATTTATCATGTGACGTCACAAGTTGGTTTCTCGACCAATCACGATCAGACGGCACGAAGGTTCATGTTGGAGTTTTGGCGGGAATTCTGACAGTGCAGTTCATCTCTTATTTTAATTTATTTCATAAACTAGTTTAGAGTTGTGTTTGTTGTATAAAAGTGGTGTGGATTTATTCAATAAACATTGACGGTGATGAACAGTGTATGGAAACATTGAAATAAGTGAATTAAGAATCGTACTGAAAGGAGTTAACACCAAAACTCCGGCAAGACCTTGAAATCGACCGCACCCGTGTTTCATCGTTCTTGTAAAAATAACTTGAGAATGATTTATACTTGACACTGGCTAAATGCATAATACTGCGAAAGCCATAAATAAAAAGAAGAAGAAGAAGGTTCATGTTTTTTTTTTATCCGAGCACGGCAGAGTGACTGCACTACACCTGATGGTAAGCAGTGCAGTCCAAAAAACTAGCAACCACCAACAAATAATGACTATCGGTGGTCAGCAGAATCATGCTGGCCTGTATAAATGCTTATGACTTATGAGCTGATTACAAAGGCTTTATAATTTGTTTTATAACATTTTAAACTAGATTAAAGTAGGAAAAAATACCCGATTTTCGGGTAACCTGCTGATGTTTGGCGAATAGTTTAAGGTTATTTGGCGAGTAATCTAACGACTCTAATGTAGGCATGTGGAAAGTGCGAAAAAGAGTCGATTTATATCGCATCGATATTTTCAAATAGTTTAAAAGTTGATTTCATTAATTAAAAAAAAACAATCGAGACACCGACATATTGTCTTGACATTTGGATGACCATTTATTGGCATCGTAAAATTTAATGACATCCCATTTTATTTTTATCGAGTATCGAAATCATATCGCTTATGATATAACTTAGATACTAAATAAAAAATATCGATACACTGAAATATCGAAAAAAATTATGGCTATACTATTTTTTTTTTTTTTTTTTTTTTCTCTTATGGCTTCGCACTACTCATGCATTTAGCCAATGTCAAGTTTTTCAGCTTGCTTTCTTCATAATTTAATTGAGGAATTAAGGACTAAGGAGTCAAAGGTAGGGAAACTATTTAACTTTAAAATGTAAGGAAATTAAAATTTGGGAAAGTAAGCTATCAGGAGGGTTTGTCTAGGAAAATATTATACACATAGCAAAAGAGGATCTAAGTCTACGATGATTATGATGATGATGAGTATTCTTTTTACAATTTTATATTATTTATAATAAAAAAGGAAGCTATACATTTATATACATGTAAGTTATTAGAGCTAAGAAGAGATAGGATAGAAGAAGGAAAAGGAATACCAAGGTTTTGAAGGGATTGAAATAATAGCGAATGGTTATATAGAGGACAGGAAAACAAAATATGATTTATTTCGCCGACATCTGATCCACATGGGCACATGGGGTTGTTAACTATATTGAGTTTAGCAAGGTGGGCAGGGGCACAAGTGTGACCAAGTCTAATGCGAATCAAGATGGAAGTCTCGACTTTTCTAAACTTAACCTTGAGAAACCACGGTTTCGTTGGTATCTCAGGTTGAATGGAAAAGTAATAACGGCCCTTCAATGCACTGCTGGAAGATAAAGCAACTGTCCAGGACTCACGGAGATAAATTTTCGGCAATGATAGCAGGTCTTGACTGAAGTTCTTGAAAGGGAATAAATCGCCACACTGCACCGCCTCCTTGGCAAGTTTATCAGCAGCTTCGTTACCGTGGATTCCAGAATGACTGGGAATCCACACAAAGTGTAACAAGTATCCATTTGCGAAGCACTTATGCGCCAATTCTCTTATCCTAAGTATGACAGGCAAGATACACTTGTATTTAAAAGGAAATTTTGAGATGGCTTGAAGAGCACTAAGAGAGTCACAAAAGATAACAGATTTATTTAGTTTAAATATGAGTATATATTCAATGGCTTTAAGTAAACCAAAACATTCACCAGTAAATACGGATGATTCTGGAGGAAGTTTAATTTTTTGAACTATATTGTATTGGGTGTGAAAGACACCAATCCCAACACACTGAGAAGGGGAGAATTTAGATGCATCTGTGTAAATATGATGGAAACCCTCAAAACATTCCGATAGAAATGAGTTAAATTCAATTTTCACGTTTGGAGAAGCTTTTTCGACGCAGTTGTATGTTATACTGGGTGAGAAGATTAAAGAAGCAAAACTATTGCTGAATAAAGGGAGACCATCAAAGCGATGAGTAGCAGAAGGGATGGAAACAAATTTCTGAAAACTTTTTACTAAGCATGGAAAATTGTGGGATCGATGGCTAGGTAGATTGGTAAAATATGTTGAGAGGGCTTCAAGTCTTGAAAAAAGGGGGTGATTAGAAAACTGTATTATTCTGAAACAGTATTTATCAGCAAGAAATTGTCTCCTGAGGTGAAGGGGAGGTTCGCCGCATTCAACTTGCAGAGCATTTATTGGACTGGATTTCATGGCCCCTGATATAATACGTAAAGATTTTGATTGAAGGCGATCTAATTTTTTAAAAGACGTTGTATTACCAGGTTCCAGAAGGAATAAACCATAATCAAATGTGCTTCGAATTACGGCGTTATAGATCAGTTTTAGACACCGGGGGTGAGCACCCCACCATACCCCAGATAAACATCTTAGCATATTTATGTGGCGCTCAGCTTTATTAACAATATATTCGCAATGAGGAGCACCTGAAAGTTTGGAGTCAAGAATAACAACTAAGTATTTAAAATAACTTTTTACCGGAATTGAGACGTCATTAAAAGTGATATTTATTGTTGGGGAATTTCTTTTCTTAGTAAATAGTACTGCAGCGCTTTTGGACGTAGAAAGCTCTAAGCCATTTTGGTGCAGCCATGACGATAGGGAATCGAGGGCGGAATTAACTACTGAACAAGCGTGTTCAACTGAGTGGGAAGAGTAATATAATAATAAGTCATCCGCATATTGTAAGATTTGGACATCATTGCCAATAAAACTGTCTAGATCATACGTGTATATATTGTATAGTAAAGGGCTTAACACTGACCCTTGCGGAAGGCCTCTCCATACAAAGCGAGATATCTCTTTTTCTGAGGATGAAATGATAACCGATCGTTGACTTAAAATGTTTATAATAAAATTAGAAAGGTTTATTGGCACCTGCAGAGTGTGTAGTTTATGTTGTAGGATAGTGAGGACAACGTTATCATAAGCCCCGTTGATATCTAGAAAAACGGCAACTGTTGAACGTTTCTTTGTAAAAGATAATCTTATGTCTGTAGTAAAGATACTTAAGCAGTCTAAAGTACTTTTGCCTTTTCTAAATCCGTATTGAGATTTTGCTAATAGACGTTTATTTTCTATGTGCCATTCTAGCCGGTTTTTAATAAGGTGTTCGGCCAATTTAATTAAAACCGTACTTAAAACTATGGGACGATATGAAGAGGCTTCGGAAGGAATTTTATTGGGTTTGAGAATTGGCAATACTACGTGACGTTTCCATTCCTGAGGAATGTTCCCTGTTATCATTATGGAATTGATAAGAGATAAATAATATAAATGAACGGTGTCACTAGCATTAGATAAGAATGAGTATGGGATGCCATCAATACCTGGAGCAGAGTCTATCGTATTAAAAATAACGCCTTTCAGTTCATCAATATTAAAAGGAACATTTAAAGAAGAATGGTTGTCCGCGGTAGCGTTCTCGGTTAGTTGCGGGTGCAAAACAACTTCCTCGTGTACCCACGGAGGAGCAAGTTTGTCCAAGAAGTCAACGGCTAACGAGTCAGAGATATGTGAAGAGGAGGGGTTAGAGAATGCAGACCTGAATCTTCTAATGTTACGCCAAATTATTGTGGGATGTGTATTTGGAGAAATTGTTGCACAAAAATTATACCAGCCTTCAGATTTCTTTTTCTTAAAAAGTTTGCGTGTTTGCGCAATAATGCTAGAAAGGAAAGCAAAGTTTTCCGGAGTCATACTTAGGTTATATTTTAATTCTGCTTGTTTACGTTTTTTGACAGCATCACTGCATTCGGAGTCCCACCAAGGTGGCATAGGAATTTTTCTAAATGTTTTTTTATTTTTAATAGGAAATGTATTGTCCGCTGCATTGATGAGGATATTAGCCAACGCTTCAGCACATGTCTGCTCACTGCCACCAGAAACAATAGGGAGAGAAGAGAGCTGACTGTCGACCTTATTTTTAAAATCTATCCAGGCACTATTAGATTTGTTTGGTAATTTATATTTCAAGTGGGACTTTTTTGGTTGAGTATATCTAATTGGAAATGGAAAAGAAATTTTAATAGGAAAATGATCACTACCAAATGAGGAGGATAAAGTACACCAAGTGAGGTAAGAAGCAAAGTTAGGAGTGCAGATGGATAAATCTATTGCGCTATTATTATGATTGGGGTTACTGCGTCTTGTGGGGGAGCCAGAATTTAAAATACATAAATTGTGCATATCGATTATATCTAGTAGTTCATCACCATGAGAATTTGATATTGAACTACCCCAAGATTGGTGGTGACAGTTAAAATCACCCAACAGTAGAAAAGGATGAGGAAGAAAGGAAAGAAGGTTATTGATTTCATTAAGTATAGAAGAAGAAGGCTGTGAGATATATATGGAAACAAGACACATTTTATTTACAATTACAGCTACTATTGAAATTTCTTCACTGTGAGGGGGTAAAGAAACCGCAGTGATTGGGACAGTGTCTTTGACAAGTAAGGCAACACCACCATACCCATCAGACCTATCCTCTCTAATTGTTATGTATCTACTGATTTTAAATACATAATTTGATTTAAACCAAGTTTCAGAGAGTGCAACAGCCAAGGGCTCATATTTATTTATTATGTATGTAAGATCAGTTTTTTTATTCACTGCGCTGCGGCAGTTCCATTGAATTATATGGACCTGATTGTTGTCCATTTTGAGGTGTGTCAGTTGAGTGTGTAAAGCTTTTTAACAAAGGGGCAACGTTGGACAGTGATATGTTGAAATTAGATAAAAGATTTATTAAAGCTGATATAAATTCTATTATATTAAATTGTTGGGCAGGTTCAACTTTATTTTCATTATTAAGGGCACAGCCATTAGAAGGTTCAGGGATTCTAAACTCATTTAATATGGTGTTGTGGGCTTCCTTATTGTATCCTTTAGAAGGGCTAGGGGGAGGTTGTGGTTTGCGAAATACTGTTTTTTTGTAACCAGAGACCTGCTGTTTGAATATGATAGGTGCTGGTGGGGATTTTGTGTCCATAGGCGTTTTGGCTATAAGGGTATCGGCAAAAGATCTAGAAACTGGCGGAAGTAATTTACTAGCTTCTGCATAAGAAATGGAACTTTGTGCCATATGGGACTTGATTTGTTTCTGTCGTGAAAACTCAGGGCACACTTTGCTTGTAGCAAAATGAAACCCAGAGCAGATACAGCAAGTCGCATTGCTCTCGTCCCTGTCACAAGAATCTCCAGTGTGATTATCACCGCATTTAAAGCATCTCGGTTTGGACCTACATTGTAATTTTGTATGACCAAACCGGCAACAATTAAAGCATTGAATCGTTGGATAGATATAAAGGTCTACAGGCATAGCATTATAGCACATAAAAATACGTTTTGGGAGAACTTGTCCATCAAAAGTAAAAACAACTGTTTGTGAGGGTTTCCAAACTATTGACCCGTCAACAATGGTTTTGTAATTAAGTCGGCGAACTTTTAAGATAGGACCGCAACCAATTGGCACGGATGTATTTTCAACAACCTCTTCCGGGGACCAGTCTGCTGGTACTCCACGCACTAAACCCATTCTGGTGACATTAAAAGACGGAATAAATGCCTTGAAATTATATTTAAGAAGGCTCTCATGTAAAATAAAAGAATTGGCATCATTAAATGTGGAAAAAGCCATGGCTATTTTATTTCTTCCAATCCTTTTGACACTGCCATTGATAATATTCTTAAAATCAAAACGTTTTAGGAACTTGCCGAAGGAAAGAGGATGCAGTGTGGTGGTGTCATTATCTGAACTGGTGTTTTTCATAATGTGTATGATGAAGGGCGCGTTATCAGATTTGTCATAAATTTTCCTGCCCACAGTTTGAGTAGGAATTGTATTTTTCTCTCTATGTAAGTTAACTGAGGTTGAGCTTTCCAGACCCGGATGTGACTGCAAAGACTGTGATGGGTCTGTGCAATCACAGCCAGATAACTCGTCATTGCCGATGTGCTTTTTGCGCCTTTTATTGCAGCGCCTGCAAATATGACGGCGACTTCTCTTTATCGGGCGAGCTGACGAAGACCCATCAGTCTCCATACCCGACTCAGAGACATGATCAGTGTCAACTATTGTGACAAATTTACCTGCCGGAGGGACGAGGCCCCCCGGATCAGGCGGTTCATTCATAGTTCCCGCTCTATATATAATATGTGCAAAAACTTACCAATTAATGAAGAAGAATGAAATGAAATAACTAAAATATAGTATTCTACAAATAAACAATAAATTTAACCACAACTGATAGGAAATATTTACAAATTAAATTAAAAACGAAAAATATCACAAAAAACACGTCCGCCAAAATCCGAAGTTTCCCGCGCTTTTTCTATGGCTATACTACAGCAAAAACTTGATGTATCGATAGTTTTCAAATACTAATATGTAGAAGCACCGTAGTTTATATTATTTGGACAGCACTGGTTTGTCTATACTTGGGGATTCCAAGAACTTGTTGAGTATTGTAACCAATGTTTTCTATGATTGTAGTTTGTGTCTTTTGTGTGTGATGAGAACGAGTCAGAGGGTTTAAAATTAAATAGAGTTTTTTAAATAAGTCACTTTTGTATTCATCGTTCTGCCAAACACATTGGTAATTGGTGCACGGACAGTTTTTACAAGTGTTATTTTATGGTAAGTGAAACGAATAATTCATATTTATTAAAATTAAGTAATCGGCAAGCTATCTACTTAGTAACCGACTTCAATGGCATAGATACATAACTTATATTATGAATTCAGTGGTTTTCATATGGACATCTCTCCCAAAATGTGTTACCACTTTGATGATTCTTTTTGGGTTAGGGTTTACCTCGACGATGCCTCGATAAGCTGTGATGACGGCGAATGTGGGAAAATTGTAATAATATGAAACTTTCATTAACTATTTTTTATGTCTCTTTTTAACTTAAGTATGTAATTACTGAAGTATTGTTTAAAACTAATACATATACTAAATGACCTTGCGCCAAGTTGACTTTCGTCATTATTATTTAATAATTGGCGAACCTGTTGCCATATGGGGCACAAACTACAATTCCAGCCTCCAGGCCAGTTGATGTTTTTAGAATCAAAAAATCAAAAATTGTGATTTGAACCTAAGACCTCACTAAGTTTTCAGACTAGATATGCTGCTAAATAGCAATAGAATAATGAGCCCACTAGTCCATTGTTTCTCAAATATTGTTCTGCCATGGCCTGGTAATTTTTAAACTGCCCCTTCGTGACCCACTTAATACTTTTAAACCCAAGCTGATTCCATTAGGTAAAATAATACACATTTATTAATAATAATAAGGTTTTATTAGTACTACATACTTTGGTATCGACTATTTAGTCACAATATTTTAGTCCGAAGTATGGAGCTGTTGCTTGTTTTTTACTAAAGAATCCAAGTCTGCAGAAAATGACTTAAGTTTTAGCCTAAGGTCGAGTTCCACTTCATGTCGGTTTTTATATTTATTTTTAACACATTTATATGTGACAAAAGGCATTAAAATAGTTATTGCTTGATGAGCTAATTTTGTGCATTCTTGACGACAAGTAACCAAAAATCTATAAATGGTCTTGTGTCAAATATATTCTTGAGTGCTGTGTCAGTTGACAGTTCAATTAAAGACTCAACATCTGAATCTGGCAAATTAGTTTCAGAATCTAACTTGAATGTAAATGGTATATTGAATGTATTCAAGCTTTGTTGCTGTCGATTTGGAATATTATGACTGGTATTTTATTTTGATGGCCTGGTTCTGGGTCGCGACCCGGCAAATAGGAAATGCTACTAGTCCATTGAGGCTTTACTAAGAATTATTTTGTGCCTTCTGTGCATTGTTCTTGAATAATGCATCAGTTTGCATTGTAATCAGTTATATTGTTAGCAACATAGTGATTCCATGACAATGCCTACTCCCATCAGAGAATACAGATGTTGTATTTTTTATAGTAAAAACTTATAAGCAGATTAAAATATTTATAAAATGTGAGAATTCTTCACCTGTGAGAATTCTTGGATGAACCACATCCATCTCTTTTTAAAAATGCCTTTTTTGTTGATCAACATTTTTACCTGTGATAAAAAAGAGGTCTCATGAATTTTATCCCTTTGTATCTATCTCTTTGCATAATATTTGTTATTGTAGTGTTTATATGAATGGATCGATTTAAATGCCAAAATATAGCAAATTTTTTGAAAAATATTTT
The DNA here is from genome assembly GCA_949126905.1 of Amorpha juglandis. NCBI lineage: Eukaryota > Metazoa > Arthropoda > Insecta > Lepidoptera > Sphingidae > Amorpha > Amorpha juglandis. The sequence goes on along the minus strand of OX421373.1, from coordinate 14,292,491 downwards.
GACAAAAATGTGTTTAACTATTTAAAACTACAGATGATATTCTAATGAAAGAAAACCCTTGTTTTAATCCCTATTATGATGTTTACGTCTTCAACATATGCCTTGTGACTACCTATGGGATAGCTTATATTATAAACTAGCTTTTACTCGCGGCTCCGCCCACGTGATCAAACAAACAATCAAACTCTACAGCTTTATAATATTAGTATAGATTTGGGTAGCTTAGCAACGGAAGCCTTCAAATAATATTATTTGGGTAGCTTAGCAACGGAAGCCTTCAAATATGAATAATTTTCCCCGTTTTTGCAACATTTTTCACTGATGCTTCGCTTCTAATGGTCGCAGCGTAATGTTATATATCCTAAAGCTTTCCTCGATAAATGGACTATCCAACACAAAAAGAATTTTTCAATTCGAACCATTAGTTCCTGAGATTAGCGCGTTCAAACAAACAAACAATCAAACAATCAAACTCTACAGCTTTATTATTAGTATAGATAAATACCTGGGCGACCGAGCTCTGCTCGGGCGAAAAAAAAAATAAAACAAAAGGGTGCGTCCCGGGACGCTCGACAGAAGTGATAACTTAAACTAATGTGGGTTAAAGTGAGAGCGGAGAAGCCTGCCTACTGCTACCGTATGCGTGAGAGAAAGGGAAGCCAGACAAAGTGGCGCCGTAAAGAGTTACGTTACGGCGCCACTCTGTCTGGCTTCCCTTAACGCGTTACGTTACGAAGTCCGGTCAAAGCCCTGTCAAAGTCGTGTCAAAGTCGTGTCAAAGTCGTGTCAAAGCCGTGTCAAAGCCGTGGCAAAGTCGTGGCAAAGTCGTGTCATAGTCCTTTCAAAGTCGTGTCAAAGTCCGGTCCAAGCCGACTGGTCACTGTGTGGCGCCACCTGGAACTTCGAAATTATCGATGTTCCAGGGAGGTCGGCTAACGCTGGCTGGTCGATGGACCGCTCGCGTTACGGAACGTTTCGGTTCACCCTCCCATAAGAAGTTATCACTTCAAAAAGTAGTATTATTATTCGCCAATAGATCTCAGAAATTAAGTCTAACCTCAAAGCAAACACTCATTGACTTCGTGTTACTTAACAACGCCATCTGCTGTTGTGCTCACAAAAAAGTAGTATTATTATACGCCAATAGATGTCAGGAAGAGTCATATTTTTCTTCCAAGTTTATGTTTAAGTTGATAAAACACGAATAAAATGACATTTTCTAAAAATGATTCCTAGCTAGATCGATTTATCGCCCCCGAAACCCGCAATATACTAAATTTCATGAAAATCGTTGGAGCCGATTCCGAGATTCCAATTAAATAGGTATATATATATATATATACAAGAATTGCTCATTTAAAGATATAAGATTATCTTGTTACATATGGATTGATATCTTGATAAATATATTTTTTATTTACTGTCCTGAATGAAGATGATGCAGTTGAGTTGACTTTGTTGATTTTGTAACCAATATTTGTGTACATTTTATTATTACTATTACCTTATTTTATGAATTAAAAAAAATAAGTGATTATACATAAATTCTTTTAACAGGTAAACATGGTGTCTAAGTTCAATAAGAATGCTATCATCAATGGATTCATCCACTATTACTGTCTTGTATGTGAAACGTACTTCAGGACCGAGGAAGCTGCCGAACAACACATGGAGAAACAAGTTCACAAGTATAATTTGGAAACTTCTACCTCTGTGGAGAAATATAAGGATGATTGCGTTAGAAAGGTAAAGAGGTATAGGTTATATTTTATGGAAAACTAGCTTTTGCTCGCGGCTCCGCCCGCGTGAACAGCTTTTTCCGGGATAAAAAGTATCCTATCACCCAAGTCAGCTCATACCTTGTCTGTATACCAAATTTCATCAAAATCCGTTCAGTAGTTTCAGCGTGATTGACGGACAAACATCTAAACAAACAAACTTTCACATTTATAATATTAGTAGGATAGTGAGTAAGTATTTGGTGTTAGCACCCCATTGTATATCTCAGTTATGTTTTTATATAGGTACTGTTAAAAGTTTAAAAGCTTCTATGGTGCAGTGGGCGGGCAGCCGACTGTAAAACGAGAGGCTGTAAATTCAATGTCTACACTAAAAGAAATGTTTTTGTGATCCACTATTATTTGGATAGATACTTGTGTCTTGTTGTGTGGTCTGGTCTATCTATGTGTATTAATATTGGGGTCTTTTTATTTTATGCTACTATACTACATTCTAGGTAAAAGCGGGTTATTTTTGCGAGTATTGCAATGTGCTGTTGCCAACTAGAGCCAAAGTGAATTTACATATTGAAGAAGAAATGCATCAAAACAACAAGGGAATCACACTATTGAAGTATGTAGAAGACGATGTAGTGACGTTCAACGACGTCGTGATCAAGGAGGAGGCGTGGCACGGCTTCACCGGAGACACCTGCGCCATCTGTAATTGTGACGTCGAAGACTTTGCCGCACACAAATCAGATCATGCGCACATACTTAAACTCGTGCAGGGAAGAATCCAATTTGGCACTAACAATAAGCTTTATAGAAACGTAAGTATACGCATTTTGTCCGAGCAAAAATTTTTTTTTGTCCGAGCACGGCAAAGTGACTGCACTACATCTGATGGTGAGCGTAGTGCAATCCAAAAAACCAGCGACCATCGACAAACAATGAGTTCATCGGTGGTCACCAGTCATGCCGGCCTGTATGATAAATATAAACAAATAATCATAAATTAAAAAAACCTTCTCCTTTCTTTTCTAATGCCCAATTTATGTGCCCAAGAATTTATAAAATGTCATCAAATGGTAATAGATAAAACTCATCAACCTTTTCAAAATGATAATATTCATAAGGAGAGTTCCATTAATACATTCTTCCTAAGTATGGTGTACAAGTCGTTGTTCTTCGGCCCATCTAGTGTGAACTGTGAACGATGCATTATAAAGGCAATAATAACTGACCCGACCGTAAATTGTGGCCGAACGTCCTTAAGGCCATGCCCCCAGCAAAACGCCGCGCGATCGATGTTTTTAGAGGCTATCTAGTAATTACTTAAAATAAATATTTATTAAAAAAATATACAATATATTTCTACAATCTGTCAGCTTTACTTTGTTCGATTCAAATTCATGTTAATGCTGATATATATTTATAAATTGTCGTTATAAATGAACCATAAAAATGAGAAAAATGCAAAGGTTCCGTGCGTCTCCTTTTAAAGTACAGAATGTTTTCAAATGAGATTAACATCACTAGATAGGCTTTTTAATAACGAATATTTTGCTCGTTTTAAATTTTCGAAAAGACCAAAACCTGATTTTTTAAATCAATTATTCGCTAAATACGTGCATATTCTGCACGAAAACTCACACGCCAAGTACACGTTTCAGTATGGCGCGAGTCAGTCAAGGTCATTTGCTCACGGAAGGCCCTTAAATGTGTCGTCGCAGACAGTTTTATCGGGTTGCTCGAACGTGAACAGTGCTATTATAATACATTAAATTTTGTGAATATGCATCAACTCTTTTATCGTTCCGGTGAAACTATCGGCCCAATCTATACTAATATAATAAAGCTGTAGAGTTTGATTGTTTGTTTGTTTGTTTGTTTGAACGCGCTAATCTCAGGAACTACTGGTTCGAATTGAAAAATCCTTTTTGTGTTGGATAGTCCATTTATCAAGAAAGGCTTTAGGCTATATAACATTACGCTGCGACCATTAGAAGCGAAGCATCAGTGAAAAATGTTGCAAAAACGGGGAAAATTATTCATATTTGAAGGCTTCCGTTGCTAAGCTACCTAAATAATATTATTTGAAGGCTTCCGTTGCTAAGCTACCCAAATCTATACTAATATTATAAAGCTGTAGAGTTTGATTGTTTGTTTGTTTGTTTGATCACGTGGGCGGAGCCGCGAGCAAAAGCTAGTCATTTATAAATACGAATATTCTATAAGTGCCAACTTGTTCGACTATGCATACACAAAGGAGCCTTGTTCTGTTATCGATGTTTTGCAGCATTTAACGGATGTTATGATTACAATTCCAGGTTGACGAGACGGCATTCCAATGTTTAACTTGTAACAAAATACTTGCTATGAGCACATTCGAAAAACATTTTAATGATTCAGAACATCAACAGATTTATATTAGTTGCTGTCATCGTAAAATAAAAGATAGTAATAGTAGTCCACTTGAAAAGAAAGATAGTTTATTTAATACCACAGAAGACAAAAAAACAAATAATGTAACACCCACATCAATAGAGACATCCCTTATTGAAAACACCAGTAATTCAAATATACTTGATTCAATTTCTGAATTCCAAAAGAATTACATTGACATTCAATTAGAATACGAAAAAGTTTTTTGCAAGAAATGTTACGTTGACGTGAGTTTTGATTACAACAAGATAAAAAATCATATACTACAGCATAAAAATAAGAACATCTCACCGCTTTCATCACCAGCGAAAGTAAATCATAATCACAAAACTACCAATGTGAAACCTCAAACGAAGTCGTACAATGGCACGCTGGATACAGACATGAAATATTTAACATTCTATCCAAACACAATCAGTGTCGAAAATGTTAATAAAGAACGATTACAGAGCAGAGTAACTGCTCAAAACACGAATACTAAGCATACAAAGGGACAAGAATCAGTCATCACCATTGAAACTTTTGCTCGTAACAACAAGATCTCGTACATCGCAGGACATGCTGAAGCCCATTGCACTGTATGTAACGTGAAATTACCTGCGTCATTAAGAAATATGACTGAACATGTTAATGGAGCACAACATAAAAAACCAAAACGTTTAGGAGCCGATTTGCCAAAAGAACAAATTAATAAATTCGTTAAGGAATGGATACGCATTGAGAAAGGTGGATACGATGTAGTTGTCATCAATGACGAATATTGCATTACTGCTTTGAGTTTTGTGATGATAACGAAAGAAGCATCGGAACTGACATGTCTATATTGCCAAACATCTTTAAGTGCGATTAATATAACTGGGCATATGAAAACTTCAAATCACCACGAGGCCATGAGCCGCATGCCTGTTGTGTTGCGAGATGATGACGAATTCATTAGGGAGGTGAGTTAAAATAGATCTACTTTTTTACATAAGTAGGTAACTATTGTGGTTTAAGAGGACATTTTGGAAGGTTTAATATTGAATTCTTTTATGATTTCATTATTACATAACTGCACTGCATTAAGAATTTTTCGCCAAGACTTCTGGGATGGGTACACACGTGAGCGTATATTATGTTAATACTGCAGTACATTTTATATGTTTATAGAATTCCGTACCCAAATGGTGCCAACAAAAACCTGTTAATAAGCCTACATCGTCTGTCGGTCTGTCTATTCCTTAAAACGTAAAAATTTAAGGATGTGGGCTCTATACACCCAATGCGCGACGAGTTTGACTCCAACTTGTATGATTTTTTTTTTATATTTTAGATCCGCTCTGGCATGTATCACTGTGGCTACTGCCACATGGTTGTGGGCGACTGGTCGAATTTCGAAGAGCACATGAAGTGTGACAGTCATAAAGAGGAGAAAAAAGCAATGAAGAACCGCTTGAAGGCGCTCAGACCGGGACTTAGGGAACACAGGCGGGAAAAAGAAATGCGAGATATGTTCAACAGAATGAGGAACAATCATTACTTCCCCTGGTATTGGATGTATCTGTAGATGTCTGTTTGTGCCTATGCCTATTTTTATTATATCTTGTCATCAACAATTATACAATTATTAATGTATAATTGTATAGTGTATAGTATTTGCTATTATGATGAGACTATATTTTACGACCCCATAACGCCGGAAAGCCAAGACGGAGGGAGGGGCCTACCGTCTAAAAAGTCGGCAACGAACCCACTATCCGTCGTGGTGCTGTGTGTTCCTGGGCGGCGATTATGGTTACCGATTAATTAACGATTGCATGCATCTATTCTGTGATATTAAGAAAGTTAAAGTATTATAGAATTTAAGTTTTTTAACCATTATGACGATTGTTTTGATACTTTGAAGCCATTCACTAAACAACAATTGAGGCGTCATGCCATAGCAACACATGACACTAGACATGGCATAACAGTGCAAAGTGTAGTTTGTACCTTTGTGGACCCAGTTGAGGGTGGGGCGACCACAGCAAACGTGTATAATAATACTAAAAAACCGTAAATACTAAGAAAACAGCTCTCCGCTCATTAGAGCGGTATAGTACTACTACCAGTACTATTATATGTATTAACATATTATAATAGAACATATTCGTAATTAATATGTACATACAATATTCGGTTTACACGCTCTCCCGTACCCGTTCGACTTACTCGCACCCGCGCCCTTCACCGGCGCCGCACACTCGCAAGTCAGGCACATCGCCTCATATTGAGCTCTAAGTGTTGCGTCTCAATTATTGCTGGTGGTAGAATTCGTATCCGCCCTAATAGCTCCACCTTACACATCGTATTAAAACCAGCCATAGTGATCCACACACTTTGTGTGAATCGCGTTCCAAGATCAGTATCCGGTTCTCCCGAGGCGCTTGCGACAGGATTTGATGGTTAGTTGGGGCGGGTAACCCTATACCCCCCATCCCATGTACCCCTGTCCATCCTTGTATCCCTGTGCCTGCACCGATCATCCGCCTGTCGCAGGCTCCTCGATTTGCTTCTTCCCATTTTATTATTAGATTTGTGTTTTTATCAATATAGATAATTTTGTTTTAATTTTAAGGGTATGTATGTCTTTAAAACGAACTAGCCAGGGGCGCAGCTAATTGTTTGTTATTATGTTTTTTATTAGCCTGAATGAAAAGGTCGCTCGCCTGATCGTAAGCAGGTCTTTTGTATGCAACAAACTGGGTAGGTACCACCGCTTTGTCTTTTTCTGCTGCCAGTGTTTAAGCACTAGTGAGATTCAGTTTGAAAGACAATGTGGCCAATGTAATTACTAGGCTTTATGAGACTTACCATATCGGGATGATGAGCGCAGTGCAGTGCCATGCATGCATGCTTTATATTTCAATGTCCTGAATCGAGTTGGTATTGCGTTTGCATTCTCTGCAGCCATACTTTTTCTTTTCTTTTATATTTTGTTTATTATCGTCTTTATTTTATAGTAGGTACGATGCAGTAAATTAAACCTTGATACATGTTTTTGACATTTATTGTATTCTGCTGTTTAAAAATATTATAATTGAAATAAAAATGTAAATTATTTTGCTAATTATTACTATTTTAATTACCTTACACTTTGTTTTACTATTTTAGTATTTATTTGTTCAAATATATTTTACCCATGACTCGTCCAGAATGAAAATACCTGCCACATGCTTCGATCTTGAAATAGACATTACCTACTGATTACGTATTATTATAGGATGTCAGTCCTGAAACACACTTCAGTTCAGAGGGATGATAGTCCTAATCGTACTTACGAGTACTTTGAGATAACGCTGCATTTCTTTATATTAATTGTAGCCTATAAAATTGAAATGTGTGCAAGCACTATATCTGCTTGCTGTCGAGGCCTGCAAAGTAAAAAAATATATATGGAAAGTATTTATTTGGGGTGTGAGGTTTAGAGTTTAAATCATCGTAATTTGGTTTATTTTTATTTTTTAGATCGGTCTTTAGATAAACTTGTACAATAAAAACAAAACTCATTTAAAAAATTAAATGTTACATATCCTACTCAAAAATACTTCGAACTAATCAACTTCATATGACGTGTAGTATCTAGCCTACGCACAGTATGAAAAAAGACATGTATAACGGCCTTTTACGATTTTTTTTTCAAGAGATGACGTATGTTAGTATGTAACGGAAACTTTGAACATGATTTCGACCTTTAAAACGTCGGATTAAATCGAAATTTGGCAAACTTATCAAGGACCAATGACTATTCAACACTTAAATATGATGATGTCAACAGTTATAAATATTTTATTGATAGATATGAGTAGAAGGATTATCATTTTAATAATATCGTAAAAAGCACCCCACGCTTTTTTACAATAAAATATTTTTTTCCTTCAAATTTATTTACTGTAAGTAATGCATGATGCAATGATATATTATTGTCACAAAAGTGACTAGAATACGCGATTGACGCGGCGAAACGAACCCAATTGATCATAGGACTATGGGTCTATTTGTTTATAAAACGTCTTCAGTAGGCAGTTGACAGTCACCATGACCATAACAATCGGAAAACGGGGAAAATAAAACCCGCTTCCAAAACCAAAATACCGACTGTCGACCATGGCGGACACCACGGCCGGCAACGAGAGGTCGCCTTCGACGACTGTACGATAGCGCTGCGCTCTTCGTCCCAGGCTGGGCACACTTCCAATGTGTGTTGGGCCCTGTCCTGCGGACAGTTGTCACAGTGGTGACACACGGCCGACTCCTCTGTGCCGAGTATTTGACATAAGTACTGACCGCAACTTCTGTGGCCAGTGAGGACCTGTGTCAGCCGGAACATCGCCGCACCGTGGCGCCTGTCCAGCCAGTGTTCAAAGACAGGGTGCACTGTCGCGACGGCTCGCTGACCCGCTGTCGGGTTTTTCACTGAACTGAGACGCCACACCTCCACGGCGGCTCTGCGGAGGGAGCCACGTATGGCGTTCACCTCTCTCGGGGCCGGTCGCTGCCTGCGTCTGAACGCCTCCTCCCGCCAGTGAAAGGTGGCGGCGAGGACTTAAGCGTCCAGATCTCACGGGAGGAAACCGGCCAATATGAATACCGCCACTAATGAGACCGTGCGGTAGCCCTTGATCGCCCGTGAGCCACTACTCGAAGTGGCTAGCGCAGTAGAGCGACGCATCGCCCACTCAGGGACTTGGCCCAAACGGGACTTCCGTACAGGCCCATGGACCTCACGACTCCGGCTTACAGGCTTCGGCAAGGGATGCCAGGACTTTCCAAGTTGGGCAGCAGGCTTGAAAGCGTGCCGTCCCGACCGTCGCGTGCCATAGCGCCTGTCCACTAAGACAGAACGCACTGCCGCTACGGTCCGCTGACCCGCTGTCGGGTTCTGCAGCCTGAGACGCCTCTCCACGGCGGCTTTGCGGAGGAGACACGTATGGCGTCCACCTCTCTCCATCAATGACCTAACAAGTTTGTTGTTATCTCATTGGTTTCCATATTATACAAATACATAATATAACTTCCAACTTCTTAATATTATTGTAACTTCCAAGAAACAATAATTAAAAAAAAATCATTGCATGTATGTTACATTTGTTTAGAGGATAATATCATATTATGATGGTTCATAACTATAAAGCATCACGACACACGAGAGTGCAGCTGTAATCTAATAAACAAACATACACCACTCACACACAGATTGAATCATTGAGTTAATCAGAGGCGTAACTATAGGTTGGCAGGGCTAGGTAAGGGCCCGAGAGGCTGCGAGCTCAGAATTAACCTAAAATTTTTAATAAAATTTAGTAAAACTTATAATTTTTTAAAGAACTGATTTTTTTTATAATTACTTAAAATTTATTAAAGTTAGACACAACTAAAGACTTTATACATTCAAATTCAAATAAATTATTAAGATTTTAAACGCATTCACAAGAAAAGGATCAATTTTAGAACGCGTCAATTGGTTGCTTAATTTTTTTTCGCGGTACTTTGATGGCACGGGTGAGCTAGTGACGGTCTTTTTCTGAATACCCACCGTATTTCAAGTTTATTTTTGTTGGATTCATGTCTTGTATTCGCTGTTACACAAGATCACGCCAAGAAATGTCAGTACAAAAAAAATGGTTCATAGAAAATAACAGTGCAAGAATTGATACTGACATTTCGCGCCCCTCTTTCGTCGCCTTCACCCCCGCCGACACCATCCGCCATTTTGGCTTTGTGTCACTGTCAAGAAAGACAAGCGTCCCTCATTGCTTATTTCGTGTTGACAACCACTTCGATTGCGTCGATTAAATTCCGCCCTTTTAAATCCACAAATACAGCAATATTCCGTGACATTTCGACATTTATTACAATGTTTCGAAAGTGTTGTGTACCCAAGTGCAATAGTTTACGAAAGGATGTTAAATTGCATCAATTTCCTGCAAGGAAAGAGAGTACAGCGCGGTTGTTACAGTGCCTAGATAAAGAAAATATTTGTGAAAACACCAAGAACATATATGTTACCCATAACCATTTTGCGCAAAGATTTGTCAACCCGGCGACAAATCGCTTGAACTGTAACGCTTATCCAAGTTTATTTACTAACCTGAATACTTCAGGCAACTCGTCAATGGTTGTGGAAGAAACAGAGGTAAGCTACCTTTTAAGTGGAAGCTACAATTTTTTCTACAGATACTGGTTTGATTAATTTATTTCTTGTTGTTTCTAGTTTATGTGAACGACAGTATTGATCACACTTATGCACGGAAGCGTCACATCGACCATACATACTCGCAAATTACCGAAAGCACCTCGAATAAATTGCCACGCTCCGACATTAATGGTATGTAATACTAAATATAATCAACAATTACATCAAACATTTACAATGCTATGCTTGACTTACTCATAATATTATATTTGGTTGAAAATAATAGTATTAAACACCATGCTGGGCCTAGTGAGGGTTGATAAGCTTTACAAACCTTTATGCAGGTATTCTCACGATTACTTTACCTCTTCCATTAACATACATATGCTCACACTAGTAATAGTTGCAGTCGATGGGTTAGGTATAGGTGTAAGTCAGAAGTGTGTGCCTTGACCGGTCTATATGGTGTAATTGTAATCTTTTTGGAATCAAATAAAAAAGGACAATATTAACAGAAATGTTGACCAATGATGTCTATGATATATGAATTATACCATTTATTGATCCGTATACCTTTGTATTTCCTTTTTTTTAACTGTTTTCACTAATAAATTATAATTCATTTATATTACCAGCTGAGGAGATGGAATGGAAATTATTTCCCATTTTTATTTCAGGGCATAGTATCTTACTATCTATACGTATAATTCAAAATAAATTAAGAAAAAAACATTACACAAAATATTTACTATAACTCCATGTTTATGTAACTCCATCGTTGTCTTTGTGGTTTAGTGGCAGCGAAAATTGGCTGTAGACCTGACAGTTGGAGTCCGATTCCCGGGTTGGACAGGGTAACACTTTGTGTGGGTTTTGTAATACATCAGGCAGGCATCCGGTCTCAAAACCTGAGTCAAATATTTTCTGCAAACACGCTTGTGTTAGAGTGGTATATAGTTAAATGAAAGAAAATATTTATTTTAACAATACTTATCTATTTCAGCTCTGTATCCTGATGGAAGACCTGTCAGTAACACCATGCGGAATATAGCAGAAGCTGCATCAAAATTATGAGACCAAGATATTTTAAATCAGATTGATATCTGATTTGAAACTGAGAACTCTGCAGCAACACCTCACTCAGCCGTATCAGAAAGAAAACAAGGCAATAAAAATATTGAGTTTGATGAAGAAGATATTCAGGAACAAGCAAGACGAGAAAGAATAAATATTCATTCTAGAGCATAATATACATCCGGATGGGTAACACAAAAAATACTTAAAAAAATTAATTGTAAAGAATGTAAGAATAATTTGCTAAGTGATGACAGTAGTAAAAAAAATAAAAACATTCCTAAATAAAAGTTTGTTTTAATCCTTATTTGTAGAGCCCTAATAATACGTATTATAATTTTAATAAGAATTATCAAGTAAAAGGGATGAAACAAATAAATATTAAATAGGCTGTATGATTCATTTAAAAAAAATATATAATAGGCTGTATGATTTTTGTTCCATCGCCTGCATTACACACATAGTACGTAAAGAAAAAAAGTTATGTCATGTTCAATTGTAGCAATTCGCATTACGGTTCAATGACAATGTACCTGACATGGCGGTCTGAACGTCAGTTCTCTAAGTAGTCTGTGCACAAGATGTAGAGCAATAGGTCATAATTAAAAAAGAAAAGTCTTGGCGCCAAGTACTCTTTTTTATTTATTAATGGCTTTCGCAGTATTATGCATTTAGCCAGTGTCAAGTATAATTTATTTTCAAGTATTTTTACAAGAACGATGAAACACGGGTGCGGACGATTTCAAGGTCTTGTCGGAGTTATGGTGTTAACTCCTTTCAGTACGATTCTTAATTCACTTATTTCAATGTTTCCATATACTGTTCATCACCGCCAATGTTTATTGAACAAATCCACATCACTTTTATGCAACAAACATAACTCTAAACTAGTTTACGAAATAAATTAAAATAAGCGATGTACTGCACTGTCAGAATTCCCGCCAAAACTCCTGCCAAGTACTCACTAGACTCTTAATTGTTAATCTCACAGTTTGTAATTTAGCTTTTCGTGGCCAAAGAGAAAAGATATACAGCAATGGTTCAAGTCCAAAAGGAGATTTAGACTTAAAATATTGCAAAATTTTCGTCGAAACTAAATTAGTCAAAGACGGGACCAATTTGCCACAGACCTCATGGGTGCAAGTTACGCCACTGAAGGTAAGTGTACGATAATATTATATAACCACTTACGAGGTATAGGGTAGAAGTATTTATCATTTTACAAGGTAGGTAGGTAGGTTCCTCGTATCCGAAAGGCTGTCTAGGTTGGTACCACCGCTTTGTCTATTTCTGCCGACAAGCAACAGTGTGTAAGCACTGTTGTGTTTCGGTTTGAAGGACATTGAAGCCAGTGAAATTAATGGGCATTATGAGACTCAACATCTTATGTCTCGGGGTGACGAGCGCAGTTCAGTCCCATGCAGGGCTTTGTAATTCAAAGTTCTGTGTGGTGTTGCTTCTGTTTATGGGCAGGCGTGGCGCTTACCATCAGGCGAGCGCCTTGCTAGTCTGGTTATTCAATCAAATAAAAAAAAAGTCTTCCATAGTGAATGAGGTTTGAACGTATGTGTGGAGAGTATGGTTTGATGGTAGGTTGCAGCCATGTTGGACAGTTGGACGATCGTGTGGAGCCGGCATCACAGACCTTGAATTACAAATTACTGCGTAATTAGAGGTGAGAATACTAAAGGGTCATTCCATGTAAAATCGTCTTATGGAAAAAAAAAATTCCCGACTCGTTTTAGATTTTGGTGTAACTTTGAGAAACTCTACTCTGGGGTCCCAAAGAACAAAATTTACACGAGTTTGATTTTTACAAGCGCTTGTTTCCGCCTATTTAAACATAAAATTTTAAAAATCGATATTTTTAAACCTTATCAACATTTGCTGTGAAATTTTTCTGTTTGAAGCTATCTGCATGATCAAGACGGAATTCACAGTGGGAAAGATAGTAGTTTAAGTGTAAATGAGGAGAATTGGCTCGGACGATCCCTTTGAATAATAGCACCATGCTGAAAATGAGTGTTTTTTAGTCATTTTTCGTGAATTTTAATCGACTCTAGCGTCTTAACTGTTGAGAATTAAAAACTCATGCTTCGCGGGAATTAAGTATACACATCATAGACAAAATTCAGCCACAAGTTGATTTGAGCAGCCCACTCTTCATAGAAAAAAACTTTGCTTCAAATTTTGGAATTTAAAAAAATCCCAATTTTCAGGTTATGAAACGAACGTGTTGACTGCGAGATAAAAATCTGATACTCACAGAATCTACTGTTTTTACCTTCAACTTAAAATGACTACATCACTTGTTTTGTTTAAATAGGCGGAAACAAGCGCTTGTAAAAATCAAACTCGTGTAAATTTTGTTCTTTGGGACCCTAGAGTAGAGTTTCTCAAAGTTACACCAAAATCTAAAACGAGTCGGGAATTTTTTTTTTCGATAAGACGATTTTACATGGAATGACCCTAAATTAATATTCCATAAGACATTAATTTATCAATGTATTTATGTATCAGTAATCCCATAATAAATACACCCAACAGTCACATACATGATGACCGATGAATCGTGATATTATCCTAATATATCATATTCACTATATTCATATATCGACCGATTAATATCGGATTGATTGAGATCTCCATTAATATTTTATTTTTACTTAACGTGTAGGTTATTTGAAGTTTAACATCTACAAGAACTACATTGATGAGGAATCTGACCACTTTTTTATAAACACGGCGTAAAATCGTAAATAAACCAACTTTAATAATATTTTTATTTGTTTGATTGATAACACTTTATTCCACTAGCAACAATCACAATTGGTCAGGGATCCCTGAGCCATTTTTCCACTTGATTACTATCAAGCTAATTTTCCGTGAGTAGCTTCGTTTCGATGAGACGCCCAACAATTACCTATGCGAAAATTCTCTATTGTGGTAGCTAACAGAGGTAGCAAGAATAGAATATTTCGATTTGATGAGTCCCAAAAATTTATTAATTTATTTGTAGGACAATATGACTGTAAAGTTATATAAATATTAACTAAGTAAAAACAAAAAAATCAGCTGGTTAGTAATCATACCTATTGAAAGGAGGGGCTTCCAATAGGTATCGATGACGAGGTCATAAAAGTGCTATCTTTTTCATCGTACCTAAATCCAACCCTGTGGGATTGGATTGTGGAAACAATTTGATAATATTCGATGTTTCTAATAAATGCCACCGTTTTATATCCGGCCGTTATAATATGAATACAGAGATTAAGGAATATTAAAGTTACACTATTAATCGGATTAGCGATGCATGAATTATACTATTGGTTCACCTCTAATGTCTTAATAGCTTGTCTATAGTCCGGGATTCCAAAAGTCTGTGGTTTTTATCTTCGATTATGCATTATCATCAGAGACAAATAAACTAGAGTGGCACTACTACTTAGTGGTCAGTGGTTATATTGTTTACATTTTCTGATGTGCCAGCTTTCCGAACTTAGCTTTGCAATCTTAAATCATATTTAAAATACCTTTGTAAGCATTGCTTGTCCCAAGGCGTAATAAATAATTGTAATAGTACTCTTGTCTTCATTCTTCTGCCAGATGTTCATTGGTGTACAGACAAATTAAAGAATTCAGGTAAGGGACATTATCTACTAGATTTAAATAATTACTGACTCGGTACTACTGCAGTGCTGAGTTGTGTTGGGTTCGATCCCGGGTCGGGTAGATATTGAATTTATCTATCACGTATTGATATCAGTCCAGAGTCTGGAATGGTGCCCGGTATGGCTCGCCCGCAATTACATCATAGAACGGAAATAAGTTCAGCGGAGTTTGGTGTATTGTTTACACCACTGCTACCCTTTCGGGGATTACAGGCGTCAGACGTATAAACTGACGTGCGCATATATGTATGTCAGTATGTATTTAAATACAATATGCATAAACTAACATGACTGGAAAGGAGATAGCTGCAAGTACTAACAAGCCATGTCATTTGTCTGGAGACTATTGTTTAAAGAATAAAGAGACTTAGCACCAGCGCCAGCCCTTCGTCAGCGTGTAGATTGTTTTTGGTGACAGGTCGACCCTTCCACACCACTAAATTGTGTTTCACTCTAACTCAATGAAAAAATAAATACCAACATTTTCATATATAACTTTTATTGCAAAAGTCTACAGTTATTGAATTTCAATTATGCAGCTTTATGTATTTATTACACTCTGGTTTTTTCACATAAAACTTCCTCCTAGTATATTAGTAAATTAGTGAATTAGTAGTGTTAATCTCAATCAATCATAAAATTAATGATTCTCTGTCATATGGGCAACTCTGCCATCCATTTACTAAAAGGCTGTTAAGTAAATAAACCTAATTTAGTAGTAGTAAAAAAGTGGGAGATAATGACCCCAAGCGTGGAAGCGCTCTGATATAAGTAGAATACAAGTCTTAATGCTAGTATTCCACTATGGAAGAGTTGCTTGATGTGCCCCTCGCCGTTTGCCTTCCCAGTCCAAGGCCCTAAGTAACCCTAAGGTCAGGAAGCATACTCTTCATTCATTAATGAATTTCATTATTTGAAATTGAATTAAATTGGCAGGTTACAATGGCGTCTAAGTTCAATAAGAATGCTATCATCAACGGATTCATTGACTACTTCTGTCTCGTGTGTGAGACATATTTCGGAACCGAGGAGGCCGCCGACCAACACATGGAGAAACAAGTTCACAAGAAAAACTTGAAAACTTTTACTTATATGGAAAAATACAAGGGTGATTGTGTGAGAAAGGTATGAAATATTCTAATGCCCATTTCTTTCTTAGTTCTGTGTTGGTATATTCGGCTGTGAAAAGACTCCAGGTTTAAGTACCATACAGAGACAAATATTTGTTCCGAGTCAGGGTGTTGTGAGAGTGGTGGGACAAAAGTGTCCCATAATTCCTCATACCCATAAGTCACAATACAAAACTTGTATCTTATTGTGCGCTCAGTGCTCACACCTATGAGTATTAACGACAGGTGCGTTTATTTAATGCTACTGTACTTTTTAGGTAAAAGCAGGTTACTTTTGCGAGTACTGTAACATGCTGCTGTCGACTGGAACCAAAGTGAATCTGCACATCGAGGAGAAGACGCATCAAGACAACAAGGGGATCGCTCTATTGAAATATGTAGAGGACGATGTAGTAGCGTTCAATGACGTGGTGATCAAGGAGGAGGCGTGGCACGGCTTCTCCGGAGACACCTGCGCCATCTGCAACTGTGACGTCGATGATTATGCAGAACACAAAGTGGATCATGCGCACATACTTAAACTAGTGCAAGGAAAAATCCAATTTGGCACGAACAATAATCTTTATAGAAATGTAAGTATTGAACAACTCTGCAAATATCGTCGAAATTATAATAATCGCAGTACTTAATGAATTTTTAAGCTATTGTATAGATTTTATCGCGGGCCTTGCGGCGAGACCGAATCCAGAAATTTCGTAACGAAAAAACCTAACAGCCAGCGTTAGCTGACCTCCCTGTTTTAACTTAATTTGATATCTAGCACACAAAGTTAAAGTCGAAATTCCGTTAATAAAATAGATGGTTGTG
This sequence comes from Amorpha juglandis, assembly GCA_949126905.1. Lineage (NCBI taxonomy): Eukaryota > Metazoa > Arthropoda > Insecta > Lepidoptera > Sphingidae > Amorpha > Amorpha juglandis. The sequence goes on along the minus strand of OX421373.1, from coordinate 14,275,489 downwards.
AAACTTATGACATTTGGAAATGTAGACGCGGTTTGAAATTTGAATTTGAATTTTTGATTATAGAACACGGCCGTCCGTTAGGCTGCGTTTAGACGACGCGAAAAATTTCGGCGGCTGCACGAAATTTTTCAGTCATAGCAAATGTATGTCTTATTAACTAGGACTTAACGTTGAAATTCTTTGTGAGTAACCAACCGCGCTCCCGTTTACACGATCGCGCAGTCGCCGCGTGGTTGGAGCGTTGCGAAGTATTAAACATTATGGCTTAGTCAATAGAGTTTACATTAGTTTTTCGAGTGATTCGAGCGCGGCCGCAACGCGGTGGGATTCCTTGTCATATAAATGCGCCCTTATTTTTAAGTTGATAAAAATGCTATACAATATTTTGTTATAATTTCAGGTGGACGAGTCAGCATTCCAATGTCTCACATGTAACAAAATACTTGCTTTGGGTACATTAGAACAACATTTCAATGATTCGGAACATCAAGAAATGTATGCTAGTTGCATTATTATAAAAATGAAAGACAGTCACAATAATTCACTGGAAAAGAAAGATAATTCGTTTAATACCGTTGAAGACAAACAACAGTCACGTAATCTAACACCTACAGAAATAGATGAGTTGCTTGATGAAAACACGACCAAATTAAATAGACTCGATACCGTTTCCGAATTTTCTTCCGATTATAACAATTCAAATATAAATATAGTGAAGCACAAATATAAGAATTTCACTCTACCTTCACCAATAGGCGCAGGAGACCAAAATAACAAAAAGACTGATGTGAAATCTAAAACAGAATCGAAAAATAACGAAAATGACAATTTGAAAAGTCTTGCATTCTCTTCAAACACAAACAGTGGCGAAAGTATTGATACAGAAGGCGCGTCTAGCCTAGCTACTGCTGAAGATTCGTATACTGAACACTCCAATGAAACGGATTCAATTATCTCCCTTAAAACATTTGCTGATAACAACAAGATCTCGTACATCGCAGGACATACTAAAGCCCATTGCACTGTATGTGACGTGAAATTACCTGCGTCATTAAGAAATATGACTCAACATGTAAATGGATCGTCACATAAAATTAAATCAATGTCAGTTAATAAATCAAAATGTTCAGGGGCCCATTTGCCAAAGGAAGACATACACGTTTTTGTTGAAGACCTGATTTTTATTAAAAATATATATGGAGAAGTTGTAATTATCAATGAGAAATATTGCCTCACTGGTATGAGTTTCTTATTCATAAAGGCAGAAGGATCACAGATGAGATGTCTGTACTGCGAAACAAACATAAATAGGGTAGACCGGGGACAATTGTAGCATATTTTGGTTAGCGTTAAATTTTGAGTTTATTATTAATATTGTGTCAAAAGTGTCAATAACCATTGATACGTAGTTTATTCGGCTATAAGTTCGCATTATCTTTAGACGTGTAGGAATAATACAATCATAGATATTAAGCATTAAAGCGGACTGAGTGAACTGGTACAAATGTCCCCGCCAGTGGGTTAATTGTACCAGCGATGTAATTTAAAAAAAACTCAGTGTTATCATTACATAAATATACCTTTTTAAATGGTAATATCCCAACAGAATAGCTTGTAATCTAATGACAAACAAAATACAGTAAACTTCGTAAGGTTAATCAATATAAAAATTAAAAACATAAAACAATAGTTTTCTCACCCTAAACGATAATAACTAAATTAAAGATTACAACAAAGTATTCTTATAAGTTCTTATTAAGTATTGACCATCATATTTGTGGTGTCGTATACTTATAATTAGTCAAAAACAACGAAAATCACAAATCAAAATATTGTATGGTAAAGCATTTGGAACGATTGTCCCCATGGTACAATTGTCCCTTGCATACTTAATTTTATCAATTTTTTTATTATGTATAGCTACTCAGTCCAGCACAATTTTATCCCATCGATGCCAAAGCTCCGGGTGTGGATTTTTCTCTTTTCTTTTTATATCTAATTAGAGAAACATGGCACAACCTAAACATAGACCTAAACATAGCTGTGTGTATAGATTTTCCGGTTTGGATTTCCTAATATGCTTTTTCGTAGAAAAGTATCTTTCGACGTTCTATCAGTCTTTCTTGTTCTATAACGCGGCATCTGTTAAAAAATAAACTTTATGAATAACAATGGAAAGCATAGTTCAGCCATTTTTTTATTTAAGTTTTAACTTGAACAATTCTTAAGACGACATGATACCAATACCCAAACCGAATGCAACCATTTTTCATAAATTCGTCAAAAAATTTCGTCATGAATTCCAAACCACTCCTATGAAAGACACGTAGTCCGATTTGTAAAAAAATAAATAATAGTTAAAAAAACTAAAAAACACGCTTTTATAGAAAGTCTAACTAAAAAATAGAAAATAAATTTGAAGAAAACAATGTATTTTATTGTAAAAAAAGCGTGGGGTGCATGGTGTCAATAGTTATAATTATTGTATTGACAGATATAAGTAGAAGGATTATCATTAAGATAGTATCTTAGAAAGCACCCCACGCTTTTTTTACAATAAAATACATTGTTTTCTTCAAATTTATTTTCTATTTTTTAGTTAGACTTTCTATAAAAGCGTGTTTTTTAGTTTTTTTAACTATTACTTATTTTTATTTTTTTAGTTAAAATATAAATATATTGTAGTCGGTTGAGGTCCGAATATCAAAAAAGCGCCATCTATTGACGCTCTTAGATACTACGACATTCCCTATAATTAGCAAAGGTCCAGAGAGTATAATTTCAATTGACGCAGATTGACATTCTATTGACGCATTCTTATGCGTCGTGTAGATGGTGCTAAACTAAACCAAACAACAATTATTTATAATTATTAATCACAATTTGCAATACTTTTTTTTTATATATATATAATATTGCATTGTCATCGGTCCTTGATAAGTATGCCAAATTTCAATTTAATCCGACGTTTTAAAGGAGGTCAAAATCACGTTCAAAGACAAGTTACAGACAAACATACCAACATACCAACCTACCAACATACCTACGTCTGAAGCTAATAAAAGCGTGTTAAAAAAAAAGACTATTATCGCTGAATTGCGTCTCTTAATACTGCAGTTCCCAATTGTTAACAATAAGTACAGTTACACATATTTAATCCCAATGATCTTTATCTTCTAAATTCTAACTGCTGGTGTGCCTGTCTCGGTCATCCGCCTGTCCTGTCGCATGCCTTTCGATTTGTTTCTGCCCTCTTTGGAGTGTGAAGAAGCATTTCTACAGGCCGGCATGATTTTGATGACCGCCGATAAACTCATTATTGTCGGTTGCCGCTGGTCTTTTTGGAATGCGCTTCACCTACCATTAGGTGCAGCGCAGACACTTTACCGTGCTCGCTAAAAAATATAGTTAATTAAGTTATGAATTAAAGTTATAGTTAAAATAAATATATATTATAAATAAATATATATATTATAAATAAATATATATATAAAATGGGGTCAATTTTACCACGGGGACAATTGTACCGTTACAAACGTCCCCGAAATATTGCTACAATTGTCCCCATATACTCATTTCATGGATAATATAAAAAATCTCCTAAATTTAAACTTGAATCTGAATAAATACGTTTACAAATAAGAGATACAATAGTGAGAAATGTTTAAACTTACACTGAGTTAAAAATGATGTTTTGATTTCCTGCTATGACCAATGATAATAGATGGAAAAAACTTACTTTGACTGCACCAAAATTTCATCTCGCCGTCATAAGCGTCTGCGTCGAGCCACACGCGCGAGCAGCTGATAGTTAGTCGGCAAGCAACCAAGGGGGGCGCCAAGGGGAATGGAATGTGTGTGTGAGGTGTAGTTAAAAAAATATTCCCCTTGGTACTACCGTACCCTGCTACAAATGTACCCGGTCTACCCTACATTTAATGTAGAGGAGCACACAATTAGTCACCACGAAGCCTTGAGTCGCAATCCGATTGTACTACGTGATGATGACGAATTCGTTAGAGAGGTAAATTGAAATACTGACTTTGATTCCTTCCACCTACTCTTATCGGACCCCAATTGGGGTAGGCACAACATGCTTTTTAACACATGTTACAGCTGCCTGACATCAATCCTTGGGAGAAAACACACCCAGACGCGAAACAAATATTTGTGAATCACACTAATATTTGTGTCGGTGCATGGATCCAAACCCGTGGCCTCTCACTTCACAGTCGTCTACTCGCCCACTGCGCAAAGGTTATCACTAAGTAACTGACAAATATAGGTGAACAATAATCTTTTTTTGAAGACATCTACTACTTAAACTAAATAACACTAGGGTTCTAATACATCGGGTCTAATGTATTCACATTGCCGTGCGTAACAGGTACAAAATTCCTTATCATTAATATGACTTCGGCGCAACAGGTGTGTTGCTAAAACATCTTTAAGCGAGTGTGGTGCCATAAACTTGTTGGGTTCTCCCGAGTGCTATCCACCAACAGGGGTATTGCGCCGCCGCGCGCGCCGCGCCGCTTGCTTGTCAACAACAAGCATGCGGCTGACGCCTGTTAACAGGTCGCTTCAATGGTCTAGTTGCAGCGTGCTTCGGCTGAGAAACCTGAGTTCTTCCTTGGTTCAAAGCTTAAGTCGAGCAATCACAATTTGCTTTTCGAGTATTCCACTAGGATAATCACGTTTGAGTTGTCCGGAATCTCAATTTGTGCCCGGACAGAAATAAGATCGGCGAACCGTGGGTGTACTTCACAGAGTACATTATGGTGTACTTACTGGTGCTGCCACACCGCTGTTATAAAATGTTTACTAAACATTATTAAACATTTGTTAACAAAAATTTGATACATTTCATGACAATGTTAGATAATGTTTAATGTTAGAAAATGTTTGTTAACATTTTATTTGATTTTAATCGATTTTATTTTTTGTAAAATTGTATATTTTTATTTTACTATTTTTTTTGCGTCGTCTGTCATTTGAAAATTACCCCTTCCATCACAGTTGAATGGCTTGTATTTAACTTATTTATTTGTTGACGGATTTGTAAGATTTTTTCTTTAGTAGGCTTTGGGTAACGTAACTGATAGATTTAAATAATAAAGAAACATCAAGTCAATTGCCCTATTTCAGATAGCATAGCATGTCAAAAGATCTAATTATTATAATAGCGTCAGTGGAAAATGTAATAGGTATCTCAAACATTAATGGAATGAATAGAATAACCAGCGAATGTCGTACTATCCATTATATAGGTACCTCTACTTACTTATTTTTTTACTTAATTTTGTTTGATTTTAGATTCACTCCGGTAGCTATCATTGTGGCTACTGCAATACAGTTGTGGGCGACTGGTCAAATTTCGAAAAGCACATGAAGCGTGACAGTCATAAAGAACAAAAAAGGAAAATGGAGGATTGCTTGGAGGCAAAGAGGCCGGAAATTATGGAACATAAACGGGAACAGCAAGTACGAGAGATGTTGAATTTAATGTCAGCCAGGTCAAACTTCCCTTGGCATTGGCTGAAACAATAGAGGTGTGTGTGCTATGATTTTGCACTACCCTTATTTTTTTTTATTCCTTGTCATCACATATAACATCTCAGTATTCGCTATTGCGATGAGTCGATATCCCCATAGCGCCGGAAGCTCGAGCCGAAGCGGAGGCTCCCTTTCCTGTCCTATAAAAAATCTGTAACCAACCGACGATTCTTCTAGTATTTGTATGTTCTTTGGCTGTGAATATGGTAACCGACTGATTATTAAATTCGAATTATTAATTGTTTAAAAAGACGTTCTCGATTTTTTGTACGTTTATATTTTGCAGTAGTGATGACTCGATGATTGTCTTTTTTTGTTGTCGTAACAAGACCATTAAGCTTAGTTAGACTGCTAGTTGAAATCGACAACCAGTTAACATGCTACTAACTTCCTGGCGATGTGTCGATGATGGATATTTCGTTAAAGAGCGAGTCGAGACTGACGGGCCGCAAGTAACTGTGTTTGGAGACGTCACAACGCGATGTAAAGACGATGTGCGACGTCGTGTGCACGAGTAGGTTGCGCCCCGTGCGCCGTGCGGGGCTCGGCTCGCGCTCGCACGCGGCGCGTCGTGTGATTGGACGAGGCCCTTTATTTTAGTTCCTCAATAATCGGCAACTATTTAACTTGCTAATAACAATTACTTATACCTATTCAAACGAGTAAAAGATAATTCTATATGCATGCCTAGAGTTACCGAATACTAAGATTTTTTTAAGATTATATCGTAATTAGAATCCAAGTTACTTGATTATGATTGTTTTATAATTTGAAGCCATTCTACATGTTTGGCACTAAAGCGCGTGGTGTAGTTTATATCTTTACGGATCTAGTTGAGCGACGAGGGTGAAAAAAAGAACCGCCTACTAATACTAGGAAACACCTGCACCCTCTGCTTCTTGAATAAAATATGTATTACAATTAAAATAAAATATAAATGGCTACTTTTTTCATGTCTAAGATCAGATTTATCATTTGTAACTACGGGATGCCCCAGATATCGATTGTGGAATTTATAGGGAGTAGGTAATCTTTGAAACTGCTGACCGATTCTTTCAGTAGTAGAAAGCTACACAATCCACGAGTAGCATACAATATATCACAGTAAAAATACCCTTTGTTACCCAGGAATAGTGTAGCTTTTTATGAGCGAGTTCTTTAAAATCTGTTTAGTAGCAGTCGCGAAGGCTCCGTATAACTTGATTCCCTTCTGTTTCCCTTATGATATCCTTAATGATAATTGCTTTAGTTTTAATTATCTTTTATGTTCATTTAATTATGTTGTACCCCATGATTGGATTAAAATATTAAATTTGCATTTTTACACGCTTTTTATTAACTTCACCTGTATGTTTGTTTGTAACCGACTCCTTTGGGCGCGATTTTGACCCACTTTGAACGGTCAGATTTCGTTCAAACTTTGTAGATTTATCGAGGACCGATGACTAATTTGACCGAATACACTAATTTGATAAAAAAAATAATAATAATAATAAAATAATAATAATTTAATTTAATTAATTATTGATATTCGGGTTAGGAATTAAAATTATATTCTCTGGATCTTCGTTAATTATAGGGAATATCGTAGTATCTAAGAGCGACAATAGATGGCGCTTTTTTGATATTCGGGTTTAAAATTAAAATTATACTCTCTGCTACAATATATTTTTATTTTAACTAAAAAATGAAAAATAAATAATAGTTTAAAAAAACTAAAAACACGCTTTTATAGAAAGTCTAACTAAAAAATAGAAAATAAATTTGAATAAAACAATGTATTTTATTGTAAAAAAAACGTGGGGTGCATACAATAATAAAATTATAACTATGGACACCATGCACCCCACGCTTTTTTTTACAATAAAATACATTGTTTTATTCAAATTTTCTATTTTTTAGTTAGACTTTCTATAAAAGCGTGTTTTTAGTTTTTTTATTTTATTTTATTTTATTTATGTTTCTGTAGTGTAGATACAATTGTTTACTATGTACCTTAAGACCCAAAACATATTTCTGCAAAATAAACACAGAAACGAGAGGTCTAAACTCTGCATTGACAAAACACCAAATAAAACACAATGTTTACAGTAGATTTTATTTCTCTTCCATTTGAACATATTCGTTTCCATTACTTGCGATACTTTTTAAATACAAAAGAAAAACTAGAATTTATACGACGCGCATACTTTTAAACGCAGAGCCGACCTTTACTAGAAAAGATCAAAATTGCTGTTAGACAATTTTTTAGAAAACATTGCTGGCAAGCGTTCATTATAACTCAGGCGGGAGCCACAGATGGATCGGGTAGCTTAACTTAGGGTCGGCTTTGCATAAATAAGTATTCTTTTACCATAGTGGACATTCTCTGCGGATGTAAAAAGGCCACTGAGTGACATATCATCTAGATACTTAATTTTTTCCATAATTAAATTTAAATTGCATATAATCTTTTTTTTTAAGTATTAAACCTACGTTTCTCGTAAAGTGGCAATTTTAGACCCGTTGGTCACAATTTGTTTAAAAAGTATATTATTATACTAAAATCTAGATGACATCTCCCAGTAGTTATATACATTACGAGAACTGTTTTACATCACAGATTATTCGCGTATCACACGACAAAATTACTTTCGTTATCAAATATGCCACATAAGAGACATTTTTCATATCAAGTTTTCTTAAACAAAAATAATATAGGATTTTTTTGTAAAGTTTTAGTGAGAGTTTAATACGGCGACATTTCTGTAAAATGCTTGTATTGTGTGAGATAATACTCGTCGTTTTCGTCCTGAAATATTTGTCCCAACTATAAAAAAAAACCGACACCCACAATCTTACTTTCACTATGTATTGCAGAATAATTAAACACATAAATACTAAAATTATATTTTGGCTCCATCTTTGAGCAATCCTGGTGATCAGATATGGATATATTTTGTACATAAATTGATACACCAACAGTCAAGTTCAGTCAAATCAAAAAGGTTTTAAGGGGAAAAATGGTAATCTAAAAGTCAACAAAATTCGTTTTTCAAAGTAATGAATTCGTCAATCAGAAGCTCCTGTATACGGGGTTACTTTTAAAACACCAGCAACCTCGCAGGACTAGATAACTGACCCCATAAAGAACAACTTTTGTTCTACGAGTTCGGACATAACACATGAAAAAAAAATTATTCATTGACAGACGACTGGTGGCTAGATAAATGGGTCAAGTTCAAATGCCCTAGCACTGCACCCGCTTCCTCACGCTTCGCAGGGGTTTGTTTACGTAATCTTTGCGATGCGCGTAGAGTTCTAAACATTCAAGCTGGAAATTAAATAAATACTTTTTTTTATAAAATCTAACAAATTATCAAAAGTCGTAGAACAAAAGTTGTTCCTTGTGGGGTGAGCTATCTAGTACTGCGAGGTTGTTGGTGTTTTAAAAGTAACCCTGTATACAGGAGCTTTTGTAGGCTTTAAATCCATGTCAGTTCCAGATATTAGCTGACGGTCGGCGATCCAGACAGTGGTGGCATACGCCCCCCTATAGAAAAGTAAAACTGAGATAGTAAGTCAAATCCCTTCCCTATAAATCCAATAGAAGTTGGTCCCTTTGCCATTTTAAGCATAAATCTCTCCCTCCTCCTCCCTTACTCGACCCGTGCCTGGTTTATGATGTCATTATTATTATGCCCTTTGTGACTAACGATAAATGCCAATAACCAATCTCAAACTGAATCTATAGCTCATTGCCCAGAATTGAGCCAATAAGATTAAAACATTGAATGCCGCAACTGCCAATCAATTTGATTGATTTAAATTTGGGAGCGATCTATAGATTCGGATTGAGATAGTTTATTGAATTTAACCATATAATAGCTCAGAACCTACGTGACTGTTGGCTCATTTTCGCAGTGACATTCATTCTCCATAAAACAAGTATAAAACTATATAATTAAAGACGATACCAAGTAAATCCGAACAACGCCAAACATTTACGGCCGAAATTAATAATCAATCTTAATTGGAATCATCGGATCAATCCCGGAAATGATCTATTCAAAAAAAGTTTCATCGCCACGACCGCATTCATATTGATATATTTTAATATTGATGTGGAGATTTGGATTAATATTGTTTATTGATTTCAGCCATTACATTAATTTTGCTATATGGTCAACTGTATTCATATAATACTACGATTAAAGTTATTCGACTTGGCAATCTTCGTTTATTTCGGTAATTAGTACCCATGACGATGATGATTAATATAGATCCACTACAGCATAATAATATATTTCTCTATGGGTGAGACCAGACCCAGATGGCTAGACATTGATTGTTTATTTATACAAATTGTTATAAAAAAGGAAATTGTCGTAGCGTCTAATTTATATCGTAGTAACGTACAGTTTAAACCCGATTCCTTATAACATAAGGCAGTTTTTAAATAAACTATATTGTACTCCCGATAACGAATACCAAATCTTATTCCCCATATGAAAGTAAATAAATTTATGTTTCAATGTATGTTTAATTTACTATACGTTTAAATTAATAGATCACAATGGAAAAGGGTTTGTGTGGACACCTCTACAAAATTTTAACATAAAAACAATTAATATAGCAATTTAAAAAATCCCATAAATACCCCATTAATTTATGGCATCATATATACGCAGATGGCAGATGTGTAATCAGTACACCCACATTTTGCCGAGCGTATTTCCGTCTCTTATATATTAAGATATAATAGGGGGCGACCCTATCGCCATACCGGGCACAATTTCAGACTCCGTGTTGAGTACTGTGCATTTCGTGATAGAAAAAAACAATATAGAAAGAAAGTCCGTCTGGGTTGCTAGGACGCACGATCCACACCTTATTGCTGATGATCACATTTACTAGTGGTAACTAAACTAAATCTCAGTCACGACAAAACAGATATTTCTACTGAATGAATAAACGATCTAATACAAATAAGCAATCTGCCGACGTAGTGGATCAAGCTTTTTCCGTTTTTTTTTCATTTCGGGATCGATCTGTAGTTTACACATATAGCTGTACGATCGATGGTTGACATTGAAAATACGACTTAATAATTACATTTCAGTATTGAAAATGTATTTTTTTCTTAACATAATATTAATATTTTAAACAGGTAAGGAACCATTATACGGTGCAGAAATACTTATTTACACAGAGGTATTAAACGAATGTATGTTACTGTTTTAAGTCACATTTAAAAACTATGTTGTTCGATAAATCGATAATTAATAATAAAACTTCTGACAAATACAAGTAGTCATAAACATCTTATAAACACATTCATGCTCAAAATTCTCTAATTAAACTACAGAAACAGATAGTCCATTATGATCTAACAACATAGTTAATACACCCATTACACAATAAACACAATTGTCTATGTCCCGCTGGCATCACCTTAACTAAGCTTTATAACTGAAAATAATTTACTCCTGTCAAATGGGTGTGTAAAAGGTGTTTGTGACTTAACTAATTGTACTTTGACAAGACTAAAGTTATACTTACAGGACTGCAAAATTGTAATTGTAACTTATACCAGATTAAACTTAAAGTACTTAGTTTGGTTTATAGTTTCATTGAGTGACAACAGACAACAGGTAACTACTAAAAATAATATGACAAAACCTTTCCAATCATAAAAAAAATATTTATCGAATACATTTTTTTTTTCACTACATTATTATAAATTAGCACCGTGTATCGTAATCACGAATCCTTACGTGTAAAAAGTTCTGTAACTTCCATATTTATAGTAAGAAACACACCGCACATAAAGCTCACAGATGTAGATATAATGTACACCCCTAATGTGCCTATTTCGCATGCCGAAATCGAAACGAAACTGGGCAAACACTTGAGCATGTTCTAACTTAGTGTGCACTCGACGTTGTTGCAGTAAGACATTAGTCAAACACATGTAACGACTCCACAAGAATGATTCAACACCCTTCTCACTTCTTGTTCTTGTCACAGCACATTTAAAAAAGGAACATGCTTTGTATCATACAGATTGAAGCACATCCTGACTCTATTCATATCGTCTGTGGGCTTGCCAGTAAAGCTAGCTCGTATATCACTACAAAACTGGTAAGTTTGGCTCATAGCCATCAATCATGATAGCAGCTGTAGCACTAGACTGTTCGCCTGAAGATCTGCACCACTCACCATGAGACAAACTGAACATTTTAAATAGTCAATGGCTGCCAAACATTTTTTGTTCAGGCAAGTTATCAGAGTTCACAACAACTACCTATGTTTTTAAATTAAATATTTAAAACATAATAGTCACACGGCATTACTGTCCTTGACTACCAAACACTTATGAATCACATACCTTTACACACACTGTCTGTCACAGATCCTTGTAGAAGATACATCAAAATTTTATAATTTTGACAGTTGCCTTGTATTGTAGGTCAGGACAACTGATCCCTATATCTTATACCTCAACATAAACTTGGTCACTGCACTGTCACACAAACTGCCTTTATTGCTTGAAGGGGGCCAATTCAATTTAACTATAGCATCTGTCACTGCACTGTCACATATTCAAACCAAACGGAACTCACTAATCACAGGGGCGTTTATTCCTTGAAAGGATTCCCCGACACTATTTTCTGACGTCATCACAGCACAGCCGCACAAAACTAGCGTTTACTCCTTGAGTAGAGGCGTGTCCACGTTAAACTTGTATATGTTCGCGCAGACGTCGTCTAACCGCTGTTGGATGTCGTATGGCGGACACACTCGGACCATACGCTCTCTGTCCTGTGTGTACATCTCTATGACGCCCCACTGTCTGAGGAGACGATGGCAGTTACGTATCGCGTCTGTTGACACGGCTTCACCTGAAATTAAATGTAAAAAAATATTTGTGAGTAAAATCACTCAGTGCCAAGTAAATTTTTCTTTATCTCTGAAACGTATATTTATCTATTTATATTTTCAATGCGAAAAATCACACTAGAAGTGCGCGAGATTGGGATTTGTGCCTTGTATGACGATGGGCACACAATCTCATCATGGGATGGAAATAAGTTCACCAAACTGTGGGTGCACCGATTGCACCTCTGCTTAGCCCTTTGGGATACAGTTGTGAGCTATTTTATTTGCTCTAAGTTTTTTAACTCAACTATAATCCTCTTTTCTCTCCCTCTCTTTCTCTCTCTCTCTTGTCTCTTGCATATAATTTCCTAGTAATGCGCAGTGAATTAATTTGTTGTTTTTTATTTTATTTTGGTCCCGACGCGACGTTTCGAAAGCTTTTCAGCTTTCGTGGTCACTGGGTGGACTGATAAGTTTTAACGAAGCTGTTTCTTTTTTACGAAATTCGTTTTATTTCAATGAGTAACATTCGCGTAAACGTAAGAAACCAGTTGTCAGCCACCTACAGTCAGTTGCCTACAGAATAAATGAGCTGGCTCGACCGTGTCGTTACCACTGTCTCACACAGAACCGACGTAAAGTAGCGGCTTGCTGCTGCGTTTCGTACGACGAGTGAGATATCCGGAAGCCCCAAATTCCCTCTCCCTTTCGAATCCCTAATTATCCCTTTCCTTTAAGGTCGGCAACGCGCCCATGATTCTTTTAGTGGTGGGCGTACATGGGCGGAGGAGATCATTTACCATCAGGTGATTCACTTGCTCGTTTGCCGGCCTGTGCTATAAAAAAAATGTTATAGTTACCGTAAGGCATAGAATCCTTGGCGAACAGATCAGTGAGCGTGTGCAACGTTCGCTGTACGTTCCGCCGCGTCGGCTCAGTGCGCACACATCGACACGTGCACGCGTACGCTTCCAGCAGGGGGCGGAGCGTCAGCAGCAGGCGACGGCTGACAACAACAACAAAAATATATATTACCTTTTTTTTTATTAGCCCTGTATTATACATGACCCACTGCTGGGCACGGGTCTCCTCTACTGAATGAGAGGGGTTAGGCCTTAGTCCACCACGCTGGCCTAATGCGGGTTGGCGGACTTCACATACCTTCGAAAAATCTTTTCTCAGGTATGCAGGATTCCTCACGATGTTACCTTCACCGTTAAAGCAAGCGATAATTAACAATGAATATACACGTAACTTAGAAAAGTCAGAGGTGTATGCTCTTGGGGCTGGTTTCGAACCTGCGACTTTCGTCTCGACAGTCCGTACCACTTCTCGCTGAGCTATCGCTGCTTTTTATTACCTACTCACTATAAAATAACTACACACTTAGACTTTACAAGGTGGTAGGTCACTCGTGCGGACCTACACTCTACACTTTACACTGTACAACCATTACATACATTATTGAAGAAAACACTTGTTCACAACTGAACACAATACTTTGTTCATTGTACATAACTATACTATATACAAGTTAATGCTTGTCAGTTTGTTGTATTTATTATAATAAAATAATTTTATTTCAAAGTAGTAGGTCCCTCGTATGCGAGAATGCCGTCTGTGTTGGTACTACCGCGCCATCTATTTCTTCCGCTAAACAACAGTGTGGAAGCACTGTTGTGTTTCGGTTTGAAGGACATTGAAGCCAGTGTAATTACTGGGCATTATGAGACTTAACATCTTATGTCTCGGGGTGACGAGCGCAGTTCAGTGTCATGCAGTGATTTATAACTCGAAAGTTCTGTGTGGTTTTGCTTCTGTTTATGGGCAGACGTTGCGCTTACTTACTCGTCTCGTCATTCAATTAAATAAAAAATAAACTTAAGGGAGTGAACGGAACGGCTACAAATCGAACGTAGATAGTAACCACTATCCACGTGATGAAGGACCAAACATAGAGGCTCGTTCAGACGAATCGCGTTGCGAGGTATATCAGTGTATATCAAGTTACTCTAAGTCGGCATAATTTCGGCGACAGTCGAGGGAAGCTATCTCAACAGCCAACATGGTATTTGGACTATAGTCCACCGCATATCGCATCTCATGCCAAGTACAATACTTACCATCAGATATAATGTTGTCTGAAAATATAATAGTTTGAAATAATAAATAAATAAATAAATACACCCAATACATACATAGTCCTGACCCCACAGTAAGATACGAGTCTTGTGTCGTGGATATCAGGAGCTACGAGAAACTTTCGGTTTCATAACACCCAGACCCAGAAACAAATATTTGTGGACCACACAAACATTTGTCTCGGTGCGGGGATCGAACCCGCGGCCTCTCGCTTCACAGCCGGCTACTCGCCCGCTGCGCCGTGGAGGATGTCAAATGGAAATATGTGAACTAACCGTTCCGCGATGGCTTCGTGGTCGTGTGAGATTTTGTACTTGATCCGTTGTGTAGGGTCTGGTGTGACGTCACGCTCGTCCTCCTCCAGCCGCTGTGCGAACCGTCGCGACCACCGCTCCTCTTCTAAGCCGTCGTTAGGCTATAACAAAATAATAATTACTTATTTATTGTTTATAATAAATTGTTTATAATAAATCATTCTTAGGTTTTTTTGTTTATCAGAGTACGGTAAAGTGACTGCACTACACCTGATGGTAAGCGTAGTGCAGTCCAGCAACCACTGACAAACAATGAGTTTATCGGTGGTCACCAGGCATGCTGGCCTGTATAACTGCTTCTTTCCTCTCCGAAGTAGAGAGTAAATTGAGAGGCCTGCGACAGGACAGGCGGATGACAGATGCAGGCACAGTAATACAAGGATCTACCTCTATACCCGCCCCAACCAACCATCAAGTCATGTCGCAACCCCCGCGGGAGAACCGGATATACACTGGCTGATCTTGGCGTGTGAATCACTATGGCAGTTTTTAACACCATGTGTACGGTGGTCGCCATCCGGGCGGATATGAATATCCTAAAGACAGACAGACAGACTAAGTACAAAACGTCTGCAAGTAAATTTTTACAAGTAAAGTTTATAAGTAAGGCCCTGAATATTATATGCTTTCGTTATGTTCATCGTGGATGTAGTTTGTCTCTGACTTAAAGCTTTTATTACATAAGTAACTTTTACTTGCACAACCTAATAACGTATATGGACACTGGATGAAACCCTGGCTCAATTTTGCACAGTTGTAGTGTTGCTTCCATCAGGTCTGAGTGAGTGATTGTAAGACAGAGAGTTTTGGCGGGAATTCTGAGAGTGATTTTCATCGCTTATTTTAATATATTTCAAAAACTAATTTAAAGTTGTGTTTGTTGTACAAAAGGGGTGTGGTTTCGCGCAATACACATTGACGGTGATGAACAGTGTATGGAAGTATTGAAATAAGTGAATTAAGCATCGTACTAGAAGGAATTCACACCAAAACTGCAACAAGACCTTGAAAACTTCCACACCGATATTTCATCGTTCTTGTGAAGACTTGAGATTAAATTATACTTGTCATTGGCGAAATGCATAATAATGCGAAGCCATAAATAAAAAAGAAGAAGAAGATTGTACGACAGTACCTGTACCCTGGTGATGACCTGGTCCGCCTGCAGCTCGTCGATGGCCTCGTTCATGCGCTCCTCTATCCGCTGGCACGGCGGGCACAGGATGAACTCCTGGCTCAGGATTTCGCACAACTGTAGCGCCGCTTCCATCAGGTCACAGTGACGGATCTCGTCTTGATCCGCGTCCGGTTGCCGTATGATGCTCTCTAATGCTGTTGCTGTAATAAGTAATAAAACATAACATATTCATATTTTCGTGAGTAAAAAAATCAATTTTGACAGTTTATTGAACTAGAAAGTGATGTGTGTTCTCGGGGATTGTTGTGTCCTCAATATGGCAATCGACTCGCTTCCCATGACATCATAATCAAAATACATACAACAAAAAGAGACAAGCATGGGCTTGTATAGTATAGTTATATGTACATTGGACAAAGTATTTTGTTCAGTTATGAACAAGTGTTTTCTTCAGTAATGTATGTAATGGTGTATAGTGTAGAGCAGTGTTTCCCAACGTGGGGCCCACGCTCCACAGTGCGGCAATTTGATAGTTAAGGGGGGCAATTCAAAAATAGACTTGACACGACTTTAACCCTTTCGCTTTGGGTTATTTAAATGCAATGCTAGATATTGGTGACAAATTTAACAAAAAAATGGAATGGCCTAAAAAAAGGTTGGGCAAGACTGGTGTAGAGTGTAGGTGCGTACCTATGATGGCGGGCGCGGCGTAGTGTGCGACGAGTGCGTTCGCGTAGTACGAGAGCTCCAGCGCGCCCGCTATCGACGTCTGCGGCCTCACCATCTGCTTCTGACCACCCTCGCGCCGGATCAGGCCGCGACCCAGCAAGTCCAACTAGAAACGAACGCGTGTACAACAGTTACAAACGACTCAAACATATTTAAACTTAAATGCGCATGGGAGGCAGATTATATTGTAGGTGCCCGCGCGCAGTGACGTTAGTAAGGCTGCGGACTGTGCGCCGTTGGGCGCGGGGCGGCGGCGGCGGCGGCGCGGGATCGGCGCGCTTCAATGCATACACTTATATGGAGCTGGCCTCGAAGGCAGCGGCGCGGCGCGGTGCGAGGAGCGGCGTACGAGCGCCGCTCGTCAGTCGCGGGGTGCCCGCGCGTTTGCATTGACGTAGTGTTGTGCATTTTCAAAAATGCCCGCCGACGTGTTGAAGCAAATTATTTCGATGATTTTTAATAGGACGCCGATATAAAACATCATATTCACATAAATTTCGTTCGCACAGACACTAATTTCTCATAGTACAACACTACGCCCCTCGTCGCGCCGCGCGATCTGCCCGCTGGCTTCGAGACCGCGACCGCTGGCGCGCGAGTCCGCAGCTTAACTCGTACACGTACGACAGTGTCAGTGGCAGCGGCAGGATACATACATACACCGCCGGCGCGGTGCTGCACGGCGGCGCGCAGTGACGTCAGTAACACGTACACGTACGACACACTAACTAACTGCAGCACGGCAGTGTCAGTGGCAGTGGCGGGATACATACCGCCCTGGCGGTGGCGGGCGCGGCGGCGTGCGGCGCGAAGGCGAGGTCCCGGCCGCGGCGCTGCAGCGCGCCGGCGCGGTGCTGCACGGCGGCGCGCAGTGACGTCAGTAACACGTACACGTACGACACACTAACTAACTGCAGCACGGCAGTGTCAGTGGCAGTGGCGGGATACATACCGCCCTGGCGGTGGCGGGCGCGGCGGCGTGCGGCGCGAAGGCGAGGTCCCGGCCGCGGCGCTGCAGCGCGCCGGCGCGGTGCTGCACGGCGGCGCGCAGTGACGTCAGCGGGCAGCCCGCGCGCCGCTCCGTCAGCAACACGTACGACACCACGTTCGTGCACATCAACGCTGTCGACGTCGCCGCGTCTACAACAAATACGTCACACTTTATTGCACTAGCAGAGCCGGGCACGCGTTGCTGTGGCCAAGGGCCAGCCGTCGCAACCGTTTTTTCTTTTTTTTTAAAAACAGATATGTCCATGCATTTTAAATCTGTAATATCTTCGAAAATATTTATTTAAATTACATGCTGTAAAGGGCCATATTGATCTATATGCACAATGTATTTAAGGTACTTAATTGGATAAGGATTAATGCTGTATTGCTTAAAATCGCTCCGTAAATAAGTCATTATTTCTCGTAAAAAGTAAAGGGTAAAAAAAATTACGGGTTGCACTCCGGGAGTGCTGACAGAAGTGATAACTAACCAAACAACATGCGAGAATACAAAATTACGGCAACATGTGCACTCGACATGATAAAAATACATTCTACTCTCTTCGCGTTTATGCGAGCCTGGTACTTTTTACGGCAACATGTTCCAAATAAGAACAAACCTAAAAAGTTTTTCTTTGTCCAAATCGTCATTTGTTTATTAATTATTAATTACGGCTACTCGCCATGAAAAATGGACATTCTACTCTCTTCGCGTTTATGCGAACCTGGTACTTTTTTCCAAATTATAAAATAAGTAAAATATCGTCATATCAATATCAAAAACAAAATTACGGTAACATGTCTATTCGCCATAAAAAAAAACGAACACAGTCCGGTCAAAGTCCTGTGAAAGTCC
Organism: Amorpha juglandis; assembly: GCA_949126905.1. NCBI lineage: Eukaryota > Metazoa > Arthropoda > Insecta > Lepidoptera > Sphingidae > Amorpha > Amorpha juglandis. The sequence goes on along the minus strand of OX421373.1, from coordinate 14,256,903 downwards.
GGTCAAAGTCCTGTGAAAGTCCGGTCAAAGTCCGGTCCAATCCGACTGGTCACTGTGTGACGCCACCTGGGACTTCGAAATTATCGAAGTTCCAGGGAAGTCGGCTAGCGCTGGCTGGTCAACTGGCCCGCGTGACGTCTCACGGAAGGTTCTCGAATATTCTGGAACCTTCCGCTCGCCGCCGCTCGCGTTACGGAACGTTTCGGTTCACCCTCCCATAAGAAGTTATCACTTCAAAAATGGTTATTTTGGGTCATCCCTAAGAGATAGAGATATATTATCGCGGACTTTTTTCTAGACCTATTTAGGTGTACAATACTGTAGTACATTATGTATCTATCTCGTGGGGTTTGGCCAGCGTTTGGAATGTAAACGCAAAAAAATGTGTTTACTTACGACATCACTTTAGAAACCTCTAAAATTATCAGTGTTTCTCTAGGATATTATGCATGTATTATACATATAAACCTTTTTATTGAATCACTCTATCTATTAAAAAACGCATCAAAATCCGTTGCGTTGTTTTAGAGATCTAAGCATATATAGGGACAGACAGCGGGAAGTGACTTTGTTTTATACTATGTATTGATATCGTTTACTACGACAATTCATTAAATGAGACAACCCACAAAACTATGAATTAAGCCAATTTTAAATTTAGGTATATTGTTTCCCCGATATATTCCTATATGATTATGTTAAATGTTTTCTTTAACATAATCATATCTAAGATGATGGCTTTAGGCCTAAGATGCCAGTAGTCAACTTACATTCGAATTGTTTATATACTTTAATCAAGTCTATGGATACAATAATATTAGGAAAACAGATGGAATACATTTGAAGTCAGTATGTGCTTTTTAATTAATACTGAATGAGTGTCTTGAGGATAGATTATGGTAATGCAGAAATTTTACATAGATCATTGTTACTCGGTCTGTGTTTATGCTATTTTTTAAGTTAAAAATACTAAAACATAAAAATCACCCAAATACCACGGTAGTTTAATAAACAAGACAACACATAAATTGCCAACCAATATCTCAATAATTATAAGCTTTTTATTATATAAATGAAACAAAAACCATTCTCACCATAGACAAGATGCCTGCCGATCGCCTCGACCATCATCTTGTGGTCCGTGCTGACGTCATCGCCGTACAGACTGGAATGACTGTTGTTGTACAGGATCTGCCTGTCGAGGTTCACGGCGAGGTTGTTGTTGGGCGGCGTGAGGGGCCACTCTATCGGCATCTTGTACTGATGGTACTTCTGGAACGACGTCACTAGTTCCTGGGAAATATAAATAATTCATCGATATCGATAGAAATGTAGACACTTTAAAACTATCGACAAGTAATTTTTACAAATGTACAATTTGTATGAAATAACTGAAAATTTAAAAACTTAATCGAACTTGCCAGTTGCCCGATACCGGAGATACTTTTCTTCGATAAGTGATAACGGTATGTGATATTTATTTTTTATAACCCCATAGGACTAAAAAATATATACTCAGAAAGAGAGAAAGAAAACATTAATTATTTCTGGCACAATAAAATGATTACTAACAATGACAGTACATATCTATATAAAAATATCTCCTATGATTAACTACTTAAATAAAACTAAAATTTAAATTAAATAAATGCCAGCAAAGGCACCTCTCATTCAGCTTGATGTTGCAGTACGACCTAAGTAATACTACAGCGCTGACTTTCAATGAGAGGACCAAGTTAGTTTGCTTTTCGATTAAACAACACTACAAAGCGCATATACACAACCGAATGTTCATAATTACCTTCAACGATATGGGCTGGTTGAAGTCGACCCTGATGCTGCCGTGGTTGGTGTTGAGGGTCCTCCATATCCCCCTGAGCGCCGACCAGAACGTCTCCATCTGCTTCGGTATGCCGAGCTGTTCGCGCACGAAGTTGCCATCGACCAGGCGATCGTAGTTCAACGTGACCGGCACTAGAAGTGCGTCGTCGATCGTACCGTCCAGGTACGCGTCCATTATCACGGACAGGATGCCGGCTATGGAATTTTACACTGTTACTGAGACAATCCCGCCCACACACCCGCCACTGTAACTCCTGTGCACCAGGATCGACAGTGGCACGCATTTTACCGATAAACTCATTGTTTGTCGGTGGTCGCTGGTTATTTGGACTGCGCTACCCTTACCATCAGGTGTATGTAGTGCAGTCACTTTGCCGTGCTCGGATTAAAAAAAATCAAGCGAACCGACTGTTCGTTACGTCATACAAGCGAATAAAAAAGGACTCTACTAAACATAAAACTACAGTTTCGTGGTCTACTCAATCTCGGCTCATATTAAGAAGTTGGCTTCTTACTTCACACACAACTTCAATCACACACGTTCTATACTTCCTATAATATAGGGTGTTTTAAGCGGAACATATATTTTAACAAATGGGTTTAGTTCAACACTATTCTTAGATAACACTGCACTCAATATCGGATATAGCGCCGTCCACGAGTCAGTATGTAAAACTGTTTATTGAATTTAAGTATTTTTTATTGTAAAGTAGACTTGCTAAATATAGGTAGGCTTTAAGCCGGTATTAATCTAACTTGTATATTACTTATACATTAAAATAATAATAGTTCACAACACATACCGTCTGAAATGTCCCTTCTCAGGTAAGCATGTAGAATAATACATTATTTAAAAATGACAAAACAGACGAGGATACTTAGGGCCGTCCCCTAAGTATCCTCGGGCTAAGTAAAAGCTAATTACAAATCGTACAGCTGCTATGCACTGGTAATTTTGTGATTTTTATGCGTCAATTATTAATTTTAGTAATTTATGTAATGATGCTACATAAATCTTATTGTTGTCTATGATCAACCCCGAGCCATGTAGTGGCAGAATTAAAAAAAAGTTGTCGATGTTTCCTATCGGCCATTTTGTAAAACACTTGCTTCCTTGCACCGTAACGAACGACACGCATATCTTTTCCGTTCACGGTTTTTCCATTTATGCCAAAGTACTCTCGAGGACCTGTTCTCAAGGACCTACTGATGGAATCGTCAAATCACAAACCCTAACACTGCGTGACACCCACCTTTTGGCGGCTGTGGTTTCCCGGTCCTGGTACGGCCTCCCTCGATAAAGAACTCCAGGTTGTTATTCGCTGTCAAACTGTTAAGGATGTATGCTCTGAAACAAAACATAACATTTATTATTGACAGCGTCCGTGGCATTGTGGGCGAGTAGCCGACTGCGAAACGTGAGGCCGTGGGCTCGATTCCCGCACCGAGCAAATATTTGTCTGATCCACAAATATTTGTTTCGGGTCTGGGTGTTGTGAGACCAAAAAGTCTCTCGTAGTTCCTGATACCCACTGTTGGTGTTGACTGTTGGGTGTAATTTATTTATTTATTATAATTAAAAAAAAATGCAGCGATAACTCAACGGGGAGTGGTAAGGACTGTCGAGAAGAAAGTCGCAGGTTCGAAACCAGCCCCAAGAGCATACACGTCTAACGTTTCTACCTAAGTTGCGTGTATGGTTGTATAGATTGTCTGGCAGAGATCGCTCGTAGCGATAAGACCGCCCATTGTAAAACCATTAAGTATTCCTATGCTAAATTATTTTATGTGATTATTGGTTATAGAGTTTTGTATTGTATTGTATCATCATCATCATCATCAGCCACAGGACGTCCACTGCTGAACATAGGCCTCCCCCAAAGATTTCCAGACCGACCTGTTGGAAGCGGCCTGCATCCAGCGACTTCCTGCGACCTTTATCAGGTCGTCTGTCCACCTTGTAGGCGGACGTCCAACGCTGCGCTTGCTAGTACAGTAAGTATTGCAGTAGTAAGTATTGTATTGTATATTAATTGTTAATTATCGCTGAAGGAAACATCGTGAGGAAACTTGCATACATGAGAAGTCATAAGAATTTCGAAGGTATGTCAAGGTCTGCCAACACAGGACAAAGTGGTGGACAAGCCTAACCCCTCTCATTCAGTAGAGGAGGCCCGTACAGAATGTCATTGTTGAATTACCTGAGAGCTGATTTGTAAACAGCGTCGCCGTGGCTTTCGGCTCCGTCGGTCCTTCGTTTGATGTAGAAAGCACCGCAGCCTCGTAAGAACCAACTGCAAAAAATGTAACAAAATATATTATACCCGTCGTTTCTCCTTTTTATGTGGTTGAAAAATAAAACCGTTTGGATTAAAATAAATAAATTAATACCCTCAACAGCTACATTTTAAGAGTGGTAGAGCCACGCTGTAGTCAGTTTTGTCTACATTTAATGGGACGGCTCGACCGGATCATTACTACCGTCTCACAGAAAATCGATGTAAAATAGCGGCTTGCTGCTGCCTTTCGTACGGTGGTTGAGACATCCGGAGGCCCAAATCCACCATTCCTTCTTAATCCCTCAATTATCCCTTTCATCTAACTCCAACAACTAGATTATTTTGGTACTGTGAGCATTCATGGACAGCAGAAGTCACGCACCATTAGGAAGCCCCACTGGCTCGTTTGTTGCTCTGCATCGGTTTGTCTATTTCTGCCGCCAAAACACAGTGTGTAAGCACTGTTGTGTTTCGGTTTGAAGGACATTGAAGTCAGTGAAATTACTGGGCATTATGACACTTCATATCTTACTTTTCGGGGTGACGAGCATAGTTCAGTGCCATGCAGCGCTTTGTAATTCAAAGTTCTGTGTTGCTTCTGTTTATGGGCGGGCGTGGCTTACCGTCAGGCGAACGCCACACTCGTTTCGTCATTCGATCAAATACATACTATAATAAAACCCACTGACCCGAAGAACGGTATCCGGAGATTGTCCCCGGCGGCGACGAGCGGCGGCCGCAGCCCCACCAGGTACAGCGTGAAGGTGATGAGCACGTAGTCGAAGTGCGAGCGGTGTAACGGCACGAACACGAGTGGCAGGCCGGCCGCGTTGTCTAACCGCAGCCTCAGGCGAGGGCCACACTCGTTACGTCATTCAACCCACTCACCCGAAGAACGGTATCCGTAGATTGTCCCCGGCTGCGACGAGCGGCGGCCTCAGCCCCACCAGGTACAGCGTGAAGGTGATGAGCACGTAGTCGAAGTGCGAGCGGTGCAGGGGTACGAACACGAGCGGCAGGCCGGCCGCGTTGGCGCGCCGCAGCCGCTCCACGCAGGCGGCGCGCGTGCCGCAGCCGCGAGCCACGCGGCGGATCGTCTTGTGCACCACCCACGCCACCAGTCTAACGGGGAATAAAGAAAAAAAAAAAAACATACTTCTTTAGTATATTTACATTTTTATTTATTTTATTATGCACCTGCCTCGGTTATGATCTCCACCACCCTAATCCTCCTACACCTCCAAAGTCTTGTGTCGTGGGTATCAGGAACTATAAGAGACTTTTCTGTCTCAGTACACCCAGATCCCAAAACAAATATTTGTGGATCACATAAACATTTGTGTTGGTGCGGGGATCGAACCCGCGGCCTATCGCTTCACAGCCGGCTACTCGCCCGCTGCGCCACGGAAGCTGTCAAATATATAACGAATATCTAATGACGGTAGTTCTAGACACAACATCATGTGCTATTCCCTAGGATTGCCTAAGAGTGTATCATCTAAAATTAAATGTGTTTAGGGCTACCAGACGTCAGGATTTGTCGTGATATGTCATTCCGGTTGGACTTCGAAAATGTTATAAATTACAATTATTGTAATGAAGGTAACAGCTAGTGACGATATATATTTGAACAAACTATTCTCACGTTTACACGAATGTTATACATTGAAATAAGACTAATTTAAACGGACTTCATCGCGGTTTTTTTAAATTTTAATTGTGGTCCCAACGTTTCGAAAGCTTTTCAGCCTTCGTGGTCACAAGGAGTCCACCCCGGAATTAGTTTTATTTCAAACTATTCTCTTTGGGAAAAAACTAATCTTAAAAATAATACATGTGATTGTAATGAGCGCGTGCTTGTGGTAAAAATCAGGACATTTTGTTTTTTTTTGGATAAAGCAACTTTTCCGTCGGGACTTTAAAAAATTTAATCTGGTAACCTTCCATTGCCTATCAAATAGTGTGATCTAGAAACCACTTTATATCACTACTAGTTGTGCCTCACGGTTTCACCCGCGTGCATGTTACTGCTCTGCTCCCGTAGCGTATTGACAAATTATTGTACTAATGGAAGTTTACTGTTGTTGAATGAAGCATTTTTGATAAGACAAATGTATAATGTTTATTAGTAATTATGAGGTCATTTAGTCCAATCGTTGGTGCGCCTGTATGTATATAATAATTCTAAGTGGTAGTGCTAGTAACCACAAACACGAGACCACAAAAAAGTCGCGAATTGAGTAGACTTTTTTTGTAAAGGAAGCCCGTGCCTAGACATTTCATACGAGTGATAATTAAAATTATATATTTTTAATAAAGCAATGTAAAGCCAATAAATAAATCAGATGACACGCGGAATCAGAGGCGCACGGCGCGACTACCCTACAAAGTAATTGATAGTCCCATTGACCCCGGCTTTAGCATTAGTAGTACAGTCAGTTTACATTGCTTTTTGTTTTCCCCACGATGAAAAGAGACGGTGGATGATAATGTATACCTGAGCACATTGTTGGACATGGCCGAGCTAATGTCGTTAAGGACCTTCTTCGCTTTGGCCTCCACCCTTCGCCTCACCGTCACGTAGTCCACGGCACCGCTTCCATCGTCATTCTCTTTGGCCTTCCTCAGTTCCTGCTGAGTCGTCTCCTCTATGGCCTTTAAGAAACTCTCTTCTTTTTCTACCTGAATAACATAACAGGCAATATTATTAATTAGTGAACCTGCGATAATTAGAAATAACGATGTATGGTCTGATCTTTGGTTGGTTCGTTAATGATTGATAAAGGTTCTCCCCCCGTATATGTATTATAATATATATTAAATAAATAAATATAAATAAATAACACCCAACAGTCACACACATAGTCCTGACCCCACAGTAAGATACGAGTCTTGTGTCGTGGGTATCAGGAACTACGAGAGACTATCGGTCTCACAACACCCAGACCCCGGAACAAATATTTGTGGATCACACAAACATTTGTCTCGGTGCGGGGATCGAACCCGCGGCCTCGTGCTTCACAGCCGGCTACTCGCCCGCTGCGCTACGGAGGCTGTCGATTATTTTAAGAATGAATATTTACACTTATTTGATGTATCCGAGTAGGTAACTAATAAATTATTTTAAAAAAGAAGTTTTACAGTTTGACGCACTTAACGCTTATAATGGCGCTTAGCAATCTAATTTATTTTGAACGAAATTGCAATCCGTACATATCATTTTTTTTTTTTATAGCATTGACCGGCAAAGGAGCAAGTGAGTCACCTGATAGTAAGTGATCTCCACCGCCCATATAAGCCTATAATACTAGAAGAATCATAGGCGCGTTACCGAGGTTAAAGGGAAGGGACAACTAAGGGATCGGGAAGGGGAGGAGGATTTGGGTACAATTTTGTCATCAGCATGAATGGGCTGCTCTATATATTCCTGTCTCACAGGAAACCGACGCGACGTGAACAAGCAGCTTTGTGTTTCGTTTTGTAAAGTTAGCGATATCCGAAGGCCTAAAATCCCGATCCTTTTCATTAAAGGTCGGCGACGCGTCCATAATTCTTTAGTTATTGTACATGTTCATGGACGGTGGAGATCACTTACCATCAGGTGACCAGCTTGCTAGATCGCTGTCCTCTGCTATAAAAATAAACAATGGAAACAATAGCCGCGAAGTCGAGTTACATTTCGCGTATTGTTATCTAAACTAATATTATGAGGAAAAATTTAATTGTTTTTTTGCATTGAATATGCTCTGAAACTACTGGACTGATTTGAAAAAAAATCTTTCACCATTAGAATCCTACATTATCCTTGATGAACATAGGCGACATCGATAATACAACGGTGCAGAATTCCACACGTGGAGAGCCGCGAGCGAATGCTAGTCAGTTTTTTTTTCACTAGCCTATAATGTGTCCCACTGCTGGGCATGCATCCAAACCGCTGGGCCAAACTGGTGACAAACTGGACACCAGCGAATCGTCACAGAAAACGGGGACGACCGAAAAAAAGGTGGAAAGACGCGTTGGACGCATTCGAAACAAATTGGGAGAAGCTGACAGAAGACCGAACCCAGTGGAAGAATAAAGAATGCTAGTATTGCGTGTTTATGTTACTTACACTTGGTGCAACGTCCTTATAGTCAAAACTGGGCAGTGTGATGCACTGCACGAGATCGCACAGATACCGCGACACGACGCCGCCGTTCGCGTACTTCTGGCGTCCAATGTCCAGTATGTTGATCACGGCGCCGGTGTCCGTGGACTGTGGGTCTTTCCATGATTCCTGTAGACAAACAAATTACGAAATTAATTATTGAGATATCCGGAAGCCCAAATCCCCTCCCCTTCCCAATCTCTAATTATCCCTTTCTTCTAAGGTCGGCAACGCGCCCATTATTCTTCTGGTGGTGGGCGTACATGAGCGGTGGAGATCGCTTACCATCAGGTGACCCACTTGCTCGTTTGCCGGCATAAGCTATAAAAAAAAAAGTGGAATTAATTTATTGATCATAGATACATTTTTTTTTATCTAAAATGATCCAACTTTTAGTAAAATAAATATACTGATTTCTTACGTTTACGCGAATGTTACTCATTGAAATAAAACTAATTTAAACGGATTTTATCGCAGTTTCGCGATAAAATCTAATTATAATGAAACAAAATTAAACTAATTTTGGTCCTTCGTGGTCAGGGGGTGGACTGAGGTGTAGGTTGTCCAGAGAAGTTAAAACTGGAGGTTGTAAACTGAAGGTAGATACTGTAACATTAACTTCACTGGACAACCTACACCTCAGTTCACCCCGTGACCACGAAGGCTGAAAAGCTTTCGAAACGTCAGGACCAAAATCAAAATAAAAAACCGCGATAACATCCGTTTAAATTACGTTTATTTCAAAAAATAAATATAGCCAACAGTCACGTACATTGACGTATTAGAGGAAGACATGAGAGCTAACGATCTCACTAGAGAAGTTGCTTAAGACCGGATGAACTGGAAGCGTAGGATGGCAGACCTTGGCAATAAGTCGGAAAAAAATATAGCTATATAACTAAATTTTAGTGAGTCTTGTGTTTAATCAATAGCGATACTGCTGGTTATGGACTTTCGGTAATTTTATCATTCTGACAACACCAACACCCGAAGCAAATATTGGCCGATAATACAAACATTTGTCTTAATACGTGGAACGATTGCGCGACCTGTGCCATAGAGGCTATCAATTTAAAATATCAACAACATAATCAACACCGTTGACCTTAGTTGCGGTTCTCCGTATTTTTTTTTAAGTTTGACAATAATATCACCGCGACCAAAATGGAATCAGGAAACGTAAAAATGCATAGTAACAATAACATTTTTAAGGACGCGTCCTTATAGACGGACAGAAAACTATAAAAAAATTAATAAATTCATTAGGAAGTGTATTAATCAAACGAAAAACGGAAATGGTTTGTAATACCACATTACGCACACGTTTAGAACATTTTACGACGCATGATCAACATAACACAATATAATATGATACAAAACGTGTTATTGATATATTCAGATTTTGCGAGAATAAATTTTTATAACATTCTTAGTATCAAATTAGGCGTGTAACCTTCGTTATAGTAGACAGACAGACGGGTACAACAGGCGCTAAATAACTTGGCCGATCTAGGGGTCCGATCGACCAAGCTATAAACCGCGAAGAAGTTCCAAACATAAATAGAGTCTATAGCCATGACAATAATAATATTTTTGATAGTAATTAGTACAATTTATCATAATTTGTGATATATGGAAAATTATAGATTTATTGTGGCTCCCAAAATATTTATGTTAGTTATAAAAACGTTTAAAAAAGTACATAAAACTCCAACATAACACATTGCAATATAAAAAAATCCTATAGGGTTTTACCCACGCCTATAATTTAATTTTAATTATTTACAACTGCGCCACCGAGGCTTGTTTTGTTGTTGGTTCGAAGATTGTTTCTAAATAAGTTATAAATATTTTAATCAGTTAAGGCCATCAGGGCTAATCCACCGCTTATCACTAAGGCTGCCACATTGAAATAAAGTATCCTTTTATTTTTTGATATTGATAAAATCTTATCTACGAATAAAACTTACAAAATCACTCTCTTCTTATAAACCCTTTTCGAGTAAATATTTAAAAGAAATCGTGGTAGGTCCCTCGTATGCGAGAAGCTGTACCAGCGCTTTGTCTATTTATACCGCCAAACAGCAATGTGTAGGCACTGTTGTTGCGTATTGAAGAACATTGAAGCAAGTAAAATTATTGGGTATTAGGAGACTTAAAATTTTATGTCTCGGGGGTAAACTTATGACCGCATGCCAGTGCCTTGCAATACTTTGTAATACAAAGTTCTGTGTGGTGTTGCCTTTGTATATGGGCTGGCGTGATGCTTATCATCAGGTGAGCAACCTGATAGTTTTTTCGTTCAGGGTAATAAAAAAAATCTTTTTATAATAATTCCAAATAGGGTTTTCAATGTGCTATCGATACTAACTGCAAAAATAAAAAAAAAGATAAAGATAAAAATATTTTCCATCTCCTAATCTAAACGGTATTTGCCTCGCTGGCGACGCGGTTTGGCAATTTGTATCTACTGTCTCACTGGAGGTTGATTTTGATACAGATCATTATTTTAATTTAACTTTGCAAGATAAAACAATATATAACTATTACAGATGTATCTGACGTTCATTAGTAGGTAAGGATCAAAACGTTTCGTTAAGGTCTAGGTCTCTATTCTATAAACCTATACACGTCGACTTTAATTTTCGAAAATTTGGCAACCCTGCTTATCACCCACTTAAAACTAAGGCAGTGGCATTGTCACCAAATCTTTTCACCTGTGTAACAATTTTGTGATAAGATAAAATATCGGGACGGATTGCATTCATATCAGAATTTTATTGTTAATAACTATCATAATACATTACACACATAAACTCACGCCTTTATCCCCGAAGTGGTAGGCAGAAGTTCAACTAGTGCCGTCATCAGAGTCTCATATATCTTTGCGCCAAAATTCATCAAAAAATGATTTAGGGTTTTAGGCGTGAAAGCGTAACAAGCAAACAAACCCGCTTTCGCATTTATAATGTTAGTTAAGATAACTGTTTTTTCACATATTACCTTTGATAAATGTCAATTGCACCAAATAAAATTCCATTACAATCAATTCGCTCACTAATTCGTTAAAGATTTTTAATACAATTATCGGCAGAGTATCTTTTTTTTACACAATTTTACTTGTCACTGCACAACTCAGTGATGGATGGTGTTGACGTAATTATTATACAACAGTGTATTGTCAGTCAACTAAAAATGATGACACATTGCGCATGACCGTCAAATATGAAATTCCTTAACGTAGTAAGCTACGCGCCAACGGTACCTAATTACCTAGATAGTAACGTGCCAAAACTCATTATCTCAATGAATAGGGTATTTTCCTATGTTGAATAATATCATTATTTTATACGCAACAGAAAATAATGCGAAAAATAAACCCTTTTGTTAAGACACATTCAAAATCGGTTCTAAAATGAGCCTGCAATAATGATTTTCAATATTGGTTCAATATATGAGCAAAGGTGGGCGCGTAGTGGGGACATCTCACTATCTCGCTGGCACGCATGCACCGTAATGGCCATTTTACACAGTGACGTCAAAGTTTGCGTCGTCTGTTATTTGACAAGTGCCCCCTCCATCAGATTTGAGTGGCTTCTAATTTATTTTTTTATGGACGGATTAATGAAATTCTTTCTGCAATACGTTTTGGCTAACGTAACTTATTGATTTAAATATTAACAAATCAAGTCAACTACCCTATTGATGAAAAATATTACAACATGGAAATAATATCCGACGGGACCTTCTTCAGCTTCGATTACAATCACCATCGGTGTCGGTCAAAAAACGATAAATGACCATCCGTCGGACATCACATATTATCATAGGAGTTTAGATCAATTAGTTTAAAACATTCGTTAGGCTGATTATCATCAAATTATAATTAAATATTATTATATCTTTCATAACGTTATCTCTCTATATTCAAACGACATAAGTCTCTGAGGCAATAATATCGCTTTCAAGGATTAGGCTAGGCAATTACATTTTCAAGGAGGGGCTATAGTTTAACACCCTGTTATCTATTAGTCTATGTTCTTTCTTATGCCTGAATCTAAAGGCAAACAATCTTACTAACACTCGTCGTTCTTAAGGTTCAATCAATACTATTTTGATTAGCGAAACAACTAATTTGAATAATTCAAATATAATTATTTGTAGACATTTCCGATACGAATGTATAAATATTTTATAATTATATCGAAATCGCATTAAAGGTTTCTAGTAAATTATTATTCGTCCCATCTACAAAAAAAATATCTATAAATAACCGCTCTTTGTAATCCTATAATTATAATATCCTCTCGTAGTACCTACTGACTACTTGCTACTATATAAACCAGTAACAAAAGAGAATTCCCATAACACAATAACAATGGCCCACATGGGAAACCGTCTTCCGACAGAGCAGACGTTTCACTAAACAAATCATTCATACGAAACGGAAACACCAATTCCAATACAGATTATATCATTTACGAATGTCAGGGGCAAGGTTCCAATTGTGCTCGTGGTTTCCACGTAAACAACTTTTGGATGAGAATGAGACAAAGCTATACAGAAGTAACTGTAGAGAAAGGGACGTACATATTTATAGTAATGACTGTGTATTTATAGACGGTAGTGCTATCGAACGCTACAAAGTCATCGATCGGTTCTAAAAACATACAAATCGGCGACAGAAGGGTATGTACACGTGTTTGGTAAAACAAAAATAATTAGTATCACTTATATAATATTATTATCATCTCGTGATTCGTTTAATAAAAACAGTATTAACTGCATTAAACATTTCAAATTATCTTGATTGATACCTACTGTTCTGACAATGTCTATAATATTAAAAACAATAATTCATAACACAACGCCAAAGTTAACACTAAATTTTAAGATTTCGAGACCTATGGATACTATACCTATGGATTTATGAAATTCACCATATCACACTTGGTTTAAAAGTAAAAGGACAACAACATCCAATACGGTCAACACTCGAAATTACTTCTAACATGTGATCATTGACCTGGTATTTATTGCCAATTGCAATCCTACACATTTTCTTTTTTGCCTTTCTGACCTATTAATCAACGGAGTTTTCTGTGGCATTGATAACTTTTTGAGCTATTAAATAAAAACTTAATAAATATTTATTATTAAAGTAATTATGGGCAGAAGTTAAATGCTTTATACTTTTAATTTGTATGTTACAAAAAACGCTGTGTATGTATTATTCTACTATTCTTTAATTGCTAATGGCCGCTTATTTATTATAGCTATAATGTTAACATACGAAATAGCTACTAAATATTCAATAACACGAATCTTCTTATTCATAAACCTTTATCATGTCAATGTATAATCATTGCTTACATTTTGAATTAAAAAGAAATTATTTCCAATGTTTACAATCATATTAACTACATAATAGAGTGTAGTAATATCATTTATTCTTCCATATAACTCCACCTAGTAAATATCAACTTTACTTAGGTAAGCACTATATTATTATCGGGTTGAAAATTTAATAACTACTGCATTGAATTGTGTTATTTGACATTGAAAATAATAAATTTAAATTACCCGTCCGATAATATTATTATATTACCACTAACTACCGCATCGATTATTTAGAACTATTTAAATTTTAAATCGAAACGTAAAATCAATGTAATCCACCACAGTGACTACTTACGTTATCGTGTTAAAGTCTAAAGTAGTTTTAATTTTGTAATTCACATCATAAAACATACTGTTGTTAACCCCCGACCTAATAGAGTCATGTTATATATTTGAGCCCTTTGTCTGTCTGTGGTTGTTTGTGTATATCTGTTACATCAAAGGTATCTAGACCAATGGACCGATTGAATGCCATTTTTTGTTTGAAAGCTGGTTTAAACGATACGGTTTTTATCTATGAATTTATTTTTGTTTTTGTACCACCTAATGCCTCCCAATAAATGCTTTCTTTCTTTCTATTCGATTTCTGTTTGAAAAAAAATCTGTCCAACTCTTTCAAAAAACTGTTTTTCAATTTGACGTCGGGGTTTTTTGTATTTCCTTGTGTGTGATTACAATTTCAACATCAATTTAAGCAGGTCGATGCGTCTAACTCTTTCCTGGGATGTGAAAATAATCTCTCAAAATACACGGATCGAATATGCTTATAGCAATAAAACACGGTTTAAATAAGATGCCAAGGGTTGTTAATTTTATTAAAATTAATTCTAATATCTAAGCAAACAACAAATAGTTACAGTAAATAGCATTGGTTTTCATGTTTCATTGGCTCCCTTTGGCGGCATTGTGAATAGAAAATCACGCAAGACCAGCGATTCTTAAAGTGGGTTCCGTGGGAAAGCCAATAGGGTTTCGCGAATTAGTTACACTTGTTATTGAATTGCTGTAATCGGATTCACAAAATATCCAACTACATTGAAGATGAATTCATACACAGATTTATTGCTTCAGTTATGTTTGCTTATTGAATGTACTGTAATGATCAATTAATGATGGGTTTCATAGGGATTTCTGGAGTGTTCCGCACCTTCAAAAGTTTTTGTGCTACCGCTCGATGACTTCGTGGCTGGTTGACAAGACGGAAGCTAAAGGATCGACTACCATTGTTATAAACCCTAACATACCAAATAAAGATGATAAAACTTAAAGAGTGTTTGTCTTAGAGGTACAAAAGCTTGTTGACAATATAATAGCGTGGTGATAGCGCACGGTCGCGCACGAGGTCATCGTCCGTGGTCCTACGGCGGCCGCTGGTTGGTTGACGGGTGTCACGCCACTACCGTCGACCGATGCGTCTTTGTGTATAAATTTGGAATATAAAGCGGCTGCATTAAGGAGCGCCCCATCAATGAACTCCACTAAGCTTAATCGCCTTTCATCTGATCCGTTGCTGTGTTAGTAAGGATGATCGCGACACATTTCACTACAAGTGGATTCCATCGTTGAACATTTACGCTTAGCCATGTGTTGCGGTAAATTAGATTACTAATCACTTAGGTACTGGTTCTATGGCCTCTCAGTCACTACCAAACGGTTAGGATATTGTTATGGTAAATGTCAAGCCTAAAACTCGGCATAGACTTGTTTATTAGAAAAAAAAAAACAACCGTAGTCAGTAGCTACGAAGCCGGTTAGTTTTTATCCTAGTACGGCAAAGTATCTGCACTACACCTGATTGTAAGCGCAGTGGAGTCAAAAAAAACCAGCGACCACCGACAAACAATGAGTTTATCTGTAGTCACCAGAATCGTGGCTTCTTATATAAATGCTTCTTCACACTTCGAAGAGAGACTAAGCAAATTAATAGAAGAAAGTAGATGATCGATGCAGGCACAGGGACACAGAATACACCCCTAAAACCGCCTCAACCAACCATGAAGTCATGTCGCAAGCTCTTTGGGAAATCAGTGTAAAGGATCTAAATATTATTTGAAAGACAATTTCAACCGATTAAGTAGTAAAATGCTTCCATAACCATGACCCCGAGCGTGTTTCAGTAGATATAGGTCCATTATAATAAAATCTATCCAAGCATTAAACACATACAACAATAAATCGATTTCACACATGAAGCGTAACGATAAACTGTACTGATTTCTGAACGGTACAAAATGCAAATAGTTTGGAAACTATCGTTGTTTATACACATGGTGCTAATATATTGTGATGCGTTACGTTTGTATCCATCCATACACTGTACAGATGTTTTCAACGTGGATTATCGTGAATTCATGTTAATTTCGTTCGAGACACTCGTGTGTTACTTTTTAATTTTTTGTGTGATGCATGTACGTGATGACAGACGAAATTGCATCGATTTTTTTGCATTTTTTCTAACATTAGTCGGATACTGTATGACAGTGGCAAGAGGTAAAAAATACGAAAAGAGAACTTGGCTATACTTGTTTAAACAGACGATTACGCATTGATTAAATATTTTTTTCTCTACAATGTGCTATCAATATTATCAATTAAGATCATAATTTTTCGCTTTATTATATTATTACTACTACGCATAAATTATAGGATAGGTTAATTAGTAGTACTAAGTTCTTAAAGAAAAGCCGGAAAGAATCGTATTTTAAGTATCCTGGTGGTAGGATTTTCATATCCGCCAGGGTAGCGACCACCGTACGTACACCTGTTAAAAACCTGCCATAGTGATCCACACACCTTATGTAACGTAATGTTCCAAGAAAAAATCTGGGACTATTTAACAAAAGAAAATAGTGTTAGAAACAAGCACCTTTTGATCGTGACCCAAGACTAGACTACTTTTTGAGTGGTAGAGCCACGCTGTAGACAGTTTTGTCTACAGCATGGATGGGCTGGCTCGACCGGATCGTTACCACTGTCTTACAGAAAACCGACGTAAAGTAGCGGCTTGCTGCTGCGTTTCGTACGGTGAGTGAGATATCCGGAAGCCCAAATCCCCTCCCCTTCCCAATCCCTAATTATCCCTTTCCTTTAAGGCCAGCAACGCGCCCATTATTCTTCTGGTGGTGGGCGTACATGGGCGGTGGAGATCACTTACCATCAGGTGACCCACATGCTCGTTTGCCGGCCTATACTATAAAAAAAAAAAAAGAAAAAAGACTAGCGTCTAGGGTGTGACAGATTTTATACTGCTGCTTCCGATTACGAATAAATAGAGGTAAATAGTGACACCAGAAAAGGTGGTTAGCTGGTTTCTGGCGTGGTGCAGCATGATTTTATGGTAGACCAGGCCCACCCGCTTGCTACGACTATGGAAACAATGCAGAACCATATATTTTAAATATAATATTTTACCATCTTTAATCGAACATTTTTATGAATCGAATTTAAAACACACACAATGTCACATTGTTACCACGTTTATTCACACGTGGTTAATTTATTTCGGTAAAAGTGAACATGTGCGAATGAGCGAACATAAAAAAATTATCACGGGGATAAATATATCGTCAGTGAGAGGATTAAATAAATAAATTGCAAGCGAGCATACGAAGGTTTCTAATGTCTAAAGAAAGCAAGCGAAGAGTAGTTGTAGGCGAAACGGCTGCTTATATGTTTCGGAGCGTGCGCCCGCGCCCCCCCCGATTGCCGGGCGTGTCGACGCCACGCCATTTTCAAAATAAATCAGTTGCAATACCGACGACGTCACGGGTGCGCGTGCTCCCGCTGCCGATCCGAATTCCGTGTACTTAATTATTGTCATTCAAATTGTGTGTGTGAATTGTGTATATCGTGACAATATATATTATATTCTTTTACGTGACTCGGACATTTCATTTGGACATTCAACACTACCCCGCGCCAATTCTGTTACATTGTGGTCCCTTCGAGCCGGGTTGTGTTGAAAATGGAAAATACAGGTTGTATAACGCGAAGCAAAGCACGGGCTTCTGCTGGAAACGCGAAACCTACTTCCGAGTTGCAGTCGAGCCGCACGAGCCGTTCGAGCCGCGAAGCATTGCGGCTTCGTGCAGAATATGAAGCTGAAAAACAAATTACGGAGTTGAAAGAACAGCTTATAAAGAAGAAATTGGAGTTGGACATCGCGGAAATTGATGACGAAGAGCAGCAGCGGGGCTCTAGAAGTACGTCTGAAAGAGTGGAAGATTGGTTGGATGGGACGAAACAAGTTTTATTCGAACACGCGGTAGAACCACGCGCGCAGTCGCCGCGCGCAACCGATTCAAACCGGTTCGTACCAGTCGCGCAACACGCCATCGCCGACACCCCGCTACCCCTTACCGTTAAATCGTCTGATGCAATCGTCAACCCGCCGCCCCCCACTGTCGTCAACGCGTCCGACATATTGCAACTCGCCGACGTTATTATTACAAATATGCGAAAACGGAAACCGCAACAAAATTATGATCTCCCGGTGTTTGACGGAGACCCCGCTAAGTGGTTATCATACAAGAAGGCTTATGAGAACACCGCTTGTGATTATAACGAATACGAGAACACGGTGCGCTTACAGGCGTCACTACGTGGTGCGGCAAAGTGCGCCGTTGAAGATATCCTGTTTACGGGATCTCATCCCGAAGATGTCATTCGCAGCCTCGAAGAAGAGTTCGGGCATCCGAATCTTCTACTAGAAAACGCGATACATAAAATAAGAAGTTTGCCGCGCGTTACCGAGAACGGTACTGAATTGCGCCACATGACCTCTGTTGTAAGAAATTGTATTTATGTATTAAAAAACATCGGAGCTGCGGGATACGTAAACAACCCACAGTTAACTCAAGAAATATTGGCTAAGTTAACACCAGTGCAACGATTACAGTATGGTCAATATGTAATGAAAATAAATGCGGATGGAAAGGAAGACCTTCGCATATCGCCCAACTTGAACATCATACTCGAGTTCTTGTCTTATTTGTCAAAAGCGTCGACGTATTACCTACCTGTGAACCCACAACCATATACCTACCGTAATCGGAGCACCACCGCAACTGCCGCCGACATGCCTCGTTTTCGGCACCACGGAACTCATCGTGTACATACCAGTGTAGATCTGCACGAAGAAACGTTCCCGTCGGTCTCGTCGAACCAACTGACTGCGCCGGCGCTGCCGAGTACGCGCCCGAGCTGGAGCGCGCGTGTGCGCTCGGGCTCGCAGCGAGGTCATCCGTCGCCGACGGCTACATCTCGTTCAAACATGTGTGCATTGTGCAAACGTGACCACCTCTTACCAGATTGTGAAGTGTTTGCGTTAAAAAGTGAGGGTGAGAGGTGGGAATTTGTAAAAGCGAATAAGTTGTGTTTTAAATGTTTAGTGAAGCAACATTCCCGTTATCAATGTAACGCCAAGCGGTGCGCGTCGTGTCGTTCCGCGCACCACACGCTACTTCACTTCGAGCGGCCGGCCGACGTCGCGCCGGGCGCTCCGCTCGTGGCCGCGGGCGCTCCGCTAGCGGCTGCGGCCGCCGCGCCGCCCATTAACCCTCCGCCTGCGAACGCCTCGCCGCCCGGTAACCCTTCGCGCGCGCTGAGAGTAAGTGCGACCGAGTCGGTAACGAGTATGGGTGAGCGATGTACTAAAACTTTGTTAAAAATATTACCTGTTACTGTTATTATTAATAATGTAGAAAATATGTGCCATGCTTTGTTAGACGATGGAGCCACTGTCTCACTAATTGATAGTAGTTTATGTAAATATGTAAGTGGACCAATTTTACCATTAAAAATTATTAGTGCCAGTGGGCATATTGTAACCGATGGTAACTCGCGTAGGGTGACTGCGCTAATACGCGGCCCGAATGGAGTGGCTCATAGTGTTAAGTTGCGCACAATTGAAAATATAAACTTACCGCCTCAGTCTGTGTCCGCCAGAGTCTTTGATAATAACGTTCATTTGCAAGGTTTAAACATTGGTGAAATAAAGTGTGTCAAGCCGTTATTATTAATAGGACAAGATAATTGGGAATTGATTGTAAACCATGAAATACGGCAGGGTAAATCCGGTCAACCAGTAGCGTCACTCACAAAATTAGGGTGGGTTGTACACGGGCCGTTGGGAGTCAATTCCAGATCTGCCTGCGAGTCGGTCAACGTGGTAGCGGATCAGAATGACGATTTGTTCCAACTCGTAAAGGAACAATTCGAACTTGAGTCGATAGGTATAGCCGAAGTATCACGCAAAAATACCGAGACAGAGCGAGCGTGTAAAATATTAGAAAACACTAGCCGCCGTGTTGACGGGGGTTGGGAGGTAGGTTTGCTCTGGTCATGTGACGAAGTACATATGCCTGATAATTATAAATACGCACTCAAACGACTACGTAGCATAGAGAATAAGATGGATAAGGATCCTTCTTATGCAGCTGCATATACGAGTCAAATGGATAGGTTAATATCCGAAAAGTATGCTCAATTGGTAAATAATCCGATTAATGTTAACCCGGTATGGTGGTTGCCGCATTTTGGGGTTACTAACCCGAACAAGCCCAATAAGCTTAGACTCGTTTACGACGCCGCCGCCAAGTACCAGGGATCTTGTTTAAATGATTATTTGTTGACTGGGCCTGACTTATTAAATTCTTTATTAGGCGTGTTATTTAGGTTTCGATCAGGGCCGATAGCCTATACCGCTGATATAGCAGATATGTTTTTACGTATCCAAATTCGAAAGGCTGATAGAGGCGCACAGCTTTTCCTATGGAGGGGGCAAGACAGGGAGCGTGACCCTGATATGTATGTCATGGACTCCATGATTTTTGGTGCGAAGTCTTCCCCAACCTCGGCAATATATATTTTAAATAAAAATGCCACCGAGTTCCAGGATTCATATCCTGACGCCGTTAAAGCAATACATAATAATCACTATATGGACGATTACTTAGATAGTGTGCAATCTTTAGATATGGCACGGCAGCTGATTAAGGATGTGTCCATGATTCACGCAGCAGGTGGATTCTCTATTAGAGGATGGGTTACCAACTCCCCTGAGCTGCGTACAGAACTACCGGCTGTCGTGCCCGGCAAAGTAAATTTTGATAAGTCTCCAAATAGCGCCGAACGGACGTTAGGTATGATTTGGATACCCGAATCAGATGTATTAACCTTTGACCTGTCGTTTAAAAGGTTACCACGCGATATAGTTGACGGTGGAGTTGTTCCCACCAAACGAGAATTCTTAAAATTCATCATGAGTATCTTTGATCCCTTGGGTCTTTTATGTCCATACACTATAAAATCTAAAATTTTGTTGCAAAAGGTGTGGAGATCCGGTATAGAATGGGATGAAAGATTAAAAGAGGAAGAATATGAGGAATGGAAAAAATGGTTGTTGGACATAAAAGAATTAACTGATATGCGAATACCCCGTTGGTATGGTTTCAACTCGTCAAGAGTTGAGCTACACGTGTTTGGAGATGCCAGCGAATTAGCGTACTCAGCAGTTGCGTTTTTAGTAAATAAGGATGAATTCACAAAACCCACTGTCGCGATGGTAACAGGCAAAGCTCGTGTTGCCCCTTTAAAAGTGGTATCTGTACCGCGACTAGAATTGCAAGCGGCGGTGCTAGCGTGTAGATTAGCTTGCACAGTTGAAAAAGAGCAGGGAATACAGATAGAGCGTAGGGTTTTGTGGACCGACTCAAAAACCGTCTTGAAGTGGATACATTCAGACCCTCGTGACTTCCAGAAGTTCGTGTCTCATCGCTTGGCCGAAATCGACCGAAAGTCTAACACGAATGAGTGGCGTTGGGTTCCGTCGGCCGAGAATCCCGCGGACGTCGCCACCAAAATGCATCGACCCACGAATTTAAAATTGTGGTTTGATGGGCCTCCGTTTCTACGTTTACCCGATGATCAATGGCCAGCAAATGAATACGATGATGTAGACAGTACTAATTTAGAACGTATAGAAAAGGTTCATACACTTAGGCAACATATGCCTCTTATTGACGTTAGTAGGTATTCCTCGTGGATACGAGCCGTAAGGGTTACTGCCCGAGTTTTTGCGTTTGTCAATAGGTGTAGAAAATTACAATCTGAGCCCTTAAACGCTCATAACATTCGCGAAGCCGAAATTTTCTTATGTAAACAGTCTCAGTCTGAGACCTTTTCTATAGAAATTGAATCGCTGAATGCGGGCCGCGCATTGCCCGCTAGTAGCAAAATCTGTAGTTTGGATCCGTTCATATACGATGGTGACGGTTTGCTTAGAGTGAGAGGACGTTTAAGTGCCGCTTCGGGCTTGATGTTTGACGAGAAGCATCCTATTATATTAGACGGTAGCAATATTATCGCGCAGCTTCTCGTACTTGATTTTCATAAACATGTCCACCACGCCAATCACGAAACCGTATTGAACGTAGTAAGAGAAAAGTTTTGGATAATACGATTGAGGCGAACTTTAAAATCTGTTGTAAATAAGTGTCAATTTTGTCGAATCCGACGAGCACTTCCTTTGGCGCCAAAAATGGCGGATCTGCCGGCGGCAAGGCTAGAAAATACCAGGAGAGCCTTTGTGCACTGTGGCGTGGATTATTTTGGCCCAATGGAAGTTGCCATTGGTAGGCGCCGCGAGAAAAGATGGGGAGTCATTTTTACATGTCTCGCGACTCGTGGCGTGCACTTAGAGCTTGCCGCCTCTTTATCGGCAGATTCTGCTATAATGGCCATTCGACGTTTCGTAGCTCGTCGAGGTGAACCTTCAGTCATATTCAGCGACAGAGGTACTAACTTTGTAGGCGCTAATGCGGAATTGAAAGTTGCACTACGCGACTTAGATCGAACCAAAATTCAAGACTTTGTAACGACCAAAGGGATAGTGTGGAAGTTCAATCCCGCAGCGGCGCCCCACATGGGCGGAAGTTGGGAACGACTTATTCGAACCGTAAAAACAGCTTTGAGTGTCACATTAAAGGAACGTGCACCTAGGGAAGAGGTGTTGAACACTCTTTTGACTGAAGTAGAGATGACATTAAACAGCAGACCTTTGACTTACGTTAGTTCTGATCCGAATGGCCCTGTACAATTGACTCCCAACCACTTACTTATAGGTACGGCTTCTGGTACGTCTACGTTAGGTATATTCGATCCGTCAGATCTAAATGGCCGAAAGGCCTGGAAGAAAGCACAGGCTCTGGCGGATATGTTCTGGAGGCGATGGCTTAGGGAGTACATCCCCACACTACAACCGAGGCAAAAGTGGCGTGCAGAGGTGCCATCAGTTAAGGTTGGTGACGTAGTACTTTTGTTCGATCAGAACCAGCCTCGTAACACGTGGCCTAGGGGCGTAATTAGCGCAGTCCACCCTGGCCGCGACGGCCACGTGAGAGTAGTTACTGTAAAAACGTCATGTGGACGGTACCTTAAGAGACCCGTTGTGAAAGTGGCCGTTTTGCCTACAGACGGTTAGGTTTATAAACCAGGGGGTGGAATGTAGGCGAAACGGCTGCTTATATGTTTCGGAGCGTGCGCCCGCGCCCCCCCCGATTGCCGGGCGTGTCGACGCCACGCCATTTTCAAAATAAATCAGTTGCAATACCGACGACGTCACGGGTGCGCGTGCTCCCGCTGCCGATCCGAATTCCGTGTACTTAATTATTGTCATTCAAATTGTGTGTGTGAATTGTGTATATCGTGACAATATATATTATATTCTTTTACGTGACTCGGACATTTCATTTGGACATTCAACACTACCCCGCGGCAATTCTGTTACAGTAGTTATGCCGCTTTTCTCATTCTACGAGACTAAGGGAACTTTATATGGGTCATTACAAATATTGAATACCTACCTAGATGTTAGCACTAATGAAATATTTTGTCAACTGTAGCAAGATGTTTTTTCAATAAACTTAGCATCTTAGCATGTGACAGGTTGGTAGATCCCTCGTATGCGAGAGGCCGTCTGGGTTGGTACCATCGCTTTGTCTATTTCTGCTGCCAAGCAACAGTGTGTAAACACTGTTTTGTTTCGGTTTGAAGGGATATTGAAGCCAGGGAAATTACTGGGCATTATGAGACTTAACATCTAATGTCTCGGGAACGCAGTTCAGTGCCATGTAGTGTTTTGTAATTCAAAGTTCTGTGTTGTGTTGTTTCTGTTTATGGGCAGGCCAGGCGAGCGTCGTGCTCGTCTCGTCATTCAATGTTATATTTATAATGTGGAAGACGCCTTTGCACCTTTCGCCTTTGTGGTAAATAAAAACCACGATAGCTATGATGTTTTACATCTATCGACTGTCAAGATAATAAGCAACAAAGGCGAAAAACAATCAACGACTGTGTCGGTACATAATGTATCGAAACATGTCTCCGTCACAAATCGCGTAAATTATGTCGCCACATGTGCCCTTGTGCGGACGAGTTAACAATATACTGATCATTTAAAAAAATATTTAATTTTATAGCAGAGGTGAATAGACTGACTGCCTTTTTGTTTACATTTGAATTTGAATTTCGAATTTTGAGCAAGTGGGTCACCTGATAGTAAGTGATCTCCACCACCCATTAACGCCCATGATATTAGTAGAACTGTAGACGCATTGCCGACATTACTGAAAATCGATAATTAAGAAGATAATTGAGAAGGAGAGATATGGGACTTTGGATATCTTGTTTACCGTACGAAACGCGACAGCGGCTGTGAAGCGAGAGGCCAGAGGGCGCGGTTTCGATCCCCGCACCGAGACAAATGTTTGTGTGATCCACAAATTCCACAATTTGTTTCACAATTGATCCACAATTTGTTTCGCGGTTTGGGTGTTGTAAGACCGAAAGTCTCTCGCAGTTCCTGATACCCACGACACAAGACTCTCTTACTGTGGGGTGAGGACTATGTGTGTGACTGTTGTGTGTATTTATTTCTTAATTATTATTACGATTACAAATTATAAATTGACCATTACCAAACATTGAACTTCCTAAGTGAGCGTCACAAACTCCTAAGAATACAAAGGCCTACCAATGTGACATGTAAGCCAGTAGTACATGTTGTACAAGGGGGAAAAACAAAACGTGCTCCACAAAGATATCTGTACCACGGCACAAGGCACAAGGCGTCCGTACTGCATTACTGATTGGAATATTGACTAGTCAGCGACCGTGGCGCGCCCTTGTGACAACGTGCGTTCCACTCGTTACATGTCATTTTGAGGACATTCGGGGTTCTGATTCATCGTCTCCATAAACCCAACACCCATACGCAGCTTGGTGTAGCTATAAAATCAATAAAGATATATACATAAAGTACTTAGAACAGACTATTAAAAAAACATATTGTTGACTACTATAGATCGTTCGAAAACTTTTTTTGTCCTAAGGTCGTTAAAGGCAGACGAACTGACGGCCGAGCTGGTGGCAAATGGCTACAGTCCCTCACGGACATCATCAACGCCAGGGACACAGTCAAGCCGCTTACTACCGTGGAAATACTTTAGTAAGCCCCGTTTGCAGAAGGACATGCCAAAGCTGAGAAAACACCGCAGGGGGAAGTTCTTACCATAGTCCAGAAGTGCATGGAAGGACCTTTGAATGACCTTTAGAAACGATCTGTACTAGAGGTAGGTGTTGTAAAAAGAAATGATGAGAACTTTAGTAGGGTGCTATCCTCTTGTATCATAAAGCAAAAGCTGCTGTTGAGTTTCCACTCAATCCGTTTCTTCTAAAGCCGACAAGTATTTCAAGGAAACTAAAAACAAGTGAATCTTGGAATCAAATTACCTTCGAATAATAATAACATCCACCGTTGTTTTCGTACGTCGTATTATATGGTATGGGGTCATTGAATGAATGTGGCTATGGGCGCGGTTCTAACTGTTCAAGAAGAACATTAAACATTTCACAAATGTTATTAAAACATAATGTTATCTTACCAAGAATTCTACCTATAATTATTCTGGTACTTATGTTAAAAGGCAAAGTCCTGACTGACTTATCATGATCATCGTAATCTTATTCATTATCTTGATCATCGTCCAGCTCAAAGGAACTTGCAATATTGAGAAGATGTTGATTTTATATTGTAGGGTATCGTTTCAGAAGGGATTTCTCGCAATTCATCCCCTAAGGAGAGAACGTGTAGTTGCAAAGTTTCATTGGAAACAATATATGTTATGTCAATATATTATGTAAAAATCCAGTAATTTATAATTCTATTTTCTTGACTGGTGTACCGTATAGCAGTACGAGTGCAAGTTTTTACCAAACGTGGCGAGCCTATGACATATTCTACACAAAATAAAAAACTTGATTATGTCATAAAAAATGGTCGATTATTATGGACTTCAAATCCATCCCCCCCCATCCGTCTCCCGAAATCTTCTACAAGACTTACCATGCTTATTACCAACTGAGCCTGTATGAACCAATGGTGATTAAAATCTACGCGGAATCGAATCGAATAAACATCGCATTTCGCGCATAGCCCACGCATATTTAACGGTACTGAATGTGAACGGACTATTCAAATAGGAATGTATATGTACATCTATTCGATTCCTCATCTAATTATTTTTTTTTTGCTGTGTATGTCGTTATGCTGTTAGCCTGACGAGAATCGGCTTTTTACAGCTTCACCGGACTTTTTGGCGAGCGCTTTAGGCGCTCCCAACCCTTAAACTAATTCAAATTATACGAGTATACATATACTAGTGTCTAAAACGACATGGGCGTAGCTAAGGCGTAGCCAGAATAAAAGTACTTACAAGTAATTAAAGAATAAAAATATCATGCCATCTCATATTTCACACCCTTGTAAAGAGAGGGAGTGACTAAGTTAGAGTCATTCGACTCACCCCCGAACTCTTAATAAACTGATTATATCCTCGACAATCGAATAGGTCCGATTAACAGCTGTCAACGCATATAATATTGTCAAAGACCCTGAGTATTTCTTTAATTTAAAGTGATTTGTGCACTTCAAATCCTTTAGATTGGCGAAAGATATACGAAATACGTATGTTATACGAAATCTCCCGAACTTAGACGAAACCGACGTAAATTTCCACGAACCGATCGAAACATTCGAGAACATCAGCCGTTTGAATCAGAGTTCAAAACTGTTTAATTAACAAGTCCAAACGGATGACCCTGAGTAATGCTAACCCGAGGTTCGGAATAGGTGTGGCACATTCGCGAATTTTATAAACAACTAATCGAGTGACTAATTACATACACCATTTAAGTTTTATATATTTTAGATATTAAACGACTCGCCTGAACAAGTCACTATGGCGACTCATCACCCACCATGTGTACCGTAGTCGGGTACAAATATGTATCAGGTAACCACCAACACCTATTATTGGCGGCAGTTTCGGCCGCAAGGGGACACAAATTCTCTCTCATATAGGCGGGCTCTATTACATTGCATATTTCAAACAAAACACTTGAGACTTGCTTTACGGTAGGTATCTCCTTGGTTGACGGCAAAAGTGCGTTGAACAACGTGACGTCACATGTGACTATAATAATAATAAAACCATTCATTTCAGGCAATTATTAGTCCATATGTGACTCATCATCATTCCAATCGCCAGACGTTCTCGAAATCGAAATCATTTATTGCTTAGGATTATGTTAAAATGTTCCGATATTACCTTTATTCTTTGTTCGCTTACGCACGTGCCATTTATCAAACGTATTGATTATATTCATAAAATGTATATGACCGGATATATATATGTCGCTGGATGCTGGCCGCTTCCAACAGGTCGGTCTGGAAATCTTTGGGGGAGGCCTATGTTCAGCAGTAGACGTCCTGTGGCTGATGATGATGATGATGATACGACCGGAACTTTTTGATAGCTTGGGCTCGGTATTTACCACCACACACGCCAGGGCACGCATCGACTTTTCGAAGCTACGTTTGTAATGAAGGCAAAACAACGACAGGAAACCTCCATGTCTTAGAACTCTGCATAACATTTGAAATCTATTGCTATGTCGTTTTGATTTGAGTTCCTGTGACGCGTCAGGCGTCATCCTAAATCTATTGACAGGTAGCATCCTACACTTATTTTCTATACAACCATACACGAACACATAATAAAAATAATTAAGTAATTTACACCTACATAATATCTTTCATATTCTATTTCTCATTTGTTTTAAATACGGTTTCAAACACGATAAAGTAAAAATTATAAAAGAGTGAGTCGAGATGCCGACTGTATAGTGTTGCGATGTATTCTCCTATTATAACGCAACGTGTGCACTAAAAACGTTGCCTAGTTTCGTACTCACACCTTGTTTTACGTGTAATGAAGACATTACACTATGCGCGCGTTAAGGCGTAGGCAACGCAGTCTATTTAAACACTATGATACCAATGTCATTCTACTAAACTGTCAAATGCTCCACCATACACGTCTCTGTCGCTTAGCGTATGCTGACAAAAACAGTTTATATGTCGCATTCTACCATTCAAAATAGTACGGACAAAGTCCTCATTCCATATTCTATTAGCCTTGACATATATATTCCTTTGTTACCCAAGTATTGTATTACACAAAATCCAAATATTCTAAATAAGGCAACACGATCGCGATTTGAGTGTCGCGAAGATAAAAGCAAACAAAGAGCGCGCATCGGTTGACACGATGGCGATGGTTGACACAGTAGTAATACAGTGGTAGTAATGAGTTTATTTGTGACGCGACAGTACAATGTGTCTTTTGTCAGGATGTCATGTCACGCCATTTGTAATTGTACACACAATGTCCACACCTTTATTCAAACACTAACTTCTGTTAGCGGCACCGCCTGCGTGTGTCTGTTTCCGGGATAAAAGTAGTCTACGTCTAGCTGTGTGTATGCCAACCCAGGTTATCTGTGTGCCAAATTTCATCCAAATCCATTCAGCCGTTAAGGTATGAAAGTTGGGGTTTTAAGTTTGACTAGTTTGCCTGTATGCCTATGACACTATAGCGTCTAAACGAATCGACATTTAAATTCGGTCTTTTTATTTCAAACCTAGTTTAATAGAATTGTTTCGTAAATATGCTTGAAGAAAGTTATATAGAAATAGATCATGTGGTAAAGGACCCCATTGTCAATAGATACTCAATACCAGAGCTATTTAAATTACACTCTAAAATAAATTGATGAAAAATAGCGAACACGACATTAAGCAATATCATGTATAAAATATAATGGAAAAATACAGCTTTTAGACAATCTATTAACAATCTTCTGTCAAAAGCCGCATCAACAAAACTGGTAGTGCGAAAAAAAAAAGAATATTAACAAGTTTAAGATCCGGTTTTCATTTCAAATGCAATGGCAAAGGCTAGTGGTAAACTAACAAGTATGAAGTAGGGCCACGATGTTGAAAAAACTGTCTACAGCATGAATGAGCCGGCTCGACAGGGTTGTTACCCGCTCAATCTGTTTCACAAAAAACCAACGTGACGTAGCAGCTGGCTGTCGCGGCGGCTTTTTTTTTATAGCACAGGCCGGCAAACGAGCAAGTGAATAACCTGATGGTAAGTGATCTCCACCGCCCATGTACGCCCACAATACCAAAAGAATTATGGGCGCGTTGCTGACCTTAAAGGCAAGGGATAATTAGGGATTGGTAAGGGGAGGGGGATATGGGCCTCCAGATGTCTCACTCAACATACGAAACATAGCAACAAGCCGCTACTTTACGTCGGTTTTCTGTGAGACAGTGGTAACGACCCGGTCCAGCCAGCCCATTCACACTGCAGACAAACCCGTCTACAGCGTGGCTCTACGACTCGAAATTAAATGCTTTGAGTAGCACTACTAATTATTAAAACTTATCAACGTTCATAGAACAGACCATAAGCATCTCATATTCACATCATGATCCCCGCATTCCAAAACGCGCGGAGTCGCAACTCACCAGTGACCGCTAGTTCCAACTATGTCAATATCTTTAATTAGAAATTCAACTAACGTGTAATACGGCGTTAAATAGAATATAATATACGGTTGACCTTCGATAAGAGAAACAGATGTGTAGTTTTAGATTCATTAATTGCGTAAACGCCTGTTCACACCTATGCTATATCACACGCAGCCCGGTTCACTACACTGCCACTGCGGGGTGTCTGGCTAATTAGCTAGGGACATGTGAAAAGGCAGTCACGAGCATTGTAAATAATCTTATGTACACGAACGGAAGTGATACGATTAATAAATGCGTTGGCTAGAGAGTAGGCAATACGGTAATTCATTTTTTATGCAACTATTTTGTAAAAACATATTTAAAATAAGATAAAAAATGAGCCTCCATTCATATTTTAAAAATTGGTATAAGCAAAGACGGGCGCGTAGTGGAAAAATCTCACTATCTACATCGCACGCAGCACCGTAATAGACGCAACCTGTCTTGTAACGTCACATGCCATGTCGTTCATCTTTTTTGCGTCATTTGACGAATACCCCTTTCCGGCATATTTTAATGGCTTCTAACTTATTAATTTTTGGCTTGTTGTATATTTTTTTAGATAATAGTTTTACGGGAACGTAAATTAGATTATAGAATATTTTATAAAAAGTCAAGTACCGACACGAATTAAGCTAAAATGTTTACAGTGAGACAATTAATATAATAGCGGATTCACACGGACCGCTTTCAGTTGATCAACTGTCTCGAATAAACAAAAGATGTATCTTTATCTTGATCAGGCGTCAGTTCTGAAAGGGAAAGTCTGTTCAACGGTTCAAATCGCATGCGTTTTAATTATAGGTAAAGTAAAATCGAACTGTGTGAACTGGCTATTAGTCAAAGATCGGATTATTTATAGATCGCAGCCCGAGTGAGCGCTATGCATTATCGTCGGATTCAACGTAAGGTTAGTTGCATAATAATATACAGGAAGTTATCTTCGCGGCAATAAACACGATGATAATTCGTTTCCTATATGTTTCGGTTTTAGATTCATACAACAAATACCAAAACATTCGTCCACAACTCTAGGTCAATGAGTAAACGTGACCTTCGGAATTAACTTTGAACACGGTTTAATGTGTTCCGGACAAACAATTGAGACACATTCCTTTTAAGTGCTATCTATGCGTACAACGTTCGTCTTACAAGCTAATATGTTTTAAATATAAATACACTAATGGCGGGAATTTACTCTCGTGAAGAAATATTTTTCTAAAAATTTCTAATACATGAGTATTGAACATTGCTAGAAGACACATTTTGCCGTTATAAAAACGCCCCATAGGTTTAGTGGCAGTATCATCAGCCACAAGACGTCCACTGCTGAACATAGGCCTGAGGATAAAATCCCATGAGGTCCTAGATTGAAATGGTAAGTCGGATCACATGAGGAGTTATATTGTATTCCAGGTTTCTATTCAAAAAATCAAAAGTTTTTTTTATTTGAGCTCGGCAAAGTGACTGCATCGAGACTGTCCGGGATTCATTTTTGTAACCTATAAGGCAGCTGGGTCATATAGGCGAATAAGCTTGGAGATCAGTGGGTGCCCAAGTGACACATCTGTCTACCGGACGGCCTATAGGCGTGAACTTACGTTGTATGTACATTGTGTTTTTTCTTTTTATGTGCATATTAAAGTCGACACTTCGATGGATTGCAATAAATTATCGCTAGTTGACATGACCTTACCGACTCTTTCTGGAAACGCCTAGACGTATGTCAAGTCATCTTTAATCGTTGAGGCCACGGTCGAATGAGGAAACGTTTTGCGATTAATCATTCGCCTTGAGTATGAACTAGTAAGAAGTGTTCACATCGCGTTTACGTGCATTTTGTGGGGTTTACTAGGGGTAGGCGAAATGTTTTTTTTTTTTATCCTGGTTCGGCAAAGTGACTACGCTACACCTGATGGTAAGTGTAGCGCAATCCAAGAATAGCGTCGACCAACGATAAACAATATGTCCATCGTAGGTCGGCAAGATCATGCCGGCTTATCAAAGGGCTAACGGGGAGGGGAAGGAAAAAGGGATGGGAAAAGGGTTAGGATCAGGGGGCAAGCCCCCTGGGGAGAACCGGATATACACTGGCTGACCCTGGAACGCGACCCACACGAGGTGGGCCACTATGGCAGGTTTTAGCACCAGTGTACGGTGGTCGCTATCCGGTCGGATACAAGTATCCTCCCACCAGCGTTTTCTTCAGCGGTGTTTTAATAATGTGGCGGCACAATTTATTTCTATTACTGTTTTTCATACATCCCGATCTACTGCGTGTTCTCTGAACTCTTCTCCATCGAAACATTGTTTGGCAGATATCGCTATTAGAAATAAGACCGCCTTTTAAATAAGTGAATCATTTTTTATTGTCATTATAAAATTTATACATAGTTTATGTTATCTACCTATCTAGTTTATATAGTAGTATAGTTCAGCCGATAATAGTATTAAAAAGGCGGCGTTTTAACTTCAATTTCATAGCGTTCGGCTTGGCGATACGCGGGCAAGTGCACATCGACCGTGGTCTAGGATAGCGGCAGCGCTTAAAGCGACTTTGCCTTACTAGGACTTTGCCATAAATGCAGTCAACTTCTGGTTTAATAATGGGCTCAGTCAGCGGCTATACATACGGTCCTCGAAGCTCTTGATGACTTTACGCTAGCCAACTGCTATCAGTCGCTGTCAGTCGCTAACTGTTTACCAGACCTGCGACCTCGGCGTAATTCACTTTAGTACCCTATCACCCTTTACAATTTATTATTAGCTTAGATAAGCTTGGTAAGTTGAGGTGAGGTTCTGTGATAGATTCCCAGATCAGGAAAAAATCGAGTTGTGCCTTATCAGAATTTGGCCCAGATATCGTCCTCTTGTATAATCTTTATCATGGAGTCGATGAGCTGTGGGTGTACTTGTTGCATCACCACCCACCCCTCTGAGACACAAATGTGAGCGTAAGTTGTCCAATATAACCCCAACAAGAGTACGAAATTCGGCAATGTTCACACGGAAACTGCAAACATTTAGGAATGTACACTCAAAGATAAACTATTTTCAGCCACATACAGGCTAAAAATAGACATCTGTTTTACACGACGCGACGCTTGTTTATTTTTTATTTTCTGTCTACGAATACGAAGGTGAGCGCGAAATCTTCAGCGGAGAAACTGGAAAATACCGGTCAAGTCCAGTCGGACTCGAGCACGGGTGGTTCCGTACTTACCCCGTAAAATATTAACTCTCATAATTTAATTATTTGTGGAATATAGTAAGTATCGATACGTAAGTGAGTTTGACCGGCGACTACTAAAACCTCAAACTTCACTGGCAGATCGATTTGATCAGGCTTGTGACAGCGCTTTCTTACGGTTTTAGTTCATCAATTGCTAAATTGCACGCGATTTGAACCGTCCGAACAGACTTTCAATTCGATCAACACCCCACACAGCTTTTGTTGATACAAGTCAGATGATCATTCAAAATCAACGAAACCGCTATGGGTTTTACAACTGTTCAATGTTATATTGGCTAATTATTAAAACCAAAATATTATACACGTCAATGTTTACCCAAATCATAAGCCATAAATAATCCTATAGTATATGTTAAGAAGTTGAGAAACGAATAATCTAGTGTTTTTATGGCTCAAGGTATAAGGAAAAAGCCACAAAGGTCAAGTTACACGTAATTTTATAAGATGAAATACCCTATTAGAATTCGGACTACGTATTGTAGCTACGCCTACGAACGCTGAGCGTGAGTTGATACAATTGGCGTAAAATAACTTAAGCCTGAAGGTCTAAAGCCTGAAGTTAAAGCGGCGCGTTGTTTCCACAGGGCTCGAGGGTAAAAGAGCTTACTTCAGCCCGGTCAAGTATGTACATTGTACACGGCTAAAATATGTAATCACACAGTACAGGCACAGTAAAATAATCTGATGTAAGCATCTAAAAATGTATTTGTTAAAAGGTGGACAATTTGCAAATTGGACTTTTGTAGAATGTGACACATTGAGCACTGCATCTTTTGTGAAATTAACAAGACCTTTATGACTATGTAATACTTGCACATATACCTAAAACACACTTAACGTTAGTTAGAGAATTCAAAACCGGTTTCACCGGATTCAGTAAATTAAAAACTCAGATTTTATTATTCGCTAAACGGATTGGTTATATTTTTTTTATACTTCAATGACCTCAATAGTACAAAAGGAGGGTAAAGATGGAGCCATTACGGCAGACAACGACCCTGTGTCGTAAAGATATCAAAAACTCATTATACGTGTTGATGTTTCACTTGTACTTATAAATAAAACAAGTTTTATGTCGTATTAAATAAAGTGGTAAATGAGGTAAGAATTATATGATTAGAAAATAAATGTACCGCTACTGATTCGTTTAAAAATAAAACTTGTATCTTTTTGAGACCAGTGCACTTTAACAAATTAACAATGCATTATAGGTAATACGAACACCAATAAATTGTGTAAAACAGCAATGGTTATCGATATTGCCCATAGGCGTTATCGAAACGACACGTGTTTTAAAACTACCACCGGCTCCGGAACTCCAGTGGGCTTCCTTAACCGCTGGATTCAACGCGGCGCGACCCAGCCCTGAGAAGATCCAGCCTAAACGGCCCTTAATCGCGTAGTAGTATTTTTTTCTCGACATCTCGACCGAGTTACATCGGCCGTGGTCACGGGTTGACTAAGTGAGAGTTCAACGCAAACCCTGGACCACAGCCGATGCAACTCAGTCAACACGTCTGGAAGGAATTAAATAATAGGTAAACATACCTTCAAATACTACGCGATTAAGACCCGTTCAAATAAATAAATACTATAATATGCATACAAATCGCGAGAACCTATAATCATATAATTCGTATGCTGAAGAGAAAAAACCGTTTTAAACTATTTATGCCGACTCTGTCCACGATCCTTAATTAGAAATACCTATAGCTACTAAATATGTTCGGCAAATCATATGAGAGATACATTTTTAAACGTGTTTACTGGTGAAATACAATTAAGAATCGTTGTGCAAAATGACCGTAATGTGATATTTTTTTGAGTAGTCTATAAGAAGCACTAGTTTTATCATCATGAAACTTTACTAGGGATTAAAGTATGAATATAATCTTAAAAGACACGGTGTGCCACTGAATTTTGAACCTGATGGTAAATCAAATTGACTAGTGCTAGTAGTAGTAGACATTTACTTCGCGCGTCGCTTAATGTTAACATTATTTTAAATCCAGAAAAAGACAATAAAACCTTAAACAATAAACCTAACCTTTGACTAATACAGGGTCCGACAAAACCGCACAAACAGTTTGACTGTAGGATCAGCGAAACAATACAAAAAAATCGACTACTACCACATACATAATATTAAGTATGCCTCTATGGCGTATATTATTTATCAAGTGCAAGTGCACCGAATAAGACTCACCCGTGACAACGGCGCACATCGTCCGCACGCCAGTCCGGCCGGCGGTTTCGTCTCCGGCTGCGGCGCTGGTATCACCGGCCCTTCTTTCACTCTGTACAACGACGCCGTTCGACTCTGTCAGTAGAACAAAATGCATTAGTATTTTTTTAACAGGTTATTAATTTAACATGGGGATTTATCAAGGACCAATATGCCAAGACAAGGTATACTTCAAAAAGAATAGGGATAGTTTTATTAGGGACCACATAGCTAAAACTTTAGTTAACAATTAGTCAAGTAGTAATTGAATTTTAATTATCTTTCAACGTACACATGGACATGAAAGATAAGGGGGAATTTTTTGGCCATACTTGTCTTAATATCATCACATTAAATTTAATTTTTTATCCTGGCATAGCAAAGTAATAATAATAATAATAATTAATACACCCAACAGTCACATACATAGTCCTGACCCCACAGTATGATACGAGTCTTGTGTCGTGGGCATCAGGAACTACGAGAGACTTTCGGTCTCACAACACCCAGACCGCGAAACAAATGTTTGTGGATCAAACAAGCATTTCACTCGGTGCGGGGATCGAACCCGCGGCCTCTCGCTTCACAGCCGGCTACTCGCCCGCTGCGCCACGGAGGCTGTCGGAGGCTGGAGTGACTGAACACTGGACCTGATGTTAAGTACAGTACAGTCCAAATATAATGTTGACCACAAGAGACTTCGCATCCCTCAATACTCGGGAGAATTATCATGACAGCATGAAATTACTGGATATACACTGGTCAACCCCGAACGCGACTTTTTCGCCATGTTTAGACCGTACGGTGGTCGCTATGCATTCGGATACATAAATATGAGGTAGCCTCCCACCATGCTTATCGAAAGGAACAAAATAATAATGGTCAATGTTAAAACTGGTGATCTTGATGTGCAGAATATTTTTTTAATTATGGAAAATTCACAAATTAAAACCGGTTTACGAAATGATCGACCGTCGAAAATTATAATTAACATCAATATCTCTCATAACAAACCTCAAATTGTTTTACGTGATTATAGCTTTACAAATTCGATTTTAAGTGAACATAATATTACAGCAACTGAGAAGTATGTAAACAAAAAAAAAACAAAAAAGGTGTAAAAAAATCCGCCATTTTGGAACCCGTTCCGAAAATACGGCGCGATGTGACGTGACCGGACGCATATCACGGGTGTTGCAATTACATAAATTACTATTATTACTAACAAGTACATGGTTTTGAGTACTGTCGCTAAAAAAACTATTGTTTAAAAGTTTGTCGAAACTGAGGTCAAAGGCTCAAGGACCTTAGTCAACGGCGTCGACGTCAGTGAATAAAACGTTTTGTGGATTTTGGCGATTAAGGTAGAATTTTAAGTACCTATGACGTGTTTGTAGGTCGACGATTATTTATGTAAAAACTTGCCAGTTATACTAACGACCTCTATAATGATAACCCTACTAACACTTGTTAAATACGGGTATCGGCACCAGTCATGAACACAGACTTCTATAGTCCCGATTTGCGGAATGCAGGAGCGTGTGTCGCCGAGGCTTTACACGATTGGTTCGTCAATCAATGCTGGTTGTCTATTGGACTCTACTGCCCCCACCAGTGTCCATCTGTGCTCACGGCCCGTGCCGGTAATTATGAGTAAGTGAGCAGTGTGTGCTACTTGTATTATTAAGCTCTTATCGAACATCATGTAACAACGAGGTTTTTTTGCCAGTTTTAACAACTCTGCTACAATAAAACTTATAGATAATGTGCATATTAAATAAAATACCATCAACCTATTACTATTCGTTTTTTTTTTAATCAATTGTGAACTACTGTTATATAATGAATGCTAGCGTCACTCTGCGTCCTCACTAAAGGCATGTTTTAAGGTGCGCGACCGACCGCGACATGCGATTATTGCGACACGTCCGCATTGGACGCAATTGCATAAGTACATTTTGAAGTAAGCGAATGAGACAGGAGCGACGGTTTCCATAAGATTTCATACAACGCGGACTTGTCACTTACGCCTGACCCGCGATACACAACACGGTCTTCCTGTCTTAGTGGCGTACCTCAAACACGCCTTACGGCATACGGCACGGCACATGCATATGTAAACTGTCAAATAAGACTTACGAAATTAGAGGTCTACCTAGCCTTCTGATGACACTAGTGACGACAGAATATATGACAAGAATGACAATGAGGGCGTGGTAAACGTTGTTGAGACTTGAGATGATATGATAAAATAATCATAACCTCACCGAAACAAGTGTCGATGTATGAAAAACATTGAAGATTATGCTGGTGTGACAACCAGTAGCAACCCTTTTTACAAGTGAGTGTTGTTTATTCGAGTGTGTAAATCTTCTTTTATTAGTTCTGAGTATATAGTAGATGCAAAGTGAGTTGTGAGAGAAAAGTGACGAGACCCGTCCAAAACAAAACACTATTATATACCTATTCAGTTATTTTAACGTGTTTTTTTTGAGCATTTTCCGGCAAACGAGCAAGTGGGTCACCTGATGGTAAGTGATCTCCACCGCCCATGTACGCCCACCACCAGAAGAATGATAGGCGCGTTGCCGACTTTAAAGGAAAGGTATAATTAGGGATTGGAAAGGAGAGGGGATTTGGGCTTCCGGATATCTCACTCACCGTAGTAAACGCAGCAGCAAGCCACTACTTTACGTCGGTTTTCTGTGACACAGTGGTTACGACCCGGTCGAGCCAGCCCATTCATGCTGTAGACAAAACTGTCTACAACGTGGCTCTACCACTCAAAAAACATGTTATTTTAAAGGAGGAACTCACCGCGTTTTCAGCGTCCAACTTGGCATATATGTCGGTCTGGTGATGCCTGCGTCTCGCGCGCACCGCCTGTCGCAGCGAGCCGGAGTCGCGGCCGCACCACCCGCCGACTCGCTCGCCTACCACTTCCAGCATGTCGGCCACCCGGCTGCAAGTTGGAACAATATAAATACAAATTTAAACTATCATCATCATCAGCCACAGGACGTCCACTGCTGAACATAGGCCTCCCCCAAAGATTTCCAGACCGACCTGTTGGAAGCGGCCTGCATCGAGCGACTTCCTGCCACCTTTATCAGGTCGTCTGTCCACCTTGTAGGCGGATGTCCAACGCTGCGCTTGCCAGTACGTACTATAATACTCTACAATTATAGTTTTTTTTTTATTATCCTGGCTCGGCAAAATGACTACGCTACACCTGTTGGTAAATGTAGCGCAATCCAGGAATAGTGTCGACCAACGACAAACAGTGTGTTTATCGTTGGTCGGCAAGATCATGCTGGCCTGCCTAACTGCTTCTTTACACTCCGTGGTACATAGTAACACCTATGTTGTAGCAAGAAATATAAACTAAAAGATAATATTAGTGAACCTTGTCGGGCATGGTAAAAGTAGTTAGCCTTTACAATACATATTGGAGCAAGTACTGAAAATAGTCTTAGCTAGGGAAAGAGCTCAGAGATTCATGATCAATTTTAGGGGTTTCAATTCTAAATCCTTGTGCAATCCGTTTTGGTGGTGAAGCAAGGACCCAACGTCTCTCTATCGCAAACTGGAGATGTGCGATGTGGAGATGAGATGAGCAATGCAGCAATCAGGATGTTTTCACCAAAGCGGAGAGATATGAACTAGCTAAAGACGAGCGTATATGAGGCTGCTAGAACCAGAGTGGCCTAACGTTAGCTTAAACGTAATTTAAAAATGTTAATCTACAAGACCAGATCGGCCTAAAATTGGTAACATCATCTTGACATAGATGGCAGTACAAGTCCATTTCGGCCGTGGCTTAAATTGACGAAAATTCAAATAGGTCAACAGTCATCAAAATGCAGTTAGGCCACACTGGTTCTAGCAGCCGCATATATGTTTGCCGATGATACTGCTCATGATACACATGACGCCGCTCACATCCCCGCTACGAACGCCGCAAAGAAACATTAGACTTATTCCCTTATGCTTGAACTGTGCCTACTAAAACTAAGCGAAGATAGGTGAGTATAACTATACTGGTTATTTCCGAAATATCTCATCCCCTCTTTGATTATCGGACTTAAATTTTTTTGCGATATAACATGCGAAAAAGTATCTATCAAAATGTATTTAAAGCCAATTTTCGTAGTAATAATAACTACATATTGATAATCACGGTATAATTATCACATTCACCACGCTACTGGTACGAAGAAAATATTTCCACGAATAACGCGTGTCATTAGGAAGCAATTTCTAGTGTATTTTGTACGTCAATTTTGTTTCCAAACATGTGTGGCTATTTACGTACGTGTACTTAAACACTCTTAGCTTAAAGAATTTATTAACTATTTTAAGAATTATATGTGTGACAAACAAAATTTTATTCCACACTGAATTTGCTTTCTTTAATTTTGATAGTATTAAAAAAAATGTTGTTTACAAATCTCTTTGGTATTTGATGCTAAGTTCAATATAATTATGTGCAAACAAACTTGTAAATAGAGATAATTCGATAAATTACAAATACGTGCCCCTAGTGTGAGTTTGTCAATATCTGTCTCATCATTCGTATTCACGAAAGCATGTAGATCCGTACAGCGCCATTAACGGTTTGAATTGGAAACAATTTAACTCCATACATATTTCTCGGATACGCATGATGTGACAGCTATTCACAACTTCCACACCAAGGTACATTGTTAATTTTCACTATCTGCAAGTTAAATTGTAAATAAAAACGCTCTGAGTGGGAAAACTTTTGTTGCTAACCGTCCGTGCCGAGCGAGCCTCCAGCGCCCATTCTTGCCTTTGTAACATTGTAGGCAATATGATTGGGCCACTTATCTCGCCACTGTGTCGGACCTCGGGAGCACAGCTCTTGTGTAATGCCAGTGCCATAATCACCAACAGGAAATAATAGATTGGGGGTCTCTATGCAACTGCCACGTTAACAAAGAAAATGTTTGGCCAAGTCTTATTTTGTGGTGAAAAAGAACTGGGATAACGCCACATAGAAAAGAGAGGTTGCATGTTCCCTCTTTTGTTCAAAATCCATGTAATCAGTCCCACATTCTAACGGTAAAACATCGCAAGGAAACGAGCATGCGATTTGAATAATAATTTCCATCGCTATGCGTAATTATTTCCGACAAAGAAACCATATCCGTCATTCTATACGTGGAGGTACTAACACTGTATCCTAAAGACGTGCGTATTCCACCGATGATGATTGAGGGGCAACACGTGACGCTCAACATGATTGGCAACGTTGCAAATGAAGCGAACAACAAATAAATCGCTGGTGATAGGGTATTCATGTTTATTTACTTTTATGTACACCAACAGCATACATATTCTACAATTCATATCCGCCCGGATAGCGATCATCGTGCAAATGGTGTTAAAACCTAGCATAGTGACACACATATCTTGTGTGGATTGCGTTCCAAGATCAGCCAGTGTATTTAGGTACAGTTCTGCCGAGGGTTTATGACATGATTTGTTGGTTAATTGGGGCGAATATAGGGTTACATCCTTGTATCCCTGTGCCTAAACAATGTTAAATGTTTAATGTTTGTAAACATTTTATAACACCGGTGTGGCAGCACCATTCCCTCTTTGGAATGGGAAGAAGCATTTATACAGACCGGCATGATTTTTGTGATCACCGATAAACCCATTTTTTGTCGGTGGTCGCAAATTTTTTGGGCTGCACTGCGCTTACCATTAGGTGTAGGGCAGTCACATTTCCGTACTCGGATAAATAAAGGGTGTTACGATGATTGTACCCATATGGACAGTGTTGTTACATTAAAGTCTCGCATTAAACATGAGTAACATATTTCATGTCATTATTGCAGACTTATCTTCGAAAATAATTCGTGTGTGATTTTTCTAATCGAAAATTCAAACACGAACTGTGCCTAGGCCCAGTGCCCGACCTGGGAAATGAACGCAAAATCTCACGGTACTCGAGTCTTAGTTTATAGCCCTTTAACAATATAAACCTGTGTACACAATTTGAAAGATAAAACACCAATATAATCGTTTATATTGTCCAAGTTCACAATAAAATGTGTGTTTCATTAAAAACAACAAAGAATGTGTTTATCAAGTCATAAGCCTCTTGAGGCTTTGATGAAACTCTTTGTTATTGTGTAAAAAGTGCGTCATTCCGTTATGTGATATGGGTAACATTATTGTTTTCGATTTCGAAAATAAGTTATTGGTTATATCCGCTAATAAATACAATTTAATTATTCCACATAAATATTTACTATAAGCTCGCGTCTGTCCACAAAAGTATAGGCAGAGCTGCAAATAGTACAGCCACGGTTCGTGGAGCTTATTTCCATCCCGTAATTTTTTATCGAGAACTCGAGGCACTAAATTGTGATTAACCAACACGAAAATTGAACCGAGGACATCACAGGTTCCACAACATTAGTACACTACCACAAGAATAATGGAACGATATTTAAGTAATTATAAATTTCATACAAGTGCGAGTTTTTCACATAAACAGTGCTATAGTGGTAGCGTAGAGTTCGAAATTCAAACGTAGTTTTTTTTAAAACAAAATAACGTT
This sequence comes from Amorpha juglandis, assembly GCA_949126905.1. Classification (NCBI taxonomy): domain Eukaryota; kingdom Metazoa; phylum Arthropoda; class Insecta; order Lepidoptera; family Sphingidae; genus Amorpha; species Amorpha juglandis. The sequence continues at coordinate 14,215,178 of OX421373.1, read as the reverse complement.
CTGCACTCCTCCATATAAAATTTAAATGTGCCAAATATCACAATACACACTCCTCCGAGCGCGCAATATGCTTTAAAAGGGGTCCAATTTTTTTCTTCACGTATTCATGTAAAGAATATTCCAGATATTATTAGAAATCTAGAATAGCAATTATCATACAAATATCGTGATTAACATCACCATTAATTAATACAATTCTTAACAAAAACAACCATATAGCAATTATAGCGACCTACTTGTAAATGGAAAAATATGTAGATAAGATTGCCACATAATTTACCTGCAAATTAACTTGGCATAAGATGTTTATTTTTTAATAGTATAGATCGGCAAACGAGTAAGTGGGCCACCTGATGGTAAGTGATCTCCACCGCCCATGTACGCCCACAATACTAGAAGATTAATAGGCGCGTTGCCGATCTTAAAGGGGAAGGGATAATTAAGGAATTAAGAAGGGAAGGAGGGTTCGGGCCTCCGGTAATCTCACTCACCGTACGAAACGCAGCAGCAAACCACCATTTTTGGTCGGTTTTCTATGAGACAGTGGTAACGACCCCGTCGATCTGGCCCATTCGTGCTGTAGAATCACCATCACTCAGATGTCAAGACATAAGATGTTAAGTATCTTTCATCCGAGGCAGTTATTTTTGTGGCTAAATAATTGTACAAATATTTGCGAAACCATCTGCAATGTAGGCCACCCCGGCCATATATCATTCCGACCTGTTCATATTCAGGTGTTACTAACACCGTGTTAGTTTCTTCGTATATGAATCAGTTTCATAAGCATCTTCACGGCCATAAACTACGTGATGTAGTAAATTTTCCCATGAAAATTGAGTCCAGTATTTGAAAATCTATAATATAAGCGCCAAACACAGTTGTTTTGTTAAACAAGAAACGCACTTGATCGACAAGGTTATTATTTCACAATCTGAAAGCATATTATGCAGAAAATACTATGATTAATAATAATGAGGGAATTTGCAATACAATAATTGGAGCCTGTTAGAGAAATACCAACTAACACTGTTTGTTACTGTTTACCTAATTGCGATTGTATTGAAAATAAATCTCAGGCCATTCAACAGTAATTGTGTTGATTTACATTACCGATTCTTTGTAAATCAAAAAAATGTGTGCGTGTACTAGTGTACACACGTAAGAAGTGAAACTTCTTTATGACCTTATTTTTCGAAAAATGATCTACTATATGCAACTTTACAGAAATTGGTTAAATAAAGTTAAATTAGATACAGATTAAACAAAAGGCTTTTATTATCATAGACATGAATACAAAAAATAAATACCACAATCACACCCAAGTATTATTATTACCCCTATTAAAAATGTGATGCGTAACCAAAAAATGTGACGGTAATTTTTTTCCAACGCCGATAAAGAAGTTTCACTTCAATTACAATTTTGTTGTGTACATCAGACATTTTATCAGACAGCTAAAAATTTGTGCACAAAAAAAATCGAGTATGTATTTATCAGGTACCTAGTACTAATTTCAATATTTCAATATTGCCTACACCACTCAGGTGTAGCTAATTATATTCTAAAAAAATTAAATTCTAAGTTCTGAACAAGCCACTATGGCGTTTTTTTGTTTTTCACCATGAGTGCGTATTAACAGAATTTACACATGATTGTTAATATCGTACGGTAAAATATCTCCAACATAGAGTTCAACGCCTGTGTAAAGGAATAATTATTAAGTATCATTTATCATACATTGTACATAATGAACAATAATTGATATCATTTTCCAATAATTAATGTGTGCTATGGGTAAAGTGTTAATGCATTGTCCGGACATTCTCAACTTTGCACAGTGTTTGTGGGCAAAGTGCTTGTGTGACTCGATATCGCACTGCATTTTAATAATGCCGTTTTATTATCCTTCCTACTAATATTATAAACGCGAAAGTTTCTAAGTATGGATGAATGGATGGATGTATGTTTGTCACTCTTTCACGTAAAAACTACTGGATGGATTTTAATGAAACTTTACAATAATATATCTGATACATCAGAATAGGACATAGGCTACTTTTTATCCTGGAAAAAGCAGATCAAGCTAGTTATAAATAAATACACGCAACAGTCACACAGTCCTGCCCCCGCAATAAGATACGAGTCATGTGTCGTGGGTATCAGGAACTACGAGAGACTTTCGGTCTTACAACACTCAGACCCCGAAACAAATAATTGTGGATAACACAAACATTTGTCTCGGTGCGGGGATCGAACCTGCGGCCTCTTGCTTAACAGCCGGCTACTCGCACGCTGCACCACGGTGGCTGACTACGCCACTATAATTATTATATCGTGACTTCAATTGAATAAAATAAACGAGATGCTATTATTCAAAATGTGTGTTTTTTATTATAAACCACAAAAGAGTCGGCTGGGACTGGATTATGTTCCATATTTTATAGCGATAGGCTCTCCCTCTACCATATTTAAAAAATGAGTTCGGCAATCCGTAGGTGCAAATAGTTGTGCCTAAGCTGCCTTCAGGGGATACAGGCGGGTTTTATGTACCTATTACAGAACATTTTTATGGTTTTTATGTACTAAAAATTAAAGAACTCATATAAGTTTTTTACGAATTATTACGAACATACAGTAAATGCTAGGTTATCCCGCACTGAAGAGAAAAAAATGTAATAAATGTAATGTTGCCACAGTTCCGGATGATCTGTACGCTTCCCATAACTCTTTACTCTTTGCAAACAATAGTAGCGACCTGCGAGGACATTCGCGCTCGTGACTAACTTCAAGTCGGCCATGTTATTTTGCGCGTTATATAGTAAATGGTAAAAATATATATTGTTAGTGAGTAATTTAGGCCAGCGTCGCGACGCCCAGGTTATGCTGATTAAGACTAAGACAATATCCGATCCGTAACATATTTCGTACAAGGTTTGTATCACAGAGACGAAGATAAAATTTATAAATACGCATTACTATATGATTGTGTGTATTCACTATATTATATTCACATTTTTTTTATTACTACGAGCACAACACAATGCTATATTTTTTCAGCTTGCTTGTAAATCGCACCTGTTAAATTGGGTTCACACAGTTCGGTTTTAGTTCATCAACTGACTTGAACCAACAAAAGCTGTATGGTTGTTGTTGATCAATTCGATTGAAAGTCTGTTTAGACGGTTCGAATCGCATGCGATTTACCAGTGGATCAACTATAATAGAACCGTGTGAACCCTATATTAAACTAACAAAGTATCAATGACACGTTACTACAGACATCATAGGTAGTTAATACCTATTGTCTGCATATGCAAATCTAATCGTAAATTTCTATTAAAAATGTGTTTGATATAACAAATAACCAAGCTTAATATGAAATAAGGCATTTGAATATATTATCAATTTAAATTATCATTATAAATTTGAAATATAAAAATACACATAAAAATAAAAAACAGCTTGAAATAAAATATGAAGCAACGCGACAAAAATGCAAAACAATATCGTTGTTTCTTCATAATAGGATGATTATTAATTTTTAAACCAAAACAACCAGAGAAATGTCACAATAATTACCTGGATGTGAAGAACCAGTAGAGTATGGCGGTGAAGATGGCCAGCTCCGCGGCACCGCTGGCCACCCGCACGTGCTCCACCACCGTCCACACGCTGATCATGGCGTCCATGGCCGTGCAGTTCCCCGCCTTCAACACTACATCACCGCCCGCCCACAGCCACAAACCACTCACACCGTTTATATTCAACGTATCCACTTTTCAAAACAATTCGCGTTCAGTCACTTCGAAATTTGTGTTTTTTTAAAATGTCGACACTGATAATCAAGTCAAAAGTTTTAAAAGTGTGTAATATTTTTGAAATTCTGTGCTAAGTCGTAAGTACGCTGTCAAAACTTAATTATTTAAAACACCTCGGAACACCATAAAAAACCATAGACGTAAAAATATTTACACGACTACTTCCTTCAAATGTTTATAAAAAAATAATTCAAGTCAATTTTAGTGAAGCGTACAGCCTCTTCGACCGACAGATGGTAAATGCAACAAACGTCGAAACACGCGGCGAGGCGAAGTGCGTTTAGATACCACGTCGTCGCATATTGCAAGTGGAAGTGACTGCGTGACAGATAACGAACACTGGCCGAACACGCGGTATCAATATGTGAAAACAATAATTAATACGACCTAATTGGTGGTAGATAGACCCGCACGACCCGCGGGACATAGGTCAACATATGGCACGCGATACGGGGTGGAAATATTCGCGATATGTCCCTTGGCCTCACCGCTTTATCTTACAGCACATATTGTAATCGTTGACCTTTTCTTTTATGTACGATAATAAGTAGACGTATTATATATCAACTGTTCTAATAATGTCGTGTTAACATCCATCTATCATGCCTGGCCACGCATTGTGTGCGAGCATGCTGGACTGTGGCATGGAAAAGTTAAGCTAACACACATTTCTAAGTATGCCGACACGTACGTCAATATGTGAAATCAATTTTGTGCATGTTATGACGTAATAAGAGCAATCTCGTGACGAAAAACATCCTTGAACCACTTTTGAAGAGCATAAATACAACACTTTACGTAATTATTCGGCTGATATTTCTCATTATTTTGCTCAGAATTTCGTTTGCGATTTAGGCACATAAACTCGTATACTTGCGTTATCTGTGTTAGATCTATGACTGTGGTTGAATCTCAATTAAGAAAAGATTGTATCGGAGTTAAAATCTGACAGATAATAGCTCAGAAATTTCGCCATATATTTACTTATGCCAAAGAATTCCGCCATTTTTATTTTGCTACTACTATCTATAAGGCAAGTTTTATGACAAATTTTCGTGTACTATAATATAGATGAAGGGCAACATGACTGACAAAGTTATAACTTTATGTTGACATACATTAAAACGTACCTAATGTAGCGAGTTTATAATAATAAAATTAACAAAATCGACCTGTTTGACAGGGTCGACACCGTAGTCGTGTTGAGGCACCGACTCTGCGCCGACAATTTTTTTAAGTGTTGATGAAACAACATTCATTATTTCATATAACATATTCACATTATTATTCTGTATTTCGGTTGTATAAAAGTATAAAACTGTGGCTGTGAAAATCAAATTGGCGATAAGGATTACAGTCCAGCAACTCGTGGGACTCGCAAAATATGGATCCTATTAGGATGATTAATATGAGTTATATGTATAGTAAAAAAAAACTATTATGTAATAGATAACTCTTACTTGTTTTTCGTCGGTAATAGACAAACAGCATCAATAATTGTTGATATAAAACTAATTTAAACAAATTTTACCGCGTTTTTTTTTAATTTTGTTCCCGATGTTTCGAAAGCTTTACAACCTTCGTGGTCACGGAGTGAATAAAATCCGTTTAAACTAGTTTTATTTCAATGTGTAATATTCGCGTTAACATAAGAAATCGTTATCAATAATTGTGTTGTGAAAGTGAGGCAGATTTTACTAGATTGGACTCGTATTATGAGACTTACAACTTATGTCTCGGGGTGACGAACGCAGTTCTGTGCCATGTTAGTGCTCTCTAATTTAGATTTCAGCGTCTGCTAATGGACAGGCGTGACGCTTATCATCAGGCGAACGACTTGGTCGTTTCGTCATCCAGACAAAATAAAAAAAACTTTGAGGTCTCATAGTACGCGCGAACGCATCTGCGCAATTTTTGTATACGCGGTTAGTCCGTTTTTGGCGCTTCACAAAAACGGACCGATCACATATAGGTAAGAAACCTACGCCCAGCTTAGAGCTTACTTCTTAAATTTGTTGCGTTAGTCATATCTTGGGGAAAAAATTAATATGTATCAGTTTTCATGGTGTAAGGCTGTAAGTAATAGCAGAGGTAATAGTAGGGGAGCCCACGATGCTAAATGGGGATTTACTCGAGCGTCGTAGAGACCTATTGGGATGCAAAGCTTAGATGATATGAAGAAAAAAATGTTATATGATATATACCTTTACATCGGTGGGGGAAGCGGCTATAGATTTTTAAATATGTAAAAAAAACTGTTGCATGGACATCCTCGAGCGCGTCAGATATTGATAGCATCAATGCCCTACGTATTTTTAATAATGTACGTATGTTAATCTGATCGTTTGCATGATGCGGGTGGTTGTATTTAAGAGTTGAAAATGAAAAAAAAAAAAAAATTATCGAGCGCGTCAGATTTTCTAAGGGAGTGTTAAGTGCACCAAAAAAAAGCTCTCATTCACTAATCTGATGATTTCGATGGGACGCAAACTCGCGGCCATTTTCATAATGTGCAAAAAAAATTCGCCATTTTGAAATACTCAAGCGCGTCAGATTAAGATATATATAGTTCATCTTTATGTTCTAAACGTACTGTCTCATAATCTGACGATTATCTAGAGGGATTGGCCTGATCTGACAAAAAAAAATTAGAAAAACGGTTCACCTTAAAGGCCATCCCTGCAACTTCCCGCTAATTCCATTCCTGGGCTCTTAAAATTGTACTTATGACGTTTTTGAGCTCAAAATATAATTTATGTGATATTTTGAGCTCGCTGAGTTCAAAGAAATAATATTTCTATGCATTTGAGCTCTCCTAGCTCGAAAGTCTGATAGAAGTTTCATAGAACACTATTTTTGGAATTTTCAAACCGCAATAACTTTTGAATGGATCAACCGATTTTCACGCGGTTGGCGGCATTCGACGCAGTTTTATCATCCTCATAAGTAATTTTGCAATTTCAATTGATCGAACCACAAATTTCGGAGTAATCCCGAAAAAACACTTTTTCGGGTTTCTTTCGTTCACGATATCTCTCGAACGAATCAACCGCTTTTGACCAGCTTGGTGGCGATCGACGTGGTTTTTCAAGCTCAAAGGCGGATTAGTTTTTGAAGTTGATCGATAAAGCCGGTTAAAAGTTATTCCAAAAATTATATTGCAAACACGTTGTAAACAGTATGCCACGAGTCTTTATGATCAATGATGGCGTCATGGCAACAGAAACCAGAGTGGGGACGGAGTGAGAGAGTAATAGATAGAGAAAGAGTGAGAGAGGAATAGAAACGCGGAGAAGGAAATGTAGGCATCACGCAACTGCACGCATTTAACTTTATCGACGAATTTTTGTTATTTCGGCTTGCGGAAATCGTCAGATTATATATTTTTCATTATTCTTGAATTATTTCCTTCAAAATAAAAAAAAATTTAGCTACGCTCGAGAATGTCGAGATGACGTTTTTTTTTTACAACTTTGTTGCCCTCCGCTTTTTTTACGTCACTCTCAAATTGTCAGATTAGTGGAATATACACTTTTTAGGATGTAATTAACTCAGCCTACCTTAATCTGACGCGCTCGAGAATTTCTGATGGTCAATTTTTTTTTACTAATCTGATCCTGTATCCTTCACGGGCGGCCTTATATATGGGCCTCATGTTTTGTGGAGGTACTTAACCGGGTACAAGGTATCCCCCTGTATATTAATCTGTCGCGCTTTAGTAAATCCCGAAATCCCCGCTTGGGCTCCCCTACCATAAAGGCACCTGGCGCCATACAGTTCAGTCCGTCAGTGTCAGTTGTCAGTGCGAACAACATGCATAAATATTAATGCAGCGTAAAATCATATGTTTTTAAAGGAACAACATACTGAATTATTATAATACAAGCAAAGTATTAATAAACCAAGCAACGATAGTTCAGCGGAGAGTAATAGCACGGACTGCGGAAACAAGAGTCGCTGATTCGAAACCAATCCCAAAGGCATGCACCTCTGAATATACGTGTGTATTCATTGTTAATTTGCTTATTTTAAAGGCGATGAAACAAAGTGCGGAATCCATACCTAAGAAATTCAAAGGAATGTGAGATCTGCCAATCCACATTGGACCAACATACTGGATAAGTCCTAACCTCTTACACTCCTAAAGGAGGCCCATGCCCAGTAATTGAACAGTATATCGCAGGGCTGCGTGCCAAAAGCACTTATACTATTTTGTTAACTTCTAATGGAAGGATACGAAGTACCCCACTGAGACAGGAGAGACGTCCGCGTTGTATGCAATTTTATGGGGTACACTGCAATAATACGACAAATTTTATTCAGACAGTCACAAATACGAATTTCAAAATACCGGTATCACATCGACTATTTGATTATTCGAACTTATAAAAATCGGAAACAAACATTTACAACTTACGGTAAAATAAATTTCGTTAATTTTAATAATAGACATTATGATTCTTAGGTATTATGAAATTCGGACTTTTGAAAATCGGAACATCGAAATTCGGAATAAAATATTTCTGAGTATTTGGGTGTTCCCATTTTATGGGTACGTTTACATTACGTTTTATGAAATACGAGTATGCAAGTGCGACGGGGGACCGCAACGACACTGTCGACTGACCCGCACGACGCCCGCAACATTACTTCCTGTCTGGATCACGCATCTTAAAGTCTACTCTTATCCAGTCACTATTATCCAAGATTAGTGTTAGACACGTTCGACACCGAAGAGAACAACCACGACAAAATATAACGTGAGATAACATTGTACTTAAAATAACACGCGATGGAGGCGTGTCCGACAATTTAAAATCATATGAACATTGCGTAATGTTTACTCAAATATCGTCAAGTCGCGATTCGTAGTGGCGTCCACACTACAATATGTATGAGAGAAAGACCAAGATTTTTTTTTATTTTATTGAATCACGAGAGGAACAAGGCGCTCGCCTGATGGTAAGCGCCACGCCTGCCCATAAACAGAAGCAACACCACAAAGAACTTTGAATTACAAAATACTGCATGGTACTGAACTGCGCTCGTCACCCCGAGACATAAGATGTTATAATGCCCAATAATTTCACTGGTTTCAATGTCCTTCAAACCGAAACACAACAGTGCTTACACACTGTTGCTTAGCGGCAGAAAAAGACAAAGCGGTGGTACCAACCCATACGGCCTCTCGCATAAGAGGGACCTACCACCTTGTAAATTATTTTAGTTAGCATCGATGGATGGGGTGGTACGGACTGCAGCGTCCGAGGCGGGAGACGTAGGTTCGAAATCTCAGACTTCGAAATTACGTGTGTATTCATTGTTGATTATACCTCTCTTTGACGATGAACAAAAACATCGTGAGAAAAACTGCAAATCTGAGAATTAATATATGAAATTACTGGTCATTATCAGACTTAAAATCTTATGTCTCGGGCTGATTTCGTCATGCAGGCGTGAAGTCTTCTAACACGCAATTAGCCAGTATGCTTGCAGCTGAAGACCCAAGTCCAGCAAGGTAACAGTATGTAATACAGGGCTGATGATATTATTTAACCCATATTAAAGAATCGGTGAAACGATCGTGTTTTGTTTTGTCGGTTGCGTGATCGTCAGTTGTAATGATGAAATACCAGTGTGATGAATGATGATAAATAAATATCAATTATGCATGTAAGATTTGATCGGTATAAATAAATTAACCGTGCACTATTTACTCTCGCAACTCTAACCGCATTGAAAATATAATATTTTGTCCAAATGGCATTCATGTTTTTGTTGTGTTGATGGTATATATGTGTAAATGCAAATCAGAAAAACGAATAAAATGATGAGAATAAATAATTCGGTAAATAAAAGGAACAAGATAACATTCATAAAATGAAGTTGTGGGAGAATATTACAAAAGCGCTAATAAAATAAAATTCGTAGCATAATCAAGACTTTTGAATATAAGACAGAATTTAGATAGTGTATAACATTTTAAAACTAACTCTGTGCGACAAACTAATACTTTGTAGACAATACGCTGTGTGGTTTTACTTTTTGACGGCTGTAGTAGTATAAGAAGAAGCATTTATACAGGCCGGCATGTCTGTTGAACACCGATAAACTCATTGTTTGTCGGTGGTTGCTGCTTTGGACTACACTGCGGTTACCATCAGATGAAATACAGTCACTCTGCCGTGCTTCGATAAAATAAATAATAGTTTTAAAAAAACTAAAAAACACGCTTTTATAGAAAGTCTAACTAAAAAATAGAAAATAAATTTGAAGAAAACAATGTATTTTATGATGTGTATTAATGTATTGGGGTGCTTTTTAAGATACTATCTAAATGATAATCTTTCTACTCATATCTGTCAATACAATATTTATAACTATAGGCACCATGCACCCCACGCTTTTTTTACAATAAAATACATTGTTTTCTTCAAATTTATTTTCTATTATTTAGTTAGACTTTCTATAAAAGCGTGTTTTTTAGTTTTTTTTAAAACTATTATTTATTTTCCATTTTTTAGTTAAAATAAAAATATATTGTAGTAGAGTATAATTTTAATTTTAAACCCGAATATCAATAAAGCGCCATCTATTGACGCTCTTAGATACTACGATATTCCCTATAATTAACGAACATCCAAAGAGTACAATTTTAATTCCTACCCCGAATATCAATAATTAATTAAATTAAATTATTATTAAAATTTTATTATCATAAAATTATTGTTTTTTTTTTTATCAAATTAGTGTATTGTCATCGGTCCTCGATAAATCTACAAAGTTTGAACGAAATCTGGCCGTTTAAAGTGGGTCAAAATCGCGCCCAAAGGAGTCTGTTACAAACATACAAACAAACATACAGGTGAAGTTAATAAAAAGCGTGTAAAAAGTACATATTAATGGGTTGTATATTACACTTACTTACACATACTTATATTTAAAGAACAGTATTAATATAAATCAATATTTATAACAAAACTACGATACCCATATCAATTGTAAATAAAATTTAAACGCTGATAGCCAGTAGATATTACCCAAAAGAAATTATGATTGTATTTAATTATGGTATACCGCTTAAAGGTAAATAGCGATAAAAAAAAATAAAAACAAATTCTTTAGAACGCTCTTAATATATCATTTCACATTACAACAAAAATAAACTGATTATTATTAAATAAATATATACTTTATCCATTGCATAATTATGGAAACTACGGCAAACACACCAAGCTTTAGTTCTGCAAAGACAAGGCTAAACTTTTCTGGATATTGAACTCAGATTACTAAGCGGAAAAATAGATATTGTATGTGGAGTAAAGACAGTGTTACCGTTTACCCAAACACCAACACGTTACCTACAGAGCACACAAAAGATATTTTTTTCACAGCAAAGAAAATCACGGATCAGGAGAACTGAGTCCCCCCTCCCCTTCCGAATCCCCAGTTTGTATATTATAGATGAACGAGTCGGCTGCTCGGGTAGTTACCACTGTCTGTGGAGATCACTTATGATCAGGTGATCCATTTGCTAAAAAAATACTTATGACTTGTAATACCCGTATCCACAAACCTGACTATGAAGACTTATAGAACAGTGTGTAGTGAATATAGATGTAAAAGACAACTATTGAAATTTTAAACAATCTCGTTGAAATCGGGTTAAAGTTGATGAAGGCCTATAGGCGCAACACACAATGAACACAAATTTCGAACGCATTTCATGATCCGCCCACTTAATATGTATTGCGGCAATACCTACTGTGAAATGTCATTGTAAGCAAATGAGCGTTGGTGAACGAGTTTGCAGTTCCATTTAACATAATCCCCGTACTTTCCTGACTAACGATAGACATAAGACCGCAATTACTGGACACTATGAGACTTACATCTCCATTACTCTGAGTGACGAACGCGAAGCAGTGCCATGCAGGTTTTTTTATCCGAGCAGGCAAAGTGACTGCACTACACGAGATGGTAAGTGTGGTGCAGTCCATAAAACTAGTGACCACCGACAAACAATGAGTTCACTGGTGACCAGCAGAATCATGCCGGCCTGTATAAATGCTTCTTCCCTCTTCGGAGGGAAGTTTGTAATTCAACGTTCTTGTGTTGTTCACCCAGACCAACACACAGTGACTCCACACCAGTAGACAATGTTTATGAACAGGCGTAGCGACTGAACAGCTTAACAAAGGTATTGTGGCTCGTATGTACTTAATTAAAACCTAAAAACGCAGTAAACATAACTCCCCATCACTTTTACCCGTACATGGTACACACCTACAGTGCCTACGTCGTTCCACTACTTTCACCCATTATTGTCACACGATATTTCTATGACATCATAATATATGCGTAATGTAGTCACAAGGATGCTATTAACCCGTGAATTGTCACTTTTTAGTAATTTCCGAATTATCACATAAAAACTATAGATACGAGTATTATATCACCGTAATTATTGGAATGTAAGTGGGCCACGAACATCTTTTTTATTTTTAATAGGCTTGCGTTTTGCCACTATCTCGCTTGATGGTGAGCGGTGATATAGCCTTTATATTAATAACACAAACTAATTTATTCTACACAAGGATAACATATACAATAAATCATACATAATAAATAGGAGACTCGCTAGTCACTATACAACCTTCAAGATACCATTTAAGTTTAAGACAAATGGTCAACATTGGGTAAACACACCTAAATCTTTGGAACATATCACATGACATCACAGCTGCTTTTTAAATAATTCATTTTCACATTTTTTTCCTTTTTTTGTACAATAAAAGCTAAATAAGATAAAGGCAACACTTATATTGATGACTATAGGCCGAAATTTAGACATATATCATGATTCAATAATGGCATACAAGAAACAGATCCGTCATATCCTCATCATCATCATCATCATCAGCCACAAGACGTCCACTGCTGAACATAGGCCTCCCCCAAAGATTTCCAGACCGACCTGTTGGAAGCGGCCTGCAACAATGTTATATCCTCAATGACTTATAATATGCATATTCTTTTATTAGCTTTATATGTACTTATTTCTATATCAAAACACATCATTGTAATTCTTGGAAAACATATTTTGGGTTGCAATTATGTACAAACAACTTTTGTTAATTACTGATTTTATATTCTGATTGTAACCTGTTTTGAGTTTAAATAAATAAATAAAATAAAAGCAAAATTAATTAAGCAATCTTCCCCCCAGTCTTTTAACCGAAATCATAAATAAAAATATTGTAATGGCTCTTTGTTTTGAATTAAACATTCAGTTACCCAGGCCATATTTTTTACTGATTCATTTCCGTGATAAGGATGTACCCGATCCGAATGAAACTTTGTAATCTTCAACATCTCGAAATAAGTGAAAAATAGTGAATCAAATTCTAAATCCATAACAAATTATCACAATTAGCAAATCGTATTCACGTGAGATATAATTAAAATCTCACGTTTTACCGATTTAATAATTGGAAATTAACTTGCTTATCACACTTGACTATTTTCCGCCAAGGCACATTGTGATAAAATACTAACTATTACCCTAAATTAATAGTCAGTGATTGACACCACCGACAAAAAAATTGTTTAGTTTTATTTTTAGCTATCAAGTTTTTTCGCAAATTAATTTATTGTTAAATTTTTTATTTCTTGTGAAAGAATCATCAACATATATATGGTATGGTGAAGTTTGAGACTTACATCCCCGTTATCATCCCCTTAGGGGTGGAATTTCTTCTAGAAATTAGAATGGTGCCAACTTTGAGCTATACTTGTTCGAATGAAAAAAACACATCCAAGTCGGTCTTTATATACACTGTATGTCTTTACATACGTGGATACATGTAACACATAAAAAAATAATGCGTCGAATTAGAAGGTCCTCCGTTTTTTTCATCAGTTATTAAATTGCGTTAGCTAAAACTAATCTCTCATTAATTATTAAAACGATAGCAGTGTAAAAATCTTGACAACTATCCCACACTGCAACAAAACTATCTAAAGCTGGTGATAATTTTTGTACCCGACTGTATAGCGCCTACCGTTCACGGGGTGAAATAATTCGACGTGTCGAATACAGAGCATACTCCGTTTTTTTGTCGGTTAATAACAGGTAAACTTAGAACGCAAGGTGCAATCCTTTTATGTTGCCTCTGAATGTCGAAACATGCGCCACATGATATATTAATTAAAATAATATTATGGAAGTTGCCTAATGGTATATGTGAGTCACTAGAATCGAAAGCGTACGAAATCGTGACATGTTCCAAAATAACATCGTGTGTATTAATGGTGAGAAAACCTTATCACCATCAGAAGCATGCACTTCTGCCTTTTCTAAATTATGTGTGTATGAATTGATAATTATCCCTTGCTATAACGGTGAAGAAAATATTGTGAGGAAACCTATACACCTGAGAAGTTTTCCATAAGAATTTCGAAGGTATGTGTGTTATGCCAAGACGCTAATGGCCACCTTGGTGGACTAAGGCTCTCTCATTCAGGACCGTGTCTAGCAGTCGGGCGTGTATAATAAAATGTACATAATGCAAAATGTAAAATCACTCAAAATTTACAACAAACAATACGAAAACCACATGTGAGTGGAAGTAGTACAAAAACAAATAGTTCACATACATACACACTTAAATTTAATATTCTTACTATAATAATTTATTTGAAATGGGTTTTAATCGCGCAGTTTTAGAAGGTATAAATACCAATATATTTATTTCCGGACGGTACGACCGAATTACATCGGCCGTGGTTATGGGTTGCCTGATGAGAACTCAGCGGTGTATTCGAGAGATTTTTGAGTGGTGTTAGTGGCAGCCAAGCTCAATTGATCTTTACTTTTATCCGCTATATTGACGTATTTAGATATATTTTAATAGACAGATATACATGTATATTAAAATTAAGTGTAAATGTGGGTCTATTTGTTCGTTGTGCTATTTACACTTTTTACGGGACGCTTTCGTTTTGCGTATTGCACAATTTGCCTTATATACATTTTACATGTAGTAGTCATTTTACGTTTTGTACATTAACCTCTGAAGAGGTCGAAAGTACGCGACTATAGCTGTCATTTAACCCATAACTCACGTATTCACACATTTAATGAGTCTTGGTTTAATCATAAAAAATATTTTATCAGAAAAATGGTGGAGAAAAAAATATTCAGAACTTGAATCGCAATGTGTTTGCTGTTGTCCGTGGATGAGTTTCCCATATACCTACGTACTCCTTCGTCAGATCTTAATCAAACCTATAGAATCACCATCGGAGTAATTCTTAATGAATAGAAAAAAAAACATTAATATCGTTTTGCATTTCGTACAGTTTATACGTAAAAAAATATCTTAACAGAACGAATTGAAAACATCCTCCATTTTGAAGTCGGTTTAAAATTTATAAATGTTTATAAATTTACATAGTCTATTTGCTGTTTAGTTACAGATTATATGCTATTTAGTTTGCTATATAATTCTCTTGAATTTTTTATACTATTGGTTCAGCTATTACTTTACATCTTATACTCGAATAAGATACCTATACCTAACTACATATTACTACACAACAATCACACTAAAGGAAGTCAAAAATAGTGAAATAACTGTAGGTAGAATTCTAGACGGTATTGCACTAAATGTGGTCATTGGTCGTGGAAACCTCAAACGACATGAAATAGGATAGTATATACATAGGCATACGATTATACTAATGGTTTTAAATTATACATCTCAAGTAAAATAGTCGTTCCTTTGCAATAAACATGAAATTGTGTGGTTAAACTAAGAATTTAGTGCAAAAATTTTAAGTATGAACTTATTTTAATAAATAAATAAGCACTAAAATACTATTCCGAATAAACACAAAACTGTTAACAGTAATTGCGAAGAGAATTGATGTGACATAAAGGAGAATCGTCGAAACAAACTAGAACATTAATGAAGATCGAAACTGCTTTATTAATTTAATAATACTGTTACGGAAGAAAGGATTATCGGTTTGTGGCAAAGTACCTACTATTCAGAATAATGTCAGTCAATAATGTCAATCAATAACAGTCCAACAAGATAGCTTATGACACGGTAGACGCACACAATGGATGCTCCAGTTCAATTCGATATTGTGTTGTAATTCAGGTGCTGCGAGTCAAACATCGTTGACCAATGATCATTAAGTGCCCATTGTGCCATTGTGCCTAATTATTGTCTATATCTTATCTGCATTATCATGGAACATGATAATTGTGAACAGGATCTAGACACTTAGGTTTTTTAACATAGGGCTCGAAAATTTTACTGATGGTAAATACGAGATAACTCAAAAGAAAGGAGTCGAACTGTCGAGATTGTCGGGCCTCAGACTTAAAATGTCGACTTTGTCAACACGGAAGGCTCTATAGATCATGCAAAATTTGAATAATGTATGCAATCCTTAAGACTTGGGACTCAGTCATGAAAATGTTGAAGTTACTAAAAGGAAGACGTTTTATTCATAGCAATACTTATTTAATAATTTCTTAGAAAGTGTGTATGGATGAGGCACAAGTTACGAGGTATAAACTAATTTGTAGTCATATTGCGTTTAGTAAGAAATATAACAAGTTTAGGATATAATATTTTAACATGCATCGCATGCACTATATGCGATCGACACATATTATATAAATATTGATATATGGTACCCTCTCACATCTTGACACATTTACGACAAAGCACAGAATTAAAAACTAAATATTAAAGATTGAAAGTAGCACTTTTTTACAAATGGCGAAATTCGAAATCTTACCATAGAAAGTATATCAACAAACAGTTCGGAATGTCAAAAGTAGAATTTAACTAAGACGATTTAGCGATACACTTTGACGAAAAGAATAGAGTTCGGTAAAAAAAATAGTTTCGATTATTTATGTAACACCGTCGCGTAAACGTTTATTATTGTACACAGCCGTAGAATACGTGTGCCCCGGCTCGCGAACGACGCAAAACTGATTCTGAATTCTGATACGCTATGCGCGTCACGCGTGCGCGCGCGCATCCTATTACCGGTGTGACGGTTCCAAATCCAAGCCACTGCCAAGAGAAATGGACGACGAAATAGAACTGCTCTGCTTGACCCTTGTTGTTTTTATTAGGTCACTTGGTTTGATGTTCGGAAAAGAGCAATCTTTTATAATACGTAGACGTAATCGTACTATACGAGGTACAATTAAAAATGACCGGAATACTATAGGTATGACATCCATCATCATCACTTGAAGGGATTTGCGATGAAAATTATTTAATTTTTATAAGACTTATTAAAAATAGAAGCAAATAGTATCATCATCATCATCATCAGCCACAAGACGTCCACTGCTGAACATAGGCCTCCCCCAAAGATTTCCAGACCGACCTGTTGGAAGCGGCCTGCATCCAGCGACATCCTGCGACCTTTATCAGGTCGTCTGTCCACCTTGTACTTATTGTACAACTTTGTAGCAATAAGTATGCTTTATTATAATTTAAAATATTTTTTTTTTCAGATTTAAATGTTGATCCGAATACGTTTCAATTTCCATTTAATCTGAACATAAATTTTGTCGTATTTATTCTAAATCCATAGTTGATTTTAGATGTACCTACTATTATATATCACCAAATGAATACCCAGACTTAGATAACCGTTTTGCTAGTTCACATAGCTTTTTAACAGACATTGAAGGAGTTTTCACTTTTTAGTGGTTGTCTGTCTGGTTAGTGTTCATAAATGTTCATTCATTCAACACAAGAACTGACACTTATCATTTCACCATAAATACACGTGTCAAAAACGACAATTACTGTGCCAGTGAGGCACGTGCTAAATGAATCACTGTAACGTTGAAACATTCTATAAGAATGAGATTAATATCAATATAACATAGTTTAACAAATAGTTTCATTTAAAAGCGCAGCATTATCTCTATCATCATGCCACTTCATTATGTCGGGTTGAGTATGAGGTATTACAGTTTTTACGTCATATTAACTAGGTCGTGACTTAGCTGTTACAGTTGCATGAAGAGTAGTGTCTTACATTTGTTTCTAACGATGAAAGTGCTGTATAATAACCGTATTAGGGTAATGTATAGGGTTTTTGACTAGATTATTATTCATTGAAATAAAACTAATTTAAACGGATTTTATCGCGGTTTCTTATTTGATCCCGATTCAATTTTGATTCCGACGTTTCGAAAACTTTTCATCCTTGGTGGACACTGTGACCAAATAATAATCGCGTTATATTCAGGTAAACGTAAGAAATCATTAGACATTATTGCAGTAATAAATTAAGGTCCCCAAAATCTATTATCGAAAGAATTATCTAAATTAAGACAGAAATAAATGAGTTAGAAGCCATTAAAATTAAGGAAGGGGTAGCTGTTAAATCGCGAAAGAAGGACATACTACGTCAGAAGACAGGTCACACCATTACGGTACACGTGTGCGAGGAAGATAGTAGGATTTCCCCACTACGCGCCCATCTTCACTTATAGCCTCATTCCATTATTTAAAATACAAACTGCGGCTTAATTTTTTTACCCAATTATAATTCTAATTCCGTAAAATAATCTATTTTTCTAATTACTACCGGTTGCATATTAAATTCGACGTAGTCATATCTTATTAAAGCATCTAATTAACCAACTTCACTTCCACCTGTCCTTATCTCACTCGCAGTAGTTTTGCTTGCTTTTTCTTTTAATACATGTAAACAAAATATTTAGTTTATAATCTTTACGACCGGCCACCTACCCGACGTCAAACCCTCTTAGAAGGAAACACACCCAGCGCCGAAATAAATATTTGTGGATCACACAATCATTTGTCTGTACGGGAATCGAACCCGCGGCTTCTCGCTTCACAACGCACTACTCGCTCACTACGTCACGGTTGCTACCATTGCTATAAGGGCGCATTTATATGACAAGGAATCCCACCGCGTTGCGGCCGCGCGGCGGCCACGGGGCCGCCGCGCTCGAATCTTTTTTTTTTTTTTTATCCTGGCTCGGCAAAGTGACTACGCTACACCTGATGGTAAGTGTATCGCAATCCAAGAATATTGTCGACCAACGATAAACAATGTGTCCATCGTTGGTCGGCAAGATCATGCCGGCCTGCCAAAGGGCCAAGGGGGAGGGGAAGGAAAAAGGGATGGGAAAAGGGTGAGGATCAGGGGGCAAGCCCTCTGGGGAGAACCGGATATACACTGGCTGACCCTGGAACGCGACCCACACGAGGTGGGCCACTATGGCAGGTTTTAGCAAATCACTCGAAAAACTAATGTAAACTCTATTGACTAAGCCATAATGTTTAATACTTCACAAAGCTCCAACCACGCGGCGACTGCGCGATCGTGTAAACGGGAGCGCGGCCGCCGCGCGGTTGGTTACTCACAAAGAATTTCAACGTTAAGTCCTAGTTAATAAGACATACATTTGCTATGACTGAAAAATTTCGTGCAGCCGCCGCGCGGCCGCCGCACGGCGGCCGCACGAAATTTTTCGCGTCGTCTAAACGCAGCCTAAAAACTAAATCCGAACTCCGAGCCATTCGTCCCGTACAGCTATTTTTACTTATTGTTCTCTATTTATTATCTTATTTTGTTACGCATTTAGGAATAATAAGTGATAACATGAACGAAGAATGCAGGTGAACGACCCCTTCAAATCCAAGAACAGAGGGCTTTGTGCCAACCTTGAGTTAGGACTAATTTAGTAGGTATGTACAGAAGCCGAAGTTTACGGGTGCATAAAAATTCAACGCTTGCGTGCCCCGAAATTGGATGCAAATTTACAATGACAATTCCACCCACATCGAGTTAAAATTGAGATATTGTTTTTATTTTGCTAAATTCATTAGATTTAAAGTGCTATGGAGAGGGCTATGCTCGGTGTTCCTCTGTTCTGGAATGGAGGTCACGTACTAGCAAACGGAGCGTTGGACGTCCGCCTACAAGGTGGACAGACGACCTGATAAAGGTCGCAGGAATGGCTGGATGCAGGCCGCTTCCAACAGGTCGGTCTGGAAATCTTTGGGGAGCCCTAAGTTCAGCAGTGGATGTCCTGTGGCTGATGATGATGATGATTAGATTTAAGTAGGTTAAATCTTGATTATTTTATGATAAATATAACATTCCCCATGTAAGATTATGCAAAATAAAACTTTTAATTATTGATTTAATTTAATGAATTTATCGAACCAAAATTTTATGTTTACTTGATGTGGGTGGAAATGTTATTGTGTATTTGGATCCAATAATATATTGCAATACAGTAATATGTCTATATCAAGAAAGTAAGATAAGACTACGTCAGATTGGTGGTAACTGATCACTGCCAATTGAACATTGTGTAGCAGTTATGATACCTGTGAAACTGTCATACTGTCTCACTGTCACAGCACACCTTTCAGATTCAGCTAGTGCTAGCACATTTAGGGCGACTTGCACAACGATCTTTAAATCGTATTTACCTACTAAATGTGTTTAAGAAACGTCAACAGTATGAAAAGTTGACATTACTAACATGTTTAGCCTTTTTTTTACTTAATTGAATGACTAGACGAGCAAAACTAGCTCGATGGCAAACGCCACGCCTACACACAAAGACAGACACAGATGCAACACCACACAAAACTTTCAATTAAGAAGCACGACTTGGCACTGAACTGCGCTGGTCACCCTGACACATAAGATGTTAAATCTCATTATGCCCTGTAATTTCACTGGCTTTAATGTCAAACCGAAACACAACACTGTTGCTTGGCGGGAGAAATAGACAAAGCGATGGTACCGCATCTCGTATACGAGGGACCTACCACCTCGTAAAACGGCCTTATTATCTTATAAATTATCACAGCACTGTGAGTGGCTGATGGGAGATTGTAACTCCGATGTGGTGGTTGCAAAGCATAATTTGTAGGATTGGAAAGCGACCACTGTACGCGGTGGTACGTTCTGGCGTGTCGCGACCCAGCAACCCCCAGTGGACTTGTATCCAGTTATAATCGGCATACAGTTAATAATCGGCATACAGTTAATAATCGGCATACAGTTAATAATCGGCATAATCTTGACGAGCGATGCAACGTCTCAAGTAATTAGGGATTGGGAAGGGGAGGGGATTTGGGCTTTCGAATATCTCACTCACCGTACGAAACGCAGCAGCAAGCCGCTACTTTACGTCGGTTTTCTGTGAGACAGTGGTAACGACCCGCTTGAGACAGCTCATTCTTGCTGTAGACAAAACTGTCTACAGCATGGCTCTACCACTCAAAGCCAGTACACACACATTGCGCCGAGCTTAAGTAATACTAAGCATTTCGTGATAGAAAAACCCAATATAAATTTTACCGAAACCGGGCATAGAACCATATAGTTTTTACGGAAACACCTTTTATTGCTTAATCGCAACTAAAAAAGCAATACGTTTTTGACGTCAATGCCGGAGACGATAATTAATGCTAAAATTTCCATGTTTATGTTGATTTAACTTGTGATTGTTGTAAATTTATTATACAATATGGACCATTCAAAGGAACCATTACAAAAAGTTTAATTACAATATTTAATATTATAAAAAGACATTAAGGACATATTACGTAATTCTTTAAGGTAACAAATTATAACGTGTATACTTTAACGAGCAAAACACAGCAAAAATCTTGAGTGGTAGAGCCACGCTGTAGACAGTTTTGTCTACAGCATGAATGGGCTGGCTCGCCCGGGTCATTACCACTGTCTCACAGAAAACCGACGTAAAGTAGCAGCTTGCTGCTGCGTTTCGTACGGCGAGTGAGATATCCGGAAGCCCAAATCCCCTCCCCTTCCCTATCCCTAATTATCCCTTTCCTTTATGGTCGGCGGCGCGCCCATGATTCTTCTGGTGGTAGGCGTACATGGGCGGTGGAGATCGCTTACCATCGGGTGACCCACTTGCTCGTTTGGCGGCCTATGCCATAAAAAAAAACGGCAGTACTTTAATTCGTTCAGCAAGTAAGATTACAGTCCTTAAAAACCGGCCACGTACTCCTTTTCTGTGGAATTGTAGGTAGTCGTTGGCAGTGGTGAATAACTTATCATCAGGTGAGCCACTTGCTAGTTTACCGGCCTGCTGCAATTCTATCAAGTTATAAAAAAAAAACAGAAAATCACGATCGCCAATCTGGAAATACTGTACCGTCTGATGTACTTGATATACTTTGCCTCATTATAAATAAATAGATAAACCAAACAGTGATAGTCATACCTATAGTCTTGACCATAAAATAGATTTAATCATGGGTATCAGAAACCACGAAGGATTTAGGGTCCAAAACGAACTAAAAAAAACGATGAATTTTATTAAAATGTAAAGATAATATAAAGTATGTTTTCTATAAGCAAATTATACACAAACGCTTGTATTACGAAGAAGTAGTTAGCTATTCAAGGTGATTTTAAAATATCTCTTTCATGTTTTACCATGGCCGCGGCATCTGGACTTCTACATAGAAACTAGTTACTTGCATAAATTATAAAGAGGAAGCAGGGTTACCTTTACTATTAAAAATGCCTGACGACTTGATGTATGTGTAATGTGGTAATCATCTGATTACGGATTACAAACAAGAAAAAGATGCCGCGCCGATAAAATTAATATAATAATACTCGTAGTACATACTAAAACGAGATAAAAACGTTGTTACCCTTAAAATCTGTTAAAAAAATAAAACCACCACAAAAAAATGACAAATTTGTAGTCAGTTGCAATTAATATTGGTCAATAGTAATTGATAGCACTTTTTGGGTCAGTGATACTGTAGTTTAATAGTCAATGATGAATACCACCGACTCGACATTGTTTAATTTAATTTTTTGCTTATTACCTTTTTTTAGTAGCTTTTATTCTTTGCTGTAAAGTTTTTATTTTACTATTTTTGGTGAAAATCAGTGTCTTTATGACGAACTTTGCATTTGTCATCCACAATTTCACTTTAGGCGTAGAAATTCATCTTGTTTAAATGGAACCACCGAAGTAAATCGTATCGAATCGAATACAATCATCCAAAACTGTCCACATTTGGCGGAGTTATGTGAACATACATAAAACAAATATACAGACGAATTAAGAACCGCTTTGGAAGTTTTCCTATGGTTTTTTGCGTAGGTAAAAAATACGCTTTTTTGGTGTCGTGAGAAAGATAATATGTAATAGACACATAAATTATTGAGTTTATGAAAAAACTCATACACAAAAGAGTTGCTATATTAAACTGGAAACATACCTACAAAGAAAAACTAGAGAAAGAAACTTCTAGAAAGAAACTTTGTATGTGATAGAGCCACGGTGTGTTTTATGTAGATAGCATGGTGACGAGGCGCGACTAGAAGTGTTTGTCTTTTTAGTACGGTGAGTGATCGGATCAGAGGCCGAAAGCCTCCTTTCCAATCCTTATTCCTCCCTCCAAAGGTCGGCAACACTTCCACAATTTTATTCTTCTATAATACATAAGTATAACAAAAATTAATATAATAGGATTAATAAATAGTAATTAATAATAATTAGTTATTATTAATATTTTTATATTATATTATTATATAATTATAACAGGTCGGTCTGGAAATCGTTGGGAGAGGCCTATGTTCAGCAGTGGACGTCTTGTGGCTGATGATGATGATGATGATGATGATAATACATAAGTATGATAACCTCAAGTGACATTAAACCTTACCGAAAACATATAGATTACGTTAGTGAAATAATCAAAATTGATTCGATGGTTTAAAAAAAACGCGAAAATATTTAGATAAATATGGGTTGAATACCGAACTTCATTTTTAAAGTAGGTTAAAAAGCTGGTACATCGGTTATGTTGGACACTAGTTTATAGGGTTCAGTTCGCGTGTACCCTATCATTTAACAGCATCCGATAGCGAAGCATAATTAGGGATTGTGAGAGGAAATGCGAATCGGCATCTTCATGTCATAAATGAACCACGTCCGCGTATTTTGAATTATACAGTTGCTAGTTCTCTGCGCGCATGTTTTTTATATCTCATAATTATGAAAAAAAAGGAGAAAGAAAGAAACATTTATTGGCAACCATTGGGTGGTATATCTGGTAGGTAATATTTTATCAGTCATTGCGAACTAGTGCCGTATACTTGCTGCCAGCGACTTCTTTTGTTTATATTGGCAATACTAGATGCCACATCTAATTATCAGTTGAGTTAAAAAAATAAATAACTGACGTCATAATTTAATAATCTTATCACGTGGATAAATATGGCAAAGGAAAAGGTCAAACAATAGTGCAGCTACAATAAAAGAAAATCCATTCAATAATCCGTTAACAATTCTAGAAATGAATAATCGAACATTATCGGATATGCAGCGATAATATTGATTTGACAGTGCATCGTGCCATTCGGATATCGGACTATGTTGTTGTAAAATTATCAAGGTGAAGGTTGGCCAAAGGTCAAGTGCCAACCATTTTATAGCTCTACTTACTGTACTTGGTGGTATCCCCCGTGCAGGTTACTGCTACGTCGTAGCGTGATGTTCATGTTTGATGGTGAACAAAAATTATTTTCAAACTGGTATTTGCCCGCGGCTCAGCGCGTGTAGCACCTTTGGTTCTATAATACACTTTTTGCCTCGCACAACAACTCTGTGGAACCAGCTGCCGCCGGCGGTCTTTCCGGACCGTTACGACATGGGAACCTTCAAGAAGAGGGCATATTCCTTCCTAAAAGGCCGGCAACGCATTTGCAAGCCCTCCGGTATTGCAGGTGTTCATGGGCGGCGGTGATCACTTTCCATCAGGTGAGCCTCCTGTCCGTTTGCCCCCTTTTCTTACATAAAAAAAAAAACATAAAAAAAAAGAAAACGTTAATTTATTTAAGTACTATGCATACTCTCAGAAAATAGGATTGTATAGCGGGATATAGTGCATTGACCTATTAGTGTTTTTTTTAAATCGATGTAGTAGTTCCAATTAGAACTTCCCCCCTACATACAAACAAACAACTAATTCCATTTTATATAGTAGGTTAAATAAACCAGAGCAGGGCTGATTAACGCGATTTAATTATACGTTAAAAACTTAAACCATTATATTTATAAAGATAATATGTGGCAGAATTGCGCATCAGTCCACATTTGGGCCACAAAATGGCTTACTCCAGTTTATTATCTATTCATAATACTATCAAGCTGACTTCCTACTAAACACAAGCGATTATTTTATTGAGATTCGTGCATGTAAGTTGAATTGGCGATACATTACATTCAGTACTATTAAAATTATTCGCTCAACAATCTTTGTCTATTTCGGATATGATCGGAAGCGTCATGGTGATGTAATATACGTACTACCACATTCAGAAACGTCAAATAATTTTATCAGTATTTTTTTTTAAACACCCAACAGTCACAATCATAGTCCTGACCCCACAGTAAGATACGAGTCTTGTGTCGTAGGTATCAGAAACTACGAGAGACTATCAGTCTCACAACATCCAGACCCCGAGACCAATATTTGTGGATCACACAAATGTTTGTCTCGGTGCAGGGATCGCACCTCCTCGAGGCCTCTCGCTTCACAGCCGGCCCGCTTCGCCCGCTGTGCCACGGAGGCTGTAAAAAAAACTCATAAATTATATTATTTCCACACTCATAATAGCCAGTTAATATTTAATGTATCGTTGCTGAATACAGTTAATTCTAGAACCTTCGTTACTGAGCATAGAATTAATCTTAATTCATTCATTAATTTATTCATTCATTTCAATTCAAATGAATCACAAGAAATTACTAAATAGAAATTAAGTTATTGGCGTCTCTGTGTGCGGCAATAAGACAATATAAAAATATTATAGATTACCCACCTTATAGGTATATACCGTAATATAACTTTCACATTGTTACAACTAACGTGTTTTCTTATGAACTGTGAACGACTAGAAAGACATTTTTCTTTTCTTAAACCATAAAATGCTCGCATTCATGGAGAATTAACTCTCTAACATTCAGGGGACATCATCTTAAAAAATCCTTCTCAAATATGTTAAGAATCAAAAGAGATTTTATTTTCTTCATGATGGCAATTAATTAATTCACAATGAGTAACCTGATTTTGAAAAGTCAACCCTAAGTTAACTTCTTGAAGTCTAAATGCTAGAAAAATGTGCATAATACATTCAGAAATCAACTTACTATATGTACCTGTTTATTGTGATTTCAGCCGAATACCACTTGCAGTTCAAAAGATAAATCCCTGTATAGAATGCACAGATGACGTAGCCTAATGGTTGTTCTCATATGAGGAAGGTTTATGTGTATAATATAAAAATTTTACCTTCCAATAAAATTTGTATTATGTTTCCTAAGACGTCTGAAGTCCTTATGAGAGAGTACATCGCTTCATTCCGTCGGTTCCCGCTAGGTGTCGCTACTTTCCGTACACATCCGGCCTAAGCGCCCTCTGCTGGCCCTAGCTGTAAACTAATTTATACGAGACAAACCACAATTTTATATTTCGTCATTGTTGGGCTCATAATGCATTGATGGATGTAATATTCACCAGGAAGACATCACTTGGACTTCAGACGTCTTAGGAAACATAATACAAATTTTATTGGAAGGTAAAATTTTTATATTATGTGTTCCGTTTGACGTCTGAAGTCCTTATGAGAGATCTGTTTGTTATCTCCTGGTGGTTTGTATATAAAGACGCAATAATGTGATTTACTGTAGTGAACATTTAAATAAGGCTATTATGGAATTACCAATAATTTACTTTGATGTACATTAGATAAATGTACTGCATTTAACAAAAAATAGTTAATCAGCAAAACAATATACTTAAAATTTTACTAAGAATCAAGGTACAGAAAAATATTGAGATAGCGATTTCTCAGAATTATTTGAAACATCAGAATCAAGTATATGCCTTTGGTAATATTTTCGGAGCGTTGTTTCGTGCATCCGATTCGCTTTAGCCAATATTTTCAAAGAAGATACGGCTGCTCGAAAGCTGCCCGGTGAAGCTTCTATTCCTGCTTCCGACAGAAGTCGTTTCACCCAGCCACTAATTATAGTGGGTGAGGCAGGTTTGTAAGGTGCTTTGGTTGTAAGAAACAAATTCAATACAGAGTGCCCGATGTCTCGAGTCAAGTTTAAAAGCCTCTTTAGCCAATAGACAGGGTCAATATTTCGATCTGGCTATACTAGTTACTGTTTTACTATGTCAGGGCAGTCCTGGATTTGTTAATAGGCCGTATAGGTCGCGGCCTATGGGCGGCAGACTCATAGGGGCGGCAGATTTCAGAGGACGCTCACTCGATTTAAGTATAAAAGTACTAATTATCTTTAAACAGTTAATAATTTTATTGATAACTTTCAAACTCATTCGTTTATTTAACTTTAGTGCCTTCCATAATATTTGTATTATGGAAGGAAATGGAAAATTATTAAGTATTTTAGAAACCTACATACACACATATATAAACCATTTATATGGGGCGGCGGAAATAAAGTGACCTACACTCATAAAAAATATAAATCCGGCACTGTGTCAGGGGGAGCTATCTCATGGGAGAGTAGAGAGTAGAGGACATTAGCTCTCTCCAGCATGGAGGCCGAGTCTGTGGCAGAGGCAATGTATCTCAAAAATCTGCAATATGAAATTACTAAGCAAATGTACCCCATAGTGTTATATAATAATAGAGTGCACAAACGCTAGTAGATAATTGTTCATTACATAAAAAAAGTAAACATATTTATATCATTATCATTTCTTAAAAGATGTTAACGAAAAAATAAAAAAATATATATATTATTATAAAGTATTTGCAAACTGATGACATGCCCGCTGATGTACGTATTAAAGCTCTCAGTCCCAGAAAGCATTACCTATAACTGTGTTAAAAGCTTAGGACTTGTAGAAAAATAACTATTTATGGTTGCATATTTGTGCAATTATAGTTCCATTTGATGTAGTGGGGGTGTTGAGATTATTAAAAAGTTACAATACATCAAGGTAACGAACGCCATCTATTACCTATATTATGTACCAAGTTTACAAGTAATTGCCATTGTCTATGATCCCAGATCTGAATTGTCTTTTTATATGTAATAAAGTCAGTTGTTCGCTGCAATTGCAGCCAATGTGTTTTAATAATATCCAAGCGAGATCGTAATGCCAACCCCTGCTGAACGCGTCGTGAAAGCAAGCGTTCGAGTCTGACAAGTCTCAAGAAACATAAATGGGAACGACATGAGCATTCTGCGAGGCAAACAGATCTATAACAGATGTTCCCCAATGTTTGAAGATTTCTTCGGTTGCCTCGCTTACCAAATACCATTCTGCGATGCTTAGATCTCTCGACAAATGGTCTGACTCTGTATTGTACACTCCTGGTAGGTGGTGAAGGTGTGATGTGATCGTCCACCAGTGTTAGTAGTTTCATGGTCAAGTCCAATAGTTTTTGTGATCTGGTCCTGGTTCTTTATATAGGCACCACAGTCTTGCTGTCGCTCTGTAATAAGACTTCCGAGACTTTTAGGGCTGTGGGTTTGGGTGATAAAGCCGCACACACAGCGTACATCTCCTTTAAGTTGCAATGCCAGTTTATTTGATGGTGTCCCCAGGTACCTTGAATTCTCTGGTTGTTCATCACAGCACCCCATTCGTATGTCCGAGGCATCCGTGATCAAATAGTTTGTTGGTCTTGGACTTGGGTGAATCTCTGTTCCCAGGGAGATATTGTCTATACACCATTGTATCTCGCGCCGCACTTCCATCGAAAATGGTTTGCTGGCGCGAGGAAACTTTCGAAGTTGACTGCTGTGTCTCTGCAGCGCGCGGCAATGCAACCTTCCCCGGTGGGTGATGAAGGTCGCAAAGTTGACATACCCTAAGAGGCGTTGCGCCTGCTTGAGGGTCCAACTGCCGGCTGTGAGACGATCCACTAAATACTGGCAGACCTTATTTACTTTGTCTAACGGCAGGGACTTTATTTTTGTTTGTGTGTCCCCTAGAACGCCTAGAAATTCGACCGTCCTTGTTGGAGTGATATTTTCGAAATTTATAGACATAGATGGCTCTGGAGAATTAGCTTTAGGCCGTCCAGAATTGGTTTGCTTTGCAATTCCATCGACCCCACCAATCTTTTGAATAAATGAGCCTAGCCACCAGGATTGAACATATATTCTACCGAAGGGGGAATTCTAGCCAAGTCTTCTTGTATAAATTTATCTTTTACAGCTTTTAACAAGGACCGAAGACGTTGTCCTGAGATATAAATTTATAATCTGAACCATTACCGACCAAATTTTTGAGTCAAAAAAGCATTTGAAAGCGCTGCCAAACTACGTTCCATTTGAAACCAACGCAGTGGAGCGAAAGGATCTTCAAACCGTCTCAATTCTTCATTTACTCTTAACTCAGTAAATGCTGGAAATGCCACGTACTTTTTATCTGAGTACTATATATGGGTATCTGAGTTACGTACTGCATTCCATTACGGCGAGTCAAATCGTTGTATGGAAGAAATTTAAGCTATAAGGTTAGGAATCGCTTTAGAGACCGCTGGGTCTTTAATAGTAACATCTAAATTAGCAATATAATCAAACGTATTAGTATCTGAGGGTAGACGCAAAAACTCCTCATTTTGAATTTGAGAAGAAGCTGATGGCTCCACACTCATAGTACTAGAATGAAAATGTCTAGAAGCTGAATTTGACAATAAAATTTGCACACAAAATATTATTTACATGACTCACCAGCTGTTGAAAAAGAATTTCAAACCTCCTTTCCAAGCTACGTTCCCGCTGTTATACTTACGAGCCGGAGGGCTATGTCACTGCTTGATGACAATGATGAACCGCTACGCTCCTCGGATGCTCCATCCAAATCCGTAGGTGGTGGTGAGGCCGGCCGTTTTCTTGAAGAACTCGAACACGCGATACTTTTATCATGTCACTGCTTTTATCCATATTTGGAATAAATGCGTACGGAAAACCAAAATATTCAAAAATCTTATCGAAATTTCTACTTTATTCTCGAAATATCGAAGATTTAATTATTCTTAATACTTAAGATCACCTAACCGTCACGACTGTTTGAAAAACGACGCAACAATGACGAAATATAAAATTGTGGTTTGTCTCGTATAAATTAGTTTACAGCTAGGGCCAGCAGAGGGCGCTTAGGCCGGATGTGTACGGAAAGTAGCGACACCTAGCGGGAACCGACGGAATGAAGCGATGTACTCTCTCATAAGGACTTCAGACGTCAAACGGAACACATAA
The DNA here is from genome assembly GCA_949126905.1 of Amorpha juglandis. NCBI lineage: Eukaryota > Metazoa > Arthropoda > Insecta > Lepidoptera > Sphingidae > Amorpha > Amorpha juglandis. The sequence continues at coordinate 14,185,004 of OX421373.1, read as the reverse complement.
TACATACATATTATAGTACAGAAAAGCCGAAAAATTCAAAGATTTGTAATGTGATGTAACAAACATATTTTAAGCCGTGCGAAGCCGGCGCGGGTCGTTAGTTAGTAATAAAACTGGTTTGTACCTTTTAGACATTCTAACCCTAAATACCAACAGATTTTTTTATAACTTTATTTATTGTACTTACCTAGCATATTATGCTATATAAAATTATGTTAAAATATTACGTGAGCGAATAAATTAATAATCAATCATTTACGATAAGTAGGGCATTGGCAGGCTCGTATCAGTATTAAGGTCCGCTTAGATACCATCACGGATGTGGCACTTTTTATGTAGTCTCATCGACACATAGTTTTGTATCATCATCATCATCAGCCACAAGACGTCCACTGCTGAACATAGGCCTCCCCCAAAGATTTCCAGACCGACCTGTTGGAGGCGGCCTGCATAGTATACTTAGTGTTACTTACTTAAGTTTTGTATACTTAGTGTAATTATAATGCACTGCTGTTTGTTATCTATATATATAAAAATGAATCGCTGTGCGTGTGTCTCGCCAAAACTCGAGACTGGCTGTAGCGATTTGGCTAATTCTGATCTTGAAATATTTGTGGAAGTTCAGGGAAGGTTTACCCGGTGAGAAAAAATGAGTAACATAAATAATAAGTAAAGGAAAACACTAAAAACGACAACTTAATTTTCCAGTACAAACTGTTCCTGGGTATGAAACACTTGAAGTCTTTTTGATGTGAAACATCTATAAGCGCAGGTATAAACCGGATTGTTCGCATTACGAAGCTTGCCGTGATGACGGGTCGCCACGCTATACTAGACAGGACAGGGACAGGACAGGGACAGGACAGGGACAGGACAGGGGCAGGACAGGACAGGGACAGGGACAGGGACAGGGACAGGGACAGGGACAGGGACAGGGACAGGGACAGGGACAGGGACAGGGACAGGGACAGGGACAGGGACAGGGACAGGGACAGGGACAGGGACAGGGACAGGGACAGGGACAGGGACAGGGACAGCGACAGGGACAGCGACAGCGACAGGGACAGGGACAGGGACAGGGACAGGGACAGGGACAGGGACAGGACAGGACAGGGACAGGACAGGGGCAGGACAGGGGCAGGACAGGGACAGGACAGGACAGGGACAGGACAGGGCTGGGACAGGTAAGGGACAGGATAGAACAGGGACAGGTCAAGGACAGGGACAGGGACAGGACTGTCCCACCGGGGGGAGGTGGAAGAAGACTTAGGTCGTCGAAATTAATTAAATGTGCGACGGGCTACCTCACGTACAGTGGTGCAGTACCTCACTTAATTGCATTTAATGTAAATGAAATATTTGTATTAAGTTTTGACCACATTTTACGCAAATATAATATGTAGGTGATACGAAGTTCACCGGGTCATCTAGTTCTAAATAAAATAATAAAAAAGACAATTATTTCTCACAAAGGATACATTAATTCACTTAATATGAGAAATAAACTTATTTTTAACATACATAGCTTAAATACAAAATATTATGCGGTACGATAATTTACATATGAGTTATTGTAAGTTATCTTAGAATTATAATAGTTCAAATAATACTATAAATTATCATAATAAGGTGGATATGTATTACATTTTTGTTTATTTTACTTTATATAGGGTGTACTATTAATAAACTTGATTATTAAAATTGTCTATTTCCCAAAACGGAGGCGTTTAACAAAGAGACCCGTTGTCTTCCAAGTCCCGAGGTGTTTAACGCTGTGCTATAAAATATTCGAAAAATAGACCGGGACGATTATAAACTGAACATTAATGACAGTCGTTTAAATAATTTGTAATCGTCGATGATTTAATGATACGTGAAGATCCTAGGAAATTACTAAGGTACAAACACCTAGACAAAAGCAAAGAAGTTGGATTAGAAAGAATGCAAGCAAAACTAAAATGATTATGACTCCACAGATGTTGATATACTAATGGAAACAAGTTCGAATATGTATATTATGTGTATATGAGTAGGTCTGTTCAAGACAATACATCGCTCTCAGTGATCTTATTAACGTGCAAGGAAATATAAATGAAGTTGGTTAAAAAGATTCTAGTAAAAAAAAAAATCATTCAAAGAAGACATTATGAAGGGCAAGGGAAATAATCATTCAAAACATCGGTAGGTTTGGAGACGTGTCGTGTCGAAAAAAGAGGAGGCTGCGACTCATTCATGATTTGGTTTATGATATCGTTTAATTACATCATTAAAGAATTGTTATTCTTAGCACTGTGTAAAGTCACCATTGGAGATGAAGGAACGTAGTTAGGCCACCGTCGTAAACTAAGGCCTAGCCCCTCACACACGTAGAGGAGACCCGTGCCCAGCAGTAGGACAGTAAAATTTGACAGCCTCCGTGGCGCAGCGGGCGAGTAGCCGGCTGTGAAGCGAGAGGCCGCGGGTTCGATCCCCGCACCGAGACAAATGTTTGTGTGATCCACAAATATTTGTTCGGGGTCTGGGTGTTGTGAGACCGAAAGTCTCTCGTAGTTCCTGATAACCACGACACAAGACTCGTATCTTACTGTGGGGTCAGGACTATGTATGTGACTGTTGAGTGTATTTATTATTTATTAAAATACAGGGTATAATAATACTGATATTATTATTATGCCAGCTATCGATATATTATTTTAATTATGATCGAAGATGTCACCTCTGATAGTATGTAATACCCCTCGGACAACTTAAGCGCGGATAACACAAATAAATACGTACTTATTTACATAGCTTTATCAAAATGATATTGATAGTAATAATCAAAAACATTATTTTACATTATACGATGTGGTATAATATTATTATCATGTTGGCAACACGCATATTATTCAAAACATTCGACCGATAATGGAACCCACATAGATAGCTTTAACGTCATCATTTCTGACGACCGATCGCTGACCCATGGCTTATACATATTATGTTTTGTGTTTACTAAGTTGACGACTGACGTATACATATGTACATTATAAGTTCGCAAACAGAACTTTATCAATACATTTCATTGTTCACGATGACCCGGTGTGGACGTCTAGTTCAAACAATACAAATTACTATGCAATATGTATGTACATACATTAATTAAGCACGTATTCACGAATTTCAGTGTCTTACATGTATAATTTAACGAGTCAGAAATCACAACGTTAAGGATATCATGATATAAAATTGAAAATAATAAATAATCTCTAGATAAAAATTGCAACATAAAATAATTTTGTTTCCGTTTTTTAGGTACAACATAAGTGCACAAGTGCATGCGTCAGTAAACTCAAACAAATCCCCAATAAAACTAATTAGATATTAATAATTGTAAATATAAGTACCAACACGGACTTGATACAATCATATAAATGTTGATTTATGAGGTATGAGAAAGGAAAAAGTTTTCCTACGATGTCGTAAATTATGAAAATACTGAGTTTATCGCAGGTGACGTCAATCATATCTTATCCAAAATTTATTAATTATACACGTTGCTACTTTCACCATACTTAAATGTTCGGATTCATCCTAAATCTAACATAATGTTAATAAACATTATTAACATTATATTAGATTTTTTATGGCATTTTGTAATGCTTTGTTGATTCAACTCATCATGGCCACATATCGTGTCCATAAAGTGATGGTTTATTTAAAAGTTGAAACTAATCATTTTTAACAGACGAAAAATAAAAAGAAGAAAGATTCTCAATTTGTCTGCAAAATTATATGTATTTTTAGGCGTAACTCCGCCAAATGTGCTCCGATTTGAATGATCATTTTTATATTCGACTAGATGACCCGGTGAACTTCGTATCACCTACATATATTTGTGTAAAATTTGTCCTCTCCCTGTCTTGTCCCTATCCTGTCACTGTCCTGTCCGGTCACTGTCCTGTCACTGTCCCTGTCACTGTCCTGTCACTGTCCTGCCCTGTCCTGCACTGTCCTGCCCTGTCCTGTCCTGTCACTATCCTGTCACTGTCCTGTCACTGTCCTGTCACTGTCCTGTCACTGTCCTGTCACTGTCCTGTCACTGTCCTGTCACTGTCCTGTCACTGTCCTGTCACTGTCCTGTCCGGTCACTGTCCTGTCACTGTCCCTGTCACTGTCCTGTCACTGTCCTGCCCTGTCCTGCCCTGTCACTGTCCTGTCACTGTCCTGTCACTGTCCTGTCACTGCCCTGTCCCTTTCCCTGTCACTGTCCTGTCACTGCCCTGTCCCTTTCCCTGTCACTGTCCTGTCACTGCCCTGTCCCTTTCCCTGTCACTGTCCTGTCACTGCCCTGTCCCTTTCCCTGTCACTGTCCTGTCACTGTCCTATCACTGTCCTGTCACTGTCCTGTCACTGTCCTGTCACTGTCCTGTCACTGTCCTGTCACTGTCCTGTCACTGTCCTGTCACTGTCCTGTCACTGTCCTGTCACTGTCCTGTCCGGTCACTGTCCTGTCCGGTCACTGTCCTGTCCGGTCACTGTCCTGTCCGGTCACTGTCCTGTCCCTGTCGCTGTCCCTGTCGCTGTCCCTGTCGCTGTCCCTGTCGCTGTCCCTGTCCCTGTCACCACGGTTGTCGTTCGTTGACGGTCAACAATCTGTTTCACATCAAAAAGACATCAAGTGTTTCATACCCAGGAACAGTTTGTATTGGAAAATTAAGTTGTCGTTTTTAGTGTTTTCCTTTACTTATTATTTATGTTACTCATTTTTTCTCACCGGGTAAACCTTCCCTGAACTTCCACAAATATTTCAAGATCAGAATTAGCCAAATCGGTACAGCCAGTCTCGAGTTTTGGCGAGACACACGCACAGCGATTCATTTTTATATATACAGGGTTAATTTTAAAACACCAGCAACCTCGCAGGACCAGATAGCTGACCCCATACGGAACAACTTTTGTTCTACGAGTTTGTATATAACTCAATATATTTAAAAAAAAATGATTTTACAAGTTTTTGTTGTGTCGTATTTTTCTTCGTAGCGTTCGGCGTGCGAGCGCGACTCAAAGAAGCCGCTCAGCTGGCTCGGGCGATGACCTTCATGACGCTAGCCCCGTTCCCCACGCTTCGCGTGTTTGCTTACGTAATCTGCGATGCGTGTAGGTAACATACAAGACGGAAATTAAATGAATACTTATTTTTGTATGAAAATAAAATCTAACAAATTATCAAAAGTCGTAGAACAAAAGTAGTAGCTTATAACCTTACCCCTGCGAGGTTGCTGGTGTTTTAAAAATAACCCTGTATAGAAGATATGGTAAGCCATTGAAGGTAGTTTGTAGGAAAAATTTCCACCCTCAGGGTTAAAATCGGGGATAGATTCAAACCTCGACATTTAGGCACCGATTTTGATTGAAATAAAACTAATTTAAACGGATTTTATCGCGGTTTTTTATTAATTTTGATCCCGACGTTTCGAAGACTTTTCAGCCTTCGTGGTCACGGGAATCCGTTTAAATTAGTTTTATTTCAATGAGTAACATTCGCGTAAACGTAAGAAATCATTATGTAAACCGATTTTGATGTTTGTTTTACGAAAAATAGTAACTTAAAAACTTTTTAACAAAAACTAAAACCGACAAAAACTAAGTACGCCAAAAAAATTATAAAGTAGATACGTTATATAAAAAAAAAAATCTTTGCTTTCAATCGTCAGTCACATAGTCCTGCATTTTAGTTTTTGATATTTTTTTTAATTAACTGATTTCCTTATTTTATTAAGTGCAAAAAATTATGACGGCGTGAATATATATCGCCATTCAAGTAGTAAGAGACGTGAAAAAATGTAAATAAAGTTTTTACATTCTGAAGACGTGGTTATTTATAATTGTCCTGTATCGTATAGTTTAGGCCCATAAATCAACAGTTACTTAACAATGAATTATAAATGTTGTTTGGGAGAAAGGCCCAATGTCAATGTCTGTTGTGGGACGCGACGTGTGTCAGCACATACGCCGCCTCAAATTATAAATTAGTTTTCGAAAATTATAAATATTATTTTATTTATAGAACCATTTCAAATATCTTGTTATTACAATACGGCGATAATTCCGGCCACCTTATAATCCTATTCATAATTCCTTAGATATGCTTACACAATATTTTCTTTGTTTTCCATTATTATCTACCAACCTATTCGCTGGGTGCGTAAGGCATAGTGGGGGACACAAAAGTGATGTCAGCGCTCGCTGCGGACAATACAGAACTACGGGTGGCTCTTTATTATCTATGACCATAACAATAACACGTGTGTCAGTTTAATTAAATAAATAAAATAAAATGGGTCATCAAAGTTGTTGTGTAGTCGATTGCAAAAATACTAGTAGGAATAGTAATTGTAAATTTTATAAGTTTCCGGTTGCCAAGTGGAAATTAAATCAGCGAAAAAAATGGATAACTGCTGTTAAAAGGCAAAAGTAAGTATTACTATAACCTACAACCGTATTCTATAGAATAATGTCATATACATGTGTATGTCGTGTAAGAAAACGGAGTAATAATTTAATTAGTATTTTTTTGTAAAGTATTGATGGATCGTTATGGTCTCCAAAACCTATGGATGTTATATGCAGTGAACACTTCATTGGTGGTGAAAAATCAGATGTTGAATCAAGTCCTAATTACGCTCCAACTATTTTTCCATCAGTTTATAGAAGACGTAAAGTCAACGAATCCACAGTTTTGAGTAGGTACGTAAAAAAATTAAGTTTTGATTAAAATATTTAGATTAATAGAAATAATCGACTAAAAAATGTAGACATATTATTTGATATAGTTAATGATTTAGCAATACCTGTTTTATTTAATTTAATTTTTATTTATATTATCGTAATTTATTTATTTAGACACAAACGCTTCATGGACAGGAGAATAATAAAAAAGTCAACGGCTGAGATAGATCCGGTGATGAATATTACAGAACCGTCTGAAATAACTGATCAACCTAATACATCCATGAATCAAACGATGGATCAAGCCTGTGAAGCGAATATATATTTTACCTCCAATGTATCATCAAAAACATTTAATTGTAATCGTTATGTAAGCAGTAACAAATGTGATGCTGAGACACAAACAGATATTCTAGAATCGTCGACGTCAAATATCATTACAAATAAAAAATTAGTTAACAAGGAGTGTGGTACACCTCATAGAACGTTTGCTGACCAAGAAACTCAAATAACCAACACGTTTCACGTTCTTTTTTTCAATTTTTCAAGTCTTAACCTAATTCACTTATTGAGACTTGTTTTAGTTGTTGTATTTATTTTACTTACTGTTTTTAGCTGACCCACGGATTTTTTTTTAATTTAATATTCACTCTGTGTAATATATCACATTTCACATTAAAAATATTTTTTTTTCAATTTGATTTTATTTTTTCAATAACTATTTGACATCCAATACATGTTTATTTTCTCAAAAGAGCCACCGTAAGTTGTATCGTTAGATGGCGCTGGAGTCACGCACCCAGCGAATATATCACATGTACATATTAATCGATATTTAATACCTGCAAAAATACCCATAACAAATAAAAGCTGTGCCAGCCTTTGGACGAATTGTGATATACAGGGTTATTTTTAAAACACCAGCAACCTCGCAGGGGTAGATTCCTAAGGTACTACTTTTGTTCTACGACTTTTGATAATTTGTTAGATTTTATTGTCATACAAAAATAAGTATTCATTTAATTTCCGTCTTGAATATTAACAACGCGCATCGCAGATTACGTAAACAAATACGCGAAGCGTGGGGAACCGGGCTAGCGGCTTTGAAGGTCAACGCTCGAGCAGCTGACGGCCGCTTTGATGTCGTGCGCGCACGCCGCGCCGCGCCGCATTCTGCGAAGAAAAACACGACACAACAAAAACTTGTAAAATCATTTTTTTTTAAATACAGGGTTATTTTTAAAACACCAGCAACCTCGCAGGGGTAGATTCCTAAGGTTATAAGCTACTACTTTTGTTCTACGACTTTTGATAATTTGTTAGATTTTATTTTCATACAAAAATAAGTATTCATTTAATTTCCGTCTTGATTGTTACAACGCGCATCGCACTTTACGTAAACAAATACGCGAAGCGTGGGGAACCGGACTAGCTCCTTTGAAGGTCAACGCGCCGCTCAGCTGAGCGGCGCCTTTGAGTCGCGCGCGCACGCCGCATACTACGAAGAAAAACACGACACAACAAAAACTTGTAAAATCATTTTTTTTTAAATATATTGAGTTATATCCAAACTCGTAGAACAAAAGTTGTTCCGTATGGGGACAGCTATCTACCCCTGCGAGGTTGCTGGTGTTTTAAAAATAACCCTGTATATTGAGTTATATCCAAACTCGTAGAACAAAAGTTGTTCCGTATGAGGTCAGCTATCTGGTCCTGCGAGGTTGCTGGTGTTTTAAAATTAACCCTGTATAAATGTATAAGCAATTGCTCGCGGCTCCGCCCGCCCAGTTCATTCCTTATTTTACGCCCTTAGGGGTGAAATTTCCAAAAATTCTTCCTTAGTGGATGGTTACAACATAAAGGCATCAATTGCCAAAATTTCTAGTTTTCAGCCCCAGTGGTTTAGGATCTGCGTTGATCAATCAGTCAGTCAGTCAGGACAAGTAATTATATGTATAGATAATGTTGGAATTGAAAAATATGGCTGCCATTTTGTTTTTCTTTGTTTTAAGACCGATTGACTTCAAATCTATATCTGGGACGCTCCGTAGTTACAAATGCTAGATCTGATGTCAGAATTAAAACAGTGGTCGCCATTTTAGGTTTGCTTTATTTTGTATGGTTAAAACAATTTTCGTTGGAAGTATCTTTGAAGTTACACTACTATTTCGTTACATCTTTTTGTAGCAATTCATAGAATACAACCACCATCCAAATTTAATTCATATAGTACTAATAGTCTGTGAGTAAAATAGACGTGATATACAGACGGACAGTTAAACAGACTAAACGGTTAGACGGACAGACGGACATGACGACATTATAAGGATTACGATTTTGCCATAGTGCTACGGAACCCTAAACAAAAAACAGTTAAGTGCGAGTAGGACCTTTAAACGGAACCCTAAACAAAAAGCGGGTAAGTGCGAGTAGGACCTTTAAATTTTTAATTACTTTATTATGTATTTGTTAAGAAATTACAGTGCAAAAGATAAAGCGCTTCAAAAGTAGGGCCGACATACAGACTGACAGACAGCTGACAATTGTAATAGTATTCCGTTGGTATCCTTCAGATATGGAATCCTAAAAAAACGAAGACTATAAATAGTAATTCGAGAGAACACAGTAAGCTGCCTGGGCAGGAAACGCACAATTACGCCATGCACGGGTTTTTATTTTCCCAACGCCTTCACTCAAACCGGCCGCGTCGTAATTTGTCCATGCGGAATAGTTATTTTTCCTATGGTACCACCACGTAACGATTTGCCTAACCAGTTTGATTATCTTTGTTTATATCGTCAAAACGGTAATAAAAGAAACACAAAGTACAAGGCTCTTGTGTTTTTATTTATTTATTGGCTTGCCAAGTTTATCACCTCAACTTATAAACTAGCATACAGATGTTAAGCAATTATGTATGATTAACTATTACAGATAAATACCACATACAATAACATACACCACATAAAAAAGGTGAGTTAGCAACCAGTACTGTTTTACGGAGCGGAGGACACAACGCAGGCCCAGCTCGCCCATTCACGCAAATTAGAAGACGGCCTAAAATGCTAGAATTTAGGCGGGGAAGAAACAAGCGCGATAGAGCGACCTGACTGCATGGCGCAGGCGATCAGACAGTCAGCCTTAACTCGATTTAATTAAGAAAAAAAAATGTAATTGAAATACACGTGAGATTTTTTCTGAGTGGTAGAGCCACGCTGTAGACAGTTTTGTCTACAGCATGAATGGGCTGGCTCGACCGGGTCGTTACCACTGTCTCACAGAAAACCGACGTAAAGTAGCGGCTTGCTGCTGCGTTTCGTACGGTGAGTGAGATATCCGGAAGCCCAAATTCCCCTCCCCTTCCCAATCCCAAATTATCCCTTTCCTTTAAGGTCGGCAACGCGCATGATTCTTGTGGTTGTGGGCGTACATGGGCGGTAGATATCACTTACCATCAGGTGACCCACTTGCTCGTTGCCGGCCTATGGTATAAAAAATTAAAACAAAGTACAAGGCTCTTGTGTTTTTATTTATTTATTGGCTTGCCAAGTTCATCACCTCAACTTATAAACTAGCATACAAATGTTAACCAATTATGTATGATTAACTATTACAGATAAACACCACATAAAAAAAGGTGAGTTAGCAACCAGTACCGTTTTACGGAGCGGAAGATACTCACACATTGAAATACTCGTAGTAACAAGTATTGCCGGATTTATCCAAACGCAAGTAATCCTGGAGCCTATGTCCAACGTGTATAACTGATAACAATAGCCAGTAGATCGAAAGCACAATATCCATTGCACACGAGGTGTGAGTCCAACGAGTGTTGCAAACGGAACGCGAAATCGCGCGACGTAATCTATTGCGCCCAGTGTTGTGCGATACGCGGCTCACGTGGCCATGTTGTATTTCAGTTTGAAGGACATTGAAGCCAGTGAAATTACTGGGCATTATGAGTCTTAACATCTTATGTCTCCAGGTGACGATTGAAGTTCAGTGCCATGCAGTGCGTTATATTTTAAAGTTCTGTGTGGTGTTGCTTCTGTTTATGGGCAGGCATGGCTCTTACCATCAAGCAAGCAAATTACTGATGTCATTCAATAAAACAAAAAATTTAAAAAACAATTGTCACTTAAAGGTCAGCATGATAAATCTGACCTCTTTGATAACGATTGCATGATAAGCTCACATCACATGCACGTTGCATAGGTCAGGGTGTATAGTTGTTTATACTTTTCTTTTAACATTGCAGAGTTAAAAATAAAGTGAGCTGAGTAAAAATTTTAGCATTCATGTTCATGTACACATTATCAAAAAATATTTATATAATAGAAATATATGGATATAATATGAATAAAAATGGATGTTTGTTGTAGATGTCTATGCCTACTATATGATAACTATTTAATGAATTATAACTCCCCGTGACCAAAAAAGGCTGAAAAGTCATCGAAACGTCAGGATCAAAATTAATAAAAAAAACCGTGATAAAATCCGTTTAAATTAGTTTTATTTCAATGATAACTATTTGTATAAATTTTAATATAAATAATTTAATAAAACTATATAAAAAGAGTCTAGTTTTTAGTCCTCCGTTATACTCCACAAACTGCCTAACAGAAGACCAGTGTTGGCTGTACTGCCAGCTTATTGCTGAGTTGGAGCCTTTTAGTAACAAACATAGTTTTAAGTTTTTGTCTGTTTTTAATTTATACATGTTTTTGTGCTTATTACGAATAAATTTAATTTCTTTTATTCTAAAAATAGGAATATTAAACTTTAATGCACCAGATGACCTAATGTTGTCCCAACAGATATGTCAAATTACATGAATTTTCAAATATTGTCATAAACATCAGTATATGAATGGTTAATCTTTTCTTTTCAAACAAAATTGTGTTATAGTTAAATTTAAAGTTAAAGCCTAGAGACTGCATCAAAAAATAACACTAGTCTTTATATATATAATTCTTCTGTGAGTGTGTATGTTCCTGAACTTCTCTTAAACGACTGGACAGATTTTGATGAAATTTTTTGTGTGTGTTCAAGGGGATCTGAGAATGGTTTAGATTCACAATTTTGTCTGCTGGACAATGTTTTTTTTATTAATTTTTAATTTATTAGTAGTTGTTGATTTTGCTGTTCCTGGGTATGAAACACTTGATGTCTTTTTGATGTGAAACATCTATAAGCGCAGGTATAAACCGGTTTGTTGGTATATATACTAGACAGGGACAAGCCAGGACAGGGACAGGACAGGGGCAGGACAGGGACAGGGACAGGGACAGGGACAGGGACAGGGACAGGGACAGGGACAAGCCAGGACAGGGACAGGACAGGGACAGGACAGGGGCAGGACAGGGACAGGGACAGGGACAGGGACAGGGACAGGGACAGGGACAGGGACAGGGACAGGGACAGGGACAGGGACAGGGACAGGGACAGGGACAGGGACAGGGACAGGGACAGGGACAGGGACAGGGACAGGGACAGGGACAGGGACAGGGACAGGGACAGGGACAGGGACAGGGACAGGGACAGGGACAGGGACAGGGACAGGGACAGGGACAGGGACAGGGACAGGACAGGGACAGGACAAGGACAGGGACGGGGACGGGGACGGGGACGGGGACGGGGACAGGGACAGGACAGGGACAGGACAAGGACAGGGACGGGGACGGGGACGGGGACGGGGACGGGGACAGGGACAGGGACGGGGACAGGGACGGGGACAAGACAAGAACAGGACACATTTTACACAAATATATGTAGGTGATACGAAGTTCACCGGGTCATCTAGTAATATATAAAAGTTCAGTGACGTAGCCACTAGATGTTGTAATGTTGGGCCCTATCAGCTCTTATACATTTCTAGACCTCAATCATTCAGGATAAGGTAAGGTACTATTAAAGATCACTGAGAGACATGTAGGTCTAGTACAAGACATAAAAACAATCATAGTTTTCAACTAGTAATTCATATTATAAAAAAGCAAAGAATCTTGAAAACTAATAACATACGTATTCAACTAATGTTATATAAAATATATTATTCTGTTAATTTCAATTAATCATAAGTAGTTCCCATTGGTGGCTACTGTATATATACTGTATAATAAATGTATATATGGAAAACGGAAACTGTCATTATTTTATAAAACTAAAACAAACTTGTACAAGGCATAAAGCATTATGGTTTGTTTACGTTTTGTATCTATTTATGTAATACAAATGCAATAACTACAGAGATTGTGTAATTCAAGTAACACAACTTTAGTAATAATATTGGAAATGTGTTGAAATATTTTGGCCGAATCTAAGGTCATTTTACACTGAATTGGAAGAGTATTAGCATTTCTTTTCTCAAGTTCATTTCGCCGCGTAAAGTATAACCTTTAGAAGCATATAATTAAACGACTTATTGCTTATAAGGCTGATTTTAAAAATAGACCTCTGATAACCTGGACGCACCTACAAAAAAAATTTGTTCAAAAATGCAACAGCCATCCTTATACATATTATAAACAAATTGTTCAAATATCGTTCTATTGATTTTCTTATTAGTAAATACAGTACTTACCTATACTTGAAGACCTTCAGGAACTAATTCATTAAATTTATAAGTCACTTGTAGATTCTTTTTATGAGATTCACTTTACAAATTACAAATAAAAAGCTATTCAAAATTTTCGGTTTCCTAATTTATTTCATGAAAAAAAAGAAGCTGACAAAACATAGGGATAGTGTTGCTTAAAAATCGATAGTCAATCGATTAATCGATAGTATTTCAACTATCGAAACAATCAATTGTCTGAGAAAGGTATCGATATATCGTTTATTTTCTTTTTTATCGTCCCTAGCATTTTTTTTTAAACGAATTGATGTCTCTACTGGGGGAAATCCCGGTGATCCGGTGTAAAGTAGTACTAAGGGCAGTGTTGCCAAGTTGTAAGGAATTCCGAAATATACGAGTATATTCAAACCGATAGTGTAATGTGTGGGGAGCGGGCCCAACTCCTCCAAAGTGAATATGCGGATCTAATTGCATCCATACCAACAGAAATTCCCGAAATTCAAACTCTTCCAAGTACGTCTGCTACAGAGACCAATTCCAAATCTGATGATTGGTTTTTTTGGCCAAATCTGGTACGTCATACAACACCAGTCGTTAAATCGATAATTGATGTTCGTCAATATTGAGAAAAACCAACGATTGCTTGTCCTTTAAAATATTGGGAAAAATCAACTAATGGGTAGTGTATGATGGCAAAAAATATTTGTGCTGTGCAGCGACGTCTGTTCCTTCAGAACGAATATTTTCCAAAGCATTATGAATGAAAAAAGAAGCCGGCTGAAGGAAAATAATTTGAATATATAATTTTTGAAGTGATAACTTCTTATGGGAGGGTGAACCGAAACGTTCCGTAACGCGAGCGGCGGCGAGCGGAAGGTTCCAGAATATTCGAGAACCTTCCGTGAGACGTCACGCGGGCCAGTTGACCAGCCAGCGCTAGCCGACTTCCCTGCAACTTCAATAATTTCAAAGTCCCAGGTGGCGTCACACAGTGACCAGTTGGATTGGACAGGGTTTTGACTGGACTGTGTTCGTTTTTTTTATGGCGAATCATGTTACCGTAATTTTATTTTTGATATTGATAAAATAACGATATTTTACTTATTTTATAATTTGGAACATGGTGCCATAAAAAAAGTACCAGGTTCGCATAAACACGAAGAGAGTAGAATGTCCATTTTTCATGGTGAATAGCCGTAATTAATAAACAAATGACGATTTGGATAAAGAAAAACTTTGTATGTTTTTTCTTATTTGGAACATGTTGCCGTAAAAAGTACCAAGCTCGCATAAACGCGAAGAGAGTAGAATGTACTTTTATCATGTCGAGTGGACATGTTTCCGTAATTTTGTATTCTCGCATCTTGTTTGGTAAGTTTTCACTTCTGTCGGCACTCCCGGAGTGCATTTTTTTTTTATTAAATATGTTCAATTGTTAATACAAAAGTATCATAAGTTGTGTTTCATTTTATACTTATAGAAGTCTAGAAAACTATCAATTAAATATCGATGAATCGATTGTTTTTTAAAAAGCCAACTATCGGAATCTCAAACAATCAATGTTTAAGCAACACTACATAGGGATGTCCGAATTCTGATTGTCATCGATATTATAATTTGCAATTAAATTACTTTATAATCTGAAACAATGTTGCCATTTTAATAAATACTAGTGCGATCTTTTTGCTGTGTACCTTTACAAAATAATAATAATTAATGTTCTAATATGCGCTACATCTCAGTATCGTTTAGTTAAAAATAATAAAAAATACTTATATGTAAATTTACAGAACTAGCTTTTGCTCCCGACTCGACCCGCGTGAACATTTAAAATTGACAAAGTTTCATACAAACTTTCATCCCCTATTTTACCCCTTGGGGGTAGAACTTATCAAAATCCTCAATCCTTAAAACGAAAAAGGCGTCACTAAAGAGGTTGGAAAGAAACAAGATCGTAAGTATTAAAATATCTGAAATATAATATAACGCATTAAAATTTAAAATATTTTTTAAGCTTGGTAAAAGTATTATAAAAATAATAAACCTTTTAATTATCCTAATACCACTGATACTCTATTTTTATCTCATTCTCTTGTAGGCTACTTTTCTAAAGTTTCACTTCTGCCGTGTGTGAATTGCACACACACACTTCTTTTTTTTGTGTGCTCTCATTAAAATATTATGGATTATGCCTTTATCTCAAAAGTTACATTGACAGATTGATCTGTTACTCCTCAAATATTATGATTATATAAAAAAAAAAGTCTTCTTTTTAATGAAAATAGGGCCGCACGATATTAAGGAATTTAATACTACTCTCAAACGATTAATGATCGGTGATTCAAGACATCGATTGATTTGTTAGACTTAAATTACTGTTAACATAATGTGTACATATTAGTCTTTGCTCAAAAAGTTTATGATATTTACATTTTCTTCCAAAAATGAACTAGGTACTCACAGTGGGGTCGGCGCAAGATGCACATTTTTATCACATTTTATATTACAGAAAGATTACGATTGACGGTCGATCGACGTTCGAACGTCAACCACCCTGCGAAATTAATAAATAAATTAATAAATTAATGATATGTCGATCGATAATCGATAATGCAATTATTGTAGTTCCTAGTTATACAAAAACATATCGTGCATCCCTATTACGTGAACATCAATGATATCATCGTCCTTGTTGCAGATGTCAATCAAATGTCAAAACAAATCTATTTCGCTTGAAATTTGGCAAATTATTTGTTAAATACTTACTAAAAATGGGTCTATTTGGCAAATCTCCTGAGCGTAACCCTAAGGAAATGGTACAGGTTTTGAATATGAAATACAGAGTATCACAATGTTTTATTTTTCCTAAATAACTATTCAATATTTCAGGTGAATGAATGGTCACATAAACTTAGGAAAGAAGGCTATAATTTGGATAGACAAATTCGAGGTAAAATTATTTAAAAAATATGTATTGCTCGTTGTTAGATATTTCTTTATCGACAATATTTTGTAATGTGTTGTATTGAATATTTATGAATCTCACAATTCATAAATAATAATTTCATCTATATACTTTAACCATACCCAATTGTATAAAATGAGAGGGAAATTAGAATAGTAAGTATTTTTCACGAGCAGGACCCCTATGCTTTACAAAATACGAAGCAACGAATTTCCGAAATGTAGTCTTAATCTAGTACAGATTATCCATCACTATTTGCAATAATATTTTGAAAATAAATTACTATGATTAACATAAAGCCTTGGTTAAAATCGTGTGTAAATTAGGGAATAGTTTTTTGATTACTGTTGACTGTGGTGTGTTGGTTGTTTAAGTACACTTTAATTTTATTAAAAGCAATAAATATAAATCTACTATTATATCCAATATTACTTCTGAATACATTTTAATAGTTGTAATTCTATTCCTAATAGTGGCCTATTAATGATATTGAGGTAGCTATTTTTTGTATCTATTATACTCTATTTACATTTCTAAACTTCATTACTTCATTGCAGATTAGAGAGCCTTGGTCTCGGCTTATCTAACAATAGGGCTAAAGGAAAATCAGCTAATCTACAAATACATTGTTAATAATGTTTTAGGTATACAGAGAGAAGAAGAAAAAATTAAAAGATCACTCAAAGAAGCTGCAGCAAAGAATGACAAACAAGTGTGTACAATACTGGCTAAAGAGGTCATTAGATCAAGAAGAGCAATCAGCAAGATATACACCAGTAAAGCACATTTAAACTCTGTGCAGATGCAGATGAAAAATCAATTAGGTAATAATAACAGCCCTGTATATATTATATATCTCCTGCTGGGTATAGGTACTTCTGGTAGCTGGTATTGGAGGACTAAACCCCTACATAATAAGTACCCTGTCATTTGAATAGGCAGTCTTAATGTAATGGAGCCTGAAGGAAATCTAGTAAAGATTAGAGGTCATATTGCTGGAATGATCGCAGACCTGTGTTATTTTGATACAGTAGTGATATCACTGAGTTATTTCACATTAAATTTTACACACTGCTTCGGGACTAAAGAAGCGAGCAGATACTAAAACAATTCCTTCGGTCATATTAATAGATAATCACGCATGTGTGTAGTGGAGCCTTCAATGTTATTCAGAAGTTTATTTTTTTACAATAAAATATTCAATGTACTGATTATTGATAACTATCAAATTGTATCTAATCAGTAATCAGAAGTCAATGTTTGTTCTTTCAAAGCATTGGTAAAAATAAGGTAAAGGGCCATATTATGGAACACTCTATGAATAGGCATTGTATATTTTATTCTATTTAAAAGAAAATAGAGTTGAAACATTGATTCTTTTCATATTAAATGTTTCTGTGATATCTATTAAAGCGATAAAAATTGTTATGAAGTGAGTTTTAGCTGAAAATATTAATAAATTGATTAAAAGAAAAGATAAATACTTATGACCGTATTAATGGAACAGCATGAAGCTGCATGTACGGGTGTTTCATAAGGTATGTCCCAAATTATGGAACACAAAATAGATTGAAACATTGCATTTAAAAAATTTTTTTTTAGTCTTTAATTTATTTATCCATAGTATTAAACGTTGTTTAATATCTTTATCAAGTATTAATACAGTTATATTCAAAAATAAAACGAATTAACAAACAATAAACATTTATTTACCCAGGATGAGTACACGGCACGGCTTTATGCCCCAAAGAGGCACGGAAGACGCCCTCTATACCCTACTCCAGCACATCAGGAGTAAAGTGAGCGACAAGAAGATTGTCACGCTGGTCTCACTGGATATAGAGGGGGCCTTTGACAGTGTTTGGTGGCCCGTTATAAAGGTCAGACTAGCCGAGGAAGAATGTCCGAAAAATATCAGACGGTTGGTGGATAGCTACTTCGAGAGCCGAAGAGTGAAAGTTCGCTACGCCGGAGTAGAACATATGAGAACGACCACCAAGGGATGTGTCCAAGGGTCTATTGGTGGTCCTATCATGTGGAACTTGCTCCTCGATCCATTACTAAAGGAGCTCGACAAGCGGGGCTATTACTGCCAGGCCTTCGCCGACTACGTTGTTTTGGTGTTTCACGGGGATGAGACATCAAAAATACAGACACAGGCCAACGATGCCCTAGCGTATGTGCAAAGTTGGGGAATTCAGAACAAGCTGAAATTCGTCGCTCACAAGATGAAAGCAATGGTCGTGACGCGGCGACTTAAGTACGATTCTCCGATTCTGCACATGGGCGGCGTCGACATAGGCCTGTCGCAAGAAATTAAGATACTGGGCTTGACAGTGGATAATAAGTTAACATTCAACACGCATGTCTCAGAAGCTTGTAGGAAGGCTATTGCCTTCTACAAAAAGTTGGCAACCGCTGCAAAAGTGCAGTGGGGATTGGGACCAGAGGTTGTGAGAACCCTGTATACGGCTGTAGTTGAACCTACCATACTCTATGCAGCCAGTACCTGGGCGCCTGCAAGCAACAAAATAGGCATTCAAAAGAAGCTTGCAAGGGTTCAACGGGGCTTTGCACTGAAGATGGTGAAGGGCTACAGGACCGTTTCGCTGAACTCGTCCCTGCTGCTTGCTGGGATCCTTCCGCTAGACATTCGTGTCCGAGAAGCGGCGCTTCTTTTTGAAGTGAAAAAGGGACACACTCGGCAAATAGTGGGGGACCGGGAGGTGGAATGTCCTGTACCATTCACCACCTCTAATGCGTGGTGAACTATGCAGAATTGATCCTCAAGGCTGCCAACACCGTTAAGGTGTTCACAGATGGCAGCAAAATTGGTGGCCGAGTCGGAGCGTCGGTGTCCTTATGGGACGGCGATGCCGAGACGAAAGCCACCAAAATGCGACTGGAATCGTTCTGCACCGTTTACCAGGCGGAGCTGCTGGCTCTGCGGAAAGCAGTGCAAATGGCCTTACAGGGAAATCGCAGCCAATATAGCATCTTCTGCGATTCGAGGGCCGCGCTCGAGTCCGTCGTGAGCGGAGACTCCCTCCGCCCCATCGCTTTTGGTGTCAACACTTTGTTGAATAAGCAATTTGCAGTGCGGAAAAACCATTAGCCTTTATTGGGTTAAGGCGCACGTGGGAGTGGCTGGAAATGAACGCGCCGACGAGCTCGCAAAAGCAGCGGCTCTAACGCTGAAGAAGAAGCCTGATTACGACCTATGCCCCGTTTCATTCGTCAAGCGTCATATCCGTCAGGAGTCGATTGACGAGTGGAACGAGCGCTACTTGGCCGGGAAGACAGCTTCTGTGACCAAGTTGTTTTTCCCTGACGCCAGGAAAGCTTACAGCGTAATCCGGAAGATGCTTTTGGACCCGGTTCTCACGCAGGTTTTCATGGGCCATGGAGGATTCTCTGAGTACTTGAATCGCTTCAAGTGCAAGGAGAGCCCCTCATGTATCTGTGACCCAGCAGCTAAAGAAGATGTCATACACGTGTTGACCGAGTGCCCAGTATTTCTGTATCAACGTCTGAAAGCTGAGCACGAAAAAAAAATATTCATCATCATCATCATCAGCCACAAGACGTCCACTGCTGAACATAGGCCTCTCCCAAAGATTTCCAGACCGACCTGTTGGAAGCGGCCTGCATCCAGCGACTTCCTGCGATCTTTAACTTCCTGCGATCTTTTAGAACAAATTTTAGAAGTTAGTTTTTAATTTTGATGAAATTTTCAAATTTAAGTACTTACCTAAACACAAATTTATAGACATATACACTGTAGTAACATTTATCAGACATAAACTGCTTTCTTTATAAGTAGTTAACAATTATTAACACGAATTTAATTAATACTGCTCTCACGAGGCACTGTCTCATAATTACGGACCACATTGAAAAATGAAGGTACGTGGGACATGGAACACGGAATATACTGTTCCATAAATACGGACTATAATTTTTTTTTTGTACCAATTATGAAACACTTAAAATAAAAATAAATGCTTTATTAAACTACCTAAAATTCATTATCAATAGGAAGATAATAAGCTCAACTTTTAGTTGACATATTTCAAGTATCTTTTAATCATTGATATATTACTCAAAAACTTGAAATAATTGCATTGACACACGTCACTATTTTACCTCAAAAAACAGTTTTTTTTCATGCAACCTGACACGGGCATTCAATATATTTTTTTTTCTCTAGATTTTAAAGTATTCATGAAAATAAATTAATTTAATCAATATATTAGTAATTAACAATCATAAATATTATTTTATAAGTACCAAATAAGTTAAAAATTATTTGTTATTGACATTTTTATCGAATGTTTCATAAACTAGGACAGTGTTCCATAATATGGCCTTTGACCTTATGGATTTTTGTATCATGAATGTAATTTATTTATTTATTTCCAGCTACTTTAAGAGTTGCAGGGTCACTGCAAAAATCAACAGAGGTATGATGTTATGATTTACATTAATTTATTTATCATTTACTTTGCTGAGTAAGAGACTTGATGTCTCATCTAATTACAATACATAATAATAGGAATTGGTTGCATTCAACTGAACAACTTGCCTGATTTGGCCTGGATTAGTCAATTATCTTAACTGTTAAGGTACTGTTACACATGCTCTAAAATAGCATGCTAAAAAGCGTGCTATTGAATATGCTCAATACGAGCATGCTTATGAGGAGTTTACATTTGCTAGCAATAGGCATGCTAGTTTTAAGTATGCTCCTGAATAAGCATGCTCAAAGCAAACATTCCAAATACACATGCCATTTTATAGCGTGCTTTCTCACTCTGTCAGTTCAAACAAAGTCATGGACAATCAAACAGCTATCTGTATAGAGCTGAATAAGATCATCCTTTTGCTGGCGATGCAATGCATCCAGAAGCTTACATCAGCTCGGCAAAAAAAGAAAAGAAAGAGAAAGATTTGGATCCGTGATTGGATATCCGCTAAAGGACTTTTGAGTAGAAGATGCTACTAGCATGCTTAATAAGCAAACCTGTTTAGACGCCCTTAAAGCACGCCCCCTTCCACCCGCGCCGCAGGTAGCATGCTCAAAAATCGCACGCCTGTCGATTTTTAAGCAGACTCGAAATGAGCATGCTAACTTTGAGCAACATTCCGACACACATGCTACTAAGTAGCAACTGCTCAATAAAAGCATGCTTTCATGCTTGAAATGAGCATGTGTAACTGTAGCTTTATGTCAGATGATATTAATCACTTTTTTTTTTATTAGCATACGGCAAAGTGACTGCACTATTCCTGATGGTAAGCATAGTGCGATCCAAATACAATAGTTACAATAGTTTATCGGTGGTCACCAGAGTCATGCCGGCCTGTATAAATGCTTCTTTCCTCTTCAGAAAGGAAAGAAGCAAATCGAGGGGCCTGTGACAAGATAAGCGGATGACCGATGCGGGCACAGTAATACAAGGATGTACCCTTATATCTGCCCCAATCAATCATCAAGTCATGTCGCAAGCCCCTCGGGTGAACCAGATTTACACTAGCTGATCCAGGAACGCGATCCACATAAGGCGTGTCAATCACTATGGCAGGTTTTAACACCATTTTACGTTGGTCGCCATCCGGGCGGATATGAATATCCTACCACCAGCAAAATTTGTCTCAAATCCTGAATACTGTTTGATTTAGTAATGGTTGATGCAATCTATATGCTAATTTTAAAGGTAATGCAAGCGATGCAGGCACTAGTTCGTCTGCCGGAGGTGGCTGCGACGATGCAGGAGCTCAGCAAGGAGATGATGCGCGCCGGCATCATAGAGGAGATGCTCGACGACACCATGTCCGGCATGGAAGATGAAGAGGAAATGGAGGAGGCGGCGCAGGCCGAGGTTGATAAGGTAAGTCAGTGTTGCCCAACCTTTTTTAGGCCATACCCCGCCTTAACATTTATTTGTTAAATTTGTCACCGATATCTAGCATTGCATTTAAATAACCCAAAGCGAAAGGGTTAAAGTCGTATTGAGTCCATTTTTAAATTGCCCCCCTGTGGGGCGTGGGCCCCTGGAAACCTGGAGGTAAGTGCTTCCGATAACTACATACACTTTTACAACTTTACTTTCAACATATACAAGGTGGTAGGTCTCTCGTATGCGAGATGCTGTCTGGGTTGGTACCACCGCGCCGTTTATTTCTGCAGCCAAGCAACAGTGCGTAAGCACTGTTGTGTTTCGGTTTGAAGAACATTGAAGCCAGTGATATTACTGGACATTGTGAAACTTAACACCTTATGTCTCGGGGTGACGAGTGCAGTTCAGTGCCATGCAGTGCTTTGTAATTCAAAGTATTGTATGGTTTTGCTTCTGTTTATAGGCAGGTGTGGCGCTTATCATCAGGCGAGCGCTGTGCTCGTCATTCAATCAAATAAAAAAAAAAGTGTGCGTCTCGGGACGCTCGACAGAAGTGATAACTTAAACTAATGTGGGTTAAAGTGGGAGCAGAGGAACCTGCCTAAGAGTGGGAGCACACAATGCGTTGCAGCGCCGCACCGCAAAGATTTTACCGTATCAGCGGGCACACGAGCGGTGCGGCGCCGCAACGTTGTTATGTCGCAGCATCGCCGGCGCCCCAGCAGCGTTGGACAGTCTGTTAATAAAATGGACAACTGTGCGGTGCCGCTCCGCTCCGCCTCGTCTCGGTGGTTGCAAGTCCGGTGCGGCGCCGGGGCGCATCGTGTGACATGCCACAAATATTTCTATGTAAAACGACGCAGCGACATCGCTCCGGCGCCGCACCGCCGCCGCAACGCATCGTGTGCCCCCGCTCTGAGAGAAAAGGAAGCCAGACAGAGTGGCGCCGCTCGCGTTACGGAACGTTTCGGTTCACCCTCCCATAAGAAGTTATCACTTCAAAAAGCGTGTTCTATACACGATGTCTGTCTGTATGTTGCAGGTGCTATGGGAGTTGACGCAGGGCAAACTGGGCGAAGCGCCCGCTCCACCCACCGCCGTCACCACGCCCGCCGCCAGCAAGGAGGAGGAGGACGCTCCCGAACCTGACGAGAACGAACTCGACGAGATGCAGTCACGGCTCGAGGCGTTGCGCTCTTAGACCATAGGTGGAACTACGCACAGCAAGGTTATTGGTAAGTTAAATACAGTGGATTTCATTTATAACGACCTCGGTTGTAACGACTTTTCGGTTATAGCGACGTTAAACTTACGTCCCTTGAATTTAAAGCATACTTTCGTAGGAAATTCATTCGGCTATAGCGACTTCGGATATAGCGTCAATTTCGGGTATAGCTACTTGTTTTTACGAACCATTTGTGACAAATTCCTAGAAATCCTGAGTCGGCAGGCAAAGGCCCAAAGACTCATTCATAAAACTATTAAGCTTTCTTATCCTTTGTTTACATTCACAGATGGTCAAATGCTTTGTTTGTTATGTAGGACTACTTAGCATGTGTATGAAGTTAAACTTATGAATCAGTTACGTAGCAATTTCCAGTGAGTGAACAGTGTTTTTTAACCTTGTGAATATGGCTCCAAGACGTACATTTACTGTTAAAGAAAAAGTGGACATCATTTCGAGACTGAAAAATGATGAAAACAATTTTGATCTGTGTAAACAATTTGGAGTTTCGCATTCTACAATATCAATAATGTGGAAATGTGTGTGTGTTTTTATTTTGGATATAGCGACTTCCGGATATAGCGACGAAATAAAGTGGTCCCTCAGCCGTCGTTATAACCGAAATCCACTGTAGTTTATTAGGTGGTCGGACGGCGGACCCTAGCATGCGATAGGCCATCTCTATTGGTATTACCACTTTGTCTATAACTGCCGCTTGCTTGGCGGCAGTGTGTAAGTGGCATATACGTACTTATTATTATATGATAATTGTATAAGTAGGAATAGAAATATTTATAAAGGAGACGAGGGTAGGGCAACGATACCTGTCCTCGATCTACCGTCCGAATAAACATCAGTCTCGTTCTACGTGAGTTTCATTGCGTTTCGTCCTATTACAATATTATATGAAAATATTCCTATACACACCAGTAAGTACCGTAGTTTTTCGGTTTGAAGGACATTGAAATGAGCCAGTGAAATTATCACTAATTTTCGACGGCATTACATGCATTATGAGACATCTCACCATAGCCTTGCCCCATCTTTAATTTTGTATACTGGATGTAAGGGAAACGCTTCCTAAAACGAATACAGGAGGTAACTGCTGATGATTACAGACGTGATACCACTAAAATCGCTATACAAGTATTTTTTTTTTTAAATATGACGATAATGACGTTTGAAAATAATGTTTTATTCGATTAATAATTTAAAAAAATATTTTTCTTAATAATGTAAAAACATCGAGTTATGGTTATGGGCTCCTTTTCCCGCACTTAGCCTGTAAAAATGTCAGGCCATTGTGCGTGATATTAAAAACATCGAGTATTACAGCATTGAATTCGTGGTAATGCACATCATTGACCCCGACTTTAGCATTAGTATTACATTGGGCATACGTTTCCAAAATGGCAAGTAAAGGAATAGCGTCTTGCGTTTATGTTAAGGTTGTTTTATTAGTTAGGTTTCGGTACCGGTCCCCTTACACATGGTATTTTATTTATTTTAAATGATTTCAGGGGCATGAAAAACAGTACCGAGCGATCATAACGAAGGTTTCACGCCGGCAAGAAGAAGTTTCAACAAATGCCTTATCAACATTTTGTAAATAAATATTAATTTTATGATTGTTATATTATTAAGTTTG
Source organism: Amorpha juglandis (assembly GCA_949126905.1). Classification (NCBI taxonomy): domain Eukaryota; kingdom Metazoa; phylum Arthropoda; class Insecta; order Lepidoptera; family Sphingidae; genus Amorpha; species Amorpha juglandis. Next base: position 14,159,975 of record OX421373.1, on the reverse strand, counting down.
TATTAATACACTTATGAATTAGTGGATCTGTACGCGGTCTCACGTTTCGCTTCCATTTTCTATGTTACCCTTTTATTAAAATAATTTTGCAACTTGCTTTTATATACAATATTATCATGATTGTATTTCCGTATAATATATTTATTTATTAAATCCATTAACATTCTAACCTAACCAACAAATTTCCGACGACAGTTCGAAAAAGACGTAATTTCAGTTTTTCTTCAATCATAGCTTAGTAAAACATTATAAAAAAATTGAAATATCAAAGCGCATGAAATGGACCCATCTGTTAAGGTGCTGTGGTGCAACACACTGACAAACAGACGTACAAATTTATAATATCATTATCTTTGTTGGGGATTAAAAAAGTTTATATTTACCCCTTTCCAAATAAACCGTATCATAACGAAAAAGTATTAGACATAAAATTTGCTTTTATTTTTCAGTATTCCCCTACCCCTAATTAAAAGTTTCAAAATTCCACACTTCTCCCCATTACATCAAGTTCTAACTTTCACAGCCATTAATTTATTACAAGGTTTTCATAACTCACTATTCGGAGATGTCAATTTTTCCACCGAGGAATTCTAAAGAAACAAACCAGCCACCAAATACGTGCCTTAAATATTCAGCTTTCTGTGGCACCTTGTATATTTAGCCGCTTTAAATGTATAGACGATTGACCATTATTGCACGTCTTGCTATGTGCGTGTATTTTAGAGACAAAGTGTGTGTGTCACTATTGACAAATGTACAGAATCAAAACTTCATATGTACTGTCTCACATCAGCAGGACGTGCAAAGATGAACCGATGTGTCTATAACACTAAGCGACAATGGTTATGTCAGGCCACTTATTCGCACTGTTGCAATTCTTGTTAAAGCATAGTTTTCAAATGCAAACAATTTACACTGAGATTAATGTACAAAAGTCGGATGTTACTGTCATTTTATTGACGCACGCGTATTTTGTAAGAATACCGAATGTTGCAATAAATTATGGATTAACTATTGGTGTTTTATTTCTGGCCTTAATATTAAGACCAACCGATCCAAAAATTCTCAACATTGGGCGTGTGGGTTGTTTTTATCTTTTTTGAATGGCGACACAAAATAGTAGTAGTATTGGGCATTATGAGACGTGTGCAGTGCTTATAATACAAGGTTCTAATCAGTGTTGCTTGTTTATAGGCAGGTGTGGCGCTCCGCGCTTACCATAAGGGGAGCAATTAGCTCATTTTATCATTCTGAATAATCAAAAAAACCTGGTTGTAGTCTGATATTTATTTGGTAATTGAACGCCGAGCATTCATTGCATTTTACTAATTCGTAAACCGAACATTGCCGAAGCCCATGATTTATTTTGTTAAATGACATTAGGGTAACGGCCACAATAAAGCCAACAACACAATTGTTACTAAAAAGATATTTTACTATAAATATAATTCGAATAATACTTATGTATAACATTAGCTACAAATATAAGTACTAAGTGTATCACAGTTGGTTACAACATCTTGGAGGACAGGTCCAGCTCCATCTGCAAGTCCTGGATGGACTCTTTCTTCAGCAGCGGTCTTCTATCGCTCTCTTTTGTCTTTTTTGTATTCTTCTTCTTTGTTGATCTGGCAAAGATATATAACATTTATTCTTAAAAAGGTATATCTAAATACGCATTATCAGGGTAGATGACTCGATTATTGATTTATATTGTAATAAAAAAGGTACCGTTGGCCAAAATCTATACTGGACAGCAAATAAACCGGGCCACCCGGTACCTTGTAACTCATTTTTTATTTTCTCAAAGAGTATAAAACTTACAACTATCAAAGTTATACCTCCTTAAAGTGCGTTTCATGATGATTAAAATGAGTGGAAACTCATTGGGATTAATAAATTTATTAAGTGTTTATTAAGGATATTACAAAGAAGAGTCGTTTTCCTGTCGTGATAAGCGCTTAATCACAAACACAATCAATAAAAAATTAAAGCCATAATCAAAGGAAAAAAAAAAATGGTCAGTATTCGGTATTGCGTCCCCTTGCTCGGAAAACTGCCACCATCCTTGTATTCACCGACCTCACGAGCCTGACGATGAAATCTTGAGGAATTGCATTCCACTTCTCTTCAATTGCGATTCACAGCTCTGGAAGCCTTGTTGGAGTAAGTACCCGGGCTCGAACCCGACGTTTCAGCACATCCCATAAATGTTCTATCGGATTCAAGTCCGGGCTTCGAGCTGGCCAGTCCATCGTACGAATGCCAACGTCGCGTAGATACTGGGTCACCACATGAGCAACATGACGCCATGCATTATCATACATCAATTGCATATCCTGCCCGATATATCCTGCGTAAGGTACCACATGGTCTGCGAGGATTTGAGTAATGTAGCGATGAGAAGTCAACCCACAAAGTACGGCCCATCAGTTCGATGAAAACTAACGCTATGTGTGCGGTTAACGAGACGCCGCCCCAGACCATTACAGATCCTCCTCCATAAGCAACAGTTTCCTCGATGTAACACTGAGAATAACTTTCCCCAGGGCGACAATATACTCACTGACGTCGATCAATTCCATGTTGACTCACCCTGGTCTCATGAGTGAAGAGTATATTACTCCACTGCTCTAATGTAAATTCCTATGCTCTCGAGCAAATTCAAGTCGAACTCGAAGGTGGGCTACCGTTAATGCTGGGCTTGTTGCAGCTCTCTTTGGAGTCAGGTTCTGTTCAGCAAGTCTTCTTCTGACGGTATCTGAACTTATGACCCCTTAGTGTTCGTCACGCAGACTTTGTTGGACTTGAACTGCGTCGAGGCGGCGATTTTGCAGAATAGTAAGTTCGATATAACGATCATCTGCTGCTGATATCGCCCTAGGTCTGCCCGTACTTGGACGGCGATCGAATGCTCCACTCTCTAGGTATCGTCTGTAAACTCGTTGCGCAGAAGATCTGCTAATTCGAAGTCTTCGAGCGACCTCACGGTGCGCAACGCCTGCTTGAAGTAATGCTACAGCTTGAGCTGCTTCCTGGGGTGTCTTATCCATTATTGATCGCAAAAAGTCGCAAAAAATACACGCGTCTGAGCAAATGATGAACAAAAAGTAAAGAAATGGTAAGAAATACCCGACTAACCCCCTTGTAGAAAACAAAGCGCTAATCGCGAACTCTAGTCAAAACAGAGCAAATCGTTATCATTGTGTTTTTTGCTTGATTATAATGTGAGTTGGCGCCACTTTAGGATACATTTATAATCATTATAATCTGCATGAAACGCACTTTCAGTAGGTATAACTTTGATAGTTATCAGTTTTATAGTTTTTGAGAAAATTGAATCAGAGTTCCAAGGTAGCGGGTGGCCCGGTTTATTTGCTGTCCAGTGTATTATCAAAAGAATTTTATAACCCTACCTAAATACACCAAAAATATATAAGTTGTAGTTTATTAGTTATTCAAATCAAGTGGAAGGGTCAATTGTCAAATAACAGAAAAGGATGCATGACATGTGATGTGACGTCACGGAAATTACGCTGCACGCGTGCGAATAAGGTAGTAAGACGGGCTTATATTTGTTCTCACCAATAATTAAATTATTAGTTGTGGCGTTTGTATAACCAATGTCGATTGTTTTCGCAAAAAGGTTATTTATATCGTATTATTTCTCATTGCATATAAAATAATGTATTGTATAAAACATAAGAAACTACGCTATTGGAAAAAAATACTTTTATATGTCGGTAAAAAAAAAAATGTTATGCCTAAAGGTTAAAATTATTTAAAGTTCATTTTGATGTTGTTATTTTAGATTCCTATTATTTTGTGTATGCTATTTGAGGGTAACGCCAGTGGGATTTTTAGTTATTACATACCTATCCTCCTCATAAGTAAGGCCACATAGTAAGGCTAAGGTTGCCGGAAAGAAATTGCCGTTAGCTATAAGACCGCCAATTGTACTTTTTATTATTTTTAGGTATCTATTGTGTATTTTCAATACTTTTTGTGTGATGTACAATAAAGTTATAAATAAGGCTAGTATTAATAGTAGACCAGTGGCAGTAGGCGGGTGTACCTGTTGATGACGCCGTCCGGGTGGTCCATCATGCGGATGATGTCGGCCTGGTCGGAGGAGTCGAGCGGCGCCACCGAGATGTCGCGCACCGCTCGGAACTTGCCGCAGTTGTTCAGGTGCTCGTTCTCCAAACGGAAGAAGTTCCAGATGAATCGTCTGCAACAGATATTTTTTTTTACTAGCCCTGTATTATACATGTCCCACTGCTGGGCACGGGCCTCTACTGAATGAGAGGGGTTAGGCTTTAGTCCACCACGCCGGTCTAATGAGGGTTGGCAGACTTCACATACCTTCGAAAATCTTATCGAGTTCTCAGGTATGCAGGTTTCCTCACGATGTTTCCTTCACCGTTAAAGCAAGCGATAATTAACAATTAATATACACGTAACTTAGAAAAGTCAGTGGTGTATGCTCTTGGGGCTGGTTTCGAACCTGCGACTTTCGTCTCGACAGTCCGTACTGCTTCCCGCTGAGCTATCGCTGCTCCGATATAACTTATTTTATTCATTGAACCTTATTGCGATATCATTAAGTTCCAATTTGGGGTTAACCACTAATGTGGTAGCGATGGAGAGCCTTTTATTAGTGGTAGAGCTACGCTGCAGACAGTTTTGTCTACAGCATGAATGGGTCGGCTCGACCGGATCGTTACCACTGTCTCACAGAAAATCGACGTAAAGTAGCGGCGTGGTGCTGGGTTTTTTTTTTCTTTTTTGTTTGTTTCGTACGGTTAGCGAGATATCCGGAGGTCTAAATCCCCCTCCCCTTCCCAATCCCCTGATTATCCCTTCCCTTTAAGGTCAGCAACGCGTCACTTACCATCAGGCGACTCACTTGTTCGTTTGCCGATCTATGCTAAAAAAAACTATAACGATTTCTTATGTTTACGCGAATATTACTCATTAAAATAAAACTAATTTAAACGGATTTTATCGCGTTTTTATATTAATTTTCATCCCGACCGATCTGATCTCAACCAGTCCACCCGTGACCACGAAGGCCGAAAAGTCTTCGAAACGTCGGGATCAAAATTAATAGAAAACCGCGATAAAATCCGTTTAAATTAGTTTTATTTCAAAAAACTATAATATACAATGAAACTCAACCTTATGAATATACACATCCTATCCTACTAATATTATAAACGCGAAAGTTTGTAAGTATGGATGGATGGATAGATGTACATATGTTTGTTACTCTTTCACGTAAAAACTACTGGATGGATTTTAATGAAACTTTACAATAATATAGCTTATACATCAGAATAGGACATAGGCTACTTTTTATCCCGGAAAAAGCAGATCACGCGGGCGGAGCCGCGAGCAAAAGCTAGTTAGTAATATAAATATATACACACCTGACCACCTCGAGCGGCGCTAATATGGACACCATCGTCTCTGAACTGACGTAGTCGTGTTCGGTGAGCACGAACGACACAGTCCATATGAACCGCAGCACGAAGTCCTCCACTATCGCGAAATAGTAGAACTGATGACAAACAACTGTCATTGTGAAGCTAATGGGTAATATGGGCTAAACTTAGCATCAAGTATTAACGGATCATATGTTGGATGAAAAGTCTGATGAGAAGTCAGATTTGTCTTTAGCATGAAGGGTTAGCTCGATCACGATGGTAACGCTGTCTTTTTACAGAGACTATCCCGCCCACACACCCGCCACTGTAACTCCTGTGCACCAGGATCAACAGTGGCACGCATTTTTGTTGACACTGAGCAGTGAAGCTCGGTGAGTCTCTGGGAATGTCTAAATGTCTTTGTCCCGCAACGAAATTAATCAGATAGAAGGTTAGGGAGGAGTTGGAAATATTAATTGTCCTCCCCCCATAGCAAAGCGGGAGACAAAATAATGAATTGAGGAGGTATTAACCTCAAGTGTAAGGATATTTACAAGTAACGGTAACACTGTCTGTCAGAAATCCAGCCAGCGTTGCATTGATAACCTGTCGACACAGTTATCTCGTGTCGCATATTTATGTTAAGCCCCCCGGAACATGACCCTCAGGATCAGCTGGTGTACACAGCAGTTAGCACGTTGAAGTGGTCATGCCTGCAGACTGACAGATAGTCGGTGGAGGAGACATGTGCTGGAGTGCTTAGGCAGACGTTGCGTAGGGCGTATGGTAGACCGACGACTTAAACATGGCGGGTAGTGGATTGATACTGTCACTTGGGGAGGTTTATATCCAACAGGGGACAGCAACGAGCTGCGATTATGATGGCGATGACATCCAGTTAGGATTAGATTGGGAAATTTAGCGACAGTCGACAGATGCCACATCTCCCATCATTCGTATAAAGCAACAGTTGGCACAGTGTAGTCGCCTTTTCGCGCCAGGATATAAAAGAGAAGTGGACTAATCCTTGAAACTATATGTGATACTGCGGCCATATTTTTCATTTTCATTATATTTTTCCCTCCTTCCTATAATATGGGGTCCTTTAAACGGAGTGTGAAGAAGCAGTTAGGCAGGCCGGCATGATCGTGCCGACCAACGATAGACACACTGTTTGTTGTTGGTCGACACTATTCCTGGATTGCGCTGCACTTACCATCAGGTGTGGCGTAGTCACTTTGCCGAGCCAGGATAAAAAAATGCCCTCAATATTTTTTTGTTGGCAAGATCATGCCGGCCTGCCAAAGGACCAAGGGGGATGGGAAAAGGGTTAGGATCAGGGGGCAAGCCCCCGAGGGAGAACCGGATATACACTGGCTGAGCCTGGAACGCGACCCACACAAGGTGGGCCACACTTTGGCAGGTTTTAGCACCAGTGTACGGTGGTCGCTATCCGGTCGGATACAAGTATCCTCCCACCAGCAGCATTCGGCGAAGGATCGCGAAGCTTTATAAAAACAATAAGTATATTTTTTACCTATAAAATCAATCTTACTGACTTTATTAACCTCAGCGGTGCCTTCGCCAAATCTTGACAATATGGCCTTGGTCTTAAAAGTATTGTTATAGTCTTACCCCGGGACTGTAAACGATCTCCTCCCTGAGGAACTTGTTCTCGGCGCCCGGTCCGCAGCTGAACAGGCCCCAGTCCATCCGCACGTCCCACGTGTACGTGTACAGCGACGAGACCAGCTGGCACGCGAACCATGCGTACAGGAACGGATTGTCGTACGAGTCTGTATATCGATCTGTTGACAAATATTTTTTTTTATTAACCTATATTGTCCCACTGCTAGGCTAAGGTCTTTTTTTTTGTCGCGGGGAAAGCTGTTTATTGCTACCGCCCCACCGGGGGGAGGTGGAACGGTTATGTTGGGTTCTACCGGCCTTACGACCCACTGAGCCGCCCGGGAGAGATGGAAAAGTTCCGGGCGACCACTGGGCCGAGTCCCTAACACTATTTACACCCTATGCCGGCAACTACCAACCAAAACCCCGCAGTGGCTTTCTTCGGCGCATGTGGAGCGGTCCCGGGGTCTCCTTGGGAAAGCCAAGGATTGCTGCCGGAACCGCTCCTGCGCGGTGCCGCCTGGCGGCCCGTCTCCAAATGGGGGGGCTCAGAAGCCCCCGCGCACCGATGGACGCCCTCGGCAAAGGTCTCCCTTAATTCCTTCCAACGTTCCCTATTTATTGCTGTTGTCGGCCAGTATTTTTCGAAGTGGTCAAGGTCGTCGCCCCACCTCTTTCGCGGTCTGCCCCGTCGCCGTCTACCATCTTCGGGAACCAAATGTGTGACAGTCATGGCCCACCCTCTCCGGATGCATCCGGCTTACGTGACCTGTCCAGTCCCATTTCAACATAGCCGATTTATATCCTACATCGGTTATTGTAGTTATGAAGCGCAAAGTGGTACATATATACATACATACATGATGCATAATGATTTCTTATGTTTACTCGAATATTATTCATTGAAATAAAACTAATTTAAACGGATTTTATCACGGTTTCTTATTTTAATTTTGGTGCCGACACTTCGAAATCTTTTCAGTCTTTATGGTGGTCAGTCCACCCCGTGAGTGAGTTTTATTACAACATATTTTTATCACTCACCGCTGTATATAGTCCGTAGCGTGGCGAACAGCACCACGAAGAAGGTGGTGGAGTACTTGCCCGCGTTGACGAGATGCGGGAACGCCTCGCGACTGTCGCGGTACCGCCGCAGGCACTGCCAGAACCGGGTCCACGCCGGCACTATGTTCACCACCGCGCGGGTGATTATGAACCACTGGGTGCTCTCGAACGCATCTGCAAATAACATCGCCGTTTAAAACCATCGACGCCAATTACAGAATAAATAATAATAAATACACCCAACAGTCACATACATAGTCCTGACCCCACAGTAAGATACGAGTCTTGTGTCGTGGGTATCAGGAACTACGAGAGATTTTCGATCTCATAACACCCAGACCCCGAAACAAATATTTGTGGATCACACAAACATTTGTCTCGGTGCGGGGATCGAACCCGCGGCCTCTCACTTCACAGCCGGCTACTCGCCCGCTGCGCTACGGAGGCTGTCTCAAAAACATCTGTAACTTTTAAATAACTTAATAAATTTGCTTCAAACTCAGCTGAGAATTGATGCCCAACTCCCCTCTCCCCTTCCCAATCCCTTTCCTTTAAGGTCGGCATCGCGTCTTTGATTCATTTAATTTACTTACTATCAGGTGACCCATTTTTTCGTTAGCTGGCCTCTGCTATAAACAAAAAGAAATCATTCAGGCAGAGTGTTACCATTTGAACTGTCTAATATCAAAACAGTATCGCGATTCGATCCGTCTGAACAGACTTTCAATCGAATTGATCAACAAAAACCATATAGAGTTTGTTGATTCAAGTCAGTTGATCAATTAAAATTGAACCGTGTGAACCCACTATCATGAATGCACTTAAGAGTACTACATTTGCGGCTTGCCACACTGATGTCAAAACATTAAAAATCAATAAACTGCAGAATATTTAATAGTATTACGTAATCATACTCACTATTAACATTAAACCAATCAGCGCCCGACACGTAGAAGGCTATTAAATAATGGAAGTCCAGAAAGGCGGCGGCAAATGAGTTCCATTGGTCCGCCAGCCAGAAGTCAGCGAATAATACTGGCACAAACGGTGCAGCCATGATACGGCCCTGGAATATAAAAAAGCACGTGTAGTTAGGGATACCAGATAAAAAAAATATTTTGCCACAAGTACGCGCGTTTCTATTATATGTATTGTATTAATTTTTCAGTCCCATTAAGTGGGCCAATATCTTAAGCCCAAAGTCCATTTCAATTGCATGTGGTACATTTTGCTGATTAACGGACGGATTATTCAAAAATAATTCCAGGCAGTAAGAAAGAAAGAAACAAAGTTGAGCATTTTAAATAATTAAAAAATTCTTCAAATTTATATATATTTTTTTTATTACAAGTATTCATTATTCAAAAATAATTCCAGGCAGTAAGAAAGCTAAAAACAAAGTTGAGCATTTTAAAGAATTAAAAATTTATTCACATTTATATATTTTTTTTATTACAAGTATTCATTATTCAAAAATTATTCCAGACAGTAAGAAAGAAAGAAACAAAGTTGAGCTTATTCTTAACGAATTAAAAAATCTCCAAATATATAAATATTTTTATTACAAGTATTCATTAATAAAAAATATTTTCAAACTCACACATATCCTCAAAAACCAGAACCTGGCCTCATGCCGGAACACTTTGAACGGATTGACAAGAAACACCAGCATTATTATCACCAGGGCCAATGGATTCACGAACGGCGGTATACTCAAACTCGCGCTGTATATAAAACTTAATATGCTGAGTGCCCATACGACACCAAAAATGGCCGCCAACTCCATCAGATCCTGTTCTGATAAATGATTTCTTGGATCTAACTCGAATATTAGCACGTGGTTCACACCGGATGAACGCCACCCATACACATTGATTCCTATTAAAAATATAAATTGTACTAGAAGGAATGGCCCTCGATATAATCTGAAGGCCGTTTTTATGTTCTCCGTGCCGCCCTCGTGGAATAATGCTGGAACAAAACAGAATTTGTGTTAGGATTCTTCTTTTTAACTGGAAGTTTTGTTTGCTGGAAACGAGTAAACTTGTCATACCCTAGATACTAGTTTTATAGTAATCGCGGGAGACGAGTTTACTCGTTCTGTTGTGCGAAGTGGTAAGGCGCAGGAAACTTATAAACAAGGGGCTCTAAACGGGTGAGGGACACCATAAATGAGCCAATAAGAATACAGACCAAAATTAAAAAAGCCGCGATAAAATCCGTTTAAATTAGTTTTATTTCAATGAGTGTTATGTAAATAAACTTTTCTATATTGTACAGTTTTGTCTACAACTTTGCCTGACATGCGTGACAATATTTGGGTTCGTATAGTCGTGGGTCGAATAATAATCTCTATGTAAATCTACGGCAGCAGTGTGAAGGGGGTGCACTTGCACCCCGGGGGCAGCGGGGATTCCCCGAGCAATAACGCCAACCATCGACTACACAGATTAAGTATGCTTTCGATTATCGAAACATTTCAATCAAATACCCGCGCGATTTGTATTTGACATTACACAATATACATGAATAAGACTATATTTTATATTATTTATTTATTATGAAACACCAACAGTATACATATTAATTCACACACAGGGCTTTACAAATTTGAGCTATGCCTCATGACTGATGTCATAGCATATATCCTGATATGTATACCGATAACCGTGTAGATGCAGATGCACCTCCCTGAAAGTAATCCTGGCGGTGCCCATGCCTAAATACCAAATATAAATGTGTGTACCAAACTTAATCGGCCCATACTTAAAATATGCACTTGGCATAAATAAAGGACAAGCTTAACAAAAGATCAGCAAGATAATACACGCTATTTACGAGCATGTATATTTACACCTGGTGCTATTGTGAGAATGCCCTATGTGTGCATTAGGCTTTATATCCCTTACAGTATCGTACTAAAGTAAACACAATATTGCAACATTTATTTACCAAGCATGCACCGTACCTTACTTATTGGTGTCAATATTTGTACATGGATTAGGAACCTATGACACAGATTATTTTTTTTTTTTTATACAACTGAATAACTAGACGGGCAAATCGCTCGCCTAATGGTAAGCGCCTGCCTAAAAATAATAGCAAAATCACTTAGAACTTTAAGTCACTGTACTGCGCTCATCATTTAGAGACATAACATGTTAAATCTCACAATGCTCAGTAATTGTATTAGCTTCAAGTCCTCCAAACTGAAACACAACAGTGCTTATAATGGTGCTGCCACACCGGTGTTATAAAATGTTTACAAACATTTTCTAACATTAAACATTTACTAACATTATCTAACATTGTGATAAAATGTATCAATTTTTTGTTAACAAATGTTTAATAATGTTTTGTAGACATTTTATAACAGCGGTGTGGCAGCACCATAAGTGTATAAGCACTGCAGCAGTGGTTGCTTGGCAGCAGAAATAGACAAACCGTTGATACCAAACCAGACGGCCCCTCGCATATGGAAGACCTACCATTTAAATCATTAATTTTTTTCTACATACGTACAGCACAACAGAGGAAAATAAATTAAATATTCATAATTAATCACAATTTACAATACTGTTTTATTATTTTTTTGTAAATATTGCATTGTCATTGGTCCTTGAGAAATATGCGAAATTTCGTTCTAATCCGACGTTTTGAAGGAGGTCAAAATCATGTTCAAATATTCCGTTACATACAAACATACTAACATACGTCTGAAGCTAATAAAAGCGTGTTAAGAATGGTCACGTACAATGCGGTAATTGGAAAGCTATTTAGACGGATACAGCATTAATCCTTATCAACTGAAATACGTTAGTGACCTTGAGCATTTCATGCACATTATTCTAATCTTTTACAACATATAATTTTATTATTATTTATTTAATAAACTACAAATAGCAACTCTCGCAAGGTAAGTAGAATTTACTCAGAGGTGGTGAAACAAACGTTAGTGTTTTAAAACAGTTATGATACAATAAGACGTTAAGGAAAAATTCATCAAATCTAACCGGTTAGGTAATTAAAATAAAAAAAAAATGGAAATTATACCCATTTTGCCGGTTGTGGTGGGTGTTCAAGTATCGAACATTATTTTTAATTGTTAATGTGTTTTTGAATCGTGTCAATATCTCTCAGACTTGTTATTTAAACATTTAAATTTAAAATTTTGGAATACATGTTTTGTCGGTTGTGGTGGGTATTTCAAATATCGAACCTTCTTTTTAGATTATTAATTTGTTTTTGAATCGTGTCAATATCCCACAGACTTGTTATTTTTAATTTTTTAATAAAAAAAAAAATGAGAAACAATTATAATTACACCTATAACCACACAGCAGTCGTACCGCGCATACATTACGACTGCGCCACCGAGTACAAAATGTATAAAACAATTTTTTTAACAGTTCTTTGAGGGACTTGCGCACAACACCCAGACCCGAGGGAATCGAAACCACGGCCTCTCGCTTCACAGCCAGCTACCCACCCACTGCGCCATGAAGATTTTCGAATTGTAAGTGCGCGTTGGCAACTGGCGCGTTGCACATAATGTTGCGCTTAATCGTGGCATACGATGGGAGTATACGTACAAAGCCTGTGTTTTATCCGTGGTTTGTGAAAATAATTTTAGCGAACACAAGGTGGTAGGCCCCTCGTATGCGAGAGGCCGTCTGGGTTGGTACCACGGCTTTGTCTATTTCTGTCGACAAGCAACAGTGTGTAAGCACTGTTGTGTTGCGGTTCGAAGGACATTGCAGCCAGTCAAATTACTGGGCATTATGAGACTTAACATTTTATGTCTCGGGGTGACGAGCGCAGTTCAGTGCCATACAGTGCTTAATAACTCAAAGTTCTGTGTGGTGTTGCTTCTTTTTATGGGCAGGCGTGGCGCTTACCATCAGGCGAGCGTCTTGCTCGACTCGTCATTCACTTAAATAAAAAAAAATAAAAAACACGCTTTTGTAGAAAGTCTAACTTAAAAATAGAAAATAAATTTTAAGAAAATAATGTCTTTTATTGTAAATAAAAGCGTGGGGTGCATGGTGTCAATAGTTATAATTATTGTATTGACAGATATGAGTAGAAGGATTATCATTTAGATAGTATCTTAGAAAGCACCCCACGCTTTTTTTACAATAAAATACATTGTTTTCTTCAAATTTATTTTCTATTTTTTAGTTAGACTTTCTATAAAAGCGTGTTTTTTAGTTTTTTTAACTATTATTCATTTTTATTTTTTTAGTTAAAATATAAATATATTGTAGTCGGTTGAGTTCCGAATACCAAAATGCGCCATCTATTGACGCTCTTAGACTACGACATTCCCTATGATTAGCAATGGTCCAGAGAGTATAATTTCAATTGACGCAAATTGACAATCTATTGACGCATTCTTATGCGTCGTGTAGATGGCGCTAAACTAAACTACACAACAATTATTTATAATTATTAATCACAATTTGCAATACTTTTTATTTTTTTCATATAATATTGCATGTCATCGGTCCTTGATAAGTATGCCAAATTTCAATTTAATCCGACGTTTTAAAGGTAGTCAAAATCACGTTCAAAGACAAGTTACAGACAAACCTACCAACATACATACGTCTGAAGCTAATAAAAGCGTGTTAAAAACCAATTCGTGACCTACCCATTTAGCACTACAGGCGTGGGTTTCCAAATTTATTACTTTCCGCAAACAAGAATCTTAGTTGATCATCCTTATTTATAACATAAGCAGGATAACTGTTTAAAACCATTATAATTTATAACGCAAACTGTAAATTAAACGATTATGCAAATAAACTAATGTTTTAACAGTTAATCTTGTGTTTATACCAGCTTTAGTTAAGTGTGCTAATCTTATTTAGGTACAAATTGTCTATTGTCGCTTATCGGTAACACAAGATACATAATACATATATTATGTGCTAACATTGTGTCCTTAAACTCAATAAGCTCACACCTGAATCCATTAAGGAGTAGGCAGAACCGATTTAGTGCACCTACATTATGAGTGGTAGAGCCACGCTGTAGAGTGTAGATAGTTTTGTCTGAAGCATGAATGGGCTCGACTGGTTACCACTGTCTTACAGAAAACGGAGCGGCTTGCTGCTGCGTTTCGTACGGTGAGTGAGATATCCGGAGGACCAAATCTCCCTCCCCTTCCCAATTCCTTAATTATGCCTTCCCTTTAAGATCGGCAACGTGCCTATGATTCTTCTAGTATTGTAGGCGTACATGGGCGGTGGAGATCACTTATCATCAGGTGACACACTTGCTCGTTTGCCGATCTATGCTATGAAAAACCAGTTAGCTGGTGTTATCTCCATCCCATAATCGGATAGGTGGCGAGCCCCATACCGATATGACTACTCTATACATTCGATGAAGCTATAGTATACATGTGATTATGAAAAACAACAATGTTGCCTCAACAAAACGACTAGTATGTTTTTAAATTTAAAATAATAATAATAGGCCTGTATTATACACGTCATACTGCTGGGTACGGGCGTCCCCTACTGAATGAGGGGTGAGGGCCTTAGTACACCACGCTGGCCTAATGCGGGTTGACAGATTTTATATACCTTCGTAATTTTTATGACTTCTCAGGAATTTTAGGTTTCCTTACGATGTTTCCTTCAACGTTAAAGCAAGTTATAATTAACAATGAATATACGCGTAACTTAAGAAAAGTCAGAGGTGCATGCTCTTGGGGCTGGTTTCGAACCTGCGACTTGCGTGTCGACAGTCCTCACCACTCCCCGCTTAATTATGATTTTGCATGGTGAGGGAATCGAACCCACGACCTCTTGCTTCGCATCCGGCTCGTACAATGCGCTACGGAGGCTGTCCAAAGAACAAAAAGTCAACATTTTAGGACGTGGGTACGGGACCATCGGTGCGCAAGTCCGACTCCCACCCGATTGGTTTGCAGTACGAACACACATACCTGACAACACAACCGTGATAAACAGCACAATGAACGATCCAGAGAAGAGGCCCACTTTGAACGTGGTCCAGGGGCTCTGTTGTTCGCCGAGCGGCGGCACGCGCAGCTTCTTCATCGCCTTCTGACGGTCACCACCCTCGAGGTCGTTGGTCACCGTCGCCTCCGTGTCGCTTATCAACCTATCTATGTCTTTGTTTGTGTAGAAATGTGACGTTTCCACGTGCACCGCACGCCATTGCGCGCCGTTGCTTACGTTTAATAACTGAAAAATTATATTACATAATGATTTATTATGTTTACGCGAATATTACTCATTGAAATAAATTTAATTTAAACGGATTTTATCGCGATAAAATCCGTTTAAATTAGTTTTATTTCAAATTATATTACGTTGTTGGAATTATAATAGTAAAACATATTATAATGATAAGATAGCCTCCGTGGCACAGTGGACGAGTAGCCGGCTGTGAGGCGAGAGGCCGCGGATTCGATTCCCGCACTGGGACAAGATGTTTGTGTGATCCACAAGTATCTGTTTCGGGTTCTGGGTGTATTCTCTGTCTAGAGGGGTTGACGACAGGCAGGCGGCCGGTCGTAAAAACTTCAAGCCAAATCTTTCTGTAACATGTAGAAAAGCCTTTTGCGCAGACCCGACTGCAAGTGGGATAAAGGCAGATGGAAGGAAAGAATTATAATCATTAAAATCTAATGTAAGTTGCTGCTGGAGTGTTTTGCTCTTTAATACTGTGTAGTACTGAATTTTATGAATATATATGCATATCCTTACGTCTATATCTCCGAAGGGGCAGGCAGAGGTGTAAGCAGTACCTACACCCGAGCCGAGGGTATTTCCGACCCATAATGTGATAGGGGGCAAGTCTATCGCCATACGGGGCACAAATTCCAATCCCATCCATTCCATTATCCATTTAACCATGCTATTTCATTAATTTGCGTTGAGGAAATACTGAGCTGTTCAATCCGTTTTTAATCTTAAAAACTTCAGTAAATAATATTGGTGGTTCACGTGATCCACGTATGTAAACACAGTTTTAGTACCAACTGAAAACTCGTGACTAACATTGGACAAAAAACTATAATGTCTAAACGGCTCAACAGATTGTTAAAAATTGACGAGAATTATGCTGAATTTCAAATCAAAATCTGCATTGGAATCGGTCTATTCGCTGAATTGATTTATGCCGTCAAGCAACAGTGTTTGCTGGTGGGAGGATACTTGTATCCGACCGGATAGCGACCACCGTACACTGGTGCTAAAACCTGCCATAGGGGCCCACCTTGTGTGGGTCGCGTTCCAGGGTCAGCCAGTGTATATCCGGTTCTCCCCAGGGGGCTTTCCCCCTGGTCCTAACCCTTTCCCATCCCTTTTCCTTCCCCTCCCCCTTGGTCCTTTGGCAGGCCGGCATGATCTTGCCGACCTACGAATATTTTATACATTATTTTAAACGCAACAGCAAATAATACGAAAAATAAACTCTTTAAAATCGATTGAAAAATGAGCCTGCAATTATTATTTTAAATATTGTTATGAGCAAGGGTCGGTATCTCGCTCGCACGTATGCACCGTAATAGCTGTTTTACACAGTGACGTATAAGTTTGTGTCGTCTTTTATTTGACAAGTGTCCTTTCCATCAGATTTTTACTTTATTTTTTATATGAACGAATTAATAAAATTCTTTCTGCAATAGGTGTTGGGTAACTTTTTGATTTAAATAATAAAAAATCAAATCAACTACTCAATTGCAGGTAGTTTGAAACAGAGCCATATAATATATCCCTTGACCACGAAAATATTGCAATAAAGTTGATAACATTATTTCCTTATAGCGATCGAATAAATTAAATCCAAATGTGATGTTACGTAGTATGTTTACCCTAAGCATTATCGATATTAGATTTATATATCAGTACATGTAAAAGAGATGCGTAAATAACAACCAAGGTCCTTTACGAAATAGGTAATGAAAAAATTACACTCTAAATGTGTGTATCATATACCGTATGTATATACAAAAAAACTAAACATCCTTAATTAAAAATAATAATTTTGCAACAGGTAAATCCCCGACGGCTATTAAAAACACGTTTGTAATTTTTAAACGGCCGAACAGATTTCCTTTAAACATAGCTAAGAACTATCTAGATCTTAGATTAAACTATGTGGAAAAATGTAAATTTGTAGAAAAATGTAAATTACTGGACTTAATATCCTATGTCTCGGGGTGATGAGCGCAGTTCTGTGCCATGCAGTGTTTTGTAATTCAAAGTTCTGTGTGGTGTTGATTCTGTTTATGGACAGGCGTGGTGCTTACCATCAGGCGAGCGCCTTGCTCGTCTCGTCATTCAGTCAAATAAAAAAAAAAGTTTCGAACAAAAAACAAAACTACATCAAATCGGTCCATTCGTTTTGGTGCTTCGACCCTAGACATATAGACACACACCTACAGTCCCTACAAACATACAAAGGAGTCAAACTTATAACTCTCCTCTTTTTTGTCGGGGGTTAAAACACGATTTATTATCAACAGGTTCAGTACAGAATAACTTTTTAAAAATATAAAGTTCCGAACTGAAAAGGTCTTAACTTAAATTACTAAGCCAATAAATATAATAATATATCGACAGTATAACGACATAAATGCCAATACGTGAACTTTACGATAGTTGTTTTTTTATGATCAAAATTCATATAAATTTACCTACTGGATAATTTTCAGTAAATCTTATATTTTATTAAAGCATATTTTGTTGCTAATATAATTATCTATCTGTCTGACTTTCCGATTTTGTTGCTTTAAAAAGACTCTGTCTTTTGAACAGTTATATGTGACATTTTCACAGAATAATACGCGTTTTTAAGGCAGATATACTAAAAAATAATAAACTGCAGAAAACAATTAGGGTATGGAGCTATCGTAGCGCGAGTACGACTACCACTTGGACGGTTTTATTATCTTAACATAATATTAAATGAAGTCGCTTCCGCTGTGTGTTCGCTTATATCTTTTAATCTATTCAACGGATTTGATTGCAGTTTTCAGGAATAAATAGAGTCATTCATGAGGAAGGTTTATAGGTATACACACGCTATGACCCATGGGAGCAGGGCAGTAACATGCAGATGAAACCGCGAGGGTCAGCTAGTTATATAAAATGACAAGTCTGTAATTTGCATTCATTTTTTTGCACCCCGTTTAAACTATACACCGAGAGATGTCTCAATGGCATTGATGAATCAAATACAGGAAGTGTTCGTCCCAACCGGTCTTGTAAGCCCATTGCAGAGTTTATTGACTCAGGTCACCGAAACTGGCTCACTTGGTGTCCGATGCACCGTTTACAGATTCTTATCACCGACATTTTATAAACGATCTTAATACAAATCTCGAGATCGATAAACATGGCCGTTATCACACCGCAAATCTACATTCAATCTCTATTAGTAGAAAACTTTGTTATGTGTCATTATACGGCTATTTTAAGAGATGATTATTTCTACCTCGCGTTATCCCGGCTTAGTGTCAGGGTCGGCCTATTTCAGCCTATTTCCAGTTTTGATAATAATCATAATTTTATTTGCATACCAAGTGTACAATAATGGTCTTAAATAATACAAAGTATGTGCTTTAACTTAGTAGCCTTTGTCAGGCATTGCAAATCTGAAGGCGCTAATCTTATTATTAAAATACATACATTTACTTTTAACAGTTAAGGGCCTTCCGTGAGCAAACGACCTTGACTGACTCGGGCCATACTAAATCGTGTACTTGGTGTGTGAGTTTTCGTGCAGAATATGCACGTATTTAGCGAATAATTGATTTAAATTATCAGGTTTTGGTCTTTTCGAAAATTTAAAACGGGCAAAATATTCGTTATTAAATAGCCTATCTAGTGATGTTAATCTAATTTGAAAACATTCTGTACTTTAAAAGGAGACGCACAGAATCTTTGCATTTTTCTCATTTTTATGGTTCATTTATAAGGACAATTTAAAAATATATATCAGCATTAACATAAATTTGAATCGAACAAAGTAAAGCTGACAGATTGTAAAAATATATTGTATATTTTTTTAATCAATATTTATTTTAAGTAATGACTAGATAGCCTCTAAAAACATCGATCGCGCGGCGTTTTGCTGGGGGCATGGCCTTAACATTCAAAGATAAAAACGATATTTCACTCAAAATGTGTAGTTGAAGTAGGATTAATAATAATATCATATCTAAATCGTAATCAATTTACTAAGTGGTAGGTCACTCGGTATTACGTATGCAAAGGATTTGTCCATTTCAGCGGCATTGTGTACCGTTGTTTCGGTATAAACATTGAAGCCTGTGAAATGACTGGGCTCTATGAGACGACATGTTATGTTTCGGAATGGTGAGCGCAGCCTAATGACATGCTGTGCTGTGTAATTCAAATTTCTGTGTAGTATTGCTTCTGCTTCTGGGCAAGCGTGGCCGATACCATCACTTGAGCGAAGAGCTCGTTTCGTCAATCAGACTAAAAAAGTAGATAACGTAACATTTTGCTAAACATAATTAAACTAAAATCGATTTATTTAACATGACTCGAAACAATAGAGAAGAAAAATATGTAACTAAAAGGTGTGACGAAAGGCTACGCACCTTGGCCATGTTACCTTTATCCTTTGATAATAATCACCTGTACATTTAAAATAACATTATTTACGTTAGGAATTTGTCAAACGATTGTAGATAACGTGGATAAAGTATTACGATGTAGTTACAATATACAAAATGAATTACGTGTTTCATTTAAGATAGTTCGTCTATAGTTCATTTTCATTCAAGAGATTAAAAAAGAATTTAGTTAATGATGATTTCCGTGGGATTTTTAACGTAAAATATTTTATGCATAATTCTAGCTACAAATATTATTTCTGGGGAATTTACCGACTTTTGTCAGGGTAGAAAAAGTTCTAGATTTTATAAAGTCCGCAAAGCTAGCCAAAGTCCTATGACATGACGCTTGCATTTATTGTATAAAATAATGGCTATTTGACACAAAATGACTTTCTCGCACGACAGAAGCGAGGATCGATAACGATATTTTTCTGTCATAAAAGTCGATTAGAAGTCGATAAAAATAGATTATAAACTATTAGCTGCGGGGTTCGCTGTCGTTTTTTGCCGTGTATGAAATCAGGCGCGAGAAACATTTTGTTAAAAAATAAAACCAACTCTCACTGTGTATGTCATAGCTAAGTCATGAAAAACACGATAGACAAATCTTGTGTGTACTATGTGACATGCGAGGTCAAACATTACGTATACGTACAAACAGTATGAAGTTTATCATAATGATTTTAGCGCTACCTTTATTAATATAACGTTTAAAACTAGATGCAATTAAACCTCAAAACACATTAAGTATTGGAAGCGAGCGATTAAAGTGCTCAACGTGAATGCCATTACACATAAAGATAACAAATAATAATAATATATGCAAGGGTATTCTTAGATACAATAACAACTTATAGCAATAAATCAATAGATCTCACCTTATCGTGTTTTTTCAATATTTTTCTAAAACCTGTGTAATTCAGATTCTGATAGTTTTGCAATAGAATTAGACTTAGATAGAATTCGCTGAAGGCCAGCTTCAACTCTTGCACTTTCCGACGCGGTATTGGCGCCTTTTTACTGTCGCCACTGCTTTTCGGTTTTATTGTGTCAAAATGTGATTTCAGTTCGCTTTGTAATGTGGCGAATTTACGTGTCGCTTCGGCGAGTTTTTCTGTAAAAGATTTAGTAATTAGGCGAATGTTTTACTTCACATGTGCATAGTGTACGTCGTAATCTTAAATGAATAACGATGTGGGTTTCTGCTGTGTCTGGTTGATGGGTACCTAATGCATATTTATACCTCATAGTCTGTTCATTACGACAATAATACATTAAAAAGTGCACTTCTAGCATTGTACTTGAAGTTTATAGGGATCATTTATCACCTCTAAAAACACCTCTTCCCCTGCCTATGAGCCTACATGAAAGTAAATAAGCAGTTAGAATTAACACTCTAACAGCCAGTTTGACTGATTGCATTTTGACTTGACATGGAAAAAGAATGTTAGGTCATTCTTAATATGACAAATTAATCACAAGTTAAGATAAGATATACAAATGTATTCCCTCCATTGCAATTACATATGAAAAAAAATATATTTTCCAGCCAAAATATTGACAATTCATGACATTTAAAAAAAATAGTTTAGATGTTAGGGTGCCACATATATACAAAATTGGCAAACTCAAAAACCCTCCTTTTACATGGAGGGATTAAACATTACTTACCTGAATAAAATGTGTTTATCTTCTTTAACTCTTGATCACAGTAATGGAAGAAAGTTTCATCAAAGTTTGCAAAGTGGCGCGACAGAACCTCAG
Organism: Amorpha juglandis; assembly: GCA_949126905.1. Classification (NCBI taxonomy): domain Eukaryota; kingdom Metazoa; phylum Arthropoda; class Insecta; order Lepidoptera; family Sphingidae; genus Amorpha; species Amorpha juglandis. Next base: position 14,138,459 of record OX421373.1, on the reverse strand, counting down.
GTTCCACATTCTCTGCTGATGGTGCCTCCTCCACTGCTGTATATAACATGGCTTTCATTTCCTACAATACAAATATATAAATACACCCAACAGTCACACACATAGTCCTGACCCCACAGTAAGATACGAGTCTTGTGTTGTGGGCATCGGGAACTGCGAGAGACTTTCGGTCTCACAACACCCAGACGCCGAAACAAATAATTGTGGATCACACAAACATTTGTCTCGGTGCGGGGATCGAACCCGCGGCATCACGCTTCACAGCCAACTACTCGCTCGCTGCGCCACGGAGGCTGTCAAATCAAGTTAATACTTGTTTACAACTGGTGACCAAGATAGGGGGTTCTTATTTGATGGGAAGTTTTCTAGCCATGAACAATGTAAGAGGAAATGTGTGTTAGGAAGATTTAGGAATTGTGAGTGGATTTTCCAGAGGTGTTCAACCATCTCCATAACCATATGAAACATAACAGCAAAACTGTCATTCAATGCTAATTTCATGTAAAATATACTATGCCACACAAACTTTCATGCTGTAGACACAAATGACTACAGGGTATATTTACCACTCATAACATACATACACACTCACGCCTATAATCCCTGAAGGGGTAGGTAGAGGTGTACCCAGTACACACACATTTCACCAAGCATATTTCTATTCCTTGTAATAGGGGGCGAAACTAATGCCATACTGGGCACATTTCCAGACTCCAGGTTGATCTTGAGCATTTCATGATAAAAAACTGAATATCACTACCCGACCCAGGAATCTCTCTATCATTTACTTAAGTGGTAGAAAATAGTTCTTGTGTGAGTTATAGCTCCTGTTAAGCCAATAAGTATAATGTAAACATATAGAATAAAAGGTTATTCCATAGCTTTTTCTTTTTCTATTCTAAGTCATCTAAGACCACCTGCCCTTGTCTCGCTCACAGTGAGATTAGTGCAACATGCTTTTATAAATATGTTAAATAGAGATTTGTCTAATAATTCTTATAACTAGCCTCTTGTCTGTACCTCTACCAACCCCAACCAGCATATAAATTAAATGTAAATATATTATTAATTGTATTTGTGGATTACAATAATTTATTGTACAAAAACTTCTAGTTCTACAGCTAATCTTACACCTGGCTATGCCACAGAGATAAGCAATGACGAATCATAATCATTGTTTTTGTTTTTATAACGGATATTATGATTTCAATAATAACCCATTTATTACAGGCACTATGTTCAATTAAAATAAAGTAATAGAGCATACATTAACCAATTATAAGAAAAGATGCAATATGGTCTAATGTATGGTCATAATTCAGTCATACAATAATCATAAATAAGACCACACGACACGGTCACGAGGCTTCATAAATCAAATAACGCGCTAATAAATATGACTCGATTGTGACTAATGCAAGGTACTTACTTCATAGTTTATATATTGTTTCCGCCACTCGGGCGTTATGTGGGCACTCAAATGTTCCGCGAACTTCATCTTGTACCCGCCGGACGCACGTCTTTATCACAACGAACTCTTTATTATAATGCACAATAAACCAACTAGCTTGTTAAAGTTTGCCTTCCGATAACAAGATAACAGTGGCCTCAATATAGTGGACATACGGTTAACAAATACTGGAATGCTTATGGTGTTATGCTACAATTTATATACAGTTTTGATATTTGTTCTCATAATTTATTTCTTCTTTTTACAAATGTTACAAAAGAAAATTTTACAAAACTGATTTTGACAGACTACACTTTGGTGGTGTTTTTGTCAAGTGATAGCGATAGCGGATAACTCAGATCAAATATGAACAAGATACGGCCATAGCGTAGCCTGTGGTGAGACAGAGAGACCCAGCGCTTGTGTTGTCAGAATGTAAAAAAAAATCTATAATTATTTTATTTTTTTATTATATTTTAGTGAAGATTCTTAAAAGTAAAATAAAATACTATTAAAGGCTATTTATAGTATATTGCCCTATATCCTTATTTACACATTATTTTATATGCAACATTAATTAAAATATTAAAATAATTAAAAAAATCGCGTGTACCCTACGAATAGTGTGAATATCCTATTATTCATAATACCAATTAGTGTTATTAAAATTACGGGATAGTGAATTAAATGTTAGGTTTCACTTAATTTTTGTAATAAAAAGATGTGAATGGTTAATTTATTTATTAACACAAATTATGATACACGGGCTAATAACTTTCTAAGGTGTGGTCAAATTGAAGCAAATATAAGTACTAGTGTACGATATAAGTATTTCAACTGTTACTGTAGTACCAAATCATGTGAATGCATTGCTAGGACATAAATAGAGCATTTTCTTTTTCCTCTAATGAGTAACATGTCGGCATTAACGTGATATTATATGATGTATAGTTTTTAATGACATCCGGAAGCGCAGCTCCTGTTGTGCTCTATTGCGACCCTCGGTGTTAGAGAGAGTAATAGCGCGTCGTTTTGCTAACACTTCCCTTCATTGACCTTTACATTTAACTAATTTTGTATGAAAATTTCTGATACGTTCTATCTTTTGCGAAATCAGTTTTTAATTTTATTTTTTGGTGACTTGCATACTCCTTGAAAAATGCAGGTAACATATCTTAGCATTTTTAGTTCGTATCCAATTGATTCCACCGGTCGCTTGGATCCACCGATTTCTTTGTGATGGATCTTTAGGAAACCTGCAAATAAGACAAAACGGAAGATAAATTTCACTTCTTTCAGGAAATAAGTATTGAGTATTATATAACATATTATAAAAATGTATTATCTAGTTTAATAATAATTTATCGGCATTTAGCTTTAGTAACCGGCAACACTATTTTTAGGTTATAAAGTTAGATTTATGCATTAAAATAAGATTTTCGTAACAATTGTACCAAAATCTTGTGAAAATACTCGCCAATACAACAATCTGAAACTATTTTAATTCCCAGAAACAGATTTTATAAGGTACTTACATGTGAAATGTGACACCAGGATTTTTTCGCACGCTACGGCTTTTACACTCAAAAATACTACACCCAACCATCATTAGAATACGATTTGATTACTATTTTAATACAAACACTAATAATAATCGCTATTAACACCTTAAAAACGCCAGGAAGTCCAGAAAACAATCACGCTATGGTTTGTTTGGCAAACTTCGAACCGTGACAAACACAAGATTATAGGCTACGCTGTAAGTGACAGCAATATTATATAGGCATCTTTGTCTAACACGTTCAATTACTTATATAACTATCTTGTTTTGCAGGGAAATCATTCTGTGATGGTCCTATCTATGGAATAGATAATCTAAGGCGGATAATGATGTAACCGGTTTTAGAAAAACCTGTAAAAATCAGGTGTTCATAAAAACCGATAATCACCGGTTTTAAAAATACCGATTACTTTTCGACTAATCACAAAATACTCAAATAAACTATGTCAACATTAAGTATCCGAACGCAACATGTTTCCGAATGCATTTGTATTTATGTAATCGTGTACCTGAACACCAATTCCAGATCATGTTTGTATTATATTTGGTCGGAGAATTACAGCTTGGCAAAAAAGAGTATGACGCGGTGAAAATAAGAACTAAAAAAAATATATTGTGGCAACTCTATTAAAATGTCATTGCTGTCAAATAGCCAGTACTTTCTGTGTCATTGTTGTTTGCGCCAACTAGTTTTATACAAAATTCTATAAATTCTCGTACGGTTGTTGCTTGTTTTGTTATTTAAAATGAACAAAACGATTCGTTGTAGTGGTAGAGCCGTGATATATAAAGTTTTTTACGATGTTTGGCTGAATCTCAAGCGGAACAAGTTTTGTCTCAAATTAACAATGTTTATCAGAGAACAGCCGATATGACAGGTATTTATGCAAACTATTTACATCTAACAAGTAAAATTATACATTTTGCACTAGTTTAAATTACCTGTAACACACAATTTAAGAGATTTTTGTGTTTTGTTTACAAAAGAGTAACTGAGGTTATGTTTACGTGTTATATATAAGCTGACTTAATATTTTTGATCCTTTGTAATACTGAACATTTAAAAATTTGTTTTTGTATTCTTATGTATGTTTGGTATTTTTTTAGGTAAATCAGTCAACACTACAAGAATTTTTTTTGAAGAAGGTGAAAAAAATAAAGGCGTTTTTTCTACATCTGGTAAAAATAGGAAAAGTCGACCAAAGAAAGATCTCTATAATTTTGATCTATGCGCAATAAGATAAAAGGTTCATTTCTTCTATACTGTAAAAAAACAGGTACATATGTAATATATTTTATATTATTCCTACTTCCTACAATAAAAAACAAATATAAATACAGTATTATGTAATAAATGAATACTTTCTTTTTTCTCAGGTGCCTACAATACGAAACTTATTACCTGTAGTTAAAGAAAAACTGGTATTTAATGGAAGTCGTGGACATCTAAGAAAGATATTACATTCTCTGGGTTTCTCATATAAAAAATGTATAACAGTCTGAGTGGCATTAACATAGTCGCAAAGAGGGAACAATATTAAAAAAAATATAATGCATAATAGGAATTTACCAATAGAACCCCAAAAAAATATTTATTTGGATGAGAGCTATCGCGAGATAATCACAAAATAAGATTGCAACTGTCAACGTAAGGTCCATTGACATAAAGGTAGATCTAGTTCATAATTAGATTTTCATAATTTTATTAAGTTGAACTCATCTATATATATAAAAATGAATCGCTGTGCGTGTGTCTCGCCAAAACTCGAGACTGGCTGTACCGATTTGGCTAATTCTGATCTTGAAATATTTGTAGAAGTTCAGGGAAGGTTTACCCGGTGAGAAAAAATGAGTAACATAAATAATAAGTAAAGGAAAACACTAAAAACGACAACTTAATTTTCCAGTACAAACTGTTCCTGGGTATGAAACACTTGAAGTCTTTTTGATGTGAAACATCTATAAGCGCAGGTATAAACCGGATTGTTGGCGTTGCGAAGCTTGCGGTGATGACGGGTCGCCACGCTATACTAGACAGGACAAGGGCAGGACAGGACAGGACAGGGACAGGACAGGACAGGACAGGACAGGGACAGGACAAGGGCAGGACAGGACAGGACAGGGACAGGACTGTCCCACCGGGGGGAGGTGGAAGACGACCTGACTTAGGTCGTTGAAGTCAATTAAATGTGCGACGGGCTACCTCACGTACAATGGTGCAGTACCTCACTTAATTGCATTTAATGTAAATGAAACATTTGTATTAAGTTTTGGCCACATTTTACACAAATATATGTAGGTGATACGAAGTTCACCGGGCCATCTAGTAATCAATAATATTTCATTCCAACAGATGTCAGCTGGACAAGCATTCCACGCGATTAGTGCTAAAACTGGAAAAGCTCATGCAAACATGCTATTAAAATTGTAAATGAATGACCATGTATGACGACATAGAAAAATTGGTCATTAACCTCAGAGATAGCAGTAGCGATACAGATACATATTCGGGTGATTCAGATGATTCTGTTGTTGCAGGATCGTCTAGTCAAGACTCAATAGACCTTTCTGGGATAGAATATCTAGACGAAAATCTTTTGGAATCTGATTGAATTAAAATGTTAATTTGTTTTATTTGAATAAATTCAAAGTACTCCTATAATTTAAAAGTTTGATTTCCCTTTTTATCCTATTAAAACTACAATGGCGTTTTATTTAAATTATCAAACCTGTTCGAATCTCCCCCCAGTAAAGAAGACTAATAATTTAATTTATAAAAACTAAAAAATCTGTGAGGGTTCATAATATTATGTTGCCACTATGGATGCCCTCTGTTCCATCTGAGGGATTAAGACTCGATATACTCGGAAACTAAATTTCAAGTGTCAAAGACTTTGTGTAAAAAATATATAGAAATTGTGTAAGTAATGAATATCTTTTTTTCGTAATATATATTACTAGCTTTCGCCTGCGTGATAAAATTGTTCCAGGATAATTTTCTCACTATATATTTTTCCGGGATGAAATATAGCCTATAAGCTTACAATGAATCATTCCCTTTATAATATTAGTGTAGATAAATCTCATATACAAATATATTTTTTATCTGACACTATTTTATCCTCCAAAAAATAATTTTTAGCTGGCAATTGAAATCACCCCACTAAAGCCCATTAAACAACAATAGATAAAATAACAAGTATCTAAACATTTTATGTCGTAGTATACCGGGTTGCCATATTAAATCCATAAGCGCCCTCATTAAATCCATACTCTTTTTTGCCAAGCTGTACAGTCTTGATGTTTCAGAAGTTGAAAAACCTCAAGTAGCTTCTATATTAAAGGCTCCATCGTTGATAATACAAGTATAATAGAAAAAAAAAATCAGTTACGTTTTATTGTTAATTTCAATTAATTGTATCTACGAACTGCAATTCTTACAATACAATAATGTGATTTCCAAATACAAGATATATGAAAAAGTAATGAAGATTGATGGAGAAACTTCTAATATGTTGGCTCATTTAAATAGGAACCGTACAGTGTAGGTGGAGAGGAATGTTTGATTTTGAAAATTATGTCTTGCTCTTATTTTACCTACCTATATAAAATGTATAAAAACAAAAAATAGCGGTGTTCCCAAAGTAATTGAAGAAAACCGGTTCTCAAATTTGTAATCTATTGACATCACTATAGTGATGTTCATGTACAAAAAATATCGATATTTTTTCCGATATAATATATCGAAATATTGTATCGATATTTAGCGATATATCGGTAAAAAATATCGATATTTTCGATATATCGAATTGTAGGAAGGAAAAGACTTGATTAACCAAAATAATATCGAATAGCTAAAAAAAACAAAAAAAAAAACAACATCCAATACTTATTCTGATATTTGATGTTGTTTTTTTTTTAGCTACATCCGATAGAAAAAGTTTTCTTTCAGATGCCACAGAGCTGTAATGATGATTTTTCCTAAATATTCTACGATATCCTTATTTCGATATATCGGATAAAATATATCGTTATTTCGATATATCGGATAAAATATATCGATATTATATATCGACTTCAATGATTCGATAATATCGCATTGATTCGATATATCAAATAAATGTATCGATATTTTATCACATATCGATACATATCGAGCACCCCTACATCACTAGTAGCAGAAGACTCTTGTGAAGGGCGCCTAGTCGATATATTAATCGTCTATAAATATAAAAATCGATTATAATTAAAGGAATTGAATGATCCATTGATTTATACTATCAAGCATTATTAACAAATAACCGACATTTGACTACTTAAAATAATATACGATGTTATTTCAATCAATATGTATTCTAACTTTAAACTAAAGGCTTCGTCAAACAGAAAGCGTACTTAGCGCGCGTCAGAGCGCTAAACTGACATCGCGCTATGACGCCGAGTTGTGTTGTACTATTATAGTAATATACCGTCAAACAGAGCGCCAGCGCTAGCCGTACGCGACGCTCTGTCAGCGCTGGCGCTCTGTTTAAGTGTCTATCAACTACTAAAGAACTATGGTAACCATAAAACAATACAAACTGGACATTAAAATCCTAGTTTAAAGTTAGCATCATTAAACGGCACAATTCTTACGCCGATATTTTTTTGTATAAATTTGTGACAATAATACTACTGTAGGTAAAATACTTTAGGTACTTAAATTAATATTTTTTTATCTAAATAAAACAATATGGTGTAAAAAAATTATTCATTCTCTTTAGGCTGATCATTAGAAACTGGGAACAAGGCTTGGTTAATATTCTCTGGTATGACTCTGGCTACTTTCCTTGGTTCTTTGACCAAAGTCTTGGGACACTGCATCTCAGACCAACTAATGGGGACCATGCTGACACCTTGAGGAGATCCTTCTGCCGTAGCTATGACCACACCAAGCTCATTTTCTGCTGTTGACAGGTGATACCAGTGAATTTCTGTCATTGGAAGCTAGTTTTTTATGTAAGGATATATTCATAAAAAAAAGTCAACAAACAGTAGTTTTATTCTTAAAGAGGTATGCAGAATCTTACGGAATTCACAGATAATTAAAAATATTGCAAACTTACTCAATCCAGCCCATAAATTACCATATACCACCATCTGTTAGAATCTTATTGAAGTCACAGATAATTTGCAATAAAAAAATATTGCGACAATAAATTGAGATATAAACTATTTTATCTCTTAAGTTGGATCAAACAGTTTGCAATATTTGATTAAAATCGGTTCAGTAGTTTAGGAGTTCATCACGGACTAACAATATGACATGAAATTTTTATATATAATGATTAAATTCTATAAAATATATGACAGAAACATGTTGTTCAAAAACAACAACAATAAAAGTGCTTTATAAAAGGATACAACTCTAGCCAGTATGATGTCCCCAGGCCTGTAACATTTGTATGGATCAATTCTGTCCTTGTCTGTGGCCTTTATGTCCTCCTTCTTCAACACTCCTCTGTAAGGCCTCACTAACACTGACGGGCCCACACACAAGATGATGCACTGGACCACACGAGGATTGACTACTGTCACTTTAGCCGTCACTATGTCACCTGTTTTAGGCAGCACGCTTGGAGTTCTTGGACTGTCGACAGTTATTACTTTGACCTGAATAAATAGATAATTTTTTTCATAGACACAATAACCATTAGACAAGTAAGTAGGTAGGCTAATATTTAAAGAAAGTATAAAGAAAATAAAATGATATGCTGAGTTTATATCCGAATTTACATACTATTTAATTAAATTTATGCGTTGAACTATAAATTTACCTTTGTCTTCTCATCTTCTTCAGTTTTTAATACACCAGCTAGAGTAGCATAAATATAACCGCGCAACTCATATGTGCCCGGCCCAGCAACACATTCTTTACTCGCCAAACTTAATCTCATGCCAGGAATACATATCTTTCCGATTTGTTTAATTTTTTCTTCTAAATTCATGTTTCCGTTTATGGTTATGTTTCACTAACTTTGTTAAAACTTATAAAATTTCACTTGTGATATGATTTTAAAACAAATAAAACTGATTAAATTATAAAAATCTATCAATAAATTGTATTTTCAGCAATTTAAAACATGCGTGAAATTGTTGATAAACAAATTCGTTTTTTTTAACAGAGACAAATAAACTAGATTTTTTAACCAATAAACTTGCCAGTAGATTGATTAAAATCATTCAGTCAAACCCCATAATCCAGTATTATGACAAAACTACATATACTTAGATTGTTTCTTTTTCGACAGTGTTACAACATATTTTATTTAGCTGTTTTGTAATTTGTTTGGGTTGATGGGGTGAAAATCGCAGATTCGTACTAATTTCCATGGGTTATCTCAAAATTCCGTAGATCTACGGAAAACCGTAGATTTGGCAACGTTGGTATAAGATACTAAGAAAGTTGGAAGCATGCCCAATTATAGAGTTATTCGACAGCCTCACTCACAAACGTACTCATCTTAAAAATCACGATGTTAATTCATTACAGTTTTTGTATCTAATTAAAATAACAAATAAATTGACATGACAATTAAATTGAGTCGTTCGGAAATATAAAGTAAATAAATTATAATTTAATAAAAAAAATATATATGTACATACATACATACATATGTACTACATACCATTTATTGTGTTTTTAATAAAATATTGACTATACACAATGTATTGGATTTCAAAATTAAATTAGATCTCTCATAAACGCAGTATATACTATGTAGTATCTACTACGTCCATGAGATATTATCTTATTGGAAGTTGGCGATAGGCATGCACATTTCTAAAAGAAATTATTACTTTATCGATAATATAACATATTTGATCGGTGACACCTGTGGCCTGTTTTAGTATTTTATTTTAACAAGACGTTAAATAAAATATTTTCAGACATTGTAATCTAAATATTGGAACGAAGTTCCTTACGGCAGGCTTGGAGGGGATAGGGATTTCGCTGCGTGACCGAACTGAAAAAAATGTGATAGTAAAACCGTAAGAAAAATGCGTGGAATAAAACCGTTAAATGACGTGCGCAGGCGCGACAGTCGCATAACCAGTTTGATATCTAGCACACAAAGTTAAAGTCGAAATTCCGTTAATAAAACAGATGGGTGTGAAACTTATGACATTTGGAAATGTAGACGTGGTTTGAAATTTGAATTTGAATTTTTGATTATAGAACACGGCCGTCCACCGTTTAGTAGCCAGTCTAAGTCTAAATTAATAAGTTTTTATTTATAATTACATAAGTTGATAAAAAATGCTATACAATAGCTTTACCGCGGCAGTCTCCGAGTGCTACACGTCTTTATTTTATTTCTATTTTTCTATTCTATTTCTATGTAATTTTATGTTGTCAAACAAAAATAAAGAGACATATTTTGTTATTTTAGTTGATAATTTGTATTTTTGACGTGATAACGTCTTATAATTCGATAGAGCCGGCTGCACGCACGAAAAAACATGACTCATGCGTCGTTACCTCGCTAGATGTCACGTTCCATTTAAGGCTTGAAGTGCAAGCGAGAGCGCGGAACGAGCGACAAAGAAGCACAATCGGCCTTTGCGTTCGGCAGCGTTCGAGATTTAAAAAAATTAAAACACAAATATTAAATCTTCCACATATAATAACAACGTGTCTGAAATGACAGGTTAGACCAGCCATCCGTCAAAGGGAACATTTTCTCCTATATCAAACACATTGAGGCGGGCTTTTTAAAACTAGATTTACGAAAAGGACATTGTTCGTCGTCCATACATAGTTGGCCTAAGAACCAAAAGGTAGGTGAATTTACTTTTTGGGTTTTAGATAATGTATTTATTTGATTGAAACTATATTAAAACTACGGACACTTGAGAATTCCGAAAAATAAATAAAATACTTTCGGATTTTGAGGTTATAATTAGGCCAATAAATACTATCAAATATTAAACAAATGAAATTAAAATTTTCTTTTGAAAAATGCTACCATTCCATCAGTATTTTCTTAAGACGTTATCACGTTCAACTATCGTCAGTAAACCGACTTTACAGACAACCGATTTTTTTACAATTTGTGTCGATTCTACATTAGCCGAAGGAACTTCGTTCCTACCTGGTGTCCCACGACACACACCAATTTTTTATTTTTATTTACTGTTTTATTGTTAAGCTCACAATACACATTCACATATTACTACAGAAAAAGCTCCTATTCTAAAATATGCGTCAATTATGGAAAACGCATCACATAAAATCACAAGCAACACTATAAAATCCCATTTTAAATATTTGCTATTTAACTTTATTCCATAATCCCCATCATATCACCTTGCTGGTCTAGTCAGACCATATGGACAGGGAGCCCTTGGGTAGCTTATTATTCTTATGACCTCGTTATCGATACCTATTGGAAGCCCCTCCTTCCAATAGGTATGATTACTAACCAGCTGATTTTTTTGTTTTTACTTAGTTAATATTTATATAATTTAACTGTCATATTGTCCTACAAATAAAATAATAATTTTTTGAGTATCATCAAATCGAAATATTCTATCCTTGCTACCTCTGTTAGCTACCACAATAGAGAATTTTCGCATAGGGAATAGTTGGTCGTCTCATCGAAACGAAGCTACTCACGGAAAATGAGCTTGATAATAGTCAAGTCTAAGCTACTCAGCTACCCGAGGGCTCCCTGTCTAATATACTCGTAATTAACGGTTGTGAGTGGTTATATGTTGAATGATCATGGATTAGACTCCAATACTAGAAAATACTTTATTTGATTTTAACTTTGATGATATTGATTACTCATTAGTGTTAATAGCTAACACGTATATCGCTAAAATTACTAATCATGCGACTACATCCCTAGACAGACGTGTCACGTCAGCCGGTTGGCTGTCATCAAGCTTGTTTTAATTTACGTGTATTCTCTCAATTATCTTTACAAAAACGTGAAGAAATGTTAACAAAGTTTGAAACAAAGTCGGCCAGGGTGAAAGGCATATCCTTTCACGCCAAACGACCATGGGTCCTGGCCAGTTTACACAATGGTGTGATTCAGCTTTGGGACTATCGTATGTGCACATTACTGGAGAAATTTGATGAACACGATGGCCCAGTGCGTGGGATCTGCTTCCACCAACAACAGCCGCTTTTCGTGTCCGGTGGTGATGACTACAAGATCAAGGTATAGTTAAAAACGGGTTAATAGTTCAAGTAGTTGCATATCGTCATAACATGACACGTATCGATAGACTATGTATCTATGCATGTTTATAGGATAATAAATTATAGGGAGTTTGGAATTCTATAGTATGATGTTTACATTATTTTCATAAAAACTATCTTCTTGTATAAATAATACAAAAGAAATATTTATTTGATATATCTATCTATAAACCAAATAAACTATTTGTCATATTGGATGTTATTTGTATTTGCACTGCTAATTGTAAAAGTGAATAACATACTGTATATTGTTATTGTTCTATTAGGAATAAGCCACAGGTTTATTTTGATTCAATAAATAAATAAATAAAACCTAGAAATATTTCAGTATTTTCTATATTGCATCGCTAATAATACATCATTTCAAATTTTAATCACATGTTTTACCATTAGTGTAAGCTGAGTTTGTAAAGAACATAATAACATTATTGATTCTACTGTATATTTAAGCTATATTGATATTTATTTGCTGCTTATTATTAGTCAATAATAAGTGCTTATTATTTCTAGGTGTGGAACTACAAGCAAAGGAGATGTCTTTTCACACTGCTCGGTCACTTGGACTACATCAGGACCACATACTTCCACCATGAGTACCCTTGGATATTGAGTGCATCAGATGATCAGGTCTGTGACAACTGATAACGCTTTGTAGCATCAAAGCACATAAACATACACAATATACTAGACTCCAGACCTTTCCATGTTTTGGAGGACATTTTAAAAGTTGGTCCCAGTTGTTTTCAACTGACAACGGTTGTTGAACCAATTTGGTGATCTTCAGGCGGCTTCAAAACTTTGATACTATCTTGGCCACTACACTTTTGATAAGTAGAATAGAAGAACCCGACTCCTGTCTCGTGAGTCTCGCTACAACACAGCCAACATATCTGTTTGTGAAGCCAAATGCTGCTTAACAAACAAAAAGTCAGGTTCAAATTCAAAGAAATGTTTATCTTATTGTCGCCGGGGTTTTAGTTTCAGTCAGTTACAATATAAGAATGAATTAGGACAAAACATTTTTTTTTTATTCTGGCTCGGCTAAGTGACCACGCTACACCTCGTGGTAAGTGTAGCGCAATCCAAGAATAGTGTCAACCCACGACAAACAATGTGTCCATCATAGGTCGGCAAGATCATGCCGGCCCCGCCTAACTGTTTCTTCACACTCCATGTTTCCACTATAGTGAGCCAATCAACCATCTGTGCAACTCTCACTCCCAAAAAAAAAAAAAGATTATACAAACTTAATTTTATATTTCTTTACAGACAATTAGAATATGGAACTGGCAATCGAGGCAGTGTATAAGCATTCTCACCGGTCACAATCACTACGTAATGTGCGCTCAGTTTCACCCCAACGAGGACTTGATAGTATCCGCATCCCTCGACCAGTCCGTTCGAGTGTGGGACTTCTCCGGATTAAGAAAGAAGAGTGTAGCCCCAGGGCCCACAGGATTAGCTGAGCATTTAAGGAATCCACAGGCAACAGATTTGTTCGGACAGGTATAGACAGTTTGACTGAAGGGATGTCATGCTTTAATCATGGTAAAGGTTTGTTGATTGTCTTGGTGGTGTTGACGGGAAAATTCTATAGTAGTGAAAATTCTATCATATCAATTAATATGAATAAATTAAAGGGATATTCTCAAAAATTACAGATAATGCTTTTGATGGGAGGGTACCTCATAATTTTTTTACCAAACTGGATAGCGACGACCATACACATTGTGGCTCGTTTAGGCGACGTGCGTTCCGGGGTCAGCCAGTGTACTCGTATATCTATTAACTCTTATCAGGCATAATTCCGTCGATATTATATTTGGACTGCACTGTATTTAATATCCGGTTCAGTCAAGTCGCTTTGTCATTCTAGGATAAAAAATAAATTACTCCATAATATATGTGTTATAGATTACATTGGTAAGACATAAATAAGTATTTTCTATTTTATGGAATGAGTACATCAGACTTGAGACTTCGGAGAACACTAAATAAACGGCAGAATTGTTGTCTTACTCCAGCATTGTTATTTTCGCTCAAGCAATGAATTTAATTTATCTTGTCGATCGTAATGAACGAGCATTTAAATTTAGCATGGAAGTTTGGCATTGGGACACTTATTGACAGGTGTATGTAGCGACCCGTAAATGTGACCACACCTTTGTATACAGGGTTAATTTTAAAACACCAGCAATCTCGCAGGACCAGATAGCTGACCCCATACGGAACAACTTTTGTTCTACGAGTTTGGATATAACTCAATATATTTAAAAAAAAATATTTTACAAGTTTTTGTTGTGTCGTGTTTTTCTTCGTAGACTGCGGCGCGGCGCGGCGTGCGCGCGCGACATCAAAGGCGCCGGTCAGCTGCTCGGGCGTTGACCGTCAAAGGCGCTAGCCCAGTTCCCCACGCTTTGCGTGTTTGTTTACGTAATCTGCGATGCGCGTTGTAACATTCAAGACGAAAATTAAATGAATACTTATTTTTTTATGAAAATAAAGTCTAATGGTGCTGCCACACCGGTGTTATAAAATGTTATATAACATTTTCTAACATTAGACATTAATTAACATTATCTAACATTGTGATAAAATGTTAGAAAATGTTTGTTAACAAATGTTGTATAACATTTTATAACATCGGTGTGGCAGCACCATTTAGTAAACATTGCTTAACAGTTTGTAACATTTTTGAACATTCTTTAACCGCGGCCGGCGGTACTTTTGAGAGCGGCGCCGTCAAAGAAGCCGTCAAAGAAGAAGGGCCGATGTCATGTTTTCAAATGTTATAAAATGTTAGCAAATGTAAAAATATGTTAGAAAATGTTTGCAAACATTTTCTGTCGGTGTGGGAGCACTTAAAACATCTAACAATTCTTAACAAAATGTAACAATTTTAATGTTAGAAAATGTTTGTTAACATTTTATAACATCGGTGTGGCAGCACCATAACAAATTATCAAAAGTCGTAGAACAAAAGTAGTAGCTTATAACCTTAGGAATCTACCCCTGCGAGATTGCTGGTGTTTTAAAAATAACCCTGTATAACATTTAATAATTACTATAGAATTAATTATCCCCTCAACTATGTGCATGTGGGTAAGGCATACACCTCTATACATGTTTTAAAACTTTCTTCATTTCAGTTTCAGTACTTTTGCTGTATCTTAGCTTCTTAGGATGTTTTCAACACTTAACACTTATGATTTAAGTACTTGTACCAAAGGAATTCAACAAACTTGCTATAAGAATAAAATCAAAGTTTGAATCAGTCTAAAGGATGATTATAAATGAACAAAAAGTGTGTACATATAAATATAAAGTTTTACATCCATAGTTCAATAAAATTAAATTACAGAAACTATCATGTTATGATGTTTTAATGCTTTATGCGAGCAAAAACTGCGAGTTATCAAATACAGTTTTTTTTACCTTTGTAACTGATTTGTATTTATGATGTTATTGGATTTTTGTGTTTTTGAAGTTATACTTCTTTAGGCGCGTTATGAAAAAATGATGAGAGTGAAATTTTAAGATGCGCGCGCACCTGTGACACAAAATTAACAGTATGAAGCCGTCTGCTTAACCGCTCATTAAGTCTCGAAAAAAAAGCTACCAACAAAATAGGAATTGAACCTCGATATTAGTCGCGCATGTTGGTACGCTCGTCACCTCTGATCACTGTTTTCATATTTATAATATTTATCAACATGTCTCTAGTTTATACATTCACAACACGTGTTTGAGTTTCATACAAGTGCGAATTATATATGTGCTAATAAATTATATTCAGTAGTGATTTAAATTGAATATTTTGATTGATATTACTTACTATTTGTGAATATTAGTGAAAAAAATTGTGCTTATATACTTTTTCAAGTGCTCCAATATAATTGAGGTTAACTATCCGTATGTATTATTTATTGATATAAATTAAAATACTTTTATTTAATATAATTAACACTAAATATTATTAAATTATTAATGTTAAATACTTATTATTGGTTATTTAATGATGCCAAAGAAGTATAACTTCTCACGCGCGTACATAAGTACACGCACCCATTTTTTTTAAAGCATTACATTTTTTATTTATTTATAGCATATTGGATAATTACAATAAAATATTACCAGTAACCTAATTATCAGCAATTTTTAGGTATCGATAATAAGAAATTTTACGGACGTAGTCCGCCATTTCTTTCCCGCGGTGTTGCAATCGAATTACATTGATTGTACATAGAGTTAAAACAATATAACAAAATAGATAGTAATTAACGGGTTCTACATATTTTACTCATATTTTTAAGCTATGTACTGTGACCAGGCTCAGGCTATTCCTTAGTCTTCATTTTGTAAATAAAACATTGTAAATACCATCACAAACAAATAAACCCATAAGAATCCACATTAGTGGCTATTATCGCTCAACGTATCGTATTTAAGTTCAAAAAACGCGACTGTTAATGCTTGTTGTAGCTTTAAATCACGTGTTTTTGTGTGACCAATTCAAAAATGAATCTTCGAAATCGGTCCAAATTTGGAAAGATATCGAGTTTAAAACAGTTGAATTGAGAAGCTCCTACGTTTTTAAAGTCGGTTAACGAAACACACCGCCTCATCCCTGCCGATATAATGATATTATAATAATTTTGTTATACAATTTGTAGCAAGAACTTCAAGAAACCCTCGTTTTAATTACATTATCAGAATCGATATGAAAACATAAATAATCGACTTCTTTAAATCATCGTTTGTTTATCTAATCCAAGTGAATGTTTAATACGATGCGAGCGATAATACGAAGGCATAGTGTTAATGTGGTGTCTTTGAGCTTATTGTACCATCAACACAATTGCTGCAATAACTACGTATAAAACGAACGTTTATTGACCGCAATCTGTTGCTAAAAGCAACTGTACCTGCAGGCGGACGCTGTCGTCAAGCACGTGCTGGAGGGCCACGATAGAGGCGTCAACTGGGCGTCGTTCCATCCCACGCTGCCGCTGATAGCATCAGCTGCGGACGATAGACAAGTCAAGTTGTGGAGGATGAATGATGCTAAGGTGAGGATTTTTTAAATCTTTTTTTTAGTACCCTGAATGTGAAAACGAGCAGGACGCTCACCTGATGGTAAGTGCAATGCCATAAACGTTAGGACAGCCTCCGTGGCGTAGCGGACGAGCAGCCGACTGTGAAGAGAGGCCGCGGGTTCAATTCTTGATGTAATTTTGATTCTCGCGTGATCCACAAATATTTGTTTCGTGGTCTGGGTGTTGTGAGACCAAATACTCTCGTAGTTCCTGATACCCACGGCACAAGATTGTTTATTAATGTGGGATCAGGAGTATGTGTGCGATTGTTGGGTGTATTTAAATATTTATTATTTATGGCATGTCACTTATCATCAGGACCATTTATGATCCTGTCGTAGATCCCTCGAATTGCTTCTTCCCTCTTCGGAGTGTGAAGAAGCATTTATACAGGCATGATTCTGGTGACCACCGATAAACTCAGCACTGCACTACTATCAGGTGTGGTACAGTCACTTTCCCTTAGTTGGAATAAAACCTACCACATATTCATGTTATTAACACGTTTTTATTCTTAGCTTCATACGTATGTTGGTATGTAACGGAATCTTTGAACATGATTTTATTATTATTCGTTTATTTCGGACAGAATCCATATAAGTGTTAGTAACGAAGATCGATGTTAGCACCTAATATAATAAAGTAATAACCCTTTTTTTTTCAATAAAATAATTTTTTTTCTTCAAATTTACTAAAATTTATTTTATATTTTTGAGTTACTTTTTCGTCTATAAAAGCGTGTTTTTTTAGTTTTTTTACTTATTTGTAAATAATTGCATATCTAATGAATTTTTTCGTTTACGCGAATATTACTCAATGAAATAAAAAAAAAAACGGATTTTATGTGTCCACCCCGTGACCTAAGACTGAAAAGCTTTCAAAACGTCGGGACCAAAATTAAAATAAAAAAACCGCGATAAAATCCGTTTAAAATAGTTTTATTTCAATAATTGTGTATGTGTATGTGATGATGTGTGAAGGCGTGGGAGGTGGACACGTGCCGCGGCCACTACCACAACGTGTCGTGCGTGCTGTTCCACGCGCGCCACGAGCTGATCCTGTCCAACGGCGAGGACAAGTCCATCCGCGTGTGGGACGTCACCAAGCGCACGTGTCTGCACACCTTCCGCAGGGAGAACGAACGGTAAACATCTTATACAATTTTAATGTCTTTCTCATAGACCACTTTCTAAATCTAGCTGGTTTTGGTGGACCCCCTGCAGCGTTTTGCAAGTCTCGACACGTTGTACTGAATATGTAATGTGCAAGTTTTTAAAAATAACAGTCGCTGCGCTTCTTAAAATGTTATCTACCTACATTGATAGGTGAAGTCAAGCCAACATTTTAGTGCTTCCCGCTTACGAATTGTGAATCCCCATTGTTTTTGTCACATCAACGTAGACCCCCGTCGAGTCTCTGAATCCCTGGGGGTCCACCTGGACCACTTTGGGAACTACGGGTTTACAGCATTCATAGGTTAACCCCACTAATACCTTTGTCTCATAAAAAAAGGATGTGAGTTACGGCTTCCTGTTGATTAGTGATTTCAGAGACTAGAGGCGCAAAGATCGACTCCCATGAAAGGTTGAGCCTGGCAATAAGCCTGGATAAACAATTTTAAAAGAAGCACTTGTGACTTTCCTTTTGTTTTTTAATATGTTAGGCGCAAGGCACACATAAGAAACAAAATATAAAAAAGATAATAAAGAAGGAACGCTGAACGCTCCTCGCCTAATCTTACGTCTTTTCTATGTAACTTGTGCCTTATTATTACATACTTGCATGATAAATAAATGTTAACGATTTGTTTCTATGGAATTGTTCAGGTATTGGGTACTGGCATCACATCCCACTCTGAACTTATTCGCGGCTGGACACGACGCGGGCATGATCCTGTTTAAACTGCAGCGAGAGAGACCAGCCTACGCTGTTCATAACAACATGCTGTTTTATATTAAAGACAGGTATGTATTCTACAGCAGACCAATAACGAACTCTTATTCAAAGTTAATATAGAACTGTTTTTTTTTATCCGAGCACGGCAAAGTGTCTGGACTACAGCAGATGGTAAGCGTAGTGCAGTCCTAAAAACCAGCGACCACCGACAAACAATGAGTTTATCAATGGCCACCAGAGTCATGCCGACCTGTATAAATCCATGCTTTTCGAAGAGGGAAGAAGCAAATTGAGGGGCCTGCGACAGGACAGGCGGATGACCGACGCAGGCACAGTAATACAAGGATGTACCCCTATACTCGCTGCAATCAACCATCAAGTCATGTCGCAAGCCCCTCGGGAGAACTAGATATACACTAGCTGATCCTGGAACGCGATCCACACAAGGCGTGTGGATCACTATGGCAGGTTTTAACACCATGTGTACGGTGGTCGCTATCTGGGCGGATATGAATCCTACCACTAGCAAATTTGACAGCCAGTCATATGATACTATTTGGCCAATCAATCATGTCACAGATTTAATTTGACACTACTTTTTAATGGATCTAAACATCACCTGTGGAGCGAAATCAACATCGGCAACATATAGTATAGTTTTCCGTCTAAGAGACCAGCCGATGACCAGGTCATATATGGGGATATATATGGGAGGCTTTTGCTAAAGAATTGGATTATAAAGGGAAGTTTAATGTATCTAACAATATTATTCTTTGTGTTTTATCAGACAATTGCGCAAACTGGACATGCAAACCAACCGCGACGCTCCCGTCATGCAGATCAAAGGCAGCGGCAGGCATCAGCCCTACAGGTAAATATTGTTTTTTGTTTAGTTTGGTTTTTTTAAATCGACAGACTAAAGTAAAATTTCGTGTGTGAAGTTTTTATATACGATTCTGTATGATGGCGATTGTGGCTACAAATTTTATTTGCTAATATGATGTATAGTGATATAATCTTTTAAAGTCGCCAGAGTCCGCCAGTTTACTATGTAATGTTTGCTAAAACGGTTGGAATAAAATGGTTGCTATTTAAGATATGTGCATATATCAAATTAGACTCTGGAATTAAAACAAACCGACTTCAGACAGACCAAGCGTTTGCCTCACCCGGTCGCGACTTCATTTCTAAATCGATCTATATTATTATTTCTTGTGTTTACTCGAATGTTACACATTGAAATAAAACTAAGTGAAACGGATTTTATAGCGGTTTTTTATTTAATTTTGGTCCCGACGTTTCGACAGCTTTCAGCCTTCGTGGTAACGGGGTGGAGTCCACGAATAAAAAACGTGTGCGTCTCGGGACGCTCGACAAATATAACTTAAACTAACGTGGGTTAAAGTGAGAGCGGAGGAGCCTGCCTACTGCTGTCGTATGCGTGAGAGAAAGGGAAGCTAGACAGAGTGGCGCCGTAACGTGTTACGTTACGAAGCATGCACGCAAGCATGCAAGCACGTTACGAAGTTTTATGAGTGGTAGAGCCACGCTGTAAACAGTTTTGTCTACAGCATGAATGGTCTGGCTCAATCGGGTCGTTACCATTGTCTCACAGAAAACCGACGTAAAGTAGCGGCTCTGCTGCTGCGTTTCGTGCGGTGAGTGAAATATTCGGAAGCCCAAATCCCCTCCCCTTCCTGATCTCTAATTATCCCTTTCCTTTAAGGTCGGCAACGCGCCCATGATTCTTTTGGTGGTGGGTATGCAATGGCGGTGAAGATCACTTACCATCAGGTGACCCACTTGCTCGGCCTATACTACTAAAAAAAATCGGTTTACCCTTCCATAAGAAGTTATCACTTCAACAACCGCGATAAAATCCGTTTAAATTAGTTTAATTTCAATCAATCTATATTTTTTTGTACAGCATGTCCCTGAACCACGCGGAATGGTCACTGCTCGTGAACTGGCGGATAGGCGAGAACAGTTCGTACGAGATGTACAGTGTGCCTCGAGATGGCGCTGAACCGCAGGGCGAGCCGGCGAGGGCGCCCGCCACCACCGCCGTGTGGGTCGCACGGAACAGGTTCGCGGCGCTGGATAAGAACAACCAGGTCAGTAGCACGTCACAGACGAGGTGGTGGTATAGCCAGCTGTGAAGTGAGCCCGCGGGTTTGATTCTAGCATCGAGAAAAATGTTTGTGTGATCCACAAATGTTTGTTTCGGGTTTGGGTGGATTTTTTCCCGAGAACGGTTTATTAACCGTTCTGTGACATGTATTAAAAAGGATGTTGCAAGGGGTCAGCACCCCATTGCAAGTGCGATAAGAGCAGGTGGAAGTAGAAGAATCGGGTCAGTGACGCTATTTCTTAAGGCTGGCTTTGTAACGTAATTATAAATGCAACTTGTCTAAATCACGTCGAATGGTCGCTATTTATGAACTAGAGAATTAACGAGAACAGTTTATATGAGATGTATTCAGTATCTGGTGAAAACGCCGAGTCAGAGGGCGAGCCCGAAAACGTTTAGGAAGCGTAGTAAATACGCGGCAACTTTTTATTACATCTCTACCATTTTTTAAATCGTTAAATGCATTATTAATCAATTCGATTCAACGAGTGTCCGCTTTAAATAAATATCCACTTATCACTAATTTACACAATTTTTTGCAGTTGGTGATCCGTAATCTGAAGAACGAAGTGTCGAAGAAAATCTCGACGCCGTCGTGCGAAGAGATAATGTACGCGGGGACCGGCATGCTGCTGCTGCGCGAGCCTGACTGCGTGCAGCTGCTGGACGTGCAGCAGAAGAGGACTGTCGCATCGGTGAGTGTTTATTGTAGTTAAAAAAAAATATTACGGGTTGCACTCTGGAAGTGCCGACAGAAGTGAAAACTTACCAAACAAGATGCGAGAATACAAAATTACGGCAACATTCGACATAATAAAAGTACATTCTACTCTCTTCGCGTTTATGCTAGCCTGGTACTTTTTACGGCAACATGTTCCAAATAAGAAAAAACCTAAAAAGTTTTTCTTTGTCCTAATCGTCATTTGTTTATTAATTACGGCTACTCGCCATGAAAAGATGAAATTCTACTCTCTTCGCGTTTATGCGAACCTGGTACTTTTTTACGGCACCATGTTCCAAATTATAAGTATTTCTTTATCGATCGTCATTTTTTTATAAATATCAAAAATTACGGTAACATGTCTATTCGCCATAAAAAGAAACGAACACAGTCCGGTCAAAGTCCTGTGAAAGTCCGGTCAAAGTCCAGTCCAATCCGACTGGTCACTGTGTGACGCCACCTGAGACTTCAAAATTATCGAAGTTCCAGAAAAGTCGGCTAGCGCTGGCTGGTCAACTGGCCCGTGTGACGTCTCATGGAACGTTCTCGAATATTCTGGAACCTTCCGCTCACCGCTGCTCGCGTTACGGAACGTTTCGGTTCACCCTCCCATAAGAAGTTATCACTTCAAAAATAAGGTGTCGAAGAACTTGATGCCGCGAATTTGTAGGTTTTATCAATGGGAATACTTTCATCAATACTTTAAGCTGTGTATCGATACCCGATCGATACATCGATATTTTGAGTACTGATTTTGAACATCAAGGATCATCAATCCCTTTGTGGAATACAGAGTTTACACTGACTCTAGCCGATTTTATGCACACATATAGTGTACGATAAATAGAGAAAATATCTAGTATTATGGCCAAAGGAATTGGTGCTTTCTCGATATTAGTTTACATATAGATGGTTATAGATTTACTCTTCGTGTCAGAGTATCGAGTACTCGGTATTGGGTGTCGATACTCTATACAACATAGACTATAACACACTATATAACATCGATAATGTTTATCGATACCCATTTGAATTTTATTGCGAATAACAAATTTTAAATATGATTTATTTCAGGTGAAAGTAGCGAAATGCCGCTACGCGATATGGAACTCTGACATGTCGCTGGTGGCGTTACTGGGCAAGCACACAGTGACGCTCTGCACCAAGAAGCTGGAGCAGCTGTGCAGTGTGACGGAGGGAGCGAGGGTGAAGTCGGGCGCGTTCGATGACTCCACGCCACAACCCGTGTTCATATACACCACGGCTAACCACATCAAGTATTGCTGTAAGGACGGGTGAGTATACATGTGTTGCTAAGAATGGAGTATGTCGTATGTATTGTGATGAAACTGGGCAAGCACACAGTGACGCTCTGCACCAAGAAGCTGGAGCAGCTGTGCAGTGTGACGGAGGGAGCGAGGGTGAAGTCGGGCGCGTTCGACGACTCCACGCCACAACCCGTGTTCATATACACCACGGCTAACCACATCAAGTATTGCTGTAAGGACGGGTGAGTGATGTTTGCTAAGAATGGCATCTGTGTTATGTATTGCGATGGGACTAGGCAAGCACACAATGACACTCTGCACCAAGAAGCTGGAGCAGCTGTGCAGTGTGACGGAGGGAGCGAGGGTGAAGTCGGGCGCGTTCGACGACTCCACGCCACAACCCGTGTTCATATACACCACGGCTAACCACATCAAGTATTGCTGTAAGGACGGGTGAGTGATGTTTGCTAAGAATGGCATCTGTGTTATGTATTGCGATGGGACTAGGCAAGCACACAATGACACTCTGCACCAAGAAGCTGGAGCAGCTGTGCAGTGTGACGGAGGGAGCGAGGATGAAGTCGGGCGCGTTCGACGACTCCACGCCACAACCAGTGTTCATATACACCACGGCTAACCACATCAAGTATTGCTGTAAGGACGGGTGAGTGATGTTTGCTAAGAATGGCATCTGTGTTATGTATTGCGATGGGACTAGGCAAGCACACAATGACACTCTGCACCAAGAAGCTGGAGCAGCTGTGCAGTGTGACGGAGGGAGCGAGGGTGAAGTCAGGTGCATTCGATGACTCCACGCCTCAGCCCGTGTTCATATACACCACGGCTAACCACATCAAGTATTGTTGTAAGGACGGGTGAGTGCACATGTGTTGCTGAGAATGGAGTATGTGGTATGTATTGCGATGGGACTGGGCAAGCACACAGTGACGCTCTGCACCAAGAAGCTGGAGCAGCTGTGCAGTGTGACGGAGGGAGCGAGGGTGAAGTCAGGTGCATTCGATGACTCTACGCCACAACCAGTGTTCATATACACCACGGCTAACCACATCAAGTATTGCTGTAAGGACGGGTGAGTATACATGTGTTGCTGAGAATGGCATCTGTGGTATGTATTGCGATGGGACTGGGCAAGCACACAGTGACGCTCTGCACCAAGAAGCTGGAGCAGCTGTGCAGTGTGACGGAGGGAGCGAGGGTGAAGTCAGGCGCGTTCGACGACTCCACGCCCCAACCAGTGTTCATATACACCACGGCTAACCACATCAAGTATTGCTGTAAGGACGGGTGAGTATACGTGTGATGCTAAGAATGGAGTGCGTGGTCTGTATTGTGATGGGCTCGTCCTTTATCACATCATGGGACTGTAATGAAGGTTAATTGTGCGCGTTTCTTTACACATTCGAGGATAAAAACGAGATCTTATGTTTTAAAATTATTTATAAAAATTTGATAGTACTATGACACCGAAGTCTCGAAGCAATCTTTCATTTTTGTAGTCTGTTATAAACAAAAAAGTGTGTGTGTGTGCAATTCACACACGGTATAAGTGAATCTTCAGAATTATTAATATAATTAACCAACGAATCTTGATACCCAAATGCAAAAAAATAAAACACGTCAATAATATACCACGTTGTTTATGACACATTTTCCGAAGGCTTCGTTGTACGCAGGCACAAAGACACGTGATAGTGTACTTGTTATCTATCTAATTATCTCGCAGGCTAAATTTTATTTATGAGTATATTTGTCTCTTTGTCGTGACGCATTTTCGTTTCATCGAGTTCCAAATCACAACGATTCTAAAGAAATTTGACTTAAACAAAGAGCTATATTTGAGTTTACGATTTCTTGTGAATTATTTATTAATATAACGTTTATCTATTGTAGAGACTACGGAATCATCCGTACACTGGACGTGCCCGTGTACGCAGTGAAAGTGCTTGCGACCGAAAGTGGCGCGCGCGTCGTTTGTCTCGATCGGGAATGCCGCCCCAAAGTACTCAATATCGACCCCACCGAATACAGGTAAAGAGTTTTATTGTAAAATATCAATCAATTATCTATGTATTAAACACTAGCTGTAGCCCGCGGCTCCGCCCGCGTGAATGTTTTTTCTGGGATAAAAGTAGCCTATGTTCATCAGGGATAATGTAGGATTCTAATGGTGAAATTTTTTTTCAAATCGGTCCAGTAGTTTCAGAGTCTATTCAATGCAAACAATCAAATTCACACCCTCGACGCGCAGCGGGCGAGTAGCCGGCTGTGAAACGAGAGGCCGCGGGTTCGATCCCCGCACCGACACCAACATTTGTGTGATCCACAGATATTTGTCTCTTGTTGTGAGACCGAAAGTCTCTCGTAGTTCCTGATACCCACGACACAAGACTCGGATCTTAGTGTGGGGTCAGGACTATGTATGTGACTGTTGGGTGTATTTATTTATTTAAATCTTTCCTCTTTATAATATTAGTTTAGATATACTTGTTATCAATAATAATATAATTAATAAACGAAGTCTTAGCTAAGAGTATTTATACATTTCTGTTTATGTGATTGGCCCGTTTTTGTCGCTATACAAAAACGGACCAATCACTTAAGTACTTAATCAATATACCTCTCGTATACAGAAATCGCTACTAAGCATTTGCGCGCACTATAATACTACATAGTAACTTCATTGAACCCACATATGTACCCTTCAACAATGTAAACCAGTGTTTCCCAACCTTTTTAGGCCATGCCCCACATTTTTTTGTTAAATTTGTCACCGATATCTAGCATTGCATTTAAATAACCCAAAGCGAAAGGGTTAAAGTCGTGTCGAGTCCATTTTGAAATTGCCCCCCTTAACTATCACCCCCCTGTGGGGCGTCGGCCCCACGTTGGGAAACACTGATGTAAACAGATAAGAAACTACAATAAAAACAAATGGTTCTATTTGTATTCCGCCTTATATACCATGCATGGTCCGCAAAATAATAAATTCCGTATGGTTAGCACAAAAATAAATTATACAATAATATTTTAGTTTCTTGTTATATTGCATTGTAGATTCAAGCTAGCGTTGGTGACCCGCCAGTACGATCAGGTGTTGCACATGGTGCGTACAGCCAAGCTCGTCGGGCAGAGCATCATTGCATATTTACAAGAAAAAGGTACGTTTTATTAGTGTTCATGAGATTGTATTTTTAATTATTTTTTGGAATAATTAAGTAGTATTAACTGAAT
The DNA here is from genome assembly GCA_949126905.1 of Amorpha juglandis. Taxonomy (NCBI): domain Eukaryota; kingdom Metazoa; phylum Arthropoda; class Insecta; order Lepidoptera; family Sphingidae; genus Amorpha; species Amorpha juglandis. Next base: position 14,111,831 of record OX421373.1, on the reverse strand, counting down.
ATGTAATAGCATGTCGTTTATCAGTTATTTTTATCGTTAAATTTCTAATAATATTTCACTTGATTGTGACGGTTAATAGGGTATTTGTTAAGAGTCTTTACTTGTATGGCATCTTTAGTAAAATAGTTTTGTACCATTATGTACATACCATTATGAGTCGGCCGGTCTGAATAACAGTGTGTTATGTACACTGTACAGTGGACCAACAACTATGATGTTTGCATAAAAGCCGACACCCTAAGACAATGGACACTGGACCAAGATTTCAAGCTTTTTATATAAATCTACCTCATTTAATAAATAAAAAATGATATTACACTCCATATCATTTTATTTAAATTATTTCCGCCATATTGGATTTGATAATGGGATAATTTTTGTAATCAGCACCCTGAGAAACCCAGAATAGACACCCACATTATCTATTTGTTAGAAAAGTTTCCGCCATCTTTTTTTTTAAATCGATGTCGTTTTCGTAATCAGTGTCACAAGTAACCTCGAATATGATAATACCTTTATCATTTTGGTAAACAAATCTGTTTTCCAATTTGTATTTGTAAATAGATAAAATAAAAAATGCTTTTTTTTTAACAAAGTAATTGAGACAACAAAAAACAAATAAGTACAAGTTAGCCCTGAAAGCTGTGTCCCAATCTACATCAATGGGCGAGGTATGCAGATGGGGCTCGCAACACCTGCGCCTCCGCATGATTACTCTGTGTATGGGTTGTCGTCGAACGACTGTATAGATTCTTAGACTGTGGTCAAGAGCGTTTTTGTAGGTATTGTTTTTAGAGACTAAGGGTCATAGCTCATTAGAGCCACCCGGCACCCGACCAGCACCGCCTCGCCTGGAGCGGTTAGTATTCTTTATATGGATTTCTATGGACACGTGCTCATTACGTCAACGCCGTATCGTCATCGGATTGCCTCGCTCGCAAGCTGGCCACGCGCGCACGGCGGGTGGACCACTCGGTGACAACTCGCTGCTCGCACGCTTGCCTTGCGTGGACCGCGCGCTGCCTGCGAATGATTCACGCGATGACGACGCGTTGGCGATGCGTCTTCAATTTTCTTCTTCATCAAGCTTGACAGCTATGGGAGCCAATCCACGGTTTGAAAAAATTGACATTACGAAAAATACGTGTAGACCTAGTGCTAATGGTAACAGATAACTCGAAAATTCGCGGACCAAGCGATGTCCACTCGTTGACCACGCGACGTTCACTGGTTGATCTCACGACGTTCACAAGTAACAACGCGTCTTCCACCCGTGGACCACCTGTCGACAACGAGTTGACGCCGAACGACGAGGCGGTGCTGGTCGGGTGCCGGGTGGCTCTAATGAGCTATGACCTTAAAGCGTGACGGGAGGTGTAGTTGGCCATCACAACCACTTTGAATACCCACCTAAAACATATTGAAGTATTAGATGTTGTTGCGCATGCGCCGGCCACTTGTGACAACCCAAATAATTGAGCCGATTGTTTTGTGTTGTTCAGGTTACCCGGAGGTGGCGTTACATTTCGTGAAGGAGCCACGCACTCGGCTATCGCTGGCGCTTCAGTGCGGCAACATCGACGTGGCGCTGGACGCCGCCAAGAGTCTCGACGAGCCCGACGCGTGGGACAAGCTCGCGGCCGCCGCGCTCACCACCGGCAACCACCAGGTCACCTCTCACATACATACTCGTCACATAACTAGCACAACATCGACGTGGCGCTGGACGCCGCCAAGAGTCTCGACGAGCCCGACGCGTGGGACAAGCTCGCGGCCGCCGCGCTCACCACCGGCAACCACCAGGTCACCTCTCACATACATACTCGTCACATAACTAGCACAACATCGACGTGGCGCTGGACGCCGCCAAGAGTCTCGACGAGCCCGACGCGTGGGACAAGCTCGCGGCCGCCGCGCTCACCACCGGCAACCACCAGGTCACCTCTCACATACATACTCGTCACATAACTAGCACAACATCGACGTGGCGCTGGACGCCGCCAAGAGTCTCGACGAGCCCGACGCGTGGGACAAGCTCGCGGCCGCCGCGCTCACCACCGGCAACCACCAGGTCACCTCTCACATACATACTCGTCACATAACTAGCACAACATCGACGTGGCGCTGGACGCCGCCAAGAGTCTCGACGAGCCCGACGCGTGGGACAAGCTCGCGGCCGCCGCGCTCACCACCGGCAACCACCAGGTCACCTCTCACATACATACTCGTCACATAACTAGCACAACATCGACGTGGCGCTGGACGCCGCCAAGAGTCTCGACGAGCCCGACGCGTGGGACAAGCTCGCGGCCGCCGCGCTCACCACCGGCAACCACCAGGTCACCTCTCACATACATACTCGTCACATAACTAGCACAACATCGACGTGGCGCTGGACGCCGCCAAGAGTCTCGACGAGCCCGACGCGTGGGACAAGCTCGCGGCCGCCGCGCTCACCACCGGCAACCACCAGGTCACCTCTCACATACATACTCGTCACATAACTAGCACAACATCGACGTGGCGCTGGACGCCGCCAAGAGTCTCGACGAGCCCGACGCGTGGGACAAGCTCGCGGCCGCCGCGCTCACCACCGGCAACCACCAGGTCACCTCTCACATACATACTCGTCACATAACTAGCACAACATCGACGTGGCGCTGGACGCCGCCAAGAGTCTCGACGAGCCCGACGCGTGGGACAAGCTCGCGGCCGCCGCGCTCACCACCGGCAACCACCAGGTCACCTCTCACATACATACTCGTCACATAACTAGCACAACATCGACGTGGCGCTGGACGCCGCCAAGAGTCTCGACGAGCTCGACGCGTGGGACAAGCTCGCGGCCGCCGCGCTCACCACCGGCAACCACCAGGTCACCTCTCACATACATACTCGTCACATAACTAGCACAACATCGACGTGGCGCTGGACGCCGCCAAGAGTCTCGACGAGCCCGACGCGTGGGACAAGCTCGCGGCCGCCGCGCTCACCACCGGCAACCACCAGGTCACCTCTCACATACATACTCGTCACATAACTAGCACAACATCGACGTGGCGCTGGACGCCGCCAAGAGTCTCGACGAGCCCGACGCGTGGGACAAGCTCGCGGCCGCCGCGCTCACCACCGGCAACCACCAGGTCACCTCTCACATACATACTCGTCACATAACTAGCACAACATCGACGTGGCGCTGGACGCCGCCAAGAGTCTCGACGAGCCCGACGCGTGGGACAAGCTCGCGGCCGCCGCGCTCACCACCGGCAACCACCAGGTCACCTCTCACATACATACTCGTCACATAACTAGCACAACATCGACGTGGCGCTGGACGCCGCCAAGAGTCTCGACGAGCCCGACGCGTGGGACAAGCTCGCGGCCGCCGCGATCACCACCGGCAACCACCAGGTCACCTCTCACATACATACTCGTCACATAACTAGCACAACATCGACGTGGCGCTGGACGCCGCCAAGAGTCTCGACGAGCCCGACGCGTGGGACAAGCTCGCGGCCGCCGCGCTCACCACCGGCAACCACCAGGTCACCTCTCACATACATACTCGTCACATAACTAGCACAACATCGACGTGGCGCTGGACGCCGCCAAGAGTCTCGACGAGCCCGACGCGTGGGACAAGCTCGCGGCCGCCGCGCTCACCACCGGCAACCACCAGGTCACCTCTCACATACATACTCGTCACATAACTAGCACAACATCGACGTGGCGCTGGACGCCGCCAAGAGTCTCGACGAGCCCGACGCGTGGGACAAGCTCGCGGCCGCCGCGCTCACCACCGGCAACCACCAGGTCACCTCTCACATACATACTCGTCACATAACTAGCACAACATCGACGTGGCGCTGGACGCCGCCAAGAGTCTCGACGAGCCCGACGCGTGGGACAAGCTCGCGGCCGCCGCGCTCACCACCGGCAACCACCAGGTCACCTCTCACATACATACTCGTCACATAACTAGCACAACATCGACGTGGCGCTGGACGCCGCCAAGAGTCTCGACGAGCCCGACGCGTGGGACAAGCTCGCGGCCGCCGCGCTCACCACCGGCAACCACCAGGTCACCTCTCACATACATACTCGTCACATAACTAGCACAACATCGACGTGGCGCTGGACGCCGCCAAGAGTCTCGACGAGCCCGACGCGTGGGACAAGCTCGCGGCCGCCGCGCTCACCACCGGCAACCACCAGGTCACCTCTCACATACATACTCGTCACATAACTAGCACAACATCGACGTGGCGCTGGACGCCGCCAAGAGTCTCGACGAGCCCGACGCGTGGGACAAGCTCGCGGCCGCCGCGATCACCACCGGCAACCACCAGGTCACCTCTCACATACATACTCGTCACATAACTAGCACAACATCGACGTGGCGCTGGACGCCGCCAAGAGTCTCGACGAGCCCGACGCGTGGGACAAGCTCGCGGCCGCCGCGCTCACCACCGGCAACCACCAGGTCACCTCTCACATACATACTCGTCACATAACTAGCACAACATCGACGTGGCGCTGGACGCCGCCAAGAGTCTCGACGAGCCCGACGCGTGGGACAAGCTCGCGGCCGCCGCGCTCACCACCGGCAACCACCAGGTCACCTCTCACATACATACTCGTCACATAACTAGCACAACATCGACGTGGCGCTGGACGCCGCCAAGAGTCTCGACGAGCCCGACGCGTGGGACAAGCTCGCGGCCGCCGCGCTCACCACCGGCAACCACCAGGTCACCTCTCACATACATACTCGTCACATAACTAGCACAACATCGACGTGGCGCTGGACGCCGCCAAGAGTCTCGACGAGCCCGACGCGTGGGACAAGCTCGCGGCCGCCGCGCTCACCACCGGCAACCACCAGGTCACCTCTCACATACATACTCGTCACATAACTAGCACAACATCGACGTGGCGCTGGACGCCGCCAAGAGTCTCGACGAGCCCGACGCGTGGGACAAGCTCGCGGCCGCCGCGCTCACCACCGGCAACCACCAGGTCACCTCTCACATACATACTCGTCACATAACTAGCACAACATCGACGTGGCGCTGGACGCCGCCAAGAGTCTCGACGAGCCCGACGCGTGGGACAAGCTCGCGGTCGCCGCGCTCACCACCGGCAACCACCAGGTCACCTCTCACATACATACTCGTCACATAACTAGCACAACATCGACGTGGCGCTGGACGCCGCCAAGAGTCTCGACGAGCCCGACGCGTGGGACAAGCTCGCGGCCGCCGCGCTCACCACCGGCAACCACCAGGTCACCTCTCACATACATACTCGTCACATAACTAGCACAACATCGACGTGGCGCTGGACGCCGCCAAGAGTCTCAACGAGCCCGACGCGTGGGACAAGCTCGCGGCCGCCGCGCTCACCACCGGCAACCACCAGGTCACCTCTCACATACATACTCGTCACATAACTAGCACAACATCGACGTGGCGCTGGACGCCGCCAAGAGTCTCGACGAGCCCGACGCGTGGGACAAGCTCGCGGCCGCCGCGCTCACCACCGGCAACCACCAGGTCACCTCTCACATACATACTCGTCACATAACTAGCACAACATCGACGTGGCGCTGGACGCCGCCAAGAGTCTCGACGAGCCCGACGCGTGGGACAAGCTCGCGGCCGCCGCGCTCACCACCGGCAACCACCAGGTCACCTCTCACATACATACTCGTCACATAACTAGCACAACATCGACGTGGCGCTGGACGCCGCCAAGAGTCTCGACGAGCCCGACGCGTGGGACAAGCTCGCGGCCGCCGCGCTCACCACCGGCAACCACCAGGTCACCTCTCACATACATACTCGTCACATAACTAGCACAACATCGACGTGGCGCTGGACGCCGCCAAGAGTCTCGACGAGCCCGACGCGTGGGACAAGCTCGCGGCCGCCGCGCTCACCACCGGCAACCACCAGGTCACCTCTCACATACATACTCGTCACATAACTAGCACAACATCGACGTGGCGCTGGACGCCGCCAAGAGTCTCGACGAGCCCGACGCGTGGGACAAGCTCGCGGCCGCCGCGCTCACCACCGGCAACCACCAGGTCACCTCTCACATACATACTCGTCACATAACTAGCACAACATCGACGTGGCGCTGGACGCCGCCAAGAGTCTCGACGAGCCCGACGCGTGGGACAAGCTTGCGGCAACCACCAGGTCGCCTTTATACTAGTCACGAACCGTAAATGAATCACCTGATGATAAACGATCAAGACCGCCTCTGAACAGCAACCTTAGGAATCGTGAAATTGTGGGAGCCTTGGAGAACTAAGAGAGAAGGAGCGAAACCTTATCAGGCTGGGTTGTATGGTCATAGGCGCGTAGCGATAGATAGACGGCAGAACGGGTGGTGGGTCTCCGTGCTGCCATTAACGTCGAGGGTGTCCTTCGGTGTGACTCCACTCCCTTCCACACTAAGAGACGGGCCGTTAAACGCAAATGCGTAAGAGCAGTTGTTGGGGATGTTCTTAATGCACTAAAGATGGCACCTGTGTAAGATGTACGTAGTGTTTGAGAGTCGGTACAGCAATTGAAAATAACACTGCTGAGTCAATTATAAGCACCATGAATGCAGCCAAGACGGGGGCCACTGCTGCATATCTTGTGCTTGTTAATATTTTACCAATAACTATAATTAATATAAAAACAATTATTCGACCACTGTTCACAAAACAGTATCACTGTAGATGTTCTTCTTTCAAACGCGGTAGGCAAAGGAACGTCCATTCATACAGCTGGTTGAATCACGTGTCGTCCACACGTCTACACGGCCGGGCCGATGAATTGTGAGGGCTTAAAAAATATTATTTAGTAGCATACAAATTATACTATACATATTTTCATACATGTGGATGACGTAACAGCTATAGAAAGTCTCACACTAAAGCCACTGATTTGATATCGACAATCGACCGTCAAGTCATTACAAACAACATCGATTGCAGATAGTGGAGATGTGCTACCAACGTACAAAGAACTTCGACAAGCTGTCGTTCCTGTACCTGGTGACGGGCAACCTGGACAAACTGCGCAAGATGACCAAGATAGCAGAGATACGCAAGGACGTATCGGCGCAGTTCCAGGGGGCGTTGCTGCTCGGTGACGTCACTGAGAGGATACGACTCTTGAACAACGCCGGACAGGTGGGTTTGGACATTATGGCTACTGGCAAAACTTGCTTTTGATGGTTGTGGAATTTTTGATTAGATTTTTTATATTTATGCAAAAATTAGTCGAATTTTGCAATTTTAATGACTTTTGAATACCCTTAATTCACCCTTTTTTTCTTATACAATGCTACTAGACAATCGAATTAATTGAATTAATTAATGGTAGTTGTCCTTTCCAGGAGTCTAGAATAAAATGAGAGTTGATACGTCAAATAATGATTAATTGAGACAAATTTTTTTCGAGAAATATTTACTGCTGTAAACTATATCTATTAATTTATATAATGTGAACTTTTGTTCTTGTTGTTTATATGTAAGATGAGGTAAACGCACAGAGGGGTCACCTGGTGGTAGATAATCAGTGCCACCCATGACAATATACAATACCAGAAGAATCGTCGAATGGTACTTATTACTGATAAAAATATCTCCTCATAACTATGATTCATCAATTTACAGGTATCCCTAGCATACCTAACGGCTATAAACCACAAGCAGTTTGAAGAGGCGGAAAAACTTAAGGCTGCGTTGGAAGCGGCCAATTTGCCAATCCCGGAACCGAACCCTGACGCAGTGTTCCTGAGACCACCACTGCCTGTACACAGAGCACAGCCCAACTGGCCACTGTTGGCAGTTTCCAAGTAAGTGTTCGGCTGCATTTTTTCGTGTGGCTTCATTGAATAAGTTCATTTTAGGAACATGATTTTTCAAAGTTTATATCAGGAGTTATGTCCGCGCCACTACAGCCGTATCGTACGTCATATGGCAATGCCTTTGCAACAAATGAAACGAACACAATTTAATATTCAATAGCGCTGTATAAGTACCGGCACGAGTTGTGAGCGCAAATACCACGTGCGCAGCAGTTCATTTATATATCTGATTGTTGGCATGAAAGAGTGCGGTGCGTCGGCGCTTCACGATGCTCGTCTCTTATTGGGTTCAACTATGATCGTACTCCCACTATTGTGTGGTAGAGCCATGTTGTAGACAGTTTTGTCTACAGCATGAATGGGCCGACTCGACCGGGTCGTTACTACTGTCTCATAGAAAACCGACTTAAAGCAGCGGCTTGCTCCTGTGTTTCGTAGGGTGAGTCAAATATCCGGAAGCCCAAATCCCCTTCCCCTTCCCTATCCCTAATTATCCCTTTCCTTAAAGGTCCGCCAACGCGCCCATGTTTCTTCTGGTATTGTGGGCGTACATGGGCGATGGAGATCACTTACCATCAGGTGATCCGCTTGCTGGTTTGCCAGCCTATACCAAAAAAAACTACGATAAATCTGCGTTCACGACTCGTGCCGGTTGTAACAAGTTGTGTGTGTATGTATGTGTGTGTGTATGGTCACGACTCGTGCCGCTTGTTACAAATTGTGTGTGTGTGTGTGTGTACAGGAGTTTCTTCGAGGTGGCGAGCGCCGGCGGTAGCGCGGGCCGCGGCGAGACTAGCGCCGGTGCCGCGGCGCCGCTCGACGAACCGCTCGAGGCGGCTGGTGCCTGGGGAGACGACGACGATGTACTCGCCGAGAACAAGGTGACACTTCACTTCATCATCATCATCATCATCAGCCACAAGACGTCCACTGCTGAACATAGGCCTCTCCCAAAGATTTCCAGACCGACCTGTTGGAAGCAGCCTGCATCAAATAATAATCACTTCACTTACACTATATTAAATGAATAATAATAATAAACAAATAACACCCAACAGTCACACACATAGTCCTGACTCCATAGTAAGATACGAGTCTTGTGTCGTGGGTATCAGGAACTACGAGAGACTTTCGGTCTCACAACACCCACACGCCGAAACAAATAAATATGGATCACACAAATAATTGTCTCGGTGCGGGAATCGAGCCCACTGCCTCACGTTTCACAGTCGGCTACTCGCCCACTGCGCCACGGAGGCTGTCAAATAAAATTGTTTTTTGGAAGACAGAATTAAAATGAAGTTAAAAATGGACGTCCACCTACAAGGTGAACAGACGACCTGATAAAGGTCGCAGAAAGTCGCTGGATTGCAGGCCGCTTCCGACAGGGCGGTCTGGAAATCTTTGGGGGAGGCCTATGTTCAACAGTGGACTTCTTGTGGCTGATGATGATGATGATGAAAAATGAAGCCGCCGCGCTGTTCATATTTTAAATATCGGTATCAACAAAGGTGAAAAACAAACGTGAAACTGAAGTTTAATATTGCATTTCTTTCGGTGAGTGAAATTTCCGTAGCATATAGTCATTGACTGTATATTCTACTTGCAGCCTACTAAGGTTGAGAACCGTGAGGTCCTGGGTTCAATTCCCAGGTCAGGCAATTACAATTTTTATTTGAGTTTCCTTGGATTGGAAATTGTTCCTAGTATGGCGATAGGATCGCCCCCTATCATATCATGGGTCGAAAATGTGGGAGCGGCATTAATCACACCTCCAGCTTATGTTATGATGACTTCGTATTGACAGGATGAAGACAATGAGGAAGTGATGGAGGACGCGTGTGACGATGGAGGGTGGGATGTGGGCGACGAGGATCTCGACCTGCCTGAAGAGTTGGCGCCTGTCTCGGGTAAAAAAAAATATTTTATTAGCAGTATTTTAATAATATTAGGTCCTTACATATGAAATTGGCGTTTTGTATGGTAGGAACAAAAAGTCGAATATTTTTTAATATAATATATTTAATTAATCAAAGTATGAACCATTATTTTCTATGCACTTTTGCCATCTCATAGGTAGTTCATTGATCCCTTTACAAAAAAAACCAGTCGGACGGGAATCAATAAAATCTTTGAAGGCGATTTGGACTGCCCCATCGGAGTTGAATTTTTTCCCTTGCAAGAAGTTATCCAAATTTCGAAAAAAATGGTAATCTGTTGGAGCAAGGTCCGGGGAGTACGGAGGATGTCTTAGACTTTCCAATTGAAGCTCTTCTAATTTAGTAGCCGTCTGTTGCGCAGTGTGTGGTCTAGCGTTGTCGTGAAGCAGCAGTGGCGTGGAGCGATTGACCAGCCTAGGTTGTTTAGCCGCTAGCTTTTCCATCATGGTTTGCAATTGCTGACAATAGACATCAGCCGTAATAGTCTGGCCAGATTTGAGAAAACTGTAATGAACAATACCGGCACTAGTCCACCAAACGCTTACAAGTAACTTTTTTGGGGTTAATTTTCGCTTGGGGCAGGATTTGGCTGGCTGGCCAGGATCCAACCATTGCGCTGAGCGCTTCCGATTATCGTAAAGAACCCATTTTTCATCACAGGTAATGATTCGGTTTAAAATACCTTCATTATTGTGCCGGTTTAGTAATGTAACGCAGCAGTCGACGCGCGTTTGCCGGTTTGCTTCAGTGAATTCGTGAGGTACCCACCTTTCAAGCTTTTTAATCTTTCCAATTTGCTTCAAGTGAATTAAAACAGTTTTATCACTAACATCGCAGCCTGCAGCTAACTCGGACGTGGTTTGCGATGGATCCGCTTCCACAATAGCCTTCAACTCTTCATTATCAACTTGAGTCTCAGGCCGTCCACGGGGCTTGTTCTGCAGGTCGAAATTTCCAGAACGAAAACGTTGGAACCAAAAACGAACTGTGTTTTCTTTTGCAACACGACCGCCATACACATCATTCACCCTTCGAGTTGTTTCCGCAGCACTAGTGCCACGGCGGAACTCGTACTCGTAAATAATGCGATATTTTAAGTTTTCCATTTTGTAAAATGAGTGACGCAAACAGAAAAAAACAGAAGAAAAAAAACAAATGAATGACGATCATCGAAGCACAAATACATGAGTCTATAGCTGTACAAATTAGAATTTGGAATTCCTTACCAAAGAGGAGAAATTTGTGATTAAAGTGGCCAGTACGAAAAACGCCAATTTCATATGTAAGGACCTAATATAAGAAATTATTTCGACATACAGCGATACAAATTGAAAAAAATAATAAATACACCCAACAGTCACATGTGTCCTGACCCCACTGTAAGATACGAGTCTTGTGTTGTGGGTATCAGGAACTGTGGGAGACTTTCGGTCTCACAACACCCAGACCCCGTGACAAATTTGTGGATCTCACAAACATTTGTTTCGGTGCGGGGATCGAACTCACAGCCTCTCGCTTCACAATCGGCTACTCGCGTGCTGAGCCACGGAGGCTGTCAATCTTAAAAATCTTTATAATATTTATAATTGTGACCACTCTTTTGTCGTGGTGTAAAATTGACTGGCACGATGGTACCCATCCAAACAGACTCTTAGAGGGACCACCTAGTACATGTTTCAATTTCATTCATGGAACTCGAAAGGTCAGAGGGCGGGAGGGGTCTTTTTCAATAGGATATTATTTTAATCAAAGCCTAAATATTTTAGCTGACATCGACGGTGGAGAGGAGAATTCTGAGTATTTCGTGGCGCCGACCCGCGGCACCAGCGACATGCTCTCCGGCAAACTGAAGACGGCCCACGATCATATCGCAACGGGACAGTTCGAGATCGCGTTCAGGTAACATGGTTTTTTGATAACTCCTTATGGAAGGGTAAACCGCTTCGTAACGTATCGCGTTAGGGCGCCACTCTGTCTGGCTTCCCTTTCTCTCACGCATACGGCAGCAGTAGGCAGGCTCCTTCTCTCTCACTTTAACCCACATTAGTTTAAGTTATCACTTCTCTCGAGCGTCCCGAGACGCACACGTTTTTTTTATACGAGCACGCCAAAGTGACTCCACTACACCTGATGGTAAGCATAGTGCAATCCAAAAAACTACCGCCCACCGACAAACAATGAGTTTATTGGTTGTCACCAGAATCATGCCGGCTTGTATAAATGCTTCTTCCCTCTGGAGAGGGAAGAGGCAAATCGAGGGATCCGCGACAGGACAGGCGGATAACCGATGCAGACATAGGGATACAAGGATGCACCCCTATACCCGCCTCAACCAACCATCAAGTCATGTCGCAAGCCTGAACCGGATATACACTGGCTGATCTTGGAACGCGATCCACATAAAGTGTGTGGGTCTCTATGGCAGGTTTTAGCACTATGTGTACGGTGGTCGCTACCCGGGTGGATATGAATATCCTACCACCAGCAAATATTTTTAATTTAATTTGATACCTAGTGTACCAATTCACAAAGTTACGACACACTACCTATACCTATTGGAAGGAGGGGCTTCCAATAGGTATCGATAACAAGGTCGTAAAAATTATTACTAACCAGCTGATTTTTTTGTTTTTACTTAGTTAATATTTATATAATTTAACAGTCATATTGTCCTACAAATAAAATAATAATTTTTTGAGTATCATCAAATCGAAATATTCTATCCTTGCTACCTCTGATAGCTACCACAATAGAGAGTTTTCGCATAGGGAATTGTTGGGCGTCTCAACGAAGCTACTCACTGAAAATTAGCTTGATAGTAATCAAGTGGAAAAATGGCCCAGGGAACCCTGACTATAACTAGACCTAATGTTATTTTCTCTTTCCAGACTGCTGAACGAGCAAGTGGGCATCGTGAACTTCGCCCCGTACCAGCAGTTGTTCGCGAGCATGTTCGCCGCGTCGCGCGTGTGCTTCGGCGCGCTGCCTAGTGTTCCGCCGCTCACTGCACATCTGCATCGCAACTGGAAGGAGGCCAGCGGGAAGGACTTACTGCCTGTTGTCAGTCAGTATACACTTCAGACTACGATCATTAATATTAGGCCTGAGTTAATCTGTCCCACGGGCACGGACCACCTGTATTGGTGAGGGGTTAGGCCCATTATTACTTGGAATTTATTAAATGTTCACTAGGTGGTAGGGTTTTTGTGTGTGAGAGTCCGTCTGGGTAGGTGCCATCGTTTTGTTAGTTTATTTGTTACTAGACAAAGTGGAGGTACTTGTCTTTTTTTATTGAATGACGAGACAAGCAAGGCGCTCGCCTAATGGTAAGCGCCACGCCTGCCCATAAACACAAGCAACATTGAATTGCGCTAGTCACTCTGAGACACAAGATGTTAAGTCTCATAATGCCCAGTAATTTCACTGGCTTCAATGTCCTTCAAACCGAAACACAACAATGGTTACACACTGTTGCTTGGCGGTAGAAATACATGGCGCGGTGGTACCAACCCCAGCGGCCTCTCGCCTTCGAGGGACCTACCACCTTGTATACTTGAACTTGGCAAGATGAACTCACACACGAGATATCTATCACCCAACACACGTAGCCGCTTGTGTCTTATTGCATCTGTAATTCATTTAAACATTTCTCTCTATCTACAGCGGCCAAACTAAACGACCTGGTCACACAGTTACAACAGTGCTACCAGCTGACGACGTCGGGCAAGTTCACCGACGCGGTGGAACGTTTGCAGCGTGTAGTGCAGAGCGTACCGCTGTTACACGTCGACGGCAAGGCCGAACTCACCGAGGCGCAACAACTGCTCAACATCTGCAGGGAATACCTGGTCGGGTTGCAGATGGAGACGGCCAGGAAAGGTAAGCTGTCATCCGGTTCGAAGGACCAAAAGTTCGAATGACTTTGCTTTCGTGGTAGAATGAAACTCAATTAATTGTTTAAATTTCTTTAATTATAATGATGAGTGATGCATCAAATAATAGTTGATTTTTTCAATTCATTCGATCTTTGTTATTCTAGTTTTTTTTTCTTTGATTAAATGAGAAGACGAGCTGGGCGCTCGCGTGATGATAAGCACCACGCCTGCCCATAAACAGAAGAAACACCATACAGAACTTTGAATTACAAAGCACTGCATAGCACTGAACTGCGCTCTTCGCCCCGAGACATAAGATGTTAAGTCTCATAATGCCCAGTAATTTCACTGGCTTCAATGCCCTTCAAACCCACTACACACACTACAGCGCTTACACACTGCTGCTTGGCGGCAGAAATAGTCAAAGCGGTGGTACCAACCCAGACGGCCTCTCGCATACGAGGGGCCTACCACCTTGTAAATATTTGTATATGTTTTAAGTATTTTTATAAATTATTATTAATTTCAGGAATGCCTAAAAACACACTGGACGAGCAGAAACGCACATGCGAAATGGCGGCGTACTTCACACATTGCAAACTGCAGCCTGTGCATCAAATACTGACGCTACGGACGGCCGTCAACATGTTCTTCAAGCTGAAGAACTACCGCACGGCCGCGTCCTTCGCGAGAAGACTTCTAGAACTCGGGCCCAGGCCAGAAGTGGCGCAGCAAGCGAGAAAAATACTACAGGCCTGCGAAAAAACACCCACAGACGAACACCAACTGCTGTACGATGAGCACAACCCGTTCAATATCTGTGGCATAAGCTACAAGCCGATATATCGAGGGAAGCCGGAGGAAAAATGCTCTCTCTGCGGAGCTAGTTTCATGCCAGAACACAAGGGGAAACTCTGTCCGGTGTGTGGGGTTGCTGAGGTTGGGAAAGATGTACTCGGATTGAGGATCTGTCCGATACAGTTCCAGAGATAATTTGTATTTAAGTATTGTAAGGTTATATATATAATAAATTGTATCATGTTCCAACAATAATTTATTTACAAATTGTTTATACAGGTATATGTTATAGCTAAACATCGACGGGTTTGACTTCCTGTGACCTGGAAGAGAAAATTTGAACTGGTTAATATTTTATCAAATTAATTTAAAGAAAAGTATGGCAAAGTTAGTTAAACAGTCTTGTATTTTCAGTTCATATTAGATTCGATCGATGCCATAGTGTATTGTATAAAGTCGATTAATATTTATTGGCATACTATAAAAATAATACACAATCTGATCGAATGTTTCCGACATTATAACATTTTATAATTCTCTCGTTTATAAAATTTTATTATTCTGTAAAACAGAGGTAAATAAAAGAATACCAATTAAGTCAAATTATGTATGTTTAATTGAACGGGTTTTGTTATAGCCGTGATAAAATATGGCAATATATAAATCTCTTATAAGGTAATATCACAGATCACAACTATAATAAAACAAAACACGAACTTCTATATATTTTTTATTATTTAATTGAATGATTAGACTAGCAAGACGCTAGCCTGATGGTAAGCTCAACGCCTATTCAGAAACATATACCGCCAAGCGTATTTCCATCCCGTGATGTGATATGGGGTGCGCCTATCACCATACCCGGCACAATTCCAGACTCCGGGCTGATACTGAGCATTTCGTGATAGAAAATTAACCTTAACCCGACCCGGGGATCGAACCCGAGACCTCAGCACGGCAGTCGTACCGCATACGTAATACAATTGCGCCACTAAGGCAGTCTTACATCAGTCTATATTACCCGTGATAAAAAAAAAATAACTGCTCACCTATTATTCAACATATCCTGAATTTCGTCGAAAGTTTTGCCCTTTGTCTCTGGTAGTAGCGTGATGGAGAATATGAACCCGATTCCGCAACACACCGCTAGGATCCAGAACGCAGTGTAGATCCCGTAGGAAGCTTCCACGTCGCGGAAAAACCTGGGCCATGACAATACATGGTACAAGGACGAAGGATATTTGACAAATGTATTTTTAGATCTTGTCAAATTGGTACATTTCCTGTATTTGAAACCGATTTATAAATAAATAATAAATAAATACACCCAACAGTCACACACATAGTCCTGAGTCTTACTGTGGGGTAAGATACGAGACGAATCTTGTGTCGTGGGTAACAGGATCTACGAGAGACCCACATGCTCGTTTGTCAGGCTCTGCTAAAAATACAGGTATAAACTAGCGCGGGCTCAGGACTATCTGCCGTACTTAATTAAGTTTAAGTATTCATTAGCCATTTCTTAGAATTCGATTATTTTTCAAAGATACGATATGATTATTTAAAGCAATTTCTGTATTCTATGATGAAATATGAAGCATCAACTAGCTTTGAGTGTTGGAAATTATAGAATTTTAAGAACTAAGTAATAATTAAAATTAATTGACGTTTCTGTGTACATCAAGACAAGTGTGGGATTGTCGGGTGTATTTATTGATTACCTGGTCCATATGAACCCGGCGAGCCAGCACATCCCGGAGCAGATCCCGCTGGCGAGGCACTTGGTCTTCACGGGGAACATCTCCGCCACCAGGATCCATGGCACCGGACCCACGCCTGTGGGTACAAAGTATACATACAGTATTGTTTTTTATCCAGGCTCGGCAAAGTATTATTACCTACATACATATAGTATGTGTTACCTACATACATATAGTATGTGTTACGTACATACATATAAAAGCTCATTCTTATCCCCGAAATGGTAGACAGAGCTGCAAATTTTCGCCGAGTGTATTTCCGTCCCATTATGTGATTGGGAGTGAACCTATCTCAATACCAAGCACAAATTCCAGTCCTGAGCGAATCATGTGTGATTTTTCGGATTTAAATCTCAAATAAATTTTGATACCTAACTTGGGAATTGAACCCAGGACCTCACGGTTTTCAAAACCTTAGTACTTTGCCACGAAACCAATGAGGCGTGGTAAAGTTTACCTAAGTATGTGTAAATAAAGTTGATTTGCCGCTACTTTACGTCGGTTTTCTGTGAGACAGTGGTAACGACCCGGTTGAGCCAGCCCATTCATGCTGTAGACAAAACTGTCTGCATGGCTATACCACTCAAAAACTTACCCAATGTAAAGAGGATCATGTAAACGATGAGGCAGAGCAACGGTAAGAACGCGACCGGAGCCACGTTGTAACCATAGTAGTTGTCGAGTAACGCGTACACACCGATCAGGAACTGTAAATATGTTTTTTTATTAATTACTGACTGACTACTAATTACGGTTCAAAAGATATAATCAGTTCAAACAGCGTTGATACAAATCAAAGTTTCGAGTGGCGCCCTCTGGATACGGAGCCGTAAAAATATACTTTTTCAATGGAGGGTAGAATATGATATATTTTTTTATATCCAACAGTCACTCTTCAATTTACACTAGATTAATCTGTATCGTGGACATCAGTAACTAAGAGGGACTTGGGGTCCCACAACATTCGAACCAAAAACAAATATTTGTGAATCACCCAAACATCGGTGCGGGAATCAAACCCACGGTCTCTCGTTTCACAGCCGGCTTGCCTCCTGCGCCACGGAGGCAATGGTCTTTAAGTTTTAATTAATATAACTTACCAAGAAGATAGTGAGTCCAAGTGAAGTGGTCCACATGAGGAATTTCCTGCCGAGTCTGTCCACTACCATCGGCGTGATGCAACTTGTCACCACCTGGAACAGTCACCATGGCCCAATGATACAGGCATGTTTTTTTTATAGCATAGGCCGGTAAACGAGCAAGTGGGTCACCTGATGGTAAGTGATCTCCACCGCCCATGTACGCCCACCACCAGAAGAATCATGAGCGCGTTGCCGACTTTAAGGGGGGAAACCACATTAGAAGGTTTAAAAAAATCGATTTTTTTTTATTACATAAATCGTTAGCTTAACTATCCAAGAATACGCTGTCAAAATTTCAAAGCAAAATTCGCATTCGTTTGGGTTTTATGAGCATAGAACCGAGTGCACATCGAGTACAGAATACAGGCTCTAGCGCAGATAGGGCGGAACACTACCTCTGGTCGTCTTGGCCGGTTTAACCTCACAGTCGCTTTCTATACTAACATCCAGAAGAGAATGGGGACTCGACTCGGAAACATTCGAACAACTAAAAAGCTTGGTGGAAAAGCAAACTTACAGAGTCATTAGTAAAAAAGCTCAGCACTTATGGAGTAGCAATTCATATAACATAATATAGATAGTGTGCAAAACATGAAATAAACAACTATGGCGACATACTATCATATGATTTCCACGGATGAAAATCCTCGATACGTATATTGAAGGAGGGAGAAGACAGCTGGTGTGCGTGGCAGAAACGAACAGCCCTTGGAATGGCACATGAACCGCACCGTACTCCATTGCATCGCGACGTACAAAAGGAAATTCTTGCGATATATGAAGATTTATCAAGAGATGAATTCATCCCTGTATGAATCCTGGAATGGATCTCTTCAGTAATTACTGGAGAGATGTTTAGGTGGCCACACAAATAATGCGGCTGAAAGTTTTAATTCCACTATTTGGCGATTAGCTCCTAAACATTTGTAATCCGGACTAAAAATCGCTGAATTTGCATCGTATTTAGCAGCGGGCTTATTCAATGAAGGAAATTTATCCCTTCCGATGGTCATGAAGGAAGTAGGAATTGTAGTAGGCACGCAAAGCTTCAATTATGCCGAACAAATGGATATCCAGCGCGTGAGCCGGCAGAATCGCCATGGTTCATTGGAGTCGACGGACGGTCGGAATGCTCGGAAAGCACTACTGTAAGCGCAAAAAGAAGCCTATGGGGAAGAAGAAGGATTACTATATGGTGCTGGAATTGCAGATTAATAGGTAAGCATTTAACATTATTGTTAACTGCCTTCAGTTTTTAGTTACCGAGAATTTATTTTTCAAACGCGTTTATCTCGAAATGACTTTTTTCACATTTGCGTGCACTCTAACTCAAAAAGTATAGAACCGATCATTATGAAAATTGATAGTATGATTCTGTATAAAATGACGAATTATATGAACCTACTTGTGAGATGATGTCATGATTTTAAGGGCATTTTTTTTGCATAATTAGTGAAAAAACATCGTGAAAATCTAAATAAATTGTTCCAATGCCTGCTAATGTTTTAATTTTCATTATTTTCACCTGTATTGAGGTTCATATTCTTAGAAAATAAGTTATTAATGTAAAATCAAAACCTTTTTGATTTCAGATAAAAATCGGAATGGCTACATTGTACGCAATTGGAGTACTATACTCAAAACCTTCCGCGGTCATCACAGCGTAACTTTGTTATTTTTGATTGAAATTATTTAAAAAATAAATGGGTGCGTGTACTTATGTACGCGCGTGAGAAGTTATACTTCTTTGGCATCATTAAAAAATAGTTTTTAATTGCATGCAAATAATTGATTACAATAATAATAAGTATTTAACATTAATAATTTAATAATATTTAGTGTTAATTATATTAAATAAAAGTATTTTAATTTATATCAATAAATAATACATACGGATAGTTAACCTCAATTATATTGGAGCACTTGAAAAAGTATATAAGCACAATTTTTTTCACTAATATTCACAAATAGTAAGTAATATCAATCAAAATATTCAATTTAAATCACTACTGTATATAATTTATTAGCACATATATAATTCGCACTTGTATGAAACTCAAACACGTGTTGTGAATGTATAAACTAGAGACATGTTGATAAATATTATAAATATGAAAACAGTGATCAGAGGTGACGAGCGTACCAACATGCGCGACTAATATCGAGGTTCAATTCCTATTTTGTTGGTAGCTTTTTTTTCGAGACTTAATGAGCGGTTAAGCAGACGGCTTCATACTGTTAATTTTGTGTCACAGGTGCGCGCGCATCTTAAAATTTCACTCTCATCATTTTTTCATAACGCGCCTAACTTCATACTGTTAATTTTGTGTCACAGGTGCGCGCGCATCTTAAAATTTCACTCTCATCATTTTTTCATAACGCGCCTAACTTCATACTGTTAATTTTGTGTCACAGGTGCGCGCGCATCTTAAAATTTCACTCTCATCATTTTTTCATAACGCGCCTAACTTCATACTGTTAATTTTGTGTCACAGGTGCGCGCGCATCTTAAAATTTCACTCTCATCATTTTTTCATAACGCGCCTAAAGAAGTATAACTTCAAAAATTCACAAATATTGTTCGAAATATGAATAAAATAATGTAAATATTTGATTAAATTCTAATAATTTTTTCCCACCCAAAAAAAATCTCAAAAACTCCGCGTCAAACAGCCTCCTAATGTGGTTTCCCCCCTTAAAGGAAAGGGATAATTAGGGATTGGGAAGGGAAGGGGATTTGGGCTTCCAGATATCTCACTCACCGTACGAAACGCAGCAGCAAGCCGCTACTTTACGTCGGTTTTCTGTGAGACAGTGGTAACGACCCGGTCGAGCCAGCCCATTCATGCTGTAGACAAAACTGTCTACAGCGTGGCTCTACCACTCAAATGTTTTCATAAGTTTTCTGCTCATTACAATTTTAACCCCCACAAAAGCAAGGTGCAGGGTGCAATTCTACCCCTTAATGTTTTTACGTACTACATCCGATCTGAATCCAAAATTATGACCCAAACTGAATATATTTTCGACTTCGGAAAACAAATGTCCTTTTTCCTTCCTCTCCCCCTTGGCCCTGGGATGAGATACTGCGGGGTCGCCAGTATTCCGTTAGCAGGGACCCCGTAGTTCATCCCAGGAACTTTGGTAGGCCGGCATGATCTTGCCGACCTACGATGGACACATTGTTTATCGTAGGTCGACACTATTCTTGGATTGCGCTACACTTAGCATCAGGTGTAGCGTAGTCACATTGCCGAGCCAAAAAAAAAAAGTCATTACTCGCCATTATCTCGCGTGATGGTGAGCGATGATGCGGCCTAAAATGAAGCACCCCTGCCTGGCAAAACACGATTTACCCGCGAAGAATCCCATATATTACTACTACTACAATAAGTTAATTACCTGCACGACGCCCATGATGATGGTGCCATCTGAGGGTGATATTTTAGTGCCCACTTTACCCAACAACTCCTCCATGTAAAATAATAACACGTCGATACCGGACAGTTGGAGTAACATGGCAAGGAATATGCAAATACCTGGGAAAAATAATTTCTTTCTCAATATATGCTGACATGTGTATCTTCGCACGGGTAGGTACTGCATCCCAATTTCGCAGAGCTGAAGCTCTATTTAGATCAGTGTTTCCCAACGTGGGGCCCACGCCCCAAAGGGGGGCAATTAGATAGTTAAGGGGGGCAATTTAAAAATGGACTCGACACGACTTTAACCCTTTCGTTTTGAGTTATTTAAATGCAACGCTAGATATCAGTGACAAATTTAACAAAAACATTTTAAGGTGGGGCATGGCCTAAAAAAGGTTGGGAAACACTGATAGGTTAACCTGTATTGTAGGTACCAAAAACTACGAGGGACTTGCGGTCCTATAACCATCAGACCCAAAACATATATTAGTGAAGCACAGAAACATTTGTCTCGATTCGGGGATCGAACCCACGGCCTCTCGTTTCACAGCCGGCTACTCGCCCGCTGCCTCGGAAGCTATCAATATACACATATGAAACAGGTTATTTCCCACAAGACAAAGATTCAAAATAAAGTTGGGGCATGTGACATTTAAGTTTAATATCTGTAACTATGAAGCCAGTAAAGATTCATCTTCACTTACCTAAGGCCTTGACATTTCCTCTAGTAGCCCAGAGATCACTTATTTTTGGTTCTTCTTTAAACTCCCTGGTGACCATAGCCTTTAATCCGTCCAGCTCGGGTTGTACCTGTTCTCTACTAGTGCCCCGTAGTTTTTGTAGTACATCTGACGCTTGATCATATTGACCTGGTAAAGATTTGTAATCATATATGTTTTTCTGCTATGACAGTTTTTCCAGAATTAGTTTGTAAAGAGAGCTCTAAACTATCGAATGTTCTCGAAACAAGCGAAACTGCTTTTTTTTAGAAAATCTATTGGGGTAGATGCCCCTATTTGCCCCCCTTCCCTTGGTGATGCCCGCTATATCAAGTTTTGGGTGACAATTATAGTAGGTAATTTGATTTGAAACTACAAGTAACTCAGATTCATAAGAAAATGAAGAAAGTATGAAATTAAAAGGCTAACTTATCAATTGCTTTAAATAAACATGCGACAACTATATTATACTAGAATATATTCAAAGTTAATTACAGTTGGCATACCACAATAAGTACAGTACCATATCTATACTAATATAATAAAGCTGTAGAGTTTGATTGTTTGTTTGTTTGTTTGTTTGTTTGAACGCGGTAATCTCAGGAACTACTGGTTCGAATTGAAAAAATCTTTTTGTGTTGGATAGTCCATTTATCGAGGAAGGCTTTAGGCTATGTAACATTACGTTGCGACCATTAGAAGCGAAGCATCAGTGAAAAATGTTGCAAAAACGGGGAAAATTATTCATATTTGAAGGCTTCCGTTGCTAAGCTACCCCAATAATATTATTTGAAGGCTTCCGTTGCTAAGCTAACTATACTAATATTATAAAGCTGTAGAGTTTGATTGTTTGTTTGTTTGTTTGATCACGTGGGCGGAGCCGCGAGCAAAAGCTAGTACAATATATTCATCTATGACAATATGTATGACTCTAACATAATTTCGCCGGAGTAAAGTTTTAAGGCATTCGTTAATTACGTGAGCACAAAATTTATTTAGCAAAATCTTACCAAATCTTATTTAAAGCTAAATTGAAAATCTTGCAACTACAATGTTACAAACAGGGAAATCTCATGTGAGGAGGAGAAGCAATCTCACCACATTTCACTGAATCTTACCAAGAGGAAGGGGTTTTAATTTAAAAGAAAACACCTCACGTTATAATGAACGGCCCCTGACAGCTGAAAATAGTAGCCGATACCCCGTTATTTTCAGCAATATTAACTTCAGACCAAATTATTTTGAGTGCATTGTCCATTATGAAGTAGGTAGTAGTTTACCTTTGTAAACCAAGAAGAATGGCGTCTCTGGCAGCAGCCAAGTGAAAGGCACATAGAATAGAGAGAGGATCCCTCCGCATGCCGTCAGGCCCCAGTACGAGGTGAACGGACCGATGGCATACGCTAACAGGAACCCAATGTTGATGAATAGAAGGAAGAACGCACTGAGAGCGCCACGGATTTTGTCCTGTCACGAAATTTTTATTTATTAACAACAAATTATTATATTTCATGAGTTGGTATACAGTGTAACATAGATCATAAGTTTTTCCATACACCGATTGGTCCATCGACATTCGTAACAATAACCACATCTACAATAATAATAAATACCCAACATTCATAGGTAATTCTTATGAAGTAACTTAACATTGAAATGAAACTAATTTAAACGGATTTTATCGCGGTTTTTAAAAAAATTTGATCCTAAGGTTTCGAAAGCTTTTCAGCCTTCGTGATCACGGGTGGACTGGTTTAAATTAGTTTTATTTCAATGTGTAATATTCGCGTAAACATAAGAAATCATTAAGTAACTTAACAAGCATACAGAGTGTTTTTTTTTGCATTTTTTTTCTTATAACAAATAATAGTATTCGGTCATTGTGACATATTCGCTAATACAGTAATTTTCAGTTTAAATTTGATGTATTTTTGAATTAGCAAATTTTTCAATTAGCCTTCAATGTATACTACTAGACGGGTTGTCTAGAGGTAAAATTGCATTGACAGATAATATTTAGTTACGGTCAATTGACCGTAACTTAGTGGCGCAATTTCTATGTACCGCGCAGCCGGTCTAGTAATATACATTAAAGTGGTAATAAATTTAATATACATTGATGGTATTTATAAAAACAAGTTACTTTAAATTATAAGGCTTCGCAGCATTACTGCATTACCACCCAACATGCCTTACCTCAGCAATTTCTCCTATGTACAGCGGCACCGTGGCGAACTGCATGGCCGTAGCGCAGCCCCACATCAGCCGCGCCACGTACAGGGTGGGCAGGTCCGTCGCTACCCCGGCCAGCAGCCACCCGAGGAGCAGAGGCAGGTTCGATCCCATGATTATCCACTTCCTTCCCACATATTTGGACAGCGGCACTGTTATAAATGGTCCTGCATGGTGCAAAATGTGTTGTGTTATTATCATCATCATCATCATCAGCCACCGGACGTCCACTGCTGAACATAGGCCTCCTCCAAAGATTTCCAGACCGACCTGTTGGAAGCGGCCTGCATCCAGTGACTTCCTACGACCTTTATCAGCTCGTCTGTCCACCTTGTAGGTGGACGTCCAACGCTGCGCTTGCCAGTACTGGCCTCCATTCCAGAACCTTTCTGCCCCACCGGTTGTCGGATATGTAACCTGCCCAATGCCACCTTAGCTTGCTAATTCGCTGGGCTATGTCGGTGACTTTCTTTCTTCTAAGGATCTCCTCATTTCTGAATTGATCACGTAGAGAAACACCGAGTAGTGTTATTATGTTACTAACTTATTAGCTGTAAAGCAAAGCGGCATCTAAAATTAGTGAACTAAAGATTATCTAGACACACGGCAGTGTATCAGCCAAGTTCTGAAAAGCAAGCCGAAAGAAAGTTGGATTGTTACACGATTTTGACTTTCATATAGGCATTGTGCTCAGTGTCTGTCAAGGTTAAGATGGAGTAAGATCTAAAAATGGCACTTTTCGTCTAAAAATAAATAAGGCGTAAATAAATAACGATACATATAATCACATAACTCATAACATAAGTCAAAAGTTTGTGTGATCCACAAATATTTGTTTCGGGTCTGGATATTGTGAGACCATAAGTCTCGTAGTTGCTGATACCCACAATACAGATTAACCTAGTGTCGATTCAGGAATATGTGTGTAACTGTTGGTGGTATATTTTATTATTTAAGGCATAAACTTTTGCTGACTTCTAGAAGATAAAATCAATAGATAGATATTATTATCTAAACGAACTGTGAGGGCAATGTCTGTTACGAAATAATTTATTTGGCTATTTTGCATTCACGTTGCGGTATTTAGGTCCTGGACACGACACGATGAAATCAGTCGGCGGATCGCATACTAATTGTATAGAATTTAGACATATTTTATTCCGCTAACCTTGATACTACCTACAGTACTCCAAGAGAACAACTATTTTGGATATAACACTGTTTTAGTCTCTTTCTAATCAATTCATAAACTGCGTTGACAGACAATGACAAAAAGCGTTTAACTAATGCATGCTTAAGTAACGTATATTAGTAAGGCATTATAGGTCTAATTCCGAGGTCGATTCTCAGCCTGTTGCCTCTAAAAGTACCCACTGTTAACAATATTCAGCGACCGGCAATTTCAAACCAACCACACCGAACAGGACAATACTGTATGTCATCTTAGCAGAGTCCGGCAAACAGGCCCCACAAGTAGAAAGGGTTGTAGCCTACCAGTAAATTTCGATTTGATAATGTACTTTATAATTATCTATTTTTGACGTAATATATTTTTGAATAGTCGAAAAGTATCGCAGAAGGAATCCTTTTAAGAAGTGAGGAGTACTGCTTTTGCGACTGGTGTACTTTATATTATTAAGTATGTCTTGATGCCTTGTTTTATCTCAGTCTACATCCTAAAAAACTAGTTTCTGTATGTGGGTTAAGTCGTGACAAAAAAGTTATTTATTCATAATACAATCTATATAGTATACAACGAATACAAGTATTTCAACATTATTTAATAAAATCCATCATCAGTTCCGTAGCTGCACAGGTTTAGCGCATAGTGATTTATGTAAAGTCTTTGTTCCAAGCTCGCTACGAGCAATGTAGATTGCCTTGATAATATTGTTTATATTAACCGTGTCAGAATTTATACTAATATTATAAATGTGAATGTAAGTTTGTTTGTTACGCTTTCACGTGAACTTCACGTGAACTACTTAGCCGTTCATCATGAAACTTTGTACACATATTCTTGGAGGTATTAGAAGTCACATAGGCTACATTTATCCCGGAAAAAGCAAATCACCGGGCGGAGCAGCGAGGAAAGCTAGTTACTTAATAATTTGTTAATACTAACCGCATTTACGGATAGTTAATCGCCTGCTGCAATTCTTTGGAAAGTTAGTATTTTTTACGACTTTTCCTATTACGTTAACGAAAGCTTTCATAGACGGGCAGGTATTGGCTACCTGCCTGCATGGGATGCATTTAAACTTGAGATCATAAAATGTATTGGTGTTCTACTCTTATATCAGTTTCTTTAAGAAATCTTGGGAGATTAAGGTGATTTAAGTTGCGGTTTTAGGAGCAGAAAGAATGAGAGACTTAGAGGAAAAGTTTTCTATTTCGATAAACAAACATATTTACTTACAAAAAAAAAATGTATTTTTTAAAATATATTAATACATTACTGCCTCGGGGGCGCAGTTGTATTGCGTAGCCGACTGTTGTGCTGAGCTCTCTCGGGTTCGATCCCCGGATCGGGGAAAGTGATATTGGATTTTTCTATCTGCAATGATGAAATGCTCAGTACTTATCAGCCCGGAGTCTGGAATTGAGCCCAGTCTGGCGCTCGCCCTCTATGACATCACGGGACGGAAATACGCTCGGGGAAATGTGAGTGTAAAGACTGATTACACATCTGCCTACCCCTTCGGGAATTACTGGCGTGAGTTCGCATGACAAATTAAAACTTATAGACATTAAAGTAGATGGTTAATTACTTATTAGAATTACGGTAACAATAATATCAGACAAAATAGAAATGTCGGAAGTAGATAGGGACATTGAAAAGTGGACCAAGGTCATTTGCTATCACATCAATAATAATTGCTATAAGCATACTGAGAAATGTAATTGTAACTTTGTGCGTTGTAATGTAAACCTGTATGGTGTTTATAAAAAATAAGCAAGTTATGAGGTACCTGGCGACATTTTATACAGAGTTCGCGCTCAAGGCCACTGTTTGATATGTTGGTGTCATTTAGATTTATTATATCACGGAAATGTTGTCTACAACTTGCTATTTAATATGTAAATTTGCATTTTTGGCATTTACGCGGAATGATGATGATATAATTGGGATATGTAATCTTTAATCTAAATGAATTTGTCTATTTCTGCTACCAAGCAATAGTGTGTAAGCACAATTGTAACATCTTATATCTCGGGGTGATGAGCGCAGTTCGGTACCATGCAGTGCTTTGTAATTCAAAGTTCTGTGGGGTGTTGCTTTTTTTTATGGGCAGGCGTGGCACTTACCATCAGGCGAGCGGCTTGCTCGTCTCGTTTTTCAATCAAATAAAAAAACATGTATTATCTTTAGCTAGTATTCTAAGACAAAAGAAGGCTTAAGAACATAGCACATTTTTTGTCAAAGAAGCCGCTTTATTAATAGAAAGACTATAGAGAATAGACTGCGAAATATCACTGGCCAATATATATATCTTTTGTTAGAGCATACGGCAAACGAGCAAGCGGGTCACCTCATGGTAAGTGATCTCTGCCCATGTACACCCACAATGCCAGAAGAAACATGGACGCGTTGCCGACCTTAAAGGAAAGTGATAATTTAGGGTTTGGGAAGGGGAGGGGGATTTAGCTATATATCGTTGGTTTTCTTTTAGACAGTGGTAACGACTTAGTCGAACCGGCCCATACATACTGTAGATAAAACTATCTACAGCGTGACTCTATCATTCATTAAATATAACTTTTTACCCGTATTTATAATAATAATAAATACCCAATAGTCACACACATAGCCCTCACACCTCTCACCTCCCAATAGGTTAACCTGTATCGTAGGTATCAGGAACTGCGAGGAATTTGTGTTTCTACAACACCCAGACACGAAAAAAATGGAGGTGACTTTGTGATTTTTTTTTATCGAGAAAATTTTAGTGTGTTATGTTTCTGTACAGTGTCTGCCCTTCAATTATTATGAAGCATCTATATAAATATTTATGTTTAATTAAACCCTGATTTACTAACTTAAAAATCAAATCTGTATTGATAAATTTGCTTTATACGCTCTCTTAACTGCTGACGCGAAACCAAATGCTTAGCACCTAACGGAAAGTGCTCAACGCGGCTAAAGAAGTTTTCATTTCAAAAAATGATGGGATGGTACGAACCCACGGCCTGTCGATTCGTAAGCGGCTACTCACCCTCTGCGCTACGGAGGCTGTCACTAAAGAAGTATGAACGATACGATATACATACATTAAAATAATGGATGAAGATTGACAAAGATTGTTTCATTGTAAAATAGAGACGATTCAATACTATTTTTAAATGAATCGTAATTGATGAATCTTTTAATACAAGATTATTTTATATATCTCTGTTTTTCACAAGGTTATTTTAAAGTAGTTGCATTTTGAACACGGATTAAAACTATAATAATTCAATACGACTGGAATGACCGGTGTGGTTTTGAAATAGCCTCTATTTAAACAAGTAGAAGAAATTTTACTTTTAACTGGAGCGAGGAATGGGGCAAGTAACGTAGACTGCTCTACTCGGTATGTCGATTTTCTTTTATATAACCGAAATATGTACTAAACATACACTTTAATTTATATAAAAATAATCTCTATAAATTTGAATTGTAAAGCTGATAAGAAATCGTTATACATATACCTACCGAACAATCCGCCGAGTACAAGCAGGGATCCGATCCAGGACTCCTCTTGCGAGGTCGGCACGCGTGGCAGCGGGGAGTTGGGCCCGCGCAGTTGTGGCAACACCGGCGACGTCCATCCCATCGACATGCCCGTGCACAGGCTGCCGTAGCTCGCTGCAACACAACACGGATTTAAGACCTGGCTGCTACCACTTTAAGCCGGTGGCTGTGTTGCCAGTGGCTGTGTTGCCAGTGGCTGTGTGCCAGTGGCTGTGTGGCCAGTGACTATGTGGTCAGTGGCTGTGTGGCCGGATTTAAGACCTGGCCACATTACGACGGAACTGATGCCGCCGATCATAGAACGGTCACATAATTTATGACAAAAATTTTATTCACGTTGTAATTCACATAAAAAAGTGTGTGTGTACAATTCACACACGGTAGAAGTGAAACTTCAGAATTATTAAAATAAATTAATTAACCAACGAATGTTATACGCAAATGCAAAAAAATAAGACACGTGAATAATACACCACGTTGTTTATGACACATTTTCCGAAGTCTTCGTTGTACGCAGACGCAAGACATATGATAGCATACTTGTAATCTATCTCATTCTCTCGAATGCTAAATCCTATTTATGAATATTTTTGTCCCTTTGTTGTGACGCATTTTCGTTTCATCGAGTTTCAAATCACAATGATTCTAAAGAACTTTCAGTTCAAAAATGTCTCATTGGTCTAGTAGCAGCGTACTAAGGCGTACTAAGGTTTAATTCCCAGGTGAGTCATTCAGAATTTGTGTTTGAGTTTTCGATTCGACAAATCATACACGAATTCATATTCCCGAGCAGTTGCCCGGAATTAGAATTTGTGTATCGCGATAGGCTCTACCCCTACCACACTATAGGGCGGAAATAAGCTCGGTGAAAGTGGATATATTAGTTGCACCTCTGCCTACTCCTTCGAGGATAAAGGCTTATGTATGTATGTATTAAACAAATGAAAAAAGAAGATTACGTTGTACTGTGGCTGTACTGTGATGACTAAATACGATGGAAAATGGTCAACGGATCAATCTTCAACGGATAACCGGAAACGCTCCTCAATCCAAGTTTTTTGAATTCAATTTTTAATTAGTATTTACTGACGTATACTTATTGGAATAAAACTAATTTAAACGGATTTTATCGCTGTTTTTTATCTTAATTTTGGTCCCGCCATTTCGAAAGCTTTCAGCCTTTGTTTAAGCCTTAGTGGTCACGGGGTGGACTGTCCACTAACTGTTAGTTTTATGACGTATACTTCATTTATTAGAAAATTCTATAAGAGGGCTTCCACTCGTCTGTGACACTTCTGTACACACCGAGAGGCGTAGCTGTCACATGTACCTCATTTACTTGTGACGCTAATGTAGACGGGTGCCATTTTAATGTGTTCTGTCATTTTGCGGCGACTTTAACAAAGAATTACAAAACCTGACATGTCACGGCGAAATGTTACGGGGTTTCAAAGCAGATCGCTGCGTGACATTAGGTCGTAACATTTGACAATTGCCCATGAGAGTTTGTCACGCGTGTTTGTCACATTCATTCCCATCGGTGCGTCGAAATGTCACCATCGGAGACGCACGTTGATTATGCAGTTAAACAGCATTCTCACGGATGCATCAATTTTATCGTTTACTGATTAGGACACGGACGCAGAAACTAGTTTTGGTTAAATCAATTTGCAAGGTTACTCATAATTTATCTCTAAATGTTTGGCATTTTCTTCTATTTCCTGATATATTATAATATAAGGACGTGTTGTAGCAGGAAATAGGGGCTGTCTATAAACTACGTGACGTTATTAGGTTAGGATAAAAGTTCCTCTGGGCACTTTAGGGTATGGTCCCTATTTGGACTCCCTAGTCTAATTATGGTACATATTCACTCACGCCTGTAATCTCCGATTAATTGATGCGTAAAAAATGTGTACATGTGTATGTGTACAGAGTAAGAGCTTCCTCTTTTTTAAAGTTAGTAACAAACTACATTACAACCGAGGTTAGGGACCATGTAAGCAAAACGGAAAGAAGAGGTGATCAAAGGAGGCCAAAATAGAGATACGTAGTTTATGGACAGTCCTATACGACATAATCATTAGATTAATTTATTAAAATTCAAAGTTTCACCTATAGTATGCTCTTTAAATTGTGACATAAATAATACTTTATTTATAAAATTGGATATTTTTGAAGTAAACTCTTTGGGTACAAAAGTATTTAATTGATAGCAATATTAATTTAATGTCGAGATTTGTGATCACAGATAAAAGATCTTTTGAAAGAAATAATTTGCATCATATTTTGTATTGGACATCTTTTGTACATACATTTTTTGCACATCTTTTGTATTGAATAAATCACACATGGATTGCTTGTGATTGCAATTTCTGTCCGGTATAATAGACTCGCCCCCTATCACATCTTGGGACTGAAGTAAGCTCGGTGATATGTGAATACACTAGTCGCACCTTCCAGGGATAAAATAAAGTCGTGAGCTAGTGTTGTGAAAGAATTATTTCAAAAACCTATGGTTATATAAAGTCTTTAGATAAGCACATATATCAAAAAACATAATAACCTGCAATGATCATATTATAGACAATATAACAACAAACAACGTGTGAATAATCAAACTATGTAAATTATTAAAGTACGTGGAAGGACATTTTAAAATATACTTGAATACCTAAATTCTAAAACTAGGTATTGTAAGTGTTATTACAACTGTAAGCTTTAGCTTGGCGACCTTGAAATTCGAGTTATCTTAGTACCTACTAACATAACATGGTATACGAACTTCTTAAGCCCATGTTGGATTTAATCTGAAATAGAGAATAAGTGCAAAAAAGGTTAGTAGAATATTTTTAGTTAATAAATAACGCTTTAATATTGTATTACATACGTTTTCTGTTGGAACCTTATAATATTTTCTTTTCTACTTTAAGATTAGAATTATTGTCATTATTTATGTCCAGCGCGTATTTATATATAAAGTTATCGCAACATTATGGAAATTTCATGAAAAAAGCATTCTCAAAGCTTTCTAAAGTGAACTTACCCAATGATGCGGCCAAATATTGCCGCCATTGTAACTTCAATTGTTTTCTGAATACTTCAAACATAATAAAAACAAAACACTGATTTTAACATTAGGGAACAAATAACCATAAAATACGTTTTTTTTATTGTATTCCACTTATACTATTAATTGGGATATAAAAAAGAATGAATTTCTCTCTTGACGCACTATATTTATGCTAGTTTCCTCTAACACGATATTTAAATAGTGAAAATATACTTTTCCATTAACGCACTAGACGTGCAAACGCACAGCCATTGCGATTAATTGTGATCTAACGAGCGATGGTTTTGTTTTAAGACCTGTTTCCCTTCACAATACAGTTTTTGTAAGGAATAAAAAAGGTGTATTCGTAAAAAGTTAATTATCTAAAGAAAAGTAATAGTAAGTAAGAATAGATAGCTTTATTTTTCTAGAAGGCCACTTCACTGAGAAATTGTTAAATTACGCATGCGATAAATATTGGCCTACGCGACTATGGGAAAGCCAAAAGAGGTTTATGTTAAAAGAAAGCATTAGTTTGCTGAAAAATTATGTATATCATACAAGATCAACACCTTCGTTCTTTTACTCTACGTGTAAACACACAACCGCAACAAGTTTTTGGTAAAAATGTTCAGAATAGTTTTGCATCCTGATCTTACGACCGTCTCCTTTCCTACAACGGTTGATTACTGTTGGGAGTGAGAACACAACATGGGGAGATTTAGTTACCACTACGCCGGTTTTCGACCGTTCCAGAGGCTCTAGGTAAAAGTGGGTAGATTTTAGGTAAAGTAACAAGGTTGGACCAAAAAATGAGCTTGTAAACGCTGCAACTATGCTGGATCTGTAATCTTAATTTATAACTTCGACACCCCGCGTTGAGATGGGAAGAAGACTAACCTTTGTTACCAACTGGGACATTAGTTATGTTTGTAAATATAATTTGGAGGCACATATTTTTTCATCTGTTATTAAAAGACCATTCGAGTTCACTGTTTCTTGTTTAGACAAGAGCTATCGTCCCTCTCGCGATCAAGCATTGGAGTGACGCGGACATTCTTAACTTGGCCCGGGAGCGTTTAATAGGCTTCACTAAAATTTCAAATGTGTAGGGAACTGCATCGGTCATGTTTGTTTCAAATAGTAGCAATTATGAAGACAAAAGCTATTTTAAATGCCGAATCTAATGGTCGTGAGTTGGCTCGCCCTATCAGGTGAGTTTTAACTGGACCGTAACATTGATTCTGTTACTAGCCACTGAAAATTAACATATTAATTGAGTGACTGTTGCAAAAAACAGATTCTTGTTTCTTTTATGGCTAGATTTGAATCCAGTTTAATGATTGTTTTTTCTTAAGCCCACTTAGTAAATAATATCCTTGATCTTGACTCACAGTAATACCTTCAAATAGAGATAGGTTGTTAAACAAAACACAACTTAAATTCATGTGGATTATAACTTATTGTTGATCGAGGGTCGATTGGAGGTCGTAATTTAAATTTTCGATGGACAGGCTTCGTTGGTTTCATTGATTGTCTATTTGTAGAATAAAAACAATTAAATATCTAATATAGTATAAATTACTCTACACTTTGCAGTACGGTAAAACAAATACCTATTTTTTTATATATTTACAGTAGTATGTACCTTATCTATATTTACTTACTAGCTTCCTTACTTCACACTATTTATTTTATTAATAGGTAATTATCTATGATATTATTCTTACTATACTTATACTTCGTACATACATAGACTCACGCCTATTTCCCATAGGATTAGGTAGAGACATCGCACTTCCACCTGCTACGATCCTTACATACCTCTTTGGCCTCGCACGAATCATGTATTTAGCCAAAGACAAGTTTTAGCGGCATATCATAAAACGTTGATTAATTTAGTCTAGGTTTAAGTCAATCAGCCTGTATGGGTTACGATGGTAACCGATTGTTCTACCTTCTATATGGAGGGCTTTTATAATAAGGTGTTTAAAATAGGACTTGTGAAGAAGTATAAGTACACTAGTTAGTTACTAATGACGGGTTTGAAGTTTTGGAAACAAGGACAGGAGAGTTTGGTTTAGGAAAAAGGTTAAGTTTTAAGAACGCTATTAATGAAAGGTAGGAAAAGTAAAATTGTTTATATAATGTAACTATTTACAATACATATTTATAAGCTTTGTTATTTTTCTATTAATTAAATAAAACGGTCGTCACGATCTTGTTATAACCGTGCAGAATCGTTTGAAAATTAACATTTACTAGTTTCCGGCATTGTTTAAATAACTGGTTTACAACTTATATTATTATGTAAATCTTTAATAACAAAATTGATTAACCAGAACTAGGCACTCGCAACCGAAGTATATTGCCACTATCAATGTAGTTATTGTATTTGAAAATATTTGTGATTCACAATGTATAAGGACTTATCAAACAATGTTTTTTCAACAGTTTTTACTCCAAAAAATGTTATCCATATCCCTATACTTACTTACCTTTTAAGGAGGAAAGCACGGAGGGTCGCGGTTTTATTGCGTCGGAGGGTGGCAGGGTGCGTTTATTGTAACACGAATCCAATTAGCTCCCGCCGCGTCGTGTCCTCCCGTGCGAGTGAAAATATTGTGGTCGGAAGTTTTCCCGCCTTTTATGTGGCCGCCATTTTTTATAACCTTTTTTTACGCGGTTACCAATTAATTCGAGATACGAAGTGGCTTGATATGTTAACTAGAGAAGCGCATGTATTATATTTTTTACCCGATTGCCCACGAACGAGGGTCATATTTTTCGATGTATTTACCTATTTATTATGATGTGAAGTATTACTTATTTAAGGTTCTACAACATTGCTGGGCGCGAAGACCTATGTTATTTTTTAATTATGTCACTTTTTTATCATCGTAGACATTATTTATTATTTATACTAATGAACGGGTGCCGTTTGTATGGACTGGTCTACTCAGTCTGTTATTAAATATTTGTTTACACATTTTTATTATGATCTTAATTTATTCGTCATGTTTATGGAGATCATACATGCTAATCCAATACGTAGATATCACTTCTATGATTGCTTTTTAACACAAATTGAGCTGCTCTAATTCCAGTTAAAAAACCTTTAAGATCTCAATAATAATTGTAAACTAGTTTTGAAAAGAGCAACGCCAGAGTGTCTTGCCCGTTCTTCTCTAGCGAAACAGCCTTCCGAACTGATGGCAGAGTTTTGACGGAATCTAAATAATGTACCTATTGTAACATTTTATGGATACAATAAATATTTTGAATTTTGAATTTGAATGAATTATGCATGGCACTCTATATTTTCTGATACGTATCTTAATTGAACTGACTCGAATAGAATTGCTTCGATGGCGCAGTTGGTATGCGTACGCGGTACGACTGTTATACTGAGGTTTCGTGTTCGATCCCCGGGTCGGGTGAAAGTGATATTGTTTTTTTATCATGAAATGCCCACTATCAGCCCGGAGTCCAGAACCGTATCCGGTATAGCGTAGGCTCGCCCCATATCACATCACGGGACGGAAATACGCTTGGCGAAATGTGTACTTGTGTACCTACCGGTTACACAAATGCCTTCCCATTTGGGGATTACAGGAATGGGTAGGTACGTTTTATTTTAATTGAAGAACCTAAATATAATTAAGAAACTACAAACTCAAAAAGAAATAGTCGCTAGCTACTAAAGCTAACTGTTTAATATAAACTGGACCACCATAAAGCCTTTAATATTATATCTTGTGACTAGACAAAAAGTAGAGCCGTGATCGAATCAATGAAAATGTTTCGGTATAGTAGCGACATCTTCTGCTTAATAAGAACTTTAGTTCTAAGTTACACTTTAAACTTCAAATGTTGCTTAGAGTATTGCTTACAAAAGTAAGAGGAACGTATTAAGCGATGCCTATGTTTTTCGGTAGATGGCACCGCGCCGCGTTGACAAAAACGAGGTAGCGCGGCGTGAAATAATCATAACTAATAATATAAATGCGAAAATGAGTTTGTTTGTTACGCTTTCACCCGTCGATCGCTAAACTGATTATGATGAATTTTGGTACAGAGATAGATGGGACCTTGGAGACGGTTATTCAAGGTTTAAACCTGGAAATTTTTATTCCGGAATAAGCTGCTCATTCAGGCGGAGCCGCGAGTAATAACTGTGGGAATATATAAACGATATAGTTACGAATGAATACTATTAATATTACTCCGCTTGTATTATTATAAAATGAAACATTTCTCTCTTATCATCATTTATCTATTCACAACCTCTGATTTAATTGTAGTTATTAAATAAAATATGAGACGTACAAGCATTAAAAATATATATATACAAATAATGCGTACAAGCTATTTTAAATAATGACTGCCTAATACGTTAATAATTGATGTATAATTCTTAATTGCAACATTGTTATATAAGCCCTTAGTATCTGAATCTAGTTTATTCCAGATTGTTATCCATGTTTTATTAAAACCATTCTCCTTACTTGATGAAACTTAAATGAAACTTTGATGTGTATAGGTTCATTTGTTTAAATCAGTGTTTTGTGTCTTGTGGCATTAAATTGATGTATCAATATACAATTATTTAAAACATGAGTTTAAATGTAAATAAATATATATAATACCTGTCAGAGACATCAATCAACTATAATTGCCATTTAAACATACATATGAGAATTCGATTATTTCCACACTTACGCAGTTAATGCTTTATTCTCTTCTTTTATTCTCTTTATTTTTTAGACGTCAATAAAGATTTATTGATGTCTTCGAAAAATAATAGAATTCTAAGGAATACTAGCTAATTGACTTTTTAAAAATACGTTATATACACCACTACAACAATACTTTATATAGCTATATTTTTAAGAGATAAGGCCGAGAGAGCCTGATACTAATTTATTGATAAGGAATAGTGAATTTCATATTGATAAGTTAGTAATAGTTGAGGAATTAAAAAGTGGCCCTTGGGTTACCAAATATCTCACTGACTAGACGACTGCAAAGCTGATACGTCACATAGATCT
The DNA here is from genome assembly GCA_949126905.1 of Amorpha juglandis. NCBI lineage: Eukaryota > Metazoa > Arthropoda > Insecta > Lepidoptera > Sphingidae > Amorpha > Amorpha juglandis. Next base: position 14,075,230 of record OX421373.1, on the reverse strand, counting down.
CTGTAAACCAGTGATACTACACCGGTCGAGTCAATCCATTCATGATGCAGATAAAACTCTACAGCTGGCTCTATCACTTAAATAATATTTAATTTCTTTTCGCAATAAGATTAGCATCTTACGAAACGCAATCTAGGATTAATGACAGACTCCCAATAGAAATAGGTGGCATATCTATTTTCCAATCAAATCAAATCGGACGGACGGATCGGCATTCAAAACGCTGTAACGATTTCCGGACGATACCAAAATGGTTTTTTTCGGCACCTCCGACGAGCGGGGGCATTTCAATCTAGTTTTGTTGTGTATCCGTATGTTTTTGGTAAAAAAGTCAAGTTGTGACAGCATTCACTAATTGATGGTTCGCTCGGATTCGACGCGGTGCGTTTCTGGCTGTACGGTGCAGGTAGCAGTTGCGTGTTCACTTTGGTTTCATACACAATGTCTTGGATTAAGATTAATTTTGTTTTTATTTCATGTTTTTACATACATACATACGCACTCACGTCTATAATCAAGGGTAAGTTGAGGTGTAACCAGTACACCCATATTACGCCGAGTGTATTTCTGTCCCATGATGTGATATAAATATATAATGATATAATCGCCATACCGGGCACAATTCCGGGCATATCAAAGTAGGTTCCTCCTACGTATTTTGCAAATATGTTAAATTGAAGACGTTTTAAACCTCGATGCTATTCGAGATTACGAGATCATACCAAGATGCGCTGTAAAATTAATTAGGTAGTCATTGCCAGCAAAATATTTATATCTGAACTTATAACCACTGGCACTATTCTTTCTCCCTTCTGGATTTACACACATATCTACCGTTAGGCTGTCTTCAGGTCTTTTTTAGCGAAGGACTAGACTGAACCTACCATATAGCGAATAAAACGACCGAACCAGAGATACTGGAGGCTACTCTGCATGAGTATCTGATTTTGAGTGGTAGAGCCACGCTGTAGACAGTTTTGTTTACAGCATGAATAGGCTGGCTCGACCGGGTCGCAACCACTGTCTCACAGAAAACCAACGTAAAGTAGCGGCTTGCTGCTGCGTTTCGTATGGTGAGTGAGATATCTGGAAGCCCAAATCCCCTCCCCTTCCCAATCCTTAATTATCCCTTTCCTTTAAGGTCGGCAACGCGCTCATGATTCTTCTGGTGGTGGGCGTATATGGGCGGTGGAGATCACTTACCATCAGGTGACCAACTTGCTCGTTTGCCAGCCTATGCTATAAACAAAAAACAAAAATGATCGTCCACAGAGTTTAGAGCACCTGAAGTATATCGGCCACGTCGCGGACACCAAGACTGCCGCAGATGTACTCGGTACGAATATAATTAGTCGTGTGACGTTCGTTGCACATCCACCGCAGCATCTTCACCTCCGCGACTCGGATTTCCTTAACATGACGTTTATATATTACTAGCTTTTGCTCGCGGCTCCGCCCGCATGATTTTCATACAAACTTTCATCCCCTATTTTATCCCCTTGGGGGTAGAATTTATCAAAATCCTTTCTTAGCAGATGCCTACGTCATAACATCTACCTGCATGCCAAATTTCAGATCCGATTCAGATTCCGATCCCTCCAGTGGTTTGGGCTGAGCGTTGATAGATCACTATGTCAGTCAGTCACCTTTGAGTTTTATATATTTAGATATGCGATAAGGGTGCTAAACGGGGAGTGGTACGGACTGTCGAGACGAAAGTCGCAGGTTCGAAACCAGCCCCAAGAACATACACCTCTGACTTTTCTAAGATATGTGTATATTAATTGTTAATTATAGCTTGCTTTAACGGTGAAGGAAACATCGTGAGGAAACCTGCATACCTGAGAACTCGATAAGATATTCGAAGGTATGTGAAGTCTGCCAACCCGCATTAAGCCAGCGTGGTGGACTAAGGCCTAACCGCTCTCATTCAGTAGAGGAAGCCCGTGCCCAGCAGTGGGACGTGTATATTACAGGGTTATTAAAAAAAACGGGTGCTAAATATATATCTCGCTTCATTCTGAAACTAGCCTTGTGTTGGTGCTGTGATGGATCACAACCTTTCAACAGCCAAATAAATGCAAAGCCAAGATACATGTTAATCTATTTCAAACTTTGACAGCAACACGATAAAAACATTCGATATATCGAATCGATGTGCACGGTTGTCGAAGGTTGATTCTTCGTTCACAGATGGCATTGCTTGGGAACCACGATCTCTTTCTAATTAGTTCGCTCCAAACATGTGGCAGGAGCTACTTTAATTCATATCTATTATGATTTTAATTACGTATCACAGACAATTGATGTGTATCTTATATTGTGTCGTTTTGTCCCTGAGGACATTCAGAAATTAATTTCAGAAGACGAAGTGTCAAGTTTACAATACTGAATTGTAAAATAAAACAGATTGTTTGATCAAGTACATGACAATTAAAACGAAGAAGAGACGTTATCTACATAAAAGGCAAAGCCCGGACTGTTAGTTTGTGAGCAAAACTATTTTAATATTAATAGAGATTTGGCATACCTACTGGCACCACACGGACATGACATGTTCTTTTTCGTATGTGTTTACTAGATTACGTATCTGCCCTCTTGTGAACAAAGCGAGAAATAATCTTAAGATGATCTATTTACTTCCACCATATCCTAAAATGGACCGACTATCACCTTCCACCCCAAATCATTAAGGATAAATTAGAAAGGTGTAGATTTTATATTGCTGTCATTATTTACAAAATTTGAGAGCAAAAGTAAGTCTGTTAATAGGGAATAAAGAGTTTCTTCTGTTTTAGAAATTGCTAACAGAGCCTTACACGCTTGATACTAGTCATCATTTTCCCTGAGTACAAAATGTTGTATTATTTGTCTCTTAATTCATTCAATCAAATTTATTTAGCTAGATACATACATATTGTTTCTTCATTATACTTAATTGATTAATCAGTAACTATAACAGGCCTGTCCCATAAACAGATAGCTTTTTGATGTCCGGAAAACGAAGTTGTCTTCACGTCGACGAGAAATTTTTTCATTGTCCTCAAACAACCGAACGTGTACCGCAGCTTACAAAACGATCAGTTAGCCGTGACATCTAATTTGTGTTCAATTTGAAATCTTAATAAGCCGTCAAAGCGTTCCAGAAATAGTTATAACTAATTACGTTTCGAAGTTAGGTGCGGCGACAATTGACAAATGCGTTCTGTGCCCGCGCGATACATACAATTAGCGAAGGAATGTTTCCGAACGCATCCGATCCCGTTGACAGCGCGGCAACTGCTACTTTTTGGCGGGAAATTGACTTTTATATGCGCGGCTTAAAGGTTAGTTTTGCACAGTAATTACGCCCAAATTGAGTGTTTGCATTGCGAGGGGGACCTATTTGGAGTCTTTGTCTGTGAGGACAGCGATAAATCATTTGGGCCTGTCACGTGTCTGGTTAGGTGTGTGTGACAAATTACCCGCAAGCCATCTATCGGGAAGTGGGAGATAATAATTTTGGGTTATGATGGCGTTTCAATATTACTTCCTTTATCAAAGTGTGTAAGGAGACAACAATGGGGATCCATTATTGGGGTCCTACCTCAAGAACTAGCATATTGAGCGTTTTAGGAAAGAATGCTAAATCCAAGATGTAATATGGGAAATATTTGTAGTTTCTTACGAAGTTGCTTATAAAAATGTATATAATAATAATATCATATACTTATGTAATAGGTGCCTACCGTACAATGGATCAACGTAGTGGTTATATTCTTTTTAGCATGATACAATAAATCCCAAGAAGTCAATTCAAACATAAGTTTACAAAATTAAATATTGTAAAGACTACAATAGTTATATGTTTTATACGTTGTATTATTGTAGAAAGATATACGACATATGAGCGCGCGTGCATTCCATTAGTCACAGCGTTCAAAGAGCCCACTAACAGAGCAATAACAATCCAATCCGGTTTCAGAACGCACAAATTATGCCTGATTTATCACGAGGAACATTCAATTAAGTTAGGAAGACGTCGTTTATTATGTAGTGTGTGCGCCTTTGTGAAAAAAATAAACTCGAAACAGATTTGTTAAATACAAATTGGTTATTAAAATTCTTGGCGTGCGTCCGCTGTGACAATTTGACAGCGCGGTGCACCGCTCGCGCTATTTTCTCAAGCATTTCAAATTACCTTCTTTTTTACAAAAGCGGTCGTTTTGATTTTTTCTTCTATTGAAATATATGCTGAATTCGATGTAATGATCTAGCAAATCAATGAAACCTAAGTTCAATCAAAGCTACCGAAATTATAAACACCTTAAACTAAATCAGAAATCTAAAAAGGTAAATTGATATTAAAACAATTTACACGCTGTAATAAAATCTAAACGTTATTTATTTAACGATAGAAAAAAATGTATTATGTAGGTATATCTAAATGATATTAATATATGAGATAATTTATTAAAATTATCTGAAATAATTTTAAATTATTATGTTGAATATAATTTATGATTTTTCGTACTTAATAATGTTGTCTAATATATCATTTGCTCCGCAATCAGCATATCGGTAAATGACCTTATTAAACATAAGATGTCACATTTTTCATCGCTTTTTTCAATGACCGTTCAAAAATAAAGAGTCCGTAATGAACACGGCTAGAATTTTAATTGGCCTCGAGACGGAGTGCGTCGCCATTTTTTCGCGTGAAAACTTTTTAATTAATATCTCCAGTGGAATGGACGGGCGTCACATTATACGCAGCTCGCTTGTTTATTAATTAGACAATTTTATATTATTTTGAGAGTTGGCGGCGAAAACTCCGAGTTGAATTAAGTATTTTAAAGCTTTATTGTTTATGCAGATGTTTTCGTTTAGTTATACTTGTATGTAGACATTATTATTGTTGTTTTTAGACATTTTTAATATACTATAATGAGGCGAGCTTGGACAGTACAAGGGTTGAGTAGGTACGCTTTGTTGATGGGCATTTTTAGGCACACATGGTATAGGTAACCTACCATATTCGGCCTTATTATAAACTGTAGACTAACTTTAAATTTGGTTTATAACAACCGGTTACCATGGTAACCCATACAATCTCACTTAAACCTAGACTAAATTTAATCTACGTTTTACAATTAGGGGTATTAAGTTTAAAAACACATCTGATTGGTGGTTGATCCGCCTGTCCTGACCTGCTGATGGGCCCTATTAGCAGTATTCTGAACTGGCCCTCATTTAAAATTTATTCTTTTTTTATGTTTATATAGTTTTCAATGTTTGTTGCGCCAAATGAATGTTTTTCCTCTTCGGTGACTATGACATGATTGCCTGATTGGTTGCCTGGAAGGAATGGTTGCCTGGAAGAGATCGCTTTTAGTGATAAGGCCGCCACTTGTGGCACATTTGTTTAATGGTTCTTTTTGTATATTATTGTTTTCTTTTTTATGTGTGTGTCTACAATAAAGAGTTACTATCTATCTATCTACGGAGCGAAAGCCTGTAATTATTTTATTGGTATTTTATTATTAAACATCTAGTTAATTACCCAGATCGCGCCACGGAGTTGTAATGTCGGACGTCCCGCGGCTATTTGGAATCCCGCGCAGCGTGACGCAACGCGCTGTCGCCGCACAATGACATCCTACTGTGGGGAAATCGCACCACAATCACCGCTCTTTACGCCTACTTACCGTGTTCTAATAAAACACACTTATTATGATTGGTGTACTTATTTTACATTTTATTTCTTTGAATGACGAGACGAGCTAGGCGCTCGCCTGATGGTAAGTGACACACTGTTGCTTGGCGGCAGAAGTAATAAAAGTGGTGTTACCAACTCAGACGGCCTCTTGCATACGCGGGACCTACTACCTTGTAATTCCTTACATTGTGTAGTGTTTTTGGACTCGACCACATATCTTGATCTGTGCGAGTAATTATGACTGTCTATTTACGATGAATAGTTAGGTCAATGCGCTCTATAGCTTGGTGTAAAATCTGATATAGAGATAAAAGTCCTGACTGACTCATCATTGCTCAGCCGAACCCGTAAAAGTGCGTGGTTCCTTTAGACGGCATGCCGTCATGCCGCATCTGCGCGTTAGGACTACGAGTATTTTTTGATTTAATGGCGAGACGAGCAAGGCGCTCGCCTGATGGTAAGCGCCACGCCTAGCAACACCACACAGAACTTTGAATTACAAAGCACTGTATGGCACTGAACTGCGCTCGTCATCTCGAGACGCAAAATGTTATGTCTCATAATGCCCAGTAAATTCACTGGCTTCAATATCCTTTAAACCGAAACACGACAGTGCTTACACACTGTTGCTTGGCGGCGTTACGTAGTATGTAAATCAATGGGAAACCTTTCGCGGGAAGCGTCGTGGCGTTCCTAGCTGTCAAACTGGTTAATAGGGTGTTGACAGACGCAAGCGTCACTAACGCCAACGTTTGGCGCTTGATGGGACCATCGGAAGTCACCTTTTAAATATTTAATCTTCAGCGTAATTATCCGTATAAAAAACATCTCGTATTAACTTCTTCTAGCACAAGATAGAATGCTCCGACACTTTTCATATAATAACGATGTGATTTTATATTCATTGTTAATTAATATCTTTGCTTTTTGCTATAGAAAATAAAACAACTGAATACCTAATATTTTGTTAAAGACCTCACCAAGTCCTAGTAGAGTCTGACTAAATATGTTTCCATATTGCACCATACAAAACTGTCTTTTTATACAGGTCTTAAATAAAATAATGGCTGTAACATAATTATGAATATCATCATCATCATCTTAGCTTATTGCCGTCCACTGTTGGACGTAAGCCTTTCCAAGTGACCGCCAAACATCCCGGTCTTGGGCAACCCTCATCCATCCGCTACCTGCCATCTTTTTCAAGTCGTCAGTCCACCGTGTAGCCGGGCCTCGGGCGCCCTACACTATGTTTGCCTAAGCGTGGTCTCCACTCCAGCACCTGTCTGCTCCACTGACCATCTGGATTATGAATAACTTTTACTTAATTCAATAACAATGATACAAAAAATTCGGTTAATTTCGTTGTTAATGACTTTATACAAATTAAATTGTATTACTAACACTAATCTAAAATACTTTAGGGTTCTATGCCAACGAAAGCTTGTTACTGTTACTAAGCAGTATTTATGCAGTTTGTCTGTCTGTCTGTCTACTGTTCTGTATATCTGTCCTATAAATAAAGGGCTCTATCTTCTGATACGTGATAAATAGGCGAATTTTGCAGAATATGTGTTATTGTCACAGACCAAATAACAACTAACAAATACGTAATAACATGTAATAAAAATTAAAAACCAAGAAGTAATAATTTTATGAGGATGCTACGGAATCCTCGGCGCGCGAGTCCAACTCGCACTTGATCGATTTTTATGTTTGAGTTGACATGGATGAAAGAGCAATTTAGCATTTCCATTTTGATTAAACTTTAGTGATTATGCATAGTCACCGAAATGAACGTTTGAAGTAGAAAAAATAGTTTTAAACACTAAATTAGATCGACTCCGTGAAGTTGTCGCCAAATTATTAAACGCGAACCGCTGAACATTACTTTTAATGCAGTTTTTTTTATTCATTATACGCTATTTTGTCTCATTGCCCATCTGATTATATTGTCTATTGGATTATAATCGATGCTTGCCCGTGGGAATGATTTTATAACATCGTTGTGCACAGACTCAACCTAAGTTAAGTTGCCTGTGTCTTTGTGTCAAGATACCCAAAGCACACTGAAGTGCGTCCCTACTTGTGACATTTAGCCGTACCGAGAGAAATCACTGTGATACACACACGTGATAAAATCTCAAGTATGTACGATTGTCATATGCCACAACCCAATATTACACAGGGATTCGCTCTAGGACACGCATTTTTTTTGTTTTAAGTCATGGCCAAATGACACAGTGCGTGCAGACCCAAAGAAATTATAAAGGTCTTTATTCAGCAGGGTTGAGAGTGCCTAAAGCACTCACCAGAAAGTCAGGTGAAGCTGAAAACAGTCGAATCGCGTCAGGCTATCAACATAACGTCCATACAAAAAAACAAAAATGACCTGAAGAAACCCAAGGTGGAGGAATCGACGATCCAGAATCGTATTACCTGGAGATAATTGACAAGGAGAGTCGACGAAGAACTTGTGTCAGTATTGTTAGTTGTATTTTTTCTAAAAAATGTCTTCGAAGCTCAAATCAACATCAAGCTACACTTATATACTGTACTAGGTTGTAGCTTGCAGATCCCTCGTCATGTGAGAGTCTAAACCACGGCTTGGTCTATTTCTGACGCCAGACAATAGTGTGTAAGTACTGTTGTACTCGGGTTTGAAGGACATTGAAGCCAGTGACATTAATAGGTATAAGAAGACAACATCTTAATAATGATCCTTAATTTCACTGGCTTCAATATCCTTAATTTATATAAAATTAGAAGAATTATGGATGCGTTACCAATTGCAAAAAAGGAACGTGGATTGGTACGGAGAGGATTAGTGCCTTGGAAATTTCACTCGCAGTATGAAACACTGCAAGCTACTTATCGAAGGTTTTTGTCAAACTATCGCCTGAATGCTGAAAGCTCAACTGTATGACGGCTAACGGTTACTTTTTTTTTTCTTTTTTTTTATGGCATAGATCGGCAAACGAGCAAGTGGGTCACCTGATGGTAAGTGATCTCCACCGCCCATGTATGCCCACAATATCAGAAGAACTGTGAGCGAGTTGCCAACCTTAAAGGAAAGGGATAATTAGGGATTGGGAAGAGGAGGGGTATTTGGGCCTCCGGATATCTCACTCACCGTACGAAACGCAGCAGCAAGCCGCTACTTTACGTTGGTTTTCTGTGAGACAGTGGTAATGACCCGGTTGAGCCGGTCCAATCATGCTGTAGACAAAACTGTCTACAGCTGCGCTCGTCACCCTGAGACATAAGATGTTAAGTCTCATAATGCCCAGTCATTTCACTGGCTTCAATGTCTTTCAAACCGAAACACAACAGTGCTTACGCACTGCTGCTTGGCGGCACAAATAGAATAAGAGACCCTCTTAACTGTCAAGACTGTATAAAAATAAGTAATGAGTGGTAGAGCCATGCAATGCTTTGTAATTCAAAGTTCTGTGTGGTGTTGCTTCTATTTATGGGCCTTGCTCGTTTCGTCATACAATCAAATAAAAAAAATGTTTAAAACGATCCTAAATGTTTGAGTTGCGTTTCAGTATCCCGGCGTATTTATACTCAATTCAATTTATACTGTAGACATAGTTATATCGTTGGATTGCGATGTAACCAACTACATCGCGGCACTACCACTTAGTTACCACGGAACGTTACCGAATAAGGAGCAATCCATTCCGTATTGACTTTTTTGCTTAAATATACTTTGTATAATGTATTTATTACAGTTTTGTTCGCTAACTGGCTGAATTTAAGACAACTTTGCCCCCCTGTGGAGTAATAAGAAACCGAATCAATACATACCATGCTGATAGACTGATGGTAGATAGTGGTTTGATTAGCTATTAGTTTTGCATTTTTCTTTATTTCCTAATTCATTTTTGTAATTTAGGAAACTAATATGTTTTAAATTGGCTTTCAATGAAATATTAAATTGCTTCTCCCGTGACTTTATTTGAGTTGATCGGTATTTATAGGCAATATTTCTGGCTTGAGGAAATCTTTATTAAAGTACTGTTAGATATTCTGCGGAAAAAGTATTACATTTGTAGTAATGTAAAAAACAGTACCTATTAGTAATTCGTGGTATATCCAATTTTTTGTATTTTTTTTTAAATTTGATTGGAATATCAGACTTGTATCGCATACATCCTACTGCTGATCATAGGCCTACTCTTCTGAATGAGAGGGTTGGGTTTTAGCCCATTATAATGCGGGTTGACAGATTTCACACAGCTTCGAAATTCTTATTGACAAATTCTCAGGTAACCAAGTTTTCTCACGATATTTTTGTTTTGTATGTTTGTTTTTGTTAAAGCAAGCGATAATTAACAATGAATATACACGTAACTTATAAGATTCAGAAGAGTATGCTCTTGGTGCTGGTTTCCAACCGACGACTGTACGTCTCAGCAGTTCTTACTACTCCCCGCTGAACTATCGCAGCTTTTAGCGGATCGGTTGATTGATCGATTTTTAGTTATATTTACCATATGTTTATTTTTTTCTGAAACAAAAATAACTGGCATTACTAAATTATCTGAGTAATTAAATACTTCAAACGATGATTTAATATAAATATACATTGGGATATCGAAGATATAAATTAACGTATCTAATTATTTAATAAATTCAAAGTAAATTTGGTGACTCTATAAGAATATAAAAATGATGTCAACAACTTATGAAAATATACAACTTCCACTTTCTTGTATTTTTTTTATTACGTATTCATGATAGCAATGATTAGCCATAATGCCAAGTTGTAGGGTAAATCACGGTTGGCCATTCGCGCAGGTTTCTTAAAACCAATGATTGATAAGACGAGTAGGTCCCTTGTCTGAGGTTAAGCTCCACGGCTTAAACATAAGATGTGAAGTCTAATAATCACCAGTAATTTCTCTAGTGTTGTCCATATGGAATCGCCACGGTGATTATAAAATAAAAAAAAATTGCAAGAAGATCACACACGTCAATAATAGAACTTACATTGAAATGTCTCTGCCGATGCTTCGGAAATGCCCACTAGTTTGAGAAGAAGCACCAAGAAACAATTTTGTTATTTCGAATATATTCTTGCACTGGATTTTTTTACATATTTTTGTCATGTAATATTTTGAATGTGATTTTATACTTCCCAATATAAGCAGGAACGAACACAGAACTTTTAAACGAACCAACAATCACACATACTATCCACGACTATGCATTTGTTATTTAATTACCCTATTAATGAGACAAGTGGTTGTTAAATGACATGCAGGAAGGAATGACGGGAGACCATCAGCTCGGCGCAGCGTGGGTCGATTGTCATCACGTTGCACAATGACAACCCACTGCGGTTCTAATCACGCACAGATAAAAGCTTCTACGCGATGGAATTTGACACTTTTTACTTAAGATTTTAGATGTTCTACAGGGTGTGGTTATATGAGACAGTAATTATGAAATATTAATGACTAGCTTTTCCTCGCGGCTCCGCCCGGTGTGTGCTTTTTCTGGGATAACATGTAGCCTATGTTCAGCAGGGATAATGTAGGATTCTAATGGTGAAAGAGATTTTAGATGTTCTACAGGGTGTGGTTATATGAGACAGTAATTATGAAATATTAATGACTAGCTTTTCCTCGCGGCTCCGCCCGGTGTGTGCTTTTTCTGGGATAACATGTAGCCTATGTTCAGCAGGGATAATGTAGGATTCTAATGGTGAAAGAGTTTTTCAAATCGGTCCAGTAGTTTTTAAGTTTATTTGTTACATACAGAAATACAGTCCTCTCTGGATGTAAAGAAAAAATCAGACTTCTCTGAATCGAATAATTTGAAAATTTTTATATTGAGAATTGTCAATACAACTTAGTAAATTTAATAGTATCGTGGGGAGCCTTATTTCTTATTAGACAAGCTATAGAGTGAAATGTTTGCTAAGATATACAAATTTAGATCAACCTGTACAACAGTCTTGTTTCACAAGAAAAGCGTGTCTAAAAGGCAGAAATCGTGCACGTCATTGGTGTCTCTAAACGATAGATCTTTAAGCCCGATTAGCCGTGTAAATAGAAAAGAAATAAAAAGTTATTGTCAGACCGAGCCAGTCTACCTCGTTGCAGATGATGTCGTAACTATATCGATAATGACCAATCAAAAGAAATAATGAAATGCGAATGATTATTTTGGATATGTTTTTCGCAATAGCGACTCTCCAAAGAGGATTGGTGAAATCCCTACAACCATATAATTTATTTGCGTATTTAGGTAGATTGTACGATAAAAATTCTGCAATTAGTTTTGCTGTAGCACTGTTTCACCAAAAACCACTTGTAACCACTTGTAAACAAGGTTAGCTGTTGCATTTCGTACGGTTAGAGAGGTTGACGGAGGCCCAACATTATTTTTTTCATGCCCTATTGCATTTCTTAAACGTCTACACCTTTGATTCATCTAACATTGCAAGTGTTTATAGACTAGTATTCACAATCAGGTGATCCACTTGATCGTTTACCGGGTTTTTGCTATCAAAGACTGGTTTTACTACCTGCATAATAATAAATAAACAAATAAGACACCACATACACCACACATAGCCCCGATCTCACAGTGAGATATGAGTCTTGTGTTGTGGATATCAGGAACCACGAGAGACGACATCCATCCATCTCGACAACATCCAGACCCGAAACAAATATTTGTGTAACACACAATTTGACTTAGTGCGAGGATCGAGCCCGCGGCTTCTCGTTTCACAGCCGGCTACTCGCCCACTATGCTATGTGTTGACAAAAGATTGTTAGCTCTACAAATGTAGAGTCAGAAAGAATTTAGGTATGGTTTTGGTCAGCCCTATAAGTAGCCCTATAAGTACCTAAATCTTTGACTTGGTATAAGCCCGACTTGCACAATAATCCTAAATTATGATTATGCACGTTACGAAACGTTAAATAGTGTAATAGTTATTCCATTTGTAGCTGTTATTATGGCGGAAATGGCTATAATAGAAACGTTACCCCATAGATTGATGAAAAACATAGGTGTATTGCAGTTCTTTTGTTAATAAAATAACAGTATATCGCGATTTAAAATGGCGCCATCTGTTGGCGCGAAAGTGAAACTAAATAAAAGACTGCGGGTCCGTTCACAGATAAATAAACTGGAGCTCAGAGGCATAATATTTGCTGATTAGTTTGCCTAATCTTCCAACCTTTGTGCTTATGAGTTAATGCTTATTTTACGTATTTCTTATTATAATTTTGTAGGTAATTAATGATCGTAACGTCTAATTGCCCGGTTCGTGGATCACCAAGATTTCATTTCTGAACCTAAAAACCTTAGCTGACGAGGCGATTTCCTTTCTTTCTTTGTGTCAGCTACATTAATTAATGGAATTGCCCGTCTTGCGGCACATACCCAGTACCTAAGTACCACTACCCAGTAACGAATGCTAAACTAATGTGGAAAGAATGAGATGGCAATGCATACAAAGTACATCTAACAAAATATGCATTATGATTCTTACGTTTACGCGAATGTTACTCATTGAAATAAAACTAAATTAAACGGATTTTATCGCGGTTATTTATTCACCCCGTGACCACAAAGGCTGAAAAGCCTTCGAAACGTCGGGGACAAAATTAAAATAAATAACCGCGATAAAATCCGTTTAAATTAGTTTTATTTCAAAAATGTGCATTATATACTAGATCACCTGTATATACATTTTTAAAGAAACCTGTAGGCTATACTTAGTCATAAAAATGTTGTCACTTAGACATTATCAAGTTTTAGTGCAGACGTACAAAAGAGTTTTATTGTGATATTATATTTATATCACGTATAAAATATGTTAAATTGTACCTCGACATAATACAGTTCCAAAATGAGAGTCACGCGTTCAGAAACGAATCACGTTTATGAGAAAGGACACGAGTCACGAAATCAAACGGTTCGTAATAGAGTTCGGAATCGGTCGATTAAGGAGTGACCAGCACAAAATACGCCCCACCGCTAGATTAATTTTATTTAGTTAGTATTCGTCTTATTATTCAATATTTTTAAATGTTTAGGGTATAATAAATCTGTAAATTGATTTACTCCTATTTGATATAATTATATTTGTCAATAATTATTATGAGACTACTCCCTTGATTTATATTAATTTTGATCCGTATTACTTTTTCGTATTTTGTAAAGAATTAAAAGACATTTTTATCGCAAACTATTTATTATTACATTTTTAATCATCACATTACACATCATTAATCATCGCCTATCAACTAGAACGAATACTTTAGATAAAAAAAACAATAAATATCTATGAACGCTTCCCTAAATGTCTATACGCGAAGAGCCTTATACAAAAATATCATAAAGACAATGTAGAATTATAAAGTTGTAGTGTACAGTACTAAAGTAAAGACCCGAGGACGGGTCGTAGCGGCAGTGAGCTAGCTAAAACTGAACGAGATCCGGTCGTCCACAAACACGCTAATGGCGTAAATCGCTCGTCGCCACACACTGAAACCCATTAAGTTCAAAACTCAATAAACATCATTGTTCCAACGCTTAACTAGGAAAATAACCCGTCGCGGCCGCCCGGGGCCGCTTTAGCCCGATCTTCACCTACCGCCGCCTCTAATATTCATAAGTCAATTTCCTGGCCCATTAATACGTAACGAAGTAGCGCAAATGGCCTTATCGCTTGTGCGCGATTACTTGCCCGCCGCTCTCTTACATAATTCAACGTATTAAACGAAATTGTTTAAACCTTATTGCTCGATTACGTTTCTCCACCCCGGGCACGCCTCGTTTGCCGCCGCCAATCGGCTGACGAGATTCCTCTCGGCTCCCCCACTTCGCTCCCGTGGCCTCCTCTCGTGTCCCGCCCGTTTGCACTCCCGGTTTCAGTTGATGCCGCGTTGTCACTATCGCGAGTTGGCCCGGGACGAGCGCTCACCGCCGCCCCTACTGTCGGATTACAGTGCCGCCGCCGCCGCCGCCGCGCCGCTGCCGCTTCACGACAATCCATTTACTATCGCTTTCGTATGCCCGCGTTAACTACATGAACTCTCAAACAGATGGGACTCGAACAGTGATGTGAAAGTGACATTGCAGTTATCGATTACAAATCGATATGTACTGATAAACTAATGTATTTGAATATAATAAGTAAAAAATAGACGTTGCTATGACGATGCTCGCAATGGCGCGAGGATCGGAGGAACGTAGGGACGAAGAGCACTCGGAGACGGAGGCGGAAGGGGAGGCTAATGGGGAGGTGGACGTGGTGGGGGTTGAAGAGGCCGCGCCGGTGGACCTCACACGGCGGCTGGGGCTGACGAGGCCGCCGGAGAGGCCGGCCATCGCTTTCTCCGTGGAGAACATCCTGGATCCCACCAAGTTCACGGGAAGGTCGGAGGTCCCGCTGCGATATGACGAGCAGTACTGGAGGCCACACTATGATAATGACAGTGATTCTGGTGAGCTTAAAATCTTATTAGATTTGTCTAGTTTGTTTGTAATTCGTTATAATAATCAATTGCAAATAAACAATGGTAGATATACATATATCTATCATTTGTTATTTACGTTGTGAAGACAATTTTACAATGTAATTTAAATCACTTTTTAATACTTATGTGTACCTTATGAATAATAACGTATTTATTATGTATTCTTATCACTATTTTCACCACCTCTCAATGAATGCTACTTGCCAAGTAAAATATGACACGTTCAAATACAAAAGTCACACTGTGAGGCTGCATGGCAGTCAGAGGTCTTTGCCTTCTCCTTAAAAAAAAAAAAACAAGGAGAGAACGATACCAAAAAAATACTCTGAACTTACAAACCAAAGAAAAATAATAATATGGCTGTAATAGGTAGTTTAAAATAGCTGTATTACACGTTAATTTCTACCAAATTCTATTAAATCTTACTCAGATATTATATACGCTAATATGAGATAACTTTTATTTATATAAATAAATAAAACGCGATGGTGGCTTTCATAGAACTTCACCTGTACGTCATACACTCGGCTGATTAACCGATGAGGCAATGGCAATACTTGGTTTCTGTTGGTTGTGGTGGACAAACCACCACAAATTACTAAATCCACCGTCAAGTCATGGGGTGAATGCGGACCCTGGCATTAGAAAGAAAGAAAGACAATTTTTTTGTCACAAATCACAATTACTTTTACAGTAAAAAGCAATTGATGGTTTTGGCATTTGCGCGTCGTGACTGACTGGTAGGTGACCACTCAGTCTACTGCGTGTTGTAGCGCATACCACAACACAGCGCTGATTTTCAGTCGTCACCTTAACATTAAGCCGTGATAACGCCCGGCGTATTTCTATGCTTGTATATTATTTCTATAGATACGAGTTTTGTCTAAATACATGATACGTTTTAGTGAAAAAACAGCACTCAAATGCAAAAAAGATTGGCGTGACGGACTCACGCAGCACAATAAAAGGGTACATTTTTATATGGACTCACTTAGTACATTTTTATAACTACTACATTTTGTACAATTTCATAATAATTTTCATTAAACAGCATTTAGTTTTTGGGTAATATTATAAAATAAATTAACTCTAACCATGTTTTTATGCTGTTACACTGTAATAAAAATAAATATACATTGGCACTTACGCCTGTAATCCCCGAAGGGGTAGACAGCGGTGTAACTAGTACATCCACATTCTGCCGACCGTATTTCCGTCTCATGATGTGATAGGGTGCGAGCCTATCGCCATACCGGGCACAATACCAGGCTCCGGGCTGACAACGAAGACGACTATGCTATAGCTGTGCAATGTCTATTTTTGTAATTTAAACAAATACCGTGAGAGTAAATATTTTTTTTTTAATTTTGCTGGTGGGAGGATACTTGTATCCGACCGGATAGCGACCACCGTACACTGGTGCTAAAACCTGCCATAGTGGCCCGCCTTGTGTGGGTCGCGTTCCAGGGTCAGCCAGTGTATATCCGGTTCTCCCCAGGGGGCTTGCCCCCTGATCCTAACCCTTTTCCCATCCCTTTTCCTTCCCCTCCCCCTTGGCCCTTTGACAGGCCGGCATGATCTTGCCGACCTACGATGGACACGTTGTTTATCGTTGGTCGACACTATTCTTGGATTGCGCTACACTTACCATCAGGTGTAGTGTAGTCACTTTGCCGAGCCAGGATAAAAAAAAAAAATAGAATTAATTAATCGATTAATTAGCTACCTGGTCGTATAATTATGATTTTAGTGAATTTAACTCTTTTAATTTGTTAGTGTCTCCATTCGCTTAACTGTTGCTTATATGTTATTATCATTTTGGTATTCTGATAATGGATATAATATAAGCTCACGCATGCATAGCTAAAGGGATAGGCAGAGGTACAACTAGTGTACAAAGGTTCGCCGAGCTAATTTCAGTCTCATGATGTAAATTTCAAAATATGCCAAGCTAATTTCAGTCTCATGATGTAAATTTCAAAATAGGGTAGGCACAGGCGTGACGTGTATACCTTTCCCTACTGCATGGGGTTCTTTAAACGAAGTGTGTAGAAGCAGTTAGGCAGGCCGGCATTATTCTGGCGACGTACGATGGACGCATCGTCTGTCATTGGTCGCCAGTATTCTTAGATTGCACTGCATTCAACATTAGGCAGTTGATATTCGCGCAGTTGTATTGAGTACTCGGTATCACTACTGTGCTGAAGTCTCGGGTTCGATTGCCGGGTCGGGTAAAAGTGATATTAGGTTTTTCTATCACGAAATTCTCAGTATCAGCCCAGACTTTAGAATTGTGGCCGGTATGGCGATATACACGCTCGCCCCCTATCACATCATGGGACGGAAATACGTTCGTCGAAATAGGGTTGTACTGTAACCAATACACCTCTATCTACCCCTTCGGGGGTTACAGGCATGTATTTCAACATCAGGTGTAGCGTAGTTACTGGGCTAAACCAGGATAAAAAAATAAGAGTACATCACCGTTGTTTACTGGTGGTAGTAACAAATAAATGTGTTTATATAATTCAAGTCATTTCACGCTTTCAGTCCATTGACAACAAAAGCCTTAGTGAAGTTGTGGATATAAATTGAATCAGAGAAATAATTCTAAATCAATCGACATCGTTTTTTATCCTAAGATAAAGTAACACACTGGATGGTGTGTGTAGGGTAATTTAAGAATAGTGTCGACCAACGACAGATAATGTATCTATCGTAGGTCGGCAGAATTATACCGGCTTGCAAAAAATAGTGCCTCGACAGTGTTGTTGATTCGTTTTGTCGTGCTATATCTACGTGTTTATCGAAGCTAACATGCCTGCCCTGCTAACACATTTTAATGAAATTATTTCTATACACATCTAAAGTAAAGTCTATACTGTCTGCACATCCCGTAAAACGGCTGAACTGTTTAAGACACGAATTAAACTTTTATGAATCAAAATCCATATCTGAATAAATTAATGAATAAAATTTATTTTATTTATTATATTAAAAAAACCTACTTTTTAGCCAGTTTAAAGCCAGCTGATTTAGATGATTTTAGTGCCACAATCCCTACATTGTTACATATTTTACCTACTTTCTAGATCCATGAAGCGATAAATCTAGTATTATCCCCAGAACGTTGTAAGTTTTCACAAGTACTTGTTTTTATGATTTATTAAATGTTGGCACTGGTTCAAAGATATGTAATTTCTTGCAGAACATTTTATTGTTTTTTTAATAAATGGGCAGCAACGTTTAACTTCTACTTTTATTTTATTCTACGCTATTAGTATTAGTAAAAAACAATACATTAGTTTTAAACATAATAATCACCGGGGTCATTAGCACTGATCATTTAAAACGATAATTTAAAACCATTGAAAATGTTGTTCTGTGAATCCATATTTTTCCCAAATAAAATACCTTGAATGTACTACTTTTTGCAGTTTCTTGGACAACCGTAGCTGTAACCGTAGCAAATCACAAAATACAAATTTTTCAAAACTAATATTATAAAGCGGAAAAATAAGTATTTTTGTACGTAAAGAATAAACATAAAAACTACTGCACCGATTTAAAAAATTCTTTCACCATTAGAATTCTACATTATCCCTGACGAGCATAGGCTACTTTTTATCCCGGAAAAAGCAGATCACACGGGCGGAGCCGCGAGGATAAGCTAGTTATTTTATGTAACAATCAACAAGCTGGTATTAGAATTAGGTTGTGATATTTCTCTTTTAGATAATTTTTATTCCTTTCAGTTTTTCTTCACACTTTTTATCGTAGTTTAGTGCACCTCAGAACTCTGATTAAGTTAGATAAAGCGTGTTACTTTTTTGCCAGTATTCATTGATGAATTGTGTACCGCAATTTTGAGACGGGAGGATTGACCAGACAAAAGACGATAGAAAAAAAACTAGTTTTTGTTTGTCTTTCTAATTATATTTTTACTTGACTATATCAGAAGAAGGTCTCTATGTCTTTATAACATATAGCCGTCAATCTTTAGAAAAATAATGTGAGCTAGCTTTTGATCTCGACTCCGCCCAAGTAAATATCCTTTTCCGAGACAAAACGTCTATATCCTAATCCAGATTACGGCCTATCTGTGTACCAAGTGTCATTCAAATCCGTTTAGCCATTAAAGCGTGATTGTTTAAAAAGCATCCAAATTCATAAACAAATAAACACTCACAAATATCCAATTTTTTAATTTATGATATTTGTGGCAGTAGAAAACCGGGTACAAAGAAGAAAGAGAAGTAGGAAGGAGGAATAGGAGGAAGTGGTATGTAAGTAGAGATTCACGCTGCAGCAAGTTTTGTCTACAGCATGAATGAGCCGGCTCGACCGGGTGGTTACCACTGTTTTACAGAAAACCGACGCGGCGACGTAAAGTACCAGCTTGCTGTTACGTTTCATGATGTGAATGAGATATCCGAAGACCCAAATGCCTCTCCTCTTGCTAATCCTCTAGTATCCATTTTCTATCCTTCTGGTATTATTAGCTTTCATGAGCGGTGGAAATCACCTACCATCAGATCACCTACTTGCTCCTTTGCAGTATTTTGCTATACAAATACTACTATCAGTCATTTTTAAAATAATGACTCTATTAACAACCGGTAAAAGAAATTTCTTCTTTTAAATAAAGATACTAAACAAAATATTTATTTTAATAAATTATATGACAAATAAAAAAAGTTAAAATATTCTACGGATTTCTCGTTAAAAAATATGTATACGGGAAATAATTTTAAAGCACGGCAGAAATAATTGTAACGTTTACGCAAAAACTTGTTTAACTGTAACGTTCCGTAACCCGAGAATGACTGTTAATTTCCATCAAAGTGTTAAATGGTTCGCAACAAAATCGCAATTTTGTGCACATCAACATTTTTCACAATCTACAAAATGGCGTGAAGTTTTTTGTCGTACGTCTCAAATTAAAGCTAAAGTATTTTTCACGTTCAGCCACTCGATTTGGTTTTTAACGATAAAAACTAACTGCACTGTTCTACGTTTACAATGTAATTTATTTGAAAATAGCGATTTAGAAGAAGTTGTGAAAAACTTTCAGGAGTCTATTCAACGTTAATTTGGCGGAAAATGTGTGGGTCACTTTATATTCTTAGCAAAAGTAACCGAACTGTCAATCAAGCACGATAAACGACAGAATAAAAGACATTTTGAAATAGTCTAATGTACTATGTACAAATTTTAATGTAGAATTTTAAGAGAATCCTTTTTTGTGCATGCAGTGCCTCCGATCGGAATCCGAGACTTCTCAGTCCTAAAAATATTTGTATGGGAGTTGCGCACAAGCCCAAATTCCGTGTTCAGAAGCTTCCAGCCATATTTTGGCAGTTACGCAAACTGCACCTTGCCAAAATAGGAAAAAATCGCATTGCTAGAGTCTGCTTGTCTTACAATAGAGTTTTAAAAAAATTGGAGAGTCGATTATAAGTACCGTTTGCAAGTTATTCCATGACTACCCAAAAGCGTGCCTTTAGTCATGGTCTAGCAATCAATATAATATTGGCATAATATAACCTTATAAGGAACTCATTTTAATATCATTTTATTATTTATTCTGTTTGAATGGTAGATCTACTTATATTTTTTATTGAAATTTGATTGAAATAGAAGAATAAATATGCATTTGAATACAAAACATTATTTAAATTGACTACAAATCCTATTTGGTCCATGAAATTAAGTAACGCATTATGTAGAAAAGAATGAATACAATAATGACTTTCAAATGTTTATTATTGATTAGACGTCTTATAAATGATGTAACAATCAATTTCCTGCTCAGTATAACTATTTTTACAAAATTTAGTTAATACATTTCCGCATCGGTATCCGTAAACGTGACACGGTGACGAAATACCAAAACTTTTTTTTATTCTCTATAATATTGATTTTTTAAAATTTAGTTTTCTCTATGTATGGCTGGCTTTACGTTATATGCTTGTGGTTTTCAATGACCTTAAATTAATTGATTATTTGTATTCCATAGTATTCACCTCCAGATAGTCGCATATTGGTTATGATGTGACGACAGAGTATGTGGAAACAAAAAACTCCTCAATATATAACAGCATACGCACCTCGATTTCAGTTTAAACCCGAATTTTTGAAATTTGAATTTAATAGGAATAAATAAAACGCTATTGTCCTCTGTTTTAAATTTAATAAATAGTAATTACAACCAAATAAG
The DNA here is from genome assembly GCA_949126905.1 of Amorpha juglandis. Taxonomy (NCBI): domain Eukaryota; kingdom Metazoa; phylum Arthropoda; class Insecta; order Lepidoptera; family Sphingidae; genus Amorpha; species Amorpha juglandis. The sequence continues at coordinate 14,053,800 of OX421373.1, read as the reverse complement.
CTGCACTTGATATGTAATTATACTTTCTATTTTGATATACGGATCTCGAAGTAATCATTAGCACGTAATTGGTTCAGTTTAAATTATTCACTTTGTCACGTATTAAAAGTTAATTTAAACATCAAATTGTCAAAATATGTGCTACATTAAAATTGCGTTCCATTTCTCGTCATAAAGTTTTTATTATCAGCGTAATAAGGTGTAGAATGAAGTTGTTAGTTGGTATAAATCTGCGTGAAATGGAGAGTTGGTTGTCACGTACACTATTAAGAGCTTGTTAAGTCAACAAATTGTGAAAATTGCTTGTTCAATGTCCGGTGGTGTGTAATAAACGTGGTTCAGTAGTGAATGTGTTTCATTATTCAAAATGTAGCAATAACTTAATTACCGACTCACTGGTCTAGTGCGGTAATTGGCAAACTTATCCGTACTAACTATATTATAAATGTAAAAGTAACTCTGTCTGTCCATCTGATACGTTTTCCGGCTTAACGGATGAATGGAATTTAATGAAATTTAATAAGGAGATAGGTCATATTCTAGGGATATCCTAGGGATATGACCTATCTCATATCTTTCAAACATAAATCGTGTTAAAATTGATCCATTTGTTTAGTCATTACATAGCCCAGACAGTAACACACACAGATTAAGGGATTAACATTATAATGCCATTATTTTTTGTCGGGAATTAAAAATAGTGTAAACTACTTCTATAATCTTTTTCTTCTTCCACCTGCCCTTATCCCACTCGCAGTGGGGTCGACGCGGAAATGCTTTTTAACTCATATTACAGAAAGATTTGGCTTGTAGTTTTTACGAGTGGCCGCTCCCAACCTCTCTGGGGAGAACAAACTACCTATATAGTAAATGTTAATAATAACTATTGAATAGCCGTGAGTTGTGAGTTGTGACCGGTGTCCAACAGTCGGAAGCCGTAACGCTGTCGTCGGCTCGCAGCTGAGTCGAACCGAACGCACTGATTTATTTGCAAACTGATTTATTGACGATATTTTTATTTTATTGTCGCATGTTTCCTTTCCGATCTGTAATGGACCTTAAAGATGGTTGTTTATTTGGGAACGTTAATGGATATCATATTCTGTAGTACTCGTATATGTCATTAATCAGCCTGAATTCTTCCAATGCTGAACATAGGCCTTTTCAAGTTCACATCACCTTTGACATTCCTCTGTCTTCTTTTGCACTTTTATTAATGGAAGTATTACCCATACTCCCACACGCTGGGCAGGCGAATTGGTGAGTGGAGTACCGAATCCCTTTGTTTTTTCCTGTGTGACGTTATGCTGTTAGCTTGATGAGAGTCGGCTTTCTACAGCTTCACTCAGCGAACGCTTTAGGCACTCTCAACCCTTGTACTAGTGGTGGTGCTACCCACCACTAATCAGTGTTATTTTTAGGCCCGGTATTTTTTTTTATGTATTAACCGCCACGGTCTTAGGCTTGGTGGACTGCCTGGTTGATATGTATATGTAGAAGTTCTTATTACCCTCGCCCAAATAGCTTCCGTGGGATTTGCGGGTAAGATGGTAATACCTCCACAGACGAGTGCGGTAATGAACTACCACCTAAATGTCGAATGTAATATATAGGTGTCGAATGGTGGCTAACCTATTTTCCATTTTTTAAGCCGCTCGAAGGACTCCGACTTGTCTTAATGAATGCTATCAATAACTGGGGTTGGGACCGAATCTTTACGTGCCCTCTGAAGTACGGAGACGCTCAGCTGAAATACTACCAAGCCGTCACCCATCCACATACTGACTGCGCCAAGGGTTTCGTAACTCGCTAATCGTATTGAAATAAAACGGATTTTATCGCGGTTTTTTATTAATTTTGATCCCGACGTTTCGAAGACTTTTCAGCTTTCGTGGTGACGGGGTGGACGGGGTAGACAGTCAAAATCGGAACGGGTTCGGATCAAAATTAATAAAAAACCGCGATAAAATCCGTTTAAATTTCTTCCGTTTAAAGCGCTTTATTTCGAATATTACATTCGCGTAAACATAAGAAATCGCTAATCCTATATCGAATAGTGAGTGATAATGTTAGATATATTCAAAAATATAACTAATAAACAACACTGATTAAAAATTAATTTAAGGTGAACGACCACTGATTAACTTAACAAAAAATTAATTAACAATTTAATTACTTTGGAAAACATTTAAGAAATAGTTCTAAATTAGTTTTGATTTCGTACTTAAGTTTTTTTGGGTATATATTAGGCTATTTATCACATTATAGATTTTTCAATCTTCATAATATTATTTTGTTATATATTCTATTCTGGATGAGGCGCGACTCTCTGCTGTGGACAGTTTTTGTTATTTGGGGTCTACCGTATCAAACAATCTCTCACACGATAAAGAGATTAATATCCGCATAGGTAAGGCAGCAACGATGTTTGGAAAGCTTAGTGCTAGGGTATGGGACAATAAACATCTGTCCATTAAAACAAAGATGATAGTCTACCAAACCTGTATCCTTAGTATACTCTTGTATGGAGCGGAAACGTGGACTACATATACCAAGCAAGAACGACACCTAAACACTTTCCATATGCGTTGTTTGAGAAACATTTTAGGATACACGTGGGAGGACAGAGTCACAAATGAGACTGTGCTGAAAACTGCACAGCTGTCTAGCGTCACCGCTCTGCTAAAGCAGAAGCGCTTGAGGTGGCTAGGACATGTACACCGCATGATGCCTTCTCGCTTGCCACGTCAGATTCTCCTCGGTGAAATTGCCAACGCAAAACGACCTATCGGGAGACCTCATTTGAGGTTTAAAGACTGCGCGAAACGAGATATGGCATGTTTCCATATCAATCATCGCTGTTGGGAATCTGTTGCCGAGGATCGGAATGTATGGCGCAAGGCGGTTGCCGAGGGGACTAATGCCCACGATAAAGGCTGGCTGGAAACTCTCGCTTACAGACGACGTTTAAGACATCAACGCGCGTTGAACCCTCCATCACCAAGTGGTTCATATATATGCCAACTTTGTGGCCGGAATTGTCGTTCGCGAATAGGACTTGTAAGTCACGAACGTAGGTGTCGCCTAGACGCTGCTTAAACCATCTTTCGAAGATGATAAAAGGCCAGAATGATGATATTCTATGCCTATAATTGTATACAATTTTACCAAAATAATTATAAAAATAATTGTTTATTATATTTTTTTTACATAAGTGAACACAGAAGTGATATTACTGCTACTACGGCGTAGCAAAACGTAGCAGAAAATTGCGTAAACTTAAAAAACTGTAGAGGACCATAGAGTCGAGTTATCTCTTACATATTATATTACCGGAGTCTATAATGTTGATCTTTATGGCGATTCGATACAGTTTGATCACATTTAGATAGCAACTGATGTATAGCGACCCGTGGTAGCAAATGGCGCAAGTAAACTACCACTTAAATGACCCTATTGACTTTGTGCTTCCATTGGATGGTAGCTCAGAGATCATAAGCTCTCGCCTACATCCCTAGATTTAGAGGTCAATCTGATGTTTTTTCCAAATTTTATAAAAAAACCCTATGTAGGTATATCTTCAGCCACCATGGCGCAGTTGGCGTGTAGCCGGCTTTGAAGCGAGAGCTACTGTAGTGCTAGTACAAGTTTTGATAGTTTTTAAAACTATGACAATTTCGTTTACTCCTCATATATTAATTAAGTAGCAGTAGCCACTAGTGGGAACTATGATGAATCAAAATTGCTAGTATGATTAATTTTATATCATATTAGTCGATTATTAAATTAGTTTTTGAACGGTTCTTACCTTTTTTACAGTATAAATTGCTAGTTTAACAGTTCTTCAATATTAATTTTATACGAATTCGAAAAGTATGAACGATGTATAAAGAATATAATAAGAGTGAAGGAAATCAAGGTGTCCAAGAATCGTAGCAAGTGGAAATCCTTTGTCTCTACGTACCCTTATAGGAAACAGGCGTGAGTCTATGTTTGTGTAGATAATTTTATTGTGTATTTTTAATTTGAAGATTTTGTATGTTGTATCATTATATGCCGAATACTTTTTATCAAGTTTTTAAATCAGTATAATCAATAAATACTTACAGTCAAAGCAACTTCTTTATTACCTCTACCCAAAAAGGCTTATCTCACAACATAAATTCGTTGTTTAAAAATTTACGTCTACACCCATACGATACGATCAGGACGTATAAAAATAAACCTCCATACTTGCAAAAACATTTCCGTAAAAAGCACCCCGTACAAAACCCGCAAACATAGAAAATAAGAATACGAACTGAAACTTTCCGATCCCAGGACTGGCGATTGGACAACGCGATCGAGCGAAAGTCGAGACAGCTATACCGATACTTACCAACCAGAGAGGGATAGAAAACACCCTACTGCCTGCGTCCCTTTGCGCACCAATCCGTGAAATTAGAGTCGTCTAAACGAATCTAACGATTATTTTATTATCCCTTTTGCGCTAAGATTTGTTCCTTGCTCACTCAAATAAAAATAAAAGGTGAATAAGGCGTTGCGAGGGTCAAGCGGAGGGCATAAATTTTGCCGCCGTTTAGGGTTAGAATTGGCTTATTTTTCGCTCCTTTAAGCGCGGTCCAGCGCGTCCCACGCCCGCGTCCCACCGGCCGGGCTGCGGCGCGACGCGGCATTCTGCACGAACTTCCGAAAATTACATTGTATCTCGTATAATATACCAATAGAGCTTGTGTGAATTGCGCCGTACTCTATACATAGATGGTTGTAGTTTATCGTTATATTTTGTTCAATTACAGGATATATATTTGGTTTAAAATCAAAGTTGGTAGGTTTTTGTGCAGCTCTACATTGCTAGCAAATTTAATATGTTCTTTCTATCTAGCCATTATAACATTTTTGAAGTTTATAGCGACGTAGAAAAGTAAGTAATATTACTTAGATTACTTAAAAGTTGCTATTAAAGGCAACAATTTTACTATATGTATATTTATTTATGTTAAACTAATTGAAAACTAATATGTAAATTGGTAATGATAAACTATCTAATTCGAAATAACTTTTTTTAAATATACGTATCCACATAATAACTGCTGCATATAAGGGGTTGTTTCTAATCCGAAAATACCTGGTTGGTACATACTGAATAAGTTTAAAATCTGTTCCAAAAAAACATTTAAATAAAATGAAGGGGTGGCTTTTCCTATGAACAAACATTTATTTTGAAAATAATTTATTGGTTAAGTATGTTCCTACTTGTAAACAAATTTTAAGCTGAATTCAGAATTCTGACTATTTGAAAAGTGTAAAAATAAGCAAAGATTTTGTTACCTAAAATAATTCAATATAATTTAGCGTGAAACCAGAGGAAACGAGCAAACAGCCAGAAAATGTAAAAAGTATTTATTACATAAATCCTTTGGTTGGTAGCGCGGGTGCGCCGCGGCGTTAACGAGCGGCTTAATGTTGGCAGCACTGAGTCGAGTTGACTTTTTAATTACAACCCCGAAATTACGTGAAAACATCCCCAAACTTCACCGAGCCGAATACAAATTGCGCGGAATGACTACGTTTTATAACTGCGTTAATCGTACCATGTTTATATTGCATTTCATGTTATCACTTTTATTTGTTAAGCATTATGTACAGAAGACAATCAAAATACATACATAGTTTAAATATTCACCCGGTTTCCGTGTGTAATGTCATATATGTACATATTAAAGACCTTCATCCGACATGAAAAGGTGTCTTAAGCCGTTGAATCTATCAACTATTTAATCATTAGAAGTATCGACCTCGCCATATCATCCAACCATTTAATGAATGGCAGAGTCTACCTGCTTGAGCCATCAGTAATTATTAATGATTAACCATAAACTTTATAATTTTTGATTTCATTGTTAGTTTTGGCTCCCGCCAAATTTCATATGTTAAAGTGCCTATCTTTATTGAACTTTAGTAAAAAACAGCGAAATTGTTCTAAAATGTCTGTTCGTTATTCAAAACTCGCTGCCATGGCTAAAACAAGACATCTATAAATAAATTAACTCTGAACGTTACAATGCTGTACACAACTGCGAACACGATCGAACATTACGAAAACCACCCGACCGAGCTTCCTTCCAAATTAAACATCGCAATTTTCTTCATTTAACAAATTGATGGGCCTTGTTTGCCGACCTACCCTATTAATCGAATAACACCCTTAATGGTATACGCACTAAGTCGCAAATCACACAAACGCCGCAAGTGAAGTTTAAAACGCTTACGCCCAAAAGATAAGGTTGAATTTGGGGCAGTGAGAGTGTGTCGAGCTATTATTAACCTTAGTCAATAAGGATTAAGGATGGTAATTGCTTGAACGGGACGGGTGGGGTGTGAGAAGGGTGAGTAGGGGGTTTGCGGTCCAAGTTTGTAATTAATAAAGCCCTCTCGATTACAAGTGCCTTTCCTCGCTGGGATTTGGGGAGAATAGGTATGGAATATGCTTGGAGTGGAGATTTCAGCGTCAGCGGGTCGTAAGATAGAGTCTTGTCGAATAGATATGCATAATACTTGGCTATATTTGTTTTTCTTTAAAGACTATAAAAGCAAATATGTGGAGTCTGGCATAGTAAAATCCTGTATATATTCCGGTCCGATTTTTTAATCTCCAAATAAAAGTTATTTATGACATAATTTAGGACAGCAAAATTCACGCTGTCGATATATAACCTGTTACAGATTTGAATATGTAACGTACTGTATTGTATGTAACGACATACACCTGACAGTCAGTGTATTGGATATTATCAAAATCCTCATTCTAAAATTTCACGCTATTTTTGGAACGAAGTTCCTTACGGCAGGCTTGGAGGGGATAGGGATTTGGCTGCGTGACCGAACTGAAAAAAATGTGATAGTAAAACCGTAAGAAAAATGCGTGGAAAAAATGCGTGGAAAAAATGCGTGGAAAAAATGCGTGGAAAAATGCGTGGAATAAAAACCGTTAAATGAGCCTTTTTTTTTTTTAATTAATATTGGGTTTGCTCTTGACCTCGATCTAGCCGCATGGACAAAGATGAGGTCGACGATGGAGCGAGTTTATCCAGAAGGTGCCGATTTACACTACTCTTAAAGAGCTTAAAATTATCGTTTAATAAGATCGAAAGCATTATTTAGTGTTGTCCAAAGTTGCAAGTCCGAATATCGAACGTACGAACGTACGCTTTCCGTACTGAAATTGTACTATCATCGCTTAAACTGTTAACTTGTTTTATTTGTTTGAATGACGAAACGAGCAGTCCGCTGTCCTGTCCATAAACAGAAACAACATCACACAGAACTTTATATTACAAAGCGGTGCATGTGTGGCATTCAATTATGCTCGTCACCCTGAGACATAAGTTGTTAAGTCTCATTATGACCATTAATTTCTTCTCTTTCTTTCTTTAATTGGCTTCAATGTCTTTCAAACCAAAATACAAAAGAGCTTACACATTGTTGCTTGACGGTACAAGTCGGCAAAACTGTGGCTCTAACCAAGACGGCCTCTAGCATACGAAGGGCCTACTACCACCTAGTATGCATATAAGCATACTAGGTGGTGGTATAACACATATTCTGTGAACATTTTAGCCGGCTATGTATTATGACACAGGAGCTTTTAAAATTTGGCACCCAAATGGTGACGCGGGCCGGGCCGGGCGGCGCGGTGTAGGCTTAGTAATTGGAATCTATTTGACAGCCTCCGTGGCATAGCCGGCTGAGAAGCGAGAGACCGCGGGTTCGATCCCCGTACCGAGTAATATGTTTGTGTGATACGCAAATATTTGTTTTGGGGTCTGGGTGTTGTGAGACCGAAAGTCTCTCGTAGTTCCTGATACCAACGACATAAGACTCGTATCTTAATGTGAGGTCAGGACTATGTGACTGTTGGGTATATCTATTTAATGGACACTATTATACGGAACTACTGACTGCATAGATACTATATTATTACATAAAAATGAAATACGTAACAGTAAGAAATATAATTTAAATTTCCTCATTTTTTATCTAAATTTTCTTTATTTTGATAGATCGTGAACTGTTGATAATGTAACGTCTCAATATCGTATCGTTAAAAAGTAGATTCGTAACAAATATTGCTTTATCATCGATCTGTGATTGTACCTAATTTTATTATCAGTTTTGTATGTCTTTTAAAATCGATACGTAATGTCGATTATATAATATGAAATAAAAATTATATAATAATAAATTATAATGTAATATAGTAGTAATTTAACATCAATAATATTAACAACAATCCGTCGGTGACAAACCGTCTGCGTAGGTACCATCACTGTGTCTATTTCTGCCGCTAAACAACAGTGTGTAAGCGCTATTGTGTGTTTGACGGACAATGAAAGCTACTAAAATTACAAGGCATTGTAAGACTCAACATCTAAAGTCGATTCAATATGTTTCATTTGTATTTTATAATATTTTGGCTAGGCTGGAACTGAAGTAGTATAAACGCGTTTCATGTGTTTCTCAACATCTTATTATTGTAACGTTATTTAAATTTATTTCCAGGCTGTATTTATAACACGCGTAATATCACTTCAATGATACTCGACGTGACATAAAAGATGATAGAAAAGTTATAATTATCTTACCACAAACAATCGTTTTACAGATTATTTACGGAAATGTGCAATAATCACTAACGTTAACATACAAATTAAAGCTTTGTATCTAGTAAATGACGTATTGTAACTTGATGGAGCACTTATTAAGGCATCAGATACTTTCCGAATTATTATAACAATGTTGTATACTGTAATCATTTATACACAAATATTTAGATTTAAACATTTAACATAAATACCTCCTATGTGCTTGTGCAGTGTTAACACGCATGCACCACGTCGCGTCGGCATGCGACGTGACACGGGGCGGCGCAAAGCCTGGCTTACCGCCGCTTGTCCCGCAGCCCGGCCCGCTCCGTGCAAATCCACACAGCGTGTTACCGAGCCTGTTTACACGCTGTGTATCTAGTTTTATTGGCACGCACCTACGCTCGAGTATGGTGAAATATACATATGTTCGGATATTTTTTTCATTGTATTGTGTTTCGAGTTTGTGTTTATTCGTAATTTTAGTATTATTGTGTGGCATTTCGATAAAATTACTTGCGAGTTGCGACTTGACATGTTAGACTAAACAGTGAATGTGCAATCGGTCTTATAAACATTATAAGGTTAATATTAATTTAAATAAACAAAGTAGCACATTAACCCAATAATTCTTTGAAACGTAAACCTAAAAGCTTTTAATAACGCAGGTGCTATTTGACATTAAATTAGATACAACATTCCACAACACCGCATTAAAACAATCAAACACGCTATAAAAATTCGTTAACAATGAAAGAATACCAACAGTTGTCTCCTAAACGTCCAATACGCATCGTTTAAGATATATTTTACAATTAACAGATGCCGATGTCAGTGACAGTGCGTGACTGGCGTGCCTCGGCCGAATAAATAACTCTCAATCAGATCATTACTCTTGTTTTGAGTCAATTAACGGGCCTCATACGATATTGTTAGTTTAACTAGCCACCGACGGACAAATGATCTTCGTACACTGCTATGTGAATTGTTTTATACGCTATTAGGTCTTTGTCCACTGATTTGCTATTATAATGGTCGCTATATTGAAAATATTCTAGATATATGAAAGATATATTCTAGATATACCATCGCACTACCCGGCACCGCAGTAGAGTTCATTCGTACTACCTGGAAACCATGCGATCTAGCACCGTACGTTTCCAGCGCTCATTTATACCACGCACGTGTAAGCTCTGGAATGAACTCCCTGCCTCGGTGTTTCCCGAGCGCTATGACATGTCCTTCTTTAAACGAGGCTTAAAAAGAGTATTCCTTCAACGGTAGGCAGCGGCTTGGCTGTGCCCCTGGCATTGCCGATGTCCATGAGCGGCGGTAACCGCTTACCATCAGGTGGGACCGCTTGCTCGTCTGCCTATTAAGGCAATAAAAAAAAAAAAAAAAAAAAAAAAAAAGATAAGCAAAGAGATATATTTTTACTATAACTAGCTTTTGCTTGCGTGGTTTCTCTTCTTTAAAAGACTTAAATGGTTAACTGGATATTAGGCAGTAGTAACGCTTACTATAATAAGGAAATCAGCCTATTTTTAGCCGTTTTTGAGTGATGCGCGGAAAAATTAACAGACATACAGCAGTCAGGGTGTTCTGTTTTATTATTTGCATATATTGTTTTAATGTATATATAGCAGGAAATACAAATGGGTACATTTAAAAAAATAATACAGTACAATTCGCAAGCTCATAAGAATATCTCACAGACAACCATGATTTGGAGATATGAGTAGATCGAAACGCGATCGTGTTACGTAACAAGAACTTGTTGTCTAAATTGTCTATTTACATAAAAAGTAATTTTGTGGGCAACATTTTCATAGAACTCTAAACACACAGTTAATTTTGCAATATAAACATTTAATTCAATCTGTTTCTACCGTCTAGTCAGTAGCCTTTTCCAATATCTATATATTTTCCAAAGGAGCTTTTACGTAGTTCGATGGAATCCGAGTTCCAAGAGAATTAAAATAAATATGCCATTCATCATAATGTTTAAGCCAAATTAACCACACATGCACAATATTATGGCGTATGATTTATTTTTATAGCATAATTCAAATGTAGTAGCGAGTGATTTGTTTCAGACTATTTTTTTTTCGCATTTCTTTTGTTTCACAATAAATAAACTGATATTATTGCCGAAGCAGCTCATTGAGGAATACAACGCTACCAAAACATATTTAATCCGAATGGTCCCCGCATACGTCCCAATAATATATCAGTCGTCGGAACATCTGTTCGTTATTTTATCGCGCTAATTCGTGCAGCGTCGTGTACGCCACCCACTTTATACAAAACGTCTCAAATGGCACACACCATTAAACTAATTTCAACTGATGCACCTTCTAATAAAGTATCATTTAATGTGAAAATATTTGCTTTTAAAGCTATAACGGAATGGGTGTCTCACATGTGAAGTTTCCGATACTATGTTTCATTTGTCTTTAGAGTAATAAAATTAAACTTAGTAATAAATTTTACGATGCTATTGAAAGGGGGACTTGAAATAACGGGTCCTTGAGCTTAGACATTCTAGTTTTCAGATATAAATGATTATGTAAATATGAGAATTTCTGTAGAAATAGTTTATTGTATCTCGTTTGGCCAATCATAACAAATTTTACGATGTGTGAAATATTTAATTGGTTGTATAAAAAATAACATCGCCTCTCATTAAATACTGCTTATGATGCATTAATTTTGCCTATAAACTTTATATCATGTGGTTTGCCCTTTAGTAGGTATTGCTTAACAATATACCTACGAGTAGTTATAGTAAAAAAAAAACTTAATGTTGATGCGCTGTACCGTGTAGTACGTACTGAAGTTTGAATTTGTTAAAAATCTCAAACAATATTGTGCTTGCTTAAAATGGCAACTAAAAAATATGCAAAACGCAGATTATTTATATCAAAAGTTATAAAATTTAATTTTAAGCTATTAAAACTTCAAATATCTTCACTGTTTTCTAAAGAGAAGGCGTTTTATTATATTTCATAAGTGTAACGGAATTGGGACATCCTTTTCAGAGTTGTTTGTTTGATTTTTTATTTGTCTCATCCGAAAGTCACAACAAACGACGTTTCTTTTAAGTGATGCCACCGTAAGTGTTCTAAAAATATTAACACTTTATTAAATTGTTGTTTTTAATGCGAATTATACGGAATATTTGTGTTAAAATATAAATCGGTGACACGGCCATCGTTTAACGGTAGTTTCGTCGGCCGTTTCTGTTTCCTAAACTCAATTTTAATGACATAAACAGTGAGTCAATCGCGTTAATATTTATACATCCTGCGCGCCATTAGGATTCGCATTTTACTAATTTTACTAAACACAAAACTGTCGAGTCGTAAATTCATATTTTAATGTTTCCGGGCTTTGAAAATTTGTTACCAATGTTGCCACATTAAAAATTAATAGCTGTTTTAAAACTATTTCGCATTGGCAACACTCGCGACGCCGACGGAGAAGGAAACGGAAACGTCTATTATGTCATGTGGAAAACATGAAAAATTTTATGAAAATGGGATTATGAGGAAACTATAAAAATGTATGATTTATAATAGAAACGCCGCGCCGCCGGTCGGGATTGTACTACCATATTAAACGATTTTAAATTAATTTTATTTTGTAGAGGATATCGTTTGTCGGTCACTTCGTAATCTTGGACGGTCCGTATCAGCGAAAGACATACAAACAAATCTTGCTATCGACAATCTAAGAGTTAAATAACTTTATATACAATTGTGTTTATTATATACCTTTTGTTATTTATAACACATGGGCTTTTCCACTATACAATCAAAACTCCTGCCACAATAAATCAATCAATCAAATAATTTTCTTGTTTCAGTCAAAGACCACCTCCAGCACTCGGACCTCGAAGCTGATGATGTGGAGACGGATGACCAGACTTCCAACATGGATGATGACATCCTCACGCAGTCAGACCTGGATGAGAACGGCGACCCCAAGAGTCCTACAAGTTCGTCATCCAAAAAGGGTAAAAGCCAAAGCAGAGACTCGAAGGGTGGGACCAAGCCTCGGAGGGCGAGAACTGCCTTCACTTACGAGCAGCTGGTCTCTTTGGAGAATAAATTCAAGACCACGAGATACTTGTCTGTTTGTGAGAGGCTCAATCTGGCGTTGAGTTTAAGTTTGACGGAAACTCAGGTAAGCTTTTTTTTTTACTAGCCCTATATTATATACGTCCTACTGCTGGGTACGGGCCTCCTTTACTGAATGAGAGAGATTAGGCCTTAGTCCGTCACGCTGGCCTAATGCGGGTTGGCAGACTTCACATACCTTTGAAAAATCTTATCGAGTTCTCAGGTATGCAGGTTTCCTCACGATGTTTCCTTCACCGTTAAAGCAATATAAGCGTATAGATACTACTAATAAAGTTATGTGTAATCTTCAATTATGAATTAATACGAATAGCAATAATAATTATGTACAATCAATATGCAATTGAATGCCTCCGTGCTATATCGAGCGAGTGTCTGATTTTGAAACGAGACTGCGGGTTCAATCCTTTCATGTTTCAAATGTTTGTACTCGTATGAACCACAATTTTACTAAAATTACAGATTCGCAAGTTTGCCGTGGATGTGACGATATGTACAAATTCTATATGGAATAATTTTAAAGATAGTTTTTTTGAATAGTATGGTATTTATACATGTTACAGAAAGGTATGTTTATATTTAAGGGTCGTTAAAATTTAAATGCACCTGAAAGTGAATGTTTTTGTACCGTATCTCATCAAAATCTAGACATACTACAATTTTACGCTAAATTTACTCACTCATATATTACGACAAGATCGATCACATCCCTATAAATTAAGTGAAGTGCGTGAGCGAGAATAATAAAGCTGAAGTGAGACAAACGCTCAGCTGTTTATCATTTAGTGTTGTCCAAATGCAAATCGAATATCGATATGTTACTTATACAATAAAAAAGAAAAATCTAATCTAATATAAGGTCTAATGCAATTCGATTTGGTAATACGAGTAAAATTTTTGTATCGTAAACTATAGGTACGTTGCTTCAATTTGACCACACCTTGTGTTCCTTTCTGTTGTGTAATTCAGTGCTGTAGAAAAAACATAAAGAGATTGTTGGTTTTATGCGTATTATAATCTTACGCTAGTATTAATTGACGAAAAATATATAGTTAATATAAAGTTTTAGCTAATTATTTCTTAATAATACTATTGTTGTAATCTATTGTGGAATCCAAATATTTAGGTACTTTTAAATAGCCATATTACAAATGAAAATTTCTTTGTCATTTATAAATCAACACGTTCTTCCACAGGTCAAAATTTGGTTCCAAAATCGCCGTACGAAATGGAAAAAACAAAACCCTGGCATGGACGTTAACAGTCCGACCGTACCTCCTCCACCTGCGGGAGGGTTTCCGTCCGGTCCATACCCTGGAGGACTCCTCTACTCACACGGAGTCCCTTACCCATTCACGGGACCAGGCCCTTACGCACCTTATTTCCACCACCTAGCAGCGAATCACCATCACACGCACGGCAGCATGGGGCACTCCCACACGTGATTGTGGCAACGCCCAGGGTCCCAGGACTCTAGGGTCGACAAGGAGAACGACAGTAGTTGTGGACTATCCAATTAGAAGAAATATATGTGACGTGGAATGTTCTAGAATGTGGTTGGGTGTGTTCCGTTTGACAGGTTGTAAATTAAAATTGGGTTTATGGTATTTTTATTGTGGAAATTATATTTTGTTGTATAGTAACAGATATTTTAATGAAATATGGGCAAGTTTATATCAACTTTTATTGCAAATATAAAAAATTAAAACACGTGATCCCAATTTTAATGCCAGGAATAGATGTCCAATTTTGCTTCCGACTAGACTGTCCGATCGGGCTATTAATATCAGAAAAAAATCAAAAGTCTATTATCAGTCTAAATTATACAAAAACCAAGTACATATTATGTGAGTTATGTGTCACGGAACACATTTAACGTGTTATATTATTGTATATATTATGATATAGTTTAAATCTTGTATTCTATCTTAACGTAGAACCTAATTTAAGTATAAATTATAAATCAATTGTGATATATATTTTATAAGGAAATTAATACATAATAAACCCCCGAAACTACCTACATACCTAATGTCTATTTAATACTTCGGCTGAATTTTAAATTATCTCTAAAAATTACAGTTACAAACATTTTTATTAGTTCTGAAAACGTGCGGTTATTATAAGTTCATGGATAGGAAAATAAATAAAAGAAAATACTAAAAGCTAGAATAAAAATCGAAAATTAAAATGTGACGACTGAAAAATTTATTCGATTATTTTGTCACAGATAGCTCCCAAGATAGTTCGTCTATTCATGGTTGAAAGATAATATAACATGATATACACCATCTATATAGGGTTATTAAATTAACTTGAATTTGTTTCTCCTAAAACACATTGCCAACAAAGACGCATTTGAAAAATTTTTGCTGGTCCCATACTTGTATCCGACCGGATAGCGACCACCGTACGCTGGTGCTAAAACCTGCCATAGTGCCCCACCTTGTGTGGGTCGCGTTCCAGGGTCAATCAGTGTATATCCGGTTCTCCCCAGGGGGCTTGCCCCCTGATTCTAACCCTTTTCCCATCCCTTTTTCCTTTCCCTTTCCCTTGGCCCTGGGATGAGATACCGCAGGGTCTTTATATAGTCGGCAACGCGCCCATGACTCTTCTGGTGGTGGGCGTACATGGGCGGTGGAGATCACTTACCATCAGGTAACCCACTTGCTCGTTTTCCGGCCTATGCCATAAAAAAAATCGCTACTTTTTAGCAATCCCTTAATTATCCCTTTCCCTTAAGGTCGGTAAAGCGTCCATGATACCTCAGGTATTGGAGACGTTCATGAGCGGTGATCACTTACCATCAAGTGACCCACTTGCTCGTTCGGCCTCTATTATAATAAAGTGCAAATTAAAAACAAGAGCTGTCGATACGGCATAGTAGAAGACAGTTTTCTGTCATATTTTAAATTTTGTACAAGAAACACCATATAAATGAGGCTTAAATTAATATCGTCATTATTGGTTAATGTACTGTTATTATTTATATGTATCGTTTTCTTTTAGTCAATTATTTTAATGTTTCAATAGACAGCAGATAAAAAGGTACTTGTATTAAAAACTAACACTGTATATAGTTTAGAAATTGTAAAAATCTTATATAAATAAGCATTATTATGAAACTATGCTATGAACCTTTATAAATGCACTTTTAAACTTATTTTGTTTCTTAAAAACTAATATTATGTGAATATTGTGCCAAATATATGCTGTGAATTTTATTTTGAAGAGGATTTTTTTCAGGAATAGTACATAAACATTTTTAATTAATTTAACGCAATTGTATTAAAATTAATATTTTTTTCCATTGTTAGTCTTAAATAAGTAAAATGTAAAAGTTGTATTGACCCAATCCTTAGCTTTTATATTTCATCTCTGAACTATGACTAAATATGCCATCTTATTGGTCCATATAATCAGTACTTAAAAGAAATCCCAAATGCAAGAAATTTCTTTCATTGATAAACACTCTTCAAAAAGTTTATTACCTAATTTATAAGTTTGATACATTTGGACACATGCACCTATATAATTAAGTACGTGCTAATGTGTTGCTCAATGCTGTAAATATGTACTTTAAGTAGCCCTAACTCGATGTTGACATAAAATAGTTCCAAGTTACATACTTGTTTTATTTTCCCCCTTTATAATGTTCTATATCCTAGAAGTGTCGACAGAACCTTATTATTACAATGCCTACTATGCTGTCCATACATCTGTCTGTCTGTTTCCTAAATAGAACTCTATATGCTGTATCATAATAGCTAGCAGACTGTTTTTTTACAAAAAGTCTATTAGTGGCGGTTATCAAATAATATATGAGACAAAACGTAATAAATTGAGAGGTAGTACAGAAAACTCGGTACGTGAGACCGTCTCGCACTTGCCTCTATATAATATGCCTCTATTAAACCTCTATAGGTCACATTATATCATGTCTTTGTTAAGGCATCGTTATATAAAACATGATTACTTTTATAGAAACGTCACTTCTTATTATTACTTTAAGAATTTAAAGGAAATAGGTACGTTTTTCGACACTAAGTTAGGTTAGATTATATTGGTACATGTTCTTGCAATTAATTTGTATAAAATTATTGGGAATAGAAAATGATACAAAATATTTAGTATTGTTGTACTTCTGTCTGTTAGAGTATAAGTCAATGAAATAAAGTTTTAGAGTAATCCACAGGGGCGCTAATTGCACTCTCATAATCTCCCTTCACGTGACACGTTTGTAAAACTCATGGTAGAGTCATATAGATAATATTACCGTGGTACATTTTTAATCGTAGTCAGTTTAAATACGTCGTGGTCGAGCTCCAGTAATTTATAACTCGTTTGCACTCATAAAAATAGATAAACAGTCTATTTCGCAAGATGTCATGTCTCCAACGTTGCGACATCGCTCATAAAAAAAAGAATAGATTTTACTAACGCAGATGAGACAATGGTCTTTGAACCCCATAAATAAGCATTATTATAAAATCGTTTACATTTTAATGCAATGTAGAACAAGAAGAAACTATTTTAGTACTTATTAATTCGTTTTAAATTAATAATTTTAAACATAATTCTTTAATTTTAACGCATTATACAATTGAATGATGCTGATGATGGTCCCTAAGAAGAAGCAAATAAAATACAAATATTTGAAATAAATCGACTTTATTAATACAGTGACAAACGTTAAAATACGAAAGTCACACTCTAATACATCAGAAGGTATATGTCTACTATATACTTTCAAAAGTAGCTGTTCTATACATTAATTGGTGTTTAGATTTAAATCAAACTTTACGAAATATGCCCTTAATATTACAAAAGCTTGCATAATAAAAGTTAAAACAACTTAAAAACCTTTATATTTTCTTCATTTCTCTCGAAGGTAAGAATGTAGGCATTAATCAGTTTGACATTTCTGTGCCATTCAAAATCTTTGCCATATCGGTAGCTGCGACATGCAATTAAAAATGACAGATGATGTGGCACGTCGGTGGCGTGATCAAAGGAGCCGCTTCCCTTGAACATAACCTGAAAAAAATCGCTCAACACATTCTTAAGTAATTAATCTTGAAACTTTAACCACCGTCAATCGTTCAGAATATGGAATGACTATGATATGGTTTGTAAAAAGCAGTCTGGGATTCAGTAGAGATGAGGAAAGGGAAGTTTATGGTAAACTCTGTCGACTTTGTCGTCTTTGTCGACACCGAGCAGTGAAGCTCGGCAATTCTCTGGGATTGCCTAAATGTCTTTGTCCCGCAACGAAATTAATCAGATAGAAGGTTAGGGAGGAGTTGGAAATATTAAATGGTATGAAATGTAAGTTTATTGATAGCATAATATTATTTCATGTATATAGAGGCTGATTTGTAAATTGAAGGGCGTGACCTAAAGTTGTGTTCTTCCCATAAAATTAAACAACTATCTCAAGAAACATGGGTTGAAAATATGAAATAAAATTATTCTTCTTGAATAGAAAACAGTAATCAGCTGATCGAATTTTGTTCGGAAAGCCAACTTTATTGCGTATTTCGACCCATGTTCTAGGAAAAATTGTTTCATTTTACGGGAAGAACACACTTGTCCATAGTCTTACAAATTACCCAAATATATTTTAATTAATTTATTCACATGTCTTACACACGAATCTCGTGAGTTTTCTAAACCCCGATTTCATAAACCTTACTACGAGCCTACCTCGGCCTCATAGCGAGCATGAACGCATAGCAACTTTTAGATTTCTCTAAACGTCGTTGGTTAGTTTTTGGCGCTAAATCAAAACAGACCAATCATGTACACAGAATTCAACACTTGGCAAAGAGCTTACATATGAGTTGTTTTTGTGTATGGATTGTTAATTTATCAGTTGCTATAATGACGAAGAAAATATCGCGAGGAAACCTGCATTCTGAGAGGTTCTCCATAATAATTTCGAAGGTATGTGAAGTCTGCCAACCCGCATTAGACCAGCTTAGTAGACTAAGGCCTAACCCCTCTCATTCGTAGAGGAGGCCAATGTGTAACAGTGGGACCTATATCCTGTGGGAGCTGATATTATTATTATTTTATATGATTTACGGAGACATAAAATTGAATAGTTACATCAAGTCCTGTGTAGTCACTTTATCGTGACGGAAAAAAAGGAAATATTAGGTCCTTACATATGAAATTGGCGTTTTTCGTACTGGCCACTTTAATCACAAATTTCTCCTCTTTGGTAAGGAATTCCAAATTCAAATTTGTACAGCTATAGACTCATGTATTTGTGCTTCGATGATCGTCATTCATTTGTTTTTTTTTCTTCTGTTTTTTTCTGTTTGCGTCACTCATTTTACAAAATGGAAAACTTAAAATATCGCATTATTTACGAGTACGAGTTCCGCCGTGGCACTAGTGCTGCGGAAACAACTCGAAGGGTGAATGATGTGTATGGCGGTCGTGTTGCAAAAGAAAACACAGTTCGTTTTTGGTTCCAACGTTTTCGTTCTGGAAATTTCGACCTGCAGAACAAGCCCCGTGGACGGCCTGAGACTCAAGTTGATAATGAAGAGTTGAAGGCTATTGTGGAAGCGGATCCATCGCAAACCACGTCCGAGTTAGCTGCAGGCTGCGATGTTAGTGATAAAACTGTTTTAATTCACTTGAAGCAAATTGGGAAGATTAAAAAGCTTGAAAGGTGGGTACCTCACGAATTGACTGAAGCAAACCGGCAAACGCGCGTCGACTGCTGCGTTACATTACGAAACCGGCACAATAATGAAGGTATTTTAAACCGAATCATTACCTGTGATGAAAAATGGGTTCTTTACGATAATCGGAAGCGCTCAACGCAATGGTTGGATCCTGGCCAGCCAGCCAAATCCTGCCCCAAGCGAAAATTAACCCCAAAAAAGTTACTTGTAAGCGTTTGGTGGACTAGTGCCGGTATTGTTCATTACAGTTTTCTCAAATCTGGCCAGACTATTACGGCTGATGTCTATTGTCAGCAATTGCAAACCATGATGGAAAAGCTAGCGGCTAAACAACCTAGGCTGGTCAATCGCTCCACGCCACTGCTGCTTCACGACAACGCTAGACCACACACTGCGCAACAGACGGCTACTAAATTAGAAGAGCTTCAATTGGAAAGTCTAAGACATCCTCCGTACTCCCCGGACCTTGCTCCAACAGATTACCATTTTTTTCGAAATTTGGATAACTTCTTGCAAGGGAAAAAATTCAACTCCGATGGGGCAGTCCAAATCGCCTTCAACGATTTTATTGATTCCCGTCCGACTGGTTTTTTTAGTAAAGGGATCAATGAACTACCTATGAGATGGCAAAAGTGCATAGAAAATAATGGTTCATACTTTGATTAATTAAATATATTATATTAAAAAATATTCGACTTTTTGTTCCTCCCATACAAAACGCCAATTTCATATGTAAGGACCTAATATTAATGTGTACCTACATTTTAAGTGTCTGTGTTTATAATGTAATTATGTTTTTATTTAGGTATCGAGTATTATAAAGTATAAATACCATAAAAATGCATTTATTACGTATTAAAATACGTAATAAATATAATAGCGGTACAGACCGAATCTTGAGTCGTGTAATGCTATTTAATTTTGAAATTATATTTAGAAGGATCTGTAAAACCACTTTAAATCCTAAAATAATATAGATGGGACAAAGGGAACAATAAAAAATAACGCTTATTTATGAGTAATGTCTTTTATAAGCCACTGCGAATATATGACTTTTTGTTCACTCAGTAATGTACTTTAAAAACAAGAAATCATAAGATAGAAGACATGAGATATGAGCACAAATTAAATTAAGTACAAAACGGTAGTGTATTACCGTATGTTTACTTTTGTTATTTACTGTATTTATTTAATATTGGTCAAGATTCGACGGTAATGCTGAAAGGAGGCCAATTGACATAAAAATGAAATTATTGCCGTATAATCTTGTAGAAAACCGTTTTAAATATCAATAGAACAATCGTCCGGATTCGTGTAGCACCGGTCGTTAACCACTCAGATCAAAGACGCGAGCTCTATCGACGTACTAATGAGTCCGTTTGAACCTAAATAACAACCGGGGACTGCGTGTAATGTCTTCATTTCGAAGCTAGTCGTAGGGTGGCCATGGGCAAACAGTGTGTCAAAAATTATATGGAATTTATTGATTGAAAACATAACACGATTACATTTTTAGTCACTTTTTTTTATTTGATTGCATGACGAGACGAGCAAGGACATCGCCTGATGGTAAGCGCCACGCCTACCCATAAACAGA
This sequence comes from Amorpha juglandis, assembly GCA_949126905.1. NCBI lineage: Eukaryota > Metazoa > Arthropoda > Insecta > Lepidoptera > Sphingidae > Amorpha > Amorpha juglandis. Next base: position 14,032,715 of record OX421373.1, on the reverse strand, counting down.
AGCAACACCATACACAACTTTACAAAGCACTGCATGGCACTGAACTACGCTCGTCAGCCTGAGATATAAGATGTTAAGTCTCACAATGCCCAGTAATTTCACTGGTTTCAATGTCCTCCAAACCGAAATAAACAGTGCGCATACACTGTTGTTTGGCGGAAATAGACAGCGGTGGTACCAACCTAGACGGCCTCTCGCATACGAGGGACCTCATCCATCCATCCATCAGCCTAGATTCGTCCACTGCTGGACACAGGCCTTTCCAAGAACGCGCCACCTTTGACGAGGGACCTACCACCATGTAAATGTATGGATATATTATGATAACGGTAATTAATCAATCTAATATTAACCTGTTATGACATTAGATTATGTACTTACTATTTTTTTCTCTTGCGTGACTGACCGGACCCGGATGGCCGAGCATATCTTGCATATTCGTACTAAATCATAAAAACAAATATTGCCTAAGTCCATAATTTAAATACTTGTATTGTAAAGTGGAAGTACTGTAAAAAAAAATACTGATTTATCAACGTTTGTAACTATGTCAACATAATAGTAACATTTATTTAAATAAATGACATTCGCGTGTTAATTTATATAAAAACCACAAATAAACATTTTTATATGACAAAATAACGCATCAATGGATTAAGTGGCAGTACAAAAACAAAAGTAACAAACGTTAGTAAAGATTTGTCGATTCGAGCTTTGAAAAATTAAATTTATGATTCACGAACACTGCATTTTTTTCAACAATAAATTTTAAAATCTCCAGATAAAAGAAATTATTTATTATTAATCTGGTACTACGTGTAATCTTTCTGTCCTCATTCCTCGTGTACGATATTAGGTTGAAAACACACTGATGATAAATACCTGCAAATTTTCTTTGAAGAAAAATCTATATTTATTAAAAACATGACACAGTCACCCTACAGTATAGAACTGGCTGTAACCTCGCGTTTATTTCACAATAAACTAAATATATCGCCTTTCTTCAACCGTTTTCGACATCCAACAAGTGGCAATTAAAACTGACAAATGGTACGAGTTAAGGCGACGTGTGGCGTGTTCCGCCGTGTCGCCTTGTCGCCGTGTCGCCGCGTCGCCACGAAACTCGCCTCTGATGTCGCTTCATCCTGGGATGACAGCGGCGCAATAATGTAGAAAAATTGACACGTAAAAACTCATTCGTGGTCCCATCAAAGAATAGGAAGGTAAAGGTTGCTGCATACTGTCCGGGTTGGGATGTGAATGAGTTTGGTATAACCAAGATCAAATTTCCGAGAAATTAATACAACCAACGTTTAGAAGACGCTTGGAAAGTATTCTACGAGCGATCGGAATATAGGCTGAACAAGCGACTGCCAACAGTGACTTCGAAGTTGGTGGGAGAGGATGAATGGAATTACTTAAAGGTGTAAAGCAATAGGAATAATATGAGCATATAGTCACACACGTATACATTGTATACGGTGTGTTGAGGAGTGCAAGCGCCTTCGTCAAATGCATTAAATATATGTAGCTCTAATCGTTGACGCAAGGTAGTCATTCTAATAATCTATGATTTTTCTTAAGAAATCAAAAATGGCGCCTAAATCGATGTACTGTCACTCTACCTAACATACGTAACCACAACACTAAAAAGCGGTGGCATGTCGGCGGCTTTACCCGCTCGTTACTTTTGATTGATGGCGTTTGAAAAAAAAAGATAAAAGCAACGTGGATGTTATGACGCGAGACTGCTGGCCGTACGGCAAAACGCCTTGTCGTCTACTACATTAAAAAGCGATAAATGTTCCCGCGTATATAAAAGAGAAGTGCCGAGGAAACAAACGCAATTTGTAAATTATTAGTGATCGTTTGCGGGACTGAAATAACAGCTTTTTACTTGTATTAAATTACTAAGAATCTTTCTAGACTACGCTTGATTAATGTATATAGTACTTTTGGCCAATGACGTAACATTTTTGTACGTTTGTATAACGGCTACTACAAACTACAAATATATATCTGATTGTTAGTACATATCTGTATCGCACCTTAACCACCAACGCAAATTCAGAAACCACTATAATTGGCTTGAAACCACATGAACATTATTCCGCGTACACAAACAAACATTCAGAAAATGAATGCTACTTGTGCATCGTTCATAAAGTACACAGATACTCTTTTAAAAAATATTTGACAGTACACAACATTTTTCTACCACTTTATTACAAGTTTTGGAATTGTAACAAAAACAACCGAACAACATCCACGCATAAGTGTTCCAAATTGGTTTATTTTTAATTAATTATGACGCTTCAACGTAATAGGTGCCAGATCAAAAGCTTTTGTTTTAATAGTGTATTTCTGAGGAGAAAAATCATCATAATTTCGTTAAAGTGGTCCTGTGATGTATAGTTGAAATATTTCGGTGGCTTTTAACACTAAGTGGATTGTCATAATTGATTTTAAATTGTCGCTTTATTTTAAGAAGTTGGCTTTTGTGCGAGGCGATGGAAATTATATTTGAAAATGACTTCATTAGACATGTAAATCTGAAACATAAGCGAAATTGATAATTTATTTTAAAATATTATTTGTGTACTTTAATTAGTTTAGTCTTTAAATATGTGGTCGGAACGATTTTTATATTATTGTTCTGATCTGTTGAAAGTTGTTTAAAAACATACTGATTATTAAATTGATCCCAGATTACTGTGCTTTTCGGAGTACGGATCTACGGTCATTAGACTCAAAGCGTAGGTAGTTACTATAAGTGAACTGAACTGAAACTGAACGACATAACTTACTTTTTTGTGATATATATGTAACGTACGACTATTCATCGAAATTCCGTTGCAGAAATGTAACCTTAGATTAGAGCCTCGTTGAGATGCAGGGAGTTTATCGCATGATATAAAGTAGTACCTTGATAACAAAACTCTTCTTTACGAGGCAGCATCAAACAGTTAAAAAAAAGAATCGTACGATGCGGCCTCGTAAATAATGGTTTTCTGTCACTTACTCACTTATATAAGAGAAACTCTTTTCATTTAATTGGGGCTTTGTTCTTATATGTATATTCTTCGCCAATGTATTTCAGTGGTGTAACGAACTGCGTCGGACACATCAGCGATGGTGGCTGGTGAGTGGTAGGTCCGTGACGTGATCAAAGCAGATCCACCCCGTGACTACAGTCTGTAATGGATGCGCGTTTACACTCAATTAAACATATCACAGTTATTCATGAACGATTTTAAACGCTTCGCGGGTTAAGCTTGAGTGCTGATGCAACGGCGACGTGGTGACAAAAAAATGAACGTTTGTTGTACGGTATAAGATCTTTGGAATGGTTTAGTGATATTAGATCCCATTTTTAGCACCCACTTTTTGACGTCAAAGCCTTTGGGGAGGAAGCACACCCAGAACCGAAACAAATATTTGTGGATCACACAAACATTTTTGTTTTGTTTCGGTTCGGAAATCAAAACCGCGGCCACTTGCTTTATAGCCGGATGCTCGCCTACTGCGCCACGGAGGGTGTCTTTGAGATGATTTCCATAGACTGATATTTATTGTTTGATTAAAATATAATAGCAGCAAGATATCTCAGTAAATATATAGTATTTATCCTTAGCCGTGCAAGTTTCCAATTAAGCTTTAGTGAGGTGTATTCGCGTCCCGTCGCGTCCCGCCCGCCGCGCCGCCGAGCCCCAAACGTCTCGCGTCTCGGAATAACTAACTAAACCGACACGAATCACGGATTTGCATATTATCTACTTATGCACTACTTCACATCGGGCCGCGTACGAAAGAGCGAATGGTTTACTTTATAAAGCGCTTAAGCGCTTGAATGTTCAGAATAATCTTAGGTTTCGCCGACCACGAGAAAAATCATTTTACTGCTACTCCTTGTTCTTTTTCTTCTTCCACCTGCCCTTATCCTAGTCGCTGTGAGGTCGGTGCAACATACTTTTTACTAATAGCATAATATCGGCACTAGAGAGGCAAAAATACTAAGGCGCCAATATGTGAACTTTACCTTAGAGCGTTTTAAAATTGAGTTTTACAATAACAATTCATATAATTTTACTTACTGGATAATTTTCAGTAAAACATATTTTATTGATCATGTTTTTTTTTCCTAATATAAAAACACTTTACTTTGGGCAGGCAAGTCCACTACTGCTCAAAAAAATACTAGTAGGTACAGCTCTTATATTATACAAAATAAATGCCATTCAATATAATGAGGTGCAGAAATAGCGGCATTACATTGTCATATCGCCGCAAGTAATTAACTTTAAATATTGTTGCCAAGTGATTTTCAACGGGCTAATAAACGTGTGCCACATAGTAACATTAATAAGACGCTCATTTTCATGCTCTTACGTGTGTACTCGTACATCGTGTTTTAACTGTATCGTGTGACAATATTGCGGAAGAAGGCATTTTTTATAGTATTATATGTGTACAACTTTAATAAAATATCTTGCTACATATCTCTTTCTACCTTGGCAATATTCAAGGCACGTCTACAAACCTCGGACTTAGAAAAACAGTTATACTTTTTATAACAGACCGGTAAACGTGCAACTGGGTCGCCTGAAGGCCAGGATCTCCACCGCCCTTTAACAACCATAAAACTAGGAGAATCATAGGTTCACTGTCGACCCTTAAGATTACAATAGCGGATGGATTTACCTTGGACCTCCGGATATCTCACTGAATGTCTGGACTATATAAACTCTGACAAAAGGTCCAAATCGTACCTCTACCACTCATTTTCTAAACTGAATGTAGCCTCCATTAGATAATAACATAATTAGCAACAAATTCTGCATCTATTGCACGATTTCTTTCTTTAATTTTTTCTTCAGTTTATAGGATATGGGAAAGTGAATTAGCATAAAATCCATGGAGTCGGTTTAAATGTGAGATTTGGCGGGAATTTATTGGCGCCGGATCGGCACTTAAACGTCACGAGTCGCCAGCAATTCAGTGTTCAGCTCTGTAATAAATTGAGCCGCGTCTCGGCTTTCGCCGTACGCCATACACCGTGTCCATTAACATGAGGACTACTTTTTTCCACCGACTTCAGAGAGGACGAGATAGATAAATAAACTCTTTTTTTTTACTAGCCCTGTATTATATACGTCCCACGGCTGGGCACGGGCCTCCTCTACTGCATAAGAGGGATTAGGCCTTAGTCCACCACACTGGCCTAATGCTGGTTGGCAGAATTCACATACCTTCGAAAAATCTTATCGAGTTCTCAGATATGCAGGTTCCTCACAATGTTTCCTTCACCGTTAAAGCAAGCGATAATTAACAAGCAATATACACGGAACTTAGAAAAATCAGTGATGTATGCTCTTGGGGCTGGTTTCGAACCTGCGACTTTTGTCTCGACAGTCCAACTCTTTATTGCAAACCAAAATTTAAATTATAAATTAAGAACGAGGTTCTCAATTTGTCTACTTTCATGTGCGATAACTGCGCCATGTTATTTTTTAAATTATTTTTGTATTCGTTACGGTTAGGAGTTGTTTGCTTCGAGGGTGGTTCCATAATATAATTTTTAAGAATTGATGACAAGGAAAAATTTGAAACTCTTCAACAGAAAACAGCAAATGTACTGCCATTCGGGTTTTTAAGTCAGTTATTTAAGGCTTCAAACAATATAATAGTGTTAGAATATTTTTTATTTTGATGGTGTTTATAAAATTGTCATCGGGTAACACCACCCAAAATATGTATAAAAGAGGTGCACGACTTGACAAGAACACAGTTCGCATTCCGTCATCGCACAGTGAAGACCTTAGTGAACGTCGTGGTCGTTATTATCATGGCCAGCCTTCTGCTTGGCTGTCTGTTACAGTAGTTGTAATATTGTCGTAATTATTCATACTAAGTGTGTATTTAAGTGCATTTAAGTAAGGCCTGCAATTTGTTATCCTGACACGAGTTTGTTCTTTGTGAGTAAAATAAATTAGTTTGAAAGTGGATCATGTTATTTATGTTCCTCCTTTTATTTTTAGTCATTTCTCATTAAATTTGTAAGATCAGAAGTGGCATTGGCTCCACAGCCTATCATCAACTTCTTGATACTTAATTTTTCAAGACATTACTTGATAGCAAATGCTAGAACTTTAAATGCACTTGTGTTGGTTATAGCGACGCGCAGCAGCCGTCTGCCAGCATCGGGCAGCAGCCGTCTGCCAGCATCGGGCAGCAGCCGTCTGCCAGCATCGGGCAGCAGCCGTCTGCCAGCATCGGGCAGCAGCCGTCTGCCAGCATCGGGCAGCAGCCGTCTGCCAGCGTCAGGCAGCAGCCGTCTGCCAGCGTCAGGCAGCAGCCGTCTGCCAGCGACGGGCAAGCAGCCGTCTGCCAGCGACGGGCAAGCAGCCGTCTGCCAGCAACGGGCAGCAGCCGTCTGCCAGCAACGGGCAGCAGCCGTCTGCCAGCGTCGGGCAGAAGCCGTCTGCCAGCATCGGGCAGCAGCCCGCTGTACACCATGCTGAAGACCTCTAAGGACTGATGTGAATCCATGGTGAACCAATTCTCGCTTGTTTTATTTCTAAGAGTAAAATTAATGTCAAATCCCAAGCTAGGATTCATATTAAGCTTGAAACCTTCACAAAGACTACCACAGCAGTGATTATTTAAATTAGTCAGGATTGGTCGAAGCGGTGTATAAAACACTAGCTATTTATTTGTGAAATGTTTCGCTTGAGTATACCCATAGTACGATCTAAATAAAATTGACCTCTGCAACGCAGCGGATAGCCATCATAATGTTGTGAAATGAGAGACACGGGTTCGATTCCCGCATCCAAAACATATGTTTGTGTTTGACTGGTAGGTTTACTTGTTGCTGAAAATCGAGCTATGTGATTCTGCCGTGTATTTTTGTTACCCAGGAGGTGCAAGATGCTCGTTGGGTACGTCACGCAGGCAGATGGAAGCCGTGAAGGGCAACGACAGCGGTCTGATGAAGAATACGGCACAGCGTGCATGATGCGGAGTGGCATTGAATAACGGCTCCGCCTAGAAATTAACTATTTGCATTGTATTCTTCTAAACTCATTTACACAGCTAACTATCAATGTGTTCCTGGGTTTTCTTGCATCACTTCTTTTTTCCCGGCTATAGATAACACGTGGCATATGAAGTGATGAGGTAGGGCGTTTTGTGGGTGCTGTGTTCTGTAAATACCTAATGTGCTCGGGACGCGCACTTGTCAGGAGAGGCCGTGTTAGAATATTTTTTATTTTGATGGTGTTTATAAAATTGTCATCGGGTAACACCACCCAAAATATGTATAAAAGAGGTGCACGACTTGACAAGAACACAGTTCGCATTCAGTCGTCGCACAGTGAAGACCTTAGTGACTATCGTGGTCGTTATTATAGAAGCCAGCCTTCTGCTTGGCTGACTGTTACAGTAGTTGTAATATTGTCGTAATTATTCATACTAAGTGTGTATTTAAGTGCATTTAAGTAAGGCCTGCAATTTGTTATCCTGACACGAGTTTGTTCTTTGTGAGTAAAATAAATTAGTTTGAAAGTGGATCATGTTATTTATGTTCCTCCTTTTATTTTTAGTCATTTCTCATTAAATTTGTAAGAATAGCTTATTATATCTGAATTATCAGAATCGATATTTAAACATGAAATATCTTAATTGAGGAAACAAATGGATTACTAGTATTTCATAACGTTTACAATAATAACTTAAACGTAATCTTCATAAATAGAGCAAATAAATGTATTATGTAACTTACTATAAATATTTTTTATAAAAATAACGGATCCGCTAAGAATAGCGACAATGGAAACAAACCATATCTACGACTTCATTTAAAGCTGCATATTTAGGCGGAGCCTGAAAGAGCTTTAAGCTTTTAAAAAGAATCATAGCCATGGCGGTGTACCCCGATTGAGATCTTGACTATAGACAATACAATGGTGTCTTATGTCGTAATGTTTATTCTTTTAATACAGTAGAAAATTACAGTATCTAAACCGCATCACGGCGTTAAATTTAGCAAAAATGCAACTAAGAAAATTCATAAGAATGTTAGACTTCATATCATTAACTGAGTTGTAGTGTTTTTGACAAAATTATTTGAATATGGAACCTTGTTCTTTTAAATTTAAATTGTTTTTAAATCAATTATGTTATTACAAACCGCTTACAACCCCAAATGGCTTGTGGGTGTACAGTCACGCGGCGTAGTAAAAGATATCATTAAATTCGTATGAGAAAATTGCTTCCGACGATTTGTATATCAGATGAACTCCGTCTGCCATTATTACGCAATATCTTTTCTGTGATTACCAGATTTTTAATTCATATGGTATATTACGTACATACGCCTGAATATTATTTATCTGTAAAGCTCTACGAATTGACCCATTTGATCGTTGCCGACTTTCAAGAGAGAGCATATATTTTAAGGCAGTGGGAAGGGGGGGGGGGGGGATTTGGTTCTGCAGATATCTCACTCACCGTATGAAACTCCGTTACTCATATTGGTTTCCAGGCAGTGGTAACAAACCAGGTCAGGCCGGCCCATTCATGCTACAAAATGTCTACAGCATGGCTTTACTACTTTAATATAATACAAAGAAATTAACTTAAAATATTTTTACTAAAAAGACACATTTAAACTAAATTCATACAAATCGAAGTTTGCTGTCCCCACACGCCCTTATTAGCGATCCGTCGAACCGTGTAATTAAAAAATAGATCACAGTGACACTACTTACCATCACAATGGCGGGCACGGTGGATTATTATGTCAGGCCGTTATGCCACTGTTCCATTTTTGACGTTTTTATTTATTTGCTTTCATATCACACTAACGCTCTTTTGCGTCTCTATCGAGTCAATCGCAAAATGTTTGGAAATATTATTGTTAAAATATTAAAAATATATTACGATTATTAACAGATAAAGGAAATAAAAAAATGAAATGAGAGAATATGGTTGACTGGCTTATCGGCTTGACCATAGCCTATTACGTGTAGTTGATTGCTGACATGGGCGTATTATTTTTATAGTGTCAATAAGATGACGAAAGTCCCATTACATTTATCAGTTTGAGTACATACTCATCTTGGAGCAATCAGTCAAAGTGGTAATTGTAAATTGCGTTTCATTTTTTGTTTCCACCTTAGACTGTGCGTACTTCACTTAGGATGTACAATGTACATACATGAAATGTAAAACCGTGTAAATATATAGTAGATAGTAAGATACTCATTGCGTTTTACGCCACGTACATAGGTCGCGTCTTTTTACTAAAAACAAGTATCTAATTAGAAAGGAGATATGAGACAAAATAGACTTTTCAGATAGTGGACCATCACACACAAACTAGAGGACCCTGACGAAAAGATTTTACACGCCTTGTCGCCAAGTTAAAGCCATTTCAATAAAGCGTTTGACCGATATTAACCTTCTATAAAATTAAATAACTTAACTAATTTCTTACTGACAAAAGCGAGATGTGACTTTATGGTGTATGAGAAAATAAAATAAACATTATTAAGATAAGGAACGAAATAACAAAGAATACGGATTAAAACCGTTACTAAACAGCATCGCGCAAGTACCAGGCGCGCAGAAAATTGAGATGATTCGCTCCGCTCACGCCAACAAAAGCCAATTCCGCTTTCCCGCCAGTTAAGCTATAACTACCCTCCATATCTCGCGATATCGCGTTCTAGCGTATTAGCTGCTTACTCGGTCGTGTTATTAAAAATTATGCAGCCAATCGCGACCGGGCGCCCGTCGCGAGCGGACGCGGCATGGGCGCGTGTTCCTTTATTGCTTTAAAAGCTTTTTAAAACGATAATAATGGGTCAAGAGAGCCCTATTGAGGTTTTAAATTGTTTTCGGAAGGGTTAAACGTCGTTTCAGAAGGGCTTAGATGACTTTTAAGGCAGTAATCGATGTAATTGTGATGATTTACACTCTGCCAGCTCTAGTAAAATAATAAGAAACCACGATTTTGTACCAATATACTGTTTTAGATTTTTCACACAAACGTTTGTCTCGGTGCGGGGATCGAACCCGCGGCCTCTCGCTTCACAGCCGGCTACTCGCTCGCTGCGCCACGGACGCTGCAATTTTATATTATATAAATCTTGACAATGGTTTCATTATATTGATGGTACACTGATGTTCGTTTCTTTCTGTCTGTCGTTATCGCAGCTTAATGCTGGCCCGCCTTCCCATTATGATCATTGCATCGTCCTTAAATCAACAGTGCTGTATCATATTCATTTTATTTTTTATAGCATAGGCCGGCAAACGAGCAAATGGATCACCTGATGGTAGGTGATCTCCACCGCCCAAGTACGCCCACCACCAGAATCATGGGCGCGTTGCCGACATTAAAGGAAAGGGATAGTTAGGGATTAGGAAGGGGAGGGGATTTGGGCTTCCGGATATCTCACTCACCGTACGAAACGCAGCAGCAAGCCGCTACTTTATGTCGGTTTTCTGTGAGACAGTGGTAACGACCCGGTCGAGCTAGCCTATTCATGCTGCAGAACGTGGCTCTACCATTAAACTCTTTATTAAGGGTATTTATAAAACAAAACCAACAATAATAAACGAACTATTTTTAAACATAATGTGGTACATGTGAGGAGCGCGTTTGTTCGTAAATCGCGCTCGACGATATATTTTCCATATCACGTAGGAGTTGATTTCCAAGTCGGGAGCCGGGGTGTTCAGCCATGAAATGGGACCCTCTTACCATATACATGTCGCTGCATAATCGGAATAATGATGATTTGGTAATGATCTGGATTCAAAGTTAAACAATGTTAGATCGAAATCAAATGTGATTTTTTGAACGTTGAAAATACGAGGAGATTACGCCTTTTTAGCTAATGAAAAAAAGGAGGAGGTTTCCAATTCGAGGCGTATACAGTGTCATTTTGACACCCTATACTTAAATGAAACCATGTGTAGTGTTCGTTAATATAAGTACTTTGAGCTAAGACACTTTCTTATTAAAGGCAAAATAAAAAAATAATATTTCCTAACAAATTAAATGCCATTAACATTAGATTAATTTTAAACAGTCTGTATACGCGCGCACACACATATACAACTCAACACATCGTACACAGTACACACTACACACCAGTCATCGAATGAATGAGACACACACACATACATTACCATTAGATACAGCAACTACGGCGAATAATATTAATTCAGATCCTGCCCGTAAGATTGCGCCCCGGATGTAAAGTAATAGCTTATAATTTATCAAAAGCAGCAAATAAACGACAGTGTAGTAGTGCAGTATCGCTGAGCCGGAAGTAAACTTAATTTTTAATAAAACTCTATAAAATGTTATTGTATCCCTCAGATTTCTAAAGAAGTCACCTACATTAAAATCTGTAGGGCGCAGTTAATTTCTCAATTTCCGAACAACTTTTATTAAATACTCGTGCGGCCTACATAATGCTGCAATGTAGGTTAACGTCTTAAATGATGTAGAATACTTACGTTCCTCTTAATCGACAAATACGGCATGCGGGAACCCCCTCGTGTGCAAGTCTTGGACATGTACAATTATACATAATACCATGATACCATGTTGGTATACTTCGCGGTGATACTTGCGGCAGTATACATGTAGTATGTACTTAACACAAACACTTAGGCATTATTCTATACTTGATAAACCGGTAGTGTCAATTTCACTTCAATACGAATAATTATTACACACTTAAAACATTACACAAACGTTTGTGAAAACAGTATCAATTTCACCAAGATCGCCGCACTAATAAAAATTACGAAATATGTACCGTAATCATCATTAATTACTAATAAAAACTAAATACTGAGCAAAATGGCGGTTTGAAAAAAATACGTGCACATCAAACGAAACGACCCGAAGCGAACTAACTAGAATACCTAGTTTGTTTTAAACTTGTGAATGTAGGTATAGGTCCGTATTGAATGCACGCACACCAAGGAATTGGGAATGCCTAAATTACACATTTTAGTGTTGTCCTAATGTGATTATGTATGATTCGATCCGCGAATCTATGATCGAATAAAAAATACCGATTCTTGGTAGCAGCAATGTCAGTACATTGCAGGCTGAGAACGATGAGGTATTGGTTCAAAAATGTATGTAAGTTCTACGGTTCGAAAACATGTATTTTATTATGAATTTGTATTTTACTTAACGATACGTGAATTATGTGTATAATTATGGTGCTGCTTAGGTAACTTGTACGGGTGGTTTGGCATGCATTTCCAAGCTTAATCGATATCGCGACATGAGCCCACGTAAATGATAGGCCATCACACGAAATATTTTGCCTTTACGCTATAATAATCGTCATAAATATTCTTCACTAAAAACATTTAAAGAAACTTATTAAACCTATAATGTATCAATATTAATTGAAACCTAGCGACTATATCTAGCGACATTAAATAATCGTAAGGTTAAGATTAAGTTCGATTTGAAGGATCGATTAACAGAAGATTGCAATGCATGCATAGCAATGAATCCAGCACTAGCCTTACACGTGTTATTGCGAGAGAGTAACAGCTATTGTATTTACTCTAATGCGAAAAGAGTCCCGATAATAGTTTATTAGTGTGCATTTATTATACCGTCAGGTCAATGTTCCCGCTTTATAAAATCGCCAAGCGCACAGAAGGCAAACGGGGCATTAGATAAGTAAAACACTATTTTTGGAAATGACGGCTCAAAATAGTAATTTAGGAATAGACATAAATATTAGATTACCCTATGAAATGTAATAAAATCCTAAGTAAAATAGAATCTTGTAACTTTTGCAATGATTATTTGTATTTAGTCAAATTTGTGATACCTATTTATTGTTGAATAACGTTACGTACTCCTCGCAAACACATTTTTTTTACGTTTTATCAATTAACAAAGTAATACTGTCGCAACTTTTTCAGGTAATGTGTCAAGAGCGTCTTTGTGAGCCTGAAACGTATTTTCATATGTATGGAGTTGCCCTTCTTAAGCGTTTGTGTTTTATAATAACATCGTCAGCTGTGACATTTTATTCAATAGATTTTAGTGCAAAAACCGTACAGCGTGATTTAAAAGGCTCAAAACTTAAATCACGTTTTTTGGCAAAACTACTACAAGCTCAAGCCTCATGTTTGGTACAAGGTAAGCAGAGGCGATGACGAATATATGGTTTCATTTAGTAACAGGGTGTCAAAATAACCCTGTATAATTTTTCTGTATGATAAGCACGCGTAACTTCCCCAAATGTGAACAGATTTGGATGATGATTTTTTTATTCGAAATACGTGCTTAGGCTCCTAGCATTTAGGTATATCGAATGGCTCGCCCCCTTGTAATTATGAGACAGCAATATGTTCCATGAACCATTCGTGCACCTCGTCTGCCTACCACTTCACATTTTTACTCGAAAGCTATTACAGTTTTAATTCGTGAAGGGGTTCAAAGACTTGTAATTATAAATATATCCAAGAAAATAATCCTTCTAAAATAAAATAATTGACCATTTATCTTCATATATGTAAAAACGTACCTATGATTCTCCTGGTATTTATTTATTTATCTAAGGATTCCAACTAAGGATACACGATACATAAAGACAATGTTATTACATTTTCAATTATACCAGTGTGGCCTGGTCCTTCAATTATTATTATAGGAGACCTCAGCGTACAAATTTAAAATATTTATACGACAGTTTTAAGATAATTAAAAATAAATATAATTATTATATGATAATAATGGGACGAATTCCAACAAATTAAAGCAACAGTCTTTAGAAAGAACAATAGGGATCAACAGGGAACAATATATAATAATTAACACAATTGTGTGTATTGTAAATTTATTATCGGTGGAAATCACTTACCATCTAATGATCTATTGCTGGGTTTTCGATATATCTGCTACTATTCCATCTATAAAAACACGCAATACAAGCAGATTTTGTGCATAATGTCTGAAACTCACTACGGTCGCGACATATCGATTGGTGGCCCGGTAGTCGGTACCCTCTCAAAGGAATTAATCGAGTTCCCCCGGTAATGTTGGATGACAAGCCCATTCAGATATCTGCCCATACAATGCTGTTGATACTACTAGGCGCAACATCTTCAACTTATCCTTGTGTGAGAGGTTATATTTTTAAGCCCGACGAAAAAGGTGGATGTTATTAGTTTGACTATGTCTGTGTGTGTGTGTATGTGTGTGTAATGGTATGATTTGAATGCTGGATATTTGAAGTCTGGATGAATTGAGATGGTTATTTTTTAATAAAATCTGGTCAGATGTTTAAATGATATTTTTCTAATTAATTTTCGGGGTTTTAACAGTTTGGTTATATACTACTCGGGTTATACTAGATATTGCCTGTTTATGATAAGCTTTATCGGTAAAACGAAATATAGGATTTTTTATTTGTCATAAAAAAGCCGGGCCTAAAACAATTCCGATGAGTTTGTCGCTGGGGCGCCAAAATAAACCGCTACCAGGATAAATGTAGACAATATCCTATTCCAAGTCATGGTCTAGCTAAGCACGAAATTTAATTCCAATCTGTTCAGACGTTAAGCCGTTATTAATTAAAATATCCAAATTCACAAACTCAGAAACATGCAAACTTACACATTCTTTAGGTAGTAGGACTTATCGATTGTAGAATGTTCTTTTAAAAAATACTTGTATAGCTTAAAGAATTCATAATATGTATCCCATAGAAATTGAACCCAAGTTTTGCATTTTCGCAATTTTGGTTAAAAACTAAAACTAAAAAGTCAAGAAAATGATATTTTATTATAAAGTATAGACCAGGGATTCCCAAATAATTATGGTTAAGAGACCCCTTTTCCAAAATGATAACTTTAAAATCTAATCTCTAGTTTATTTCCTATTGATACAAAATACTTACCAATTTAAAAACTTTGCGGTTTTCGTTATATATCAACCCTTTTGAAACCCCCTGGTATAGAGTATTGATCATCGACAAGTCTACACTATCTTATACAACTCAGTAACGACCTATATGTGATTTACTGGTACCAATAACAAAATATATAAGAAAGTTTAAACAATAGCACCTACTCCACAGCGTGACGGACCTATTCAATAGTAGATGAGTCGCTTGAAACTGGGAAGATCTAGAAACTTGAAGTGTTCTAAACAAGGGATCCAATTAAATAACTCGATAACAAGACAAGATGTCTTTGTGACGAACAATGATCTCCCAGCCGGAGCCAACTGGGGTGGACCGAGATTATTTGAAAATCTTAATTAATATATACCTACTGGGAGCGATTAATTGTCGCGCGGATTTTGGTCGCAGTGGTCACATAGTTATATTTTATTTTAAGGAAACAACAAACAGTCTTGGACGTTACAGATACAATATTTATATGCATATTAAAGTGTTTTCGCGTTAATAAGGCATCATAATAAGTATAGTTAGGTGTTAAGTTTTATTTTAATTTTTATTAATCTTTGTGAACGGTGTTTATAAAATTGTGGTCGGGTATATACGCCTAAAATCGTATAAAAGAGTGGCGCACGACTCGACAGAGACAGTTCGCATTCAGACGTCGCGTAGTAAGGACCGTCGTGGTCGTTATTATCGTAGTCAAGCCTTCTGCTTGGTTGTCCGTTACGGTAGTGGTAATTCCGTCGTAGTTAATCATACTACGTGTATATACAAGTGCATTTAAAGTAAAGCCTACAATTGGTTACTCCTGACACGGGTTTGTTCTCTGTGAATAGAATAAATTGGTTTAAAGTGATCATGTTATTTGTGTCCTATTATTTTTTATTATTCATCTCACATTAAATTCCTTAATTCAGAAGTGGGATTGGCTCCGCAGCCTATCATCATCTTCTTGACAGTTAAATTTCAAAGCATTACTTAACAGCTAATGCTGGAACTTTAAATGCACTTGTGTTGGTAACTACACGACATGTCAGTAACTACGCGATGAACTGCCACTGTCTACGAGCGGTTTGAATTTATCCATGGACGATAATGGACGAGTTCTACTGATGTGGCACCGGCACGGGTATGGAGTGCAAGATATTGGTGCGCAAGAGTTCCCGATCGTTGGACCATAACGCCACCGTACCCATGGTGTCATGGTTCACCCGTACGGCTCACAGAGCGGCATTGCGGGACGACTGTGATCGGATACATTTACGAGTGTTGAGTATAACAAGAATTTGGTGAGTCCGTTCCTGTATGTAGATCTGGTATAAAAGTATTTGCAGCACCTACGGTTTTATAAAATTGTTTTGATGACGGGGCGACACGGATTTCTCTATGGAGCAATGCTGTGTACCCACCGTGCGCTAAAGGCCTAATGAAAGGGATTTACTATTTTGTAGACGTGAACTATTTGAACGTCGTTTAAATGACGTTTGCTGCAAGTTACTGTAACCGTAAGAGGTTGGACACTGGCTGCAATGCTGCCTGATGTCCTAGAAAATTGGATTCTGACCATGTTTGTTTGGCGGACTTACTGGGGGCGTATACCCTGTGGACATATTCCGTTGTAGGATATGTCAGACATGATCATATTATGCGGAACTGCTGAACTCGAAACAGTTCAACCTTTTTTAAAAACTTATTTCCGCCTGCTTTCTCGTTTTCGTGATTGTTTTCAGAAGCAGTGGTGACGAGTGGTGCTGGGCGCCGCTTGTCGAGACGCGTGTGGTGGAGCCATCTGCCAGCGTCGAGCAGCAGCCGTCTTTCAGCGTTTGCTGCTCCACCGGCGTCTGTCGCCTAGCGTATGTCGCACCACCGGCGTCTGTCGCCTAGCGTATGTCGCACCCGGCGTGTGTCGCCTAGCGTTTGTCGCACCCGGCGTGTGTCGCCTATCGTTTGTCGCACCATCGATGTACACTCTTAGTTCTTGGGTCATGTGAGCTGGTCCTAAGGTATGTGGGTGACAGGCGAATGCCTTCCCCTTGAAGATACCTTCTGTACTGGCGGCGCAGGCTAGGAGTGTCCATGAGGTAGTGTGTCATTCACGATACACTGAGATTTATTCGTGTTATGTCCGAAGCTATAAGATGATTAATCAACTACATTTGTTACTGCATAAGATATTAAGAAGTTATGCTTCGGACACACACGAACCTGTATAACCATTTTTCTCCGTGTGTTTTTCCTTATGTTGCAGATACGAGGTTGTCGCACCACCGGCGTCTGTCGCCTAGCGTATGTCGCACCCGGCGTGTGTCGCCTAGCGTATGTCGCACCACCGGCGTGTGTCGCCTAGCGTATGTCGCACCACCGGCGTCTGTCGCCTAGCGTATGTCGCACCACCGGCGTCTGTCGCCTAGCGTATGTCGCACCACCGGCGTATGTCGCCTAGCGTATGTCGCACCACCGGCGTGTGTCGCCTAGCGTATGTCGCACCCGGCGTGTGTCGCCTAGCGTTTGTCGCACCCGGCGTGTGTCGCCTAGCGTTTGTCGCACCATCGATGTACACTCTTAGTTCTGGGTCATGTGAGCTGGTCCTAAGGTATGTGGGTGACAGGCGAATGCCTTCCCCTTGAAGATACCTTCTGTACTGGCGGCGCAGGCTAAGGGTGTCCATGAGGTAGTGTTTTAAGGCGATGTGCGCTTGCCTCCGGGCAGCTAACTAATGGCATCAGCCGACTCACGTGCGCTTGCCTCCGGGCAGCCGCTGTGCTGGTTTTCTTACAGCTACTGTTCACCACTCGGTGTGCAGAAATACGAGGTTTAAGGCCGGCTTGAGGAGCTCGTTTTGTACATCTGGTGCTGGGCGCCGGTTATCACAACGCACAGCAGCATTCTGCCAGCGTCGGGCAGCAGCCGTCTGCCAGCGACGGGCAGCAGCCGTCTGCCAACGACAGGCAGTAGCCGTCTACTAGCGTCAAGCAGCAGCCCGCTGCACGCCCTGCTGAAGACATCTAAGGACTGATGTGTATCGGTGAACCAATTCTCGTTTGTTTTATTTCTAAAAGTAAAATTAATGTCGAATCCCAAGCTAGGATTCATATTAAGCTTTTTATCTTGAAATGTTCACAAAGGCTATCTCAGCAGTGACTGTTTAAATTAGTCAGGATTGGTCGAAGCGGTGCATAACGCAGCTAATATGTTCCTGAAATTTCGTAATATAAGAAAGTGTCACATGGGTATAGCCATGGTGGCGGATAACAGTCAGCCTCCGCAACACAAGCGGATAGGCATCAGGCTGCGGGTTCGATTCCCCGCACCTAAGATAAAATGTGATTATAACCATGGTGCCAGATGACGGTCAGCATCCGCAACATAGCGGATAGGCATCAGGCTGCGGGTTCGATTCCCGCACCTAAGATAAAATGTGTGATTATACCCATGGTGCTAGATAACGGTCAGCATCCGCAACATAGCGGATAGGCATCAGGCTGCGGGTTCGACTCCCGCACCTAAGGTAAAATGTGATTATACCAATGGTATCGGGTGACAGCCGACCTCCGCAACGTAGCGGACAGGCTGCGGGTTCGATTCCCGCACCCAAGACAACTGTTTTATTGTGTGACTATGAGCTATGTGATTCTGCCGTGTATTTTTGTTACACTAGGAGGTGCGAGATGCTCGTGGGGTGCGTCATGCAGGCAGATGGACGCTGTGAAGTGCAACGACTGAGCAGCAACCCAGGGGTTTTTGAAGAATACACCACAGCGTGGGTGGTACGGAGTGGTATTAAGAGCCGGCTCCGTCTAGAAACGAATCATTTGCATTGTATTCTTCTAAATTCTGTAAATACCTAGTGTGCTCGGGACGCGCACGCGTCAGGAGAGGCCGAGTTAGGTGTTAAGTTTTATTTTAATTTTTATTAATCTTTGTGAACGGTGTTTATAAAATTGTGGTCGGGTATATACGCCTAAAATCGTATAAAAGAGTGGCGCACGACTCGACAGAGACAGTTCGCATTCAGACGTCGCGTAGTAAGGACCGTCGTGGTCGTTATTATCGTAGTCAAGCCTTCTGCTTGGTTGTCCGTTACGGTAGTGGTAATTCCGTCGTAGTTAATCATACTACGTGTATATACAAGTGCATTTAAAGTAAAGCCTACAATTGGTTACTCCTGACACGGGTTTGTTCTCTGTGAATAGAATAAATTGGTTTAAAGTGATCATGTTATTTGTGTCCTATTATTTTTTATTATTCATCTCACATTAAATTCCTTAATGTATATTATCTTAACGTTACAAAACCTCACGGCTGTATCACCGAAAGGATATACAAAAATTACATATTACAATCCTGAGCAACGCACGTGTATTTTCCGAATAAAAAACTTTTTTTACACCGGTGAACGAGCAAGTCGGTCACCTAATGGTAAGTGATGTCCACCACCACATGAACATCCACAATACAGGAGAAATTATAGATGCGTTAACGACCTTAAAGGAAAGGGGTAAATTAAGGGATTGGTAAACGAAGAGGGATTTGGGCCTCCGGATATCTCACTCACTGTACGAAATGCAATAGCAAGCTGCCATTTTACGTCTTTTTTCTGTGAAAGTGTTAAAAACCGGGTCGAGACAGTCCGTTCATGCTGTACACAAAATTGTCTATAGCGCGGCTCTACCACTGAAAAAAACCGTCTCAATCGAATTTAAGAACTCACTAGTTTATTTCATATAGTAGAAATATTCTGTAGTCACAAACTAAACTTAACTAAAACTCTCTTGTAAAATCGGATGTAACGAATACAATTTCAGTTTGAGTTGACATTAACAGTAGATTTGATTTGAGTGTTAACAGTAGATACACAGAACCCTGCTTAGATTGATTACGAACTAAAAACTCAATTTAAAGTTACTCAATTTGGCTTTAGTGTAGTCGCTGACAACAGAATTAACACTAATAAATGTTGTTTCCCGCAAATTGTAAACCGCACGGACTAATTGGAGTGATCGCTGTCACTCATTTTTCGTTTTACAAACATCCCTCGTCGGCCGAAGGACCTGCCACCGATCGTGAACGCAATTCCACGGTGCAAGAGCGCTTTGTGATGCAGATATCCTTAATCCCAGCTATCTGACTGCGTGTCAACGCCAGCCGCAGAACTGTAGCATAGAGAGGATATGCCGCCCGTTTTTATATAGTATTTTTGTACAAGATTTGAGTATAAGTCGGCTTTGTTACAAAATGTAGATTAACTTTCGTCTATCAATTCGTACAGTGTCTATAAAGTATCTAAAATATAATAATAGTGCCCGTAATGCAAGTTTCTTGATACCTGTTACATCATTTCACGAATATATGAAGGCACATCCGTAAAGCGCCCTTAGTGGATTATAATGGATACGTACCTAATACTTTATAGTTCATACATATTTCTCGTATACGGGTGATGTGATAAGTATCGAAAAACAAGCGGTACTTCCACAGCACACATATTTATCGAATAAGGAGGCACTAGGGGCACTACGCCCAACGAAAACTGTACAATTTATTTTCGGGTATGTCAATATTATTCTAACGTAGAGATAGGCGGCACGGTGCGGCGGTACCAAGCAAGCGCGAAAGGATTATGAAGGGCTGAGATAGCAATTAGCAGCTTACTTAATTACAAGATAAATTAGTATGTAAATTAATAGCCGTGCAGACTCGCTCGGCCGGCAAAACACCGCCCGCTCACTTTAATATTCGCCTTTGTTGGCGCTCTAGCTGATAATTTTATACATTAATGACACAGTTCTGCTTTACGACTAAAAGTTGCATATCGCTTGATTATGTGGCTAACGTGATATGAGTATATAAAGAGTGAAGGGAAACGCTTCATAAAAATAAAACAGGAGGTAGTGCTGATTGATTGATAGTGATTACGAACATGATACAACTAAAAAAACGTGAAACAAAACGATTTTGCGTCCTTCGTTGGTCATCAGAATCATACTAGCCCTGAATACAACTTGCCGGAACAAACCACTATAACTAATGAACTTTTACTCTGAATAAATGAGTGTATCATGTATGACTACCACTGATAAATCTGAAATTTTATTCTATTATTAAAATGTATAGTCTCAATTAATAATCTCCATTAAAATAAGTACAGCAAACATAGCAAAATGTCTAAAACAACTAATTACATTTCTGATTTATAAGAATAATTAAAAGATCACTTAGGTAATGTTTGTATAAAAAACATACATCAACAAAAGCGATCCACTTGGCGATTTGTTAAAACTAAACATAATGGGGGAGGAAAACCAGAGCAATTATAGATATTATATTTGCACACAAACCCCCGCATAAAGAACAACGTGTTTGTCTTTTGTATTATTTAGTGATTCGTTGTTATATCGATAGTTACGAATGTTTTGGTATATTTACTCGTATAATCGATTGCGTTAAGTTTTAATGGATCTCGTAAAAATAATTATAAATACTAATTCGAAACTATGTAGAGCTAACTTAAGCTGTCATCTTCGTGCGACCTTTATCAAATAGTCCAAGATGATCGTTTATCTTCCATTGTCGACACATAGGATACTCGTACTATACGTTAAATGAGATATTCTGCATTGTATAATGTTTAAACTAAACTTTAAATAAGTAATCGCTTTAAAGGTCATAATTCAATGATGCCAAGCGAAAGTAGAAAGTAGGAGGATGGAGGTAGGAGTGTGCGATGTCTAAGTTAAGTCCAGTAACCCTTATAACGAAAAAGTAAATTACTACATTGAAATTTTTAAATCTAAATTTTATTTTTATATATGGACATGTTGTAGTAAGTATTATCTGTAGATAAGACTCACTAGCTCGTTTGACAGCCTCCGCTATAACAAAAAAGATTGAAAAATGTGCAATTTCCCATCCCTACCGCTATTAGTATTAACTTTAACGATTGGATTCCGCAATCGGTAGCCATGTTTGTTTAGCTGTCAAAGTTTGCGTGGCGGCGGCGCGCGCGCGTCACGTGACTGTGTTTTTTAATGTAACGCTATTACGTGTAATAAAGGGCGCAGTTTTCCCATGATTGGATGCGGATTTATCTTTATTAAAAATAACTTTTTGATGTTATAATTTCATATTTCCCATGGTGGTAACGAGTGATTAAAAACGAAGGTCAACAATCTGACCCTTTCTTTATTTTTTATGTAATTTGGTAGCATTAGGTACTTTCATTGGATTTTGATATATCCTAGACTAAAGTCAATTAAATAACAAAACTGCTTTTTTAATAGAACATTTAGTATTTAAACATAAACAAAAAAGACGTTTTATAAGTGTTAGAGCCACGCTGTAGACAGTTTTGTACAGCATCAAAGGGCCTGCTCGACCGGGTCGTTACCACTGTCTCACAGAAAACCGACGTAAAGTAGCGGCTTGCTGCTACGTTTCATACGGTGAGTGAGATATCCAGATGACCAAATCCTCCGCCCCTTCCTAATACCTTAATTAACCCGTACGGTTTTTTTAATTGTACGGTAATTACCCGTATCCGCATACATTTGCAGTGGCGATCACTTAGCATCAGGTCACTTGCCGATCTATGCTATAAAAAAAAAACGTAGTTAACACTAATCCAATCACAGTCATTCGGATCAAATAAGTATCTAAGTTAAAAAGCCGAACATAATTTAAGTGTTGCATATTGTCCAAATATTTTATCTAAGTAATAAAATATACCAAAGGTGCTGCCATATGAGACGACAGTTTCATGAGATTATCGACATGGCAACAACGCCATGGGGTGTGACGTATCAAATCGCAATCGTGATCGCGCCAGATAACAGAATAGGGCGCCTGCTGTATGATTAGATCCTCAACCACCCTCTGGTTTGTTTACAATAATTATATCTGTGGTCATGATAGTGGTCGATGACGTCATATTTTAATTCTCATTTTGATTTATAATGCCTGATTTTTATAATTCCTATTATATTACATTTTTTTTATTTAAAAGTACCTATCTACCTATGCTTTGGTTATCCATATGACCATTAGATATTTTTTTATTTGTGGATTAGGTAAATAGATACTTTTAAAATGGCTGTTATATTAAGATAAAATTTTAGGAAATAAAAACATAGAAAATCATCACTTTAATTAGGTAAATCATTCTCCATTTGAAAATATCCCAATATTGCCATGTAAAACAACCTGTATTAATTTCCAATTCAAGTTTCGAATTTGACAACTTGACAGCTAATTAAAGTAAACCCTCATTGGCGGCAATTAAAATTCTTGTTCGAAATTCGAATTGCTATTGTTCGCACCCTCGGCAGTCAGACAGTCAGTTGGTGATTGTCGTTTGTGTGCGTCGGTTGCACTGCACTTGCGCGATAGCTTCGACGTTCTCTTTAAAACATAATGGAATAAAGAAACAGTAAACTGGCCTCCCTTATTAGGGGGAGCACTTCGTTATAGAAAACGTTGATGGATTAAATAATATTGATATTTTTTACGCCATGCATTAACTGTATTTATATTTTTATACAGGCATAATTAAACGGAGTACTTACTGGCATTGCAGTCACAACTGAAGCTTTATTTATTTCAGATATCTAAAAAATAAATAAAGTCTTTATGAACATAGAACCTAAGAGATGACGGTAAGTTTACAAAGTATAAAAAATATACTATTCCAGATTCAAAACAACATCATTGTTTTGCATTATATTTTATATTATAAAATGGAAATGTTATTCTGATAGAAATACTAATCGCATATTAATAACAGTCTTACCAACACTTAATGTACTTATATTCTTTAAACAAATATGTAATATAATTAATTTTAATCGTAGGTAAATCCTAATCTATACCAAAAAAGTATCTTAAATGCATTATATACATTTTTAAAACTTATAATATTTTTTAATTTTTGTGGCCAAACTATCAAGACTTAGCGACCGCACTACACGGTAAAACCCGTAGGTAGCACCATTCAGAACGAATCACCGTACAAAATGATATTATTGTAACGTAATCCGCGAACAACTAACGCACGAGATTGATATTACGCTAGGGTGATATTGACATTAATTTATATGGATACGGTTTAAAAATGTATAATGGGACGGTCTCCGGCGCTAATAAAGTCCCCGGGGGTGACATGTTGCTGACGCGTTTTTTTCGCGCGTAATAAAATACATATTTCGAAATTAGAACCGATTTTCTCTATGGTCAGAATCATAGAGCTCCGATTGCCGCGCAAATTATTTTGACTTTTGCTATGGGTTGTGTTTTGGCGTGAATTAGTTCGGATGATCGATTAGGTAATTTGAAACCAATATTAGAAAAGATCTCCCTAGAGCAGTTGAAGACACGCAGGCGGTCGGTAGTAAAAACTACAAGCCAAGTCTTTTCGTAACATGTGTTAAAAAGTATGTTGTGCCGACACTACTGCGAGTGGTATAAGGGGAAGTGGAAGAAGAAGAAAATTAAAGATGCTTCCAATTTTTTTTTACGTTTTTTTACGTTTTATTATAATATTGTAGTCTGACTCATGTTTAAACATAAAATATCGTTTTGCTGGCATTCCTGGTACGCAGTGATGTGAAGTTTCAGAGAATACCTATCCTACGTTATGAATTGGGTGTCATTGTTGATCCTGGCTTATAGGAGTTGAAAGTGTGTGTTTGAGCGGGATACTGTAATAATTAGTATATCTAGAGTTCCTTAAAATTTGCTACACCTACCTCAGAGAGACATATAGCTTTATTATCTGGCTCACTTGTACTTACTAAACTGATTAAATAACATATTGAAAGAAAAATATTTGTCGGTACGACATGCAACTTGCAAATTATATAAACCATTTTGTTCTTTTAATTTAGATATCATGCAAATACTGTGACAATCAAATTATTCCGGTATGCGATAATTTAACTGCAATGAAAGGATTATGCAAATTACACATCACGTGGCCATGCACAAATCAACATTAAATATTGTTAAATAGCCTGTAAATACTCGCCATTTTGTCTACCGATTGCATTCTCTATTTAAACTCAACGGTGTGACAAATTAAAATAAACGATATGCCTAATGTGAATAATTTTAATATCGGATATGTCAGCGCGGTTTCGATGTCTTTATTCAAATGTATACTAATAATGTTAATGTGAATAATAGAACTGGATTGCTCGCTGATGCATTAACTTTGTATTATTATTAGTATTGAATTGAAATTTCGTTTGAAATAAGTTAAATGGTTCATATTATGTAAAGTTATTAGTGGACAAAATGCTATAATCTTATTATAAGTTTTCGTGTAGTTTTGCTTTTACGTTTTTGCTCGAAAAATCATCAGTTAGGTACTCAGAAACTTCTGTAGATATCCTATAAGTTCATCATAAGACACCTTCTTTCTATCTGTTGATTTTTGTGTAAGCATAACTCTTGTAGAGCATACTTTTCAATAAAACTTGCAGATATTTTGATTTTTTGTAATGACTTCGTGTAAAATTGACAATAAATATGCAGTTTAGATTAACGAGTTTTGAAATCTTGCATTAATTAAAATTGTTGATTTAATATGAAAGCTCATAATCAGACATATTTTTTTAAAATGTTTGTCTACACGGTCCGCAATTTCTATTAAAAATAATCTATAAAAATATTCCATTATACAAAGAGAATACACTAATTACCTCCCAAGGAGCAGACAAAAACAACACCTAGGGTCCCAAATAGGCAATAAATCAAGTAAAGTAAAATATCGCGCACTTGGGACCATTCTCGGCTGTCGCGCGACATAATAGGGTCTTTTATCGCTTCGTGTCACGATAACGAGCTGAGACTGGCAACCATTACCTAATATACCTACGTGTATTAAATTTAGGCTAGGCACGAGACCTAAAACGGGTTGAGCTAAGATAAGAAAAATTAAGGAGATTTATTGTAGGCACACTCAGTACGTAAAACATTTTTCAACCTCCATGGTGTGTTTTTAGTATAACCTCCTTGGAAATTGTAAAACCCCCATAGTGCAAAATTAGTTTAATAACGAGAACTTATTGGTTTAAAAATTTATTTAAAAAATCCTATCGATTTAGTATGGGACGTTGCTCTTGAAACACATGCGGCACAGTAATGTGCGGAAATATGTATGCGTTCTACCGGCGAGACTTCCTCGAAGTCGTATTAGATTTAAGTAGGTTAAAATCCGTATTTAAAAAAAATACCATGCATGATTATGCAAAATATAACTTTAAATTCTTGATTTCAATAAAGAAATTTAGCTAAATAAAAGTAATAGCTCAATTTTTACTTGATGTGGGTTGAAATGTTATTGCATATTTCCAACTAACTTTTCTTAAGCTACCGTGGTCTTTGTATTGTTTCAAATTGACTTAATTAACAGATCTAAATTAACCATCAATAATGAAATCACTCGAAGCAAGCTAGTCAGATACGATTGTAATCCATAGACAAATCTAAATGCAATATTTGTTTTGAGTGCTATCCCGTTGTACAGTGTGCAGTGGTACAACAGTGGCACGTGTCTTCGCAATTTTCCCCCGCACTGAGCATTCCCATTAAGATTCCCGCAGGATTAGCGGAATCAATGAGGTGGTTCGGCGCAACGACTATTCGCTTGTTGTCATTCCCCCAGTTTAACCCAAACGGTGCAGTGTTCCATTCAAGTACGCTGTATTCACCCCACATTAAAATATTTGTTGAATTAGTTTATTGTTGTTAATCAATTGGACCACAAGATATTGAGAAGTACCTACATAGCGACTATGGGTGACGAAATTGGGCACTTATTATCGCACCAAAATGACTCATGACTTGCCAAAATGTTTTTTTTTTGTTGTTGATTGGACTCTTTCGGACCCTAGTACAAATCGGCCAATGTTTCATTATCCGAATCATAGATTCGGACTGTAGCTATGTTGCGAAACACTCCAGTAGCAGTATTTTCCGGAATGATGATATCACTAATATAAAGCGCTGTAGAATTTTAATTTTGACCAAGACTGTAACATACTCAGAACTTATTTATTCTAAATGAGATTTTATAAGACTACCTAGGTGGCGTGGTTGTAAAGTGTACCAGTGCGGCTGCTATGCTGAGGTCTCTGGTTCGATCACCGGGTCGAATAAAAGTGAATTTGTGCTTTTCTAACACGAAATGCTAAGTATTAGCCCGGTTTAGGGATCAGTGAATGAGAGTCAGGCGTGAGTGTGTATATATGTGTAATATTTTATAATTTTTAAAAGTGAAGGATTGTGACAGATAATAATAAAAATATATAGGTACTCGGTTGAATCTTAAATTATGTATTATGTAGCATAGCAGAATTAATCTCATTGAGATTAATTCGCGTTTCATACAAAGAAGGCGTAATTTTATTATACGTAAATGTAAAGTTTTCAATTTTCTCCAACATTTATGTTACAAAAGCTTTCCGTTGGCAACTGCTTCCGAGTAATATAAAACATTCCTACCTCCTGCTTGCTTAGCGCTTAAACTGAAATACCTTCTTATTCCATTTTCAACGATGCCTACAATATAAAAGTCACGACCCCCTCCAAATTTTACATTTCGACTCCAAACATAAACCAAACCGTTATGTTTCGTTAGAACCATGCGTTTCTAGATACACAAAAAAGTAATTGTCTTACATAACGAATCAGTAAGGACTGTTCCCTATTTCAACAAATTGTGTATCGAATACGAAAGCCGTACCGTGCGTACTCCCACATAGGACAGAGTAGGGTCCAGCCGCAGTGATTTATCGCAGGCCCCACCTGTTAGCACTGATTATTCGCACCCGTACTGTTTGAATCGCTCTGATATGCGTAATATATAATATTAAATTAATTACTTCATTTTATCTATACATATGTAATTACTTGCCCTGACTGACTGATTCATCAACGCAGAGCCTAATCCGCTGAGGTCAAGTGGCAGTTGACGCATTTTATATTGTAAGCATACACTAAGAAAAAATTTTTGGAAATTTCACCAGTAAAGGGGTAAAATAAGGGAGGAACGGTTGTATCGTATGTATTAGGGTATTTGACTATGTCAAATTTTCTACATTATTTTATATATATCCGACAATAATTGGAAAAAGAAACTATTTTACGGAAGCTGCAGTTTCTGTTTTAAATATTGAAATAAACCAAGGTGGGCGCATAATGGGAAAATCTCGGTATCTGCCTCCCACGCGTGCACCATAACAGGCGTGACCTGCCTTGTGACGTATTATAGCATGTCCTGCATCCTTTTTCCGTCATTTCACATCTACCCCTTCCAGCAGATTTTAATAGCTTCTAACTTTTTTATTTTTGACTTCAAGGTTTTTAGTTACATTTGCGTTGGAAAATTGATTAGGACCCCGGTCTAGTAGTGACTCGGGTGTGAATAAGGACGGTAGCAGGAAGGCTAGTGAGTTCGTCACAACCATTACTCCATCCCGGGGTTGAGAAGGTGTCTGAAGCATAGCTTTTCCCCGCAGCAAAAAATAGCAAAGGGCACACCTCAGGGTTTTTATGTTACGTGATGCTATGTGAAGGAAAACATCACGAGAAGATTTCCAATATATATAAAACTTTCCAAGCTGCATTAAGTCCGCTTAGTCAACTAAGCAACACAACAGCATAGCAAATAACCGGGTAACTTCTGCGAGCTCATCAATTACTTTTATTTTAAAACAAGGTGATTCCACAAAGTTATAAGGGGACAATGGTTATACAATACAACACTATTATTACAAAATCAGATAGCACCATAACAAATAAAACATAATCACGACGATAAGTGGCGAGGTCCGTTCTCATTTCACCGGGTCCCATTTGGTAAACTCCGATAAATAGAACGACATTATGCGACCGCTGCTGTGCCCTAGGGACTGCCGGTCATCGATGCCCGTCCAATAACTATTGGAGCCAGCAAACAGATCTCCTACAAGTGTTTGCACAGTACATGGTAAAGGAGTGTAATTGAAGATGTCGGGTTTTTATTTGGTTTGTTGTTGGTGTAGTTAAATTGATTTTTAAAGGGTTCGAAACGTATACACGCGTAAATATTTACGGCCGACCTATTAAATGCGAGTGCTTGGTTATGTTGCACAATCAATATGGAATTTTGATTTACTTTGTCATACATTTCAAATTATTACAATACTCTGTTGTGGTTAGTCTACAAACATCATTATCGATATAAAATCTATCAATTTACAGTAAATCACTTGATTACAAATCTTATCACACTTATGAATGACAGTCATTAAGACCTAGAATTTAATAAATTTAATTTTGAGTGGTAGAGCCACGCTGTAGGCAGTTTTGTCTACAGCATGAATGGGCCGGCTCGACCGGGTCATTACCACTGTCTCATAGAAAATCAACGTAAAGTAACGGCTTTTTGCTGCGTTTCGTATGGTGAGTGAGATATCCGGAAGCCCAAATCACCCTTCCCTTCACAATCCCTTCTTTTTAAGGTCGGCAACGAGCCTATGATTCTTCTAGTATTGTGGGCGTACATGAGCGGTGGAGATCACTTGCCATACCAGCCCACTTGCTCGTTTGCCGGTCTATGCTACAAAAAACATAAATTCATTGGATTTCCAAATCTATATAAATAATAATGAATTACCGCTTGTATGGAAGCGCATAACTTGATAACGGCTTGACAGAATGGGCTTATTTTCTGTAATGTTCATAATTGTCAGGACAAGGATTTTATAATAGAAAATTTATGGAAAATCTAAATACTAATTTATAAGGTAAGAAAACTTATCTTTTATAGCCTGAATCAATAGCTTTAAACTAAAACGTGTAGTTAGCTAGGGGGTACTTATAGGTCAGTCTAAAGGACCCGGGCGAAAGATGCAAGGGGCGCGGCCGGGCGTGAGCAGGGGCTGGGATCCTGTTAAAACGTTAATCGAATCTGGACGTAATGGGATTTCTTTCTTGAGGGGCGCATTGCTAAAGGATTAATTTATATCAATTTAAATGGGACCGCTCGGTACAGGCTGATTCTTTTGTTTTTTAACGTTTTGTTTGATTAAAACTGATATGTTACAACAACATTTTTACGGTGTTATGAAAGGACTTAAAATGGAGATTATTTCATAATTATAGCTATTTTGAGACATAAAGGTAAGTTTCAAATTCAGTTATTCTATTGATAGTTGTTGGATTATTATAAATATGAAATTTATTGGAATGACAGTGGCGCCATCTGTCGAAAATTGGTCGTAACAAATCAGAAACCTTCGTGGGCTCATGCACAACAACTTTGCTAAAGATCATCACATGATCAAATGCATAGTTTACGATTCTATAAAGGACACTTATTTTATTAAGACTAACATTCATTTTTATATATCTAGATTACAGGGTCTTTCATCTGTTACTATTTAATGTAGGGTTCCACAAAATAAAAGGAATTTAATGAGTGTTCCGTAGCTTTAAAAGTTTGGGGACCATTGTACTAATAAATAACACAGTTAAGAAATTTTAAAC
Source organism: Amorpha juglandis (assembly GCA_949126905.1). Taxonomy (NCBI): domain Eukaryota; kingdom Metazoa; phylum Arthropoda; class Insecta; order Lepidoptera; family Sphingidae; genus Amorpha; species Amorpha juglandis. Next base: position 14,002,224 of record OX421373.1, on the reverse strand, counting down.
ATTTTGCTGCTACATCTACCCCCTAAATCACGATCTTACAAATGTAGTGAGGCTTTAAATGTACGTTTTACGAATGGCATCACCCCATGCATTGCCGACCGCTCCGGATCCTAATCCGCTGCGTTTGTTTGTGTCGCCAGTAATGTATGTGGGAGCTGCCGCACGCGGATAAATTAAAAACATCCGATATGTGCCATGTTTTACTTTAGAAAAAAAAATTGCCCAATTAGGAATGTGACGAAAGTGACTTGCTACTTCAATGCAGTGATGTCTATTACAGTTGAAAACACATAATGTTGACTTAATCTTATGCCTATTACATCCAAGCATTATCTTCGCTTCTTAGTCCTCAAGCTAACTTGAACTGCTCCTAACCTAAGCCAATAATTAAAACCTTTCGCCAACAGCTATGAATATTAGACAGCAGTTGGTATTATCGCAACATTTTTGCGATATCTGTAGTACACACGTCTCCATGCAAAATATACTAAAACATGTAAATTATGTTACTGGGATATTTCAGTAACGCCTTCGATAATATCTCAGCTATACGGAAGAAATTTTATGATAGTTTCATCTCTTATCGTTATTTGTTGTAAATTTATCTCGATCCAAGAACGTTCCTCTGAATATCCCCGTAACATGTGTAAGCCGTATTGTGCAGATTTTTTACTCTGCCACCGTAAGCGCTCACAAAGCATCCAATCTCGTCTTACGACATACTGTCTGCATTCTACAAATACAAGTACGTTCCGAACGATACAATTTCTTCTTCTAATGCTTTTGTAAATTACCTACTCACTAGATTGTGATATTGGTGAACAAAAAGACTTATTTATAAAATCAAGTACATATCCATAATGATTTTAAATGACACGACTTTTGAAAAACTATGTTTTCTTTTTCAGTGTTCTTTAGAACCCGGGGTTATTTGAATTTTTAAATAAAGAAACAAATAAGACTTGAATAATAAAAAGAGCAACACGGATCCATATGTAGCTTATCAACGAACATTAACCTTAATCAAACACCAAGATTATTTTAGTATTACATTTAAAAATAACCAACATCGCAAAACCACTTACAAACACATTTAAGCCAATATAAAACCGAACGTTTCAAAAATCGTTGCCTAACGGGGAGTCTGTAAAACCGAAATGCCTAGTAAAATATTCAGATGTAGTTATTCGAGCGACCGCGTGCGGATAACCGCTTCAGATTAAACTATTAACAAAATGGTACCTGCCAGTTTTTCCACACGGCCCGAATGAAGTTTTGCATAGTTAAACGGCATGTTTGCGTTGTCCCTGTGAAATAATAATGTACGCGCGTTTTATTGCTTTGGCTATTCCGATTTTTGCCGGTTAGTTTATTTGTGATAGCGCGGGCGCCATATTGATGTTTTAACCTTACAAATAGTGATCATGGTGTATATAAGCCCTTTATACTGCGTTACTACGATACCCCATATACAACTTAGTAACTAGGAGTTGCTAATTATGCAAAAATCTAGGGATTTATTATTAACACCCATATAAATCGAAAGATATACTACCTAGTTCATAATATGTTCGTGGGTGTAAATGTTTAAATATTTAATCTCTACATTTTATAAACAGCTCTACTTGTGCAAAAATCTTTGATTACGCTGATTGATTTGCATTAAGGAAATTAAACGAGATCGGATTTAAACCGTATTTAACAGTTATCTGTTAAATTCTCGCTTCGGATGCGCTATACACTCTCTCCATCTAAATGAGGCTTTAGTCATAAAAATATGTACATACTTACTTGCACCAAAATATATGGAACACTGTATTGCATTATAATAAGTGTGCATAACTTTATACCATTTTATTCATTACATATATTTTATTTAAGAAAAGATGCAAAATGTATTCGTAGTTGAATCCAGCAATGTTAAACATTAACATACGTTCGTACCAGGAGTCAGCCTTATTTTAAATATTGGGGAAAATATGTAAACTACTATATTATAATTAATTATCTATAAATGTTTCCTACGAAAATTTCATATTTTTATCGGTACAAGTGTTTCACAGGATCTTGATGTCTTATTAATATTAAGTCACAATATTACCAAAGGCGACCCCAGAATAATCTAGTTGTTAATTCAGCCATGACAGTTTTGTGCGCCGTTGCTTAGCAACGATGGTTAATTGGCGGCAAATCGCTGTATGGAGGCGCACGCCGTGTACCGAGAAAATTTTATTTGCATTAATGAATCGGATTTTGTGATAAAACTATTTGAACAGTAAATAGATCTGTATTATTGCGATTTTCAATATTAATTCTTAACTGAAAAATGCTATGGTGTTGTTTTATTTACCTGATACATATTTTCCCCGATTGGTTTGCGACTACCATAAACATGGTAAAAAAGCTCGCTATAATGACTCGCTTTATACCTTTTGTCCAATTACATCAGGCAGTCATAATACCGGTCAGCGTCGCGATATGCCACATCTCTCGATACCTCTGATACTTCTATAACAGAATCAATTCGTCTGTGGAAAAAGCAACTAAAGAATTTTCTATCAAAGAACTTTACAGCAGTTTCCCATATTTTTCGTAATGTCATCACAATCTCATTTAGGTAGGTATACATTTATATACACACATATATGCATATACACAGGCATGTATCAGTGGAGTAGTGTTGGAAATTGGAAGTATTTTTGTGTCAAAACACTTTTCAATTTATTCAGAGTATTGGAGCTTCGTAATAGAAAGGGATTTTGTCTGTAATTTGTATATTTTGTCGAGTGCACAATTACGGTCTTTGCCTAAAATTTAACTAATTAGTGCGTATGTAATATAATATTTGAATATTACTGAAAATTTTAATATTGTTACCATATAAGTTATTTTATTTAAACCTAATACGTATGCACATACGTAGGTACTTACTTCAGTTATAAGTAATTGAAGCTTGCCGTAATGCCAAATTATTTGCCATCGAATTTACTCACCCAATATTAGCTATTATTTATAAAGATAAGCAAAGATGGGTAAACAATCCCCCAACAAGATATTAAATCGGATGCCACGTGTCTATAATGAACACGTGCTATAAGTTACTAGTTGTTGCAGGTGACGTGGACGCGGCGTCGCATCGAGGGGCTGGCATTCAGACACCTGTAACAGATTATAATACTGACTTATTTAAACTGACGTTGCGCTTTTCAAAAGGATCATAACGATGCGTTTTATTAGAAATTAATTATTAAACGATTTAAAGCTGGTGGTGGAGGGTGAAGTGTTCAAATTATGAGCCAAAATTGGAATCAGTCAGTACCTACAAAATTGTGTCTATGAAGTAAATTTCAATAACAAATTGTTTTTTAGAATCATCAGTGTGAACAACATGGTTAAAGATTCGTCAACTAAAAAAACAACATTTTTTAAAAATGTAAACCTAAACATTTTTATTAGGTATCCACTAAAATCGCTGCTCTTTCTTACTGACTACTTAAACATCAGGCTGAACATTCGTATTCATAAATCCTTATGGGTCTTCATAACAATCGTGATATCGGATAGGTAAACAATATGGCGGATGAAATTAACTTGTCTATTAGTAGAGTGCTGGCGCTGCTACGGTGTGGCGGTATAGATGGCGGTGGTGCGGCGCGGTGCGAGGCGGGCGGGCCGGGCGGCGCGTTATCAGCCCAATTATAATTCACCGCGCAAATGACACCGTCATTACCGACCGCTCATAACCGGCTTAACGGTGTTGCCAGATACAATGTAACGTCGGCAAATGAAGTAGTATGTAAGCTAAAATAATTTCTATAGTAGCAAATGAGAAGAGACGACCTGATAAAGGTCGCAGGAAGTCGCTGGATGCAGGCCGCTTCCAACAGGTCGGTCTGGAAATCTTTGGAGACCTATGTTCAGCAGTGGACGTCTTGTAGCTGATGATGATGATAGTGATGAAATGAGAAGCGGATCACCTGATGGTAAGTGTTCTCCATCGCTCATGTACACCTATAATACAAGAAGAATCATGGATGCGTTGCCGACACAAAATTCTCTTTTCCTTTCCTTCTCGTCCTATAACCACTTTCTTCTTCTTCTTAGTCGTTACACTCTTGGCAGAGTGGTCGTGGTCGTCACGTCAGGAATCGTGGCTCGCTTGAAAATCTTGCGCCACTCTACTTTCCTTTGCACCACAAGGCGTTTGATGGACATAACTACTTTAGCAAATACATAATGTTGTCTTTTTATATTCTGTACTACTGCCATATTTATGTAATCCATGTATACCTAATGTATGTAATTTGTATAATATTTATTTCATATACCTATTGGCATATTTGGGGGACAAACGATGACTAACACTTTTTTTTCTGTGTGACGTTGTGCTGTTAGCCTGACGCGAGTCTGCTTTCTACAGCTTCACCGGACTTTCGGGCGAGCGCTTTTAGGCGCTCTCAACCCTTAAGGATAGACTCTACATAGGAACACCCCGTTTGTTTTCCGTCGCGCCCATTTCGATATAATGAAAATGAATCGCGTGCAGTGTAACAACTACAAGTTGCCGAGATAAGTAATGCTGCTGTTAAACGCTGATAAGTCGATATTCTGTTTTGGTATGTATGGTTACGACAGATTTTTCAATACATTTTCATATAGTTCCAAAACTTACCACCGCAAATTTTCAGTCTAGTTTACTCGCGCTAAATATATTTGTGTAGTGACACAAATATTATCAACTCATTCCAGTCAGTATTCTGCTCCCAGTACACGGGGGGAAAGGGTGGTAACTAGGCGTGTATCCCGCCCACTCGCTGTTAAACAAAGGCAAGCCAATTATTATTAAATATTCGCAGCTCAATTTATGGGTGTACGCCGGGTAATTGTCCAGCCAGCGAACGTCGCCGTATAATCGCTGGCTAGCTTAATTAGCGAGATAAATTAATGCGTTTACGTAATTTGAACGCTGAACGCTTTTGCAGCAAAAATAACACCATTTTGCGTTGCGATTATATTGTAATTATATTTTATTTACGAACGACAATATTGATATGATATTGATATTCAACGATTACTATTATTATTTTTAAATTTATTATATTAAGATTCTCCGCGTGAGGACTGTGTTTTTCCCGGTTTTAATGATAATAGTTTTCCTTTTTCTTTCTTCTAACCTCTCTCACTCATCTACCTGTAAAAAAGATAAAATTGAGTCTATAATTTATCTAAATATTTAAATGACTGGTGACATTCAAACTTCCGATGGTCATGAGAAGCATCAGATGTGATAGTCAGAAAAGTCCTTGTTGTACACCTTACTAAAAGTACCAGTGACCCCGTCAGCAGTGCCATAGTCGAATATATTCCTATAGATTTACATAGGGCATAGTAAACAGGCGCAGATGCGGTAGCATTGACGCTGAGTCACAAACGCGCACCTCTAACGATAGAGGCGACCATCGGAAGTCTGCTTTACACTCCTTACTGCATTCATAATGATATAACAGCTTTTTTATATAAATATACATAATAATCACACACATAGCCCTAACCCCATAGTAAGATAGTCTTGGGTCGTGGGTATCAGGATCTACGAGAGACTTTGGGTCTTACAACACTCAGACCTGTAAAAAATATTTGTGGGTCACACAAACATTTGTCTCAGTGCGGCACTCGAGCAGCCGGCTACTCGCTCGCTGTGCCACGTATGTCAATATTATTAGCATATTCCTCACATCAAGAGAATAGAACACCATATTCGTTATTCAGCAGCTTGGACATAATTAGCTACCCTACCAAAATATTTCTTCTACAATAACAGAACAAACATGAGTGGTGAAAACAAAACGATCAAATCAAGCCACATTACATTATCGTTCATAATTTAGTGACATTTAAAATAAACGACCCGCCATAAAGCGACGCCCCTATTCCTCTGAGATTCGATATGTCCCGCTGGTAGTTATTGTTAATGACAGCATTTACAAGAGCGCATATGGCCATGTATTGTATAAATTTAATTCGAGATTTTACAAAAATATTGGTGTTAAGTGTTTATTGGTGTTGATTGTTAATTATCACTCGCTTTAACAGTGAAGGGAAACGTTATGAGGAAAGTGTACGTCGGAATTCTTCATAAGAAATGCGATGGTAGGTATGTGAAATTTACCAACATTGTATATCATACAGGGCTAATATAATTATATAGAAAAGTTTCCTAACTACCATTTGCCATTGCTACCAATTTCTATTTGGACTGCTTGAACCGGTGTTTATAATTTATTTAATAACAATTAGTTTTTATACCACAATTACTGTAACAATTTTTTTATAAATACCCCCAATAGTGCCAGTACCTTCATTACCTTTCACAGGCCATATTAACCAAGAGGATATAAAATTTAATCGTTATTAATGAAATCAGATCGGAACTGTGTAGTGTGTACACAATCTGAAATCTTGATAAATTGTTCGCGAACAATTACTCCGCAGTGCGTACATACATAATGACAAATGATTTGATCCGAATATATGATCGCAGATGTTGGATCTGTGATTAGGAGATATAAATCAAAGAATAGGTCTTAGAATTGCTTAATAATGTGTTTGACGACAATAGACAAACTTAAGTGTTGTAATCTAAACTAATTATAAAGAGGAAAGATTTGATTGTTTGTTTTCATTTAATAGCTCTGATACTACTGTACCGATTTGAAAAATTCTTTCACCATGAGAATCCTACATTATTCCTAATGAACATAGGCGATATCAATAATATAAAGGTGCAGAATTTCCCGCGGGCGGAGCCGCGAGCGAATGCTAGTCTTTTATAAAGTTATAATTACTGATGCCACTGGCTTTAATTTGCGATACCACGAAAGGTTATAAAATTTCAGTCATATTAAATAGTATATAAATATGGTTTCGATATGTTTTTCGACTATTAAGACTAACAAATCAGTTTTTAATATATACCCATCGGACCGTCCCATCGCTTCTACTGCTACAACAAAGATTCCATAATATGATGTATTTGTATAAAAAAAGTAGTATGGCATTCTTTACCTACAACATGTTCAGTAGCTGCAAAAACAACAGGCGTTTTATTAACATTCGTTCGCCATTAATACTGCACATCTAAAACTCCATTACCTCCTTTATCTAAATAGGTTGTACATAATAAATAGGTCTCTCACACAAAGACTCCCGGATACGCATCTAAATTAACAACGATTAAGTAGGTAATATTCAGTACAAGATTACCCCACAAATCAAAGCCCAGAGGGCCTTTGCCTACCTGAGCACAAGGGTGACAATACAGTAAGCTTAGATCCTACCCTCAAATAACCATTTCACCCTGCGGTTAATTTAACAAAGTGTCCATACTAGACTGTTTGAAATTTGTAGATTATGGCGGCAAAATTAAGTTGGTAAGGTATTCGCCAGTTCATTTGGGAAAATGTTGGCAAGGCCGCTTTAAGTGTTGCACGCTGTTAAATTAATGAGCCAATCTCAGCAGGTGGGGGTTGCCACCTCTATATTTTACAAGGTGGTAATGTGTAGTACAGTTGTAGCCGCTTTTATCTTTCGCTTTAACAAATGCATGTAGTGTTGGGTGGAATTGTGTTTGCTGTAGTTTGAGATAAAACCACGATAAAGGTTTAATTATCTAATTATGTAGCCATTTATGCCTTATTTCTATTAATTACAGCTTGGCTAGAAATTTAAGGAGATGATAATGTTAGTTTAATTATGTCATTATGAATACTATTTAATTTGGTGTATTATTATACTTGGTAGCAAGATCTCGTACGTGGGAATCCACCGGTTTATTATCTATTTCTCCTACGAAACATCAGTATTAAAGCACTGTTGTTTTCCGGTTTATAGGACATTGAACACGATTCCTGGACATCTCGGTGTGACGTACAATGCTTTGTAATTCAAAGTTCTGTGTGGTGTTGCTACTGTTTGTGGCTTATCATCAGGCAAGAGCCTTGCTCGTCTCGTCATTCAATTAAACAAAAAAAACATAGATAAAAGAAAAATCTACGTTGTCTTAACACGTACATTTACAAAACCCGTAGTGCCATACGTACGGGTACCGGGGACTGGGTAGTGGGTCGAACTACTGCGACCTACAAATGTGGCAATTAGCCGCTCCGCGCCTGAGTAATGTTCACCAGAGCGTGATTAAGACGAGCACCAAGATAACGAATACACGACAAAATTCGTAATACGTATCGGGATACAGGTGCAATTGCTATAGGATAGGGATTTGGACTGTCAAACAAAGTAAAAGTTATGATTTTAGTCTTCATTGGTAAGCTAAAAAAATATGGTGAAGAATATTGCCACAAGACTTAGCTTGCAAGGCACCGTTAAACAAACATGATAAAAAAACCAAAGGAGATATAAGAATATAAATTAGTAGAAATGAGCTAAACACCACCTTTGACAAAATTCTGAAAAAAAAAAACAAATTGATCCATATGTGGTTTTCCAAAATCGTTCTAAATTGGGGCGACGACGTTTTAGTTGGACATCTTGGACGATGTGACTACAGTAAATCTGATGAAAGTTTCAAAGCAGTCCAAATATAATATCGCTAGAATTATGCCAGTCTGAAATAACTGGAGATATACCGGTCGACCAAGGAGTGCTACGCACCGGAACGAGGCACCATAGCAAGACTTTCAGCTTGCGTACCTGGTGGTAGGGTACATATTTTTCAAGTATCCTCCCACCGGCAATACATAAATATATAGTTACTGTTAAATAAATCACCATTCCTTTGCTTCGCCGTAGTCGGGCAGAAAAGATATTTTGAATTCAAAATAGCCACGATTGTATACTTAATAAGTCAGTGGCGTTGCAGAATCCTCGAGGTAGTAGATCCATTTGATAAGTAGAGAGACATTGTCTTATTTGTTTTGTTCAGAGAACAGTTTGTTTCTACGCCAGCGCTATTAATATTGCCATCGGATATATTAGCTGATGCTGCGGATTTCGGCGAGGATTTACGCTGCCCCGGATTTGAGGTAAATGAAAGGATTTATCAATGTTAGTTTAAGTATTGGGACTTTATTTAGCTTTAAAAGGCATTTGAGATATATTTCGTAAGATCAGATTCCTTAGAAAAAAAAACTATATATGCAGAAATTCACAATGGCATAAGTACACATTTGTTAATACAAAGAAGAAACAAAATAACTTAGTGAATGACTAAAACGGAGCGTTCCGTAACACTCCCCCCCACTAAATTTGATTGTTTTTTTATCCCATCAAGGATAAAATATATTCTTATATAACCCATCAAGGACATCCGCTATAATAAAATATATTCTGTGAAAATTTTGGGCGGTTATTTACACTGTTCGAAAGAGAGAGTGCTTTATATGATGGACAAATAAATAAATTGCGTAGACTTTGTAATGAAGTTCCGAAAACCCAAACCCTAAAAAAGTAAGAAAATAAGTCACATACTAATATGCACCCACACCAAACTCACAAAAGCTTTATTTAGAGCTCACATCGTCACCTTAGTCTACTTATTTCACATAATTATTTCGGAACTAAATAATTTCCATCTACTTTTTAAAAAAAGTTTGTAGTCACAACTTCAAAAAAACTAAACAAACATATTTGTGCTCCTATTTAAATACGATTCAATATCCAAGGGGTAGTGCAAGGTGCTTCAATCAATTTGCTTTCAATTCGTTATATACTGAAATTATATTCAAACTTTATTATCAAGTAAATAAGGTCTAAATTCGCCCTATACGTCGATTTTAAGGCATTATTTATCGTGGTTCCGCTTTGAAACTCAATCAATTTACAAGTCCTGTTTGACCAGCCAAGAACCCTCTACGTTCAGTTGGCTTGAAGTCCACAAGTTAATTTGATTTGCGTTTACGTTTACGTTTCAAATGTTATATTTTATTAATGTTTGAATTTAATTACCCTTATTTAACCATCTTTATTTTGAGTTGTCAATTTCTCGGTACTCACTGCCTGCAGTATTCAAATATAGGTCGACCTAAGATTTGATCTTTTTTTTTTTTTTTTTTTTTTTTATCCTGGCCCGGCAAAATGACTACGCCACACCTGATGGTAAGTGTAGCGCAATCCAGGAATAGTGTCGACCAACGATAAACAGTGTGTCTATAGTTGGTTGGCACGATCATGCCGGCCTGCAAAGGGTCAAAGGGGAGGGGAAGGAAAAAGGGATGGGAAAAGGGTTACGATCAGGGGGCAAGCCCCCTGGGGAGAACCGGATATACACTGGCTGACCCTGGAACGCGACCCACACAAGGTGGGCCACTATGGCAAGTTTTAGCACCAGTGTACGGTGGTCGCTATCTGGTCGGATACAAGTATCCTCCCACCTCACCTCGTGATCTTATCACGATCTAAAGTTATCTTAAAGTAATATTTTTTGGAGTATTTGCTAACCCTAGTTAATGGGGAAGGAACTCTTTGTTCACTCCTACTGCTACTAAAACGCATATAAATTCATTTTGATAAATTATATTGTACATGTTGATTTAACTAAAATACATTGATGTTAAAAGTTATACGTTTCAATAGATGTCCAAATAGATTATTATAAACAGAATATGTAGATTATTTAGGCCGACTTGTATGACGATTTAACCGCTAAACACATTTAGTAAAATCACTTTCATACGAATTGACGATTCTTAAACATATTTAGTGGCTAAATAAGATTTAAATATCGTTGTGCAAGTTTACATATATCACGATTTTTACTAGAACGGTATGAAGCCAGCTTAATTCCAGGATCCGTCTTCCTCCATCATATATTCAAGCGATCCGTCGTCTGACCCCCACAACCCGCAACGGGAACCAAGTTTCGCCTATTCCTCGTCCGAGCAGAGTGCATCACATACGGATGGCTTTGGGCCTAAAATATTGGTGGCCCACTTACACTTCACGTTATATATATGTTCAATAAAACAAAATGTATGATTATATCACACTTTATTGTAAAGTATACAAGATTGAAGCGACATTTACAACATTACGATTGAGGAAAAGCGACTCCGTCCTCCTTCGGCAGTATTCTACGAGGCCGCACCTAATAATTGATGAGTGCATTAGAGACTCGAGTGTGCTATATTTTATTCACACCCGGTTCCAACTCCACATGTAAATGTCGCAAATGCATAATCTTATTGTAATTTACATTCCATTGGGCCGGGAGTTTATTCGAATTTGTAAGACTGTTTCCAGTATCAAATTCGTAGGAAAAATTGTATTTGTACATATTAACTTTATACTTAGGTTGATTTAATATCTCATAAGTATTGAACAAGTGGATATATATATTGAGGCATTCAATTTATAGTAATAGATATAAATAGACTAGAATATGTATTTACTCATTGCTGGATTACACATTTTTTTAATATAATGAAGTAAACACCTATAAATTAAAGTTTTTTAAAAACAAATTAATTTGCACAACATACCTAAGTACAATCAAACTGTAAAATCTTTATACGATACACACATTTTAAAATCCTTAATTCGAAACCGTCCTGTACTCGTAGCACCCTCTTAACTCGATCCAGCACTTAGTAATTTCATCTAATCCGATATACAAGTTTTAATACCCGGCCCACTCGCCCGCGGCGGCAAAAAAGGGACATTGCTAAGTCTGAAAAAGTGCGCGTTTTCACACGCCGACGAAGGGACTTAGATGAGGCGGCGCGTCCACACTCCTCCTCTCTCTTCCAGATAAAACTTGTTAGCGACGATAAAACTAGCCTTTTTTCCAATACTTACGTTTGTGTGTTTTGGTGAAATTGTTTTTGGGTCATTTGTGTTTTAATGTTGATTTAACTGCTTGTTGAGTTTAGATAGTTATGTTAAGCTAATCATTTATTATTTGTGTGATATTTGAATATATAATACGATCAATAATAAACTACGAAGTGTACTGTTAAATCGTTAGAAACCGGAACAAATTAATGAAATTCTTTGACTGGCGCATAATTATCCATTTTGTTTTCTATCATAACTATTAAACTACAAATCTACTTTCGAACGACAATATCCACGGTGATACCAATGTGTCTTCTATTATAGAACTAAACAAAACACATTATAATTTATATTTCACTGTCACATATAAACATTCGAATATAATGCAAATCATTTGCCATTAAACCGCAACATGAACAGTCGACAGTCGGTAGACGGAGGCAACTTCACCCAACTCCAGAAGTACAACAATGTTATTTTTCGCATCGCATCAACCACACCGTAATGTACAAAAGAAACAAGAGCGAACTTGGCGGCGCTCTGACTTCGATATAAAAGGGGAGCCTCGGGGGCATAGGGCTGCTGGTATAGAATTTATATCAGAATTATTAAAAATAATTTTTTATTGAATAGGAAACAGTATAGTACAATCATGTTTCTTACCTAGGTACCTATTCCAAGTGTTCGGGAATGAATCGATCTCTTAGATATCAAAACTCGTCGTATCTTGTCTTATAATAATAATTACTGAACCCGGGCCACGATCCTCCGACTGAGATGGGTCTTGACGGTCTGAGGCTTTAGCCCACCACGCTGGCCTAATGTGGGACGGCAGACAGTTTCGAAATTGTTATGTAGTTGTATTTCCTTCGCCGTTATAGCAAGTTATAATTAATAATGAATACACACACAACTTACAAGAGTTAGACGTTAAGGTTCAAGTCAGTGACAGGCTCTTATAGCTAGGTCCAAACCTGCGAACCAGCTAGTGCTTTTCGTCTGAATATGCCATACCAATCCCCGCTGAGCTATGGCTGCTAGTTGTTCTTATCGTGCATGCCGAAATGCTTATGGTACAATCAAAAATATTCATCGTAAAAATTACAGGTGGTTTCAAAAGTTAGTCTTCCAATATAGCTATAAGTACCAGTAGCAATTCACATTGACAACACCATAATTATATAAAACAAATAGCAACACATTTTGTCGTACACAAAGTGTAAATATGGTAACACTTTAAAACCTGTCATATCCTCGGAGAGCGATGCAACGGCAACCCTAAGTGCGAAGCTCGTTACCATTCATAATTCAGAGCGAAAACTCCCTCGTACGTTTTCCCATTAGAAATTTTATAAGGTTTTTATTGCGTCGCAGGTTCCGCTGCGTCAAAAGTTCTCGCACTCTGCCACCCACCGACCGCGACGTTCGCGTTTCAGTTTTACTTTTTAAACATTTAAAAACAGATATTTCACTGTTGGGACTTGAGTTTTGCAATATATAGGTTACTACACAAGCAATGGACAAAGGAATGAATGTACATGCAGCCACATATGTCCTGTCATTAAGCTAGGTATCTAGGAATTTATATCAATACTAGTTTTTGCTCGTGGCTGCGCGAACGTGAACGTCTTTTTACGGGACAACAATTGTGAAACATTTATAAAGCAACGTTTGTACTCAGTTTCACAACCGTATTCTGTTCCATAAAAAGGTCCATAAAAAGTTCAACCAGTAAAAAATTAAATGGCCAAGAATCCTTTCATAGTGAGCCCCTACTTTACACAAAGTAACATCTGACCAATTCTGTGATCCTAGCTTTGGTAGTTTTTGAGATTTCGTGATCAATTAGTCAGTGATAAATTTTTAGTGCATGATAAAAATGGATATTCCTACTGGTTATTTTTGACTAATATAAATTGATTTATTGTGTCTATTCAATAATACTAACTAAAGAGGATAACAATAAAACAATATATAGACGCACGGATCACGTTTCCTCGCTAGCGGTCCTCACATCGTAATGGCAAAGGGAACTTGTGTAAACAGCCACAGAAATCCAAACAGGATGAATATACCTACTACACTAGCCCTGTATTTTATAACTCCGACTGCCTAATGCCGTGCACAGGCCTCCTCTACGAATGAGAGGGGTTAGGCCTCAGTCCACCACACTTACCTAATGCTGGTTGGTAGACACACCTAAATTCTACTGGAGCACTTCTCAAATGTATAGGTTACCTCACGATGTTTCCTTCACAGTAAAAGCAAGCGATAATTAACAATGAATACACACGTAACTTAAAAAAGTCAGAGATGCATGCTCTTAGGGCTGGTGTCGTACCTGCGACTTTCGTCTCGACAGTTCGTACCTCTCCCCGCCATGCTGAGTTATCGCTAGTGTCTGTTTATGTCTGTAAAGTGTAATGTTGTATTTTTTTCTACTTTGTATTCTGAACTTAATTTAATATGCACAAGAAATTTGTAAAATAATACTGATACTATTAAAAATGTGAAAGTATGAAATTTAATCAATCTCGCCTTAACGACTGAACAGATTTGGTAATGATTTGGTAACAGGTAGACCACGACCTTAGGATGATGATGATGGGCTACTACATATTTATTCCAGGAAAAAACATTCATGCGGCAACCGCGAGCAACAGCTATTAACAAATATTTAATTTATGTTCGCATAAACGCTGCCTTTACATACCCAGGTGGATTTACTCTATGCTGACTGATATTGGCTTAATTACAGAAATCGTGTTGTAAATTAAACTCCGTGTAATTTTAATTTAATTTCCCGAGATTTTGGCCCCGAAACTTACTGATTCACAAGTTAGGACTCCTTGCTTGTTAAGGATGCCCACTTGTTACATAATGTGTACCTATAGAAGTTGTAGATTTTACTGACTAACAATATCTGCGGATACTAAACTCAAATTGGGTTCATATTAACGAGTTTGCCTAGTTTGCACTAGTTTGCACTAGAGGTGTGTACCGGAGCCAATTTTATCCTCCGGAGATTATGCGGAGATTTTATTGAATAACCGGAGATTCTCCGGTTATACTCCGGTTTTTTTACTAGCCCTGTAATATATACGTCCCACTGCTGGGCACGGGCCTCCTCTACTGAATGAGAGGGATTAGGCCTTAGTCCACGGTTTGGCAGACTTCACATACCTTCGAAAAATCTTACGAGTTCTCAGGTATGCAGGTTTCCTCACGATGTTTACTTCACCGTTAAAGCTAGCGATAATTAACAATTAATATACACGTGACTTAGAAAAGTCAATGGTGTATGCTCTTGGGGCTGGTTTCGAACCTGCGACTTTCGTCTCGACAGTCCGTACCACTCCCCGCTGAGCTATCGCTCTACTCCGGATAGTCAAAATAATTTAAATCAATATAGTTTAAGAGAAAAAAAAACAATGCTTTCTGAAATATGAATTCACTTTATTAAAAAAAAAGAATAGAAAATATCTAACCTACTAGGTAAAAGCAAACTATATAACTATATTTATAGTATACTAGCTGTCCCTCGAGGCTCCGCCCGCGTGATCTGCTTTTTCCGTAGCCTAACAGTGACGCCATGTGTCGAAAATTGATCGTACCCTCTCAGAAACCTTCGTAGCCTCATGCACAACAACTTTGCTAAAGATCATCACATGATCAAATGCATAGTTTTGTCGGGAAAGATTTGATCGTCTTGGTCGCGGCATTGTTAATGATGATTCAAAGAGAAAACAAATTACTGATGATATTATCAATTACGTTTAGCTATAATTTTTATAATTGTCAAATTTTGTACCATACTTAACCAAAGACAAAATTACGTTTAGCTGTCATTTAAGTTTTGTTATTCCACTGTCATTTGCCTTTTGTGTCATGTCAGATGTGTTTTTGTTATACCACGTTTTATAGAGACTTGACTGAAACGCGGTCGAACGGGATAAAAATTATCCTATGTCCGTCTCCTGGTTCTAAGCTACCTCTCCAACAATTTTCAGCTAAATCCGTTCAGCCGTTCTTGAGTTATAAGTGGTGTAACTAACACCACTTTCTTTTATATATATATATAGAAAGTAAGATGAGATTATTATTATTCTTTTAGAATATTCATAAGAGTAGTATCGAACAAAGATACATGCGTAACCGCGACTTAATAATTCGTTCAGACATTTTTACCAATCAAATAACCGGTAGTTAAGAGAAACACCGATTAGGCTCCGGTACTCACCCTAACCGGTAATTATCCGGTTTTTTAAGAACCGGTGCACAACACTAGTTTGCACCTCAGTATCTCATAACATCACATTAACGAGATACCAGGGCCGCAGTGAGTACATATAATTTGGAACTCTCGTCAAAAATACAATGATCGTTGCATGGGCCGGGCGAGTGGGTTTCAACCCTGCGCGCGCTTCACGACCTCTATTAATTAAAACGCTGTGTAAACCGAGCTTTATCGGCGGCCGGCCGCGGCACCCAATTAGAGCTCATCGGGGAAGTATTTAAGGGAGAGTAATCGGGACTACGACCCCCCAATCCCATTTTTGAAATATTAACTATTGAAATTATTTTATATCCAAAGTATTATTTAGTTTATTTACGGTTTTTGAAGGGGTAGAGCCGCGGCATACGCCGTTTTGTCTACGTCATTAACTAGCCGACTTGATGGTAGTAATACCACAGAAAACAGATCCTGAAGTGACAGATTTGCAATTCGTAGGGTCAATGAGTTAGGCAGTGGCTCAATATTATCAAATGTAACCATAAAATGAACTACATCAATTTGATCTTCAGCTCGATTTACTTATTGTCTACTAAACCACATAGTGCCAAACCAAATTATGTTCCTCTCGTCTATGATTAAATAAAGACCCCCATAAAATCAAGTTGGTCCGATTTGTCTCTCAGTGAGTCCAATGTTTCGCGCCAAAAATTATGCGGCTTAACGGCTCCCGGGTAATTTTGACAAACGACCGTACCGATGCCACGCTTCAATAGAGTGTGATCGATTAAAAATATATTGTCCAAACGATTCTAGATACATCGAGTTATTAATATAACAAATTAATAACTATAGCTATATCGTGTGGTTTGGTTTTAAGCTAGATATGAAGTATATTAATACTAATTAATATATTAAAGAGAATAATAATTCTCTGGTTGTATATAGTAAATTGTTTTTTTTCTTTGTTTTCTTGAGTAGACCTTTAATTTTTGTATTAATTAAATTTGTATTAATTAAAATTAATCTAAGTATTAAAATCCTAGTCCCAAAACATTTGTATTGTCATTAATAGCTTTTTGAGACTACCGATTTACATAACTGACATTAAATTAAGAATCTATTTATGTATGTAGTTGTTTGTGGAACTACTGCTTAATGACTTGTGCAGAAATACTTGATAGGTATGATCTTTATTCCACATATTGTGACCCAATATCAACTTTACTAACAAATAATCTAACACCAGCAGACACAAGTTACATTTTTAACCTCCGAAGTTCCCTATTGCGGTATACACAGTTATAGCAATAAGCCATTCATCAACGGAGGCGTCGCTAAACACCGTTCGCCGCGCCAGATAACCGCGCTGTTAAACCGACAACAATGCTCGCTCGCACTCAATAAAAGATGATAACACTCTGAAATATGAACTGGCAGGACCCTACTGTACGATCCGACTCCCAAACATAACCTCACTCTTATACCCAATGTGTTACAGCTCAAATTACCTTAAATATGAAATTTACTTGAGATATTTCCGAATTGGATGACTGGTTAGCATAATAAACGTGTAGCAACGAAAACAAACCACAGGAAGCGCACCAATACAGACAAATTTGCTAAAGAAAACACGACCAAGTTATAACGTTTCGGAACGTGGCGACGGCGCGATACAAAGCGCGGGAAACTCAACCATTGGCGGAGAAGGTGGGCGGATAATATGGCGGAAATATTACCCAGGCGGTATTCAAGGAGGCCGGGAGTGTGGAGATCGCCCCACAACCCGCGTACTCCATCCCCCGGCCCGAAGGTTAATTACCCTCCCGGCCGATAAGGCAGCGGCTCTCTAATCACGTACTTATGGCGGACTGAAATTAAGTTATCGTTGGCGGGAAAACGACGCTCAGTTTGTTTGCGTTCCGTTTTACAGATAAGTATTGTGCGGCCGTGAGAGTAATGGAACGAAATTGGCGGCGACTCCGCTTTATCTTTTATGTCTAATGTCTCTCTCAGAAGCCGTTGTTCAAACTGAGAGCTCCCGGGACCTCTTTTTAATCGTTTAGCTTAATTTTTGCTTTGTTTTACATTCAAATAATGTTGTTAGAGGAAAAATGTAAATAGACTTTTAATCAAGGCGAAAAGCGCTATGAAATTTCCTGTAATCATGTAACAATGATCTCGAGCGACATTATTTTGTATAATTAATTTAATCAAATTTGTTTTAGGAATAATTGATCAATTATTATAGAAAATAAATCTTATGTCTAATTCACTAAAATTGAACTATAATTAATCTAATTTTTGGTGCGGGACGTGACTGTCAACTAAAGGACCTAATTAACAACAATCACTAGTTTTTAAGAACACTTAACTGGTAATAATGTGGAGAGGTCACCTACTGCGTTTTGATTATAATTTTAAGGGTAGAATAACTCCATAAATAATAATATGTGTGTATTTGTTTGAAGATCCATGTCTTAGTTCCAAATTTCCTTCTATTCGGGTGGGGTGTTGATGAATTACGTTACTTGTAAAAGACTAAATTAAATTCTTCTAAGGCAGGGATGACATTGAACTTTCATCTAGTAGGATGGTACAAGAAAGAGCAAGATATTACGGTTACATGATTATTTTATTGTAATAAAAAAACACAAGTAGCGATAGCTCAGTGGAAGTGGTAACGGACTGCAGAGACGAAAGTTGCAGGTTCGAAACCAACACCGAGTGACATCACTATTAATGGTGAAGGAAATATCGTGAAGAAACCTGCATACCTGAGAAGTTCTGCACAAGAATCTCGGAGGCATGTGAAGTATGCCAAGTGCCTACTCGCATTAGGCCAGCGTGGTAAACTAAGGTGTAACCCCTCTCATTAAGTAGAATAGACCCGTGCCCAGGTGTGGGACGTAATACAGGACTTATAAAAATAGACGTTTTATTTACTAGCAAGTATTCGCAATATTTATACAATATGAATAATTTTATGAAGACACCTACTTAGGTGGGTGCCGTGAAATATACTCAAGATCCGCAAACAACACAACTGCCAGCTGAGCTCTCAAATAAAAAGCGATGAAATAAAAAGATGCCTGGCGACAAAACGTAGATACTTACACATTGGACAAATTTATTTTACGGCTCGCTTTATATCGACGCTCCCAAAAGCTTACGAAACAAAGGCCATGCTTGCTTGGCAAAATAATAGAGAAAAGTAAAAGTAAGTTAGTAAGTTTATACATATTTACCACAAAAGCGGCTCAGCGAGAGATCGCGGGATCCGTTCCCCAGTTTTATTTTTCCAAGCTCTAAATGGAGTCGGTGGAGCATTTAAATAAGCTTCGCCGGCTGAAGTATGGTAATGTTAGTAATACGCGGGAAGGAGCCGCGCGAACACTTCCAGCGGCGGCCATTTTGGATTTGGTCCTTCGTGCCAGAGTGCGATCAATTATTGACAGCACTTTAATAATTCAGAATTTTCTTTTATTGTTACGCATTGTTTTGAATATTTAATTTTTGATATTAATATTGTTGTTTCACACTAAATAAAGAATACAACAATCGATTACCTCTTAGAATCAAATATTTATTGGAAATCAAATAAAATTAAATTAAATGAACCTATCGTTTGTTATTTCAGATATTCGTTAGAGCTTAAAAGAAAAGTTAGGATATTATACAAATATGTAGTACTAATACTAACGTTTCGAATAACTAAAAACCTTTTGATTAAAAATAACAAAGGTCTTAGATATATTCTACATTTTAATACATTAAACTACGACTAGTAACACGCTCATAATTAATACCATAACTTAAATCACTCTATAAAACGGTCAGTAGACAAAAACAAACTATATCATAGACAAAAAAAGAACATCTGTCGCAGTTGATCAAAGAAGTTTCTATATGCCTTAATTAGTAACAAATTATTGTACAAAAAGTTATGTCGCAGCTCCCGTTATTTGGTTAAGTGGCGCGGCGTGCACGTTACGGATCGCCTACCGGAACGCGACAAGTATTTTAAGCCGTGAATGTGTCGGCAACACTTTATGAATACCATGTTTGAAGCTAGTGTGAAGGAGTCTATTAAGTGTAAGATACGGTTCTTTTTCTTTTTATAATTGGACAAGATTTGAAACTTTAACGAACGATTAATAGACAGATTTTACATTTGTAGTTTAATCTACAATATTACATTCTGTTTGATAAGTTGTCCATAGAGTACTCTAACTTAAATCCTAATATCTCATGATGAATTTGGTACCTATGTATGTTAAGTACACCTAACCATTTGTAGTTAGGCTATAGCTAACTCCATTTCTCATTGTTATTACAACAGCCGAAATATATCCGTCAAAAATACAAAGCAAATACATTAACGCCAAGTACACCGTAACAACGTAAACAACTAATCACAAAATTAAAGTAGACCATTTATAACCTCAAACAAGTTTGAAGTCAGAGCGCGTCTAAATTAGCCGCTCATGTAACCATATTCCACACGAAACATTTACGTTCGGTTGCACGCGGGGCTACCGAATGGCGCGTTAGTGGCCCGTGCAAGAGTTCCACCCACTACTAACTAATTAGCTTCCGTATGCAGTAAATCTAAACTATATTGCGCCGACGTCTTTGATCATGCGCCAAGTGAAACGGAACGTACGAGTACTGCCACGGAACACTTCAAGTCAAATGCGCCTTATATTTTTCCCTTTTATGGCTTTATTTAAATGTTTTTCAGGGGATTGTTTCGTTTAAGCTGTTCCATTGTGCTCAAAGCCGCGGATACAGAACTTTGCTAATTTTGTGTTTGATATATATTTCAAAAAAACATTACACCCATGATGATGATCATCAAAATCATTTTCTCCGTCAACTTACCATTTACCTATCGAAGTGACAATAATGATAAATAATATTTTGACAGCCTCAGTGGCGTAGCAGGCGAGAAGTATGTGATAGTGCTTTAATGCAATTGATTAGCAATTTTTTTTGGATCCTACATTCTAAATCAATATCATGTAGACATTATGTCTGTCTAGTTCAATATTGTATTGTTTAAATATATTTATTATGAAATTATCTTGTAATTGGTAGATATATCACAGTGACACCCACGTATCTTTCCATTATATAAGTACCTCATAGATCTAGTCTAAATCTAGGTAATAAGATTAGGGAGGCGTACAGTGTGCACAAGCAGCGCAGGCGCGTTAGCAAAGGTAATCGTTCTATCATATCAATCAGCCGGCCAGAAACAATCAATTAGAAAACGATCCCCTTTCAATTATTCGCCACATCGGTCGTAATTGCCTCGGCGACTCCACCCCGCCGGGCTCCGATTATGTCTCTGATCGAATATCTATTGCCTTATTGTTATAATAATTACATTGAAAATCAGGTTTCTTTTGTTATTGATTTTATTCGTTGATATTCTCTAGAATTATATAGACGAAATGTATCTTTAAATTGCGATTTCACAAAAATGGTGATATGATTTTATTATTTTACTTTTTTTGCTCTATTATTGCCCTATTTTTAAATGTGCTTAATCCTGGTTGGTAAACGAACAAGCAGGTCACCTACTGCTAAATGAGCTCCATAAGAAGCAAATTGAAGTGCGTTGTCGATCTTTAAGAAAAGAACTAATAAGAATTTTGGTTATTGGGCCTCCAAATGGCTTCTAAAAATCTCACTTGTACCGTACGAAACGCAAAATCAAACAGCCACTTCATATAATTTTCCTTTGAAACAGCGGTACGGCCTCGATCGAGCCGGCACATACATGTTGTAGACTGAAACTATCTAGGGAGTGGCTCTACCATGGTACAAGACTATTTGTAGGATAAATTTAGAAAAAAATATACCTGTATACAAGATATTAGATAACTAAAATAAGTTACAAAATATACAACACAAATACTGTTCTAAATTCGAACAGACATCGCCAACGATGAAACTCATAGACATAACTATTAGTAGTTTTAATAGCACCGAACTCTTTGGTCACACGTATTGCTGGTTGTCAAGTCTGGTCACCTGAACCGTTGACAGTGCGTGATGGATGCCTCCGTGTCACCAACCCTGCGGCCCGCTGGACCCTCCCCTCGTCCGATTTTGTAATTATATTTACATTAACAACGGATATTACCTTTTATATACGAACAGATTATGTTCAGACGTCTCTGAAGTTTAAAAATTTATAACCGCTTCTTTTTTAACATCTTTTGGGAAAGAGAATATTTTAAACGCCTAAACTCCGTACCGCCTTAATCGTGATTGCTTGAATGACGAGACACGCAGGTCATTAGTCTGACGGTAAGGACCATGTCTGACTAAAAACAGAAGCAATCCACAAAGGACTCTCAATTGAAAAACACTACATGGTACCTACGTGCACTCTGCAGAAGTAGACAATGCGGTGGTACCAACCCAGACGGCCTACACCTCACATATGAAGGACCTACCACCTGCCATCTAATGAGTGTTGAACTTAAGAAATGCATGAATTCCATATTAAAGAAAACTTTCCAAACTAAAATAAATTTTAGCAGAGCCGAATTAATTTTGTAAATAATCGCTTCTTTTGTCTCTTTGTCTAGACGTCCGTCTTTTTCTCCGGTTATTTTATCTTTATCCCGTTTGGCCCTCGTGCCATTTAATTGATTGAATATTCGATGCGTAGCCGATCCGATAGCCAAATCAGATGTCCGAATCAAAAACAGCGTCTTACCGTCTAAAGGCGCGGTCTGCGTATCAGATTAATAAAGCCGGATGTGTATTGAGTGAATCCGATCCGGTAATCTGTTAAGACAGTCGGAACCAAAATCGAACGTGTATTCCCAGTCTAATAAGGTTAGCATAAAATACAACATAAATTAAAATCACAGTAAACGTCATTCGAAATCCAAACCACTAGTGTCAACGTGACAGATCAATAAAATTATGCCTCACTAGCCGTTGTTAATAACATGGAATAATGTTATACTGTGCTGTATTTGACCATGTACATTGCGGCTGCCGCTGGACTGGGCGTGGCTTTCGTCCTACTGTTGCTCATCATTAGGTGGAAATGGAGATCTATGAAGGTAAGGCACACTCGATAGTTGTCATAGCCAAAACCTAAATAACTGGAAATAATCCACGGACGACTAGGGCTCTGGGCAGAATTTTTAGACCGAAAATAACTATAGTTGGAGTTCTCGTCCTTCAAGCAAATAAAAAAGTAGTGATCCGAAAGTGTTGCGTATTATAGGTACATATCACACAAATCGTAGAGGCCTGTCGGGTCTCGTTACAATAACGGCTGCTGAGCTGTACGTCGCCGCTGAAATTGTAACTGTAGCTAGGACGCTCTATGCCGAGAAACTACGGCTCAGAAACAAAGTTAGACTGCCTGAAAAGACAATCTAATAGCAGAATAAAAATTTGAAGCAGTTGTTTCGTACCAAACGATAACAGATTTTTGCATAGGAACAATGGGATTCATATATGTAATATATGATAAACACGTAAAAGAAACATTAAGTAATAGGGTAGAGTTCACAAAAATGTGCACCTAAGTATCAATGAATGCATAATAGAAATTAATACCACAGTCTATGTCAAGGAAAATAAATCACAGACAAAAAAGGTTCTAATTTACAGCAAAGTATGTTAAAACAAGTCTGTAAACTAGACGAGTAGAAGAAGGAAATGTAAATAGAAATGAAAAATCTAGCACATTCGAGTAGCGGTACCTTTCATTCAATTTGAAACATTTATAATGTTTTATTTTTCCAATCAGCCCAAAATTATCGATAACGATCTTGGTAACTGTAACGCAGTTTAAGAAATTCTATTTGTCACAACTTTATTGTTGAAATTGATGATTTTATCAGCATTCTATTAAATAATTATGGTTTATAGATATCTTTACTGTAATATGTAAAGATATTTTTTTGTATAAAAAAATTCTATTTGTCACAACTTTATTCTTGAAATTGATGATTTTATCAGCATTCTATTAAATAATTATGGTTTATAGATATCATTACTGTAATTTGTAAAGATATTTTTTGTAATAGCGTCTAACGAACGAGCAATTACCAGATGTTAAGTGTTCTCAGTCGCCTATAAACACCCACAACACGACAATAATTATGGATGCGTTGGTAAAAGAGAGATATGGGAACGGAAAAGGGGATTTCCGAAGACTCATATCCCCCACCCAATCCCATTTATGCCTTCGAAAATCTCATTTACCGTATAAAATGCAACAGCAAGCTGCCACGTTATGTGGGCTTTTTGCACAGAATACAAGTGTAGTATTCTGTGATAGAGTGGTACCACCAGTATACTTTCTACAGACGACCATATTACAAATTATAATAGCAGGCAACATTCGATAGTATTAAGAGATTGTTTGCCTTGTAACTCTATACAAAAACTATACTATCAAACTGAACTGATGGTCAATTAAGTCCCCCACTTGACACTTTTCTTAGGATAATTTTTAATATGATCGGTAAATAGCACCATAACGAGATAGAAATCTAAGGGCAAATTTCACACAATTTTCGTGTTATCAACTAACCCACTAAACAGCCATTTTAGTAAGTACCGATTTAGTATACGTCTTCATAATGTTATATTTACAGTGAAACCTGGTTAAGTGAGACATCAAAGGACCTGCAATGTTGTTTCACTTACAGAGGTATTCCACTTACCCAGTGTCTCAGATATCCAGGTATAATAAATATCTGTCTCATTTATAGAGGGGTTCATTAACAGAGGCCAGAATACAGGTTAGAATAAAAATAAGTAAGTAAACAAACAAAACGATGTTATCTCAGTTACAGAGGTTTATGCATATAAAATTCACTCGCTGTCTCAGTTATAGAGGTAACTATGATGATAAATCGAAAGAACAAATCCCAGATACAGAGGTTAGCTTCGTCCCACTAACAGAGGTAATTCAGTGCCAAAGTGTTGGTACCTCAGCATGAGTTCCAGTTATGGAGGTTTCTCACTTATCCAGGTCCCACTTAACCAAGTTTTACTGTATTTGGTCGCTGAGAAACAAGTGCGTAGTGGTAGAGCCGCGCTGCAGATAATTTGGTCACCAGTACTTTATGTATTTTATAGCAAAGGGCGACAAATAAGTAACTGGTTCCTGGTAGTAAGAGATCTCCACCGCCCATAAACATCTACAATAGTTCAAGAATTATGGAGACGTTGCCGACCTTAAAGGAAAGGAATGAAAAGTGATCGGGAAGGGGCTGGGGATTTGTACTTCTGGATATTTCATTCACTGTCAGTGCGTTGGAAGGCGCCCAATCACTCGGCGAATAAATACATAACCTCGTATACGAACTAGCAGTCGCCGGCAACTGGTCGCCAGCGAGCAATAGGGCTTTTTAATACCATGATGTATGAATCGGTATTGCAGTCGGAGGGAGACTGCCCGCCGTGCACGCCCGTCCAGCTGGTGCACAGGTTGTGCCCGCACCACAACGTGGTGCAGCGGTTCCAAGTGGAACAGAAGGACAGTCTCGACGAACATCTGGATGTGCTCACGAGGAAACTTGCTGAGAAGGTAGACGTTTAGGATCCTATTCATAAACGCTTTTACTATTGAATGTTCTATCACTTGCGATCTTGGATCGCATGATTTAAGGATGACAAAGATGCAATACCACAAAACGGGGTTGACAGCAGGGATAAGTCGAGACATTATATTAATATACAGATGCATCGACCAAAAAATCACCAACTTAACTACACAATTTTGTTTAGTTTTTTAGTTGATAACAATTGAATGTTAAACGTGTATAAGTTTACATGTAAAAAAAAACTGAATCAGTTTTGTATCTATTACCTCTGAATTCCTGCCTATTCACTCTGTTTTGCCGCGCAATTGTTCAAATCTTATATCATTTTTTTTATTATGGAAGTTAGAGTTGACATTGAAACGAAAATTTTGCTCAAACAGCCCAGCAGTAGATATAAGTGCATTCTGGCTTTTGATTTTGCTTAGTAAAGTATTCCTATTAAACTATTAAAACTATGGGGTCCTTGGGTTTGTTCCTAGGTCCAGCAATCATAATTTGTATATGATTTTCTATTTTGGAAATAAAATTTTCTACAGACATTTTTTCCCCCAAATTCTTACGTTGTCGAGTAGAGACAAATAATAAATTTTTGTAATCAATTTTGTTATGAATATTGGAAATTAATAAGGTCCGCAGTTGCTGAATAGCCTGTTGTGTCCACAGGAGGG
This sequence comes from Amorpha juglandis, assembly GCA_949126905.1. Taxonomy (NCBI): domain Eukaryota; kingdom Metazoa; phylum Arthropoda; class Insecta; order Lepidoptera; family Sphingidae; genus Amorpha; species Amorpha juglandis. The sequence continues at coordinate 13,975,936 of OX421373.1, read as the reverse complement.
ACGACTCCGCCTATCAAAGTCGAAGATCCGCGAGACACAGAACGAGATTGATAACCTCCACGCAATCGATCAGGACGTACGCGTGAAGTACCGTGAGATCATGGAGTCGCTGCGGACTGACCTGCTCGGCAACGAGAAGGAGTGCAAGCGGCTGCAGGAACAGATCGAGTGGGTGTCGCGGAGACGCGCCGAGCTGAAGGAGGAGGTCGGACTTGTAGATTGCTATATTGAAGTGAGAACTTCTTATGGGAGGGTAAACAGCTTCGTGACGTAACGCGTTACGGCGCCACTCTGTCTGGTTTCCCTTTTCCTCACGCATACGGCAGCAATAGGCAGGCTCCTCCGCTCTCACTTTAACCCACATTAGTTATCACTTCTGTCGAGCATCCCGAGACGCACACTTTTTTTTTATAGTGGCACGAACGCAGTTGTATTGCGTACGCGGTGCTACTGGTGTGCTAAGTTCTCGGGTTCTGGAGCCTGGAATTGTGCCCAGTGTGGTGATAAGCTATAATACCTCTGCCTGCCTCGTCAGGGATTATAGATGTGATTGCATATGTATGTATGTATGGCACGGTCAAATGACTGCAAGTAGTGATATGTATAGTATAGACCAAATATGTATTTTATCAACATATGAGAAACGTTGCATTTCTCGAGCTTCGTTAGGATTATGCAGGCCTGGCTTTAAATATACGCTGCTGTGTACAATTACTATTAAATGCTATTATGTAGCGAAAAGCGATAAATATTTTTTTCAACTTGCACGGCAAAGTGACTACATTGGACCTGATGTCAAGTACAGAGCAGTCCAAATGTATAGTCAACTTATCAACAATTTGCCTATATTAATACTAAACTGTATTCCTCAATACGTGCCACTATTTGTAATAGATCAGCCGAATGAACGCCGCTTGTCGTAACACAGCAAAGACCGTCCACAAGGAAACGGAGGATATCCATCAACTAGACGGATTTTAAGTAAATTTTATTGTTTGTGGTATTCTACGACGGCCTAACTGACCATTAACATTGTTCTAAATACAGGTGCGCCGCGGTCAGAGACTGTACGGAGAAGCTGCGGCCGAGTTAGCCAACAACCTCGCAGAGTTACAAAGAGGTCGGGTTCCTGAACATAGAGTTACTGATAAGCCGTTTATAGAACGCTCTCTGACGTCCCTCAGGCATAGAAAAGAGCCACATTTGCCCCACGCCACGCCGGTGGGTTCTCTCGTCATCAAATCATCACCCCTGTACACTCCAAAAACGAATCGGGCTCATATGGACCCGCCGCAGTAATTTATCTGATTCTGATTGTCCCGATACTCCTACTATATTAGTCTGATCTTTTTATTCTAAATTATGTTGTGGTTTATTTTTACATATTTTAATGTATTTTTTGTTATTATTTATATTATACAAATCATGAATTCTATATCTTTGTTTATTTAAGCCATCCATTTATTTGAACAGTAGAGTATGGTAATTAATTCAGACAACACGTATGGATTACTATGCAGGTTTCATTATCGTGTTATACTAATCTTCTGTGATCATTTAAACTATAAAAGAATTTGATTTTATACTAGATAAAATCATTCATGGGAATGGATCTGCAAGCAAAGTTAGTTAAATCAAATCCAACGCTCCACAGCTTCCGTGGCGAACTGGGCGCGTAGCCGGTTGCGAAGCATGGGTTCGATTCTAGCATCAAAGCCAATTATTGTGTAATCCACAATTATTATTGTTTCGGGTCTGGGTGTTGTGGGACCGCAAGTTCCTCGTAGTTTCTGCGATACAGGTTAACGTAGTGTGGGGTCAGGACCGACTGATGACGGATGTGCGTGACTGTTGGGTGTATTTATTTATCCAAACTATAATCTAGGTTCTCCTAAGTAGTTTGTGGTCACATTAAATTATGCAACGTTTCAAAATAAATGTAGGTATATCGTTTTTGGAAAAATGGCAACACTAGCCAAAAAATAGAACAAGGCAGCGTAAAATAATTGCTATCACCAAACATACACGCTATCGGAAAATTCACAAAACAACAAAAGCAACGCATCCCGACCCGACCCCCTTTTATTTCATACCTCTCGTTAATTCCGAGGGTTAAAATCCCCGAAAAAGTGAGCACTTGCCTTGTTTACAAGGTTTTAGATTTTAATTTAGATTGGGGTTGGGAGGGCACGGGATTCAAAATGGCGTAAGTGCTGCGCAAAACGGCGGCAAAATTGGGTTGTTTGCTATCGACATTAAGTCGTTGGGTATTTTACGAGGGGCGCTCTCTGCGTATCCATTAAAATCGCATTCGTATGTGATCACCTAATACAATATCATCAAGTCCGCGCCGGGGGTGCTTTGTGAATAATTTCGCGGCAATCTGCTCGGATTTGTATAATATCTTATAATTTAATAATTGTTATACAATTTATAAAGTTAATATGACCAAGGAGTTCAAATTTGTTTTAAATCGTGGATACTTTTATATTCAGATTAAATTAGGAAATTATTAGGATTATTTTAGTCATTGACACGATAAAAGGTTAAGAAGCATTGGTTGGCGGAGTGTAGAGTAGGTAACCTGTAATTTTTTTGAATTTTGTTACGTATTTCTCCCTGCGACAAACTACCTAAACCTAGGTGATCTATTAAAAAAATATGGATTCAACATAAGGATAGAGTTTAAAATATTTTTACAAATCCTTTTTTATCTTTATTTAATCATCAAACGGGTGTTTTTATTCCAAAGGATATGTCAACCCCATCGTACCTATTATATAACTAAAATCTAACTGACAGCAACAGGTAATTTAAAACTAAAGTCCACAGAGTACATTATTATATAACTGAAACTAAAGTCTATGAAAAATCAAATGCTGCTACTAGATGGAACTTATTAATCGGCATAATTTTTTGACTATTTTGACTTTGGTTTCAATAAAATAGTTTGAATTAATCTCACTTAGACTACTACTTACGTGTTAGAGTTACTTAGTCTTAGTTTGAATTTAATTTGAATGCAATGACATTCAAAATTAATTCATCTATCTAGTAACGTTGCAGGTTTATAGCGAACAATAAAATCTCTTTTTTTCTTTCTTTCTTTTTAGAAGCAGATTTCGTTCATTTTTATTCCGAACACATTCCATCATATTGAATATGAAGACAATCCGCTCGGAACATCAAACCTCGGAATTCCTTGGTTGTTTCAGAGAATCCTCTCATTAAGTAAATGACCGCGGTTATTATTACTCCCGTATTCATAATCATTACTATAAGGTCACATAGTGCACGCGAACGCAATGAAGCTATCTTTTAATACGGATTAGTCCAGTTTTGCCGGAGCAATCACTTAGATTTATAAGAATCTAAACTTAGCGAAGAGCTTTTTGAATACGGGCGTCAAATCGCCCCGCCACTGAATGGAGAAAACAACTAAAAAAAGTGTTTATAAAGTTGCATTGCCTGCTCAGCAAAATGTATTATTCATTCAACCCGTTTCAGTTCCCAATATCATTTCAGGATTTTATGTAGACTAAAGAAATATGAGCCATAATTATTCCAGACTATTTACAACATACAATACATTTACCTATCTTGCTAGCTACTGATGCTAGAAATCCTACACATAATTTATACAAAAAGAACTCATCATAGGTTAAAATCAAAACGTCCCAATGTAGTATTTATTTGCGTAATAAAAAGCTCTTTAATTAACCAAAGCGGAGCTCACATCTGGCGTTTTAAAACCTCTGTTTGTTTGCTCCAGTTTAGTTCACATTTGTTGCGCCCGAGGCCGCTACTGTACGCAAACACTAGTGTCAATCATTGGTCCACTTCAATGTTTTATTGTTTAATTTGTTGACTCTGTAAAAATATATGTAGAGACTTTTTTAATTGAGTGGTGCGGTAAACGTTTGTGGACTCTGTGAATTAAGTGGCAGGGCCTTCGTATGCGAAAGGCCATATGGGTTGGTACCACCGCTTTGTCCATTTTTGCCGCTAAGTACTAGTGTGTAAAGCACTGTTAGTGATTTGAAAGACATTCATTCACAGACATTTTGAAAGCCAGTGAAATTACTGGGCATTATGAAACTTAACACATTATATTTCCAGATGATGAGTGCAGTCCAGTATCAAGCAGTGCTTTATACCTAAATCAGAGTTATGTATCGTGTTATGTTTATAGGCAGACGTGACGCTTACCATCAGGCAACCGAGCTGCTCGTCTCATAATTCAAGCTAATTAAAAAAAAACTAGTTTCATTAATTACTAATGGCTGCTCATGAATGTTCACATTACCAGAAGACTCATGGACTTGTCGCCAACCTTCAAGGAAAGGGATTATTAAGGAATTGGGAAGGGGGATTTGGGCCTATGCATATCTCACTCACCGTACGAAACGCAGCATTAACTCGCTAGTTTACATCGGTTTTCTGAGAGACAGTGGTAACAACCCGATCGAGCTAATCCATTCATGATGTAAACAAAATTATCAACAGTTGACTCTACCACTCAAAAAGACTAGAAAGAAAGAAAGAGATTTCCCGATATTGTGTTTTAGCCGCAATTCACCATGCTTCTAGGCATTTTTTTTACAAAAACGCCTAGAAGGCCGCCCCCCAGCATTCGCCGCCCAAAGTAAGTGCCCCCCCCCCTAAATCCGGGCCTGGTTTAATGAGTGTAATCTAAGTGAGGCGCCTATTTCACCATTTCTGAGTAAATGCTACCAGAGACTAGTTTAAATAACTTGTCGCTGATGCTATTAACCAAATAAAATAAGACATAAATATAAAATAGCTGGTTTATAGGTTAACTTTAAAATTTTACACGAATATTGGGAATCAGGGCTTAAATATTTATACTGCTAAACTAGAAAAAAATACGAATCTTCATTATTATAAGTCTAGTAGCGCCATCTACATTGAAATGGAAGAAACAGTTTTTTTATAAAGCAGCGATAGCTCAGGGAATGTGGTACGGATTGCCGAAACCAAAAGCGCGGGTTCGAAATCAGTCCCAAGAGCACCTCTAACTTTTATAAGTTACGTAGGTTTATATTCATAATTATTCATTTGCTTTAACGGTGAAGGAACCGTCGCATCATGAAAAAAAATGCATAGCTGAAAAGTTTTCTATGAGAATTTCGAAAGTAATTGCGTTTCTACTGAGCTGTTACTACTGTCTCGCAGAAAACCGATATGAAGTAGCGGCTTGCTGTTACGTTTCATATGGTGAATGAGTTATCCGAAGGTCCAATCCCTTATTTACCCCTTTTCTTCAATTGTATTGTTGAATGTTCGATGCAGATTACCACCAGGAAACCCAATTGCTTGTTTGCTGGCCTTTGCCATAAAAAAATATATCATTAATACAACAACTTAACGTTTAACACAACATTATATATACATGCACAATTGTTAGGTACCTAAATTTTACCGAGCAACGGGTACGAATCACGAAAGCACTCCCATAGAGCGAGTGCCCATCAGAATTCTGAATTCGCTAAGCGCCTCACATATACAGTGTGTTTTGTTGGATATACAATAAATCCGCAATGTTTTCACGAATTCGAAAAACATAAAGCCACGGCATTTCAAACTTTCCGACCCCGGAATAATGACGACTAATTTTTTTTTGCAAATAGCAACGTATATTTACATCTAAAAGATATTAAAAGTTGAGCCACCCTTCTAAGTAGGCGCTCTTTTTCCTTTTTGTCCTTAATGTAAAAAAGAAAAACGCGAAAACTTTCGGGACGTGGCGAGTTTAAATTTTTCCACCCTTAATGCGCTTATTACGAGCGAGAGCGAAATTGAGTGGTCCTCAAAGTTTTTTGTAATAACTTTTGTTTTTATTGTCTCTGTGTTTTACGATTATTTTAAAACGTGCAAACTACAATATCGTGTTCCACATACTTTAAGAAAATTAAAGTGAAAAGTCAATTTATTTTAGTAGGTACCTATAGATGTTTCCGTTTGTCTTACTGGAATGTCGAATTGGACAAAAATTGAAAAACTTGAAAAACAAAAAGTAGTTTAACCAAACGATCATCGTTTCTCGTTATTCATCACCGAAATTTGTATTTCTGAAACTACTAACGGGTCCATGGCGACCCAGCCTGAGAATCAACCCGCACCCAATGAAGCAAACTCGGTGAGCTTGTTATTCTCGAAAAAAATACATCATAGAAATTGCCAATGTTCTGTTTATTATTTCATTTTTTCGTCATTATAAGCATGACATAAGTAGATTTTAAAGACTATCGGTCTTTAATTTTCTTAATTCATGTTTTTAAGCATTAAAAACTATATTATTTTTCGTAATACGTTAAACCGTTTGGAACAACTATTGAATGTTATGAAAATTCTAGCTCTATATCCGTCTACGGTCTACTGATTTATAGCAAAATCAATCTTAAGCCTCAATCTAAATGGAAATCAAATTCCTAAGAGTTACAAGTCATTGATTTTCTACAGTTCGATGTGGATTTAAGAACCGCTGACCGACAATACAAAGAATCAAGCACATAACGCGAGACACAAGAAATGTTATCAGAGGGAGGTGGTATTTACATTTTTATTGAGAGTATATTATTCTAAATTAAATAGGATTTTATAAATGGTAGGGGCACGTTTTACACAGTTTTGTTTACAGTAAAAATCGACGGGCTTGACCGAGGTAGTACCAGTCTTAAAACGGACGACATGTCACAATTTCGCTGGTATTTTGTGTGGTCAGTGAGTTAGCCGGAGGCATAATAAAATTAAAAACGCACTTACGAAAACTGACATAGATGCCGACGGTATCCCAATTGAATGGGGGCTTGCAAGGCCTAAACAAGACGGGCCTCAAAAGTAAAGCGCTGAAGTGGTATCAGCAGTAATCCAGGTATTCTAGAATCACCCAAAACTGTTCAGTTTGCGCCGACGGAGGCCACCGCGGGATTCTTAGTATGTACACCGGCGTAGAATTTTGTGTGTAGAATTTATTAGGGTCCCCACGTGTTGAGAAGACAGAGAGATGGATTTTCAAAAAGGTTCTGCCTTCCCATCATGATTTCACGGTAAATTTGGTATTACGTGGGGCGAGCTTGCCGTCTGTTCCCCACAACTCGCAATGGTAACCAACTTACACTAATGCTTCATCACTTAATCAGCAGTGTGAAATGCCACGTGCAGGTGAGGTTGGCTTTGAGCCTAAGGTGTTGGTGATCCACTTATTCCAAACATAACTCGTGGAACACACAATGACTATTTTATTCTTGCCAAAAAGTTATTAATTTCTTAAAATTTTGTAGGCATTTGAATACGCCACGTAAGGTGCACAAAGGATTCAATCTTAATGAAATCACCATAAATTTGATTGTATGCCTTTTTTGTAGCAGAGGACAGCAAACACGCTAGTGGGTACTGATGGTAAGTAAGATCACTTACCAACTTCGTACGTCCACTATGTCTGTTAAATCATGGACGCAATGAAGACCTTAAAGAAAATAGATGATTAAGGAGTTACGAAGACGAAAGGGATTTAGGCCTCCAGATATCTAAATCACCATATAGAACGGAACAGCAAGCTGCGTCACGTCAGTTTACTGTGCGACGATGGTAACAGCCCAATCGTTCCGGCCCATTTATGTTATAGACAAAACTGGCTACGATTCTTGTAATTGATTCTTTTCTGCCAGACTCTCGCAGAGCTCAAAAAAAATGTGTAGTTTTTAGTTCTTTTACATTTAATATCGCAGTTTACTTGAAGAAATGGTGTTAATACAACAAAATGTTTTAAGTAAATTATAAAAAAATTAAACAACAAATTCCATAATAATTTTTATTAGAACAAACGTTCTACAACTTTATAGAGGTGGTTATACATAATTGCCTTAACTATTACATAATAAATAGTAATTGCACCAAACAATACCTTTTTATCTTATTGAAGTAAATACATAACGTAAATAATATGAATATGCACGCGAAAAAAAAAACATTAGTACAATATGATCAACTCCGTATTAAATCCCATCGCTGGGATCTGCTCTGCTCTACGCTGGCCTAATGCGGGTTGATAAACTTCACATACCTTCAAAATTTACATGGTAACTTCTCGGCTATGCAGTTCCTCACGATATTTGCCTGCACCGTTAAAGCGAACTCATAGACAATGGAGAGACACGTAACTTAGGACAAAGGTGAGCCGGTAGGTAAAATTCATAATGAGTTCCATAAGATTCTAACAGATGGCGGTGTAAGGTAATTTATCGGCTGGATTGAGTAAGTATCCAATAGATGTCGCATACTGTATTGAAAAGTTTAGTACAATATATTTTAACATATACATCAGCCACAGCAACGCGTGGCCGGGTCTGCTAGTATATGATAGTGCATGCGGTGCGAATCTTACATTCATATTAAGTTTAAAACACTAGCTTGAAGTTGTTATAATCAGATATATAATGAATTACCATAAAAAATAGAATATAATATATATATATATTAGTTTATTTAAGTACCATTCCATGTCCACTGTGACACTAACTCAATAGACACAATAACAATATTTACGAAGAGTCAAAATTTGCTAAAAAAATTATATATACCTCTGGGCTGCGCTTAACTTCATTATATTTATTTATATAATATAAACTTATTAAAAATAACATCACTTGACGTCTTCATCTATACAAAATTCAGAAGCATCTAATACGACCTGAAAATAAAAATAAATTAATGAAAATCTGATCTGAAATTGACATTTCCATCTGTCATTTAAAGAATCTTCAATTAGTGTAAAAATTCAGTACATCGACATAAATTATGCGGTTCAGCAATTATCGTTTTTCACCAATTAGCACGAATATGCAATGAATTTTTACAAAGTGGTAGGTCCCTTGTATGCGAGAGGCCGTATGTACCACCACTTTGTCTTTTTCTGGCGCAAAGCAACAGTGTGTAAGTATTGTTGTGTTTGAAGGACATTGAAGCCAGTGAAACAACTGGGCATTATGAGACTCGGTTCACTCGCAGTTCAGTGCCGTGCGGTGCTTTGTAATTCAAAGTTCTGTGTGGTGATGCTTCTGTTGGGTGTATTTTATTTATTTATTTATTACTAGTGTGTGTGCCCGCGAGATCTGCTTTACCCGGGATAAAAGTAGCCTATGTTATGAAATTCATTGGAATGACAGTGGCGCCATCTGTCGAAAATTGGTCTTGCCAACTCAGAAACCTTCGTGGGCTCATGCACAACAACTTTGCTAAAGATCATCGCATGATCAAGTGCATAGTTTACGATTCTATAAAGGACATACAGACAAACATTCATTTTATATATATAGATTGTAAGTAATCTTACAGCCTGCATGCTGGCTACAGCTCTGTCGGTCTCCTTCAGATCGTCTTCTTGCTCTTCATCAAGCACTTGCATCTGGGCAGCGTTATCACCATCTGATCAACATATAACAATATGAACTGGTTTTACCTGATATTCTTATACCCGAATGAATAACGACCACCATGCCCATTGTGAAAAGCCCAACATAGTGGCACGTTTCAGCGTGTCACGTACATCCAGCCAGTGTATATCCAGTAAGTCCAGACCGGCATAAATTTACCGATTGTCGAGGGACGCAAAGTCACTTGACCAGAGACATGCGGGCCTGTATAAATGCTTCTTCACTCTTCGGAGAGGAAAGAAGCAAATCGAGAGGCCTGCGACAGGACAGGTGGATGACCGATGCAGGCACAGTAGTACGAGGATGTACCTCTATACCCGCCCCAATCAACCATCAAGTCATGTCGCAAGCCCCTCGGGAGAAAGTGACACGAGACTGAAATAAAATTACCTTCCGAGTTGGTTTGTATGAACTGCAACGTTCCGTCGACGATCTGTCCGGATATGACCCCGGACAGTCCGGTGACGTTCATCTGCCGTCGCACCTTCTTGGCTTCGGCCTCGAGCTGCTGCTGGATGTACAGCTCCTTGTGGTGCACCTTGTTGTGGTACTTCAAGTGATGCGCCTTCGTGAACTTCTTGTTGCACGGACCGCATCTGGCCAATGGGAAGGGGAGTCAGCATAAGACTTTTGTACCATGTAAATTTTTTTTTACTAGCCCTGTATTATATAAGTCCCACTGTTGGGCACGGGCCTCCTCTACTGAATGAGAGAGATGTACATGACGTAGAGAATTACCGAGATTTATAAATGACCGCTGTGTAGTGACTGATATCCTGAATACAGGTTAATCTAGTGTGGGGTCAGGACTATGTGTGACTATTGAGTATTTATAATTATTATATAAATGACTAGCTCTTCCTCGCGGGTCCGCCCACGTGAGCTGATTTTTCCGGGACCTAGACTATGTTCATCCGGAATAATGTAGGATTCTACTGGTGAAAGAATTTCTCAAATCGGTCCAGTTGTTTTTGAGTTTATTCGTTACATACAAAAATACAAATCTTTCCTCTTTATAATATCTACATTAATAAATGTAGATAATAATTAGAAAGATGACTCAAGATGGTTCTTAGCTATACATGTATACATGCAATGTAAATATACAGATCATTTTCAAAATCACGTCGGGGGTTATCACAGTCACCACTATTTTAATTGTACATAACTTTGAATATAATATACAGTGTACAGACTTCTACCACTCACATTACATGACAATACTTACGAATATTTCTTCTCTCCGGTGTGCGTGAGCATATGATTGGCCAGTACGTATGAATACGTGAACGACTTGCCACACAACGAACACTGGTACGGACGCACACCCATATGCAATCTGTCAAACATTTTTTTTATTATAATGCAAGGAATTTCAAATTATGACGTACTGCATGGCATTGAACTGCACTCGTTACCCCGACACATAAAATGTTATGTCTCATAAGGCCCAGTAAGTCCTTCAAACCGGAACACAGCAGGGCTTACTAACTCCAGCTTGGCGGCAGAAAAAGACAAAACGGTATCTACCCAGAGTATAGAAGTTATCTTTTTATTTATCTATAATCACTGATACGTTGCGAGTATGAAGAGCCGCTGTGAGTATAATAATATGCGGTACCTCTCGTGTTTCTGGCGACTGCCGTAGTCGCCGAACCGTCTGTCGCAGACGCGACACTTGTAGGGTCGCAGGCCGGTGTGTCGCATCATGTGACGCCGCAGCTCCATGTTGAGCACGCACGCGTACCCGCACACGCTGCAATTTATCACTTATAATACACGTACGTACGTCAAAAATAAAAAAAAGGAAACTATTTAAATCTGCTGGAAGGGGTAGTTGCCAAATGATAGAAAAAGGGGTCACAAGGCGGGTCACGCCTGTTACGGTGCACGCGTGGGAGGGAGATAGCAATATTTTCCCACTAGTAAGTGGGTACCTTTGCTTATTCCAATGTTTAAAACATGAACTGCGGCCTTATTTTTTTCCCGATTTTAATTTCTTTTTCGTATTATTGTCGGGGCATTTAAAATAATGTAAAAAATTAGACATAGTCTAAAACCCTGTTATGTAGCGCAATGGGGAGGTGTGCCAATATACATCGCTATTCTACGTAGCGATACTGCCCTTGCGAGATAATTCATTCCTTCTCCATTATGACTGTTTTAATTGAAGCCAAGCGAAGACAACATGAAATTAAACCATGTGATTGAACAATTCCTGCACGCCCCTTCTCCGCCGTAATGAAAACGTATCCTTACCTGCAAACGAATGGTTTGATGCCCAAATGCCGGCGTATGTGCGCTTGTAGCGATGCGTTCGATGTAAACGAGGCGCCGCAAGTTTCACAAGTATGTCTGTCAACAAAAATGTACGGTATTTTAATTATATATGAAATTACAATACAATACAAAACTCTTTATTGAAAACCATTTACAATACAATACAAAACTCTTTATTGAAAACCATTTACAATGCAAGTAATTAAAACTAAAAAGCTGGTGCTAAGCCTATGGAAGACAATTGGTGGTCTTATTGCTAGGAGCAATCTCTTCCAGACAACCGAAATTACGTGCGCAGTCCTAATTTTATTTCCATTATCCATATTTCCAGTACCTAATTTTATGTTGATTGAAATAAAACTTATTTAAACTGGACTTTGGACTGTAGTCCACCCCGTGACCACGAAGGCTGAAAAGCTTACGAAACGTCGGGATCAAAATTAATAAAAAACTGCTATAAAATCCGTTTAAATTATTTTTATTTCAATGAGCACATAATCATAAGAAATGATAATTTTATGTTGATTCAAACTTGTGTTTTTAAGATAGTACCATATTAATTTGGTTAATTGAAGGAAAAATAGAAAGGATTTGGAGCAGGTTTTTAATCATTTCAACTTATGAATCCTATAAAAAATTACGTGAAACTTACGATTTCGCGTAGACATATTTCTTTTTGAGATTGGTGTACTTCTTCTTAGTTTTAGGGTTGAGTAAGTAGTCGGGCAGGGGTTCGGACATGGCCAACATCGTTTCGTTCAGCATCATGTCATCACTCTCTTCGCTTTTCATCACCACTTTAATCTCTTGGGGTGTTTTGCGAGGCCGGCCGCGCTTTCTCGGCGTCTGTACGGGCTGAAATAATTTTTTCGTTAGTTTTCTTTGTTTTATAGCATTATATTTATATTTTTACATAGTATAAAATGAATAGTAATAGTAATAAATGTATAGTATAAAATGAAGTCGCTTCCGCTGTCTGTTCGCTTAGATCTTTTAAATTGTTCAACGGATTATAATGCAATTTTCAGCAATATATAGAGTGATTCATGAGTTTATATGTATAATACACACATATTATAGTACAGAAAAGCCGAAATTTTTCTAAACTACACTAAGTGGTACAAGGTGGTAGGTCCCTCGTATACGAGGCCATCTGGGTTGGTACCACCGCTTTGTCTATGACACAACCAACTTTCCTTGCATCCCTCCCCTCTTCTCCCTCTTATTTCCTCCTATCACCTTCTCCTCGCTCCCATCCCTGATATCACCTCCCCTTTCCTATACAGTATCTATTAATGGTCTAAGATCCCGCGGAACATTGACCTTCACCCATCTGTTTACCGGATGAAATTAATAATTTAGGGTATAAAAGGTGTTGCTGAACATATACAAATAGGGTTGCCTAAAAAAATATGGTCAAGGATAGGTTTTGCCAATTAAAAAAAAAAAAGAAGATATTATTTCACTGACTTGTTCACCAAATAAATGAACCTTCAATGAAAACCTACAATGTATACTACCTGCAAAAGCTAGGAGCTAGATGAGCGCAATGACCACTTTTTAGTTACCTGTTTGCACATGGCAACCAGGTAGTAGTGGCCAGAAAAAGGTAGGCAACCTATTTTTTACAGATAGTATACATTGTACACTTTTCATTGAAGGTTAAATTTTTTTGGTAAGTAAGTCAGGGAAATTGTATTTTTTTTTTTTAAATGTTAATTAATCATATCCTTGACCATATTTTTTTAGGCAACCCTATTGGTATGTGTTCAGCAACACATTTTATACCCTAAAATGTTATTTTGATCCGGTAAACAGATGGGTGAAGGTCAATGTTCCCCGGGAACTTGTACTATAATGCCAATTCAAATTAATGACTTTAGCAAAACAAAATCGGTATCTCGATTTGTACTAGATGTTGGTTGGATCCTTTTTGCGTGACGACATCCAAATCTAAACTGCAAATGTATTTTATATCCTTACCTCTGGTTTCACGTCAGATTCAGAATCCATATCAGGAATAAAATCCGGATCGTCATCTTGATAACCTGCGACAGTATATCAAATACATTCACAATGTTGGTAATGTGCAGTAATTGTACCATTTACCAGCATTATTTTAAAACGAATAGACATTACATTATTTAAGTTTTTAATTTAAAACTTCACTGATCCTGTGGCAGTACAATTAGGCTGTGAAATTGGTGAGATTGTTCCGGGATTCGATTACCAGACTGGCCAATGATAAATTCGTTTTTTTTTATATTGAGTAACGCATAAATTGCCTAAGACCATGCTTCATGTCCAATATGCAGGTGGCTTGGTCGCCACATATCATCAGGGATACAAGCATGAACTTATAGTGGCATTCGGTACCTGGCATGTAATATACAATTACCCTAGTCCATTTATTGATTCTACAATATATTATCATTTTTGCATTCACTTTATTAATGCCTTCATCCAACAGACAATGAATCAGACATGATGAAGTGTTTTTATTTTATAATGTAACTTAATGTACGGAGCTGATTGCAAACAAAACAACATGAAAGCAATACATGTTAAACCATGTATTTGTCTCTGTTAACTTCGCCACGCCTTTAGTTCACTGCCTGTTTGACAAAAGCATAAGTTCAAACCCCAAAATTTTACCTTCAATAACGTGCTTATCTTCAGATGGTTCCTGCTTCAATTCCAGAGAACCGTTGGCCAATAGAGTTGTGAGTGCTTCTGGCTCTTTCTCCACTTCCTTTGGTTTTTTTCGTTGGTATGGTGACACGTCTAGTCACGAGAATGTATATACTTATATTACAACAGGAATATTCCAATGATACAACGATAAACAAGCAGAAGCAAAAAAGTGTTTTTGTGAAGGTGATTTTTTTTTTATCCTGGCAAGTTAAAATAACTACGCCACACCTGATGGTAAGTGTAGCGCAATCCAGGAATAGTGTCCACCAACGATAAACAGTGTGTCTATCGTTGGTCGACACGATCATGCCGGCCTGCCTAACTGCTTCTTCACACTCCGTTTAAAGGAACCCATATTATAGGAAGGAGGTAACATGTGTGCTGGCAAACTATCCCATGGCTTAATGGTCCGGCAGAACTAAGAATTTGCGAACTTTCTAGTTCGAGCCAAAATGGAGGAGACCACGAAGCTGTGGCTCCGCAAGCCAGCACGCTTGATTCTGTTAAGATTGACAGACTGTATTAAATTCGAATAAATATATTGACCAAATAGGTGTCCCTCCCCAGGCATGTTACTACCATGGGTCATATTGTAATATTGCATCATATTTATATTACAAACCTTGAATAATTAATTCTCTAAATGATAACACAGACAAGACAAGCAGACAGGCAGATGCAGATAGTTTCAAATTTTGTTTTATACAATGTATTGGTGTATTAAAAGCTTTATTTAACCTTGAATGTGATTTCTGAAGGCCGGAATGCCCTCATTCCAAATCCCCCATTCTTCAGTGTTGTAAACTCTCAAATTGCTCTACTGTAAACTTTGCCATTTTTTTTAAATATGGAAATATAGATGGATACATTAAGTATTACATAGATGTCATTTTTATTTTATTTACTTTACAGAATTTATTTTATTTTATGGCCTTTAGTGTAGAGCCTTTGTGGCAAAGCAGGCTTGTAGCCAGCTTCTGATAGGTACATCGTGTATCCGGGCGCCGACGGGTGGCACCGAAGAGCTATGGCTTGCGGTGTTCCACAGGGCTCAGTTCTGGGCCCTCTATTGTGGAACATCGGCTTCGATTGGGTGCTCCGTGGTACCAATCCTCGAGGCGTCGCTGTCGTCTGCTACGCGGACGACACTCTAGTGACAGCGACGGCGCGGACCTTCCAGGAGGCCAGTCTGCTCGCCGCGTTCGGTACAGAACGGGTGGTGGGCAGAATTCGGCGACTGGGCCTCACCGTGGCCCTGGACAAAACCGAGGCCCTGTGTTTCCATGGGCCTCGGCGGGGGCCACCTTTAGGGGCCCACATCACAGTGGAGGGGGTGCGGATTTCCATCGGCAGCACCATGAAGTACCTAGGATTGGTGCTCGATAGTCGATGGAACTTCCGTGCCCACTTTGAGAAGTTGTCGCCGAAGCTGGTGCGGGCGGCAGGTGCACTTGGAAGCCTGCTGCCGAACCTGGAAGGTCCCGGCAATCCCTGCCGAAGTTTGTATGCGGGAGTCGTGCGGTCGATGGCCCTCTACGGGTGTCCCGTTTGGGCCGGGTGCCTGAACGCCCGCTGCGTCGCTCTGCTGCGGAAGCCGCAGCGTTTAGTGGCGCAGCGGATCGTCAGGGCTTACCGCACGGTCTCCCACGAGGCGGCCTGCTTGTTGGCGGGCACTCTCCCTTGGGACTTGGACGCCCAGCACCTCTCGTCAGCCTTTTTCTGGCGGGAGGGGGCGTCCGAGCGCGGAGATAGGTTGGCTCCAAGGGAGATCGCTGCCCGATTTCGCAGAGCCGCCGTGGAGGAGTGGCATGCCAGGCTGGACAGCCCGAGTGCTGGTTTGAGGACCGTCGCGGCAGTGCGTCCTGTCCTCGAAGAGTGGTTAGACAGGCGCCACGGTGCGCCTACATTCCGGCTGACACAGGTGCTGACGGGCCATGGGTGTTTCGGCTCGTACCTGTGTCGGATAGCCGGAAAAGAGGATTCCGCCGTGTGCCACCATTGTGGCAACTGCCGCGAGGACACGGCTCAACACACTCTGGGCGAGTGTTCGGCCTGGGACGAAGAGCGCAGCGCTCTCACGACAGTCGTCGGAGCAGACCTCTCGCTGCCGACCGTGGTAACCGCCATGGTCGGCAGCCGGAGGTCATGGCGTGCGATGGCCTCCTTCTGCGAGTGCGTCATCTCGCAGAAGGAGAGCGCGGAGCGGGATCGTGAGCAGAACGATCCCGCTCGCCGCCAAAGGAGACGTAGGAGGCGCCGGGTGGACGACTGACCGGCGTCTCCCGCCCTGTGGATTGGGGGCGTTTGGAGAATTCCACCACGGTATCCCCTGCCTGTCGTAAGAGGCGACTAATAGGGGCCATCGGGGGGTCGCGGGCGCGCAGCGGGGGGCTGGACAGCGCCCATCAGTACGCTTTTGTACACGTACTATTGTACGTGCGACCCCCGGGATGGACGGCAGCACGGGCGGTTGGCCTCGTGGCTGTCGTTGACGCCGAGGGCGTCCTTCGGTGAGCGGGGGCTTCTGAGCCCCCCCCAATGGAGACGGGCCGAAAGGCGGCACCGCGCAGGGGCGGTTCCGGTGAAGCTGGGGTGCTTCTCGCCCCGGGAAACCCGGGGTCGTCCCTAATGCGCCGAAGAAGGCCACCGCGGGGTTTTAGTTGGTAGTTACCGGCATAGGTTGTAAATATGGTTAGGGACTCGGCCCAGCGGTCGGGAGGCTGGGTCGTAAGGCCGGTAGAACCCAACATAACCGTTCCACCTTCCCTCCCGGTGGGGCGGTAGCAATAAACGGCTTTCCCCGCGTCAACAAAAAAAAAAAAAAAAAAAAAAAAAGGCTTGTAGCCAGCTGTGAAAAAAGCAATGAAAAGAGCTGATGCAAATGCTTGGGAGGTCTACATATTTTGTTTCATGTCTGGGTGGTATGGGATCAAAACTCCCTTGTAGTTCCTAACACCAACAATAGAGACTAAACTACTGTGGGGTCAGAACTGTGTGACTGGGTGGTATTTATTCATTTCAGAGTCTTATGTCACAAAAATAGTAAACAATTGTACTTAAGCATCTATTAGCATTTTCTGTCCTTTGTCATAAAGTATAGTGGAGTACATTACCGATCTGTCCCTGCTCATTGGGGTACTTCCGAGGCCGGCCTCTCTTCCTCGGTCCAGGTGCCTTAGTGACCACTGCAGTGCTCGGAGTCTTCACCAATGTCCTGGTCCATTGGCCTTCAGAGTCCACTTCCACGGGCAGTTCATATTGAACCATCAAGCCATTCTCCTGCTTTATTGTTATTGTTTCTGTTTCTACAATTGGTATAAAGTAGAGTGTTACAGAAAATATACAAATATTACATACTGTATAAAGCACATAATATATCAACTGGGACAGGCTGCAGAGACAAACATTGCAGTTTCCAAACCAGCCCCTCATGCTCCTCTAACTTTTCTGTTTTGTGTATTAATTGTGAATTATCAGTTGCTTTAATTGTAAAGGAAACATTGTGGGGAAACCAATATACCTGAGAAGTTCTCCACAAGAATTTTAAGATCCGGTGAGGTCTGCCAAACCTACATAAGAGACGTGTGATGTGGTGGACAAAGTTTTAACTCAGCAGTAAATGAGGCTCATGCCCAGCATTGATACTGATGTATATTATATTGTATAAAATACCTCTTGTATTATCTATTATAGTAATGTATTATGGTACATAGACTGTGAAAAAGTAAACTCAATTCTTTATTAAAATACATACTTATTCAGAGGCTCAAATCCCATCTCCCCTTCCTAATTACCATTCTCCTTTAAGTTTGGCATTGCACCCATGATTCTGCTGGTATTGTGAGTTTAAGGGTGGTGATCATTTACAATCAGGTGACCCCCTTTGCTTGTTTGCTAGCCTATGATATAAAAAACTCACACCTGTATCCTTAAAGTGGT
Organism: Amorpha juglandis; assembly: GCA_949126905.1. Taxonomy (NCBI): domain Eukaryota; kingdom Metazoa; phylum Arthropoda; class Insecta; order Lepidoptera; family Sphingidae; genus Amorpha; species Amorpha juglandis. The sequence goes on along the minus strand of OX421373.1, from coordinate 13,957,568 downwards.
AGGCAAACGTGCAATTGGAGCTACACTTCTGCCCCATGTTATGTGATAGAGGGCGAGATTAGGGGGCACAAATCTATGATTTAAACCTAGGACTTCCAAGATTTTCCACCCCATGTACGCAGCCACTAGACTAATAAAGCAATTTGAGTTATGAATAAATTAAGATCTTATTGTCGTACTGAAATACTGCAGCTATACAAACGAACCATTCTCAGTGTTTTCTGTGGTTTTCAAGAATTCCTCCAGACAATCTTTCAGTGTACTGTTGGCAATAAGGCATTGTTGTTTGAACTGATATGCAACAGCAAGTTTGTCCACACAATTCAAGCATATTAATGTAGGCAAATTGTCGTTTCTTGGTACCTAAAAAAACAAAAATTCCGTTTCTTGTTTTGGTGTATTTTGCAAACAACAAAATTCTGGGATGTCAGCAAAAAATTTGAAATAGTCAAAATAAAAAGATAATAGCAACATTATTGTAAAGAAAAATTAATAGGGTGGCCATCACCATTTTGATGTATTTTTTACTCACGTTCACGCCACAACAGAATGTGTACTTGTCGCCAAGTTGTTCGTTATTTTCATCGCAATCGAAGAGAGAAACCATATCGCCACTTTCCAAGCATACTCGGCACGTTAATTGCCAATCCATTTTGAGTTATTTTATCGTTATAGCGTTTATATGCTGTAAAACTCCTATATTCCATACAAGGTTTAGTGTTGCCAGCACTAAACACAAAATTATATGGACTTGTTTCCTAAACTATGTTGTATATTTTTGCCCAAGGACGCGTCTAATAAAACAAAAAATATTTTAGTATGAGTAAGGATTCAAGTGCAGTTCATCGCTTATTTTTATTTATTTCATAAACTAGTTTAGGGTTCTCTCTGCTCTAGATATAACCTAATAAGGTTTGTATTTTTTTAATTTTAATCATTAAGTTACGTACCCGAAATCTATTACCGTAAGAATTATATACATCTATTCAAAATAAATAAGTTATAAGTCATTTAAATCTGCTGGAAAAGGTAGTAGCCACATTACGGAAAAGGATGCACGATATTACACGTTACGCTACAAGACAGGTTACGCCCAGTTACGCCCATTACTGTGCTGCCTATGAAAAATATAATGAAATGTCCCCACCACATGCTCAAAATAATACGTGAAATGCAGTACTCATTTTTTATCAAATATTGTTACCTACTGTTTTCGCAAAACAGTTTAGTTTCTTATTATTGTCACTTGCATATAAATTACTGTATAAAATTATATTTGGTCAACTAGGTATGTTTTTATGTATCAAATTGTTTAATATTGATAAACACAAGCAACACACATTATTTTCAAGAGATGCAAACTACCTACATTACTTTCATGCGATTTGATTATATCGTTATTTATTAGAAGGAAACATTTTCTCTAAAGATTAATTTATTTTTCATTTGTTAATAGAATATTTACCTTTTGTACAATTTGATAAAAATTTAAAGCTGTTATGAAATAAAATATGAACTAGTCATTTTCGGTAAAGTACTTTTGTCATTGGGTTTACACAGTTATGGCAACCCAGACTTTAACCGGAAGTTTATTGCTATCAGTAGTACCAACCTGGCGACATGCCTTGTCTTTACCAACATGAAGACGCATACGGCATAGAAAAAACGCGTAGACAGAGAATACAAAAAACGTGTAAATAGGTACATACATTTTATAGCATATTCGACAAATATAGTGCTGCCCGTAACCTATTTGATATATTTATCGATATGCGATAAAGTGGATAAATATAATTGATATAATTAAATAATTATATATATAATTGACAAAATAATAATAATTGAAATTCAAACGGTATTACTGAGTCTTAATCGTTAAATACATTTAATTCAATAAATTGTATTATGGCTTGAAGTTTAATATTAAGATAACTTTATGTAGCTGATGAAGGTTGGTTGTGCATTTTTTCTATTAAAATTCTTGGCGTACTAGATGTAGCACCAGTCTGGAAGATGTAACAATAATTTAGGTGATTTTTTATTTATACAGAGCTAACAGTTTTTTTAATCAGTACCAAATACCAATTTTCATAATTCTGTGACTAGTCACAAATTCCTACTCGAGTCGCATCACTATATTAAATACACAACTGTTTGTCATATATGATTCTAGGGGATAATGAATGAAAAACGAAAAAATCTTCAAATCAAATTTATTTTTATGGTATATTCTGCAAGTGATAGTCATGAGCCTCTTATAAAATAACCTTGAAATGACAATTTTTAATATAATTTACATTTATTAGTATACTCGGGGCTGTGCCACTGGCAACATTTTTTGATTACACATATAATAATATTACATTAGAATGTATTTCATTAACAGCTATGCCTAAAGGGAATATTTTACCTTTGGCCTTAACAAATCATGATCTTTTTTCTCCATTTATATAGGCAATATTCCTGACATAACATTACATACATTTGAAAACATAAACAATGACAAGTAACTATAATAGATACATAGTTTATTTACAGACATGTTAAACGAAATACATATTTTGATATAACATTACATTATTTGTCAGTGTCATTTGTACTGATACAAAAATCTTCATCCAAAACAACCTGAAAATAAAAACAAACGAATTATTAAAAATGTAGTAATTAACTTACAAGATTGGGTACCCCCTTAACCTCATCAACTACACATTTCTAAATATACAGCTAAACTATCTCGATTTGGATACATACTGTACTATTTAAATTATAATTTAATTCATTATCCTACTAATATTATAAATGTGAAAGTTTGTTTGTTTAGATGTTTGGATGTTTGTCCGTCAATCACGCTGAAACTACTGAACGGATTTTCATGAAATTTGGTATACAGACAGGCTTGCTGACTTGGGTGATAGGCTACTTTTTATCCCGGAAATCCCGGAAAAAGCAGCGGCAGAGCCGCTAGCAAAAGCTAGTAATAAATATTTTAATACAACTAAACTGTATTTAAAACGCAAGTATTTTATTCTGATTTTATTATTCTATAAATATTGTCACATCAATAAAATGTGGCGAGCAAAGTTGTCTTTTGAATAAGTCATATTGTGAAAATTTGCTTCCAAAAGTGAAAGCAGGACTAACATAAACTATATAACCAGGCACAGATCCAGCGGTGAGAATAAGTACAATTGCCCCCCACTTTTCCTAAGTAAAATAATATACTTCTCTTTTACCATATACTTAAAAATGCCAACTCCCCAAACAATTACGCCTCCCGTATTCTGAATCCTTGGTAATATATAAAAACACAATTTATCAGCTCACCCCTTGCATGCCGGCGACGGCGCGATCAGTTTCCTTCACGTCTTCATCCTGCTGTTCCTCCACTACTTGCATCTGATTATCTTGATCCCCATCTGTAAACATCATCATCTGTCACTCAAAAAATCAGCAATATAGAGTCGAGTCGAAATGTCTATACAGATTATATATTACAGCAACAATAAAATATATTTTAAATGTAGATAGGTAGTGGAAAGAGTTGGTGGGATATTTTTGTACCCGACTGGATAACGACCACAATACACATGGCGAAAATCTCGCCATGGTGGCTCGTTCAGGCGAGTCGCGTTCCGGGATCAGCCAGTGTAACTGCAGGCCAGCACAATTCTGCCGACCGTTGGGGGCTCAGTGTCTCTTGAAGGTCGACATTTTGAATTGCTTCTACTTTAATTATTCTTTAGTAGATTTATAAATTTCTTTTTTATTTTAGGTATATTTTGGATAACATAACTTGTCATTAACTAAAGGTAATACAAAAAAATCTAGGCAACTATCCGTATTTACACGTGATTGAATACGTTCCAAAAGAGTGGCATTAGCAATCAGCCAGTTAAAACTCGGGACGCGACAGGTTACCTCGTTCTAACGAGGCACGATTTGGGTGGCTGAATATTTAGCTCATAGGACATACATACATGATAGAATTTTGGTGTGCCAAAAAAATGCTATTATTTAAATCGATCTTGTTTACCTTCCGAGTTGGTTTGTATAAACTGCAACGTTCCGTCGACGATCTGTCCGGATATGACACCAGACAGTCCGGTGACGTTCATATGACGGCGCACCTTCTTAGCTTCGGCCTCGAGCTGCTGCTGGATGTACAGCTCCTTGTGGTGCACCTTGTTGTGGTACTTCAAGTGATGCGCCTTTGTGAACTTCTTGTTGCACGGACCGCATCTGGCCAATGGGAAACGGAGACAGCATAAGATTTTGTTGAATATAACAGATTCAAACTGCAATTTGAATATGTTAGTGATTCATAGCGATTGAAAGTTTCGGACCATTTATTGATTTTCACCATCAGTATAAACCTATAGGGTAAAATGATTCGACAAAAGTGAGCTAATCACCATCTGTGCAACTCGCATATGTTCCCATTATAAATACAAATAAATATAATCCAACATAATATATTACTCACGAATACTTCTTCTCTCCGGTGTGTGTGAGCATGTGGTTGGACAACACATACGAGTATGTGAATGACTTGCCACACAACGAACATTGGTATGGACGTATACCCATGTGTAACCTGCAATTATATGTATTTGTTAACTCCATTATTGTGCAGTAAACTTTAACATTGTGTTGTGCATAGATAATTTTAAGTTTGTTTATCAAAGTTACAATAGCAATATGTGTTAACACTTAACTTTGTCCCAGAAAATAATAAAAAAAAATTCAAATATCATAACTACTCATGAAATAACATGGTTAATTCACAAATTTCATATTTCTTTTCTCCTATACAGGGTTATTTTTAAAACAGAACAACCTCGGAGGACTAGATTCCTAAGGTCATTTGCTACTACTTTTGTTCTACGACTTTTCATAATTTGTTAGATTTTATTCTCATACAAAAATAAGTATGAATTTAATTTCCGTCTTGAATGTTACCTACGCTCTGCGCACATCGCAGATTACGTAATACACGCGGGCGCGAGCGTCAGTTCAATGCTTCGCAGTATTTCATTTAGAAGTCCGATTCTTGATACAAAGGAGCGCGGAACGCCAACACTTGCTTGCTTGCTTATGTTCCGTCAGTTTATGCTCGTATATTGGACTATCAATCTGCCCCCACTACTGTACATCAGTACCCACGGCTTGTGCCGATAACTATGCTAATATATCTGCCGTGGTTCAAATAATTATATGATGACACCCTTGTGTATGGTGTAACAATGTTAACAATTGTGTATTCACTCACCGTTCATGTTTCTGCCGCGTGCCATAATCACCGAACCTCCTGTCGCATATCCTGCACTTGTACGGTCGCTCACCGGTGTGTCGCAACATATGACGTTTGAGTGCCTCTTTCATTACGCACGAGAAACCGCACACACTGTCATACAAAAACGTATATATAGACGTAACCTCAAATCAGAAATTCATATAGTGTGTTATATTCATCCTAAAATGAATGTCTTACTATTTTTTAACTAAAATTTACCTGCACACGAAAGGTTTGATGCCCAAGTGCCTGCGTATATGGGTCTGCAGAGAAGCATTGGACGTAAACGACGCTCCACAAGTCTCACATATATGACTGAAATAGACATAGAAATTTCAACACCTATCTAACTGAACTACTTTTTAATACAATATAATTAGCGACTAAAAATTAATTAGCGCTTCAAACAAGCAGTAATAGCGTGCCGTGCCTTTATTGTGAGCGTGGCGTATCCATAAAACCAACTTTGTATTACCAAGCCATTTCTGCTATCACATTGCTATTGCTTTTTATGGCTGAAATATTTTTGGACCGCAAACGAATCCGTTCATGCATCGGTTTTACCGAGAGGTCCCATAACATAAATATACATATCATATTTGACTAAAAATGAGAATAAACCCAAAACTTACGTTTTCTCATAAACATATTTCTTTTTGCTGCTTACATATTTTTTCTTAGGCTTGGGGTTCAGAATATGTTCCGGGATCGGTTCAGAGAACGCAAGTATTGTCTCCTTGAGCAAAACATCTTCACCATCATCCTCTTTTGGTTTAGGTTTGGGTTCTTTCGGCGCTTTGCGAGGTCGACCACGTTTTTTGGGAGTCTGATGTACCTGCTGTATAAGAAAATAGCTAATTTAATTATATTTGGGAGCAAAATAATAATAAAGCAAGCTGAATTTACTTTCTAAACCTTAAATTAACAAAATAATCTACCAAATGACTTGAAATCCCCAGATAGTTGGGTGAAACTTAACATTTCCCCATTTTATGAAATTTTGTACAATATTTATTTTTTTAGAAATATCCTACATACGTATGTACTCACGCCTGTAAAAAACCCTGCAGTGGTGTAACCAGTACACACGTATTTGCCCGAGCGTATCTCCATCCCATGATGTGATAGGAGGCATCACCACACCAAGCGCAAATACAGACTCCGATAATAAATATTTGGTGATAAATAAAAACTAATATGTATTACTTTTATCTGACCCGGGGGTCAAACCGCGCACACAATACGACTGCGCCACCGAGACAGAATTAATAATCCTATCATTATTTTAACTTTAGTATACTATCAATACATACCTCTGTATCTCCAGCTACCTCGGAATCTTGTTCTGGTACAAAATCAGGATCATCATCAAGGAAGTCTAAAACAATGTTTTAATATTTAGATATCAATATAATATACACATTAAAAAATTGTGGGGACATAGTTAGAATTTTTTAGATAGAGCAAAAGTTGCTCACTATTGCTCTGAGCAATAGGGGGAAGATACATGACTGGTCTGTTTTTGTTTAGAGCCAAAAACGGATCAATCATGTGGTATACCACCATTGACCTCCAACCAGATGATTGGTCTGTTTTTGGTCATCAACAGTAAAAAACAATTACATTATAACAAAAACACACAGGAAACTTACTAAATTGTTGTTCTTGAATATAGGCATAATAGTTTTTTTCTATACCAATAGTAAGTAATTATCTTTATCGTGAACTGCACATTTATCTTAAAATTTACAAACTCAGTTGGATTTATAAAGTCTAGATGGATTATCAGCAAGTTTTATTATAAAATGGTTTGACATTACCAGTATAAAAAAGATATATAAAGCTTATACTGGTTTTATAACAACTGGTTACAGTGGTAACCTATACAAACTGGTTGACCAAAACCTGGATTAAACTTAGTCTATGTTTTTTATATCAAGATTATTTGAAAACTAGTTTAAAAAGAACTTACCATCACCAAATGGTTCATCATCAATATCATTTGGTTCTTCTTTAAGTGCTCCCTCTAGAGTGCCGTTAGCAAGCAGACTTGTTAAGGATTCATGCTCTCTCTCTGGTTGTTTCGGCTTCTTACGGTAAGGGGATATTTCTGATTGAAAAACATATGTGATAATTATAACATCAGCTTCATATTATACTGTGTCACAACTGGTTACAGGCCTCTTCTATTAATGGGGGTTAATCTTTAGACCACCAGCTGGCCTAATGTGGATGGCAGACTACTCATATCTCCAAAATTATTATAGAGAGTACTTATGTATGCAGATACCCTCATATAAGTATGTTTCATTGATCATTAATGCAAGTTATGGTTAACAAAGAATACAAAATGTCAGAGGTGCATGGTTTTAGTCTTGCAACTTTCGCCTTAACAGTCTATTTCATTGCCTAGAGTTATTGCTGCACAATGGGATAAAGTTATAGGATGACTGAGTACTATCTAAATTTATAATAATTCATAAAAACTATATTTAATATATAATTTGTGGTAGTTGTGTTGTGTTGCCAGAGGTTCGTAGAACAATGTCAGTTGAATAGTTTATTCTTGTAATTCTGCAATAAAAGTATAAAAATAACTTACCAATTCCTCCTTGTTGGTTGGGATACTTCCTTGGACGTCCCCTTTTCCTAGGCCCTGGTGCCTTGGTCACTACCGCTGCGCCTGGGGCTTTGAAAGATCTCGACCACTGTCCATGTGGGTCATGTTCCACTGGCAAGTCGTACTGCAGTAGCATACCATTCTCCTGCTTTATAGTAATTGTTTCCGTTTCTGTAAAAAAAACAATATATTAGATTATTTTGCAAACAATGTAGTCATCATAAAATAATAACATGTTTAAAAAGTGTGGGACCACAAGTCCCTCATAGTTTCACTTATTGTACCTATTTGTACCAGTGTTCGAGGATATATATCAATGGATATATATCATGATATATATCTGATATATATCCGATATATATCAAGCTGGGTTTGACGATATATATCAATATTTTTTTTATATCATATTGCAATACAAAAATGGTTTAAAAATTAATGTTATTACGTAATTTTTAGAGTTTGTTACTGTATTTCTACTTCCCAAATATAGATGGCGGGGGAGTAGTGTTAAAACATACTCCCTAATGGTAAGTTCTAATCCATAAATGGCAACACTTCTGCCCTAAAAGAAGAGTTTATGGTTTTTAGTTGATTTTGCCTTATCCAAAAACGAGTTTTTTATTTTATAATTTTAGTATGTGTATGTAACACATATGCAAACAGTATTCATAAATAATACAATAAAATAATAATATGGCTTTCATACAAAATGGATATATATCAAACTTGATATATATCGGATATATATCATAAATATCCGATATTTTGATATTTATAATAAATATCGGATATTTTCGAACCCTGATTTGTACACCCAATAGTCAGACAGATAATCAAGTATGAGTAATAAGGAATCATTTGATACAATCACACATCGAATAGAAGAGAAACACTATCGAAAATTACTAGTTCAGTAATTTTTGGGCACTATTAACTATATAAATACAAATATAACTTTTAGCTCTAGTCCAAAAAGTATCTAATTTCTTCAGATTCTTTAAGAGAAATGAAATCTAAACTTTCCATTAACATATTTTTGGACTATGACACTCTTCTATTCAATGACTTCAAACATTACTTTATTTATGTTGAAATATGATTTACCAGCACCGGTAATTGGCGATGTGACAATGGAGATGGTATAAGCTGTAGTGCAGTCAAAATATAGTGTTGACTGTCATGAGACATAGTGATGTCTGGTAAAATAATGCCACCCTGTAGTCACTGGATATACACTGGTTGACCCCACAATGCCACACCCCTGGCCAAGCCACTATGATGGATTGTGGTTGGTAACCAATCTATTACAATGATTAAGTACCCTCGCACCAGCAAATTATGCCTCATTCTCATCTGTAACTGATGTGTTCATTCATGTCAATTGTGCATGTGATTCACTATGGGGTTCTAATTCAGCAACATTACAAGAGACACGACACACTGCCCTACCCTTGGTTATTTATTTTATTCCTTACTACAGGTGTGTCTTTGTATGTTTATATATGTAAAATATTTCTTTCTTTCATAGTACATACTTATTTTATAGCTATAGCAAGTTGACTTTATGATGTTATATAGATGAAATTATTGTGATTTGTGATGTAAACTACAAAGTGTTTTACATGAACAGGACGGACAAAAGGACAGTTATGTAAGACATATTTACCTTTTGAGGAATTGGCTGAAACAGCAGCAGAACTCTTCTTGTATTCTTCTAAACATTCTCTCAGCGTGTCGTTGGAGGTAAGACATTGCTGCTTAAATAGATAAGCAAATGTAAGCTTATCCACGCAGCTCAAACAAATTAGCGTCGGCAAAACATCGTTTTTTGTTATCTAAAATGAGAAAAATTACGCAAATTATCTTTAACGCGTTTACGACAAAATATTTCTGGGATGTCAGGAAAAAAATTTGAAATTCGCCAAAATAAACCATAGCAACATTATTAACGAAAAATTATATAGGGTGGCCACCGCAACCATCTTGGTGTGGTAACTTTTACGTACCTCCACGCCAGAACAGAACGTATACTTGTCGCTTAGCTGTTCATTGTTTTCGTCCCAATCGAACAGGGATACCATATCACCGCTCTCTAAACATACTCTACACGTTAATTGCCAATCCATTTTGGCAAGAAAACCTCCGAATCATGAAAAATTGCAGTAAAATTGCTGCAAATTAATGGCGGTGCTAGAAACCGGAAGTTTGTGATTCCATTTGTGTGCCAACATAACGTTTAACAGGAAATACATAAGTCCATAGAGAATGTAGACTACTATGTTTTACCTAACTCTATGGCCTAACTTCTAGTTGCCAATTAATTCAAGAGTGATGTTTTTATTAATTATGGAGAAAATGACAAACAATAAATATATAAACTAATACCTACTTTTTGGCTGTTTGTATATTTGATTTTAATAGAGTGTAGAGGTAAAAAGTAATTCTTTGTGTAACGAATTATTTAGATTATTTATAATTATTTAAATAAAAATGTAACTAGAGAAAGGGGAAACTAATTTGAAGGTGAAGCCACTTTAATAATTATCCATACCCAGAGATCTTTGTAATAATAGATCTATTTGGATACAAAAAACTTTAATGTATATATTACTAATCTAGACAGGGTGTTTAGATTTAAAATTGTATCACATAACACAAATTTTACTGCGCTGAATATATACTTCCACTTCTTTCTTCTTTTTCTTTCTTCAGCTGCCAAACTAATACTAAATTACAGTTTCAATGATTTATATAGGAATAGTATTAAGACAGGGTAGGTTAAGATATTTGGGGACAAGTAGCTAAAATAGTATAAACTTGTTAATTTTTTGTTTGCTATGGGAAAATTTCGAAAATTCAAACTGGAGACCCTGATGAAAATACAAATTAAAAAATTGTTTTGGCGGGAATTTTGACAGTGTAGTTGATCTCTTATTTCAATGAATTTATAAACTAGTTTTAAGTACAGTCAACCTGGGTAACTTTGGCTCACTTTAGAGGTAATTTATAGCAGTACGTATTTACTTTTATTGTTATTTGTCCTAAATGAGTGTTTCTAGTGGGATATTGGCCTCTATAATCTAAATTCCTGTGTTATTTATCAAAACGATAAATAAAAGACCCTTAAATTACCAAAAATTTGGTGAGCCAAAGTTACACTGACATTTGGGTAACATTAATAAGTATGAGGAGTTGATGAAGAAAATCTCTAATTTATGTAGGTTTTTTTACTCCTCGGTAAGATTAGCTTGTCATATTGATAAAAAAATACATTTCGTTTATATCACTATCTCCTTTTTAGTGGCAACGTAGGGTTGCCATATTAATACAATATTAAACTGCCTGGTTTATCGAAATCAACTTCTATTTTACGGACCTCTTAAATCAAATTATTATTATATTAATCAGGTTTTGATGTACTTATAATCATTCAGCAATGCCTAAAATAATAAAAAATAATAAAACAAACTCAATCACATATAAAAAAGAAACATAATATCGGCTCTCAATTCCCCCATACCATGTATAGAAATTGATCATCAATCGCATAAGAATCGCCTCGTTTTGTGATTTTAGATCCTCCAAATCGACTAACTATATTTCGGGGGTGACAATTAAATATGTCAAGCTTTGATGGCCACTTCCACCCTTCAAAACTTTTTTGCATAATTTAAATTTTCACGCATTGTATGTCCTCGCCCCGTGCTAATGTTACCCCAAATGGTCTGAAAATGAAACGGCTCGAAGATTAATTAAAGATTTTTTAAAAAATCTATCAATATCGCGGGATATTTCAGTGTTATTACATAAAAAACATATGATTCTTCAACATAAAACTGAACTCGCCTTCTGTAGTTCTTCTGTAGTAATTGCTATACACAACTTTTTAGCAAGTATATTTCTAACTCTGTTTACCGCCCAAATTTTGAATGGTGAGAAAAAAATATATATTTGATAAATATCAATTGTCACTGCAGGTTTCGTTTAAAAACACTTTTTACTTTCATAAATTAAACAACTTATTTTTATACAGTGTATCAGTAAGAAGAGAAAAAATTAAACGTTCAAATACAAGTTAGTGAGTCAATGTTACATTGAAAGCTAAAGTTACCCAGGTTGACTGTAGTGTTTGTTGTATATTAGTACTGTAACTTTATGCAATAAACATTAACGGCAGTGAACAGCGTATGGTAGCATTGAAATATGTGACTTTTGATTAAGTTGATTGTTCGACCTCGTGCGTTGGATTCACTTAAAAAAAATCAGTCTGAGAAACATCGCACTGAAAATAATTAACACCAACACTCCATTGAAAGGAAAGGAGACGGAATTTAGGAAACGGAGGAGGAATTTATGAAATTAAATGACTGAAGACTTGGCAGCATGGTCTACGACCTTAGCCGGTTCCAGTAAGGAACAAATAAAACAAAAAAAAAAAAGTAGCTCCCTCCCCTTTTAGCAAACGTCACATTGGCACAAATTTCAACAATAACAAACAGGATGAAATTATTTCAGAATACAGTTGAATTATATTAACTATCAAAATGGAATTATTTAGATCAGAATTGTATTATATTTTTGTTAGAAATGAATCGAGTTTGTGGTGGAACAGAGCGACGGGAGCTTTTTCTGTACGATCAGGTAAGTCTGAATTTCTTTATACTCCGAGCATATAGTGGCTTAATTATTACTTGATTATTAAACATTTAAGAAATTTTAATACAATATTGAATAGCAGGTATTTTTAAGCAGAACATACGTTTGTAATAAATTCGCAGTCATATCTTTTGTATCGAAGGGATCGCAAATAACTAGGCTAATTTCATCTGATATTACACATTTAAAAAATGCTTATTATTTATTATTACCTAAACAAAAATTACAACATCAGATTACATTTGTCATGTGTGGTTGTAATTAAAAAAAATAACATTGTTCCAAATGTATTTTTATAGCATGGGACATGTCCGATATTGAAGATATAGAATGCTTAGGCATAACTGAAGGCATTATAGGAAAAGTTGAACACTCAAATATTTTTGAACCTCGACTGATAATAATAAAAGAGAGTGTGCCTGTTGGCAACATATACTTTCATCACACAATTCACAAAATAAAATCAATATGTTTCCTGAACATGGGTGTGTCGAACCAAGAGTTAGAGTTGTGCGTCTGTACAAAGCATGGTTCATGCAGTTCCGTGGGGAGTACAAATAAAAAGATTGGAAGCAGATTGTTTGAGAATTCAGCATTTTTGAATAAAACTGTAGGAGCAGTCAAGAATGTTAGCAACACTATCAAGACCACAACGCAGCAAGCTGCTACTCAGGTAAGTGAATAAAATTTGCATAAAAAAATATTGCACTGTATTAGTAAAAGTAAAAAGCCTTTATTTGTTCTTACTAATTACATAATTTTAAACTACTTCCTAAGTAGGTACCCCGGGTGGGTAAAAGGCCTTCTCTAAGAATGCCCAAATTTCCCTATTTTGAGCCGTTGCACTCTATTATCAGTATAAAAATAGTGGAAATGGCAAACACTTTAGACCAAACTAATATAAACTTACCAAAAACGTATGTTTTCACAATTAAAAATCATAACCATATGACTAACAACTATAATATTATAGGATATGAGTAATTAATCTTATCTTTTGGAAGCCATAATAATACACCAGAAATTAGTAATTCAATTTTGTTAAAGTATTGTTAAGTATGATTCATATTTCTATTTACCTATAAGTAATGTTGATAATTTGTTGTATTAATAGTTAAACAATCAGAGATCATCCTATTTATATGTTTTATATTGATAGTTTATCCCAAGATTTTTCATATTGAATAAAGCAGAATTCCAATCAAATGTTTATCTCAAAATGAACTACATGCTAAACAATTTAATCTAGTTACTTGAATACTGTAGTATACATAATAATATTTTTATTAATAACTTATAAAACAAAAATAAACATCACAGTAAAATTAAAACAAAATTACAATTAGCAATACAGAAACAAGCAAAATAAATAAATAAGTAATTAATGTGAACTATTAAAAAAAACAAAGAATTTGTTTATTTAATTATTTGTAATACAAAGTTTTTTTCGACCGCGCCACGCTCACAATGTAAGCACGACACGAGACAGGATGTGTTATTAATGTCGTGCCCAAATCGTAGAATACAACCGTTTCATAAAATATTTGACTATTTCATGATCACATTAATACTTCGTGTTTGAAGCGCAAATGAAATTGTAATCGCAATGGAATTTATTTGAAACGGAGTATACGAGTACGTTTAATGTGGATTCCTTTCGTTGCTCGCATACCTACCTACCTATACCGTAGGTATTTTCTAAAACCCTGAGGCGTAGTCGAAGGTTAGCGTAAAAAAAAAGGCGCAAACCCAAAATTGAATTAAAAATGTGGTAGAGCCACACTGAAGACAGTTTTGTCTATTGCATGAATGGGCCGGCTCGACCAGGTCGTTACCACTGTCTCACAGAAAACTGACGTAAAGTAGCGGCTTCCTGCTGCGTTTCGTACGGTGACTGAGATATCCGGAGGCCCAAATCCCCTCGCGTTCCCAATCCCCAATTATCCCATTCCTTTAAGGTCGGCAACGCGCCCATGATTCCTCTGGTATTGAGGGCGTACATGGGCAATGGAGATCACTTATCATCAGGTGACCCACTTGCTCGTTTGCCGGCCTATGCTATAAAAAAAAATGTTTGCTAGGTAAAACAAACAGTGAAGAAACAGAGAGATCCAAAGGTAGCAGAGCGTTTTGAGAAACGTCTGACTGATGAGTTACACAAGATCTTCGATGACTCTGACAGCTTCTACTATTCTCGAACCCTGGACTTGACAAACAGCCTTCAGCGGCAGTACGAGATAGAGAAGATGCTCGAGTCCGAAGAAGGTACGGGCCGACCGGTAACGGACATCACAAGGTGGTGGAAACACGTCGATGATAGATTTTTCTGGAACAAACATATGTTAAAAGACATCATTGCTTTGGGGGTGAGTTAAGCTTATTATTAAACCAAAGGTAGACTATGTTACCTCGTGTAACTATCGGCTTATGACGGCAGCATAAATATTCAAAAGAAGCGACTAAGCTAAACTGAAACTAACTAGCTTAGATATTGTTTATAATAAAACATTGTTGGTCTTGTAATTATTATAACTGCAGATTTCTTATGTTTACGCGTATATTACACATTAAAATAAAACTAATTTAAACGGATTTTATCGCGGTATTCTACCCCGTGACCACGAAGGCTGAAAAGCTTTCGAAACGTGGGGATCAAAATTAATAAAAACCGCGATAAAATCCGTTTAAATTAGTTTTATTTCAATGTGTAGAAATACATGTACAAATAATTTGAACAGTATTTATTACATTAGAATAATGTAATACATATTAGGTATACATAAAATTCCTACTGGTTGATTTCAATACACACATAGGATCTACAATGTGGTTAACAACAATATATTTTATTTAACAGTGCAATGTTATTCATTTTAATGTTATTCTACATAAGCTGTTTACAATAATTATAATTGTTATTTTTCAAATGTTAGATTAGGTATTAGTTAGCTACTAAAATTTTAAATCCCGAATCGCAGTGCGTTTTGTTACTTTCAGTTAAGTTCGAAAGTATTTTTTCCTCTACCATTCTCGGAATAAACACTATCGAATACAAAAAGAATCCTCAAAATCGGTCCACATTTGGCGGAGATATCGTGTTATTTTGTAATAAACTAAAAACAAACGAATCGAGCACTTTATAAATAGCTAATAAAAAAGAAGTAAATAGGAAAGATTCGTGTAATGATTATTACAAAATGACATACGCTCCCTTCCTGTTCTTATCGAGTCCCCAGAGTCGCGGATGACGCAATGAGATGGGTAAACCGCAAAAAACTAACGAAGCACATGTACTTATTTAAACATAATAAGATTTATATTTTACCAAAATATAATTTGCCCCACTTTTGAAGTGGGGTTTCAGTTCAAATACTGATCACTTTCCAACTAATAACCACGTGGATACAACTTGTGAATAAACCTTCAGCGAATAGCTAAAATTTTCTACTTATTCCAATAATTAAAATGAATGTAGGTTCGTTTGTCCCCTATACGTGCGTTTACCATTCGTTTGATTATGATAAACTTTGGCTAGTTGTGCACACACCCGAGTAGGTTTTGTGACAATAATAACATAAAAATTATTCATAGTACGTACTTCCAAAAATGAGATATCGCAATGCATGCCGGGCACGACTAGTGAATTTATAAATATATAGATTTGTTAATGTGTATCTGCCATTGGGATGTTCTAGTTGGTTGAACAAAACCAACATTCCAACAAGCAAGGTCATCGCAACTTTTCAATATTTGTATGTAGTTCATGTTGATATGTATGTTAAGTTTAATTTTCTGTAAACTATCTTTAGGACTTAGGACTTTTTAGGTACCACTGCTTGTGGGACTTTTATGTCCTTCACAAGGGCAACATTACATTTATTTCGTAAATTGACTGTTGAGACGAGTAGGTTTGCTCACCTGATGCAGGTGTGGGTCTGCCCATAAACAACATCATCACCATCAAGGAATATGAACTATAAAGTATATCATAGCGCTGGGCTGCGTTCGTTACCCTAACTCGTAGGATTTTAGGTTTTATAATGTAATTTAATTGGAATAATAATAAATATCAAACTGAAACAATACAGTGAATCCAAACGGATACTTGGCAGCGTAAATAGATAAAGCTGTGGTTCTTACCCTGATGGAATCTAGAATACTCATACTATGGATACACCCATCTAAAGAAAGTAGAAAACTTACACTCCCGAAATTTCCAGAGCCCAGACTGCGACCAATGGATCCTGCCCATAATCCAAGGCTACGTGCATCTATCACAAATACCCGTGGAGCCTGCGGACGCAAACCCACTCAACACAGAGAGTCTGTCGAGCTCAAACAGCTGTGACGAGACCTTTACATTGGGCCTTATATCGAGGCGGTCGAGATATCAAGCGGGGACGAGGTAAGTTTTTTTTTTTTATCCTGGCTCGGCAATGTGGCTACGCTACACCTGATGGTAAGTGTAGCGCAATCCAAGAATAGTGTCGACCAACGATAAACAATGTGTCCATCGTCGGTCGGCAAGATCATGCCGGCCTGCCAAAGGGCCAAGGGGGAGTGGAAGGAAAAAGGGATGGGAAAAGGGTTAGGATCAGGAGGCAAGCCCCCTGCGGAGAACCGGATATACACTGGCTGACCCTGGAACGCGACCCACACGAGTTGGGCCACTATGGCAGGTTTTAGCTATCCGGTGGTCGCTATCCGGTCATCTTGAACTTACGGAGGTTACGAAGCGTCCAGGAGGTGAGTAGTACTTACGCCAAGGGCGACCTTCGGTGCGGGAGCTTCTGTGCCCCCCCCCCCCCACATTTGGAGACAGGTCGGACTATGCGGCACCGCGCAAGGGCGGTTCCGGCAGCAATCCTTAACCTTTTTAAGGATATCCCGGGACCGCTCCACATGCGCCGAAGAAGGCCACCGCGGTATTTTAGTTGGTAGTTGCGGTATAGTTGTTAATAAATACGAGAAATTAGTTATTTGTATTAAACCACTTTATTTCAAGTCTATCAATGAATAACAAGTGACATATATCATTCAAATAATTACTCTTCTTTGACGTGAAAGAAGAGTAATTATTATCACTATGCTATTAGCAAAGGAAGAGGTAAATATCCAATAGTTGTATATAGTGTTAGGGACCCGCCCAGCGGTCGCCCGGATGTTTTCCACCTCTCCCGGGCAACTTGACGCTGGGTCGTAAGGCCGGTAGAGCCCAACATAACCGTTCCACCTCCCCGCGGTGGCGCGGTAAGCAAAAAAAGGAGGTGAGTAGTACTTACGCTCGAAAAATATCACTCACTTTAAGAAACGTAACAGCAAGCTACCACGCTCCTCCCTTCTCTGTGAGACAGCAGTAATAAATAGGTCGTACCGGCCCATTGATACTGTAGGCAAATATGTCTATAGTGTGGCTACATCACTAATAAACATTACCCCTAAAACACGTACTAGGCATTCTGTGAAAAATACAGTTCGGTTCAAAGGATAAAGTCCTTTAAATTTAGGACAGACAGACAAGCGAAATGATAGACTTCCTACGCTAACTAATGGGATCCCGTGAACATAAATTGGGTACGAAACTCTAAAAACGGTCAAGTTTTAAAAACTCAATATCGTACATTTGGCACTTGTAAATATTTACTACTTACTTCCGTACATATATGTTATTAGGAAAACAGTAAAATTATTGTTTTGGCGTTTCGCCAGCACTTCGATGACCATTTGGCCTTGACCAATTTATGCATGAGTGCACACTTTGGCTCACATTTTGTGTAGAAAAGAATGACATGTGTAGCTTGATATGATGAATAGGTTTTATATATCTTAATTGAAGTTAATGTAAAATTTATTCATACAAACTGATGACTGACTTTTCAAAAGGACTCATTTTACTTTATCTTCTTTTTTATAGATTGCATAAAACTTATTGTGCTCACATAGTATTTGTTTAAAACTCATATACTTGTTGAAATTAAATTTTTGACTGGAAAAATTAGAATTAGATTTTGACTTGTTTTCAATTATATTATTATGTCAGTTACATAACTTGAGGCTACAAAACATATGTAGTAAAACAAAAACTAAAAAGCTGAAATATATTTTCGGTTATATTTTTGCTACAAAGTTTTTATTTTACTGTTTTTAATTAATGATTCATAAAAATCGATGCATGAATGACATAGTTTTTGTCCTTCATCCTGATTTCACATTTAAGAAAATTCTTCTTGTAATGGGACCAACTTTGACCAATATGTATTTTTTCGAATGAAATATTAACAAAAACGGATCACTTTATGGAAAGTTATATGTAAACAAATATAAATACGTCGTATTGGGAGCTTCTTTATTTTTTTTTACGCCGCTTAATAACTCCCGCTCACCTGTGTAGTATCACTGGATATTTAATTGATCTCTCTAGAGCTGATATCATTTTCCATGTAAGGTACAACCGTCGCGGCATCGAGCCAGGCGGTAACGTCGCCAACTACGTGGAGACTGAGCAGATAGTATCAATCATATGTACCGACAGCATCCACAGAGCATCGTTTGTACAGGTACGTGTTACTTACGTAGAATCCTTGCAACCTTCCAATTACAGGTCGAATCAGCAATGAGATCTGAGCTAGCTTCATTTGAATTTCGTATGGTATCTTAACTGTTAATACCTGCAGGTGTCAATTAGAATATATGTGTCGTTTAAACGATACAACAGGTTTTTTTCAAACGTAGCTAGGACCACACACAAACGCACGGGCACAAACGGACGCACACACACGCGCACGCACACGCGCACACCCACGCACACTCATACACATACGTACACACACACACGCACCGCACGCACGCACGCTCGCACGCACATCAAACTCAACACGAAAACAACAAAAAAACACCCCTGTTTTATCGGGGCTTAAAAAGGAATAAAGTGTATTTTCGAGAAAATGCTCACGAGAAAACAAAAAGAAAAATATAGAAAAGTGTCAATAGATGTAATTTATCTTAGTTATTAACTACATCGTGTTTAGGCGCGTAGCTGGCATTATGTGAGTCCTACTTTTGTATGTTGAAAGGTCAACAGTTTAACACGAATAATAATGGATTCAGAGCATTGTGGGCGTAACAATCTATTTTAAAAGTCAACATTATATCCTTACCTATGAATTTGTTTTATCCAAGTACAGAAAAATGACTACACTGGACTTGAAGTTAAGTACAGTGCAGTTCAAATATAAATAATATAAATCTAATAGAATCTACAAGGTGGTAGGTCCCTCGTATGCGAGAGGCCGCCTGGGTTGGTAACACCGCTTTGTCTATTTCTGCCGCCAAGCAACAGTGTCTAAGCACAGTTGTGTTTCGACTTGAAGGACATTTAAGCCAGTGAAATTACTAGGCATTATGAGACTTAACATCTTATGTCTCGGGGTGACGAGCGCAGTTCAGAGCCATGCAGTGCTTTGTAATTTAAAGTTCTGTGTGGTGTTGCTTCTGTTTATGGGCAGACGTGGCGCTCACCATCGCTCGTCTCGTCACAATCAAATAAAAAAAAAAAGGTGTGCGTCTCGGGACGCTCGACAGAAGTGATAACTTAAACTAATGTGGGTTAGAGTGAGAGCGGAGGAGCCTGCCTACTGCTGCCGTATGCGTGAGAGAAAAGGAAGCCAGACAGAGTGGCGCCGTAACGCGTTACGTTACGGCGCCTCTCTGTCTGGCTTTCCTTAACGTGTCAAGTTACGAAGTCATGTCAAAGTCATGTCAGGGGTTGGCTTTAGTATCCGGGTGCAGGATATTGCTGATAATTTTTATAGTAAACGTTAGACACTAGTCCGTATTAACAAATGCTAGCAGTTTATTATGCGGAAATGCATAGTTTTTGTGAAATTAATTTTTAAGGTTTTGTAGGTTCTTACAGTTGTAAACACACTAATATTGAATTAGAAAGCGTCAAATGTCATTGAACATGGAACGCGACTAATTCTGTCTCTTTCTGGCAAGTAGTTATATAAAAACGAAATGCTTAATATATTGTGCTCGCGTTACTGGAACGTTTTTTTTCTTTACAACACCATAGAATATGCGAGGCTTATGCACGCGTTAGCGAGCGAACCGAGCTCGGGATTTGGAGCACCCCGACTCGGACAATTTAGGTTAGAAGGGGATGGCAGGGTCTAGTGAGCGAGCGAAGCGAGCGAGCAGAACCTGCCATCCCCTTCGTGGTTTTTTTTTGTTTTTAAACCACCAATAAAGTAGTTGCCCCGGCAACTACGCCTTGTTATTATTACTTGCTTCATAAGCAATTTTTGTTACAGATTTTTTTTAACATTGAATATAAAGTAAACTGTGACTTTCCTCCTTCTCCCGATGAAAAATAGCCCGTGACCACATAGAAAATATCAATATGTGCTAAAATATTGTAAGCAGAAACCTAGAAATTTAAAAAAATCATATCTCCTAAACTATTGGTTTCCGCACCTCCCCCCTTTCAGGGGGGGGTTATACCTCCCCCCCTCAACCCCCTCCCATCCCTCCCGCACTATTTCGCTTGCAACCGGATACTAAAGCAACCCCCATGTCAGTCACGTCAGAGTCGCGTCAGAGTCACGTCAGAGTCACGTCAAAGTCACGTCAAAGTCCGGTCCAAGTCCGGTCCAAGCCCGGTCTAAGTACGGTCAAAGTCCGGCCAAAGTCCGGCCAAAGACCTGTCAAAGTCCGGTCTAAGTCCGGTTAAAGTTCTGTCAAAGCCCTGTGAAAGTCCGGTCCAAGCCGACTGGTCACTGTGTGACGCCACCTGGGACTTCAAAATTATCGATGTTCCAGGGAGGTCAGCTAACACTGGCTGGTCGAAGGACCGCTCGCGATACGGAACGTTTCGGTTCACCCTCCCATAAGAAGTTACCACTTCAAAAATAACCCGATCTGCATCAAACATAAACATGCCAATAATTTGCGTAATACCATTGTAACAATAACGGTCAGCCTGAACTTACAGTTATGTTTGAAGCACGTAAAAATAAAACTTCACGCGCCGGTGATCTCGTCAACTTGTTGCCTGTTACAAATTATCACCGTTACTTACTATCACATTGAAACCGTTTGGCTTTAGTTTAGGTTTAATTCGGCAACAGTTTAGAATAAGAGTACAATACGTAAATAACTTGACCGGCCCGAAGTCCGTACCCATTTACTGTTATTATTTTCAGAGACTAATCATTAATTCGTGTTCACACGGTTCCATTTTGGTTGATCAACTTCTGTATGACGTGCGATTTTAATCATCCGAACAGATTTTCAATCGAATGATCAACCAGATAACCATACAGATTTTGCTAATTTAAGTCAACTCAAATAAAATAGAAACGTGTGAAATTGCTATAAACTTGTCTTCTAGGAAAAGCCGACGGGAGCGAGCTATCCGACCTTCCCGAAATAAATACAGTGGTTCTCTTTAAGAGATTTATTTAATTGTTAGAAAGTAGAGTTATCCTAAATCCTAATAATTTCGCATACAAAATTTGAAAGCCCCCCATTAGGGGGAATTTCGAGAAATACTTTTATAAATGATTTTTGACTAGTGTAAAACCAGCAATAGTGATTGTGATGATAGAGGATTGTGAGATTTGGCATAAAGTTTATATAAAGAAGGTGTGCAGAAAGCTAAAATTTATATGAAATATGTGTTTACTAACGCTGTTTACGTTCATACTGCCAATGTCAAACAAATAATAGTCTGTTTACGGTCGAATGTCTACCACTGGGCGACCACAAATATATATAAATAGATCATAGAACACTACTGGATTTTCCTCGTATGGAACCCAATTAACAGCGGCATACGCTTTGTTGTGTTAAATTTGAAGATTCATAATGTGATATACATAACTTCACACTTGTATCACCCAAGGGACAGACAGATGTGTAATTAGTACACCCACGGTTCGCCAAGCTCATTTCCGTCGCATGATGTGATGATACATGGCGCGCCTATCGCCATATCAGACACAAATTCGCATATAACTCGTGTATAAATTTTCAAATCGAAAATAGAAATATAAATTGTGATTGCCCGACCCGAGATTTGTATCCAGTATCTCACGGTTTCTCAGTCTTAGTTTTTTTAAAGCAGAGAATGGCAAACGAACAAATGGGTCAGTTGATGGTAAGTGGTCGCCATGGCCCGTGAACATTCACAATACTTCATGGCCGCGTTGGCCACCATAAAAGACAGGGATGATTAAGGGATTAGGAAGAGGTCGGGGATTTGGGCCTCACTAGTCGTACGAAACGCAGCAGCAAGCCTCTATTTGACGTCGTTTTTCTGTTAAACAGTAGTTGCCGGTCCATTGATGCTGTAGACAAAACTCTCTACAGCGTGCGTCTACCATTATAAACGTCACTAGACTAATGAGCTGATAAAAAAAGTTGTTACAATGAAGTAAAATGTATGTAGTAAAATTAATATTTTTCATCCAGGTCCGTGGTTCCGTTCCTATATTTTGGAGCCAACCTGAATATAAATTCAGACCACCACCACGTCTAGACAGAAGTAAGTAATATCTACGCTTATTTTATAAACTTCGTAAGTTTATGACTTTGTAGGTTTTGACAGCCTTCGTAGCGCAATAGGCGAGTAGATTACTGTGAAATGAGTTTTTTTTTTGTTTCGGGTAGGGGCACTGTGAGATCGAAATTCTCTCGTATGTGACTGTTGAGTTTATAAAAATACACTTTTGCAGCGAACTATCTATCTATCTGTTGAACTACTAATACGATCCTAAAAGTTCTTGTACCAATATGATGTTACTTAATAATGAGTGTTATAGAACATAAAAATAAAGAAATTAATAATATTAAAAAATAATATATAATAAGGAAGGGTATAAACTTTGATTGGTATAAATAATCCAACAAAGACTCGCGCGGGCAGAGACGTGGCTCCAAAAATAACAAACTAGTCATGGAGTGCATAATATAGAAGTTGATTGTCATATTTTATAAATTATTCAATACTTTTATTTCTATTATTTTACCTCTTCTTTTGGCGTCGGTAAAAAAATAGAAACACTTTACATCTCTAAACTCGTCGACAAGCCGTTTACAATTAAAATCTTGTTGTTATTTCATAATTAAAATAAAAAAAAACAATAGGCAAGTAACAAGCATAATTTGAAATTAAAAATTTGAGAAAGTTTATATAACTGTACTGAAACTAACGCATACTCGTATTCCTATTATTAAAGAGGACCTACGATAATTTGATAACCGTTCAGCCAACCGATATCGAGTTTTGTGTATTTTTTTTATCCATAAAATCTCGATATTTTTTGTAGCCGAAGACGAATCTCACGCGGCGTTCAAGAAACACTTCGACAATGAAATAAACATGTACAAACAAGTGTGTATAGTGAATCTCGTGGAACAGCAGGGCAGGGAGCGGGTCATATGGGAGGCGTACGGCAATCATGTGCTGAGGTACAACAGTCCCAACCTCATATACGCGACCTTCGACTTCCACGAGTACTGGTAAGAGTACTAATTTTTTAGATTTTGAGAGTAGTAATTTTTTTTTTATTATTATAGCATAGGCTGGCAAACGAGCAAGTGGGTCACCTGATGGTAAGTGATCTCCACCGCCCATGTACGTCCACCACCAGAAGAATCATGGGCGCGTTGCCGACATTGAAGGAAAGGGATAATTAGGGTTTGGGTAGGGGAGGGGATTTGGGCTTCCGGATATCTCACTCACCGTATGAAACGCAGCAGCAAGCCGCTAGTTTACGTCGGTTTTCTATGAGACAGTGGTAACGACCCGGTCGAGCCAGCCCATTCATGCTGTAGACAAAACTGTCTACAGCGTGGCTCTACCACTCAATGTGTACATTAATAAATTGTTAAGTCCAATCATCGTGCATAATTTGCCCCATCCAATCTTACCCTGGTAGACCCTGTCGAACCTGCATTGGACCAATGAGTTGAGACCATTTATAACTTAACAACAACAAGTACATAAGTCAGATATTGATTTTATTTTGCTAAATTCACTAGATTTAAGTACCTAAGTTAAAGTCCGTATTTTATAAAAGTTAGTATCAGCCCGGAGTCTGGAATTGTGCCCGGTGTGGCAATTGTATTTGTATTTACGATAGGGACGTCTGCGAGTAGCACAGACTGATGATCACCGCACTTTATTGGACCTATTTAACCCTTATTCCGGCAGGTATAGCGATAAGGTCGCCTCCCATAACATCATGGGACAGAGATACTCTCGGCTAATTGTGGTTGTACTGGTTACATCTCTGCTTACACCTTACGAGGATTACAGGGGCCATCCATTAATCACATGATGTTTTTTAGAATTTTTTCACCCCAAGGGGGAGGCCCTTGGTGATACGTGGTGAGGTTTAAGACTAACCCCCCCCCCCCCCAAATCACGTGTATTTTTAGTACCTAGAAAGTTTTAGAACATTATCTTTAAATACAGGTATAAAGTATCATCTAATTTGATTCTGAAATTAAGGACCATGACAAAAATGTCTAGACAGAAAGGTTGCAGGTTGTTTTTGTCTGGTATAAAAATAATATTAAAGGAATGGTGTAATCATGCAAAAGACATATTGAATGTACATTGTTAAAATAAATACACACGATATTTTACTACATCCCCCTCCCCCCTTGTGATATTTCGTTATTTTTGCTAAAAATCCTCCCCTCCTTTCAAGCCTCACGTGATTAACGGACGGTCCCACAGGCGTGAGTGCGTATGTATGTAAAACTGAATGTTTCCCAGCCGTGGCATGCACTACGAGAACGTGAGCATCCTGATAAACGCGATCGCCGACGTGATATCCGAGATGCGGTTCTGTTGGCGCGACGACCGCGGGCTCATCTGCACGCAGAGCGGCGTGTTCAGGGTCAACTGTATCGACTGCCTGGACAGGACCAATGTTGTACAGGTGGGGGTTCGATTTTTTTGTTTTTATTCGATGGAATGACGAGACGAGCAAGGCGCTCTCGCCTGATGTTAAGCGCCACGCCTGCCCATAAACAGATGCAACACCACACAGAACTTTGAATTACAAAGCACTGCATGGCACTGAACTGCGCTCGTCCCCGCGAGCCATGAGATATTAAGTCTCATAATGCCCAGTAATTTCACTGCCTATAACACCAGATCATCATCGGCGCGTTGTCGAGTCTAAATGAAAAGGTTAATCAAGGAATGAATGGGGAAGGGGATTTGGGCTCCCGGTTGAGTCGGCCCATTTACGCTGTAGACAAAACTGTCTACCGCATGGTTCTACCACTTACAAATAGGCATTGTACCTATAAAATACCGAGCGGATATGAATGCTTTCAGACAGCAATAGCGAAATACGTCCTGGAGCTACAACTTTGCCGGCTGGGGCTCGGCACGCCGGGGGGAGGGCTGCCGCCGGCGCTGCGCCTCGCCTTCCTCACCATGTGGGCCGACAGCGGCGACCTCGTCTCCAGACAGTACGCCGGCACCAAGGCGCTCAAGGTACCCACATACCCACCTACCCACCAAACCCATCTACCCACCAAACCCATCTAGCCACGTACCCATCTACCCACGTACCCACCTACCCACCTACTCATCTACCCACCTACCCATCTACCCATCTACCCACCTACCCACGTACCCACCTACCCATCTACCCACCTACCGCTCACTGATACACTACCTACACTGTAAGTGGACCTCATCTGCACGTGATTCACTTTACTGATTAACGGATGAGAAAATGTTAAAACTTAATTCACGTTACGGTTTGTGA
The DNA here is from genome assembly GCA_949126905.1 of Amorpha juglandis. Lineage (NCBI taxonomy): Eukaryota > Metazoa > Arthropoda > Insecta > Lepidoptera > Sphingidae > Amorpha > Amorpha juglandis. The sequence continues at coordinate 13,931,200 of OX421373.1, read as the reverse complement.
CGGTCAGACGGTCCTCGGTTCAGACGGGTCCCTCCACACAATACTATATCTACCTGTCCAATTATCATCAAAGGGCTGACCCTGGCATTAAGCCGGGATGACAACAAGCAGAAAGAAAGGTCTGCAAATGTTGAGTATTTTTAATAATGCCAGATATTGAATATTAATATCGTAGTTTCATACTATTATCATGGGTCGTCGGACGATCAAATGGGGATATTGAGTTTGTTTTGCTAAATTCATTAAATAAATTAATTTTAATACCGTATTGTTTTGCAAACCGTACATGGAATATATTTCATGCCCAAATTTCCTAAAAACTACGAAATAAGATTAGTTTAAATTATTGAATTTAGTAAAACAAAATAAGTATCTCCATTTGAACTTGTTGTGGGTTGGTTCTTTTTTGCGTAACTACGTCCAATTATGTATTAAGTACCCTCGCACCAATAAAAACAATAGGGGGAGTCCCCCGAGTACCGGACACTTAAGGTTTTTAGTAAACGAAAAAAATAATAATTAGGTTATATTTCGATTCTTAACATTTTCATTAAAACAAATGTATGTAATATTAAAATAAGTCAAGAAAGATTAACATTATACGTTTTTTAGCCCCTTAAAATGGAATCAATCATTGGTTTAGTTTTTGGTTTCATTGAAATTTGGCACCTAGTACCGGACAAGTATAAATTCAAACACATAAGACCGGACAGTACCTAGTGATTATGGGATTACAAAGATTTAAAGTTATACAAAAATCTTAAATTAATACTATAAATGTCTGAGCCAATATAAACATTATAAAAATATAAATAAATTAACAAAAATTAAAATAAATGACATGTCTTTTAACAGCGAAAAAATCAAATACAGAATAGTTTTAAAGGAAATAATTTTAAATTTCAACATTATGTTACATATTATATATATATATAGAAATCGAGATAATAAGTAATAATAATAGAAGAATTAAAAATATTTGCAACGGTCACAAACATAAATTTCTGAACACTCTGGGATAGCCGCACAGGCTTCATGAGCCCAACCTTTACAGTGCCCACACTGGATCCAGTACTCGTCGCAGTTGCAGCAGCGTCTCGTTTATCTAATAAAGTGCTTTTAGGTACCATAAAGCGGTCGGAAGCTTCTCTAATTGTCATCTTTTGGTTTAAAACATTTTCAATAGCTAATTTTAATTTGCTTGGGTCCCAGATACCCTTTTTTTCGTCTCCATTATATCAAATGATCTGAAAAGATAAATAACAGCATTACAATATTATATAGAATATAACCGGCACACTGTTTTATCAAAATATATTTGTCCGGTACTAGGGAATCTGTTACTGTCCGGACCTACGGGAATAACGTACAGTATTATAGTTCCGATTTCCATAAAGTCTATTAATAAATCTGCGAAAAAAGATTATCAATGTAAAGCGTACTTACCAATTATTAAATCAGAAGCACCACACACAAGACATTCACTTTAAAAATATAATCTGTGACGTTCTGTATATTACTCGACGCAACAAGTTACTGCGCAAAATGACTTACGTGTAACCTGTAAGGGGGGTATCGAACGAAACTGACGCTTCCCGCGCGTGGGGGGGTTCTAACTGTTTAGTTTGACGTCTTTATTCGATTACACGAATGTTATAATGAGCGTTATTTCAAGTTTCGACGTGTTTTGTCCGGTACTAGGTGCTGTCCGGCGCTAGGGGGATTCCCCCTATGGGGACAAACTTAATAACATCTAAATATTCTCTACAGGGTGACTACACACGAACAGGCGAACGAAAGTTCACGGGCATGATGAAAGATGGTGTGGCTTCCGCAAACCGGTAAGAGTTTAACCTGCATACCATTTAAACCAGTGTTTCCCAACGTGGGGCCCACGCCCCACAGGGGGGCAATATGATAGTTAAGGGGCGCAATTTAAAAATGGACTCGACACGACTTTAACCCTTTCGCTTTGGGTTATTTAAAAGCAATGCTAGATATCAGTGACAAATTTAACAAAAAATTTTTAAGGAAACACGTGATTTAAACCATATTGGAAAGGCTACAAGGCCTATTTTTCCTCATCACAGATTCATCATACGCCACTTTAATGACGCGATGACGCAGTGCGCCATAGACTTAGCTCTAGGCCAACCTATCGCTATATCGATACTCGATGAATTCGACAGTTTCTTGCGTGGTATTAAAGTTGCGTGTTTCATGCTCTTTGAGAATATGGACACTGAGAGGCCGAAATTAGAACTGATGCCGAGTTATTTCGGACATTCGCTGACCAAAGAGTTTGTGTCTATGGAGATTGCGTACGGACTGGCGAGGTCAGTTTGGTTTGTGACAGTTCACTAACTATTGTTTTGTTTGTTGGAAACTAATTGGCGTTCACGGTATAAATAAATATTAGGTACTTTTATGGTATTTATATATATGACTGATTCAATGCTGAGCCAAGACCTTAGTAATGACAGATATTAAGTCTTAGTCCATCGTGCTGGTTGATCTATTGCAGGGTAGTCTATTTACAAATGTGAAATATTTTAAAGTCATAACTTCTTATGGGAGGGTAAACCGCTTCGTAACGTAATGCGTTACGGCGCGATTCTATCTGGCTTCCCTTTCTCTCATGCATACGCCAGCAGTGGGCAGGCTCCTCCTCTCTCCCTTTAACCCACATTAGTTTAAGTTATCACGTGTCCTGAGACGCCCACTTTTTTTATATTTTACGAACAAGTTTGTTTCAGTTACTACCTGTCTACGTTCAAAGACGCGCTCCGTCAAGTGGCCATCGACGTGATGACGGGCGAGTCCCGTACGATTCCCGAACAACTGATCGTTCCCGATTGTAACAGATGCACTTCGGTCAAGGTTCTTATGTTTAATGTGCGTGCATGTGAGCTGCTTGCATGTTATCGAAGTTTTCAGCCTTCGGAAAATGTGTCATAAACAACGTGGTGTATTAATCACGTGTTTTATTTTTTTGCATTTGCGTATTAATATTCGTTGATTAATTAATTTATTTTAATAATTCTGAAGTTGCACTTCTGCCGTGTGTGAATTGCACACACACTTTTTTTTATTTAACTTTACCTAGTATTTATGTTAGAAAGTACATAACATGATTCTTCTACCAGTAGTTGCTATTTGTTGGCTATTATTAGCTGGTTCGTTATTTTCTCCATTCGACAAAAACCATCGATTTAAGCTAGTGACATATTTACAGTAAATTTTAAGTAGTTTTTCTCTTTTTGATATTTTATATCGTATTGATTTATCACAGGACCAAGCCGTACCCGACACGGCCGCTATGGCTCAACACGTCAAGTCCCTTATAGACGACTGTAAAAAACTGCTCGTCGACACTGAACCGATCCTGGGCTCGTGGGGACTTATCGATGCGGATCCTAAGTGAGTACAATCATTAAAAGCAATGTGATGTGACTGATTTGATGACAAAACTACTTTAAAGTGTCGTTACAACTGTCACGTGATACTGCAAAGCGGCTACACTAGACCTGATGTTAAGTGTAAAGGTCCACTCAAGGCAAGCGTGCGAGCAGCGAGTTGTCACCGAGTGGTCCATCCGCCGTCCGCGCGTGGCCAGCTTGCGAGCGAGGCAATCCGGTGACGATACGGAGTTGATGTAATGAGCGTGTATCCATATAAAGAATGCTAACCGCTCGAGGCGAGGCGGTGCTGGGTGGCTCTAATGAGCTATGACCCTTATGCAGTCTAAATGTAATGCCTACTGTCGAGTCATTGTGTTTCTTGACGGTCGATAGGTTTAGTACTGAATATGTTTGAGTGAGTTTGAGATTGAGTTTTGATACTTAATATTGGTTAGTATATAGTCAGGCACAAATATGTTTCTGATACCGTCCCATATAGCAGGCGTAAAATAGCTTGATCTCTTTGCCTACCCTCTGAATGCTAACAAAGCCGCTTATGATAGTCATCAGACCGGTCAACTTATTTTACCATCGATGCCTAAATCCAGTGCATTACAAAAGTGGTAATATCCGTTGCCAGTACGGGAGACCCTCAAGAGACGGAGATGGACAGCGTGATGGTGCTGACGAGCGAGGCGTACTACGTGGCGGACTATGACGAGACTTCCGACCGGCTGCTCTCCGTACAACGAGTGCCGCTCGCCGATCTCACGTCCATCGAGCTGGGCACTTATGACGCTAACACTACGGTAATTTTTTAATCATAGATAATCCACCATAAGTCTGCCAACCCGCATTAGGCCAGCGTGGTGGACTAAGGCCTAATCCCTGTCATTCAGTAGAGGAGACCCGTGCCCAGTAGCGGGACGTATATAATACAGGGCTAGTAAAAAAAACACCATGGGACTGACACTTAACTTCTTCTTTTTAATTTATGGCTTCGAATTATTATTCATTTCGCCAATGACAAGTATAGCCTATTCTCAAGTATTCACAAGAACGATGAAATATCGGTGTGGACATCTTCAAGGTCTTGTTGGAGTTTTGGTGTGAATTCCTTCCAGTACGATGCTTAATTCACTTATTTCAATGTTTACATACACTGTTCTGCACCGTCAATATTTATTGCACAAATCCACACCACTTTTATACAACAAACATAACTATAAACTAGTTTTTGAAATACATTTAAATAAGCGATGAATCGCACTGTCAGAATTCCCGCCAAAACTCATTTAACTTCTTTCAATTTATCGATATAATATGTCTAAACGATTTTACTATGCAAGAATAGCTAGTTACACTGATAACCGACGTGATTTGACAACGTGCTATTACGTTTCATATGGTGAGTGAGGTATCCGGGGCCCCGAATATATCGATATTACAACACTTTTTTATTTTATTTTTATTTGACTGAATGACGAGACGAGCAAGGCGCTCGCCTAATGGTACGCGTCACGCCTTGTGACGACCTACAAAGCACTGCGTGGCACTGAACTGCGCTCTTCATCCCGAGACATGTAATGTTAAGTCTTATAATGCCCAGTAATTTCACTGGCTTCAATGTCCTTCAAACCGAAGCACAACAGTGCATACACACTATTGCTTTGCGGCAAAAATAGATGGCGCGGTGGTACCAACCCAGACGGCCTCTCGCATACGAGGGACTACCACCTTGTAATATCTATATCGATTGTTGTATAATCACTTGTTATATCGATCGTGTGTCGATAATCAATATGTTTTTCAGATATTCGGCGTGGGTCGTAAGACTGGCTCTGAGCCCGTGTACTGCATGCGAGTTAACTACGTGTACAACGGCGAGTCGGGGTACTTCCACATGTTCAGGTCTACGTCGCTGCGATTCTTCAACAACATGGCGATTGTTATCAAGACCAGGGATGAGATGATCGGTGAGGATTTGTTTTGTAATGACTAATATATGATTATTTTATAGTTTAGTCAATGCGAAAGTCCAAAAACGTTTTATATTTTTTTTACTATAACTGAAGGCTGACAATAACTGCAGCAATAGCAGGTCACTAATTGATCACATCTACCCATAGACACGTAGGGGTTTGACAAAAGACTGCAACAACGCAACTTCATATTGGTTCTCTGCAAGGCAGCGGATACCGCCCGGTCGAATCGGTCTATTCGTTGTTTATACAGAACTGGCTAAAGCGCGACTCAACCACTTGCAATTTTTTTTGTTATTTAATACTGCGATCTGTCTAGTAGACATTTAGCAGTTGTTTTGAATTATCGTTGGCGTGGAAGGCACATGTCCAGTGACATGCCTTCTTCGAATCAATTTAGAGTAGGTATTGCGGTCTTGGGTATCATTTGCAAAATGAATTATTAAATTGTTTTAAAACATGGTTACATTATACGAATTATCGCATATATTTATGCCATTTTAACGTTTTTTTTTTCCACAGAATCGCTGCATTCCATATGCGAGTCGTTGGTTGTAGCCAGAGATGTTGCCAAACTGCCGCCAATACCATTCCACGACGGAATAAAACTAGAGAAGAAGAAATCTAAGGTAACAAACAGGAATCATTACGAGCATCAGTTCTGTAAATGTCACATAAAATTATGTTCCGTTTTCTAAGTAGCGCTATTCTGTAAAAAGAAATCAACTTCATAGTAATGGGGTACATTCGTTGCATCGTCAATCCACTTCGACATTTTTCGGTCGTTAATGGTTTTTTAAATTACGTATAGATTGGTGGAAACAAGTAGGTATAAATAATTTTATCGAATACGACTTTACTCCTTATGAAATAAATAGTCAATCGATACAAATAAATGTTCGCTTTATTGGTATACTCGGTTGCCAAACATGGATTTATATACCAGGTCGGGCAATCACAATTTGTTTTTGAGTTCTCGATTTAAAAAATTACACTTGAATTGCCCAGGACATGAATTTGCGCCTAGTATGCCAATAAGTCTGCCCCCAATCACATCATGGAACAGAAATCACCAAGGACCGTGGATGCACTGATTGTGTGCTCCTCTGTCTACCCCTTCGGGGATATAGGCGGGAGCTAATATGTATGTATGTATAAATTTTCGCAGATACACCCAAACCAAACTCAATCGGGCGGCACTCGTTCGTCGCTGTATCTCGACCTGTCTCGCCTGCCTACCCTCACGCGAAACGTTAGCGAGACGCAACTCGTAGCTGATATTAGAAGTGTTGGTATGTGCGCTTATTTTTAAACTACTTCAGTGTCAATATCTGACATACTTCATTGTAGAATGACAGTTCAAAAAGTCGAGGTAAAAGGTAGGTCTCATCTCAACAATATTACTCTCGTGGCACGTTACGTTATTGGCCAAAAAACTGACAAATCTCATGTCCATATAACTGTGCCTAGCAAAGAGTTTACTTTAAGTGTTGTTCATGAATACCTATAATAATCTGTCAATTAATTCGAATGAAAATAATAAATCCGAAAATAGTTCAAATTAGCTTTATGATCTTACGTCAATCGATGTTCCTTCTCAACTTCGTTTTTGATATTTGTATACGTGGCATTAAAATGTTATTCCTATAGGCTCATTCATGAGATTGATCTGTGGATTCGCATTGTAATTCAGCTTTTTACGCCCGCTATCGACCCTCACGTGACCACCATTCAGTCAATGATTTTATTGAAATTGGTGGAAATGCGACTGTTTATTGAAATTCACCGTTATTATACAAAGTAACTGCCAAAATGTAACTTAAAGATCATTTCTTCCCGTGAGTTTTCTGGAGTCATCCCCTCCCCGCCCCTCTTAATTTTCATTCCTTTCCTTTAGGGTTGGCGCATCTATGATTCTTCATGGCTGTAAAGATCGCGTGCCATCAGGGCGATCCAATTGCACGTTTGCCGACATTTGTTATATCAAATTATGTTGGGATCAATAATGGGAATAAACAGTGTATGACCGGCGCGCGGTTGTGATAAATGATAGCTCAGGATATCACTTTATCGTTTATTAAACTACCTCCCGCTCGGAATGCTGTTTCATTAAGGAAGAACTGGCAAGGAACCTTGGTATTACTCTTTTCACATAGTACACTTCACAATACAATACTAGAGTAACAGTTACACTTGTCGCTACTAACTTATGGTAAAGTACCTAATTACTGATCACCCAAATCTGTCATAATTTGCCAGACCTCTAATCGTTACAGGAAAAGACTCGGTTACGCTAAGACAAGTGATTGAAGTGACGAGCCGCTGAATATTGAGTTTTAAAACATTTTTATAAACATTGTAAACCCTCAAGTTAACAAAGTAACTGACGGTAAAAACAATTTACAATATATCACGATATTTCAATAACCATGAACCCGACAATTATCACCAAACCTTCCTCCTCCCCTTCTTATATCCCTTGACCCTCCCTCCCAGGCTCACAAGAGAGTCCCGCCCAGTCGGGCACGAGCTGTGTACTGTCGCAGTTGCTACGAATGGCGACTAAGCCGGCGCGTGCGCAATATCGATACATACGAGCAACATTATCGCACACAGTTAGTGCAACCATACAGTTATAATCAATTTTCATTTTATTCTTATTTCAATATTTTTGGAATACATCAGGTCACGAGAACGAGAAAGTAGTAGGTAATATTTAAAAAAAAATGCTGGCTAAAAAAGAGTTCTATCTAAATTAACTTTTTATTATTATAATGGAAAATAGAATAATGCAAAATGGAATAATGGAAAATTCCTGTCTGCCCAAATTATGAAAAAAATATTAGGTTTATTATGCGGCCATCTTTTGTAGACCATGAAAATTGTATCTAGGATACTTTAAACATTGCACTGCATATTTTTGTTGTGTCGATTAGAGTTAAGACCACTCTGGTTCTCAAGACATCAGTGTATTGTATAAGTATTAATAATATTTTATTCAATATTTAGCACTTGTTACCTAATTGTACAATTTACACTAATCTTTCAACGACAGGATCAAAAGCCTTAAACAACATGACCGAACAGTTCAGCAAGCTAAACAAGCTAAGTCACTCGTTAAACGCACGCGCCCGTCCCAGCCTACAACTGAAGTTCGACCAAGGCGCCTCCAAAACAAAGAAAATATTCACACTCGGCAACAACAAGTCAGATAACAAGAAGAAGGGGAGCCTTTCAGATGGCATGAGCTCCGACTATTCCTCAGATGACGATAACAGGACTAACATATTCGAACCGACGCTAGACAACTTCGAGAACTCGCAACATTACATAGGAAAAGTCGAACAGAAAGACGAAAACGATTGTGATCTGATCGAGAACCCGTTGTACTCGTCGAAAATCGAGCCCAACGAGAATCGAGACACGTTTCTGCATACGGAGGAGGTGGCTCAGCCGAAACATTTGAAGACTCCGAGTCACGTGAACAAATTCAACCCGTTCGATACCGAAATCAAAACTCCCGAAATACAAGTCGAGAACGAGGGTCTTGCGAAACCGACGCCGCCCAGCACTCTGATGCTGTCTCAGAAATTCTCGCACAGTTCCAATGATGTCAATTACGATGAGAGCCAAGAGGGGGTGAATTATCACGTACGGTCGAATTCTCAGCACGAGATCACATTGAACATCGCTCAGTCGCACAGCGAGTCAGCGTTGCGACAGTTGAAAAATATCGCAAGTCCAGTGTCGAGCACTACCAAAGACATGGTGTTGTCGCCACTCACGAAGTTAGCGAAAGGCGTGCAGAATTTGGGGGCTAATTTGGATCCGAGGAAAATTAAGGTAAGGCGAATATATTTTCTTTATATCCATCGACATAATGTCACTACAGTAGCGGCATCTTACGATATCACTTGGGAGGAATGCACGCTCATGAGGTTCAGTAAATATTGATAACTAGGTGTAAGAGAAGAATTGCCGCACTTTATTATTGTAGGAACCGTAATAGAAACGTACTGCTAGAGCTATAATATATCGAAACGACAGTATGTTATAATAGCACAATAATTGTAAGTTGTAACATGTTACATCGTACAGTGCCACTACTGTAAATTTGATGGTATATTCTACACAACTATACCTAAGATATTTAGGTCAAAATCGAAGAATAATGTCATCAGTTGCAAAATCTATGCTAGTCCTTTAATTATTTAAATTTTAAAACAACTCCATTAAAATTATAATAATTTATTTTAAATTAAACTTATTATTACGATCGCCTCAGCGGCAGCGTACTTAGCCAGAAAAACTGTAAGGTCCTGGGTATAAATATCAGGACAAAATTTGTACATAAGTTTTCAATTCGTAAAATGACACATAAATTTTCCGGGATTAAGTATGTGTCGCATCAAAGGACCGAAATAAACTCGGCGAAACCGTTTTTAAACCAGTTTCACATCTGCCTATCGCTTCGGGGATAAAGGGGTGAGCTTATGTATGTATGTTGTTGTTTGTAGAGCTCCACAAATGTAAAACACGTGACGGAACAACAATACGAGGAGCATCGGAAACTGCAGGAGAAATGGCGCGACTGCAACACTAGACTGGTAGCGTTGTGAGTTGGACAACTAGTTGATCAACTGGTTTAGTTAACGTTCAGTTATATAGCCGTTAGCGCAAAGCGTTTTATTTAATTAGCAATTTAAACTTTAAGAAGTATTTTGTGCCAGTTTTCTTAACACTATCCATATGCATATTTACACTCTCTGGGCCTTACTTGTAAACTTTATTTAAGCTTTGCGTAAACACTCTTTTGTCTTTCTCTGTCAACGCGATTTATATAGTGGGTAGAAAGAGACGAAAATAGGGTTTTAACTAAGCACTGCTAAGAAAGTTTATAAGTAAAGACGTCTGAACCTATCTAAAATAGTATCGACTATTAAGAAAGAACGTGTCAGAAAATTCTAAGCTAAAAGAATAATTTCGGCCGTTTATGAATGTGACAAACTATTCGGCTCTTACCTAATATACACCATTGTAAATATCCAAGATGAATCTCTTATACACTAATACATGTAACATGTCGATTGGCATCATAGCTAATTTATATCGACATTTTTATGGGAATGACAATATGAATATGTATATGAAACATAACCAGGTAGTATTTCCTATCTCAATCAATCCTCATATTTAAAATTAATTAAATTGATTTAAATATAAACAGATCAGGCCAAGAATGAAAAAAATACTGTTTAGAAAATTGGTACAATATATTGATGAATTACCTGATGATTTATTGACTCTATAATTTGTGAATATGTTTTATAATATCATACCAAACAGTATTTAGTAACGTTTTGCTGTTTTTAATGTTATTGTATTGTTTGCGTGTTGCATTTATTTATAGTAATAGTTCGACATTATTAGTAGGTATGAATTAATAAGAAATTGTGAGTGGCAACTGTAAGAAATAACCCATGATGGTATATAAATCAAAATGGTATATAAGTAAAGTCAAGATCGTATATAAGTCATACAATATTTTTTCTTATACAAAAGGTCGATTTTTCAATGTCTGAATATATTTTAACCGCCAGATTACTCATAAGATGGCCAGGTTGACTTATTTGATATCGTTACTCCTTTTATTGCCAATATAAAATGTGCGATAATTTTATATTAACCCATTTCAAATTTTAACAAATAAATATGTAACGTTTACTTGACTACTGAAAAATCGGCTTTAACAGTTATGCCGTTCCGATTCTTAGGGCCTCTATTATTGTCCTCAATATTTCTGGAAAACATTTATTTTTAATAATTTATTGCCAGCTTTAATGTTGATTTAATTTTCGATAATTGATAATACTAAAATTGTTATTATTATTCTGCCTTTGTTATAAAACGAGCCCGCTGTAGCTAAATAATTACTCATAGATGTGTTTAGAAACACGTTTTAATAATTTTTCCACGGTTGTTACTCACAATTTCAAATTTTAATTAGTGACTATTAGACATCAGGGTCAAAATTCTGTCCCTTAATAGTAGGAAATCAAGAACAGCGAATTTTGATAGAGCAAGCTATGGTCGATAATTTAGCTGTAACTTCCATATTTTGCGCTGTAATTATTATTTATTTTTGGACTTGGCCCTTGGGTTTTCAAATATATTTTCGTCACGTGTACATCAATGTACCTATTGTTAACTCACATTCCATTGTGTTTTATTCTTTTAATTAAGTAGTTAATAAAATAATATGCAGGAACTGACCCCAGTCTTGAGAATTTTTAAAGAATAAATAATGGAAGCGATAGATACTGTTTCTGTATAATCTAATAGTCTTTTTATGCAACAAAATGACAAGACGAGCAGATCATTCGCCTAATGGTAAACGGAAGCAACACCGCCTAAATTTTTTATTTCTAAAGACTACATGACACTGTACTGCACTTGTCACCCTAAGACTTGAAATGCTGATCTCATAATGTCCAGTAATTACCTTCAGGTAAAAAAAAAACAATATAAAAATTAGACTGGTATGGTTGGTCAATATGCTTTATTGAATTTAAAGAAAAAATATATTTTTTATTTATCTACATATCGCTTCCATTCACGATCTTTATTCTCTGGAATGGCATAATATAGTTAAAATGTATGATACATGTCTTGCTTTAATTGAAAAATAAATCAATTAAAATTTCAGTATGAAAGTATGTCCTATTACCTCATACCAAAAAGTATAGTTATCAAAAAGCGCAGTATTAAAATACAATAAATAAATTAAAAATTATTAATGTTTCATAAACATGTTGCTTTATATTAAGGACCTGTTTACAATATCCTAGTTTTTTATGTTATTTTTTTTTTAGTTTTTTTTGATTAAATTTTAAATCGAATTTTCGAAGCAACTAATTTGACATGTAGTATAATAATAATAACAGTGAGATGATTTTGCATTTTGATATCTTATTTATGTATTAAATACCGTTTACTTGGCTATTGTAAAACAGGTCATGAGTATTTTGGTGTCTAATGTTTTGTTCAACTTCCGTATTCATAAACATTACTATAAGGCCTCATAGTGAGCGCGAACGCATAGTGACGATTTCTCTAAACGTCATTGGTTAGTTTTTGACGGTAAATCAAAACAAACCAATCATGTACACAAAAATCTACACTAAGCAATTTTGAATGTTGTTTGTGAATACGGACATTAAGTCAAATAATATGCGTACTTATAGTATGTTTGAACCACCATTAAAATATATAAATGTAAATTTTAGTCGAATTACAAATGTATGTATGTATATTTGAATGCTAGCAAAATGGTTAATAGCAATAGTAGAAATATAAAAATGCAGTCACGCTTAAGTAATATTGTAAAGTTACTCGGACGAATCTGGTAAAACATAATTCTAATACTTAAATTTTATTGCCTAGAAGCCCACTTAAATTGCACATTCGCCAAAAATATCAGTTAAATGCTAGTCGGTCTCTCGCATCAATGATTCCGAACCCACACCCTTAATTGTTGAGTTATTATTATTTGTTAGCACATCTGCCACAATAACCTGCCGGCTAACTATTACAATTCAGTAGATAAAACTTTTTAAAGGACTACGGACTTTAGGTACGGATCTCTAAAAACGCACGATCTCGTGAATAAACGAAAAAAATATATTTAGCTAATTCAAAAATAAAAATATATAGTCTTGAATATCTTCTCCTTCCATATGCCCCCTTATCATACTCGCAGTGTGGTCGGCACATTATATTTTTTATCACATGCTATAGATAGATTTGGCTTGTAGTTTTTACCGCCGGTGGATTGCCTGACTTCAAACCCTCTGGGGTTGAAATAATTAATGCTGATATATTATTGAATAACTAACAACATAAATATGTATGAAAAAAATCGTCCGAGTAATTTCATAATAACAATACTGTGCTAGTATATTGTATTTTGTTATTATTATGTTGTGCCCACCCCGATTGCTGTTGGAAGCTCATCTCTCGAAGTTGTCGACGAATATGTCTATCTAGGACAAGTAGTCCAACTAGGCAGGTCCAACTTCGAGAGAGAGGTCAATCATCGAATCCAGCTCGGCTGGGCAGCGTTCGGGAAACTTGGCAGGGTCTTCTCGTCCAAAATACCTCAGTGCCTGAAGACTAAAGTCTTCGATCAATGTGTGTTACCAGTGATGACATACGGCACTGAGACGTGGCCTCTAAATATGGGCCGTATAAGACGGCTCACAGTCACTCAGCGAGCTATGGAGAGAGCTATGCTCGGTGTTTCTCTACGTGATCAAATCAGAAATGAGGAGATCCGTAGAAGAACGAAAGTCACCGACATAGCTCAGCGAATTAGCAAGCTCAAGTGGCAGTGGGCAGGCCACATATCTCGCAGAACCGATAACCGATGGGGCAGAAAGGTTCTGGAATGGAGGCCACGTACTGGCAAGCGCAGCGTTGGACGTCCACCTACAAGGTGGACAGACGACCTGATAAAGATCGCAGGAAGTCGCTGGATGCAGGCCGCTTCCAACAGGTCGGTCTGGAAATCTTTGGGAGAGGCCTATGTTCAGCAGTGGACGTCTTGTGGCTGATGATGATGATGATGATGATGATATTGTATTTTAAACTTGGAAAATAATTCATGACATGTCTTTGCGTTTTACGAATAGTGAAGCAATCCTATGCGGAAAATTATTTTATGGTCATAAAAAGTATGATTAAAAACATACATCAGATGTAAATACTATTATGAGACCATACTGTAAATATGTAAATTTTACATAGCGATAGCATATATCTATAGCGTGTTCCTCTGTTACTGACATATATCCATAGTGTCTGGCAACGCTATTAAAGTTGGTGATTCCGCGCTCGGGACTTGGGGAATCCTCGAATCGTTTATTTGGACTTGTTTGTGTAATCTTTAGCATCATTCAATTAGCAATAATACTCCCTATGCACATTAATTAGTGTATACATAATTCAGTTAATTTAATTTAACATTATCTTTCCGACTGGGAAATACGAGGCATCGCGAAACTGACGTCGCCGACGTGACGTCCACGTTTGGTCAAGCGCAGCCACTGATTGCAACCCCTCTTTACACAACATTATCGCGTCTCTAACTTGACAATCATCATCATAATCAGCCACAGGACGTCCACTGCTGAACATAGGCCTCTCCCAAAGATTTCCAGACCGACCTGTTGGAAGCGGCCTGCATCCAGCGACTTCCTGCGACCTTTATCAGGTCGTCTGTGCATCTTGTAGGCGGACGTCCAACGCTGCGCTTGCCAGTACGTAGCTTATAACTTGACAATACCGTATAAAAAAATATATACTACGGATTAGATGCCTATTCTTATAACGCATCGACATACACTATTCATGTTCTCACTTTATATATTTATAATAAATGCGCACCAATTAATATAATAGTTACATATACATTGCAAATATAAATATTAGTGTACAATCGAAATCGTTTCTGACAATAGACTATAGGTATGTACCGTTATTGTTTTAAAGGGTCCTGATACGATCAATTGCAATTTCTGTACGTGCTTTATGTTCACTGAAATAGCCTATTAAATTTAATAACCTAATTGAAGCTATTTTTGTTTGCAATTGATCGTCTTGAAAGTAACATCAAATAATGGACAGTTTTACGTTTATGATTGGTATCGATATTTTTTTTTGAGTGCATTCGATATGTGTTATTAACGATTCCGATTGTATTTATGTTATAACACAGTACAAGTTTTAAAATGCATGACAAAGTATTACCAGCTACAATTATATATGTATCAATGTTAATTTAGTAAAGCTTAAATTATTTATCACATGTAAGGTAAAAATAAAAGTATTAGTGTGTATACCTGTCACAGCTGTTAGAACATTTAGGTAAGCCGCTGAAATATATACAAATGCTTTTTTTAAATAAATATTGTCTATAACTAAAGCAACAAAATATTAGTATCCTAATATTATGGCCTGTGTGTTATGTTTTATATTTGGACTTACTTTAGACTTTTTAAAAATATTAGAATTTGCAACCATTACAGTGGACGCAAAGGTGTGGGCACGTTAGGCTCCTAATTAGTGTGCAGGATTTTTGAACAGCTTTATTCGAAAAATTGTCGGGTACTTTTAGATCCGAATACGTAGGTATACCGATAGCTTAAGGTTGACTTTGATGAAATATAATTATTATACTTGTAATTCTTAGACCATTCAATGACCGCATAACGCGCCTATTACTGTACGTATGACTTTGATGAAATATTAATTATTATACTTGTAATTCTTAGACCATTCAATGACCGCATAACGCGCCTATTACTGTACGTACCATTCAATGGATGCATTACGCGCGTATTTTTGTTGGTAAAAAATTCTATCACTTTTCAAAGGGAGTGAGGTAAACACTATATTGAAAATCTGCACACTCCTTTCCTCCGTTCCTTTTACGCACACTAATCGGTCAAATACATCAACATATAAACATTTACGAGTATAAGACAGTCAAATTAATAAGGAATATACATACATACCATTATCAATATTTTAATTTTTGTAATTAGACAAATAATTATCGATAGTTATTACTTTAAATACCTAATAATTATAAAAAAATACATTAATTGGCAGAAAATCCTTTCCTGACTGGCCATGTGAAAGACTGATCAAAATCGTTTCCAGACAGTTTATATAAGCGCACTAGATTTATATATTTATTGATCTAGTACCTTGGCTGAGGGGAAAATCATGCGAGGCAGGTCCTTGTTGAATGGTCTAAGTTATAATTACAATATGCTGATAATTAATATGCTTTATTGCCGATTGTAAATTAAAATCATATTTGGATCCTTGTTCAAGTAATTACAGTTGTCTCGTTATTAAAAGTTAACGTTTTAGTAGGATAATATGTTAAACAAAATATAATTTCTTTTTAATAGTATTCCATCTTTACTGTCTAAAGGAAGCCACATACACACTTAGAATAATAATCGATACTATTTGGATTATTTCGGTGCTGTCTTCTCTATATTATTTATCTTTTAACCTACAATAATCGAAAATATTTAATAATTTATACAAAACCAATGTAGATGTACCCTCAATAAAGCAAAAAAATAATATAATGTCAGCGTTCGTATGTTTGGTTTATAATTTTTTATATTGTATAATGCAGACTCCGATAACACCATATTATATCCATATTCGAACAGATATATAAATGTGAATATGGTGGGATCTAATGTACAATTCGCGCAAAAAATTGTCGGTCTCTTGGGGTGTATTGAAGTACCTACATTGTATTTGTTAATTATTTTCGTAATTATTTCATATTACATACTCAAATTGTTATTAATATACACTCACTTCTTAGATAAAGCCACATAATGACATTTTCAACATTTATGTTTTGTTTCGCAATTTGTTATATTTTGATCTGTGATTGTGTTTGTGTACATAAATACCTACAATAATAAATTAATTTTTAAATTATATACCTAAATATAAAGTATGCTTTTGACGAATCTCTGTTTTATTATTTCTTATGTTCCACGCCTGCAAACCGGAGACGTTTCAGTGTCTATCTGTATATATTTTTCAAGTAAGTCATAATCAAACTAATCATTAAAATGAACGGAACGAGTACGGACGCGTCATGGGCGCCACATAGTACTTTATGTAGGTATATTGTAAAACGGGCGCATATTGGGGTCTTGTGGCGTTGCGGTAGGTGGCGCCACAGCCGTGTGGCGCGACACTGCCGAAACGGCACATCGTGCGGTGTTCAGAAATCAACCGTGAAAGGCCAGATTATAACATATTCAAGGAAATGTATAAAACTGAAAGTTCATGTCAAAATTGGCAAACTAACAAAATAGGAATTTACCTTTTTCCATCGACTCTTTTTCTTTAAGTTTATCTAAGTATAAAAATTATGTACAGTACTCTTTATTCTAAAAGGTTTTTTTTTACATTTTTAAATATAGCATTTGTAAAAAATAAAACATTTAAAAATATAAAAAATATCACCCTCCAGTGGCGAGGTCTAGGACCCAAGCCACCAGTGGTTAGGACCTCAGAGTGAGGAACCTCCTCACAATGCGTGCCGTGTCCAATAACACTGCTTTCTGAATCTGGCCCTTGACCCAACGACCAATCGAGAGCCTTTGAAGGTGTTGGTCAAGGCTCTTTGGTATCAACCCATTAGCAGTTACGACTATCGGAACAATAATTGTCGAGTCCACATCCCACATGTCAGTAACCTCGTGTGCCAGATCTAAATATTTGGACAGTTTGTCTTTCTCGGCTTTGACGAGGTTTTCGTCATGCGGAATGGTGACATCAACAAGTATTGCCCGACGCACTAATCGATCTATCACCACAATATCAGGCTTATTGGCAACAATAGTCCTGTCCGTGATGATAGATCGATCCCAATACAACGTTGCATGTCCATTTTCGAGAACCGGTTGGGGGACATATTGATAATATGGTACCTCAGTGATCACAAGGTGATATTGAAGAGCAAGTTGTTGGTGTATGATCTTGGCTACTAAGTTATGTCTATGCAAGTACTCGCCGTTAGCAAGATACGAACAACCCGAAATAATATGCCTGATTGACTCTCCAGGACGGTGGCATGCCCGACAAATGTCGACCGTACCATCCTTCAGGATATATTTTCTGTAGTTGTTCGTCTTGATAACTTCGTCCATAATTGCAAAGACAAAACCCTCAGTTTCCCCGAAAAGATCACCAAAACGTAGCCAAGATACAGAAGCCAGTTGGTCTACATCGGGCCCATTTAGGGCTCGATAGAAACGCCCATGTAATGCCTTGCTCTTCCATACCTCCCTGCGTTCACCAGTACTCAGTATCATAGGGACCCGCCAGTTCTCATTTGCCAGGGAGAGCGGAGTAAACCCTTTATCCATTGTGGCCACATCTCTATGCACATCCACTTCGCTATGAAGGAAATAATCCCTGAGATTGCATATCTCGCGGTTATGCAGGTCCTTAGCATTAAGTAAGCCTCGACCCCCACATTTCCGCGGGACATACAATCTCATCACAGACGATCGTGGATGGTGCATACGGTGCGCCGTCAATAGGGTTCGGACCTTCCGATCCAGGGCATCTAATTCGGTCTGAGTCCATTTGAGTATGCCGAAGGAATACATGAGTACAGGCATAACCCAACCGTTAAAAGCACGAATTTTGTTACCACCTGATAAAAAACTGTTAAGTACTTTTGTCAGACGGCCAAAGAAACGATCCTTCACCGATTGTTTTACGTCTGCACCCATTATACCTAACGCTTCGGACATACCCAAATATTTATAGGTCTCCGTCTCCGAGAGGGATCGAACCCGTACAGTCTCTGAAAGATGGATATCATCAGAGACTATAACCTCTCCTCGGCCCACATGAATGACCGCACATTTATCTACACCAAACTCCATATTGATTGAATCGCTAAAACTTTTAGTTATTTTTAGCAACTCAATCAAATCTGTTTTTTTTGGTGCAAATAACTTGAGATCATCCATGTAGAGCAAGTGGGATATGGGTTTGCTCCCTCTATGAAGACGGTATCCTAACCCCGAATCTAACAACAAAGTGCTGAGAGGATTCAGGGCCAGGCAAAACCACAAGGGACTCAGACTGTCACCCTGGAATATACCCCGCTCAATCTTAATTGGCTCATCGCAATCAGGAGGAACCGTACCACCTGGATATTTTAAGACAGTGGTCCACTGCCCCATACATGCCCCAAGAAAGGTGCATAGATTTGTATCAACCTTATACAAATCCAGCACTCTCCTGAGCCAAGTATGGGGCACCGAATCATATGCCTTTTTATAGTCAATCCAGGCAGCCGATAAGTTCCTCCGACTACGACGAACCTGCTGACAAATGGACATATCTATGAGAAGGAGCTCATTCGTACCACGTGACCCAGCTTTGCAACCGGTTTGACCAGAAAACGAGATATTATTATTGTGGATATGAATTTGTATTTTTGATCTTAAAATAGAGGTGAAAAGTTTGTAAATAGTAGGTAAACAAGTAATGGGTCTATAGTTTTTTGGGTCCGTGGTACTACCAGATTTAAAGAGAAGGTGTGTGACACCTGTTGTCATAAATGCTGGGAGAGATCCACACTCAAGCGCGTCCTGGAATTGTGTGGACAAACGAGAATGCGAACTTGGAAGCCATTTCAACCAAAAATTATGCAGACCGTCCGGGCCAGGAGACTTCCAATTTTGGGTTGGACGGATTGCAGCCAGAACATCATTTGTGCTGATTGAAATGGCCTCCATAGTTGGTAATGTATCGCACTCCCGCTCCACAACACTAAACCAGGCGCCCTCGGTATCAAAAATATTATTATTATTATTATTATTTTAAGTCAGCGTGTTTTTTCCAGTCAGTGGTGGTCAGTATTTTGAATATTCTGACAGTGCGGTTGATTTCTTAATGCAATTAATTCATAAACTAGTCTAAAGTTGTTTGTTGTTTAAAAATAGTGTAATCAATTTTTTTTAAAAATGGCTGAGATTTGGCGGGATTTGGCAGTGCGGTTAATCTCTTTTTTAATTTTAATTCATAAACTAGTATAAAGTTGTGTTTGTTGTATTTAAGTGGTGTAGATTTGTGCAATGAAGATTGACGGTGATGAACAGTTTATGGAACCATTGAACTATGTCAATTTAGGTGACGACTAAGTGTATCGATCGACCTCATGCTTTCGATTCGCTTAAAGAAAATCACCTAAGAAGTATTGTACTGAAACAAGGCCTTGTAATCGATCACACACTCATCGTTCTTTAAATACCTATGACATGACGAGGCTATATGGGCTAGACCTCTATGTCTTCCCAATAAAAAGAAAAATTTATTTAAAAAAATCTCTGACCCATTGTTGGTAGATTTGAGTTTTTCGCAATTTTGGGGATAAAATCATTGCTAGGGATTTTTTTGGGAAATTAAATACGTAGACAAAGGTAGCACAGCCAGCGTTGCCACTTTAGCTATTTTATCACTAGATTTAGTGACTTTTTAGAGTACGACAGTGATTTTTTGAAAAAAAATCACAAACAGTATTTGGTGATATTTAGTGATATTTAACGATTCTCAAAAAAATTTGAAGTTAAAGTTGAAGATAATGAAGAAAAACGAAATATTCTTTAAAAATCAAATAAATCTAATGAAACTGATCCATCTCAGTCTTCTATATACAGATATACTTAAAAAAAACAACATGAAATACCAGAACAAGTATTGGATGTTGTTTATTTTATCGTGTAATTTCCTTTTAAACTATTTAGTGATTTCTAGTGATTTTTTTTAATTCAAAATATCCCGAAATCTAGGGAGTTTTGAGACCAAATCATGTGATTTATTTTTCTGCAAGGTGGCATCACTGAGCACAGCAACCCAGTACTTGTAGCTGGTTTATTTGTCTCTGCTTGTAGGAGGTTTTGGCGGGAATTCTGACAGTGCAGTTCATCGCTTATTTTAATTTATTTCATTAACTTGTTTAGGGTTGTGTTTGTTGTATAAAAGTGGTGTGTTTTTTTGTTCGATAAACGTTGACGGTGATGAACAGTGTATGGAAACATTGAAATAAGTGAATTAAACATCGTACTGAAAGGAGTTAACACCACAACTCCGACAAGACCTTGAAATCGACCACACCCGTGTTTCATCGTTCTTACATTAGATATAAGTTACATATGAAATTAAATGACTGAAGACTTGGCAGCATGGTCTACGACCTTAGCCGGTTCCAGTAAGAAACAAATAAAACAAAAAAAAAATGTCTCTGACCTCTGTCTGTTTGTAGCCATAAAAAAAATCAACCAAAATTGGTCCATTCAGTTTTTCCTACATTTTTTCTCTAATTACCACTAAAACATGAAATCAATTCGCTTTTTCAATATAATACGAATGACTGTACCGTGTAAGTGTATTAGTGAAACCGAACATAAACTCCTAAATTAGTGAAATCCAATAATTTTATGTGCAACTTTGTGTGTTGTATTACAATAAGCTACACTTAGTCCTAGTCTTCCTTAAAAATTATATTTTAGAGGGACTTAGTTCAAATGTGTAATTCTACAGGCATTTAATATTATGTTATCAAGAAACTAATCATAGCTGTAACATTCTGAAATGTTGACTAGAGTCAAAAGGAAGTCATTGGTGGAATGCGAAGATGTAACTGGAATCCCATATGGGGCAGATAAATGTAGGATATGTTTAAAAACTGGTGAAATAGCCATATTCGGCGAAAATAACATTCTGGGGAACGTTGTCGAGTTTGCAGATATCACTATCAAAGAAAACGATAACCTCCCTAAATACATTTGCAACACCTGCAATCTACTACTTGATGCTGCTGTAGTCTTCAGGAAAACCGCTAAAAAAACTGATAAGATACTCCGCGGCTGTACAGACGATAAATCCGTGACTTATGACAGCTCAGAATATTCATGGGTTGTCAGTCGTTTACTTGGAGATAAATCATCTAACAAAGACTCACACTCAGAATTTGATGAACACAATAATTTTGAAGGGTCATGGTATGATGAAACTAAAGATGATGACACTGATAATCTATCCACTGATAGTGAGAGTAGTGCTGATATAAAACGTGAAAGAGAATATTTATTTATAAAGAATTTTTCCGAAGAAGAAAGTGATAGTGATACAGAAACAACAAAAAACTTTAATTATCTTATTGAAGACAATGACAAAAAACGAGAGAGTAAAAAAACAGATCCTTTTACTTGCAGTAATTGTTACACAAGTTTTAAAACAATGGGTGAATTGGAAAACCACAATGAACTAGAACACAATATAAAATTAACAGACAAAGTAAACTGTGCCGTGTGCAATGAAGTGGTAAGCAAATCATTCTACAAAGTGCACATGAAACTGCACAGAGAGAAGTACCTAGAGAAAAAGAAAACACACCGTAAAGTTGAATGTAAAATATGTAACAAGAATGTTAATAAAACATATTACAAGTACCATATGAAGATGCATGGTTCAGACAATGACAAAGCTGAGCGAATGCGGGACTGTACTTTATGTCGAAAATCATTTAGCGTCAATTACTACACTGATCACATGAGACGAATACATAAATTAGGACCTAATGGAGAAAAGCTACAGCATGTACTGAACAAACGGAAGCAAAAACACGTTCAATGCCCTGTTTGTGACAAAAAAATAAAAGAGGAAAGTTATAAAACTCATTTAGCACATCATGGAAAACCACCAAAGAAGTATGTGTGTGAGCATTGTGCCAAAGAATTTATATATCCCTCAGCATTCAAAACTCATTGCTTAACGCATGGAGGAGAGTTCAAACACAAATGTCAATTTTGTCCATATCGTGCCCAACATGTAGCTTTATTAAAAGTGCATGTTCGTACTCACACAAGGGACTATAATTATAAATGTACAGAATGTCCTGCAAAATTTATTACAAAGAGCAACCTAAACCAACATTTGCAACGACACAAAGGCCCAGGGAACATAAAATGCTATGACTGTGACAAAGTGTTTTACCGTAAGCGTAACATGGAAGAGCACCACAAAACTATTCATTTGGGTATAAAAGATGTTATTTGTAATATGTGTGGCAAGGGATTCAGTCATAGAGATAGAATGCTAAGCCACCAGATTAAAGCACATAAGAGGGATAAGCTGTTGCCACGTGTACCCTCATATCTGAAGCTCAAGGAACAGAACTCCAATCAAAATGATGCTGATTATTTTAATACAAATTGAGGACAACTAGAATGTTATGTTGTAATTTGAATCATGTAAATTTAATATTTTTACAATAAATATTGACTATAACTCCTGCACTTATTTTTCTTAGAGACTATTAGTGTAATTGAAATTTAGCATACTTAGCCAAAACATGTACCTAAATAATTACTCAATGACTCAAGAGTCAAGGTTTATATCAAAGGCTTGTTATTCAATGTGTTGGTTCTGACGGCTTAATAAGAAAGTTGAGTGAAAACATAAAATACCATAATCTCTTTTTTATAGTAAAAAGTTATGTTTGATGTGTTTAAGTGGTGTAGATTTGTGCATTAAACATTGACGGTGATGAACAGAGTATGGAAGCACTGAAATAAGGGTATTTAGGTGGCTTGACAAAGTGTATTCATCAACCTTGAACGTTCGATTCGCTTAAAGATAGCAGTTTAAACAAGTATCATACTGTAAGGTATTAACACCAAGCAAGCAAGTCCTTGAATTGATCACACCAGTTTTTCATCATTCTTGAAATACTTATCACATATGACGAGGCTGTATGGGCTAGATGGCTTTGCCTTCCGAATAAAATGTATTTAAAAAAATGTCTAACGTAGTATCTACTAGAGATGGGGAAAATCGTTATTTTACAATCACAGTGACTGTCGTTTCAGTTCCAAAAAAACACAGTGATTATTCATCATGACTGTCACGTCGAGTGGCATCACGATATACATAGGATTTGGTACGAAAGGGTTCTTAGTATGTTTAAAAACGTGAACGTGGCAAACACTTGAACAGTGAACTCTTCCACCACTTCTAGTAGTTAATACACTGTGTAAGCCAGTGTTTCCCAACGTGGGGCCCACGCCCCACAGGGGGACAATTTAAAAATGGACTCGACACGACTCTATTTAAATGCAATGCTAGATATTGGCGAAACATATAACAAAAAAATATTAAGGTGGGGCATGGCCTAAAAAAGGTTGGGAAACACTGGTGTAAGCAGACCGCGAGTGAAGTGATTCCTTTCATTCACTCGCACAGAGCGAGTAGCTCTTGCACGAACGAACGCAGGTGACACGATATAACTGCGATCGCGTCTTCCTCCGTTTGTTTGTGTCATGTTCGCGATTTGCGACTCGCGTTGATCGTGTCGTGCCATGTGATGCGTGCGAGCGAGTGACAGTAGAACGGAGATTACAAAACTGTGATTTTGGAACGTTGTTCCTACGTGCCGAGTCACAGTGATATTTCTTAGCGGCAGATCGCAGTGACTTTTTCACCGGGACGTTATTTATTACCCACCTCTAGTATCTAGTACTTTGTGGGCCCGTGGTGGTTCATGGTTTACAGCCCCTGTCGACTCAGCCCAAAAAAGTAACACGATAGCGCTTAGCAGCTATCTCATGTTTCAAAATTTTTCCATACATTTTTTGAATGGATTTTCTTGCATCTCTTTCTACGCTCTGTCCTTTATTAGTGTGTGTGATGCAGTGTAAGCTGTCATTTGAACGTCAGATTGAAACAAGGTTTTGAAACAATTCGTAACGCCATTTTGTACTGTGGTCAACGGTTACTCTGAATTACCGCGCCGTGTATTTTGTTCTGCATTTCACAATTTTGATTGGAAGGCGGTTTTCACTTATTTGTTATCTAATTAATCTACTTTATTGTGTGCGAATGTTTTTGTAATCAACCTTTCTACCGGTCAAACGTGTAATCCTTATCTTTGTACGTGTAGTGTAGTTTGATTTATTTTCATACATAATTCAACATGGTTCGTAAGTGTTCTGTTCCCGGGTGCAGTACTCGAGGCCCGGATATTAAATATTTTTGTGTGCCTTACACAATCAAATCAAGGTAGGAAATGTGGTTGAGGTTATGCCCTTTTTTACAAAAGTATCCTTTCACTAAACGCGGAAGTATACGTTTTTGTACTAAACATTTTATTCCCGAACATATTAATGACAAACTAAAATTAACGCCTAATGCAATTCCCTTATTAAACCTAGAAACTTCAGATAATCAAAGATATTCAGATTTGAAACTAGAAATTACACCCACTAATAGTGTTCCTGAACCCTATACTTTTAAAGTAGTTAGCTCTTCTGACGTTAATCAAAATAGTTCAATAGATGTAAGTTCTCAATTGTCTAGAACGGCATTTCATGCTTCATTGAATGAAGCAAATTGTAGCAGTGTACCTCACCTCTCTCCGAATATACCATACAATAAGGAACCTCTTGCTATATGTGTAGCCCCATTCACATCACCAACCACTGCTAGTTGTAATACACAAAATAGTGCTCCCCTTCACCTCATTCCTAGTATATCACACAGTATGGAAAATCTTCCAGTTTGTGTAACCCCATCCACATCAACCACCACTGCTGGTTGTAATACACAAAATAGTGCTCCCCTGCACCTCATTCCTAGTATATCACACAGTATGGAAAATCTTCCAGTTTGTGTAACCCCATCCACATCAACCACCACTGCTTTATGTAATGCACAAAAATTAAAAACTCGTAACCTGATAAAATGTAAGTTAATTAATCGCATTAGATTAAATCCTAGTGAAACTACCCCTCGTAAACAAGTTCTACGCACTTCCATTAACATTTTGAAAAATAAATTACGTCTCTTGCAATCACGATATAAAAAATTAAAGACTAGACTTGACCTTCAAGCTCCAAAAACAAAGATGTTTTTGAAGAAATATAACATTATGAGTACATTTGGAAAGTTATTAGTAGATTCACAATTACGTTTGACTGGTAATTCATTAAAAGGTCGCCGTTACACTGATGCAGAAAAAGTCTTTGCTTTGTCACTATACAAGTTAAGCCCTAAGTGCTATGGATTTTTACGAAAACATTTAGCACTGCCATGTAAATCTCGAATTAATTCTCTCCTTAGCAATATACCTTTGAGACCTGGTATTAATGGCTTCATATTCCAACATTTGGCAGATGCTGCCTTGGATAAACCCATAATAGACAGGCAATGCACATTAATTTTTGATGAGATGGCCATTAAAAAGCACTTAAATTTCAATTTCTTTACTGGGGTCATCGAGGGTTTTGAGGATTTAGGTTCTGGTAAACGTACAAACAATGTAGCTGATAAAGCCTTAGTTTTTATGTTAAGGGGTTTGTTTTCTCCTTGGAAAATTCCAATTGCATTTTATTTTGCTCGAGATGGAGTTAAAATATTTGTTTTAAAGAATATTCTTAAAGAAATAGTATCTGCCGTTTTTAAAGCCGGATTTATAATAAGAGCTACAATCAGTGACCAAGGTTCTGCCAATGTTGCTGCTATTAGGTCATTAATATCAGAATCTAATGCTGAACTGTTACGTAGTAACAAATGTACAAGTGATATCTGCTATAAAATCGGCCCCAACCAATTATATCATATATATGATGTACCTCATTTATTAAAATGTTTTCGCAATAATTTTCAGAAAAAAAATCTTCTTATTGGCAACCAAAGGGCAAAGTGGGAGTATATTGAGACTCTTTACAAGGTGGATGGCTTTGGTGGCAGAGCAAGAAGCACCAAACTTACTGAGAAACACATAAATCCAACATCATATGATAAAATGAAGGTAAATAAATATTTAAAGTCTTGACTGATTGACAAAAGGTGTGCAATAAGATCATATTTGATTATGATAGATTATAAATATGTTAGTATATGAAAAAAAAAGTGTGCGTGTACTAGTGTACACATGTAAGAAGTGAAACTTCTTTATGACCTTATTTGACTAGACTTTGAGTGGACGTCGACCGGACTTTGACCGGACTTTGACCGGACTTCACAGAACTTGACAGGACTTTGACCGGACTTTGACTGGACTTCGACCGGACTTTGACAGGACATTGACTGGACTTAAACCGGGCTTTGACCGGACTTTGACAGGACTTTGGACTTTGACCGGATTTTGACAGGGCTTTGACCGGACTTTGACCGCGCTTTGACAGGACTTTGACCGGACTTTGACATGACTTCGACCGGACTTTGACCGGACTTTGACAGGATTTTGACAGGACTTTGAACGGTATTCGACCGGACTTCGACCGGACTTTGACTGGACTTCGACCGGACTTTGACAGGACTTTGACCGGCCTTTACAGGATTTTGACCAGACTTCGACCGGACTTTGACCGGGCTTTGACTGGACTTTGACTGGACTTTGACAGGACTTTACAGGACTTTGACTGTATTTTGACCCGACTTCGACCGGACTTTGACCGTACTTTGACAGGATTTTGACCGGACTTTGACAGGACTTTGACCGGACTTTGACCGGACTTTACAGGACTTGACAGGACTTTGACCGGGCTTTGACAGGACTTTGACCGGACAAAAAAAAATATATAAAAAAAGTATGCGATAAAAAATCTAGATTTAGTTAAGGAACGTAGGGCACTATTACAAAAATTAGAGAATTATGAAATTAAACTAGAAGACAGTAAGAAAATATATGAAATTGACACAACAATTATTGAGTGAAATAAAAACCCTTGAAGAGTCACTCAGCTTATAACAAATATATTTCTTGTAACAATAAAGTTGATGAATTAATGAATAAGTTAGGCCATACAGACATATCTTCTAGAATCTGGAACAAGTTCTTCTTTGGTTGAGTAGAACAGAGCTACCACTGTAAACTCTGTTTGTGTGGGTCAGGGACCATTCTTTAAATGTAAATTGTTTGTTAATTAATGTTAATGAGCCACCATGAATGGCATTTTTTCTGCAGAATGAACTACCCAACATATGATTATTGAAATTGAATTGAATATAAACTGGCTTTAAAGCCAGTGTTCTGTAATGCATAAAATGTCAATATTATTACAGTTCATAAATAATTCAATTTTAAGGTTTTTACTGGAGATCCCCTGAATATTTTGATGTACTAATTTTATAGTCTTACATTTATTCATTAAATTACATTTTGTATCAGTACCATTATCAAAGCAAGAAGTTGTCTCTATTGTCTTATGGTTTAATTTAAATTATTAAACGTAATTTTTTAAGTTATTATTATTCTGCTCAATGAAAGCAGGTCTATTAGCCAAGTTCTTGGCTGATATATTAAAGTAATGAGATAGCGCATTAGCTATCTGTCTCTTATAATATATAAATGCAGATAATATCTATCTCTTGTGAAAATTTTTTTGAAGTGAAACTTCTTTATCGGCGTTAGAAAAATAAAATCGTCACATTTTTTCGTTACGCGGCACGCGTCACGTTTTTGACTTTGACTGGATTTTGACCAGACTTTCACTGGACTTGACAGAACTTTCATCGGACTTTCACCGGATTTTGACCGGAAGTTGACCCGACTTTGACCGGACTTTGACCGGATATAGACCGGATTTTGACCGGATATAGACCGGACTTTGACCCAACTTTTACCGGACATAGACCGGACACAGACCGAACTTTGACCCGACTTTGACCGGACTTTGATCGGGCTTTGACCGGACTTTGACGGACTTTCACAGGACTTTGACCGGACTTTGATCGGACTTTGACCGGATTTTGACCGGACTTCTTCTGTCGAGCGTCCCGAGACGCACACTTTTTTTTGTATTCATGTCTATGATAATAAAAGCCTTTTGTATATAAACTTTATCTAATTTAACTTTATTAGACCAATTTCTGTAAAGTTGCATATAGTAGATCATTTTTTGAAAAATAAGGTCATAAAGAAGTTTCACTTCCTACGTGTGTACACTAGTACACACACACATTTTTTTACTAACATAATTGTTAGTGTCTATTACATGAAATTTATTATTATTGCACGACATAGTGTGCATTGTCAAATTAAGGCTGTATCTTAAATTAAATTTCTTCTGCTGGTAAACTCTTACTATAAGGAAATGTAAACATTACAGTTTCTTTTACTGATAAATCATGCAATTTGTCAAAACACTAGCACTGGCTGCTTTTTGTTTACATTGCCCCTGTTTCCTAGAAATAACACTAATTTTGTGTCAGGTGAGAATTGACTGTTGCAAATGCTCTTTATTATGTTCTGATATGAAGCATTAGGCATACAGTTATTAAATACTAACTTTCCCAGGTCCATAGCAAGCAATTGACCCATGTACTTGCCTATCTCATCACAGTGAATGATATCATCATTAGAGATTTGATTGTTTTCCATATGAACCTGGGAGCTGTTGGAACGGTTACTTGTATGTAAGCTATCACAAAGCATTGACTTGGGTGGTGTTTGTAATGAGGGTTCACCCACCAGCTGTGAGTCACTAAGACAGATGATGATAATATATGTGTGTGTGTGTGTATATGCATATATAATATAAAAATAGATTTAAAATCGTTTATTTATATTTATATTATGTCAATTTCAGGTCAAATTTGCAGCCCAAGTTTTCAGCAGGCAAGTGGCTACATCGCTAGAAGTGCACATGAAGTCTCTGCTATTTATTCAGGACCATGATTACTTAAGTGTAAATCCAAACATTGATAATGGTTTATTCACAGCAGAAATTCTTCTTTTTATAAATAATTTGTTTGACAGTCTAAATGGTTTTGGCCGTTATGGCAATAAGTTAAAACATGCTCTTTCAAGTAATTCCGATCACATTACATTCTGGAATGATGCTGTAAAAAAGCTAGCATCAATGCGCTTTGACGCTTCCAATGAAAGGGAAGCAAAGCCCTTAACACTGAAACACTTTGTGCATAATATTAAAACAATAAGACATTTGTGGTCAGATTTGCTAAGGATTGATGGTATAAAATTTCTAAGTCTTAGACGTCTTAATCAAGATCCATTAGAAAACTTTTTTGGTCAAATAAGGGCACATGGTTCTTGTAGTACAAATCCTAATTGTTCTCACTTCATATCTGCTTTTAAAACCTTGTTGATTAACAACATAACTACCGGTAAATCTTTATATACTAATTGTTCTGAGGATGATGACAAAATGTTGGGTACATTAAAAAACTTAGTCAGCCAACAAAAATATAGTTCATACACTGAAAATTTTCCTGGTAATGATACTAACATTATGGAGTCTATACCTCACGAAAATATTTTGCAAAATAAGGCTGTACCATATATTGCAGGTGCAATTTGTCGTTTTTTAGTGTCCAAATCGAACTGCAAAGATTGTGATAACTGTACAAAAGCACTATTATCTCAGACTGAGTCATTTCACGAATTAATTCGTTTAAGAGAGTATAGCCCTGATTTAGATAGGTTATATTATCCTTCTAGGAATTTTAGTCAAATCGTCTGGCAGAGTATTTTTATTATTGATAAAATGATGCCATCTATTTGCAATGTTTACATTTATTCAGATTTAATAGGTACTTTACAAAGAAATATTGATACTTCATGGTATACCTGTAATATACATAAAACTGATCTCATTAAAGCTTTTTGGCTATATGTCATTCGGATGCAAGTTAAGCAATGGTGCATTAATTTTAATAATAGAATAAATAATATTGATTTTAGACCTAAAGATTTAGAAATGGAAACTCTAATCCGAGAAAAAGTTACAAAAGGATTGAGTTATAGATCAGGAAGAAGGCGTAGTACTTAATCACGCATAATTTATTTATTTAATATTAGTATCTTCATAGTATTTTGTCTACAGTTATTATGATTGTTGCAAATAAAATTGTTCTTTTTTAAAGTGTATTAGCCATATTTTTGTGCTTTTAGTTTATTATGCATTCTGTATAGTAGCTTAGGACAGCTCCTTGTATTATATAAAAAACATAATTATAGTCTTCTTTACCACCCTTTTATTTACTGTATTTACATTTCGTTACAACGATTAAACTCTGTACTATTTACACTGATTCTTGCAAATTCATAAGTAATAATTAAATCATAAGTAATTGTTGTTGAGTACGTATTATATTTATTATCACCTTAGTCCAAAAAGTTGTAATTTTTTGAGGGTTTCCATAATTGTTCATATTTTTATTGATATACCAATCTGTAAAATAGGAATTTTACCTTTTATTTTAATATTGTGTTTTGGTTATAGTGTACCCAACATTTTCTGATTTTTGTAGCATTTTTTGTTGAAAATGTGCCATTACATGATACATATTGCAAAATATTACGTTATGCACGGAATGCTTTTTGCGAGGCGATAATTTGTAAATGTATTATTATTTTTAAGTTTAATTAAACATGTTAAGTTTTAAATTAAGCTTTATACAAATAAATTTCAGTAGTTATATTGTTAACCCATTTATAACAACAATAATTTCTTAAAATTGTTCTTTTTTAAAGTGTATTAGCCATATTTTTGTGCTTTTAGTTTATTATGCATTCTGTATAGTAGCTTAGGACAGCTCCTTGTATTATA
Organism: Amorpha juglandis; assembly: GCA_949126905.1. Lineage (NCBI taxonomy): Eukaryota > Metazoa > Arthropoda > Insecta > Lepidoptera > Sphingidae > Amorpha > Amorpha juglandis. The sequence goes on along the minus strand of OX421373.1, from coordinate 13,899,616 downwards.
TAAAAAACATAGTTATAGTCTTCTTTACCACCCTTTTATTTACTGTTAACCATAAATAATGTAAAATCCCATATGTATAAGTATATAGGATCAGACAGCATCCTAATTAATTACGCATTAGATTCAATTTCATTCCTTTCAATCCGAATAGTAATTAGCATTATCGTAAATGTATTTTTATAGTTATATGATGTTCAATTACAATATGTGTATATGTATAAATGTATAAACTGATTATATTTAAGATTATATAGAGGTAGAAACTGACTAAAATAAATTTGAAAATGTAATTGCTATTAGATAAGTAGGATGGCTTATGCTTAAAAACATTAAGAACATGAGTAAGACTATTAATATTATTCTTATTGTTTGTCTCCTATATATTTACATTTCGTTACAACAATTAAACTCTGTACTATTTTCACTGATTCTTGCAAATTCATAAGTAATTGTAGTTGAATACACATTGTATTTATTATCATCTTAGTACAAAAACGTTGTATTTTTTTGAGGGTTTCCATAATTGTTCATATTTTTATTGATATACCAATCTGTAAAATAGGAATTTTACCTTTTATTTTAATATTGTGTTTTTGTTATAGTGTACCCAACATTTTCTGATTTTTGTAGCATCTTTAAAATGTGCCATTACATGATACATATTGCAAAATATTACGTTATGCACGGAATGCTTTTCGCGAGGCGATAATTTGTAAATGTATTATTATTTTTAAGTTTAATTAAGCATGTTAGGTTTTAAATTAAGCTTTATACAAATAAGTTTAAATAGTTATATTATTCACTCAACAACAATCATTTGTTGGCTTTTATCTGTCGGCCAGAGCTGGCTCCTTTGTACAATTGTGCTTTCTATTTAATTTAATTCGCAATTTAAATGTCATTAGTGGTTTAAGTGAGACATTTCAAAAAATAAACGTCTTAATTTTTGAATTTAGTTTTATTATTATTATTTAAGAGGTTGGTATTCTACAAGGTTCATATGACGCTTTAGCCGTGTATTCGCTTCAGAAACCGGTATTTTATTACGGTTTTAGTATGAAACCGTCCTTAAAGTCATCCCTATTTTTTTTAATGATCGGTATTTTCAGAGGTTTACCGATTGCCGATACGGCACGTCTCTAGTATACAATATCCGTGCAAAAGAGAAAAAAGAAAAACACAGATCAATTCACACGGGAAAGAAAGAGAGATCCGACTTCTCTTATGAATGAATTGTATAACATGTACAGTATAAAAATTTATGCATGTAGGTGTGAGCTTATCGTGTTAAAAAATTTGTATGAAGATAACCGTCTCTCTAGTTTATTTGTCTCTGATGGTTTATTTGCAATCAAAATCCTAAATGAATAGTCTATGATACTCCGAAGTCCAAGCTTCGTTGTCTCATGTCGAATGGACTCAGAATACAGACATAAAGATAATGTTAAATGTGTTGAGTGTATTACGAAGGACTAGTTTAAAAATGAGAGTTTAAATTACATTTACTTCCGATGCGAACGAACTTCGAAGCTACACCCGACAAAGGATACCTAATTTGAGCCATTTACATAGTTCAATGCCAAAGGCAAAGAATTCACGATGAATGCTGACAGCATTAACGTGGACCGAATATGCCGAATTTGCCTGAAAGAAGGCATTATACCCATTTACGGAAAAAATCTAGATACCGATTACTCGTTCGATGTGCGGACATTCGGCGATATAGAACTTTCAGAAGAAGATCGTTATCCAAAACACCTATGTAGCTCATGTCATGCATTGCTACAGTCTGCGAAATTATTCAGAAAGACTGCTAAATCTTCTGAAGAGATTCTAAAAACATACCAAAATGACGCCGGTGCGGACGAGGAATTGCTTTCTGATGACATTGGGTGGGACTCTGATGATAATGTTAAACTTACGGAGTTGCCTAGAACTCTCGACGATGATCTAAGCTCCAACAAAGACATAGAAGATACCAAATGTGACGAAAGCTATATAGATAAAATTAACTTTGATACAACTGTTGAAAACTTATCATGTGCAATTGATCCAAATGACATAATAGACAGCAAGGATTTTGAATGTGAGAGCAAAGCAAACATTAGTAAACAAAATGATAAAGACTATAAACTCTCAACTGCATATTTGGTGGAAACACATTTCACAGAAGTGCCTAGTGATAAAAAGGACAGTTTTAAATGCAGATTGAAGTATTCTAAATACCAGTGTAATGTATGTTCTAAGATAATCACAAAACAATATTGTAAAGAACATTACGCTCTCCATGATCCTAATGTTCCCAAACACACATGCAATATTTGTGGTAAAAACTTTCTACAAGAAGATATATTACTTAATCACAGATTTATACACAGCACTGAGTTCAAATTTAGATGTAAGCTGTGTCCATATAAGGGACGCAGTTCAACATACTTAAAAACTCATATGCGCACTCATCAAAAAGAATACAGATTTTTCTGTGATGAATGCCCAGCGAAGTTTTTAACTAAAAGCAACTATAATAGACATGTAGAACGACACAAAGAGCCTACATATGATTGTGAGGCTTGTGATAAGAGTTTTCGTTGGAAATGTAGACTAAAACATCACTATGACACCGAGCATTTGGGCCTGAGAAGCCATATTTGCACACTATGTGGCAAAGGTTTCTCTTACAGGAAAGATCTAAGAAGACATGAGATCAGAATGCATAAAAGTAAAAAGAAAGGTGTTAGTCCATCTTACATCGCTGAAGATGAGGAAGAGTCAGAAAAATAAAACTAATCTCCATCAACAAGTGAAAAAACATCTTCAATGAACTGGGGACTTTATTAACTATATTTAAAACCTGTGCATTATGCTTTCATTGAAGAGTATTTTTTCTTTTTTAAATAAGTACACAACATTATATAAATGAACCACCAATTGTGAGGCCCTAGCCACTCAAGGTTAGGCTAGGTTAAGGAGTGAAGGACCTTACAATTCATGCCATGCCTAGCAATACTGCTTTCTCACTGTGTGTTATGAAACCCAATTTTGTAACTTTTTATTTGAAAGATTTATGTCAAGTTGCCTGTATCCCAACTCCAAATAAAAAAAAAATATGCACTTAATTTTACTTTTAATTATATGTACATGCAAAGATACCCTACCACAAAGTTTCGCTTTTTTATTATGAGTAATAATTAATGACATTCTATACTATCATTTTTATAATGTTTTGTTTCTATTTTTTTTTCATTGCTGTAATAACATTTTACATGGAGATGTATAAAATAAAAACTGCATGTTACGAAATAGGAATTCATATTTTAGGTTGTCTGGAAGAAATCGCCAGTTGCAATGTATCACCTTTACTATATGATTCTTACATTTAAGTTACTTTATTTGGTGTGCAATAAAGAATATTTTATCTATCTACCATAACACGCATGCTTCTGCATCTACCCCTTGATGGTCAGAAGTCAAGGCTTGACCCAATAACCTATTGAGAGCTTTTGGAGATATTGGTTGAGCATTTGGTACAACCCATATGCAAAATTGACTATTAGCTGACCCTCACAGTTTCACTGCAGGTATGTTATTGCACTCGTCCCGTAGGTAATGTACATATTAACCTTCTAGAATAAATTCTCTAAATAATAGTGAAAAACAGCATCTAAATCCATTGCATAGTTTAGGAAAAATAAGCAAACAGACAGACACTGTTAGACTTTGACAATGCATTGATTATGTGTACATTTACAGTAAGTTAATAAAATATTTAGGCCAATATCATAGTGATTGAGAAATATCTTACATGGATTTAACCACTAATTAATGTACTAATGGCTAATTCTTAAAGTACCTAGTAAATATCTTTCTGCCAGTACACAATTGAATTTTGAGATGGGACTGAAATCCGAAACTATGAAAAGTTGATAAAAGTGGTCTATGGAGTCATGAGCTCGATATATGAAAAAAAATATGTAGGTATATTTTTTTATAATTTACATAACCGGGAAATAAGTGGTTAATTTATGAAAACGATGACACCTGTATTATTACACCAACTGATTCTGCTGTTATTAATATCAATACTTGAAAAATAATGTTTTTAAAAATTAAGAAATGGCTCAGTTTTATAATCTACTTTATTTTTATAAATTTCTTAAATGACGCCACCAAAAGCAGTTCACATGCAATTTCATTGGTCAATAACTCGTTGTATTGCCTGCGGGAACTCCGTGCATACTGGATAATGAAAGTTATAATAAATAACGTGATGCGGGTATTCCCCGCAAGTGGCGTAACATTGATTGTGTTGATTTACCAGTAAAGCAATAGATTTCAAAAAAATAAATTTTCAAGTTTTGCTTTCCCATAAATCCACTTTTCTCTATTCGTCATATTTTCGGATTTTGCCATACAATCCCAATTTTGTAGTTTAATATGTGCCATATACATTTGGTAATGTTCATCTAAAGGGTTAAAAAAATACATATTATATTTGGTAAATAGTAGCATAACTCAAAAACGATGAAGCAGTTGCTAAGGGTAATATTAACTCATAATATTAATGTACTAGGTTATTTCAAATTATAATCAAATATAATATGAAATCTGACTGTAAATGTTTTCATATTTATTCATTAAAAGAATGAAGAGGTCACCAAGTGAGTAATTCCTTCATCTATTTAGTCAAGGTTTCGACAGTTAATGTAATTGATTAGAGTGAAGAGTGTTTTTAAAGTGGCACTAATTGCAGAGAGGTTGAAACGATTTAATGGCAAGGAATGAAATATATGTGAGAAGGTGATGTATGCTGATTGATGTAGAACGAAGAGCGAAGACTAAAGTAGGGGTACATGGATTGTTTAAGGGAAGATCATAATTGGAATGGTAAAGACGTGGATAACTTTTTGGGATGTTTATCAGAGGGCATTCTGCAATGACTGCCAAATGAATTGGGACTAAGAGAGAATGAGAATATTTTCTGGATTCTGAATGATGAATTAATGAACCAATAAATCAATAAAAATACCTAAATATGATTTCATCAAAAGACAGAAGTAAAAAAAAGCACATAATTCACAAAGTGGATTTAATTTTTGCCGGTCTTTACCAGGGTTCGAGGATATATATCAATGGATATATATCATGATATATATCCGATATATATCAAGCTGGGTTTGACGATATATATCAATATTTTTTTTATATTATATTGCAATACAAAAATGGTTTAAAAAATTAATGTTATTAAGTAATTTTTAGAGTTTGTTACTGTATTTCTACTTCCCAAATATAGATGGCGTGGGAGTAGTGTTAAAACATACTCCCTAATGGTAAGTTCTAATCCATAAATGGCAACACTTCTGCCCTAAAAGAAGAGTTTATGGTTTTTAGTTGATTTTGCCTTATCCAAACACGAGTTTTTTATTTTATAATTTTAGTATGTGTATGTAACACATATGCAAACAGTATTCATAAATAATACAATAAAATAATAATATGGCTTTCATACAAAATGGATATATATCAAACTTGATATACAGGGTTAATTTTAAAACACCAGCAACCTCGCAGGACCAGATAGCTGACCCCATACGGAACAACTTTTGTTCTACGAGTTTGTATATAACTCAATATATTTAAAAAAAAATGATGTTACAAGTTTTTGTTGTGTCGTATTTTTCTTCGTAGCGTTCGGCGTGCGCGCGCGACTCAAAGGCGCCGCTCAGCTGGCTCGGGCGTTGACCTTCGGCGCTAGCCCGGTTCCCCACGCTTCGCGTGTTTGCTTACGTAATCTGCGATGCGTGCAGGTAACATTCAAGACGGAAATTAAATGAATACTTATTTTTGTATGAAAATAAAATCTAACAAATTATCAAAAGTCGTAGAACAAAAGTAGTAGCTTATAACCTTAGGTATCTACCCCTGCGAGGTTGCTGGTGTTTTAAAAATAACCCTGTATATCGGATATATATCATAAATATCCGATATTTTGATATTTATAATAAATATCGGATATTTTCGAACCCTGGTCTTTACTATAAAAATCCTAGCCTAGAGGCGCCACATTTGCTTCCTTCACGCTTTTTTATTGTGCTTATAGGATTTATTGCAACATTGAGAGGATGTTTAATCTCCTGTTTAGCTCCCTTAGAATACAACAATTCAAAAAGGAAGCGTTCCATTGTGTCTTCCAAAATTTGTATCATAAAACGTCACACGTTGGTCTCGGCCAATCCTAATCCGATATAAATCTGCGACGACGCGATGGAACGTTTCGGTTTTCAATTTTTGCATTCTAAGGGGGCAAGCTATAGAAAAAAACGAATACAAGAGACGTGGCGTGATGTGTGATGGTCGTTTTTATAATATCGTTGAAGGCATCCGATGTGATGTCGGCATTTGTTGACGAAAAGTTGAACATCGGATACCAACGACAACGCTGTGACTAACACGAACATTAACGAACAACGCAGATTGCTATACTGATACTGTCAACTAACGACACCTACCCTATCGCTAGCACCATTGACTTTATATAGTAAAAGCGGTATAGTCCCAGTCGCCCCCACATGGATTGCCCCAGGTGGCAATATATCACTTATCTACTAATAAAACTATATTAGAAATGTGACCGCCAACTCCGTCAATCGCGGCCGTAAGACAGACAGCGATGAGGTTTGGCGATCCACGCCGCAATGAACAGCGATTTGAAGTGGGGGCAATAAGATGCCAGTCGCCACCCGGTGACAACTGGGATTTTTGTCTCAATTGCCACCTGGGGGCAATCCATGTGGCGACTGGGACTATATCGTAAAAGCCCCTTAGTCGCGCTTCCTTCATTCGCGTTTTGACTGTTCGTGGATTAAAAAAATGCGACCCAATTTCTATATTCGCGGCTTAAGATTTCTTTATCGCGGATCTAATGGGTACATATACATTTATAATAAAGATTCCAGTATGTACCTACATACTGGAATCATCACATACCTATCTAATCGAATATCCTTTGTAAACGCGTCGTCAAATGGACTAATAAAAATATATAAAATAGACCTTATTACAACTATGCCTAAAGTATGTTGTTGAATGATATCGCCGCTGTATTGGTTCCGCCTTTGACACAAGCCGCCTTCGCTGCGGTCGGTGTTTTTGAGAATATAAACAAACAGAATGAAATCAACCCTATTACTCAACATTAATCATAAATTAAGAAAAAAATACAAATATCGCTAAACCATTGCCTAAGCCTGAAGATAACAATTGATCAATATGGTTAAAAAAAATCAATTAAACTAGCAAAAAGCTGAGCTTGTCAGCGTGAGCGTTGTTTGAGCGAGCCATCGCGTAGTTTTTCTAACGGGTAATAATTTTTAAGACAGTTTTTCAATATTTAAATCAAAACAACAACGATGACATAAATTGCACTGTTTTAACTCCGAATTTTTCTGGGCTTAGTTAAAATTTTTAACTGGTTTTCACAAAGTTATCGTTCACGTTTAGATAGCATTTCTCTATTATTTTTTGTAGCTACTCACCAAACTCTCACCAAACAACTCATTCAAAACATGTTAAATCTCGTAATTACACCAATAAAATAGTATTTGTGTTTCACGGCCGAAATAAACACGAAATGAATTGAACTCGCTCTAAAAAAAAGAATTGATTTGAATTGTTGATTCTAGGGGTGTCATCTAGTATTAAGTAGATTAATTATTACGATGTATGTTTTGTTGCAGCGATCTTGTCTTTGGTTTCTAACAGATGGCGTTAGTAGTGATGAATACTAAATTGTTAATTTTCATTTTTTTTAATGGTTATAAAATTATATTATTTTCTTTTAACATATTGCACATCTAGATATGATTATAAATTACTTTGTTAAAGCACAAATCTATAGGCGTCATAAGTTTTCAGTAAAGTGTTCATTACATGTACATTACAAAGCTACCCAGATTGTGAGATCGTGATAGGGCTCGCTTCGCTCGCCCTAATAAATTGGAATTTGGAATTAACAACAACACGAATAAAGATGCTCTATTACAGTAGTAATAGTCAGTGACTACCATTCAATGATTGACGTCCAAAGTCCTTCCAATAATTCAGTTTACCAACTGTAATTTTATTTAGTTCACAGTAACTGAATAAAATGTTATTTAAAAAAATACTAATAATAAGACTCCTGTATTTTCTCTTTCTGGGGTGCCAATCCCCGATGACGTGTGTCCTAGGCCTCTCCATTGGAGGGCGATGCTTTTTGGAACGTAGTTCCTTATCGCGCGTTGCGAAAGGGGGCTAGACGGAAAAAATTGGTACGAAAAGTTGTCACGAAAAATTTGGCACGACATAATTCTCCGACCAGCCAGCGTTAGCTGACCTCCCTGGAACATCGATAATTTTGAAGTCCCAGGTGGCGTCACACAGTGACCAGTCAGCTTGGACCGGACTTTCACAAGACTTTGACCTTGAACACCAACCGTGACCTTGACCTTGACCCCGACCTCGACCCCTATTTTACCTTGACTCCGACCTTGACCTTGACCCCGATTTCTACCTAGACCTTGACCCCAACATTGACCTTGACCCCGATTTTTACCTTGACTTCGACCTTGACCTTGACCCCGATTTTTACCTTGACTCCGACCTTGACCTTGACCCCGATTATTACCTTGACTCCGACCTTGACCTTGACCCCGATTTTTACCTTGACTCCGACCTTGACCTTGACCCCGATTTTTACCTTGACTCTGACCTTGACCTTGACACAGACCTTGACCCTCAAAATTAAAATTAAAAAATAATCGAAAGGAACTTCGTTCCATCCGGGTGTCCCTTGACACCTCTCGAGTTTTTTTATACTTTTAAATGCTTTATTTTTTATTTGTAAATTTATATACATACGCACTTCTGCTTGTAATCCCCGAAGGGGTAGGCAGAGGTGTAACCAGTACACCCACATATCGCCGAATGTATTTCCGTTCTATGATGTGATAGGCAGGCAGCGGCTTGGCTGTGCCCCTGGCATTGCCGATGTCCATGAGCGGCGGTGACCGCTTACCATCAGGCGGGCCGCTTGCTCGTCTGCCTATCAAGGCAATAAAAAAAATAAAAAAATAAAAAAGGAGGCGAGCCTATCGCCATACCGGGCACGATTCCAGACTCCGGGCTGATACAGAGCGTTTCGTTATATTAACCCGTTGAGGACACACATCGAAAAAATAACGTTGAGGACACACGGGGTCCAGCGGACCCCACGCAGGAAAACAGTTCTCATTTGTGTTCTACGCTATGTATCGACTTCAAACCGGTGCGAAACTTTAATTTTATATTCTCTCTAAATAATCTTATGATTGTTTTAATATTTTTATGATTTTAAAATACTAAAAAATTGTTAAGAAAAAAAAACTCACGAAATTGAATTTTTTTTATAAAAATAGTATTAGAAATTTTAATTTTCAAAATACCAAAAAAAATCCGACGGCGTTTTGTTTAAAAAACAATATTTTTTAAATAAAAAAAAAATTCCGATGAAGTCTGAAAAAAGTATATTTATTTTGAAGTTTGAAGTCACGAATTTCGGTCATTCTTGTAATAAAGAAATAGTACAGCTTGGCAAAAAAGAGCATGGATTTAATGAGGGCGCTTATGGATTTAATATGGCAACCCGGTATACTACGACATAAAATGTTTAGATACTTGTTATTTTTATCTATTGTTGTTTAATGGGCTTTAGTGGGGTGATTTCAATTGCCAGCTAAAAATTATTTTTTGCAGGATAAAATAGTGTCAGATAAAAAATATATTTGTATATGAGATTTATCTACACTAATATTATAAAGGGAATGATTCTTTGTAAGCTTATAGGCTATATTTTATCCCGGAAAAATATATAGCGAGAAAATTATCTTGGAACAATTTTATCACGCAGGCGAAAGCTAGTAATATATTACGAAAAAAAGATATTCATTACTTACACAATTTATATATATTTTTTACACAAAGTCTTTGCCACTTGAAATTTAGGTTCGGAGTATATCGAGTCTTAATCCCTCAGATGGAACAGAGGGCATCCATAGTGGCAACATAATATTATGAACCCTCACAGACTTTTTTTGTTTTTATAATTTAAATTATTAGTCTTCCTTACTGGGGGGGAGATTCGAACAGGTTTGATAATTTAAATAAAATACCATTGTAGTTTTAATAGGATAAAAAGGAAAATTAAACCTTTAAATTATAGGAGTACTTTGAATTTATTCAAATAAAACAAATTAACATTTTAATTCAATCAGATTCCAAAAGACTTTCGTCTAGATATTCTATCCCAGAAAGGTCTATTGAGTCTTGACTAGACGATCCTGCAACAACAGAATCATCTGAATCACCCGAATATGTATCTGTATCGCTACTGCTATCTCTGAGATTAATGACCAATTTTTCTATGTCGTCATACATGGTCATTCATTTACAATTTTAATAGCATGTTTGCATGAGCTTTTCCAGTTTTAGCACTAATCGCGTGGAATGCTTGTCCAGCTGACATCTGTTGGAATGAAATATTATTGATTATGAGTTCAACTTAATAACATTATGAAAATCTAATTATGAACTAGATCTACCTTTTTGTCAATGGACTAGGGGTGCTCGATATATATCGATATGTGATAAAATATCGATACATGTATTTGATATATCGAATCAATGCGATATTATCGAATCATTGAAGTCGATATATGATATCGATATATTTTTTCCGTTATAAGGATATCGTAGAATATGTAGGAAAAATCAATCGGATGTGGCTAAAAAAAAAAAAAAAAACAACATCAAATACCAGAATAAGTATTGAATGACGTTTTTTTTTTTTTTTTTAGCTCTTCGATATTATTTTAGTTAATCATTTTCTAATAAAGTCTTTTCCTTCCTATAATTCGATATATCGAAAATATCGATATTTTTGACCGATATATCGCTATAAATATCGATACAATATTTCGATATATTATATCGGAAAAAATATCGATATTTTTTTTACACGATATATTATATCGGAAAAAATATCGATGTTTTTTGTACATGAGCATCACTACAATGGACCTTACGTTGACAGAGACAATCTTATTTTGTGATTATCTCGCGATAGCTCTCATCCAAATAAATATTTTTTTGGAGTTCTATTGGTAAATTCCTATTAAGCATTATATTTTTTTTAATATTGTTCCCTCTTTGCGACTATGTTAATGCCGCTCAGACTGTTATACATTTTTTATATGAGAAACCCAGAGAATTTAATATCTTTCTTAGATGTCCACGACTTCCATTAAATACCAGTTTTTCTTTAACTACAGGTAATAAGTTTCGTATTGTAGGCACCTGAGAAAAAAGAAAGTATTCATTTATAACATAATACTGTATTTATATTTGTTTTTTTTTATTGTAGGAATAATATAAAATATATTACATATGTACCTGTTTTTTTACAGTATAGAAGAAATGAACCTTTTATCTTATTGCGCATAGATCAAAATTATAGAGATCTTTCTTTGGTCGACTTTTCCTATTTTTACCAGATGTAGAAAAAACGCCTTTATTTTTTTCACCTTCTTCAAAAAAAATTCTTGTGGTGTTGACTGCTTTACCTAAAAAAAATACCAAACATACATAAGAATACAATAACAAATTTTTTAATGTTCAGTATTGAAAAGGATCAAAAATATTAAGTCAGCTTATATATAACACGTAAACATAACCTCAGTTACTCTTTTGTAAACAAAACACAATAATCTCTTAAATTGTATGTTACAGGTAATTTAAACTAGTGCAAAATGTATAATTTAACTTGTTAGATGTAAATAATTTGCATAAATACCTGTCATATCGGCTGTTCTCTGATAAACATTGTTAATTTGAGATAAAACTTTTTCCGCTTGAGATGCAGCCAAACATCGTAAAAAACTTGATATATCACGGCTCTACCACTACAACGAATCGTTTTGTTCATTTTAAATAACAAAACAAGCAACAACCGTACGAGAATTTATAGAATTTTGTATAAAACTAGTTGGCGCAAACAACAATGACACAGAAAGTACTGGCTATTTGACAGCAATGACATTTTTAATAGAGTTGCCACAATATATTTTTTTTAGTTCCTATTTTCACCGCGTCATACTCTTTTTTGCCAAGCTGTACAACTAAACATGCAGAAAAATGTAAAAGCATAATTTTTTTTAATAGAAAAATTATTTATTGTATCAAATATAACATAAATATGGAAATATTTTTAAGAAAAATTAATCAAATCATTCGAGGCCACCACAGTCGGTACATAAGTCCATACGATGATCGTTGCACATGGGCTGTTCGCAGGCAGGACATTGTATGCTTTGTTTTTCGATCTTTTGATCGTGGGCAAAGTCCACATCTTTTTTTAGTAGGCAGCTCTACTTGTTATATACCATCAGCTGGCGGAGATTTATTTAGAAGTGACGCAATAGCGCCGCGCAAACTCTTTCGAATAATTTCATTGCTGTACCGGCGTTCTAAGAACGGCTTTACAAGATACAATGAAAGTTTATCCAAACATTTTTTCGCGGTAAATATTCAGACTCATTCGAAACGTGGTCTTCTGACTCTGATCCATTGTCATCATTACCTCCACCATCTTTATTTTTTTACATTAGACGGCTGGCGATAGTTAGAGGTCGAAGATTATAAGGCATCTATATATACACACATATATATTTAATTAATAACCATTATTTATTGCTGGAAAAAAAATTCAATTCATGCATGAATACTTACGTTTACAGAAACAATATAACACTAATCAAAGATAAAAAAAACATTTGAATTTTTTAAAGACTTTGCCACAGTAAGGCCACACGGGGTCTACAGAACCCCACACAAAAATACGTCCGCACTAATATGGCTCTGCAGGATGACTAATGCTAAAAAGGCCTTCGTAACGTGTCAAAATTAGTTGTGGAGACTTCAAACAACAACAGATAGAGCTATATATCTAATCCCTAAGGGTCTTTGTAGATTTAAAATTGTATTGAAATTTGTCTGGGGTCCGTTGGACCCCATGTGTCCTAAACGGGTCAAAACCCAATCTGACATCAATAAAATGTCTGCCTAAATGGTGGACTAAGGCCTTATCCCTCTCATTCAGTAGAGGCCCGTGCCCAGCAGTGGGACGTATATAATACAGGGCTAGTAAAAAAAAAGCCCGGAAAACGAACCCGAGACCTCATTACAGCGGTCGTACCGCGGACGCAATACAACTACGCCACCGAGGCAGTTCTGTAAGTTTAATATTAATATTAAAAATGTTAAAAACCATTTAATATATTAAATATTACTGTACCGACACCTGTATTATCAATGATAAAGCCTTAATTAGAGAATAACCTAAGGTTTTTCAATTTCTTAAATATCAAAACAGTGATTCCACCACCAAAGATAATACGAACGTCTGGAATTGGTGTTCGAGTACACGATTAAGGATATACAATTCGATTGAATATTTTGTGTTTTGTCGAAAAGGAATCATCATAAACACCGGTTTTTACAGGACTCTCTTAAACAGGTTTACATCACTAGCTGTCACCGAGTTACGAATACCTAATAAACTTCATATTTGATCTGAGCTAATAAATAATGACATGTAATAATGGAGTTTTGGCGGGAATTCTGACAGTGCAGTTCATCGCTTATTTTAATTTATTTCATAAACTAGTTTAGAGTTGTGTTTGTTGTATAAAAGTGGTGTGGATTTGTTCAATAAACATTAACGGTGATGAACAGTGTATGGAAACATTGAAATAAGTGAATTAAGAATCGTATGTACTGAAAGGAGTTAACACCAAAACTCCGACAAGACCTTGAAATCGACCGCACCCGTGTTTCATCGTTCTTGTAAAAAGAACTCGAGAATATATTATACTTGACACTGGCTAAATGCATAATACTGCGAAAGCCATAATTAAAAAGAAGAAGAAGACATGTAATAAAATAAATAGTGTGTAGGTAGGTACTCAATAGGTAATGTCTCTGGTATGTACTTAATTAATTGGTAAGTGTTGTGTGAACTTGTGTATTGTGTATTGTGTACGCTATTGACAGATTGTGTAAGATTTGGTGATTATTTTTTTCAAATTGGATCTCACTTTAAAGAATCAAGTATGTCATGAGATAAGAAGTGCAGTATACAGCAAAATTTCCATAAATATGTCTGGGAAAATTATTAAGAAAAATGATACCAAGATATGTAGAATATGCCTGGACGAAGGTGAAATTCCAATATATGGTGAAGACTACTATTCAGATTTATCATTTGATGTCAGAACCTTTGGGGACATTGATATGAGTGAAGATGACGAGTATCCTAAACATTTGTGCGAACACTGTCATAAACTATTACAGGGTGCTGTATTATTCAGAAGCATTGCTCAAAAATCTGATACAAATCTTAGAAAAAAGCAATTAAAATGTGATTTTGAATTAGATGGCTCTTTTGGATCCACTTTATTGGAAAAGAAATTTGTTAAGCCCAAATACAACAAAGAAGCTTTTCGATTGTCTTCAGGAATAAATTATTATACTGATATGCTAAGTGATGAGGATTTGCAGAAAAATCAAACCAATAAATGTAGCAAAAAAACCCTATCAAGTAAGGTACAGTGTCGTGTGTGCTGTAAAATGATAACAAAGGCTTGTTATAAAGAGCACTATGCTCTCCATGATCCTACTATAGCTAAGTATATCTGTGATATTTGTGGAAAATCTTTTCGACAGCGTAGTTCACACCAGACACATCGTTTAATACATAGTACAGAATTTAAATTTGAATGCAAAATATGTCCGTACCGTGGTCGAAGTGCTGCTTATTTAAGACATCATATAAGGACACACACAAGAGACTACAAGTACATGTGCTCTGAATGTCCATCAAGATTCCTCACAAAAAGTAACCTTAATAAACACACTCTAATACATAAAATCCCACAATTTAAGTGTAATAGTTGTAAAAGGGCCTTTCATAATAAACTTAATCTACAACGACACATTGAAGCTATTCACTGTGGTATAAAAAACCATGTTTGTGACTTTTGTGGTAAAGCATTTGGATATAAAAAAGCACTGATGAGGCATGAGCTTCATATACATAAAAGAGAGAAAAAATCTCAAGGGCGAGCTCCAGCTTACTTAGAAGCTGAACATAAAAAGCAAGCCAATGCTTGATGTAATTCTAAAGTGGAGCCATCACATTTCATCATCATCATCATCAGCCACAAGACGTCCACTGCTGAACATAGGCATCTCCCAAAGATTTCCAGACCGACCTAAAAATTATTTTGCCCAACTGTATGCAGGGGGTGGCAGCTGTTAACTCGACGAATGCTAGCACTGGCAGGATTGATGGAAAAAGGGATAAAATTCTACAAAAGACATTGTTTAAAATAATATTAACTCCTTGACTGTTATCATTTAGCAAATTTAGGTAGAACTACCATATAGATAGATTTAATCTATGAATCACGAATGATGAGTTCCTCGAGAACAAAATATTGCTAAATAGCTAATGTAGCGCTTTGAATTCTAATTAATAAAAAATAACGATAACATTAATTGTAAATCTAAAAGGCCAAAACCAGCTGTTTAATGTAATTAATATTTACTATAATAGTAGGTTTTCTTTTATGAGATGGCAATATCGATACTAAAAAGGTTGCTGATTTTGCTAGTTATTGGCTGTTATTTTTCCCAATGACCAAAGAATCTATATTTTTCTTTAGTCATTGGTACTTACCAATAAGGGTTATAATGCAATATACATTGTCAGTACTACGGTTTTTCATTCATATAATAATGTGCTCTGTGACTACTGTACATATATTTTTTACTTGACATTTTAATATGTAAAGTCTCGATATAAACAACGCATATTTTTTATTTCACTTTATAGGTTCCTTTCTTGATGGGATGGTTTTATAACTGGCAACACTTGAAATGTCAGAATATCACAGAATAGTGTTGTTTAAACATAGATTGTTTGTGTTTCCTATAGTATCGATTGTAAAAAAAACAATCGATTCATCGATATTTCATTGATATTTTTCGAGATTTTTATAAGTATAAAATGAAAACACACCTTATTATACCTTTGTATTAACAATTGAACATATTTAATTAATTTTAAAACATACTTAAATATTGATTGATAAAAATTAATATATTCATATTATTTTCCTTCAGCCGGCTTCTTTTTCATTCATAATGAGCCCTGCTTTTGAAAATATTCTGAAGGAACAGATGATCATACACAACACATTAGTTAATTTTTCCCAATATTTTAAAGGACAAGCATGTTTATCAATCATTGGTTTTTCTAAATATTGTCGAACATCAATTATTATCCATTCAACGACTGGTGTTGTATGACGTACCTGATTGGGCAAAAAAAAAGTGTTTGTTCGGGACGCTCGACAGAAGTGATAATTTGAACTAATGTGGGTTAAAGTGAGAGCGGAAGGAGCCGGCCTACTGCTACCGTATGCGTGAGAGAAAGGGAAGCCAGACAGAGTGGCGCCTTAACGCGTTACGTTACGAAGTCCGGTCAAAGTCGTGTCAATGTCGTGTCAAAGTCGTGTCAAAGTCGTCGAAGTCCGAGCAATGTCCGGTCAAAGTCATGACAAAGTCGTGTCATAGTCGTGTCAAAGTCGTGAAAAGTCGTGTCAAAGACGTGTCAAAGTCGTGTCAAAGTCCGGTCCAAGCCGACTGGACACTGTGTGACTCCACCTGGTACTTATAAATTATCAATGTTCCAGGGAGGTCGGCTAACGCTGGCTGGTCAATGGACCGCTCGCGTTACGGAACGTTTCAGTTCACCCTCCCATAAGAAGTTATCACTTCAAAAAGCAAATCATCGGATTTGGAATTGGTCTCTATATCAGACGTACTTGGAAGAGTTTGAATTTCGGGTATTTCTGTTGGTATGGATGCAATTAGTTCCGCATATTCACTTTAGAGGAGTTGTGCCCGCTCCCCACACATTTCACTATCGGTTTGAATATATTCGTATATTTCGGAATTTCCTACAACTTGGCTACACTGCCCTTAGTACTACTTTACACCGGGTCACCGGGGTTTCCCTCAGTAGAGACATCAATTTGTTAAAAAAAAAATGCTAGGGACGATAAAAAAGAAAATAAACGATATATCGATACCTTTCTCAAACAATCGATGTTTGGATAGTTGAAATACTATCGTTTAAGCGATTAACTATCGATTTTTAAACAAACTATCACAGAATTTAAAATTTTAATCGACGTTTACGTTGTGGTATGTAAGCTAGTGATGCTCATGTACAAAAAACATCGATATTTTTTCCGATATAATATATCGTGTAAAAAAATATCGATATTTTTTCCGATATAATATATCGAAATATTGTATCGATATATAGCGATATATCGGTCAAAAATATCGATATTTTCGATATATCGAATTGTAGGAAGGAAAAGACTTTATTAGAAAATGATTAACAAAAATAATATCGAAGAGCTAAAAAAAAAAAAAAAACGACATTCAATACTTATTCTGGTATTTGATGTTGTTTTTTTTTTTTTTTTTAGCTACATCCGATAGATTTTTCCTAAATATTCTACGATATCCTTATATCGGATAAAATATATCGATATCATATATCAACTTCAATGATTCGATAATATCGCATTGATTCGATATATCGGATAAAATATATCGATATTATATATCGACTTCAATGATTCGATAATATCGCATTGATTCGATATATCAAATAAATGTATCGATATTTTATCACATATCGATATATATCGAGCACCCCTAATGTAAGCAATCGTTAATAAATATTTCACGAATGGCTACATCATATTTCATATTAAGAATCCTAAAAGGTAAGCGACAGATGAAATTACAAAATAAAACAAATTTGCAAAAAGATTTTGAATTAACATGCAACCCACAAAATATAACTAATGAAATCAAGTTCGAAAAATGTCGAATTTGTTTGAAAAAGGGTAATATACCGATTTACGATGAAAATAATTCTTTTGACATATCTGAAACTATAAGAACTTTTGGAGGCGTTGAAATAAATGAGAATGACGAGTTTCCAAAATATTTATGCAATTACTGCCATTCATGGCTGCAACAAGCATTATTATTCCGAAAAACTGCTACAGATTCTGATAAAATACTTAGACAAACTCCTCTGATGAATGCGGACCATTATAGTGACTTAGAGATGAATGATGAGCACACTCAAGACTCTGAAAATATGAAGACATCTGTAAAATTGTATTGTTGCAAACTATGCAACCTAAAATTTAGATCTTCTGATGAGCTTATGACTCACAAGAGTTCTCGTCAGCATAGAAATGTGAGAGTCCAATGTCCAATGTGCCATGGAATATTCACAGCACAGTTGTATAAAAAACATTTAGCCAGACATCAATCTGTTTCACAACTTGTTTGTGATATATGTGGGAAATTGTACCGTAAAGATAATTTAGTCCGTCATCTTCAACTTCATAGCTATGAATTGCCCTATTATTGTCAAGAATGTCCTTACCGTGGACGGTTTCTAGAATCTTTAAGAATCCATATGAGAACCCACACTGGACTGAAACCATTTTCATGTGATAAATGTGAATTGCGGTTTCTTACTAGAAGCAATCTTAACAGACATCTTCTCACTCATAAAAAGGAAAAACCACATAAATGTATTGAATGCGGGAGAGGATTTTATACAAAGCGAGATCTTGATGTGCATTACAAAGCCGATCATGTTGGTGTGAAAGACTTCAGATGCAGATTTTGTGGCAGTAAATATGGCACTAGAAAAGCATTAATGAGACATGAATTAAGAGTACATAAAAGAGAAAAGATGGCAAAGGGAAGAATGCCATTGTATTTAAGGGAAGAATATAGAAGGAATAATGCTATTAGTTAAAAAAAATAGTTTTTGTCATAGAGTAATTACTGTTTGATTACGAACCAATGTACTCCCAAAATCAATAAATTGCCTTTTGCCGAATCTATAACGAAGATATTTTTTTTTATTTAAGCCATATTAGAACCATGAATGACAAGTAAAGTGACTCATTGCCAGAATAATATGGGTGCTTTTGGGTGATAGGATGATGGTCGCACTATATGTCAACTTTTTATCTTGTATTAATTTTATTCCCTCATTATCCAATTACGATTTTATAATCTTAAAAGTATACTTGAATGTGGTATTAACAGTTAGATAAAGAATGTACAATAAGTTTATTTTAATAGGATTTAAAAAAGAAAATATTTAATTTCCAAAAAAAAAAAAAAATGTATATAAAAAAACATCAACAACATCACCATAGATGCGAGGCCTAGGACCCAAACCACGGGTAATTAGGATCCCAGAGAAAGAAACAATGCCGTTGTCTAATAA
Organism: Amorpha juglandis; assembly: GCA_949126905.1. Classification (NCBI taxonomy): domain Eukaryota; kingdom Metazoa; phylum Arthropoda; class Insecta; order Lepidoptera; family Sphingidae; genus Amorpha; species Amorpha juglandis. The sequence continues at coordinate 13,880,139 of OX421373.1, read as the reverse complement.
CACCACTTTCTGCATCTAGCTCTTGACCACAACAACCAATTGAGAGCCATTGAAGATATTAGTTGAGGCTCTTTGGTACCAACCCATAGGCAGAGATGACTATTATTATTATTATTTAGTGCTAATTATTATCTAAAAAAGCAAGCACTAGAATCTTACGGCTGCGGTTAGACGACGCGAAAAATTTTTCAGTCATAGCAAATGTATGTCTTATTAACTAGGACTTAACGTTGAAATTCTTTGTGAGTAACTAACCGCGCGGCGACCTCGCCGCGGCCGCGCGGTCGCGTTTACACGAGCGCGCAGCCGCCGCGTGGTTGGAGCGTTGCGAAGAATTAAACATTATGGCTTAGTCAATAGAGTTTACATTAGTTTTTCGACTAATTCAAGCGAGGCGCCCGCGCGGCCGCCGCGCAATCGCCGCGCGGCCGCAACGCGGTGCGATTCCTTGTCATATAAACGCGCCCTACCAGTTGTTGATTAATGATTAGTAGCTCCCTGGAGCTAATTACACACTAAATTCAAAATATGCAAGTGATGATTCAATAATTTTGGGTTGTTCCAAAGATAAGACATTGATTTATGCCATTATATTCTAATATCTTCACCCATTGTTTTGTAGATCAATTATTACAGATTTGGTCAGTTCAGTACTTGTTTTATTGAACAGGCATAGGTAATTTTTTTGTTAAAAAAGAAATCAGTGCAGGCATCTTATTTATTCCATAAATAGACAAGAGATTATAACATTTGTATAATATTGTTATAAATAACGTAAGTTTAAGGAGACTTTTAAAACATTAATTTATTGAATTCAGTTGAATTTAAATTATCGTTTGACTTTAAATAAATTATTTGTATCTTAGATATCATGTACAATGGCTTTTTGATAGTTTTAAATCTTAAATATTATATAGTAAAATTTTCTACTGTTAACTACATTTTTGGTATAAATAAATACGAGAATTTCATCTACTGAACAATGGAAGATTTTGGTAGTAACTATTTTGTATAAATATCTAAATAAAGGCCACATTATCACTTATGTTTGTATATACAACAGACATGGATTTTTTAGCATCCATCAAAAGCATCTACATTATATTTGTCTATTATTTTTTTTTGCAACTAATTGTAATGTTTATTTATGACAGCACTTGGTTAACAAAATAATAATATAACATAATAATAAATAAATAATAATAACAAAATAGATTATTTGTAATATATCCCTGTAAAACTGTCTACAGCGTGGCTTTATCACTCATAAAATTAATAATACATTACAAAATTAACGAAAGAATAAGAAAAGTAACCTGAAATTTAATCTATGCATGCCCAGAATACCCAGAACCAAAGGTTGTGATTCTAATAATGAAATAAATTCAAATCAGTTCTAAGTCGGTTAAGACATGTATTGTAATGCTTTTGATGGATGCTTTAAAAACCTTATAAATTTCGTGGACAAAGGGAAAGGCTCATTTACAACAGTAATGTACATCTAACATGAACATTGATAATTTCTTTGGTACTCAACACTAATCCTTATGAGAAAATATGCAGAATAACTGCAATAAAAATATACATTGTCAATTTGTGCTACATTTAAACATCAAAAATACATGGCAACACTAACACAATGAATACATTATTTAAAACTATATTATGTTCCATTTCTTGTAATAAATATGACAAAATACTTAAATGACTAGACCATATTAAACACCCCTATTCAAGAACTGCACATAAACTGGAATGCAAATATGCCCGCTTCAACCCCCATCAAGTTAAAATTGTGATATTGATTTTATTGAATTAATTCAATGTAAATATGTTAAATATTGTATTTTTTCTAAAAATCATAAATGAAACATTCTCCATGTATAATTATGCAAAATAGAATTTAAAATTATTGATTTAAGTAAATTTACAATTTTTACTCAATGTGGGCTAAAATGTTATTGCATATTTGCATCCAGATAGCTCTTTGTTCTGAATAAATATCCTATTTATGTGATTGGTCTATGTTTAGTTCTCAATACAGATGGACCAATCGTATAAATAGTTATCTACAAACAGGAACATGTCCACTTAATTGTTCTGGAAAGTGGCCGTTAAAATCTGTAAATTGCAACAAAAATTGCACAAAAGCTAGAATATTTTAAGCACCATTATTAAAAATTTGACTGCCACATTAATAAATTTTCATAGCCTATAGACGTATTTGTAAAATATTTCATTTTCTTAAAGTATGTAATAAAAGAATATATAAGTAATAAAATTATTAAAACAGCAAATAGAAATATTAATTAATGTTAACATGGACCCATCCAAATATTAATTTTTACCATATTTTGAAAAACAATAACCAATGTGACAGCCAATACTATAAACCTATGCAATTGGTACAAATATAAGGTCAGCTAGTGATTTGTTTTCAATGACAATATTGCATTAAGTGCACAATGAATAGAACTACTAAATACACAGTATTAAAATATATAAATACAGAATCTTGCAAACTTCACAGTCATACAATATTTTATGTATCTAAAATATTTTTTACAAAGTGAATTTTGTTTAATATTCTCTTCTAAATACTTAATACCAATTATTATAGCAATGTTAGCCCAGTGATGACTTGTATGAAATGTCTATATAATTATAATATACTAGATGACCCGGTGAACTTCGTATCACCTACATATATTTGTGTAAAATTTGTCCTCTCCCTGTCCTGTCACTGTCCTGTCACTGTCCTGTCACTGTCCTGTCACTGTCCCTGTCCCTGTCCCTGTCCCTGTCACCACGGTTGTCGTTCGTTGACGGTCAACAATCCGGTTTATACCTGCGCTAATAGATGATTCACATCAAAAAGACATCGAGTGTTTCATAGCCAGGAACAGTTTGTATTGGAAAATTAAGTTGTCGTTTTAGTGTTTTCCTTTACTTATTATTTATGTTACTCATTTTTTCTCACCGGGTAAACCTTCCCTGAACTTCCACAAATATTTCAAGATCAGAATTAGCCAAATCGGTACAGCCAGTCTCGAGTTTTGGCGAGACACACACACAGCGATTCATTTTAATATATATAGATAATCTTGATGAGCTTATGTAAGTCATGTATGTATTTATTGTTAATTATTGCTTTTGTCAACAGTTAAGGAAACATTGTGAGGAAACCTGTCAACCTGCATTATGCCAGTGTGGTGGACTAAGGCCTACCTCTTCTCAATCACTAGAGGAGACCCATGCCTAGCAGTGCAATGTATATAGGATACCACAAGCATTACACATTAGGAGTAACCTTTGTGGTCTTGAATGCCAGTAACAACATATTATAGGCTCTGTAATTTCGAAAAGTGGCATACTATTAAAATTTTGGATCATATTGAGTTTGAAAAAACATTCAATGACCAATCTCCAATAGGAAAATTTTCCATTTCTGCTCATATTTTACATTTGTACCAATTACAATAAGTCATATAAACTAATGTTTTATATAAATGGAACTTCTCAATACATTCCATAATGGTATAAAAATATTAATCATATGATGGTCCTCTACACATCGTGACAATGAACATTGATGCAAATACAAACTCCAACATTTGCAGGCACAGCATCAGTGTGCACCAGATATATTCTATCCTCAGCACCACCACTTGAAACACTAGGAGATATAGGACACCCATTATTGATGGTACAGTGAGCAGTACGGAAAACATCACCGGGATGTCTGTGAACAACAGAGAATGTTGTAAATTTTTGAGACATTTCGTATAGAAGATTGTCAGAATACTATTTTGAGTAAATCTATCTGTAAATACAATTGGAACTGCCATGAGTCTACTATTTCTGTACTGTGTAAGCATTGGTGTATTCCCGTATAAAAAATTACTGGGTATTCTACAACATTTTATCTCAACTACAACCACAAAAATTTTGCTTATATACCATACACTTACCTCGTTCACTGAGACTACCTTTCCTTCCTATTAAAAGTCTTACCGCTTCGATAATAAATAGACCAACCAACACGCCATAATCACGGCCCAGTTTTGTTGGATCCTTTTCCACTTCATATTTCTCTATAATCAATACAGATTTCAGAATGAGCGTGCCTAATTCACATGTTGCGAAGAGCCCAAAATAGAATGAATTGATGTAGAGTAGTATTTCGTAAGCTAAACTTGAGTTAACCATTTTCGTTTACTGAGATATCGATCGCGCATTTATTACAAAGTCATTAGATTGAATTTAAAAATATGGTAGGGGTATTTAAAAATAGATCACAAGGAAATGGAAATTATATTGTTTATGTCAATTGTCAACTGTCTTCTTTTTTTTATTTATGGCTTCGCATTATTATGTATTTTGCCAATGTCAAGTATAATTTATTCTCAAGTAATTTTTTTGAACAGTGTATGGAAACATTGAAATAAGTGAATTAGGCATCGTACTGAAGGGAGTTAACACCAAAATTCCGGCAAGACCTTGAAATCGACCGCACCCGTGTTTCATCGTTCTTGTAAAAATAATTTGAGAATAAATTATACATAACATTGGCAAAATGCATAATAATGCGAAAGCCATAAATAAAAAAAGTGTCTCTGTGCATTATCCTCTCATGTATTTAATCATTGCATGTACCGCACTGTAGTGATGTTCATGTACAAAAAATATCGACATTTTATCTGATATAATATATCGAAATATTGTATCGATATTTAACGATATATCGGTCATAAATATCGATATTTTCGATATATCGTATTGTAGGAAGGAAAAGACTTTATTAGGAGTAAATAAGTAAAACCACTAAGGTTAAAAAAGCAATCAACTTTGATTTTATTAAGCCCAATATTCCTTTTTTTTATTTCATTGAAGATGCAAGATGCTCGCTTGGTGGTAAGCGCCACGCCTGCCCATGAACAGAAACAACACCACACAGAAATTTGAATTACAAAGCATTGCAGGGCCTTGAACTGCGCTCGTCACCCTAATACATAACTCATGAAGACTCATAATGCCCCGTAATTTCAATGTCCTTCAAATCGAAACACAACAGTGCTCACACACTGTTGCTTGGCGGCAGAAACATCATCTTAACCTGACAGAAACAACTTTTTATTAACTCTTTTAGCTTGGATTCTGCTTCTCTGCTCGGTAAATACTTGCGCGGCCATAGAAAAAAGTCTTTCAGATGCCACAGAGTACACTGTAATGATGATTTTTCCTAAATATTCTACGATATCCTTATTTCGTACGATATTATTTTCGTACGATATTTCATAAATCGGATAAAATATATCGATATTATGTATCGACTTTAATGATTCGATAATATCGCATTGATACGATATATCAATTAAATGTATCGATATTTTATCACATATCGATACATATCGAGCACCCCTACCGCACTGTCAGAATTCCCGCCAAAACTGGCATGGAAAAGTAAAAATTTTGCTGTCGTCTTATTAGAAAAAAGAAATGAAATACGAATATCGCCTATTTTCATTCGTCTATTAGCACCGCATCACAGACTACTTAAGAGAACTGACGTTCACCGCATGCTAGTAAGGCTCAGACCCGTTAGTTTCTTGGTTCAATTCCCACGTCAGACATTTTGTGTTGACGATGGTTCATAGTTATTTATGTTGAGCCCGCGGGAGCGGAGCAGTATCGTGTGGGTGACTCACGTACGTAACGTAAGTATAGTGTAACAAATAAAAGTAAAACAGCGATGCGTGATACAGCAACATTGTACGAAAAGGGTTGGTGTGCTACTTTGGGCTAGAATGAAATTTCTCGTTAACGACCACATTCAAAACGTTGCGAAAAAATCTAAAAAGGTTTTTACGCTTTGAAGAGAATATAAATTTCGACGTGGGGTTTATCACACTAAAGCAGTGTTTCCCAACGTGGGGCCCACGCCCCACAGGGAGGAAATTTGGTAGTTAAGGGGGGGCAATTTAAAAATGGAATCGACACGACTTTAACCCTTTCACTTTGGGTTATTTAAATGCAATGCTAGATATCGGTGACAAATTTAATAAAAAAATGTTAAGGTGGCATGTTAAGGGGCATGACCTAAAAAAGGTTGGGAAACACTGCACTAAAGTCAAATAAGTTGTCTTCCATGAAACATGGGTGCAGAACCAATTTGCACCTTTGTGCAAATTAAGTCATAGGAATAATATTAACTCTTAATAGCCCATTACCCCATTAAGTTCTTACAAGTAAATTTTATTTCAAATAAAACAAAGAGCCAGGATAAATGTTATAATAAACCTTCAAAAAGTTTCCCTAGTTTGTCTGAAATTTGTGTGGATGATATTATACAAGCAAAAACAAATACAAATTTGATCTAAGAAACTATAATAAAAATATATAATTACACGAATGTTATTCATTCATCTCTATTCCTAAGCTCAGCCTCTAAATATGATGGCATACGTCCATATAACATTTTCTCTCTCTTGTGTACATGGCGTTGATGTTTCATCATTGCATTCCTGTAGCCAAATGCCTTTCCACACATATTGCACACATGGTTTTTGATACCAAGATGATCTGCTTCATAATGTCTTTGTAACATTAACTTTGTATGAAAAGCTCTTTTACATGCATCACATTTGAACTGTGGTTCCTTGTGTTTCAACATATGACTATTCAAATTACTCTTAAATAGGAATCTGGCTGGACATTCAGTACACATGTACCTATAATCCCCAGTGTGTGTACGCATGTGTGTTTTGAGAAGTTCAGAATACCTTCCTCTGTAAGGACAAAATTGACATTTGTATGGAAAATCATTTCTATGTCTCAAACTGTGGTTGTGGTAGGCACAGCGTAATCTAAATGATTTACCACATACATCACAAATATACTTTTTGTGGTCTGGATCATGCATAGTCATATGCTCCTTGTAATAAGACCTATTCAAAACTTTATTGCATATATGACACGTGACCTTTGGGGAACATTTTATTTTAAACTTCTTTTCTGTTTTTATACTATCAATAGTGTCTGTAAAATCAACATTTGACCATTTGTCAGGTTCCTTGGTGTCAAAAATATCATCACATTCATGATGAGACGATTCATTTGTTTCTATAAGCGATTCTTCCTTTACTGTGCGTTTAAGAGCATCCTCAGACTGTTTTGCAACTTTTCTGAATAATAATGCATTTTTTAGAAACTTGTGGCACACCTGACACAAGTTTTTCGGATACTCGTTACTATCTTCATTTATTGAAATGTCGCCAAAAACTTGTAATGCTTCCAGTATGCCAGTTGAGTTTTCATTATCAAATATTGATATAGTCCCTTCATTTAAACAAACTCTACATTTTGATATAATATTGTGTCTAGTTTTTACATTTACTTTTAATTTGCGGTAGTAAATGCCGCAATCATTTGTTTTTTTCGCAGTTTTCATCTGATATAATAAGGCTAACATTATTAATAGTACCTGCTGGCGTTTCTTAACAAGTCAAAAGAAAATTTCTTAATAATTTACGTATTATAACTGTTTTCAGCTACTATAAATAAATAATATTCGAATTAGATAAAACAAACACCTAAGGAAATAAATGTAATTAATCAATCACGAAGTCAAAACACAGTCACAGTAAGTAAACAAAACTAAATTTCAAAGAAATAATGCATGGTTCACTGAAAACACAAAAGACTAAGGTAAATTACAAGGTTTAATATTAAGTCTAAAAATTCTGTTTAATCATTCGGCTAGTATTGGAATTTGGAACAAGTAAAGAAAATGAGGAATTCCTATATTACTCGAGGGTTGCTAGATCGAGTTTCAAACTTTTCCCCATGTTCATTTCTATTTTTCCCCATATTTTTCAAACAAGAAACCAAATTGAAACATATGAAACTCCATATGGACAAATTGACAGGAACGCTAAAAAGGATTGTTATTTTTATGAAAACTGCATTTTTCAAAATCTGTTATTTTTCGTAATGTTATGGATAGGCTGGGAAATATACAAAACACAGAGGATAAGGTCCATCGAATAACTACAGCGAAGATTTGTTCTTTGTTTAAAAATACGTCTATATTGATTTTTCTGAAAGATTAACTATATACAATGCTTAAAAGATACTAATATAGGGCATAGTCACTTTAGATATGGTTAACGAGAGCTATTATGTGGCTCAGTAAAATAACGAACATGCGGTCAACGTGCAGTGGCTTTGGACCTACAATGTTGCAGACATATTAACAAATAAAGGCTTGGATCAAATTTCAATAGAGAGTAACGTGTAGTGAATATTTAAAAAATTAAATACAAGTTTGTGTTTGAAATAAATCAGCGACGGCAATATAAAGTTAGGCACTCAAAATACTTTCCTAATTACCCTAATACTTTTTTGACCAAAAAATCCATCAATGATTTGTCCCCATAAGTTCCTCAAGAAAAATATTTTCCCACAAAATTGAATCTGCACTATTTTATACTAATTATCCATGTCAATAATGCCGTACCGCGGCCCGGGCGGCGACAACAATACCTACAAAAAATAATTTTCTGTGGTTCTATTCCTCTGAATTACTAAAGAGTAAAATAATAACAGTTAAGTGTTACCAATTTAAGCACCTTTAAGTTAAAAGACTTAAAAGAAAGAGTTTACATTAATATTTTAGCGCAGCAATTAAAACCCAGTTTATTTCCAAGACTGACTTTCTTCTCAACTTAATATTATTATTGTATATTAGTTTAGTTTTTGATAATTACTAAACGGCATATGGATAATATTTATGAAATAATCATTACAACTTTAATTATTTTTTTCTGAGTGACAACCCAAAATTAAGTGCAATGAAAGACGTATACGGAGCGGTCGTGTTGCACGTGTTTGATTTTTTTGCTCTAATGCAGTTATTATTATGAATTAAAAAGTTTAGTTCCCCCAAAAACTTATTGGATTTTATGAAGAAATTTTCATTCGCTGTAACGATTGATTATGATTTGGTAAGTCTTGTTGAATTGTATGTAACGGTAACCACGCGCTCACTCGAGCACGTTTTATTCACAATGATAAAGTGTTTTTTATTAGAGCTTTTTATTTCGTGTTTGGTGTTGTTAAATAAATTGATCTTTGGTTTTAAATTTCATTAATTATCTGATTAATTGCGGAAAGCACTGATTCATTTTGAATTTTGTATCATTTAACTCAGTAGGTGGAATTTTGGGTTGATAAATCATTTTTGGAAAGTAATGTGCAATAATAAAATAATCCCGTAAAATGCCGTACACAAACTACTATTTAGTAATTACATGTAGCGTGTTTAATTATATTGTTAGGAACTAAATTTAAATATGTTAAACTATGTATTGATTCAATTATTTATATTTATTTTTGGAATGTAATGTTGTTACTGTTATGCTACAATCCACTACTTTTCGTCCTGAATATCAAATTATTTTGAAGGGCTCCTTATAATTGGAACTAGTTGAATGCATCTATCCATTATTTTGGCATGGCCAAAATAAAACAAATTACACCTACATTACAAATAAACTTTTTATGGAGAGATTCATTGTTGATAATAAAGAATTTCATCAGAGTGACGAATCATATTCTGCACTCACAAATGATGTGATATTGTTATATCTTGTAGGAAATTACATCCAAAAAGTTTACCTTAGTTGCCAGGCTTGTAGCAGAAATGTAAACAAATATCTACCTCCTTTATAAATAACTATTGTATTTATTACAACAAAATATCATATGATGTATAAATACTGATAAAACTATTAAATATTATGTCTGAAACAGAAACATTAATAGAGGCATACAGTGTACGCAGAAAGTATTCGTACACTTAGCATTTATATGGATTTTTTAAGTATTTTTTATATTATTTCGGGTTTTATGCGGTTCAGGCAAGCGAAAAAAATACATGTCATTCTTTGATATCCTCTTTCACTGTATCCCTAGAAAAAAGAAACTAACAAAAATAAATTCACTCTGATAAAAAATAAAACAAATAATATATCCTTATCCAGAGGGTGCAAAAAGTATTCGTACAGTCGGCATTTTTCCCGGAAAAGATTAGAAATTTAAATTTAATACGAATATTTAATATTTGGTAGGGTATCCTTTTGCCCCTATGACAGCTTCCAATCGCCTTGGCATAGATCCAAAGAGGGTGGCACACAGGGAGGGTGGAATTCGGTCCCATTCTTCCTGAAGAGCCTTCTTGAGATCAGTTTTGTTAGAGATCTGCCTTTTCCTGATCTCTGTTTCCAAGTGGCCCCACAAATGTTCGATAGGGTTCAGATCGGGAGACTGAGGTGGTGTTCCTAACTGTTTTGGCACGTTATAAAGAAGCCACATCTTCGTATTATGAGCCGTATGCTTAGGATCATTATCCTGTTGCAAAATTAAGTTATTCCCTAGGCCAAATTTGATAGCACTAGCATGAAGGTTTTCCTTTAAAATATTGATGTACATCTTGTGGTCCATCGTCCCTTCTATAAAATGTAATTTGCCCACTCCAGAAGCAGCCATGCAGCCCCAGACTAGTACGGACCCACCGCCGTGTTTAACAGTAGGAAGTAGATTTTGAGGTTCAAGCTCTGCATTTTTCTGCCGCCACCCACGTACTCGCCCATCCGACCCAAAAATATTGAATTTACTCTCATCTGAGAATAAAGTACGGTTGTGGGTCGTAGAGGGATCGTCATAACGATGTTCGAGGGTAAAATTTAGCCGTTTCTTACGGTTGACAGGACCCACCCAACACTTCTTTCGTGGTGTTCGGCTATGGTACCCATTTTCTCGAAGCACACAGCGCACAGTGTTGGGACATACTTTAGTACCTTGACTTTCCAGCTCAGCGGTGATTTTCAAGGCACTCTTTCTAGGGTTCTTTTTAATTTATCTCACGATGTATTGTCGCGTTGTATCATTAAGACTCTTAGGACGGCCGCTTCTGGGTCGGGTTTTCACCGTTCTAGTGGTACAAAATCGGTCTATTACATTTTGGATCGTTGACCGAGGTCGACCCAATATTTTTGCAATGTCCGCAAGTGACTTGCACTCGTTGTGGAGTTTAATTATCAATTTGCTCTCCACTTCGGATGTTTCTTTTCCTTTACGGCCCATATTGATATTCTCACAATTATACAACTAATAACAGACTGTGAGCAAATATCTCTAATAATTGTGTAACTGACTCTCACAACTACCTTCGCACGAATAAATAAACAAATCGTGCCGAATTAACCGAATGAGGGTACCAGTGTCGAAGTGTACGAATACTTTTTGCACCCTCAGGATAAGGATATATTATTGTTTTATTTTTTATCAGAGTGAATTTATTTTTGTTATTTACTTTTTTCTACGGATACAATATAAGAGGATATCAAAGAATGACATGTATTTTTTTAACTTGCCTGAACCTCATAAAACCCGAAATAATGCCGATTTTCTGTAAAAATGCTAAGTGTACGAATACTTTCTGCGCACACTGTATGTGTTACAGAAAGATGTGGTCATATTTCAGGGTTGTTACAAACACCTAACAGTGAGTAGTTATTTACCAGATCTTATCAAAATCTAGACATCATAAAATTCCACTCTACTTTCAATTACTTGTTTATTATGATTGATAAGACTAATCTTATCAATTTGATCTTATGGTGTTACTGGCATTTATAGGGATGAGATTGATCACATCCCTATAAATTAAGTGGGTGAGCAAGAATAACAATGCTTGAGAGTCATAAGCTCAGATGTTTATCATTTAGTGTTGTCTAAAATTAAGAGTGAAATATCTACATGTTACTCTACTAATTGTATAGTAGAGTAAGTCATTAAGATGGTCACTAAAGCTAATTTGTAAAATTCTGTAGGGTTTCAAAACAATTCTGAGAAACTGAGAAACTGCTGAACTAATTGCTTTATGAAAAATATATGTATTGGTAATCTTGTTTTCTTGTGGAAGTTTTATAATATGAATGTTTGCTAATTACAACTTTTTTTATAAAAGAATTAATATTTCTAGTAGAATTATAAAATAATATGTATTTGTTCTCTTTTAAGTGCAGCACATCTGACATCACATTTTGGCAAAATATGTACTTAAAATGTATTGCAAATGTGACATTTCCAATGTTTTGTGGTTGTAGTTGTGCAGCAGTCAGCTGTACATCCTGGCCTTTGTGTGCTCCATACAAAGACTAACTAACAAATCACAATGTATCAAGAACTTTCGTTGTGTCTTGTTTGTATAGATTAACTTTTAACATTGTAAATGGTAATGGATAATGGTATCAGTTTGGGATGTTGGGTCATTAATTTGTTTATCTATATATATTTTTTGTTAATAGCAGTTTTTTATGGTAAACTACTATGGGCTTCATTCTATTTCAGACTAGCGTTTAGACTCATGTCTGCCTGTGTCAAAGTGTCTGTTGGTTAAAGAAAATAATTTCATCTATTGCTACACATAGTTACAAACCTGTATAGCCAGCACAGTGCAGTTTAATATTGATTTATTTTTCAAACAATTTAATTGTTAGCCCAAATTATCTACATCAATTGCTGCAAACCACATTCAAATTGATTTAGCCATTTTGGTGATTAGCTTGCATCATCTCATACAAAAAATCTGATTACAATTTTATTAAACATATACATGTGAAGTTGCCTTATTTTCTATAATTATTGGAGACTCAGGAGTTCTATTTTACATTGGTAAATTGCTGCCTTGAAAAAGGCAGGGTTATAATTTGGATACCTTTGATTAATGGATAAGATAATTTTCGATGTGGATTTTTAAGTATTATTTTATAGCTTACAGAAAATACGAAAAAGAAATCCTTATCTTATAAAATAATCAAAATTGGTTCAAAAATGAGCCTGCAATTATGATTTTAAATATTGGTATGAGCAAAGGTGGGCGCATGGTGGGGACATCTCACGTCACTCATACGCGTGTTCTCTAATGGCCAAATTACACAGTTGTGTCAAGGTTTGCGGTGACTGATTTGTATGGATTCTAGCTTATTTATTTTTAAAATTACTTCTATTTTTTTTTCTGCAATAGATCTTGTATCATAAAGGAAGTGAAGTCATAAAAAACAATGTTAACAAAGTAAAACTTATATATTTTTGGAAAACTTTTAAATATTTAGTAATTGTTTATATCAATTATTATGTATGATGTGTAATATACTAATGATATTTAGAATTAAAAATAATACATCACACAAAATGACCTCCCGTAATTTCAATACAGGCCTTTAAACGCGCGGGCCATTCGCCTATGGCAGCATGACGTGCAGCACTCCTTTAAATAGAGCATTTTTCTTCGACTGTAGACCTTTACTTTCAGATTATATTTAAGTATCCTGTTTACCGATATTCGCGATGTTCTGAAGAGCAAATTTCATTAGTCAGACAAGGGTTCGAGGATTTCGCTATCTAATAATTTTGGCGTTAGCAGGTGTCCTTACGGACCGTAAACGGCCACAATTGGCATGGTCTTCTTAAAAGCTAGTTTCCCTACGCCTCTTTATAGTGTAATGAACAAAGTTCCGGCTACCTAAACTTCGGACGTCATGAAATATCTCCATTTGTTTTTCCCAGAGTCAAACAACGTGATTATGCTCGCACGCAAACCTTTAAATGGCATCATTTTTATAAAGATTTAATAATCAATTCCAGATTTGTATTTTTGTGATACCTTAAATTCGAAATTTAAAATTAGGCTGCCAGTTTTACTTTATCTTTAAATGTATAGAAACTCGTCTCAAAACTTATGACCCCACGAGATTAAGTTTTATTCAATTTTGTTGATATGACAATTACGTTAGGTTCTAAAGTCGCATTGATATCAAAAATACATTAACAATAATTAAATAACACTAGTTTTGTGTAGCACTTCAAAGGCGCTGTGATAAACTTTTATTTCTCCCACATATTATAGTTGGCGGCAACAAATTATCTATAAGTAAAATAATCCCAATGAGTTTCTGCAAGGCAAATTTTTATCTTTGGAAAGATAATTCCCAACAATTAAATATCAACTTATATTTAAATAATCAATAGATTGCATATATGCAGTATTATGAATTTATGTTTTGTAGACGTTTATCATTTAACAATGCGATAAAATGGGTGGAATTATACTAATAGCCGTTGAATTAGCTAAAATCAGTATTTCATGTCGACGCCGGCACTTTGAACTTTGAATTTGATTCTTCTTGTGTTTTACCTATTGCTATGCATTTGTAGCCATACAGAGCTTACCATTATTTAAAAAAACGGTGAAGTAAGAGTAGGACTCGCGCACTAAGGGTGCGAGGCTATTTTTTTTTATATAGTCAGGATATCCACAATAAGGCAAAGTCACCTACAGATTTTGCCACAAATCGCGATAAAGCGTCATAAAATTTATCGCGACCGTGACGTAAAACCGACTAAAAATTTAACGCTACCGTAGCGTGACGGTAACAAAAGCTGGCAGCAAAAATTTATACTGTTTCAAAATTTCGCTATCAAAATTTGTAATTTACAAGTGGTAGAGGCCGCTGTAGACATTTTTTTTCTATAGCATGAATGAGCCGGCTCGACCGGATTGTTACTACTGTCTCATAGAAAACTGACGTCTAGTAGCGGCTTAATGCTACGTTTTGTATTGTGAAAAATATAATTCCTAATAAAAATATCTAATAGTAACTAAGGGGAGGTGACCTAGACAACAACGTCCCTAGTGTCGATTAAGCATCGCAAGCGAATAAATGTCTGCGAATAAGTAATGGTGTAAAAATAATTCTCAACAACTCCCGTTTTTAGAACCTAGAGCTATATAGATCTTGGTAAAAATCCTACGCTTATATTAGTAAATATCGCCAAATTGTGTCTCCCAAGGTATTGATCATTTCCTCTCAAGAACTTTACGAAACCGATAAATTTATATGACTTAGTTTGACACAAGAAGGTGCAACAATGCTTACACACTGCTACTTGGCGGAATATAGATAAAGCGGTGGTACCAACCGAGGCGGCCTCTCGCGAGGGACCTATCATCGAGTCCACTACCACCTAGATCACATTAAGTGGTCACTCATTTATTATGTATTTTTAAATTCGAGTCGTTAGATGTTTTACTGTTGTATCGAAAATCCATTACGTATATCTTCTTACGTATTTAAACTATTTCAACTTGTATATTATCTATAATGTGAGTCACATTAATCCCGGAAGCATTTGTTAGACCTTGAAATACAAGAATACTTTTAATCAGCTTATATATTTATAGTTGCGATATTATTGCGGAGTTTCAGCTATACGCAATGCGTAAAACTCTTGGTTTGAAGCTCGTGTCATTGTTTTAAACCATCTGGCTTACTAATACCAATACTTCATCTCTGAACAGGTGGCCATAGCTTATTCAAAGGAAGTGCCGAATACGTTTATTTAAATTTATCTATTCACCATTCCACGAGGTAATGCGGTCCTAAAACCTTCGCTCTCGTTTTGGATTTTTAAAAATGTACTTTGCGTTAGTGTTTTGTTTACGCCACAAACCCCTGGAGAGAATCAACAATTGGAAATATAATTGAAATAATCATGTGTTTAAATATGAGTGCACTGCCTAGCACGGGCCTTCTCTTCTAATGAGAGGGGTTAGCGTTAGATCTAAGTCTCTAGCACTCTAGCCTAATAATTCAGGGTAGGCGTCTACCAATCCAGGAAAATAAGTAAGTCTTACACTCTTAAGATCCCGTCTTAGTCTTATATTGTAAAAATTAGGAGTCTCCATTACAGTCGTTGTTGTCCTTCTGACAATACATCCAGCAGAAGCAAAACATTAAACAACATCAAACAACCACCATGGACATTTAATAAAGTATACATCATGTTAACTTAATACAGAAAGAAAACAGATTAAACATTAACAATGTAATGTAAGTTCATAGCTGCGGTCATACACAATACGTAAATCGCATCGTACCTCGGCAAGTGCCATGTATTCTAAAAATCCCACAGAGATTATGTTCCCAAAGTAGCATTGTGATAGCGCGGTATACAGCGGTTATAAAGGTGTTGCGTTTTGTATTTTAAATTCGTTATTAGTGCTTTGGTATAGATACTTGTACATTACCAAACTGAGAAGATTGCGGCTGCATAGACAGACAAATACGACGAATGTTTGGGTAACTGATGGTATAGGTCGTCAATCTTTATAGCCGCTCTGAAATTAGTGGCTTCACCTGCTCTGCGACCAACTGCTCCAACTGTGTAAGAGTTGATGGAATGTAGTATATCAATTATAAATCTTATTCTTTTTTTCGTCAAAAAGACGTGCAGGATCAGATTTTGTCATAAGGTTCTATCCCTTGCTTGCTTCCAGTCACATACATAGAAAAGTTATCCTGTTTCAGCTTGGACGGGTCGCTCTATTTGAAAATAATATGATCTGGCAGTAACAAAATAATTTAAAATATTAAATGTACGTTTTGATAAGTTAAAACTTCATTTATACTTTATCAAGTTTTAACCATATTTATATAAGACTCCCTATCGAACACAAATTATTCGGTACACATTCTAACGGATATCACGTAACATGCATAAAAAATACGGCTTAAAAAACCTCAATTTTGAGATCTGTTGAAAAAAATGTGCTCTATTTTTTACTACTATTATTATCTTCGTTTGGATTTCCGAAATACTTTCATGAACGAAGAAAGTACCCCGTACCTAGAGACGTGTAGGATAATGAATGTATTTTAAGGGTTTTGTGCATGAATATTGATTGATCGAGTGGCTACGAGGTCAGTCACCTGTGGAGCGATATTATTTTATTATAGGTCATGATATAACAAGACGGAAATTTTCGAACTGTTTCGAAATCGAATTATAAATGCATTGGTTATTTACAATATAAGTATGTATAGTACAGCGATTTCAATTATGCGTTTCAGCTCTCTTCATAATTTAGAATACCTATGCAGTGTCCGGTGTTCTCGTCAGGCTCATAAGAGTAAAGATATAATCTAATGTTATAGCTGTTATAGAATATATATAAACTATAATATGACTTTCACCATTCGTATTTTCGAATGTAAAGGAGGTTTTCCGAAGTGTATATCTTATATCGTAAATCGTACTAGTTACGGTATGTGGATTTTAGACGTTTGACTATAATTATGCTATGAGAGCGTATAATATGTTGTAGTTATGGATTATGTCGACTGCCTCGATGGCGCAGTTGTATACCCGTTATGACTGCTTTGCTAAGGTCTCTGGTTTGATCCCCGGGTCGGGTAAAAGTATCACGAAATGCTCAGTATTAGCCCGGAGTCTGAAATTGTGCCTGGTATGGCGATAGGCCCCTATCACAGTATGCAAGGGAAATAGCCTCGTCGAAATAATAATTCATGCTAATTATTGAAAGTAAAATGTCAACAATAATAATATAAATTAGGTGTTGAGTTGTATTCGACATTTTAGTAAATATTTAATTGTTTATTTATAGTCCCGTTTTGCGGGTTGTTGACTGTGTCGGGCATCTCAAAACGTACCATTACACGGTACACGGCGTCGTAAATGAACATTATATATTCTCTCAACTCTATTTCAAACAATCTAAAGACACCTTGTTCTCTCTTTGACCATTTTTTGAGGATGAAGGAACTTTTCTATGAAGCTATAATGGATTTCGAAGACAATAGTTAGACAACGTGTGTGTCTTTATTTGTATGTATGTATGCGTAATTTTAAAATTGCATCTAACTTCGGGTCTTGCAGGTCAGTGTCACAACACAGACCATTGCCTACAATTATCATCTTGATGTTTTTTTTTTTTCTCATTGGTCTATTTATTTATTGTTAGAAAAACCAGCAGCTAAAATGCCAAGTTTAACAAATTGGCTCAATTACGTAAAGCTCGTTGAAGGTTTTAATCCATGAGGCCCTGAATCTTAATCCCGGGTCGGACAACTACACTTTGTTGTTGTCGTTTTGTAAAATCACATTGGTTGCACGGGATGTGAATTTGCGCGTCGATGGGTATGCAAACTATCACAGGGGCCGGAATAAGCTTGCAAGTGAGTACTAACTACACCTCTGCTTGACCCTTCGATGATACAGGCGTAAACTTATTTATATGTCTTCAAAAATATATAATATCGAAACACAGTACTTTGAAGGTGTCTACTTGTTTCTGGGTTATTCAAATATTATAGGTATTTGCTGTAAGGAAGACAGCTTTCACTTGTTTCAAGTTTTGCTTAGTAATATCTAATTGTTACGTTATCGTTGCCTATTTATAAACATACTGATAGCGTGACGTTTATGAAGATTGCGTAAAAATGCGCTGCTTACCTACTAACTTATCTCGTTGCTACTTAGTAAATAAAGATAATATTATGAAAGCTAATGTGTGCACTATTGATAACACCTTGACAGGAGCAAGCACAGCTCGTTCGTCGAGAGATTTTTACTGAACGGTAGCAGGGATTGTTTTTTTTAACACGCTTTTATTAGCTTCAGACGTATGTATAGACGTATGTTGGTAGGATGGTAGGTTTGTCTGTAACTTGTCTTTGAACGTGATTTTGACCTCCTTTAAAAAGTCGGATTAAATTGAAATTTGGCACACTTATCAAGGACCGATGACAATGCAATATTATATAAAAAAAAGTATTGCAAATTGTGATTAATAATTATAAATAATTGTGTTGTGTAAAATTTAGTTTAGCGCTACCTACATTTTTTGATATTCGGGTTAGGAATTAAAATTATACCCTCTGGTTCTACGCTAATTATACGGAATGTCGTAGTATCTAAGAGCGTCAATAGATGGCGCTTTTTTACATGGCTTATTTGTGAAGAACTTCAACCGACTACAATATATTTATATTTTAACTAAAAAATGAAAAATAAATAATAGTTAAAAAAAAACTAATAGAAAGTCTAACTAAAAAATAGAAAATAAATTTGTAGGAAACAATGTATTTTATTGTAAAAAAAGCGTGGGGTGCTTTTTGAGATACTATCTAAAAGATAATCCTTCTACTCATATCTATCAATACAATAATTATAACTATTGACACCATGCACCCCACGCTTTTTTACAATAAAATATATTGTTTCCTTCAAATTTATTTTCTATTTTTTAGTTAGACTTTCTATAAAAGCGTGTTTTTTTAGTTTTTTTTTAACTATTATTTATTGATTTAATAGCAGTGGTTGCAAACGACCATGTAGAGACACTGTTAGTAAGTGATCTCCGCCGCCCGTGAATAATCCACAATAGCAGAAGAATCATGGATGCATTGCCAACGTTAAAGGAAAGGAGTAATTAAGGGATTGGGAAGTGGTAGGGGACTCTGGGCTTTGAACTCTGGTCTCATTGGTATTGCTATAATTGTGCCTCTACTCACCCTTTAGAGACACACGCGTGAGCTGACTGATGTACGTGTATGGTGTTTGTGATTAAGGATATGTAATTTAATATTTGAATTAAATTTATATCGCCATCGCGTTGATCGCCATAATTTCCTTAAATCGGCATAGGTGTAATTATAGGTAAATATTATTACCAATTATTGTCCTGTATAAATATTGGATCCATATCGGTCATAAAACAGATTTAACATTCAGTGGTCACGGTTCCGTTCTTCCATTGAGCTTTGAACTCTTAACAGCAGATTTCCGTTGAAACATTCACCGTTAGAAAACAATAGTAGATTGTTGTTTCATCCGCTCGTTCAACAAAACTGTTGAACAGTAGAAGAAAATTGAATTTATTGTAGCGGGGACTGGAACGGATTCCCAGATGAAGTTTTAGATTTTGATACTGTCCATTTAGCCCCAAGGCGCCACTGTTGATTTTTCGTAGTAAAATATGTATTTGTTGTTAACATAATGATATACCTAAAATCTGGCCATAGGTATTTCGAATGTATGTGAAGGCCAACATTAGCAAAGGAGGTCCATGCGTATTGGGACAGTACCTATACAGGGCTTATTTATTATATTGATTCAGGACTTGTTGATTTAACGTCTTTACACATGCAATTTGTAAATGTTGCGGATAACACTTATTCGATTTCTGGAGCTTATAAAGGCCCGAGTAGAAATCTAAATATATAAAACTCAAAGGTGACTGACTGACATAGTGATCTATCAACGCACAGCCCAAACCACTGCAGGGATCGTCCTGAAATTTGGCATGCAGGTAGATTTTATGACGTAGGCATCCGCTAAGAAAGGATTTTGATAAATACTACCCCAAAGGGGTCAAAATAAGGGATGATAATATTTAAATGCTGTTCACGCGGGCGGAGCCGCGAGCAAAAGCTAGTTATGATCATATGGTTCTCAATTTAAAAAGTAAGAACTTTGGCCGCGGACGCCCACGCATGCGATGTGCATCCTATAGACCGAATATGGATAGCATTGGACACTCCCCACTGTGACGTCATAACCGGTTTGACTGGATGTGGCTTTTGGCATTCTTTGCTATCGTTTCGCTGCGGTTTTCGTGATATAGCTGATTTAAATTGACAAAAATAAAACCGACTTAAAAAGAACTAAAAAGCTAAAAATAAATGTAAGCAATTTTGCGTCGTCGGTTATATAAAATTATATATTTAGTATTCTAATAGCACATAATAAGCTTGTAAAGTAATAAGTAAGTAAGTAATAGTAGTAAGCTTGTAATATGTAGTAGCTTGTCTAAATGCTTTATTATTTTGAAAGTGACTTTTGAAACTGTCTGGCCCAAAACTATGTTTGAACTTTATTTAGGCCGTTATTGACTATATACTCTTCCAAACCAAACCTAATAATGTAGAAATGCGTAGGTTTCAATTTAAAGAACACATAATCTCGCTTAATATTTCGTGTTCTTTTTATGGCATAGTAAACTGGCCGACATTAATATGTTGATCCATTTATTGCTGTTTCAATAGGATTTAAGTTTTACAACAGTATTTAAAGATTCATAACTAACTGCTACCCACTAGTTGAATTCCAGTGGAATTTTAGAGTCGAAATTTAAGAGGAACGACCTCTAGGCCTGCCAGATTGTATAATTGGATACGAAAATTGTATAATTGGGTTGGTCGTCGTTTGTTGGAATCTCTTGTATAATTGTACGTAAATGCAGAAATAAAATCAGGGTTACTACAAATGATGAAATAAATTATTGATATTTATTATCGTTACTATGCCTGCGTGGCCCAGTGGGCGAGTATCGAGAAGCGGCAGCAGAAGAGGCAGCGGGTTCCGCACCGAGACAAATGTTTGTGTGATCCACAAATATTTGTTTCGGGTCTGGGAGTGTTTTCTCCCCAGAGCGGTTGAAGCCAGACAGGTTGTAAAAACGACTAGCTAAATCTTTCAGTAATATGTGTCAATAAGTATGATGCGCTGTTATCATTGCGACTGGGATAAGGGCAGTGGAAGATTTATAGTAGGTATAATTTTTAGTACTATTTGTAAGTCTCTAATTTGAAAGTCGCTTTTGTACAATCTGACTACAGCGGTATAAAATAAGTTCACTATATTGTTAGTCCAGGCGATATCGAGACTATACTTAGTGTTTTTATACAAAACATATTTAACAACCATCTTATCCTTATCAAAGTGGAAATGTCAAGAACATTCTCCGAAGTAGTTTACATTATCTGTTCTGTTGTTGCGACTGGAAGCTCCATATGTTACTGATAAGAAAATTACCAAAATTTACCGTGCTGTACATATTTATTAAAATTTTCGGAGACAAGTACAGTATACAGTCTAGTGGGAGGCTGGCATATAGGCTGGTGCCAAACCAAACTGGATGGCAACCGCTGTTCTCATGGTAAAAACAGCACCGTTGGTATTTCGGCGAGTCACATTCTGGATTCAGCCAGTATATCCATTATAGAATAACTTATAGTCAGGTGGTCATCATTTTGCCGGCAATGCGTCCCTCGGCGGTCGATGTTATATTTGAACTTCAATGTACACGTACCAACCGTAGTGAAGTCACTTTTCCGGGTCAGGGTAATAAAAAAATAACCATATTGTAGGAATAAAAATATTTATATGTAAAGCCTCATATCAAATTCATATATTACATTGAAAACATTATGCGTGACGCATTTCGATTTAATTTGTAAAGTATTTGTAACCAAGCAGCGTTATTCTATTTATTAGTCGCCGCATTTTATCGGTCGGATATCGGACCTGTCCTAAGTAAATACCGCCACATGGCAACTAGTGACTGCATAACAAAAGATAAGCAGAAAATACTGATTATTTAAATATGCGAGATTTTTTCATCGTTAAGTAATAACACCGCTTCGAGTAGGTGTTATCTGTACTAGACATGAGGATTTTTTTGCCAACAGAAATGATGTTTCTCATTCCACACTTTTTAGCCGACACAAAAAAATAGAAGTCCTCTATCGTCAATATAAATTTTTTCAATGTATTATTATGCATAATTCCGCCAATTAAACGATTTTAATTATTCTTTTTGTATATTGAACCCACTTCGGTACACTTCACTTCGGTAGCCATCTCATTTAAATTTCAAGATGAAATTCCAGCCCTAAGAGGGTGAAATTAGGCATAAAAGCCTGTAATTTCACCATTTATGCACGGATTCTGATTATTCTCCCACTGGAAATAGTAAAATAAAAGCCTTTCATCAAAAAATAAAACCTACTCAAAGAACTAAAAAGCTAAAATAAAACTAAACAATTGAGTCGGTGATATTAATAATCGACTACTAAATTACAGTACCACATTTTTGGCTTATTAGCTCTTGTTGGTTTTACTTTTTGTTAAAAAGTTTTATTTTATTATCATAACCTGTTGAAACATTATTGTTTTAATGCTTACTCACAGAAACGCTACTGTCTTTTATCGGGCTTCGGCAAAGGTGTCCAATATCGCCAAAAATGTATCCAAAACGTTCGTCATTTTAACTATTTATTGAGATCGGACGAACAGGAATGCTGTCAAAACTGATGTCGACATAACATATGGCCTGCGGCTACAGAATCCGTCATGTACTGTGCCAAAAGCCAGCAGCGAATTTTTATCGCGACTACACGACAAGAAATTTCTCCCAAAGTCTAATTAGTAGTGAGTAATGTAAATCAGATTTTAATTAAAAACTTTCTTCCACAGAATGAGCCAAGAACCGACGTGTGATACAGATGCCCGTATCAATTTTATGATATCGGTGGTGACACTGTGAGCCATGGAGATGACGCACCAAGTCGGGGCGGAGGCCGAGAGCCTCCTGCGGCCGGACCAGAGGGGTGTCATCATGTCCGGACAGAGGCAAGGACGTGAGTACCTTTATTTTTTTAATAAACTTTCTTCTAGCGATTTTTTAGGGTTCCACACCTCGAAAAGAGAATACAGAACCACAGTAGGATTGATTTGTTGTCATTTTGTCGATGTGTGTTAACTATATACGTCTGTTCTTCTTTCAAGACACTGTTTCTCAGGAACGGCTATAGGTATCAAACTGTAATTAATATCGAATACTTAAATCTACACCTTGGAATTGAAAAATTCAAGCTTCTTAGCTATATTAAAAAGGTACAGCTTTTTTATAATAGGTTTTTTACAGTACACATAATATAAAATACCGTAGGCACTGCTCCAGCAGCGCGTATCATTGCGATTCCTAGGATAGGCCGGTTAAACCCAATGAGCATGGCTCGTCAGTTGTAATATGAGCTCCACGATTTGCTTCTTCCCTCTCCGGAGAGTGCAGAAGCATTTATACAGACAATCATTATTCCGGTGACTACCGATAAACTCATTGTTTCTCGGTGGTCGTTGGGTTTTTTTCGACTGCACTGCGCTTACCATGAGGTGTACTGCAGTCACTTAGCGGTACTCAGTAAAAAAAATGGTACAAGTTTTCGCAAAATGTAACTGTAGGTATATTTTTTTACAGGAATCCTTAAATATATCATTATATAAACCTTTCACGAAGAATATAACAGTTATGCTAAAAGGTCTATAAACTCGGTCCTATAAAATATCCTTTTCCCCTAGAAAATATCCGTCTGCATCCGTCTAACCAGAATAGGTTTAAGGCCGTTTTTATTAGCCTAGATTTTATCTTGGCATGTATCGATTGCTTGCAATATGCTTGTGTGCGATTCGCAACTACCGAATTTAGATCATCAATCTATTATAAACGGATTAACACGTACCTGACATGTGTATGTCTATTTGGTTGTGTTATTTGGATTTATGTCTACAGTAATATAAATATGAAGTTTGTAGGTTAGTCAGTTTATGACTTTGTAGTGGGTACTATCTGGATTTTTTTCTCTGCTAGAGGAACCATGGATGCCGACTAAGGAAAGATTGGATATAAAGTGGTACTCCCACCGTGGGAGAAAGTATTTAATTTAAGGCTGTAACTTTTAGGTGGTTGAACATTAAGATTTCTTCAACGTTAAGAACCAATTTCTATTAAACTAGTTTTCAAGCAAAAAAACCGTATTCACATTGGTCCATTTGCTTAGGTGCTACAATGCCACAGATGGGCAGACAGACAAGGATATCAAAAACTCCTCTTTTTTGTCTGGGTTAGAACCACGCAGCACCAGTTCAATTCACTAGTCATTTTTTTTAATACAACTTCGCACTAACGTGCTAAATAATATCAACCTGCACACTGATGTTTCAGCCTTGAAGCTTAGTTTGTTTGCGTTTTACTCAACCATAGTTAGTGTTGCCCAAATGCAAGAACAAGACGAGACTTAGCCAGTCTTGGTCTTGGTCTTGCGCCAATACACCTGGTCTTGGTCTTGGTCTTGGTCTTGCGCTCCCAGTCTTGGTCTTGGTCTTGGTCTTGCAGCAAGAGTCTTGCAAGTCTTGCAATTACCTATTAGTCTATTACTATTTATTAAAGTTTACTTTAAATCTTAAAAAAACGTATTAGAATTGGAACATTGTGAGCTTGAATTAACATAGCCATAGTAAAGATCAAGCAGATTAACAAATAACTGAAGATTTAATAAGAAATTCGAAAAATTAACTGACCTATATGTCGTTTTCCATGGAAGTAACTGTTTCTTAATAAACATTTATGATTTATAAGCTTACATTTGCTAAAACATGTAAAAAAACAAATTAATTACAATAACTTGACTGTATTTTAAAGAACAATACTTATCTGTCTAAAAAGAGATTGAACCCTCAACTTATAAGAAATTTAATAAAAGAGTTTTACGATTTATCATTTATTTGAACAAAAAATAAAATACAACACTAATCAACAGCTTTATCATTAGGTTATGATACTTTATATCAAGTTTTTTGACCAACAATTAATACAAAGTAACCATCTGGCTGACTCATCATTTAACCTATTTCTATGTTTTCTAATTACTAATGATGCTTTAGAAAATAACCTCTCAGCAGGTACTGAAGTTGCAGGTATTGAGAGAAAATCACGGGCCATTTTCGATAAAATCGGATACTCTGTCTCATGCGTCCTCCACCAATCTAAAATGTCTTCCGAGCTGGCAGTTCTTGGTTTTCTCAGGTACTCCTCCAACTCGTCTATCACTAAGCCTTGAAGACAAGATCCAGATGACGTCGAGGGACATTCATAGAGTTTATCAAAGTCTATTACGTCTTCATCTTCATCACATACTTTATTTTCTTTTTCTGGTAATTCCAGAGATTTGTTCAGTGAGTGTAGATTTTTATATTCTTCATAAAGTTCATTGAACTTGCGCAGACTTTCTGTTTTAAGTTGCTTCCCCCACATTGTCAGGTCAAAAGTCTGAGCCTTATGTCTTGGGTCTAAAATTAAAGAAGTACAATAAATCCAGTTGCTCTTTTTGTAATGTTTAAGCATTTTGTCTCGAGCTGCTTGGAAAGCTAGAATGAGCCTTTCATCCACTTCAGATCGATTAGGTTTCTCATCTAACTGTTTTACCATAGATTCAATTTTATCTAGCAAAAGATTGAATGATACAATGACTAGCGGTAATGTAACATATTTGTCTCCACCAAGTTTTGTACTTAAAAGTTTAAAGTTTATTAGAAATTTATGTAATTTTTCGAGTACCTGCCATTCATTAGCTGTGATTTGAAAATCATTTAATTCGGTGACAGAACTGCACAATATGTCAATGCCCGCTCTCACTTTTAAACCAAATCCAATCATATCATGTGTGGAATTCCATCTCGTTGGACAGTCAAGAATGGCATTTAGATTTGATGGCACGCCAGCTGCTTCACAAGCAGACTGAAACTTCTTCTTCACTATCTCACTTCTTTTTATTTTACTGGAAACACTGCGTAACTTTGTTACAGATGTACGCGAGTCAGCAATATTTGGTGCAGATTCTTCATCTTCCTCATCCTCAGTTTCGTCTGCATAGTCTTCGTACTGCTGATCTTGCGCGTTAGTGTCAGACTCACAGTGTAATGCTAAGGTCTTTAATAAATCTTGTACACCAAGGTTTAAAATGTGAGCAAAGCACCGGAAATGTTGATTGTCTGAATCAAAGTGTGGCGGCAGCTGTTTGCCCAGTTCATACATAAATTTGGTATTTGCAGTTGCGTTGTCGACCGTGATACCTTGTATTTTATCAATTATGCCATATTCCAATAAACATTCATGGAAAATCGTTGCAATATCTTCCCCAGTATGTCGACCGCGTGATGGTATAAAATCAAGAACTACAGATTGATACTTCCATTCGTTGTCTATATAATGAATAGTAACCCCGTAGTAACTCCTACCAGCAATTGACGTCCACCCATCAATGGTAAAAGACATTTTAGATGATAATTGTTGAAGTCGTTCCTTGAGATTCAATTGGAGCTCTTCAAATCGCTCTTTGACTTTCCTTCTAAGTGTAGACCTTTTAGGAAACACCATATTAGGGCAAATACGTCGAAAATATACTTGTGTAGCTTCGTCATCGAAAAATGAGAAGGGAAGATATTTTTTCACCACCCAATCAACTGTAGCTGTCGTGATGTTGTCACTGCTGTTTTCCGACTGAAACAAAACAATAAATCTTGTGTTATTATTTAAAACATACAAGGTTTGAGCATATAAGAGGAGGAGGTATGTTGTTGTTAAATCGAGAAAATCGTTAAATTGATATTTGTTATATTAAGGTTGCACTGTACTGTAATTTACCAAAATAAAGTACTTAGTTGTTACTGGCCGATTAAATGAAAATATGGGTGTTTATAAAAAATATTTAAGACGATAATTACATACTTAATATGTCGCACCCCTAGATGAAAACACCACTAACTCAAAAATACTTACGTAAGTTAATGGCGTTTTTGAAAGTATCGCATGAATAGCTATGCAGAGTTAAAAAAATATTCTTACCTGTCCACTTCTTCCAGCGGTTACTAAAAAGCTTGTGATATCTCCACTTAATTTTGGTTTAACAGGAAGAAATATTTCTGATTCCTTTTTGTGGAAAGATATTAGATGTTTCCTTAAGCCTGAAGTGTTTCTGTTTTTCATTTTTATTTCAATCTTTTTATGTTGGCACAATTTACAGAAGGCAGTTTGGGATGCATGAATTATTTCCAAAAACTCTTCAAATTTGCTTTTGGGTCTTTTAGATCTGTGACTCAAACTCTCGTTACTCGGACTCGAATAATTTGAATCTTCGTCACTCATATTAAATTGTACACGTGATACGTTTTTAGAAAACAACAAGAATTAGTAAAAACAATTATTAAGTTAGACTCGAAGCACAGCTCAATTGGAAATGACTGGAATTAAAATAATTCCTTTATTTATAGTACGTTTCCTTGCTTTCTACCGCGCCGCCTCGCCACGTGCCGGCTCTATGAAAAGGATGCCGCCGCAAATCAAATAATGCCGCGTGCGGCGTACAAACACACACTAAATATTACCTACTTGTACAGACGCGACGCGTGAATAAAATATATATAAAGAATTAGTGAAAATCACTATTCTTTACATATAAGTGAATGTTTTGGCGTACATCTATACTAATATTATAAAGCTGAAGAGTTCGTTTGTATGTTTGATGACAGAAGTTTTAAAATAAATAAATAAGTCCTGAACGTCACTATACCTCCAAAGTTACTATTCCTCGTGGACGAAGTCGCGGGCACAGCTAGTAAATACTTACTCTCATCATCTCTCTCAGAGATATTCGGGCTGGTAAGTAATACAAAACTCTTATCGCAGGCTTTTTATTTTATTAGTAGGTAAGTACCTACGCTTTTTATATTATTTTATTAGTTTTGTAGAATTTTTTTACACGTTTCAAGTATATTTAAAAGTGGCTACAATATTTATTAAACGGGTGCGGGGTGATATTTGAACACTTTTTTGCTATTTTTTCTTGTAAAAACTTAAGAAATATAATGACTAAATGTACAATAATAGTACCTAAGTAATTCGTTTAAAACCATATAAGTAATCAATATTATAATATATACTTACTAGAATGAATTAATTTGACATCTACTACCTATCCTTACCATTTTATCCCAATCATAATACTACTTGCGTGATCAGTATAATGTATTCATTTTCATTCTAAGCACTCTGAAACTTATTTATTCTTTGGAACACCTGTAGGTACTCTTAAAATTCGAAATTATTTTGCACGAGTATACCTACGCCTACGCCCTATGGCGGCAATCAAATAGTGTCAAATGTTATGATTTCGGCGTGGCGGCAACGATTGTTTTAGATTTCAAAAGAAGCCGCCGGCGCGTGTATCGTAACCATGTACTTCCGAAAAGCGGCAAATTTCTTTGAGAAGTAAGTACAAAACCTTTGAAGCCGCATTATCAAAGTGCCGATGGTTAAAACATAACTATGCATGCACTCAGTTTGATTTTAATAGATAGGTCCAGTTTTTCATACCTATTCTTTGATACAGTTTTTTGCGTCTCATAGAATTTCTAAGCGTACCTACCTATACACCGAACTGTTACACCTAACTACTCAGTGAAATAGCGCTAAGTCCTAGCTGCAAGACGCAAGAGTCTTGCAGGCTATGTCTTGTTCTTGCTCAAGTCTTGCACGGTCAGTCTTGGTCTTGGTCTTGCTAAAAATACGCGGTCTTGTTCTTGGTCTTGGTCTTGCAAAAACGCAAGAACAAGACCAAGACTGCAAGACCAAGACTGAATTTGGGCAACACTAACCATAGTCCGTACATCAGGTATCGCTGTAGAAGTGTTATTATTACAACGGAAGTCAAAAACGATAAGTAATATTATATTATTATGCATGTTAACCACATGATAAAAATAACTGTGTACCTTTTTGTTAAATTGAGGAAATCGCTAAAGTAAAAATAATTAATTGGATGTGGCCGGCTGTTGTTGGAACTAATTGAAAATGTAGATAACAGAATAGGTTTAGAATAAATTGGGTCTGGAAAACGTGAGGCAGAATGAAAGTATAGAATAATCTGCAAAACTGAAACTAGACTAATGAGTGTATTTTTATAGCACTGGCCGGCCAAAGTGTGAGTCGCATGAATACAATACTAGAAGAATCATGGACGCGTTGCCGGCGTTAAAGGAAAGCGATAAGTTGGGAAGGAGAAGGGGATTTGGGTTTCCGCATATCTCAGTTCCACTCGCATTGGGGTTGACGCAACATGCATTTTAACACGCTAAAAAAGTTTTGACAATTAGTTTTTCACGGCCGACCGCCTGCCTGACCTTAAACCCTCTAGGGAGGAAACACCCAGACTCGTAACAAATATTTCTGGATCACACAAACATTTGTCTCGGTGCGAGTATCCGGACCGTTAACTTATTTTAAATATTGTTGGGCTGTGCTATATTGCAGCATATAATGACAAGTAAAACTTAGGTCAAATATAAATGACATTTTGAGAGGTTGATATCTATGAGTGATATTCAAATTGAAATTCCTAACCTTCGCACAACAGGCGAATAGCTATTACAGAAATGAAGTCATTTAAATTTTTATATGCTGAACTCGCAAGTCGTAAAAAGTGGTCAAGTGCGAGTTCGAGTCGTGTACCGAGATTTCCGTATCGCCTTCTCATCGTAAACGTTTGCTTTTTGTTTTTATTAATATTTGTTGGGACATCGCCATAATAATACATGACGCGGCGAGCTCCATGTAGATGAGTCAGAGAGGAGGGTTTTATAACCCTTAGTCTTTACTTGATGTGGTCAAGATGTTCGGCGAATGAAAACTCTCAATAATAATGACACAGGGTTATCACTTTATCGTTTATTCACTCTTTTAAGTTACTACCGGCTCGGAGGTACAATCTTAGGTGGGAAAAAGAGCCGGCAACAGAAAAACCACCCGTTACAGTGCTGAGGATACTTTAACACTTTGAACCGAAACACTTCGCGGTTATAAATCACGTTATTTGCGGTCAACTAGTTATTAAGATCGACACTGTACTCAAATGACTCTAGTCTGCCATAATTTTAGCAGTTCCCGACTGTTACGAATCGCGGACGGAACTCAACTGATCTTGAAATGACAAGACGCCACTTTATATAGAGGGATTTTCATTATCCCTACTTCGAAAGTAGAATTACTGGGTAAACAACGCAAACCACCCTCAAATTATCAATATGAGTGGCGGTACCGACAATTGACGTAGAATAACGTCATTTAAATAGTTCAATTCAGTGTCTGTACTCTTTATGCTCCGACACGGCCATTCTGCAGGGCGGCGCGTGCTCTGCGCCTGCCTCATCTTCTTCATGCCACGACACGGCCATTCTGCAGGGCAGCGCGTGCTCTGCGCCTGCCTCATTGCTTCTCGTAGAGTGTTATAGATTCGTGTAGACTGTTGTGGATTCTCGTAGCTTTTCGTTGGATCTCGTCGATTCTCATTGACTCTTCATGCTCTGATACGGCCATTCTGTAGGGCAGCGCGTGCTCTGCGCCTGCCTCATTGCTTCTCGTAGATTTATAAATTCGCGTGGACTGTCGTGGATTCTCGTAGTTTTTCGTTGGATCTCGTCGATTCCCGTTGACTCCTCATGCTCCGATACGGCCATGCTGTAGGGCAGCGCGTGCTCTACGCTTGCCTCATTGCTTCTCGTAGATTGTTATAGATTCGCGTAGACTGTCGTGGATTCTCGTAGTTTTTCGTTGGATCTCGTCGATTCTCGTTGACCTGAAAGAAGAGAAATCACTCCTTTTAAGTAGGTATCTGGTATATGGTAGTAAGCAACCTATGTTGCTTATTTTTATAGGGTTATTGTTGTTAAGGATATCAGGTATTCGGAGGTTCTCGTAGATTTCTCGTGGATTTCTCGTAGATTTCTCGTAGATTTCTCGTAGATTTCTCGTAGATTTCTCGTAGATTTCTCGTAGATATCTAAAAGGTTCTCGGAGGTTCTGAAAACAAATAACATTTTAGGTTCACGGAGGTTCTCGTAGATTTCTCGGAGGTTCTCGTAGATTTCTCGGAGTTCTGAAATCAAATAACATTTTGGCCTGTCACCATAAATGATTTCAACATATTGTTCAGTTATTACATGGTAAACTCATCAGAATTTCTAGTGATCCGGCACAGTAATAAGTAGGAAAAAGCGGATCCGATTATTTCAACGTCGACTTGCACGATTGCTCGGCTCGTTCCTGACTATTGGTTTGTTGGAGAGGAAGATCGTGAGTTTGGGGCTGGTTACCCTATTTGTCTATTGGTCTGTTGGTAAGGAAGACAGGTTCGTGTGTGTCTGAACTTCTTAATATTTTTATCCTTTCGACAAAAGTTTTGTTTGGACGCTTGCTGTAAGCCTGATGCTAGTCGGCTATATACAGCTTCACCGGACTTTCAGGTGAGCGCTTTAAGCGCTCTCAACCCTTAATTTTAAGTGACCACGCTGTGGGCAGAGGCATCTGCGATTATTGGTTTAGAGAATTATACTTATCATCATCGGCTCGCGGGCCGGTACTAGGGTCGGAGTTACGGGGAACGCGGTGCGGCCCTCGGCGGCTAGGACGATATGTCGGTCTTGTAGAGTATTGTTGTTGTCTGAATTCCTCCCTCCTTTGGATGGCTAGAGTGGTGCGATCGAAATAGGGCTTGCTGTTCATTATCATGAACTGCCGGATGTGTGTCCACTTGGAGATTGTGATTTCTCACAAACCACGGGACCCCAGAAATGTTACGCGGAAAACGATTTTACAGGGTTTGCAATCGTCTATATCGGACTTCGGGGACATGAGCGGACGCGGGCGACGCGTACGTTATGATCGGCCTAATGCACGTGGTGTATGTCCTAATCTTGTTGCGGATCAAGAGTTCGTTTTTATTATTAAGCAGCCAGTAAAGCTAGCTGCACGCGAGTGTAGTTCGCGCACGTACTGCATTTATATGTGGCGCGAAGGCAAGCCTCCGGTCGAGGTTCACTCCTAGATATTTAGCCGTTTTGGTCCAGGGAATGCCCATGTTAAACATGTACTGAATCTGCAAGACGAACTGGACATCGGTCAAAGTGGGTCGCGGCGCTTTTAGTTGGGTTGATGGTGATTCGCTATTTATGGCACCACTTGCTGAGACTGTCGGTAGCGGCTTGCAAAATGCGAACCACATAAACCGGTTGTTTGCGCGATGCATAGATCGCGGTATCGTCGGCAAAGAGCGCCAGATGGGTGTCCCTTGGTTTGGGAATGTCGCTAGTATATAGCGTGAAAAGAAGGGGAGATAGGACGGAGCCTTGCGGTACTCCGGCCGTAATAGTGTGTCGGGAAAAGAGGCTTCCCTCCACGCGATATCTGAAGCCGCGAAGCTTTCTTTCTTTCTTTCTTTCACGAGATGACTGGGCACGTTTATAGTGTATAGCTTGTGAAGCAAGCCATTGTGACACACCTTGTCAAACGCTTTTTCAACGTCGAAAAATATGGCTCCGGTGGGGGTCTTAGTAAGGAACTTTGCGTGGATGTGCTCCGTGATGCGGAGCACCTGATGTACGCTACTATGGCGGGCTCTGAATCCAAACTGTTCCTCGGGGAGCAGGTTGAGATTCCTAACAACTGCTTGTACCATCCCATTAGCCTCCTTAGCTCTTTGGGTAAGATGTCGGTTCGGCAGCGGGTTTACCCGGTTTGGGGATTCCTATGATAATTGTCTCCTTTCACTTTTGTGGAAAGAGGCAGTTGCGGAAGACTGTACCAAAAGTCACAGTTAGGATTTCCAGCAGATGGCTGGGGAGTATCTTAAGGACGCGGGTAGGAATACAGTCGCCGCCGGGGGCTTTACGTCTTTTGGGTAACCTGATCAGTTGGCTTACTTCTTTGTATGTCACCGATGAGAGTGGGTTTAATGGCTCATCGACATCCGGGTCGACGGCGGTGGGAACGCGTTCCTACTCTCGACGAACTAAAGGAACTGTAGCGAAGATCTACATAAAAATGGAACGATCTCACCAAATCCTTGTTAGTTTCAATACTCGTAAATCCGTTCGATCACCGTCGTCCCGTAAAGCTGCTTTGTAAGTGGTACCGCCACACCGTGAGTACCGCGTTACGGTTCAATGATCGGGAACTACAGCGCCGGTGGTACATCAGTAGAACTCGTCCATTATAGTCCTAGATAAACTCTCACAACAATTGGTACATGATTAATAACTTTGTAGGTGTGGACACAATCATCCCCACCATATGTAAGACTTTTCGTATCCATGGGCAGTAAACTTAACATCTGTAACTTTCAAGATATTGGAATTATGAATAAATATGGGGTAGATAGTTATTCATTTACATTTCTGAACACCATCAAATCCAGGAATGCAATGGTTTTACACTGAATCAATTTTTGTATGGCACCGGACTGCCGGACCATGGATCAACGTGATAATCCAACTCATCACATTGTAATATCACTTTCTTGTATGGCACTGGACTGCCGGACTATGGTTCACCGTGATGATCCAACTCATCACATTGTAAATTGGAATAGACTCACCAAATTACTCGTAGACAGTTGCAATTCCTCGGGCGTGTTCAATGGATAGGCTGTGGACTTATCCCACTTCTGATGACGCGGCGAGCTCCATGTAGATGAGTCAGAGAGGAGGGTTTTATAACCCTTAGTCTTTACTTGATGTGGTCAAGATGTTCGGCGAATGAAAACTCTCAATAATAATGACACAGGGTTATCACTTTATCGTTTATTCACTCTTTTAAGTTACTACCGGCTCGGAGGTACAATCTTAGGTGGGAAAAAGAGCCGGCAACAGAAAAACCACCCGTTACAGTGCTGAGGATACTTTAACACTTTGAACCGAAACACTTCGCGGTTATAAATCACGTTATTTGCGGTCAACTAGTTATTAAGATCGACACTGTACTCAAATGACTCTAGTCTGCCATAATTTTAGCAGTTCCCGACTGTTACGAATCGCGGACGGAACTCAACTGATCTTGAAATGACAAGACGCCACTTTATATAGAGGGATTTTCATTATCCCTACTTCGAAAGTAGAATTACTGGGTAAACAACGCAAACCACCCTCAAATTATCAATATGAGTGGCGGTACCGACAATTGACGTAGAATAACGTCATTTAAATAGTTCAATTCAGTGTCTGTACTCTTTATGCTCCGACATACATATTCTGTGAAAGTTTCAGCCCGATACTTATTACGTTTCAAAAGATAGTGTCATGTGGCTTTAAAGTCTGGACAGAGGGACAGTATGTGTAGCCTAGTAATAGAGTTCCTTTGACAAACTTAACCTTAAACAATACGTAGTATGATATTTTTAAATTGATTTTTATGCTGTTTTCTAACTAACCTATATTTAGCCAATGTTTAAATATAAAATTACATTAACACATTTTAAGAAGATTTAATACATTAGATTGTTGTTTCCTTACTGCACATTGTTCGTGACAGATTTCGGGATTTTATTAAAAGGTCATAAGAACCTATTTCTAAAAATCTACTAATATAGCTTCATTAAAAGCTAGTATTATCTAAGTAGATTTTCGTTGTAACGCCCATAATAAGGTTTTAGTAACCGTTAAATAATCTTGTAGCATCCTTATGCATTTATCAAATGCAATGTCTAACCAAACTACCGCTATCATCTCTAACAATGACTCATTGCCTAAAGGTGTTCTCATAAGTTTGGAATGTTTGACTTATGTATGCAAACTACGATTTCTACTGACAACAGCTCGTTTTTGTGTGCCTACAGTTTGGCCAGTGTATGCTGTATCAACACATTTTATACATGTTGGAAATACAGATTTTATTTTGAACTAGCCTTTGCTCGCGACTTCGCACGCGTGAAAGTCTCTGGGATAAAAAGTATCAAATTTCATCCAAATCCATACAGCCTTGATTGACAAAAAAACATCAAATTTTTCACATCTGGATTTAGGACTACTTCATCATCATCAGCCACAAGACGTCCACTGCTGAACATAGGCCTCCCCCAAAGATTTCCAGACCGACCTGTTGGAAGCGGCCTGCATCCAGCGACTTCCTGCGATCTTTATTAGGTCGTCTGTCCATCTTGTAGGTGGACGTCCAACGCTGCGCTTGCCAGTACGTGGCCTCCATTCCAGAACCTTTCTGTCCCATCGGTTATCGGTTCTGCGAGCTATGTGGCTTGCCCACTGCCACTTGAGCTTGCCAATCCGCTGAGCTATGTCGGTGACTTTCGTTCTTAGGACTACTTACTAACTATTAATTAATTACTTAAAATAAATAAGAAACAGAAACTATACATAATGTTTTTAAAGTAAAACAATTGTTATAAAACAAAAACGTTAAAAATAATGTCAGACAATTTTCATAGCCACGAAGTTATTTTGCAACGTATTCTGTAAATTATTATTCTTGCTTATCCGATTTGCTTGTGATCATGACCTACTGACACTTAATATTGTATTTTGTTTATATAAAATTTTAAAAGGTTTAATACTTAACAATCAGAGTAATAAATTGCCTTTAAATTAATTTAAAAAGAATGAGAAAAATATAATTTGATTTCTGTTTGTAACGAATGTGTCAGCCCCTGTCTTCCTTGGTTTTTCATAAGATGTTAGTTATTTCTAAGTCCATGATCTATCCATGCTGTCAATCAAACAGGGGAGTGAATTGCTCGAGTTCACTATATGAGATAGACGGTCTGACGCTAGATGTAGTTTGCTGGATTGGGTTGCACATATAGTTTCGGGCTTGCTAGCGACTCTGGACCCATGAAAGTATTTTTTTGAATAAAATATTTTTAGCCCATTGTATTTACTGAAGGTTTGCTAAATATAAAAGTGAAATTGCGTGGTGCTCGAACAAATTAACAACCAGACAGACCCCAGAGACTACTGAATTATTATATTAAATGTATAGAATTTTATTGTTTTTCATAGCGTTGTTGTTATGGGATGTCAGGCATTAAGGGCTAAGGGTCAAGTATGTTATCCCTATCTTGAATCAAGCATGGCTTGTCATACAAACATATTGGAGTTCAAACAAATTAAGCGCGCGCTCGAACTCCGGGCGGAGTGCACACAATAAATTAAATGGCGTGATTGTCCCGCGAATGACAATAAAACCCAATGAATAGAGATTTAATTATACACATTTGTGTTTATTAAAGAGTTCAAATGTTGCATTTTTACAATGCCGTAAGTTTTAAATTGCCACTTGAATGAATAATGTATGATTCACGCACTTTATACAATACTTTAGATAATGATAAGGGCTGTTGACGAAGCAATGAAGTATGAAGCAATTATCAATTTATAAAACGCAAGATTTGTACCATGCCTCGTTCACTTGGGAGATCATCCCACGTGAATAAACATATATATATCAGATTACCGATACCCCTGTGATGTAATCATTTCTTATCATCTTCTTGAAATCATCTAAAGCGCATTTATAATTTGTATTACAGTCCTACTAGTAAAAATATTTTTATAT
Source organism: Amorpha juglandis (assembly GCA_949126905.1). Classification (NCBI taxonomy): domain Eukaryota; kingdom Metazoa; phylum Arthropoda; class Insecta; order Lepidoptera; family Sphingidae; genus Amorpha; species Amorpha juglandis. The sequence continues at coordinate 13,843,199 of OX421373.1, read as the reverse complement.
TTATCGATGATTGCTCTATAGGGCTACCTATTGTCCAAGACATTTTTGTTATCATGTTATTTATTCAATTTATAACATTTCCATTGTAATCTTCAATAATATTCAGCTAACAATGAATCGTTGAAATCAATAAAATGATTTATGGTAACAAGAAAGAACAACCATTTTAGTTTGATGAACGTTTATCGTTTGCGTATACTGTTAGCGTAGGAAGGGAAAGTGATGCATGGGCTCAGAAAAAAAACAATGCTTAATCCTAATCGCATTATCGCCTGTGGGCGGATGATGCCAGACGTTGATAGACAAGTAACGAAGTACCATTCATGCCACTTAGCGCTGTTGTGTGTGTTTTGTAGATAAATTCAATGAAACTCCAAACTCCGGAAGCCCAAATCCTCTTCCCTTCCCAATCCCTAATTATCCCTTTTCTTTAAGGTCGGCAACGCGCCCATGATTCTTCTGGTGGTGGGCGTACATGGGCTGTGGAGATCACTTACCATCAGGTGACCCACTTGCTCGTTTGCCGGCCTTTGCTATAAAAAAAAACTCGTGAAGTCTGACAAGTTTTTTTTAACTAGAATAACGTCAAGCTACGTATTTCTAACAATCTATTACAAAGCGCCTGACCCGAGTGCCGATGGATGACACAATTTTGTACAGATTTGACAGAAGTGCGCGTTGATGTCGCGCGTATCTGTCATTTGACGCGGTGATCGAATATCCTCCTAAATGTGGATTACACAGGGTCTTTGTGCCGGATTTCGACGAAGCTTAACATTATAAGAAATGCGGGGTCAATACATCGTATCATAATATATACTGCGTGTCACATAAAACCTTTTTAGTTTTATGACATCAACTAATTTCTGAACTGTGGGTGGCTGTGGGTGTGAATGATGTCCAGTGACATCTTCGAATGAAAATTGTGCGCGATTTTATCTGTTCTGCTTTAGTTAGTTTTTTTATGAATACATAAAAGATTTTTTGTGCTGCTTGTAGGTGTTGTATGTTATAAGTGTTATCTTTACACGATAAATGTAGAGCCCAATTAGTTGAGGATCGACCCAAACAAACGCAGGAATTTAATTCGGTACTTATAATTTTTTGTTATAGTTCCGTAAGAGTATGTTTTTACGTATATATACTAGACACTTAGATGGTATTTGTAACAAGTTTTCAAACATACTGTACTGGATGTAGATATAATTGCAGTACTAAAGACAGTGTACTAAACATAGTGATGTTATTATTTAGATGTAATATTATGACATAATATTGGATATAATATAGAGATTGTTCACAGTTCAATAATAATTGTTCATCTATGCAGAGGCAATTTGAAAAACATACAGTTTACTGTATAGCAATGTGTAGGCACTGTCGGTTTGAAGGACATTGAAGCCAGTGAAATTACTGGGCGTTATGAGACTTAACATCATATATGCCGTGGTGATGAGCGGAGTCCAGTACCATGCAGTGCCTTATAATTCAAAGTAATTTCCGGCATGATCTTGCCGACCTACGATGGACACATTGTTTGTCGTTGGTCGACAGTATTCCTAGATTGCGCTACACTTACTATCAGGTTTAGCGTAGTCACTTTGCCGAGCTAGGATAAAAGAAAAGTTTGCTGGTGTTGTGACTTCTGTTCATTAGCGGGCGTAGCGCTTACCATCACTGCTGTCCATGAGTCTTCACTGTTAGCGGTGTTCATAACAACTATAACTCAAACGCGTTGTAACGAAATCCTATGTTTAGGACACATTGTCTTTCATGCTAGAAATATTAAAATTATCCAGCGCGTGCATCCGCGTCTTTTGGTAATTCGTATTTAGTGTTTTTAAACGAAACGCTTTGTAGTTTATTAGTAGCTGGCAATATGCTGTTAATAACATGTTAAGAAACAGACAAAAATGTTTGTCAAACTTTCAACAAATAAAAAAGCTGACTCAAAGAAATATAACTTAAGCGCAGATAGTAAAATAGCAGGTTGCTTGTGCTATATTTTTTAAACGGTTATTTTTATTTTGCTATGCGATATAACGAGCACCTTTATCAATTGTTAATTAGAGCGTAGAATGTTCATTGTTATAATGCCGGTTGATAGACTTTATATACTTTAAAATACATAAAATATGGACAATTCACACGTACGCAGGTTTTCTATAAGATAAGCATAGTTCAATAATGTGATATAAATTAATGAACAAGGATAAGGATACAAACTCAGAAAAAATTAATTAGTAGGTTGAATAGGTTATACAATGCTTAGATAGATCAATTGATTCGATTTGGAGGCTCAAGAAAAATGTATGGTTCTATTATGCATACAGATTTTGTACAAAATCCATTGTTTGATAATTTTTCTAGGCGGTAAGTCATTTCTGTAATAAATGATGAATATTTAATTCTCTGTTACGATATAGTTGCAGATGGTTTTTTCATGATTTATTTTCATCATCATCATCATCAGCCACAGGACGTCCACTGCTGAACATAGGCCTCCCCGAAAGATTTCCAGACCGACCTGTTGGAAGCGGCCTGCATCCAGCGACTTCCTGCGATCGTATTTGTTGAATGAATCTGAAAATAATAGTTTTTTTATTTCGCCTGTATGAGTTGAGCAATTTTGTCGTAATGGTGGATATCACACCTGCCCATAGACTGAAACAACACGAACCAGAACCTATAGTTTCAAAGAAACTCCATGGGACTGCACTGCACTCGTAACCGAAAAATTAGATGCTGAAGTTCATAATGCCAAGTAATTTCGCCGGCCTCAATGCCCTATAAACTGGAACATGACCGCATAAGACAAAGTGGTGGTATCTATCCAGACGGCCTCACGCATAAGAGGGCTCTACTACCTAACCTAGCATACCTACCCTCGTATCATAAGAAGCGCTGTTTGTTTTTTTATCGCTTTCTGAATGTATATCAGACGAGCTAAATCGCTTAGTTATTTTACTTCGCTGATGTTTTCTTCCGATGGGACCCAGAGTCTCAAACCTTGTTATCGCATGAATAATGTAGCATTCTTGTGACACATTCTGTAAGAGTAAGTACGGTATGATATTAATACCTCGGTGCGTTCTGGCAAGGAAATGCTTTCACAAAAATGTGCGAGCAATTCTCTTCCAGCCATCCAATTTCGGTAATCTCTTTTGGAGTTGTTTTACCGTACTTCCCCGCTGACCTGTAATTTACGATAACTCTGCAGTTGCACGTATTGTGGTAAGAGATAATGTAAGAGGGTTCAACCAATACAATGATATATTACTAAACTGACTAGAATATTCGCAATTGACGCAGCGAAGCCAGCGATCATGTGACAAAGTTGCTATCTGTTTATAAAACGTCTCCAGTAGGCAGTTGACGAACACCATTACAATAACAATCGAAATATATTGTAAAGGACTGTAATGCCCGTACCTAAAACCAAATAAAATAAGCGGAGTCACTTTTATTTCGTAACTATATCGTTTCTATATTCTATGTTTATAGGCGGTGGTGATTGCCATCAGGTGACCCCAAGTGGGTGCCCCCTATTCCATAACAAAAAAATAAAATTTGAACATAAAGTAATTTGAGTAATTATAATATTTTAGAATTTAGTGTTGCCAGTATAAATGGAAGTTTTGGAAGTCGAATTGGATGAATATAAAAATTACAGTTCATGTTCATTCTAAAAAAATTAAGTCTTAGTGCAATATTTAAATTCATAAAATACGATGGTATAAGTGTCCCAGAAAGGTAAGATCTAAAAATCCTACACGGCACGATAATCTTATAACAGTAACTAATTATGTTTATAATCGATTAGAAATTATCGATAATTTAAATAGTTGGTTTTAAAAGATCGGTAGCTAAAATTATAATCAGTTACGGAATCGATGATTAAAACTAAAAAGAAATGAAAGATAATAATGCATCGTTTTGTGTGTATAAAACATGTTACGCTACGATGCCACTGACAGACAGACATAGACAGACGACGGGGTCAAATTTATAATATGCCTCGTGTTTCAAGATGCTGAGATTGTCTTTTACTCGAATAATTTATTTTCCTTTATCTTTTAGTGCATTATTCGTTTATATTGTAATGTGCAATTTAACACACGGAAGCGATTTGCGTTTGCCGAAATATATGAGAAGTTTTATATATTTTATTGAATTTGGCAGCTCTTACAGAATTTTATTTTAATAAGATTCCGAATGAAGGTTAATTTAGGTATTCTACGTAGACATCAACGTAGTATTTAGGAATATTCTAACTTGTCTATTATAATTATAACTTGTCTATTATAATTATTTGTTTCGTATAAGCATCATAAATATATTATAGTTGATAATTTAGTGACATGCTCAACAATTTAGTAATTTAGATAAAAAACCGGTAAGATCCTGGGTTCAATTCCCCGTTTTGGATTTCTAAATCACATAAGTGGCCCGGGATTCGTGCCCGATTTGACGATGATTAGGTTAGGTTACGTTCTCGCCCCCTACCATATAAAAGGATGGAAATAAGCTCGGCAAACCGGGAGTGTACTGGTTGAACTTCTGCCTACCCTTTCGGGGATACAGGCATGTTTTATGTAATACTACTATCGCAGTCGCTAGCGGTTATCACTGAACTCAAAGCTATGACTGACACAGTAATGTGTATTGTTAACTTAGTGACTGCATCCGAATCGAGATAAGTAGCGTGTACCTACAGCAAGGCACTGACGCACACAGTACCCGATAAAGTAATTAACTTTTTGTTAATTATCTTTAATGAACTTTGATTTTTTACATTCGCGCCTGTATGCTCGAAGAAGTACCGGCAGAGGGGTAAGTAACCCACAGTTTACCGAGCTTATTTTGAATACAAATCTAATAACATCTATCATCATCATACAAATCTAATTACATCTATCATCATCATAAAAATCTAATTACATTACATTACAAATAATCTAATTCTAATCCCGGGCAAGTCACTTTTGTTTCTTTAAACTGAAAAGCAACCCAAATGTTTGCTCTACCCGATGGTCGAAGCCCTCCACCGATTTTACTGCCAAAGTAAGCTGCTACAGGACCAATCAGGCAATTGTTGTGGTATAAATTATCTTACAATCCACTCTAGGCTTTGCAGCCGCCATCAACCGCAATAATTTCGGTTATGTATTGCCGGGTTGTTCCTCTCGGTATTTCGAGCCTGACCTACATTCTTCCCTTGAAGCACTTAGATGACCACAAACTATATGTTGGGCTAGTACAGTCGTCAATTCAGATTCAAGCAGTATATTGCTCTCATTAACTATGTATGATTCCCACATACTTAAAGGCATGTAGGTTGCTCTTATAGTGTTCAGGCGTCCACAAAAATATGATTTTATGAAATTGCATTTCTAAAGGGATGTAATAAGGTTTTAAACTTGTCACCAACCGGGACTTTTCTTAAGGTGTAGCCGGGAGCAAAAATTGGTTACTAAATAAAAAAATTGATCATGATTTCCAAGCTTAAGGATTTTTGCTATTATTGTTATTAAGAAAAACAGATTGATACAATATTTTTATTATCCAGTCGTCGTGTGATTATTCCAATGTATAGGTATAACATGATAATTTTATCTGGTCAATGCCATGTTTCGTCTGGTTCCAAGAGGCCGTTTTAATTTCAGTTGTACTAATGCGTCATGAAAAGCTGCTTCTTTTCAAATGTATGTAATATCAGCCAATTTTATTCATTTACTGATATTCTTTTGTATAAGTTGGTGTACCAACAAGTATACTAATTGTAGCTGTATACTTATACGCAAATATTTCAAGACACTCTTGAGAAATTTTAAAAAGTTCAAAACGCTTTTTCTTTATTTACGTTGAGTGCCATCGTTTTTACTAGATGTATCCCTTTCAAATGCCGCACGTGTCTTGCGAGTTCTTTTATGTTTTATGACTATAATAAAGATGAACTTTCGCGCCTTTATATTGCCATACAGTAGACAAAACGTGAGTTTATGGCACATACATTTTTATTTCGTCCTGATTTGTATGATACATACTATTAGTTATTTAGGCGCATAATACAAACTGCTGTGTAAAAATAATATTCTGTTGTGTCACCATAGCGTTTGTAGAATTAAAATAGTAGTATTGTGTAGCCTGTTAAATCGGATAATATACAGGTACGTTTTTGCGATATATAAAATGTTAATATAACTATGCGTCTGGCAAATATTATATAAACTAAATTCATGGAAAATGTTCATCAGGATTTTAAAACAAACATGCACGCGAGACGTGATTGCTCTGCGAAAATGAATGCGGCCCACAGAACTATTTGAATACCGTAGATTTAAAATGTGATACTCTGCACCTCATTTGTCGAAGTTATTATATGCCGCGCTGGCTTTATATTACAAACTGTTGATTCGCATTTACGTAGTCACACACATAGTCCTGACCATCATTAGGTTAAACCTGTATCGTATCGTTATATTGGGTGTATTTATTTATTTAATATTTTAATAGTCTCAGAGGTCCTCAAGAACTAGTGGAATGAAAAGGTTTACTTAAGTACGTACTACTGCTTAGTAGGGTCCTACAACTCTGGCACTAGTGCGAGATAACGCCAGACAGGAAGAAAGAGATTATTTTAAAGGCTGATTTGATATAAGTTATTTGGAAATAATTTATGCTCATCGTATGTACAAACCACATGTTACTGCAATGTGAATCTATTCTCGGTCGAGGACTTCCCCCGCTAAGGTTCAAGTACTGAGGTTTTGCATTGAAGTCTAATGTAAGCTTTTATGACTATAATATACGTGTCGTACAATTGGTTAACCAACTGTGAGTGGTTTGGAATTAGCTTAGTTTTTAGCTTAAATAATATATATAGAGCTTGTACGTATATAAAAAAAGGCCTCACTGCCTTTTTCGATAGCGAAATATCTATCTATGCTAATATGAAAAATAAATTAGTATACGAATATAATCACAGTAAGCCTATAAATTCTAGTGGCGTACGATTTTATAATTTAAAATGTATGTTTTTTTATAACGTCAATGGTGATTAGCAAGTCTACTTAGCCGCCATAAAAGTTCAGCGTAATATGAGTCTGTCCACACATTGAGTAGTCTCATCAATTTTCAACGATTTTCATCCGGTCAAGCCGATCAGATTGAATTGTTTCACTCACACTGCCTGTCCAGCCGCATATGTCAAGTGGTAGAGTCACGCTGTAGACGTTTTTGTTTAGTATTAATGGGCCGGTTCGACTGGAACAGTACTACTACTCTCATAGAAAACCTATGTGATGTGGCAGCTTGTTGTTGCGATTCATGCTTTAAGTGACATTTCCTAGGACTCATAATAAACCCCGACTTCGTTTCCATTCCCTGTTTCTTTCCATTAAGGTTTGCGACACACACTATTGTTTTGATATTGTGGATGTTCATGGGTTGTGGAGATAACTATCATATGTACCACTTGCTCGTTTGCCGACCAAAAGCTATGGCTTTTCAAAAGACGAGGAGGTAAAACTGATCATGTATGGTAGCAAGTAAGTAATATGATATTTGACTTCACAAGTGTGTGGAAAATATACTCGCACGTTTTTGTGGTCGATACGATTATTTAGTAATACAATATATTTGTATTGTTCTATGGGTGCAATCAAACTACAAAACTGAGTGGTAAGGAAAAGTGAATAAATTGTCGCAGAGAAGTTATGGTTACCGTCATTCGCCTTATTCCCAAAATCTCTTTTCTGATATCTGGTACCTTGACGCTGATTCAGTTCTAACAATATAAATTTGTACTTTTTATGTATTAAGTACTACTCAGCTATTCTAAAAATATCCCGTGTTTAGTTAGCATTCAATAGGCGATTCTTTGTGTTTAGGGTTTGAAATATCATAGTTGCTTCAATGGCATTTTTTTGGGATAAACCGTGGATTGCAGTATACGTCGGTTAAAGGTATTATAACAAGCAATGGTTAACGTTATTTTAATGTTGTATTATTTGTTTCCAGTCACTATCAAAATCTCTAGATGTCCTTTAGCATTGTTTGTTATATACCCACGCTAAATACAACAGTAAACTTTGAATAAAATACATTCTCTCGTGTGAGGCCGCGCTTCCTTTAAAAACGGTGGAAATACTGCTATTAAGTCAAGTCTTTTGTGCCTGTTTTTGCTATATAGCACTATTATTATTAAAACTTGATTCGGCACATTGGTATATTTTTATTCAAAAGGGGTCCGACACGACAATTCAAAACGAAACTAGGTCATGTGGGGTGGAACTTGCCCGGTTTTGAACCAATGTTTAACGGTTCATATGGTTTTAAAAATATTATTTGTACTACCGGTGGCGTTGTCACTCGATCAAGTGTTTCGTAGTATGACGTAACACCGTCTTTGCTCGTTCAATGGCCGCGAGATTGTGATTGATTTCACCATAGCGTTAGATTGGACAGGTCTGTGTGTTTGCGATGGTTTCACTGGGTTCACTGTGACGCAAGATTTTTCCCATCAGTGCAGTGAACGAAATTTATTAGAAATGCGTTCTTTTCTCGTTTATCGAACACGGGTTTTCCATTACATTGTATAGTTGATAGAATTAAAATAATGGCCGTTGTGGTTAATTTGATTTAATTAAAGTAGGACTGTGGTAGAGCTGTAGTACACAATAGAAAAAAATGTGTTAGTTGAGTCACCTCTCCTTATCCGACCGGCGTAATAGACACTATAATGGATAGCTTCAATTCATCAGTAATATTATAACAAACTCGGTCTCCATCTCGTCTCGAAAAAAAATATCATAACTTTTGCCACAACATTAAACTGTGAACCGGTCTGCAGGTTAGCGTGTTCTATTTATTTAAACACAAAACAGGTTACAATCAGAATATAAAATCAGGAATTAACAAAAGTTGTTTGTACATAATTGCAACCCAAAACAAATCTTCTCTTCTTTAATTTAGTTTAATCTTAGTTCTCTTCTTTAATTAGGCAGGCCGCGGCCGGTATAATTCTGAGGACCATACATCTTTAGTTGGTCGAAATTATATTTAAAAAAGCTACTATTACGAATAATTTAAGGAGAAGTAGCCAACATCTGATTCTGTATCAACAGTTTTAAAGTATCCGTCACCTAATCGCTACTATCCTTGAGAATAGTTCTACGTAAACACAATTTCTAATGTCCGAGGTTATCTGGAGTCGCGGGCTTCATTAATCAGTGTATCCGGCGACGATTCGTTATTTGTTGTCTCGGTTGTGCATCAACGATAAATGTGACGCTCAGCCCGCTTAGCATAAGCCCGCGAGAGACCACTTTGTTAATATAGATAAGTTTCTCGTGTGTACGTGCACCCCACGGCATTGAGAGATGGTGATAGAGGGGATAATGATAGAATTAAAGAGACATCGCGTGAAAACAAAACAACATTTTCTCGTGAATAAGCTTCGATAGCCATGTATAGATATAGCATGAGAAAATGACCCATAAAATTATCGCAAAGCGGTATGTTAAACGCGCCGGACGCGCCGAATACTCGGTGGAACCGACTCGCGACATGGTTATGTTCTAATGTCCGTGACAAGTTACTTGCGGTACTAGAAAGTTTATTTTCATTTATAAGAGGCTTATGAAATCGAATTATGTTTGATGTTGTGTTTAAAATTCTTGAATATTCATTTAATTTATTTCTGCCGCCTTGAAATTCTAAACATTGTTGTGTTGGACACACCACGGCGTGAAGGAAATTAAAACCAATGAAATTATTGGACATATATATGAGCTCCCTGTAGATGTAGATGTAGTATACAGTACTTCGTGGTTTGAGGTGAAGAATGGTGGTGCTGTTCATGGGCAGGCGTGGCGCTTACCCTAAGGCGAACGACGTGCTCGTCTCGTTGTTGCGTTGATAAGGCTGTTAAAATTTAGGATGCGTTTAACTATTTGTTATTATTTACGAGTAGTCCTATTTATGCAGTGCTTTCAATCTGGACATTAGGTGACAGTGACATTCAGTGCCGGATTTCTTAATAGACTGTAAATCCCGCGGCCTAGGGACGGCAGCGGACTAATGCGATTGTGCGCCGTATCCGCTGTGCCTATTTTAAGAATAATAGAATTTTTCAATACCTATCTAAACACAGTGAGTATTTTGTGAGTGGTAGAGCCACGCTGTAGACAGTTTTGTCTACAGCATGAATGGGCTGGCTTGACCGGATCGTTACCACTGTCTCACAGAAAACCGACGTAAAGTAGTTTGCTGCTGCGTTTCGTACGGTGAGTGAGATAACCGGAAGCCCAAATCCCCTCCCCTTCCCAATCCCTAATTATCCCTTTCCTTTAAGGTCGGCAACGCGCCCATGACTGTTCTGGTGGTGGGCGTACATGGGCGGTGGAGATCACTTACCATCAGGTGACCCACTTGCTCGTTTGCCGGCCCAAGCTATAAAAAAAAAAAAAAAAAAACAACACAAACGACAGGCTAAGTGCGGGAAAAGGAGCCCACAACCAATACCAATACCAAATACTTATCTAAACATGTAAAATTGTTACCTATAAGAGGCTTAGGGAAAAAGTTATAACGAGTCACACGTCAGAGTGTGGCTTGTTATCGTTTGGGAACAAACAAAAAAAGTAGAGCATATGACAAGTCAGTACATAAGTGAGTGATTAAGATAAGTAGTAGGAACGAGGGAGGGACGACAAAAGTGAAGTGGCTTATGCTCGAGAAAAGTATACATCGGGCACTGATTACAATATAACAGAGGCATTTGAAGTGTTTAAGAACTTGACACGCAATGATGGGCCATTGTGCATTATATGAATAGGTAGAGTCCATTACGTCACAATATAAGCTTCATGTTACCCGCGAGAGTTTGTACCAAACTTAAGGCCATACCCCCAGCAAAACGCCGCGCGATCGATGTTTTTAGAGGCTATCTAGTCATTATCTACTTAAAATAAATATTGACTAAAAAAATATACAATATATTTCTACAATCTGTCAGCTTTACTTTGTTCGATTCAAATTCATGTTAATGATGATGTATATTTTTAAATTGTCGTTATAAATGATCCATAAAAATGAGAAAAATGCAAAGATTCCGTGCGTCTCCTTTTAAAGTACAGAATGTTTTCAAATGAGATTAACATCACTAGATAGGCTATTTAATAACGAATATTTTGCCCGTTTTAAATTTTCGAAAAGACCAAAACCTGATTTTTTAAATCAATTATTCGCTAAATACGTGCATATTCTGCACGAAAACTCACACGCCAAGTACACGATTCAGTATGGCGCGAGACAGTCAAGCTCATTTGCTCACGGAAGGCCCTTAATCTGCATGAAGTAAGTTGTAGGATACATTATAATATACAAAAACTATAGCTTTTGTTCTTTTAGTTTTATCTTCATGATTTTTGTTTTTATGGAATAAAAAGCAGTTTTTAATAATCCATGTTATTTAGGGATGGATGTAGTATTCTATAACTTAAATTAAAGTATTCATAATCATCCAGTATTTTTATTACCGCCTATATGTTAACAAACAAACACACGAATTATATTTCTCTATAATAACAGTATAGATAAGTCAGTGGAAGTTTTCTGATGTGGGTTAAGTTTTAATTTTCCCATTAGACAACAACCGAGAGTGACGGCTTAATGCGCTCTCAACAGCAACATATTAAGATCATTGCGGTCGCTTCAAACATTTCAAAGGGGAATGCCCATCTCCCATACAAAAAAATGCCTAAGATGAACAAAAATGAATTATACACCAATTTGTAGTTAAAATCAAAATAAATCTATTACAATTAAAATGTCTATCCAAAAACTTGGAGGAAGCTGGTTAAAAACAATTTGCCAAAAATATATTTTACGTGTTGAAATTGGGATCTGACAAGTGCAAATATCGGTAATTTAAATAGGTTAAGGATACATCATAACTCATAGATAAAACAATGAGGTATTATATTGGAGCGGACGTCGAATCGGAAGTAAAAAGTTTGGTACATACTTACGAATAACTTAAACAGAAAAACTATCTGTCAAATACGATTTGTATTTACTAATGTCAAATTCGACATTCATGTACATTTACGACAATCAAATTAAATACTATAATAATAATTATAATACTTTCCCCCTAGTGTGTAAAACTTGAGAATAATACAACTATTCTTATCTTTATATATATAATTCTTCTGTGAGTGTGTATGTTCCTGAACTTCTCTTAAACGACTGGACCGATTTTGATGAAATTTTTTGTGTGTGTTCAAGGGGATCTGAGAATGGTTTAGATTCACAATTTTGTCCGCTGGACAATGTTTTTTTTATTAATTTTTAATTTATTAGTAGTTGTTGATTTTGGAATGTTTTAGTATAAACCGGATGGTTGTCGTTGCGAAGCTTGCCGTGATGACGGGTCGTATAGCGTCTAGACTGGACAGGGACAGGACAGGGACAGGACAGTGGACAGGACAGTGAAACAGGAAAGTGAGACAGGACAGTGAGACAGGACAGTGAGACAGGACAGTGAGACAGGACAGTGAGACAGGACAGTGAGACAGGACAGTGAGACAGGACAGTGAGACAGGACAGTGAAACAGGACAGAGAGACATGACAGAGAGACAGGACAGTGCGACAGGACAGTGAGACAGGACAGTGAGACAGGACAGTGAGACAGGACAGTTAGACAGGACAGTGAGACAGGAAAGTGAGACAGGACAGTGAGACAGGACAGTGAGACAGGACAGTGAGACAGGACAGTGAGACAGGACAGTGAGACAGGACAGTGAGACAGGACAGTGAGACAGGACAGAGAGACAGGACAGTGAGACAGGACAGTGAGAGGACAGTGAGACAGGACAGTGAGACAGGACAGTGAGACAGGACAGTGAGACAGGACAGTGAGAGGACAGTGAGACAGGACAGTGAGACCGGACAGTGAGACAGGATAGTGAGACAGGACAGTGAGACAGGACAGTGAGACAGGACAGTGAGACAGGACAGAGAGACAGGACAGTGAGACAGGACAGTGAGACAGGACAGTGAGACAGGACAGTGAGACAGGACAGAGAGACAGGACAGTGAGACAGGACAGTGAGAGGACAGTGAGACAGGACAGTGAGACAGGACAGTGAGACCGGACAGTGAGACCGGACAGTGAGACAGGACAGTGAGACAGGACAGTGAGACAGGACATTGAGACAGGACAGTGAGACAGGACAGTGAGACAGGCCAGTGAGACAGGATAGTGAGACAGGACAGTGAGACAGGACAGTGAGACAGGACAGTGAGACAGGACAGTGAGACAGGACAGAGAGACATGACAGAGAGACAGGACAGTGAGACAGGACAGTGAGACAGGACAGGACAGGGACAGGACAAGACGGGGACAGGACGGGGACGGGACGGGGACGGGACGGGACGGGGACAGGACGGGGACGGGACGCGGACAGGACGGGGACAGGACGGGGACGGGACGGGGACAGGACTGTCCAACCGGAGGGAGGTGGGAGACGACCTGACTTAAGTCGTCGAAGTCAATTAAATGTGCGACGGGCTACCTCACGTGCAATGGCGCAGTACCTCACTTAATTGCATTTAATGTAAATAAAACATTTGTATTAAGTTTTGACCACATTTTACACAAATATATTATGTAGGTGATACGAAGTTCACCGGGTCATCTAGTTTTAATCTAAATAGATTATATGACTATTTGAAGTTTCTGTCCATTTCCAGGCATTTTATGGGCATTCCCCTTTTCAACATTTCTAAATTTTATAATATAAGTCTTGTATTATATGGGGCATTTCACGTCAAGCGGACAACGAAAAAAAAGTGAGGTCGTGAATTTTGTTTATACTCTGGTCAGTTATAGTTCTAGTAGACATGGATGTGTACACACAATTTTTTTTTCGTATGAAGCTTTATTGCTGAGTTATGAGCTTTTAAAAATTTACTAAGTATGAAGTCATGAATTTTTGGATGCTTATTATCTGTACCAATTAATTAGTAAAAAAAACTACAAAGTATTGTTTCTTATAGTTCAAAAGTTGAAGTTTTAAATTTTTTTGTCGAATTCTAAATTTAAATTGTTTTACGTATAGTAAACCGGAAGTGAAAATTTCAAATCGATATTTGAGTAACTTCGACCGGTTTTTTTTTAAATATTTTAACCTTGAATTAAAGCCTTAAATGTACTAATTCTTCACCAAAAAAATTATAATGGGACAGCCAATAGTTTAAGACTTAGAGCATATAGAGTACATACACATAGCTATGAGCACTTTCTAAGCAATCGCGTTTATGCTCAAATACTGCGCTATTAATATTTTATTCCTTTATTCTAACATGCAAAAATATAAAAATAAACGATTTCTTTAATTCTTCATAAAAAAAATTAAAACATGATCACAAAAAAAAAATTAAGACTAAGAACGATTTAATTTATTGAGATTGAAACAGTATTAATTAAAATAGAGAGATTTGTATTGTAATTTTTACTATTTGCACTAGTTTTAATTCTCTTTACACATAAGCCCTCGTTGGTTGGAAGAAAAGCATGCAGTTTTTTAGTTCCTGGAACAGTGATAGCGTAAGCAAAACAGACTCGTAGAAAATCTCACTCTTGTTCAATACCCTCCTTCGAGCAGTAGTAAATAGAAGTCTCAGTTAATGATGACTTGGCCCATTCATATAATCTTATAGGTGTCTGGTGTAGTCATAGCGTTATTCGCAGACCGTACACTTGCACGGGTTACCAAAGTTTTGAGGTTTCCCCCAAGACCATCACATGGCCGTCTTCTATGAGCGGTGGCATGGAAGTGTAACTGTGCTTCTTTCTTAAAATCTTGTTTGTTGTAGTATAGGTTCACTAAATTTAACCTATTCTTAAAATGTTGGGGAGCCCAACTACACCAGACACCTATAAGATTATATGAATGGGCCAAGTCATCATTAACTGAGACTTCTATTTACTACTGCTCGAAGGAAAGTATTGAACAAAAGTGAGATTGTCTACGAGTCTGTTTTGCTTACGCTATCACTGTTCCAGGAACTAAAAAACAGCATGCTTTTCTTTCAACCAACGAGGGCTTATGTGTAAAGAGAATTAATGCTAGTGCAAATAGTAAAAATTACAATACAAATCTCTCTATTTTAATTAATACTGTTTCAATCTCAATAAATGAAATCGCTCCAAGTCTTAATTTTTTTTTGTGATCACGTTTTAATTTTTTTATGAAGAATGAATGAAATCGTTGATTTTTATATTTTTGCATGTTAGAATAAAGGAATAAAATATTAATAGCGCAGTATTTGAGCATAAACGCGATTGCTTAGAAAGTGCTCATAGCTATGTGTATGTACTCTATATGCTCTAAGTCTTAAACTATTGGCTGTCCCATTATAATTTTTTTGGTGAAGAATTAGTACATTTAAGGCTTTAATTCAAGGTTAAAATATTTAAAAAAAAACCGGTCGAAGTTACTCAAATATCGATTTGAAATTTTCACTTCCGGTTTACTATACGTAAAACAATTTAAATTTAGAATTCGATAAAAAAATTAAAAACTTCAACTTTTGAACTATAAGAAACAATACTTTGTAGTTTTTTTTACTAATTAATTGGTACAGATAATAAGCATCCAAAAATTTATGACTTCATACTTAGTAAATTTTTAAAAGCTCATAACTCAGCAATAAAGCTTCATACGAAAAAAAAATTGTGTGTACACATCCATGTCTACTAGAACTATAACTGACCAGAGTATAAACAAAATTCACGACCTCACTTTTTTTTCGTTGTCCGCTTGACGTGAAATGCCCCATATATTGTTTCACTGCTGGTTACGGCCAATGAAGGAGGTGCGACCTTAGTTCACCACGATGGTCCAGTGCGGGTTGACAAACTTCATATACCTTCGATATTTGTGTGAAAAATCTTAGGTAAACCTGATACCGCACGATGTTTTCCTCAACCGTTACACAATATGCAGTTGTCTAGTATATTCCATTTTTATTTCTTTTCCTCTTGGCTCCGCCCTCGTGATCTGCTTTTTCCGGGATAAAAAGTAAGTAATAAAAAGTTCATTAGGAATAAAGTAGTATTCTAATGAAGAAATAATTTTTGAAATCGGTCCAGTAGTTTTAAGTTTATTCTTTACATATGCGCAAAAAACTGTGTTTACGACATCACATTAGAAACCTCTAAAATTATCAGTGTATCTCTACTATATTATGCATGTATCATACATATAAACTTTCCTCTTGAATTACCCTATTAAACAAATCGCATCAAAATCCGTTGCGTAGTTTTAAAGATCTAAGCATAGATAGGGACATACAGACAGCGGGAAGCGACTTCGTTTTATACTATGTAGTACTAGCTTTTGCTCGCGGCTCCGCCCGCGTGAACAGCATTTTCCGGGATAAAAGTAACCGTCTCCAGGGTCCCATCTATCCCTGTAGATAAATTCATCAAAATCGGTTCAGTGATTTAGGCGTGAAAGCGTAACAAACAAACTCACTTTCGCATTAACTTTCACCCCCCTTTTCATCTCTTCTTAAGTAACATTTCCAAAAATCCTGAAACACATATTTATTTGTTTTACGTCAATAACCGAAATACAAAATGTTGTTTATGTAACTTTCAAAATGACGGACTTTCATACATATTATCATCCCCTATTTTGACCCCTTTGGGGTGGAATTTTCTAAAATCCTTTCTTAGTGGGTGCCTACATAACAAAATAAATATACAGTCCGAATTTCATGCTTGTAGCCTTGATAGTTTGCGCTCGGCGATGATGAATCAGTCAGTCAGTCAGGACATGTTATTTTATAAGTATAGATGTAGTGATATTATTTCCATTCATTGTATGAACCATTGATATATAAACCATTTCACGTTTTACCTCCATCGGATTTGTTCAGGCGCAATCCACTTCACGTGTACAAAATGTACTGGAAGGAATCGGTGAAATGTCACCGGCAGGGTTTCGGCGGAACGTACAATTTTCTAAGTGACAGCGCGCGGAATTGGGAAAAATATCGCATATTTTAACATGAGTCGGGCTTAACGTTAGGATGAGTAAAATTGGATATTTGGTAACTTTTTTTTATAATACGAGACGTGATTCAATAACTAACAAAAATGTTTCAAAATCAGCACTAACCATAAATATAAACTAGGTATAGTAGTCAAATATTTACCTCGGGAAGGAAATTGATTTCAGAATGTCTCATTTCTTAGTTTGCCACTTGATATTTAAAATTATTATCTCTTAGTGCAAAATTTTTGGAATCTTATTTAAAGGTCCGATTTTTTGGTTGAATCTGCCGTCGCTTAAATTAACATAAAAACTATTACAATATTTAATATGTACATATTAAATATTGCCTTATTGGTCCAATGGCAGCGTGAGCGTGCTAACACTAAGAACTGTGAGGTCCTTGGTTCAAAGCCCAAGTCGGGCAATCAAAATATATGTTGAGTTTTCAAACATCATACATGAATTGCCGGATTGTAATTTGTGCGCGGCATGGCGATAGACTAGCCCCCAATTACATTACGGGACGGAAATAACGTAGGTGCAGCACTAGTTGCACCTCTACCTACCCCTACGGGGATATAGTCGAAGCTTATGTATAAAGGACAAAAGTATACTGAATAAGCATTTATATACGCGTTTGTACCAATTTGCGAGCTATAAAATGAAAAAGTGTTTAACCGATACGAGGAGCGATAATAGGCCCATTGTTAGATTCTGAAATTGACCGACGTAGGGTCCGCTCGCTGTGCGTACTATATTATTGTGAAAGAAATTATACTCTTTTTGAGCGGGGCAAAATATCGCCGACCTAGTTTTGAGGTAATTTAGTTTTTGTCGCGAGTATTCGTAGGCGTAGTTTGTAAAGAATCGAGGTTTTTAAATTAAGTTATGAAAGGTAATTGACGGTGTTGAAAATGTAGGTAAACGGACGGAGTTTTTATGTAAGTGTGACCATTAGGCGTTGATATTCGTTAAGGCTCAAGTACTTATACTCAAAAGCCAATATACTCGAGGTTTAAATTATATAATGCTAGCTTTTGCTCCCGACTCCGCCCGCGTGATCTGCTTTTTCCGGGATAAAAAGTAGCCTGTCTTATTCTGATATATAAGCTACATTATTGTAAAGTTTCGCTAAAATCCATTCAGTAGTTTTTACGTGAAAGAGTAACAAACATCTATCCATACTTACAAACTTTCGCGTGTATAATATTAGTAGGATTTATTATCCTCGCAAGACAGTGACTACACTGGACTTGATCTTAAGTATAGTGCAGTCCAAATATAATGTGGACCTTCAAGAGACATTGCGTCCTTTGACGGTCGGCAGAATTACGTCGCGTCGGCCCGAAGTGGCTGCATTGTACCCTATACAGGACCCCAGAACGACCCATTATGGCGGGATTTCGATAATGTCTACGGTGGTCGCTATCCAGTCGGGTACAAAGTGATCCGGTACCCTCCCACAATAATAGGTCTTGTGTTAGTGTTGATAATTTAAGTTCAAAAAATGATTTTGCTGTATCGGAAGCCTTTGCTACTGTTTTTTTAATGTCAATAATTTAATTAATATCACCTATGACGTTACTGCAGAGAGCATTGACCACGGATGCAATTTAAATTTATATGCCTTGTTACTTTTATTTATTGTATTCTATTATAACCGATGTGGTTATAGCCGTTTTTTAATTAGGTAATTAAATGCACACGAAATAAGTTTAACTGCAAAGATCCACCAAACTGGGCTACACATAACTTATATGCTAAGCTAATAACATGTTGTATTCACCTCCAGAAGGGCATACACATTTGTGTAATCCCACTTTCATACATGTTATTAGCTTAGCATATAAGTTATGTGTAGCCCAGTTTGGTGGACCTAATAAATGTGCAAATAGCATTGCAGTATTTTTAATATTGTGTATGTATTGTTTTGTGTGCAGGCTGGGAGGCGGAGGGCGAGAAGGCGCCCTTCCTCCGGAACGAGCGGAACGAGCCCGTGAAACTGACACCCGCCTGGGAGGCCACTAACCTGCCCAATGACACCCTCAACTTGAAAGGTAATCATGTTTTAACTACGTTGAGATGGATGCTCAGCCCGTATTGAGTTTTAAAACTATTGAATAAATTAAAAATGTATTTTTTTTATTTGCTTGAATGACGAGACGAGCAAGGCGCTTGCCTGATGGTAAGCGCCACGCCTGCCCATATACAGAAGCAACACCACACAAATCTTTGAATTACAAAGCACTGCATGGCACTAAACTGTCCTTCAAACCGAAACACAACACTGCTTACACACTGTTGCTTGGCGGCAGAAATAAACAAAGCGGTGGTACCAACCCAGACGGCCTCTCGCATACGAGGGTCCTACCACTTTGTAGCCGTTAATTTTATAACCGTTAACTTTTCAAATGCAAAATTGTTATTAATATTCATGGTCATGTAATATTTAAATTTCAACCAATATAAGTTGAATAATGTATATTATCAAAATCCATGCGTTTACATAAATAAATATACCCAACAGTCAGGATCACTTACATAATTGTTTCAATGTCGGGGTTCGAACCCGCGACCTTTCGTTTCACAACAGTCACGCATGCTGATATATTAAAGTTGTATGTTATTTGAAAAAGCGCCATCTGTCATCGTTCACCATAAGATACTAAAGCCTGAATCGCGCTTATAACTTTTTCCATTGTATCAGGATATATACCAAATGTATGTTATTATTTGTGAGATCAAATTAAAGCGGCAGTTCCCACTTCAACGCTGTTGCCTCATTCAAATAATGATGGTACACATTTCAATAGTGGGTAAAATAAATGCTTCACTAAAACACACGCATGTTTCATTAATAAATTTGTGTGCACCTAAGCGTTGCGACATTTTTTTATATATTTTATTGTTTTTTTTTTGTAGTATTCTGTCATAATGCATTAGGTCGCGTTCTTAATAATTTTAGAAGATAATTAAGATTATATGTCAAAAAGTCATTAATTAGATAGTGTCAAAAAGTCATAAAGATGAGTCATTAATTACCCCGTTATCAAATTTCTAAGAGGATACGGTTTTGGATTCATTTAGGTAACGTTTTTTTGTCCCAGACTCGTGATCTCGTAATATCCTTATGATAGCCTCCGTGGCGCAGTGGGCGAGTAGCCGGCTGTGAAGCGAGAGGCCGCGGGTTCGATCCCCGCACCGAGACAAATGTTTGTGTGATCCACAAATATTTGTTTCGGGGTCTGGGTGTTGTGAGACCGAAAGTCTCTCATAGTTCCTGATACCCATGCCACAAGACTCGTATCTTACTGTGGGGTCAGGACTATTTATGTGACTGTCGGGTGTAATTATTATTTTATGATGTTCTTGTAACTGAATTTATTACAATTCAGTAAAACGACCGTTTGTTATAATAATTACACAATACCTATCGACAATGACATTATAATGCTTATACATTTTTAGGTATAGCCATGGACTTGGCGCCGCCTAAGGACAAATATAATATAATATTCATGACGCTGATGCTGCACGGGCTGGGCACGCTCACGGCTTGGAACATGTTCATAACTGCCAAAGACTATTTCGTGAATTACAAGCTAGCGAACGCGCCCGCGTACTCTGTACATTACCTGCCGTACGTCGGCTGGGCTAGCCAGATACCGAACCTGCTGTTCAGTTGGTTCAACATATTTGTTAAGATTGGGTAAGTGAAAACAACAATCCACGCACTATTTAATTTTGTGTAAGTTGAGTTGCCGGGCTATGACACACTTTAGATTAGTCGATCTCAACCACCGACCCATGATCTAAATTTGATATACAACTAATTTAAACGGATTTTATTGCGGGTTTTTATTAATTTTGTCACGGGGGGGACCACGAAGGCTGAAAAGTCTTCGAAACGTCGGGATCAAAATTAATAAAAAACCGCGATAAAATCCGTTTAAATTAGTTTTATTTCAATGAGTAACATTCGCGTAAACGTAAGAAATCATTTTGATATACAATTTTTCGAATAAATAATTAAAATTTAAATGAAATAATCAATTGTTTACAGCGGTAACTTGACGACGCGTATAGTGTGGTCGTTGATGATAGAAGTGGCTATATTCGTGTTCACCGTGATCCTCGCCATGGTCGACAGCTCAGGGTGGCCTGAGGTGTTCTTCTGGCTCACGATGGTGTCCGTGTTCCTTCTTAACGGTGAGTTCTCTTTATGGTCGACTGACACTGCATGACTGACAGACTGACTGAATGATAGCAAAGTGCAGGAAAATATCAGAAAACTATAAATATATATTTTTTTTTTTTTTTTTTTTTATCCTGGCTCGGCAAAGTGACTACGCTACACCTGATTGTAAGTGTAGCGCAATCCAAGAATATTGTCGACCAACGATAAACAATTTGTCCATCGTAGGTCGGCAAGATTATGCCGGCCTGCCAAAGGGCCAAGGGGGAGGGGAAGGAAACAGGGATGGGAAAAGGGTTAGGATCAGGGGGCAAGCCCCCTGGGGAGAACCGGATATACACTGGCTGACCCTGGAACGCGACCCACACAAGGTGGGCCACTATAGCAGATTTTAATAAATCTGTAATACTATTTTTTTTTTTTATATATTTTTTTATGGCCTTGATAGGCAGACGAGCAAGCGGCCCGCCTGATGGTAAGCGGTCACCGCCGCTCATGGACATCGGCAATGCCAGGGGCACAGCCAAGCCGCTGCCTACCGTTAAATGTTCTAGAAAATGTTCGCTACATTTTTTTTTGTTTTTTACCCGTGTACGGTAAAGTGACTGCACAACACCTGATAGTAAGCGTAGTGCAGTCCAAAAAGCCAGCAACCACCGACAAACAATGACTTTATCGGTGGTCACCAGAGTCATGCCGGCCTGTATAAATGCTTCTTCTCTTCTTTTCTTCGGAAAGGAAAGAAGCAAATCGAGGGGCCTGCGACAGGGCAGGCGGTTAACCGACGCAGGTACAGTGACACAAGGATGTACCACTATACCCGTCCGAATATATAATTTCACTCGTAAATTTTTTTTCCAGCATTCAACGCGATATTCCAAAACTCAGTGTACGGTGTCGCGGCGCGTCTACCCCCCAAGTACACGGGCGCGGTGGTACTCGGCTCTAACATCTGCGGCACTCTGGTGGTGTTCCTCAGCTGGAGCTCGGAACTGTTCGACAGCATCCGTACATCGGCCATATACTATTTCATAGGCGGCATGTTCGTCCTGTTGATATGTTTCGACACATACTTCGCTTTGCCGCTCAATGTAAGTGTTTATAAATATACTAGCAGACCTGGCCACGCATGTGGTTAAGGTATATGTTAAATTATATTGTAATAAACTGTATATATTGTAATGAACTTACTGAATCTGGCTGATAAATTACCTTTCACAGCCATCTGTTAGAATCTTATGGTATTCACAGATTATTATAACAAATAATTTGCAATAAAAATATATTGTGACTATAAATTGAGATATAAACTATCCTATCTCTCAAATTGGATCAAACGCATACAGTTTGCAAAATTTGATTAAAATCGGTTCAGAAGTTTCGGAGTTCATCGCGGACAAACAACGTGACACGAAATGTTTATATACAAAGACTAGCTTTTGCTCGCGGCTCCGCCCGCGTGAACAGCATTTTCCGGGATAAAAGTAGCCTGTAACCGTCTCCAGGGTTCCATCTGTCTCTATAGATAAATTTATCAAAATCGGTTCAGTGATTTAGGCGTGAAAGCGTAACAGACAAACTCACTTTCGCATTTACTTTCACCCCCTTTTTCATCCCTTAATAAATAAAATTTCCAAAATTCTTGAAACACGTATTTATTTGTTTTACGTCAATAACCGAAATACAAAATTTTGTTTATGTAACTTTCAAAATGTCAGACTTTCATACATATTATCATCCCCTATTTTGACCCCTTTGGGGTGGAATTTTCTAAAATCCTTTCTTAGTGCGTGCCTACATAGCAAAATGAATATACAGTCCGAGTTTCATGATTGTAGCCTTGATAGTTTGCGCTCGGCAATGATGAATCAGTTAGTCAGTCAGGACATGTTATATTATAAGTATAGATATTGTGTGTGTGTGTGTGTGCAGAGGTACTACCGGTACCACGACACGCTGCAGCAGCGCACCCTGCGCGTGAACCCCGCGCTGGCCGCCACCAACCAGCGAGCTGTACCCCCCGCCACGCCCTACCCCACCATACTCAAGCACTCCTGGCTGCAGCTCTACAACATCTTCCTCACATTCTTCGTCACGCTCGCCGTCTTCCCCGCGGTGCATTCCGGTAACATTATTTAAATATACAATGTATTACACAAAGGTTTCGTCAAATTTAATCAATGTAGTAGCTGTACCCTGCGCGCGTTGCTACGCCACCAACTAATATAAATTTGAAGGAAAGACATTGCACAAATATTCAATTCATTTTGAGTCATCATTCGTTCGTTGTATTCGTTTTAATTCAAATCAGTATGAATTGTCACGGCAATATATGAAATTCATTGGAATGTCAGTGGCGCCATCTGTCGAAAATTGGTTTTACCAACTCAAAAACCTTCGTGGGCTCATCCACAACAACTTTGCTAAAGATCATCACATGATCAAATGCATAGTTTACGATTCTATAAAGGACATACAAACTAACATTCATTTTTATATGTATAGATGATATACGGTATAATTATTTCACCTCCCGTAGCACAAAATCCGATTGCATTGCAGACATAAATAAAGATTTCTCTTTTTTATTGAATGAATAACATCCAAATAGAGCCAATCAGAATACAGTTTGAAGGTCATGCGTACAAGTTACCTACTTTGATTGGTTGATTTCCGGGACTTATCCGGATAATCAAACTAAGACAGTTTATTAAAAATGGTCGTAAGGTAACTATGATGATTTAACCGTTATGTAACGTTTCCAGACATTAAAGCGTCAACGCCCAACTTCCTCGGCGATAAGTTCATGTTGGTGACGTGTTTCTTGACGTTCAACGTCACCGCCATGCTGGGCAACGTCACGGCCAGCCTTGTGCAGTTCGTAAGTATTTATATGAGTTATTATTGAAATTCGGTGGCACAGTTGTATTGCGTACGCGATGAAGTGCAGATGTTGCAGGTTCGAACCCGGGTCGGGTTAAAGTGAGATTGTATTTTATCAGCCCAAAGTCTGAAATAGGGTATTTGGACCACGTCTAATTTTATACATTTTAGCTTTTACACCTATTATATCCCATTGGGGGTAGAATTTATCAAAATCCTTTCTTAGTGGATGCCTACGTCATAACATCTACCTGCATGCCAAATTTCAACCCGATCCCTCCAGTGGTTTGGGCTGTGCGTTGATAGATCACTATGTCAGTCAGTCACCTTTGAGTTTTATATATTTAGATTATTTTATATGTAACCGAAATAAATACAAAACCGAAATTGCTTTGCGAACGCAGAATTAAAATTGGTTAACAACGAGGCTGCTATTCATATTTTAAATATAATTATGAGCAATGGTGGGCGCATAGTAGGGAAATCCCACTATCTCCCTCGCACGCGTGCTTGGAAATGGCGTAACCTGTCTTGTGACGTAATACGGCATGTTGTGTCTTCTTTGGCCGTCATTTGACTACTTCCCTTTCCAGGAGATTTAAATAGCTTCTAACTTATTTTTTTTACTTGATTTATATAATTCTTGTGATAATAGATTCTGGGGAACGTAATGTATAAATAAGAGAAATAAAAATAATTGAATTAAATATGTACTCTATTGTGCCATCACTGTCAGTTACATCTCTACTAATAATTAACCTTAAAAACCTCCTTTTTTCAGCCCAACCGGCGTTGGCTAGCTCTGTTGACAACGTTAAGGATATTGTTCATACCATTCTTCCTTCTATGTAATTACAAAGAAACTGAAAGGACGCTTCCGATAGTGATCACAAATGATTGGGTGTACTGGGCGGCTGCTGTGCTCATGGGTTGGAGTTCTGGACACTGTAGCTCCCTCGGGATGATGTATGTTAGCGGGTATGTATAGACAGCTCAATTCATGCTTGCACATCTTGCTTTATGTGCGTGATGTGTTGAATATTGTCAATAACTGTGTTAATAATATATTGACAATATTTATTAAGAACGAAAGTCACCGACATAGCTCAGCGGATTAGCAAGCTCAAGTGGCAGTGGGCAGGCCACATAGCTCGCAGAACCGATAACCGATGGGACAGAAAGGTTCTGGAATGGAGGCCACGTACTGGCAAGCGCAGCGTTGGACGTCCACCTACAAGGTGGACAGACGACCTGATAAAGATCGCAGGAAGTCGCTGGATGGAGGCCGCTTCCAACAGGTCGGTCTGGAAATCTTTGGGGGAGGCCTATGTTCAGCAGCGGACGTCTTGTGGCTGATGACGATGATGATATTTATTACGCCTCTTTTAAAGACTAAACCCTTACATTTATAAGGGAGGTCTGTACCCAGAAGTGTGACAGTATAATCCTGGGTTGTTATTATTGTTAGTATTTATAATTTCCAGTACTGTAGCGCCGGAGCACGCATCCACAGCGGGCATGATCGGCGGCGCCACGCTGGTGACCGGCATCACCATGGGCATCACCTTCTCGCGACTCTGCCCCGAGATAGTCAACATGGACCTGTGGCGCGCTTTCTAGCGTATGCTTGCATACCTTGCCACCTACTGGCACCTAGCCGTCAAGTGGCTGGGCCAATAAACTCGACGCATTCACTTACCAACTGGTGAAGTTGCCGAGTGGCTGATTGATGTGGCGGTGGCTGGACTAAGAAATCAGGCTACTGGAGTTAGCCTCGGCTAGGTCTACTTGGACTGTGAACTTAGCCTCAGCTGGGTTGACTCAGCCACTGGACTTAGCCCCAGCTGAGTTGACTCAGCCAAAACTTAGCTAAGTGGCTTGACATAATGTATGAGCGTGCCACTGAGTCAAATGTGTTCATAGGTGTTGGCGATGTGACAGTAAAGTGGACTGTGAATGGATGCTCTTATTTTATATCATCACGACATTTTGTTACTGACTATGGATTTTTAACAGTGATTAATTAATCCGTAATTTAAAACAAATATTTTATTTTTTCTGTTTTTATATCATGCTTTCTTTGACAAATTGATTAAGATATCCTAATTCCAGCAAACGCTAACAGGATGTCGTGATGATATGACGTTAATAATGACAAGTGACGTTTTATAGTGAAATGACAAATTAATTATATTTGACTGGTTGGATTATTTTCGTATTAGTGAAAATTTTATTTTAAGACGATATTATTTATTTTCACTATTATTTCCTGATTGCATTTTCTATCTAATTTCGCGTACTGTAAGTATTATGTGACCAAAACTATACTCAAGTCAGATGCGATGGAGGTAACATTTATTTTGGTGCTTTATATTATTTAAGAGGGACACGTGTCCACTTGTTTTGATAGACAGTTAACGGCGCGACTAGATTTGAATGGCATAACTAAAAGAGTGCATTGTACATAAAAGATGTGAAATCGGATAGATATTTAATACTTCTAACAGAGATAATGGTTTATAAAGACTAATTATGGTACAATTTAAATTATTATTTTATTGGTCAATATTTGATTTGGTATTGCACTCTTGTAGTTGATTTAACCTCTATTACAATTGTAAGTTTTACCCGCGTAAGTTGTGTAAGTAGACTTATAGTGCTGCTTACATTAGCAATTTGTAAGTTGCTCACTGTAAATATCGTTAAATTACGTTGGTCGCGACTGTACTGTGTTGTATGTAAACGTATATATGTGAGCTGTATGTAAGTAGAACTTACAAATTTAATTGAGGTGTAATGATTAAGTTTAGCAACATGGCTATGTAAAGTTATACATACTGTTAATGTTTGTAAGTGGCATAAAATATATTTATTATAAATTGTAGGTAGTACAAAAACAACTGCATATATGAGCGTTATTATTATTATATACATAAATATCGAATTACGCGAAGATACATAAATCATAGTTAATCACTAATCATGTTTAAGAATCGCCAAATCGTATGAAAACTTGACATTTATATGCATGTGTAGTGGTTAAATACGATTAAAGTCGTCGTGCAAGTCGCCCTAAAAGAAAACATTGTGTTTTTAAGGACTACGTTGTTTGAAATTCTTCAGCTGTATTACTAAACATAGACTAACTTTAAACTAGGTTTTTGTTGGTGACCTGCTGCTATACCAGTCGCGCTAAACCTAGATTAAAGATAGCCTTCACTTTGTAATAAGGCCGAATTTGTTTTGCACGCCGAGGCAATGTTAAGTTTATTCATTATTCAAGTATGATATGCAAAGCTAGTTTTTTTTATTAGATTATTTTCATTTGTTGTAATGTTGATTAAGAATCGGTTATTTTACGTGACATTTTGAATACTGATTTAATATAAAGTTTATTTCGGTGTATTCCTTAAAAATTTATGACACAAAAGTCGCAGCTAATTTTCCTTTATCCCAAATTTGTGACTTACACAAAGTATTTGATAACTAATAATCCAAAGTGCTGTATGTAATGTTATGACTAATATTAAGACAAGGTAATTATTTTAAATTGATAACGATATCGTTGATAGTTTTTAAGGCGCACAAGAATCTGTTTCGGTGATATTGAACGCGTGACGTTAAACATTGACGGAAATTGTTGACACTTCTAATTTTGTTTATTTTACGATAAAATCGCAGCTAACGTGTAATAGATGTTGTACGTTATACTACAGGATGTGCCGACATTAAGCATTAATCTACGTAGTAAATTTGACTCACATGGTTTCCATAAGTTATGTAATACTTACGTGGTCTATTATCTTTGGGTATGTGGTCAAACATTTTAAAGGGCCATATTGAGTGTTTTATGATGACAGAAACTAGATTATCTAATTTCAGTTTATTTTGTGTTATGTTGGACATCATTTACATTTATCTGCATTTTTGTAGTATGTATGTTTGGCAGACTGATACGACAAACAAAATATAAATATGTTCTATGTTATCTGGCACCGGCACAATTCGTGAGCAGGGAGGGTTAGTAGTAGGGACAGTTGAGAGTACAATAGATGCAACATCGAATGACCACCCAATCACATGAAATGTCTGCGCCTCGTTTCATTCTGACAATCAGTTCTATAAATAAATCGCGTAGATGTGGTTTGTGTTCACGACACGTGCCGGTCTCTTTACTGTGTTATTTTCATCTTTATCTGTCACTATTTACCAATATCGATTAAAATAAAGACTGGCTGAACAAAGCTAGGCGGGTAAAACTATAGTTCAATCATTAGATCGAATTAATTTTTAAGATAGTAAGGGTTTAATTTCGTCCTTTAATCGATATATAGATTATCGATATCGATAAAATACAACTACAATAGGCCGATATTATCAAGTAGTTCTTTAGTTATATTTACCTTGCGTTCATTATGTGTTCATGGCATAAACCAAATATTTTTCATACCCAAAATTCAAGAACAAAAATCCATTTTGTTTTCATTAGTATGACCGTTGTTTGGTTCAATAGTGTGTATTTATTTTGTAGTAAAATGTTTTTTTCCATATTTAGTGTTTTTATTTTATTTTTAATGTAGTTAGTTGCATGTGTGTTGTACAAAGCATTGTATGAGAGAAGAATTCATAATACAATGCGTGTAAAATATCTTGGCCGGGTTGAAGTTGGTCACGAACGGTGTCGCGACTATTGCTTTCAGGCTCTAAAGTGCGATGAGAGATGATGAAAGGGCTAACTTCACATCGGACAGTTATTTTGCACCGTGTTGTAGCTGGTTTGCAACTGATAAAATTCTCGTAAGTACTTGGCACCTCGTATGGTATGTGCGGGGCAGGGGGGGGGGGGGTATGCACTTGTACGTTGCTTAAACATTGCGTCAACAGTCCTTATAAACAGATCTAAAACAAAGATGCCGCAAGTGCTGCGTCTCAAAATGAAATTCGTGGCACAAGATTTTCCTCGCGTGCTCTAATTTTAGGCCGTTTTTTCTATACAATCTTAGTTTGGTTTCCCAGATAGACCGCACAAATGAGCAGATACGGTTTGATATTACGCGTTCTAATTACTTAGTTTTGTTGATTTCTGGGATGAATCCTATTTTTTATAGCATATGCCGGCAAATGAGCAAGTGGCTCACCTTATGATAAGCGATTTACACCGCCCATGGACGCCTACAGAAGAATCAGGGACGCGTTGCAGACTAAAGGAAAGGGTTAATTACAATATTGACAAGCAGAGGGGGATTTGGGCTTCCGGATATCTTACGCAGTAGCAAACTGATACTTCGGTTTCCTGTGAGATAGTGGTGACCGCTCAAGCCGTCACATGCTGTCTGCAAAATTATTTACAGTGTGACTCTGTAACACAAAAAAATAAGATCGTTCATAATGATTTCTTATGTTTACGCGAATATTACTCATTGAAATAAAACTGGACTGTCCACCCCATGACTACGAAGGCTGAAAAGTCTGTCTCTCCCCTTGCCTTTGATACATCGCAGGAAGTGACTAGCATCCGCGCAAGCTATACAAGCTGTGTATTCACCGTGTGTGTTAAAAGAACATAATTATGTTTTAATTTCAAAGAAATTACGCGGTTTCTTGGTGGTAGGTCCCACGTATGCGAGAGGCTGTCAGGGCTAGTACCATCGTTTTGTCTGTTTCTGCCGCTATGCAGCAGTATGTAAGCACTGTTGTGTTTCAGTTTGAAGGATATTGAAAGTCAATGATTGAAGCCCGTGAAATTACTGGGCATTATGAGACTTTAAATGTCTCGGGGTGACGGCAGTTCAGTGCCATGCAGTGCTATGTAATACAAAGTTTTGTGTAGTGATGCTTCTGTTAGTAGTCGTTACGCTTCCCATCAGGCGAGCGTTCTTCTCGTTTCGTCATTCAGGCCAGTTACTTAAAAAAAAAAATGGGTGCGTGTACTTATGTACGCGCGTGAGAAGTTATACTTCTTTGGCATCATTAAAAAATAGTTTTTAATTGCATGCAAATAATTGATTACAATAATAATAAGTATTTAACATTAATAATTTAATAATATTTAGTGTTAATTATATTAAATAAAAGTATTTTAATTTATATCAATAAATAATACATACGGATAGTTAACCTCAATTATATTGGAGCACTTGAAAAAGTTTATAAGCACAATTTTTTTCACTAATATTCACAAATAGTAAGTAATATCAATCAAAATATTCAATTTAAATCACTACTGAATATAATTTATTAGCACATACAGTGGCGGATTTACCAGTAGGCTGAGTAGGCTGGAGCCTAGGGCGGCAAATTTTAAGGGGCGGCAAATTTAGTTCATAATTTTTTTATTTCGGTTTACAAATTTAAAAAAAAAATATTATACACACATAATACGAATTTCGAAAATTGGAGAGAAATTAAAATATTTAACAAAAATCGAAATATTCTCATATACGGTGTTAATTAATAAATATTTCAACATCTCTGCATGAACAATTCCTAAACGCTTTACTAATTATTAATTATGAACTTTTAGAATATCGCAATAGCGATTCCATATTATAATCGAAATGTAGTAATTTTTACATATTATATTCTTCACTGATAGCTGCTATAATTTTTTCTCCGTGTACCTAATAATTATGAGATCTGCTTACCCAATTCAATCTTGATATAATATCGATGGTCTAATCATGATTGCTGCAGCAAGTTTGCAACTTGTCAAATTCAAAAATGAAAAAATGTATCCTAATGATTTAGAAACAGATTTAGTTCAGGAATTACTACACTTTCAAAGCTACCTTTCGTCTGAAAGAATTTCAATTAAACCAATTTCTGGATCATTAATAAGTCTGTTTTCATTCCTGCGAGAACAGAATCTAGGAAACATTTATCCAAACTTGGATATAGCAACTCCGTATGGCTCTTTGTACACCAGCGGCAAATTGTTCAGGTGAAAGAAGCTTCTCTTGCTTGAAGAGAGTAAAGAAATACCTACGATCGACTTTAAGTCAAGAAAAGCTAAACGCTTTAGCTCTCTTGTGCATAGAGTCAGAGCTAATGAACAAGATTTCGTACGACGATATAATAAATGATTTTGCGAATTCAAAGTCTCGCAAAAATGTATTGTAATGCTTTTATAATTTAACTTAAATCATAATGCTAACAAATAATCAAGGATCTCACACGGTACCATAGTTCTCAATAATAATAACTATACGGGAAAAGTTGATGTAACGAGGATGATGGAGCACAAATTATAAAGTTGGAATTTTATTGACAGAAAATTGATATGATTGTGTACTAAGATATCAAAATTTAGAGGCGGCAAAAATTGAATAGCCTACGGGCGGCAAATCTATAAATCCGCCACTGAGCACATATATAAATTATAAAGGACATTGTCAAAAATGGCCTATGAATCAACACGCATGAAACATTTACTATAATAATAATTATTATTTATAATGTACATTATAATTATTATTATAGTAAATGTTTCATGCGTGTTGATTCATAGTTTCAATAGAACGGACACTTATTAATTTCGAAAACAATTTTAAAAGTATTCACTTCCGTCATAGTCCTCGGTATTATAATTTTTGGTTCAAATTCGGGTTTTTAATAGGCAAAGGTATTGTAGCTCATACAGCCAAGTCTTTGTAACAACACTCTTAAGCTTCGCATTGTTATGCATTTCGCCAAAGACAAGTGTAATTTATTCTCAAGTCTTCACAACAACGATGAAATATCGTAACATTAATAATTTAATAATATTTAGTGTTAATTATATTAAATAAAAGTATTTTAATTTATATCAACATATCCACTCGACGTGATAGAAGTACATTCTACTCTCTTCGCGTTTATGCGAGCCTGGTACTTTTTACGGCAACATGTTCCGAATAAGAAAAAACCTAAAGAGTTTTTCTTTGTCTAAATCGTCATTTGTTTATTAATTACGGCTACTTTCACTCTCATCATTTTTTCTTAACGCGCCTAACTTCATACTGTTAATTTTTTGTGTCACAGGTGCGCGCGCATCTTAAAATTTCACTCTCATCATTTTTTCATAACGCGCCTAAAGAAGTATAACTTCAAAAATATTTTAATGAAACTGGCGAACTGACAGAGGAGATTAAATTATGCTTTAATTGTAATTACACAATTCATCAGTTTCACTAGAATATTGCCGACCGTCACGTAAATCCAGTAGCAAATATAGGAGTTTATTCCGATGACAATAAAGAAGTATTGAAAATATTTTACCGTGTAAAAATATAAACTTTAGTATTTAAAATATTCAGAGTATTATGGGAGGTTTGAGTCGGTTCTGTGGGTGATAGTATGGAGATGTGTGTATCATCACTGCCAGAATTTAAGCTCCTATGGTTGTACGCAGATTCAATGAAACGAAGTATCATAAGATAGTATCTACCAGACCTATGTTTAACATAACTTTTCTTCTAATGTTGCCAGCATTTTTATCTTATAACATAATTTTGTCACAACACGAAAATGTTATATTTTAATTATGTAAAATTTTGAATCCTTTCCATGTTATATGTTTATATGTTTCCATATTCCCATTGCATAATCTATGGATAAAACACGAACATATTTATGAAAATGCTATTATTTCTAATGGAAGTCATTCCTACCGACTGCCATCTTCAGAATCGTCTACAATATATTATTATATGTATTAAAATATTCATAAACAGAATAATATCATGAAATTAGTGATAAAGTTGATTCTTGGCACTTTGTAATGTTTCCACTTCGCTGATAGAATATTAATATTAACTATACATATTGCAAAGGCGGATAATTACTGTTCTACATTTTATATACTAAAATTAAATATAAACTCGTTGAGGCTGAATTGTATGCAGGGTTTTCGCACATGCATACCTATAGATACATATAGATTTCGCCATAGAGTTCTAAAAAAGAATATTACGACTCAAAAACACAATATATGTTGTTTGTCGTGTTATAATATTAACTGCACAATTTTTTTATACAAACGTACTAATTTTTGAATTATTATAATATAATTATAGTAGCAAAATTACAATAAAGTTACCGTGCTTTATTCCTTATCAGGGTAGAGCAATATTGCCTTTCTAAAAACTTTATTTTGGTCGGAACTTAAATGATATTAAAAATTCAAGATTTATTTTACCAGAAGCGGTGCGGTACCGCGGTACTCGACGTTACTAATACACGTTTGCCTACAATTCAGTCTGTAATGTCTGTTATCAGTATAACAATATCGATGTATGTCTATATACAGTATTCGTTCTCATTCGTTGCAACTATGTACATTAACTATACTAATTGTGTGTCCTAATAATATATCGTATAAACTAATAGCTATTCGTTAAATATATCGTCTCTTTGGAGTGACATTACAAATATATTAAATATATGTAAAGACAAAGAAAGAACAAGTTATAATACGTTCACGAGAACATGTTTATTTTATTGTTCAATAAAACTAGATAAAAATGATCATTTATAATAAACACGGACTACAATTATAAATTAATTTTATATATAAGCGATTAATACTTTCTGTCGGTGAATTTTTATTGTACATGTAACACCACTTCATTGAGACAAAAATTAAATATATAACTAATCACCTTAAAGAGTACCTTGATGCACTCCTTAGTCGAAGGCTGTGAAATAATAGCTTTAACCTTCTCATTTGTAGATAACATACGCCCATCCATCATCATACTTACTTAAAAACATATCGTCGATGAAGTACCAATACCTCCTAACTTTCAGTATATAATAATGTACTCTGTGCTTTCAGTTATATAATAATGTACTCTGTGCTCCTAACTGACAATTTAGTCCAAAATTACTTTTTTATTACAATAGACGTAAACATAAACCACATCCCTTAGTAACTAATAAAAAGGTAATGTATTGGAAACTATTTACTATCAATAGTTGATCAAAATAAATAAAACCTTATTTTAAGCAGTTTTTGTAAAATAAAATCTTATTTTAAACAGTCTGGTGTAAAATTAGATTCTCAACACTTTCAGTTATATAATAATGTACTCTGTGCTCAACACTTAGGAGGTATTGGTACTTCATCGACGATATGTGAGTATGCTTTCTACCAATTAAAATCTTAACCCCCTAATAATTTACTTTAAATGTTATTTTATCAGTAGTAAAATAGACAATATTGTATCGAAATCATACTCAGATAAATTTGTAATTAAATATTTTAAAATCTTATAATAATCGCTTTCGATATATAAATGTTGTATCTATTTACGTTGAACTCTATCATGCTAAAATAATGCTTGATTTTATTGTTGTTTTTGGTATAAACTAATAATTATTTATTTCATTGTTACGTTATGCAGTTTTATTGTAGAGCTACGTGGCGTTTGTTCACAATTTTCATTATTTTATACATAATAAAATTATTTGAGTTCTAAAACATCTTAGGAAATTTAAAGACTGGATTAAAAATAGATCACCAAGCTTTTTCCAAGGCATGACTATTGTATTCTTATTGTTTTATGTGGTGGATTTTTATTAGATATGCCCCTTTTAAAATTTAGTATCATACTTCTCGAGTACAAAATTTAATTTAACCTTACTTATGTGTAGTTAGGATTCGTCCTTAGTATAGCCCTGTTATTTAAAGGAGTGCCCTTGTAAATAGAATATTTATACTATATTTATATACCACCTAGATGGAGCACTATATATAGAAAACTACCTTTATTAGTCGTTTTTACTCTTCAAACTTCTTCCTCAATATTTCTACCTTGTTATGGCAAATGTTAAAATTGTTAACAATAAAATTCGGGGTATAGTGCTTGTTATTTTTTTAATAGATATAGATACCGACATAGGAGCAAGTGAGTCACCTGATGTTAAGCGTACTCCGCCGTCCAAGAACTGTGGATGTGCTGTCAAACTTAAAGGAATGGTAAAGACAGGGATTGGGATGAGCCTTCGGAATATCAAAATATGAATGAAAGTAAGCCGTTGCATCAGATATATTAGTAGACAAACGATTCTAATTCCGGTTTCTCATTGTTATATGAATTCACCTGCGCCTTAGTCTTAGGTTACCTGTTCTCGTATTAGTCACGACATATATTTTTTTAATATGTAATTAATGATTTTTTATTTGTTTACCGATAGTAGTTCATTGTTACATTATTATCATTTGCCATATTGCCTATTGCGTTATTTTATATATTCAAATTAAAAGCAGTGCGATTTTATATTTCATAATGGATATAAAACAATATTATATAATATGCGATTTTAAAGACTTGTCCGCATTATCCATCATGGACCGTAACTATAAACATAGCCATTAGCCTCAATCGGCAGGAGACCTCTATTGTCATCTACTCTTTTAGGTTTTTAACCTCAGAGCGATGGGATAAATTGCTCTGTGGTGGAGAAAATTTCCCCCCTTCTAACCGTTCTGGTCTACCAACATCTAACGCCCGCTTTGCCCAAAATTAGGCAAAACTCAAATTTGGTATTCTTTCCTGCCCAGAGCGCGTAGACCGGCCGTTCCTCACACACGACCACCATAGGGTTAGCGGAGTGGAAAATAAAACGGATGCTGGTTAATGTTAAAGAATTTCAAAAAACAAATTGACTACATACTATACACCAACAGGACACTTAAGGAGTACAATATAATTGTACAATATAAACCCCCCAGGAAGCATTTATATGTCCAAGTCAACAGTTTGGAAGGTTATCCTCCCAAATTTCTTCTTTTTTACGGTGATCCATACACTACATAACATAGAATAATGGTCCTCGCTCTACGCCTCTTTAAGAGTTTTTGAGCTTATACACAAACTTGTAGGTAATATCTCACATAGTGATGATATACATCTGGGGGAGTTAAATAGAGATCGATAGTGTTTTCCCGCTGCTAATAAGCACTTTTTTTCTTTTGACACGACAAAGTGACTAGCGACTAGACTCGGTGGTAACTATAGTGAAGTCCAACTTGTTAGTTCTGGTATGAACCTGGGTTGCCGCTGTTGAATTTATTTTATATGAAAATAAATGATGGATAAAGCGTGAATCCTATGTTTAAAACAGCATTAGGAAGTTCGTATCGAAACGAGATCCGTACATTTGTGACAATAAGTAACGAATCTCTTACCGTCTTACAAGTACGTCTAGTAGTCGTATTTTTTCACTTTTCCACGTGTACCGATAGTAGAGGTAGTCCCATATTAGTCGGCATTATACGCGCCGCATACTTCACCTACCTTCAACATTTTATGGTAAAGAAAATATTGAAGATTTATGTGACATTTGCCAAAGAGAGCTATTTTTAATAGAGCCTTCAAAAAACATCTATATTTTTTCATAGATTTGGTAATAGCTTTTTATATAAATTCGCAATGATAATTTATTGAACGCAATAAAAACTAAAAAAAAAGATTACTGTTTTATAGAAAGCTCGACTAAAAAGTAGAGATTCAAATAAATGCGACAAGCTTGTTCAATAACAGAGATGATATGCGGCGTGTACGATGAAGATAAGTCTGCAAATCTGTAGAAAGAATACAGGAATGCGGCTCGTGTGGTGCTGACATATGTGCGACCACCCCTAGAAATAATTCTACATATTTCACTGTTCACTCGATAAAAATACTCATGTTATTAAATAAACCATTGAAAAATTATTTGTCTTTTATTTTTATGGCCATTACTAAACTGACAGGGATCGAGATAGATTCGATAAAAATAATAAACCGAGTATGTATGCAGGGGATCTACATGATTTCAATTCAATTCAGGTGAATTACAACTATTTCTTTATTTAAATATTGAAGCAGCATTGATTTACTCAGCGGGAACGGATTGTCGAGACGAAAGTTGCCACCTTTGACATTTCTAAGTTACATGTGTATTAATTGTTACCTAATTATCGATTGCGTAAATCATTAAGGAAACATTGCTTCGTAAGGAAACCTGCATACCCGAGAAATACTCTAAGAATTTCGAAGGTATGTAAAATCTACCGCATTATGCCAACATGGTGGACTAAGGTCTTACCCCACTCGTAAGTAGAGGGGCCCCTGGCCAGAACACACATGGGACAGCTCCTTAAAAATTATATACAGGTTGCTAATTACATTTTTGTATTAATCATTAGTTTGTGAGATAGCCGTCTCCAAAATCGAGAAAAATGTGCCCCTCTCTATAACTGTTAAGTTACGGAAATTCAACGTAGCATAACATAAAACGTACTTTCAACGAAAATTGGTTTCAATAAGCTAAGCCGGTTTCAATACAGGATATTTTCGGTTATACTGGAGAATTCTGGTCCTATACGCAGTTGGCCGGTTTTCCATAAGTCGTTCTCAATAAAACGGTTGTCCCGATGGGGAATCGAACCCATATCATTATGGGTGTCAAGTGTTAATTAATTGATAACGAAAGTTGCCTTCCAGTTCTATATGTGGCGGTAAGACTCAACACTTTAGTCACGTTCGAATATTAAAACAGATACTTAATGTTTTTTTTATCGGCCTACAAACCTTTTAAAGGAATGTAAAAGATTTCTACGACAAATAAGGAGTGAAAATATTCCCCAGGGATTTGATTTGGGTTATATTATTCGTATGTCATATTAATTTCCTGTCCTACTTCGAACAGCTTTCTTATACGTTACCGACTCAAAGAAAGATATTTATATATTTAAGGGATTTCATCTGCCATTTTATAGCAACAAATTTTTTCAAATAAAGTATAAGGCGTTTCTTTTGGGTATTCAATTCAATCACATTGGATCGTATAGATTTTAATTTTAAGATTTTACTGATACCTATCTACTTATTATCTCAGGATTTTTAATATATTATTAGGTTCATAAGGTTATTCAATAACGTAATCATTGAAAAGACAACGAGTTCTTTATTGTGTAATAAATAAAAATAAATAGTTGTCAATAAATAAACTAACTAAACCCTAGCAGTTTCGTTCGTGCGTGCATCCTATGTACATTCTATTGTGAGTATTTACATGAGGTATTTGGTTTAATAGGTGGGTGATGATGAAGACGATGACGATGATGAGATTGAAGACACGCTTGAGTAGCTCGGCGACTGGTTAGATGATGCAGAGGCGTTGGAGTCACCGGGGTAGTACGAGCTGTAAGCTAGCTGCGAGGGATCCCATACGCGGGAATACGGACCAGAGCTGGCGGGCTCCCATTGGGGGCTGTACGAGTCCTGAGGGGCAGCTGGAGTTGAAGCTGGCGGGCCGTATTGAGACGCGGGAGGACCATATTGAGGAGCCGGAGGCGCGTCAGTTGGGGTCATCATCATCATTGGCATGGCTGTGGAAAATAAGGCATTTAAGTATTTGCATATTAAGTAGGTATCTCTTGATAACTCTCATTGATCGGCAATAATTCTGACCTCCTTTCTTCATCAGCAAGTTGTAGGCCAGGAATCCAACGACCAGAGTGATGGCCAGTTTACTGAGGATCAGGGCCTTGATGGCCTTGATGCCGATGATGGAGACGAGGATGGGCATAAGAGCCTTCATCTTGAGCTTGAGGAGCAGCAGGACTGGCAGCAGGAGCTTCTTCTTCAAAAGACCTCGAGCTAGAAAACATTCAAAATTAGTATAATTTCAAAACTTAATTTTACGTATGCGAAGTACTGAAACTACCTTCGCCATCGCTGTCGTTTTCCGGGAATTCAACATCTAAACCTCTATCGGCCCTGTAGGAGACCTCGGCGCTCTGGAATAGGAACTCAGGCAATTGGAACCTGAACTCGTTTGTCTGCAGTATCCTTGCGACTCGCTCGAAGATCACTTTGTCGATGTGCTTGGAGTCAAGGGCCCTCGCTGATTCGGCCGTGACGCCAGCGCTGGTATCCAGGTATGAAAGAACTTTCACTTTGAGACATGACATGGGTGAATCGGTTTCGAAACAATCACTGATAACACTGTTCAATAGATCATCACTTGTCCTTAACCGAGGCATTTCGATTTCATTGTCCCTGATGCTGTAACCGCGCACGAGGGCGACCGAAGCGAGAAGTAAACACAAGCACTTCATTTTTGTATTTCACTTTGTCATTAGATTTGATTAATTAGACGTACGGCCCGGCCGGTTAATGGTGCAACAATGATTTAATTTTCAATGGGCTTGGTTTTTATATGTGATCCTTTGGGCGGCGAGGCGCGCGCTGGCTGCGCGTGTTTTGAATAGAAATTATTATCATACTTGGCAAACTATTTAAAGAAAGTCCTGCTCGGTGAGAGTGACGTATTTTGATGGTAAATTATTATATTAATAATTCAGTTTCATTTGTCTCATTTAATGTTATTGACCGTTTGTGTATTAAAAGGTTGGACCTCTTATTTATTTACGAATTAATTACGTATTATTATAAATTTATTTCAGATAAAGAAGAAGAGAAAGAAGACAAAAGGAAAGAATAAGTCCGATCTATTAAATATATTTTAAATTAATAATATAGCATGGAACAGAATAGAATTGCCTTAATCTAAGTTAGATTCACTAAGTGGGCCATGAATTAAGGAATATAATATAAAGAATTTAAATGATTTCATGAATGAAGCCGACGACACAATACTACAAAGTCCATATGTTGAATTAACTTCTCTCTACGTTATTTCTTCAGTGCTGTGACATATCCTTTTTCAAACGAGGTTTAATATGTTTTTCATAATACACAGCGGCTTGGTTGCACTTTTGAGGTCTATGGGCGAAGTGTATCATTCATATATATATCGCATTCAATGAATTCGGGATTGTTCATCATAATGATTTCAGATTTATATATGTACTATAACAGCTTAGTAAAGACAAGCAATTAGAGTGGAGTTCAAAATTTGAAGTGTGCTCGTCTTCGTGAAATGCACCTCAACCTCGCAATATGAACAAATTGCTAGATAGAAGGGAGGACCTTCTATCTAGCAATTTGTTATTAAAAAAGCCGTCTATGTACCAATTTATCTATTTCTGCCAACAAGGAGTATTATGATAGTATCCTTTGTTCCGGTTAGTAGGCCATTATAGCCAGTAAAAGTACTGGGCATTATGAGACTTAAAATCTTATGTCCGGAGTTATGAGTGCAATGAAGTGCCATGTAGTACTTTGTAATTCAAAAGCTTGTGGGTGGATTTCTTTATAGTTAGGCGCTTACGATCAGGCGGGTGACCTGATTGTCACATTTTTCAGGCTTAAAAAATATAAAGGAGCCAATCTTCTTACTTTATTTTGACTTGATGGAATAGATTTCCTGTGAAAAAACACAGTGTACGTGAATGAACTTTTGCGTAATTTAACATTACAACTAATTTAAATATATTCCGACGATGTACGAAAGTGTGAGGAAATTGCGGCGTGTTTTATAAATAACGAAAGAATTTTATACTGACATTATATAAATAGTGTTGCCAGTTTCGCAGTATCGCGGCTGTTTTAGGCTATAAATCATCGACTGGACTTATTGTGATGCTATGGCTGTATTGTAATGCTCTCACTGCTCCATGCATACATACTAATCTGGTTCGGACATTTTCCTCGCTGTTGTAACATGAACCCATTGTTTACTATGGTAATACTCGGCGGTGACGTCAGCCAAGCATAGGCTTGGAATTTGATGTCGATTTTCATTCTTTTACGTATGTACTGTTACAATGTTTTAAATATTTTTCTTTTATCCTTGCATGTCGAGTGGCCACAATGCATCTGACGTGTAACACAGCTCAAAGAGAATATAACCACTGACAGCCTCCGTGGCGCAGGGGGCGAGTAGCCGACTGTGAAGCGAGAGGCCGTGGGTTCGATTCCCGCACCGAGCAAATATTGGTCTGATCCACAAATATTTGTTTCGGGGTCTGGGTGTTGTGAGACCGAAAGTCTCTCGTAGTTCCTGATACCCGCGACACAGGAGTCATATCTTACTGTGGGGTCAGAGATATGTGTGTGACTGTTGGGTGATTTATTTATTATTAATTTACTGACACTGGACACAGTCCAAATATTTGTATTACGACAAGCCCACATTTCACATTATATCCATAGATAAAATGAAATGTTCTTGTGAGAGAGATAGTGCTCTCTCTCTCAGTCTCACTTTACCCTGCCAGGAAAACAAAACAGAAAATAGCAACAAGTCATCGAAAATTCAACCATAGACGGCCCGAGACGTTACAAGAAATTACCAGTATTACGTAAAACGAATTCGCCAGGAAAGTGAAACGTGTGCTTGTTTTGCTAAAAGCGTGTGTGTGGCTGCAGCGCGGTGGATGGCGCGGCGCTTCCATTACGTAATAAGGGTTGTCTATCGCGCATGCGTGCCGCGCGCGCATTACCATCCGCCATGTCCGGATTGTGAAATTTATTTTTCACTTCCGTTCGACTATGGATGGGGTGCAGTGAGATCTCGTTTCAATGGCTTTTGGGGTCTGTATGTATCTTGTAAATATTACAATGGTTTGTTCATAGTGAATAGCAAATTAGAGTATGGATGCTGCACTACACAAAACTGTAAGAGTTCCATCAATCTTTGTGGCCGCTCCGAAGTTTAGTTTAGAATTCCTTAGTTTCGTTACCCGCCCTTCTTATAGCCCGCCCGCTCGTCAAGGATGGCAGGAGGCTAAAAGAGAAATTAAAGGATTAGTCTCTTCAAAAAAATAATAACTATGCTCTACGTGAGTGACCCCGAAAATTTATGAAAACTCTACTTGATGGATATTTGTATGAGAAAATGACAGCAACTTGGTGAAGTCCGCTCGTTTGTGCTATAGATATACAACAAGCTGCAGCGTGCTTCTATCATAAATGCATTAATAAAAAAACAAAGCCCCGACATCAAACTGTAATTTTCCAAAAAAAAAAACTAGTTTCTAAATGGCCGAAGAAAATTGCTTCAAACATATTTATGAATAATCTCGATTAAACTAGATTTATTGATATAATAAAAAACGCATTATTTTTTCTATT
The DNA here is from genome assembly GCA_949126905.1 of Amorpha juglandis. Classification (NCBI taxonomy): domain Eukaryota; kingdom Metazoa; phylum Arthropoda; class Insecta; order Lepidoptera; family Sphingidae; genus Amorpha; species Amorpha juglandis. The sequence continues at coordinate 13,801,037 of OX421373.1, read as the reverse complement.
CGTTAACCTACCACCAGCCACATAATAAAACTATAAGTTACACATTCGTAAGCATTACAATGCCGCGTACAGACAAAAGACTGAAATTTGTAACACGGCTTTTTTAACAGTGGCTAATAAACCGTACTCTCGTATGATAGAAGCTGATGTCGATAAAACATTAGTAAAGATTACGTGTATTATTAAAAATATCTCTAAAAATACTGCCTCGGTGGAGCAGTTGTATTGCGTACGTGCGTGTAAAACTCTTAAACTCTCGTGACATCTTATAAATGACGTCTAATTAACCCAAAAGTAATAGAGTAGAGCTTGTGTGATATACTCGTGTGAGTAATAGTGTTATTCCGTAATGCAAATAAAATCATGTCAAAGGAAATGAACGACAACCTGGGCTTCAATACAAATAGGCACATTAACCTTTACTACTTACTCACTAGTAATATTTATTACCTTCATTGTCCTTTGCATCGTAATTTGGGCAATGAAGTAATAAAATATTTGACAAGTAATAATTATGAGTTATAATCATATCTTTCCTAGGAACTATCGTAGAACAAAATCGCAATTGCTATTTTTCAGGAGAGTCGAGCGTTACATTATTTTATTCCTTTCCAGAACATTTAAGGCTATAGTGATATAATTAAATGCAATGAGTGAATAAAGAATTTAAAACCAAAAATACACTGAAAAACATAGATAAAATTGATAGAAAGCTCTACTGAAAAGTAGAGATATACAAATGCCAGTTTCTTCATGTTGTTATATTGTTACCCTAACTTAAAGTATTATCTCTTCCTCAATTTATCTGGTTGAGGCTACATTCACATAAACATTCATACTATAAACATAAGGATTAGAACAATTGAAGCGCCATACATTATCTAACTTTCTTTTTAAGAAATATTAGGAAAATATTTACATTAACACCATTACTATCTTTTACTTCTTGACTATAGCCTCTTGGCAGAAGTATGTAGGTAAGGCGTCCGAGTCATAAGCCATAAGCCCCGGTTATGGACAGGGTACCGTGGTAATGTGTACAGCACTGGGTCACCGGGGTAAGGAAGGTATGCCAACTGTCATTCGCATCCTGAGCGCCTTTGTGAATTATAATGAACCTTGTCTGGCAAGGCGTGTAATTTTACTGAGTATATAAAAAAAATATAAACACTGTTGAGAGCGGAGAGTAGATTAGTTAGAGATGTATTAGTGGTAGTAGGTTTGAATATTGTGTAGGCTTTGTGTGAATCGATAATGTGTATGTCTCTATATGAGGTCGTAATTTAATTTCTGTTAAGTATAATGAAGGGAATTCTTGTGTGATGTTACTAGAATTGACATGATTTATTTGTCATTCATTGAATGTTATTTATGTACTTACAAGCCAACATCGAGTATAATTCGTTCGTTACCTAACCTTAGAACCTTCGACATCAATTAGAAAATCTTTTTGATTTCTAAACAGTTGAATAGATTTTCTTCAAATATATTTAAGAAACATCTTTGTTAAACCACCTTTCAAATAAAAAACGCATATAAACTGGCTTATTCATTTTGGCATTACGACGCTAAAGACAGACATGTAGACTCTGATAGTAAAATATACAACGGCTCAAATTTATAACACCCCGTTTTTGTGTGAAGCTAAAAATAGACAAGTATTAGAAGATAAATGGGTTGGTAGAGTGCCTAAGAACTTTAAATGTAAATTATTTCAAAATAATAGTGTGATAATAAAAAAAAATAAGTAAACAATATCAATCCAATAGTAAAGTATATCACAAAAAACTGTCATTTCCGATTTCGAAAGATTCTTATTTTGTAATTAGAGTCTAGATAGGTAATTCGTGTTTCACTCGTGCTATAATATTTTGACCGAAATACATTAAAATATTGAAATGATTTTAATATCCCGTCAAGTAAATATGTAAGTTAAATTCTTAAAAAAAATGTATTTAAATTATTGTACAGTACTCTTTATTTGAAAAGGATGTATTAAAATAATTATTATTTATATATTTAAATTATTATTATTAATCATTTGTTATATATAGATTTTTATATTATGTTAGTTACCGCAGGAGTACGTCGGTCGCAGATGCTTGAGCCAAATCTTACCAGGGTTACGATCCCGTGGACGGCCCAAAAAGCGTTGGCTTGACGTATTGGAGGGAGACATGAGAGCCAATGGTCTCACTACAGAGGATGCTCAAGATCGGGCGAAGTGGAAGCGTTTAAGTCGGAAAGCGGACTCTGGCATATAAGCCGGGATAACGCTAGACAGAAAGAAGATATTATGTTAGTTACCATAACGTATTGTGATCCATATGCCATTTTTTATCACGCGCCGTTTGTATGTACCCCCTTTGGAATGGCAGACTAAGTAGTAAAGGAGATGTCTCAGGAATGTATGGAGCCTGGGCAGTTATTGTGCATAGCTTATAAATATAACTAAAATATGTACAACCCTTTTTAATATCTATTTTTTTTCTATTCATTTAACTGTATGTACAATCGATGTATTTGGGACAAGGAATGCAACACGACGGAATAAATTACATGTCTTATTAGCGATACGTAAATACTGTCGATGGTTAGTTTACTATTAATATTTTGTTGTAATTAAATATTTATTTACAGAATAAATAAAAATCAAGATGGAAAGGTAAAATAAACTGCAATTTATAACGTTGCGTTCACACAGTTTTGGCGCGATAGGCCTATCAACCGTCCATTAACAGTCACGGCTGTTATAAAGCACTAAAAGCAATGTCGTCTTTCTTAAAATTGTACTTATTCAACATTTTGATTCACTACTTCCACTGTATTTTTCCTAAGATCGCATCAATTTTACATTTTTTCGGTATAGTGTACATGAGTTGGCCCCAAATGAAACATCTCCTTTTTCATTATATTTTATAAGCTTCGTCAACACCCAAAGAATTTTTCGTATTTTTAAATGTGTGTTGAGTGTCAAAACATCCATAATGATGAATATGATATAATTAATGCAGATAAAAATACGAGCAATTGTCTGTTCTACAATAAGCGGCGTAAGGACAGTTTTGTCACGGGCTTATTACGGACAAAAAAAGGCCCTCGGCTATCAAGTTGTGACGTACGCATATGTACATGATCCATAAATAGGACAAGAGTAACGAAACAGTCACAGCGTCAAAAATTACTCGTGCGCACTAGTTCTTACACATTCCAGTCATGAGGTTATTTTTTTTTATAATTAGCAAAAGAAACCTAAGCAATCAGCCTCGTCTATTTTTTTTTTTTTTTTTTTGTGTTGACGCTTGCTGTAAGCCTGACGAGAGTCGGCTGTATACAGCTTCACCGGACTTTCGGGCGAGCGCTTCAGGCGCTCTCAGCCCTTGACTAGGTGACCACCGCTGAGGGCACCCCCTTTGGGGTACGAACCTCGGCTCAGGACGGTCACCGGAGAGGGCAGAGACATCTGCGATTGGGGTTTAGGGGACTATAATTTAGGACTCTATTGGTGATGATTTTAATCATCATTTACATCGGCTCGCGGGCCGGTACTAGGGTCGGGGGCGTTGCGGGGAACGCGGCGCGGTCCTCGGCGGCGAGGACGGTAAGTCGGTTTTGTGAAGTGTTTTTTCATGAATTCCTCTCTCCTTCGGATGGCCAGAGTGGTCGCATCGTCAGGGTCATTGAGAACGCTACGCGGACGTCTCCACTTTGCACGGTCAAAGGGAGTGTATATTGAGGCTCGTCGGACGAGCGGATTCGGGTGGTGGGCGGCGCGATCGAAATAGCGCTTGCTGTTCATTTTCATGAACTGCCGGATGGTCGGCAAGCCCGTGTCCACGTGGGTATTGTGATTTCTCACATACCACGGGACCCCAGTGATTTTACGCAGAAAGCGATTCTGCAGGGCTTGCAAGCGTCTATATCGGGATTCGGGTACATGCGCAAACGCGGGCGATGCGTAAGTCATGATCGGCCTAATACATGTCGTGTAAATCCTAATCTTGTTGCGGATCGAGAGTTTGCTTTTATGGTTCAACAGCCAGAAGAGCTGGTTTAACGCGAATGCGGCTCGCGCGCGTACCGCGACTAAGTGGGGAATGAAGGTAAGCTTCTGGTCAAGGGTCACTCCTAAATATTTGACTGTCTTGGTCCAGGGAATGGGCATGTTGGACATGGTCACATTCCGGACTGGAGCAAGATGGTTAGGGTTTCGATAAAAGAGGATCGCGGCGCTTTTGGACGGGTTGATGGTGATTCGCCATTTGCGAAACCACTGACCGAGCTCGTCGGCAGCGGCCTGCAAAGTGCGGACCACCTCAGCCGGATTTTTGCGCGATGTATAGATCGCGGTATCATCAGCAAAGAGCGCCAGATGGGCACCCTTTGGTTTGGGAATATCGCTTGTATACAGCGAGAAAAGGAAGGGAGAGAGGGCGGAGCCTTGCGGGACTCCTGCCGAAATGGTGTGTCGGGAAGAGAGGCTTCCCTCCACGCGATATCTGAAACCGCGATTCGACAAGAACGCTCGTATGATGTGCACGAGCTGAGTGGGCACGTTCATGGAATATAGCTTGTGAAGCAAGCCATTGTGCCACACCTTGTCGAATGCTTTTTCGATATCGAAAAATATGGCTCCGGTGGGGATCTTTCTAAAATTTTGCTCGTGAATGTGCTCCGTGATGCGGAGCACCTGGTGCAAACAACTGTGGCGGGCTCGGAACCCAAACTGCTCCTCGGGGAGCAGATTGTGGTTCGCTGCTACTACTTTTAAGCGATCGAGGACGAGTCGCTCGTACACCTTACCCAAAGAGCTCAAGAGACTAATGGGGCGGTAAGATGTCGGACTAGATTTGGGTTTACCCGGTTTGGGTATTCCTATGACAATTGCTTCCTTCCACTCTTGTGGAAAGAGGCAATTGCGGAAAGCTGCGTCTAAAATCGCAGTAAGGATTTCCAGCAGATGGCTGGGGAGCATCTTAAGGACGCGGGTGGAGATACCGTCGCCCCCGGGGGCTTTACGTCTTTTGAGTTTCCTGACCAGATTGCTTACTTCATCGAATGTCACCGGTGACAGTGGATTAAAAGGCTCATCGACATCCGGGTCGACGGCGGAGGTGGTGGCGGTGGGGAGAGGGATCGGTTGCGTCGGCGGCGGGAACGCGTTCCTACTTTCGACAAACTCATTGACCGCAACAAGATGGGCCTGCTCTGAGGGGAGGACTTCGCTGAGAGAACATTGAGTTTCCAGACTGTCGGCAAGGTATTCCGCTTTCTCGTCGTCATCAAACGCTGGGCGTTGATTCGGACGATCAAGCGGGGGCATGGTCGATACGTCTCGTTTCTCGAAGGAACGACAGAGATGCCAAAACGCCTGATGGGTCGGGCGGATATCGCCGAGAAACCCGTCCCATTTCGACTCGACTAGCCCCTTCATGCGACGTTTAGCTTCCCTCTGGAAGTAACGCGCAGGGGCGAGTCGAGTCGGATGGGGGGTGTTCGCGTTGCGCTTTAAGGCTGCGTTCCGTTTTCTCACCACGGCCCGCACGTCGTTAGGGAGCAACATGTGACTGGGAACAGCCACATGTTCCTCCCTGGAGCTTTCGCTCACGGCGTTTTGCAGGTGAGTGGTGAAACAACGTACCGCCACTGTCGTTTCTTCGGGAGTTTCGATACGGTCAGGGATCGCGGCAAGAGCACTGGACGAGGTGTCGGCCAGCTTGTCGCCTACAAGGCGCCAATCTGTCCGAACCTTCGTCGGTTTATTAAGACCTGTGTCATCGGGGCCTCTATGGGGAACAAAATCTAAGATCACAGGTCTGTGGTCCGAGTCTAGCTCTTGTAGCACCTGTATAGAACGCATGCGTAAGCATACGTTCTTCACAAGCGCTATGTCGAGTATCTCGGGCGTTTGTCCTACATGTCCGTAGTGAGTCGGTTCGTTCGGTACAAGGATATCTATGCCTATTCTTTCAAGATTAGCCTCCAGAGCGATGCCATTCGCATTTGTGCGATGACAGCTCCAGAGGGTATTCTTGGCATTGAAGTCTCCCGCCACTAGGACGGAATCATCCAATGCAAATAGGATATCTAAGTCTGTGGAGTGAAGCTCCTTACTGGGAGAGAGATAAGCGGATATTATGGTGATTGGCAGATGGCCTGTCATGGCTAACCTACAGACCGAGACCTCAATGTTCCTCAGCCCTACCGGGGGATCAAGAGGTATGCAGTGCAGGGACCTTTTATAATAAATGAGAGTGCCGCCTAATGGACCCGTAACGCGGTCGTTGCGCACGAGTCGGTAGTTGGGAAGATTTGGACTACGCCTTGGAGGCTTGAGAAACGTTTCCTGGATGAGGAAAACGTCTAAGTCGTTGTCGCGGACAAAATGAGAGAGCTCTAAACGGTCATCCTTGATGCCGTTTATGTTGAAAAACCCCACTCTGAGGGAGCAGGGTTTAGTCCGCGAGGGGCGTTGCAAAACATTCGCAGCCATCAGGAACCGAGAATGGTTTGCAACATGTATTGTCTCTGCTGGGTCTGCAGGACAGATATCTCGTCCAGAAGGGAACGAGTCTGGTCGCAGTCGCCCAGACGCATGACACGTTGGACGCGAACTGCGATGCGGGTAACGAAGTCGTTACCCGCGGAGGTCAGGGCTCTAACTCGGTCCCACGCTTGGGCCGAGATAGGCTCTGTGGCCAGATATAGGTCCTCCTCCGGGAGGAAGGACCTAACTCCCGCCGATTGGGGAGAGGGGTTATTCGCCTGAGGGGCGACTATGGGTGCGGGCGCGGGCGCGGGCGCGGTCGCGGTCGCGGTCGCGGTCGCGGGAGCGGGTGCCGCCGAGGAAGCCGCCACTGGCTTGGAAGGAGCGGCGGGCGCTGCCTTTTTAGGGGCAACGTTCGCCGGAGGGATGATAGGTTGGGTAGGGACCGGGACCACCTGTTTAAAAGGTGGGAACCAAGGGTTTATTAGAGGAGGCGGAGCGAGCCTAAATTGCTCCTGGGGTTTGGCCTGAGGGGCCCTAGTGTGGTGGGATTGCCTGCCCTGAAGGGGCTTGCGGGGCTTGGGAGCTTTGGAACAACCGCGGTAGTTGGCCGGGTGGCCAGACTGCCCGCAGTTGACGCACGAAGGCGGCTCCGTGCATTGAGAAATGTCTTTGGGACGGGGACAGTCGTGTGTGGAGTGCTCTCCGAGGCACTTCACACAACGGGGGGCTAACCTACAGCCACGAGCCGCGTGTCCGTACATTTGGCAGTTGTGGCACTGCCCTATTAAATTCTTCCTGAAGGGAAGCTCTACATGAATGCCTCCCAGGCCGGCAACGGATTTAATATTAAAAATGGCGTCGCAGTCCTTACGCGACTTAAGGACTACAAGCACCATCTCGTAAAGTCCTTTACGAGGACAGTCGGGCTTACGGGTGGAAGCGTGCATACGGTGCACCTCAAGACATTCAATGCCCTGCTCTATGAGGCCGTCTTTGACGTCCTGAGTGGGCATACATAAGGGGACGCCCCTGATAACGTAACGATAGTTACGTTCCTCAGGGAGAGAGTGGGTATAATATTGGAAATTATTGTTATCGAGAGTCTTGGTGATCTCTCGGTGGGCATTTGAATTGACTGGGAAAATGAGTAGTTTGCTACGTGGAAGATTCCACGAGGTATTATTGATAAGGCCCGGACCAATGCAGCGGAGAACCTGCGGTATGGTCAGGGGGGCTATGATATGTACCCCTATTAATGGGGCAGAGGGCTTTTTAGCCGCGGCGGGAGCCTTGGCTGAAGTTGAGGCGGCCTGGGCAGGAGCCTGGGCGGGGGCCTGGGAGGCCTGGGCAGGAGCCCGGGGAGGAGTCGCGGGCCTATCTACTTGCATCTCTGAGTCGGATGCGGCGTTAGAGGCGGGAGCGGATGCGGGTGCGGGAGAGTTTTGGGCAGAGGACTCTGGAGTCTGCGAGACCATGGAATAATCCACGAACTTAGCCTTCTTCTTCCTCCTCTTTTTACGGCTCTTGACCGTTGTAAAAGTTGAGGAAGAAGAGGCCCCGTCCGTGGACTCTCCCTCTGATGACGCATTTTCCTCGTTAGAGGCTTCCTCGGAAGCGGGCGAGCTCAGGGCTGAGCCCGGCCGCTTCTTCGGAGTGGATGTAGCAATGGCGGGTTCCTCGGCGTCAAGGATTTGTTTGCGGAGGTGCGGTCGGTTAGCGATTATCTCTAGGATAGTAGCATCGTCAATTGACGATTCGACTGGCTTGGCGGCAGCCATCTTATTGGCTGGGGCCAAGCCCACCTAACTTGAGTGAAAATTACCGCGAGTGGGTTCGGGAAGCGGTGCGTTCCCCCGGGAAAGAACCCACAAGAAAACCGGGGGCTATCGCACTTAGTTACGCGGCGGGGCGCGGTCGCGGTTAACACGGATACCCTAATCCCCGGGTAGGTGCGCCCGGGGGTGAGTAGGTGAATGACCCTCCTCGCCGGGGATAGGCGAGGGGGGATGTACTTAAAACTAGGGCGTGCCCTAAGCTTGTCTCCCTCTGCCAATCTCAATGTGCGAGAGGGTTCCTAACAGTCCGTGAACCGTAAGCGATATTGGTCCGGAGACCGCACGCTCAACCGGAACACGGGATGGATGTTGGGGATGGGTAAGGTTGGGAGGGCGATGTGCGGGGGAGACCGTGGGGTCACTCCACGTGCCTCCTGATCCGCACCCGTCCGGCTTCGCTTTAGCCCTGAAGGGGCTAAAAACGCGGGCCGGGTCCCCGCAAGCTCGGCTTGTTTGCACCGGTAGGTTAACCACCGAGCTTACGCCCTGAAGGGGCCAAAATCGTGTAAAAACACGGAAAGGTGAGCGGTACCCTGTCCTGAAAAGGACGCGGCACCGATCGAAAAAGGGACCGAGCGCAGGGGCTCAGGTAGAGAGCAACGTCTCGGGTCAGATAACCAGTTTTATGGCCGAGCAGGTGCTACGACCATAAAACCGTACGTCCGTCCCGAACAGGTGCTCAGAGCGGAATCGAGCCTCGTCTACATTGTAAACTAATTTAAATGTCAAAAGCGTCGATGATAGTGTCACCAGAGTGCGTGAGCGCGATAATTGATCAGTATCCACGCCAGTAGAAAGGCGAGCGGCACTCGTTCAGAAACCTAATGTGGCGCATGCTTTCCTCACTTCCTCAGGGGGAAAGTGTTTTTATTAAATGTAAAGGACACACGCCATATAGTCTACTTACCTGAATAGTTTCATATTTTCTATTAAATGATTCTTTTTATTACGATTTGGTATTACTTAGCTGTGCTGGTTTTTTTGAGTTATTTAATCAGTTACTTTAAATAATCTTGTAGTATGTGTTCTACCTGTAAATTGTATAATTTTTTACTAACGGTGATTATGGCAGTTGTTGCTTTCAACATATTTTTAGTATAAAGTTTTTTTATTTTTTGATTTCAATCAATGAACTAATTATGATGTATAATCTTACTATATTTAAAATTGTAGTCTTAGACTCGTACCATATTGTGGGATAAGGACTATGTATGTATGTATTTTTGTTTATAATTGAAAGAATGAATTGGAATAAAGTTTTATTATGAAAATCAGCTTGGGTTTGTCATAATAAAAGTAGAGATATTTGTTCAATGATTTTTATTATAAAATAATAAATAAATAATATCAATCACGCATCACAATCATACATTCGCTCATGCACATTTTATTTCAATAAATAAGTTGTATTACATAGTATTTACACGAGAGACGGTTTTTCGAAGAAACCGTTTTATTTGGTCTGTTTTATTTAGGCCCGTTTGCAACTGGAGTTCGAATTTCATATTTGAATTTCGATCAGCGGTTAGTCAAACGGTTTCGAGTGAAGGGTCGTTGGTTTGAGTTATCCGAAGTCAATATTCTTAGTGGTAAGCGTTGTATGCCAACTCTTGGGCGAGTTCTTGGGGCTCGGCGTCTCTCCTACGGCGTGTGGCGGCATAAGCGGCGTCCCAAGGTCCGTGGGCGGCGATCTGGGGGTGCGAGTTGTCGGCCGCAATCTGGGTAAACTACAATGTTAGACTTATGGATAGTAAGGTTGTGACAGCTTGTTAGTTAACCATATTACGCAGTATAATCCTTTGATTGAAAAGTTAACTTAAGAAGGTGCGTAGCAGGGTGCGTGAAAATTTAGAATATAAGTGCTAATTTGGTGTGAATGTGTTTTAAAAAACGATTTATAAGGTTAAACGTCGCAGTGACCACATCAATAACGTACATAAAATTGCTTCTTTAACAGTATTTGCTTACCAAATTTGATATTAATTGTTAAGTAACAAAGTAAACATTGTCAAAGCTCACCTTCTTGCAGAGCTGGAAGATAGCCAAGGCGACGGAGACGACGAAAGAGAAGAAGGACAGTTGCAGCGCGTTCCAGGCCTTCAGTCCAAGGACACCGATAGCCAGAGGGATGAGAGTCATGGCCTTGAGGAGAACGAACACCAGGATGGGCACTATGATCTTCTTGAGCTTAGCCTTGCGGGCCTCGCCGACGGCGCGGGCTCCTTCCTTGTTAAACTTGACGTTCAAAGTCAGTTCATCATTGTCAAGGTTCCTAGGGCTCACGGTGATCTTGGTGTCGGCAATAGGCAGCTGGAAAGTCACGTCGTGGGATTGGATGTAATTCTCGATGGTGTCGAAGAAGTCGCCAGTGGAGCGACCGGTCACGTCATTGGCGGCGTCGTTCTTCGTCACTTCGACGGCTTCGGAGATCTGTGAAAACAAATTGGTGTTTTAGATAGTTTTTATTATTATAAGTCAGTAAGATAAAAGGGTTAAATGGGCGTTATTTACCTGGAAAGTGTCCTTCTTGAATATGGTGTCCAATAAAGACATGACTTTGTATTTGATGCAAGCTGTCGGGTCGGATCCTTCAGCACATCCAGACCTCATCTCCTCTACCATACTGTCCATAGGAGTGCCTTTCCAGAAGGCATCCTTAGCGGGCTGCGCTGCCGCGCTCCCGAATAGGGCGAGGGCAACAAAACACACAACTTTACTGGACACCATTTTGTTTTTTGAACTCCAGTTGTTGACTGATCGATGGTTGGATAGTTTGTGATAGTGTCGACAAGGACTCCGCTGTTTTTATACAGCTATTTCAAATTCAGAACGTAGTGTGCAGTTCCGGTACGCATTGACAGTCTTGGTACGCGGCAAGCGGGCACTTTCGACCTTCTACCACCGGCAGGGTCTAAGTGTAAGGGAAAGCTATTTGATTCGAATCCTCTTTTGTACGTGAGAGTAAGAAGAGCTTATGTTCTAACAATGTTGTTCGATGATTGGATGTTTTAGAATGGCATGTCAGAAGCGCCTTTTCTGTTGTTTGTGACACCGTACCCTGATTTTTGCAGCCATGATCCAGTTCTTGTGTCTTTTATGAACTATGGGCGAATTTGCGGAGTGCGAGTGAGAAGAGAGATGTTGGTATTAAGCAAGGTATTTTATATGGAGGAGCAGATGCGTCGCACGCGCCACCTTGCATACGTAATTGTGACTAAACTGATATCATTGAACTTGTCGCACCGGAGATAACACTTGGTACACCGATCATCATTTTATTCGATACTGTGTGTAACAGTTTCTCAGAAGAAAACTTTGTTTTGACGTATGATTAAAAAAATAAAAAAGCCACATGACTGGCTGTTTGCAACTTTTTTTTGTAATAGTAATTAGTTCTTTAACGTTTTTTTTCTATCATTGTGTTCATCAAGACGTTATTAATTGTAACTATTTACACTCTATACACTCTGTAGGTATATTAAATTCATGCTAATCCATAATCCACCAGCGTCGGAAGTCGAGACCAATGTTTTCGTATCTTATAATATGGGTTGCGAACATATTGACAGCCTCCGTGGCGCAGCGGGCGAGTAGCCGGCTGTGAAGCGAGAGGCTGCGGGTTCGATCCCCGCACCGAGACAAATATTTGTGTGATCCACATTTATTTTTTTCGGGGTCTGGGTGTTGTGAGACCGAAAGTCTCTCGTAGTTCCTGATACCCACGACACAAGAGTCGTATCTTACTGTGGGGTCAGGACTATGTGTGTGACTGTTGGGTGTTATTTATTTATTTATTATTTTATTTATTTATATTATAATCTCCTACAGTAAGGTGTGCAAACGCATTTTGCATGTGAGAACCTTTATCTAAGTAAAAATACTATTAGGATATTAATTGTGTATCAGAAGTAAGCAAATAATAGAAAAAAATAACCTCATTTAGAAGGAGTGAATTTCTTGTACGATATAGGCGAGAATATAGAGAATATAACAGACAACTGTTATTTATGATGCCGCGTCATACGATCCTTTTATTAAATAGTATGGCGAGGCGTCGTAAACAAGAGTTTTTTTTGCCACATTTTAGTTCTTAACTCTCCATTTATATGGAACTTTAGATAGATTTTGATGGCTTATACTAAAGGTACATAAATAAATTTGCTTTTTATAACTGATGGTTATTAGTATATTGTAGTAGAATTTAGACGTCATAGTGAACTAAGATTGGGGCTTTTCAGTGTTCATTTTTGTTGTCGATATTTAAGTTCTAGTTATTTTCTTTTCTTGTCCAGGTCTTTCCAATAAGATTTCAGTGTTCTTACCTATCAAGTATTCCCACATCGTCTTGAAAGGTGATCACAGTCGATAAAAGCAATAAAATCGATAATAAATGGGCGGTTCAACTTTCTTTGTAGCGCTCCACACTAGCTTTTACGTTGAAATGTTCTACATAGTCAACAATATATACGAACCATTTTTTTGTCCTAAAAAGATATTTAAGTCCTAAGCATCTAATGTGTGACTAACTGACTAATTTGAATAAATCCGCAATATTTTTTTAGTTCATTTTATTATTTAAACCCAATATATGACAACTGCAGTGATAGCACAAGTGAGTGACACGGACTGTCGAGACGAATGTCGCAGGTTCGAAACCAGCCACAAGAGTATGCACCTACGAGTTTTCTAAGTTACGCATGTATACATTATTAATTACGCTTCCATTACTTTGAAGGAAACATCCTGAATCATGAGAGGTTTTCAATAAAACTTTCGAAGGTACGTGAAGTTTAACACCCGTTTTAGGCCAACAGGGTGGTCCTGCCTTCGGTGCAACCAGAGCGGTTCCGGGGATCCTGAATTACGTGGATTACTGGCCATACCACGTCTACTTTATCACTTTATAGCACATTGCTTTTGGGGCTTGGAAGCCCCCCTCACAACCGTGACAACCCGGCGTCTACCGCATTGCTGTTTGTCTCAGAGTCGCATCAAGAAAATATACAAATGTACATCCCTCACTGTATGGCCGCGAATCCAATGTCCCCAATTAGACGCTTTTTTAATTTCGCTCGAATAACGAAACGAACAGCTCGCTTGATGGTAAGCGCCACTCCTGCCAATAAACAGACACAATACCACTCAGAACTTTGTATTACAAAGCACAGCATTACTAGACTATTCGTCATCCCGAGACATACGTTGTTGAATCTATTAATGCCCCGTAATTTGAACCCAGACGGCCTCTCGCATACGAGGAACCTACTACCTAATAAACCTCTTACGACAGGCAGGGGGTACAGTGGTAGAATTCTTCAAATGCCCTCGATTCACAGACCGGCTGTTTACCATAATGGAGCAATGCAGCTTAAGCCCATAGCCTAATCTCTGGATCTTGTACGTGCGACGTAGCAGCACAGAAAAGAGTTAATGTTGACCTATTGTTAGCTCGTATAAAAAAATATAGTAAGTCATCAATAGCCAGTCATCACATCGGTCAAGATTAGTATGGCCTGCGTGACTAGTAAAATGGCTATAGTCTTTGGCTAATGTTATAGTCTAACAGCCAATGGCAGTTAGCATTGACAACAATAATTTAGTATTTCTTAATGCAAATTTACTGAAATAGAACTTAATCTTGATCATGATTATGAGCTCCTTATTTCCGCACTTAGTTCGTAAAATATCGGGCTATTGTGCGTGACATGCCAGCTTGGAATCTAGTTAGTCTAACTCCGCAGAAGTGCGAGATCCTCCTGGTCTCTCCGCAGGCTTCTCGAAATGACCTCGGTTTGTTAAGGATTTTCACCCGTTGTGTAGCCACACTTTCACATTCCAGAAATGACGTGTGAAGCGGCCAATATGCTAACTGAAATAGGACTTAACGTGTGTTGTTACTGGCATGCGTGACTCAACGTGGAACAGCGGGACTTGTGACAATATATATTTCTTAACATGGTCGTCAACTAGGTCTATAAAAGTTTAAACACGTCACTTCAGACAAAAAACGCGCTCCTAACAACGACCTGGGAAACTGAAGAGTTCCATTCACTATAAAAATACTGTTGCTCTGAAAATATCAAAGCACGGCCTATCATTTGGTGAACGAAGCGATCGCTCCGGGATTAAGCCGCCGACCCCCGGGTATTAAGCACCTCTGTACATTCTCTGAGTACAGACTTCACATATACCATAACCATAGGTAAGGACCGCCATAGTAAGAGTTCTTTCGTTGTGGAAAAGGGAAACATGTTTAAAGGTACTGGCGTCCCATCGGCTGATAAAAGTTCTCAATGGCACAAATACTTCGTCGATGTTTAACGGGTATGCATTATGGTTGATCCGTCGCACCGCTGCCGTGCAGAATACAAATAGACTGACCATTTTGAGTATAGTTCCGCGAAGGGTGAAAGTGTTAACGTTACAATTGGCTCCATTAATTATATATTAATGAGTTCAAAACATTATTCTGTTGCGCAGGTATTCAAAGTATCGGTTGTAAAATTGTTAGCCAATATAGCCAACGTATGTGATGTGCTCGCGAAAATAGATTCATGGCGTAACGTTTTCACACATAAAAAATATATTTATTTTAATAAAAATGCCTTTGTACATGTTTAATAGAAGACCAATCATTTATGAATTTTCATTTATATCTACGACTAGGTTTTCCTCGCGGCTCCGCACGCGTGATCTCCTTTTTCCGGCATAAAAAGTAGCTTATGTTTATCATGGATAATGTAGGATTCTAATGGTGGAAGAATTTTTCAAATCGGTCCAGTAGTTTTTAAGTTAATTCGTTACATACAAAAATACAAATATTTCTTCTTTATAAATTATTGTTTACAATGAAATACTCTTAATCAACAATACATTTATTTGGATAAAGATTGATAAACGCTAATGTTGATAAACGCTTTGGAATCAAACAATTTGATTACCATAGCAACAATTTGATTACCATAGCAACGGAAGCCTTCAAATATAAATAAGTTTCCCCGATTTTGCAACATTTTTCACTGATGCTTCGCTCCTAATGGTCGCAGCGTAATGTTATATAGCCTAAAGCCTTCCTCGATAAATGGACTATCCAACACAAAAAGTTTTTATTAATTCGAACCAGTAGTTCCTGAGATTAGCGCGTTCAAACAAACAATCAAACTCTACAGCTTTATTATATTAGTATAGATAAAAAAAAGCTCGTCGTAATGTATCCAATTCTTTTTTGTATACTTTCCTTAGAAAACCCGCTTCTCCTCAAAGTATTTGTATTCGATTGCATATTAAAGTTATTAACAGTTTCACGTTAACAACTTAGTTGTTTCGCCATGTATTGAAATAAATAAATAAATAAATTTGTTATATCCTAAAACTATGGGGAGCTTCAGGGTGATGAAGGTTCACTAGGGTACAATTACCAACATTACCTGAACAGCGGTCATTACAGGCGTTTTAAGACGTATTTCTGTATTCATAAAGACCTTTTTATCCTAGCACGGTAAAATGACTACACTGGACCTGATGTTAAGTACATGTACCTACTCCTTATGATAATTTTTATACTTAAAATCCAAATCGAGACACATATACGCACTCAGGCCTGTGATGCCCGAAGGGGTGGGCAGAGGTGTAACCAGTACACCCACATTTGGCCGAGCGTATTTCCGTCCCATGATGTAATAGGGGGCGAGCCTATCGCCATACTGGGCACAGTTCCACACTCCGGGCTGATACTGAGCATTTCGTCATGAAAAAAACCAATATCACTTTACCCGACCTGGGGATCGAACCCAAGCAAAGCACATCTGCACAACAGTCGTACCGCGTACGCAATACAACTGCGCCTCCGAGGCAGTCTCTGAAGATCGAATTACATTTTGCTGTTAGTTGTTGAGGAATGTCTAATCGTGATAACCACTCTTGAAGGGAACCTCTCAAAAAAAACTTCAACATCAGCCCACATTTGGTCGAGATATCGAGTAACATGCATAAAAATACAGTCGCGTTGAGAGTTTTCTTTTTCAAGTCAGTTAAAAATAAGGGAAAATCACCAAATAAACAAAAAATAGTAACCCGTTAAGTATTTTTAAAACAGGTAACAACTTTTATTAGTCGTTTATGAAAGTGATTATATTTTATTTGTATTATATTGTACTTGTATTATAGATAATAGAATTACGTTTCCGTATTGCAATAACGATAAATAAAGATATAAAATTAGATACAAGCATGACAAAATGCAAGCTAATCGTTGAAGTATCATATCAAATACACAAGACACTACTATTCAGTGTAGATATTGTGAGCGTATTTATTAATTAATTATTGTGAAAAGTGGAACAAACCTCGTGTTTAAAATGTAAAATTATGTGTTTTCGAACAATACCTACTTTATACTACTTGTTTTAAAGTGATTAAGAGGCTCCTTTATGTGATGCCTAGTACAGTAATGTATGCAGACGATATTTGTAGATAAACAAAACGGTGACATCAGTCTAGCTGCTGCTATACTGGTTGACGTGTGTTCGCCTCGAAATAATTTAATCTTTACACAAACAAACCAGCAAATTACTCAGTGCATACGATCCAGGCTGCGTTCATTCCACATTAAAAACTAATAATAAATTCATTGCCACGCTTAGGAAGCGCTGACAAACCAAAACTATGGAGCGAAACCCACACTTGGCACGCAGAGGCCGGCCATTCAATATTTGATATAACCGATCATTTAGTTCCATCATCGACTGCACGCAGAGTGGACAGAATAAGTGTCAGTGGATAGAAAAATTTAGTTCAGTGACCTAGACAGTTTTCATCGCCTTATATGCAGACAGCCTTAAAAGGAAATGTCTAAATTAACGGTTACAAACTTCAGCAAAAGAACGGGCAGTCCGTTTCAAAACAAATCGAAAGAAAATGAAGTGACAATAGTACACGAAGAAGTGCTGCAAAAGACACATTATGAAAAGCAGAAGGAGAAACAAAATGAGTTAATGCAGAAAGTGAATAAGAAAACTGCTGAATACCAGTCAAATAAACCAAGTTCCGGAGTTTTTACTGAAGTTGTGACCCACGGAGCTTTCACTTCTAAAACTGTCAATAAAGATAAACCAGCAAAAGTTGAAAATATTGCGACGTCACCGAAAAACAATAGCTCAAACGGCTCTAGTAGTAAATCATTACTAGGTTTTCCTTCATCTGCTAACGACTTAGCACTGGACGCTAAATCTGATTTAGAATCTGATCCGAACATATCTAAGGAAGTTAAAGAAAAAGTTATTCAAAAACTTTTCGCTTTAGTTTCGATGGTACAACACAATTACGAATCAAAAGTGAGGGTAATGACAGAGTTCGAAAAATTTAAAGATACGCATATGAAGAATGAATTGAGACGTGAAAAGGAACATTCGGAACAACTGTATAAGTTGAATATGAACTTTCAAAATGAGGTGGTGCAGTCCATGCAGAGGTTAAAAAGCGAATTGGACATATCGAGGAATGTATCCAAGAGTATAGTTGATAGTAATGCCAGTTTGAGAGGCAGCTCTGTGGATTTCAACACGTTTGAAGACGTACCAGATGAATCTATCGACAAAAGTGATCAAGTAGATGAAGTTTTTAATTCTCGAAATGAAACACCTGATATCAAAACCCCAGAGAATATAAATAGTTAATAGTTTAGATGTGTACTTAAATTATGTAATAAATTATTTTGACTTTCTTGCACGTTTTATTTCATCGTATAGTCTTGAGACGTAATCAATTTGAATACAATACATGGTGATGATCGATTTGTTAGTCGATTACATGAATTTAATTCACGCAATTGTTTATCAGAACTATAGATATTCCTTTATCAATTTACATGGCGAATATTATATATATTATCTAACATTCCTGTTTATTGGTCAAGGCTACTTACTTTAAAGAGTAAGCATCGATTGTGGGTGTATATGTGGGTGTCAGACATTGTACAGATTGTTTAGTGTAATTACTGTTGATACGTGTTGATATTATAGCCTCATTTATCTAGTGGCAGCGTATTTAGGCTGAGAAACCGTAAGATCCTGGGTTCAATTGCCAGATCGGCCAATTTCCATTTTCATTTCCGGTATGGCGATAAGCTTGCCCCCATCACATTATAGAACGGAAGTAAGTTCGTCGAGCGGTAGGTGCACTAGTTGCACGTCTGCTTACCCCTTCAGAGATACAGGCGAGGGTTTATGTACATATGTACGTAATAATGAGGACGATATCCATACATCTATTTAATGCTACTCTAAGAACGAAATTATTGTTCTATAGAGTAGCGATACCTAAAGTGGGTTATTAGTGGTGACAAATTAGTTACATTTGTCGTTGAATGGCGGCGAATGTCTGATTGGATTCACAAAATATCCGACCACATTGAATATGAACTGTTATTGCTCATACATAAGTTAAATGGTTTTGATATGTTTGCTCATTTAATGTAGGGTTCCATAAAATAAACGAGATTTGTTGAATGTTCCGTAGTTTTCAGTGTGTAAGCACTGTTGTGTTTCGATTTGAAGGACATTGAAGCCAGTGAAATTACTAGGCATTATGAGTTTTAACATCTTGTCTCGGGGTGACGAGCGCAGTTCAGTGCCATGCAGTGCTTTGTAATTCAAAGTTCTGTGTGGTGTTGCTTCTGTTTATGGGCAGGCGCAATGCTCGTCTCGTCATTCAATCAAATAAAAAAAAAGCTTGAAAAGTTTGAGAAGAGCTTAGAGTTTTCTGCCCATTTATGTAGCAATCATGTCATATCTTTATAATAATAAATATCTGATTCATACCTGCTTTCATAAAAGCGATCTTGCTTTTTTTAAGGATAAGAATTCAGTTTTTGATTATCCTACCGTGATTTGGTTGGTGAACTGCTTATCAAATTATTAGATTATTGTAAAAAAAACGGAAAGTACGCGTTAGTGATTTTTTAACTGGTTTTAATTAGTAAGTATAAAAAGTTGCATCCTTACTCCAGACTCTACCGTCTTTCTTTTTTTTTATTCTGGCTCGGCAAAGTGACTGCGCCACCCCTGATAGTAAGCGTAGCGCAATCCAGAAATAGTGTCGACCAACGACAAACAGTATGTCTATCGTTGGTCGGCAAGATCATGTCGGCCTGCCTAACTGCTTCTTCACACTCCGTTTAAAGGACCCAATATTATAGGAAGGAGGGAACACGTGCGCCGGCAAACTATTCCACAGCTATGTACCGTTAGGTTGAATTAGAGAGAAATCGGAAATAAATATAAAAAAAAATATCAAATCGTTCAAACAACCTAGTGCCGAACAACCTATTCAACCCCCCCTCCCCCTGGGTCTGCACGGTTTTGTCAGTAAGTTTTCGACAAACTGTTTTGGCAGTAAGTTTTGAGGTGGATGTGGTTTGCATTACTTTTGGAGGATGTCAAATCTAAAGACATTCTTACATTGGCTACGTATGGGTTCTTACAAATAATCAAGGTGGGACGAGGCGCCGTGGCTTAGTTGGTTAAAGCGCCTGTCTAGTAAACAGGAGATCGCGAGTTCGAATCTCGCCGGGGCCTACGTCACGCCGTTTTTGTTGTGTTAGTAAATATTATAAATTTTATAGCTATTATCGATTATTGTTGTATCTCCTTTTTTAATATTTTTTGTCATAACCACTATATGCAAATATATGTAGATGATTCAAAATGTTTCCTCATAAATGTTTTTTAGTTTAGGACTAATCTCATGCATCGATGCAAATTGAATCAATGAAATTGTGTGTCATAGATATATAATTTAAGAGAAGAATGCATAAAACCGGTCTGCATAAAACCACCATAAACGCAGCACTCAGCAAGCCGCTACTTTACGTCGATTGTTTGTACACAATGGTAACGATCAGGTCAAGCCGGCACATTCATGCTGTAGATAAAACTGTCTAAAGCTTGGCTCTACATCTCAAATTTGTGTGTTTTTCAGTCATGGTGCCAACAAAAATATGTGCAACTTATCCTGGCACGGCAAAGTGACTACATTGGACCTGATGTTAAGTACAGTGCAATAAAAATATAATGACGACCGTCAAGAGACATTGTGTTCCTCAACAGTCGACACAATTATTATGCCGGCATGATGTTACTGAATATACAATGGTTGACCCCGGAACGCGACTGAATGAGCTTCTATGAGAGGTTTTTATTATGGTCGCTATAGACTCGGGTACAAAAATTTTCAAGCACCCACACCAGCTTTACTCGACAAAGTAAGCGTTTACGACGAAACGAAAGCGAAAATTATTTAACATAGAATTTAGAATTCAGACGTCGTGAACCGACAGAAAACTCTTTGCCATGGCCACATAGCATATAAATTACTTTAGTCTGTACACAGAAGGGATGAGTGGATATGGCTGCTTAATTACGCCAGAAATCTTAAATGATAACACTGCTTATTGTTGTTATATTATTTGCTTAATGACAAACAAACAAATGGATTATCAAATGATATTGATCTTTAACGTCCATAAACTCACACGATACCCCCAAGAGTCGTAGATGTGTGCCTTACCCTACAGAAATGGGCATTGAGAAGGAGAGCGCAAGCTGCCAATTGACGCTGGTTTTCTGTGAGACTGTGACATCGCCTTGGTTGAGCCGAAGCTTTCATACTGTAGACAAAACTGTCTACAACGTGGATCTATCACTCTAAAGGTAAGGTTTACTACTATTAAGGTCGAAAATCAGCATTAGCCCGTGAAATTCAATTTCATAATGTTTTTATAAAAATAGTTTTGCGACAATAATCATAATGGATAGGTATACATACTCGTAAATTAATAACAAGGAAAACTATAAAAAATGCTTCTAGAGTTATTGAATGCATCTAAATTACCATTTTGAGAAAGAAAAGCAATAGCAGTTCGCGGGTTACTCCAAATGTTTGGCCTTACTAGCTGTTCTTCGAAGGTGAACGTCTTTCCCGCTGTGTCTTTACGATAAAAATAGCTTATATCAGTCTCCGGTCCATAAACACTCTTTGCAAAAAATTATATCTATCCGGTAAGGTGTAAAAAAATATACCAACAAAAGATACGTTTCAGACGCTTATCTTAGGGGTTCAGGACTGTGTGGGATTGTTGGGTGGGGTATTAGGTCGATGGTAATATTTTTTTTAAACTCTATGAAAAATCAATTATGACTTAGTTTAAAATAATCTTATATTTTAGTAACATTGTCCATGTCAGAGGTTGCGGTTTTTGATAAATGTACAAAAGGGTATAATACTATCAAATGATACTTGTGTTGTACCGGCCGTGTGATATTTTTTATCTCGCAAGACGCAATACATCATTTAAATGCTGTGAAGTTGTTACGTAGAAAAAGTTCACAATATTAGTTTGTTCATAAATATTATATTGAATTTTGAAATATTCATATAAAAACAACGACTCTTCACGAATTACGTCGATGAATGTAATGTTGGTAAGTCCTTATTAATCTAGAAATAGTTCTACTTGTTTTACCGATTTGCCGTAACTCATCACATAAAAGTATAGGCTTGAATGGTGGAGTCACGCTGTGTTTAGTTTCATCCACTTCTACAGCATGAACGGGCTTGACCCAAATGTTAGCACCACTGTCTCTTAGAATATCCACGTGGATATCTATACAGAATATTCTTTATTGCAGTAAGGGTGATATAAAATCAGTATAAGAATCATTTATTTTACGTTAATTGTACATATTCTGCTACCGTTAAAGTATTTATAAATTTGTCTCATCTATATTGTCTACATTTGGTTTTTCATGCGATAAACAATTATTTCTAATAAAATACAACCACCCATTTCATGATTTTCCTATTTATTATTCCAGATATGGAATTGAAAACGATAATATGGAATATTGTGAGCATCATAATTGGTTTAGCGATATTAGTTTGGGGAAAACCAGAGTGCAGAATTCGTTTCCGTACAGAGATCGTGTGCGTCGCAGGAAAAGACGATTATAGACTACAAAGAGGACTAGTGTCAGAAAATAAGAATACCATAGCAATCACACTTAAAGATTGCCGCATAATCGACGTGGACATTGAAGCTTTTAAAGATTTTTACAATTTGGAAGAGATAGATTTGTCACGCAATAAAATAAGTGTTCTTAAAGTCGGAGCTTTCGATGGAATTCCAAAACTTTCATCTCTAAGATTATCAAAAAATTTGCTCACTTCACTTCCTCTAGGACTTTTTGACAATTTGCCGAAATTGCAACGATTGGATTTAAGTGATAATGCAATAAATATTATAGAACTAGGTATGTTTAATCACCTACCTAAATTAATACGTCTTGAATTATCAGGGAATGCGATCTTAGGAAAGGATTTAGATCCCTCCCTTTTTATTCGGAATCCAAAGATAAAGTATTTGCATTTTTCAAGTAATAATATGTCAGAAGCACCCGATAACCTTTTAAACGCTACTCGAGAATTATTAATTTTGGGATTAAATAACTGTTCTTTGGCAGAGGTGCCGAAATTTGCGACGAGTAGCAATTTAAAAACGCTAAAACAATTAAATTTGCAGGCAAATGAAATAAAAATATTAGATGATCCGGAAACATTTATTAACTTGGAAAATTTAGTATCGTTGGATCTGATAGGAAATGAGGTTGAAATCATAAATGAAAGTGTTTTTAAACCTCTGTCTAATCTTAGATCCATCGATCTATCGTTTAATAAGATAGAGCACATTCCGGAAACGTTGTTTCAAGATATGGTGAGTATACAGAGTATAGATTTGTCGTATAATTTAATACAGATTGTTCCTGTGGACGCTTTTCGTCGCACTCACCTTAAATCTTTAGACTTGAGCGCGAATAGAATATCATATTTAGATAAGAATTTATGTTTTGAACTGAACTATTTCCATAACAGTTTGAGGACATTTTATTTTAAAGACAACCCCTTTCAATGCGCATGTTTACTGGATATCTTAAATGAGGTTAAGAAGTTCGGTATCAAGTATAATTCAGATAAATACAATGGAAAGGAGGCAGTGTGCTTCATGACAGTTGATTTTAGTTGTATGAGGCATAAGTCTGAATTTGAATATCCAATGGATGTACGGCAATCACCGTCCACGGTTAACAGTTCTAAGGACTGAAGTTATGGTACTATCATGTATTATCAATTCATTAGCAGCAATGAATTGTGGTCTTCATTTGAAAATGCATATCATTTGGTTTTTGGTAATAGGTCTTGGTTTAGTATATTTTGTAATATATATTTTTTTATTTATTTTGTTATCTCATATATTTTGTTTACCTACAAAAAGACAAAGAGAAAAGTATGTATGTACGGTTTAATGTCAAAATTCATTAGATCTAAATAATATTGTTTAAAAAATTTGATACTTTCGAAGTATCAAATTATAGTATTGCGAAGAAAATATAACGCGTGAATGAAAATAAATGTTAATTTGTATGTTATTTGTTCTATTTTATAGCAGCAATATCTCAGCGGGGAATGATACGGCCTGTCTTGATTAAAGTTGAAGGTTCAAAACTAGCCCCGAGAGCACATACTCAGCACAGAGCGTACTGAATTTGTATTCATTGTTACATAACGCTGGCCTTAACAGTGAAAGAACATATTGAGAAAACGAGAGTTATCAAAAGAGCGTTAACATTAAAATAGATAAAAATTACGACAGCTATTGGTTGGTGTCACGGAAATGTAAAACGCAATAGCAAGATGCTCGTTCACGTCAGTTTCCTATGAGACTGTAGTGTCACTTCAATCGAACAGGCGCATTCATCCCGTAGCACAAATTGTTTACAGTAGAGCGTATGATGAACGCAGTTTAGTGCCAGGCAGTGCTTTGTAATTCAAAGTTCTGTGTAGCGATGCTGCTGTGCCTAGTCTGGACATAAGTTCTGCTACAAATGAAAATGCATTAATTTTTTATAAAGTTATGTAATTTTAATATAATTTATATGCCTACATATTTATTGAAGTCGCCGTAAAATAAAAAATAATTCTATTCGAAATGACCACCTTTGGCTTTAATCTGTCTGGGCACGAATCTATGAAATTACGCATTCCGTGAGAAATTTAGCCACTACTTGCTCCAGAGATTTCTTATGAGACACAGTGTGTCCTCTAAAACTGACTATAGTTTGTAGTCTATGGGTTTCAAATCTGTGCTAGACGTCTAGTCAGTCTTCAGCTCTTATAAAGTCTGTTCATATGGAACTTAATGTGAGTGACCCCACAACAGAAACATTTTTAGCATGCCTTAAACGATTCATTTCCAGATGAGGTATAAAATATAAATATTTTGTGATAATGCTAAAACTTTCAAGGGGACCTCTAATCAACTTAATGTTTTGTATAACATGTTTGCATCAAAGGCTCGTACTGATGCACTTATTAATGCTTATTATACAACAAATTATATTAATTTCTGTTTCATTCCAAGCTGTTCACCAGAATTCGGCGGGCTTTAGGAAGCGGGATTTAAAAGCATTAAATATCATTTTAAGAAAATTTTACGTAAACTGTTGGCTGATTACGCATTTCATCATAGGTACAGCTATAATGAATTGCCCTGAAGTGGATCTAGCAATGGTACCAGTATGAGTAAATTAAAATTTTGGAATTTATGTAGGTACAAAAGTCAAGCAAGAGTTCTGGAATTCTTGGTCCCGGGATTATCTTACTCAATTGCAGAGTAAGCCAAAATGGAGAAATTCCTTTCCCAACCTGAAAGAAGGTGTCCTTGTGGTTGTACGCTGTGTAAACACAGGCCCTCTGTTTCGGCCTATGGCCAGAGTTGTGAGGGTAATTCCTGGACCAGGATGGAAAGGTCAGGGTTGCAGAAATTATAATGTGTAATAAGACCTATACTAGGTCACTTAGAGGATTGTGTTTTTTACCTTTAGATGAAAACTTAACTTATAAAAACTTAACTAATTAACAATATAAGAACTATTATTGTGTTCTAAAATATTCTAGAGATTCATCATACTTTCAGGGCAATTTATTTGTTATTTGAATATAAGTTAATTATACAAACCTGTAGAATAAAAATGTAAAAGAATTAGTAAATTAGTACAGAGTAATTTTGAGTAGTAATTAATCCTTCAAACCTTGAATTAGAACTATTGTATTAAATAATCCTTGGACTATATGTATGAACATGTTAATGATATGTGATGTACTAAATAATAATTTACTACCTTAATGTAAAATATGTTTACACAAATTAATTGTAAAAACTTAAGAAATATTGTGTAATGATATATCATAAGATATTTGTTGTTTAACATATTTTTTGTTTATTATTGTAAGCTTATTAAACTGATTGATTAATGTGGTGCGGCGTACCTATCAATAACCTATTGTTTATTAACCTTGGAAATAGTCATTCAAGTAAGAATATTTTTTTTGTTTGTTTGATTAAAGTAGTTGGTTTGAGTTGTGTCTGCAGCCCAATTATGTTCGATTAAATTTCGCTGGTGGTAGGATTTTCATATCCACCCGGAAAGCAACCACCGTACACATGGTGTTAAAACCTGCCATAGTGATCCACACGCCTTGTGTGGACCGCGTTCCAGGATCAGCCAGTGTATTTCCGAGGGGCTTGCGTCATCTGTCTGTCCTGTCGCAAGCCCCTCGATTTGCTTCTTCTCTCTCCGAAGAGGGCAGAAGCATTTATACAGGCCGGCATGACTCTAGTGACCACCGATAAACTCATTGTTTTTCGGTGGTCGCTGGTTTTTTGGACTGCACTACGCTTACCATCAGGTGTAGTGCAGTCACTTTGCCGTGCTCGAAAAAAAAATATAATTTTTAAAATAATGGCAATATTTACAACGCAGCAACACTTTTTTCCATTTCCGAATGACGCGTCCTTTGTTCCTTCTTCTCGTACGTGCCATAAAATGGCCACCACATTATATCAAGTTATAGATAGAATTTAATTATAAAATACAGTCCATTCCAAATAAACGTTGCATTTTATTTCTATACACGTCTCAGTGGATTAAAAACGTTGTCTTTATTATAAAACCTTTATTTACGCAACATATGAACAACCCAAACGAGAAAAAAAACGTGTGTATTCAATCGCACAGTGCACCAGTTCACCTTCAGTATAGCAACACACATCAACTTCAACGTACGGAATATCGTGCCTGACTTGATTATAAATTCATTTTTGTATATCTATTCTTTATTGGGTTTATAAAGCACCGTGGTTCGAAAAAAGTAAGTTGTATCGTAAGGTAAAAAGATATTTAATATTTACTTGTATGTTTCTGTAAACATGTAGGCACGTTTTTTAGCATATTTTTTACTTTTTTTATAAATCACTATTACTACTTTGATATTTTAATACCATTTGGGTTATAAATTCTGCCTAATTGCCTCCTTGTCCGCCTATCTTACCTTTAAAGGATTAGAGATTAGGTAAGGAAATGTTATAATATAAGGAAATGTTGTAATAGTTTGTTATTATTTCTGTTCTCTTTTCCTGTTATCCTGACTGAATTCCAGGATTAGCCTTCCCATCACGATTTGATGGTGAATTTATTATTATGTGGGGTGATCCACCATCTGACTCCCATGTTATGATTTTTTTCAAATTCTTTCTAAATGATCATCTATGTTTGTTTCTAAGAAACTCTTTTATTATTATGTGGGGTGATCCACCATCTGACTCCCATGTAATGATTTTTTTCAAATTCTTTCTAAATGATCATCTATGTTTGTTTCTAAGAAACTCTTGTGCTACATTTTTAATCCTCGACAAAATTAGGGGTGTGAATTTGACTCCTGTCTGTACTTATTTGTGGGCTCAAAACGCGAGCGTCTCATCGTATAAACTGGTTTCAATGCGTTTTTTTATTTAATTGATGATTCAATCGATATGGTATATTTGAAAAAGCCGTTTAAACTAACAGATATTTTTTTAATTGTTACAACCTGCCTTGCCGTGTAAAGTATTATAAATTTTACGTTAATATATTCTGCTATGGTTAAGTATTTATAAAATTGTCTAATCTATATTGTCTACATTTGGTTTTAAGTTTCAATTATTTCCAACAAAATACAACATATATGGATAATCTAAGTAATTGCAAGCCATAAAATATACATTTAATAAACACAATAACCATCACTGCAATCTGCCAAATAGTTCAAGTAGGTTTTTATACCAGATAATAAAATAAGTCAAATTTATTTATTGCATATTTAATAATCTATACTATTCTCGTTATTATTCTCGAATGTTTAAGTGGAACTTAATGAATTTCCTATTTATTAATAATATGTATGTTTTATTATTCCAGATATGGAATTGAAAACGATAATATGGAATATTGTGAGCATCATAATTGGTTTAGCGATATTAGTTTGGGGAAAACCAGCGTGCAGAGTTCGTTTCGGTACAGAGATCGTGTGCGTCGCAGGAAAAGACGATTATAGACTACAAAGAGGACTAGTGTCAGAAAATAAGAATACCATAGCAATCACACTTAAAGATTGCCGTATTATCAACGTGGACATTGAAGCTTTTAAAGATTTTTACAATTTGGAAGAGATTGATTTATCACGCAATAAAATAAGTGTTCTTAAAGTCGGAGCTTTCGACGGAATTCCAAAACTTTCATCTCTAAGATTATCAAAAAATTTGCTCACGTCACTTCCTCTAGGACTTTTTGACAATGTGCCAAAATTGCAACGATTGGATTTAAGTGACAATGCAATAGATATTATAGAACTAGGTATTTTTAATCACATACCTAAATTAATACGTCTTGAATTATCAGGGAATGCGATATTAGGAAAGGATTTAGATTCCTCCCTTTTTATTCGGAATCCAAAGATAAAGTATTTGCATTTTTCAAGTAATAATATGTCAGAAGCACCCGATAACCTTTTAAACGCTACTCGAGAATTGTTAGTTTTGGGATTAAATAACTGTTCTTTGACAGAGGTTCCGAAATTTGTAACGACTGGCAATTTAAAAACGTTAGAACAGTTACGTTTGCAAACAAATGAAATAAAACGACTAGATGATCCGGAAGTATTTGCTAATTTGGAAAATTTAATATCGTTGGACTTGTTTGGAAATTTGATTGATAAATTGAATGATAGTATCTTTAAGCCGCTGCCTAAGCTTAGATCAATTGATTTATCATTTAATAAGATAGAGCAGATTCCAGAAACGTTGTTTCAAGATATGGCAAGCGTACAGAATGTAGATTTATCGAATAACTTAATTGATATTGTTCCTGTAAATGCTTTTCGTCGCACTCACTTGGAGATTTTAGATTTGAGCGGGAATAGAATTACATATTTAGATAATAATTTCTGTTTTGAACTAAACTATTTTAATAACAGGTTTACGTCATTTAATTTTAAGGACAATCCCTTTCAATGCGCATGTTTACTAGATATCTTAAACGAGGTTAAGACGTTAGGTATCAAGTATAATTCAGACAAATATAATGGAGAGGAGGCAGTGTGTTCCATGACAGATGCGTTTATTTGTATGAGGCATAAGTCGGAATTTAAAAATCCAGTGGCTATACAGCAATCACAATGCACGGAAGAAAGAGCCAAGAACCAAAAAGATGATACCATTAAGTGTAACAGTAATGATGGAGTCTGGTCTACATTTGGAAAACCAAATTATTTGGTTTCTGGTAGTGGATCTTAAATTGGTATATTTTAAATAATATATTTGATGCTTGGAAGTGTTCACAAGATGTCTTGGGTGTGTTCTGTCATTTTTCTAAGGCGTTCGTTTGTTTTCACCATGACACTCTTATCAGGAAATTGAGTCACTACGGAGTTAATAGCATTGCTCTAGGTTTATTTAATTCTTACTTAAGCAATATGATTCAGAATGTTGACGTAAATGGAAAAAAATCGCCTGGGTCTACTATTACAATGGAAGTTTCACAGGGCTCGATTCTTGGACCTTTTCTATTTTTAATTTATATTAATGAATTACCTTTAGTTGTCACATAAGGGACAACTGTGAGGTAGTGATGTTTGCAGATGATACTTCTTTAATATTCAAAGTCAATCGATAATAATCTGTTTTTGACGATGTGAACAACACTCTCTCAAAAATAATACATTGGTTTAGCTTTAATAATTTATTATTATATTAACCAAATGCATTAGATTTTTGTTACCGAATGTCAAAAAGGTTAACGGTAATGGTTATTTTTATGAATGATGATGAGTTAAGCCTCGTGGAGTTAACCTAGTTTTTAGGTTAAAGGTTTCTAACATTAAACTCTAAAATTCAATGGGGTCACCACATACCTGTGAGTAAAATACGCCAACTGACCGACGTTAAGTCGCCTAGATTGGATTATTTTGCATATTTCCATCGTTTGATATGTTATTGACTTCTACTATGGGGTGGTGCTGTTGACATCAATACTATTTTTGTTCCCCAAAAGCAAGCTATAAGATCCATTTACTCGCTTACTTTCAGATATTCTCAAAGATAAGAACTCAAAGAAGGTACAATGACAATAGCATCACAAATCATAGTCACAAACTTGTATGTATGTTCATAAAAATATAGATAAATTTCCAAAGATTAGTGATACTCATGGTATTAAATACTGCTAGAAATACTACTATTAGAAATAAAAATAACCTTGTACGTCATGAAACTAGACTCCTCAAAATCGGCAACTCTTTTATAGGGTATGTGCTCATACCTATTAAGCGAAAGTAATGCAATAAAGCAATCACAAAATTTCTGAATATTTAGAAGATGCAAATGCTTGGGTGTACCTTATTATTATGTAAGTCTTACCATATCTCGGAACTATAGAGTCCCAACCAACGCGAAACCAACACGTAGAGACCCGATAGATAAATTTAATCTAATATTGTGATGTGATACCGCCCGACGGCTATTCCTGTGTATATGTATATTATAATTCTCTACATACATAGCTGTGTAATAGGAACAATGTTTTATTTAACTACACCATGAACGAATTTTGTTCCCCAAAATGTAATTATATTTAAAAAAAAAAAAAAAATTATGCGGGCACTTTTTGACTGGCACCCTATGATCAATGTATTGTTCTATTCGAAAATGAATGTAGAAATTTGAGCTTGAGCATCTACGTCATGAACGTAGAGATTGTACTGCCGGATCTTAGGCTATTATATTAGCTTGGTGTCGAACATTTTACGTCAGAGACAGTATGACAAAAAAAATGTATGTGAGTTAAGTAGTCTTTGTTGTAAAAAAAACTTAATTAAAATATAGGTTACCCCTGTCAAACAGGTGGTAACGGATTAAACTTACTAGACTTATCTCATTTTGATTATTGTGACAAAAATTAGGTGGTTGAAGTTATTGGCGTGCTTTATATATTATTCATTTATTTATTTGCATTTCATATACAAAATTATGTATAGAGGCGGACTTAATGCCAGAGGCATTCTCTATTAGTCAACCTTAGGATGGTGTAGAGATAGACAAGGTAGGTGCATCAAGTATAGATAGGAATATTTCAAAATTACGAAATACATAAACGCTTTATATATTTATATTCAATCGTTGACAATTCCATTCGAGCTTTAACTAATAATATAAGTAAATTTAATTTAGTAGCCGATTAGTTATATAAAATTAGTTAGACTGAACTAAAACTGGAATAAACTAAACATGTTTTAATTTAGTCGCGTTACAAGAGAAATGACATTATTTTAAAACGGTTTATAATATGAAACATGTCAGTAGTTACGAAAATCAAATTGGGAAAATACGTGTGTATTCAACTGCCTAGTAAATTCTCAATTCATCTTCATTCGAGGAACACATATCGACTTTGATGTGCGTCGTGGGTTTTTGTGTCAGGGTCTCCTTTTCGGTATATATATGATGATGAACAGTATTATGCTAAGCTTAACTGACTAGTGTAAGTGGTAATTTGTACCGTTCTATTCAAATAAATAAATGTTTGGTAACTTTTGGTTCTTGGATCTTTATTGGAGTTGTTTATGAAGAACTGTGGCCTGAAAAACATATTGTAAGGTAAATATTACTTTCATGTTACCGTGTTTGAACATCTATGTAAGTTTTTTATTTATTATTAGTACTATTTTATTTGCTTGAATGACGTGACGAGCAGGATACGCGCCTGATGGCAAGTGCCACGCCTGCCCATACAGAATAAACAACACTAACAGCAGAACTTTGAATTACAAAGCTCTGCATAGTATTGGAGTCCGCTTATTAGCCCGTGACATAGGATATTAAGTCTCATAATGCCCAGTAATTGGCTTCAATGTCCTTCAAACCGAAACACAACAGTGATTACACACTGCTACTAAGAAGACCACGACGCCCTTCCGTATACGAGGGATCTACCACCTAGTATTTATGTTGCCGTATATTCTGAGTATTGCCATTCGTTATCATTAGATATTATTGTGGCCTGTTGACGCGATCTTATTATTAAAAACAAAATTGACTGGTAAGGTAAATAAATAAATAAATAAAATTTTCAAATAAAATCAAATCATTTTTATTATGTAGGTAAACCTTCCACAACAGATGTCATAGTTAAATCTAGTCCTCTACATTTTACTTAATAAAAGTATACAAATACAAAAAGTTAAAAAGGCTACAAATCAAATAAAAATTATGAAACCATACTCCAAACCCAGCTCCAACATTTATAACTCATCACACTCACTCACACACTCAACTCACACTCCATGAATTCCCCAATGGAGTAAAAACACTTACGGATGAGGAAATCCTTTAATTTTTGCGCTATAGTATAGCTTACATTATAGTATAGCTACATATACTATAGTATACATTATTATTATAGTATAGCGTATATTGATTACTTTTTAAACGAACAAAAAAAACGGAGGAGGTTCTTAAGTACAATCGTATATTCCTTTTCCTTTTAACTGTCGTAAAAAAAGAGGAGTGTTTATTTTAGAATAGAAGTATTAATTCCAGCGTATTTTGTTAAGTACTTTTAGGTAATGGTATCAAATGCTTTTCAGTTTCAGTAAAATTAAATTAAAATTTATTATTATTAAGTCGGTGCAATTTCAGTGGAACGGTAGTGACACAGGCACCGAATCCAAAGAGAGCTAAATTTGTTATTTTCTACTTTTCAGTATATTTTTTTCAGGTCGGTTTCTAAGTTTTCTTAAACTTTAT
Source organism: Amorpha juglandis (assembly GCA_949126905.1). NCBI lineage: Eukaryota > Metazoa > Arthropoda > Insecta > Lepidoptera > Sphingidae > Amorpha > Amorpha juglandis. Next base: position 13,768,486 of record OX421373.1, on the reverse strand, counting down.
TTTATTTTTCAATTTTCAGTGTTAAGTACAGCTATGGTATATAGTTGACTCAAATATCCGGATAGCCTATAGAAGATTCGGCTGACTATCGTTAATTTGCTCCTAAGAATTGAAGAGTTCCGTTACTTTGTCATGGATCGCATAATCAGAACGTAACCAAACTCTCATCAAACTACCCTTGATGTACATCCTTTCACATAAAAAAAGAATCATTGAAATCAGTTGGCGTGATATTGAGTTATTCGTCCATTTGTTGCGCACATACTTAATGCAAATTTAAGATTTCTATGGTTTTCTATTGGATGCCATTACTTATTTAACTATTCTTCCAACACATAATTTATTATTATTACGCTATTTTCATTTTTATAAGTAATAAAGTAAGACAAGTCGTAAATGTCTAAACGGTTTTGCGATTTCCAAACAAACAGCTTTTTTGAGTTAGGTCAGTCTATTATTAAGCGTGAAATTTTTGCTCGATCCTTGACATCTGTTATGAAAATGGCATAGCATATTGCCTAATAATACATTACTCATCATTCCGTTTAAAAGTGCAGAATACGAATTATAACGTAAGAATTGCTTGTACGCACTGGATATTTTTTGAGCTATATATAGCCTTTAAAATAATAGGTGTTTTAAACAAAGCATTTCGTTATAACGCGTTTTTTGTTATTTTATATATGGTACGAGTGTTTTTACTATTTCAGATATGGCATCGAAAAACAAAGTATGGAATATTGTGAGCGTCATAATTGGTTTAGCGATATCAGTTTGGGGAAAACCAGCGTGCAGAACTCGATTTCGTACAGAGGTCGTGTGTGTCGCAGGAAAAGACGATTACATACTACAGAGAGGACTTGTGTCAGAAAATAACAACACCATAGCAGTCACACTTAAAGATTGCCGTATCATAGACGTAGATATTGAAGCATTTAAAAATATCTACAATTTGGAAGAAATTGATATGTCACGCAATAAAATTAGTGTTTTAAAAGTAGGAGCTTTCGACGGAATCCCAAGACTTTCGTCTCTAAGATTGTCGAAAAATTTACTGACATCACTTCCTCTAGGGCTTTTTGACAATTTACCGAACTTGCAACGATTGGATTTAAGCGATAATACAATATTTTATTTAGTATCAGGTATATTTGATAACGTACCCAAATTAGTGCGTCTGGAATTGTCAGGTAATGCGTTCTTAGGTAAAGATTTAGCCCCATCTCTTTTTAGCCAAAATCTAATGATAAAGTATTTGCATTTCTCAAGTAATAATATGTCAAATGCACCCGATAACCTCTTAAACGATATTCGAGAATTGTTAATTTTGGGACTGAATAACTGTTCTCTGTCAGAGGTTCCGAAATTTGCGACGAGTAGCAATTTGAATACATTAAAACGATTAAGTATACAAAGAAATAAAATAAAAAGACTAGATAATTCCGAAGCATTCGCTAATCTTGAAAACTTAGCATCTTTAAATCTCATAGGAAATTCGATAGAGTTTTTAAATGAAAGTGTTTTTAAGCCTATGTCTAAGCTAAGGTCCGTCGATCTGTCATTTAATAAGATAAACCTAATACCGGAGAACTTGTTCTACAACATGCGTAGTCTGGAGTATATTTATTTATCGAACAACTTAATAGAAATTGTTCCCGTGAACGCTTTTCTTGGCACTCGCTTGGATACATTAGATTTGAGCGAAAACAGAATTTCATTCTTAGATAAAAACTTCTTTTCGGATCAAAGCTGTTGTTGTAACAAATGGCTATCAACTTTTTATTTTAAAGGTAATCCCTTTCATTGCGCATGTTTAAATGAAATATTAAACGACGTTAAAAGACTCGGTATTAAATATGATGCAGATACGTATAAAGAACAAAAATTAGAGTGTTTAGCGGCGAATGAAGTTACTTGTATAAGGCCTATGGATGGAAGATATGCTAAGGCCAACGACAATGATAAATTGTGCTCTACATTCGAACATTCAAATCATGTGGATTCGGGCAATTGGTCTGATTTGAAATGATTACTATAAATATTAAAATGAAAATTGTCATAAAAACTGGTGTTTTTTTTAGTTTATTACATTACTTAACTAACTGAGGAATTTAAAACAAAGGCAAAGTTTTGTCATTGTCTTGTTTTCTCATTTTTCATTGTCCTGTTATTTTTTACGAATTAGAATTATTTAACCAAATTTAAAAACGTTTATACTACATACATGTAAATATTATTTTTCATTAATACTTTCGATAAGTGCGTTTAAACATACATTGAAAATATTACGAAAATATTTTCAACCTGGCAACATACAATGTTATGAGGCAAGAGGCAATGTCCAATGACAAGATAAATTGAAATGTTACCTACACCCATCCATAAACGGATTCACTAAGGAATTCGCATCTAATATTTTTTAAGCTATTTCAAAAATTATCGAACAATGTTAATTAGAACTATACATAACTAGTGACATACGAGTTTACTCAACCGCGTAGTAACAAGTTTATCTAGTTTATCTTCACTCGAACACATCTACTTATACGAACTTCATGTTGTGCTCTTTGTGTCTATCATTCTGATTTTAGTTATTTATGATGGTTCTTGATTGAAACTTCTTATAAAAACACAACAATAACATAAATTCTGTCAAATTTTTCCAGGAAGCATCAATTTGTGATGAGGTAAATACTTGTACCTACTCTTAGTTAATAATGTATCTAATGATTTTACACATTATCGCTGGCTCCGAAATCATATTTTTCTATCTGTGGATACATAGTTTGATAAATTTTGCGTATTTGTGTTTTGTATAACACTAAATGGGTTAATTTTTTAATTATATTTTATTGTTTCTGGGCACTATTGTGATAAAACAAGATTGCATATGTCAGAGGTCACGCTACGAGATATAAATACCTATGTCTTAGTCTTATTTATTAATATGATATATTCATTCTTGCACATAGATTGGGCGCTATATGGTTAGAGTGTGACTTTTGTATTTGAAGCAATGGCGTCAGTATGTGGAAAATATAAGAAATCAACTTTGTTTCTCAATCTAAATATATAAAACTCAAAGATGACTGACTGACATAGTGATCTATCAACGCACAGCCCAAACAAATGAAGGGATCAGGCTGAATTTTGGCATGCAGGTAGATGTTATGACGTAGGCATCTGCTAAGAAAGGATTTTGATAAATTCTACCCCCAAGGGGATAAAATAGGGGATGAAAGTTTGTATGAAACTTTGTCAATTTAAACGTTCACGCGGGCGAAGCCGCGAGCAAAAGCTAGTAATTAATATTAGGTTTTTTTTGTAAAAGTTAGTAATTTTGTTGTTTTATGTAATACATTTCACAACCATACAGACACGATTATGTACTTTGTAAACTAACTCGAGAAATCGTAGTTGCTTTTCCATTATGTTATACGTAATACAATATATGTCTAATGCGATTTCGCATTCCTATTGAGATTCTAAATATGAAAATTTGGATTTTTCATGGTGGTAGAGCTGTAGACATGACATGCTGTAGACAGTTTTGTATTTTTTTTATCACCATGTATGTGTACAGTGGTCGTTATCCGGGTGGATATGAATATCCTACCACCAGCAAAATGTATGTCTACGAATATGAATGGGCCGGCTCGACAGGGTTGTTAGTTGTCTCCACTGTCTTATAGAAAGCTGACGTAAAGTAGAGGCTTGCTGCTGCGTTCTGTACAGTGAGATTCAATGTTCCCCGAGATCTTGTACTACTAGTGTCTTATAGTGTCTGAGGTGTGCCGACAAGCTCGAACTTATGTCTTAAATTGGTGTCTCGAATTGTGTCGTGACTTATATATTTACGGCTTTGAAACCTTAATATATATCTTACTAGACATACTAGATATGTACGCCCACCACCAGAAGAATCATGGGCGCGTTGCCGAGGTTAAAGGAAAGGAATAATTAGGGATTGGGAAGGGGAAGGGATTTGGGCTTCTGGATATCTCACTCACTGTACGAAACGCAGCAGCAAGGCACTACTTTACGTCGGTTTTCTGTGAGACAGTGGTAATGACCCGGTCGAGCTAGCCCATTCATACTGTAGACAAAACTGTCTACAGCGTGGCTCTACCACTCAAAAAACATTATATATATTACATTTTAAGTAAAGGTCGAAGATTGTCTTGGCCCCTAGTAAGGTGCTTTCGACTACAGCGCATATGTATTTTTCTATTTCAGGTATGACGTCGAAACATGTGATATGGAATATTGTGACCATAATATTTGTTTTAACGATATATGTTTTGGCAAAACCAGCATGCAGAACTCGTTTCCGTACAGAGGTCGTCTGTGTCGCAGGAAACGACGATTACATTCTACAGAGAGGTCTTGTGTCAGAAAATAACAATACCATAGCAATCACACTTAAAGATTGCCGTATCATAGATGTAGATATTGAGGTCTTTAAAAATATCTACTATTTGGAAGATATCGATTTGTCACGCAATAAAATTAGTGTTCTCAAAGTAGGCGTTTTCGATGGTATCCCAAATCTTGTGAATTTAAGATTGTCAAAAAATTTACTATCGACTCTTCCTCTAGGACTCTTTGACAATTTGCCGAAGTTGCAATCATTGGTTTTAAATGATAACACAATAAATTCTCTAGAATTAGGTATGTTCAACTACATGCCTAAATTACTACGTCTCGAATTGTCAGGCAATGCGTTCTTTGGAAAAGATTTAGACCCATCGCTTTTTAACCGGAATCCAAAGTTAATGTATTTGCATTTTTCAATGAATAATATGTCAGGAGCACCTGATCAACTACTAAGCGCTATTCGTGATTTGATAATTTTGGGCTTAAATAATTGTTCTTTGACAGAAGTCCCAAAATTTGCTACTAGTACCAACTTAAAAACACTGAATCGATTATTTCTACAACAAAATAAAATAAGAAGGTTAGACGATCCTAGAATATTCGAAAATTTAGAAAATTTAGTGTCATTGGATTTGATAGGAAATATGATCGAAAATCTAAACGAAAGTGTTTTTAAGCCATTGACAAAACTCAATATTATCGATTTATCATTCAACAATATAGTACAGATTCCAGAAATCTTGTTCCAAAATATGGTTAGTATACAGAGTGTTGACTTATCGAACAACTTCATTGAGAGTGTTCCTGTAAACGTTTTTCGAGGCACTGGTTTGAAGAAATTATATTTAAATGCAAACAGAATTTCATACTTAGATAACAACTTTTTGTTAGAATTAAGAAATTCGAAAGCGAAACTGACGGAATTTTATTTTCATAATAATCATTTTCAGTGTGCGTGTTTATTGGACATTTTGAATGAAGTTAAGAAGTACGGCGTTACTTATAATTCAGATAAGTATAACGGAGAAGAGGTAGTGTGTTATATGACCAATCAGTTTACTTGTATGAGGTATAAGTTTGATTTTTAATATCCAAATAATATACGAACAATAAGCACGAAAACCAGTTAGTAAAAACTCAGCGGCAAAAATCCGTTGTAATCTGAATTTTACATTAATCAGACCTAAAATTGGTTGGCCAATTCGTAATTATTCTAGAACCTAGATTCCAGTTAAACCTCGCGTATAAATAGCCGGGCTTTGAATATGACCGTTATGTAAAATGAGAGCATCATTATATTTAACAACATCGAAAAGATATCGGGCATTGAATATAGCATGAGTTGAATTTGGAATTGGCATCCCTGATTAAGAACCAGTAGAGAAAGATCCGTTTAATTCGGCGTCTATGCTGTACCCATTTAGAGAGAGCATAATAGCTCCCGTAGCAATTCTCGTAGAATTCAATCGTGTCGCTTTTGTATCTCATACTGATAAATTATGTGTAGTTCAAAATTTTTGTCTTCTGCTTTAATAAAGCGTAAACTATGTATTTGGCGGCGTTCAACAATGCTCCTACTCATAATTTCCGCATATTCAATTAATAAGCTATTTAGTTTGATTAACCTTATTGGGGTTTAGGCAAATTATAGTAACAATATCATGTGTAATTAAATATGTTTTGAATAACCTGTTTTTTATTTATTTTAGCCTCGTAAGGCTTATGGGCTATCGAATTATCAAAAAAAGTTTGTTGGAAGTCCCGTAAAATCAATTTAAGAGATTATTTTGAATTTCTCTTGAAGAAATTTCAAACACTTTACTTAAAAGCTATTGATATATTTACAATTAAATTTTTGATTACTATTAGGGGAGAGTCTGGTGCAGCCAGATAAATTGTACAATGTCAAGATATTCTACTAATTCTTACAATTTTTCTTTAGTGGTTACACAAAAGAAAGCGCCGGCAGCGCCCTCAACTATTTATCATTTTGTAATGGCGTCCGGTCAATGGATTTCTATTGTTTTGATGGTGTTATAATACTGATGTGTGAACCTAAGGAAATTATTCATTAAAAAGGCGTTTCAATTTTTTTTAATAGCATAGGTCGGCAAACGAACAAGTACGCCCACCACCAGAAGAATCATGGGCGCGTTGCCGACCTTAAAGGAAAGGGATAATTAGGGATTGGGAAGGGGAGGGGATTTGGGCTTCCGGTTATCTCACTCACCGTACGAAACGCAGCAGCAAGCCGCTATTTTACGTCGGTTTTCTGTGAAATAAAAATTGAATAAAAATTGTCTACAGCGTGGCTCTATAGACGGGTGATTATCCGGTTGAAAATGGTAAAAATAGAAACAAATTTATAGTAGAATCAAACCCATTGTAAAAGGAAGAGAATACAACAAAATTGATAGAAAAAATAAATTAACGGCGATCTGAGGTCGGGAAGTGGGAAGGGGGGGGCTTTTAAGGGTAAAAAACGGTTTATCTCGATTTCCGGAAAAACTACAAGTCCTATGGAAAAAAGTTAAATCGCAAAGTTGTAGGTAATAAAAAGATCTACAACTTTTGTATACACACTTTCTTCACATAACCTCAAAATATATGTGAAAAATTCAAATAACCAAGTTTTTTGTTTTTATTTTTATCTATTATAATAAATCATTTTTTTTCACGAAATTTGGTGAAAATTTACCTTTTTGTATCCCAAATACACTGTAATTTTTTTGATTTAAAATATTTATTTTTGCACCTTATTTTGACTTAATATCGAAAAAGCAGCCTAATTTTCAAACGAAAATTCTCACGTCAAAATATGAGCTTTTTTAAAAAAGTCTGTTGGCTTCTTGTTCATTGAATTCTCTACTTTCTGATGGTGTAAAAAAATATATACATTACTATGGTAAATGTGCTCAGAAAATGTAAAGTTATAAGTTAATATTTAATAAGACATATCTACAATATTTTGAGTAAGTTGTAGAATCTTCTTTAAATTATATGCGTAGATGCCTCTTTATTGTTATTTTAATATAACTTATATACCTGAGTGATCTACGGAAAATTTTAGCCCATCATAAAGAAGTGGGGAAGGGGCTAGGTGGGTCTGGGCCTTACTACCTGTTATTTAGTAGTTCGTTTCTTTGCATTTTCTGAGCACATTTACCATAGTAATGTATATTTTTTTTTACACCATCAGAAAGTAGAGAATTCAATGAACAAGAAACCAACAAACTTTTTTAAAAAAGCTCATATTTTGACGTGAGAATTTTCGTTTGAAAATTAGGCTGCTTTTTCGATATTAAGTCAATTTAAGGTGCAAAAATAAATATTTTAAATCAAAAAAATTACAGTGTATTTGGGATACAAAAAGGTAAGTTTTCACCAAATTTCGTGAAAAAAAATGATTTATTATAATAGATAAAAATAAAAACAAAAAACTTGGTTATTTGAATTTTTCACATATATTTTGAGGTTATGTGAAGAAAGTGTGTATACAAAAGTTGTAGATCTTTTTATTACCTACAACTTTGCGATTTAACTTTTTTCCATAGGACTTGTAGTTTTTCCGGAAATCGAGATAAACCGTTTTTTACCCTTAAAAGCCCCCCCCTTCCCACTTCCCGACCTCAGATCGCCGTTAATTTATTTTTCCTATCAAATTTGTTGTATTCTCTTCCTTTTACAATGGGTTTGATTCTACTATAATTTAATTATGTTTTAAATTGGAAAATCACCGGTCTACTACCACTCAAATCAATTTTGTTAAATATTGCTAGTTTACAGATCTGTAATCGTTTTGTAAAGAAACGAACTGATTTGATTTATAGGTAATTTTGTGACTTTTTTATAAATCGATTAGTTTGGTAAATCGTACCACACGTAGTTCTCTTTATTGTACCTGTACGATTTACCCGACAAGATAAAGAAGTCTATACCTACATCTACTAATTTGTTTTAGATTGATGCTGGTAAAAAAATATTATAAATAGAACAACTAGGGCTTAAGAAAGGCGTTATTGGCTTACGAAAAGGAGGAGATAAATTTTTAATTTTAATTTTAGCTCAATCTTTTTGTATTATTTATTAAAAGACGATATTTAGAGATTTTTTTTTCGTATTTGATAATTTAAGCTGATAATGTTTAAGTGATTATTTCTTTATATTTCTTTAACTAGTTCCATAATAACGCATGTTAATCAATAAATACTGATTTAATTGTGTTGTTAGTTTATTTTTCGAATATAATTATAGCTTCATAAAATATTGTGCAATAATTAAAGTTAATTCATCTGTCTCTCGAATTATTTATCGATTTACATGTTTTAAAATCACTTAACTATAAGTGGTACACTTTATCACGCGTATAATTGCACAATTAAACCAGCTGATCCGGTAAATTGTTCCAACAGGAAACCTTTGGGAAAATGCAGGTTTTAAGAAATACACAAACAATGCAATATTGATATTGTGGTATACGTGAAACGAGATTCTAAACCATGTTATATTCGATAAATAGTTTAATAGATTGATTAATTCATTATCTGATTAATTCGACTCTGGAATGAATTGCCGTTGGAGATTTAACAAGCTAAATCTCTACCCATATTTAAAAATAAGATTATAAACTACTATCTGTCAAATTTGTAACACTAGGTACATTGCTATAATATTAATATTTTGTCTTTTTGTTAACCTATTGTTTTTGTTTAATATTGGTTATATGTATTAGTATATATTATATTTGACATTTTATATATGTATTAGTATTTTAGTTTACTATACATTTATTTAATTAAATTTATTACAACATCCTTGTCTCTCAGTCTCTCTTTATTGTACACCACCGTGACTTCTTTTACTTCCATTTCTGTCCATCCAAAGGTTGTCTGGTAGAGATCGCTCGTAGGCCGTAGCGATAAGACCGCCCATTGTAAAACCATTAAGTAGTCCTATGCTAATTTATTTTAAGTGATTATTGGTTATACAATAAAGAGTTTTGTATTGTATTGTATTAATAGTTAGTTTTAATCAATATCAAAACGAGTTATCTCTCTGTAAACTAAAAAGTGGTACGGTATATTCGGCTCTCTCTTATTAATATAATAGTTTGATTAAACATATAAATGTGAAAGTTTGAATGTTAGTAGGATTACAAAGCGATAATTTTCCTCATGAGATAGATTTTTGTTATTTGAATACTCTTTAATGAACCTATTGGATATTTACCTCTTTCTTTGTTAATAGCATAGTGTATGTCACGTCAAAGAAGAGAATTATTTAAATATAGATATGTCACTTGTCATTCATTGATAGACTTGAAATAAAATGATTTATTACATATAACTAATTTCTCGTATTTATTAATGGCGACGATGGAAGAAGATTTGAGTACACTCAAACGTTCAAGGAGTGTTATTAAAGGTCAATTAACAAAATTATCCAACTATTTACAAACTTTGAGAGAAATTTCGGATGTCGAATACGATTCACGACTTACGTCACTTCAAAAAAATGAGGAAAAATTCGACATTTTACAAGAGAAAATCGAAATTATCACTCAAAATCCACAAGAAGAGATTGACCTTCACTTTGAGGTAACACAAGAAATCATAAACTTAAAGATATTTTTACACAATCTACGGCCACCAAGAACTTCAACAGCATGCTCTCATGACGCAACTCCACCTGCTCCGATAGCAAGCGCGAGCACTACAGAGAGCAACGCACGGTACCAGATACCTAAGGTTAACTTTCAACCATTCCAAGAAAAGGAAAGTTTCAAAAATTTCGTAAAACGACTGAAAACATATTTACAAATGACAAATTGCAATGAAGATCATATGATGACTTGCGTACTACTTAGTTCCTTAAGCCCAGAGTTACATGAACGGGCATGCGACTTATGTGCACCAGAAGATCCATCACAAATTAAGTTTCAGATACTAGTAGATTTGCTGGAACAATACATAGATCCTAAACCCAGTATTTGGGCACGACGTCATAAGTTTATAACTCGTATACAAGCTGAGAATGAAACCATAACCAATTTCAGTACAGAATTGAAACATCTAGCACACGATTGTGAGTTTAGCTGTGAACATTGCAAAAAGTCGCTAAATGAGAACTTTTTATCACTACAATTTATCAGAGGCGTTCGAGATGGCGAAATTAGAACGAAAATATTGCAAGACAACAAAATAAGTACATTTAAAGAAATAGTACAGATGGCGACAGCAACACAAATAGCTAAAGCTGACAATGACTTCATGAAAAACAAACATGATCCAAACAACGAAGTACCAGTATATTCATTTCAGAATAAAGGCAAACCCGCGGTGAAACCACTACCAAACCAAATCACTTCATTCAAAGATATACAAGGAAGATGTTTCCGCTGTGGGAATGCTAATCACAGAGCCAATAAATGTAAACACATCAACTCCGATTGCATTAAATGCGGAAAGACAGGACATTTAGCTCGTGTTTGCGTACAGAGATTAAAACAGAATACAGCACACCAGGTGGAAGAACCGAACTCAGTTGACGATGAAAACTTTGGCGATATCAATGCCGTCAACACTATTGGTTCAGACAAGTTTATGGTTGACGTAACTATTGAAGGCAAAAAAGTACAGATGGAACTAGATACAGGTGCAGCACTTTCATCCATTTCGTTGAGAGACTACAAACGGTTCCAATTAAACAAACAAATATTTAAAACAACAGTAAGAATGAGAACATACACAGGTGAACTTATTACGCCAGTTGGAGTTATATACGTCAAGTGTAATTATGAAAAGCAATCTTTCTATGGAAAACTTTTTATTATCAGACAAAACGTCGACGCCATATTCGGAAGAGCTTGGATTAGAGAAATCAATATTAATATGGCAGACATGAAGAAAATATCATTAGAAAGGGCCGACAACTCACGATTGGACAATATCATTTCAAAATTTTCACCAGTCTTTGATGGCAAACTGGGATGCATTCCAAATTACAAAGGGCATTTAACTTTAAAGGAAAACACTACACCAATTTACATTAAGCCCAGACGTATTCCCTACGCATTGAAAGAAAAGGTTGATAAAGAAATAGATCGCCTGTGTCAAGAAGGAGTGATAACGAAAATAGATAGCTCAGAATGGGGAACTTCAGTCGTACCGATCGTGAAACCTGACGGAAGCATACGTCTATGTGCCGATTATAAAGTCACCCTAAATAAAGTAATTAAAGATGAACAATACCCGATTCCTATCATAGAAGATATCTTTTCAGAGATGAACGGTGGCGAATTTTACTGCACATTAGACATTTGTCGAGCCTACCTTAATATGCAAATGGATGAAGAAAGTTCTATTTTACAGACACTTAGCACTCACAAGGGCACTTTTAAGGTGAATCGTTTGATGTTTGGGGTAAAGGTGGCCCCAAGCTTGTGGCAAAAATTTATGGATAAAATTCTTCAAGATATACAGGGTGTGAAATGTTTTTTTGATGATATTATTATACAAGGATCGACAGAACTACAATTACAACAAAGATTAGAAACAGTGTTAGGAAGATTACAAGAACATAATCTCAAATTGAATAAAGATAAATGCCATTTCTTCAAAACTAGTATAAATTATTTAGGCCATACAATAGACAAGCACGGACTACACAAAAATAAAGATAAAATTCGAGCCATACTTGAAACAAAGGAACCCAACGATGTAAATGAACTAAGAACATTTTTGGGTATGAGTAATTACTATAACAAATTCATACCTAATCTTGCAACGATTACTAATCCGCTCAACAAATTATTACAGAAAAACACGAAATTTATATGGTCAGAAGCCTGTGAAAATAGTTTCAAGAAAATTAAAGAAGAAATAATTAGTGAACGAGTCCTACTGCATTTCGACCAAAAGAAGGCCCTGGTCCTCGCTACAGATGCTTCACCGACCGGCCTGGGTGCCGTGCTCTCACATCGATTGGCTGATGGGACCGACAGACCAATTGCGTTTGCATCACGTTCACTAACATCTAGCGAAAAGAAGTACAGCCAAATAGATAAAGAAGCAACAGCAATTTACTGGGGAGTAAAGAAATTCTTTCATTATTGTTACGGAAGGAAATTCACGCTTATTACGGATCATAAGCCTTTAACGTCCATATTCCACCCACACAAAACCTTACCTGCAATGAGCACGATGCGGTTGTTTCACTATGCACACTTTCTTTCGGGATTCGACTACAACATTGAATACAGAAATTCAGCGAACAACAGTAATGCAGATTATCTCTCAAGATTTCCAGTGGAACGAATTTCGGAACACCATATAGACCAACACAGTATATTTCAGCAGAACCAACTTAATGTACTTACAATTAACCGCAAAATAATAGCGAAGGAAACAATGAACGATCCAGAATACAAAAATATAATATATAAACTAAGGAATGGACAGAGTCTAAGAACATTGGGCTACGGTGACAATGAAATAACAATTGAAGACGACTGTCTTCTTAAGGGAACTAGAGTTATGATTCCTCAAAATCTCCGACACAATATATTGAAGGAATTACATACAAGCCATACTGGTATACTAAAAATGAAACTTTTAGCGCGGAGTTATGTATATTGGAAAAATATTGACAAAGATATCGAGGAATTGGTCAGCAAATGTCGTGAATGTCGTCTAAAACAAAACGAACCAGAGAAAGCCCCATTACACCACTGGGAAGCTCCGACAGCGCCCTGGCAGCGTATACATATTGATTTCGCGGGTCCAGTACGCGGCTATTATCTCTTCGTAATAGTTGATGCAATGTCAAAATGGGTTGAAATAATCCCAACTCAAACAACCACAAGTAAGTGGTGTATCTCAAAACTTAGAAATTTATTCGTTGATTTTGGCTTACCGTACGTTCTTGTTTCGGACAACGCCAGGCAGTTTACATCTCAAGAATTTGAGTCATTCTTACGTGAGAACGGAGTGTCTCACAAAACTTCGGCTCCATATCACCCAGCCACGAATGGGCAAGCTGAACGATTCGTCCAGACAGTAAAGAAAGCCTTGCATAGTATGGATAACGAATCTGGCTCAATATATGAGAAAATTTTAAAAATCAAATCCCAACTGCGAAGAACGCCCTCTAGACAAACTGGGGAAAGTCCTTACGAACAAATGTTTAGTGGGCGGTTGGTGAGAACGTTGTTCCACGCCATGTTCCAGAAACCACAAGCGCAGATAGCACAGTTCGTCTCACCTACTAACCAGACTGGACGTGATCTAAGAACATTCCGTTCAGGGCAGAGAGTTCAACTACGAAATTATAGTGGGAAGAAGAAATGGGAATTTGGCACAGTGGTCAAACGCTTGGGCCAGCTACATTATGAGGTTTTAACGGATTCTGGTGCGACGTGGAGAAGGCACATTAACCAAATGTTAAGCACCTCAATCGACGGAGCTATAACGCAATAATTAAGGGCGGAGACCTATTGGATATTTACCTCTTTCTTTGTTAATAGCATAGTGTATGTCACGTCAAAGAAGAGAATTATTTAAATATAGATATGTCACTTGTCATTCATTGATAGACTTGAAATAAAATGGTTTATTACATATAACTAATTTCTCGTATTTATTAGAACCTAAACATTGACGTGAGGTGCACTTAAATGATTCCGGTAGAACATGGCGCCGTGGCTTAGTTGGTTAAAGCGCCTGTCTAGTAAACAGGAGATCGTGAGTTCGAATCTCGCCGGGGCCTTTGCCAAAATTTTCTTGTATTTTTTAACCCGATTGTTGGTTTTATCTCGTGATCTGATTGTGGCTGTACTTTTATAGATATTTGATTCATTTAGCAGATACGTCACGAGAGTAAATGCTTAATCATAACCATATTTTTGATTCAAGCAACACAGTGTTAGGGAAAAATCTGCTTGCCCGAAGTAGTAAACATTGTTTTGTCATCATTGAAGTGGTGCAAACTCGCTATGTCAGACGCTTTGTTGAACTCTCGATTTTATTTACTGGTAAATATGGTCCTGCTCTCAAATAATTGATATCAAGTGAATTCTATATAAGTTGTGTTGGAGTTGTATTGTGATAAGGTAATTATATAATCGTACATTTAAACGCGGGCATATTTTATTATATTATTTTTGATTTCACTTGGTTTTGCACCTGTGTCGTGTTGTCCATGTTAGAGTTCACCGACATTTCAAGCTGTGTGTAAATGTGAACAGGAAATATTTTTAAATAAGTTAATTTCTGCAGTCACTTCTCTAGCTCTATAATAATCTAGACAAAACTGATAAATCTTAGCTCAAGAATTGAAGTTTGTGTCTACGAACATTATTGTTTGATGTCTTTTGATATAATTTTCATTTTTATATATACCTACCACTCGAATCCGCAATTCTTAACGTTAATTTCATTCACGAATGGCATTAGTAATTCAGAATTTTCATAAGGCATTCATAATTATTAAATGCATATGCATTGGATATTGTATGTTTCTATCGTTGGTTGTTAGTTAGCAATGGATGGTAGTGTACGCTAAAAATATTAATTAAATCAGCTTTAACAAAAGCTTAGTTTTCCACATTATGAGTTTGACTAACAATCTTATTACCATAATGCTATAACAATGAAATGATAGTATTATTATTGATAGCATCCACGTAATGATTATATATATTGTTTGATTTCAGGAATGGCTGGAATGAAACTCCCGAAGATAGTGGTGATAGTGCATACTATTTGTGTGATTACGATAGGAGCCAAACTAATATGCAGGACTCGATATGGTACCATTCGGTGTGAACCAGGACCAAATGACCATATATTGACAAGGGGGCTTGTTTCAGACAATTCTGAAACTGTATCGATTATTTTGCAACTGTGCCGCATCATAGACGTGGATTTAGAATCTTTTGAAAACAATCCCCTCTTAAAACAAATTGACTTATCCCGCAATAAAATAAGCAGGCTTCAGCTAGGCGTATTCGATGATATTAAAACGTTGAAATCTTTAAGGATATCACGTAACTTGTTGACCGAACTTCCGTTAGGATTGTTTGATCAGTTGCCTAACTTGAAATTATTGGATTTGAGTGATAATAACATAATATCTTTCGAGTTAGGTATATTTGACCCTATACCTGATTTAGTGTCTCTCTATTTGTCAGGAAACCGTTTCTTAGGGAGAAATTTGAATCCTTTTCTTTTTGATCAGAATTCTAAGATGAAATCTATACACTTTTCCAGAAATAATATGTCAGAAACGCCCGAACAACTTTTAAACGCTGTTCAGGTTTTGAAGACCTTAGAATTAAATAGTTGTTCTCTGACTGAAGTTCCAAAATTTGCAACCAGACCTAATTTAAAAACCATGACAAATTTGCAATTACAAAGAAACGAAATAGAAAGAATTGACAATCCGACGACATTCGATAATTTAGAAAATTTAGAATCTTTAGATCTGACAGGTAATAAGATTGAAAAAATTACTGTGGCTGCTTTTAAACCATTAAAAAAGTTAAATTCTCTAGAGCTTTCATTTAACAACATAGGGGAAATTCCAGAAGATTTGTTTTTGAACATGCCTAGTGTACAAAGCGTTGATTTATCGCATAATTTCATAGATTACGTTTCAGTGGATGCTTTATCACATAAATCTTTCCTCGAAACATTAAATTTGGTCTCTAATAATATTTCATTTTTGGATAGGAATTTCTTTAGGAAACTTAGAATTTCAAATAGATCTAGACTGTCGAAATTTAATATTGATGATAATCCTTTACAGTGCGCATGCTTACTCGAAATAATAAATGATATGAAAAGGTATGGATATAAGTATAATTCGGATAATTATGACGGAGAACATGTTGTTTGTTTGATGACTGATGAATTTATTTGTAAACGAGACAGGTACAGTGGCCCGCATTCTTGAGATATTTTGAATTAATCAGATAAAATAATTAGTTTCAGATATTAATATGTCTATGTTTTATTTATCGAATAAATGTATTCTTGTTAGTGCAAATATGGTTTTGAATTGTTTTATTTCGAAATTATGTAATATGATAGACGGATCATAATTTGTGGTAGGTACTTACTTTAATTGTTTGTGACTGAAAATATCTAGCTTACTGATAAAGGTAAATTTTATTTTATTTTTTTCAATATTTTTTTATTATGATTCTAAAATCAGATGAAAAAAAATTACCCAACCAACAGTATATTATTATGCAACATACTTAGTAAAATGGTTATTTTTTGAAATTCCCTTTCTGCAACATAGGTGATGTGGAAAGGGTGGGAAGGAAGGAAAGAGTGTACATTATTTTTTGGATCATATAAATATACATATTACTATTATATAATTTATAGTAGTACATATTATGGTTAATCTTACCTTTATATGACTAAACAAGCAAAGACAACAAATAATATATTATTGCATTATTATATTATCATAGTGACATCTAGTTGTCGTTTTCAGAACTCTAACAGTACCTGCTCTATTACGTAAAGATTGAACGATTTAGTTTTATAGATCGCTACTAGATGGCGCTGAAATAAATGCTTCAATTAAATATTTATCTGGTTTTTTACATCCTAATAATATTATACAATAGAATATTATATATTATAGCCAGTCATAACTTCGACAATATAATATATATATGTCGACGTAATTATAACAAAAAAGAAGTATGATTATAAGATAAAATATGTATAAAAATATAGATATTATAATGTATTCGAATTTATGTAGATACCACTCGATTAGCGTAGTAAAATAATTAATTATTGTAAAATATTGTGATATTTATAGGTAAGTCGAAGCTACAAATATATTTTCATAGAGTGATCCGATTTTGGTAATCTGTTATTACATACCTACATTCGAAGGTGTATGACCGTCCTTTTCCGAAAGACTAACATTTTGGATGAGATTATTTTGCTACAAGTTGTTAACTTTAACAGAATAAAACTAATTCAAATAAACTGATAGTCAAATAATACAAACAATAAGCAATTAAATAACCCAATATTGAGTCAATGTTAACAATTATTGACAAATTAAAATAATTTTATTTCTTTTTGGGTTTTCAACTTTTTGAGTCGGGTCTTATTTTTGTTAAAAAGGTTTTACACGTTATTCCATTTGCAAAAAGAATTATCGTAAATTCAAAAAAGCATAAACCAAAAATGCAGCAGACGGCAGCAGCTGCATCTGCAGACTATATGTGCATTTTCAAATACATTTCCAATTAAGATCGTTTTGTAACATTTTAAGACAATTTCATAATTGATACGAGACCTCACACTGGGGCAAAAAATATTTCCAAACACGTGCATGAATAAAACCAACATCTGCGAAATCGGACGTTTTTATAGAAATTTCTTTGGATATCGGTAAAAAGTGTGGGGGTCCGGTGTTTTTTAGCGATCACATATCGGGTGGAATCGGCTCGCGACTGCTTTTTGGTACGGATATAGACGCGAATATGGCGTGTCCTTTTATTACATTTGTTTATATTTGTCCTGGCATCGCAAAGTGACTACACCAAGTATGAAATTATGAGTTTGCGCTCAACATTACTGACAGTCGAAATGCTTTTTCTTATCTTTGTACGGTAAAGTGACTCCCCTGGAAAAGATTTTTGTTTTTATTTTATTGAATAACGAGACGAGCAAGGCGCTCGCCTGATGGTAAGCGCCACGCCTGCTTATAAACAGAAGCAACACCACACAGAACTTTGAATTACATATCACTGCATGGCACTGAACTGCGCTCGTCACCCTGAGACATAAGTTGTTAAATCTAATAATGCCCAGTAATTTCACTGGCTTCAATGTGCTTCAAACCGAAACACAACAGTGCTTACACACTGTTGCTTGTCGGCAGAAATAGACAAAGCGGTGGTACCAACCCAGACGACCTCTCGCATACGAGGGACCCACCACCTTATATGAAGTATAGAGTAAATATTGCGTACCCTGCGAATTTTTCTGGCCTGAAGTTATTGGTACATACATACAATGGTCGACCCCGGAACGCGACTTGCCTGAACAAGTCACTTTTACGCCATGTGTTTTTTTTATACGAGCACAGCGACCATCGGCAATGAGTTTATCGGTGGTCACCTGAATCATGCCAGCATTGGCCGTGCTTCTTCACACTCTGAAGAGGGAAGAATTAATGCGAGGGGCCTGCGACAGAACAGGTGGATTATCGATGCAGACACATGGATACAAAGAGGTAACCCTGTACCTGCTCCAACCAACCATCAATTCATGTCGTAAGCCCTATGTGTAAGGTGGTCGCTATTGAGTGGGTACTAAAATGATCCGGTGCCTTCAGACCAGTTGACCAGGTCACCTCCTAACTCCTTAATAAGGTAAATAAGGTTATAGGAATGATAACGATCAAGTTTTAAAGCATAAAAAAATATTGAAATTGTCTAGTGTATTGTTGATTATACTATGTTTGTTATGTATCATATCATGAACAACACATGAGTTGATATGATTTCTGATACCTTTATGTTATTTTTATACTTTCTTGTCGTTATTCAATTAATTAATTAATCTTAATTGTAGCTATTTTAATTGCCTGCATGAGCAATAATTGGTTTCATTCTTTCCTTTAATCTTTCAATAATGTTTGAGATTTCCTTAACTGTTTTTTTTCGTGTGAAACTTTGCCTTTTGTATTTTGTTGACGATTTTGAATTTAGAATAATTTATTTGAAAAGAAGAACGAGAATAATGGTCTAATTACTCATAGTTTAGTGTGTAACTGCGCGACTTTGTCAAGCGCCCCATGTTTGATGCTAGGAGTGGCAATCAATTTTATAAAATCATAAGTTGTCTAGGTTCTGGTCTGTGGTGTATTTTTGATTGTTTATGACATTCACGATTGGCTTAATTTTATGAATTATTCTTAGCCCTGATATAAAGCTGTAACAACACATAAATTTGCTCAAATTCAAAATCATAAAAACTGCGTTATATTGGAAGAAAAAAATCGTTATCACTCTTATAAATATTTAATATAAAATATCCACCTGTACAAGCGGAGAATTTTGATAGCTCAGGTAAAGCGAAACATTTTTTATAATAAAATGATTCCTCAAAATCCTTAATTATCTGGCACGAGATCGCACTGTTTTTTACCAATCTGTCCGTTTCTCTTCCACACCATTTGGCCGAACGTAATTTGTGATGCAACATAAAGTTTGTGTTTTATATGTTCTTTTTTTTTCAATATATTCCACATTCTGCAACGATTTAGATAATCGTGTAAAATAAAAATAATATAGTTTCGTTGGACAAATATTTTCCGCTACATGTTGTAAATTTCAATCTATTCGTACACCAATAATGGAAATAACTTGCAGTTGTGTGTGCACGTGTGTGTCGGTGTATGCGTTAAATGAACTAATTATTTTGTAATTGGGAGTACCTCGTTGTAGACAGTTCTATCTTCACCATTCACTGTCTTACAGAAGAACGACTTGAAATGGTGGCTTGCTGTTGCGCTTTGTACGGTGAGTGAGATTTCCAGAGACCAAAATCCCTATTCTCCTTCTCAATCCTCTTTTGGGATTATTCCGGGTGTTTATAGGTAGCGGAGATCACTTATCCTCCTCCTTGCGTCGTATTGAGATGTGGGTCATTTACGTTTACAAAATTCTTTGGTTCAGAGACCGTAATACTTTGTTTTTCGCAGTATCTTTGAGAAATACAAATTACAATTAAAAATTACAAATGGTTATCTTATAAAATCTCTGATATTTTTTTAGATCATAATATTGTTAAAAATTAATTAAAATTATTTAAATTAACAAAAAGCAGCGATAGCTCAGCGGGGAGTGGTATGGACTGTCGAGACGAAAGTCGCAGGTTCGAAACCAGCCCCAAGAGCATACACCACTGACTTTTCTAAGTTATGTGTTACATATAAATTGTTATTTATCGCTTGCTTTAATGGTGAAGGAAACATCGTGAGGAAACCTGCATACCCGAGAACTCGCTAAGATTTTTCGAAGGTATGTGAAGTCTGCCAACCCGCATTAGGCCAGCGTAAAATCCTTCCCTGTGCATAGTCCGACCGTGGCCGGTTTTGTTTTCGTCAATTGAAGAATTTTTCTGACGATATTCTTACACCGTTTCTAAATGTTATTTATTGTGAATGCTAGAAGTAAAAGAACTTATTGGCTGCGTTTTAACTATTGAATGGTTTGAGTAAGTATATGTGATTAAGAGCAAGGCCGTTATCTTCTGACAAGTAGTTTTGTTCTAGATGTCTGCTCAAGTAAGTTTACAGTTTGCATAAATTATTTATGATTAGTAGTCTTTAGTTTCACCACTAAGTCATCTTCGAACACCCAGAGAACGTGACATATATATTTCACTGCTATGTTAAGTGCATTTCATGACGCCGAAAGTCCTATGAGTTGAATCTTAACTATGTTGTGTTCTACTTCATGCTCTTGCTATGGTAGCTTGTAGAAATTTAGCTGCTTTTTAATATATTTTTTTAAAATATATTTTTATGTGTCAGCAAAAAGTACGTAACTAATATGAAAGAAATGCAGGATGGAATGAAAATGACTATTTTAACCGACTTAAAAAAAGGAGGAGGTTGTCAATTCAGTGAGGTTTTTTCCTTATGCTCTCTCCGTACGCAGACGTTCGTCGATATTAATGATTCCTCAATAATGTTTACAATTAAAGAATTCTTTCAGTTATGTCCCACATTCCAGGGTTTTGGCACAACCCACAAAAATTAATAAATCTATGGGTGATGGATATTATATATGGTATATATGGATATATATATTATATGGTATATATATATTATATATGGACTACGCCACATCTGATGGTAAGTGTAGCGCAATCCAGGAATAGTGTCAATTATATTGATTTCAGAATACAGAAGACGGAAACAAACAAATTGTTTTTGTATTATTTGACATTGATCTATAATTTTGCCGAGTGATCAATACTAATTCGCCTTCTAGGCTATTTTACGAATCGAGAGTCACAAAGTATACCCTCAGTTCGCATTAAATATTTTTTTATTCGCAACAAGTAAAGAGAATAAGCAAAGAAAGCAAAATTATACAGCCAGCAGCTGACTACGGCACGAGCTACTAGTCCCGTCTTAATTGTTGTCAAGATGAAAAAAATACGCAAAAAACGCATCAATAAAAAACACAATTTGGCAAGGAAGGTAAAAAGACAGGAAGAGGAGGCATATTGTGGCCACTTCCGTGGTTTGTTAACTGCGTTGTATTTGAGTGGATGTGGTACGTTGATTTTAGAATGTTGTTTTATAGGTATGCGTTTCAACATTTTTTTCAAAAAAAGAATGAGAATAAGGAACTTATGAACTTTATGTATCATTAATAACGTCGTTGTCCATATTTATCATTTTATATCAAAAATAATTAAATTATGATCAACTGAGAGATATAACTTGTAGCAATTCTAGCTGTGTACTTATTATATGTTTGACTCTAAGTTCAGTGTGTTTTTCTGTACAATTTTAGTGTGGGGCCAAAAATGCATGAGGTCTTAAAATAACCAGATACCTATATTTACATTGCCGAGTAGCTGACTACAAAACGAGGGGCCGCGGGTTCGATCGCCGCTTTGAGACAAATATTTGTGTAATCAATAAATATTTATCTCGGATCTGGGTATTGTGGAACCGTTGATCCCTGACCTGACCTACTTACGATTACGATTAACCTAAGGCGTCAAGACTACGCGTGTGACTGTCGGTTGTACTTATTAATAAAAAAAACTCTTCATCCAAGCCGCGTATAAAAAGTAATAATAATATCGACCCTGTATTACTGACCTACTGCTGGGCACGGACCTTCGCTACTATTGAGAGTGGTTAGCCCTAAGCCCATAGCCACATACGTAGTTGTGAATCCAAAATTGTAAAGTCTTGTCATGTGTATTAAGAAGTACAAGAGACTTGCGGTCCCACATTACTTATGGTAGAACTGAGCTAATTATTTAATCTTATAGGTAATATATTATATTTATCTCAGTGTGGGGATCGAACTTGTGACGTTTCACAATCGATTACTGGACTATAATTGGTCACTGATGATGGAGGATCGAAAGCGTACAACGAAATAAACATTTTACTCTTAATTTGTGCGAATATGCACATAATAATACGTCAAACAGTAATAAAGTATATTTTGCGTGAATCCAAATATTAATCCAGTCGTATCCACGTTAAGTAGCATATTATGAGGTGTTTTTTTTTAATTCGATCATCAATTGTCCAATGCTCTCGTAGGAAAGGAAAATTTAAAAAAACTTAGCTCGTGCGCATACTCTCGTTTTTTACGGAAGCGTGCGGTGCCATACGTTACGTTTTTTCATATCTTTTGTGTTCGGTGAAATGTAGTGAAATTAATTTTGCTATAGCATGTGGTTAATGACAGTGTTGCCTGAGAGCAGATGTAATGGGCAATGGCGCAGGTTTCAGCTGCTTTTTGACTGACAAAAAGAGAATCGCTTAAATGGTCAGTTTTATAGTAATAATTCAGAACTTTTTGTTATTTAAGGTACAGATAAAAATTGGCATCTTTCGGTTGTTTAATGTATGTAAGAGTAACATTGTCAGGTTGTTTACGTTCCGATGCAAGGTGTCTTCTTTTTGTATGTATTTAATCTTCATTCTTATTATTGGTTAGAGTTATAGAGAGCTGTTCTGTTCAAAACATGGCCAAGCTGTTGGTTTAAAGATTTTTTACAAGATGGTAAATGAATGATTATATAATTTAATTATATGCCTTAGTTATTAATTTCGTGTATATTATTATAAGATTGTTAATTCTTCAGTGAATAATAAGACCTATTGTAGCGAAGGACGAGTGGAAGTCGGTGCTAGTTTTTTATCAGCCCTGTATTAATTATACTGTCTGGACAGCACGGGTTTCCTCATATTGAGAAGAGCTAGGCCTTAGTCCACTACGTTAGCCTAATGCGGGTTGGTAGACCTCGTATACCTACGATTTTTTTTATGGAGAATTCTATTAAACTTTTTCTTTTGGTTATACATAATTTATTCTGATTTCTGCCTAGCGTTACCCTGACTTTAGTCGATTACAATTTAGAAATAAGGCAAGTACCTAGATTACAGTTTAAACCATGATATAAAAAATGATCAAGGAACTGAACTATCCCCTTAAAATGTAAAAATTAAAAACCGAAACGTCACATCGCGTCGTCTCAGTTTTTAATCGGAAAACGTCACACGTTGGTCTCTCGACCAATCATATTTAAACGGCACGAACGTTCATGTCATGTTTTTCCGCCTCATTCTAACCTCCAAGGTAGTGTTTCATAATCATCATCATCATCATCATCATCATCATCAGCCACAAGACGTCCACTGCTGAACATAGGCCTCCCCCAAAGATTTCCAGACCGACCTGTTGGAAGCAGCCTGCATCCAGCGACTTCCTGCGATCTTTATCAGGTCGTCTGTCCATCTTGTAGGTGGACGTCCAACGCTGTGCTTGCCAGTACGTGGACTCCATTCCAGAACCTTGTTTCATAATGCATAATTAAAAAATTTCACTGGCATCCCGCGGTATATCGTTTTGACGATAATCCATTAATCCATTCCACTATTCTTCACCGTCAATGTTTATTGCACGAATCCACACCACTTTTATACAACAAACACAACTTTAAACTAGTTTTTGATAATTAAAATAAGCGATGAATAGCATTGTCCGAATTCCCGCTAAAACTCTTAGAAACAAATAGTAACCCACACATCCTGTGGGGTTCACGTACCAGGATCAGCCAGAGTATATATCCGGTTCTCCCTCAGGGGCTTGCGACATGACTTGATGGTTGGTTTTGGCGGGTATAGGGGTGCATCTTTGTATCTCTATGCCTGCATCGGTCATCTGGCTGACCTGTCGCAGGCCGCTCGGTTTGTTTCTTCTCTCTTCGGAGTGTGAAGAAACATTTATACAGGCTGGCATGATTCTGGGCACTACCGATAAACTCGTTGTTTGTCGGTGGTCGCTGGTTTTTTCCGACCGTAATGTGCTTACCATCAAGTGTAGTGTAGTAACTATGCCGTGCTCGGATATATTAAAAAACAAAAATATTTGTCTATTTAACAAAACTAATCAAAAATTTTATGGCATAGTATGCATAAAAATTAATAACGCAAAATGATATTGTTTTAAATAATGTTTATTTTTCTCTTAAAGTACATCAAACATCAAATTTGATATCAAAAAATAAATTATTGTAATCTATATTTTTCGACAAAAACACTCGTTGTTACAATTTCCTCATCTTTAAAACCGATAAGAACAAAGCATATTTAACTTCTTAATTTGTTCTCTAAACACTAAATTAAACGCTATCAATCAAAATAAGTAAATATCCTCCGATAGTTTATCGGCGTAGCGGAAGTGTGGCACATGCCGCGTTTAAAGCATCAGGAATTGCCAGTACAAAAAAACCTTTAGTTTTATTTATACTTTTTTGTGAGCTGCGAGCATTTTAGCAAGTAATTTTTTCATAGCCGAAGGTATCTTTTTATAGTGTCCAGATGTTATATGCAGATGACATTTTTTTTGCCGTGTCGTGCGATTTTTAGTGGTTTGTCGGTAGATATACGACTTTTTTGAAGGCAGATGGCTTGCATATTTTTTATTAATGCGCGCTGTGGCTGAAAAAAATTAACATAAAAAGAATGCGGTGGACATTATCAGCTGCTGTTGATGTGAAATTTGCATTCTATTATCAAGACTTTAAACGCTATTGTTTGAGATCTTTGTAAGTACCCATAATTACCTAGTGTTTTTGTTTAAATTAACTTTTTTCTATTAGAATATACTGATCAATGATTAATATCACCAATTTTGAAATAAAA
The DNA here is from genome assembly GCA_949126905.1 of Amorpha juglandis. Classification (NCBI taxonomy): domain Eukaryota; kingdom Metazoa; phylum Arthropoda; class Insecta; order Lepidoptera; family Sphingidae; genus Amorpha; species Amorpha juglandis. Next base: position 13,743,157 of record OX421373.1, on the reverse strand, counting down.
CTTAAAGATAGGTATGTTAAATGTTATAGATTTTATTCTGCTTACAAATCTAAACTATATGAGATTTTATTATTTCTCAGAACGGAAACATGAGGAATTGTTAATATTTCATTATGCGTAATTAAAAAAAACGTGCTTTATATTTTATTGTTTATATCAGAATTCTGAATAAAGGCAGCCCCCTTCTTTCATTTTTGCGTGATACCATCAATTCGCACCGTGTTACCGTTTACTGTCTATTGTAATATCATAATCATACGTTTTTATGGGCATTAACCGCTTAGCACCAAAGTGGTCATTTAATTTTCTAATCCGGCAATCTCAGACAGATTTCGCGGAAATATCATGGATTTAGGCTGGTAAGATGCAAGAAACGGTGCGTTTTTAATATAATAAAATAAAAATATAATTGCCATTGAAAAACAAATAATCGCGGCCGACCGTCGAGGGCACAATCAAAAGCATTTCGATTTGAATAAATCAATCCCTTATAGAAATGCATCAATATACAGGGTATGGTCAGTTTTTACTATGCTTAGTTTGTTCATATATTTTTAATTTTATATCTTGACTAGCTGTTCCTCGCGGTTTCACCACACAGCCGCATAAAACGACTTTGTTTTGTTATATGTTGCTTAACTAAGATAAATATACATGTTATGTAAATGAATTAATAGTACATAATTAAATAATTCATAATAAATTTTAATGTTCCGATTTAAAACCGGCATAGTACGAAAATATTTTGTTTTTAGTAGCAAAACACCACTTTCGCATTAGAATCGAACCCAACTTCCATAGAAGGAAGTAAAATACACGCCAAGAGCTTTCATATATCACATAATTTCTAGGTAGGTTCCTCGTCTGTCAGAGGCCGCCTGGGTAGGTGCCACCACTGTATCTTTTTCTGCCACAGGATAATAAATAGCCCTTTATTATGCTGTCTTAATGCTGAGTACGGGCCTCTACTATTGGGTGTAATTTACTCACTATTCTTCTATTAGTCCACTACACTGCCCTAATACGGGGGGGCAGACTTCACATATCTAGTAATTGTTATGGTATGATTCAAGGGTACATAAGGTTCCTCAGGATGTTACCTTCACTGTAAATAGCTTTGGAGTCACGACCTCTGTTTTTGTAGTCGATTACATTCCCTGCTAAACTATTACCGCTCTTTACTCAGTAGAGTAAAATTATTTACTTGTTTCCAGTTCTACTGCGTATCTGTTTACGAAGGTCCATATGAAATAAAGAAAAGAACGCACACGTGAACTCTAACCGCAAGCCATTTAACATGCACATATTAAAGGCAATATTCCTAGTTCAGTGTAGCATATAAAATAGATCCATTTGCATAAGTAGTGCACCAAATTAATTATTATGCATTTAGTTGCATTGTGTTAGTTTTCATATCATAGATAATTTCATTTCATATCATAGATTATTGTTTTTTTTTATTAAAATGGGTTGCTCTTGACCTCTATCTAGTCGTCTATCTGTGTAAATTCACACATTTACACAATGTAATTCTGTGGAGTAGAGCGCCGATATGAGTGAATTATATTCTTCTGCTTCCACCTGTCCTTATCCCACTGGCAGTGGGGTCGGCGTAGCATGCTGTTTACCACATGTTACAGAAATATTTGGCTTGTAGTTTTTACGACCAGCCGTCTGCCTAACGTCAACTTCTCTGGGGGAATGAGTAAATTCTATTTCTACATGAATATTTTTCTAAACATATTTGATGAGGTGAATAGCAGTTGTAACGCCTTTATCTAGCTATGCAAGTCTCACACATCACAACCTGTATATGTTGCACTTTTTCCAGACATTTGGAGGTTGACTTTTTGAAGGGTTTTTTCGTCGCCAATTATGCACATTTTTGCCGATGCGGCCCGTTTGACGGCCGATCGAGAGCGAAACTGATTCAGTAGTTCGAGAGTCAGCAATGTTTATGCTAACTTCATCCAGCTAGGTCGCGACACCGTTTATTTTTCATTAACTTTGACCTTTTGATCTCAATAGGAACGGATTGTCTGTAAAGTGCCGAATGTTCTTAATTTAATGCAAAGAAAATAAATGTTATATACTCTGGAATGTTGTTCTGGAATGGAGGCCACGTACTGGCAAGCGCAGCGTTGGACGTCCGCCTACAAGGTGGACAGACGACCTGATAAAGGTCGCAGGAAGTCGCTGGATGCAGGCCGCTTCCAACAGGTCGGTCTGGAAATCTTTGGGGGAGGCCTATGTTCAGCAGTGGACGTCCTGTGGCTGATGATGATGATGATACTCTGGAATAAGTGAACAATCTGATTATGCTCTAGATTCCGACTTCCGCTGGTCCCGTTACTGGCGTAGTGACGTCGCAGCCGCATTAGTAATGTGTTCAACATGAATCTTGAAATACGTCTGTAAGGGACATCTAGTGTATTATAACACCGTGAGCGAACAACTTTGCGCTACCTATCTCTGCTCCATATACTACTACGCACTAGCAAATCTATGGATTGTCACAAACGTACGGCGTCCCTGGTTTTCAAGCTGAGATTTAGTGAACTTCGACTTTGTCTAAGTAATTTTGTATGAAAATGATTTCGCTAAGAAATTACTTCATGATAATTAAAATTATTTGATTTTTTTTTTATTGTGGCAGAGAGTCATTTTTTGGACCACATAAGTCGGGTCTATAGATCTCAGCCTTAGTGTGCGCCATAGTTATTAAATGTTTACGTCGTATGCGAAAATAATTATAATAACTTGGCTAGGCTGAAGATAGTAATTTCAGTCACCTAAAAGCTTACCGTCACCCTTTGGTCTCTGAGAATAATAGCCGCTACGCGGCTTGTGGTTATCTACAGGTTGACCAAGTTATTTTGTGCGATTTGTATCTACACTTTTTATTGTGTTGAACACACGAAGATACTAAAACCCGTGGAGAACATTTTATGATAGGTTGGTATTATGTAAAAATAAAAAAGGATATTTTTAAAATCTCCTAAATTACTTAAGAAATATTTTACGGGCCGTTATTTACATGAGAAATATTCACGGAAAAAATAGTATAAACAATCTTATCGTATTAATACATAGTGTCAAGTGTAATACAAAGTCAATCAATCAGCGTATTTTTGTTGGTCTGTTTATTTCTCATAAAGTATGCAATGGGCTTAGATGCCACTTTTCTCTATTATTTACAGAATTTATTCAGGAAGGTTTTTAATAATATATACGAGTATATCATCTACGGAGAAACCATGAGGGACTATTAGTTTTATATTAATAAAAAAATATATACATGAATGGTTCAAAAACATGGCTGACTGCGAGACAACAGTGAATTCCATCAAATAAAAATCACTTTGGCTCGTTTTTGTGTGAGTTTTTGCCGGTATACTTGATGAGGACCCTTCCAGATTTGAAGGGATTCCATTGGACTCCGCGGCCGCCACAGCATTGTCCTATAAGATGCCTGGGACATACTAAACATGAATATCACTAAGGGTGCAGACGCAAAAAAACAGCCAAATTCCTAACGAATTATTTTCACTTATTTCTTTTATATAGATAACCGTGAATCACTAAAACTGAATAAGAATAAACTGACTGTAGAAGTTTAACGACGGAATTCGAAATAAGGCCAAAGTCGTCGCAAAGAATGTGGTTGATACTAATATTTTTCCAAATGATTTTGTATCGAGTATGGTCGTCGCAATTAATTGTTCTTGTGAGCCCATTTTCAGGAAGGACAGAACAAAATAAACCTTTTTATGCTTAGAGTCAAATTCTCAATAATATTAAATTAAACGAGTATTGTTATATTCATACCCAAAAGGTACCAATGGAACCTCATAAAGGGCTCTATCATTTGAAGCATATAGGAAGTTGGATTAAGTTTTTTACATACTATATTACGTTATTATAACAGATGTCTTAAGTTTCTTTTACTTTTGTATTGACTTGTCATAAGCGCTATTTCAATTGCCTAAATGATTAATAAACTAATTCATTTCAATTATTATATATGACGATGACTATATAAATCATCGTCATGATCATTGTACCATATTGCAGCAGTTTGACAATGCTGGCTTAAGACTCTTCATTAGTCCCCAAACACCATATCCTTCATCATATCCTTATCTGAAGATGTTGCGGTGTCGATCCGCAGATTTAAATAGTTTTGTGTCTGAATGTAGACGGAAATTAGTGTTCTACGTATGAGTTCTATGCACGAGGGCGTAATTCCAGATACGTACAATATAAGATTTGTATCTTAGTGTAGGGTCAGGACTATATGTGTGATGATTGGGTGAATATTTAATTTGTCTTATATATTCGAATTGTGAGACTATATATAAAAAATATTCAGTCCATATCTATGATCATTGAAATCCTTAACTATTAATAAATATAATGAAACAATACGTCATTTACAAATTAAATTAATATTAAGTAGGCGAACGCGGGAATTTGTGTTTGCAAACAATAAAAACGCGAGCGCAGTAATCCACGACAATGGCCGTTCAGGTGTCAAAACAAAACTGGACACAGGTGACAGAGCACCTGAGCCGCCGCCGGCTGCAAGACACTACTGCCTCGGACTAATGCGACACGCGCCTCTCATGATAGATATAAGAGAGAAGCCTTATTAAACAACACGTGTCTGACTTTGAAATGGCTAGATGTGTCGAAATGGACCAAAAACGTGACGCTAAAAAGGCCAGACCATCTGCGACCATACCGTATAATTTTGTGTTTTGACCTGCCCAAATTGTAGCAGAACATTTTCTGCAAAAACCGGGTACATTAGTCACATACGAGCACACCGTCGGAGGGCTGAACAATAAGCCTCGGCGTCATCTCAATAGATAATTCTACGCTCAGTAATTAGAGCCTGAAACAGTCGCTTTGGCCGAAACCGGCTAAGAAGTCATCATCATCACCTACTTTTGACATCATTCGTATGAAAATAAATGCAAAATTCTTAATTTAAAATATGAAAAACGATTCAAGGCAAAAAAAAAATGTAATGCTAATATTCAAAATTCCTACAGCTGTATTATTTCTCAGACCAGTGGGCATTTCAGAAGCACCGGTAGAGACATTTCAATGTAATTTATCTATGATTGACGTGTAAAGATTGGCCTAGACTGGGTTTAATTTTAGCCTTCAACCTGTTGCATTAATAACTTTAATAAGATCGTTTATATTAGTTGATCATGTAGATCTTTCCATTTCTGCTATGACTATTTCAAAAATACTACAATCCGGATTTCGGAATACGAATTATAGTACACAATATATTCTCTAAAGCCCTTTAAATAAACAGATGAGTGCCAGTTAATCCCTTTTGCCAGCCACTAATCGGATACTGACGACCGAATGGCGACCGTTGAAATCCAAATAAAAAAATAATCTGTTGACATGATTTTTTAAGTGAGCCATCCTTACTGAATTTAAGTATTGCCATTTTATCCTGGCTTAGTTAGTGTTTGTTAGAATGTACGAAATGAAAAAATAATAGTTAAATATTTTTTGCCACAATTTTTTGATTGACTCTCGGAGCTTTTTTTTAAGTATTTTTGACATGGCAGATGACGACTATATGTTGAAAACTATCGCGATCAGTTTAATTGTAAAATAACAATTTATTGATATATATTGTAAAATAATAGCATTCAGTTTAAAACTGAGAGTTAGATAGTTAGTTTACATCTGTCCATATCAACGATATCAAATGTGATTTCTTTTCATAAAGGTGATTCCAAACATTTCGCTCGTACTATATGAAAGTGAACCCTTCAACTTGAACATGTGTTCACATCAATAGACATAAAAACACAATGGACAAACTAAGTGCCGACAATGGCGCGGCCGTCTCGATCTCGTGCCAACTTTTTGCGGAAGACATGGGCGAAAGCAAATACATTTATCTGACAAAAGACCGGCACACTCCACTCAAGAACTATCGTGTTTCTTAAAAAAAAGATAGCACATGCCGAAATCTGATTACCGTCATGTTTGCTCAAAGGGTTGCCATTGGAAAAAACATGCGCCTTTTTGCACCCGTATGTTTTATGAAAAAATGCAAAATTGATTTTAGCAGATGTCCATCCGATAGAAAGGGTTTGATGGAATTTTTTTATTAATAAAACATCAGTCAATCCGTTATGGATTGGCTGTCAGAATTTGCTATTTAACTAAAGAGTTATGTAACGGATGTTTTATTTAAAGCGTTAAATAGATTTTTTATTATTTCCCAGAAACTTTTTCTATGTTTTAATAGCCCATTATGGTTCTTCCTGCAGATTGTGATCAGTTATTATTTAGCACCATGTCGTGGCATCTGCAAATCAATTTTCTGTTATAAAACGACGCAGTACTCTATTTAATTATTTATCCAAGATACCTCAATTGATAAGGCTAACAATCAATGGAATGGATGTTTTTAACAACATACAATTATTTTTATGCAAATAAATTTTGTGCTACAGTGAAAATTGTATTTAGGTATGTATGTAAGTCATAGATACCTCGTATAAAAGAATATAATAGTAGAAGATAGAATAGTCATATAAAAGAATAAAATGAGCTTAAAATTCGCGTCGTACTGTTGATATTTATTAATATTAATTAATTAATAATGTACTTAAATTTGGCAAGTGGTAGGACCACGCTGTAAATAGTTTTGTTTACAAAATAAATGTGTCCGCTTGACCACTGATATTGTTACCACTGTCTCATAGGTAATCGACGGAAAGTAAGAGCTTGTTGGATTTCGTATAATGAGTGAGCCTAAATCCCACCTCCCCTTCCTAATCTCTTAATTATTGCGATCACTTTAAGGTAGGCAATGCGTCCAGGATTCATTTGTTTTTTTTGGGCAGTCATGGGCGGTAAAGATCACTTATCATTAGGTGACCCACTTGCCCGTTTGCCACCCTGTGCTATAAAAAATAAGTAGAACGTACAAGTTTGTTCTTTAGGAATTTCATTAAATGAATAGTAAAGATGTACTATTTAGTTATTTTTTATTGTATGTGTTGTTATTTTTTGCCACGTTCACACTAATATATTTTTAACCAGCACAAAAAGATGGTTTTAATTCGATTTACTACTAAATACTAAATTTCAAATTATTCCACCTAATCTATTTGCTTATCTAATGTTATTGATCTGTTTACTAAGTTTCACCCAGTTAAAATCTATTTTCACGAGCGCTCGTACACAACGCCGCGTATGTTATACATATTTTTTTTCTACTTTTACGTCAGTGCTATATATAAAATTTGTTTAATATTGACGGAATGCCGTTTTAATTATTCAAGGTTATTATACTTTTAGTAGCACGGGTATTGTAAAAATGTACTATATAAGATTGGTGGCCCGTGCCCAGCAATATACAGAACTGATCTGTTATATTTATATGCAAACATCAACATATTACATTTTTAAGTGTTTATTATAAAACACGGGGAATGACTTATATAATTCAAGGTACTGTGCTGTAGATGTCCACAACAAAACATCATAATATGTTTATGATGTAGTTGAAGCATATAAAATAGTGTAAACACTGACTAATCGAATGAAATTATTTTGCCTTTTCTTTACTGTTTTTTTTTACAAACAGTGAATAAACACGTAGCGTACTTCTAGTTTTTGTTTTTAATAACATAGACCGCCAAACGAGCAACTATGTCGCCAGATAGTAAGTGGTCTCCACCGCTCATGAACACCCACAATACTAAGAGAATCACGGTAACATTGCCGGCTTTAAAGGGAGGGAATGGGGATTGGAAAGCGGAGGGATCAAGTCCTCTGGATTACTTACCATGCGAAATGACAAGACGCCTCTTTACGCTGGTTTTCTGTGAGACAACAGTACTACTACGACCGAGCCGGCCCATTCATGCTGAAAACCAATCTGTTTATAGCGTGGCTCTACCCGTATTAGTTCTTTCAAGTTATATAAAAATCATTGAGCCTGTCCATTCACTCTGTAGACAAAACCGTCTATAGCTTGGCCCTACCGCTTAGTATTTTTTTTCGAATTATATAAAAAGCAAGTTGAATTTAGTTAATTTAAATCGACCAATTGTGTTTACGTTTAAAATACAATTGGTCGAATTTCGACCAACGGATGACTCTAGTTATTTTTGTGGCCGTGGGTACGATTCCCGCACCTAGACAAATGTTTGTGTGATCCACAAATATTTTGGGTGTTATGGGCAAGTAGCTGGTTGTGAAACCAGAGACCCTAGGTTGAATCTCGCACCGATACTAATATTTGTTTCGGGTTTGGGTGTTGAGACCGAAAGTCTCCGTAGTTCCTGATATCTATGATACAGTGAAGGGTCCAGGCTATGTTTGTGAATGTTGGGTATATTATTTATTTGTGTTACTAAAATGACATTCTTCGTACTTTTTAAATGTAATGAAGTTATTTACGTATATCTAGCAGAATAATTTGTAAGCAGTCAGACTAAACTATTAACAAACACAAATAATTAATCGCTTAGGTCTCATAAAAAATAGAGCCACCTATTGCTGTCGCTCGACCTGGGATTTAAAGTTAGAATCCAAGTCCTTGCTTGTTTTTCCGTATGCTGCTACTAGAATAAGGTGATGATGAAAGCAATGTAAACAAATATTTGCAAATATTTATATTGACCATTTATTCAAGGCCAATCATAGTGATACAATCCATTAGGCCAGACCAATATTGGTATTGTGTAAATATAGGCAGTTTTGTGCCTAAAATAAATGAATGTCTCAATGTTCTTGTGTAATAGATTGTCTCAATAAACGGCCGCGTTTAAATGGCCCATTATTAACAGGTGTTTTGGAATATTTAATGTTACATAAGCAGTCAAAATTTTTTTAAATTCATGCGTCATAAAACGCATTTTATTAACCCTGTTAGACCCTGTAGACTTGTTATATTTGGTAACTATAAATAAAAACGCAGACTTTATTATGATTTGTATAAGAAATGGCAATGTTTTTGTACAATAGCGTGATGCCCAAAATGGTCTGACGCCAACCGCCGATTAGAATTCAGCTTTAGTATCGGATGACTACATTTTGTTTAATCATAGTTTTTTTGTGTTTCTACCTGTGTACTGCGGCGTGGTGTCATGGATCTGTTTAACTTGTTTCTAAGCCAAATTCTTTGTTTCTAGATTTTTTTCATTCTATCACAAATTTCCTTGCGAAATGAATTTTATGATTGTTTTCATCTATTCTATCTATATACCCTTCACGAATTTTTACGTAATATATTTTTCATGATATTCGCCGTAATAACACATAATACTGTGTGAAAATTTCGGGTTGCTACTTGTTATGGTAAACTATAGTCTGGTTCCTAAATGATAGCATGGTTCTTTATACCCCAAAAAGACATCACGCGGGCGGAGCCGTGAGCAAAAGTTAGAATTTTTTATAGTTTTATATTTTCTGAATCTACTATCTCTTATTAATTACTATACATTTAAAATGTAGGATCATTTATCAGTGCTAATTACCACGAATGCGTTTATAGTAATGTTTCATTGCAAAAACTGATCACAATCGAATAACATTCGATCGCGCCATAACCAGAATTGTTTGAGCCCTACTTTTGCAACTCTTTTATTCGTTTGATCCGTATATATTGCTTCTTAAAACATTGAACATTGCACCATGTTTGCTTTTGAGAGGTCTTAAGGGCTGGTGGATTCGTACTATGGTATGCGACGTAAATTCTCCATTTGATGCCATGTATGGAGATGAAAGGGAAAACTCTTTGCTCGCTTTCAAATGTTTCGATTAAGTAAAAACAAATTCGTATTATATAAAACCAGATAACCTTTTGGGGTTGTTGTTAGTTAATTAAAAATATGTCCAAGCAAATATTGGCTTAGATTATAATTTTAGATAAAGATTTGTCACTTATGCTTAAATACGAGTATTTCTTCCAGGTGACCATTGGTTGAGATCAAATAATTCGAACACGAAATCTCAGGAACCGCCTACGAAGGATAGAAACTTGGAATTCTTGAATTTGTCGACTACATTAGCCTCTATCCAAAGATATCACGCACGCATAACAAGATTTGCAAGAATGACTGAAATATCTTTAATTATTATAAACACATAATTTAAAATCTCATTCATATTCATCCCAACCAACACATAGAATACTATATTCAAGGCCATAACCGTAAGATAAAGTAACTCATACCGAAGTTTTTTATTTGAATCGGTTAATCTAAGTCACGGCTTTATAAGGTATTTGTCGGGGATACCAGGCTGCGTGTGTTCGCATTTTTGGACGGGTCGCTGCAACGCTGTTAGACGTATGGCTCCGAATACCAATTGACAATGGGTATTATTTCTAAGATTTTTTCATAGCATTGGCCGGCAAACAAGTAAGTAGGTTACCAGATGGTATGTGATTTTAACCGGCTATGGACGCCCACAAAACCAGAAAAATCATGGACGCGTTGCCGACTTTAAAAGAAGGGGTTAACTGAGGAATTGGTAAGGGGAGAAGATTTGGCCCTCCGGAAATCTCACTGACCATACAAAACGTAGCAACAAACCACAACTTTACGTCGGTTTTCTGTGAGGTAGTAGTAACGATCCGGTCGAGCTGTCGACATTGTATACAGCGTGGCTCTATCACTCAGATTGGGAATGTTTCCAAATTTAAATCGATCTATTCGTGTAGGCCCTTAGTTCCCAAAGTGGTCCAGGTGGATCCCAGGGGTCCCCGGGAGACTCGACGAGGGTCTACGTTGGCGTGACAAAAAAAATAGGGGTTCACAATTCGTAAGCCCCTACTTCAGCCCAGCAGAACTTTAGCGACGGTGAAGAAGAGGGCAAAAACGTTGCACCTCTGCCTTATCTTTACAGGTGCAGCGTACTTACTGCCGTACAAAGTTAAAAGTGGTGACAATGGTAACAGTAAAGCGTGCTTGTGTGTTAGGTAGGTTTGTTTTTATTTTGTTTTTTTTTTTTGTAGATTTTGAATGGAAATCTCCCTAGGTATATTATTTATAGCTAATGATGTAATCGCTATTACCATAAAGTATATATTAAGACCTGATCTCGCCACTAGTGTTGAGTCTAGTATGTTCATGAAATGTAAAGTATTACTTTTGGTTCTGGTAGATTCCTAGATCAGTAATGTCTATATATATGCCAATAGGCTTGTCCTCATTTTATCATAGGCAAATGAAGGTGCTTAGTTTGCGGTTTCGTGTAAAAGTATTTTCTGAGGTATAAAAGTAGTTTTCCCATACCTAATTATGCATCTCCTTTCTCCGCGTATAAGTTCAAAAACACCGTTATTAGCATTTCAATGTTTGTGTTTCATTTGCACCATATTATATAAAAATATATCAAAGATACTTCTTTATTACTTATTTTCTGTTTTTTTTTTATTTGATTGAATGACGAGACGAGCAAGGCGCTCGCCTGATTGTAAGCGCCACGCCTGCCCATAAACAGAAGCAACACCACACATAATTACAAAGCACTGCATGGCACTGAACTGCGCTTGTCACCCCGAGAAATAAGATGTTAAGTCTCATAATGGCCAGTAATTTCAATGGCTTCAATGTTCTTCAAACCGAAACACAATAGTGCTTACAAAGCGGTGGTACCAACCCAGACGGCATCTCGCATACGAGCGACCTATCTTTTAAAATATCAATATAGGACACTGTTTGCATTTTAGTAGCAGCGGTTTGCTTTGCGAGTTGATGAATCAGTCATTAATACAGTGAGTCAGAATATATTATTATATGTATTTAATCACACTCATCGTACGAAACATTTCGCTGACACTACACGTTAGTTTTCTAGGAGACAGTGGTAATAAACCAGTCGAGTCCGCCCATTCGTGCTGTAGACAAAGTGTCTACAGCGTAGGCCTACCACTTAAACTAAAGATGGATGTAGGCTCTGTGAATTGGGTGCAATCGTAGTACATCTAACTATTTATATTTCCCACAACTTGCAAAATTATGTTTTATGATATCTTCTTCAATAAAAAGCCATATTAAATCTGAAAACCTACATATCTTGATGATTGCAGAATGAATGCATACAGTGCCCGGATTTCTAGAATTTAATTGTCGTAGAATCGTGTTTCCTAGTACAGTCGTTGATAAATATTTATATTGTATTTATTCAAACTATTGTACGTATATTTAAGTAGAAACACCTGCGAATTAGTTCAATGGCCCCATCTTGGGCGATAGCTTGTCGGTTTAAAAATAACATTAATGTCCTTGGTCTTGGTTGAAAAAATATGTGTGTGTTATGTAAGTTTTGGCCAAACCCATGACCAGTTACTTGATAAAGTGTTGGGTGATGGAAATTCTATGCCAATAAAGAGAACTTTCAGCCAGATATGTCACTATGTTAAAGTATGTTAAAATAAAACCGATATAAGAGAGAGTCCAAAGTCACAATCGATTTTATATCTGCCCTGTTCTTGTAGATATACCATCACACTTGAACAGCGGTAAAAATTTACTAATCCTCTTAGGCGGCTTGAAGCAAGTCTTGATAGAAGCACGCTTCAGTACATAGCCTATCTTGTCTCTAAGTATTCTAACATATGGTAACACAACAAATTAAAAATAATGTGATTGAATAAAAAACGCGATATATTACTTTTACAAGCCACGCTTAGTAAATATTTAGTAGTGTCAAAGATTTTTTCATTTGCTTTTTTTAAGTAGTTTATTGCCATTTTCCGTTTAAACGAGTAGTTAAGGAAGCCAGTTATTGTTGTCCCTTATCTAATATGATATGTGTGGTTGCCCTGTAAGGTGAATGTCTTCTTATCAACTGTGAACTACTTATAAAATGCTATATTGTTGCTGTGGGTTTGCACTGTCAAAACATTTGCTTAAAACATGTTATTTCGGACAGTGTATCGAACCCTGTTTGTATTGAAATAAAACTAATTTAAATGGATTTTATCGCGGTTTTTCATTTAAATTTTGATCCCGACGTTTCGAAAGATTTTCAGCCTTCCTGGTTACGGGGTGAACTGTTTGTATTGTCAAATAAACCTGCGTACACACTTCCCTGACATTCGTCTTACCGGGAGGTGTGGCTGTCACACGTATGGTACTTTAGGTAATGGAAATTATATATTATAAAATGACGGCTCTCACTCAAGGTGCCACTATACGACGCCTATTCTCCGAATATTGTATGTGTCGTGGCTATAAGGATCATGGATAAACCCAGACCCGTCACGAAAATTTGTGGATCACACCAACAATTGTCTCAGTGCGGGGATCGAACAGGCGACTTCTCATTATTTCTTGTCGACTGCGTCACGCAACACGTTGAATTTGGATGCCAATATTACTAATTTAAAAAGCCTTTACTCACTGAATTTATAAACTAAACTTTTAAATGTGTAAAACATACAATTTCAAACAATGGAGCATCCAATAAGCTTATTGAATGACTACTTAACGTATATCGATATAAAACAGAAGCCAAAAGGATAAATAAAAGGGCCAATCAATTTAGTTATCGACATTACAATAAGTTTATGTTCGAGCAGGTGACGAGTGCAAAGCAAACCGCTGAAATGTCACGGCCGCCTTTTATCGACGCTTACTGATATTACGACTGTTCAATACGACAAAATTCAACTGAACTCGTCTTTTTGGACAGCTGTCGCGGCTAGCCTGACAGCGTAAGATATTAGTTTGCAGTCGTCGTGTAGATGAATCTTTATGTCCTATGTTAGAGTAGCTATGCAGGTATTTGTTGTTTTTTATAGTGCAACAATTGTCTATTTTGACACTAACTAAAATGTTTAAATACGTTAACATTGAACATTGAGTGATTTATCTCACCAATTTATAATTGTCGCACTGTATATCTTTTCATATTTGGTTGTATATAATATTTTGTAAAGGCAGGTTTAAGTGAAAATTTGGAGATAGAGTAGATAAGGTAAAAGAATTCATCTCAAACTTGGATAACACACTGTCGTGTAGAATTATTTTCTTTGTATTAATTTAAGCCATAAGATATGTTATGATGGTATATATTGAAAAATAAAATAATACAACACCGTAATCCTGATAAAGAATAAAGACAGATGTAGCAAAAGTTATTAATCGCGTGGGCTTAAGAATGTACTCAAGAGTCAGCTGTATTTTAGGAAAGAACTAAACTGTTATCTATTGTTAGGAACTGCTGATTATAATTTCCTTACCCTTGTCCCTTTTAATTTGGAGCCATCCTAGCATTTTATTGAGTTTGAATGAAGTCTTATTACCTGATAAAACTGCCGAGGTCTAAAATTATATTACCAGATTATTTTTTGCTGAACTTTCAAAATCAGAAAACAGTCATGTTTAAGCCGGGATTGGATTTTGTGCTCCGCATGACATCAGCAATCCAGACATTTTACCATGATCAGCGAACTTTTAGGGATATAGAATAGAATAGAATAGTTAACAATACATAAATAATATATTTAGTACTCTGCTTGGGTGGATAATATACTATCGGAAAAATTTTATGCTACCTTGACTTGCATTGATTGTTGCCTGACAACAATGCTTATACTGGTTTAAATTATAAAATAATCCGGTTGACAAATAAAGCTTATGCAAGCGCATATATGTATAATAAGCACAAAGAAATAATATTGTTTTGTAAAAGCGGTGAGTCAGATTTGTTTAAGGTAGAGTTGCGATTGTCGAGTCTGAGTAACGGACTAGGTCCAATGAGCAGACATTTATTGCATATCCGTAATAATTAGTAAGAAAACGATGATTGTCGAAGCGAATAATTTTGACCATATCACCGTAATGTATATTGCTCTACATACATTTTCATATGACCATATCTATACATACGACTATAAAATTTATTGTCTATTTAAAGTTAGTACAGCAATTTCAAAAAGTGACAATGGAGTAGTTTTATAGCGCCCTCCTATTTAATTTATAGTTACAAAACAATACGAGATCATTAATGTAACAGTTGACTTGCAGTCGGTAAAAACTCGCTCTCATTTACATTTGAACTGATGAAAAATGGAACATATGTCCTTTTGTTTACTTAAAATAAGCGCATTTAATAATTTCAGATGAAACCATGGCACATGCTAGAGCAATTACTGTCCGGCATCTGTTCTGTCCAAAGCACGTGCCAGTTTGAGAACAGGATTCTTGTGGATTATTTTTTAATAGTCTAGGTACTTACGAGTTTGAGTAGAGATGTTTTTATGCAATATTGTGGTTGTATTAGTTTGCTGCTGGAGAAACGTTTTAATTTTCCCTTCTTTCTGCCTGGTATTACTCCGGCTTAATGCTGGCATTAAGGCCGTCATTAGTGTCCGCGTTCTTATCATAATTTGACGATGGATTTGGTTTATGTGGGGCGACCCGCCGTCTGACCACCATAACAGGCAATGGTAACCAAGATTCATCATTGCTTCGTCTGTTAATCAGTAGATCATACATGTGCAGGTGAGATTGGCTTTGGGCCTAAGATGTTGGTAGCCAACTTACACTCCAATCCAACTCCAACTTAAAGCCTTTTGAATTCCATAAAAAATAACTTTTAATACAACATGTGACGATTTGTAAGTATTAAGTCAGGGGAGTTGTTAAATAAATAAAAGGTTCGCAAAAAGCAGCGACAGCTGGGGAGTGGTACGGACTGTTGAGACGAAAGTCGCAGGTTCGAAGCCAGGCCCACGAGCATTTACCATGCAAACAACTCACATATAAGTATTTCACGTCCTGTAGGATAAAATTCAATGGTATTGCTAAATCACAAATAAAGTGTTTTCTTTTTTTTTTTATTAGTAACATCTCGATATTCGACTTGCAAGTTTGGACAACACTAATTGGTAAACAACTGGGTATTTGTCTCGTTCACGCACTTCCCTTAATTTACAGGAATGTGATTGATCTAGTCGCTTGTAATAAATGAGTGATTAAAATTAGCATAGAATTTTAGGGTGTCTAGATGTTGATAAGATCCGGTACATAAACACTCACTGTCAGGTGTGTGTAACGATCCTTAAATATAGCCACACCTTTCTGTAACATGTTGTCTATAATATGTACATCATAGTATACATATAGGTACATATCACTATACATATAGATATATTCTTATTCTTTTATTTTTCACCGAATGCACCAACCTCGATTGTCTATTATGAGATTGTATATCTCGCGGAAATATGGGGGTCGAGGTTAACTAAATGCTAAGGACCTGCATAGCCACATATTACGTATCTCAATGAATATTTTCTCCACAGCCGAGAGGATGTGGTTTGGTCACAGTGGACAAAGGATTTACTCCACTCCCGCCGGCAAATGAGACCTGGCCTGTACCTGTGGTAGTGATTACTAGGCATCGTAAGCAGGTATTAAGAAGCAAGGAACTTAAATGGACCCAATGTTGGCCAATTTGCTTCCATGTCTTGGCTGCGTTTTGGTAATTTTTTTGGGGAAACGAGGGCTATGTCTTTGCTGTAATAACAGACAAGGTTATTAAGGTAAAACTACAGAAAATACATCCTGTGGGGTACGTTCGAGATTTGAGAGTCGGGCATGCCACCGTTCCGATAAGTCAGTCAGGCATGTTATTTTGGGTTATTCGTATATACGCGAGTAGGGAGTAGGGAAGATTATACTCCAGCAACTTGCACTTTAATATTGCCTAGCGACCACTGAAGTATCATATTATCCATATGTTCTCCAACTGGTCCTCAAAAATGGACAAACAACGCTGTATAAGGAACGATCTATGATCTTGAACAGGGCTATTGTAGCCAATAAGCCTAATATTTTGGCAGTAGGTCGAAAAACAGGAGGTTACTTCAATGTAATTCAAACCGAAATACAACAGTGCTTACACATTGCTGCTCGGCAGCAGCAATAGACAAAGCGGTGGTAGCAACCCAGACGGCTTCTCGCAGACAAGGGACTTGCCGCCTAGTGACGATCTAATACCACACCACATACCTACCTACATATGGAAGACTCAGATCTCAGAGCTCACAAATTTGCTTCCTATCCTATAAGCTGCATTCAACAACAAATAACATTTTATTGGATCCAAAAATACAAATAAAAATAGTCGATAGTTTTCTTTATTCCTCAAATACTTTTCAAAGCGAAATCAGTCTATTCCACCAGTTGTTCTGCAACACCTGTACACCATATTCTATGATCGTTTGCAGCGTGCCTTATTTAATAGCTACTAATAATTATGAAATTAGCCATTCTAATGTCCCAGTAATTGCTCGATTTGTATTCTCTGCGATATACATTGACGTATGGTGTCATAAGTGCAATTTGTATGGAATAGAAGTACGTTCAGAGGGAAGTTTTTGTCTAATAATGTTTATTTATTTGTGATTATGATTGAAATGATAAGAATCTGTTTGTTTTCATTACATTTTATATATTATGATGTTAATAGTAGCGTTGGCAGTTGGTCTAGTAAATTAGAATAGTTTCGTTCTGTTATGCCAATTTTTTTCTGTCGAATTAAGCGATACAACGTTCGTCCTTGTTATATTTGTCCAGCAGCACCGAACAATACAATTTAAATAAAATTAGACCTTGTTTGTGTATAAAAAAGCTACTAAAACTAATTCTGCATTAAATCCGGCTAACCCACCAGAAAATGGATTAAGGAGTGAATTAGTACAGTTTAATGTACCAGGGTTGCATATGTGAATAGAAGTTTGTGAATGACGTACGTGTTGGTTCTTAATGTTTTAAATATTGATTTGATTTTAATTGCACAGTCAATTTCATTGACTGAACTAGATAGTCTTGAATCTATTATTATAATGACGTTGCATAGTTAATTGATAAAGGTTTTTAATAAAGAAAAAATATAGGTAAGGAATAAATAAGGTGAATTGATCTCTGGATATTTCACGGTGAGTGAAATATCACATCAGTGAAATTACTGGGCATTATGAGACTTAACATCTTATGTCTCTGGGTGACGAGCGCAGTTCAATGCCATGCAGTGCTTTGTAATTCAACGTATGTGCGGTGTTGCTTCTGTTTATGGGTAGGCGTGGTGCTTACCATCAGGCGAGCGCCTTGCTCGTCTCGTCATTCAATCAAATAAAAAAAAAAATGTTTTACGGGTATTGCAGTATTGAAATATCTGAAAATATTTTTAGTATTAAGGCAGATGTATGAATGTATGCAGTAGCAGACCGAAGTGGAAGGCGGCCGGTAATGTCGGCAGAAGGACCGATGGTCGGTGGAGCAGGCACGTGCTAGAGTGGAGACTCCGGTTCACCCCAGGGGACTTGCCCCCTGATCCTAACCCTTTTTCCATCCCTTTTCCTTCCCCTCCACCTTGGCCCTTTGGCAGGCCGGAATGATCTTGCCGACCTACGATGGACACATTGTTTATCGTTGGTCGACACTATTCGTGGATTGCGCTACATTTACCATCAGGTGTAGCATAGTCACTTTGCCGAGCAAGGAAAAAAAAAAGACTGCGCTTCGACAAACGGAGTGCAGAACGCGTTGTTGCATGACGAGACATCTACTTCGACAGTTAGTTCTTTCTGTTGTCCGAGCTGAAGTTAGTCAATTCACTCGCTCTCTATTCCTCGCATCACCTCATAGTAGACGATGACGGCGTGACGTCATTCGTAACTCGAGACCGACCAAATTATTTTTATTCAATTCTACGTTCAATAATTAGTAGAAATAAGCAATTAATCTAAAATACAGTGGCGAACTAATTTGTATTCAAGTACCGATTGTTTTAATGTTCAGGTGTTCCGAATTGTAAACGAAGGAGCTTATATTTAAGCAGAAACGATACTGATGCTATCAAAATAGGTGAAGCTATAATTTAAAAAGTTAATTGACGGCTTATTTTAAACTTAAAATTATAAGGTAAACATATTATTTTAAACATTTTGCAGCTTGGCACTGGGCCGTAGTCAAGGCTGTTTGTGGTCATTTCCTACAAAAGGTTAAACCTTAATTACCTTGTGCTGAATAAAATGTTTTTGTTTGATGTTGTGCATATATATGTAATTAAAAATAAGTAATTATACCTACTTTAACTTGTTTATTGTATTATAAAGGATTGAATTTACGCTTTTAGAATGTTCATCCGACATAATAAAAGTAGCAGTTTTAAATAATAGAGCTAGATTGTCTTTGTAACAAAAAACGGAATTAACATACTAAAAGTACTTTGATTCCATTACCATAATCATTATGAAAAAAACTTATATAGATAGAGGTAATAATTTTCTATTTGACATTTTTAATATTAACCTGAATTACAACGACGAGTTGGTCGCACGCTTGATAGTAACCACCATGCTTGCTCATAAAACGCAGAACTTATTTAACTTTGTAATTTCGAAGCAATACATGGCACTACATTGCGCTCGTCACCCTTAGGCATAGGATATTTAGTTTCCTAATGCCCAGTAATTTTACTACTTTCAATATCCTTTATATTAGAACAAGGCCCAAATCCTCCCCTTCCAAATTATTCCCTGTTATTCCATTCCTTTAAGATAGGCAGCACCTCCATAATTCTTTGCGTATTGTAGATGTTCATGGGCACTCAAGATCGCTAACCATCACCTACTTGCTCGTTTGCCGGTCTCTGTATAAAAAAACAGTGTTTACATATGGTGTCAGGAATAAAGAAAGCGGTGATACCTACCCAGTTGTGTTTTCTCATAGGAGAGACTTGCCACGTAGTATTTCTTACTGCCTGGCGTTAATGCCAGGGTCCGCGGTTTTTAACTTCCACTTCGCCCGATCTTCCTATGTTATTATATAAGCAGCATCTCTAATACGTCTAGCAAAGCTGTTATGACCGTCGCGTCTGCTGGATTGTACCCGAGGATGTTCCCCTGTCTACCACTTTACCATCTTTGCTTCATCATCTCACTGTTGGACGTAAGCCTCCCCAAGTGAGCGCCAACCATCCCGGTCTTGGGCAACCCGCATCCATCCGCTATCTGCCATATCTTTACTTAAATGTTTTTAATTTAGTACCCCATAACAACCCTCTAACTCCGACCCTATAACAAAGGTAATGTGTAGTTGACGTCGAACAGTAGTCCAGATGTGATCTAGATATGCTACATTACACTACACCTTGTCAATACATTGAACCTGCGTGTCGTGTTCTGTACAATTACAACGCGCTTAATTGAGAAACAATCATCGGGACTAACCACCTCTATTTGAGCTATTTCGAGTCAATTGCAACATCATATTGCAGTAATGAGTTTTAATAACACTCGTGATTTTTTTTATGGTTCTTATTAGTTAATAATTTCGGTCCTTTTTTATTTGTAGGAAAAGTCATTCGAAAGCTGTTCTGAAAAAATATATTATATTCTACGTTACTACTTTAAATTGCTATACTCTCATTATTTTAATACTATCAAAATACAAAAGAAGTTTGGAGAACAGTGACAGATTCGTCATAATTAAGATTTTTTTATTCGCTTTCCATGATGAGATGACTAAGAGTGATGGTATGTATGAATGATGGTAAGCGCCATCCCTGCCTATAAACATTAGAACACTGAAATCAAAAGTAATGCACTACGTATATATACACTGCACTACGCTTGTCATCCCTAAATCTTAAGTCTCATTATGCCCAATAATTTTGCTGGCTTCAATGTTCTTTAACCGGAACACAAGATTGCTTCCACTCTGCTGTTTGGTAACACACGTTAGCGTTTGGCATACGAGGGATCAACTACCTAATGATAACTATTAATCTACCTATTTATATTCAATTTATTTAATTTCTATTTGAAGTTAACAATAACAATCTCTGCAGTAACTATTCAATCAAAATCTATAAACTACTAGCAGACCCGGCCACGCGTAGCTATGGCTAAGTTATATGTAAAATGATGTTATAGTAAACTATTCAATACAGTATGCGCCATCTATTGGATACTTACTTAATCCAGCCGATAAATTACCTTACACCGCCATCTGTTAGAATCTTATGGACCTTACAGATAGTTAAAACAAATAATTTAAAATTAAAGAATATTGCGACTATAAATTTAAATATAGACCATCTACCCTAGACCATCTCTTATGTTGGATCAATGCACACAGTTTTCAAAATTTGATTAAAATCGGTTCACTAGTTTAGGAGTTTATCGCGGACCAACAACGTAACACAAAATTTTTATATATGTATAAAGATTTTTCTAACAGATAACTATCGATACATGGAATCTGTATAAAACTATTCGCTAAAAGTTAAAAAACGCTGTCACGTCGGAGCCGTAAATCAATTTCTCAACAAAACCATCATATGCTGCATCATTTATCATGTTTTGAAACGCATCGTGCGAAGATAAACATCATTTTTGTTTAGTTTACGCGAATAATTAACGTCGCGTACGTGTTATAACCGCTATAATTTATTGAGTGATATGACGCCTCGTTGATTCTGAAACGTGGAACGATTGACAATGCTGATACGGTTTGGTTGAAGCTCTGCATCGCAGTTGGTCATGCGCATGTACGACCATTGCTTGAATGACGTAACGGGACTCCCGGGCCGGTACTAAGGTCGGGGCGGCAGGGTACGGGGCAAGGATCGTATGTCGGTTTTGTGGAGTGTAATTGGTGTCTGAGTTCCTCCATCCGTGGGATGGCCAGAGTGGTCTCATCGTCTGGATCGTTGGGGACGCTATGTGGTCTTCTCCACTTTGCTCGGTCAAAGGGAGTGTATATGGAAGATTTACGGGCGAGCGTATTCGGATGGTGGGCGGTGCGATCAAAATAGTGCTTGCTGTTCATTTTCATTAACTGCCGGATTGTCGGCAAATTTGTGTCCACGTGGCGGTTGCGATTACGCACGTACAACGGGGCCCCAAGAATCTTATGTTTGTGACTTGTTATGATACCTCAAATACCTCGGACAGAATGTTAGCTTAGGGCCTAGTCTGTCACAATGGTTTGTTCCTATCAATGACCGTTGAGTTGCAGAATTTGGAAAAAAAATATTTTAAAGGCCACTCATCCTGGCGGTGGTAGTAGGTATGATGGTAAGTACAGTACAGTTGAAATTTATTTGTTAACCGCCGAAAATCGTTGCTTCCCTCTACGGTCGCCAGGATAATGCAAGCCTTTAGTAAGTGGATATACACTGGCTGAACCCCGAACGAGACGGGCCGGAATGATGGCCACTTTTTACAACGTGTACGTATGTGTTATACCGTCGGATACGTATCAGGCACCCCTTCACCATTCGCTTCACCAGTTGAATATAATCTGCTTATGGAACCATTAAATAGATGGCTTGAATGACACATAATAAAAAAGAAACATTGTATGTATTGGCATATTCCGTCTAACTCGTGTTTTTTGCAAATTCAATTAAGTCGCCATGTAAGAAGATTTTTTCTGTGTTGCATAATAGAAGCCGCCATTTTTCCCATGGGTATATGGCAAAGGAAACAACGACCTTATTAGAATACAAGATGCAATTCACACGGATCCCCACAGACTATAAATATGTGTAGCAAAAACAAAAATACCGCTATTCTTACGGAAATGAGGATAAAAATTATGTTACAAAACTTTTTCTAAACCAAATGCGTTCAGAAACCAAATGGGTCGACCACATTTCACACCCGGAAACTGACATCAAAACCTTTTTTGTTGTTAATAAAAAGTTATTTCATAAAAATAATTAATATCTCTTTAAAACCAGTAACTTAAGGTTGAATTTACAATAATCTGTTTCTGAACGTGGCATTATAGTTTGTGATGCAAGTCTGAAAACCGCAATATGTTATGATAATTAAAAAAATAAGACAAACTACATAATATGCAGATTGCTACGACTTTATTACCTAAACATAAGGTTGGTTTTCGTATTGATTAAATTTTGGAGAAAGTGTATATTGGGCTTGACAGGGCCAGTGTCGGAGTCACCTACATTTTGAATGCTAATGAGATAGATTGCAGATTATAGAATCGTTTTTAAGTTCCATAATAAACAGATGGCTGGTAATACAATAATATGTTATGTTATTAAATCCCTTATC
This sequence comes from Amorpha juglandis, assembly GCA_949126905.1. NCBI lineage: Eukaryota > Metazoa > Arthropoda > Insecta > Lepidoptera > Sphingidae > Amorpha > Amorpha juglandis. Next base: position 13,720,053 of record OX421373.1, on the reverse strand, counting down.
ACCTTAGTTTGTATCATTCTTTTGAATGTGTTGCGGAAATTTTATTTTCATAAAATTGTTTTTCCACTCTTTGGATTGAAGGTGTTTTACCAACTGATGGTAAGTGATCTCCACTGCCCATATACGTTCATAATATCACATGAATCATGGGCACGTTGTCGACTGTAAAGGATGGCGATGATTAAGGGATTGGGAAGGCGAGGGGGATTTGGGCCTCCGGATATCTCATTTACCGTAAGAAACGCAGTAGCAATCCGCTGCTATACATCGGTTATCTGTAAGGGAGTAGTAACGACCCCGTCGAGTCAGCCCATTCATACTGGAGACAAAACTGTCTACAGCGTGGCACGTCCAGACGCATCAAGCATTATCACTGACGCTCGTGACGTGACCGTTGGTATTTTGCCTTTAAATATTATTGGCAATAACTCGTTGGACGGTGGCCAAATCACAAGACGAAAATAACGTAAATGTCATTTTTGCTTCACCCTCCAAGGACTGAGTTAACTTTACAATTATAAATTAATATTACGAAACTTGACGCAATCTTTATTTGTTTAAAATGTTATCGTTTGAAGGTAAATTAAACCTGTTACAAAACGTCAAGGAGGTTACTCAGAAATATGCTTGTTATTCCTCGGAATGATGAAGTCAGGACTTTATTTCCATATGGTAGGGTCACGCTGTGGACAGTTTGTTTACGGCATGAATAGGTCGGATCGAACGGATTAGGATGTGAAGTAGCACCGTGCTGTAGTGTATCGTACCGTGACTCGTAAGGGAGGTATCCGAAGCCCCAAATTCCCCCTACCCATTCCTGTAATAAGCTTTAAGATCTGGAAGGTGTCAACGATATTTCTGGTACTGTGGGCGTTTATTGGGGGTAAGTTTACTTACCATAATGTAGTATAGTCATATAGTAGTTATTTAGTATTGCCACTTAGAATACTATTAATGACCCTACTTTATATTTTTGATCAGACTAAAGCTTCTCATTTTGTAACACAAATTCATTCTTGAATAATAGTAAATCGTTTCATTGCCCTTTTTTCCGAACACGGCAAAGTGACCGAACTATACCTAATGGTAAATGCAATGCTGTCCAAAAACATAAAACGACCAACAATGAGTTTATCGGTAGTCATCAGAATCATGACGGCTTGTATAAATGCTTCTTCACACTTCGAAGAGGAAAAAGCATATCTAGGCGCTTGCGACAGGTCACGCATATGTCCGATACAGGCACAGGGATACAAGGATGTATTCCTATACCCGTAACCAACCATTAAGAAGCCTTCGGGAGAACCGGATATGCACTGATCTACATAAGTTGGATCACTATGGCAGGTTTTAATATCATATATAGGGTGGTCCGGTCCGGTATCCGGACGAATATTAATATCCTACCACCAACAAAATAGCATAAGTATCATAATAGTATACTAAGCCTGAATTTTAATACACGTCCCACTGCTAGAAACGAACTTCCTCTAACGGTGCTGCCACACCGGTGTTATAAAATGTTAACAAACATTTTATAACATTAAACATTTACTAACATTATCTAACATTGTGATAAAATGTATCAAATTTTTGTTAACAAATGTTAAATAATGTTTAGTAAACATTTTATAACATTTTATAACATCGGTGTGGCAGCACCATAATGAATGAGAGTGGCCTAGGCCTTAGTCTACCACGCCGAGCTAATGCGGGCTAGCAGACTTCGTATATCTTAGAAATCCTTAGGGAATACTTTTTAGATTTTCCTTCACCGTTAAAGGAAGCAATAATTAACAATGAGTACACCCGTAACTTAGAAACTAACTACTTTGCTAGAGCTGCATGCTGTAGAGGCTGCCTTCGAATCTACGACTTTCTTCTCGACAGTCCGCACCACTCCCCACTGAGTTATGGTTACATTTTTATCATAATATTGTAAAGATTGTAAGTGGTAGAACCAGTTGTGTCTACAGCGTAAATGAGCAGGTTCAACCGAGTTGTTCTAACTGTCTCACAGAAAAGCAGTGTGAAGTCGCAACTTATTTTTCCGTTTCGTACGATGAGAAAAATATCCGGTGGCTTAAATCCCCTTCCTTTTCCAATCACTTAATCATTTCTACTCTCTTTTAAGGCCTGCAACGCGTCCATGATTATTCAGGTATCATGGATATTAATAGGCGGTGGTGATCATTTACCATCAGGTGACCCACTAGCTCGTTTTCCGGGCACAATTATAAAAAAAAGAATAAAACCAAAACGAAAATGTCTTAAGGTCCATGAAACTAAATGTAAATCCTAAATTCAAAAATAACCTACAGTTGTTAAAGCATCGCGATCGCTTATAATTTCGTATTCGTTCGAAATTCAAATTCAAAACGTTTCGTCGAATTGTGGCGTTCATTCCACGAGAAGACGTTCTAAAACTCGATGTTATCACGCAGGATGGTCATTCGTCCGATGCCTCGCGCATGTAATGTCCGAGTCAGTATCCTGTACCGAGAGTACATACAAGTTGGGCAATTTAAACATGGAAGTACTTATGAACTGCCCTGACTACTCCGCAGGTTTAGGGGAGCAATGACCTATATCCTAGTCGATGCTCGAACGCGGAACAACGCTCCAACTCCATCAGCTCATGACAACCATAGTAAACTCTATTTTTTGTGTATTAGAATCCAGTTCTAATCATAGATTTCAGTATTCGATTTCCGAACATAATGGTCATATGTGTGTGTTGCCATCGTAACGAATTTGATTCATACCATATCGAGTGTAGATTTAATTTGAAATATGAACATTTTCAATCGGCGACGTTTAGTATCCGCGTGTCGTGATGAAGTTTATGTTTTTTAAGAATTTATACCCGGACCGTCGGTGGTGCGCTGGCTTGGTTATTTTTAACCAATCCAAAAGTTTATTACATACGCTTACGCAATTAATAGGAGTTTTTATTGGACCGGTAAAGGACTAAAAGCGTTTGATCGAATGCGCTCGAGACGATGGTATTATTTGGGGAATGCAGCCAATGTACTCGCTGGATACTTTATGCAAGTGAGGATCAGTCACTATTAATGCCATATTAAGCTGGATCGTTAAGTATCGAGACATCACGAAAGTAAAATATATTCATTGACAAAAGGCTACGCGTGAGCCATGCCTAAATTAAATTACTCGACCATACGATATAATATAATTATTCTTAAAAGTGCGTGCCTTACTTATCACTAATAAATAATAAATAAATACACCCAACAGTCACACTCAAAGTCCTGACCCCCATAATAAGATATGAGTCTTGTGTCGTGGGTATCAGGAACTACGAGAGACTTGGTCTCACAACACCCAGACCCTGAAACAATTATTTGTGGATCACACGTACATTTGTCTCGGTGCGGGGATCGAACCCGCGGCCTCTCGCTCTCGCCCGCTGCGCCACGGAGGCTATCTCACTGTTTCTTTTTTATGCATAACACAGGTAACACAAGCAATTTATGAATTGAGAATAATAATTATCTATGTCATCAGTTGTGTTAAGGCATATTGTTATAATATGCATCATATTCGTAACATATTCAACAACACAATCACAATTCCTCCGAGTCGTCAGCTCTACTAAGTACCTACAAAAGTCCTTCTAAGCATAAAGTTTAAAGGATGTACATACTTGTATGTACTACGTCTCGATGAATCTCATACACCAACAAGTCATATAATAAATTCCTCTTTATTTTTTTTCAAGACAAGACGAGCATGCTTAGCGTTACGCCTGCCCATTAAAAAGTAGTAACATCACTTATAATTTAAATTAAAAAGTACTGCACGGCACTATAATGCGCTCGACACCTCGATACATAAGATGTTTAGTCACACAACGCTCAGCAATTCTTATTAGCTGCAGTATTTCAACGGTATTACCTGAGTTAGATTCTATGATAATTCAATGAATTTAACAGACATTTCTAAGTGATGTGCTACTATTCTAAACTGTTGTTTTGATTGCGAATGTTTATAGAGCTGATGAGAGCTGTACATACATTTGAAAAACCTACAGATACTACATTTCCGCGTTAAGAGATCAGCCAATGTTTATACAATAACTTCATACCGGTAAATTCTAACCCACCATCATATCGACCATAGGCATATCGACTGTTGAGACAATTATCGTCGATCGACAGTGATCACATTTGGACCGCGGTGTTCTTGCCATCTGGTCCAATGTTGACTGGACTACATTGGATACACTTTGCCGTGCCAGATTAAAAAAAGGCACCCTTGTTTAAGATAAAGTTTGGAGGATTGTAATATACGCCGCGTTTCTTGCTCTCCAAGAAGTTTATTCTGCTCTAATGAAATGCACGAGCTACGCAAATATTCCGAATGATTTTAACGCGATAAAAATTCTATCGATTATGATTATCTTACTTACATAAGTCAGTCTTTTAAGGGCAGATGCTCCGTGTTGGTGTAGTTTTATCAGGACATAAAGAAGTTTTCGCTTATTTTAAGGGCGTATTGTACTGGATGCGATGCGCTGTTAATAGGTACAAATGCATGTTACAATTTTACATGTATTCACATAATTTTCTTACGGATTTAGTGTCAACTGAGCATGTGAGTCTCTTGGAAGTAATGAAGTTACAGTGAAAATAAATAAAATAGCAAGGCATACGAAACGCACAGGAAATCATAGAAATTAAACACTACATATTAAAAAAAAATAGCACCATTGACTTTAATGTAGACCGGCTGCGTCGTATATAGAATTTGCGGCACTAAGTCACGGTCAGTTGACCGTCACTCAATACTGCCGTCTCGCTTAGTCTTACCTAGAACCCCTCTCTCGTTTCCTGTCTATCAGCTGTCAAACTCCTGCGTTATGTGACACAATTTTTATTCTAAGCAACCCGTCTCTGGTAGTATACATCATAGTCTTTGATTAGCACTTTATGTATTAACTAGCTTTTCCTCGCGGCTGTGCCTGCGTGATCTGCTTTTCCGGGATAAAAAGTATCCTATGTTCATCAGGGATAATGTAGGATTCTAATGGTGAAAGAATTTTTCAAATCGGTCAAGTAGTTTTTAATTTTATTCGTTGCATACAAAACTACTAATCTTTCCTGTTTATAATATTAGATTAAAAGTTGAGTGCTACAGAGTCCAACCAACAACCTAGTGACCATGTAATTGTTTCTGCATTCGTCATAATAAAGCTATATTTGCTTCAAAACTTGTAGTTAGTATCAATGTATAGACCAGCACCCTAACCGTGCACATTGTAGTATTCTTATTATGAAGAGCACCGCATGTTACTGTATAATGATGATCATTTAGGCGTGAATGGTGCATTAATATGTGATCAAATAACACTATTCGATGAACGACACGCAAACTATACTGCTATTTGTCTTCATGCTCTTATCTCTCGAAGAAAGTATGAATTATGGTAGTTGATAGGACCAGTGTATGCGAGAGGTCGTCTGTGTTGCTCCTACCGCTTTGTCTAGAATGTATTCCAGAACTATGCAGTCCGTCTTGAGTGGTAGAGCCACGCTGTAGACACTTTTCTTTACAGCATGAATGAGTCGGTTTGACCGGGTCGTTACCACTGTTTCACATAAAACCAATATAAATTAGCGGCTTGCTGCTGCGTTTAGTACGGTGAGTGAGATATCCGGAGGCCAAAATCCTTTTCCACTTTCCAATCCATAAATTATCTTTTTTCTTTAAGGTCGGTAACGCGCCCATGATCTTCTGGTATTGAGGGCGACCATGAGCGGTGGAGATCACTTACCATCACGTGACCCATTTGCTCTTTCCTATAATTCAACGTTCTGTGTTGTCGCTTCTGTTTATGAGCAGGCGTGGCGCTTACCATCAGTCGAGCGATCTGCTCGTTTCGGCATTCGAGCAAATACAAAATAAAAGAAGTTTAGAAAAATATGTTTTGCATACAAAACGATAAACTGATTAAATTTACACGTTTTATGAACGTGTATGCGATTGTTGCTCGAACTGTAATTAAAGCCGGTGGATAAAAATATATACTGCTATTTTTAATACGAATGTCAACAACAACAGGAATGCAGTTTTAGGTGGTTTGGTCAGGTTTTAAGGAAACCGCAAGATTACGAGAGTTGCAAAACTTTGTGCCACAAGATACACTGTACGAGGGCGCAGGGAAACGATGCCGCGGACTACCCAAAAGGCGCTGGCTTGACGTAATGGTCGAGTGGTAGAGCCACGCTGTAGATAGACACGGCTCGACCGTGTCGTTACCACTGTCTTACAGAAAACCGACGTAAAGTAGCGGCTTGCTGCTGCGTTTCGTACGGTGAGTGAGATATCCGGAGGCCTAATTCCCCCTCCCTTTGCAATCCCTAATTATCCATTTCCTTTAAGGTCGGCAACACGCCCGTGATTCTTCTGGTATTGTGGGCGTACATGGGCGGTGGAGAGCACTTACCATCAGGTGACCTACTTGCTCGTTTGCCGGCCTAAGCTATAAAAAAAAAGATATTAAGATGCCGACGTCTTTGTCGAGAAGGCGGATCCTGATAAAAAGCCGGGTTCTAACCAGATCGAAAGATTTTTTTATAATAATGGTTTAGTACACAGTAACTTCAGGCCGGCAAAATTCTGCCGACCGTCGTGGGACGCAATGTATTGACGCTCGACATGTTCGCCTGCACTGTACTTAACATCACTTTCAATGTAGTCTTTCCGTGCCAGGAGAAAAAAAATAGTTTTGGTTTTAATTTTTCACTCCATTTTGTTTGTTTATTTCAAGAAATATTTTTTTTACAACGTTAATGAAAACTGATTTGGCTGCGCACAAAGTTTTAAACTTGTGTCGCTTTCCAAGCCACAGAAAGTAAACTTGTCTCTGTCGTAAGCAGGTGTTTAATAATCGCCAGTTCAAAGCATAAACGATCAAATATACCTACATTCTTACTAATAAATATTCTGTATTTAATAATTATCACAACTAAAATACGAGATCTGGTTTCCTCGTTTCTCTTGAGATTATTTAAGGCAACCATAATCCATGTTTTTTAAAATTAAGTGTTTTGTGTGGATGTAAATGAACACCGTTTAATGGTAACAAAATCTATGTTTCATCGCTTCACCAAAATTAATATAGAATATAATTATAGATGTGTGTAATTTATTGGGATTTGGGGACAGTGTAAAGTGAAACATGCTTTCCTATGGCATTGAACTGGCTACACGAAAGAAAGCAGCAGTTGACTGCGATAAATGGCGCACCAACTATAGGTCAACGGTAGATCTGTAGGTCACCAACGTTTCTCCAAGCATATTTCCGTCCCATAAATGATAGGCGGAGCTTATTGCGATCAGGTACAAACTCAAACACAAACTCTGATTTTCCAACCTGGGACTCAAACCCAGGACCTCACGATTTATTAGCCTCAGTAGGCTGATGCACAGCAGTGAGACAGAATTTTCAGGTCTGATAGTTTTGTAGTGGACTAATATGATGATATACTTACTATAGGCCCCTCGTATGCGAGTTGCGCTCTGGTTTGGTATCACTACTTTGTTTATTTCTGCCGTCAGACAACAATGTGTAGGCACTGTTGTTTTCCGGTATGAAGACATTGAAGCCAATGAAGTTATTGGGTGTTATGAGACTTAACATCTTATGTCTCGGGGTGACAATCGCAGTGCAGTTATTCCTGGTTCTAGATGGTGGTTATTTATGAGCAGGCGTCGCGTTAACCATCAGCCGAGCGACCGATTCGTCTCGTCATTCATCAAGAAAAACAGAGACGATAGTTAAATGTCTAGAGGCCATATTGTAAAAAATACGACGTAAAAAAGACTATTTTATGCCTAAAACTTCCTTCAACCACAGACGTAATGAATTAATGTTAATATATTGTAAAACATACGACATTGTCACTCATACACGGCTTTGTATTTTTTAAATGGAACCAATGTGAAGGACTCGCGAAGGGTAACACTGAATTCAGTGTTCAATGAAAACAAAACACTGGCAGAAGTGTTTTAAGTATGTTTAGTAAAGGTTCCGTGTAGTTTACGTGATATACTTCTGTATTCATAAATATTATTATGAGGCCTTGTAACGCTATAGCGTGTTTTTTAACGTTATTCGACCGGCAAGGACACTCTGCCTAAAAAAGACTACGTCTTTAAAAATCGATTATTGCCACACTTAGAGCCAGTTATGCTTTATGTCGCGTTACTGAGTAATAAAAATCTGTTAAGCTGAGTTACTGAGTACATTTACAACTGAGTTACTACTGACTACTTACTGAGTAATCTTATTTGACGGTTAATGAATTGTTGTAGTTGTTTTGATGGTTATTAAGTATTGAACCTTAATTAACGTCTCTGAGTATAGTAGTTAGAATAATAATATACGGTTTGCGTCGGCGCAACAAAATAGATAGATATAGAAAAATTACGAAAAAAGCTTACTTCACCAGGGTGTCGGCGTACAGTACTCACACCTTTCGTCATGTTACATGACAATTAAATTCTGTCGCGCCAATATGTCATAAATGTTTGTCAGACAATGTACTTATAGTATTAGTAGGGAGCAGCGCGCGTTACGATTAAAATTTTCCAAAGGATCTCTGATATTGTAAAATATTATGATTGTTCCATCATACATATGTATTATGGTCATATAACCACGTGTGTGCCAGCCATTTTTAGACGGCGTATCAAATCAATATAAACTTATTTAAAACAGAAACTAAAAACCAAAAATTAAATATAACAATTTTGAGTCAATTATTGACGATTTAACTGTTGTAGCCGCGACTAAAAAAATACCAAATTTTGTTTTAAGCTTTTTAGTTTTTTAAGTGTGTTTTGTTTTGTTAAAACGATTTTTTACTTAGAGCCTGTTTCACTCACCACCTCTGAGTAAATACTACTTACCAAATAAACTATACACGTTCAAATACAAAGGGAATGTGCAGGAAATATAGGTGACAGCAAAAATCCGACACAAAAGACACAGTGCGGTAAAAAGTTTATATTGCCAAGTCTGTCATCGCCCTGCCATCAATGTAAATAATACGTGACTTTAATTATTTATTTATTTTGTTTTTAATGGTATTATGACAAAATTGTGAAATATGGTTTCCGGTCGATTAATAATGATCGAGGGCGTGGTCAAAATACGATGATAAGCCAAAATAATTATTAGATATTTATAATGTATGGTAGAGCCACGCTGCATACATTATCTACAGCATGAATGGGCCGGCTCGACAGGGACGTGACCAATGTCTCACGAAAACCAAAGCAAAGTAGCGGCTTGCAGCAGCAACACAGCAGTGTTACGTACGGTGAATGAGATATCCAGAGGTCCAAATATCTCTCCCCTTCTCGATCCCATAATTATCCATTCCCTTTTAGGTCAGCAACGCACCCATGATTCTTCTGGTATTGTGGCCGTAAATGGGCGGTGGAGATCACTTACAATCAGGTGACCCACTGGCCCGTTTGCTAGCCATTGCCAAAAAAATATAGTGTTAATTTCGAAAAATCACGCACGAATAGCCCGGTATTGGAATTTGTGCCCGGTATGGCGATAGACTCTCCCCCTATCACATCATGGGACGAAGGTAAGCTCGGCGAAATTTTATCTGTTATTTCTAAATGCTTTTGGTGATTATAGTTACGTATGTTTTTTACTGCGTTTATGCATTTTGTCGTTTTTCACATAGCCGTGACATGTTCAGAGTAGTATTCATAGTAATGTAATAGAATTTTACACCAATCGATTTATTACTAGAGTGTGTTGGAAAACTTAATGAAATGTTATTTTTCACTCCTTTAATAATGAATAGTTTGACACCTACCAATAAATGCTTTCCTTCATTCTTACTTATTTTGCGCTAATTGGTGGTGAAATTTTACATGAACATGGGAAATTGGCCCTTATTGTTCCTGTTAGGTTGATCGCTGCCAAATATTTATTTTTTCTGGCTAGAACGTTATAAGCGTCAGCCATATTGTTAAGTGAATCTGTATGAGCGACAAGAGGCTTTTCACGTGTAGAAAATCCCGATAATAGATAGTTATCTTTAATATAAATATCGGTAAGATTACCACCACCGGCAGATGGGGGATGGTTACGACGGATTCGCCAGCGTTCCGACCCAGTTGTCTTTATCCTATCTACGCTCCTATACCGAATAAAACCCCCGCGGTGGCCAACATCGACGCAAGCGCGCCGGTCCCGGGCAATCATTAATGTCCCAGAATACGACAATTTGAAAAATAAATTGCGGTAGAATATCAATTACTGTAAGAATATTTGCCCGGAATGGCGATAGACACCCCCACTGTTACATCATGGGACAGGAATAAGCTTGGCCATGCTTTATTTATGTGACATGTTACTTCAAATGAATAAGGTAGTAAAAACTCGTACACTCATGTCCATCGCAAGAATTCAGTTTTACATACGAATACGCTCTAGTGACACAATAATTGTAACAGATCCACATTGAATGGATGGCATTCACCCACCTGCCCACTTATATGGCGCCTAACTGAAAACATTGTAACAGAATCATTTCTAAGTACAACATTACTTCTGTGGTTAGATGTTGTAAATACGTACATACGTAAGTATGCCTGTATCCCCGAACGGGTAGGTAGATATGGAAATATTGGGCCTCGGGATATGTCACTCACCGTACGAAACGCAGCATCATCGTCTTCTTCACGTCTTTACGTCGGTTTTCTGTGAGACAGTGGTATTTCTGCTGACACAGCCCATTCATGCTATTGACAAATTGTCTACAGCGTTGCTATACCACTGAAAACACTCGTGTTACGACTCGGATTTCGGTCGGGCACCTCAACAGCGCTTTAGGCTCTCGTTGCTTGACAAAGAAATAAATCTATAATAGATTTTTTGTTTTAAATTTCCTGATGAGAAGTAGCAGCTAACTGTTGCATTTTGTACTGGGATTTAGATTTTTTAAGGCCTAAAATTCTAGCCCCCTTTCCACATACTCATTCCCATTCATCAACGTCGGAAATGTATCAATAATTCTATCGTGATTGTGAATGTACATGGGCGGTGGAGATCATTTAGTCGGGTGACCCACTTGCTTGTTTACCGGCTCTGATATAAAATTAATAAAAAAATATAGTAGAGGCTTCTCCCTGTCTTCATGTTTAATCAAACACTTATCACGACACGACAGATTGTACTAATCTACACCCCCGCTCTAACCATTGTCCAGAATGCTTGACCAATTTTTCAATCCTATCTGTTTAAAAAATAAACAAACACGCCTTTAATGACCCCATTCAATCTAAATAGGTCATTCCACCCCGTAGTGTGGGGTACTGACCCCAGTTAACAGGATCCATTCGTTTTTTAAGATAGACCGGGAGGGCTTCATTTTTTATCGTCCTAGAGCCTGATTTTGTTATATGAGTACCGTTAAATGCAGGGATACGTGGCGTTAGATAGCTGAGTTGTGTCGCTGGATATCGAAACATCGATATCGATTTCGGATTGCGTGAAGCGTCACTGACGTTCGGGCCTACGCGTTTTACTATGTACTACATTAATCTATGGAGTCATTCGAAGTTATAGTCACTAACGCATGGCGTCACTGACTCTTTACTATGGCGGTGACAGACGTCACTGACGCTCATGACATAATATAAAAAAATGCCACATTAGCAATTTGCGAGTTCTCAAATATTTGCATTTATTTAATAACAACGAACAAAAGAACTAGCGAATTACAAACGTATAAATTGATTATCTTTTTTGAATCCAGTAAATAACAAAGTAATAAAACACTGAGTGCATTTTTCTGTTCGACGGAAGACATTTAATTTGTTAATTATTATCAACATTGTATATCCCTCTCACTTTTATGTTAAAAACTAGTAAAGGCGCTCACTTGTTTCTGTTAACTAGTTCTATTTAGTATTATTATATTGCCATTTCAACCCTGGGTCTGTTACAACATTGTTAGCCCACATTTTTTTGAACACTCACAGCTATATATTTAAATAAATTACCTCATTCTTGACATGCATGTTGAAAACCACGTTATATGTCACATAATATAACCTTGTAGTAAAAAAATATACGAAATCTATACACTTATAGATAAATCTCGAGACGCGTCTGTGGACGCAGCACCGATGTATAACAGTAGGGATGCGGGCCCTTCCGCATTCCGTCCGGCCGCCGACCTACTGCGCTAGTGGCCGCGTATCCCTGATCCTGTCGCGGCGCGGGAACCTATCGATGTCGATAATCGATATTTCTCATCTATTATAAATGACACAAATGTGTAATTTGTTTTTTATTTATAATTGATATAATAATGGTTGTCTGTTTTCGTCATTATTAAAAATGAGCTTTTATTGAAAGTTGTATCTACTTTTTGATTTTGTGATTTAGTAATTTTATTGTTCGGCATATTTGGTGGTTATGAACAACTTATGACAAGTGTATATTTTTTATTTTAATAACAAATAACTGTTTATCTAAATGAATGCGATAAAACAAATAAAATATTTTATAATCAGAACGTTTTTGTGGTATCAATTAATAACGACTTATTTTGTAAGACGGCACAACTGCAATTTGAAAAAAACCTCCTTAATTTTAATATTACTATAATGAATTCAAAGCAAAATGGAACTTACTAGATAGATAAGCCACCGTCTAGGAGAAACGTTTCTCCTATGCTATAGACTGTCTGGGTAGGTACCATCTATTTCTGTCGCTTACTGCTGCTTTCTGCTGCTGTTTGTAACTAGAGTGTTCCGGATTGAAGGACACTTAAGCCAGTGAAGCTACCAGGCATTATGACATAACAGCTTTTGTCTCAGGGTGACGAGTGCAGTATACTGCACACTGTTCTATATACTCTACAGAGTTGTGCAGTATTTTGTAATTAAAAGTTCTTAGTATAGTTGCTACTGTTTATGAGCACGGTTATTTTAGGCGAACAACCTACTCATCTCGTCATCCAGGCAAATAAAAATAAACTACACACCATCTTAAATCCATCGACAAACCGCCATCCTTAGCGTTAACGGAGTCCAGTCCATAGTACATGGGTACCGCTAAACGATACATCAAAGGTTAGTGCTTAGTAATAGCTTATTATACCCATATCTGAAGTGGTCGCGATTATACGCTATCGGTATTTAGGCCTAACGGTGCATCGCCCATTACTCTTGCGGCCCTGGTACATAACATTGTTTTGTCAGTAATGTTTTGGATGTAAATGATTGTTGTAAATAGATAGAATAAAAAAATAAGAAGTATGTTTTATTAATACAGTTTTGTTATATAAAATAGTTTGTCACTAGTTATTAAGGGACAGTGTTCAGTTTCTAATAGAGTTTGATTAGATTTTTTTTAAGAGACTATTGGCATAATTGTAACGTCAAAGTTTTAATACAAGAACGCTTCGGAAATGTTAATTTTTACGTATTAGTAAGGATATGCAAAAAATATATTTATCTAGTGGCAACTAATTTAGGCTGAGAAACTGTAACGTTCTGGGTTCTGAATTTTCTATTTGAAGAATCACATGTGAGTTGCGCGTCATTGGAATATTTCGACGGTCCCTACGTACATAAAGACATGTCAAAAATTGCATTTTTTTTTTATTGCATATTAGCTTTAGATTTTCCATTATGCACATACCTATATAAGATTTTTTTCAAAATATTATGTATTTAACTTGATTTACAAATCGTATAAGAGAATAACTATTATAATTACAACGAATAAGTATCGTAGATGCGGATAACTATACCTATCGTTTTGTACGGTGTCTTAAAATGCGCGCCAATAGAAGTATAGGAAGTCATGTCCTACATGTTTCTATATACGTGTAACTATTAAATTTATTTATGGATTTGTTTTCAATTACCTTTACTACGGTTTAATAAAGATATTCTTTTTTTTTCTTATTAGAGAAACGTGTGTGTAGTACCGAAATAGATATTTCAGTGGACCTTGAGGATCAGCCTTTGAAAGTTTCTAACGACGAAAGACAAGCTACCATAGCACATAGTGATGGAGAACAAAATTATACATCAGCTAATTTACTACTATCGCAAATAGTAATTTAAATTATGTAATTGTAAGGTAGGTAAAATTTCGAATGATGGAATAATTGGAAATTACTATCTTAACACGCCCATTTGTGAAAATCAAATACCAATACCTTAAAATAATATTAATTAAGAGTCTTTAGTTTCAACACTAATGCCAAGTTTATGCATGACCTTTGGGGACATTGTAAATGATGGAACTATTTAAGCGATAGTACTGTTATTCAATCTGTTGCAAACTTGAGATCAAACCCGTTAGGATCCAGTGAAATGTCTGTTTCATCAATGCCGTACCAACGAAAAGAAAGCGTCAGTATGTGAAAACAACAATAACCAGGTGTCCCTTGTTAGTTAGTAATTCAACAAAATTACTAACAAATCTAACTGGTTAGATGATAAAAAGAAGGTGCTTGTCAATTTAGGTGAAGCTCATACATCTCGATCCGGAAAACAACAAATGGCAAAACAAATAAAGGGTCTATGTCCATCTAACTGTCGATTAAAATGTTTTGAAAAGTTTGATGTAGTAGCTCCCCAAAATATATTTAAAACCTTTTGGAATCTAGGTGACCATTCTCAGCAGTTGTCTTTTATTGCGTCACATGTGAAAGAAATAAGAAAAAAATAATGGACACAGCATTCCAACACCTTGCCAACAAATGATGATCAACTGAAGCATAAGTTACATATAGATAACAAAAAACTTGCCAGGGAATTGAAAAGCGTTGATAAAATTGAAGCTCAATCGAATCCTTCTAATATCTGAACAGCGATTTTTGACTTCCAAAAAAGAAATAACACTCCACATGGCGAAATGAGTGTGCTGTGTTCCAAAAGAAAATTATCAGTATATAATTTTACAGTTTTTGATGCCGAGTTAAAGGAAGCTACGTGTTACATGTGAGATGAAACAGTTGCTAAGCGTGGCGCCAATGAAATGGCTAGTTGCTTGTTTTCTTTAATTAAAAAAACCACCACTAGTCACGCAAGCTAGCTAGATTGTTTTATTTCAAAGTTAAAGCTGGGGTCAAAGATTTTAGATTCTGTTCAGACAACTGTGCTGGTCAGAATCGCAATCGCATTGTTTTTTTATGTACGCGTACGTAAGCAATACATTTAAGGTAGATGTGTGCCATCGATTTTTGGAAAAAGGCCATACTCAAAACGAGGCAGATAGCGTTCATGCATAAATAGAACGAACGGCAAAAATGTGGACTGTGGCAATAATTTGAAATTGACTAGATGGAGGAAAATGCAAGAGCCAGAACTAATACTCTCTAGTATTCGTTCTGGTAAGGTTAAGGTACAATAATCCTATTCCTATTACTGAAGTGAAATATAAAGACTTGATTAGTTTATGCGATATAATGATTATCCCAAAAAAGTATCATGACTTCTATAATAACCTTAAGCATAGTAAGGAAGAACAGGATAATGACGAAGAAGATTGTTAATTTATTTATACTTACTTTTATTTCTATAAATTTTATTTTGTTATTTAACATATAAGGAAACTTTTATAGTCATAAGATGAATAAGTCTGAATAAAGCTGTGATGATTATTAAATTATATTACTAATTAATTAATTACTTTGGTAGATACTTAATTAACCTGAGGCACATGCTTAAATAAAAATTGTTAATTATTAACCTTCGACAACTATTTTTAATGGTAGTTCCTACTTCAATGAGACTGCAGGTACCTATCGTCTAGATATTAAGAAGATTCTTAACAATAAATCATTTTCTATTATAAACCTTATTTAATTAATAAAACACAATCCAGATAATTTCATTTAAGGACATGTCTTTGTTTACATTACAGGAAATCCAGTCCTACCCCGAATGGATGAAATCGCGTATAAAGCGATATGTGTTCATTGATGTATTTTTGATATCCATAGGTAGCGATATTAGGATGTTTAAGGTATCCGTTAGAAAACAATGACATAATTCCACCTTTTCATAAAACATTTTATTTCAATTCTATTTTAGATACTGTTTTCTTCTTTCATGCGTATAAAAAGGTATCATAGACATGTCTGACATGTTTTTATTTTAATATAAGCGTAGAAACAGTCATCTATCAGTTTTTCCAAGAAAATATAAAAAAATAAAATGTGTGTAAATATCATCATAAAGTCCCTAAAGCTAATAAAATATTACAGAAAAAAAGTATTTATAATTGTACATAGAATTATTTCTAGAGCGGTTTGAACCTTAAATACGCTCTCCTGAAAACCTCGGTTTTTGACATGTCTTTATGTACGTAGGGACCGTCGATTTGTTCGGTTTGGTGATAGGTTAGGATGTATTTCTTCGTTTGTATTTCCGAAATATACAAAGACTAGCTTTAGCTCGCGGCTCCGCATGCCCCCGCATGATCTACTTTTTCTGATCTTTTCTTTCTTATTCTGATCTATAAGTTATATTATTATAGTTTCATTAAAATCCATTCAGTAGTTTTTACGTGAAAGAGTAACAAACATCCATCCATTTGTAAGTACAAACTTTCGCGTTTATAATATTAGTAGGATTGCTGAAACGCATAAATTTAGTCATAATTCTTAATTTATCTATAAACTGGGCATATGACTATAGCACCTTGGGTAATTTTAGGAGAGACAGTATTATTGTGTTTATCTAGACTATGGACGGTTACTTTTACCCTCCATAATCTAGACATAGAAAGAGTCGACATGTTAGTCAATCTTGTAGTCACTTACCCAGTTACAGTGTTGCCATCTCTACAATTTCAACTGTAAATTCGCATTTTAACACAAAGTGATATGTATTGTACTTTAAGATGCTTTCATTACTTTTTTTTATATTTCCAGTATTCTACTGTTATTTTTTATGGCAATATACAGTTTCATCGTATAATAGAGTCGGTAGTACTGTCACATAGTTACTATCCATGGGCCTAACTTGTTGGTGGCTTACTTACACTCTGAGTCGAGTGGTCTGAATGCGTTCTTATTTTTTTTTAATAGATAGTTTAACCGATATGTTCTTACCTATTTTGAGGCTTTATTCAGCGGTTTAGAAATTACAGGAGTTTTTCTAATGGTTTTTAACGGATAAATTATTTATTTTGCTGTCTTTTATTTCGATAAGTAAAGCTATTTGGAAATGTCCAAAACGACCTTGTAAATATAAATAATAGCACATAAAAGATTTGCTGTATGCTATAATGCTATAGTGTGCAGTCGGGTTACGAGTCATTAAATCGTATCAGATTTTTAGCAACAAATAATTTATGACCAACACAACCGTCTAGACACTCCCACTCTACTCTAAATTGCATTTATGAAACCTCGACTGCATTATAGAATCAATACCAATCCATAGACTGCTATCAATATGCATTATAGAAACTGCATAATAAAATTATTCTTTGGTACTTTTTTTTGGTGCTTTGTGTTGTGGTGGTTAAAATTAAATTTGTTTATTTTTATCAACCTGTGTGGCGCAGTAGACGAATACCGACTGTGAATCGAGAGGCCCGGGCTCGATCTTCACACAAAAATAAATGTTTGTTTATGGTCTCACCTTTTTCCGATAGTCTCTGAAAGATCCTAATATCCATGCGATGTTAAAAAAATATATATTAATATGCGAACTAATATAATGATATCTTTAAAGGTGTTTTTAATACATTTCTTCATACGCACTCAGTCACGCCTGTAATCCCCGAAGGGGTAGGAAGATGTGTTACCCGTACATCCACATTTAGCCGAGATTGTTTTCGCCTCACAATATTATGACAGGGGGAGCTCCTATGCCCATACCGGGCACAATTCCTGACTTCGGACCATTCCGTGATAAAAAAAAAAAACAGTATCACTTTTACCGGACCCGGGGATCGAATCCGAGACATCAGCATAGCAGTCATACAGCGTATACAATACCCGTACATCCACATTTAGCCGAGATTGTTTTTGCCTCACAATATTATGACAGGGGGAGCTCCTATGCCCATACCGGGCACAATTCCTGACTTCGGACCATTCCGTGATTAAAAAAAAACAGTATCACTTTTACCGGACCCGGGGATCGAATCCGAGACATCAGCATAGCAGTCATACAGCGTATACAATACCCGTACATCCACATTTAGCCGAGATTGTTTTCGCCTCACAATATTATGACAGGGGGAGCTCCTATGGCCATACCGGGCACAATTCCTGACTTCGGACCATTCCGTGATAAAAAAAAACAGTATCACTTTTATCGGACCCGGGGATCGAATCCGAGACATCAGCATAGCAGTCATACAGCGTATACAATACAATTACGCCACCAAGGCGTTTCCTCATATTTTTTCATTAATAAGTTTCACCTATTAAAGCAGTATAGGAAAATATTACAAATGTTTATTCCTATAAAAACTAAGAATTGACGTAGTAAGTGGTTTGGTCGTATTAGTATAGGAAAAAAAGACACTTCTCGCGTCACAAAATGGCTTTTAAACCACTAACCGGCGGAAATTTCAAACATACCGACTGTATTAGCAGATTACTCATTATCGCGACTTAAGTCTACTCTACACATTGGCCGAAATCTTTCGCCGAGGCGAGACGAGTGCCGTGTTTAGTAAGATAATGAGGAATATGCCTAAGAGACAAGACTGTCCTCCCCAGTCTCGTATTCCACCATCGTTGCATGTAAAGACAATTTAATTAAATTTAGTTATAAGTACGCGACGAAGAAAGCAGACCACAAAACACCAAATTTTTTGTTGCTGTTTGACGTTGAGCTGTTAGCCTGACGCGAGTCGGCTTCACCGGACTTTTAGGTGAGCGCTATAGGCGCTTACAGCCCTTACATTTAAGCGACCTCACTGAGGGCGAGCCCCTGTGGGGTACGAACCTCGACTCAGGACGGTCACTGGGGGAGGGCAGAATCATCTGCGATTATTGGATTCGGGGATTTTATAAACTACTGGTCATCATCGGCTCCCGAGCCGGTACTAGTGTCTGGGTTGCGGGTAAACACCACAACAGTGATACGTCCGTTTTATATGCACTTGTATAGGTATATTTGAGTTGTGTGATCGCGAAAGGACACCGCAACGCACGGCCATTTTCAAACCATTTCATACAAAGCCGACATCTCGCGAACACTTGAGTCGCGGTCCCGCTATATCGGTTGTGTATCTCAAAAGTCAAAACGAGCCTTTATTCTCAGAGTGTCATTGAGCTTCACTGCTTGGTGTGAACATATGCGTACTACTGTTGGTCCTACAAGAATTATAGTGGCGGGTGCTTTGACGGGGTTGTATCTCGAAATTTCTCGCCCAATGTATAGAGCCGGTATTATACTGACTATCTCAACTTGTCTTTCATTCATAGTTTATACAGAAAATGTAGTTTGCACTGGAGGGTATGTGCCCCATGAGACATACTTGATA
Organism: Amorpha juglandis; assembly: GCA_949126905.1. Classification (NCBI taxonomy): domain Eukaryota; kingdom Metazoa; phylum Arthropoda; class Insecta; order Lepidoptera; family Sphingidae; genus Amorpha; species Amorpha juglandis. Next base: position 13,700,519 of record OX421373.1, on the reverse strand, counting down.
TGATCTAAACTTGAATAAGTTGTTCGAAATACCTACTGCTTTTCACCATCTTTACAAGATTACTTTTAAAACACCAACAACCTCGCAGGACTAGATAGCTAACCCCATAAGGAACAACTTTCGTTCTACGAGTTCGGACATAACTCAATACATGAAAAAAATGATTGAATGACAGAGGACAGCTAGACCAATGGGTCAAGTTCAAAGGCGCTAGCGCTGCACCCCCTTCCTCTCGCTTCACAGGGGTTTGTTTACGTAATCTTCGCGATGTGCGTAGAGTTATAAACGTTCAAGCCGGAAATTAAATTAATAATTATTTTTGTATGAAAATAAAATATAACAAATTATCAAAAGTCGTAGAACAAAAGTTATTCTTTATGGGGTTAGCTATCTAGTCCTGCCAGGTTGTTGGTGTTTTAAAAGTAACCCTGTATATATATCCTGAGACGCTCATAGCCAGTGGTACTCACAAATCGATAAACGATTAACGAGCTGAGCAACCTTTGGTGCAGTCAGTCTATAGATGAGTTATGGTATTTCAACTGAACGTCTCCGTACTTCGCAGGGCACGTAAAAAGTAGCTTCCGGCTGTTATCAACTGATAGCAGTCATTAACCCAAGTCGCAGGCCTCCAGGCGGCTTTTAATTATTCTCTCATTCACCATTCGATATAGAATAGACCATCTATATTCAATCTTACTCCAAATTCATCTATTTTTAGTATCTTATACATGTTTTGATAGTAAAACTTATTCACCTAAGCCGTGCCTCTTGCGCATGTCGCATTAAGTGATTGGGTTATAAGAATCAAATTCCACCACAAGCATGCCTTCCTTATTTGTGATTTCTAAACCTGTATGTAACTGATGAGATATCAGCAAAGACGTGTAGCTTTGGCTAAGCCATACTTGACAATTCCTTTTTGCCATATCTTAGAGCTCAACTGTCAGATAGAGTGGAATGTGTTGAAAAAAAATGAAATGAAAGCTTAGCCCAGACAAGCCATTTTGATCAAGTTCCAAAAAGGTGGTTCTTAATTCGGCAGGGTTTTATATAATATGCACATCTCTCCATCAATTGTCGGATTTTAATGAAAACAAAACAATCCATAGAGTTCAGCTGCGATGTAGTTCCATATAATTCCGGTAAAGATCTACGGAGTAGGTACTAAATAACTAATGAAACTGCTCAACGAATAACAACACACTCATCGGTATTGAGTTATTTAATTAGAATTAATGTCATAGCTGTTTGTACTTACCACAACTAATTAGTCTAGCAGGAATCGGCGCATGAGTACCGAAAACTTTCCACCTCAATTTTTTTATGCGATCCTCTTCAAATTGCCCTACTCATGATATAAATGCATGTTGCTATGGGGCAACCCCGTGCTATATTGTTTAAACCGAAATTGTTTAAACAATTGCAAGGAATTGTAATAATAAAGGTTCGAAAAATCTCAAAATTGGGTACTTTTGACCCATGAAAAATATATCAAAAAATTATTTTATTAATATAAATAGTATTTTTTTAAAATTCTTTATACAATAGTTAATAATATTCTTAATAGAGAATTTTAAAAAAACATGGTTTATACCTGTTTTTTAATTGTTAATTTCGCGCGCTCACAGAGATTTATTTATTATTATCAAGAGAAGAATTAAAAAAAAAAAATTGAAATATATGTTAATAATATTATGAATTTTATTAAGTTGTATTTAATTTAACAAATTTGTTTAATTCTTCTCTGTAATTAAAATGGTAAATAAAACAACACAGCCTTTTAATAATATTTAATAAAACATCTTTACTATCCCCTAAAATAATATGCCATGATCACTTAATTATTTAATTATATAAAAAAAGTCAAAATATTCTAGGGTGGGATCCTTTCTGGGCGACATAAAAGAAGATCTTTCGTAAAATAAGGCCGAACATAATAAATTTTCAGTCTTAAGAGGCAACAATGAAAAATGTTTACGATGCAGGATTTCTGATAAACTGGCCACACTGCATAACACAAGCTTAAATCTTAAATCTACATTGTCTATAGCAATATTAAATATACATTAACTACATAGGTATACTAAGACTTACTTTTTTATTTCTACGTACAAAACAGTAGAATAAAAAGAAAAGTAGTAACAGTACGTATGTATTTTAAATACAAATTATTTAAGATTAAAAAAGAGTTTTTAACCTGAAGCACTATAGTCTATGCACAGTAGCTAGTTTTTCAAAAATTCCACGAAAAAATTAGTACATAGCTTAAATATAATGCAGTCTTATCTAGAATATATCTACATAATAAAAGTAAATACCATATTAATAATTATTTATTTAGGTATAATTAGTAAGTAATTTCTAGCACAGAGAGTACAGACGAAGCTAGGGAAAAGTGTTGCAACTTTATTTACATTTTGTCAAGCTGAAGGTCATAAAATGGTAACTCGAATTGTGTTGGAAGTTACGTATATAAAGGAGCCGAATATTTTTAAACAAATCTAAATTCCTACGACTAATATGTTTATATGGTCTATTTTTGAAGGTTCCCCAAAAATGTACAATCAAAATGCAGAAAACCATTCAAAATACCCTTTGCCTCTTTTTGCTTGTCTTCATACTTGTCTTAGCCTATTTAAAAAGTTACTTCAACGACATATTTTTTTCTGTTTATTACACAAAGGAATGGGTAAAAGAAACTGTCCATATAGCCTCGTTTATACATCCCTTTTTTAATTGCAACAGATAAAATTGTGCCAAAGGAGTAACGTTGTTATTACGATTAAAAATAAAAATAATTTATATTAAAATAAACAAATGCATGAAGAGATATGTGCATAATTGAGAAATAATCAGTCATAATATCTTATAAGCTAATGAGTATTTAAAGTAGATTAGATATTATGCTTTGAGGGTGAATGAGGATGCGTGGTGAAGATGAAGTTTGCTGCAGGCCGGACACAGTGTCATCTGGAAAGAGCAGAAAACAAACATTAATAATGAAAGTCAGTTACAATAAACATTACTATGGAGTCTCATAGCGCGCACGAACGTATAGTGGCGACTTTTGTGTGTGATTGGATTGTGCTAAACATTTTTGTTTTACAAAACAACAGCGTTTAAAGAAATCTAGACATAGGAAAAAACTCTCATGTAATTATTATTCATAAATACGACCGTAAGACATAAATACATCACAGCAAAGTCGTAGAAAATTTAAATATTTAGGTTCGAAACCATATAAAAATAAAATGGGAAATTCCATTTTTCATGAATACCTAAATTCGATCAATAATAAATAGACCGAACACGTGTAAAAAGGTGCTTACATACAAAGTACCGGATGAATGCTAAAGTACAAAATGTATTATTTATAACATTAAGAAAATAAATTCTATGCGCATTAAACACATATCCAGAGTTTGTTTTTATCAATACGAAGTGACGTGTAATTTTGATGTCATTCCATAATATGCATCTTGGACATTTTGTGCGGCGACACCGTGCTTCGTGCTTGGCGTCCATATTTAAAATAATACGATCTGTAAGATAATACTTGGTCTAAACATGACTGGTTTTTCAATATGTTGTCGCAACACACATGTCGTCAGGTGGTCATCCTCGTCCACGACTTCTTTTTGTCTTTAAACGTGCTCTAGTTAATATAAAAAATGTAATGTGGCAATTTTTTTTATCGCCATAAAACTGCATGGACGCTGCACGTGGTTTTCTATTTAGAGCGTAATTGTTATGTAATTTTTATATGTAAATGTGAGTTTTGTATATTATATTAGCCTAGTGTGCAGTGTTGCTATACCTAATGCTATATGTATTGTTGTTACATAAGATAACGTCTATATCTCTGAAGGGGTCGGCGGAGGTGCAATTAACGGCAACCACGGTTCGCCGAGCTTATTTTTATTTCATAATGTGATAGATGGCAAGCCCATCGCCATAATAAACACACATTTAAATCCCAGGCAGGCTCATGTGTGATTTTTTTGAATCAAAAAATCAACACACAAATTGTGTTGCCCGACCTGGGCTTACAACCCAGAACTTCACCCGGTAGCCTGAGTAAGCTGTCGCTAGATAAAGGAAGCGGTAGGCAATATTTTTATAGAGTTCAGTCTTACCATATTAACTTTGGTATAAATAAAATATAAACCTGGTTAAAGGAACATGCTATTTTAATGTATGTTGGTAATCATTGTCTTTACCTTATGTCACAGACAACTGACGTCATAAAAGCTTGTAGACACCGTCGGCACGCTCTTTGATAACGATCACACAATGAAATACTCATCATAAAAAGATGCTTTACACAAAAAGTCCCGACCACCTAGACAATAAAACCATTGGATATACATTTTTCAAGGTCGTCACATCATTTTTTTGCAAAAAGCAAACAATTTTTTTAACAATCAGTAATATTGCAAAAAGCGGTCATTTTTTGTGTTTGCGCAATAATTGTCGACGGTCCTTACGCTATTGTTGAATAAATGTTTTAAGTATTTGGGGTTACTTTTTTGTTTCGCAATACCTTGAAATTGCGTACAATAACTTTAAATGGCTGAGAGCCCCTAAACTTAGCCGTGCCGAAACAATGTAAATGATAATATAGTACTATTTTCAGGGACATTCAATTTTAAATTGCTTACACATTTGCAAATCATATGTACTAACTAAAATATTATTATATTATATATATATGTTGTAGTATTAATTTGTTATAAAGCATATAAGGACAATTATTTATATTAATATTTCTTTATTGTTCGCTGATGATTAAACAATAATATTTTATTTATGCAACGAATGTCCTAACTTTGTATAAATTTTAACAATGCTTAAAATTGTATCTACATTGCCATGTACATAGAGTTCAAAGGATCTCTTCTTTACAACGTGATGTATCTAATTTAAATATAATAGTGACAAAGGTGCTTATTTTTATAGAAGATCGCACAGTGTCTGGGGGATGAGTATGTAAAAAAAACCGCTGATATTTGCCTCCATTTGCCCACTGCACCGGCTGTAGTAGTCATCCTTGACTCGAACGAGGCTCTGTACACCTGTCATTGTTCAATTAATCCTCCCGACATTTATGTAAGCTATAATACTCTTCAAAATGTACACAATACTGTATCTTCAAGTAGTATGTTATTATTTCACATGTTAGTGATGGAGTTGAAGTTTGAGGCTAACCGATAACAGATGGCGCTGCACAAAATATCACGGTGTGTTTTCTATTCAAGTTTTGTTTTATTTTTTTAAAATTAATTTATGCTTTTTAATCTACGCTTTGTGTCATTGTGGATTCCTAGAATGAATTATTTTTATTCGGCCATGTCGTGATTGTTTGGATCGTCAATTAGAACACTTGTTACTAGGAAAACAGATGTTGCAAAGAGTTTAAACTTACATAGATTACAAGGTTGCCTTCTGTATATTTCTGAAGACCGAGTGACGGTGTAAGTCTTGCGAAAGGCACGTTAAAATGCGGATGTCAGTAGTGTCTAGTAGTTTAAATAAATAATAATAATGAAGTTAAATTATGTACGTACATATATTGAAAGCAGTTTTTGTTTTCAGTACATAATATATAAATATGTTCTTAAACAATATATTAATTTGTTAATTCATACCAAAAAATATATATATCGGTGCACTAAACATTTTCAACGCATGCACATGCATTGTAATCTGAAAATTAGACGGGAACACGGAAGCTGAGCATTGCTGGTTTCCTCCTATATGAAAAGCGAAGTTTAAATAAATATCTTTCATCTTTGACTTATTACAGGGAGACAAGGTACTAGGCTCGCAGAGATTGCGAGAGGCCAACTTATGACGTTCCCTCTGTCAAAGGCGTGTACACTGTATGCGAGAGCTGTGCATAGTGCGTGGCAGTGTGCGTGTACCCGTGTAGGCATGCCACAATCACACCCACAAACGACATTTTTGACGCATTCAGCTTCCTTCAAAACGATTACACTCTTTTTTTGTAGGTATATTACACTTTTTGGTATCACACAATGATCTAAATACATTTGAAGATTTTATTATTAACAAAATGCCAAAAAATTACTTTTTATAGTATAAAATTTAACTAGTTAAATTTTTATTGTAATATAAATCTTTCATCCACGTAAAACGAAACTGGCGTTATGAGACTTTTTCTTATTCGTAAGGTTGACGCTCCCGTGTTCATATGGGGGCCGGGGGCCAACCTCACACGCTCGTGTTAGTCGCCTCTCAGAACTGCCTATGCGGAAACACAACTTTGCTATTAACACGCGTACCTTTATGAGATACTGCCACCTTTGCACGTATACATTATACAAGCGAACCGTAGTGTTGGAAAACATTTTCATTATACTTATACATGTAAAACACAAGTTATGTAAGAAACAAGAGCATGCGCATTATCAGCGTGTGATTTTTACATTTGTGTACTGTTTACCACCTCACATGTGAAGAAGTTTGTGTGTTGTGTTTTCGTATTCCGTCCATGAGCAATTTCTATGTTTTTAGTACCAGGAGTTCATGAGTGTGGAAGATATTATTTTAAGCATGCGACTCATGTCTACATGGGCGTTTTTGTATGGGTGAGCTATCTATTACAAGTAGTTTATCGAAGTGTGTGCGGCGATAGTGATGTAATATTAAGGCCATTCCACCACCAAAACGCCGCGCGATCGATGTTTTTAGAGGCTATCTAGTCATTACTTAAAATAAATATTGATTAAAAAAATATACAATATATTTCTACAATCTGTCAGCTTTACTTTGTTCGATTCAAATTCATGTTAATGCTGATATATATTTTTAAATTGTCGTTATAAATGAACCATAAAAATGAGAAAAATGCAAAGATTCCGTGCGTCTCCTTTTAAAGTACAGAATATTTTCAAATGAGATTAACATCACTAGATAGGCAATTTAATAACGAATATTTTGCCCGTTTTAAATTTTCGAAAAGACCAAAACCTGATGTTTTAAATCAATTATTCGCTAAATACGTGCATATTCTGCACGAAAACTCACACACCAAGTACACGATTTAGTATGGCGCGAGACAGTCAAGGTCGTTTGCTCACGGAAGGCCCTTAAATTGGAGATTTAAGTTTAGGTAGGTGGGTTATATTTTTGCCGGTTAGTAATTGGACAATGTGATAAGGTGGATGCACCGAGTGGGTTGAGTGAACGCTTGCGATCTCATCGGCTCCTAGTATATTGACGCTGGATGCAGCGTGTCAATGACTTGATGGATGACGAATCAGTAGCCATAGAAAAAATATATGAGGAAGTTATCGTTACTTCCATCGACTAGGGTGGTGGGATTTTTATGGTGGGAATAGCCATTAAATGGATGTTATGCTCAAGAAACATAATGTAAAGATTAATTAAATTTACTAATCGAATTTCCTTTTGTTGCCTCCGCAAATTTTATTTGTGAAGATTTAAAACGTAGTTTTCGTGTAATCTAAATAAAAATATAGCCTGAAATAGGGGTGCTCGATATATATCGATATGTGATAAAATATCGATACATTTATTCGATATATCGAATCAATGCGATATTATCGTATCATTGAAGTCGATATATAATATCGATATATTTTATCCGATATATCGAATCAATGCGATACTATCGAATCATTGAAGTCGATATATTTTATCCGATATATCGAAATAAGGATATCGGAAAATAGAAAATCTATCGGATGTAGCTAAAAAAAAAAAAACAACATCAAATACCAGAATGAGTATTGAATGTTGTTTTTTTTTTTTTTTAGCTCTTCGATATTATTTTTGTTAATCATTTCCTAAGAAAGTCTTTTCCTTCCTACAATTCGATATATCGAAAATATCGATATTTTTGACCGATATATCGATACAATATTTCGATATATTATATCGGAAAAAATATCGATATTTTTTGTACACGATATATTATATCGGAAAATATATCGATGTTTTTTGTACATGAACATCACTAGCCTGAAATGTCCAAATATGTAACATTTTTGTAATAGCATAGAATTCGCTGCTAAAAACACTGAATTATTCTTATTTAAATAATGGTTTGATAGATTTATTAAATTTGCAAGTACCTGTTACAATCCAAACTGCATTGTAACCGATCAGGGTCAATTTGTGACAATGAAGTTTATTTTAATTATTCATACCAAGGTTGTTTGAGTGATATTATGATTGGGAATTCAGGAAATATAGTGCAGTGATATTTTTGTTTTATAGTACCTGTCACATTCTTAATATAGCTGAGCAAGTGGTATTACATTTTTAAAATTATTAAAAATATTGCCATTACCAAAGGATCGATACGTATGTTATTAGTGCAATATCAATGTAGTATTAATTCATATAAAAACAGAAGAGACTTGTAAGTCTTTAAAGTATTTTTAGGTTATTAAACTTCACCTTAGACATTACGTATTATCAGAGTTATTTAGCCAAAAAAGAGTCAGATATTAGAATATTATCCTTACAAATCTACACTATCTAGTCTCGTAAATCGTGTTGATAGAAATAATAATTTTTGTTATTTTATTACACATAATAAAACATACAATTACTTACAGAAAGTCAATGAAGGTCATCTCATTACTAATTATGTAAGATTGTATAATATTGCCGATAATATAGTCCAGGAAGATCTGCGACAATTTAGCTATATATTATTTCCTTTCTCTAGTACTGCTCGTGGTTTACTGTTACGCAAGCTTATGTAACAATTCTTTTGTAGTTGTAACGTTCCCTTATTGAGTCTATAATTTCATGCTGTTAATTTATTTTTTCAGATATCAGTCTGTTTAAATAATATAGTTCGGATTTCACGAGGAAACTCATGGTACAATAAACATTTATCATATAGCAACTATAATTTTGTTTTACACAGAATGTTCTACTTTTTCATTATTTAAGCATTCAACCATCGATTGAAAGGTTATTTAGCATATCACTTTAATAGTTACAGTTAGATACATATTAAGCAACTCACTTTTTTATATTGACTATGAGAAGTGCAGAATGAATGGAAAAAGAATAAATACATAAGATGTCCTATTTTAGTTCGTTAACGTGACACAGGCATACAACATTAACAACAAATTATATCAGGACACGGTTACGAATGTGGAGATGAAAAATAAATTAATGTCCCAATTTCGCTTAAGCTTGTAAATGGGCCACAGGTGTAAGTAACAAATAGCAACATAAATCGTGTAGGTGCACAAAAAGCTGCACTCACGCGGATGTTACGTTACGCTCAGCGAGATGTTATGCAAGTAGTTCTGATGCAACTTCGTATTGAACAGGCAAGGCTACAGATAAATATTTAATTTTAGCTGTCTGCGGCCAATGTTTGACCCACTGACTGCGTTTTCGGTGCCATTTTCGTGTACAATCGGTGGCATAAAATAATTTTGCAAGGTTTTTTTTATAATTTAATTATTCTTTTTTTTTTTAATCGAATTCTATTCAAAAACTAATATAATTATGTCAATATGAAATACTAGAATGTCGCTGACGGTTTTTAAATTAAAACTTAATAAATTAACAATTCAATGGTCTAATATATACCTGTCGTAATTGGCCGTGATGACTTACCCGGTGACCCTTTTGTCCGGTTGCTCCCTCTTTCATAAAAAACATTAGGTTTTTAACAAATTTTTTCCTTTGAGTGACACCTAGATGCAGACAGCCGGAAGTTGGTTGCATATACGTGGAAGACAAGGATCGACGAAGCGCATAACTTTAATCGTAGTATTTGTTCATCAACTACTATTAATCATGTTACGTTGGCAACAAATTATTTTTAAACATAACACTTTTCGCCCGATGCGGTACTGATCTAGTTTAATTTAATTATTGTTTATGATCCCAACGTTAAACAAAATAAAAGAGCATTGAGATAAAATTCAAAACTTTTTTTAAAAAGTAAAGGTGATTCCGCCAGTACGCGATGCAAAGGTGACTGCGTTACGAAATTATTCAGCGTTTTATTTCACAAAAGATAATTATAGCAAGTTAGCACGTTTTATGTGCTGGCGATTACTTATGACGAATACAAATGGCCAGGTGAGAGGTATGTTTGATTTATTTAATATTGATGCCACTTACGAAGTAGGACTTGCATTTAAACTTTTTGTTTTTGTTGTCTATGGTTAATCTATGATGGAATTTCGAATTAAGAACATTTTATTTGATCTGAAAACTTTGTGTTCATAATCATCACTAGATTACGATTTCGCAATTAAAGGTCTTATTTTAGTAATTATATCTTGCAGATAAATCAATAAACATAACTAAACAAGTTTCAAGGATAAGATGTTATTAAGATCAAAAGTATTTTCTAATAATTGCTCTTGCTAAAGACACATAAATTATGGATGTAAAACATACTATATGTAAGTTAAATCCAATCCATATAAAATAGTGAAGTATTAAGTCATCGTGTCTACGAATGTTTTACTTTTTTAGTATAGGTACATACGTATGTTAAAATATTTGTGTTCAAAACAAATAAAAACCAGTTCCTTGGCTAAGTTTATTGACTCTTCATAATATTTCTGACCAGTACATTCCTTGACCATTAATTTATAGAAAAATCCAAACATTTGGTGCCACAAGGTTTATACGACACAGCTGATGACGTAAGAAAGGATCTCGAATGTTCCGAATTCGCTATTTAAGAAATGTTCGATGATAAACGATTGTTAAATATAACTTAGCTAATAGTTAGGTTCCGATTCATTCGTGAATTAAAGTCAAAGGAGCTGTTGTTGTTGGAATATTCTTGAGTCTCAGAGCACGTTGAACTATGATTGTAATTGATCGGTGGCAGTTTTGATTATATAAGTACAAAGGTATCAAATAAACACCCGTCCATTAAACTAGATTAGATCAGCTCGTTGCCTTGTCTGTAGACAAGTAAGATATGACTATCTTGTGTCGTGATTCGTGGGTATCAGGAACTTCGAGACTTTCGGTCTCAACACCCAAACCCAAAACAAATATTTGTATCAGTGCGGAGATTCAACCTGGGGCCCCTGGTTTCATAACTAGCTACTTGCCCAATGAGTCACGTAAACTGTCATCAAATTATGAAATGAGTGTGCATTTCCCGTCTATTTTTTATTAAATTTAATCTTTACCAACTATTCAATATGATTTGATGCAGGTATACCAAAGACACCTGCTTCCTCGGGACATATATGGGTCAAGTCCAATACAACTCAATACTTTTTTCTTTTGGGTATTGTCTAATCAAAGTGGGTATATTATTGGCGAGTACCAGAAAGCAACAGTTCGTGACAAATCGAAAACGATTTACTATAGCTTATATTGTATTGAGGAAGTCACATACTTTGAAGTGTAAAGAACATTTTTCCTCAAATCTTCGGTTATGTAACACAGATCGGGTCTGCAGACAGTTTGCTCACAGCGTCTCATAGATGTTAACGATAGCATTGACGTTATATAGCGTCCACTTTTTATATTCAGTGGGATCTGTTTGACGCCAGGCAAAAAGGCGTCTTGTCGTTTTATAATTGATTTCAAATGTTATAGAATTCCATGTATAAGAATGCTTATAAATTATGTGTTACATTTGCGAATTGAATATTGAATTATCTGCTAGACGGATTTTGAATTTGGTTACATAATAGAATCGCAAGTTGCAGATATATCGCATCCCCTTTCTTCAGAAAATAAACTGTAAAAATAAATTGGCCTTTGCCCTTGCCGGTCGCTGCTGCGTCATGCTTGCTTCTCGTACGTCTCGGGCGTTTGTCATCATAGTTTAACATAACCTAACCAACGAGTGTTAACAAAGTATTCTGACAGACTCATGACCATTTCCTATATTATGTTTACAGATAGACTTGCTTACCATTAAAAATGATTTGGCAGATCTTCCATATAAAATGTGGTAATAATTTACCGCCAGTAAGTAAATTTGTCGGTAAACAGAATATTGGGGACGGACATTAGACATTTTGTACCATGACTATTTATTGAGCAGTCACATAACATATTAAGCTGACTGTATATTTATTAATTAACCGACAATATTAAGTTTCGCTTCATAAGAAGTGTTGCATCTGGTTTTTTATTTTTACCGTCACAATATTTTATGCACTCCGAGTGATTTCACAGCATTATTTTCTTGCTTAATAATTAATTTTGTATTGGTGATCATAGTTAAGTATGATTATGGGTATTATTATGCTAGGCATACGTCGCGTACTCGCGTCGTCATCCCATGCAAGGTGTATATTACAGACTAGCTTTTGCTCGCGGCTCCGCCCACGTGATCAAACAAACAAAGAAACAATCAAACTCTACAGCTTTATAATATTAGTATTGATTTGGGTAGCTTAGCAACGGAAGCCTTCAAATAATATTATTTGGGTAGTTTAGCAACGGAAGCCTTCATATGAATAATTTTCCCCGTTTTTGCAATATTTTTCACTGATGCTTCGCTTCTAATGGTCGCAGCGTAATGTTATATAGCCTAAAGCCTTCCTCGACAAATGGACTATCCAATACTAAAAGAATTTTTCAATTCGAAGCAGTAGTTCCTGAGATTAGCGCGTTCAAACAAACAAACAAACAATCAAACTCTACAGCTTTATTATATTAGTATAGATAGATAAGGGGATGAGCTTAAATACAAAAAAAGCGAAACAACTCAAAATAACTTACATGGTATTCAAATTAGCAAAGAACATCGCTTCGAGCGCACGCAATAATGTATCTAAATAATAAATGTAAGTAATTTGGCATGTACGTAAATAATGATTTTATAGTTGCATAAATAATATAGCACCTGTCGGGTGTGTCGTCTGTGTGCCACTAGTCCTCGGCCGCTTAATTATTAAACCTTTAATTAGACTGGCAGAGACAGCTGTGGCCCGACCTTGCACACCTTTGTATGCAGTATTTGCATCGCAAAAAGTATAAATTTTTAAACACAATTCATATGAGCTTTTTGCTTGGTGTATGTAAAAAATGTCGGCCTGATCTCCCGGTTTTTTTGTTGACATTTTAACTCGATAATATTGGTTTGCATAATATCAAAATGGACGCTGCATGTAGGACACATTTCGATTGCATCTGCTGAAATTTAAAATTGCACACGTCGGGCAATTAAATGTGTATGTAAAAATTTTATGACTAATATAATTGGTCTAGTTTATAAGCGTGGCCGAAGGAATTTTGTGTCATTACTTAATAGGACACGTAAATGTTTTAATATTCAATTTATTACTTTGCCTCAGAGATAACTTAATTATTACTCTAAATTATATTTTTTACGTCCATGCAAAATAAGTTTGTAGTTTAACGACTTACTAATACACCTTTTACTAACGTTTTTTAGGATAATGTATCAATTATTATCTCATCTCATAAAATTACGCCTATATCCCTGTAAGAGTAAGCAGAGGTGCAGTTGATGCAGTTACTGCCCGGTTTTTTAAGGCTCAGGACTTCCTGAGCCTAGGTAGATAGTCCGACTTAGCCAGCTATAAAGCTCAATCCCGAGTAACTCGTGTGTTTTTATAATAACCTCGATATTTGTTAAAACGATTAAAAAAATCGTAATTATATTTACATCGCGATTTCGTAAGTTATGTCACGTCAGTTAAGATTAAATGATGCAACACCGATTGCACCTGACGTTAATTTATAACGTTGGCAACAAGAACATACTACATATATTGGAAAAAAAATCTCCTTTGAATGCAATTAGTCGCATGATTGATTAAAAAACGCGGAATAAATTCTTTCTGAGTCAGTGCCTTGACTGTTTTATGAATGTGGCAAAAATAGCCTAATTGTTGACCTTTTTGTTATACAAATTATCTATTATTATTTAATGGAAGAATTGTATTAAATGTTTTGCAGGCGATTTTTCATTATATGGTACAAATGGCTCTGCCTAGAGCAACCGAATATTAATATTTCGCAAATAGTGTCATATTAAACTGGTCTAGATATGAAAAATGATGAAAAATTTCATAAGCTTAGAAATCATGCAAAATAATGATTAATACTCGTATATTTTAACATATAATTTATCAAGTATTCTATTTATATTCATTCGTGAACGTGGGTATAAAGTATTTGACCAGTTCCATCTTCACACTATGGGCGCCCCAGGCATTGGCCCATGGCCTCTGGCTTGATGGAAAGTCCCTTAGTGTGAAAACCCAGCTCCTAATAATATATAATCAAAATTACAAAAACTATCCGCTTAACACTATTTCACAGTAATTTTGGTGATGACATAATATTGGATAATTTTTCCTTTTTAAAGGGGTCGTAAACCTAAGACAGCTTTGTATTTTACTCTACAATAATGCTGGTTATAGTTACGCGTGTTATAACACAATTATCTATTCACACGACGTTATGTCTCTTAAACACGAAACAGACTCTTTGTGTCCCCATATGCAATACTTTATAGCCACTAGATGCCCTTAAAAAGAAAATAAAATAGTGTTTTCGAGCTCAAGTTTTATCACAATCAAATTACGCCACATTAAGTTACGACACGGCCGTGTCTCGGCTATATTGAGTTACCAAAATAGCTGGCATGAGTTTAAATGGACTAACAAAGGAAGAACCCAACGTGCTGAGCATAAGTTTATGAGCAAAAAAATATGGCGGACTAGGGAGGTAGTGACCTATGATGACGCAATGCCAAAAACAGGCCACACTGCAGCCGACAGAGCCTCTGCCCGAGGTCAAGGAAGTTCATCGCGAAATATATTGCTCAATCTCACATGTGCCGGCCGCCGACGCCGACCACTGACGAGTGCCGACTGCCGACGCAACTTCTGACGACGTCATTCTGCTTGTCACCTCGACACGCGGCACGCGACTCGCGCGATCCAGATAAATCCAATCCATTTTCAAAATTGTCTTGTGACGTCATAACTTTTCAATTTTCGAATTGCAACTATACAACGTTGCGATTTAAAAATGTTCTAAATTTTTGTCAATGTTGCCGCGTTTTAAAACTTAATTTTGATATGTCGTCGAGGAGCGCTGTGGGCTCGTGTCCGTGTCTATTTTGAACTCCCGATCGGACGTTCGCCCGGTTGTTGAACTGGAATAATTCGGCAAACACGGGCACATTACGCGCTTTTTAATCTCAAGATTTTTCGATACCAGTCCGACTCGTATGTCTTATAATAAATGCATTTATATAGAATTTACATTAAATTATAATTTTCATTAAATTTTAAAAACGTGCCACTGTTTTGTGTTAGATTGGTATCTGTTAATTGTATAATTACTGACGAGGTGCAGATTTTGACAAGTTACATCTAAAAGGTCTTCCTGCATTGGCAAATTGTGTGACACAATAATATTAATTAAATGTAGCAACGATTCCATTGGCGGTACAAATGAGCGCGGTGTTGTGTTTACGCGAAACTCCACGCAAACATGCAGAGATGGGGCGCGCTGGTGTGCGTGACACCGTGTGCAAGTGTGAGTCTGTAGTCTCTGTGTGTGTACGTGGAAGCGCGCGATGAAATAAAATATGTCCGGTCAACGAACTCGCGGTCGGTGCCATAAAAATCGCGATACTGGCCGAAATTCGGACAGAAAACTTTAACACGGCCTTATCGATCTAATAAAAATAAATCTTATATCTCGTTGCTATCCAAGTACACGCGTTGCTCGTCGCCTAATTATCCGAAACCCACCGAATATCGCGCTCGGGAAAATAGGATTACACCTGTGCAACGAACTTTAATATGCAGCGTGCAGCTCCCGAGTTCGTCACGGCGATAACTGTCCGCCTCTTTGTCTTATTGCTACAATCCTCAAATTGATAAAAAACATACAGACAGAAATTATTACATGAATGTTTAATTCAGAACGCATGATTCCAAATTCGAGAAGGTGGCTGGAAATTAAATTTGAAAAATATAAAATACTCACATTCATATTTGGAATGTTGTAAACCGCAGCTATGGTGCATGTGGATTGGGGTGTATGATTTTGTCCGCCGATATTGTTTCTATACATTTCCGGATTGCACGCGGCAGGCAGTCAGCTGATTTCCATCCGATGACCTTGTCACGTCCCTCTTTATTCATTCTATATACAGGCGCGAGTTGTTATTGATCAGTCAAGACGATATTCGGTCCAAAACCTTCTTTTTCTACAGGACGATGTTTCCCCTGGACTGGAGCCTGTGAAAATTCTCCGTCGTCCGCAACACATGTTGATCGCTAGTATATCTCTGTCGGGTCTAAGCCGATCATTGTTGTTTTTAATATTGCCCAGTAGGATCCAATACTTTGTCCATTTCTAATAGGATTCTTATACAGACCGTGTTAGTACTGGCCGGTAGGGTCGAGTGTGAGCTCCATTGTTTTTTAATAAAGTCCAGTGGGGTCCAGAGTGACAATATCCATGACAGCACAGATCACAAAAGTTCGTAACACCGCGCGGGTTTTTCTAAAGCACAGTCGTGTAAACACGCGTACGTCTTCTCGGGCAATGAGTTGAGCGGCGCGGGCGCAGGTTTATATGAGAAGCGGCCTCCGTTACCGCCATCTTGCGGCGAGTGGATAGAACCGCGGAATGTTTTGCTGACCAGTGACAGGGTTGACGCCGCTTCGGACAAAATAAGCTCAACTGAGCTTGTCCGTTTCATTAAAAGTCAATATTGCTTCAGATAATTGTTCGACGGTGTTGAGGTTTTTAAGTATTTTGTCGTGTAAACCACCGAACGTATTTTCTTTGTAATAGTATTGTTTTATTGTAATTTAATTTAAATTTTTGTATTGTAAGTGGTAGAGCAACGCTGTAGACTTTTCTCTAGCTCCGACTTGACCGGATTATTAACCACACAGAGAACGGTTTAAGTGACAAATTGCTGTCGTGTTTAAGACGATGAGTGAAATTTGCGGAGGTCCAATACCACTCTCCCCTTCCCAACTCCCATTCCTTGGAGGTTGGCAACGTGACGAGATAATCAACAACCCTCATTTAAATTTTCTTTTAGAATCTCTAGTGGCTAGTCCCCACCAATCAATATTATCGAGCTATTTAGTCTTGTGGCTGTTTTTATACTATGATATCAGTAAGGTTGTTTCGATTCCCATGTCAGGACAACCAAATTTGTGAAAAGTTTTTGCATTCGTAGAAATACCAGAATTGCCCGGGATGATAGACTCGTCACCTATCATATCTTGGGATAGATCAAGCTTGCTGGACCGTGAGTACATTAACTGCACCCTTGCAGTTGAGTTTATGTTATGTCTTTCAGTTTATGTTTCTCTATTTATGCCACCAAGCAGTATGGTTGTGTTTCGGTTTGAAGGATATTAAAGATTATTAGACCCAAGCATTATAAGACTTAATAAATTGTCTCGGGGTGACTAATGCAGTCCAGCGCCATACAATGTTTTGTAATTCAAAGTTCTGTGTGGTGTTGTGTCTATTTAAGGGCAGCGTGGCGATCAGCCGCCATCAGTCGAGCGACCGGCTCGTTTTTTCATTCAGGCAATTTTTTTTACTATGAAATACATTTCTGTAGCATGTCACCAAAATGTTAACGAAATAATTGTCAAATGACTTAACATAATAGTTATTTTAAGGCTTATTTCGAGCCTTTTTTTAGGTATGCTATCGAGACAGAAGACTGGCGTGACAGTTTCGTTGGCATACTTCAAAATGTGCCCGTACAACATACAAGACGGACGTGTCACTGTCTATTTCGCGGTCTTTTCATGCACCTGAGAACAGGTCTTAGTCCCATTTAAATCAGAGTGAGGGTGTACGCGTGGTATCCCAGGCAAGCCTTTTCCATAACGACTACAATGTTGCTCGATATACACAGCTCAATGTTGTGATATAGGATATTTCACATTACCATAGAAATAGGATAGAATGCCTTCCAAACTGGCTTCTTTGCTTCCTGGTGATACTTTATGCAGAAGAATGTCGGTCGAAAATGGCGTCTAACTTTAGAATAATGTCTTGCGTAAAAGATTACTTACTTTAGTATGTAATAGAAATTTGGGGATTTTAAACGCACAGATCAAACTACAGTTATTTAAGAGTGTTTTAACTAACTTAAAATGGATGGTTATTTGAAATTAAATAAAATAGTTTATTAATCATGTAGGCAGTTAAAATAGTAGTAGTATAGTAATAGTCAGTACAAAAATAAAATAAACTTACTTATTGAAATCAATATCAACTATTGTATACATAGCATAATTAAAATACACTAGGCAATTACACTAAATCTATTTATTTATCTATCAATTATTCAATATTTTTACTATGAAAAGTCTAGAACTGCAAAATATTGCTTGAGGAGACCCGGCGAAACAAACTCAGTGGTTTAATCGACTTCATCGATAAAATTCGACTTGACTTGTCGATAAAATTGGCAATTTGCCGTTTTTATTTTGTTTATTACGTGATCGGTTGTCTTTAATTTATTTTATTAAAATATATTCATTACAGTTTATGTGTAAGTTTTTAATATTAAAAAGCAATTAATTTTAACTTGCTCGTATTATGTTACATTTCATTAGTAAATTTATATAAATCTAAGTGACATAAACATATAATTTAGGGTACATTAATTAATTAAATTATTCCTTAAATAGCCTAAGTTACAGTGCCCCAGGTCACAGTATGTAAGAAGGGACCGAACGCCAAACATCTCTATCTTCTAGATATTATTTAACATTATAGTAGTCTCTGGTCACAAGCACAATATGTACCGGAGAAGAGAGAAGTAAGTAAGAAGAGACCGGCAGAAGAGTAGGTCACCTGGTGATGAGTGATCGTCATCCCGCATGAAGACCCAGAAAATACTAGGAAAAATTAGGAAATCATAGCGTTGCCGAACTTAAAGGAAAGGACTGTGGTTTTGAAAAGAGGGAATAATTTTGCCTTTCAAAAATCTTACTGCCGTTGCAATTTCACGTCGGTTTTCTGCGAGACAGTGCTACTATTTCTTTCGAGCTTACCCATTCAAAACTGTCTACAACGTGGTTTTAACATTAAGTAAAAAAAGGGAAATGTTTGTTTCTCCAAAGAGATATTACTTTATTATTAATGTTTTATTACATTTCGATTCTAATCAACGTAAAAATGGTAGTTAACTTTAACTTTACACAACTAACCTCGACAACTTACAGAAACATGTACAGAAAGTGTTAAATGTTTAATTAAGATAAAAATAAAATCATACATTTTATTGGTGAGGCAAAGATATCGGCAAACTTGTAGGAAATGTCGTTAGCAAGATTAAATGAAAGTATACATATCAGTATTGATTAAAGTATACCTCGTATAGACTCTGCAAAACTTTCTCTATCTTTGTGGTAAAATAGACGCGGTGGAATGCTGTTTTCCCTCGGTAATATTGGCTTAAGTTAAAACATTTCCATATACCATTAGCCGGCACAAACTGAGAAATAACTCAAGGTCTGAATTCAAAATATCTGAAATATGTGAGCAAGACATAAAGACCGGGAAGCGCTACCGAGAAATTGTATGCTTGTAGTGTCGCCATGAATATTTCAATTTCTGTAATTCAATATCGCATTAACGATATGAAAAAATCTCTATAGATTAATAAAACATCGATCTCGATCTCAATAGATTAAATGAAGTATTACTGGTGGGAGGATATTTGTATCCGACCGGATAGCGACCACCGTACACTGGTGCTAAAACCTGCTATAGTGGCCCACCTTGTGTGGGTCGCGTTCCAGGGTCAGCCAGTGTATATCCGGTTCTCCCGAGGGGCTTGCGGCATGACTTGGTGGTTGGTTGGGGTGGGTATAGGTGTACATCCTTGTATCCCTGTGCCTGCATCGGTCATCCGCCTATCCTGTCGCAGGCCACTCGATTTACTTCTTGCCTTTCCGAAGAGGGAAGAAGCATTTATACAGGCCGGCATGATTATGGTGACCACCGATAAACGCATTGTTGTCCAGTGGTAGCTGGTTTTTTGGACTGCTTCTACAGTTACCATCAGGTGTAGTGCAGTCACTTTGCCGTGCTCGGATTAAAAAAAAGTTTGGAATCGCATTAATAATTCGTCTAATGTTATGGATGTTCATGCGCAGTGGAGATTTACTATAGGGTATATGCATTACTCATTAGTCAAAATAAAAAAAGTGTGCGTCTCGGGACGTTTGACAGAAGTGATAACTTAACCTAATGTGGGTTAAAGTGAGAGAGGAGGAGCCTGCCTACTGCGTAGGTTCTCGAATATTCTCGAACCTTCCGTTGATCGATGGACCGCTCGCGTTACGGAACGCATCGGTTCACCCTCCCATAAGAAGTTATCACTTCAAAAATTATATGTTTGTCATGGCCACTCTACATGCCGGCAGCGATCAGCCTCTGGTTAGAAGCTAGTTGGCGTTTCCTTTTCCCTGTCCAAGTGAAAACTGCTTTCTTATCATGATATCCAATATGCGCAGATGTAATGCTTATATCTTAGTATTTACATGTGGGTATAATCATCTACATCCATGCTTATTCGCTTTCTGGTTCCTGTCACACACCATATATTTTATTAATAATTATGATAAGTGGTGGGTTGTGCTACGTGGTGGGTGTGTCTTACGTGACAGTCCGTCTGGTTAGATTAGTGTCTAGTAGTCACCGCTTTGCCTCTTTTTGCCTTCAAAAACACTTCAAACTTGTCATGTGCTGTGCTGGTGCTAAAACTTGCCATAGTGGCCCACCTTGTGGTTCGCGTTCCAGGGTCAGCCAGTGTATATCCGGTTCTCCCCAGGGGGCTTGCCCCCTGATCCTAACCCTTTTCCCATCCCTTTTCCTTCCCTCCCCTTTACCCTTTGGCAGGGCGGCAAGATCTTGCCGACCTACGATGGACACATTGTTTATCGTTGGTCGACACTATTCCTGGATTGTGCCACACTTACCATCAGGTGTAGCGTAGTCACTTTGCCGAGCCAGGATAAAAAAAAAAAAAATGTTCATCTGGCGGCCCTGGTGACGTAAGGCCAACCTCGTCCGGTAACAATCGTTAGTGAATTCAAAGCCCAGTCCATTACCTGGGATCGCCGGCGACCAACTTACGTGGTGGGTATCGTTCAGTACTTTATAATTTCTGAGTTTTGTTGCTATTGTTTACGAGTAGGCCGATTACAGGTGATGAGGCGAGCGTTTGTGAGATCCACAAATATTTGTTTCGGATCTTGGTGGTGTGGATCTGTAAATTCTTTATACCCATGATACAGGTATTAATTGACGTAAACAACATTAACTTTCCACCACCACTGTACTAGAACGTATGTATTAGAAAACAAGTCTATACTTTAGATTTCTAGTTCCGCGATTTCTAATCTGCAGACCGTTCCCTTTAACGCTAGACACCACGCTTGTTTGTTAAGACCTTTGTCATATAACGTGTTTCGTTTAATTAATGATCGTTTCGATACTATTTTTTATATCATTGGAGTTAAAACTTAATTTTCTTTGGCAGATATATTGATAGCTAGATCAATATCGCCACTAGTGTAATGGCTGTGACACCTCTGCGGCTTAGAATCGATATAATAATGAGCTTTTGCATGAGTTTATTAATTTTAAAAAATCGAGTTGTCTGTGATTAGAGTTTATTCCCTGAATAGCGATAGGCTTTACTTTACTACTTATTTTTACTATAGCGTGAATGGGCCGGCTCTACAGGTACCAGGTGTCTCACAGAAAACCTACGTAAACCAGCGGCTTGTGTCTTCGTTTCGTACGGTGTGTGATATATCCGAGTCTCCGGAAATACCTATGTCCCGCAAAAGGTCAAAAAAAAATTCGGGTGGTAGAGCCACGCTGTAGACAGTTTTGTCTTCAGCATGAATGAAGCTGGCTCGACCGGATCGTTACCACTGTCTCACAGAAAACCGACGTAAAGTAGCGGCTTGCTGCTGCGTTTCGTACGGTGAGTGAGATATCCGAAAGCCCAAATCCCCTCCCCTTCCCAATCCCTAATTATCACTTTCCTTTAAGGTCGGCAACGCGCTCATGATTCTTCTGGTGGTGGGCGTACATGGGCGGTGGAGATCACTTACCATCAGGTGACCCATTTGCTCGTTTGACAGCATATGCTATCAAAACAATCTGTTCTGTAATAAAATTAATTAGATTGAAGGTTAGAGAGGAGTTGGAAATATTTTAGGGAGGTGATTATTAAACGGCGACAGCCTCCGTGGCGCAGAAGCGAGTAGTCGGCTGTGAAATAAGAGGCTACAGGGTTCGATTCGATGATCCTCAAATATTTGTTTCTAGTCTGAGTATTATGGGATTGTAAGTTCTTCGTATTTCTTGGTACCCATGATATAGGTTTATCATAGTGTGGGGTCAGGACTATGTGTGTGACTGTTGAGTGTATTTAATATTTATTAATGAAGGAGATACCTTTGACATACGATTCTCCATATAATATATTTACAGCGTTACAATTTTGTATTTTGGTATCTGATATAGTTATTTGTTAAAAAAAATCACTCGAACATTGTAACAGGACATTAATATAATAAATAAATAATTACCTAAAGCAATAGTATTGTTATTGTTTGTTTAATAAAACGATGTGTATTTCCACGATGTTTCCCTAAACGTCATAAAAACGTACAAAATAATATAATATGTTGTAACGCCATGAGTAGTCTAGAATAATAAGTGAAACAATGTCAATATAGATCATCAATGCCAATAAACTTAGAGTAGATGACTTGTTTGATGAGGCTTTTACCAGAACGGGGTCCATACATAACGATAATTAAACTAATTACAGAATAGAATTTATATTTAGAAACCAAATTCATCTAACTGTAATAAATGTAATTCGAATTATAGGTTAATAAATTACCAATTATTATCGTTTAATGTGTACTATGCATGGAATTAAATAAAGCTTATTATTATATTATTATTATAGATGATTTGTATGGGGAAAAACCACACTGTAGACACTTATCTGCAGCATGAATATGCCAGTTTCACCGCGTTATTATCACTGTCTCACAGAAAACTGTCGTGAAATGGCGGCTGTTGCGTTTCTTGTGATATGTGAGATTTCCGGAGGCTCAATTCATTCCTCTCTTTCCCAATTCCTATTATTTTCTTTAAGTCTAAAATCAGCAACGCATCTATGTTCTTCTAGTATTGTGAATGGTCATAGGCGGTGGAAATTATTAATCTTCATGTTTATATAAATACGAATAATTAATGATAATGATCATTTTATAAAGATCTTTTACAAGGTAGGTCCCTCGTATGCGAGAGGCCATATGGGTTGGTACCACCGTTTTGTCTATTTCTGTCGCAAAACAACAGTGTGTAATCACTGTTGTGTTTCGGTTTGAAGGCCATTGAAGCCAGTGGAATTACTGGGCATTATGAGACTTAATATCCCATGTCTCGGGATGACGAGCGCAGTTCAGTGCCATGCAGTGCTTTGTAATTCAAAGTTCTGTGTGGTTTTGCTTCTGTTTATGGGCAGGCGTGGCGCTTACCATCAAGCGAGCGACTTGCTCGTCTCGTCATTTAATCAAATAAAAGAAAAAAATACTTCCACCCAGTTTCTCGAAGGCTAATCAAATCAACATTCATCAAATAACAGAACTTTGATTTGTTACCGCTGTCAAATCAATTCGAATTTCGGAAACGTTAATTAGTGAAAAATTTATTATTCTCTAATCTAATTTGCGAACAATCGCTTGCTAGTGATTGACATACCATTTGACGATAAAATTATCTATGAATATTCCGGAAACCCATAATAGCGCTCTGTATAAATAGTTTATTTATATATATATCGTTTTAAATAGTTTATTTATTGTTTAACAATCAGGTGTGTCAAATCAAAAGGGTTTATTACGCTTCTAGCAACTCAATTATGACTTGACATGAGATTTGACATATTAGTTAATTTTTACACTGATCCGCCTTTTAGAAACCGCGCGTATCATCATCATCATCAGCCACAGGATGTCCACTGCTGAACATAGGCCTTCCCAAAGATTTCCAGACCGACCTGTTCAAAGCGGCCTGCATCCAGCGATTTCCTGCGACCTTTATCACCATATTATGTAGTATTTATTTTTTTGTGTTTGAACAAAAACAGGCGGCCGCATATCCATATTCATTCGTAAAAAACGAAGGTTGCCAGGACATAATGTTAATAGTAGTACTGTATGTATGTAACACCAATATATCCTTTACACACAAATTTTGCGAAGAGATAAGCAGAGGTGCTACTAATTCATCAAGGTTATGATGTAATAAGGAGCGAGTCTGTCGCTATACCCGGCGCAAACTCCTTCAAACCCGGGCAGCTCATGCTAATCTAGTTTTGGTTTGGCTGACCTGAAAATTTGCTCAGGCCCTTACTGCCTTTTTTGTCACTAATAATGACCACACTGCATCTAGTGGTAAGTGCACTGCAGCCGATCGTCGACAGACATTGCATCCCTGGAACATCACCAGCATTATGCCGGCGTGAAGATACTTATATATATTGGATGACCCCGGAACTCAACTCGCGGCTTTTAAACCATGTGTACGGTAGACGCTAACCTTTTTGGTCTTCTTAGTCGCATTCTACATTGCTGAAGGTTGTATCTATGAAATGCTTTTGTTGTGCGTTGTATGAATTGTTTCTACTTCGTCAGATTCTAGGCTTCTATTAGGTTGGTTATCACAGGGAGATTAGTGAGGATGGCTACTGTGTCACACCAACGGCTAGGTGATTGGCTCCCGAGTCTCTTCCCTTCTTTTCGCTGTTCAATCGCGACTAATGTATCAGGTAACCTCCCAGGCTCTCCACAGAGAAATTGACGTCAGGCAGGCGACTGGTCGTAAAAATGACAAGGCATTTTTTCCTGTAACATGTGTTATAGAATGTTGCGCCGACCCCACTAAG
Source organism: Amorpha juglandis (assembly GCA_949126905.1). Lineage (NCBI taxonomy): Eukaryota > Metazoa > Arthropoda > Insecta > Lepidoptera > Sphingidae > Amorpha > Amorpha juglandis. The sequence continues at coordinate 13,675,540 of OX421373.1, read as the reverse complement.
AGTGGGATAAGGGAAGATGGAAGAAGGAGACTCTCCTACTACTAGTTCTTCTCACAACCATTAGACCCACGAGTCGATGTTCAACATAAGGTCAATGAATCGCACCTAAATGTGAGCCCACGTTTACTTACATTTATAGATACCACCAATCAATATATAAATGGCTCTGCAAAATGGTATTTTTCTATTGATTCGTTTTTAAGGTTCCATGCCTAAACTGTGCTAATGAAACCCTGCTACTCGCCATTAGCGCCAAGTAGATTCTTCTTTCTACCTGATAAATGCTAAGCCTATGGCTTTTTTGGTCAAACTTGAGACACAGACGACCGTGGAGGAGTGACGGGTAGGTATGCTTAGATAATATAATGTTAATTTTTATTTTATTTTTTTATGCTCCCTACACAGCGATATACTTAATAATTTTTTTTTGCGATTTTTTTTGTGTTTTCTGCAGCTTGTCTCAAGTGTTGAGTAAATAAGGTTATTTTTTTCTTACTAAGCCTACGGCATTTATCTATCAGTCCTCTCTTTAAAGAGCTCTATCATTTGGACCGTATTTGGTAGCCGGCCGATTTCTTTTACAGAATGTATTTTTTTTTTTTTTTTTTTTTTATCCTGGCTCGGCAAAGTTACTACGCTACACCTGATGGTAAGTGTAGCGCAATCCAAGAATATTGTCGACCAACGATAAACAATGTGTCCATCGTTGGTCGGCAAGATCATGCCGGCCTGCCAAAGGGCCAAGGGGGAGGGGAAGGAAAAAGGGATGGGAGAAGGGTGAGGATCAGGGGGCAAGCCCCCTGAGGAGAACCGGATATACACTGGCTGACCCTGGAACGCGACCCACAGAAGGTGAGCCACTATGGCAGGTTTTAGCACCAGTGTACGGTGGTCGCTATCCGGTCGGATACAAGTATCCTCCCACCAGCATTGTATGTATATTATCATGACGAATTACCTAACAAATAGTAAAAGAGTTAAGATTCAAGAGATGCGGGTGGTAGAGAACCCTAAGTGCACGAGTCCGATTCACTCTCTGCTGGGTTTTAAACAATTAACTTTATTGATTGAAATCGTAATAGTACATATCAAATATGGTATTATATTAACTTACGTAGAGGAATAATTATTAAGATACATAAGTGAGGTTGCGGGTTTGATCCCCATGCTGAGATGAATATTTGTGTGATCCACAAATAGTGTTTTGGGTCTGGACTCTGGTAGTTTTAGGTCCGCGTGTCCCTCGTAGTTCCTTTGCCCACATTACAGATTGGGTTAACGTATATCGTAAGATTATTGGGGGATGGGATAGGACTATGTGTGACTGTTGTGTTTATTTATTTATTAAATTAAACTGTATTTTTGAATGGAAAAATGACACATAAATTCTATCTATATATTACTATCACATTATGAGACTGAGATAAGCACGGCGAACCGTGGATGTACTAGTTGTATACCTATATACCCCTTCGGGGATACAGGCGTGAGCTTATGTATGTATGTCCTGATTTGTATTAATCTAGTTCACAAAACACATAAATTAGTACAATTCTAGCGACTACTGAGAGATGCAAGGTTTCTTTTTGGTCAACATATAAATTGCTCTGCAATCAATGTATTCATTATCAGGCGAAGTATTATAACATTACCATGGCAGGATATAAATAGCGGGCGATAATTATAAATTTGTTGCCAACCTTAAAACTATGCTAATAACCCGTCCGAGTCGGCCCATTTATGCATACACCAAAAAGTGTGTACAGCGTGGCTCTACCACTTATAATTTACATGGTGTTAGGTCCGTTGTATGCGACAAACCGTCTGCGTTGGTACCACTGTTTTACCCACCCTGACGAAGCCACGAGCTACTCACAAACAAAATGCCATACATACTTCCACACACAGCTTGTATTAATACAAATAAAACAACAAGTTAGCCAAGAAAAGTTAAGGTGCGGTCAAAACTTTCTGATGAAGCCAATCTCATATGGTGTTCAGTTTTCACCGCTCGCCGCTTGAACGCGCTCCGTATAGTAATGGCGAACGTTAATTCTCGCCGCGTAGCCTCTTGCGCAATATTCTGATATATACCCAGTTTTACACTAGACACAGGCGTTTGCTTTTAACATTTGTCAACGGAATTTCAATTGAGTTTTTTTGGTAAAAGTTGATTGTTCGGATGTCTGTCATGAGTTCCTTGACTTTGGATTATATATTTGTAATATTGGTTGTAATCATTCGTAATATAACTTACGTTGTAGTAGCTTTGATTGTGACATGTTGTAAGTACTGCGTTTAATTGACGATCTTTAGACAGTAGCTTAATGGATTGAAATTAAAGTTAACATGTAATTTAAGTTTGGATTCTTCGACTTCTACTTCTTCTTCTTCCCTTTTGCACCGTTCTACCATAAGGTTGTTTAGCAGAGATTGTCATTTGTGATAAACCGTAGATTACTACACTGACTTTATTTTCCGTTGTTACTATGCATATAGTGTAGTGTGTGTGTGATAGAGCCGTGATGTTGAACTGCTTTGCAATGCACATGAATAGATCGGCTCGACCTAATGATGGTGCTATCCAACAGAAGACCGATGTAAAGTGGCAGGTTAGCTTTGTTATGTTTCGTACGGTCGGTAAAATTGCCGAAAACATAAAGAATATCTCGGATTATCAAACGGGAGATCAATTTCTTTCATATTGTTTTTATAAGCACATTTAATCGAGATGTATGGGTCTTAGCTTTGTTTGAAGTAAATTGTAACTATTTAGGAATTACAAATCAAATTATTTAGGAATAAAAAAAAAATATTTTATTTACGTGGGTCTAGATTCACACGGTATCGCCGAAACAGTTCATAAAAACACACCAATTTATTTTCCCTTAACCTTAATAACGTAGTATGCAAAGTGTGGACGTTTGGAAAATACTTAGCAGGCACAAGGGCGTGTATGCACGATCAAGGAGTCGTAGCACCTTTGGTACATGTGGTCTAAAATAATTTACAAATTCTGGAAGCAAGGCCACATTGTCTGCAGCATGCATGGGTCGGCTTGATCAGAGTGGTAATAAAATCTGGTATTGCGGAACTCATCAGCACTGATTACTTATCAGGTGATTCACATGACGGCTTTGTGCTGTTAATAAAAACAATATTGGACCATTTCTTGGGTATTTGATGGTACAGCTTTGATAAAATGTTCTTTTCTAAATTATTATAGAAAAGCTTATGTTAAAAATCTCTTCAATACTTTTTTTATAGTTTGTAGTATATCTTGTGGAGCTAGTTTCTGCGTGTTATAAATAATACCCCGTTTGGGATTTAAGACGCATTTGTTCCGCTGCGGAAATTTGTCTTGAAAGTGGGTTATTCTTAACCTATGTTGATATAATTGTAGTTCTTAAGTCAACATTTCCTATTTTACAGTAAAAACGCCACATAATATTTGAGTAATATTTAATATTGATTTGTTCATATATTTAGTTTCTTTTTATTTGTTTTAGATTAATGGAGTAACAACAATTCAAGTAAAGTTATGTAAACTGAGTAAATAAAATAAACCAACAAAAACAAACATACCGCCGCGGCGCAGTTGTATTCCGTATGCAGTACGACTGTTGTTATGAGATCGCGGGTTCGATCCCGGGTTGGGTAAAAGTGATATTGGGTTTTCCTATCACGAAATGCTCAATATCAGCCCGGAGTCTGGAATTGTGCCCAGTATGGCAATAGGTCCCTCCTTATTACATCATGGGACGGCAGTAAGGCGAAATGTGTATGTAGGTACTGGTTACAACTCAGTGATAACAGACGTGAGTGGAAAAAAATGCTATTTTAAATAAACATAAACTTATTGATAGTATAATTGAATTAGTGAAATGTTTATTAACAGCACAAGACAAGGAAAAAATTAAATGCACACGTAGTGATAGCATGCAAGTTGCAATGTCAATTTCTAATATGCATGACGTCAGTAGTGTAGGTAATTGAGAAGCGCACCCAAGCAGTAAATAGATATAATGGCGATTGGAGAGAGCGAGCTTACTTACGATGCGACACCTAGCTTTGTTTAGATGCATTTTTGAACAAGGAAATGATTGGAGTCGGTAAATATCAGAATTATTTTTTACGTTCCAATATGTGAAAGTACGTGATTTGTGTCCTTATTTGTAGCGTCTCATTAGACGTGACAATTTCTTTAATAAATTAAAAACTGTTTTAAATTTATTCGTTAAAAATACTTTCGCAGTATTTTGATCGTTGTTTATCATTACTTATTTAATAGTGTTTAGTAGTGTGAATATCTTTTTCCGGGACAAAAGTTTATTATGTGGAATTCTTCATATTCATATATTATAGGAAACAAAGGCCCTCGCTTTTTTCGAGGGACACTTCCAAACTCCGACCGCTGGATGGGACTTATGATGTGGCCAGTGCCGATTGCCGAAGGAATGTGGCCTCTTCAGAGATTCTTGCATTCACTATTACCAGCGCAAGCATATTGTTGTCGTTCCAGTAACGCCGACGCCTTACGAAGCACCCAATCATAACCGATGTTCTACAGGAGTAGGCTTAAAACTTAACCCTATGGAACACAACAGGTCATCACTCTCAGGTGCTATCCGTCGGCTGGTCGTCGTGCTGGCGTCGACACCATGTCATTTAATTAATATCTTAGATTATCACAGGTTGAAACAAATGTGCACAATAATTGTATATTTAAATGTTTTAGAATAAAATATTAACATAAGGGTTGAGAGCGCCTAAAGCGCTCACCCGAAAGCTGAAGCTGTATATAGCCGACTAGCGTCAGGCTTACAGCATAGTCCACGTACAACAAAATATATATATTAACATGTCAAGTATTTTATTTTGCTTAACACATTGTTATGCTAATCTGTCAATGTCAAAATGCTAACCAATGGATCGAATAGTGCATACTAAATCGATTGAACGCTAAATTAGTAAATTGCACCCGTACGAAGCTACAGCACGTTGCTAGTTTATGAATATACAGGGTTAATTTTAAAACACCAGCAACCTCGCAGGACCAGATAGCTGACCCCATACGGAACAACTTTTGTTCTACGAGTTTGTATATAACTCAATATATTTAAAAAAAATGATTTTACTAGTTTTTGTTGTGTCGTATTTTTCTTCGTAGCGTTCGGCGTGGGCGCGCGACTCAAAGGCGCCGCTCAGCTGGCTCGGGCGTTGACCTTCAGCGCTAGTCCGGTTCCCCACGCTTCACGTGTTTGCTTACGTAATCTGCGATGCGCGTAGGTAACATTCAAGACGGAAATTAAATGAATACTTATTTTTGTATGAAAATAAAATCTAACAAATTATCAAAAGTCGTAGAACAAAAGTAGTAGCTTATAACCTTAGGTATCTACCCCTGCGAGGTTGCTGGTGTTTTAAAAATAACCCCGTATAATTTTTGATAGTATAAAACCATATGTTTGTCCGTTTCAATATATCAGAATTTAAAATGTTCATAAAGAATATAAGACTGTAAAATGAATGTAATGTAGAAAATAAACTTATTGTAAGTTTAGTGTAGCAAAAATATGTGGTTAATTTTAAATTCATAGTAATTTATATTTATTACAGACATAATTTTATTTTGAAATATAGTCCAAGTGTACAAATTTGGATAGGATTGTGGATCTTAAAGAATTAAAAATCCGTAACCCCTTGACTTCTGTTCTCTTGTATGCGTTCATGGGTGACGATGACCTCTTACCATCCTTATAAATTATAATAGTTAACACATAGTATAAAGTCAAGTCGTTATGTGCGTCTGTCTGTCTGTTTATCCGCGTATCACCTAAACTATGTAACATATTCAGATTCCGTTTTAACTATCATTTAGAGAATTTATCCCGGAAGGTTTATTTGTATATCACTTTAGCACCCATGGAAGCAGAACAGTAATATGAGGTGCGGTTCCTGCGGTGAAACCGCGAGGAACAGCTAGTTAATATAAAATTGTTATTTATTTTTATATTTACTATCGCTTTATTTAACGGCGAAAAAAACATCGTGAGGACATCTACATACCTGAGAAGTTTTCCATAAGAATTTCATAGGTATGCGAAGTCTGCCATCCCGTATTAGGCCTCATGGTGGAGCAACGCCTGACCTCTTTCGTTACGTAGAGGAGGCTCGTGTCCAGCAGTGGGACATGTAATTTTGATACAGGTCTATTATTATTTATTCCTAAAGCTTGACGCACTAAGGCGACTCCACGGCGTGACGGAATGCAAAAGTAGGTTAGCACAAGAAAGCGTCGCACCGCCGCCGCGCCGCGCCGCGCCTCTCGCATGCGCATGGGCATTGTACCTCTGTCTATAACAGATGCTCTTAATTTTGAATTCATGGTAATTGCTTCATGAGTAGTATCGTTAAATGTTTATAATGATGTTGAAAGAATATGGGAATAAAGTGGTGCTAAAGACAAGTTGTTACGTTTTACATATATATACATACATATATACGCTCATGATTGCTTTCCCGAAGGTGTAGGTAGAGTTGCAAATAGTGTTGGATCCAAATTTCACCGAGCTTATTTACGTCCCATGATGTCCATAGGAAACAAGCCTATCGCCACACCGGGAACAAATTCCTATTGCGGGCAACTCATGTGTGAAAACTCCAACACAAATTGTGGTTTTCTTTATTACGTAAGCCGGTCACCTGACGGTAAGCGTTTTCTACCGCTCGTGAACATCAATGATACCCGAAGGATCATAGACGCATTTCCTCAAAGGAAAAGGATGATTAAGGGATTGGGAAGTGGAAGGGGATTTGAGCCTCCGCAAATCTCCCTCCCCGTACAAAACGCAACAGCAAGCTGCTACTTAAGATCATTTTTGTGTGTGACAGTGGTAACAACCCGGTCGAGTCGGCCCATTCATGCTGTAGATAAAACTCTCTACAGCGTGGCTCTACTACCCATTTTAAATATTTAATATCCAATAATTATTTTGAATAAAGTCTGATAAAGGTCGCAGGAAGTCGCTGGATGCAGGCCGCGCCCAACAGGTCAGTCTGGAAATCTTTGGGGGAGGCCTATGTTCAGCAGTGGACGTCCTGTGGTTGATGATGATGATGATGAATTATTTTGGCTATATAACATATTTCGAACACGCTAGCTGGATTGTGAACAGGAAAGCATATTTTACAATTTTTCCCAAAATCATATTAAAAACAAATTAAATAAATTATACGTATTGCTTACAGTGATGAAAAAACTGATGTCTTGTGATGAAAAAACAACGTGGCTCTACTACTTGGGAAATGCCCGACCTGGAATTATAACCCAAAACCTTACAGTTTCTCAGCCGAAGTAGGTTGCCACTAGGCCATTTAAGCGATTACATTGCATTACAGTCACATTTGATTAATAAAGGAAAAGTCATAGGGCTGGGATAACAATATTTCTCTGAATGTATAACCCCATGTTGAATACTTGTTTGGATGTTGAGTATCCAAAGTACCTATGAAAAGTTGGTTCATAAGTAAATAAAAAACGTAGCGGAAATCGCAAAAAATATATTTCTAAATATATTCATTATTTTATATACAGCTTATCGCTGAAGTGCAAGTTTTATATCGCAGATAATTTATTAATTTAGATTATCAAATGCATTACGATAATTATCTAAAATTGTGATAAAATCTATTTTTTATCAATTAATATAGACATAAAATGTTTGAATTTCGTCACTGATTTAAAAAGGCATCCAAAAATCTTTACAGCATAAACTGTGTGAATATACACTCTATAGAAGTTTAGGGTCCCTTAATACATCGAGTAATGCCTAACCACAAATATTTGCGGATAACTCAAATATTTTTCTCGATACGGGAATCGAACTCACTATTTCTCCTTTTCTTATGAAATTCTTTATGTGCCGATAAAAATGCCGGCTGAACCGGGTTGTTACCGCTGTCTCACATCGACGTGAAGTGGCAACTTGCTGTTGTTTTTGGTACGATAAAATAGATATCCGGTAGTTCAAATCCTTCTCCCCTTCCCAATCCCTCGCTTCCCGTTTTAAAGTCTGCAACGCGTCCATAATTTCTCGAGTGGTAGAGCCACGCTGTGGACAGTTTTGTCTACAGTATGGCTCGACCGGGTCGTTACCACTGTCTCACAGAAAATCGACGTAATGTGGCGGCTTGCTGCTGCGTTTCGTACAGTGAGTGAGATATCCGGAGGCCCAAATCCCCCTCCTCTTCCTAATCCCTAAATATCCCTTTCCTTTAAGGTCGTCAACGCTTCCATGATTCTTCTAGTATTGTGGGCGTACATAGGCGGTGGAGATCACTTACCATCAGGTGACCCGCTTGCTCGTTTGTCAGCCTATGCTATAAAAAATTATATTTTTGCTCATGTTGGCTTTTATGGGCGATGGTTACATATTAATTTGCCGACCTCGGCTATAAAACAACTTAAAAGCGTCTAATCATTTTATAGTGTCATGTCAGGTTAAAAAACGTTAAATGAATGAGAGAATCGTAGGCAATATTTATAAAAAAAACTAACATTTTTTAGAGTGAACGAACTTTCCGTTTTTGCATTTTTATTACTTCTGTGTAATGCATTGGTTATACATAGAAAAAATGGCGGCAAATGGAAATATCAATTTTTTTACTAACAAAGTTTTTTTGGAAGTAGTTTGGAAGTTTACTGGTACAAATCATAAATTCGGATCCTAAAGTTGAGCAATGGCAAGGGCATCAATTAATATTTTGAAAAATGATTACCAATTATTTGGTATCGGGAATTACGAGGGACTTACCGTCTCCGAGATCCAAAACCAATATTTGTGTATTACACAAACATTTGTGTCGGTGCGGGAATCGAGCCCGCGACCTTTCGTTACTCAGCCAGCTACCCTCCCGCTGTGCCACGGAAGCTGCAAACAGTTTAATTATTAACGTAATTTAACATAATGTTCTAGACATTTCCTTTTCATTAGGCCAAGAGAAACTAGCGTCGGCTTCCCCTCACCTTTTGTCACGTATACTATTTTATCCTGGCAAAGTTATATGCACTAAATTACAAGGTGGTAGGTCCCTCGTATGCGAGAGGCCGTCTGGGTTGGTACCACCGCTTTGTCTATTTCTGCCGCCAAGCAACAGTGTGTAAACACTGTTGTGTTTCGGTTTGAAGGACATTGAAGCCAGTGAAATTACTGGGCATTATGAGACTTAACATCTTATGTCTCGGGGTGACGAGCGCAGTTCAATGCCATGCAGTGGTTTGTAATATAAAGTTCTGTGTGGTGTTGCTTCTGTTTATGGGCAGGCGTGGCGCTTACCATCAAGCGCCTTGCTCGTCTCGTCATTTAATCAAATAAAAAAAATACACTGTAGTCCAAATATAATGTCGAGAGACATCGCGTCCTTCTGCGGTCACCGTAAGCCTAATTAAACATGGTACCTATTACCTATCAGCATTTATACGTCACCAAATGACCACGTTGCTATGTGAGATAAAAGTAACGTATTCAGGAAAAAGGATATAGAACAGCTGAAACAATTGAGCATTCCCGGAATCTCGCAAATTGTGGTTGACCAACTGAGCTAATAGGCGTGTGTGATAAGGTATTTAATAAACTATCATAAATGTTAATGTATAATCTCTTAGTAACAAGGATAATTGACGCATGTACCCAATCAATATTAATTACGGTGTATACATAAATACTGTTAAATACCCGCCATATATGTATGGTGTTTTAGGAAAATATTTATGGATATGAGATTAGGAGGGACAGCAGAAAAGTTAGAGTTCAGTAGTTTTTTGTGTTTTCGTGCCCCAAAGGATATAACGGATCTTTTTACAGAGCCTATCGCGTCTGTCTGTCTATCTGTTTGTTTGTCTTTCTTTCCTAACTAGCTCTATCTTAAGCAACGTAATAAGTAGTCGGTTGATATTTCGGTACATTATGGCGGATTTCTTGACAAATAATAAAAAGTTCAAAATTTGGATACGGGACCCTCGGCACGCGGTTTCGACTCGCACTTGAATGATTTTTTTAAAATTAATTTGTACGGAATGGTTTACACCAATGATATTATAAAAATACATCTTAATTAGCATTTGATTTTTTTAATTACTTTTTTAGCATTTTAATTAGCAATTAAAATGCTTCTAAATGTCCTTCTTTAAACGAGGCTTAAAAAGAGAATTCCTTAAGCGGTAGCGGCTTGGCTGTGCCCCTGGCATTGCCCTGATGTGCTTACCATCAGGTGGGACCGCTTGCTCGTCTGCCTATTAAGGCAATAAAAAAAAAGAAAAAAAAATTAGACGAGCTTACACCCCATCGGTGGATGTGGTTACCGTCCTATATAGATCAACTATATAATAATAGAGGTTAAACAGTTTGTATGTAACGCGGACGGAGCCGCGCGCGGAAAGCTGGTATCCCATGAAAATAGTTTCTAATATTTAAAATAGGATATAGGAAATGGGACCTTATATTTGAAATAATATATTGGACATAGTTTCTAACTTAATATGAGTATCTTTAATACTTTTCTGTATTGTGACGATTTTGATTATGCGCTTCGGAAATGTTCCTTTTTTACAACTTAGAACGAATATACAACGAATGCTCGGCCATCCGGTTCCGGTGAGTCACTTAAGAAAAAATAAATACATAATATTGTTTAACAATTTTTTTTAACCGCCAAGTATTTTCTAAATATGCGAAGATTGCCGAAACTTAATTTGAATTGTTCTACATTATCCGTACATACTCATTTGTCAATAGTAAAAAATGCAAATTTTTCACATAATACCGGATAGTCGAAACCAATTGAATTAAATATAACATAACTTAGTTTACGTTCAATGAATACATTATTTCTTAGAATTACACACCCACAGTCTCGATGCGAACCCGGTATTTGTCCCCGGATATTAAAATCCAAGGTTCTTTTAGACTATTTATATTTATAGGCTTAAATTGTAATATTGAGAATTAGAAAAATAAATGTTTTATTACTGCTCAACAATATAAACTGAAAAGAAGAACAATTGCAATAATGCTGTATTGAGACATAGATATAATGTCCGATCTTTTCAAATTAGCTTATCGTTCGATATCGATTTGTAGGACTTCGTAACACAATCGAAATCTACAATCTATACTAATAATAAAGCTGTAGAGTTTGATTGTTTGTTTGTTTGTTTGTTTGAACGGGCTAATCTCAGGAACTACTGGTTCGAATTGAAAAATTCTTTTTGTGTTGGATAGTCCATTTATCGCGGAAGGCTTTAGGCTATATAACATTACGCTGCGACCATTAGAAGCGAAGCATCAGTGAAAAATGTTGCAAAAACGGGGAAAATTATTCATATTTGAAGGCTTCCGTTGCTAAGCTACCGAAATAATATTATTTGAAGGCTTCCGTTGCTAAGCTACCCTAATCTATACTAATATTATAAAGCTGTAGAGTTTGATTGTTTGTTTGTTTATTTGATCACGTGGGCGGTGCCGCGAGCAAAAGCTAGTTATTAATAAATTGAAATTACTGTAACTAAAGTAACTGCTGAAAACAAATACGGTAATCAGAACATTATGGGAACTAATAATATCTATCAGATTTTTTTTTTATTCTGGCTCGGTACATACACACATACACCTGATGGTAAGTGTAGCGCAATCCGAGAATAGTGTCGATTACAACAAACAAGCAAGTGGGGCACCTGACAAGTGATATTCACCGCCCATGAACACCTAAAATACCAGAAGAATCATGAATCGAGCTTTTTTTATGACATAGGCCGGCAAACGAGCAAGTGGGTCACCTAATGGTAAGTGATCTCCACCGCCCATGTACGCCCACCACCAGAAGAATCATGGGCGCGTTGCCGACTTTATAAAAACCCTGCGGTATCTCATCCCAGGGCCAAGGGAGAGGGGAAGGAAAAAGGGATGGAAAAAGGGTTAGGATCAGGGGGCAAGCCCCCTGGGGAGAACCGGATATACACTGATTGACCCTGGAACGCGACCCACACAAGGAGGGGCACTATGGCAGGTTTTAGCACCAGCTTCAACGACAGGAATAGGAAAGGGAAGAGGATATTTTTTTATTTGATCGAATGACAAGACAAGCAAGGCGCTCGCCTGATGCTAAGCACCACGCCTATGCATAAACAGAAGCAACACCACACAGAACTTTGAATTACAAAGCACCGCATGGCGTTTGACTGTGTTCGTCACCCCGTCACATTTTTTTATAGCTTAGGCCGGCAAACGAGCAAGTGGGTCACCTGATGGTAAGTGATCTCCACCGCCCATGTACGTCCACAGTACCAGAAGATTCATGGGCGCGTTGCCGACCATTTGTTAAGATGTTAAGGCGCATATTGCCCAGTAATTTCACTGGTTTTATTATCCTACTAATGAAAAGTAGTATTATTACAAGTATCTCTATACCTTACAAAGTTAAAGGCAAGTTCATACCCTCGCGACATGTCCTTGACTACTGGCTTCCATTTTTATTCCACGCCATCGCACGAGGCGCGTGCCCACCTGCTCTGCAGCGTTGTAAAAACATTACACAGTATTTATTGCTCATTCAATAAAACGTTTGATGGTATAATACTTGCCATCTTTGGAGACATATTTTCCTACATTTTATGCAAGTTTTTTTAACAAAATATATATATCAGGCTGAGATGATTTTAGTAAAACAGTACTGTCGTCTTCTTATATAAAAGGAACTGGATTAATTAAGAACTCTTTTGCGTCTACTCTTATCTCTATCCCATAGTTGCCTGTAATATATTGCCATGAGCGATAACGCCGCCAATATTACTCAAATTAGTGATAAAGATTTTGTACTTCTACTCTAGTGTATAATAATGAATAAAAATAAAAATCCGAATCGCGGTACGTTTGCTGTTAGATGTCGAGGAGTTTTGCATTTCATCAAATCTTATCATGTAAAACAACTCTTCTCGAACTGAGAACCGAACCCAGTACCTCTTATTTCACGGCCTATATGTGCTACCAGTAGACTGAAGAGCCCCTAAAACGACTAATGCCGATTCATCAAATCCTCAAGTAACCATTATGTCACGGATAAATTAAAGGACGCCAAATATAAAATTATCACCCGGATATATTTTACATGTAGAGAAGCGTATTTCAAATTGGTATTTTTAAACTGACAGTTTAATGCATTATTTGGCAAATAATAGGTACTTATTCGGACATTGAAAAATTGGTCCGGAGAAATATGGGTTCTACTTAAAAACGTTATGTACGAAAATTTAATACATATTGTGATTAATATCGGATATGTGAACGAAAAAATACGATCCTAATCCGAACACATTAATATCACAGTCGTGCCTGTACTTCTCAGATATAGCAAACTTAAAAACATAAAATGCAAACATAACTACCATTTCTATTTGAGACCTAGCTCTAAAGGAAATATTTGTGACTCAAGAGAAAGCGGGTTACGTTCTCAGAAATATTTATCTCTTTAAATAGGTACCCTAACTAGTTTCTGTGGTCATATCCTTACGAAGCAAAATTAGCACTTTTACTATACAAACAATAGGAGGAAAGAATCAGTGCAATATAAAACGATGTGAGATTCTTGCACCTATCAATTACCTGTTATTTTTGCGATCAGCGTAATCTTCAGTGAGTCTATCCGATATCTGCCGTAACAAAGACGTGCCGAAGAAACTATATGTGTCCCGGGGTGACGAGCGCTGTTCAGCGCCATGCAGTGCTTTGTAATTCAAAGTTCTGTGTGGTGTTGCTTCTGTTTATGGGCAGGCGTGGCGCTTAACATCAGGCGAGCGCCTTGCTCGTGTCGTCATTTAATCAAATAAAAAAAAGTGACACAAAAAATATATAAATTCATAATTTAATAAAAATAGGTCTGAACTATGTTATCATCACGCATAATTTTTTTCCACTATCCGTCGGTTAAAGTAAAATTTATTATAACAAGCAATGCTTAACGTTATTTAAAAGTTATATCATTTGTTAAAATTACTATGAAAATTTCAAAATCTTACAAATCGTCCACCATTACTTATTTATTACATTAACTTTATACTGACCGTTGATATATATAATCCACAGTAATTGTATTATTTATAATATGTTGTATATCTACGGTTATTTCGTATTTAGCTTTGGTCATCTTAAACATATATGTCGGTAAACTTTATACAGCAGTAATATCAGCTAATCAAATAATTATAGTTAAATCACTTATGTGGGGTCGTTGAACGTGCCATTTCCATGAGCATGTGTTAACAAGTGACGTAGAATTAAGTCATGACCAAAAATATTACGTGTTAAGAATGGTCACGTTTCTAGATTTATAAGTGGGTTAGAGCCTGTTCCCACTTATCCGATCAGTCTTTTTTCTCGGTCAGTCTAAATAGACGGATGTGCCAGTGGCAGTACAATTTGTATGGGCCTGTTCACATTATGACTGATCCGGGAAAAAAGACTGATCCGAGTTATTTGACGGACGTTTTGACACTGCGACGATCAGTCAAAACAATTAAATAATACAAACAAACGTAAACTGGCGGCGAGTCGAACCACCGACCTTCCGGCAAAACAGACTGACCGGATATAATGTGAACACCCACGTCCGGCGTCCGGTTTCAGTGCAAAAAGACTGATCGGATAAATGGGAACGGGCTCTTATAGATGTTTCATATGATTTTTTTAGATGAGAAAGAAACAGATGGAGGAAGATCCTACGGGAGAAAGTGATGCAGAAGGGAGGCCACGGCCCTTATTACTGAGGAATACGACGCAAGGAGGTTTGATGTTTCAGATCATTGTTGCACGTATTGCTATGTGTTTATACAGACACTGACTGTGCACTAGTCAATACGTGTAGGGTGATAGCTGACGCCTGACGCGTAACGTTAAAACTACTTACAAGCTCATGCATGCGTATACATGAGCCCCTGCCTGTATCGCTGTAGGAGTCGGCAGAGGTCCTACTAGTGTTGTACTCACGGTTCGTTGAGTTTATTTTCGCCCATAATGTGATACGGGGCAGATATTCTCGGGAAATAAATGTGTGATTATTATATAAAAAACTCTTAACACTAATTGATTTTTCTACGTGATCAAATCAGAAATGAGGAGATCCGTAGAAGAACGAAAGTCACCGACATAGCCCAGCGGATTAGCAAGATCAAGTGGCAGTGGGCAGGCCATATAGCTCGCAGAACCGATAACAGATGGGGCAGAAAGGTTCTGAAATGGAGGCCACGTACTGACTAGCGCGGCGTTGGACGTCCGCTTACAAGGTGGACAGATGACCTGATAAAGGTCGCAGGAAGTCGCTGGATGAAGGCCGCTTCTAACAGGTCGGTCTGGAAATCTTTGGGGGAGGCCTATGTTCAGCAGTGGACGTCCTGTAGCTGATGATGATGATGATAAACACTCATTGGACGCAAATATGTAATAACACTTCAACCTACATAAAGTAAAAATTGAGATATTTTAATATTTATATAATTTTATTTTGCTAAATTCATTAAGTTAAATCAATAATTTAAAGTTCTATCTCGATGGAATACATCTGTACCTTTTATAAGGATGAACAGATTTTTACCAAACAGGGCTAGAAACTCGATTAAACTGGCTTTTATATAAAACCCGCATTTAAATCAGTCCATTCGACACTACGATGCTACAGACATATTATATACACAGAGAGACAAAAGGCTTGAACTTATTACGGCCTTCATTTTCCTCGCGGGGTTAAACAGCCCAAATATAGTACATATTTGGGCTTTTCCTGATTATAAGTTGATAAATAAAACTTGCACCTACGTGCCACTTTATCGACTCTACAAAAATCATTCGACCAGTTTCGAAACTATGCATTTTATTAAAGTATTCGAACGTGAATCTACAGGGTGTTAACCCTGGTTATTTTTAGCGACGACAGCTGGTAAATTATAATGGAATTCATTTGTGCTAGTGTTTAAGTTTACATGTGATAAAGTATGTTTTTTCTTGACTGTACCTAAGTAAGGTACAGTTGGCATGTTAAGTTTACATATGCTATTGTAATTAAGACGAGCATACAGCTCAGCCTTTATTTTGTTTATATTCTTTACTAGCATTAGCTCGCGTTCCCGCGCGCATGTAATTTTTCCGGCTTACTTCCATACAACCGTTCATCCTTTACTTTACCCCGTTAGGGCTGGCAGCAATTGCCAAAATTTCAATTTTTTAGCCCCAGCGGTTTAGGCTTTGCATTGATGAATCAGTCTATCAGTCGACAGACTAGTCAGGCCAAGATATTATATAATATGTGAAGATACTAAGTAGGAACGCTTAGCACCTGTACATAGCCAATTCATCGATTTTTCTAGATTGATCAAGTATAATTTTCAAACTCAGACTGCTGGCATAAACGCATCAATGGTGGTATGGCTGCGGGTTTAATGAATTCCTCATGAGGAAATAAATACCTTGGCGTGTTTTCCATACAACTATAACGCGTAGATTCTGCTGCGCCATGTTTTTTTACCTTTCCTTGACACGGTTTCGTATGTTCATTCAGGGGTTCTTAATGTACCGAGTGTTAATGTTACCAAACTCTAGTAACCTTATGGCCGATGCAATAGGCTGATGTAATGTTGAAGAAAATGACAACAATGTTATGCAATTTTATGTTTATTTTCCCTATACTAAGTTTGTTTTGATTTTCAATTTGTAGCTAAATTAAGCGACAGCCTCCGTGGCGCAGCGGGCTGGAGGCTGTAAAGCGAGAGGCCACGGGTTCGATCCCCGTATCGAGACAAATGTTTGTGTGATCCACAAATACTTGTTGTGTGGTCTGTTGTGAGACCGAAAGTCTCTCGTAGTTTCTGATATCCACGACACAAGACTCGTATCTTACTGTGGGGTCGGGACTATGTATGTGACTGTTGGGTGTATTCATTTATTTGTTCCATAAGTGTAAGCATTCAAATATTGAATGTTTTAAAATTAGTTGTCTGAGTGGGTGATCAGTTATAGTTTTTCTGAGTTTCAAATAAAACATATCAATGATTCTAAAAAAATATATATAACATTTGAAACAAGTTTATTGTAAGTCTATTTTTGTTCTTATTAATATTTTAGAATGTTTCTCGGTGACATTTACGGATGAATAGAATTGTGTTTTGTGTATGTCATGTGTGATGGTGATGTGTATATTGTGGGTAAATGGTAAAATAAAAGGATATATTTTTAAGTTTTATAAAAATTTAATTTACATTTTTCATGTGTTTAGCAACAATTAGCTAGAGTATTCTAACAGTCTTATTATTTTACAGGAGTATAAAATTCGCTGCCAAAGTCAAAAGAAATGCAATTGGGTACAGTGAAATGCAACATAACATTTGTTTTAACAGACAAAAATAAAGATATCATCGGCGACGTAAACATAACAGAACATACGACGTCCGATGATTTTCAACTAAATTATGCTACTTACCTAGTGTTAGTCAATAAATAATCACTTAATCTAAGGTAACTTCAATAAATTAAGATGAACGCAGTTCCCAGTTCAATGCGGAGACCATTATGTTCGGAAAGGCATTTGCAGTCTTTGGTTCCCTATTTACATTATAACAAATCATCTAAAATGTTTTTTAACAATTTTCCTTTTTTTTCTATTCGACGACACTTCAGTTCTGCTTGTTGATATTAAGTTATGACGGATTGACGAACAACAAGACATGTTCTTATCGATAATAAATGCGTATTCTTCTTAAAAATTAAACATTACCTTAAATAATGTTAGTACACACCTGTAGGGTCTAAGCCGAAAGCCATTTTGACAATGGAGAATTATTTTATAATATAACCTAATACACGTTAGTAGGGTCAAGAATGAACATGATGATTTGAAGATTTTTTCAATATCACTTAACACTAAAATTGTCTTAATACACTCCAGTGGGATCTAGGCCGAACATCTTGCAGCACTTTACTTCTTCTCACGAAATATTCAGTAAACACCAGTTGGGTCAAGGACGAACATTTTCGCTGAATTTCAGGAAACGAAAACAATCTTCTAATAAACTCCAGTCGGGTCTAGCACGAACATCTTGGCTTCAAAAATCACGTAAATCATCAAAATATATTTTTCGTACGTTATCTCCAATTTTTTCAATAGACACCAGTAGGATCCAGCCCGAACATTTTGGCAAAATATCAAATTATATTATTTCACAAAATATATCTTCAATTTTCAACGTGATGACGGTTTTGGAATTTTAGTAGATGCCAGTGGGATCCAGAACTTTGATATCCATAACTGAATAGTCTTGAACTTGGAATATCGATCTTATTTACGATAGAGTGGGCGCGCGCGAAGCGGTTATGATACGTGCTCACACTACAATGCTTGTCAGGCGACTGCTAGCTCCGCGCCCACGTGCCTTCCTTTTATAATCGTTCCTCGTGCGCACTCGCGCATTTTTTTCGCGATTCGATTTTGGAAGCTTTCAGCCGGGTGGCCGACCGCGCGCCCCCGCCCTTATTTATTTTTTATTTTTTGCGTAAAAAATGCCATGCTGCCAGTTACCATATGTTGTATCAGACTGATTGTAATCAAAATTTATTTAAACATTTGCGTATTATGGGATTTAAATGTTTCTTTGAATGTTTCTCTTTCCAATAAAATAATATTAAAATTGCAAATTACTAAATAATATATGTACCTAAATTAACGTTCAATAAATTGAAACTATGAATTTGAAAAGGCGATTAAACACTTCTTCTAAGTGTAAATCGATAAGTTTCCGTTAAACCAAATATTGGATCCAAATGTTGGTGAGTGTTTGTTGCAAATGAAATGTTCTGTTGGCTTTAGGTCGTGTTCTTTAATTTACGCCTCGTCATCTTTGCGTCTTAACGCGAATTTTCACCTGATTCAATAATAGAATAGAGTATAGTAAAAGTATATGATAATTAAAAATATTATTTGTTGTATCAAGCATTTGAAAGTAAAGTTTCATATTAAGGATCAACACTTTCTTTCAATATATAAATTCTAACAATCGTTCTATTTGTCATTAATAATTCTAGTCCTTTTAGTATATATCACGTTGGAATTTAAAATAACATTCTATTAATATCAATTGGTAAACAAATAGAGACTCGATGCTCGATGTCTCTTCCCTATGTGGGTCACGATATCAGCATTAAATAAAATCTGCTGATAGCATTAAATCAAATAAAATCCAAATTATGTTTTTTTTTCACCATGATGACGAGTCGAGTGTGTCGCTCGCCTGATGGAAGGTGTCACACCTGCATTTAAACATAAACAACATCAATCAGAAATTTGATTTACATAGCAATGCATCGCTCTATACATGCAGATATGAGAGAAAATCGCAAACTACTTAACGGATTACAGGAAACGCACTATGATTCGAAATTTGAAGTCGGTTTTGTATTTATTTTAATTGCGTAAAAATAAAAAATAAACGCTTACAGAATATTATTAATGTAGGTCAAATATTACGTGATAAAATTAAAAACAAATACATTATGAAGACATCACGTACGTACGTAAGGCAACGTTTTATTATCTCTAATTAATTTGTATTTCAATATAATTTTAGTTTTAAGCCTACTATATATAGCACTATAATTTGTACTAAGTTAAAAGGAAGACAGGTTTTTAAACGATATAGATTTTGCCCACAAATGTTTGTTAGAAATCGCACACTTTAAGATGCGATAATGTGACTGTTAATAATATAACATATGAGAAAGATTGAATGTCTGTAAATTTGTATGTTGGTTAACCAATCACACTGCTGAACGGATTTGAATGAAATTTAGCACAGAGGTAGAACATCGCCTGAATTACGTTACATTTTTTTATCCCGGAAAAGGCCGTTCACGCGGATGGAACCGAGACCAAAAGCTATATATAGCTATAATTGGTTAATAATTATTATTAATTATAAATTTGCTAGTTAATAATAATTATGTAGAGCCATTGTTTTCTTCTAGACGTATAATGCGAGAATTAATTTCTTGTTTATTTTAAATCTGAAACTGATTTACACATATATTAACACCAAGTGTGCGGTGGTCGCTATCCGGGCGGGTATGAATATCCTACCACCAGCAATTTCGATAGAATTCACTGAGCGAATCCGTCAGAAAACAATAATCTGTTTATTACATATACACAACAGTGCGTATTTTACGTTCTGCATTAAGTAATATCTGTGACGGACTTGAAAATGTAAACAATGTTGACTTGGTTTTCCTACATTATATTATTTAATTTATTCGTTAGTAAAATCCAGTCGAGTAACATTTAATATTATCTCTCAGTTCATTCATAACCTATTTTAAGTCTTTGCTAGTGTCATTCATTTCAGTATTTTTATTTACCCACGAATGACGTAAGTCGGCGACACGTGGACTGTAAATCCCTGTTTTGAAGTACCTACACGAGAGATGGCACGTCTCTCGTAAGCGAGTGGTCATCTGGTACTATCGTTTTGGTTAATTCAGCAGTGTGTAACCACTTTTATGTTTAGGTTTGGACATCGAAGTTAGTGAAATTACTGGGCATTTTGGTAGTGTCAGTTGGCTGACCATATTTCTTGTCGCCGAGGCAGCTGGGGCCGGTAGATCACACATTACCACAACGGAGATCACATTCGTCTAATCACAGCGAAAGCTGACCTCGTGCTCGGCGGACCGATGACTTGAGACGTCGCGGGAAGCGGCTGGATGAGGAAGGCGATGGACCGTCAGGAGTGACGCCATTTGTAACATTTTAAGGATTCCATAAATAATTTAGACTTTGATGTTCATAGTACCTATATTTGAACGACATGTGTTAAATTAGTTAATTGGGCCAATTATGTTTGATACGAAAATGGGTAACACATACAGATGATATAATCTGTTAGACATGTGACATTATATATACAATAATTAACGTGCAATAGAAATTCGTGACGTATTATTTTCGTCATGATGTTTTCCATTACGTTATTGGCGTAATAACTGTCAACGTCAGTAATTTTGCAAAACAATAGAGAATAAACATCGTAAGTATGCGGTGTGCTTATTATTTTGTACGTGGATATTAAAAATATATAGTGTTTTTTTCTGATTCAAATATGGAATTTAATGCATCAGCATCGAAAAAGACGCATAGAAGATTTATAAAGTTATATATAATTTTTAATAAATTTATCCTCAATAAATGTTACACTATCTCTTAAGGATAAATAGGGCTGTCTTTACAACCAAAATCAACAAGTTGTAGGCAACCTATATTTGTATAGCATTAAGGATTATAGGTCTTAAAACGTCATCCAATTTTCCATGCACCAAACCGACGATAAGTCGGGCGGTATTTCCAGGATGTAACAAAAGTTACATTTCTGACCTACCTCTGCATAATTACCTTAACCAGTAGTCAAAGGTATTAGTATAAATAACGTTGTCGCCTCGCAAGTTCCAGCAAAATGTTAATCTCCTTAAAATAAATAGAGCCCTAGTAATCTCCGTGCTACTGAAAGATGCAAAATTTAAATAATCCCACAAACAATTTTTAATCTAGCCAAGTAACAATATCAAATATTCCTTAATTTACGATTTTATTCTCGAAAAAGTCATTGATGCTCAAATCGGATTATAATTTCCGTACAGGTTAAAATAGATAATTATATGGATCAGAATTAGTGAGATGTTGGATCCAACGCGTCGTGTCTCGGATTAAATTAAATCCTTGTTTCGGGTTTATTATGCGGGCGTTAATAAAGAGCGGGAAATAGATCAGGGCATATTTTAATCTGTTCGTAAATTGGGTGAAAAGCGTCACCTGAATTTTTAATCCTATTATTATAAGCCCTCGGTCGCTTCCTCAACAGATCTGCTAATGTATTTGTTTTTGTAGAAAGGATTTTCTAACAAATTACTTCAAGGTGGGTTTTGTATCTTTGACTAGTAGCCGGTGACTTAAGGCGTGCAGAGCTCTTAATACCCAGTAGGCTCATTGGCTTCAAACCGAAACGCAAAAGTATAGCACGCCTCGTAGTTCCTGATACCTACGACACAAGACTCGTATCATACTATAGGTTTAGGATTATCTTTTTTTTATAGCATAGACCGGCAAACGAGCAAGTGGGTCACCGGATGGTAAGTGATCTCCACCGCCCATGTATGCCTGCCATAGTCATAGGCGCGTCGCCGACCTTAAAGGGAAGGGATAATTAAGGGATTGTGAAGGGAGGGGGATTTCTTCCAGATATCTCACTCACCGTACAAAACGCAGTAGCAAGCCGCTACTTACAGCGGTTTTCTGGAAGACAGTGGTAACGACCCGGTCGAGCAGGCCCATTCATGCTGTAGACAAAACTGTCTACAACGTGGCTCTACGTCGGGTGTATTTATAGGTATACTCCTTGGCGGCAGAGATACATAATGCGTTATAAGGTTGTACCTGGCCAGACGGTCTCTCGCATTCGAGAGGCCTAATGCATATCAGGACTTGACTTGACTTGACTTGACTTATACTAGAGATGTTAATGCGAGGTTTGACTTACGAATGTGACCGATGGTTCTATTTTATACATACATAAACTCCCTTTTTATCCCCGAAGGTAGGCAGAGATGCAACTAGTGCATTCACGTTTCACCGAGCTTATTTACGTCATCATTATATTACAAATGAAGAAAATAGATATATGACTTTGTACCAACCTGTCATTATTTATTAGGCCCAGTTCCGGTTTTTGACAGTGAACTAGAAACACATTATTACCTTGGTTACCTTACGCTTGCGGTTAATCTCGCACGTTTTGACATTTAAATGTAATATTCATTTGATAGCATTTTGATAGTAGATTTTACGACACCGTTTATGAATGCAAATATGTCATTACAATTGATATTAATTTTATTTTTCTAAATTCATTAACTTAAATAAATAATTTAATGTTTTATTTTGCGTATACATTTAAGGCAATTTAACATTTAAGATTATTTAAAAAATTTATTTATTTATTTATTTATTAGCACTTCATATACAAAATGTATATAGGCGGACTTAATGCCAAAGGCATTCTCTGCCAGTCAACCTTAGGATGGTGCAGAGATAGACAAGGTAGGTGCAACAAGAAATATTACAAAATTACGAGATACAAATAATCATAACATACAAACAAAAAGTGGAATATTTAAACATATACATGAAAAAAATATATACATAATATATACGTATACATAAATAAATATGCACAATATATACATATACATACTTACATACATACATATATAATATACAACGAATCAATGTGGTGACTCTTCTGCTTCATTCAACAGCATCTGACGTACCCTCGTTTTGAAGGCATACCGAGTTGTGCACGATCTGATTTCGAGGGGGAGTGAATTCCAGAGAAGTATAGATTGGATAGCAAAAGAAGAATGTGTGAAATTAGACCTATGAGGGGGGCACAACAGGAGAAGATTGTTAGAGGAGCGAAGGTTTCTATCGTGGCTATCACAAAGATATTGGAAATTTGAAGATAAGTACGAAGGAGGGGTAGGGGAGGTAAGTAAAGAAAATAGAGTGGTAAGTGCACGCAAAGAACGGCGCTTACGTATGGGAAGCCATTTTAATTGTATACGATAGGAGGAAATGTGGAATTTAACCTATTTAAATCTAATGGTTTTAGTTAAATAAAATCAATGAAGCTTACGAAACTTCGGGACCAATAGTAAAAATAAACCGCGACAAAATCCGTTTATGTAAGTTTTCTTAAACAAACTTAAACTTTCTTACTTAAAGAAAAACCAGCAAAGTTAAAAATAAAATAGTACCTATTAACAAGTGTTTATGCCGGCTTCGCACGGGTAAAAATATGTTTGTTACGACATCACATTACAAATCTTTGAATATTTCGGCTATAATTTGTATGTATTATACATATAAATCTTCCTCATGAATCACTCTATCAATTGCAAAATACTGCATTAAAATCCGTTGAATAGTTTAAAAGATCTAAGCGAACAGACAGCGGAAGCGACTTCATTTTATATTAGAAAGAAAAGAAAAGAAAGAAAGAAAGAAACATTTATTATTGGACTAGACACAAAATACATAGTTTTCTTACATACAACATAACAGTACCATGCTAGACCAATAACAGGACTCCCCATTCAGCTTTATGCTGAAATACAGCCTTAGCTGTACTACAGCGCTGATTTATAATATAATTATATTTTTTTTATATTTATTATATATATTTTTTTTTTATTTACTATGTAAAGATGTGTTTGTGACGGTGTGCCCATGAAGTTTTGACCCAGAATAAACAACCATAACATAACATATATAACCATAACAGGTAATAGCTAGTAAATTGTATGCATATCTTCTTCCATCTGCCCTTAAGCCACTCGCAGTGGGATTGGCACAACATGCTTTTAAAAATATGTTATAGAAAGATTGACTTGTTGTTATTACGACCGGCCGCCACTTTAACGTCAACTTCACTGGTGAAAAATACATCCAGACTCGAAACAAATATTTGTGGATCACGCAAAAATTTCTCGCGGTGCGGGAATCGAACCTGTGGCATCTCGCTTCAGTTAGTATCGTTGTCTAACCACAACCTTAACAAACTGAGTAATGTACGGTCTATATTTAATAATTAAGTACATACTTGCGGAAAGATATATGCTTAATTAAATTGTCAGTTTTGGGAATTACATAATAATCAACATTATTATCCTGTAAAATAAACAATAAAATAATTCGTTTTCCTCCATTTATTTTCCTGCACTATACTATCAAACCTTTGGTTAAGTAATTAGGTATATTGAATTCTTTACAACCCAAGCATTTTGCGGTTTATTTAAATGATGTACAGGACAGAAGTATTTTTTTCTTTGTACAAGTGGCTATCGTTTTGTTCGGGAAAAACACGATGTTAAGGTTTTCCATGGCGTTTCCTTATACGTGACATCAATATCAGATAAACAAGAGTAATTAAGTCTTCCTATGACATAATATGTAGTGCTTCAATGGCGGCAAAAATAGAGCAAGCAGTGGTACCGTCACAAACGGCCCTTTGTATACGAGGGATCTACCGCCTACTAAATGTGTAGAGTTGCGGACTTAAAAAATAAGCATGCCTTTATTATTCTGATCGATGAAGAATATAAAACAATTGTAATAATAGCTCACCATACTTCGTAGTATTCAGCAGAAATTAATATCGCTATTGTTTTTAAACTGTTACACATACTGTAAAAATGCTGATATTGGCTACTCTGACTATTGTTTAGACTAACATCACGTCATATGTCGTGTGCGATTTGTTTTTGTCTATGCATTTAATCCGCTGTATAATTTATACAATAAATATGTACTTCGTGAATTTAAGGTTGAGAGAGTAAAACGTTCACCCAAAAGTCTGATGAAGCTGAAAACAGCCGCCTCCAGTCGGACTATCACCACAAGAGTCCAAACAAAAATACCGTGAATTTGTTACCTAAACACAAGGCAGATTATATGACAGCTTAGCCCTAATACTACGCAGCTAATACGCAGCTTGTCCCTAATTATTTTTATTGCAGAGGTCAGGAAACTGGAACGTGTGTCACCCGATGGTATTGAATTTTCATGGGCTGAAGAATTAAGATGTGTTACCGACCACAAAGGAAAGGGATGATGAGGATGGGAAGGGATTTGGGCTTCCTGATATCTTACTGACCGTACGAAACGAGATAGTGGTAACAACCCTGTCGAGCCGGCCTATTCATGCTCTAGACAAAACTATCTACAGGTTAGCTAGTTTCGTTTACATTATTCGCATTTATTGTTTGTTTAAGGATATTTGTACGTATATAAATCACAAATTATCGCCTCATCGGCGTAGCGGCAGCGTACTTGTTCTGCGAAACTAGTCCTGTCTGCTTAACATGAGTCTTGCAGGCGAGAGATATAAGTACCTTTGTTTTATATCGACTAGTGTACCATAACGCGCACTAGACGACATAGTTAGAGTAATAGAAATGTTACGAGAAAACGACAAAATTACCGGAAGGCCTTATCTTAACACCACCGACTTCAAACTTCAGGGCGATCACAATTTATGTTTGATTTATTTGCTAATTACGTTTCTACCTACCACTTCGGGGATACAGGCGTGGACATATGGATTGAATCATATGTCTGTATATTCTGCCATTTTAAGGAAAACATAATTGAGGAAATTCATTTGTCTTTACAATAACATATTTCTTAACATATACTACGTCATATTTAGGTTCTGATTGCAAAATCGATGAGGATAATATGGTGAGTCATTAAAATTGTGTCACGTAACATAAATTGACAAATAAATAGAACTAATATCAGAACAAATTTATATTAAACTAGCTTTTGCTCGCGGCTCCGCCCGCGTGATCTGCTTTTTCCGGGATAAAAAGTAGCTTATGTCTTACTCTGATGTATAAGCTATATTATTGTAAAGTGTAATTAAAATCCATTCAGTAGTTTTTACGTGAAAGAGTAACAAATATACATCCATCCATCCATTCTTACAAACTTTCGCGTTTATAATATTATTAGTAGGATAGGATTAGTAGGACTAGTTTCGTGAACAGCTCTGCTTGTGTGATTACGTTCACCCTAAGGGATAGTGCACTGTATATGAAATTTTAGTATAATCAAAATTATTGGAAGCGACTCATTTACCGACTTCACCCACCAGTGGATCAACGGGGAATTCCAGTATTCATTTGGACCCACTGCACAATACTAGGAAATTAAATTTAAAAATATGTCGATACTTTGCATTGATGATTAAACTTTGAGACCAATGGTATGAATAATTATCAAGGGTATTTAGCGAATGATATTTATTTTTACTCAAGTAGCGCTAGCGGTGATTTGGGACCGTAAGTTCCTGGTAGTACCTGGTATGCAACGTGCTATGTTAACTTAGTATGGGGACTAAACTATGTATGACTGTCACTGCTAGGTGCATACATACAATGTACGTGTATGTGTTTTCAATACCGCAAATTAAAGACGCAATTAAACACTGATAGCGAAGTATATTATGCGCAATTTATTTGCTATTTACATAACGGTATTAACTAAATAAATTGTTTTTTAATTGTATTCTAATTGATTTATATCTTTTGTACGCTCATTGTATTCAGAAGTTGGACTATTAGAAGAAAAAAATAATTTGTGTCTTGTTAATAATTACAAAAACAAAATCACAAACGGATTTCATTATTTATTTGCAACCTTAGTGTACATAACATACATATATAAATAAATACATAATGAAGTTCGTATTTTGCATATGAATTTTAATGCACGTGTTTATTTTAGCTACAGAAAAAATAGTATGTACAAAAAAAATAGTGCAAAAAATCTATTTCGTTACCACCCCTTTAAATTAGCACCTATATCCATAAAATGCTATTCTAAGGAACACAAAAGAGGCATGAACCATTCAATTGTGGCATATGCCTTAGCATGATTGTTTAGCCATTTTTTAAATTGTTTTATAACCCCAAACTTGCATTGTGCAAATATTTTTTGAAGGTCGCTATGTTAAAATTGCACTTTTTTATTCTATTTTATCTACACCTTACGTCGTAATTACTTTTTTTATTGTTGGAGCCAGCATTTGCTTTGTGTATTTATTGCGCAAAAAATTGCACTACCCTAGTGTTCTGCCATTAGAAAGTCAGTAAGGGCTGAGACTTTCTACAGTTTTAAGAAAATATTCAGTTTATTACGGAGTGTTTTAATGTGTTAATAAGTGGTTTTACAGTTTCAAACGTTTTCGTACATTACGCAATTTAAAAAAGGTAATTTTAAAACCCCAAAAAAACAGACTCAAAATAACTAGAAAGTTATAAATGCTATTGCAGTTTAATGGTCAGTGAATGATTACCACTTACTCAAAATTGTTTAATTTTATTTTTGGGTATTTTGTTTTTTTGAGCCCTTTATTTATTGCCAAAAAATATATTTTACTATTTTTAATGAAAGATTCATTAAAATCGGTGCATAATGTCGACGGTTTAATCTCCCATCCCCAATTGGGTGACTCCTTGGAAGTGGATTGTTTCTTCAAATTTTAATGGGACAACCAACAAATAAAGATCTATCCAAAAATAATCATTCTAATCAGCCCACGTTTGGCGGAGTGATATGAACACACATAAACAATATACGAACGAGTTAAGAACAAACTCACATTTTTACGTCGTTTAAAAACTACGGACATTAATTCTATTCATAAACGTTTTTATGTTTAGTTAAACGCTATAGATAGTTTCTTAAAAACAAGGAAAAAAGTTTAAAAAAAATTATAAAAAGTATTAATTGCCTAAATCAGATTAGACTATCGCTACGTTGTCAGCACCTGTCAAATAAATTTATCATCTTTCTCGTCACGTTTAGTACGATTTTTCTCTGTATAATATTGATTATCTGTAATAAATAAAACATGCAAAAATATGCATCATCAACAAATGATTTATGATATATTGATGCGAACGTGTTTCTAATTAACTTTGTCCGTTGTTAAAAATTGTTTAGATAAATATATTTAAAGAAAATCATCATAATTTATTTGTCTGCTTATTTTATATGTACAACTATCGGTTTCACTGTGAACAAATTTAAATAAAAGAAAGCAGGCGGACACGACTGGAGAGCGTTTTTCGCGGATTGCGTTGGCCAAATGTAGACGCGCCCAGTATTTGTATGCAAAGTTTGACAGGGCACCGCCTTCCGAAAACAGTCGGGTTTCTTGAGGCCTAAATTAGAAATGTCAAAGTCATTGACCCACGTTGCTAGGGTTAATGTACAAAACATTTGGAATTGCCCAATAAACTTTGCTTGTATCATAGTAACAGATAATATCCCCTAGCCGATTCCCATGCTGACACCCAGTTTTTTATAATTTATATTTCAAAATACAGTCCGAAAATACCACTACAAACTTCTGGTATTGGTTTATATAACTCATTTTATAATTGTTAAATATATAAATTATTAAAATAAAGCCGCAATAGGTTAGAGGGAATCAAAAGGAATTATAATTTAATAAAATATAATTTTGAGGGTATGTGAAGGTCACCCTTGTGGACTAAGGTCTAACCCCTCTCAGTGCCGGATCAACCATGTAGCAAGAGTAGCAGTTGCTACGGGCCCACGCGAAAGGGGGCCCGAATATTTAAACCCACTCATCTCTGCCTGAGCGTAATTTTTTGAGTGAAACTTATTAAGATTTGGTATATTGAATTAACTTGATGTCACAAAAACGTGAATCCACGTCAGACACACGGTAACTGCTCCGACTAGGAATTTTAGTTAGGCAGTGATTAGGCCCGAATAAGCCATGCCAAATTCCAGACTTGCACCAAATGAGGCAACTAAACTAGATCGAGATCCCAAAAGTAACGCAGTTGCGAGGCCCTCCCTAATTTGGCTTCCTTTTTAGGCAGCGGCTTGGAAACCATATCCATGTTTTTTACCACTTTATACTTGAGAACCCATATCAGATCAAGGGCTCTTTGAAAGAATTTGCTACGGGCCCCACGCTTGCTTAATCCGGCACTGACCCCTCTCATTAATATAAGGGACTTGAGACGTTCCAGTGTGATATTTTTTAATCCTGGCACAGCAAAGTACTACACAGGATATTGAGTACAGTGCATTCCAAATATAATGTCATTCGGCAAGAGTCATTGCCTCCCTCGACGCGATGGTCGACAGGAATATGCCTGAAGTTACTGGATATACACGGGTTTTTCGCCGAGTGTACATAAATTATCCTCACCAGCAAAGTAAAGCAAAATATTGTGTTCCCTCTCCGAAGAGGGAAAAAGCATTTATACAGGCCGGCATGACTCTGGTGACTCTGGTTTTTTGGACTGCACTACGCTTACCATCACATGTAATGCAGTCACTTTGCCGTGCTGGGATAAAAAAAAATATGTAAGACTAATATTTTTAATTTTAGAACTATGTAGGTGTTTATGTATTTATTTCCGTTTATTTATTTATTATAAACGTGAAACTTGGCAAATATTATTATGAATGAAACAACTATGTACTCACTGTTATTATGATTTTATAATTATATAAGTTGGACAATACGCTTTGCGTCAGTTGTCGTTTTCCTTAAGGATGAACCATCACTGATTTTTGGATTACTTAATTTATGTATTTCAATATGTAATTAAAAGATCAGGACGTACACATATCAACCTCTAAGTTACAAGTAAGATTTTTTATTGGCTTGAATGACAAGATGAGCAATTCGCTCGCATGATGGTAAGTGCCACGCCTGCCCATAAATAGAAACAACACTACATAGAACTTCGAAATACAAAGCACCGCATGGCACTGGCTGCGCTCGTCCCCCTGGGACAAAGATGCTAAATTTGATAATAAATAAATAAATAAATACAACCAACAGTCACACACATAGTCCTGACCCCACAGTAAGATACGAGTCTTGTGTCGTGGGTGTTAGGAACTAAGAGAGACTTTCGGTCTCACAACACCCAGACCCCGAAACAAATATTTGTGGATCACACAAACATTTGTCTCGGTGCGGGGATCGAACCCGCGGCCTCTCGCTTCACAGCCCGCTACTCGCCCGCTGCGCCACGGAGGCTGTCAAAATGCCCAGTAATTCTACTAGCTTCAATGTTCTTCAAACCGAAACACAACAGTACTTACACACCGCAGCTGGCCGGTAGAAATAGACAAAGCGGTGGTATCAACCCAGATTCTCGCATACGATAGACCTACCATCCAGTAAACTGGTAAAGTATTTGTTCGATAGCCGCCTTCTGCAATAAAATAAACATTTTGCGACAATTTGTATCTTGTGGTGGACTTAATTATGATTTTCTGACCACGGCTCATTAATGAAACTATCAGAACATCATCAATGCAACCGTAATGTTTAATTATTATTTAAGTAGTTGCATAATGTGTGTTGCCAGTGATGACATACGGCACTGAGACGTGGCCTCTTAATATGAGCCGTATAAGACGGCTCACAGTCACTCAGCGAGCTATGGAGAGAGCTATGCTCGGTGTTTCTCTACGTGATCAAAACAGAAATGAGGAGATCCGTAGAAGAACGAAAGTCACCGACATAACCCAGCGGATTAGCAAGCTCAAGTGGCAGTGGGCAGGCCACATAGCACGCAGAATCGATAACCGATGGGGCAGAAAGGTTCTGGAATGGAGGCCACGTACTAGTAAACGCAGCGTTGGACGTCCGCCTACAAGGTGGACAGACGACCTGATAAAGGTAGTAGGAAGTCGCTGGATGCAGGTCGCTACCAACAGGTCGGTGTGGAAATCTTTGGGGGAGGCCTTCAGCAGTGGACGTCCTGTAGCTGATGATGATGATGATGATAATGTTGCTTTGACGCAGTTGTAATGAGTACGCCGTACGACTGCTGTGCTGATGTCTCCGGTTCCAACTCCGGGTTGGGTAATAGTTGTATTGGGTTTTTCTATCACGAAATGCTCAGTATCAGCCTGGTGTCCGGAATTATGCCTGGTATGGCGATAGACTCGCCCCCATCACATCATGGGATGGAAATAAGGTCGACGAATCGGATTATATAGTATGTTACATAATATTGCTAATTGTGACGTATTTATTTTATTCACTAGAGTCAATAGTAGTCCTAGTGTGAGAATTATTCTATGTATTCAAATTCAAATCATTTATTCTGCAAATTGGGTCATAAATATCACTTTTACACACTCAGAACACCCCGACCCGAAACGAACATTTGTGGATCATACAAACGTTTGTCCCGGCGCGGTGCGGGGATTTTAGCTCTGCAACGCATACATGATACTTCTGATATTGTCAGGTGACCCACTTACTCGTTAATATATGCCAAACGTGATACACTAAGGGCGATGTACCGATTTGCATCCATATTTTCGTAATTAAAGATGACGTAATTACTAATAACAGATTCGAACTAAGGCCACAATCCAGCCTAGATCTAGAAAAGACGGATATGGAGTGTATCATCCAGCCGGTGTTCCAATTTCAAATATTGGTCTGGGATAATTTGAAAATGGAATACTGGCAACGGTGGAATACGCTTTAGCTTAATTTTCTTTTTTCCTTCGAATGATGAGACGATCAGGCCGTTCGTCTGAATGGCAATGGGCCCAAATACTAATTTATAATTGGGTTAACTATAATGGTTAATAATTAATTAGTACGTCTGCTTAGTAGTACTAATGTAATTTATTTAGTTGTTATAAGGAAAAACATATTTTAAATTCGAAAACCTAACTTAGCTAACGTAATAATAAAATATAATGTAATACAATATAAAGACGACCACACGTAACCGATATCCCAGTTATAGTGAATTTTGATAAGTTTAAAATTAATTAATATGTAGTGCTTGTAATGAGTATTATGTAATATTTTAATTTATTGTATCACCATATTTTACGTGTCAAAGTATCGACCGAGACATTTATGTTTTCAAATAAAGCGTGTTAATAAAAGTCATTCAAGTAAAAAATTATACTAATTATCTTTTTCTGCTATAGCAACACTACTCTTTTGTCATGATGCAACATTATTGTGTAATGTCTTTTACTAGTTGCTATCACATAATAAAATGTTTGCGCAGTTTAGTACGTCGCCATTAAAACATTTTTAAGAGAAATACCTGAAAATTTATATACCCTATACAAACAGATGAATTCCAAGGGCAGAAACTGTTTTATTGCGTTAACAAAATTATGCAAACATATTTATTTGTAATAAAAACATATTTTTCAACGATGGTAAGCAAATGTTTGTTAAAGTTAGGCGGCGACTTTAAAGCGACGGTAATTGCGGTACGGCAGGACCAAAGTTTTTTAAGGGACCAAACACACTTTAGTCCCAGATAATAAAAAAGGTTAGGAGATGTATGCTTCTTATACAAATAGGAATAAAACTATAGATTAGTATAAATTGGTTTTATAGTTTTTAATTTGGTTTAAATTGAGTTAAAGGTCTACAAGTAAAAAGTTCGTTAGGATAGGTGTTTTTGATTGCATGTATTATGCCAGTTGATTTTGGTTCATCCATCAAATATAAATTGTGAACAAAGTGATTTCGAACTCTTAAGATTATTATGTACTTTTTATGTGTCGGTTAATTTCTGCAACCAATATCTTATTCGTATAACTTACGAAAATGAACTATAAATCACATTATATTCACTATATTATTGTCTTTAACATATTAAAAAACAATCTCAAAATCCGGTGTTATGTCAAAGATTTCATAAAATCCAAATCCTGTTTAATTTATAGCATTATTAATGAGTATGTACAGTAAATACAAGCCTTTCTAAACACAATTTCACCAAAAATTGCACCTTGTTTCAAATAACAATTAGTACAATGTTGGGAAAGATTTATCCCTCAACCACTGCAATATAAAGATACCGCTTCTTGTAAAATTTGGCCACCGTACCGTTTCAACCCTTTCTGTAATTTACGGTCCTTTTAATAACTGTCAGCACCGTTAGATTTTGGAAACAGTTCAATTATCATATTCGTAAGACAATTCCGTTTGGTGGCACAATGGGCCGCTACTGTTTTATTATCTGCCATTGTGCCAACATTTTGTTTTGATCAGAATCGTTCGTACCTGGGATTGGTCGCTCCAATTGTTTAAGGTCTGTGAGTCTGCTACTTGTATTGTGATTATAGTCACGTTTTTAAAAACTGATGAGTGCTCTAAAATTTGCATCGAATATGTTTTGTAATACTTACAAACAATGTAGATACAATCGCACTCGTGTTCGCAAGTATTTTGATGATACCAGATCATATCGTCTAATATATGTAACCGTAAAACATTTTAAGAAAAAAATTAACTAAAAAACTAAAATGGTGTTTTTTAGATGTTTATTGTTTGAGGTTTTTAAGTTTGTTAAAAAATTAACTCATTAGCAATTTTATTTTTATAAAATCAAAATACATTTCATAAGTATTTTTTTTATAAGTAAGTATTTTTATACGTATACAACAAATATACACGTCGCATTGAGAATATACGCCGTTTTTACGTCAATTTATGTATGAATAATAACGATATTAATTTATTCTTTATTTCTTGGTTTTATTAAAACATTTGCTCTATTAATTGCAGTAGCATGATTGTTTTATAATTTATTGTACAATCGTAAATAATAAAATTAATTTAAACGGATTTTACCGCGGTTTTTTATTAATTTTGATCCGTGTCCACCTCGTCACCACGAAGGTTGAAAAGCTTTCGAAACATTGGGATCAAAATTAATAAAAAACCGCGATAAAATCCGTTTAAATTAGTTTTATTTGTAATAATAAGACGAGTGTTAGAAGGGTGTTATAAGTTTGTTATTATGTCTGAGGTTGTCTGTGGAGTGTCTTTGTATCTATCCCATCGTAATGCGTAAATGCATTTTATTGCTTCAAAGCTAGTTTTATATCGACATCTTTCATAAGTATTCATTATAATCGTATCGTTTTGCACATTGTATCTCATAAAGTATTTTTTTTCCTTTAAATATTTTGAATTAGTAATAGGTGTAGCAGATATTTTAAATGCATATTTCAAACGTCAAATGAGTCACCACAAGACGTAAAAAACCTGTGATAGAATGTCATGGAGTTGTTACAACCAACTCGTGTTATGAACATAAATGACAAATGACCGACACGAACAAACAGCTCTCTGTATTGTGTTTAATGAAATCTTTAAATACATTGAAATAAAGTTTGTTTTTGTTTAAATGTTTATTTACCAACATTTGTCTGGTGACGCCTACGTCACCAATCCCAATGGACTTGTCATAAAAATTCTAAGTACACTTTTACAAATGTTCCCGTTCATTATATTTTGTCTGATTTACGATCGTGCGGGCGCACTGTGCCAACGTTATGTCAAATAGGATACCGCTATTGAACAGTAGGCCGCGCGGCGCTCCCCGGACAAAGTGTCGACAATTTTTTCGTAAAACAATTTTGAAAATTTTTATTGCGTGAAATTTGACAGTGGCCGGTTCCGAAAACTCTTTTGAATTTTAAATGTCATCTTTATTTAAAGTAGCTAGGAATATGAAATGACAACAGTTCAATGGCTTTGTGAAATGGCTTTGTTGTGTGGGTAACGTCCAGTTGACTTTGGTAAAAAAGTACGATATCATAAATAATTTCTTTGCCAAAAAAATTAAATAGATTATAAGATAAAGAACAATAGTAATTAGTATACTACTTAAATCAGATGACGAGTTGAAATAGGAGCTAGTATTAAAATTATAATTGGCTGTATAAGGGACGACATGAAAAATCTATGCTTCAGAGTTGACTATCGTTTTATGAAATGCTGCTTGAAAAAAAAACGATCAATCGCAAAGAAAAACTTACACGGTGTGCTATATTACCTCTTGTATGAATGAATGAAACGAATGCTTTTTAGCAAAATAACTTTTAAATAATGTTGCTTGGTGTTATTTAATAGCGATTTCAATAAACGATGTTGGTTTGATTTTCCAAATCAAACTCAAACTGGGATCGTTTATTTAAATCGATCGTAAGTAATGGTTTGGTTTGTTTGCTAATGGTTGGTTTTTCCTCATAATAATTTTATACATATAGCTGAACACACTTATTTTTTATTTTATTTCGGCAGATCACAATAACATTATGTTAAAGCTTGTAAACTATTTTAGAAAATAGGTATATTGATCATTATAACACTAGTATAAATAGGTTTTTTCTATAGCATAAACAGGCAAACGAGCAAGCGAGTCATCTTATGGTAAGTGATTTGCATTGACCATAAATACCCAATATCAAAAGAAATATGCACGAGATGCCGATCTTAAAGAGAAGGAATAATTATGAAATTAGAAAGGGGAGGGGGATTTGAGCCGCCGGTAATCTCATTCACCACATGAATCGCAATTTGCTGGTGGTAGGATATTCATATCCGCCCGGATAGCGACCA
Source organism: Amorpha juglandis (assembly GCA_949126905.1). NCBI lineage: Eukaryota > Metazoa > Arthropoda > Insecta > Lepidoptera > Sphingidae > Amorpha > Amorpha juglandis. The sequence continues at coordinate 13,639,434 of OX421373.1, read as the reverse complement.
CCGTACACATAGTGTTACAACCTGCCATAGTGATCCACACGCCCTGTGTGGATCGCGTTCCAGGATCAGCTAGTGTATATCCGGTTCTCCCGAGGGACTTGCAACATGACTTGATGGTTGATTGGGGCGGGTATAGGGGTACATCCTTGTATTACTGTGCCTGCATCGGTCATCCGCCTATCCTATCACAGGCCCCTCGATTTGGTTATTTCCTCTCCGAAGAGAGCAAACTACTATTTTACGTCGGTATTTTGTGAGACAGTGGTAACAAACAACCCGGTCGAGCTGGCCCATTAATGCTGTAGAAAAAACTGTTAGGCTATTCTAATGATAAAGAAGTAAAAGTATTTGGGACAGATGTTTGATCCAATCAGTAACCACCCAAAAAGTCTCAAAAAGAAACTATCAATGTTCTGATATATTATCGCCATCTTACGGCATGTAGTTGAACTACTTTACCTAGCCTAGTACTTTACCTACCTGCCTACCTACTTTACCTATTAATACCTAGTATTTAATAATACATAAATTAATTTTATTTTAGTCAAACGTGTTTTAATTATTAGCAACTTTTCTATAAATAGATGCGTGTGCAAAATAAAAATAAAATATAATATTATAATAATAGAAGATTTGTGTATCATTTACACATTCGAGTCTTATTAAATTCAAGTTTGTTGGTATATAAATGTTGAATAATTGTTACGCGTTCGATTCCACCATAATTGCCGGAATTATGCATGTTTCTATTGAAAATCATTTGGTTAAGTTCTTAAGCGAATTACCAATTGTAAACAGGATTAAGCTGTTGAATAAGAACAGGGTTCAAGAAACGGTCATTTCGGTTTAATAGAAGTAAATTATAACACCGTTGACTGTGAAATGTATTATTACGCAATAAACAAATGTTTTTTTGGATCGAGCAGAACTTTCTCGAACCTATTAATATTTTTTTCTTGTAACTTTACCCTATTTTTGTAACAGTGTGCGTGTTATCTGCGAATATGTATGGTGATATTTAAAATGAAAGAACATCCGGTCTGATGACGCGATCACTTGTGGGAGGCGTCTGGTTCAATGAATAAATTGCTTGAAACGGTTTCAGCATTTTCATAGATCGAGGTTTGTAAACAAATCGCTGTATTTGTAAAGGTTACTAATAGATCGTATGATACGCATTTTTATAGCAGTGGCCATTGAGCTAGTGGATCACTTGATGGTACCTAAGAGATTTCCACCGCCCATGAACGCTTACAACACCAGAAGAATCACGGACGCGTGACCGACCGTGCCGACCTTAAAGGAATGGAATTGGGATGAAGATTTCGCCGTACATACGTAACAGTAAATTTCTACTTCATGTCAGTTTTCTGTGAAACAGTGGGGACATACCGGTCGATGCGGCCCATTCATAATAATAAAAAATAAATACACCAGTCACATATATATAGTCCTGACCCCACAGTAAGATACGAGGCTTGTGTCGTGGGTATCAGCAACTACGAGAGACTATCGGTCTCACAACACCCAGACCCTGAAACAAATATTTATTGATCACACAAACTTTTGCCTCGGTGCGGGGATCGAACCCGCGCCCTCTCGCTTCACTGCCGACTACTCGCCCGCTGCGCTGAGAGTCTGCAGATACGAAACCAGCTCCAAGAGCATACATCTCTGACTTTTATAAGTTACGTGTGTATTCATTATGAATTATCACTTGCATTAACCGTGAAGGAAACATCGTGAGGAAATTTGCATACCTGAGAAGTTCTCTATAAGAATTTTGAGGATATGTTAATACCGCGAACCGGCATTAGGCCAGCCTGGTGGACTAAGGCCTATCATCTCTCATTAATCAGAGGAGGTCCTTTCCCGGCTTTTTTTTACGTGTATAATACAAGGGTAGTATATTATTATAAATAATAGTAATGCTAGTGGTTAGATATTCATATCCACCGGGATAGCGACCACCGTACACATGGTGTTAAAACCTGCTGTGGTTACCCACACACCTCATGTTCCAGGATCGGGGCGGGTACGGGGGTACATCCTTGTACCCCTGTGCCTGCATCGTTCATCCGCCTATCTTGTCGCAGGCCCCTCGATTCTCTTATTCCTTTTTTTTATAGCATAGGCCGGGAAATGAGCAAGTGGGCCACCTGATGATAAGTGAACTCCCCCGCCCATGTACGCCCACCACCGGAAGAGTCATGGGTGCGTTGCCGACCTTAAAGGAAAGGGATAATTAGGGATTGGGAAGAAGAGGGGATTTGGGCTTCCGGTTATCTCATTCACCGTACGAAACGCAGCAGCAAGCCGCTACTTTACGTCGGTTTTCTGTGAGACAATGGTAACGACCCGGTCGAGCCAGCCCATGCTCTAGACACAACTGTCCACAGCGTGGCTCTACCACTCACAAAACTATTCGGAGTGTGAAGAAGAATTTGATTAAAATAAACTCATTGTTTGTCGGTGGCCGTTGATTTTTGGACTGCAGTGCACTTACCATCAGGCGCAATGCAGTCCAGTGCTCAGTGTATTCGGTTAAAAAAAGGAATTTTCTAACACAAGCAGTTAAAGTTAATCCTCTTGCTTAACCTCGTCCACGTTGTACTAGATTTGCGCATTCCCGCGAGTGAGACCATTGACCTCTTGTCTTTTGCCGTAGATACAACTTTAAAATTTTATTGGAGATAAAATTTCTTGTTAATAAATTGTTTTATTGTCAAAAACAAGCGTATAACACGTCAAGTTTGTGCAAGATCAGTTAAAATAAAGAGGTGTTAAACAAATTAGTTCTATAGCGATTCGCTGTTGCTATGCCACAGATGATGCTGGTAATTGTTTGGTTGTGAAAAATTGATTTTTTATCACACATCCTACTCGTGTCCCGTGATGACCCCTCAACCGTCCCTCTCTCACCTGTGGATATATCACGATGTAAGAAAGAGAGGTAATTAAAAAATTCCGTCACGTAAAGTATGAGAGCTAGCCAAAAGTTGGATGCGCTAGCGTTGGGTCATTAACCTGAACTGCAAGCATTTGGAAGTGGTAGTCAGATGGTGAGGACTCCGTGGTAGCCACTTAATTAAATAAAAGAAGTCATAGATATTAATTAATAATGTGCCATAAAGCAAAACAGTAGCATAAACAATTTTTTATTCTTTATGCATTTAAATTTTCCTTTTTAAAAATATACTGTAAAGATAATACTATTTCTGATACTCATTAAAAATACGAAAATTTAATCGTAAGTTTGTTACCATTAACAACAAACTGGAAACTCCTTAATTAACATCGAACCATTTTTATGACATGTTAAAAAACGGCAAACCCATTTCTGCGGTAATATTTGATGTGACCAATTAACTTCCGTCGATTTGTTGATGAATTAACTACCATTGATATAATTAGGATTTTAATAAAACACGTTTCATTAAGACATAAATAAAACTAGTCGGTAGTAGAGTGAGTATTTACAATCGATTTCCTAAACAAGGTACGCGCAGATCTTCCGCGGCGGTCGTCGAGCCCGCGCCCGCCCAAATAGAAATAGGTGAAATGCCGCTGACCGCATGCGTTTCAAACTTTTGGACGTGCGAATATTTTATTTGGATACTCAAAGAATTTTAGATAAAGTATTTTGTTTATGCAACTGCTGTAAACTAGAAAAATGTATCATTGCTAAAAATCGACAACCATAATATGATATTATTTTTATCGTGTGTGTCTGCATACCTGATGGTAAGTGCAGTGTAGACAAACAAACAATGCGAGTTTATCGGTGCTCACCAGGATCATACAGGCCTATATAAATACTTCTTCACAAGATGAGACGAGTCAGATTCCGGGCTCAGCCAGTGTATATCCAGTACCCTAGGCAGTCATAATTCTGCCGACCGTCAAGGGACGCAATGTCTTTAGACACACGTTATATTTTGATTACACTGTACTTAGCATCAGCTTCAGTGTGATTTGACGTGCCAGGGAAAAATAACTTGAATTCATAAGAATTTTGTTCCATGTTTCAAATATGGATTTTAATTATGCTCATCATATTTTATCAACATTAAATATAAATGATATAAAAAGAGACGATGATATAACTAACTGTTTTTAATGAATAAAATATGATGCACAAAATCATTTATGCATTAGCATTAATTAATACGTCTTCTTATCGCTTTAGTTTAATGCAAAAATAAACGTGAAATAAAAATATAAAAATTATGCGATATAAAAATAGAAAGAAAGAACTTTATGGCAGTAATTTGTTTAACATATATTTTACATTTTTCTTATTGCTCTAATAGTATGCTCGTAGATAAGTATTCGAGATAATTGTTTGTAAAATAAACGCATAAAAATATATTATGTGCCATAAAACGATTTCAGGCGAATACATTTGTATATCGGTGAATCACTCGCAGTCATATGAAATATCTATCTAATATAAAATTACATATCCCGATTGACTGATTCATATACGCCCGGATCAAACCGCTGGATCTAATAAGATAATTTTCCAGATAAGGTGTTTTTTTTTCATTCAAAGCGGTTAGAATGTTTTTTATGAGAATTTATATCTTTTTGGTCTGAATGAAACCACATTCAGATTGGCAAGAATATAACAGAAAACCATTATTTCCGAGGTCGCCTCTAACGAATCCTTTTTCAAATTGAATAATGCAGCCTGTAAGTGACAGGTTTTTGTTTTATGCTCCTCTCTGTCATGTGAAAAACTATGGTGCAAATGGGGTTTTATTTGAAAATGAGTACTCATGTTTTATTGGAATATTTTAATTAAATAAGTGAAGTGGTAGTCACTTATGTTTGCAACATGAAGGTATCGACTCGACTGGATAATTTATTATTATTGTCTCACGGAAAATCAAAGTGTCAACTTGCTGTTGGGTTTCGTACGGTTAGTAACATTTAACGATGCTCAAATGACCTTCGAAATCCCCATACCTTTCCTTGAATGTCGGTGACGTATACATAATTCTTCCGCTATAGTCGAGTTGATGTGTGGTGGTGGAGATCATTTACTTGCAGGTGACCTTCTAGCACGGTGGCAGGCCTATGCTAAAAATAACATATTATATTATTTATTTTTATCCCAAAAAGATATTCATTGCCTAACAAGCCATAAAAAAATTAAAAATAAAAAGCCTGAGATCTTTCCCGTAACAAGCGCGGTCTTTTCTTTCGAGAGTACGAAAAAGTTACACGTTTCCGCATTCCTAACTCAATTGGCCGGTAATGATACAATATCAGGTAATATCCGGCGATATATCGTTTTTTGTCACCTGAAATATGTCTGAAATTGTATCCAATATAATTTTTCCCAGGAAGCATATATTTGGCAACCGAATGTTGCGAATGACTGAGTTGATTTCCGATTGGATCACATGTACGGAGGTCATTAACACCGGAGATTTTGTTCATCTGAACACTTTCCGTTCGTCAACTCGAAAGCTGGCACAAACAATATTTACATGGAGACGACGCGGGCGTGTGATCGGAATATTCTGAAAGTATCATCGGAAATTCTCAAATCGATTCTGAATACGATAATGGAACGGATAATGTGAATCGATTGGCCATCTCGCCTTATGTCCTGTGTTTGTTTAAGAATTTAACGATTTTGCAGATGGGCTGCGCTGAAATTTGATTTTTGAAAATGTTTAAAGTACATTTAATTTTTCGGTTGTAGTAAATATTTTTGTTCAAGACTGGGGTAGAGAGACAATACGTATTATAGGATATTATGTTGTCACCAACCAAACTAACTACTTTTTGTGAACTATCCATCGGTTATTATTTTTTAAATTATTTTATTAGCTTGAAATATGAAATGTGTAGGTCACTCGCCTGATGGTAAGAGCCACCTGCTCATAAAGAGAAACAACACGACATAGAACTTTGAATTAAAGAGCACTGAATGGTACTGAACTGCGCTCGTCACCCCGAGACATAAGATTTTAAGTCTCATAATGCCCAGTAATTTCACTGGCTTTAATGTCCTTCAAACCGAAACACAACAGTGCTTACACACAGTACTTGGCGGCAGAAATAGACTAAGCTGTGGTATCAACCCAGACGGCCTCTCGCATACGAGGGACCTACCACCTACCACCACTATTATACAGTAATGTTCGAGGAACGGAATGTCTTGTCTTTGGACTGTACTATACTTAATATCAGGTCCAGTGCGGTTATTTTGCCGAGTCCGGATAAAAAAAAGGATTTTAGCTAAGTGCAATTTAGTCGATGATATAGGTACAATTATTTTGAATCGATATAATAGATACAATTATTAATCGTTATTTCGATTTATTTTCAGTCAAAAACTAATATAATTTATGCACTATGCAAAATGTATATTTTTATATTTTAAGGTTAAATTATTGGATAGTTTTATAACTGTAAGTTGTTTGTGCTATCATACTTTATCGAATTAATAACAGACCGCGAAAGTATTTTTCCTATAAATATGTATATTTGCATCGTAGAGGTAAAGTCAGACTATCAATAATAGATTATTTATCGTAACAGAAATCGTGTGATTAAGTATTAAGATTCTGCACGATAATTAATATGGATTGTACACTTTTTTCGGCGACGAAATTCTCAATTAGGTGTGATTCTTTTTGGTTTCTTTTATGTATGTACAATGTGAATTGTTCCCATAAAAATCCCTATTTTTATTTTTTTTGACATTTTGGTTAATGCACATTATTAATAGAATAATAAAATAACAAAGTCAGGAAAGGAAGATTTGATTTTTTTAAACTAATAATGTCATTATTTAAAAGGTAATAATAAGGCACAAGTTTAAAAACTCGTCTTTCAACTGACTGCCTCGGTGGCGTAGTGGTATTGCGTCCGCAGTACGACTGCTGTGCTGAGGTCTCGGGTTCGATCCCCGAGTCGGGTAAAATACATATTGGGTTTTTCTATCACTAAATGCTTAGTGTCAGCCTGGAGTCAGGTATTTTGCCCGGAATGGCGATAGGCACGCCCCCTATCACATCATACCCTCAGCGAAATGTGGGTGTACTGGTTACACCTCTGCCTACCCTTTCCGGGATTACAGGATTACAGGAGTGCGTAAGTTTTACAACGTAGCAACAGCACACTTTATGTTATATTAATTAACCTTAAGACACGTTTTAAGAAACGCGATCGAGACAGGATTCAGCGACACGCAACGACAGCGACATGTCCACTTTATGGCCAATTATATAGGAACGTTTGAGGTATGCGACTGATACGGATCCAGACGATGAGACCATTCTGGCCATCCGACGGATGAAGAAATACAGACAAGAATTACACTCTATAAGACCGACATACCGTCCTCGTCGCCGAGGACCGCGCCGAGTTCCCCGAAACCCCAACCCTAGTACCGGCCCGTGAGCCGATGATGATCAATAGTAGTTTTTAAAACTTCCCAAACCAATAATCGCAGATGTCTCTGCCCTCTCCCAGTGACCGTCCTGAGCCGAGGTTCGTTCCCCACAGGGGGTGCCCTCAGTGTGGTCGCTTAATTATAAGGGTTGAGAGCGCCTAAAGCGCTCACTTAAAGTCCGGTGAAGCTGTATACAGCCGACCAACGTTACAGCACAGTCAAGATAAAAAAAAGTATGCGACTGATACAGGAGACCAAGTCGCGTCCTGTAAGTCAGTACATAGAGACCCCTCCTTTTTTATATGGAAATGGTAGCGTACTTAAAATAGGGTTTGACTGATATATCACGTAATTTTTGCATCATTTAGATGTATCGCGCCATGTTGTGCAACGTTGCCAAACATGTTAATACAAGGCTCACGTAGTAATAACAATATTCTGTTATAACTATGTCGATAAAACATGTAAACAAGCTGACACATTCATTCATAAAATAATGAATGAAATGTGAACAATGAATGCCAATATATCAATAAAACTTCACATTGAAACCATAACATTATGGACCGGCGCCAATATCTTTGAATGAACGTATAAATAATATGAATGGGACTTTATTTATATGGTGTATGCATAGAGAATCTTAGCTGCGAAATTCGTTAGGACTTGTGTTCAACTCCAAGGTCGGGCAATCACATTTTGTTTTTTTTATCCTGGCTCGGCGAAGTGCGATCCGGAGTACCGCAATCCAAGAATAGTGTCGACCAACGATAAACAATGTGTCCATCGTAGGTCGGCAATATCATGCCGGCCTCCCAATGGGCCAAGGCGGAGGGGAAGAAAAAAGGGATGGGAAAAGGTTTAGGATTAGGACAAGCCCCCTGGGGAGAACCGGATATACACTGGCTGACCCTGGAACGCGACCCACACAAGATGGGCCACTATGGCAGGTTTTAGCACCAGTGTACGGTGGTCGCTATCCGGTCGGATACAAGTACCCTCCCACCAGCAAATGTTGTTATTTTTTATTCGAAAAATCACAACGATGACGTGATTACGTGACGAAAGTAAGCTCGTGAAACCATGTGCAGTATAGTTACACCACAGTCTACCACTTAGGTCGTAGGTGCTTGATGTTGAGGTGTATCGATTTAAAACATTTCACCATCATCATCATCATCAGCCACAGGACGTCCACTGCTGAACATAGGCCTCCGCCAAAGATTTCCAAACCGACCTGTTGGAAGCGGCCTGCATCCAGCGACTAAAACATTTCAACAGCATTGGAATTGTATTTCCCTGAGGAAAATCCTCAATACTATAGACGGTATAGTCCGACTACTATATACCGACTATAGTCGGTAGAGTCCTGACGTCTACGAAATAAAAATGCCATAATCTCTAGTAATAGGAAAGGACTCTATGATCTTCAGATGAACACACCGAACTCTTTCCATTGTGTGGTCTTCTTATAGCCTTGAATCTATCAACCGGTGATAAAGGACTCCAAAGTGAAAAAAATATTCACTACGCTCCAATTTGCTTCTTTTCTTTAGCATCTTTCTACTTAAGAGTGAGTTAAACATTAGGACGGAAAGAAGTGAAAGGAAGTAAAGCAATATTTAAATAGAATCTTCCTTAAAGGTTGAAGATCTATGGTATTTAAGTTATGGGGCCACGCTGTAAATATTTTTTAACATGAACGCACCGGCTCTACTGGGTTTATACAAATGTCTTACAGAAAATCGGCGAGAATTGGCCGCTTGCTGTAGCGTTTTGTACAATGAGTTTTCGGAAGTCAAAAATCCTCAATTCTTTTCATCATATACCATTTTATATACCATATACCAGTCATTTAGACGAAAATTTAGCGCGATCCAAAGTGGTAAACTTTGGATCATGGACCATGCGATGCGATGGACCGCAAATATATTTTGAGGTGATGCGTTGTAGTCAGTGTTGCTAATATCTAATAATGTAAACAAAAGCATTTATGTAGAAAAGATATACAGAAGTATCGTTAAGATAATATCTCGAGGCCACCCTCAATGAGAAAAGCCGATCAGAATGCATGCTCACTGAGTGCTGATGTCCGCTCATCTGCGAGATCAGTGCAAAAGGCTGTTGAAACAAAAGTACTTACTGACTCATAATCGCCCAGCCCTAGCCGCGAAGAATAGTATTATATAATATTATTAGTATACTATTTAAAAATAGAAATGTTGGTAGGGTTTTGATTATATATTGCAGACATTGTTTAAGAAGATATTTCTTAAAATTTAACCCTTGCGATGGTTGCTAAGTTTGTATGAAAAATATTTTTTTCGTCTACGCAGGCGAAACCGTGGCCAGAAGCTAGTATTTGATAAAATGAGGCCCAGTGATTAAATTCCATATTGGTAAAACCAAAGATAAAGAATTCTAATTTGCATGCTGATGGTACCGGATTATTCTTCGTATTTTCCTCTCTACAACCCGATACGAACGACACAGCCTAATGCTTTTTCGTAATCGCGTGCTCTCAGCTATTTATATGTTTTCTTCTGCGTCATTCCTGCATCCTTATTCCGGCTGGCACTGACACAGTAACACAGCGTCGTCTCGGCATGAATGAAACTAAAAGTTCAAGGAAACTGACTCAGTCTATCGTTTCATAACAGCTAACGTAAACATTACTTTCGCAAGCGAGTAACATGGTGTACCATGAATCGTAACGACGCATGTTTGAGTGATTCATCGTGTTTTAAATCAAATGTGACTAATAAAGGTCGTTTTTGGATTCAGATTATGCAAGTAACAGGTGATATGGTATTTTTTATCAGTCATTGTTAGGTTTATTATGACGGGTTGAGTTAATGCAGTTTCTGAGTAATTGTATTTCTGGCTACTCCGTGTAGTCACATTATTTCAAAATTACTAGTACATTACACTTAACATCTTATGTCTCGAGGTAATGAGCGAAGTATAAAGTTCTGTATGATGCTTTCGGGCAGGTGTGGTGATTATCACCAGGCGAGCGACTTGCTCGTCTCGCCATTCAAGGGGAAAAAATTAAGACTCCTATTTAGGGTTCCGTGGCTAATGGTGCCAACAGAAGCCTATTATAAAGTCTACACCATCTGCCTGTCTATTCGTCCTTCCCCTAAGGGGCCTTATTTCTTCTTTTACGTGCATCTTATCCCACTCATAATGGGGTTGGCGAAACATGCTTCTTGACACGTGATACAGAAATATTTGGCATGTAGTTTTTAAGACCGCGACCGCCTGCCTGACGTCAACCTATCTAGGTAAAAATCTTTCCTTTGTAACCTTTACACCTGCCACGTACATCTCTCCATCACCCTAAGGTTGACTGGGTGAGAATGCTTATAGCATTAAGTCCGCCTTTATACTCCATGTATATGAAGTGTAAATAAATAAATAAAAAACACATCCAGGCTATCACATTATTTGTGGCTCAGATAAACATTTGGCTCGGTGCGGAAATCGAACTCGCCCACTGCGATTATTAGGGTGCTCCATTTAATTTACCTTAATAGGTAACTGGCTGAAATTGTCACAGAATATGTGTTATTATAACTGATATCCTCAACATATAATAAAAAAAACCTCGGCAAGGTAAGGTAAGTGGTATGGAACCGTTGGTCCTCGAATCCAAATCACACTCGCCTGTTTTTTAGCATCGTGATAAAAATTTAGAGTCGGTTATTATCTACTGTCCCATCACTATTATACTAACGATGTTTTTCTACAAGACCAATCGTTTATGGCCTATTAATACTGTATAAATACCACATATAAAATAAAATACAACGTTAAATAAAATGAAATAAATAATACTTTTAATGGTTTTTAAAATCAGCCCAAATTTTCACGCAAATACCGAAAAACCGGCCCCATCGACTCTACTTTCTTTTAAAACCCGATTAAAGACACTTTTTTATGGCATTGGTTTATACATTGGAGCACTTGGTACTGCAATGCAATGCGCTTTCGTTTAATAAATAGGCAATTCCCTAACTTTCTACAAGTTCGAAGTTCTTTTGAAAGTCACATGTCTGCGAAAGCCAACGTAATCTGTGTAACTGTAAATCACCTGCCTTTGATTTGAATTAAATAAACAAGCTAGGAATTTGTATGAAAGATGATGAATTAAACTCATTTGTGTGTGTGTGTGTGTGTGTGTGTGTGTGTGTGTGTGTGTGTGTGTGTGTGTGTGTGTGTGTGTGTGTGCGTGCGTGCGTGTGTGCTTGCGTGCGAGCGTGCGAGCGTGCGAGCGTGCGAGCGTGCGTGCCTGCTTGCGGGCATATGTGTGGGTCTGTCTGAATCTGTCATCGTAGCACCTAAAGGAATTGACCAATTTCATCGCATTTTGTTTTATTTGAAAACTGAGGTGGTTCTTGGCTAAATTTGAAGAATATATGTGGTCATTTACAAGTTACAGATATTTTTCTAATTATCATCCAAGGGTTTAACGTTTAAGTGATTTATATCTTTGGAATGTGTTAATTAAATAATCAATTAATGTAAAAAATAGTTTCCTCTATAGTAACATCTAATATAAATTCATGACGATATACCTTTAAAGGACTTTATGTATTAAATATAATAATTTGGTTAGGTTTTATATTTGTAAATTATGCTTTTAATACTAATAATTAAAATTAATAATCAATAATATGTACATATAAGTTAAATAAATAAATGCTAGCATAGGACTATCTATAGAGGTATAATACAGTAGTACGGGCCCCCTTTACTAATGAGGAGTTTGGCCTGAGTTTACCACGCGGGTCTTCTGTGGATTGGTTGTTTTTTTTAATTCAATGACGGGACGAGCAGGTCGCTCGCCTGATGGTAAGCGGACGCTTGCACAAAACAGATACAGCACCACCAAACCTTTGAATTCCAAAATACTGCATGGCACTGGATTGCGTTCCTGATCCTGAGACTTAAGTTATTATTTCACTGGCTTCAATGTCCTTCAAAGCGAAACAAAACAGTGCTTGCAGACTGCTGCTTGGCGGCAAAAAAAATTACATACTTGCTTCTGAAATTCTTGTAGAGAATAGAACTTATTGAAATTTCAATATATCCATAGAATGCCTCGGATACACAAACAAACAATACCGCTATAAATGCTCTGGACTATATTAATAAAAAAGAAAAAAAAATGAATAAATGTATTTTACTGTTAAAAAGTAACACTTTGCACACATACATAAAAAATAAATGTGTAATACAGCCGTTTGAATTTCGGCCAGTAATGATAGCACTGTAATCTCACTACGATGAGTCAACGGCCGGTGAAATGATTCGGCGGGTCGTTCACCTTTCACCCAATTTGCCTAAAAGCACCGCGACCGCGAACACTTGATATCACTTTGGGAGCATTGTGCTTACGAATGCGTGCTTACTATAATTTGTCGGTTTTTAATCGTGCGGAGCAGTAGTGGCGTGTTTGAATTTTTTTTTCACACGCCATATTAAATAGACAATGTAGTATTATTTCTTTTTTTCATATTTGTTTGAGCGATATTTCAAGTAGGTTGGCCATATGTATCGGACTAATGTTTAGTAAGAAGGAAACAGTGTTTGATCAAACGTAGAGTCTCTAGGGTAATGACTTTGGGAACTCAGCAATCCGACTTTATTTAGAAAATTTTAGTCTAATTGGATTCTTATAAGTGTTATGTTTAACTCAGTTGAATGTCAATATGGAGATAGCCTTAGCAGCCTTATGTAAGTGAGCAAAATTAGGTATAGTGTGACTCTATCACCCATATATTGATGTTTTAGACGTAGATACACACCTACTCTGTATCTGCGTCACATAAGATTGTTATTGTGGCCGATTAAGAATACCTTTGGCGTTAAGTCCACTTTAAATATATTGTTACCCACTTCGAATAAAGCAAAGATTCTTAATTCAGAGTGTGTGTTTTTTTGTATGTACATAAAGTTAAATAGCCAAAAACATGTACAAATTTTAAACGAATGAACAGATTTTCTATAACTTCGATTGAAAGATATGTAAATATGGGCCATAGTATAAAATATATTATTATTATTATAAAGCGGTCAAACTTTTAAAATCCCACTTCTTTTCTCGAATTAATAAATAAATAGATACATTAACAGAACTCGTAGATAGTAAGCAAAGTTTTGTTCAAACATTTTCCTTTTTCGTGCGGCGTGGGCGAGTGTGGCCTGAATTTCTCTTTGCGGTGTTAGGTCAGCGTCCAAATAGCGGAGTCGTAAGGCCTTATATTATTTTGTAAAGTGCAATTCGTATATGATTTGAAACATAACTTTGTTTGTATTAGGAACATGCATACGAAATAAATAAATTAGATTCACTTAAAACAAAATTTATTCTTTACCTGTCATGGAAGATTGTATAGATTTTTTCAAAGTGTTCACCGTAGTCATGTAGAAATGAATATTTCTACACTCATCTTAACCACCACATGGTGTGGTGGACCACTGAATTCATCAGTATTTTCCACTCACATAACCCATCTCTTTCTCTCTCTTAGACATCTCAGAAATCTCAAAGCTATAAGCATCCTTTTTGCTTAAAAACCACTTGCGCATTATTGTTTATATTTTTTTTTTTGCAAAGAGGTCATAACCACAAGGTGGTGGTAGGTCAGGGAATATACTCGTTTATGTTTAACGTACATATATCTTTTGAGAAATAATATATATTGTGTTTTCCCCAAATTTTGGCGGGAAGTCTCATGGGTCAAGGTTTCAGATCAGTGGGTAGTTGTGTGTTGTTAACCGGTGAAAAAACGGAGGCGGTACTCAATATGACGCGTGCATTTGTTTTTTTTCGTATATAACCTACGATCTACGGATTGTACGCATAACTTTTCAGGGAGTGATCGGATTTAAAAAAAAATCTCATTCAAAAGGGTAGAAGTCCATCAAACTTCCAAGACATGTTAAGTCTGCCAACCTGTACGCTAGGCGCGTAGTGGTCTAAGGCCATACCCCTCTCACTCGAAAGGAGGATCGTGCCCAGCACTGTAGCGTGTATACAGGGCTGGTATTTAGAAGTTTTTGACGCTATTAGTTGATAAGACTCCGTTACTAAATAATTAGAAATTTACTTTATGCAAAAGAAAGAATATATTACTACATACATACATGCTTTGTGGGAATATTTACTCAATATAGAGACGATTACTCCATTTATAGAGACCAGGTAATAAAAATTACCAGTATCAACATAATCAAACAAAGAACCATTAAATAGCATATCATGTCATTTATTAAATCATAAAATAAATTTACGATCAGACAAGGTAATTCATTGCTTTATTAAACTTTTTCCTGCGTGAAATCACCTCCATATATGTTGAGAAGGGAAAAAATGCATTCATCGGGAGACGATGGGAGCACACGACGCTTGTAGCAAGTTTACAACCTGCTGAAAGTTTGGAATTCTTTAGCACCAATGGGTTTTTGTGTCGCGCATCGCGTCGAATATAAACTGTTTCTGCGAAGTTAACGTGCCTCTACCACTTTAAATTCAATCAATGAAACGTCGGCCTACATATCACGTATGCTAAATAATAAAATTTGTCAGTTTTTAGAATCGTTTCACCACTTCACTGTTTTTATTTTAAATAGCAACTGTAAACAAACATTCACTGAGCTTTCTACAAACCGCACCCGCGACGCGACGCCTCTCACTCCTGCCACAATATATATGGTACAGAAGATTTAGTTTTTCTGGTAATTAGACATTTACCTATTAGTTACTGAGACAGTAATCATTTTAAATGGCTAACATACATACATTAAGTCACGCCTAAATCCCCAACACTTGTGCGTACACCGAGGCCACTCCCTATAACGACAAATGACCGGGGATAAGCAGCAGACTAAACTTTCATGTAAATTATACGAACACATATCGGTCAGGCCACCTACTAGAATGAATGAATATTACCCAACAGTCGGAATTCGTCGAGCATCCAGTATGGATCCAATGGTTGCAGTTTAAACTAAGGGTTACCGATATGGCTCCTTCAGTACCTTACAGGCACAGAAACCTAAAAAGCAAATTTTTATAATGCTTTTGTATTGAGGTTTTATATTTCTTTTATCTAGGGTCATATTTCAATATCCCTATCCGTATAGGTAGGAAATATATTATTAATTAATTGTTATTGTCAAAATATGTATATACAATAGCCTACGCCGCGCCACGCCACCGTCGCGCGCCTTTCTTCAGTGTCCAGCCCGTTGATCCTTCTGTACATACCTTCTACACGCACACAGCCGAAATCCAACCTTTCTCTATTCATTTTCCCCTGGTACCGCCGGTGGCGATACATTTTTTTTAAAGCCTTACATCGAATTGCGCGGTCGTCGTGCCAGTTTCCAAGTTCATTGCCGGTACCGTTTGCCGACCTACCTTACAATTTGCTGGTATTTATTTTCGGCGGACAGTTAGCCATTAAAATGCTGCGCGAGATGAGATCGCTATTACGATAGAGTATTGAATGACGTGACATGTGACTCGACACGTGACCCAACCCCATACATTCTATTGTCGGTAAAAAGTAAAGTTGTACCAAGAAAAGTACTGTTACATTCACCGTATTGTAGCTGAGATAATTATTTTTATTCTGACTAAACGTAATGTAATGACTACACACTAAAATTGACGTTTAATGACGTTACTAATTTTCATCTGTCGCTTTTCATTACCCTGAATGCAGACTAACTCACAGTAAGTCACTCGCCTTATTATAAGCGCCTGTCCATAAACAGAATTACGAATTATTAAGTATGGGATAGTGAATTCTCATAATGGCCAGTAATTTCACTAGCTTTAATGTTCAAACAGAAATACAACATTTATAAATTGCTACCAAGCAGCAGAAATAGACACAGCGGCGGTACCAACCCAGACGGCCTCTCGCATACGGATCTATCACATAATGCCTTACCTTATACGTGAACTTTGACGGTAGTCCCATATTTTGGCCAAAATCTGTTCGGAGTAAAAAGGGAAAATCGGTAAATCTTCAACGGACAACAGGAAACTCTCCGCAATTCGACTTTTCAAGTGTTAAACTCATCGAATCTTTGTATCATACACATTACAAACATGGCCGTTAATAGTTCCTTGTTTTTATAGAGCACATTTTCTAATTCATTAGTTGTTTCGCTTCCATAATTGATTTCCGTAGCTGATTTGTTTACGCACTCAGTCGGAAATAGCCCGGTTAGTTTTTCTTATGCACCGCGCCCATCGAGATGTTATCACTAATTGATAATGCTGACGATATATCGCAAGATATGTGATTAAACAGCATTGATTTGATCGTATCTAGTGGATTTATAATGGCTTATCAATACAATGAGGTTCATTTATTCCGTAATTAATATGTATATCGGCGCTTCAAATGACAAATTGGACACAATCATATAAAAAACTTTTACTGCCGCACTTCGAAACGTCAATCCAGTCCAGCCTCCGTGGCGCAGCGGGCGAGTAGCCGGCTGTGAAGCGAAAGGCCGCGGATTCGATCCCCGCACCGAGACAAATGTTTGTGTGATCCACAAATATTTGTTTCGGGGTCTGGGTGTTGTGAGACCGAAAGTCTCTCTTAGTTCATGATACCCACGACACAAGACTCGTATCTTACTGTGGGGTCAGGACTATGTATGTGACTGTTGGGTGTATTTATTAATTTATTTAAAATTCACCTTACTTGGTTTTCAGTCATTTCAAATACTCGATTATTCTCACAGAGCTAGTTAATGTTTTTTTTTCACAACAGTCTTGTGTTTGGCTATTATCGCGCTTGATGGTGAGTGATGGATGCGGCCTAAGATGAAGAACACTCCGAATGTATAAATGTTGTATGCTTCGTTACTGAGTACCAGAAAGTGCTTCATTTTCAGTTACCAAGTACATAAATATTCCTAATTAATGTCTTTGGGCATCGAATCAAATGAATTATAAGAAATGGGTCATAAATAATTTTTTGTGTGTAATAAATCATTTTTGAGTACTGCGGTAATTTCGAAAAAGTTTTATTTAACAGTTTTATAATTTAAAACAATTTAAAATGTAGAATACTGTAAACACATTGCATATTTGTGAATTTGATTATCTCTGGAAAACGTTTACATTTGACTGCAATCTCCGATGGTAAGTGACGGTGACGCATGACGTCTAGAATGTATAGAAGGCACTTATTCACTCTAGAATTTAAAACACCTATCTTATAATGATCGATAAAAATAGTAGAGACTAGCTTTTGCTCGCGGCTCCGCCCACGTGATCAAACAAACAAACAAACAATCAAACTCTACAGCTTATAATATTAGTATAGATTTGGGTAGCTTAGCAACGGAAGCCTTCAAATATGAATAATTTTCCCCGTTTTTGCAACATTTTTCACTGATGCTTCGCTTCTAATGGTCGCAGCGTAATGTTATATATCCTAAAGCCTTCCTCGATAAATGGACTATCCAACACAAAAAGAATTTTTCAATTCGAAACAGTAGTTCCTGAGATTAGCGCGTTCAAACAAACAAACAAACAAACAAACAAACAATCAAACAATCAAACTCTACAGCTTTATTATTAGTATAGATTACATTTTTATGATTACCATATTAAATCTTCCTAGTTCCTACATTCTATAAAATTACTACTAAAATAAATGAAAATTTTCAATGGATGAAACGCTTTAAAATATACACACATAGCTTGAATGTTACTGGACGTTGTACACATGGTAATAAACTTATTTGATGCGTTACAAATAACGCACACGACACTGCTCTGGCCGAGATGCATCCGGAACGCAGAGAAAATAAAAGTAAAAACGTAAAAAAAATCTCAGCTGCAAGCTCCAAGTGAGTTCCGTATATTGTCAAAACAATATTATTATAATACAAAAATTAGTAAATATATCAGCGACTCTATCAAGAGGTTTTTTTTGAGTGGTAGAGCCACGCTGTAACAGTTTTTGCCTACAATAATACAATTGCCTAGAATAATGGGCCGGCTCGATCAGGTTATTACAATTAATTTATTGTTTCATAGAAAATCGACGTAAAGCGTTAGCGGTTTACATTTCGTATGGTGAGTGAGATATTCGGAGGCCCAAATCGTCACTCCCCTTCCCAATCCCTTAATTATCCCTGTCCTTTTAGTTTCGCAACGCATCCATAATTCTTCTGGAATTGTGGGTATTTATGGCTGTGAAAATCACTTACCATCGGGTGACCCCATGTTCGTTGTCGGTCTATGCCATGGAAAGATTCTAAAGTTTGTAGTGTCAGCGGATTATACAGATATAAATGTATTCATATGTAGTATATGTTCTTAGATTCTCATCTAACTAAGAAAGTAACAAATCAGACTACTAAAAGCCAAACCTGAATCCTAATCATTGCATATAATGAATATTTTTCTCATAGATATTGCATATTTTATTGTGTAAATTTAATTACAAGGAAGAGAAAATGAATCATAGATATATAACAGTTTTGTTTATTTACTTCATAGAAACCTTTGAAGTAAATAAATCGTATGAAACAAAATATAGTATTTATAAACTTGTACACAACATACATATTTTTATAATCCATTCGCATGCGGTTTTTCCGTCGACATGCGGAACCTCGCAACCGCAGCTGGCAGCAGAAAAACGAAGCGGTAAATATGGAATGCATTTTCCTACACTCGCACATCGCAAATTTATTTACATGAAAGCACATTTAGTACACATCATAATACGGGCGTCATGTTTCAGTATATGGTATTACAGGATTGGATTATGGATTCTGTGAGTGGTAGAGCCACGCTGTAGACAGTTTTGTCTACAGCATGATTAGGCCGGCTCAACCGGGTCATTACCACTGTCTCACAGAAAACCGACGTAAAGTAGCTGCTTGCTGCTGCGTTTTGTACGGTGAGTGAGATATTCGGAGGCCCGAATACCCCTCCCTTTCCCAATCCCTAATTATCCCTTTCCTTTAAGGTCGGCAACGCGCCCATAATTCTTCTGATATTGTGGGCATACATGGGCGGTGGAGATCACTTACCAACAGGTGACCCACTTGCTCGTTTGCCGATCTATGCCATAAAAAAAAAGATATTCATAGTTTCGTGAAACCTTTTAAGTATACAAAGCCGCTATTTTCTCTATTTTTTATAGCAGAAGCCGAAATGTTGATCTTAATTGTGGGCTCCTTTTGTCTGCACTTAGTCCGCAGGCAATTGTATGTGTCGTATTTTTCAGCTAGACGTCTAGCCAGTTTAACTCCGGTTCGAAGCGCAGATCCTACTGGTGTCTCCACAGACAGAAGCCGACATACTAGCAAGCGTTGTTCCCAATGGTAAATGTTCAATGGGGGACCATAAACACCCCAATACCTAATGAACCACGGACTCGTTACCGACCTTAAAGGAAGGGCATGATAAAGCGATTTTTTTCATAATGTCATCATAATTAAAATTATGACCTTTGGTAATCTTTCGATATTTCAACAATACAGTCACGTAACGATAACCTTCTACAAACCTGTTCAACACTATATTGAGTACTATTTTTTAAAGTTTGAATGACGAGGCGTACACGTCGCTCGTCTGATGGTACGCCTACCCTTGAACAGATACAGCGACACACAGAACTTTGAATTACAACACACTGCATGCACTGGACTGCGTCCATCACCCCGAGACATAAGTTGTTAAGTCTCATAATGCCTAGTAATTTTACTGGGCTTCTCAATGTCCTTTAAATTGAAACACAATAGTGCTTACACACTGCTGCTTGACGGCAAAAAATGACAAAACAGGGGTACCAAAAGGCCTACCGCGTTTAAGATACCTATCAACTTGCAGAATATTTTGGTCTATTCTACATATATAAAGTAATTTAAATTGAGAAAGTTTTCTCTGATGTGTGACTACACTAAATCTATATTTTTTTTTATGCGAGCACGGCAAAGTGACTGCACTACACCTGATGGTAAGCGTAGTGCAGTCCAAAAAACCAGCGACCACCGACAAACAATGAGTTTATCGGTGGTCACCAGACTCATGCTGGCCTGTATAATGCTTCTTCCCTCTTCGGAGAGGGAAGAAGCAAATCGAGGGGCCTGCAACAGGACAGGTGGATGACCGATGCAAGCACAATAATACAAGAATGTACCACTGTACCTGCCCCAACCAACCATCAAGTCATATCGCAAGCCCCTCGGCAGAACCGGATATACACTGGCTGACCCTGGAACGCGACCCACACAAGGTGGGTCACTATGGCAGGTTTTAACACCAGTGTACGGTGGTCGCTATCCGGTCGGATACGAATATCCTCCCACCAGCAAAATCTTACGTATCTTCGTACGAGTTTCGGTATCAAAACAATGAACCTTCTTGGTAATACCACTTATATAACTAGTTTCGAAAAACCCATCAATGCATCCTGAATACAGTACTTCATACTTGTAACCACAATGATATTAAAATAATTTGTTTTCGTAGAAGTCAATAATAGTATAAGATCCCGGGCAACATTGAGCTTCACCCATCTGTTTACCGGATGCAAATAATATTTTAGAGAATAAATCTGTTGCTGAATACATACCAATAGGGTTGCCTAAAAAAATATGGTCAAGGATATAATTAATTAACATTTAAAAAAAATATATAATTTCCCTGACTTGCTTACCAAAAAAATGAACCTTCAATGAAAAGTGTACAATGTATACTACCTGCAAAAAATAGGTTACCTAGCTTTTTCTGGCGACTACTACCTGGTTGCCGTGTGCAAACAGATAACTAAAAAGTGGCTATTGCGCTCATCTAGCTCCTACCTTTTGCAGGTAGTATACATTGTAGGTATTCATTGAAGGTTCATTTATTTGGTGAGCAAGTCAGTGAAATAATATCTTTTTTTTTTATTAATAAAACATATCCTTGACCATATTTTTTTAGGCAACTCTATTGGTATGTGTTCAGCACAGCAACACATTTTATACCCTAAGATATATTTTTCATCCGTCAAACAGATGGGTGAAGGTCGATGTTACCCGGGATCTTAGACCATAAGGACCTGAGTAAATCATTTATTACTACATTGGATTAACCATGCGTATATTTTTCCTTTTAGATTACCATAATCATAATATATAGGCATTCCCATTTATTTAAAGATTTCCCCGGCGGATGCAGTGGAGGACAACAAATTAATGGTAAGTTAAATGCAGTCCAACAATAACTAGATAATTCAAGTAGTACATCTTCAAAATCCACTTACCTCAGCCATAAGCTGAATATTTAATCTGCCCACTACCTCCTTACTTTTATGCGACGCTGGTGCTTGTCATACATGTTAATGAACTAAATTAATTGTTCTATCAACTGATAACATTGATAATAGTAGTACAAGTGTTTTTACTTCCCCGCGTTTATGATAACCTGGTGTATTGGTAATTATAATAAATATAAAGTTATAAATAAATTTACCCATAATTAATTGAATGATTCATTTGTTATTATTATTGGTAATGGATTAGGTTATCTAACGTCGAGTGGTTTTTACGTTAAAACGAAGATAACATGGGTTCTCGTTTCTCGATACTTACACCCGTACTAATAAACGTTACTATGAGGTCCAATATTGAGTACGACCGCATCGTTCGATTTCTACGTCATTGGTTAATTTTGGTGCTAAATAATAACAGACCGATCATTATAAAATTCAATACTTGGCAAAGATCTTACTTGTGTTCTGTTTGTGCATACGGGCCTTAGTGAAGGCGTAATGATTTCCATATCGTGTATCAACAATGTCCGTCTAAATTTTTTGTTTTAATTCTTGTGAATTTCTGGGTCAAACTCAATTCTAAAAACAGAATAAATACAGACCAAACACTAGTGTTTTTCTATTCCGTGATAAACACCACCTAATTTACATAAAATAGAATGTATTTAACATCATATTAAGATTAGTTATAACCGTAAAAAATACATAAGTTTATTGACAAACTTACCGAACTGTTCGTGACGAACGGGTAACAGTATGGTAAGGACCACATACAATAAGGTCGTATGGTAAGTATCAGAAAGACGTAGGTCTAATGAATAAACCCATGATTGACGTTTCCATGTAATTTTTCAATCGGCAAACATTTTTTGCGTTTGGTGACTGTATTACTATGGGTTTTTTTTTATCACAATGTGACATCAAGACTTATACCGAGTACTGTACAAATATGAGGTAAATGCCAATGGGCTAATATTTTTTTTGCATAATATCAAATCAGTAGGCAGCACTTCACATGATGCTGACATACCCCTTTATTTACTTTCATTAACCTCAGGATAATTTAGTATTAAACGTATAATCACGCACTGTTTATTCATAATTGGTCGGCAACATTCTCCCAACATTCTCCACATGTTCGCGAACAGTTATATAACCTCATTCGTTCCAACCTTCTTGGATTACATACTATCACCCACCGACATAACTTGGCCCCTCCTCCTCTTGCGATAGATTCCACGCCCCCCGGCATGGAGAGGCCAACTGCGCTGGTCCCTTAGACACAAATGTCGAGATCACTTGATCACTAACGGTATTTGCCGCGATGATATTAGCGAAGCCTTGTGACCCAGTTTGAGTGGCCCGTTAGCCGGACGCCGAACCCACCCTGCGCGGTTGACATTTACGGCTGTCTTATAATGACGAGAAATGATTGCGGCAGGTCGGCCGTTTTTGTAATGTTTACGACGACTACAGGACTGGACGTAGATATTTAATAAGTAATATTTTTTGAGCCTGTTTATCCTACTGCAAAGTAAAGGTTTGTCTATGCCCGAAGGTGTTCGGATTAATATCCACCACGCTGGCTTACTGCCTGACGGTGGATTGCCATTTCTGCATTTTTTTATTATACCTAGGCTGATAAACGAGCAAGTGGGTCACCTGATGGTAAGTGATCTCCACCACCCATGTACGCCCATAATACCAAAAAAAAGTCATGGGCGCGGTGCCGACCTTAAAGGGAAGAGATAATTAGGGATTGGGAAGTGGAGGGGAATTTGGGCCGCCGGATATCCTACCGTACGAAACGCAGCAGCAAACTGCTACTTTACGTCGGTTTTCTATGAAACAGTGGTAGCGACCTGGTCGAGCCGGCCCATTCATGCTGTAGACAAAACAGCCTACAGCTTGGCTTGGGTTGCGACATATGTTGCTCGCATCCCTTATCACTTTCAATTATATTATCATATTATACTATTCCTTTATTATACAACACTTATTAGGTCTATCAGGCTATTATAGTCAGTGTCACAAAGACTCGATGTTTTCGCCTCAAGGGTAAAATCCCACCAGTGGGATAAATGGACTATTGGAATTGCCAAGTTGACAATAAAAATGTTGGAAAATTATAAAACAATGAGGAATGTGTTTGTAGTATAGGAAGTCAATTATTATAATAAACGAATATTACTTTTTTAGTTAATATGTTTTTATTTTTATTTTGTTAGGCATTAGACTGTCTTGTGTCAAGGTCCTTTTATAAAATCTGCCTTCTCGGGCTAGTATGTGCCCCCTTTGGTCCTGTCACTTACTTTAAATCATGATCCCATCTTTTTCTCTCTCCTCCTCTACCTCTCTTACTCTCTTTTCTTCACGCGGATACCACCTGTTAGGTCCTTCGTTTATTTCCTTAACAGACACATTTAATTTTGGTAAAATATGTAGTCACATACCTGCATGTAGGTGTTAAACAAATTCTCATAAAATATGCTAACCAAGAATGAAACCTTCGACCTCACATTGCAATAATTTGCCCATTATTGGTTATTTAATGACTATATTTGTCTAATATTATCATAAAACATGGATACGTTATTCTGTAATGGACAATTAGTTTCTTCACAACGACATAAAAGGAATTTTCTAAATAATAATGCAAATTGTACATGTAATGTTTAAATAATTCACACCGGTTTGTGATAAAATCATGGTTAAAATTAAAATGATTTCATACGAATATTATTCAAGACAATATAACATGTTTCTAAAAAAACTTTACTTAATCACGACTCGTGTAATTATTTGAAATTTATCATACTTCAGAAAAAAAATATACACACAAAAAACATTAAAAATTTCTCACTTTCGCACTTCGCTTGGAAAATTACTCTATTTTATTTGTTCCCCCCTTGATCCCCTCCCTTTTCCCATGATTGTTGGTGTGCCTTTTCCTGCCAGCCTATAGCGCGGCGGTTATTCCAAAGTTCCCTTAATTTTTAATTTTAAGTTAGTCCTATTAATGTCAAATGTTCTGTACTTGACCTGTCATAAGCACTTTCTTAGCCTACATGATTAATAAAGATTTGGATTTTGATTTGTTCACTAACTTTACTCACACATAAAAAATATAAAAATACGAATAAAAATGTCAGCTTAATTAAATTAAAACTAAAAGCAGCGATAGCTCAGTGGGAGTACATATTGCCGAGACGAAAGTTGCAGGTTCGAAACCAGTCCCAAGAGCACCTTTTAAGTTACGTATGTATTCATTGTGAATTATCGCTCGCTTTAATGGTGAAGGAAATATCGTGAGGAAAGCTGCACATCTGAGAAGTTATCCTTATGAATTTCAAAGGTGTGGAAGTCTGCCAGTCGGCATTAAGCCAGCTTGGTGGACTAAGGCTTAAACCTTCTCATTGGTACAGGAGGTCCGTGTCCAGACAGTATCATACGGGACTAGTATTAAAATTAAATTACGCGTAGACATACGCATATATTTTTTTGTTGTCGCTATCCCATTAGATACAGGACTACGTAGCTAAGTCTCAGCCCAGCAGTTAAATAGTTTGGCTACTTAGAAATGACACGTATTAAAATATTCCAAAATGGCGTGATTATGTGATCAGTACCTAACATTTCTGCTCATCCTAAGGTTGTCTGGGCAAAATCGCTGGTTGCGATAAAACCGCACATTACTGGGTAAACCTTACTGTATGATGTTTACTTTTAAGTTACTTTATTTGGTGTGCAATAAAGAATATTCTATCTATCTATCCAAGATGCCCTGATTATGTAGCCAACAATTTACTCCATAAAATATTTTGCCCGAGATAATCCGCTACCGGAATAAAAAGTATCTTATGTTATAATGTAAGTCGATCTATCTTTGTATTTTACTTAATTATAGTATAATATATAGTATAGTAATTCTTGTGTGGTAGTCGATCAAACAAACAGACAGATAAAGTTTTAAAAAGTAGTTAAGAAATTTGCCTTTTCTCTCTCTCTCTCTCCTGCAAATTCCCATTCCTTTCCTTAAAGATCAGCGAACATTTCTTTGGCATTATGAATTTACATCGGAGGTAGTGAGCATTTATCATCAGTTGACCCACTTTTCGTTCGGTGGTCTTATGCCTAAAAAAACAAACACAGTGAATTTGAAATAAAAACCAAAAGCGTGAGTCAAAAGGAAACAAAACTACCGTTACCTGACCCACTATACGCCGCCAAATTTCGTATCATTAATAAAGAATTATGT
Organism: Amorpha juglandis; assembly: GCA_949126905.1. NCBI lineage: Eukaryota > Metazoa > Arthropoda > Insecta > Lepidoptera > Sphingidae > Amorpha > Amorpha juglandis. The sequence continues at coordinate 13,613,447 of OX421373.1, read as the reverse complement.
ATAATAAAATATCTTAATATATTTTCTTCATTGGGTCAAGCTTTTAGTTTTTTTGTCTCGCTGCATTGGATTATTTACGGGGACACAATTTTATTCGCTTTTTATTGGTCTTATTACACGCGATTCCAAGTTTATGTTTCCAAGATTTATTATTATTTCGATAGCTTAAATATATAACCATATCAATTTCTGTAATGACAAGTCAAATGTCTCTTTCGTTACTCCGTTTATTCATCCATTTCCAAACAAGAAATATAATTAGCAAGTGTTTATTATTGCAATTTTTTTAGATGTAAATAGAATTAGAATTATAAAATAGACCATTGTATAATTTTATAGATTTTTAAAGCATCATTATAACTAATCCATATGAAAATATTTTCCATAAAATATAAAAAAGCGTGAAAGTAGATACCATATTCTCCAAACATTTCTATTCGCGCCTAGAGCAATACGATCAATCACTGATGCAATTTATAATATAACCATCTGTGTTTATCTGTCGGCTCACATCGGTTTCTGTAAGAAAATATATCTCCATGTAAGCTAAAGGATCTGCAAACACTTCCAGCAAACACCATAATGAAACGTTTGGGATGCGTAGAAACTATCTGGATGGAGTATGGGTGGGAATAATTAGGTTTTGTAAGCGTGGTTGTTAAAATTCAATAATTTAGATATTATTTTCGTAACTTACTTTTAAATAAAATGTTTCATATAATAAAATGTAAAAATTCGTTGCTATCTTTTGTTGATCGGATAGACTGTTCCAGACTGTATTGCGACCACTGTCCACAAGTTCAAAATCCACCAAATTGTAGTAAAATAGTTGGTATATTTGTTTCGGCTGGCATAATTCTGGCGACCGTCGAGAGATCCAATATCTCACGATTATTGACACTATGGATGCCCTTCACTATGCTTACCATGAGATGTAGTATAGTCAATGTGCCATGCCAGGTTAGATATGCTTCGTGGGGGTTCCAGAGGTGATACGAGTATATTAACACTTTGGCACCTTTATTTTCATTCGGTGTTAAAGGTAGGTAGCGGCTTAGGTACGCCTTGGCACTCTTTTTGAATTTTGTCGGATTTACATCGAGGGTATTTCCACCTATAAATTCAATTGAGATAGCCGCTCGCTTGATTAGACGCGCTACGTAACCCAATAAATAGAGGCAACACCCCACAGAACATTGAATTTCATAGCATTGGACTGCACTCGTCACCCTGATACATAGGATGTTAAATCTCACAATACCAAGTAATTTCAATGACTGCAAACTCCTTTAAACCGAAACACAATAGTATTTATACACTGCTTAGCGGTAGTAATAAACAAAGCAGTGATACCAACCCATAAGGCCTCACACATACAAGAGACATTCCTAGTTAAATATGAAACTGAATTTTTTGATTTTAATAAACGTTTAGTCTGGATTTTTGTGAGTGAATAAAATTGTCTATTATTTCTAACTGTGCCACATCTAGATTATTCCACATCTGTGCCATTAAGCCGTGTCCAGACCCCCGTTATCTCGCCATCCATGTTCCGAGAGGCCCCATATCAGGATGTGAGTTGTAACTGTTAGTTAAGTATCCCTCGTATATGGGTCAACCGTTACTGCCAGCTTAACTTATAACTTAGTGTTGCTAAATGATTCGCCGATAAGGTGATGGGATAACATGTCTGCTTTTTGCTAACTTGTTCCATTATGTTTTTCCGGGGTGTGTTTATGTCTTGAGTGAATTAACTAAGTGGTATTAAAGCGGTATTGAAATAGATAACGCTTAAGCCCTTATTTAGATGGAGATTTGCCGCCAAGCAACAGTGTGTAAGCACTGTGGTGGTTCGGTTTGAAGGACTTTGAAGCCAGTGAAAATACTGGGTATCATGAGACTTAACATCTTATGTTTCGGGGTGACGAGCGCAGTTCAGTGTCATGCAGTGCTTTGTACCATAATTCAAAGTTCTGTGTGGTGTTGCTTCTGTTTATGGGCGAGTGCTTTGCTCGTCTCGTTATTCAATGAAATAAAAAAAAAGTTTATCGCGTGACACAGACGAGCATTAGAAAATTCTTTTTTCTTTTACTTTTTTTCTTTTCTTTTTTTCTTTTTCTTTTTAATTCAAGGAGGGTTTTAACACACAATGCATTTATTTGATATTCTTATGATAATATAATCAGGAATAAGGCTCTTCTTCAAGGCTTATTCATGCAATAAATAAAACTGGCTATAGTATGGTTCTACCAGTTTATTTAAAGAATCTCACACGCACGTACACTATTATTTAATACATAACTTTTAAAAGTTTCCTTCCCCCAGAATTCCCCCAGCTTGCAATAAATTTTCAATGAAACAATTGATTCACAATTTATCTGTAAACATGTTTGCGTAATTTGTACAAAATATGTTAATGAATGGATGAGTAATTACCCTTAGTACGTATTACGAATACCATATAATTGTAATTTAAATTCAAACTATTTTAGTTGAGTAACATCCGATATATCTCGCTTAAATTACACATTGCCTACAATAATGTTACGCTGATTAGCTGACACTAGCTTTTCATCGCGGCTCCGATCGCGTGATCTGCCTTTTCAGGGATAAAGAGTAGCCTATGTTACTCAGTGATAATGTAGCTTTCTAACGGCAAAAGAATTTTTTAAATCAGTCGAGTAGTTTTTAAGTTTATTCGTTACTAGCTTTTGCTAGCGGCTCCGCCCGCGTGAACGTTTAAAATTGACAAAGTTTCATACAAACTTTCATCCCCTATTTTATCCCCTTGGGGGTAGAATTTATCTAAATCCTTTCTTAGCGGATGCCTACGTCATAACATATACCTGCATGCCAAATTTTAGCCCGATCCCTACAGTGGTTTGGGCTGTGCGTTGATAGATCACTATGTCAGTCAGTCACCTTTGAGTTTTATATATTTAGACATACAAAAATACAAATCTTTTCTCTTTATAATATTAATGTGCGGTGTGATGCGATGCCTCAGCGGGGAGTGGTACGGTGTGCCTAGACGAAATTCGTAGGTTCCAAAGCAGCCCTAACACCGTGCACCTCAACTCATAAGTCCCTCCGGAGCACCGTGAATGCACTGGCTGATCCTGGAACGCGATCCACACAAGGTGTGTGTCACTATAGGAAGTTTTAACAACATGTTGTACATGTTATATGTTATACATTATAACTTGTACGGTGGTCACTATCGGACGGATATGCATATCCTACCACCAGCATTTTCGTCGGTTAAAAAGTTTTTATTTAACACCTTTTAATGAAGGAATCGTCAAAGTCACTGGATTTTGTGTGCAGTGACAATGCCGAAGTTTTAGTCTTTTACATGCGATTTTGCTTTCTTAGTATGGAATGTGTAAAAAATCACTATCAAAATTTTCTAAGGAATGCCGGCGATACAGACTAAAATATACAAAATATTGATAGCAAAAGTGTACTCATAACTCAATACATATGAAAATGTATTAAAATGTTAAGTAAATATATTATGTATTAATAAATGTATATTATGTTATTGAAACAATCGTTAAAATCAATTTATTTGTTCATAAGGGATATCAGATTTACATACATACGTACGGGTCGAATACAGAAACTTTTTTTATATATGTCTGTTAATAAGTCAGTTACAAATTGGCGGGCTTTGTTTTCATATCGCAGTACTTACGTCATCAATTAGATTATCTGTGATCTGTGGCCTCTAACTTAATTACCACCATTTAAACGCTTCGAACGAATATTTATTCATATATTAAAAATTTTATTCACAATTATTATAAATATAGATTTTGTGGCAATGTTACTTATTCAGTAACTTCAATAAACATCTTGATCTGGACAAACGTTTAATTTTCCAATGGTGTAGGCCGACATTCTGTCAGCGACAGTTAACTGCGGCGTCTCGTTAGTCGCATTGAGGGAATCAAGCCTTTCTGGGGCAACCGTTACAGCATCGACGCTACAGCCTCCGGCCGACATATTCTCTTGTCGATGCTTGTATCATAATGTATAGTGCAGGCTAGGCTGTTTGTCGAATAAGCCATTTCAACTGACTTCATAAATAGGGGTCTCAATTCGTTTGTATTATTTTAAGTATACAAACGAATTGAGTGTATTAAGTATACAAACGAATTCACATACACCAAATGTGAACTGATTTTGATGATTATTTCTATCTTATATAAATTTAGTTAAGGTCTGATGAAGTCGCCGACATAGCCCAGCGGATTAGCAAGCTGAAATGGCAGTGGGCAGGCCACATAGCTCGCAGAACCGATAACCGATGGGGCAGAAAGGTTCTGGAATGGAGGCCACGTACTAGCAAGCGCAGCGTTGGACGTCCACCTACAAGGTGGACAGACGACCTGATAAAGGTCGCAGGAAGTCGCTGGATGCAGGCCGCTTCCAACAGGTTGGTCTGGAAATGTTTGGGGGAGGCCTATGTTCAGCAGTGGACGTCTTGTGGCTGATGATGATGATGATGATAAAGTATGGATGAGAAGCATGCGATTAGCGTTAGGGAGTCGGTTTTAATTTTTTTTACATAAGTTTGAATTATTAACTGCATGATCTACCTGGCGGTGGATGGAAATATAGTTTTTAAAGCAACTCATGACAAACGAGCAAGTAGGTCATTTCGTACGTAATTATCGCCGTTCGTGAAAACCCATAATACAATGTACTAGAAGTATATTGCCATCTTTTAAGGGAAAGATTTAGAATTTTAGGAATTACCCCGGTGTGATAATTGAATATAAGGAGGGTCAACGAGGAATGCAAGGTTCGTAGCCAGTTAAAATCCGTTGTCTGTGCCTACCCCTATGGGAATCATGTAAGAGTCTATGTATATAGAATTATATGAAAATATACACGGGCAGATACCGGAATGGGACTCGCCGGAACGGTGTGTACGGCGCTATCCAGTCGAGATCTCACTACCATCATCAGTTTAAAGAGGTTGTTCTATAACAACTTTCAACTTTGTACACCTTCCAGACATTTAACTTAATAGCAAATGCTGCACATGGCTTGTAACATATATTTATGTAAATAACAGACTGTCGTTTTTATTTTTATTTTATTTATTCGCATAATATGATATAAAATTAATTATATACAAGCAATTTAAATTCATTCATCTCAAAATTAGTGGCCTTCTGCTATTTGGTCTATGGGGTGTAAACGAAAATTTTCAACGTTTTTGAAAACTACCATAACTTGTACTAAACAGTTCTGCTATCAAAAATACTTTTTATATAAAAAATTACCTGCAAACGAGCATTTAGGTCACCTAGTACTAAGTGGTATGTACCACCACATACCCACAACGCCAGAAGAATCATATTAAATACTGGGGATTGGAAAAGCGTGACTTTTTTGGGCCTTGAAAATCTCACTCACCATATAAACGCAACAGCAATCTTTTTAGAGTGGTAGAGCCACGCTGTAGACAGTTTTGTCTACAGCATGAATGGGCTGGCTCGACCGGGTCGTTACCACTGTCTCACAGAAAACCGACGTAAAGTAGCGGCTTGCTGCTGCGTTTCGTACGGTGAGTGAGATATCCGGAAGCCCAAATCCCCTCCCCTTCCCTATCCCTAATTATCCCTTTCCTTTAAGGTCAGCAACGCGCCCATGATTCTTCCGGTGGTGGGCGTACATGGGCGGTGGAGATCACTTACCATCAGGTGACCCACTTGCTCGTTTACCGGCCTATGCTATTAAAAAAAAAAAAAAATCTGTGTCTTTCTGTTTTTTCTCTTTCTGTGAGACAGGGGTATTAGTATACTCCGGCTGTCATTCACGTTGTAGCCAAACTGTCGAAAGCATGGCTCTACGACTTACGCAATCAGTGTCCTACACTATATCATGACGACATTGATTTCGTGACGTATATACCCAGTGACCCACATACGGACCTGTGCCGTAATATAGGTCTGCAATATGACTCATGTACTACAGAGTTCCGCAATTCATGTAACAAAAAATGATCTGTCATAAAGTTTACGTATTGACACTTTAGTTTTTTTTGGCCTTTCCAGTGACGATATGGTTTTCATCACACAACAGGATTTCCGGCTGACTGAACTAGATACCATTTAGCTACTGAAACGATTACTGAATACTGAATACTATAGGCATAACAAGTAATGAAATTAAATTTTAAAAAATCCAAAACCGCCATCATAGTCCGAAATGCGGTACATTTGCTGGTAGCCCTTGATGTGTTTGCTATTTTTCCTCTTATTCCATCTTCAGAACTTAACCAAATTTATATGGGGCCAAATTAGGTATAACACCTTCTTCTTCCACTCGCAGTGGAGTCGTCACCTGATGTTACCAGCCGCTGAGGTAACATATATATTTTATAGCATAGGCCGGCCAACAAGCAAGTGGGTCACCTGATGGTAAGTGATCTCCACCGCACATGTACGCCTACAATACCGATAGGCGCGACCTTAAAGGAAAGGGTTAATAAAGGAATCGAAAAGGGGTTTTGAGCCTCCGAATATCTTACTTAACGTACGAAACGCAGCAGCGTGCTAATTTACGTTAGTTTTCTATGAGACAATGGTTACAACCCGGTTGAGTCAGCCCATTCAAGAAGTAGATAATGATTGGGGTGGGAAGAATGATTGGGGGAGGGTCAGGCCGCGGCGAAATTTCTTAGATCAAGTCAGAGATATTCTCGAGAAAGGCCAGGTCAGAAGTATGACGTGCATGCATGAAGAATTAATGAGAGTGAAGAAGGCCAAAGAGGTGTTAAGGATCGTAGTAGGTGGAAGTCCGATGTGTCTGCCTAACCGTAAGGGAAACAGGCGTATTTTTTTGCCACTAACGCATTTTTAGACATCAAATCGTATGAAAATTTAATATCTATTAATAATTACTGTCCCACTCAGAAACGCCATTTCTTAAAATTCAATTGTTTCGACATAACTCATAACTGAGTACAGAAAATGCTTTAATGTTCAGATACCAAGTAATATAATAAACTTAATTATTGACGTCTTTGAGAAAAACGCATTCTAAGAAATGGCTCGTGATTACTTAAGCCAATTAGAGTCTCTGACTATGACAGTTGTACTGTTAATTTCAAATTATTTACTTCTCAGATTTGACAAAAGATCTATGCATAATTAGATGTCTTTATATTATACATCAAGTATAATTTTCAAGTGAATCCCTCAAGGAGGTGGGAAGCCCAAGGTTTGAGATGAATATAGATTGATTAGCCATTGACGTAACTATTGCGAGAAAACCCGGATGCACGCAGAATAATTAGTTGTTTAATGCATCAATAATGTTAGCAGTTCGTACTCGTAGTTAAGACTAAATAACTGAAACATAAACATAAAATTTCAATAGGAAAGATAGCTGGAAGCTTGCACAAGCCTGGGATCCGATTATATATTTAAGACCAACTGTCAGACCTCAAGACACCGTGAGCTCTTTCGGCGTAGTTTGCACCACTAAATTTATCTTTAATCTTCAAATATAAGCCGCGAAAATATCTGCATTTCAGTGAAGTATCACTTTAAAAACCTGATGAAGTGCCAGCTCGCTGTTGCATTTCGTACGATGAGTTTTCTAGAGGCCCAAATCCCCCTTTTATTTCAGTCTTCATTCCCGCCGTTTAAGGTCGGCAACGCACTCAAGATTCTTCTAACATTGTGAGTGCTATGAGAGGTGGAGATAACTTTCCATCAGGTGTCTGTAGACAATAGTGTCTACAGCGTTTCTATACTACGTATAAACCTACACCTGGTAATATATTTCAGCATTCCCAAAAAGTCCAGTAACATTGAACGTAACCAAAAGCGCTCGAACGGTTTTCTCGGTCAGTATTTGAATACAAATTTACTTCACAAAGTAACAACGTGTTTAACACATTTCTTGTTGTTTGAGCGTCAGTTATATTTGTTTTTGCAAATGTTTATTTTAAAAATTTCTCACATTATCAAATTTTTATATTTCCTCGCTTATTTAATATAAGTGATGTATTAAATGTGGAACGAGTTTCATTAATATGCACATGTGTATTGTATTTTTATTGTTTCCTTAGTTTGGTTCATTCTTTATTGTTTTTTATTTGAATACTACATTTCTGTATTCTTAATTTTTAACTACTTTTAATGTATGTTCCTCGTGGACGTGAGGTCGTCTGGGTAGGTAACATTGCATTTTTTTGTTTCTGCCGCCAAGCAGCAGTGTGTAAGCATTGATGTGTTTCGATTTGAAGAACATTCAAGCCAGTGAAATTACAAGGAATTTTGAGACTTTACATCTTATATCTCAGGATGAATAACACAGTCCAGTGCCAAGTAGTGCTTTGTAATTCAATGTAATAATTCTGTATGGTCTCTATTTATGGCCAGGCGTGACACTTTCGATCAGGCGAGAGACCAAATCGTTTCGTCATTCAAGCAAATAGAATTAAAATATGTACATACATAAAACCAATGAAAACACCCTTTTTTAATGCAGTTGAAAATCTAAACGTTAAAGACTCCTACCGTCAATTTGAGCATATCATAGGTGTCTGTAATTTCTAAGTGGCACAACAAATTTTCTTAAACTAGCTGAGAAAATCTCGATTAATTCAGCTTTAAAACAAAATACCCAAATTAAAATCGATCTACTCATTTAGGCTCTACGAGACAATGAGCCCTCTTTATAAAAAAAATATTTTGAACAATTTATAAAAACGCCGTCCTTTTATTTTTACCAACGTAGTGACCAAAAACCCGAACGATTGCCTAGAAAACCAAATGTTGGATCCAAACTCCAACATGGCAAACTCTTCCCCAAATTCGGCAAACATTTGGATGTTTGTTCTAAACAAGCGGCCGTGTACATTGGCAGTAAACTTGACGAGGTCGCGCGACCGGAATGTGGGTCGACCGTTGGTACCGGCTTCGCACCGCGCTCTGTGCAGCCGCCTAACAACTATTCATACATTTGACTAGCTTATACATGCGAGTATCGCTTCAAGAATATATCATGAATAAACTATGCCTCAGAATCCTTCATAAGAATTTCGAATTATGAAGTGGGAGCCACATTAAACCAGCGTGATGTACCAAAGCCTTAACGCCTCTACTGGGGACTAGAGAGCCAGTCCAACAGTTATTCAATGAAAACAGATATTATTTGTTTCATTTTTATTCATTCATTTTTAACCCCGATAAAAAACAGGAGTGTTATAAGTTTGACGTCTTGTTTGTCTGAGCGTGCGTGCGTGTATGCAGTATATGTGTGTATGTATGGGTGTTGTATTGTACCGCCTTAACGAATGAACCTTAGGTTTCATAAAATCTGGCCGTTTAAAAGGTCTAAATATTTTTCAAGTTCACTTTGAAGGTTTTAAGCGGCTAATGGCTTTGGTTAAATTTGGTAAATTGTAACAACAGTTGAGCTTACACTGTGATTCAATATTTCTTGGGTTAAACATAAGAAAACAGGTCTTTATTGTTTTAAGTAAAAAGTCTGTGTATTTCAAAAAGATATTAGTTAAATGAAGTAAAAGCTGAAAGGAAATCTTGATTCTCACACGGATTAAGTTTTCCAGCTATCTGAGAAACGGTGCCGACAACTTCACGTACCTACGAGTATTTTCCGTGGCAGAGGTCCCCAGATTTATGTGAGTATACGTCCCATATATCAATATTCATTCCGGTATATCATCCCATATATATGAATTCATTAAAGAATTTATTTTCTTCTTTATTTTTAAACGACTTCGAAAAAGGAGGATATTCTCAAGTTTGTGTTCATGGATGGTAGAGATCACTTACCATTAGAGGCCCCACTTGCTTCTGCCACTAATAAAAAAATTGACGGAAGATCGGCAACGTGTGTTAAGTCGTTACTTTTTGAGGCTTAATATCTACAGACTCATTTGCATATGCCATCTTTCTATTATAAACGCATTTTTTATTTCTTCGGCGTTCTATTTTGAGATCTTTTCTTCATCATCAGCATTCGACTCTGCAAACTACTAGATACTAATTTCTTATCTATATGCCAGATACTAATTATATTTCTTAGAAAATGTAACACATTTTTCTGTGTCGGTGGGTAGTTCGTGACACACCATGCTATTAGACCACCTCCGTAAATTATAGCCAATACTTACTGTATCTAGGTCATGTTGGATTTCCTGTTTCGAGTTCTATGAACTGCGAAATGTGAGTTGAGTATTCAAAAAAAAATATGTATGTATGAGTTGGGTTTTGTGTTCCTTGACGGATATTGATGTGTTTTCAAAATGTTTGATTGATGTTTTTGTCTGATTTCCGTCGTATTTTGCTGTATTTGTCGCGAAATAAATACGGTGCCTTCGAATTAAATCATTATATTTTAGTTAGTCTAGTTAGATTTGAAAGGGGAACGCCCATAAAATGCCTGGAAATGGACAGAAACTTCAAATAGTCATATAATCTATTTAGATTAAAATAAGAATAGTTGCATTATTCTCAAGTCTTACACACTAGGGGAAAAGTATTATAATTATTATTATAGTATTTAATTTGATTGTCGTAAATGTACATGAATTTCGAATTTGACATTAGTAAATACAAATCGTATATGACAGATAGTTTTTCTGTTTAAGTTATTCGTAAGTACCAAACTTTTTGCTTCCGATTCGACGTCCGCTCCAATATAATACCTCATTGTTTTATCTATCAATGATGAATGTATCCTTAACTTATTTAAATGACCGATATTTGCACTTGTCAGATCCCAATTTCAACACGTAAAATATATTTTAGGCAAAATATTTTTAACCAGCCTCCTCCAAGTTTTTGGATAGAAATTGTAATTGTAATAGATTTACTTTAATTTTAACTACAAATTGGTGTATAATTCATTTTTGTTCATCTTAGGCATTTTTTTGTATGGGAGATGGGCATTCCCCTTTATGGGGTAGAGGTTTTTTTCACAAATATTCCACTCTTAACGGTAGATGTCTTCATCTACCGTTTTTTTGATTTGTAAGATAATCAAATGGAACCATTCTTGCTTAATATGTGTACAAACTAACGATATAAGAATATAACTAGTATATCGTTACACATGATTTGACTGGGGTTCGCTGGTCTTTCCTGCGAGCTGCTCATTTCACCCAACACTTCAACTCGCGAATAAAATTCAAGTTCAACTAAACATAACGCAACTTGGATCATAAGATCCCAAAAGCTGCAAATGAGAAATTTGAAAAAGTGATGCAAAGACAGTATTATTGAAAAAAAATATGTGGATTATATTGTTTTCCAAAAGGACAAATATTGTTTATATAAAGTATGTCTCTTACACAATTGAAAATGTGATCAGTGCACCCACATTTCAGCGAGCTTATTCCATGCCATGATGTATAGGGGGTGAGCTTATCGCCATACCGGGCATAGAAAAACCTTTACCTAACCCTTGAGATCGAACCCGAGACCTCGGCACGTACCGCGAATGAATTACAAATACGCCAACGAGGCAGTCTCGAGTTCCAAACATGTTACAAACTTAACGAGTGAACATAAATACCTAAGTATATTAACAATATACTTAACACTTTTCAATGTACACAATAAACACACTAGCTAAAGACCATAATGATATTAAAATAGGTCAAATAGACGTAACTGTCCGCAGTTATTTGAACCATGGCTCACAAAACTTTTGAATAGACTGACAATAGATTCGGTACGTTATTGTGTCAAATATTCATTTTGCATGATAACTCTAGGCGAGGAATAAGTTACGATCTGTGTTTGGGACTCTTGTTCCAAGGGTTCCGTACCGACCCTCTTACATTTTTATAATGATAAAATTAATTAAAATAATGATAAGATTCAAAATATTTATTAAATCTATAAAATGCTACAATACATTATTTAGATTCCGTCAAAACTTGACCGCTAGTTCGGAGGGCTGTTTCGCTAGAGAAGAACGGGCAAGAAACTCTAAAGAACGGGCAAGAATTTCTATATAATAAATACAGCCAACAGTCACACACATAGCCCTGACCCCAGTCAGATACGAGTCTTGTGTCGTACGTACCAGGAACTTAGTACGAGAGACTTTCAGTCTCACAACACCAAGACCCGAAGCAAATATTTGTGGATCACACTCACATTCCTCCCGGAGCGGGGATCGAACCCGTGGCCTCTTGTTTCACAGCGGGCTACTCGCACGCTACGCCACGGAGAATATCAAATTTTAGTTCTTGTTTTTATTATTTATTGTTAGGTTAGGCGCCGTTTCGCATATTGAAAATTTCAGCCGGCTACCTATAACGGTTTAATAGATAGAGCCCTTTAAAACAGACAGATTGACGGGCAGACAGAAACAGACTATAATACGGTGTATTAGCTATTAGATCTGTTGGAAACTTCCTTTAGGAATGGAATAATAAACTGATTTAGAGTTATATAAATTTTTCGTAAGAGTAAGAAAAAAAACAGAAAAAAAATTAGGAATGAAAAAATTATATATATGGAAATCCCATTATGTTATTAAACAACAGGAAATACACTATTTACATAATCTTTGACGTAATAATCAATGCTGGGATATATCCCTAACGTTAAATTCACACGTAAATCGTATGTAGTGACGTATTATCAGACATTATATTGAAACCGCAGAATACAATAGCCGTGTGCAGGACAGTATCCGATAAACAACAAAAAGGGACCTTGAACATATTGAAGTAAATCATCATCGCGAGCGACTCTCGTGACCAACTGCGTGGGCCTTGCTCAGTGGCGTGTCGTCTGACGTCACGGCCGCCGCGTCATGTGACGTCACGCGGTCAACACGCCCGGGTCAACGAACGACCGCCGGTTTATTTTGGCGCGCACCGCACAAAAATGCGGCGCCATCTTGGATTTCGAATTTCGCAATTCAGCGGCGGCGTTTTAAAAGATTTTTTATTTCATTGCTGATTGATTAAAACAATATGTTATGATTGTCAAAATACTAATGAGGAAGTGTGAAAATTGGTTGTTGGGTAAAAATTTGATTGTAATATCAACTTAGATTTGTTACGTTACATAACCTAACTTTTTGACAGTTGTCAACTAATAAATCTGTTGGGCGCAAAGAAGCCAAAAATTATTGTAATTTAGATTTATTAAACGAAAAACACGACAAAAAAAGACCTTGGCTCAAACTGGCCGAGCAAGATGTGACATCATAATAGGATGAGTGCAGATTTTTTTTATAGTCTCGGAAAATATTTGACCGGGCAACGAACTCAAGTCAGTCGAATCTCGGCCCTGACCAGCGGCCACGTGACCGTACTCATGACGAAACGTGACGAAATGTGTCGAGTTACGAATGCCAATTACGACGTCGCTCTACGTTTTATTGTCACCTACGGGCATGCCCTTATTATTTCACAAATTTCCACCACATAATAGCTCCGTCCTTTAAACCTATGTAGATGGTTCTCACTAAACAGCGTTTGCAATATGATGGCTTTTTTCACGTGAAAGTATACTGTTCAATATACAAGCAATTTATTACAAAGGAAAGTGTAGTTGACTAACCGAGAATATGGCTTAAATATAACATACGCTCCCGTCTGTATCCCCGGAGAGGTGGGCAGAGCAACTAATGTTACCGACGTTTAACCGAATTTATTTCAATCCCAAGGTAAGGGGCGAGCCGTTAGTCATATATTTTAACACAATATAACTTGTAAAAATATGCGCTAAGGTATACAGAATAAGGCGGCTTTCAGTTATTTACATCACTCTTATTTTCTACGGACCTTTTTCCTCGTATTTTGATAGTAAAAACAGAAGCTATACTTTAATCGTATAAACATAATATATTCAATCAAACTACTATTTTTAGTTATGGCCACATCTATAAGTTCCCTAGTCGCTTATCTCAATGAATAGTAATTATTTATATAGCTACCCAATGTTTCTTGAAATTTGCAGCTTCACAAATTAATTAAATTCAACAAAATAGTTCTTCTTTTTTCGATTAAGAACATATAATGCATGGTACATATTTTATCTCTAATTAGTATAGTATTTTATTTACCTCTAATTAGTACTAATATAGACTTAATTATTCTTAAGAACTTGAACAAAATAAAAATACAATATAAAAAAAACACAACAGGTTCGTAACTAGCGCACTGTATGTCGCCCCTATTGCTTAACAATTAGCAATTGGGCAGGTCATTCACCCAACGATAAAACCGTACATACTAGTTAAACGCACAATACCAATGTTTATATACCTAAAAATACGATAAAACAAAAACCGAAAGATAAAAATATCAATTCAGTTACCGCCTAAACTAGACTAAAACTAATCTAAGTAATTTTTAATTCAGTCTTGTTATATTTGCTTTATGTATAATTCTTTATTATTCAACACTGGAGTACAATTATGCGAAAACTAATAATTTAATTAAATATATGTATAGTTAAAAAGCAATTCAAACCATTCTATGTTAATTATGTGTACTAGCTTTGCCCACGGCTGCGCTCATGTAAATGTTTTTTTTCCGGACAAAAGTAACCTATAATACAGATCACGGACTATTTACATGACAAATATAATCCAAACCCGTTTGCCATTGATCAACAAACATCATAAGTCACAAACATCCAATAGTAGAAGATCCCGTGTAACATCGACCTTCACCCATCTGTTTACCGAATGAAAAATATATTTTAGGGTATAAAATGTGTTACTGAACACATATCAATAGGATTGCCTAAAAATATGTGGGTCTATTTTCACACTTATCACGTTGGTAATACTGATGGAGGTGGTTTAATTTAGCCTGGAGCCTCACTCCAATTATTCTTTTTTAATACAAATGTTATGAGAAGTTGAACACCACCAAGTCGTGGATCTCTTTGACATAGAAACAGAAAGCATCGGAATTAACAGGTTATTCTAAAAAAATAACACATAAAAGGGATTAGTGAATTTTATTTCTCGGATTATGGTGATTTTATGATGATAAAATATGTGGAAATTTTAGTGGTTCGTTTGTATTGAAGGTACCGTATTTTTGTATAGGTATTAGAAAAATAACTTTAACAAAATAAATAAATATTTTTTATAAAAGAATCTTATTAATATGCTTTGCAGTTCTTTTATATATCACAAAATGTCACACTTTGTCTTTAAGAAATAAAATAGTAATAAGGGAACGTCATTACCCGATACTTGAGCTAGAAAATTATGGCGAAAGGGTAAACATTACGAGTAGAGTGTGAGACCATTTGGATGAGTTGAATTCTGGTAGCATATTATTATTCCTGATGGCAAAAACAATAAATTGTGCTAGCATAAAACCTGTTACAATATGCTATAGACACATCGGTTATAGATTATAGATCCATTGTAAGACATGGCCATTCAAACGACTGCTGAATTCTAATTATTATGTAGTTTAGCCAGAGCATATTCTACAATACTACTTAAGTTACGCGCTTTGGCAATCTTGAGGCAATTTGTATATTTTACCCTGTATCTTCAGAATGTTATAACAGATTTTGATAATTATTAGTTCTTTCTTGAGTGGGTGATCGGGCATGGATGACGTTATCAAGCATGAAACGATTCAATTGTCTAATGGCAGCTAACATAGGTCGTGAAACCCATGTCTTGGAATCGATTCTCAGGCAATCAAAAATTTCATAATATGATATTATATATATATATATATATATATATATATATATATTTTTTTTTTAATATCATTGGAATTTGTGTATGGGGCGATAGATTCGTTCTCTGTTATATAACGGAGTAGAAATGAGCTCGGCAAAACAAGGCATGTGCTTTTGTCTAGGATATATATATATATTTTTTTTTATTAGCCCTATTATATTATATTCGTCCCACTGCTGGGCACGGGCCTCCTCTACTGAATGAGAGGGATCAGGCCTTAGTCCACCACGCTGGCCTAATGCGGGTTGGCAGACTTCACATACCTTCGAAAAATCTTATCGAATTCTCAGGTATGCAGGTTTCCTCACGATGTTTCCTTCACCGTTAAAGCAAGCGATAACTAACAATTAATATACACGTAACTTAGAAAAGTCAGTGGTGTATGCTCTTGGGGCTGGTTTCGAACCTGCGACTTTCGTCTCGACAGTCCATACCACTCCCCGCTGAGCTATCGCTGCATAGGATATATTAGTAGATTTAATTAATGTATACTATATACGCACCCAGGTCTGTAGTTCAGAAGAGGTAGGCAATCATTTACCCAGTACATCCACATTTCGCCTAGCTCATTGCCGTTCCATGATATGTTGGGGGCGAGCCTATCGCCATACCGGGCACAAATTCTAGACTCCGAGCTGATATTGAGCATTTCATGTACAGTACTTTATCCCGATCTAGGAATTGAACCCGAGACATCAGACAGTCGTTATACCGGGTAATTTAATGTTCATACCTAAACTCCTTGGCTCCCCTTGGAATAGGCAACGACCGGAGCGCTAAATTGTACGGTCTAAATACATCTCTCGCTTCTTCCACTATCATAAATATCTACACGCTCCTCATCGGTGACAAGAACTCCATTGGCCCTTTTCATGCTGTTTGAATGTACATTACATTAATTGTTTGTACATGGCCCTACACCCGTGTAGTTATCGGTCCAATTGAGCGTTCGTTAGCCCCGACATGACGAGACGCGAACGCGATTTTGCCCACTTAGGAGGACGGGACGCGACGTGCGAATTAATGCGTCGTGACTCGTACGCGAAATCGGCTCAATGTGAAATTTGTTGTCGACTTTATGACTCGAGAATTTTAGGCGATATTAGTGAAAGGAAATTATTAATGATCGCGTGCCATTTTTTTCATTATTCTTCTGATCTGATAGTCGCTGTTTTGGTAGTAATCATAATACAATAAGCAGAGACAAGTTTAAATAACTAGTCTCTGTCATATGCCACCCAAAACTTTGAATTACAATGTTCTGCATGTGACTACACTACGCTCGCCAACTTGAAACATAAGATATCAAGTCTCATAATGCCCACTCTTTGATGTGAGACTACCGTATGACACACTGACTTCAATATCGTTCAGTCCAGAACACACTTGTACTTACACACTTCTACTTGATGGCAAAAATAGGACAATGGTAGCTACTTATACGGACTCTGTCATACGAAAACCTATCACTTATAAGTTTTCATAATAAAGAGGATATTATCAAATACAGAAGCCTGGTAAACGAGTAAGTGGGTCACCGAATAGAAAATCTCAACGGCTTACAAATACCTACCAAAATGGAATAATCTTGAGTTTAAACCATTAAAAACTCCCTTAGGAGCTGATATGACGCTGAAATCAAATATTTAATTTAGTGTTTACACGGGTTATTGTCCCTCGTCCAAGGGGAGCAACGACCTTGGAAGGTGACGTCATAAACTGGATGAGTCGAATTAAAGCCTGGGTTCAGTGGCGCGTCGTTTTTAGGCTGTTTTCAGACTGATGATAATTACCGATAATTAGGCAGCATAAGGATGTTGACACCCGAATGATCTGGTGAAAACCGAGCTGTGGATGTGACGCTACATATTCATATACACCACGTCACACATCGTTTATTTGTAGTGACGCGGTCTCGTCAAAATACGATACTCATCGCGTCTTTTACACGAGTAGGTTGCCACTTATCCGTGGATTGTCTCGCACTAGCTAGCGTTGATAAGGCAGACCTCCGATAGCAACGACGTCGATATGTTTGTACTCTGCACCATATAAATTCGTCAATCATCACCATTCATCAATCCATCGTATTTCCCCGAACGTATCTCCGTCCCATGATGTGACAGGGGACGATTAGTAGAGGATCCCGGATAACATCGACCTTCACCCATCTGTTTACCGAATGAAAAATATATTTTAGGGTATAAAATGTGTTGCTGAACACAGAACATAGGGTTGCCTAAAAATATAGTCAAGGATATGTATTACCAAACTTCAATGTATTATATTATATGTCAAGCATCAATGTATTACCAAACTGAGAGAAAAGGAATAGGGATTAGGAAAGCGTAAAGTGGCGGCTTAAAACTGCGTTTCCTACGGTGAGTGAGTTATCCGGAGGCCCAAACCTCCTGCCCTTCCCAATCCCTTATCATCACTTCCTTTAAGGTCGGCGCCCATGAATCTTTTGGTATGGTAGCGTACATGGGCGGTGGAGATGACTTACCATAAGGTGACCCACTTGCTCGTTTGCGGTCCTATGCTATAAAAAAAGGAAGGGGAGGGTTACGAATACGAAACGTAACAGTAAGCTAACACTTTAGGTCGATTTTCGGTGAGATAGTGGTAACAACCTAGTCGAGCCAGCCCCTTCATGCTGTAGACAAATGTTCCCAGCGTGGCTCTACCGCTTATAAAATGTGGATAACCAGACACTTTTTTTTTTTTTGATTGAATATTGAGACGAGCAAGTCGCTCGCCTGATGGTTAGCGCTACGCCTGCCCATAAACAGAAGCAACACCACACAGAATTTTGAATTACAAAGCACTGCATGGCACTGAACTGCGCTCCTCACTCTGAGACATAAGATGTTAAGTCTCATAATACCCGGTAATTTCACTGGCTTCAATGTCCTCAACCGAAACATAACAGTGCCTACACACTGTTGCTTGGCGGCAGAAATAGACAAAGCGGTGGTACCAACCCAGACGGCCTCTCGCATACTAATTACATAATTATCCCTTTCCCTTACGGTCGGCAACGCGCCCATGATTCTTCTGGTGGTGGGCGTACATGAGCAGTGGAGATCACTTACCATCAGGTGACCAACTTGCTCGTTTGCCGGCCTACACTATAAAAAAAACTTTCAGTATGGTTCGATGTAATTACGAGTATGACTAACAACAAGCCAGTTTCGGCGGGCTAGCGAAAAATGCCGATGAACCCCTACGCGGTGGGTCGGCCAATCACTCCAATGGGCTGTCTAATTGGCCGACACAGTTCATGAAAATGAACAGCAAGCGCTATTTCGATCGCGCCGCCCACCATCCGAATCCGCTCGTCCGACGAGCCTCAATATACACTCCCTTTGACCGTGCAAAGTGGAGACGTCCGCGTAGCGTCCTCACTGACCCCGACGATGCGACCACTCTGGCCATCCGAAGGAGAGAGGAATTCATGAAAAAACACTGCACACAACCGACATACCGTCCTCGCCGCCGAGGACCGCGCCGCGTTCCCCACAACGCCCCCGACCCTAGTACCGGCCCGCGAGCCGATGTTAATGATGATTGAAATCATCAAATAGAGTCCTAAAATATAGTCCCCTAAACCCCAATCGCAGATGTCTCTGCCCTCTCCGGTGACCGTCCTGAGCCGAGGTTCGTACCCCAAAGGGGGTGCCCTCAGCGGTGGTCACCTAGTCAAGGGCTGAGAGCGCCTGAAAGCGCTCGCCCGAAAGTCCGGTGAAGCTGTATACAGCCGACTCTCGTCAGGCTTACAGCAAGCGTCAACACAAAAAAAAAAAAAAAAAAAAAAAAAAAAAATCGGCCGACAGGGTAAATGGCGGGAGTTGCTGACCTCTCGCCGACAACCTTTAATTTAGACCATTGTACCACTGAGTAGTGTTATTTTCCAATGTTAAATTCTAATAAGCATAACTATGTTGCTAACAATAGAGTCGCGGTTTTTTACGTAATAATGCCAAAATTCATGCTTCTGATTGTATATAACATACTCTATGCCAACCCTTACGATAAGTTAACCACCATATAAGTTTTTTTTTATTTGATTGAATGACGAGACGAGCAAGACGCTCGTCTGATGGTAAGCGCCACGCCTGCCCATAAACAGAAGCAACACCGCACAGAACGTTGAATTACAAAGCATTGCATGGCATTGAACTGCGCTCGTCACCCTGAGACATAAGATATTAAGTCTCACAGTGTGCAGTAATTTCACTGGCTTCAATGTCTTTCAAACCGAAAAACAACAGTGCTTATACACTGTTGCTTGGCGGCAGTACTAAGCAAAGCGGTGATACCGACCCAGATGTCCTCTCGCATACGAGGAACCTACCACCTTGTAAAAAAGCACCATTTAGATTGAGATTTTATCTCAAGACATATACGAGAAAATAACAGATAACTCTTATTTACGAAGCCGCATCATACTGTTTGAAAAGAGAAACATAATATCACACAGCCTCACAAATAACGGCTTTCTATATTCTGGGCTATATCACATTCGAAACTATCTCCTTCTAAACGGGGCTTAAGTCAACTACATAGTCTAATTAACTGAAAAGTCCAATTTAAGTACAAAACAAACTAAAGACGAGTCGAATCGCAATCATAGCGATATCTCTCGTCAGAGGAGATAGTGACTTGCTTGGCGGGCCGTTGACACCAGCGGAAAAAACGCCAGCGATCATACCACGTGGCGTATTTGTTTATATTCCACTTTAATGATTAGTCGAGTGTGAAAGTGTTGAACTTTTAAAGGGAATTCACGGAAAGAAAAACTAGTGAATCGAATTCCGAGTGTCAAAAAACTTAAACGGTTGAATGAATGATGAGTAATTATAAACAAATGTAAACGTTTGGTGCTGAATTCATTTCGTTGTTGAATAGTAATCGATATGAGTCATGACTTAAAGAATATAAATTGGGTATTTGTGCTCGTAAATAAAATTAAGAACGATATAAAACGTAGCATAAAAATATAACATTTTGGAGTTTTGGCGGGTATTCTGACAGTGCAGTTCATCGCTTATTTTAATTTATTTCATAAATTAGTTTAGAGTTGTGGTTGTTGTATAAAAGTGGTGTGGATTTGTTCAATAAACATTGACAGTGATGAACAGTATATGGAAACATTGAAATAAGTGAATTAAGCATCGTACTGAAAGTAGTTAACACCAAAACTTAACAACAAACCTTGAAATCGACCGCACCCGTGTTTCATCGTTCTTGTAAAAATAACTTGAGAATAAATTATACTTGACACTGGCAAAATGCATAATAACGCGAAAGCCATAAATAAAAAAGAAGAAGATAACATTTTGAGAATCTCAATACGTCGCAGTGAAATGGCACTTAATTTGAAGTTGACATGTCCATTGCCATACGAAACCCGTCATATACGTAAAAAAGCCGATAGAATGTCCGTCTTGTACATCCATACTGTATCGCAATGCTGCTAACGCATAGTTTTCCTTTAGTAGATGTCGGTCGGGTTCGATGCCCGGGCAGAGCACGTGGTGCGGCAACACCCTCGGCGGGCGTCGCAAAAAACAGGGAAGCAACACTGAATCACTACTTGGTGCAGGCGCGGACCGAGAGCCCGGAACCATGTTCAGTAAAAAAAAATACATTGTTTATATCTTGAGGTCATAGCCATAGATACCCAATAAAAAGTAAACGAATTCGCGTTTGTACATATAAATTATTTATTAAGAAATTTATATAACTTCCTGGAAAATAACGTGTACGTTGAGTAAAAATTTTCTTTTGACTTTCAAATAAAAATTGTTGTGTAATTGTTGATTTTTATTATCGACTTAGCACATTAATGTATTCTAGCGAGTTAAAGCAGAAGCTCTATGGGATTATTGAAACGTTTTTTTATTAATCATGTAGGCAATTAAAATAACGTTTATGATAATAACAGTAATAGAAACAAAGAAAGATACGTACCAGAAATTATATGAACTTATGTATACATGACATAGCATCAACAATAAACTGGACAATTACACTAAATCAGGTTACTTTTGTATAATCCTTTTTTAATATTGGGTGAATACCAATACATTTCATAATGATATATCATTTTAATTTTCATTTCATTATCATGTAAATTTAAATTCAAAAGATTTGTGTTAGTTTTCGTAATTAAATATTTCTTTTTTTTTCCATACATATGCTCAATTTAGTGCATCCACGGTTCGCTGAGATTATATCCGTCCCATGATGTGATAGGCGGTAAGCCCTTTTGTATAGAAAACTCGAAAAAACATTGTCATTGTCCGAAATAGGATTTTACATTTATCGTTAAAGCTAGCGATAATTGATAATGAATACACATATTACTCAGAAGAGTTAGAGGCATACGTTGGTTGCTGGTTTTAAATCTGGGATATTCGTCCCAACCGCCCGTACGGAGAGTACTATAAAATACTACTATAAAATTGCTATAAAAAAATAAAAGAGATTTATAAAATCATCTTCTTTTTCACCACCAATCCCTACCATTAGAATATCAAGCTCACTCCATCCCTGAACCTCTGACAGCGCATCAACTAATGAATGCTATTTATTTAATGGGAATAGGAAGCTTATTGTCTATGTAATAAGGAATACACGTAATGATATTAAATTCTTGCCTTATTATTTAATGGATGGCAAATTAAAACGTGCTGTTTGCAGGAAACATTGCTCATGATACTATACTTATATGAGATTATATGCAACATTTTAAAACGCAAACTTCTTTTTTTAGTTGTTGGCTTAAGGTGGACTTCAAGGTGCGCGATCGGGACAAGAGACCGCGACGCTCGACGACAGCGACACGACTGCTTTATATACGATTGTACAAGTATGTTTTGAGGTAAGAATGCGACCGATAATGGAAGCCACGTTGCTAACAAATCAGATGTATCGCTCCACGCTTCGAGACCGCGATCGTGGTCATTATTGTCGGATACTAAAGGGTGACATGACGGGACGGGCAATAAGTAGTAAAAATCGGCATAGTTGGTTTTCATACAGATTTAAGTACTTACGTGGTCTACTTATATCAATATCTGTGGTCAAATTAATTTTCCTTTTCGAAATAATATATTGGTACAGAACTCCCGACGGAGATTTTCTTACTTATAGTATTTTACATAGATACCAGTTGAAATAATTCATTTCGCAACAAGTTATAATACGCGGTTATAACAAATTATGTAAAACAACAGCCATATTCGCAATTTTGTAATTCTAAAGAGGGAAAACCATTTATAATAGATTTTAATGTGGTACCGATGTATTAATAACATGTACTCATACATACCAATATAAACTTTGCATTGATGTATTCCTCTTTATATAAATCCTTTTTTTTATCCTTACAAAGTTTCATGTAGATATTGTTGAGTACTGTTATAAACATCTTTTGTTTATTTTATTTTTGATTTTTAAAAATGACATTCACTCCGAGAAAGAGTGCCACAATTAAGTGTTGACGTTGTAAGTTATTTTTGTGTTGGATAGTCCATTTATCGAGGAAGGCTTTAGGCTATATAACATTACGCTGCGACCATTAGGAGTAAGAAGCATCAGTGTAAATGTTGGAAAAGCGGTGAAATAACGAATAAACTTAAAAACTACTGGACCGATTAGCAAAATTCTTTTACCATTAGAATCCTACATTATCCCTGATGAACATAGGCTACTTTTATCCCGGGAAAAGCAGATCACGCTGGCGGAGCCTCGAGGAAAAGCTAGTACAGTATAAAATACTTGCGCCCATCATTATTTTTTAAATAAGAAAATTTAATGACGCAATGGATTATTATGGATTATGTTGTGTGGTGCTCACACCTGCCCGCACCGTACGTGACACAAAATGCAGCACCGTACGCTGATAAATGTGCAGCCACCCTTAGTGATCCAACAATTAACATACTATTGCCTACTATCCTACTATTATTATACCTACTAATAACAAAAATGTAAGTCTGTATGTTTGTTAATCACTCCTTAATACTGAACGGCTTTTGAAGAGCACAGGTAGATCATGACATGAATTAGGACATCTGCTACTTTTTATCCGAAGAAGACATTCACGCGAGCAATAACTAGTCATTTATTAACAAGTAAAATAGCAAGAAATTCAAACTTTTGTGTAATAAAATACCAAATGGTTAAAGTAATAAGAGTTGTCAACAGAAATTGTAGGAAGCCGCAAATAATAAATAACTGAGTTTAAGCGCGGGAATGTAAACAATTTATAGATAAATAACTAGTAAATTATCATTGCCTAAGCTGTAGATACCTAACGCAAGAATTGTAGTTGGTTTATTTTAAGCGAGATTTTTCCCCGTAACTATGTACGATATTATGGCGATAAACCCCGTCACCAATCACATCATGGGACGGAAATTCAGCAATCCGTGGATGTACACACGACCTCACACACCGTTTATTCGTTGTTTTTTTTTATACTGGCACGGTAAAGTAACTACACTGGACCCAATGTCAGGTACAACGTAGTCCAAATATAAGGTCAACTATCGGAAGACTGCGTCTCTCGACAGTCGGCAGAATCATTCCGGCCTGAAGTTACTGGATGCAAACTGGCTAACCTTGGAACCGCGACTCGCCTGAACGAGCCACGATGGCCAGTTTTTCACCATACGTAGGGTAGTCGCTATCCAGTGGGGTCAAAAGGTACCCTCCCACCAGATGAAGAAACCGTCAAAGAAAACGTCATGTATATATGAGCGTCATGTATACACCGAATGATCTGACGTCTAAATATGCAAAATATGAGAAAAATATAACATCTTTAACAAAAATTTGTATTTTTATCAGTAATAATAATTAATTCCTCCTATAGAGGAGGAAATACTAATAAACCTATACATTTGCCCATAAAGTAACCTACAACGTAATAGTACTTCATAGAATAATGTTTTATATCCTTTGCCAATTTTAATTCATATTTTTTAAACAATGTTGACCCACATTTGTTGGGGAAATCGTTACATATTATATTATAAACAAATAAATACTCCAAACAGACATTTCTTTGTTGAATTTGATAAATTACTACCAATAAAATAAAGGTACAAACAGACCATCGTAATTTAAAAAAAATTGCACTTTTAAGATCCCTAGTATTTATAACATGGAGTTGTAAAGAAAACATGTCGCCTTGTAACATGGTTTACAGACACGGTAGCAACATTTCTCCCACGTCGCTTGCTCCCAGGCCTGCTGGCGCCGAAGGCATGGACAAATATCATACACGTTTTATAAATAACGTATGCAAATGCCCCTCAATGGTTCATCGGAACAAACTCGTGTGTATTGAAATGAAGTTTCGGAAAACTCATTATTGGACGAAATGTATTTGATCCCACGACAGGATAGAATACTACTTTTTGGTGGGACTAAAAAGGCCCACATTTTGCATGACTTCCTAGGCTTAGAGTTCAAAGACATTTGCATTAATTTAGGAACAACTTGGACTGAAGCGTTATGGTCTACAAGGTAAAAAGAAATATCATGTATGATTTTAATTAATTCGTCTGCATCTAGCAGTTATTTAAAAGCCTTTGAATTCTGAAATGTTCGTAGGCTGAGATCCCCTCTTACCTTCCCAATTCATTACATAACCCCTCCTTTTAAGGTCAACAATGCATCCATGGTTCTTTTGTTATTGTGGGTGTACATGAGCGGTGAAGATCACTTACTATGAGACGACTCACTTGCTCGTTTGCGTGGTCTATGCCATAAGAAAAAATCATAAAAAGCCAGGAAAGATGGATTAGGAGTTCTCTGTTATAATACCCATACTGAAACAGAATATTTCTAACACGACGAATTTATATCCGCGTGTAGCGGATGGGCGCGGGCTGCCCAAAACCAGGATGGTTGATGCTCACTTGGAGAACAGGGGACGGCAATAGGCTTAGTTGAAAAATGATATATAGGTTTTTGATGCTCTTACACATGAAATAATTTAATTTAAAAATTCACAAATTTTTTTTTTATTTTTTTTAATATTGAATTATTAGTTTTGCCAATGGAATCGGTTTCATCACTATCACAAAACATTACATTCTTATGAGATATGACGCAAAAATGTTTTTGCGCTACAAACTATACTTCATATATACTGCGTCAGTCATTCGTAGCGTGCGGTTGTGTGTAGCATACATTTATTATTTAGTTCGTCTACCCCCATACAACTATGGTAATTAAAAAGTGTTCTCACTGCAAGAAAAGTATTACCAAGAAGTCCCCTGGAGTAGAATGTAGCAGATGTAATAAAACAGTACATGCCGACCCAGTATGTTCGAAGCTATCAAACAAACAGCTAAACACCCTACGTAATGCTACTGGTATTGAATGGAGCTGTGAGGATTGCATGCAAAACATATCCCGTAGGTCATCCTTCATTATTCCGGAAGAAGATGCTGATGATGAATCTGACACGGGTCATAACATCGGTGGACAACCCACCTTAGACACACGAAAATTGGTGCAAGACATTAGCCGTGAACTTAAGAAGACCTTTCGTGAGGAGATAGGTAGCCTTGAAACATCTCTGGAGTTCCTCGGTGATCAAATAAGCACAATGGAAAAGTCAATAACAAATCAAGATACCAAAATTAAAGACCTCGAGCACAAAAATCAAGACCTTTGTAACAAAAACAAAAATTTGGAACTAAGATTGGCCGTTCTGGAGCAAAACGTACAACAATTTGAACAAAAAGCACTGTCAACATCGCTAGAAATTGCTGGTCTACCCGATATTCCCTCCCAAAAGGTTAGTACTGTGCTGAGTACTATAGCTGCCAAGCTAGATTTGGATGAAAACGAAATTCAGGCGTCTCGACGTTTGCCAGGTAGAAAGGATAAGCATGGGATGATCCTAGTCGAAATGAAGTCGCAAACAACGCGAGACAAATGGATTGCAGCCAGCAAAGAGAAGCGGTTCACCGTTGGTGTCGTGTTACCTGAAGTCCCGAAAGAAAAAGCTGACAATCGTATTTTTATCAGAGAAGCCCTGACGAAAACAATGAAAACCATTTTATATAATGCGAAACAAAACCTACGCGAAGCATTCCAATTTATATGGTATAAGGATGGAAAGGTATGTGTCAGAAAATCAAGTGACAGCAAAATTTACTACATCAGATCCCTACAAGATATTAGCCGGATAGAAGAAGAAATTCATGCGTAAATATCTGTAATTATTATTCTGTTAACTTAGTCAATAGTATAACCTAATCCTTGATAATTATTATCTATATAATATGGATACATCACATATTAAGGAAATATTTGATTGTGTTTCTATCAATAACTTTTTCCAACAGTTACCTACGCATAGTAATTTAAAACTTTCTTGTCTACACATAAATATTAGATCGTTACATAAAAATTTCACTAAATTGTTACAAGTTATTCACAACTGTTCCTTCCCATTAGACATGATTGTTGTAACAGAGGCTAACATATCCGATAATATTGCTCAATTGTACAATATACCTACATATAATATGTACACACAACTACGTATAAAAAAAAAGGGCGGAGGCATCATCGTCTATATAAAAAACTATTTAAGATTTACACCACTACACTGTAAAAGTTACACTTTTGAAAGTTTATTTGGGATACTAAAAGTTGGAACTGATGAAAATATAGTTGTTTGTGCTATATATAGGCCACCATCAACGAATAAAATATTGTTTGTAAAGGAACTACGTAAGTGCATTGCTGAATTTGATATAAAGCACAACATGCTTCTTATAGGCGACATTAACGTAGATCTAAAAATTACGTCATCTCACAAAGATTCATATTTGGAAACACTGAGCGAGTGCGGATTGATGTGTGGAATCACGGATTACACCAGAATAGAAACAAAACTAAATACTATCACAAAATCTTGTATTGATCACATATTCGCCCGGTTTCCCACACTAGATCCGTACTCGTCAGCGATCGATCTCGTTCTGGCCGACCACCGTGCAATTATATTAGCCTGCGTGTGCGATGTTGTGCCGAACCGTATACAGGTGGAATCAAAAAAATATTTTAACTATAAAACCTTTTACAAGGAACTAGGTAAAGTAAATTGGAGTCAAACTAAGGAAATGAAGAATCCAAATCAAATTTACAATTTCATTAGAAATTCCTTTAATATTGCACAGGCGGTATCGTGCACCGATGGAGAGTACCGTAAGCAACGAAAACTCTTTCGGGTACCTTGGTTGGATGGTGATGTTGTTCGGCTGTGTAATAAACGTGATAAATTATTTGGTTTATGGAAAAAGAATCCTAATAATTCCCAATTAAGACTGGACTATAACAAAACGCGTAATAAAGTACATAAAATCCTCGAACATCGCAGGAATTCATATTACATCAGTTATATTAATAGAAATTTTAATAACTCAAAAAAAGTTTACCAAATAATTAATCAGATGATAGGCCGAACAACACTATCCATCGATCAAGCAATACTTAATGCATTTGATGCTCAAGGATTGTCAAAAAAAGATATCGCTGACAATTTTGCAGTTGAATTTGAGAATGCAGTTAAAGGCATAGTTCCAACATGTACTATTAAGCTACTAGACGAACGTCCTAAGCTGATAAATTCTAGCATACTCTTTCAGAAAGCTACTAGTGATAAAATTAATAAAACTATAAAAGATCTGAATTCCAACAAAGCTCCAGGACCAGATGAAATCAAAGTATCTAATATAAAAATTGTAAGAGAAGACATATCTGTTGCTATAGCTAATCTTATTAACTCCAGTGTTAAAGAAGGTTTATATCCAAATGACCTAAAAAAAGGCACTATCCGGCCCATATTTAAAAAAGGTAAGCGAGATGAGTACACGAATTATCGTCCAATAACACTGCTTTCAACAATAGATAAAATTGTTGAAAAGTATATCTGTGAACAAATACATAACTTCTATATCAAAAATAATGTAATTTACCACAATCAGTTTGGTTTCCAGCATGGCAAGGGTACTACCAACCTTCTTTCGAAATTTACAGACGAAGTCAATGAATATCTTGATGAAAAAAAGACTGTTTTGGCACTTTTCATTGACTTTTCTCGTGCATTCGACACCCTTGACCACGCCAAATTACTAAAACGACTTGACAATAGCGGCATACGTGGCCCCCTATTAAGCTGGTTTAATAACTATCTTCATAATCGAATATCTAATGTGAAGATATGTAATACCTACAGTAATAGTATTACAGCTGCTCAAGGTACAGCGCAGGGATCAGTTTTGGGCCCGGTACTCTTTTTATCGTACGTAAATAATATGAGCAACTATATTAAACATTGTACCTGTTATCAATTTGCTGATGATACATGCCTAATAATTGGTAAGAAAGATTTACGAGTCGCCTGTGAGCTACTACAGAATGATTTTAATAATTTAGTTAAATGGTGTCATGACGCTGGCCTTGTTTTAAACGCAAATAAAACTAAACTCATGCATATTAAATCACCGTATTTAAAACAGTCCCTTACTAGTAACATTATAGCCCATTCTCATAAGTGCATACATGACTCCTACTCTAGCGCTTGTGACTGTCCTGCTATTGAGCCTGTAAACTCTTATACATATCTTGGGCTTATTATAGATAATAGGTTTAATTGGAGCTGTCATATTGATCATGTGTGTAACAAACTGAGACAATTCCTCGCAAATATGTATATCATAAAAGACCGTATTCCTTTTAGGGTCAAACTAATGCTATATAGTTCACTAGCAGAATCATACGTTCAATACGGGCTTAGCAGTTACGGAGGCACATACAATACGTATTTGAACAGCATATACAAGTTGCAGTTAAAAATATTAAAAAATATTGTGAGTAAATCAGTTAAATTACAGTTTGAGGATGATGAAATTGGGCTATTTAAACATTGCAAAGTCTTGCCGGTGCACATTCAATTTAAATATAACATTCTCAAGGAACAATTTTTCAACCTCAATCTGCAAAATATAATTGATCACCCCATATACACACGAGCCGTTGCTCGAGAACGCTTGTGCACGGTACGAGCAAACAACATGTACGGTGAGCGGACTACGCGTTATTTGATTCCCCGGTTTATTAATAAACTACCCTCTACTTTAAAAGACAACTTAAATAAAAAAAATATTAAATGGAAATTAAAGTCGTACTTTCTTCACATTTGAATACCATTATAAATTTAATTGTGCGTGCACTTGCCTAGTTTCTATTATTACCTATATATTCATGTAAGGTTTTTGTATCACGGGTGTACGTCCTGCGTCGACTTGATGCAGACCATAGCGTTGTCGACAAACCATTGTGGTTTATTCAATGCTATACGTTGTATTATTTTTTATGATTATTTGTAAAATTGATAATAAATAAAAAAAAAAAAAAAAAATATAAACTTTAATTTCATTTTAAAATTCAGTAAAAGCACGAAATGTACAAAATTGTTTAGATTTACAACATCAACGATCTCCGTAGTATGAATGTGTTATGGCATAAAGTTACAAGCTTGTCATGTCGACGTGTGCCTTGAATATTTCATAACAAAATACCTAACGGGAACATGTACTTAAAAGGGATACAAAAATATTACATTTCTCTGGATTTTCGAGGTTTTATAAATAACCAAAGTACTTGTTGAGAATATATGGAATAATCATTGTAAGAAGTTGACAGAACTGTGTTTTTGACGCATTTGTAGGTATTCCTAATTTAAACTTAAATCTTAATTTAAAGGCAACTTCATTTAAAACGTACCACCATACCAACCAAACATAGGCATGAAAGTATATACATAACATCATACATATATCTCCTTGGAGCTAGGCAAATGTGTAACAAGTGAGACAAACTGTGATTACCCGACCTGAGATTGAAAATCTAGACCTCACCGGTTTCTAAACCTATGTATGCTGCAATTAGATTAATGAGCTTATATCTTAGTTGTTACCATCCCATAACTAGTTACTACCGTTCCATAATAATAAAGATAACAGTTACAATAATGGTTTAGCCATTTAGCACCAAAATAAACCACGGCTCAACTGTAGATAATAAATTACAGAAGGATTAATTTCATTAGTAATCGAGCTACAATCGCTTGTAAATTATGATTAGTTTTTATTGCAGAATAGTTAACAATCCAGACACATTCCCACCACGCCTACACTGACTTTTCTCTTGCCATTGTTGAACTTGAGAGAGTTAACTTTGATACTATCTGCTATCGAGAAGACGTGTATTCAGAATATTTTTATTCAAAAAGTAGATATTACAACGAAAAATAACTAATGCATTAGGTATTTGTTTCTTTATAGGTTGCCAAACGAGCAAATCCCTCTCATTCAATAAAGGAGGCCCGTGCCCAACAGTGGGACGTATGTAATACAGAGCTAGTAAAAAAAAGGAGCAAATGGGTCAGCTGAATCAAATGCTCATCTTATGAGCATGCATTCCCATAATACCAGAAGATTTCTTTTTATTAAGTTCAATGACGAAACAAACAGGTCGCTCGCCTGATGGTAAGCGTTACGCCTACCCATAAACAGAAGCAACACCACACATTACTTTAAATTACAAAGCGCTCCATAAGATGTAACATCTCATAATCCCTAGCAATTTAACTGCCTTCAAAGTTCTTCAAACCGGAATACAAAGCACTTACATGCTGCTGTTTGGCAGCGGAAATAGACAAGCGCTGGTACTAGATGAACTCTCGTATATGAATCTCGAATAATGAATGCATTGCTGATCCTATAAAAAAAAGATTAATAAAGGATTGGGAAGGGAGGGGAAATTTTGGCCTACGGATATCTTGCTCACCGCATGAAATACAACAGCTACTTCACGTTGGTTTCCTAGGAGCGGTTACAACCGAGCCAGCCCATTACTTGGCTTACCATTGGTTGTTCTAATTCTACATATTAATATACTTACACCTTCGCGTATACAGGCGTCAGTTTATGTTAAGTTAATTCTACTCACTTCTGTTTATGGGTAGGCGTTGCGCTTATCATCAGGCGATCGACGTACTCGTTGCGTCATTCAAGCTAACATAAAAATTCAAGAACTATGTAATAGTACTCATCTAAAAGTAGGATCATTACAGAAAGACATGGTTATTATGGTTTTCTTCTCTGCTAAAACTATGACTTAACAGATTTTGGTTTGAACCATCTGAATAGATCTTCAATAAAATAGAACAACAAAAACCCTACAGCTTTTGTTGGTTCAAGTCTTATGTTGATATCAATCCGACTCTTCTAAACTTGTCACAAATAGTTACGTGTCCTAGTACCTGCAATATAGCTATAAGACGCTTTCAAAACCTTGAAAACTCAAGAATTACGCAACAAAATAAGCATTTATTTATAGGTATGGTCAATGGTGACAGAGTCGGATGGTCAGTCAGTGAGTGCAGGCAATAAAGCAGCTTGAATGACAATGCGACCTCGAATGAAAGTACTTTTACTATGCAAGCGCGTGATCGGGATAGCACATACTGCATAGGGTAACCGCAAGCAGAGAAATACACAAATTAATAGAGAAACATTGGCTAAATAGGCGACATTCGAAGACATATAATACGTATGCTTTTCTTATCTTGTCATTCTGGAAATTTGTATGAAGTTTCCTATTGATCGCTACTATAACATTCCATCTCGTACCATTCTTTGAAAGACTTATACCGATATTTGAAATCGTTTTCACAGTTTTGTCTATAATTACACCGAATGTAATGAAGACATACTAGAATTACAATATATTGAACAAAAACAACTTGGTTTGACACGCCGAAATACCATAAAATCCTAAAATTATACTTCGCATATAAATATAACAAACATTAAGATATAGTTTAAGGAAGATAATTAAAACAGCGTCAGTGAGTGAAAACCTCTCCATAAATGGTATTTCGCATCGCTAGAATAGCATTTATATTACGTAGGCACAAAACCTACCATACATCTTCTCAACCGTGATTGGTAGAATCCATGGCAATCCCAGTTGATAAATCGACATAACGCAACAAATAAAGTCTTCCACATCATAATATTAAGTTTCCAATATCATCAATCTTTAATTTTAAATATCAATCAGACATATCATAGCTATGGTCTCTGTTCGAAGGTTAGTCTACGAGATCCATTAGCAGTTGGCTCGGTGCCCGCGGGCGGCGCGGGCGCGGCGGTCTCCCGGCTTAGTCCACTGCACCATTGACCCGCACCGGGTAGGGTAACTATGATACCGGACTCTTCAGCTGTCTTCGCATCTACACCTGAAAAATAATGCATTTTATTGATGATTCCATTTTGATGTGATCACGGAGCAATCTTGGTATCTTGAAAATATTTTTGCTTGAATGCTTTTAGACAGAAAAAGCCTTGGCTACCTCTGTAATGGAACCTTTGTAATGAAGACCCTTCTTAATGATTTCTAACGTTTACGCGAATGTTCCTAGTGATGACATATGGCACTGAGACGTGGCCTCTAAATATGGGCCGTATAAGACGGCTCACAGTCACTCAGCGAGCTATGGAGAGAGCTATGCTCGGTGTTTCTCTACGTGATCAAATCAGAAATGAGGAGATCCCTAGAAGAACGAAAGTCACTGACAGCTCAGCGGATTAGCAAGCTGAAGTGGCAGTGGGCAGGCCACATAGCTCGCAGAACCGATAACCGATGGGACAGAAAGGTTCTGGAATGGAGGCCACGTACTGGCAAGCGCAGCGTCGGACGTCCACCTACAAGGTGGACAGACGACCTGATAAAGATCGCAGGAAGTCGCTGGATGCAGGCCGCTTCCAACAGGTCGGTCTGGAAATCTTTGACGGAGGCATATGTTCAGCAGTGGACGTCTTGCGGCTGATCATGATGATGATACAATTCTACATTCAAGTTTTCTCAACTTTATAGAGTACAGACTAAGGTTATCCAGTCGAGATATATTCAGCCTTAGACACGTGGTGACACTATCGCTTTGTAGGATATAAGATATGCACATACAATGAATTATAATTCCAATACGCGTGTTTTTTCACGAGGTTTTCTTCGACCTTACTGGAATACATATAAATATAAGAATATATGTGTATTAAATATAATATCTGCACGTGATCTCTGAGGAAAGGAATTGTCGACTGAAGTTGCAATAAATTATGTAGGTATTTGGAAAGTTTATTACAAATTTATAAAAATATTTAATATTTATATTAAAAATAGTTTCATAGGAATTGATTTCTTATAAAACATCAATATTGATATTTACCAGAATAGAAAGGTGAATTGACACTCTTCAACTTATAAAACACACCTGCAATACTGTATATTTTACTTCATACTTTAAAACCAATAACTGAAATAATGCTTTATTTAGGATTATTCTAACAGCTTTTATAGACTTAATAACGATACCATACCGTCTCTTAAGTATTAAATGTAGACCACCTTAATGGTCTAATCTGATAAAACTCTAGAAGATAAACACAACCTCAATCAATCGTATGAAGCATCTACCGTATTCCAGTCGCGAAAGCGTAGAGCAAAACATTTCCTGTCAAGAAAATGAAACCAGGACAATTCCGCGCATCATAGTTCACCTACACAGTCTGTAGGCTAGCCTGGGCTAGGCTATGCGTGATCATCATTGGAAAGTGCACTGCATAGCGAATAGACTGCGACGTGATATGGGCGCCGATTCGCTACGTGCTGTCGATACAAAATCCGGCGACCTCAAGTGAAATGCTATTATTCAAGTTCCAGTAATCCCATGACATAATCTAGATTATGGTAATATTGCATAATGCCTACATATCTATAGATATTGAGTTTGACGAGATTGTTCGTGTTTGTGATGCGAATACTATGATTATGGTTAGGTAGCATCTTAATATAAACTACACAGTATATTGTGCGACGACGTGACGTTGTGATAAAAGTGTTGAAGGGTTTTATCATTAGATTGTAAGATATTCAATAACAATAACAAGATAAAAATAATCATTTAATAAAGAGAAAAAAACATTTTTGTATAAGTAGTTAGTAACTGAAATTGAGGGTGTCAACTGTTTGATTTTCTAGTTATTTATTTCTTACAAAACGTTATGCATTTTGATCAATTAATAAGTCATATACCTTTATTGAGTTTTTTCTACTTATGGAAAAGCAGAAAAAGAACCTTAATAGTAAAAATAAATTCCAATACAAAAGTTTTCCAGCAATATTATTCTATTTAAGTGACCTATTTTCCTAGTATAAAGATGATATGTAAACGTGAAGTGTATACATTTGAATACAACACTAGCTCTGTGTGTAATTCAAAAACTTTACGATAAAGATTTGAACACTCGCCAATTCCCACGTGGAAAGCGACCTATCACAAGTGAGCATTATTAGACTAAGTAAGTAGCTGCGATTATTCAATTTACTTACTAGTATGTTAGAAATATTTTTAGCTCGTAATAAAATTAGTTATACATTTTTTGTACTGTATCTAATTTATTTATAGCGGATATTTTTAACTCCCAACAAAAATACTGGCATTATAAGTTTGACGTCTTTGCCTGTCTGTCTATGTGCGTATGTGTATTGGGCAGATTTAAATGCGCTTTTTATTTGAAAACTGCCTTAATCAAGATGGTCCTTAGATATGAATTTACTAACGCTATTCGTTCTTAATGGATAAATGGGTAATTATCGCTTGCTTTAACGGTGTAGGAAACATCGCGATGAAACACGCATACCTTAGAATTTCTTCACAAGAATTTTGAAGGCATGTGAAGTCAGCCGATCTGCATTAAGCTAGCGTGGTGGGCTAAGGCCTTATAATACCTCTCATTCATTAGAGCAGGGCCGTGCCCTGCAGTGGGACGTGTATAATATAGAGAAAGTATTGTATTATTATTATTTATTTGGGCCAGGATTTGCTTCCCTACACAGTCTCTTCCACTTCGACTTGCCTTTAGCATCATCTGGTCTCAATGATTGTATGATCCTCCTAGGACCAATATACTTATGTAGATTCCTTATATTATAAATTAGGAAGATTATTATATAACTTTAATTACAATACTGATATTTGAAAAAGTTTTTAATAATAACAATAATCGTTAATAAGTATATCGTATAATAAACTATTGTGTTACAATGCTTGATGGCTTATGTTTTAAGATTAGCTCTCCATGGTTAAGACATACTTCCGATAGTTAGGTAAAGCTACGCTTTAGACATGTTTTACCTATAGCTTGAATGGGCCGGCTCGACGGGGCTATTACTACTGTCTCAAAAAAATTCAACTTAAAGTAGCGGCTTGCTGCTACATTTCGTAGGGCAGTGAGATATCCGGAGGCCCGAATTTCCTTGCCCTCCCCATTCACTTAAACATCCTTTTCCTTTAAAGTCGGCAACTTGTCAAAAACACGCTTCGCGTACATTTATATTACGTACAGATTTCTGTACAATGCAATATTTATTTGACTGACGGAATATTATAGTCAAAAATCTATCATCAGCTTCCGTAACGTTATCTCGTAACTTTCTTTATATGACAAGAAGCTGAGTGTCTGTATATGACGATATTGATACATAAAAGATTAATTAATCAGCTGCCACCTCGTCAGATACGTTGCGAATTAATTATGATAATAAATAATTGATTGATAAGTAATTAAAATCCAAATATCGTTAATGAACACTTTCCTAATACCACTTTCTTATTGAGTCATTATCGTTCGCGTGGTATTTATTTCCCTTATTGCCGGTAGCAACGACTTGCAAATAGCATTAAATAGTTACCACAAAACGGATGTCACACGTACCATATACGTGCTTAGAATGATTTATTATTATAAATCGTGAGAATTAAAATTAAATGAGCAATATGCATTGATGAGAGCGGTGGCTCGCGCGAAATTCTCACATTATCGTCGTTTGTTGTGGTCAAACCGGAAAAGTTTTATTTAATTTTCACTCTGTAGCTTTGAATATTAAAGATAAAAGTTTTATTTTGATATTACACAATAATCAAATAATAGCATTTGGAAAAATAACTTACCCAGCTCCTTATGGCTTACAAACAAGCCTTCCAATAATTGATATGAAACAATCAAAAACACATTTCTACGATTATAATCATATGAAAATCTTCATTTTATATACGATTCAGTAGGAATATGCAACAATTTCCTGCTTTCCATGTTTCTTCTGGTATAATTAAAATATAATCTAATGATAAAACAGCTCTACATTAAAGCATTATCATCGCGTGTCTCAAGATTAACGAACATTGCCGAAGTGATTTTTTTTAAATCGTAACATAATTTAACCCTCAGTGGCTCTAACCTTCATCATACCATAAACAAATTAAATTGTGGGAAGCGTCCTTGGAATAATACACGATGGACGTTACTCATCAACTTGATTCTGCATTGAATAATGAAACGGCGCGGCGCGGCGTCGCGCACTGCGCAGGTACATCCTGTCCCACTTTCTATCTTTAGCGGAGAGTCGGTTCGCTTGGAATGGCAATATTATGTCTTTGATATTAGTATTAAGAATATCCTTGTTAGTGTTATCTTAAGAACATGCTTAAGTCTAAGTGCAATTTCCTCAATTAAATTTTGGTTTGTACGGATTAATCTCTTTTACGATCGTCCTGAAGTTACTAATATTTATAAATTGGCTGACCCGTGAACGCGACTCGGTCGACTTTTTGAAAAACCTGCCTTAGTGGCTCGTTAAAGCGAGTCGCGTTCCGGGTTCAGACGGTTGTATATACAGTTACTATAGGCTGGCATAATTCTGCTCACCTTCGAGACACCTAACGTCTCTTGACGGTCGACATTGTTTGGATTGCATTGTACTTAGCATTAAGTCCAGGACTTTTCCGGCCAGGATAAAAAATAATACAGGGCCGATATTAATATTATTTTGGTATTAAATATTTTTCCAAAGCCCAGCAATATCCAATATCCATACGAAATGCAAAACCAAAACTATCTCTTCCCGCCTTTTTTTCTGTAGGACCATGGTAGATTCATACTGCAGCGCCGATCCACCACGTAGAAATATTATTTTTTTTTATCCTGGCTCGGCAAAGTGACTAGTGACACCTGATGGTAAGTGTAGCGCAATCCAAGAATAGTGTCGACCAACGATAAACAATGTGTCTATCGTAGGTCGGCAAGATCACGCCGGCCTGCCAAAGGGCCAAAGGGGAAGGGAAGGAAAAAGGGATGGGAAAAGGGTTAGGATCAGGGGGCAAGCCCCCTGGGGAGAACCGGATATACACTGGCTGACCCTGGAACGGGACCCACACAAGATGGGCCACTATGGCAAGTTTTAGCACCAGTGTACGGTGGTCGCTATCCGGTCGGATACAAGTATCCTCCCAACAGCCAATGTAACTTTAATGTAACTTTTATTTAGAACAAAACGATAAATGACAAACAAAATAAACGTATACATATGATATTTCTATAGCTAACCTAAGCGGAAACGTCAGCACGCTTAATTTTACTTTCTCTTCCACGGCCCAGCAAGAAAACTGCACGCTTCCCGGATAGCGGCCATTTTCCTCAATATCTTAAATCTAAATTGCACGCGGAATCAACTAGATTAACGTATACTTTATTGGTTAGGTCATGATAAAAATGTAAATGTTTATAAACTATATGTAAGCGTATATTATGATGTAAATATATATGATAAACTCATTGTTTGTCGGTGGTTACTAGTTTTTGGACTGCACTGCGCTTACCATCAGATGTAGTGCATTCACTTTATCGTGCTTGGATAAAAAATATATAACGTACTAAATACTCTAAACACCTCCTGAGTGAACTGATAAAATTAAAAAGAATATGCTCTATGATCTTCGCTTTAACCTTTTTATTAGGATAATGCATATTCGGAATAAATTATTTGCTAAAACTATTTTTACATTTTTACGCACTGAAGCCTGTAATTAGGCATAAGTATTACCAGTAAACCCACCCTTCGCCGAACTTATTTACATCCTATGATGTGATAGGGCGTTAACTTTTCGCAATACCGGGCACAATTCAAGACGCCGGGATGATATTACACATTTCGTGATAGAAAAATCCGATGCCATTTTTACCCGGCCGGGGAATCAATCCCGAGACCTCAGCACAGCAGTCGTACCTCGTACGCATTACAACCGCTCCATCGAGGCAGTCAAAATATTTTTATATTAAAATAATCTATTTGTAACGTAAGCCTATAAAACGCATTTTGTGCATACATTAATATTATGTTATCTTATTACTATTAAAAATGTTTTATCATAAATTAGACCTAAAAAGCATTATTTAATTACATATAAGATAATTATATATTATTATGAAACAAAAGAGCCTGGATCATTAAAATAAAAGATCTCAATGAAAAACTATGACGTGAAGCACTTTCGCAACACATGATAACATAAAGGCTATGTTTAACGCTTTATTCATAGCAATTTAATAAACAGTAATGTATATAATTATAATAGCTATGCAAATGATTTATAACCGTTGGAAAGTGGCAGTAGTATAGTTGAAGAAAACCTCATTGCGGCTACGAGACATTGAACTGTAACATGTA
Source organism: Amorpha juglandis (assembly GCA_949126905.1). Classification (NCBI taxonomy): domain Eukaryota; kingdom Metazoa; phylum Arthropoda; class Insecta; order Lepidoptera; family Sphingidae; genus Amorpha; species Amorpha juglandis. Next base: position 13,574,036 of record OX421373.1, on the reverse strand, counting down.
AGGCATCGCTAATGTATGTTTCAGACGAGGCCAGTGAGGCATGACAGTGGATAAAATGATACACAGTAACACAGCGTTCTATTTTCAAATAACGTTGACGACATTAGTACCCAACGAAATATTCCTAAAATAACGAAAATAATATTTTGAATTATAAACATACTCGAATCACACTATTTCGAAAGCAAAGGACGAGGAAGTAAACGGTTTGAGGCTACTTATGTTCATAATATTATGACAGAAAAATTAGCAAACTAATTTTACTTATGCCAGACAGAGAAAAACTGACATAATGATATTCAATGGCTTTATTTTTTATGAATAACTAAATAATAATCGTCGCTTAGAACTAATATTTGTTAAGATTTCATCTTGTTTTTTAATTCGCATCAAATTTTGAAGTAGCTGTATCTATTTTACAGAAGATTTTTATAAAATCTAACCAAATAATAAGCATTATCATAATTTATGTTACGATGGAATCCCCCTCCCTACACTATCCTCGTGTGAACTATATGATTCATCTCATGTACATAACCGGAACGAATGTTAACTAATTATGGCTCTCAAAAATATTAATAATATGTTCGCAATAGTAAAATGTTGTGTACGATGTTTAATATCGCAAAAATAAGGCTATATTTTTCATTTTATTTTATTTTATTTATTTGATTGAATGACGAGACAGAGACAAGATTTTTTATATTGGAGATCAATAATCTCCATATCCGATTTTATATACTTTCTTATTGCCTATTAATTACTGGGCATTATGAGATTTAACATCTCATGTCTCGGGCTAACAAGCCCAGTGCAGTGCTATGCAGTGATTTGTGGTGTTGCTTCTCATTATAGACAGGCATAGTGCTCATTATCAGACGAGCAATTTCCCAAAATGTGATGTATAAATTATTTTTTTATTTATATATTCGTTTCGTCTAGTCTATAAAAACAACATGCAAAACAACAATATTAAATTAGCATGACAGCAAGATTGTAACAATATGCTATTTAAGTAGTAATTTGCGGAAAAAAACTATTTTTCCTCCCAAAATATAAACGAGTAGAGACAATGACCCACACTAACAGTACCTCAGTGACCTGCTATGTACGTTCAAACATTCTTTTGTTTGACTGACCCACTTTGTATGGCGGAAAAAGGAGATTTTGCTAATTTGCATTATAAAGAGATACAAATTAGCAGAGACTGACTCATGTACGAAAAAATATCTGTGCCGACGACCTGAGTACAGATCAACAGATTCTCACAGAGTGGTTATGTTCTCATAATTAGGCAATGGCTTTCTCGCGAGTAAATGAAATTAAATAATTACCTACTCTTGTCTCTTAACGGAGGTTTCGATGTATTCTAATGATAACAATCAAGCTGTTATTACAATAGCCGACGCTTATTTACTCGAAGAAAAAATTATTTAACTATATTTACTATGGTATTAACCTTGATTGACCTTGCCTTGAGTCTTTCGCCATTGGGGGTGATATTTATAAATGTAATATTAAGCAATTAAATAAAACCTTTTAAAATAAGAATAGTTGTACATAATGAACTGTATACTGTTCCACTGCTGGACACAGACCTTCGATATTCCTATAGGGATTTCTCAGGTATGCAGTTTTCCTCATGATATTTTTCTTCACTACACATACACAACTTCAAAAGTTAGAAGTGATGTCCTAAGTTTTAAAATCGAACCACGACATCCGTGTCGGGATGCAGTCCGATCCATTGCAGGCCACAAAATAAAACAAAAACAAATACTTTAAAAAACCATTTTATTTACAGCATTAATAATTTTTATGGCATCCAACGAACCGGATTCTGGTGTTTGATTGAAAGGATTTACATGTAAAATAAAACCTAAAAAGCTGGCCAATGACACATGTAGTATGCAATATAGGTCAACTCCGTCGCTACCCAGGTATCCAAAAAAGGCTAATTATGATGTCGCGTCGGGGAAAACCCACAACGCAATCTTTGCATAAAATACGATTACACAGAATTATTAACAAAATGTTTAAAAGAGTTTACACAGGGAGCTGGGAGAAAAATTGATGATCCCAGTATCTTTTTTTTTATTTTATTTTTTTTATATCATAGCCCGGCAAACGAGCAAGTGGGTCACCTGATAGTAAGTGATCTCCACCGCCCATGTACGCCCACCACCAGAAGAATCATGGGCGCGTTGCCGACCTTAAACGAAAGGGATAATTAGGGATTGGGAAGAGGAGGGGATTTGGGCTTCCGGATATCTCACTCACCGTATGAGACACAGCAGCAAGCCGCTACTTTACGTCGGTTTTCTGTGAGACACTGGTAACGACCCGGTCGAGCTAGCCCATTCATGCTGTAGACAAAACTGTCTACAGCGTGGCTCTACCACTCTTAAAATCTATCTTCGTATCATTCGTATCTTCAAAAGGATGGACATATTTATAACAATAAAACGCAGTGGGCTAGTAACCGACTATGAAACTATAGGCCGCGGATTCGATCCCCGCACCGAGACAAATATTTGTGTGATGCACAAATATTAAATATTTGTTTAGGTTATGGGTGTTGTGAGACCGAAAGTCTCTCGTAGTTCCTAGTGATACTCATGACACAAGACTCGTATCATACTGTGGGGTCAAAACTACATGTGTCACTAAGTATGTTGGGTGTTATTTATAGTCAAATACATATCTATGAAAATTATAGAAACTAGTCAATAATAGTTTTCATAATAAACAAATTTTACAAATATACCTGAGTTAACATTATTATTTTTTTACACACCTATACCCACTTTCTTATGTTAATACGTATACAGATGGCCGTTGAAGCGTGGACAATTGCACTCAATAGCTTCCTGCACACTGCACGCGCACAATGCGCCCATTCACCAAATGTATGGTCAATATAAAAAATCCATGAAAAAATATATCACGTCGAGACTGGCCGCCATTGGAAGGGTTACAATTCCTCCGGGATTATCATTTCTAAAAGTTAGCGCCGTTTCTTTGTATGTGTTCTTTGTTTTGTATTAAAGTATTCAAATATTATGTACTAGTTTATTTTATAAATTTAACAATAAATAAACGACAACAAAAATGCTAAAAGTAAAGTTAACCAGTTTTGAGCTATTTCGATTTATGTGCTATTTAAATTTCAAGGTTAAATGATTGTTAGAAAGGTCGGTTTTATTTTTGGTAAAAAAATATTTCGTTGGGTCATTAGTGTTGGTTTGGTTGGAGATCCATTCACATTGGTGCATAATAGTAAATTTTTACTCTTTCACCTCTGATTTCACCCCCTCAAATGTGGAATTTCTTCATAAAATGTAAATTGTAAATTAATATTGACACATATTGACATTGACAGCCTCCGTGGCGCAGCGGGCGAGTAGCCGGCTGTGAAGCGAGTGGCCGCGGGTTCGATCCCCGCACCGAGACAAATGTTTGTGTGATCCACAAATATTTGTTTCGGGGTCTGGGTGTTGGGAGACCGAAAGTCTCTCATAGTTCCTGATACCTACGACACAAGATTCGTATCTTACTGTGGGGTCAGGAGGATGTGTGTGACTGTTGGGTGTATTTATTTATTTATATTGTAAAATGTAAATTTTGTTCTATTTCGTCAACTGCGAGCGTGTTAAAATATTTAACTAGCGTGACAGACTCTTATATGTTTGACATTGGCTGTATGATCGTGATTATGAGTGGTAGAGCCACGCTGTAGATAGTAATGTCTACAGCATGAATGGGCTGGCTCGACCGGGTCGTAACCACTGTCTCGCAGAAAACCGACGTAGAGTAGCGGCTTGCTGCTGCGTTTCGTACGGTGAGTGAGATATCCGGAAGCCCAAATCCCTCTCCCCTTCCCAATCCCTAATTATCCCTTTCCTTTAAGGTCGGCAACGCGCCCATGATTCTTTTGGTATTGTGGGCGTACATGGACGGTGGAGTTCACTTACCATCAGGTGACCCACTTGCTCGTTTGCCGGTCTATGCTATAAAAAAAAACAATATACGTTTTATTTAATTTTATATATTTGTAACGCATATTATATATTAAATTTCTGCACTCCGTCTCTAATAACTTTAACTATGCCAAATCCTACACCCCTCCGTACGCGCAATAAGATATACTAAATGAAAATTAAAGTGCCATTAATTTCATACGACACAACTTCATTTTACTTCTATTTAGATTACATATTTCAGATGAGTAATAAGACATACCGTAAAGGACAGCGGTATAGGTACATATTTGGTTAAGCCACTTGCTGGCGAAGGAAGCGTAGTCTCTAAGCAAATAAACACGTTAAGAGACCTTTCTCGTAACAAAACACTTTTGACAAAAGCTATAACAGCGGACCTAATACTCACTTTAATCTCCTTAATCTTTTAAATAAATACTTTAAACTAGTTGAAAGAGCCACTTGAATACATTCACCATCGAAGCCACCCATGGAAGAATCTTAATTCCATCACGTAATGTCGTCCAGTTTTGCACCACCAGCCATCAATTGTCATTTAACAATTTTCTTATTAAATACCCCGTGAATAATTTTATTTTTGGGTGGTAAGTTGTTCGAGCGGCGAGATTTTTGAACCAGTGTGCGGCATTTAACATTGCATTCCAAGTAAAATTTTAATATTTGGATGCATTAAGAGTTAATTGATGTGAAATCCCTTGACATTTTTAGGTTCCGTTCCATATGTCAGTATTTACAATTACTGTGGTATTGATTTCGGATAATATGGAACTTTTAATTCGTATTTAAATAACAGGAAATATTCAGTCGCCTCGACGCGGCGTAGCCAGTGTTTCCAGTTGGTATAATTTAGCAATATGGGAGTAATCTTACAGTTCAAACTTAAATCCGTAAATTGATTTTTAAAACTGGAATAATTTATATCGGATTTAAAAACATGTGTTATTTTAATTTATTTTTTGTTTGATGGTTACATCATATTTTTAAACAACGAGAATGATATAAAGAATGTTTATATAATGATTATGAATGATAATAATAAACAGTTTTTAAACAATGACAATGATATCTAAGAATTTTTGTTATGTATTACTAATATACATAATTAACCACGTTTTCGGAAGGCGCTGCTTCGTATTACGATTTTGGCTATAAAGTCATAGTGTATTTAACCAGCTTCCAAACAACATAACTGCATTCAAATCGATCTATTCGTTAAGGTACTACAATGCTACAGACAGGTATACACATCTAAAAACATACAAAGAGATCACACATAAAACTTCCCTTTTTGTAGGGGATTAAAAATGGCAAGTGGCAACTTAGCTAGTCTGATATAATAACTATAATTAAACCTGATGGTAGATTCAGTACAGAAAACGATCGAATTTGGAGTCCCATCGTCATTGTTGCATGGTCATGCTGGTCTACAAAATAAGCAGAAAGGGTGAACGCAAAACGTGATTCACAATAATGTATCACAGACCTAATAACGTAAGTTTACTCCCAATAGTTGTTACTTAAAAGACCATTTTTCACGAACAGACAAAACTGAGCGATGCAAACCTACATTGAAGACTCATTCAAATTGTAATAAATGATATGTCGCCGTCGTCGAACATTGATCCAAACACTCAAACACGCGTGAATGGACGTTTGTATCGGAAGAGACCGATAATAAATAACAATACATGGGTTTCGCAAAGTTACTTCTGCCGTTATATATAGGGGAAATAACCTTTATTAATATAACGTTAAGGTTCAAGATAATTTAAAGATGCGAGTTCGTGAGGCGGTAATCGCGTCGATCAAGCACGCGTGATGACGGTCAGTGTGTGTAATGCGTGCGATTAGTATATATGGAAAAGACTTATTTTACATTTTAGTAACTTGTGTTATTCAATTTAATTTTATTAGATAAAAATAAAATTCTAAAAGAATATAAAACAGACTATTGTTGGATTGCACTACACTTTCAATCAGGTGTGGCGTAGTCACTTTGCTGAGCCAGAATAAAAAAAAACAATGTAAATGAAAGCTAAATGTATTTTTTATAGCATTGGACGGCAAACGAGCAATTGGGTCACCTGATGGTAAGTGATCTCCACCGCCCATGTACGCCCACCACCAGAAGAGTCATAGGCGCGTTGCTGACCTTAAAGGAAAGGGAATTAGGGATTGGGAAGGGGAGGGGATTTGGGCTTCCGGATATCTCACTCACCGTACGAAACGCAGCAGCGAGCCGCTACTTTATGTCGGTTTTCTGTGAGACAGTGGTAACGACCCAGTCGAGCTGTAGACAGAACTGTCTACAGCGTGGCTCTACCACTCAAATTAATATTAATTGAAAATGAACTTTCTATTTATTTTAACTGCCTAACGAATGCTATGTGAAAATAAAAGATATTAAAAACAAAATTAATTTGCTTTTAAAAGCTTTGTTTTGATTCTATGGCACTAAATACATATATTAAAATGGTGTATAGGCGCTATGATTAAAGTGCAATTAATATGCGATTCTTCGTTTCTTTTAAGAATTAATACAAATACGCAATCGAAATCCGGTCGTGCGAGGCTGGTCTGTCACTTATTAGCAATTTAATATAGTTCACTAGTCCATTGAAAAGTTACATTTGGGGTTGCGTTTCTTAGAGGACGCAATTTTATTTTTTTGATGTGTAAGGGGGGTAAGTGTAAAGCTAAAATCAAGTTTGTGGGGTCGCCACCCTTGTCCCACGGCCGCCATCTTGAAAATAGGGGTTGAAACGGTTTTTACGATATATCTCTTAAACTATTTATCTGATAAAAAAAATTTGTTAACGTTTTTTGTTGCTAATTAAATTCTCTATAACTTTGGTCCAGTAACTTTTTGTCGTAAAACTATAAATAAAAAAGTTATAAGTGAAAATGTAATAAAGAAAAAAATAAAGATGATAATTCTCTTGACAGCCTAAGATACAAACAATTCGCCAAGGCAGTGACAAAAAGTACTTCCTCCAACACAAGACACAGTTCTCCAGAACAATGGAAGCACACTGCGGAACATTTTAGCCCTGCTTTTCGACATCCACACATCGCTCCACAGTTTCCTTTGCATTTACAAAAGATCAATTTAAGAAGCTCAGGGGGTGCTGGAGGTTTAGAGCTCTGCACTGGCATCAATAATTTTCCACATTTTTCCAGCCCCAGTCTTCAGGATCATTATTATTACCAAGCCACGACTGGACCTGATGGTAGACTCGGAAAGTATGAAAGCGAGCTGTGTCTTGTGTTGGAGGAAGTGAAGATAAATTAAATGTACTTTTTGTCACTGCCTTGGCGAATTGTTTGTATCTTAGGCTGTCAAGAGAATTATCATCTTTATTTTTTTCTTTATTACATTTTCACTTATAACTTTTTTATTTATAGTTTTACGACAAAAAGTTACTGGACCAAAGTTATAGAGAATTTAATTAGCAACAAAAAACGTTAACAAATTTTTTTTATCAGATAAATAGTTTAAGAGATATATCGTAAAAACCGTTTCAACCCCTATTTTCAAGATGGCGGCCGTGGGACAAGGGTGGCGACCCCACAAACTTGATTTTAGCTTTACACTTACCCCCCCTACACATCAAAAAAATAAAATTGCGTCCTCTAAGAAACGCAAGGTGAGGCCTAAAAAATGTAACATTTCAATGGACTACACGTCAAATAAGATCATTATTATCAATACTACGCAGTTTATATTTTAGCAAAGTAATAATTACGATAGATTTTGTAAGAATCGTAGAAAGTGGAAATCCGTTGTTTCTGCTTACCCCTATTGGAAACAGGCGTGAGTCTATGTATATTTATTTTAGCATAATACGATACAAACTTGACGAAGTGACACCACTTAAACTAGTTTTGTGGGAAATTACTTAATAATTCATCTGCCTGGAATCATTCCTTCTTAATGCCAGGAAGTACATAACCATCATTATTATTAAATAAATGTTTGATAATACTCGTCACTAGCGCTAAAAAAATAACTGCGTCGCCGCTAGTGATTAACTTCAAATCGGCTAAATTAAATCCTACTAATATTATAAACGCGAAAGTTTGTAAGAATGGATGTATGTTTGTTACTCTTTCACATAAAAACTACTGGTTGGATTTTAATGAAACTTTACAATAATATAGCTTATACATCAGAATAGGAGATAGGCTACTTTTTATCCCGGAAAAAAGCAGATCACGCGGGCGGAGCCGCGAGCAAAAGCTAGTTATACATATAGTCTCTACATAAACTCCCGCTCCACACTAACACACCGCGTGTTCACGGAACATATTGGCCATCCATCACAGTATGCAATTGTGCTGTTCATTTTTGTTACCGAGCTCACATTGTAATTTTTTCGTCAAAATACCCGGTGGTCACTCGAATCGCACGCACCTTGCAACTCTCATATTTTGCGACATATCCGCATTTTTTGCGGAATAGTGACGTTCTTTATCGCATCGATATTTTTCAACTTTTACGACGTTTTACTTGGACTTTAATTGAGATTTTTCAAATGTGAGGCATGCCGATAATGTTCCAATAAAAATATATTTGTGTTGTCGAATGTAATGACATTTTATATGAGAATGTACTGGAAATGTTGACTTCCTGAACTGATTTTGATCTTAGCACTACGTAATAATACGCTATGGGACATCTTAAGCTAGGGAAGAATATGCAAAAAATATATTATTAGAGAACACTTGTTTTCCATGTCATAAATGCATGAAAAAGTTTAGCCCAAAACCGCCTTTGATTTATCGATATATTATTATGTCCTCGATATATTGCCTTCACCTCCCAAAACTCCAGAACCCTTTGGCACAAGCCCACTTATTCATAACTAATTTTGCAACAAAAAATCGTAAAGCCATAGGCGGCGTCCGCGTCCTATGCATGGGCTGCAATTCTTTAATCCCTTATTTTTTCCATGTACTGTGACAGGCCGCTTGACCACATTGTGGGCATTCGTGATTTGACGAATGGACGCCATGTATGAGATGGTATGGATAGGAGAAAGTACTAGGTTATTTTCTAGTATATAAATTTTAAAATACTATGAATGACAATAATATCAGACCTATGTGCTACAACTCTGTTGTCGGTCATGGGCCTTCCTTATTAATGAGAAAGTTTAGGCTTTAGTCCACCTCGCTAGTAAACTAGTGAAGAACGTAAAAGTAAATAAACGCCGAGGGACGAACTACACTGAATAAAATCAAATAATAGAATACCTATCCTGCAGATCGTTAAGTTAATATTACCAGTAATCTATATAGGCCTACCTGATACCGTAAGAGGATTCTTAAAAGTGAATAAAATAAATGATATTGTGACGCCTCTACATTCACTTTACACTTCAAAAAACACTGCAAAAAAGTTGAAAAAAATATACATTAGTATATCAATTTTAAATTTAGAACGCCATATAATCAAACACAACTATTTATTAATATCGATTTATAATATACTGATTAGACTCCCGATTTTGTACTTTCTCCCAGCCGTGCTCAGCCTCCTCAGGCGGGCCAGTGTCGATTTGCGAATTATGAACATTTCTCGTTGTCACTCATTGTCCTTCCGCCAGCTTTAGTCCTGCTTGTAGATCCGAACCACACGACATTACATACAGCGTGATTTAAAACATCGTAAAGTAGCACAATATTTAAAAGTCGTAGAGCCACGTTGCAAAAAGATTTTTTTATAACATAGGCCGGAAAAATGTAAATTGGCCGGCTCGAACACGTTGTTTCCACTATCTCACAGAAAACCAAGCTTGCTGTTGCGTTTTGTATGGTGAGTGAGGTATCTGGCTGACCAGATCTCCTTTTCCTTCCCAATCTCTTTATCACCCCTTTGCTTTAAAGTCGGCACCGAGTTCATAAAATTAAGGTATAAATAATAAAAACTGAGACATAACCATTATGAATGTTTATGGGTACGTGATTTTCTTTAATTTTCTATATTCTTAAAGGTAAAAATTATTTATTTGCACTTTGAACATTCAATGATATTCAACCACACTTAGTCAGTGGGTTTCTACTGCTGTTTAGTAATAAAAATGGAATGTTGTTTGATTTTGTTTTCTTTTTTGCTCGGAATTCATTAAGCGTCATATCTAGCTGAGGTTAGGTCATGGTCTAGCGCGCTCCTCACCTACAAAATATTATTAAACATTGACGCAAATGAATTTTATATGAAAAAGGAAAAAAAACGTCGTCATAGTTTCTAGTGTGAGTGTTTTTTTTTAAATATTTTAAACAGTTTTATATTTCTTCACCGGGTGATGTTTCAAAGCTCAAGCCTTGTGGTAGCATTATTTTCTCAGTCTTTAGAAGTAGCATGGGCAATTTATCTAAAATAATATATTATATCATTTAATGACGAATAAGTTTAGACATATCAAGCTGCTGTAAGCTGAAATTGCACTGAGTTCAAAAAGAATATTGTTATATATTAAGGAGACAGCTTTTCAGTAAAAAAAAAAATTAAAGTGATTATTTTCTAAATACTTTCAAGCATTTTTATTATCTTTATATTCATTATTTCCTATTAGACACCGTACACACAGTGAAAAGCCCTCCATAGTGGTTCTTTCATGAGATTCGCGTTTTGATTAGTCAGTGTATATCCAGAAAATTCAAGCCAGGATATTTCTGCCGACCCTAGGACGGAATGTATCTTGAGGGACGACATTATATTTGTACTGCACTGTACCCAGCATTTTTTTTTTCTGTTGACGCTTGCTGTAAATCTGACGAAGCTTATCTGACGCTAATCGTCTGTGTACAGCTCCACCGGACTTTCGCGTGAGCGCTTTAGGCGCTCTCAACCCTTACATTTAAGTGACCACGCTGAGGGCACCCCCTTTGGGGTACGGATCTCGGCCCAGGACGGCCACTGGGAAAGGGCAGACATATCTGCGTATCGGTTTGGGACAACCAGCATAGTCACTTTGCCATGCCAGGATAAAAAATATAATAACAATGTATTAAAAAAATGTAATAAATTAAATACGGTACAATATTAAGAAGGATCCTGTATAACTATCGGTCATTCACGCACGGACATATTTTTTACCACCTTGTCTTCACAATCGTACAACGCCGCCGCTCTTACATTCACACAATATTAACTTACCACAAAAGGATTACCATCGACAATAGACCGAAATGTGTGGTAGCAAATCGTTTTAATATTAATGATACTTCATACTAAAAATGGGTATTTAAAATACGTCAAAACCTAGTATAAATTGGTATGAAAAATTATCTTTTTAATAATATACAATTTTATCGCGTCTAACAATCGTCGTAAACTATTTTGTTGCTGCATTTGAATAACAATGTGAGAAAACCTGTTCCGGTGTTTAATTTGTATGAATTATTGCCTTTAATATAAATTACATATTACGTTATTTGTTGGTATTAAGTAAAGAATATTCATCATATTTAGCAGCGTTGGATGTCCGCCTACAAGATGGACAGACGACCTGATAAAGGTCGCAGGAAGTCGCTGGATGCAGGCCGCTCACAACAGGTTGGTCTTGAAATCTTTGGGGGAGGCCTATGTTCAGCAGTGGACGTCCTGTGGCTGGTGATGATGATTTATCATATTATTTATTTCTATGAGAAATTATTAAAAAATCCTTCTTTATGTCCGGCGTTGTCCCGGCTTAATGCCAGGGTCCGCCTAGCTATCGTTATTTGATGGTGGATGTGGTATTATCTGAGGTGACCCGCCGTCTGGCTCCCTTAACCCACAACGGGAACCAAGTTTCGCCATTGCCTCATCTGTTAATCAGCAAAGTGTACTGACTACTTACCACGTGCAGATAAGATTGGCTTCAGGCGTAGGATGTTTATGGCCCACTTACACACCAATTGTTAAAAAATAATATTCAATATTGTTCTTTTAGCATGGATAGTGACAAGCTGTCAATAATAGGTGTTTCAAACGTTGTTGTATAATTTGTTTTTAGTACTAACAATGATATAAGTCAAACCATGTAATATGGTTATCCTGCTGCGGCAGAAGTGTGCTTGTGTACAAAGTTGCTAGATCAGGGGTCACTAAGGGGAGGTTGGAGAACATCTAGGCGAGAGCCTTAACATTTTGGGCATACTGCAGTCACTGAGTGGTAGAGCCACGCTGTAGACAGTTTTGTCTACAGCATGAATGGGCTGGCTCGACCGGGTCGTTATCACTGTCTCACAGAAAACCGACGTAAAGTAGCGGCTTGCTGATGCGTTTCGTACTGTGAGTGAGACATCCGGAAGCCCAAATCCCCTCCCCTTCCCAATCCCTAATTATCCCTTTCCTTTAAGGTCGGCAATGCGCCTATAATTCTTCTGGTGGTGGGCGTACATGGGCAGTGGAGATCACTTACCATCAGGTGACCCACTTGCTCGTTTTCCGGACTATGCTATAAAAAAAAAAACTGATCCGCTCTGACTGTGGTCACTGAGCCTACCTATTGAACATACACTACCGTATGTGATCGTATTCCTGAAAATACCTGGTACTGGCATTTGCGATTTACGTACTCCCGTGTGTCAAAGCAAAATATTTTTTTTTTTTTTTTAAAAGCAGAATAACTTGGCCGGAAAATAGAAAACATTCGTAAATGAATTAGAATTTTTAAACATAAAAATCACCATACATCTTGTGGCTAGCATGCATAAGTACTGATATTATAATATTGTTCGTGCGTCTGTAATTTAAATTGTGTATTATAATTGCGTAACACAAAGCGCTTTTAATTTTCCCATTTTTATTGAGTTTATTTTTTGTTTTTAGCTGTCCAGATTTTTTTTTACTCATTTATAAGAAAGACATAACATTTATTATTGCCTATATCGCCTCAATGATCTAGTAACAGCGTATAAGGCTGTTAATCATGCCATTGAACCCAATCCCTATGTTGGATAATAACAAATTGTATTTTTGAAAAATAACAGATGAATTAATTGCTTGGGATCGGAATTTGTAAATCAGGCGATAGGCTCGGCCTACATCACACCATAGGACGAAAATAAGCTCTGCGTAACGTAGGTCTAGCACTAGTTGTAATTCTGTTTACCCCTTCGGCGAAAAAGGCGTCAGCTTATGTCATACATTATCCTGAGAAAAGGAATGAGAGGAAGATAGAATAAATTCCTGAGAAAAGGGGTCTTGACGAACAGACAGACGAGAAAAACTGATCCTATAGGATCTTCGTTCTTTTCTTTTAAGGTACGGAACACAAAAATAATAATTGAGAAAAGGTCATATCGGTCAAAACACGATAAAAGCGATAGAGTTTCAGTATATATTCTAAGAGCTTAAATACTTTTTTGATGATAATGAACTATTTCCGCGCCGTTTTCCAAAATGCCTTCGAAAGATCTCTGTTGCATATAATCTTGCACAGCATCATATCCTGCATGGTTCGCATTTACAATTCCATATCCGGCGAAGTCCCATGTTTATTAATGAAATACGACCGTTAACACCAACACTCATATAGGAAAATTGATTTTATCATTTCATTGCAGGATTATTTTGTGTAAATCCCTTTTTAACCCCCGTGAAATAAGGGTGTCTTGACCCTTTTGTTTATCTGTGTGGCATCTTCGCAGCCACAAAACACCAAATTACTCCCACGACGTAGCGCCTAAACGATCTGACCAATTTGAATTCGGTTTTTTGTTTAAAGAGATGCTTCTGAGGTGAAGAAAATATTTTTAACTTTTTAAGAATTACGAAAACATAGAATGTTCTCTACGTTAATCAAGTGATTACAATTCTATACGATCATTCGAAAACCAGATCGAGAACATTGGATATAAAAAATACTAATTGAATTTTATGCCTTAAAATAAAATCAGATTATCGGCATTAATAAAATATCCACATACTCTATTACTCATTAACATAAAAAGCTGTACACAAACGTAAATATAGGCCGGTATAATTCTAACGTCGTCGTATTCGTCAAACTACGAAATACCTCTCGATAGTAATTACGACTACAAAATGTAGTTACTTAAACGTGATAGAATAAAAAAAGCTCTAAATTTTCCCTCCTTTACCATGTGCCCATAAAAAGTTCATTCACATTACACTATGAATTGTATAAATGTAAATACATTAAGCACTATTTCGCAAAACTCATCGTAGGGATTTATTTAGATTTATTAGTGGCCTTATTTTGGTATATAATATTTTCATACGTTTATGCACTTTGTCGAAATTTATTCTCATACAGTGGCGAGAAGGCTGAATATAGAGTCACATATTAAATAAACGGCCCTGCTTTCATTTCATCTGAAAATAATATATAAAGAACAATTATTATTGCCTAGAGTACCGATAAACAGCGGGTTTACACGATTCGATTTTAGTGGATCAACTGATAAATCGCGTGCGATTCGAAACGCCTAAACAGACTTTCAATCGAAATGATTAACCAAACTATAGAGCTTTTGTAAATTCAAGCCAGTTGATCAACTAAAGTCGGACCATGTCGATATAGTGGTGAAAACGATTTAAAAGCTTGGTCACCTATATCTAGTAGCAAATGGGGTGTGTAACAATATGAACAAATGAACTTAGATGGATTAAAGTGAATCACTTCACCCAGTGCATCACTGCCCTTTTTGCCTCTACCTTATAGCAAAGGAGTGGGGATTAAGAAGCGGGGAGGGACAGGGATTGTAGAGCCCCGAATAACTCACTAAAAATGCAAAAGCAAACTGTTACAACACGTCGTTTGTCTGTGGCTACACAGTGGCTACATTTTTTTTATTACTTTGATAGGCAGACGAGCAAGCGGCCTGCCTGATGGTAAGCGGTTACCGCCGCTCATGGACATCGGCAATGCCAGGGGCACGGCCAAGCTGCCTACCACTACCACCACCATGTGATGTATATTATGATGTAACAGAGCTGTACCCATATGGTGTTCTAGCTGTACTATTTAGCACATGTATCGTACAAAATACAACTACCGGCAAATCGCATTTTTTATGCGCGTCTAATAATATCAATGTGGAATTGAAAATACTAGTCATATCGATATTAATATACACACTCAAGCCTGTAATACCCGAAGGGGTAGGCAGAGGTGTAACCAGTACACCCATATTTCACCGAGCGTATTTCCGTCCCATGATGTAAATAGGTAGCGAGCGTATCGCCATACCGGGCACAATTCCAGACTCCGAGCTGATACTGAGCATTTCGTAATAGAAAATCCTAATATCACATTACCCGACCCGGGGATCGAACCCGAGTACAACACAGCAGTCGTACCGCGTACGCAAAACAACTGCGCCACCGAGGCAGCCGATGTTTATCACGAGTTCAATGCACCTAACCTAGTTTTGAGAATGTAAATGTTTTTTTTTATACGAAATTCAGTCCGGCAGTATCAAAACAAGTTTGGTATTTTATCTGAACATGGCAACCGTAACAAAGCTATACAGGGTTAATTTTAAAACACCAGCAACCTCGCAGGACCAGATAGCTGACCCCATACGGAACAACTTTTGTTCTACGAGTTTGTATATAACTCAATATATTTAAAAAAAAATGATTTTACAAGTTTTTGTTGTGTCGTATTTTTCTTCTTAGCGTTCGGCGTGCGCGCGCGACTCAAAGGCGCCGCGCCGCGCCGCTCAGCTGGCTCGGGCGTTGACCTTCGGCGCTTACGTAATCTGCGATGCGTGTAGGTAACATTCAAGACGGAAATTAAATGAATACTTATTTTTGTATGAAAATAAAATCTAACAAATTATCAAAAGTCGTAGAACAAAAGTAGTAGCTTATAACCTTAGGTATCTACCCCTGCGAGGTTGCTGGTGTTTTAAAAATAACCCTGTATATCGCCAAATGATCATATTCATGAATCTCATACTTTGATTCATCTCAAATAGTTCTTGCAAACTCTTGACTGATGTGAATGACATTATTTGAAACTAGCTTTTGCTCGCGGCTCCGCCCGCGTGATCTGCTTTTTCCGGGATAAAAAGTAGCCTATCACCCAAGTCAGCTCATACCCTGTCTGTATACCAAATTTCATCAAAATCCGTTCAGTAGTTTCAGCGTGATTGACGGACAAACATCCAAACAAACAAACTTTCACATTTATAATAGTAGGATTAATTAAAGAAGTATTTGTTTGAATTCTGATTAGGATTAAAATTTGTGCCTTATATATCAACCTCGGCCCTTTTAATGTCACGAACGGAAATAAAAAGATTGGAATTTATGCCTGGTATGGTGATAGACTCACCCCTGACTGCTGACGGACCCCTGAGTGATATGATAGAATGAGGTCGGCGAAACGCGGTCGCAGCACCAGTTGCATCTCTTCCTTCCCCTTGGGCATAAAGGCGTGAGCTTAGTATGTGAAAAAAATAAGGCTTTGAAATGGATAAATACATACATTCACACACATACCTATAATCCCCGAATATTACCTCTACACCACATTCCTATATATCCCCTACAGCCTATTTCTGTCCCACGATGCGATGGGGCGAACCTATCGCCATACCGGGCATACATTTCAGACTCCAAGCTGATACTGGGCGTTTCCTGATAGAAAAACTTAATATTTAAATCGACCCAGTGATCGAATCCGAGACTTCGGCACAGCAGTCCAACTGCATAGGCACTTCAATTGCGCCACCGAGGCAGTTACATAGATAACTGTAAATTAAATACAACAAAAAGAACCAATTATTATAAGTATGTTATTCAACGCTGATGTCGTAAAATGTATATCATTACAAGTAATATATTATTCTACACTCTCATGGAAACTGCAGTTGGCGTGTGGCCAACTAATGCGTTCGATTGCTGCTCCGTTATGATGACAATGTTGTAAAAATGTATAAATTGCATATAAGAGAAGAATATGTAAGTGATTTATTTATTTTTCCTAGAAATTATGGTTGACATTCATCGACCAGTAGCCAAAATTCGATATATTTGAAATAAATATATATACCCGTTTTATTCTTGGATTATACCTACATCGAATATATATTATACACATTTTATCCAAAAATATGCAAATTCAATCCACATTTGACGAAAATATCGCGTAACAAATAATACAGGCGGATTGATAACGTCCTCCTTTTAAAGTCGGTTGAAAGTGTAAGTTTTTTTTATTATCTGAATGACGAGACGAGCAGGAATATCGTCTCATGATAAGCATCATGCCTGCCCATAAAAAATCTTTGTAGAATTATATGGCAATTTCATTGGCTTCGATATACTTAAAATCGAAACACAACAATGCTTATTGCTGCTTGGAGGCAGAAATAGGCAAACGGTGGTACCAATCCAGGCAAAAATGTTTATAAATTGGTGACAACTACAGTGTTTTTCATAGTTAATGACTTGTAGTAGCAAAAAAGCTTGCTTAAAGTGATAGTGGCACACTGTAAACATTTTTGTCTACAGCGTGAATGTGCTGATTCCACTGGGTTTTTACCACAGTCTTACAGAAAACTGGCAGAAAATTGCATACTACGACGGTCGACGAATTATGACACTGACTGACCCCGGAACGCGTTTCGCCTGAACGAGCCACTATAGAGAGTTTTTCACTAAGAGTGCCTACGGAAGTCGCTATCCAGTCCGGTACAAAAATATCAGGTAAACTCCCACCAGTTGCTGGTGGTAGGATATTCGTATCTGCCCGGATAGCGACCACCATACACGGTGTTAATACCCGCCACAATGACTATTTTGGCTCCGGGATGACTGCAGGTGTCACCAGTATTAGTACATTCAGATTCAGTATTAATACATCCAGTTCATCCAGAGTCATCATCAAGAGTCGAAAAAATACTCCCACCAGTATTTCTATCAGCTGTGTGTATAAAATAACAAATCTTTAATATTATATATTTATTTTTGAATGTTTTGCACAATGTTTTTTTTATATCCGAGCACGGCAAAGTGACTGCACTACACCTACCTGGGCGGATATAAATCCTACCACCAGTAATTATTTTAACCTAGCAACAGTGGTTGTGCTATCCAAACGGATGTGAATATTTGATTAGTTCTCACTAAAGCCCATGGCTTTGAACTCAAATACGCACATTGGAAAGTTCCTCACGACTTTTCCTTTTCTCGTCCGAGCGTGATATTCACATTAGAGTTTAGAAAACATGCCATAAATGTTTACGAAAATACATATATCGAAATTTTAACATAGACTTCGACTTCGACCTGCACAATACGTAACACTTGTAATTTGACCAATAATATCGCGGATTCCGTACCATAATATATACACACATGCCATGACAATGTTGCATATAACAAAAACCCACCATTTAAGTGGCCTCGTCATTGGAGTATGTTTGAATCTGTATGAAGCGGCCTCGCCTACAAGAGTTTTCTGCTTATATGATAAAATCTATATTAAAATGGGACTTTAAAAAGAGTAAACCGACAACACTGCAGCGGCTTGAAGATAATGGAATAGTTCAAATAATTGTGTGTTAAAATGTAATTGTTCGGAATTGCAATATGCGCTCATAGTGGCTATTGACACGCCCCCTATTACTCCATGAGACGGAGGAGGTACGGCGAAGCATAGATCCACTAAGCATGCCTTCTAGGATACAGGCGTGTGATTATGTGATGAAATTAAAAAAAAATAATGTGGTATCTAATTATTCAAAAATCAAGTCTTGAGCAGAAGACAAAGGAGCAAAATGATGGTAGTCATCATAACCTAACCATGACTACTCACAATAACGGAGAAAAGTTGGGTACCTTGCCGAACTATAAGAAATACAATGGGTCTTTGAGAGCATAATGTTTCCGATAATCTCATTGGCCGTACGAAATGCCACAACAAATCTGCCACTTCAAATCGATTTTCTGTGAGACAATAATAACATTCGGTCTAGTGTAATGAAAAAATGTCTACAGCGCGCTCTACCTACGAAGTAAATAACTTATCACAGATGTATCTTATATAAGAAGAGAGCATATTCTTTTCTGAAAGGCCGGCAACGCATTTGCAAGCCCTCCGGTGTTGCAGGTTTTCATGGGCGGTGGTGATCACTTTCCATCAAGTGTGCCTCCTGCCCGTTTGCCTCCTTTTTACATAAAAAAAAATACACATATATATAAATCGCTAATTATTATTCAATATAATCTGTAGCGTTCTCAGATGTGAAAATGTATTCAAACTGAACGGACTAAACAATCAAGTATGCAGTCAATAACCGATGAAAATATTCCGCTGCGTCAATGCTTGGAAACTGTGCCGTGTAAAACAGCTTCTCGCAATCATTTGTTCAATATTTTCTCGATTAAATTTTGTTGAAAAAATCGTCTCGACGGCGACGACACATTCTGTATCGTGATCTAGGTGAGTACGGTTAGCTGTAATGTGTATGTCATGAGTTTAATAATATGTGGTCCAAAGTTCGATATAGGTAGAAGTTGTAGAAGGTATATTTTACAAGATTCAATTCTTTAGGTTTTATTAGTGATTGGTTTTTATCTGTCAATTGATAGGTTTTATAATTATATACTACAAACATAAACGGTTTCTTATTTCTACTTAAAAACTCTAAAAAATACTTTATACTAACTTAAGTAAATCAACATTGTCTCACGGAACACCGGATGTAAAGTAACAGCTTTCTTTAGCGTATCGTAAACTCAGTGATATGTCGAGCCCTAAATCCCTCACCCCTTTATTATTCATAATCCATCAGGCGACTCACTTGACTGTTTTTCGCCCTGTACTATAAAAACGACGTCAAAGAAACATTCGGGATGTATCTCTACGAAATTTTCCAGTGGACTCTGTGCATTCATCCATAATGTATATGAATATTGCAGTCGGCGGATGCACTATATTTTCACAGTATCGGTATGTACTGAAAGCGTGACACTGGCGCCTTTGAGTCGTTCACTTCAATGAATGATGCATGCGTGATGCCCTACCGTTAGCTTCTCCGTTTAGTTCGAAACATCTGCAAGTTGTTTTTTATTTAAATATGATTCTAGACTTTCTGTGAAACATCATTTAAAAATAGAACCTTGATTTTTTTATAACATTTTGATTAATAGTTATCTTATCATTGATCTAATGGTTGAAAGCCAATGAGATCTAGGGTTTAAATCCAGCAAACACAATTAATGTTTGAGTTTTTGATTCGAAAAATCATACGTGAGTAGCCTGGATTTGAATTTTTGCCCAATCACCATTCATTACTTAATCAGCGCTTGCCTTTTTTTGTTCAAACCTCTGGTTTGCAAATATTGTCTGACCTGAATATCAAACCCAAGACTCCGATGGTTTTTCAGTCGACGTATGCTGACACTAAACCAAAGGAATGATTTGGAAGTAATGGTTCTGGTTATTAAAAGTTTTTTCATTTGTTTTCAGTAATACGTCAAAATGAGTAGATTTCGTAAATCGTACTTTTTACGATCTCTGTCAATGTTAACGTTGTTGAAAAACGCATACTAAGTTTTTATTTATACTGATGTCTTGATTCCTTTACGTCGAAGCCAGAAGTGTCGCTAAACGAATTATCCTTTATTTAGAATGGCGATAATTAAAAGTAATTAGAGCTCCTGTCATTATGAAATACACACTGACTCCTCGTCGTTTTATCTGGAATCGTTTCCTTTTATATCAAAGAATCTTTTACAACCAATGTACCATCTCAGATCACTGAATAGATATTTATAACACAAACTTACTTACAGTTTATTATTTTATCGCATTTTATCAATTCAATTGGTCAATTCGCCCCTAGACAGTTTACCAAGTCGATCTAATTTGGCAAGTGTAATTAAATTGAAATTAAATTATTATTTATTTTTATATGAAAATAAAATCTACCAAATTATGAAAAGTCGTAGAACAAAAGTTGTTCCTGATGGGGTTAGCTATCTAGTCCTGCGAGGTTGTTGATGTTTTAAAAATAACCCTGTATATGTAACCACTACTGAGTTCTTCATAACGCAGCATGCTTCCTACAGCAATGGTTTCCATAGGCACAGTCTAACTTATTTGCAATCATGTAATTATTTTTTTTTTGTAATTATTTAATTATTATTTTATTATTTATTTATTATTTTTTTATTAAGATCGCAGGAAGTCGCTGGATGCAGGCCGCTTCCAACAGGTCGGTCTGGAAATCTTTGGGAGAGGCCTATGTTCAGCAGTGGACGTCTTGTGGCTGATGATGATGAATTATTTTCAATATAATAAAATTAACATAATTTACAAAAGTGAATGATGACGTAATAATCGCGAAAATAAACTTAAAAAGCATAAGCACTAGAATGATTTCTGATTCATAATAAGGGAATAATGAAATTCGACCAACTTTTGTATAATACGATAGGTTTAACATAATAAAACATTTGGTACATTGAAATGCACGATAAATGGATTCAGGAGCGTCGGCACGCTGCGGTACCGTGGGCCGCAACGTGACAAGCCTAATATCCACTGAAACGTTTTTACATGTACTTACAGGTAGGGGTCCGTGGATTTTTTTATAGTTAAAGTGACTACACTGAACCTGATCATAAGTACATAGTAGTTCAAATATGTCGTCTAAAAATGGAGACAGCGTACCTAGATAGCGAAATAATGAGCTATGTGCCCTGCCCTCCGACCAGCAATCAGCTCTCTACCAGCTTAGCTTAAACTTCCATTTTACATTTTTTATAGAGGAAGGTCGGCAAACGACATTGAGAAGGTATCGCCGTTACGCAACCGACCTTTGAAAAAATGAATAGGGATCGGGCATCCAGCATTCCCAATGGAAGTTTGCAACTGTTACTTCGGGTTCGGGTTTCGGGTTTAATGAGAAAGTCGTACTATTTTCGATCAAACCGGCTAAGCATTCTATAGAAGAAACTGCGTCTCACTATAAGTTATTTTTTTCTATAAACATAAATCTCTCTGGTAAATAAAAATCCTAAGATCTTCTCCAAGGGAACAGTGGAAAGGCATACAGACAGCGATCACCTTTCTTGGTAACTCGGTATCGCTATTGGTGACAGCAAAGCATGGACGTGGCAGTGCTGGAGCGAAACGATTCAGGATGTAAATCGAGAGAAAAAGAGACGGCTCAAAGTGTGGCAAGCGACCAAAACGGAGCTAAGCGACATGTAGTAGTTTATTTTTACAGATTAGTTACAGACTCGAAGTTTCTACACAAAATATCCCACAGTCATTACCTGCTAATATACGATTATTGCTACTTTGTACGTCATTTGTTCCACTATAATGTAAATAAATGAAAAGTCTTGTTATATCTTTTTAATTTGACGAGGAAAGACTAAAAATATGTATATAAACAATTAACATGAGATTTTTAAGTGATGACCTTCTTTGACACTGGTGAAAATAATGTTAATATAAACTATACCTTCTTAATTTATTTGTCTTTGCCAGACACATAGAATGAATAATGCATGCATAAACCGTCGAAAAGTTTCTAATTTTTTACCCGTACTGCGTCATAAGATGAGATAAGATGCGTCCTTGTTGATCTCATGTAAATTATTTATTGTTTAATGACTTATTACTTATTGTTTATCTTATTTCCTAATTGCTAAATGATTATATAATTATTAATTAATTAACTGTTATCCATGTTGTGTAAGCTACTAATTGTAAGTTGTGGTTGCCTGTTTTCAGGGGAACACTGGATTTTATTCTACAATGTATGTTTTTATGTATTTAGTGTATCTCCTGGTAATTCTAATATAAATAAATAAATAAGATCATAACCAATTTTAAGCCCTATTTAAATAGAGAGAGTCAACATGGTACAGACCATAATAGGATAGAAAACTCTTGTTTACGAGGCCGCGTCGTATAGTTTGAAAAATTAATCGTATGACAGTGTCTTGTAAATTACAGATTTCTGTTATATTCTCACATATTTCCTACAAGAAACTGTATCAATCTTAATAGCTAAAGCGCCGGTACGAAGATGGACTCTCGGATAAGAAAAACTGCCATCTCATTTTTTTATATCATAGGTCAGCAAACGACCAGGTGGGTCACCTAATGTTAAGTGACTTCCACCACCCATTAACGCCCACAATACTAAAAATATCTTGGACGCGTTGTCGGCCTTAAAGGAAGGGGATAATTAAGGACTTGGAAAGGGGGAAATAAAAAGCAAATTATATACTGAACTTACAAACATCGACATTATTCGACAGTATTGAATTTAATTTTTCAGATCTTTACATCGACGTCACGCTATTAGAATATGTTTGGATAGATATACATTTTCCTAATCGGCACGTTACATTTATAAATTGTAATTCATTGTATATTCTAGAGGAAATGCAATAAATAATAATATATATTAGTTTCTATTTATACTTACTTCGTTGTTTATTTTTGTTAATAGGAACTTATTTCATAAATTACTAAGATAATATTGCGATTCTTTATATTAAGAAGTAAAGTGTTTTTTAATCGTAAGGGGCGGTTGGGGTAGTTTGTTTTTATGGTTAATATCGACAAATGAGCGAGTGGGTCACCTGGGTAGTTACCACTGTGTCATAGAAAACCAACGTAAAGTAGCGACTGGCTGCTGCGTTTCGCAGGGTAAGTTAGATATCCGGAGGCCCAAATCCCCCTCCCCTTCCCAATCTCTTATTATTCATTTCCTTTAAGGTCGGCAACGCGCGCATGATTCTTCTGGTATTGTGGGCGTACATGGGAAGTGGAGATCACTTACCATCAGGAGACCCACTTGCTCGTTTGCCGGCCTATGCTATAAAAAAAAACCTGATGTTAAGTGATCTCCACCGCTTATGAATCCACAGTACCCTATTCATCCATCCATCCATCAGCCTGTATTCGTCCACTGCTGGACATAGGCCTTTCCAAGATCGCGCCATCCTTGACGGTCCTCCGCCTTCCTCATCCAGCCGCTTCCCGCTATTTCTTTGAGGTCGTCGGTCCAGCGGGCTCGAGGTCGGCCTACAGCTACTACAGTACCCTATCAGCCGCCAAGCATCGGTTTGTAAGCACTATTCATATTTATTTTGCAGGACATTGAAGCCATGAAAATTACTTGGCGTTATAAGACTTATCATCTTGTACATATGAAATAAAAAAAAGTTACAATCAAATTATAACTCTCTTTATGACATTTAAACGGGGAGAAAGAAAATATCTACTGGGTACTTTCAAAATAGCTATTTTATATACCAAATCCCCCTCCCCTTCCCAATGCCTTAATTAGCCCTTTCTTTTAAGGTTGACAACGCATCCATGATTCATCAGATATTGTGATCTACATGCTCGTTTGCCGGCCTCAACAAAAGAAACACTCATTTTCTTTTTAAACATTATTTTAGTCGGTACATAAACCATGTCACAATATTTGCACAGTTTTTTGCCGTCTTTATTTATTCAATGTGAATCTAGCTAAAATCAGAAAAATATTGTTTAACATTATTTCCCTCTTAATAATCCCAGACAAAACAACAATTATCATACATTATCACTTCATTATTTCAGTAAATTAATTAAGAAGAATGCAAATGAATGTAGATGTTATATATCTTTTTATTCTTTTTTATCTCTGAAACAAATATATTTTAAGAACAACAATAAATAGGAAAAATAAATCATTTTGGATATTCGTTTTTATTTACATTTTATGCTTCATTTAATGGCTATTCTATACCTACTTTACTCTATGTTCCGAACTTCGTAGCTTCGAATTTATAGAATAAAAGCCCTGCATAGATTACGACCAATGTGATGTCAAAAAAAATTTGAAAAGTTATTCTACTACAGAAAGAAGAGCTTAGATATTAAATATCCTGGGCATGGATATTTGCTGCAATCTGAATTCAAGGAACCACATCGAGGGCATCATATCAGCCACATCGCGCAGGGTCCAAATCCTGAACAAGATGCGTGGGTATTTTACACCCGGCCAGCTTTACCGCTTATACAAAACGCAAGCAAGGCCGGGTGTGGAGTATTGTTCGCACCCCTGGGACGGTTCCGCCAAGTACCTACTCGATGCCTTAGACGGATTGCAGCGATGGGCTATCCGCATTGTGAATGATGCAGATGTTACAAGAAACTTAGAACCGCTACAATTGCGGAGGGACATTGCCTCGCTGAGCGTCTTGTATCGTCTATATCACGGCTAGTGCTCTGAAGAATTGTTTGATCTTATCCCATCCTCACCATTCCTTAACAGAACCACGCGTGTTGGCTTGCGAAGCCACAGCTTCGTGTTCTCTTCTATCTCGGCTCGAACTAAAAAGTTCTCTAAATCGTACTTCTGCCGCACCATAAAACTGTGGAATTGTTTGCCGGCGCACGTGTTCCTTCCTTCCTATAATATTGGGTCAATAAACGGAGTGTGAAGAAGCAGTTAGGCAGTCCGGCATGATCTTGCCGACCAACGATAGATATACTATTTGTCGTTGGTCGACACTATTTCTGGATTGCGCTATGCTTACCATCAGGTGTGGCGTAGTCACTTTGCCGAGCCAGAATAAAAAAAAAATATAGCCAAGCTTGAGAAGAAAAATACCTACATTGTTTTGGCATTTTGGCATAAACTCTCTCTGCGTGTAAGTCGCATACACCGGTCGCAGTCGCATAAGGGTCATACCATGTCATTAGAGCCACCCGGCACCCGACCAGCACCGACTCGCCTCGAGCGGTTAGTATTCTTTATATGGATTTCTATGGATACGCGCTTATTACATCAACTTCGTATCGTCACCGGATTGCCTCGCTCGCAAGCTGGCCACGCGCGGATGGCGAGTGGACCACTCGGTGACAACTCGCTGCTCGCACGCTTGCCTTGAGTGAACCGCGCGCTGCCCGCGAATGATTCACGCGAGGACGACGCGTTGGCGATGCGTCTTTCATTTTCTTCTACATCAACTTGACAGCTATGAGAGCCAGTTCACGGTTTGTAAAATTTGACATTACGAAAAACATGTGTAGACCTAGTGCTAATGGTAACAGACTACTCGAAAATTCGTGGAGCAAGCAATGTCCACTCGTTGACCATGCGACGTTCACAAGTAACAACGCGTCGTCCACCCGCGGACCACCAGTCGATAACGAGTTGAGGATTATGAACTGTACGTGGTAGAAACACGCTGTAGACAGTTTCGTCAGCATAAATGGACCGAATTCTCCAAAACAAATGAATATTTATCCCCTTCCTTCCCGATCCCTATTCTCTTCTTTTAAGGTCGGCTACACACCTATGATTCTTCTGGTATGATCATGGGCCGTCGAGATCACTTACCACCAGGTAACTTGCACGTTTATAGAGCTTTGCTATAAAAAAGAATAATTCACAATGAAAGTACTTAGAGAGTAAAATAGAACGATACTCCATACAATGTTGCATCCACCAATGTGGTGTTTGCAAAATTTATTCATCTGAATAGCTCAGTATAATCACTAATGTGGTAAGCGAGCATTAATATTAAATTCTATTTCGTAATCTGAGACAATTTCACAATCAAGTTATTTCTGCAAACAAAAAAAGAAGAAATAAAACAGAGAATCCTATTTTTTTTATTAGCCTGAATGACGAAACGAGCAACCTGCTCGCCTTATCGTAAGCGCTACACCTGCCCATAAACAGAAGCAACACCACACATAAGCTGGAATTAGAAACCACTACATGGCATAGGACTGCGCTCATCACCCCGATACAAGATGTTAAGTCTCATAACACCTAGTAATTTTACTGGCTTCAATGTCCCGCAAACAATAACATAACATTTCTTACACTCAACTGTTTTTCGTGAGATATAGTCTCACACAAGCCACTATAGCTCCTATAAGCCAGGATCAACAGTGACACGCATATTTTAAAACTGAGCAATAAAGCGATTGGCGAGTTTCTCAGAACGCGAAGCTGTCTATACCTCGCAACGAAATTTAACAAACAGAAGCATAGGGTGAATTAGGGTGGTCTGGGTTGGTACCACCGCTTTGTCTATTTTTGCCGCCAAGCAACAGTGTTTAAGCAATGTTGTGTTTCAGTTGAAAGACGTTGAAGCCAGTGATATTACCGGGCATTATGAGACGTAACATCTTATGTCTCGGGGTGACGAGTGCAATTCAGTGCCATGCAGTGCTTTGTAATTCAAAGTTCTGTGTGGTGTTGCTTCTGTTTATGGGCAGGCGTGGCGCTTACCATCAAGCGAGCGTCTTGTTTGTCTCGTCATTCAATCATATCAAAACGATTTAACATCGCTATAACTTGTAATATGATATGAGAATAAACTGATATTAAAGCTTCGGTAATTTGGTCTATTTCAGAAATACGTACGCGTGATAATAACGATCTTGATATGACCTGTTACATTATTATATTATGTACTTATATTTCGCTTGAGTGACTGACCAGAACCGGATGACCGCGAAATCATTGCATATTAGTACAAATGCGTAAAAACTGAACATCGCCGAAGCGCATAACTTTATATTATCGTACTGTATTTTTTAAATTCTGCTTATCCAGTATCCACACGGAATTAAAATACGTATATGTGGGACACATAATTCATCTTACCCGAAAGCGTTAATGATTCCAATAAAGAAAAAGAACAACACGAATAACTTATGTTTAGCGAAGAAAGTGCTTGTTTAATGTAAAATAAACAACAATATTTTATACATCTCATGATTAAGGTTACGCGTGAGCAACCCGCCCTGATTTCTTAATAAATTAGCAAGCCATTACGTTTAATTGATATGATACGTACCAGGAAGCTGGTATAATCAACCACACCACTTTCCCTTGTATCCAGAATAAAAGACACCTTCTACGGTAATAATAAGATACATTCTCGTACATTACGCCATATGCCTTTTAGGATATATTGATCCAAACAAGAAAATTGCTTGGAAGCACAATGATCCCACTTCCGTATAAATCGAAAAGTGGACTCTGTGTACATAAATTTTAGATATATTTTTATTTGAATAAATCTCAGACAGATAGGCCGTTCCTAGGGTCGCTTGCAAGCCACTCTCGCAAAGTTCAACGTCCGTCCTAGCCAATTCCTCCCCCCACTAAGGCACCTGTAGACTTCTTTTGGTAATTAGCAATAAAAAGTGCAATTATTGGGTTCAGTTAGAGGAAATAATTAAACCGTGTCTTGTTTCCGAGATCTCCCTCATTTTTCACTATAGAGATGGCATTTTAGAATACAATTAAGTGTAAATATATGGAGCATTTTCTTTAAACAAATATTAAGATTTATGTTTTTGTCTAGCGTACAGACATTGTAGCGAGACCACTCGACACTGAAATCTAATTTATATCATAGGGTCGTTGTCTATGCTAGCTTGGGACATTGGACCCAAAGTCAACAACCCAATCTTCGTCGGTTTGTATTGGTAAATTCCGACTAATGTCCGTCAGCAGGGTGACGTGCATATTTGAATATATTACAAATAAAGTACAGCACTAGATACGCAGTTATGCGCTTCGGCAATATTCGTTTATTATGAAAATACGAACTCGTGATGATGTTGGCCTGGCGTGTTTATCTTAAATGTCTGTACAGGTGTGAATGACAGCATAATAATTATATATACGCACTAAGCACTAATTAGTAAAAAAATATTATAACCGAATCGTATGAGTTTAATCGTAGTTACTCCATAGGATTTATGTTTCTTGGAACCTATCAGGATGAAAAAACAACAATGTGTTTGGATATTACGATTATAATGTCGAATCTAATCTGCCTGAAATTCGAATGTGAAATCGGCAACGCAAGGGAGAGGGTACATGAAGAATGTTATGGATGCTGGAACAACGTATCGTGGTAAGAGAGTAAGGTTTATTAAGTGGTAATATTAAGTTAAGGTTTATTAAGGTTTATTATGGAGGAAGAGATAATAATTTGGAATTCTGACAGTGCGGTTCATCGCTTATTTTAATTTGTTTCAAAAACTAGTTTATAGTTGTATTTGGTGTATAAAAGTAGTGCGGATTTATGCAATAAACGTTAACGGTGATGAGAACGACGACGGTGAGCAGTGTATGGAAACATTGAAATAAGTGAATTAAGCACCGTACTGGAAGGAATTCACACCACAACTCCAGCAAGACCTTGAAGACGTCCACACCGATATTTCATCGCTTTTGTGAAGACTTGAGAATCAATACATCTTGTTATACTTGTCATTTTCGAAATGCATAATAATGCGAAGCCATAAATTAAAAGAAGAATAAGATAATGTTCTTCTCACTTCATCATTCAAGCTAATAAATGGATTTAATATTTATTATAACATATATTTAAAAGATCATAATCACATTCGTATTTTTTAAGTAACGAAAAAATCAAAGCGCATAAATTTAATCGTAGTTTAAGTACATTATGGTTTAAAATAAGTCATTGACTGAGGAAAGTGCGGCCTACTTTACGACATTAAAATACAGAGGTCAATAGCTCCCGCCGAAAAAATGTGCGCTCGTCATATAAACTATAATGAATTCATTTCCGCAGCTCATCAATCAAATACGGTCGAAAATTGTTACTAATGGACGCTTTAGTGAAGTAGTCTAGACCATGTCATTATCGATTCTGTGAACGTATCGAATAGTTCCCCGCTGAAATCGGCGGCTGTTGACCCAACCCTAATTCTGAATCGAGCGACATGGATTGCGTGGATGGAATAAAGTTTGGTCACCAAACTTTGGTGTCTCGTTTAAGTGAAATGGAATACAACTATTATTAACGTAGTTATGAATGTTTAATTAATATAATAATACAAATTATGTGGTATGTTTCATAAAAATCCAATGGTATTAATACCTGTTAAACTTATCAGTTTTCAATCTCAATACATATTCTGAATACCTTTAGTATGTCGATAACCATAAAACATCAATTTAATTCGAATCACCATATTAAAACACATAAAATGCTACATAGGTGAATTACAAAAACCTGGAAATAACCTTATTTAATTGGCGATATATTATCAATATTATCGATGGCTACAAAAGTTCAGTGTCGAGAATCAGTTTCCGAAATAAAATCCGAAGGTGAACGAATTACAATGCTAACCGAGACGAACTAATAAACTTGATAAATTATTGCCGAAATGTACTATACTCAGACAATTAAATTGCTTTAAACAACGCCAATGTGTACATTTGACAAACGTTGTGGGAATTTGTGTTTAGTTAATACTATCCGATGATAGATGGCGCTTTTTTTTAAATTAAACAAGGTATAATTAACTTTAAATTATTGACGAAAAGGTAAAAGTGAAATTTGTATGTTATAGATAAAAATATTTTTTCGTGTACTTGCGGCATTTATGTTTGAGAGTTAATTATATT
The DNA here is from genome assembly GCA_949126905.1 of Amorpha juglandis. NCBI lineage: Eukaryota > Metazoa > Arthropoda > Insecta > Lepidoptera > Sphingidae > Amorpha > Amorpha juglandis. The sequence goes on along the minus strand of OX421373.1, from coordinate 13,543,626 downwards.
GTTTTATTAAATAATAAAATAAAAAAGAACATTATGGTAGGTATAATATAAACGTAACAAAGAAAAGAAAATCTTCAACACTGAGTTATGAAATAGAAAAAATATACCCAGCTATTGTTTGTTGTGTAAGCAAGATCTTTGAGATGTATTTATAAGTAAGGACAGTGTATTAGCTTTTTCTTATTTTACGCCAACATATTTCAATCAACGGTTTAACAAAATAAAACTAAAAATATGATCATCTTATTGAACAGGTGCAGTCACTTACAACAAGTAAGACGACGGTAAGAAGCGAACTTAATACCTTAAATAAAAAAAAAAAATGGCTTCCAAATGTCAAACTCAGTCTTAAAGGAAAGTTAATATTAATGATGTGATGCAATGACGTAATAGTGTTGCCTGAGTATCATTTTTTTATCTATATTGATATTATAAAGAAATAAATTGTGTAATTTGGTTGGAGGGGGTAGAACTACTGATGCGATTCTAAAAAATCTTTCACCATCGATACGAATCAACATTATTCTTAAATGCTATAGTTTATTACTTATTGTGATAAAGGTGAGTTTTCAGTAAGATTACGAAGGCAGAGCGGCGAAAAAAGCTAATAATGGATTATGGGATCCAAAGCAACCCTTAATTCTATGCATTTATACAGCTTTATAATCCATACCGGATCCATACAGTAGGTACTGTGGATGTTCATGGGCGGTGTAGATCGCTTACCATCAGATGACCCAGTTAGTTAGTTGTGTGCCTTTGCTAAAAAAAATCACGTTATACTAAACGAATCAAAATTCCAAAACCAATTGAACATCTTAATCCAAATACAATTAGACCCCTTCTAATTGGTGTATCGACGCAATTAATTTCCCATATGTGTACACGAAACAATGAGATAATCTCACTCATATTCACACCACGTACGGCAATAGATTAGGCGCGCTTTTTTCACGCTTACCATTCCAATAAGCCGTGTGTCGCATACAAAACATACGAATATTCAAGTCACGTGCCATTTGAGCACATCAAGCTTAAATTTTCTAATGGAGATCATGTTTATTTTGTGGCGTATGTTTTACTTCTTTATACGATTTGGTAATGGAAATTCTAGGTAAAGCTTTATGCATATAGTCACGCCTGAATCCTCGGAAGAGTAGGCAGTGGTGCAACTAGTGCTGTACCGATCGCTGAGCTTCTTTCCCTCCCATAATGTAATAGGGGTCTATTACCATGCCAGACATTAATTCTAGTCACGGAATTAATGGTAATTGCAATAAATACGGATCATGTGTTGCATCAATAAAACCAAACTAGGTTGCAATCATTATCTACAGCATGTAGAGTCCCAATGCGTGTAATGACTTTTTTATAGCAACGGCTGACAAATACGCACAAGTGCGGTACATGATGGTAACTAATCTTCACCGCCCACGAACACCCACAGCACCGTAAGAATCATGGTTGCCGACTTAGGAAAGGAATGGGGAGTGAGAGGGGGGTTATGTTGGCCTCCGTAAATCTCACAGTACGAAACGCTACACCCTGCATCTACATTATCACACCAACTACTTCACGTCGTTTTTCTGTGAGACAGTGGTACTAACTCGGTCGTGGCGGTTCTTTTATCTTCTTTGTAGTAGTCTTCATTACTGAAGGTCGTGCCGAGCTTGAAATCTTGGAATTTTTGCTGGTGGGAGGATACTTGTATCCGACCGGATAGCGACCATCGTCCACTGGTGCTAAAACCTGCCATAGTGGCCCACCTTGTGTGGGTCGCGTTCCAGGGTCAGCCAGTATATATCCGGTTCTCCCCAGGGGGCTTGCCCCCTGATCCTAACCCTTTTCCCATCCCTTTTCCCTCCCCTCCCCTTTGGCCCTTTGGCAGGCCGGCATGATCTTGCCGACCTACGATGGACACATTGTTTATCGTTGGTCGACACTATTCTTGGATTGCGCTACACTTGCCATCAGGTGTAGCGTAGTCACTTTGCCGAGCCAGGATAAAAAAAAATAGCTTGGAGTAGTGACGAGCTGTTTCCATACCACTCTGTCTTCAACTTGGCTCAGGACAGTGGTAAACGTAAGTCCTGTTATGGCTTTGATCAGACCAGCGGGTAGGTGATCGCCGGCGTGGTCTTCTACCATCTACTTTCCCAACTACAACCAGTTTGCCAAAACTATTTAGTCGTCTTCAGGCGATATGGCCAAAATAGCTTGGGACTCGTTGACAGTACACAATAGAGATTTATACACAGGCAAAACTGTCTCACTTACATATTACGACACTAATCCTAAGCCATTTAAATCCAGGTTCAACCCCCCTAAACACCACCCACTTAACAAACTCCCACTTAATAAGGTCGTCGACCTTGCCACCACATGGAGAACGCTGCGTTTGTTATGTTAACCTTCACTCATTCAGCATCTAACTCCATCATTTTTCTAACTAAAACTTACCTGGTGGTAGATCCCTCCTCCCTGACAGCCTCGGTGGTGCAGTGGGCAAGTATCCGACTGTAAAGCGAGAGGCCTCGGGTTCGGTTCCCACACCGAGACACATATTTGTGTGATCTACAAATATTTGTTCCGGGTTTGGGTTTATTTTCTCTTATATCTCGGGGTGACGAGCGCATGCCAGTGCCATTGTTCAAATAAAATATTTATAACAGCAAAATACTAAATTATCACGCCCCCAATATAAACGGTCAAGCCCTAATATATACCCGTAAGCTGGTACCACTAATTGGCCATTTAAAGCGTAATCTAGCAGAAAAGATTCGGACATTAAATAATCTATCTTAAAAAGTACGTTTTTATTATGATAAACGAAAATCCACATTAGCTTTATGTTTCTAATACAATCCGAATCTTCGAGAAGTATATCTACAATGGAAAACAAAAAACTCAAATCTAAGCGCAACGACCTGTTTGAGGAAAATGTAGAGACGACACAGTAATCTAAAATGATGTAGCGCTAATACAAATACTGAGAAGATTTTGGGCGGGTATTTTGGCAGTGTGGTCGACCGCTTGTTTCATTAACCCGCGAAAAAAAGAGGGGTGTATAAGTTCTGTCCCTTTAGCTCTCACTGTGTGTGTAAACTTAGGTGCGTTTTTTTGTTGTTTGAAGCTAGATTTAATTGATTCTGCAATAGGGTAGGGTATGTTGAATTTATACATTATTTTTTAAGAAACAGAAAATTATACGAAAAAGAAAGCATTTTCTTCACAATCCATTTTTTTTTATTTTTTAACACAATCAAAATTGGTCCAAAAATTAACACGAAATTATAATTTTAAATGTTGGTATGAGCAAAAAGGGGGCGCGTAGGGAGGACATCTCACTATCTTGCTCGCACGCGTGCACCGTAACGGCCATTTTCCACGGTGACGTCAAGGTTTGCGTCGTCTGTCACTTGACTAGTATCCCTTTCACCAGATTTAAACGCTGCTAACTTATTTATTATTGGATAGACGGATAACTTACGTAGAATAGTTTTATAACATAGTTCAGTGCAAGAACAATTGATGTACTTAATTGTTGTAGTACTGCTGTAGATATAATGTATCGAATATAGTGGGTTACAATACTTATGTAATTTGTCTCAAGTAATTAATAAAAAATACCAAAAAATATTTTTTTTCCTTTTTTTATTTAATTTCTTTTTTTGTTTATGTTTTTTTTCTTCCGTAAATAAATATTTTGATGACTTGTGTGTGGAAAAAGACATAATTTGGAACATCTACACTCTATAGACTCTGAAGTTAGTCAAATCAAAGTTTATGAATTCTAAAATAATTTATTTAATTACTAAGCTTAAATAAACAACAAAATTCAATAGAGGTGCTTTGATCCTGCCTCGGTGTTTCCCGAGCGCTATGACATGTCCTTCTTTAAACAAGGCTTAAAAAGAGTATTCCTTCAACGGTAGGCAGCGGCTTGGCTGTGTCCCTGGCATTGCCGATGTCCATGAGCGGCGGTAATCGCTTACCATCGGGTGGGACCGCTTGCTCGTCTGCCTATTAAGGCAATAAAAAAAATTGGTGTGTGTCGTGGGACACCAGGTAGGAACGAAGTTCCTTCGGCTAATGTAGAATCGACACAAATTGCAAAAAATTCAAATTATCAACTGAAATAACAAAATAGGTCTCTTTATTTTTGTTTGACAACATAAAATTACATAGAAATAGAATAGAAAAATAGAAATAAAAAAAAGACGTGTGGCACTCGGAGACTGCCGCGGTAAAGCTATTGTATAGCATTTTATATCAACTTAAAAATAACGGACGGCCGTGTTCTATAATCAAAAATTCAAATTTCAAACCGCGTCTACATTTCCAAATGTCATAAGTTTCACAACCATCTGTTTTATTAACGGAATTTCGACTTTAGCTTTGTGTGCTAGATATCAAATTAAGTTAAAAAAAATTATGTCGTGACAAATTTTTCGTGCCAACTTTTCGTACCAATTTTTTCCGTCTAGCCCCCTTTCGCAACGCGCGATAAGGAACTACGTTCCAAAAAAGGTGCTTTGATATAATATAACTGGAAAAAAATCCAGAATTAAATATATGTAGAATTTTATCATTTTTTTACCGGTTATGTGCTGATTACATACTAATCGCCAAAGACATCGTAAAGTTTTCAACGGGTACAAAAACATCAGTAGATTACCTATAGAAACTCGTGTATACACGATTCTTAATTCAAAAGATGTTTCCTTTTTCCAAACAATGCTCGCAGGATGAGTTTCAAGTTTTGAACTGTCATAAAAATCGGTTCCCGAAACGATACGTGACTTATGTCAGTAACAATTCGCAGAAAGGGCGCCCACACACTTGTTATAATACGATAACGAGCTCATTACATTCATGCTAAATATCTAAACTTTAAGTATATGTAATATAGTATAATATTTATTTGAATCGTGAGCATTATGGCTTTCTGCGATATATGAACTTTTATTATAAACATAAAACCTAATCTCATGATTAAATCCCCAAAGAATAGGGCAGAGATGCAATTAAACACGATGGACTAGCGTATTTCAGTCCCATGACTATGATGTGATAGGAGGCGAGTCTATCACATGAAACACATCACATCACATCACATCGCCATAACGGTTTCGCACCCTATGTACGCTGCTAATAAAATGTCGCGATGATTTATATAAAGAACAATATTCTTTTATAATCAATTTCATTTTATCATACTTTTTTATATAACTCCAGGGTGTATTGACTGTCGGATGTTGGCAATGTACTTGCCAACCCGGTCTTTAGCTTACGGATGTACTAAAGTAGTCGTAACACTCGTGGGAAGCGCGTGAAAGACGCTGAGTGTCAATTTTTAGAACTCTTCCAAATACACTGGCTTAATATAGCCATCATATTATACTTGTTCAGAAAAAATCATTACCATGGGATGAGTTTTATAACTGGTTATACACAGATCCAGTTGCATTGTAGACCGACATGATGGTTGCGATCAATTACAGTAATTTTTCGTTAACAATCGTAATTTTTCGATTCTAGTGAATGAACCTAATCTGATGTAATTTGTACAAAAATGCTGCGCCGACATATGCAGTCTCAAAAGAAAGCATATCAAAAGATAATTTACGACGTTTACTTCAAAACCCAAGCATATTAAATGATGGATTTAAATGTTCCTCTATTAAACACTACCATTCCAAATACATACACTAAGAAACATTATCAAATAGAGAGTTATGAACATAGAATTGCAAATGACAATAATAAAGCGTCCGAACAAAGGCGCACTATAAACAACGAGGAACTCGCGCTACCACGCTCATGCACCCCATAGACACCATACGTCTACTTATAGCCAAGTATCCAGAGTTTACTGGGCTAAAAGTTGAACGAACCTAGGAAGCGCTTGCGTCTCGCTGCTCTCAGCCGCACTGCGCGCACACCGAGTCGAGATACCGCGCACACATCCACGACACCCAGTACCGACACACACCAATGGAAACGAAGCGTGAGAAATGTTGATAACTCACTTGCGTTAGCTTCGACACTTCCGAGTTTGAGTTAAGAATCGAGAAACGTTAAATCGATTTCTTTGTTTAAATTACTAACGTGTGAACGAACTTCGATTTTCGGACGCGAACGACACACGTTGAACATTCAACGCACGTCTCCACAAACGCAGACAAATTGATGATAAAACTTTATGTACAAACGACGCATGTACACGCGTATCTATTTTTTCATTATTTCTTTAAATAATATCGCAGTGAGATAGTGTTGTAATTAATATCAGCTCGGCGCGGCGGTGTGAGTGAGCGCGTAGGCGATACGTTTAATGAGGTGCGGCGTCTGTACTGGTACCTCGTGTGACTGGGCGCACTCCATCGTCTTATGTAACCCTGGTACTTGGGATCTCGTTTGCGCATACATTTTAGTACGAGTTTTTTTACACACAGTTTTAAAATAAACCAACCGGCTTGACGAGGCCATTTCTTAAAAATGTCTTTGCATTTCCGCGTTGGGAAAAGTAAAAAAGGTCATTCGCGCCTAAAATTCGTTAAATTCGTTTTAAGTGAATACAAATATACTGTTTGGAATTCTTGAATACATTTACGACGATTAAGTTGTAAATTTAACTTGCGTCTTGAACAATGCATAATAATATACTTCATGTTAAAAAAGTTCGTGACAGGTGCCAGTGGGGTCCTACATTTCAATATCATGGAGTCCACGTAAAAGTTCGTAAATTATGTAGTATCATGAAATATCGATGGACATTACTGGTGGACGAAGGTCTTTGAGATAAGAGTCCGTGCCTACTAGCGGCACATTATTAAATACATAGCTTTAATACAGAGAAATATAGAGTCAAAAAGTAATAATTAATATTAAAACATTTTATAAAACAGCTTGTCCTCATATGCGCCTTCGTTAAAGTGTTAGTTGTCTAGGGAGACTCATTTGCTATCTGAGTTATAAAAATGCGTACTCTGGAAGGCAAGTATTTCTATGAGACTCTATAATTGACTTTTTCAATGAAAATATTCAAATGAAAAACTCAAAATATTTGCACAAGTTTAATTTTAATTTCAAGCCCAGATCCTAATTTTTCACCAATTGTAGAAAATAACCTGGACAAACTATACAAATGAGATTTAAAGATTAATTAATAATAGCAAATATTTTTAGTAAGGTTTCTTCTTAATTGTCAATAACTAAGAGAACATTCTGAGAATGAGAATTACACCTTTACAAACAAAACATTTTTTCAATGTAATGAGTTCTTGATCACGAACAGGACTTTTTTTTTCGACTGATTTTTAAACATAGAACAAGTGGAATTTGGTAGAAATTAAATTTGAACCACAGTTAGTTATTTATTTATAATCATCATCATCATCATCATCAGCCACAAGACGTCCACTGCTGAACATAGGCCTCCCCCAAAGTTAATAAAAACAAAATAAAAAATAAATAATATATAATATATTTATAATATATATATTTATAATACAGATACAAAATATGTTATACATTGAATATGTGATCGTAACGAACATTTAAAACAAATGTTTATACTCGATATTCAAAAATATGGTAATAAACACTACATTAACATAGTCGTGGGTGACCATAAATGGGGGCTTGCAAAGACTTATGATTGTTTTCCAAATATTTTTTTTCTGCCTGGCGTTATCCCGGAATGTGTTGCGATTTATAATAAATTGTAAAAATTATATGATATTCAAAAGTATACAATTCTCTAATATCTTTACTTATCAATACGCGCTACGTCCGTAGCGCTACGCACTGCATCGCGTGCGGCCTCCGAGAATACTCTATAATAACTCAACGCCACCACTCAATCATAGTCTTCATTTGTTTTTTAATGTTTACTTTTTTCTAATAACTTTTTGCATGATTTCTATTTACATCCATTCATATTATCTACTAAACGCCAAAAACATATCTATATCTATACTAATATAATAAAGCTGTAGAGTTTGATTGTTTGTTTGTTTGAACGCGCTGATCTCAGGAACTACTGGTTCGAATTGAAAAAATCTTTTAGTGTTGGATAGTCCATTTATCGAGGAAGGCTTTAGGCTATATAACATTACGCTGCGACCATTAGAAGCGAAGCATTAGTGAAAAATATTGCAAAAACGGGGAAAATTATTCATATTTGAAGGCTTCCGTTGCTAAGCAAACCAAATAATATTATTTGAAGGCTTCCGTTGCTAAGCTACCCAAATCTATACTAATATTATAAAGCTGTAGAGTTTGATTGTTTGTTTGTTTGTTTGTTTGATCACGTGGGCGGAGCCGCGAGCAAAAGCTAGTTAGATATAAAAATATTTAAAATGTCTTTGAATTTGATGACACAGAACTAGTCATTTTAACTTTGTAAACACTAGAACAAACACAACGAAATTAATGACCGAAACATATCTATATTAATGTCTGACTTTAGGCTCTACTAAAAAAAATATCTAACATAAATACTTATCTATATTAATCTAGAAATCGATTGCAATAAACAATTTACAAACACAATAACAGCTTCCTAAACACTAAGCAACCGCTTGCGTTCATCACAGCGGGGTGAACGGCCGTCAATGCAAATATACTGAACCCGTCGCGGGCGCCAATTAATGCCAGCTTCGATCCCACCAAGCGAGGAAAATTGTAGGAAAATCGGAACCCACCGTGATGTCGTAGTTATTGCAATTAATTAACATTCCACAAACGCGATAACCAGACGTGCTAATTAACACACGCACGTTACACCTACATAAACGTGACAACTATTTTTTGCGTGTAACACATTATTCAAAATAAATTGTTTTAATGTTGTTGTTCTGATTAGAGATTGGAGATAATTTGATAAAAACTTAGACATTCTTTTTTTAAATTGAAATGCAGAGCAGGAGATGACGAAGCAATATAAGTAAACCATAAATTCACGTTTCAATTTCTATTACTGTTTAATACGTCCGCAATCAATCATAATTTTGTTATACAAGTAGTGCGGGTTTTTTAACCAACAATTAGCGTATTAGACCGGTGATTATCCGGTTGAAAATGCTAAAAATAGAAACAAATTTATAGTAGAATCAAACCCATTGTAAAAGGAAGAGAATACAACAAAATTGATAGGAAAAATAAATTACCGGCGATCTGAGGTCGGGAAGTGGGAAGGGGGGGGATTTTAAGGGTAAAAAACGGTTTATCTCGATTTCCGGAAAAACTACAAGTCCTATGGAAAAAAGTTAAATCTCAAAGTTGTAGGTAATAAAAAGATCTACAACTTTTGTATACACACTCTCTTCACATAACCTCAAAATATATGTGAAAAATTCAAATAACCAAGTTTTTTGTTTTTATTTTTATCTATTATAATAAATCATTTTTTTTCACGAAATTTGGTGAAAACTTACCTTTTTGTATCCCAAATACACTGTAATTTTTTTGATTTAAAATATTTATTTTTGCACCTTATTTTGACTTAATATCGAAAAAGCAGCCTAATTTTCAAACGAAAATTCTCACGTCAAAATATGAGCTTTTTTAAAAAAGTCTGTTGGTTTCTTGTTCATTGAATTCTCTACTTTCTGATGGTGTAAAAAAATATATACATTACTACGGTAAATGTGCTCAGAAAATGCAATGCGGACCGGATAGCAACCACCGTATACTGGTGCTAAAACCTGCCATAGTGGCCCACCTTGTGTGGGTCGCGTTCCAGGGCCAGTCAGTGTATATCCGGTTCTCCCCAGGGGACTTTCCCCCTGATCCTAACCGTTTTCCCATCCCTTTTCCCTTCCCCTTAGCCCTTTGGCAGGCCGGCATGATCTTGCCGACCTACGATGGACACATTATTCATCGTTGGTCGACACTATTGTTGGATTGCGCTACACTTACCATCAGGTATAGCGTAGTCACTTTGCCGAGCCAGGATAAAAAAAATATATATGTAAACGTAACGCCATAAATAGAAGCAATACCATAGAGATGCTGCATGGCACTGGACTGCGCTCGTTATCATGAGACATATGATGGTGAGTCTCAGAATTCCCTGTAATTTCACTAGCCTTAAAGTCCTTCAATCCGAAACATAATAGTGTTTATCATTACTGCTAGTTTATCATTCTGCCGTTTTATTTCAGTAACAAGGAATCTGTTTTAAAATCTTATCAACTTCTAGTTCGCAATGAAGACATAAGCCAATCTCCATCATCACTATCGAGCGTATATCTGTTACAAAACACCAGCAGTGAGTCAGATAGACGTAATCAGGATGTAATGACGAGTGGCGGTGTTTATCACATGATATCGTGCCCGCTGAGTGCCGTGGCCCGTGATACTCGTCCGATACACCCGTCTAATTGTTAGGGGTGGCCCATGATGGCGAGATATTATCTTTAATTGCGAAGAAGTACATCCTCTTACAAGATTTTATTTAATGAGAATGCAACATTTGTGACTTTCATTTATGACGAACTTCATAAGGCTTTTTGTTTCCAATGTTATAAACAGTACTTGTTTATTCATAATTGATATATTTTAAACGAAGTCGAGTAAATAAAGAATATTTACCTATATATACATTTATAGTTATCACATATATTGTATATACTAGTATAGTTACACATCACATTATGTTCCGCAATGTTAAACGTTTTTTTAACTAAAATATAAAATTATGAAAGCGTGCGTAATTTGGCGGATAAAATACATAAGTAACTGCTAAAGCTGAAATATCGATTTTACTAGCCTTGTGTTGTACTGCCAACCCTACTAGGAGCGCATCAATGTAAACACGTCGCCCCTTGACTTCCTAGTATTACAGCTCACAAATAAGACACCTCGCATACCACAGACTATACCTTGGAAAATACATTATACGTGTTAGCAAAAAACATTAATAAATCACCGTAAATTCAGGTCAATTGAAAATTAGTACTACGACAGCTAATTGATCGTCTATCTGACCCATATCATAGGTCAAGAAGCATGCCTAGACTGACAGCCAAATCTGAATATTATCTCAATGCCAACGAATAAAAATATTGAAAGGTATGCTAGTTTTAATGATATGTATCCCTGGCTTAAACTATTAGAAGAAGCAACAAATGCAATAGATGGTAATAATTATCTCATAACGATTTGCTATTTCACTGTGTTTTGTTGGCTATAGCTAGTAATACAACCATGCCCCGCCCCACGATTTAAAGGACCAAGGTAACAACAAAATGATTAAAATACCTATTAAAACACCTATAAACAGTAATAAAATAATTTATAACAAAACTTAAAAACCGACTTCAAAATCATAACACTAAAAAGTCAAAAATAACAATTTCAGGTCGCTTTGGAGTCGGTTTTTAAGTTTTGTTACGACTTATTTTATTTTTATTTTTAAATTTTCAGTACAGCTATGATATGTAAAATCTAACTCAATATCACAATCGCGACGACTGAGCTATTGTCCGTTGAGGAGATTCATCTTTTATTGCGTGCTCCATCATCAAATCTTAAAAATAAATTGCTTTGTGATCTATATAATTTTGATCCAACAAACAATTGTGGAGCCATTAGACATAAAGCGATTATATTATAGACAGAAGAGATCTTTCTCGGTAATAATGAATCCCCATTCATAATCTTAACAAAATATTTTAAATCCGTCCCCGTCATAGTTTCAAAAGTTATTTCTTTCATAAAACTTAGAATTTATTTTATTATTTTTATATTAAATACATTATTTTATATTAATTAAAATTAATAATAAATTTTCTTTCTTCACGCTCTGTGGCCGAATCCGCGCGTCCGTAACACCCCTACCAGGAGAACATGGACGCAAACTAGTTTCTATAGTTTTCCTACTGTTGCCAGTTGCGACTCGCACTCCCGACTACACTGGGCTAAAAGTTCATCGACCGTCAATACCATCGAGTTAATAGTGACACCATTATTTCTTAAAGACATTAAGGTACTATTTCGCAATGTTCTAGTAAGACATATCCATCAATTAAAATATAAGACACCAATTTTTAAAAGTACCTAGTAGGCATCTTTCCGCCGATACAGAGTGTCGCTTTTGTAAATAAACGCGTAATATTTTATTTGGAAAAAAGTATTTACTCAGATGTGATAAAACATTTGCTTAATGTTTTATTTCTTTAACATAGTTATTACTCAACGGAATGCTAACATGCATCGAAACATACATTGCATGTTCACAAAAAAGCCAACCATAACAGTCACGAAAATCTACAAGTTTAAAATCTGTTTTCACTATCTGAAATAACTGATATTCAAAAAATAGAATCAATTTTAAACAAAAAAAGACAAAATCCATCGTTTTGAAGTACAAATCAATAAGATTTAATAAAATGTCTACAAAGTACGTCTCCTTGTCTATTTTCGTATTTATAAGTTGCCTTCCGGTATATTAAACATCATTTGATATAATATATGATGTGTATTATGATAAATAGTTTTATGTCCAAGAACCCATGTATAATAAATTCAAAGTCAGTTAGACATTTAATAACTACCATTTACTCCGCTGTAACAGTAATTACGACGAATGTGAACAAAATTCATAAAGCATACTTTGTATCTATGATTGTTTAATCTTGCCACGATACAACAATTCATCCAATTAAAAAACCTATTTCTATAAGGGAAATTAATAGGTTCCCTATTCACGCATACGTGCTCCGACTTGAAGAGTTGCGCGGGAGGACGCTTAGGCTGCTCATGCGCGGTACAAAAATCATTGCTGTACCTATACTGCGTACATTTACTGTTATCTGATAAGCATAGTGTCAAAACTTCCTGATAGGAATCAACGCGGCACGGCGCCACGCACGCTACGTCACATGAGCGCATATCAAACAGAATAGTAATACTGCTTTGATTAAAGCAGATAGTGCATTAAAGATAAGAATTGTAATAATTCGAGTTTCAAACGAATATAACTTGCTCTACGCTACCAAAATCAGACCAAAAACAATGTTTATGTTAGACAATTTTATCTTTTACATTTCAAAAAGTAGCATTCGTTAGTTATGCCAATATATTTGGATTTATGTTAACGTATAAAAATAACTTTGTGAAAGTTCGTTGTTGTAAAAAGAAAGCTCAAGACTGCAACACTAACCATCAAGTTACTAGGAATATATAAAACGAAAGAGGTGGCATTATCGTTGAACCAAATGATTAAGCCCTCTTATCTGGCATCTTGCGATAATGACGTAAATTGTTCTTACAGCCGTATCATAACTATCACGTTGATAACATTGTCAATAATATTATCTGTCTTGGTTTGTTATTTTTATTTTGTTTTAAATGTTTAGTTTGTATAGTAGAGATAATTTAGGTACAAGAAATTTGTTGATGTCGAACTAAATAAAACGGAACTTATTTTTTTTTGTGTATCTTACATACCATAGAAAAGTTATAACTACGAAATACAAAGTAACTAATACTCATCGCAGTACAGATTTAACAGTCTTTGCTATATATTTTTCTATACATAATTATTTTATTGTAACTTCGGCTAATTTAGGTACTAACCAACAGACTTTTCTTGTAGCAAGGATTCCATTTTTTTAGTACATCTGTGCTACGGGTTCTTCTACTGAGTGAAAGGTGTTAGGCCTTATTCCACCACGCTGGTTTAATCATCATCATCATCAGCCACAGGATGTCCACTGCTGAACATAGGCCTCCTCCAAAGATTTTCGACTTCTTGCGACCTTTCAGGTCAGGTCAGGATCAGGTCGTCTGTCCACCTTGTAGGTGGACGTCCAAGGTTACGCTTGCCTGTACGGTCAGTTCTGGTCTAATGCGGGTTGGAAAATTCAAAATTCGAAATTCTCTTGGAGAAATTCTCAGGTATGAATGTTTCCTCACGATGTTACCTTCACCGTTAAAGTAAACAATATTTAACAATTAATGCATTCATAACTTAGAAAAGTTAAGCTGGTTTTGATCCTGCGACTTTCATCTCAACAGTCCGTACTACCCCCCGCTGAGCTATCGCTGCTTGTAATTTTTACATACCTACCTACATACGCACTGACTGTAATTCTCGAAGCTGTAACCCTTACACCCACATTTCATCGAGCTTACTTCCGCCCTATGATGTCATAGGGGGCGAGCCTATCACCATACCGGGCACAAATTCTAGACTCCGGGCTGACACTGAGCATTTCGTGATAAAATAAACCAATATAATTTTTACCCGAGCAAGGAATCGAACCCGAGACCTCAGCACAGCAGCCGTACCGCGTATACCACTGCTGCGGCACCGAGGCTGTTATTATAATTATATTTTTGTATGCTTTAGATATAATCGCTACTTACTTTATTTTCAATTGTAAGTTGTAATCACTAATAACTTACAAATTGTTATAATTGTTGTTTTTGTACACATTGTAATAATACCACTTTCGAACATTCGGGATTTAATTTAAAAAGTTGTTGGAGTTACACCGCATAAAAAAATATTAAATTGATTTAAACGTTTTCGTTTAATTCTTATGCAGATATTTAAGTGTAATATAGAGAGGCGCTGTTAGTCATTTATTACTTTTTAGGTATTGTGATTTTCATGGGCGCTAAAAATCATTTATCAATAAGGTGTCCCGTCTGCCCATTTGGCAGACTCTACTGTAACTAAAGGCAATTACTGTACAATACAGAAAAGATCATATAAGTTAGTGTTAGGTTATATCATTTAGGGCCACTACTTGCTCTGTCTGATAATCTTTGCACTTTATATAGTTATTCAATCGTATTTTCATTAAAAAATGTTTCTCAATGGACTCATGTTAACTAGTTATGTTGACCAATACTTGAATGAACTATGGAAGCCATAATAAAAAACCTGTACGCCCACACTCAAATTTAGAAGACAATAAGGTGTTTTTTTAAACCAGTGTTATTGGATCCGTAACATCGCTCTTTTTTCATATGTTCGTTTTCAAATTTATGAACATCGAGTACAATGAAGGTCTCTGGATAATTGGTTTCTAAATGTATGTGGGCAGTAGACGCCATTCTCGTGAACCTTTTCTATGTCTGATAAAAATATTCAATTCTCGTATATCGTGATTTCATAATGTATCTTCAATTACAGAGATATGCCTAAACTGATACGATTAATGAATGTGCTTAACTACTTTTACTAACGTGTGTGTGCTTGTGTGATAAGAGTAAGTTTAACAATAAAATGTTTAATAATTGGAAATAATATTAGGAACACTAATAATATAAATAGAGTTTATTTTTCTCTCTTTTCTCTTCCATCTAACAGGGCTTATTTTCGTCTTTCTATTATTTTTCCCGTGGCAAGTTTTATCGGCAGATTTTCCATTCGTTGATTTACTACTACATATATCATTGTTTATTTGTGGCGAGCCCCAATCATTAACATCGATAACAACAAAACCAAAAAGTCGACATAACCAACGTAAGCCCACCAAACTACCAGGCAAGCATAACGTAAACAAAAGTAAACTATTTCGACAGCCGAACGCTCAATAAAAACATCTAAACTTGAACATAGGGCAAGAAAGAGACGCAACTACGAGATAATCTTGCTTCTCTGTCACTTTACGTCAGTTGACAAGCAGTGGGTGAACGAACTTTGAGAGTTTACTGGGCTAAAAGTTGAATGTACCTCCGTTCGCGGACATTACGAACAAGATAGCAACTTCACCATACCCACCAGATAGTTAAAAAAGCTTAAACATCTTTTTGTGCACATTCCAAACCAAACCGTACATTACTATTATAAAGTGCAAATTTATTTAGCACAGTCGATATTTTAAGTCATTCAGCGATCCAGCGACAAGTTTCTCACGACCACCTCTACACTGGCGCGTAGTTAGTGAGACGTGTGTGCAGATGAGGCGTTCGCGCATGTGTGCGTCACCTGGAGGTTGGTGTAGTCTTGAAAATAATTTCGCGGTCACACCGCGCCGGCGGGTTCACACAACTCGAACCACCTGTCTGTGTTGCTTGCCTGGTTATTTATATCTATGCTAGAGCCTATGTAATGTTGGTATGATGATGTGTCCAATGTAATTTGTATTCATTCAATTAAACACTTCTGCACGTTGCAGAACCGTGTGTGATGTTTTATGGCCTTAAAATTCTGGCTGGGATGGCCACTTTCGTTCATTTACCTGCCATATGCTTACGTGGTGGATTATGACTCTCGACCTCTTTTTATATTTAAAGAAGGTCTGCAAGACTTCTTTAAATCCAATTTACTTACAATCAACGAACCGTCTCTTCTTTTTCATTGTCAAGAAAATCAATAACAATAAAATACGACATATTTGGAAACATGCTTTACCTATATCTACCCTAACCACTGAAAGCAACTAATACTATGTAGCGGCAACATGCCTTAAGAAAACTAACAAATGACGGATGACCTTATCTATTTATTGAATGCGTATGCAAGGTTAAACAACAGACATGAACTTGTGAATAAATAAATTTATAAACTATGATCGTATGTACACCAATTCACGTTTTATATATCGCTATAAGAAACTTCAATGCTTAAAATTCCATCTGATAATAATTTATGTAGCTGGAAAACATTAGGACTTAGATATATAGAGACGTTTATCAATACTATTTGTGGATAAAGATATAATGATAGGCATTTTGACGACTAACTTCTGGAATGTAAACATATATTTATTATTTAACTAGCTTTTGCTCGCGGCTCCGCGTAAACGTTTAAAATTGTCAAAGTTTCATACAAACTTTCATCCCCTATTTTATGCCTTTGGGAGTAGAATTTATCAAAATCCTTTCTTAACGGATGCCTACGTCATAACATCTACCTGCGTGCCAAATTTCAGCCCGATCCCTCCAGTGGTTTGGGCTGTGCGTTGATAGATCACTATGTCAGTCAGTCACCTTTGAGTTTTATATATTTAGAAGTAAACAAAGCGCTCATGAAGAAATATGTAGTTTAACTCAAAGTAATGACATAAAATCTAGAAATCGATCGGGAAACGCCGCTTAGATAGAAATGTTGCCGATAATGCTATCTATCCTCGATCGTAGATTGTGTTGTGATATTTCCTATGCGTTACAATGTATCACTATTTCCTCATTAAAAATGCATTACTTCTAATCTCAATAGTTAAACGGCAGCTTTTAAAACGACAACCTAATATCATTTTATATCCGAACATAAAAATGGCGACAATAACTATCAACTTATTCCACTCATAAATATATCCGATGGGCGTTAATTTGTCTCATATAAATGATCGGCCAGTATAAAAAACCAATGAAATCGAAAGCGTGGTTTAAACATAGTTAATGGGTTAAGACACCGGCCGCAACAATGTTGCACCTGGTAAAAATTAATGGTAAATGCTGGCAACGTTGGATGGATTGCTTTAAAAATTGCCGTAGTTTACCATGACACAGAGCATTCGTTTTTTTATGGAAACACCTATTTTAAGACTGCCCGGTGGTGCAGCTGCTTACGGTAACGGTACGACTGTGCTGCGGTCTAGGGTTCGATCCCCGGGTCGCCTAAAAGTGATAATGGATATTCCCATCACGAAATCAGCCAAAATCTCGCTTAAATGTGCTGGCATGGCGATATGCTCGCCCTCTATCACATTAGGACGGAAATAAGGTCTGCGAAGCTGGTTACAATCTGCGTATACTTTCGGGGATAACAGGCATGCGAGCGTATTTATCTACCTCTTTAAAGTCGTCTATGTTACTAACCGTCTTACGTCTTAAAATGTAAATTCTATGAGAAATACCTCCATCAAATGTTAACTTCAGTTTTAATTATTTTGTTTTTTTTATTTGATTGAATAAAGAGACGAGCAAAGCGCTCGCCTGATGATAAGCGCTACGCCCGCCCATAAACGGAAGCAATACCACACTGAACTTTAAATTACAAAGCACTGCATGACACTGAACTGCGCTCGTCACTCCGAGGCATAAGATGTTAAGTCTCATAATGTCCGGTAATTTTACTGGCTTCTACGTCCTTAAAACCGAAACACAACAATGCTTGCACAGTTGCTTGGCGGCAGAAATAAACAAAGCGGTGGTACCAACCCAGATGGCCTCTCGCATACGAGGTACCTACCATCAATTGATGATAAAAGATGCACATTGTAGGCAGCACCACTGTCTTTTAGATCAACAAAAATAAAACTGGCCATAAAAAAGCTAAAAATACCAATAACCAATTTTGAGTAGACGCTATTTCAATTTAATGGCTACACCAATTTGAATGCAAAGCGAAAACCATCAAAATCGGATCACTCTATAAAAAGTTAAGCGTGGTTAACTTCGAATATAAAATAAGTATATAAGTACGCGATTGGGAACCTCCTTCGTTTTATTATCGTCGGTTAAAAGCCGGCGTAAAATGGCAGCTTTCCGTTGTTACTGTTCAGCGAGGAAAACTTCCTGAAGCTAAATCCTCCCCACTTTCCCAGTATTCCTTTCCTTTAATATCAGTAATGCTTTCATGTATTAGAAGATATCGTGCATGTTCACGGGCAGTTTACCTATTGTTTGCAAACTGCGACTATAATCATTTCGATTTAATGAAAGAAATACATTCTGTAGTCGACTGTAGAAAAAAAATACTTATATATATTATATTATTATACATTTAACTATATGTATCTATAGTATGTAACTTAACTTCCTCTGTATACCATTGGTTGGCCAAATAAATAAATAAAATTATCTGGATAATCTCCAAAGTCATCTATTGTGCTCCTATCCCTACTTATGCCTGGTCAGGACAGGAACACAGCCGCTATCTCCTGTCTGTCGGAAGCTACTAAAAGGGTCATCGGGGCTCTAAGCATAGCGAAGGCTATTCGAGATTGGCGATAGATCTCATGCTGTCGTCGTGTTGTGTGGCTGTCGTGATTTATCTGCCAGATAACAACCAAAATATACAGTCAATTTAAGAAGTACCCATTTACGCTTCTCCATATATATGATTGACTGAGTGATAATTTTATATTTTGTCGTCTTATAGTATATCAGATAAAATATAACAATTGCTTGAAGATTCAAAAATCAACATTTAATCTAAACTAATATTATAAAGAGGAAAGATTTGTATTTTTGAATGTAACCGGACCGATTTAAAAAATTCTTTCACCATTAGAATTCTACGTTATCCCTAATGAACATAGGCTACTTTTTATCCCTGAAAAAGCAGATCACGCGGGCGGAGCCGCGAGGAAATAAAACGAAATAGTCAAATATAAAACCATTTCAAGTATGGTTAAAATACCGTCAAATATTTCCAGAGACATAAACATTTCCCTACAACCGTGTTATTAAAAAGATTTTTCATTCAACGATCCCAAGTTGAACACAGAAACCTCGGAACCCGGAAAAGTCGAGATCTTCAGGCCCAACACATGAATGACTTCCAAACATTTGACAAACATAGCATGCTATAAAGAAAACTACTTTATTTTATTGATCTAGCGTCTTCGAAATCCGCTTGGCCACACTTGCGTGTCCATACCGTGAGGTTATTGTAGTCAACAGCACAACACAGGGTGCAGTGACCCGGCAGATTGTTATAACCGAACCAACTGGCTAATTCACGGGCAAATTAATGGCGAAACTTTAATCAAAACTTAAGAAACGTTTCCGTGCTTCGAAAGGTTAGGGGACGGAATTGGTATATAATAATATAATTTATATCACCGATATAAATTTGGATAGTTGGCACAAGATGCTCCGATAAACTGGTGCTTAAGCTATATTATTCGATATTAATTAAGCTCCATTTACACCTAGAAAAATTATAGCCCGGAAGAGATGAGAATATAAGAAAAAACTCTCGTTTACGAGGCCGTATCATGCAATCTGAAAGCGGGAATCGTTTAATGCGGGCTTATGAATCAGAGTTCTCTATTATGTTCCTGTTTATGTTATACGAGAAACTTTCCTTGCGTAGTTGAGGCTTTTCATCAAGTCAGATAAACTCAGATTTTTTTTTATCCTGGCTCGGCAAAGTGACTACGCTACACCTGATGGTAAGTGTAGCGCAATCCAAGAATAGTGTCGACCAACGATAAACAATGTGTCCATCGTAGGTCGACAAGATCATGCCGGCCTGCCAAGGGGGAAGGGAAGGAAGAAGGGATAGGAAAAGGGTTAGGATCAGGGGGCAAGCCCCCTGGGGAGAACCGGATATACACTGGCTGACCCTGGAACGCGACCCACACAAGGTGGGCCACTATGGCAGGTTTTAGCACCAGTGTACGGTGGTCGCTATCCGGTCGGATACAAGTATCCTCCCACCAACAGATACTGTAGAATAATATTTTATATGTTACCTTTATATGTTATCCTGTTATTCTAAAACGTCTTTTAAATGACTTATTAGAGAACTATAAATACCATTTAAAATTACATTATTACCATTCAAATTAAATTCAAAGTTAAAAGCAGCCCAAACCTCTAAAACTCTCTTTACATTTTTTTAATAAACAAAAACAGTAAATCGTAATCTAATACGGGGCGAACTAAATATAATTGGTCGATGAACGTTTGCCGTAACTGGGGGTAAGAATCAATCATCAAAGTCCAAAGTCCACCCCAGCCAGCAATAAAATAAATTCAATGATGTATAATGCTGATTTACTGTCTATTCTTGGAACAAAATAATAATTTTTTGTAGTTATAAAACAACGTCTTTGTCAATGAAAACCCATAAATCTAACTACATTGTCAATTAATTAACGGACGTAGGCAATCAAGTAATCGTTTTGCTGATTGTCGACTCGGTTGCAAAGAATAAGTAATTAAACATGTTTGAATTAAATAATTCAATCAAATAAAAAATACCAAAATATTGGACTACTCTTGAGGCAAATATATTACTTACAATATGCCTATTATGTACAAAAATTATGATGAAAATATCCTCCATATTTGACGTAAATATGGCATTAATACATAGAGTTCTTTACACGTTCTTCACATTAATACGTAGAAGTATACTCAATCATTAAAACCTGTCATTTATTAGAAATATTATATATGACGAGACGGACAAGACATTCGCATGTTGGTAAGAGCCATCATAAACAGAAGCAACATCGTATGTAAAGTATAAAACACTGCATGGCACTGGAGTTCGCCCTTCATCCCGAGACGAAAAATATAAGAAATTTTGCTGAATTAATGTCAGATCCTTGCGTTAAAAAAAGGATTATTTGCATACCTCCGCATGGTATCTGGCAGCTAAACACAAGGATGTCAATGACAGCACATCCTAAAGCATTTTCGTCATAAAACGATAAAGGTGGACACCCTCTTTAAATATCTCCATTACGATACCGAGTACATCTGAATATTTTTAATGAAATTATGATTCAGTTTGCTTTCTCGACAAGAGGGCGGGTTGTTGCGCCTTCTTTTAGGGTTGCTAGCTTTTGAAAGTCAAATACTTTTTATAAATTTTTAATGACAGTAATTTGAGTTCTTTATCACATAAAAGTGTTGTACATTAAGGTCATATTTTCTGATAACAATGAAAACAACAGTACTTATTTAATAGCGTAATAATATACCATACAAAGCACCTCATTGATGTATTACCACCCATGCTGGATTCAAATCTCAGGTCGGGATACACAACTTTTATTTAATTATACGATTTGAATCACACATTTGTTACTCAGGTTTGGAATTTCATTCAATTCATTATATTCATTCATTATAACGCTAAATCATAAATACTAAATCATGACAGGCCTCGTCTTGGGGACCATCGCATTATCACAATGCATACAATATTTATCATATAGATAAAAATTCCATAGCAAGATTTTACTCCAGTTTTTACTTATATAAGAGCTATAATAGGTTTCTTCCGATTCAAATATAATTTGAAACGTTTTTTATTATACTGACCCAAATTAGGGTATTTATTACTATATCGGTGAGAATAAATCGGTTCTTATTTACCACACACGCAAATGCAATAGTAACTAATTTATGAAATAAAAATGTATAATATTACCTGTTTATAATATACATTCTGCATATTTTTTCGATATCTAGACCAGTTTTTTTTTTATTATAACGGGAACACTAACAACAAAACTATCACCAAATTAAATTGTTTTAAATACATTACAACATATTTTATAAAGCAAAGAAAGTAATCCCCACCGTCCATGAAGTCTCGCAATACCAGAGAACTTATGGATGCGTTACCAACCTACATATAAAATTATATGACTTGTAAAGGGGAGGAGAACTTGAGCCTTCAGATTTCCTCCGGAAAACGGATATGGTTGTACAAGTAACAACAATAACTCCGTCTGACTTAATTTTCTTAATATGGGTAGGCAGTGCAAAAGAAGACTAATAGATATTGATTAGAATCTCACTGATCAGCGTTTATCTACCATAACATGTTGTATATCTTAGAACCCAAGGATTGGAACTCGGACGGACTCTTGCATGCAAAAACCTACCACCTAGATTAGTTAGTTTATAGAGCGAACAAAGTAAAATCTGTACTAAAAGTCCATGTAACTTTCAAAAACCTATTAATATAAACCGTATAATACCTATACACCCGATAGGCACACATATAATATCAAAAGACATTTTTGGAATTCTTTTTTTTTTTAATCCGGCAACCCTGACTTTAACAATATTAAGCTGGGAATTTTGCTCGGTCGTTTCGGTCAGTGACCGCTGTATGCTGTATTTTGATTGAATTTTACCATTCAATTGATACATAATTTAATTTTATAGTGAGCTATCAAATATTTATTGCGTTTACATGTGTAGAAGCCGACATAAAAATGTATTAATCAAATCTATACATTAAAATGATAAATCTATTGACATTAATATATTGTTTAAATATACATAACTTTTACTAAACATCTCATAAAGATATTATAAAATATTCTTTCTTTATCCTGGCACGCTAATCGGAGTCACACTGCATGATGCATTAGTGCCTAACTATAATGGCAGAAAGATCTTGCGTTGCCATGAGTCTGGCAACCGTCGAGAGATGGCTGAGGCAACTGGATATACATTATATGGCCCCGGAACGCAACTCGTCAGAACGTTCAACCATTTTTGGTGTTTCACCATGTTGACGGTGCAATGCGCATAGTCCAATCGGGTATATATGTATGCACCACACACCAGCACCATCTTCAGTGAAGTTTACATTGATACGATGTAAATGGTTCTTTTAACAGAAAAAAATAGAGAAATATGATAGAAGATTATCCAAACAAAATCTTGAATGTTATACAACTCACGCTTGTAATACCTGAGAGAGTAAGCAGAGTATAGCCTGTAGATTTAATAGAAGAATATAGAAATAGAAGATTGGATTCTGTAGCGTTAAACTCACCAATTACATAAGGGGATGATAACAATCTCGGCGAACCGTGGGTACACCATTTGCATATCGGGCTATCCCTTCTAAGCTGTGAGCTTCTTCTTATCTAACTTCTTGAGTGGTAAAGCCACGCTGTAGACAGTTTTTTCTATAGCATGAATGGGCTGGCTCGACCGGATCGTTACCACTGTCTCACAGAAAACCGACGTATATTAGCGGCTTGCTGCTGCGTTTCGTACGGTGAGTGAGATAACTGGAAGCCCAAATCCCCTCCCCTTCCCAATCCCTAATTATCCCTTTCCTTTAAGGTCGGCAACGCGCCCATGACTCTTCTGGTGGTGGGCGTACATGGGCGGTGGAGATCACTTAACATCAGGTGACCCACTTGCTCGTTTGCCGGCCTATGCTATAAAAAAAAAATGGGTGCGTGTACTTATGTACGCGCGTGAGAAGTTATACTTCTTTGGCATCATTAAATAACCAATAATAAGTATTTAACATTAATAATTTAATAATATTTAGTGTTAATTATATTAAATAAAAGTATTTTAATTTATATCAACATATCCACTCGACATGATAGAAGTACATTCTACTCTCTTCGCGTTTATGCGAGCCTGGTACTTTTTACGGCAACATGTTCCGAATAAGAAAAAACCTAAAGAGTTTTTCTTTGTCCAAATCGTCATTTGTTTATTAATTACGGCTACTCGCCATGAAAAATGGACATTCTACTCTCTTCGCGTTTATGCGAACCTGGTACTTTTTTTACGGCACCATGTTCCAAATTATAAAATAAAAACCGCATCTATATATAATTATATATATATATATTTATTTATTTATATTTATTTATTTATTTTTTTATTTCACTCTCATCATTTTTTCATAACGCGCCTAACTTCATACTGCTCTCATCATTTTTTCTTAACGCGCCTAACTTCATACTGTTAATTTTTTGTGTCACAGGTGCGCGCGCATCTTAAAATTTCACTCTCATCATTTTTTCATAACGCGCCTAAAGAAGTATAACTTCAAAAATCTAACTGAGGCTGCAGCGTATTCGTAACATAGTAGAGTAATACGTAGAGTATTTTTGTTGATAAAGCATCAAACTGTAACAAAACAAAAGGCCTGGGAATGATTTAGTTTATATTTAATTAGCTGTCCCTCGCGGTTTCACCTGCATGTTACTGCCCGGCTCCCATGGGTCAAAGCGTGATATACATATAAACCTTCCCCATGACTCACTCTATCTATTGCTTAAAACTGCGTTAAAATCCGTTGAATAGTTTAAAAGATCTAATATAACAACTAATATAACACACCATTATCCTCGAAGGGATACGCAAAGATGCAACTAGGGCTACACTCGAATTTTGCCAAGCTTATTAGAGGCCCGTGATGTGTTAGATGACAAGTCTATTAACATACTGGACACAAATTCCAATCCCCGGCAATTCATGTGTGATACTTCGAATAGAAAACTCGCACACAAATTTTGATTGCCCGACCTGAGAATGGAACCGAAGACCTCACAGTTCTCAGCCACACTACGTTGCCATTAGACCAATGAGGTAATATTTACAAGTCATCAGAAAACTCTAGGAAGTGTTTTAATCGTTTACAGGATACCGCAGTAGAACGTCGATCGTAAATTACTGCCAGTTTTTTTCGGGGGGTGCCATCCCGTGGACGGCACAGAAGATACGTCTTAGACGTGACATCCAATGGTATTCACTATAGAGGAAGCTCAATGCCGAGCGAAGTAGAAATGGCAAGTAGGAAGTACCCTAATACTACGCCAGGATAACACCAAGCAGAATGAAAGAATATGTTTATTTATCATAGTAAGATAGTGCTTCAAACACAAATTGGAATATAACCGCAAGACTAATAATGTTATCTTCTAATGGATCTTCATGAATGCCTTCCTATACAGCATTATCTAATGCCATTACGCTTTGCAAAACTGGCAGTTGTGGGACCTTATGTTCCTCGTAGTTTCTGATATCCACTATAAGGTTAACCTAGTGTAGGCTCAGGACTATGTGTGTGACTGTTGGATGTATATATAACAACAACAGGGATATCCCTTTTGTTACTCACTTTGAAACGATGACTAACCAGATCATTATTAGGTCAGAAGATGTTGATTCATCTCCTATTTACTTCGGTGGCCTAATTCCCGATTCTCTTCACTTTCATCGGCCTAAAAACGAATCATAACTTTCTACCGTGACATAGATTAATGAAAGTAACAGATAAAACCAAAAGTGTTACCCCGAAGGCCGTTCGGGCGTACCACAACCGTGTATTTGGGTCGGAGAAAGTGGTGAAAGTTCCTATTTTGACCGTGATCTACTCTTAACACTCTCCCTAGATATTTTTATCGTGGTCTTGACATTAACATTCACTTTTTTTCAAAGATTCCGAAGTAATTTCGACTGTATTTTAAGGGTGGTTGAAGTCAAAATCGCTCGGTTTTAATGTAGGTCAGACCGGGCAATGGTCTTGTGATTGGCCTGTAATAATGATTTCTTTATGATTTTTGTCTTCACAGACATAATGACGGGGCTAACAATAAAAGCTTTGATACCTAGTTATTTTCTCTGTGTCTGGTTGTACCGAATACAGCCATTCAATAGAGTTATTCACTCACAAATTGAGTGCATAAAGATGCTATCGACTCGTTTTGAGTGGTGAATTCGAAGAAATATGCTTTCATTTTTAATTGCAACTGTGCTCGTATCGGTTTTCTCCAGTACCTCTCACCGAAGTATGGACACCAGACTCAATGAATCAAAAAACTTTAACTTGTATTCCAACTTCAATTCAAGTGTTTTAAATGAGTGGTTCGTCAATCTTTGTAATCTTCTGTCTATCAGCTATCTATTTGCCGCCTAATTCTATGCAGCAGATTTTGATGCGGTGTTTATCATTCGTAGGAGTTTTTCCGGAAGGTTTATATAAATTGAATTTTTAAATAGCAGAGAAAAGTCGATGTCTTTAATTAAATCGTCATAAATATCGATTTTCATGTGATTTTATCTCGGAACTTCCACACGGCGGAGCCGCAAGCAAAAGTTAGTACTCGAATAAAACACACACACCTAAACACAATAAATATTTCAGGACCGATGAAAGCTATTGAAAAACTATATTACACAAACTATTATATAAACTACATACATACATAGATTCACAAATCGACTCCATGAACTAGTTGACCATAAAACTAAATACAAGAAATCTGACCTAGAAAACGTGTAATAGGGTCCAAATGAATGAAACAAAACGACACCCACAGACTCTGTCACGTATAAAAGCCTTATTAGCAATAGCAAGAACAATATACCCGTAGGTACTGCATCTAGAACCGTCGGCGAAGTAAGATCGTGCGGGCTGTTTCCTCTGCTTTCTACACTTTCACTTCCGCGGGCAGGCAGACAGACAAAACGACCACACGAACTGTTTATCGGAACTGTTGGTGACTCAGTGAACTAGCTGGTTTAGAAGGAAAAAGTGCAGATGAATGCACTCTGTTGCGAAAGTAGGGAAATGCACGCGTCGCGTTGTGTGGTTTTGAGACAGTAATGTACCGACGTCAAACAATTAACAGCATTGTTTTATATTTTTTATGAAATGACAAAAAGCCATTTTTTGAAGCCATTGACATTACTAGGTATTAGGAGTTTATTGTCTAAGACAATTTGTCTTATGTCTCAATGTGACGAAGGCAATGCAATGACATGCAAAACTTTGTAATTCAAAGTTCTGGCTATTGTTGGTATTGTTCATAAACAGACGTAGCGGCTACAACTTAAACTTCTCGAATTAATTCTAAAAATAGGATCGTACCAGCAGGATTCAAAATGAAATTAAATGATGGACAAATTAAATGTTTTTTTTTATCCTGGCTCGGCAAAGTGACTACGCTACACCTGATGGTAAGTGTAGCGCAATCCAAGAATAATGTCTACCAACGATAAACAGTGTGTCCATTGTAGGTCGGCAAGATCATGCCGGCCTGCCAAAGGGCCAAGGGGGAGGGGAAGGAAAAGGGGATGGGAAAAGGGTTAGGATCAGGGGGCAAGCCTCCTGGGGAGAACCGGATATACACTGGCTGACCCTGGAACGCGACCCACACAAGGGGGGCCACTATGGCAGGTTTTAGCACCAGGGTACGGTGGTCGCTATCCGGTCGGATACAAGTATCCTCCCACCAGCAGTTTTGTTCCTCTGCTCAAACTATTGAGCATATCCGAAGTATATTAAAACATTTCAATTCTAAGTGATAGAGCCTCGCTGTAGACAGTTTTGTCTGGAATCACCAGCTCGAACGGCGTGTTACCACTTTCTCACAGAAAACCACACTTATAACTTACTGTTGAATTTCGTACGCTAATTAACACTCACAATGTGAACGATATCTATGCGGAGGCCCAAATCCGCCACCCTTCTCAACCCCCATTCCTGTCCTTAGGACCATCATACATGATTCTTGTAACATCGAAGGTATTCAAGGGTGATTACTTAACATCAAATGATCCACTGGCTCCTTTGCCAGCATCTGATGTAAAAGAAAAATACATATATACAAACGTGTAAAAGAAATCGTGCCGCCTTCTCGCAAAACATTTTGAATTTGATTGGTTGGACTGAAAAATAATGCTTTGCATTGGTGAAAAAGCGATATTATTCAGAAATAATAATAACCTGGAAAGGTAAAGGTTTAGGTGGGTTTTTTTAATTTAGTCCGGGACGTCCTACATACTGGCTGAGTGGCGATCTACGCATAGTCCTACTTGCAACGCAGAACGGCTGTGACAAAAACCGATAGACCGGTACTTTACTTTCAGTTCGAAAGGCTTTACTTGCGTTTGCGGACCCGAAAATTGACATTTATGGGAAATTTATATGAATTCGAACGGAGAAATATGAAAAATTAAAAAAAACACCTAAATTATTTATTGAATCCATAAAATATTTGAAATGAAATGTTTTGATCCTGTATTTTGTTTTTACTACAGCTTCGCTAGAGAAGGACAAGCAAAAAAGCTTAATTTATTTAGCCTTTAATTAATTTGTATCAAACTTCACGAAATTTTGGATTTTCGGAATAGAAATAAGACATCTTGAGGTCTTGAGGGGAAATAGGAAACCACATTTAGGAAACGAACGAACTGACTACTGATCTGCTAAAAGTAGCATTGACCCTAACAAGGTGATAAAAAGATGCTTCTATAAAACCTATATGTACGGAACGATATAAAATTTTAATAGTCCCGTACATACAGTTCTAAAATATTGAAATAAAACTAATTTAAACGGATTTTATCGCGGTTTTTTATTTTTATTTGGTCCCAACGTTTCGAAAGCTTTTCAGCCTTCGTAGTCACAGGATGGACTGAGGTGTAGGTTGTCCAGAAAAGATAATGTTACAGTGTTTACAAATTATTATTGATGAAGTTTAATTTTTAATTTTGTTAGTGGTCCAATCTATGCAGAAAGAGCTCAGTGTTTTGAGGTCTGGCATTTGGTCTTTTGGGTTCCGATTTAATTAAATGTATAATCGGATCCCAGGCTTGTGCTAGCTTCCAACCATCTTCTCTATTGAAATTTGGATTTTTAATTTCAATAGCCTCACGAATCATCCTAGGTAGGAATCGGTAGATTTACGGATGCTTTACAAGTTTCCTGTCTCATTCCCCAATCTCGACCAGTCCTTTCCTTCAAAGTCTAATCCTAATCGGAAGCCTAATCCCCTCCCCTTCCCAATCCCTAATTATCCATTTCCTTTAAGGTCGGCAACGCGCCCATGACTCTTCTGGTGGTGGGCGTACATGGGCGGTGGAGATCACTTACCATCAGGTGACCCACTTGCTCGTTTGCGGCCTATGCTATAAAAAAAAACAAAAAGTAGGGGTAAAACATCAGCAATTCCTCTGACATTGTGGGTGTACGTGGACGGCGATGAACACTTAAGTATCATTAAGGAACCCACCTGCTCGTTTATCAACCTTTAGCCGTACAAAGATGCCTTACAACATACAAGTGTTTAAAATATGCTAATAACTCAGTTTGGAACAACTCCCATCGTATAATTAAAAAGCAATTGAGTAAAGTCAGTACGGATAGTTGGAATTCTGACACCATACTGGCCACTATTAACTCTTACATGAAGTCAGAAATTCGTTTTTCGGGAAGTACTCATAAGTTGTTCATAAACAATGCCCAGGAGTTTGGTTTTTTGTTCTAATATTTTAGTTTTATTTCAAAGGCCAGCAACGAAGAAGTGGGTCAAGTAAATCGTTTGAGAAAGCTGCTACTCGATAACTTCACACAGGTTCACTGTGAGACAACGCTACGACCCCGGTCGAGCCGTCCCATCCATTTTACCAATAGAACGCGGCTCTATCACTTCGCTCCATTCATAATTTCCATTCATTCACCTCAAAGCGTTTTTTCTCATAAGTATACAGAGACTTATGAAGGTTGATCATACATAACGCTTTTTCCTTTGCCCGAAATTATATATTACAATAAAAAAGGAGCTGTAATAGTGATTTATTAAAATAGGGGAGGACAACTATATTATTTGCCCTAGTATAGATTAGAGTATATTTTACAAATAAATTCACTAATAAACATTAAAGGTTGCCTGGAAGAAATTACCGCTAAGGCCGCCAATTGTACTTCTATTTGTTATCTTAAATTGTATGTTGTGTATTTTCAATACGTTTTGTGTGATGTACAATAAAGTTATAAATAATAAATAAATAATAATGATAATAAACATGAAAAACCTCAAATCACACAAAAAATAATTAAACCAACATAATGTTTCTACGGCCGAACTTCAATAACCAACATGCACATCCAGAAACGACCCACGTAGATTATAAAGCAAGCATCCGAAAGTACTCAAACCTACGCCTACATATTAACACGTAAATACGTTACACGTGTTGAACATCAACAGGCGACTCCACAGTCGCAGCCGTGGTAAAAGTTGGCAAATGTCATTGACCCCTCACAAGTGCGGTTTTGACCTTACAGAGGTTTATGTAGCAAAGTGGAGTGAAAGTGGGGGCATCCATCACACGGTGAAAGTGCCGCACCCTTATTTTATGACGAGATGTGACAGATTCGCCTGCGGAAACACAGAACAACGTGTTAATTTTATTATTGTTTTCTGAGAATCAATTGGATATTTCATCTATCGTATAACCTATCAAGAGTACATGCGATTGATTTTAAAATAACGGGTGTCTTACTAAGTATAGGATGTGCTATTCGTATGTATAAACTAGAGTAATTCCAGTCTCAATAGGATTTCCTTTTAAAATTTTCTTACTGGTAACTACGATTGATGGGAACATCGTTTCTATAACTCGTCAGTGCGGGCGTACTACGAAAGCACCTACTACGATTTAAATTGCACTTAGGCTCTCTTCGTTTTTACTTTCAGAAATACGTACGTGTCATATTGGTGATCTAATCTTAACCAGATTATGCCAACACTTGAAAGCGAAATTGTTTTATACTAATTTTAGGTACAGGAGAGTCAAAACTTTTATAAAAAATCATAACTTATATGTAAACTAAAGGGTTTAGAAATTTCATTTTTGATGTGTGTCCCATTTGAATTTAAACGCGCTATCACATATCAAAAAACAAAAATTTTCCAAGCGTCTATGTAATTTATATTATTCATATTGTACCTAAATACATGCATATATATACATTTAAACAGGTACGTGCTCATTTCAAAAGCACATTGGCCATTGTGAGATTATTCAAAAAAAGCTATTACAGCCACTAGATTTCTATTGTGTCTTCAATAGTTATTAGTTATTGAATCTTTTTTACAAGAGGCACTGACCAATGCGTTTGTACATTTAGTGGTTACAAAAAAGCATGAGTACCTATATTATTATGTAGCATGTGGGACAAGTCTCAACGTGAAATACACTTCTCCCACAACAAATCAATATAAATCGTCCGCAAGCCCACACCTCGCTGCTTGATTAATCAGGAAAAGATATCTGCACAGTCATGGGAAATGTCATTTTCATTTGAATGAAGCTTAGGGTCGTTGAACTACCTATATGAACTTTCGCATCATAATTTTGTCACATATAAGTGACTAAAGGTGAAAAATGCAAAAACTATATCTACCTACCTAATACCTTATTGTGTTATTATTGTGTTTTGTCTAAACCGGTGTGCATTGTCCACAACTTTAATATCTTTTGAATTATTGAATCTGAAGTATTAAGTTTGTCATATATTTTTTTCTTGAATCATGGGTGAACCCAAAAATATTGTTTTTTTTTTTTTTTTTTTTTTTTATCCTGGCCCGGCAAAATGACTACGCCACACCTGATGGTAAGTGTAGTGCAATCCAGGAATAGTGTCGACCAACGATAAACAGTGTGTCTATCGTTGGTTGGCACGATCATGCCGGCCTGCAAAGGGTCAAAGGGGAGGGGAAGGAAAAAGGGATGGGAAAAGGGTTAGGATCAGGGGGCAAGCCCCCTGGGGAGAACCGGATATACACTGGCTGGCCCTGGAACGCGACCCACACAAGGTGGGCCACTGTGGCAGGTTTTAGCACCAGTGTACGGTGGTCGCTATCCGGTCGGATACAAGTATCCTCCCACCAGCAACATTAAACAAACAAAAAAATAAGTACACCCAACAAGCCATACATATAGTCTTGACCCCATTCTAGGTATAGAAGTGTATCGAAGGTATCAAGAACCAAGAGGAACTTACGGTTCTACAACACCGGGAAACGAAATTTACATCATAAATCTTTTTAAAAATGTGTGCAGTATATCGATGAAGCCTGATAGACTTCCTGTATTCCATATTTTGGTTATAGCGACACCTATTGAATTCTTTCGGTACTATTTCAACTAAAGAGTTGCAGCATAGTATTAATTAATTATATTGTTATTGATACGTTTTAGTTTTAGATTACATATTTATAGATAACAAAAACCATATATAAATATTTAGTACACTCTGCCATATTTTTTTAAATCATAAATATCAGTAAATTCTGGTAAATTCGATACAAAAAATAATTTGGTAGTTTATTTTAGTAGTATTTTTTACTTGCAACACGTCGTATCTCGCAGTTGAGGATTGCCAATCGCTAAAGAATTCCTGGAATATCGGGCAATTCTTCAAAAAGTCAATAAAATATTTCGGCTAATCACCAATTAACTTAACCTTAAAGTGAAAAAGGTAATTCCAACCTTTGCTGTCATCCCTGTACTACCAACTTGCATAAACTGTATTTTTTCTTTTTAATATATTCATATGGGATCTATGATTGTACTTTATAGATTCTGAAGTCCTCTTCTTTTAATAAAATATACCGTCATGTATTTTTCTAAGGTTTCGTACACAATATAAGGGATGCATAAAACTTGACATTTATCAATGTATTCACTGATTTTTTTAATGCATTTACTGAAAATTGTAAAATAAAAATTTTAGGTATTTACCAGACTCCATGAAATTATAAAGCTAAAATAGATTTGAAATTCCCTTTTATGCCAACGTATAGTGGCGTAAAGAAGAACGAAAGTCACCGACATAGCCCAGCGGATTAGCAGGCTGAAGTGGCAGTGGGCAGGCCACATAGCTCGCAGAACCGATAACCGATGGGGCAGAAAGGTTCTGGAATGGAGGCCACGTACTGGCAAGCGCAGCGTTGGACGTCCACCTACAAGGTGGACAGACGACCTGATAAGGGTCGCAGGATGTCGCTGGATGCAGGCCGCTTCCAACAGGTCGGTCTGGAAATCTTTGGGGGAGGCCTATGTTCAGCAGTGGATGTCTTGTGGCTGATGATGATGATGATGATAGTGGCGTATAGTGGACCAACTTCATTCCACACTAGTAGTAGTACACTTGGTGTTACAATGGAGAAAAACAGTTCATATTTTAGTAGGGTTAAGAATTTAAATAAAAACGTCTATGAAAATTATTTTCTTTTTGCTTGGTATTATCCCGGCTTAATTCCAAAGTCCGCCTTCTCATCATAATTTGATGTTGGTAATATTTGCAAAGATAATTTAACCATTACCTACTTTGTATTATGTGTGTGAAATGACGCGCCGCGGTGTCTGATCCCCTCCAACTCGCAATGGGAATCAAGTCGTTAAGGCCACTATACACATTGGACCAAGGTAGAGGGCCAGCGCATTGGGCCAACGCGACGTGTATAGACCTACTTGGTGGTATGTTGGTAGTTGGCGCCAACATTGGTCGGCCAACCGAATGTCGTCGGTTTTTCGAGCACACTTCAAATTTATATCATATTATTTATTTTTTAAATTATTCTGGGACTAAAATTCAAAGAGTATAGTAATATACAGGAAACTCAAATTATTAATTGGTAACATTCGTTTATCCATGATTTGGCGTTTGTGCTGTCACGATTTCAAGAAGAAAATATTTAAAAATGTTTTATGAAAAGATGAACTGGGTCCACGTTTTTTATATCTCGATATTAGTATCTCCTATACTCGCTGAATGGAACACACGAGACTATGTAAGAAGAGAACATTCTCTAACAAAACCCTACCAAGGTGAGTGACCCCGGCTATTGTTGCTGGAGTTTTATTCTAGTTGATTCGCGCGAACATTACACCTTGTTATTTATTGCAGGGAGTGGAATGTCGGTGCCTTACTGGGACTTTTTAGGTAGCACTATAGTTACTTCGAATTACGTTCGCTTGACGCCCGATTTGCAGTCAAAATCTGGTGCTATTTGGAACACAGTAGTAAGTTCTCTTTATTACCTCGTTTATATATGTTCGTTTAAATGCTGTTTAGATGTTCGTTTTTATGATCTACTAAGATGAATCGACGGTGGCGAGTATAACCCACCCTCCCTGTATCCCTGTGCCTGTATCGATTATCTGCCTGTCCTGTCGCAGGACCCTTGATTCGCCTCTTCCCTCTGCGGAGTGTGAAGACGCATTTATACAGAACTGAAAACACTTTATTTGTTGGTGGTCACTGGATTTTTCGGAATGCACTATGCTTACCACCAGGTGTAGTGTAGTCACTTTGCCACACTTGGATAAAAAAAACCTTTGTCTTTAATTACACTATGCTTGGAGTTTGAATGTATTATAATTTTATGACAGAGCCAAAATAAAATACTTGAAAACTAATGTGTTTACAGGACATGTACATGTTTAGCAAAAGAAAAATATTTTATGGTGTTTGCTAGAATTGTGCTATTTTTAAAGCATCATTTTATCCCTATCAATATGATAACATATAACTACAATAAAATTTTATAAAGCAGTTTTACCCTAATGGATTAACAAGATTTCCACTGTCCTTATCTACTATATTACACATCATATTTTATGTACA
Source organism: Amorpha juglandis (assembly GCA_949126905.1). Lineage (NCBI taxonomy): Eukaryota > Metazoa > Arthropoda > Insecta > Lepidoptera > Sphingidae > Amorpha > Amorpha juglandis. The sequence continues at coordinate 13,508,774 of OX421373.1, read as the reverse complement.
GCATATGTTTCAGTTCTTACGTTAGATAAATAATCTATGTAAGGGACAGCCCATGACCCAGAATATTCTTGTAACTCAAAATCATGTTTGCGATTCAGGTTTATTTGCAGCCTTAAATAACCACCTTATCAGTATAATATTAATTTTATGTTTGGCCTGCATAGTAACCTTCACATAACCATGTTATCATAACAACTGTCTACACAAAGCATAAAATTGATTTTAACACTAACTTTATGACTTTAAGGCATTTTAAAACACCGTATTGTAGATACTTGTATGGATAATGTATGTAAAGGACAATGGGCAAAAATGTATGAACCTATCCCCTGCAAGCAATAATGAAATGAATTATTGGAAAACTCTTTTCATGACTGATATTTGTTACTATGACAGTCAAGCACAAAACGTTGTGGGAAAGAATATTTACCTAAAATAAAAATATATAATAGTACTCATTTAAAAGTAGTTAGTCACAGAAAACCATAGTTATTATTATGGTTCTCTTCAACTAAAACTGCTGATTATAACATGAAAGGTAAAGGTGTGATCTTATGTTATATGACTAATTATCACAAGTGTATTTGGCTGACAACATATGCAATATTTCCATACTATTTACAATGGTATATCACCTGTGTAAATATATTTAATAAAAACGGCACAGATGCCAGAGCAAGTGCTTCACTTAGTATTTTTTATAACTGAGGCTGCCAACAAAGCAAATTTATCATCTGTTGGTTTGTGATGTTTAACACCTATAAACACTAAATGACGCATAATACTAGAAGAACCATGGGTGTGTTGCTGGTACCAAATGTGATGATGGTGTGGGTAAACGGGGCAACATTCAACATTAGCCGCAGGCCAGCCGCGACGCTTCCATAAGCTTAAAGGATGAGGATTAGGAAAGCGAAAGTGCAAGACAATGGTTATAAACCGGTCGAGCCGAATCATTCATGCTGCAGAGTTTTGAGTTTGAGTTTTTTATTTTTATTTTTTTACTATATACATATATGGTGGTCGTTATACAGTAATATACAATTAATATATATGAGGTACTCTGTAATTAACAAAAAATAGAATTTTATATTTTATTAGATGACCCGGTGAACTTCGTATCACCTACATAATATATTTGTGTAAAATGTGGTCAAAACTTAATACAAATGTTTTATTTACATTAAATGCAATTAAATGAGGTACTGCGCCATTGCACGTGAGGTAGCCCGTCGCACATTTAATTGACTTCGACGACCTAAGTCAGGTCGTCTCCCACCTCCCTCCGGTTGGACAGTCCTGTCCCCGTCCCGTCCCCGTCCTGTCCCCGTCCTGTCCGCGTCCCGTCCCCGTCCTGTCCCCGTCCCGTCCCGTCCCCGTCCCGTCCCCGTCCCGTCCCCGTCCTGTCCCCGTCTTGTCCTGTCCCTGTCCTGTCCTGTCTCTCTGTCATGTCTCTCTGTCCTGTCTCACTGTCCTGTCTCACTGTCCTGTCTCACTGTCCTGTCTCACTGTCCTGTCTCACTGTCCTGTCTCACTGTCCTGTCTCACTGTCCTGTCTCACTGTCCTGTCTCACTGTCCTGTCTCACTGTCCTGTCTCACTGTCCTGTCTCACTGTCCTGTCTCACTATCCTGTCTCACTGTCCTGTCTCACTGTCCTGTCTCACTGTCCTGTCTCACTGTCCTGTCTCACTGTCCTGTCTCACTGTCCTGTCTCTCTGTCATGTCTCTCTGTCCTGTCTCACTGTCCTGTCTCACTGTCCTGTCTCACTGTCCTGTCTCACTGTCCTGTCTCACTTTCCTGTCTCACTGTCCTGTCTCACTGTCCTGTCCCTGTCCTGTCCCTGTCCAGTCTAGACGCTATACGACCCGTCATCACGGCAAGCTTCGCAACGACAACCATCCGGTTTATACCTGCGCTTATAGTACCCAGGAACAGTTTGTACTGGAAAATGAACATTCCAAAATCAACAACTACTAATAAATTAAAAATTAATTAAAAAAACATTGTCCAGCGGACAAAATTGTGAATCTAAACCATTCTCAGATCCCCTTGAACACACACAAAAAATTTCATCAAAATCGGTCCAGTCGTTTAAGAGAAGTTCAGTGACATACACACTCACAGAAGAATTATATATATAAAGATTATAGTATGTTTTAAAGAACTTGCCCAGTCTGAATTTAGCAGAGGGCGGGTGAAATGACTTACTTGAGCCCGGCTACGATAATATTGGCATATTGTGTACTGCATTGTGTGTAAGATAAGAATCATGAATATATCATTTTTTGACATTCAATGCAAAACAGAACATTCCGGTCAAGGATAAATCTGAATATTTATCAGATAATAATTTACGATTTTGTACTTTATGCTATTAACAGTTAGATTCAATTTCCATTACACATAGGAATATTTCTGGCATTGGCGACGGTGAACAATTGCCGTTACGCTCCGTTAATTTTATAACTCGGTTAATTGAAAAGATCCTGGACTTGAAACGAAAAATCTTGAGATTGATAACATCAATGGCACTTGTGATGTGGACTTTAAAATTTACGTAATGTCGTGCAAAGTCAAATCGCTGGTAAAGTTCAAAAACATAATGAAAGATTTCCAATTTTTTTAAATTTCCGCTGATGTCTGCCACCTGCCCTTATTCTAATGGCAGTGAGTTCGGCGTGCATGACAAATACCCAGACCCTAAACAAATATATGGGGATCACACAAACATTTTTATCTTGGTGCGGGAATCGAACCCACAGCCTGTCGCTTAACAACTGGCTACTCGCCCACTGCGCCACGGAGGCTGGCAGATGTCTATCACCAACCTGTTATGTATATATCATTAAGTTGATGAAGTAAGGCGAAGTAAAGAATGGATGGGAACTTGTATTTAGTTCAAATGGACATTGTTGTAAACTCATGATTATTTCTGCTCCCTGCAGTGCTATTATCCGAAGGATTTGGCGTGCGCTCTTTTGGCGCCCTATGCAAAATGTATTTTTGGAATCTTGTAGTCCAAGGATGAATACAAAAACACTTGTTTCGACTGGGATTGTAATTGACAAATTAAAAATTATAATTTTATATTTTTTACTGAACCGAGATTTGAAGATCAGTTTTAAATTTCTTTCTGACTGGCGTTTTCTCAGCTTTGTGCCAGGGTCTGCCTTTCTACTTATACGCCGCTACTTCGTCCGATCTTGAGCATCCTCTGTAGTGAGACTATTGGTTCCCATGTTTCTCTCTAATATGTCACTAGCTCTTTAGGCCGACCGCGGTTTCGTGCCTCTGCCTACTGGTACAATACCTACTACAATTATTTATTGCTATTTTTATAGTTTTTTTTTTATTCTGGCTCGGCAAAGTGACTGCGCCACACCTGATGGTAAGCGTAGCGCAATCCAGAAATAGTGTCGACCAACGACAAACAGTATGTCTATCGTTGGTCGGCAAGACCATGCCGGCCTGCCTAACTGCTTCTTTACACTCCGTTTAAAGGACCCAATATTATAGGAAGGAGGGAACACGTGCGCCAGCAAACTATTCCACACCTTAATGGTGCGGCAGAAGTACGATTATTACGAGAATATAGCATTCTTCTGCCGTTTCATTAATAACATACATTTTTGTCGTTAAACGTTTCCATTTGCTGAGTATAATGTTTATTGTAATTTTTTCCAGCCATGTCACACACGCAACTGGGAGTTGCAAGTGCAGTTCAAGGTGCACGGTCGCGGCAAGGACCTCTTCGGCGACGGGTTCGCGATATGGTACGTGCGCGACCGCATGCACCCCGGCCCGGTGTTCGGCAGCAAGGATTACTTCACCGGCCTGGCCATTATACTGGACACGTATAGCAACCACAACGGGGCTCATAATGTGAGTGTATTAATATTAATTTAGATAATAGCTACGAGTGTTATCTGCGTACCGACTCGGTGAGCAAAATCGCGAGGCAGCTTCAATTTGAAGATTTACCGAACGAGGACGATTTTTTTTTTTGATAAAATGGACGAGCAAGGTGCTCGCCTGATGGTAAGCGCCACGCCACGATGGTAAACACTGTTGTGTTTCGGTTTGAAAGACATTGAAGCCAGAGAAACTACTCGGCATTATGAGACTTAACATCTTATGTCTCGGTGTGACGAGCGCAGTTCAGTGCCATGCAGTGCTTTGTAATTCAAAGTTCTGTGTGGTGTTGCTTCTGTTTGTGGTCAGTCGTGGCGCTTACCATCAGGCGAGCGCCTTGCACGTCTAGTAATTCAATCAAATAAAAAAAATCTTTTACACATGTCGAAAAATATTAATTTCCAGCACCAACATCCGTACATATCGGCCATGTTGAGCAACGGCACGCTCCACTACGACCACGATCGCGACGGCACACACACGCAGATATCCGGCTGCGAGGCCAAGTTCAGGAACTACAATCACGACACACACATCTCGATCATGTACAGAGATGATGTGCTCACTGGTGAGTTTAAACAGTTGTTCCCTTTTTTTTATACGAGCACGGCAAAGTGACTGCACTACATACACCTGATGGTAAGCGTAGCGCAATCCAAGAATAGTGTCGACCAACGACAAACAATGTGTCCATCGTAGGTCGGCAAGATCATGCCGGCCTGCCAAAGGGCCAAGGGGGAGGGAAAGGAAAAAGGGATGGGAAAAGGGTTAGGATCAGGGGGCAAGCCCCCTGGGGAGAACCGGATATACACTGGCTGACCCTGGAACGCGACCCACACAAGGTGGGCCACTATGGCAGGTTTTAGCACCAGTGTACGGTGGTCGTTATCCGGTCGGATACAAGTATCCTCCGATCAGCAAAGTCCCTTAGTCGTACGTCCCTAAGTTTTATCGACCACTTGTTAATCCCGTTAAATACTTGTTGTTAAATTTGTGCGTTGGAGTAGGCACGTGTCACGCATGTCTGATAACAGAATTGCGAAGAGCATCTTCTTTTCAGAACTCTTAAAAGGCAAATCAGGTGGAAAATACCTGAGGTACAAAGACGTTCTGAAAAGACATATGAAAAGATGTCATATTGATCCATCTCAATAGGAAGAGAAAGCAGCTCAGCGCGCGGAGTGGAGAAATTGTAATAAATTGTAATACACCCAACAGTCACATACATAGTCCTGACCCCACAGTAAGATACGAGTCTTGTGTCGTGGGTATCAGGAACTACGAGAAACTTTCGGTCTCACAACACCCAGACCCCGAAACAAATATTTGTAGATCACACAAACATTTGTCTGTCTTTGTCTGTTGGGATCGAACCCGCGGCCACTCGCTTCACAACCGGCTACTCGCCCGCTGCACCACGAAGGGTGTCAAATCATCATCAGAAATCTTATTAAACAACACGTATCTAACTTTGAATCAACTAGATGTTTCGATATAGACTAAAAACGAGACGCTAAAAAACCAGACCATCTACGACCATACTGTATAATTTTGTAAACGGTGTCTTGACTTGCCTAAATTGTAGCAGAACATTTTCTGTAAAAATCGGGTATGCTAATCACATACGAGCACATCGTCGGAGGGCTAAATAACAAGCCTCGGCGTCATCTTAGTATGTAGATTTGCTTTAGTATTAGTAACTCAGAGCTCAGGCTTTATAATAACAGTCGCTATGGCCGAAATCGGCTAAGAAGTCATCACCGTCCAGCTGGTGGGAGGATACTTGTATCCGACCGGATAGCGACCACCGTACACTGGTGCTAAAACCTGCCATAGTGGGTCGCGGTCCAGGTTCAGCCAGTGTATATCCGGTTCTCCCCAGGGGGCTTGCTCCCTGATCCTAACCCTTTTCCCATCCCTTTTTCCTTCCCCTCCCCCTTGGCCCTTTGGCAGGCCGGCATGATCTTGCCGACCTACGATGGACACATTGTTTATCGTTGGTCAACACTATTCTTGGATTGCGCTACACTTACCATCAGGTGTAGCATAGTCACTTTGCCGAGCCAGGATAAAAAAAATCATCTTTGTTGTGCGTGTATATTTGTTGTAAAAAAATGTTTACTATGTAAGCACAAAAATGACGTCACATTATCATGGTCTCCCCAGTATCCACGGACTTGGAAGGCAAGAACGCGTGGAAGGAATGCTTCCGAGTGGAGAACGTGCTGCTGCCGACCGGATATTACTTCGGCGCGTCCGCCACCACCGGAGACCTCAGCGACAACCACGACATCATCGCCGTCAAGATGTACGAACTCGACCTATTGGACACGGTGAGCATATTTATTTTTATTTTTTTATAGCACAGGCCGGCAAACGAGCAAGTGGGTCACCTGATGGTAAGTGATCTCCACCGCCCATGTACACCCATCACCAGAACAATTATGGGTGCGTTGCCGACCTTAAAGGACAGGGATAATTAGGGATGGGGAAGGGGAGGGGATTTGGGTTTCCGGATATCTCACTCACCGTACGAAACGCAGCAGCAAGCCGCTACTTTACGTCGGTTTTCTGTGAGACAGTGGTAACGATCCGGTCGAGCCAGCCCATTCATGCTGTTGACAAAACTGTCTACAGCTTAACTCTACCACTCGGATTATTAAATAGAAAGAAAGCATTTACTGACATGCATTAAGTGGCTACAAACATAAGCTGCTTACATCTGTATTCCAGGAGTAGTCAGACGTGCAAGTAGTACATCTACGATTCACCAAGCTTATTTCCGGAAAGTATGTGAAATCTACCGTTTCTGCCGCCAACCAACAGTGTGTAAGCACTGTTGTCTTTTAGTTTGAAGGACATTGAAGCCAATGAAATTACTGGGGATTGTGAGCCTTAATATCTTATGTCTCTGGGTTGACTCAACATAGATGACATCATCATAGTGGGTGACGAGCTCAGTCCAGTGCTATGCAGTGCTTTGTAATTCAAAGTTCTGTGTGGTGTTGTTTTTGTTTATGGGCAGGCGAGTAGCTTACCATCAGGCGAGCACCTTGCTCGTCTCGTCATTCAATCGAATAAATAAAAAAAAACAATTCGCTTTACTCCATCATGGTGGACTAAGGCCTAACTTTCCTTATTAGCAAAGGAATCCTTTAGAAGCAATAGGACAGTATATAATACAGGGCTCATATTGATGTCATCTGCTTCTTATTAAAATTTGTTTATCATCCAACAGCAAAATAAAGACGAAGACAGATCGAACATAATCCCATCGGCGGCATCGTTCGAAGCGCCTCGAGATCGTGTGGAGGACACGAAGCCAGCCATGTCGGGCGTGAAGACCTTCCTCTACATGATGGGCGTGGCGATCATCATCATAGTGCTTGTGGTACTCGGTATCATGTGGTACCAGAAACGGCAGGAACATTCCAGAAAGCGCTTGTATTGAGCGGGTTCAACGGGGATTGGTGGGTTGATTGTGACGGGAAGTCATGTGAGGTGAATCGGTTTAGTTTGGTGGGGTGAATTGGTTTATTTTATAGGTGTATACTGTTCTTTTTGTAGGGTGTTATCTTGGCTTACTGGCAAGGCCTGTTTTCCTACTTTTAGATGGCTGCATTTCAATCGTGAGCGTCTTCTGTAATGAGATCATTGGCTCTCATCCTTTAATCCGTCGAAGTCAATATTGTTTGTGTAGTTCACAGGAAGCTGTAGTATGAGGTATGAGGTACCCATTTGTAACTGATGTGGTCCTGCGGTTTCCTCGAAAATGAAAAAAACTTCTATAAATAAATTTTGGATAAAAATTGAGCTTGAGACAACAGTTTGGTCGATCCTAACAACTATTGTCATTTGTACACATTGTGCTAAAAATGAGGCTAAATGAGCACATAAAACATAGTTTATTATATTATCTGTGATTTGTGGTTGGAACGCTGATTGAAATTAATACTATATGTATCTACGGCCACATACAGACACGCACCGATTCAGAATTGTCAATTATGGAGAAATGTCACCCGGTTCATGTGAATACGTTCATAGATATATTAAATAATATTTCTATGTCTGTTAACTACGAGTCACATATCAAATCGCCAATCCCTTGTCAAAAAACTTTTACAATTAACATAGGACATTCCTAGTTTTAGTTCCTGGATTTTTGTAACAAAAATAAAACATCACAGTATTTTTTTTTAAATAAGGAAGGAATGTCATTAATTTTGTTCCTGAAATGTTATTTTTAATTATGACTGCATGTAATGTGAAAAATGCTAAATTCAACATTGGAAAATCTGAATTTCTAACTGTCATATTTGTTGCTTATGCTTCAACCGTTCTCCTGATAATAAACAATACGTGGAAAATAACGACCTGGCTGAAGTTAGTCTTAGTCACATAAGTCTCTGAAAATAGTCTAACTAGACTAACTTCAGGCCAAACATGTAATAATTTGTATTTGCAACACTAATTTTCAACATGGCTGACATGATTTAAATTTATGACAAGGCATAGTCTACTGAAGACTGCTATAATTAATAATATAATATAAATCCTGTTATTTATAGTACATACCTCTTATACTAAATATATATTATAGTCATGCCCTTATATGTACTTTCCTCTTAAACCCAAACAGAAATTCCAAAAAAATATTTCTATAAGTCTTATTAAACATGATAGTGATTTAAACGTAAATAAATTTGTTTATGTAAGTCTATTATTTTTATAGCTCTCTGGTTTATATGCTTACCATTTCAATTGGTCTGATCATAACATTGTATTTCACAGTTACTATGTTAGCCAATTATATATTTATGGGCTTATTTCACAATGTCCAAAAAACAATATCATGACACTAAAATTGATTGTGTGAAATGAAAGAGAAAATGTGTTTAATGGATACTCCATAAATAGGCTATTAATGCCTTCTTTAGCTGATATTTAAAGATACATTGTGAAACAGGCACTAATCATGAAATAATAAGTTCTCTCCAATCCATGTCTAAGAATAATTTGCCAGACTGATATTTAGATATTTTTAAATAGTTGTGTCTGTAATTTTAAAGCACATATATTTATTCAAAATACATAAGTGTCGAAGATTTTATTAAACTTTGAATTGAAGTTGGATGAGCAATATTTTTATAGGTGGATTGTGTTGCTAATATCAAATGCATAATACATAGGTATTTATTTCAAATGTATGCTCATTACAGTACATTTACAATTTATTATTTGTATCACCATGTGTAGATATAAAAATCAAACTAAATAATTTATAAAAAGAGGCTGATAGTAGGGTAGTTGACTTGATGTTTTTTATGATTTAATCGTTAAGTTACATTAACAAAAATCTATAGTAAAAGAAATTAAATAAGAAGAAATTAAAGAAAGGGAAGCTAGACAGTGTGGCGCCGTAACGCGTTACTTTGCATTCTCGAAGTTCCAGGGAGGTCGGCTAACGCTGATCAACCGGCTCGTGAATATTCTGGAACCTTCCATTGATCGATGGACCGCTCGCGTTACGTTACAAAGCGGTTTACCCTCCCATAAGAAATTATCACTTCAAAAAGGATGCAATATGCGGTTCGTGACCTCATCGACCGTGATGACCATTAGGGCGTTCTCATATTAACATACCATAACTACCCTATACTATAAATTACTATCAGCACTAAATAAAACAGAAAGTTATAATATGTGAAAAGTTTGATTTTTATTGACACATTTATAATTAAGATATGATAGAAAGGTATTCCATAAGCTATTTAAATTGGAATTGTAATCGTAGAACCTGGACTCTGAATATTTACATAAAAATGTTATATACCGTAAAATATGTTAAACTATAAATATCCAGTCCAGGTTTACATATAAACTATACAAATAACAATAGGCAAACATACAAATGTGTAGTAATTTACATTGCAAATGTGCGTAAGGGAATGTAAATGATTATAATATAGGTTCATTGTTATTTTTAAAAAGTCGTATGTACATCAGCCTATTTGAGTTACTGTAGAAAATTACATAAAATATTCATTATATCGTCTTACCGCCATAAAATAAAGGTACAAATTAAGTTTGTTTTATGATATACAATAGCGCCGATTTTCCAGTATCCATGTAAACCTTATTCTTCTTCCATCTGCCCTTATCTCACTTGAACCAAGTAGACTTTGTTAAGAGAGAGATAAAATATATGACAGCATAATACGAAGCTGTGCTATCGGTAAGTAATATAATTAAACGCAAAAATGACAAATATTATTTATTCCTAAATAGGCTGTACAGTATGACAACTGTTGGATGGTTGATGAGTGCCACTGTTAAATGTTTATTGGACAATAATTTTCAGCTTTGACACGATATTTACAGTATTGGACTTTGTAAAATATAAAAAATAGTTATTCAGCATTATGTGAATCTCAATGTAATTCCCTTTTGCTACAAAATTCAACAATCTGAAGTAACTTTAATATGCTGATGTGTAGTTTATATGAGCGAGTGTTGTAGGTATGTATCTGTGTGTGTTTTAATAAAAATGATTTATAAACTTTTCAGCCCTTGTTATCATTGTTTCGAAGGTATGTGAATTCTACCAATCCATATTATAGAAATCAGGGTCAGGTATATACGATGTGTTACATGTGTGTAGTCTGAATTAACATTAGTCGCTGACGCGAAACCACAAGTTTACCCCCTACCAAAAAGTGCTCAACGCGACTAAAGAAGTTTTCATTTCGAAAAAGTGCGGTTTCAAACTGTAAAATTTAAAATGTTTTATGAAGAGTTTTAGCGAGATTCCTGAATTCCGGACAGTACAGTCACAGAGTACATTTTTATTGAGTACAGTCGATCGCCTTATTTTAATTATTTACGTCCCACTGCTGGGCACGGGCCTCCTCTACTGAATGAGAGGGATTAGGCCTTAGTCCACCACGCTGGCCTAATGCGGATTGGCAGACTTCACATACCTTCCAAAAATCTTATCGAGTTCTCAGGTATGCAGGTTTCCTCACGATGTTTCCTTAACCGTTAAAGCAATCGATAATTAACAATTAATATACACATAACTTAGAAAAGTCAGTGGAGTGTGCTCTTGGGGCTGGTTTCGACTGCGACTTTCGTCTCAACAATTCATACATTAATTCGTATAATTTTACATTATTTCTAATTTTAGGTACATCAAATTCAAAATCGTTATTCTTAATTTAGCTGGCTAATGCAGTTTAAATTTATTCGGACAAGAGTGTAAACACACAAATAACTAAATAATTATCAGAGATAATTATCGGATATTTACGTACCCCACTACTTACCTCGTACATACTCCCTGTTTTCCAATTACAGAGCATAATGCGACTCAGTGGCGCACAATGCCGAAGTGTGCTAATTGCTAATTGGGACGTGAATTAGTTTTCTAGTGCACCAGCAGAGTGCGCTAAGTTCAGTGTTGAGAATAAAAATATAAATAGTCAATGTTTATACCTTCACCCATCCTTACATTTACTTTTTAACAGGGTCTGAATTAACTTTTGAATATTTCGAAACAATACGATAAGACGAAAGCTTAAAAAAAATTCTCAACAATAAACAATATTAATTACTAACGATAATATAAATAAAATTTCGATCAATGCCAACTTAAAGAAAAAACACTTGTTAATTTTCTGTTACTGAGTTGGTATTTTGCATTGCGATTGCATGTATCACTCGAAAGCAGTACTTTTGAGAGTGCTTGATTGTGCGTAGCGTTGCTGTAGTTGAAACATTCAACGTTGAGCATTATACCGCATAATGCGCTCTAGTGCTGTAATTGGAAAACGGTCTATCTACACAAATTATTTCCCTAATCGCAATATATATACAACACCTTTGCACTTTGCTTCTTTTATGAATGCATCAATGAGAGTCGAGCGAGATGAGTAGCTATTAGTATGAAACTCAATCTAGCAACCCTGCTCAAAGGACAAGTAACCAGAGCCGTAAGCGTAGCGTAAAACAATAAAAAAAATACAGTGGTCACTACTCACTAGTCACTGGTCATAAATTGGTAACATTGGTAAATTGTTCGAGGTCTGGTTCGAGGTGAAATTCGCCACAAAATTTCAACATATTGTTATTGAAGTGCGTTAATATCCATCCATTATGGATAATAAATCGTTCCTACATGCTTGGTGCAACAAGAAGAGCTTGTCACCGCAGTTTGATATACGAGCTACAGGTAACCGCAAATTATATTGATTTCATTGCAAACTTGCCGGTAATGGAAAATTTTACTAAACCCCAAGCCCGCAATTTTCTTTACTATATGCATTTAAAGTCTATGTACCACGTTTCATATCTTATGTTTACCGGCGCCCTATTTTAACAACAGCAAAATAGTTAGAGGGCATATAATAACCTACTGTTAAATAATTCTCTACAAAATAGATCCTACTTTTCCATTTAGATGACAGTCTCCGCCGAGACCGCGGATTCGATTCCCGCATCAAGATAAATGTTTGTGTGATCTACAAATATTCGTTTTGGGTCTGGGTGTGTCTTTCCATAGGGGTATATGTCAGCAAGCCACTGTTCTTGATCACTATAAGGAACTTTTCTTTATTAAACATGGAAACGCATGTTGCTCCAACCTTGCTGTGACTGGGATAAGGGCAGGTGGAAGAAAAATAATAAAATATAAGCCACCTGTTTCAATTAAATATGCTGAACCCCACATTTGTTTCTACTCAGGGCCAAAACACCGCCAGCGATTCCTTTGTGAAGTGAGAGTTGAAGGAATCTCATATGTCGGAGCTGGTAACTCCACCACAAAGAAGGAGGCTCAGATGAATGCCTCTCGGGACTTCATTAACTATTTGGTGAGGAGTGAGCAAGTACCCGCAAGTGAAGTTCCCGAGGATGTAAGAATCAAGGTTGAAAGTACAGATACAGTACAGCCTAATGCTGATGATAATCAGCAAAATGCTGAGCAACAGCAAAGACCAGTGTTTCAGGTAAATTTATGTTGATAACTTTTCTTCACATGGTTATGTGACTATACTGCACTCAGTGGTGATTATAGTTCAGTACAAGTATATTATTGATTGCGAAGGAAAGTTGCACTTCTCTAAGTTAGTCAAAATCGTGTCAGCCTGAAATAAAATGTTTATAGACATATATTTCCTCCTTCCTATAATATTAGACCCTTTAAACAGAGTGTGAAGAAGCAATTAGACAAGTCAGCGCAATTGGGTATTTGACTCATATTTTTTTTTATTTTCAATAAACTACATTCCCCAAAATCTGTTATCGAAAAAAATATATAAATCAAGTCAAAAACAAATGTGTTTGATGCCATTTAAATCTGCTGGAAAGGTTAGTTGTCAAATGAAAAAAAAAAGACCATGGATACTGCTGCTAGTAAACAGTGTGTGAAACCACAAACATATTTTTATTTACAGGAGGGTATGGATCCTCAAAGAATGGGACAAGCTTATCAGGCAATTGGTGGTCAAAGTAAGAACTTTACGTACATGGACCGCTTACAACAGCAGAAGAATGTTGAGGATGCAGAGGATCTTGATGTGAATGCCAGCCTGCACGGCAACTGGACCATGGAGAATGCAAAGTCCAAACTACATCAGTTCTTGCAAATTAATAAGATCAATACGGATTATGTTTACAAGGCTGTTGGGCCTGATCACACACGGTTTGTTTGGAATATTTAAATGCTGCAACCTTTTTATCATGTAGATAGTATTGATCACACATCACATTCATGGATCATTTTTCTTTTTTTTTTCTGACAAATCATCTAGTATCATGAGTTCATGAAATGAAATTTGAAAAAATCTAATTTGAGAATTCAAAATGTTCATTTGCAAATCTTTTTCTCTTTCTCCATTCAGAAATATACTTCAGAGGTAAAGTTATTATCTAATAATAACTATTTAGTTTATCATTATTTGACATATTCGGCGCGGAGGCCCAAAACCCCCTCTCCTCCCCAATCTCATAAGGTCTTCTTTCAATGTCAGCAATGCGTTCCTGATTCTTTGGGTATTGTGGGTAGTCATGGGAGTTAGAGACCACTTGGTAACAGGAGACCCACTTGATCATTTCCCGCCCTGTGCGTTAAAAATCATCACTTGTGAGTTTCATATTTTAATATCATTGATTATCATATTATTTTCACATAATAGTGTCTATTTATATTTTTCTATAATGTTAAACTGTTTTTTAAGAGGTTGACCAGTATAAGAAAGTAACCTGATAGTAAATATGTTTATCGTAAGTATTCTTACCTATTAGTTCTAGTTACTTTATATGTATATGCATATGGTAATGAACTAAATATTGTATAATAGAAGCTATATAATATAAGCAATAATTTTCAAGTCTCATAAAAATGTATAACAATGTCATGTGAAGTCAGCATAGTTGCATTTATTAGCAGTGTTATTTTTTTCTCATATCATATTATACTGAACAATCTCTCTAAGAGACCTAGTTGACATAATTATATTATTAGCATATAAGCCACTGGTTATTCATAGCAATTGAAAAATCAATGGCTGGCATTTTTCTTATAGACAATGTGGAGGTGTGGCTAAGGATTTATGATTTATTTGAAATGGACATTCAAAATGTGGTCATTTTGAAGATCCATTTTTAATTTGTTAAAGTTATCCTGGAAATATTTAATTGTTCATATCTGATGGCAATTTTGTGATAGTGGCAAAATGGCCTTCAGGGTTTAACACTATGTCAATTTATTGAATCACAAATATAACAATTTTATAGAAAATATCCAAGACAAGGTGAATATAAAAATTGGAGGCCCTTTGCAAAATACACCTTGCAAATGAGACTTCAGTACTAATTTATACATTATTTAATTATTTCACAGAAGTCCTTTATTAATTTCGAATGATGATTTTGATTTTAATTCGCATTAACATTTTGAATTAAATAATGACATGGAAAGATGGCACTGTTATAAATATGAGATTAATAATATAATAAATTGCATTAATTAATGAAAGTAGGGCAAAGTTGCAAATAAAGTTTGTTGTATTAATACACTCAATGTTATGCAACACAATAATGTCTTGGATATTTTCTGAATGCAGGTGTTGAGCTCTTTAAACTGACAATAGTGTGCTTGGCCACAGTTCCAGATTGTTCCATGTGCTATGTGTTCCACTGTTGATGAAATAGTAAGTATTTTTGCACATTCTTTTATAATAATACCGCTTTTCTAAAGATAACTTAAAGTAATTGGTTAAGGACTATAATTGCCTTTTATGCCTTATGTCTAATATAGTGATTTGATGAGTGGTAGCAAAGTACTGTTGTGTTTTCTAAACAGCATGACTGGACCAAAATGTGATAGAAATATTTGACATTATAACACATTTCAAACATTTACATTCTAGTAAAGTGCAGTGTCTTATAATTATTTATTTTATGGTGTAAGTTTGAATTTGTATGTTAACAATATACTCAATAATACGAATTAATCCTGGACTAATATTGGAACACGGCGTTCTTAAAATGTTGTTGCCTTCGATTAATTACCGTAATGTTGGAATAGTTATTAAACGTTTCGTAACCAAATATAATCGATTATGTCGATAAATAGAAATTTTAGATAAATAAAAACATTACTTTTATTTATAAAAAATATGTTTGCTTCATATTTTTTTTGTATGGTATTGTATTACAAAACAGAGTATAGTACAAAAAACCTGCTTTAGATTTATGTGAATTTCGCCAACATTTCTTTTACAGTTATTTTCAATGTTGCCATTATTAACACATATTGTTAGCCTATCCAAATTAACACATCTACGAGATGGAGGTACAATATTTACATATTAAGATAATTATATATAAATTAATCATAGAGACAGCTCTACTGGTTATATTATTACTACTGATTAGATTTAATAATAATTTAATCTTATTTAATTTCAAAAATAACAGCCTTTTAGTATTTATAAAATAAAAACTATGTCTCAAGAACCGGTTTTTGTAGCAACTGTCACTACATAGAGCCTTTGAATAAAAGTTAAATCTGATCTGAATATTTTCGCTAATAATGTTCACTTTGTAAAACAACACAACTCAGCTCGATTTTCTTTTACAACTTGACCTAAAATGTATGTTCATCTATAGTTTTAACATCATAAGTCTTACACTTAATTTGCAATAAACATTTACTCCACAGGAGTTTTTGCTGCGAGATGTCTATATTCGTTCGCGAATTGGGACGCAACGTGACCGGCCGTGAGACAGCTTCGAACAAGCAGACT
Organism: Amorpha juglandis; assembly: GCA_949126905.1. Classification (NCBI taxonomy): domain Eukaryota; kingdom Metazoa; phylum Arthropoda; class Insecta; order Lepidoptera; family Sphingidae; genus Amorpha; species Amorpha juglandis. The sequence goes on along the minus strand of OX421373.1, from coordinate 13,492,549 downwards.
GCGAGCAAGTCATGTGCGTTGTCGATCGTGCGACAGCTGTACCATCTCGGTGTGATTGAGGCCTTCAGTGGCACTCTTAAGAGGGACCGGTAACTTATAATTTTTACCAAGACCTGTGATCCTTTAAGTTTACCCCATTTCTCCAGTCTTAAGTTATATTAAATTACACTGTTCGTCTAATTCAAATCATTTATTCAATAAATTGGATCATAAATATCACTTCTACATGTCAATATTTTTTATACTAGATTTTTATCTTTTATCGGCATCTCGTGGCTAGCCATGAGAAGTAATGCCGAAACGAACTCATAGGTTATGGACTATTTTAATGTCCAGACATTGATTTTCCAGAATTGTAAAAAATGAAAATTAACAACCTAAATTATTATTTCAATAACAATACCGTACCAGGCCCACAAATTGGAAGAAAATATATTAGGCCTCTTGGCAGCTGGTGGGAGAATATATCTGTTATTTTTGTAACCGACTGTATAGCGATAAATGGTGAAAACCCTTTATCGCTCGTAATGGCTCGTTCAAGCGAGTCGTGTTCCGGGTCAGCTAATGTTTATACAGTAACTTCGAATCTGCATAATTCTGCCGACCGTCGAGGGACGCAATGTCACTTGCCAGGTGACATTATATTTGGACTGCACTGTACTTACCATCAAGTCTAGTGTAGTCACATTGCCATGCCGGGATTTAAAAAAATATCCTACATTATACATGATGTTCAAAAAATGCTAATGTAATGTTCATTGCTGCTTAAAAATAATCGTTTGTTTTATAAGGTGTGATTTACACAGATAATTAAAATTTGTTACAGAACGGTTGAAGGTATTATGAAACCTTATCAGGTGGCGATTGATCCGGAACTTGAAGAAAAGTTACAAGAAACTTTAGACGGTAATATATTTTTTCACCATCTTCATTGCATACCCCACAAAAGAATCACTAAAGAAGCTTGTATTGATCGTCAGCTGGATGTCCTACTAGTTTTAAATATTGTGTATGATTCGCGTAATAAATAAAAACGAAAATGTTGAATGGTAGAACCAGCCGTAGACAGTTTATTTACAGTATTAATGGGCCGGCTCGATCGGGTCGTTATCACCGTCTCACAGAAAACTGACGTAAAGTAGCGGCTTCCTGCTTCGTTTTATACAGTGAGACGGCCCAGTGGCTCAAACACACCTATTCTTCCCAATTCTTTAATAAGCCCTTTTAAGGATGGCAACGTGCCCATGATTCTTATGGTATTATAGGCGTACGTAGGTGGTGGAGATCACTTATATCAAAATTTACTATTTTTAATAATTTAAAATAAAAAAATCACTTTTGTTAGCAATTAAAAACATGCTATACATGTAATGTAAATGTACTATAATGAGAATTAATAAGAAGTTCATAAGTGTGTAAAACCAATTATACCAATTTCACTCATTTATTTACTCTATTTCACGTTATTAAATAAATAACGTGGAATAGAGTATATAAATAAACGTAACAAAATAAATAAATTTATCCACCAGACTTAGATATAAAGCCTGTGGACGTATCGGCGGGTCCTCCGGAGGGCCAGACCGGCGTGACGTTGCTGCAGATGGACCGCGCGAAGGCGATGCGCGAGGCCAAGTCCACCCCGGGCGGCGTCGTGTCGTGGTCACCACCGCAGCCCAACTGGAACGCGTGGACCGGCTGCAATATTGGTAACTTCATTGTTGACCCTCTTCGGGGATACCTTGTTTAAATAGGCCTTGTTTAGAGATATATTTAAAGTCACATACCACGTTTTGATATTTACTAAATATTAGTGCTGTAATTTAATAATCGACATTGGCGAAATTATAGTATATCGATGGAGCCATAATTTATAATTAGAATAAAAAGTCACGTACCATTTAAGATTTTTACTGCTGCACTCATTAGAATCATTTCTGTGCTCGACAACAGAGTATAAAAGATGAACTGGACTGAATGTGAACATTCAATTAAAGTTAAGTGACCTCTCTGAGTGAGGCAGTTAAGAGTGTTCTTTTCAAAATTGAACAAACAAAAAGGCCAGTTTACTGTAAAAACAATGTATACAAATGTATACAAATCTATATCGATTTAATAGGTTACAAGATTTCACGGCAGTACAATGCTCGCAAAATAACTTGGCTGGCCTGAAATTAGCCTCTCGCGGTATCGCGACTACTGTTTTTTGAGGCTAAAGTGTGACGAGAGGCGTAAAGGGCGGGTGAATTAACTAACTTTCGCCCGGTCAAGTCATTTCGTGCGCTTCATAAGTTTCTTTTTTTTTATAGATGAGGGACCATTGGCTACAACAAGTCTGGACGATATCAGTGCTGATTTAGAGAAACATCATCGCAATGTTTGTCAGAACAGTACTTTGTATCAGGTATGAATATTATAAAGGAATCATTCCAAGTAAAACATATTAATGAAGGATGCATGAATACAAATGACCAAAAAATATCAAGTTACAATTTCGTTCACAGATCTGGTTCATATTGAAGTTCGTGCATGTCCTCATAACGTGCGATATTATTACAATGTACGCAAAATGAGCGAAATGCGTTACATCGTCCTATGAGGACGTAGGGCCTTCAAATTGGAGTTGATCGATTTATTAGCGATGGCATCGCGGTGCGTCATATCGTTAGGGCCGATTTTTCAATCTCTAAGTAAACATTTAACATGTAAATTAATATAACACGGCAAAATAAAAAATTATCATTGTGGCAATATTTATACATAATATAATATGAGAATTTTATCAAATTGGTTATTTTTAAATTAGCTGTCTTACTTATTATCTGATTGTTTGTTGAAAACAGGAAAGTGTAAATGAAAGAGAACAACTGCCAGTGTACGCGATGCGCTCGACGATAATGGAGGCGATCAATGAAAACCCGGTTATAATCATCAGGGGCAACACTGGCTGCGGCAAAACCACACAGGTCAGTCCTGCACAATAATGACAGCCTTCATGGCGCAGCCGAGAGGCCGCGAGTTCGATTCCCGCACCGAGACAAATGTTTGTGTGATCCACTAATGTTCGTTTCGGGTCTGGGTGTTCCGCAAGTCCCTCGTAGTTCCTGATACCCACGACACAGGCTTAACCTGGTGTGGGGTCAGGAATAGATGTGTGACTGTTGGGTGTATTTATTTATTTAACGGAAATGTATTAGTCGGAAAAACGCTAATTTGATGTCTAAAGGTCGATGTTAATAAACGATCTTAGATAATCAATCTTGATCACAGAAATCAACTAATCAAACTTAAGTAATTTGTACACATCACCTTCAAACTATTTTCTGATTGGCTCATTTGTGCTATCTATCCGGAGAATCAATCTAAGATCCTTTATCATCGGCCTTTAGAGAAAGATATGACATCCAATGTTCTCACTACGGAGAATGCTTAAGGTCGGACGAAGTGGGAATGATTAAGTAGTAACATACTTTTTTTTAACTTAAAGTTGCCATGACCCGTGAGAAATTGGGAAACACAATGATCAACTTCTAGACAAGTCTTTGTTAGACGATCGCGAGTTAAGTTAAAACTGTTTTCATTTAGGTTGGTTGATTCGCCTGTGTGCCCATGCTCTACACTTAACTGCCGGTACGAACAATCCGCACATCATTTTCTTTGGGAGTGTAGTCTCTGGCAACATGAGCGCAACATTATGTTAGACAGTATGCAAATAACATCTGGAGCTGTATACTATATGGATCTTGTGGAGACTAGAAAGAATTTCCGTGCTTTCCGGCGTTTTTGCCATACCTATTATTGGAATCAAGTATAACAGCTCGCGTGATAGGACCCAATTAATGACATCCGTGGTGCTTTACATCTGGCTTCTCCAGTTGTAAATGTCCTTACAATTGAGGTTAATACCTCCTGAATTCATTATTTTGTCTCCCGCTTTGCTATGGAGGGAAGTGGACAATTAATATTTCTAACTCCTCCTTAACCTTCTATGTGATTAATTTCGTTGCGGGACAAAGACATTTAGGCATTCCCAGAGACTCGCCGAGCTTCATTGCTCGGTGTCAACAAAAATGCGTGCCACTGTTGATCCTGGTGCACAGGAGTTACAGTTGCGGGCGGGATAGTCTCTAAAAAATACTTTTTTTTATTGAATGTGTTAACAGTGATCATTATTCGTTCAGGTGTGTCAGTTCATCCTGGATGACTATATAGCCAGTGGGCAAGGTGCGTGGGCTAATGTGTGCGTGACGCAGCCTCGCCGTATCTCCGCCGTGAGCGTCGCGGAACGAGTCGCCAACGAACGGTGCGAGGACCTCGGCAATAGCGTCGGGTGAGTGGACTACCATGACGGATCTTATATGACGGTTGGCACTAGAGAGGGGGGCACCTCACTACCATGACGGATCTTATATAACGGTAGACACTAGAGAGGGGGGCACCTCTGCTATACCCTATACTACTATCCCATACATGATGTCCATTTTTACGTGTGTACCGTCAATACTCCATAACATATTGTAGTAAATGCTATTAATTTTTTTTTTATACATCACCTGATGGTAAGTGGTCTCCACCGCCCATGTACGCCCACAATACCAGAAGAATCATGGGCGCGTTGCCGATCTTAAAGGAAAGGTATAATTAGGGATTGGGAATGGGAGGGGGATTTGGGCCTCCGGATATCTCATTCACCGTACGAAACGCAGCAGCAAGCCCATACTTTATGTAGGTTTTCTGTGAGACAGTGGTAACGACCTGGTCGAGCCGACACATTCATGCTGTAGACAAAACTGTCTACAGCATGGCTCTAATACTTGTTTACTTAATAATATATTTCTTTGTATCATACAGGTACTCAGTCCGTTTCGAGTCGGTGCTACCTCGTCCATACGGTTCCATACTTTTCTGTACCATCGGAGTGCTGCTGAGGAAGCTGGAGAATGGCCTGAGAGGGGTCAGCCACGTTCTTGTTGATGAAGTAAGTTTGTGCTTTTAGTATTCGTTAAATATAGTTCTTAACGCAAATTACAGAAATGTTAAGCTAAAATAATACTTTAACTTATTGAAGTGAAACTTCTTTATCGGCGTTAGAAAAATAAAATCGTCACATTTTTCCGTTACGCGGCACGCGTCACGTTTTTGACTTTGACTGGATTTTGACCAGACTTTCACTGGACTTGACAGGACTTTCATCGGACTTTCACCGGATTTTGACCGGACGTTGACCCGACTTTGACCGGATATAGACCGGATTTTGACCGGACTTTGACCCGACTTTGACCCAACTTTGACCGGACATAGACCGGACACAGACCGGACATAGACCGGACACTGAACGGACTTTAACCGGGCTTTGACCGGACTTTGACCCGACTTTGACCGGGCTTTGACCAGACTCTGACCGGACTTTAACCGTGCTGACCGGATTTTGACCGGACGTTGACCCGACTTTGACCGGACTTTAACCGGGCTTTGACCTAACTTTGACCGGGCTTTGACCGGACTTTAACCGGGCTTTGACCTAACTTTGACCGAGCTTTGACCAGACTCTGACCGGACTTTGACCGGGCTTTGACCGGACTTTGCCCGGGCTTTGACCAGACTCTGACCGGGCTTTGACCAGACTCTGACCGGACTTTAACCGGGCTGATCGGACTTTGACCGGACGTTGACCCGATTTTGACCGGACTTTAACCGAACTTTGACCGGTCTTTGACCCGACTTTGACCGGGCTTTGACCGGATATAGACCGAACTTTGACCGGACTTTGACCCGACTTTGACCCAACTTTGACCGGACATAGACCGGACATAGACTGGACACAGACCGGGCTTTGACCCGACTTTGACCGGACTTTGACCGGACTTTGACCGGTCTTTGACCGGACTTTGACGGACTTTCACAGGACTTTGACCGGACTTTGATCGGACTTTGACCGGATTTTGACCGGACTTCTTCTGTCGAGCGTCTGATAATAAAAGCCTTTTGTTTAAACTTTATCTAATTTAACTTTATTAGACCAATTTCTGTAAAGTTGCATATAGTAGATCATTTTTTGAAAAATAAGGTCAAGGTCAAGTTTCACTTCCTACGTGTGTACACTAGTACACGCACACATTTTTTATTTTTTTCTTTACTAGCCCTGTATTATATACGTCCCACTGCTGGGAACGGGCCTCCTCTACTGAATGAGAGGAATTAGGCCTTAGTCCACCACTCTGGCTTAATGCGGGTTGGAGACTTAACTTATTGATAAGTTCAATCCCAGGTCGGGCAATCGCAATTTTTTTATGTTTGAGTTTCAATTCGAAAATTTACTTACATTCCCCCGGATTGTAATTTAAATCGGCTATAGCCTTAAGCTCGTGTATAGTATAGGTACACCCTAAGCCCCTAGTATAGTATAAGTACACTAGGCAAAATTGCATTGCCTATTACAACGGGATCGCAGGCATAACCGTATGTATGTGTTAGAATCGTTTAAACAAACACTTTAAAATAAAATTGGTCTGGCTGGCCTGACCTGGTCAGGCTCGAAGGACCAATTTTATTATTTTTCCTATAAATGAAACTTCTTATAAAATATTGTTGCCCAGGTCCACGAACGCGACGCTGACACTGATTTCGCGTTGATTCTGCTTCGCGACATGGCCCATACTTACCCGGACCTACGCATCATTCTCATGTCAGCGACGGTTGACACCACACTCTTCGTCAACTACTTCGGCAACTGTCCCGTTATTGAGGTGAGCTAAGATGACTGGTGATGTTTCTGTTTAAAGACTATTCTACATAGGGCATATGAAATAAAGATGTTTTTTTGCTTGACTAGTTTGATTTGACCAATTTTTGGATTTAAAATGGGGCTTTTTGTTTTTTTATTGATAACATTTCTGTTTTTACTGTTTTGCTTTTGGATGCTTTTGCCGGAATAAATGTAACCTATTGTATGATTCCGATCATAGCAAAGTGTCAAATTTCATATAAATCCGTTCAAACCTTACGGTAACATTGATAAACAAACATCTATATGACTAGAATCACAGACATCGAAACTTCTACCTCTATGATATTAGTGAAATTTCCTTTAATGTGAAATGTTTGTAGGTGCCCGGCCGCACATTCCCAGTGACGCAGTACTTCTTGGAGGACTGTATCGAGTTGAGCAACTTCACGCCGCCTCCGAACACGAGGAAACGTAAGGCGGGAGGCAAGAAGGCCAACAACAAAGATGACGAAGAAGATGATGATGAAGGTATTTATTTTCCCATATGTGATTCAGTACATGAAAATGACAATTTTACTGTATCAGTACAGTTATTTTGATATCACATGATTATTGTTGTAGATGCTGACGAGCAGGACGAAGATATGAACAAGAATTGCATTCTGGGACAAGAATATTCCCCAAGTACAACTGAAGCTTTGCGTCAACTGTCTGAGAAGGATGTAAGTTTACTTAACCATATCTGTTTTTGAGTGTATGTGTTAATAGGGAGACTATTATTAAAATCTATAGCAGAGATTGATATTATGTGAAAAACAACTGCACATTATTTGTTTTAATTTCTGAATATTTGAGACGTGTGTTTAAGGTTTTTGAAAAACTAGGTGACTAATTGAATATTTGATTGGCGTAGATTGTTATTTATTAATTTTATCGATTAACTATCGACACTTGTAATCGACTGTAAATATATTAACTAGATACATCAAGTGGACTCCACAAATATTTCATTGTACATGTTTTACATGTTTCCAATCACTAAACCTAATAAAACAAATTATACAATTTTTATTTCAGCTAAGTTTCGAATTGATCGAATCAATATTATTGTACATTAACAAGTTGGGAGGCGACGGCGCTGTTCTAGTGTTCTTACCGGGATGGAACTTAATATTCGCACTTATGAAACATCTGTCACAGCATCAAGTATTCGGAAACACTTCCAAATTTGTGATACTGCCGCTGCACAGTCAGATACCTAGAGATGATCAGAAAAAAGTGTTTATTACGCCTCCAGAGGGGATTATTAAGGTCAGTGTGGAATATTTGGCATATTTAGGATAAATGAGATGGAGTAGTTTGTTATGCACCCTGCACCAGTTTATAACATGATACCAATTTACTTGACATTCCTTATTTGCTAAAGTAAAGACTCTATGTAACTCTATCCATGGAAAACATGATAATTTTTCGCTGACCAATGAATTTTGCAGGTGTTCATGTTTAGATTAAAGTTCTTGGAACTAAATGGAAACATGTTGACTATAAATGTGCTGACCACTGTCTGGAAGGTGGCCTTGTTATGACCAAAATTCCTAGAACTGAATATGCCTTGTAAATAAGTTAAGAGTATAAATAAGGATTATTGTTAATTTTAATTCAGTCTCAAATAAATCCTCATCGTGAAGAGTTGGACTCTACATTTTTGATTTAGAAACCTCCTCGCGCTCCCGCGTAACTTTTGTTTAGTTAGAATAGAAAATAATATTTATTTGGTGGAACAACAAAATAGAAAAAACATAAATAAAAAAGCATTGTTTGTGGCACCAATTTAGCGCTGATTTTCGACTGCATGTTGATAAATAAATGGCATGGTATATGTAAAAAATTCTAGCTTTCACCAACATTACCGAATAAAGTAAAGGAAGTGCAATATCGGCATATTATGTTCGTTGCATAGTCGCATGCCATTGGTTGTTGGCTGATAGTTTATGCAAAGTTGTGAAAACGGCATTAATCCATTAATTTTATCGATAAGATACATATTATCGATGCTATAATTATTGTGAATTATCGATTTAAAGTGATCAATATGAAATACATATTCGTTAATTTAATCGATTTTTTAGTAAATTGTAGGTACATTTATTTTCAGGTGATATTATCAACGAACATAGCCGAGACCTCTATTACTATCAACGATGTTGTGTACGTTATAGACTCGTGTAAGGCTAAGATGAAGTTGTTCACGTCACACAACAACATGACGTCATACGCTACTGTTTGGGCCAGCAGGACTAATTTGGAACAGGTATTTCATATTTAAGGTTCATTTATTTGGTGAGCAAGTCAGTGAAAAAAAATATATATTTTTTATTCGTAAAACATATCCTTGACCATATTTTTTTAGACAACCCTATTGGTATGTGTTCAGCAACTCAGTTTATACCTTAAAATATTATTTTCATCCGGTAAACAGATGGGTGAAGGTCAATGTTCGCCGGTATCTTAGACCAAAATACCCTATTATTTTTTTGTGAAGATTTTTCAAGTTGGAATGTTGTTAACAGCGTAAAGGTCGAGCGGGTCGCGTCCGACCCGGCGTGTGCTTCACTCTGTGCACGAAGGCGCGCTACGACAAACTGGAGGAACACCTCACCGCTGAGATGTTCAGGACACCACTGCATGAGCTTGCTCTCAGGTGAATATAACAATAAATCTATATTAAAATATTAAGCCAACAAACTGCTTCTAATATTATGACCTTTGTGTGTATAATTGCTTCTATAAGAACAATCTAACATTAACAGCGACATCTATCAGAAAAGCATATAACTTTGAAATATAGTTTTTTTAAATAAATAAATAAATAATATCTTCAAACATAGCTGTGGGTTATCTTGATTAAATGTTACGTATGCACGCCCGCAGGAGCGCACACGCAGACGTATTTTACAGACGGTTTTAAAGTACCATTAGTTCAAATCAAAAGATGATACTTTGCATCACTATTTTTTTAATAGGGGTCATGTTCGATCTGGTGGATCCCAATATTATTTTTTAGATATAATGTAACACTAGAATATTAAATACCAATTCCAAGAAAAGCTATTTATGGTTTTTATTTCGTGTGTGTCAGTATCAAGTTGCTGCGGCTGGGCGCGATCGGTCACTTCCTGTCGAAGGCGCCGGAGCCTCCGCCGCTGGACGCCGTCATCGAGGCGGAGGCCATGCTGCGGGAACTGGGCTGTCTCGACCACAACGACGCACTCACGCCGCTCGGCACTATACTCGCCAAGCTGCCGATAGGTCAGTACATTCATTAGCATCGAAGCGGGGGCCTAGCAGGTTGCGCTGACCCCACTGAGTGGTATAAGGGCAGGTGAAAGAGGAAGTTAAAACTTAAGTATTATGTTCCAGAGCCGCGTTTAGGCAAGATGATGGTGCTCGGCTTCGTCCTGGGCGTAGGCGACGCCCTAACGACGATGGCGGCCAACTCGACCACGTTCCCCGAAGTGTTCGTGGTGGAGGGACGCCGCCGCCTGGCGCCGCATCAGCGCGCGCTGGCCGGTGACCGCGCTTCCGACCATGTCGCCATGCTCAACGCCTTCCAGGTACAAACCCGACTCACTCACCCCGGTCCCCGAGTTCCTCTATACAACTCGACCACGTTCCCCGAAGTGTTCGTGGTGGAGGGACGCCGCCGCCTGGCGCCGCATCAGCGCGCGCTGGCCGGTGACCGCGCTTCCGACCATGTCGCCATGCTCAACGCCTTCCAGGTACAAACCCGACTCACTCACCCCGGTCCCCGAGTTCCTCTATACAACTCGACCACGTTCCCCGAAGTGTTCGTGGTGGAGGGACGCCGCCGCCTGGCGCCGCATCAGCGCGCGCTGGCCGGTGACCGCGCTTCCGACCATGTCGCCATGCTCAACGCCTTCCAGGTACAAACCCGACTCACTCACCCCGGTCCCCGAGTTCCTCTATACAACTCGACCACGTTCCCCGAAGTGTTCGTGGTGGAGGGACGCCGCCGCCTGGCGCCGCATCAGCGCGCGCTGGCCGGTGACCGCGCTTCCGACCATGTCGCCATGCTCAACGCCTTCCAGGTACAAACCCGACTCACTCACCCCGGTCCCCGAGTTCCTCTATACAACTCGACCACGTTCCCCGAAGTGTTCGTGGTGGAGGGACGCCGCCGCCTGGCGCCGCATCAGCGCGCGCTGGCCGGTGACCGCGCTTCCGACCATGTCGCCATGCTCAACGCCTTCCAGGTACAAACCCGACTCACTCACCCCGGTCCCCGAGTTCCTCTATACAACTCGACCACGTTCCCCGAAGTGTTCGTGGTGGAGGGACGCCGCCGCCTGGCGCCGCATCAGCGCGCGCTGGCCGGTGACCGCGCTTCCGACCATGTCGCCATGCTCAACGCCTTCCAGGTACAAACCCGACTCACTCACCCCGGTCCCCGAGTTCCTCTATACAACTCGACCACGTTCCCCGAAGTGTTCGTGGTGGAGGGACGCCGCCGCCTGGCGCCGCATCAGCGCGCGCTGGCCGGTGACCGCGCTTCCGACCATGTCGCCATGCTCAACGCCTTCCAGGTACAAACCCGACTCACTCACCCCGGTCCCCGAGTTCCTCTATACAACTCGACCACGTTCCCCGAAGTGTTCGTGGTGGAGGGACGCCGCCGCCTGGCGCCGCATCAGCGCGCGCTGGCCGGTGACCGCGCTTCCGACCATGTCGCCATGCTCAACGCCTTCCAGGTACAAACCCGACTCACTCACCCCGGTCCCCGAGTTCCTCTATACAACTCGACCACGTTCCCCGAAGTGTTCGTGGTGGAGGGACGCCGCCGCCTGGCGCCGCATCAGCGCGCGCTGGCCGGTGACCGCGCTTCCGACCATGTCGCCATGCTCAACGCCTTCCAGGTACAAACCCGACTCACTCACCCCGGTCCCCGAGTTCCTCTATACAACTCGACCACGTTCCCCGAAGTGTTCGTGGTGGAGGGACGCCGCCGCCTGGCGCCGCATCAGCGCGCGCTGGCCGGTGACCGCGCTTCCGACCATGTCGCCATGCTCAACGCCTTCCAGGTACAAACCCGACTCACTCACCCCGGTCCCCGAGTTCCTCTATACAACTCGACCACGTTCCCCGAAGTGTTCGTGGTGGAGGGACGCCGCCGCCTGGCGCCGCATCAGCGCGCGCTGGCCGGTGACCGCGCTTCCGACCATGTCGCCATGCTCAACGCCTTCCAGGTACAAACCCGACTCACTCACCCCGGTCCCCGAGTTCCTCTATACAACTCGACCACGTTCCCCGAAGTGTTCGTGGTGGAGGGACGCCGCCGCCTGGCGCCGCATCAGCGCGCGCTGGCCGGTGACCGCGCTTCCGACCATGTCGCCATGCTCAACGCCTTCCAGGTACAAACCCGACTCACTCACCCCGGTCCCCGAGTTCCTCTATACAACTCGACCACGTTCCCCGAAGTGTTCGTGGTGGAGGGACGCCGCCGCCTGGCGCCGCATCAGCGCGCGCTGGCCGGTGACCGCGCTTCCGACCATGTCGCCATGCTCAACGCCTTCCAGGTACAAACCCGACTCACTCACCCCGGTCCCCGAGTTCCTCTATACAACTCGACCACGTTCCCCGAAGTGTTCGTGGTGGAGGGACGCCGCCGCCTGGCGCCGCATCAGCGCGCGCTGGCCGGTGACCGCGCTTCCGACCATGTCGCCATGCTCAACGCCTTCCAGGTACAAACCCGACTCACTCACCCCGGTCCCCGAGTTCCTCTATACAACTCGACCACGTTCCCCGAAGTGTTCGTGGTGGAGGGACGCCGCCGCCTGGCGCCGCATCAGCGCGCGCTGGCCGGTGACCGCGCTTCCGACCATGTCGCCATGCTCAACGCCTTCCAGGTACAAACCCGACTCACTCACCCCGGTCCCCGAGTTCCTCTATACAACTCGACCACGTTCCCCGAAGTGTTCGTGGTGGAGGGACGCCGCCGCCTGGCGCCGACCAACATGATCCCACGAGGGTACTCCTGAACCTATTTTAGCTCCGTATGGTTGAAAAGAAACAACTATAATAGACAGTAAATTACATTGCAATAATGATTTCATATGTTTACGCAAAGTAAATTACATTGCAATAATGATTTCATATGTTTACGCGAATATTAGACATTTAAATAACACTACATTCAACGGATTCTATCGCGGTTTATATTTACTTTTGATCCTGACGTTTTGAAAGCTTTTCAGCCTTTGTTGTCACACAGAGGGGAGTCCTCCGAAAATCGGTTTAAAGAAGTTTTATTTAAAATAAAATGCAATAATGCAAAATATTATTGCGTTTCCAAGAAAAGAAAGGAACGTTTTACATATACACCAAAATAGCTACATCGTTAACCAATAAATATACGACAATGCATCGTCTTTGCAATTTGATTACTCCAGATTAAGAATACTAATGTCACTCAAAACATTCCAGATGTGGGAGAGAGAACAGGCGAAAGGCGAAGAGGCTGAGATGAGATGGTGCGAATGGAAAGGAATACAACAAACCACGCTACGTGTCACCGCTGAAGCTAAGAGTCAACTTACGAGTAAGAACACTATAGATTAGTTATCGATAAATAAAATAATCTTTGTTTTTTTTTATCCAAGCACAGCAAAGTGACTGCACTATACCTGATGGTAAGCATAGTGCAGTCCATGAAATCAGACAATGAGTTTGTCAGTGGTCACCAGAATCATGCAGGCCTCCATAAATGATCCTTTCCACTTTGGAGAGGGAAAAAGCAAATCGAGGAACCTGAGGCAGGACAAGCCAATGACCTATTCAGGCATTAACCCTAACCCGGTTTTCGGTTTTCAGTGAGCCAGTGGAACTAACCCAGTCGAATCAACCCATTCATAGTACAGACAAGTGTCTACAACATGACTACTACTTTAATAAGAAAATAGTTTGAATTTTTTCCTGGCAATGTGTCTACATTAGACCTAGTGTTATGTACAGTGGAGTTTGCTGGTGGGAAGATACTTGTATCCGACCAGATAGCGACCACCGTACACTGGTGCTAAAACCTGCCATAGTGGCCCACCTTGTGTGGGTAGCGTTCCAGGGTCAGCCAGTGTATATCCGGTTCGCCCCAGGGCGTTTGGCCCCTGATCCTAACCCTTTTCCCATCCCTTTTTCCTTCCCCTCCCCCTTGGCCCTGGGATGAGATACTGCGGGGTCGCTAGTATTCCGTTAGCAGGGACACCGTAGTTCATCCCAGAAACTTTGCCAGGCCGGCATGATCTTGCCGACCTACGATGGACACATTGTTTATCGTTGGTCGATACTATTCTTGGATTGCGCTACACTTACCATCAGGTATAGCGTAGTCACTTTGCCGAGCCAGGATAAAAAAAATAAGTTCAATAATAATGCTAATCGCCAACGAGATGTTGCGTCCCTACAGTATACAGTATTGTTGTCTCTCTACATCGTGGGATATTTCAGACATCCTGACCACATCAGTGGGATTCTCTGAAGAGTGTTGTATCCCACAACGCTGGAACCCTTCAGGCCAGGATCAGACGCTCGACGTTGTTATCGCGCTCATGTGCATGGGACTCTACCCTAATGTATGCTTACATCAGGGCAAGAGGAAGGTAACCACTGCATTCTTTTATTATACTACCTTTTATGTACGGTCAGTAAAACGGTACAGTTCCTTTAGTCACAAAACCTTTGTCAAATTTTCTATTTCATTAATTTATGATTTTTGCATCCAATATTTTGATGAATTTCAAATGAAAATGTTTGTAAAAATACGTTTTTATTTACAATGAAGAAAAATGGGGATTATTGATGTGGGATATCAATCGAAAAAATAGTATTGTACAGCAGCTAATTTTTACACACACTTCGGTTTACTTTGGTGAAACAAAGAGGTTAAATTTGGGGACAATGCCTTAATTCCATCTATATCTCAATAGCCACCATCCAGAATAATTATCTAGTTCTCCCATTCAGGTATTGACAACAGAAGGCAAGCCGGCGCTCATTCACAAAACATCAGTGAACTGCAGCAGCACCGAGCAGAAGTTTCAATCTCCACTGTTCGTGTTCGGCGAGAAGGTTCGCACGCGAGCGATCAGCTGCAAACAAACTACCATGGTGGCACCGCTGCATTTACTGCTCTTCGGTAGCAGGAAGGTTGAATGGGTGAGTTATTCCTATTATTGACTACCTCACAAAATAGAGTCGACCCCGTTGTCTGTCTGTGGCATCGTAACGTCTAAATCAGTGTTTCCCAACCTTTCTTAGGCCATGCCCCACCATAATTTTTTTTTGTTAAATTTGTCACCGATATCTGCATTGCATTTAAATAACCTAAAGCGAAAGGGTTAAAGTCGTATCGAGTCCTTTTTTAAATTGCCCCCCTGTGGGGCGTGGGCCCCACGTTGGGAAACACTGGTCTAAATGAATAGACTGATTTGTGTGCGTTTTTTGAAGTGATAACTTCTTATGGGAGGGTGAACCGAAACGTTCCGTAACGCGAGCGGTCCATCGACCAGCCAGCGTTAGCCGACCTCCCTGGAACATCGATAATTTCGAAGTCCCAGGTGGCGCCACACAGTGACCAGTCGGCTTGGACCGGACTTTGACACGACTTTGCCACGACTTTTACACGACTTTGACACGACTTTGAGACGGCTTTGACACGGCTTTGACACGGCTTTGACACGACTTTGACACGACTTTGACACGGCTTTGACACGGCTTTGACACGGCTTTGACACGACTGTGACACGACTTTGACCCGACTTTGACACGACTTTGACACGGCTTTGACACGGCTTTGACACGGCTTTGACACGACTTTGAAACGACTTTGACAAGACTTTGACACCACTTTGACACGACTTTGAGACGGCTTTGACACGGCTTTGACACGGCTTTGAAACGGCTTTGACACGACTGTGACACGACTTTGACACGACTTTGACATGACTTTGACAGGGCTTTGACCGGACTTCGTAACGTAACGCGTTAAGGGAAGCCAGACAGAGTGGCGCCGTAACGTAACGCTTTACGGCGCCACTTTGTCTGGCTTCCCTTTCTCTCACGCATACGGCAGCAGTAGGCAGGCTTCTCCGCTCTCACTTTAACCCACATTAGTTTAAGTTATCACTTCTGTCGAGCGTCCCGGGACGCACACTTTTTTTTTTTATTTGAAAGTTGGCGTATCAATAAAGAAGTATGATTAAAGAATACCTATTCAGCCATTTAGAAATTAGATGCTTTTCCAGTCATATTTTTTTTATACTACCGAATGCGTGATGAGCAAGCCGCTTGCCGGGTGGTAAATAATACCCATGTTGTGATGTTGGGGGTATAAAGGTTAAGTTAAAAATGTAATGTTAAGTTTATTTTAAGTCTTCATTTAGTTAATTTCGTACAGGACTGACGACGTGTGACATTGTTGTGAAACTCATTGAACAAATCATATTTACGTATTCAATTAGGTCCAAAACTTAGCATCGACAACTTATGGTTGATGCACTCCAACCACACGCTTCCATGAAATGGTTCATTGTTATGTTCAGGTGGACAATGTAGTAAGACTAGACAACTGGTTGAACTTCCAAATGTCGGCGAAATCTGCCGCGCTCGTCACCGCACTGCGACCCGCCATAGAGAAACTTGTGGAGAGGGCCGCCGCCGAACCGGACGCCGCCTTGAGCTTCACGCCTGTCGAACTGAAGGTATATTGGATATATTGGATGTATTGCAATTGTATTTATTTTATCAATTTACAACACGTGTTGCAGAAAGATGTGGTTTGTAGTTTTTATAACTGGCCTGCCCGATGTCAACCCCTCTGGGAAAAGAAATTAAAATAATATTTCTGTTTTTTTTCTCTCTTTAAAAATATTTTGTTTTCGCATCAGTTCTCTTTCAGGCTCTATTCAGGCATTTCACCCCTGATCAGGCCTAAGTGGCTTGAAGCTTAGGCTAAATATAAATGTTTAGAACCCTTAAATGAAAAACAAAAAAAAACATAATCACATTAATATGAGGAAATTTATAATTGGCCTTACTGACGGATATGAGACGAAATTTAATAGGCCTATGAGAATTGCTGTAAATTAATTACCATAAAAGAACACAATGCCTGCAGTCTCAACAAAATCTCCTTTTGTATCCATTAAGTTTCTACATTTCCAGGTGGTGTCCTGTTTACGAGAGCTGTGTGCTATGGACGCCGGCGATTATAACATACGACGTGAAGTCGCCACGCCTGTATTTAGATCGGATGCAAAGAGACCCAACACCAGAGGCTGGGGCACTAATGGCCCACGTGGCGGTTTCGGCAGTGGAAACTTTGCCAGTGGCAGCAGCCTTGGAAACAAAGGCAATGGATTCGGAGGTCAAAACAGATTTGGTAACCAAGGTGGATTCCGGCGTGGTGGCTTTGGGGGATCCGGCAACAAGCGTGGCTTCGGCAACAGTAGGGGCTTTGGTAACCAAGGTGGTTACGGAAATCAAGGGGGTTTCGGTAACCAAGGTGATTACGGAAATCAAGGGAGTTTCGGTAACCAAGGCGGTTACGGAAATCAAGGGGGTTTCGGTAACCAAGGCGGTTACGGAAATCAAGGGGGTTTCGGTAACCAAGGCGGTTACGGAAATCAAGGGGGCTTCGGTAATCAACGTGGTTACAAAAATCGAGGCAATTTCGGCAACCGTGGTAGTTTTGATAATAACCAAAGTGGGCAGGGTAATGATGGATGGCCGGAAGGTGGCACTCAATGGTAAAACATTCCTAGGTAAATATAGTGATTAAAGTGAGCGCACTGGGCTTACAGCGTGGACAGGCTAAAAGCCGTATTTAGATAAGTATTGTAATATTAATTAAGTTCTGACCTAATAAACTAGAAGAAATAATAAGACGTTTTATTTAAATATTACTATAATTTATATTATCATTATCACACAAACAGGATACTCAAAAAGTTACCAACTTGAAAATTATCTTCCCAAGATAGACTACCCTAGACTTGCACAACAATTCTTAAATCATATTTAAAAATGTTAAAGGATTATGGATTGTTTGTGTATATATGTGTCGTGTATGAGCCTTAGAATTATATAATAAAAATCGCAATATCTTGCGATACGATAGCGCCTTCGTTATTCAACAGGGTTTTGAACAACTATTAATATGAAGTCTCTGTCAGGTGCGACCATAACCTCACTTTTCTTACTTCGTATACGCAGGAAGGTCAGATCGTTGCTAGGGTCCAAGTCTCTGACCACAGATTTGGCTTTATCGATTAGCGCAGACATAAGCCCGGCGTATTGTACGCTGACGTGGTTGTCCAAAGTTGTCTTAATGGGTATACCTTCTCCATTTACAACTATAACACCAATTACTCCTTTGTGCATGGATAGTTTCCGCACGGTTTCTTCTGCCTCGTTTGCCATCATTCAAAATTTATTAGGAAATTTGTAGGAACGCATCCACAGCGTTTTGACATAATATGGCACGCAGTACGCCACTTTTTTAAATTATTTATGACAGTGGAATGTCATTTTGGCAAGATAAAGGAAAGAGGCAAGTTGAACTGTATTTAACTCCAAAATACAGGCCAGCCGCACGATCGAAGCTTAAGACGGTTTAGTTGCCACATCAGCTCAACGTAACCTACTAGCATCATTGTTATATAAACATCATTGTTTAGGACCCTAAAATGAAAACAAAAAAAAGGTCTTTCAAAAAATAAAAACCCGTATCAAAATCAGTTCATTTGACGCCACGATACTGTCAGTTGTTTCATCCTTATTTGCATTAATAAATACAATGAACTTTTATAAAAATAATAATTAAAATTGTTTTCACATTATCGAATCAGTTGTGCGGTGGGCGCGATGTCCCTACCGAGTATTGCGGTGGGCGCGATGTCCCTACCGAGTATTGCGGCGCGATAATGCGCGCGGTCATTGGCCCGACTTTAGCAAAAAAAATATTCATCCTGTTTTACCATGAGGTTTTTGAGACAAAAGGTAGCCTATATTCAGGGTTGAAGCTTACTTTTTACCATCAAAATCAGTTTAGTGTTTAGCTGTGAAAACATAACAGACACACAGAGTTACTTTCAAATTTTATATTCTTCATCATTATCATCATCAACCACAAGACGTCCACTGCTGAACATAGGCCTCTCCCAAAGATTTCCAGACCAACCTGTTGGAAGCGGCCTGCATCCAGTGACTTCCTGTGATCTTTATCAATAATTTTATATTAGTATGGATAATTTAAGTACAATAAAAAAAACTGTAACAATAATACAGATAAATTATCTGAAACAAATCAATAATTATTAATCACATAAGTCAAAACAGTCTAATTTGCAGAAGTTTTAAAAAAGAGAATAATTAAAAATGCAGATTATTGCTACTAGGGATGTTGAAAAAATAAAAATCATTGATGTATGGATATATCTAAATTAATATTTTTTTAAATAGCATGCCATCAAAGATGCCCCGAAATGTGGGTGAAACCTGGAGATGATATGCAAATATTTTTTATGATGCCCATAAATGGTCATCTAATTTTTTTATGCCCTTTTTATGCTCAAGCAAAAAGTGGCAGCTCAAAAAACCCTCATCATGCCATTTCACAGTTCTGTAGGTAGAGCAAGAGTGATTTTGGTGACAAGAAACATCCATCAATCCATATAACCATTTGAATGTAAAGAATATTTTATACAATATTGCACTATCAAAATCTTCCCTAATCATCTTCCAAACATAGTTCCTGGCTAACTTGTTGCCTTGCTCTGGCTTATTGCCTGATGACACTTTTGGTGGACACAATGAATAAATGCATTTATACAAAGCATTTCAAATTACATTGATTCATTAATCATTAGTTGACATACTATTTAACCAATAATATCCCTTAACAACCATATCAATCTATAGCAATGTCCTCTCCTTTTTGTTTCATCAATTCCACCTTAACATACAATGGAGTTCTACCACTTTTCAACTTTTCTCTTTTATGCACTTTCAATTGATGCTTCATCATTTGCTTTCTATATCCAAATGCTTTACCACATATATTGCAAATGTGATCTTTTATACCTGTGTGATCAACTTTGAAATGCATTTCCAGTTCTCTTTTTGTATAAAATCCCCTACCACAAGAGTCGCATTTGAAATCATGCTGCCCTTTGTGAGTCAACATGTGTTTGTTGAGATTACTTTTATTGATAAACCTGGATGGACATTGTGTACATTGGTAAGGTTTTTCTCCGGTATGAGACCTCATATGCATTTTTAATGACTCACTAAACCGCCCTTTATATGGACATAGATCACATTGGTATGGTAAGTGATAGAAGTGTGTGAGACGGTGTCGTGCGAAATGACCCTGTGCATTGAACTTCTTCCCACAAATATCACACATATGCGGAGGATCTTCATTGTGTGTTGCTAAATGTTTCTTGAAATATTCTGCTCGGTATGACTTGTTGCAAATGTGACAAGTATGCCTCATGTTATCATGTTCATCTGAGAGACGATGGTTAGTGTATTCATCATAATCTTTGAATTCCAAATTGCACTTCCTGCAGAAATAATCTTTTTCTTTTTTCTTTATGGTTTTTTTTTCACGTTGATATACCTCATATAAATATAATTCATCATCCAAGTCTCCTAAATCATCATTTACTCCGCTATCATCTTCAATAATGGCAAATGGTTGTTTTAATATTTCATCTGACCTTTGAGCCGTCTTCCTCAGTAAGATCGCACCTTGAAGTAGGGAATGGCATGGTTGACACAGGAACTTTGGATAGGAATCGGTGACACTCACAAATATTCCGCCGAAAGTGGTTAAAGCTTCGGCTATGCCATCGTTATCGAGAATGGGCACGCATCCATCTTTTAAACAAACTCTGCATAAATTATCATCATACTCTTTCTTTACCCGAATATCTTGGCAGGAATCGTTATTTGATGTACCTTCTCCCGAATAAGCTTCACTCGTCTTCCTTAGATGTTTGCAGTGAAGCAATTTAAATAATGTCATTGCACCAACCATTTTGCTTTACTTCTATTAAAACAAAACCAATTTATTTAACTTTTCACGACGTTTACCAAGGAATATAATACTCTTGACTGAATTAAATTCCTTGCTTCTGTTAATTATATATTCTATTACTCTTTCAATAAATAACAAGTACATAGTACTTTAAAAAGACGGGAAATATCAAGTCCACTGATCAATAATAAAATCAAGTCTTGATAACATTTTAATAATCAAGATTCTACTTCAAAGAGTAAAGTAAGTATTCTACTTGTATGTCAATCATGATTGATTCGTTCATTTGAGACGAATCGTGTAAATGATTGCAATCATTCGCTTTGAATGATCCGGATCTCTATGATTAATTATTGTATAGATTGCCGATTGATCTATTCTTTAATAAATAAAAATTAGTGGTGTCGTGGGACACCAGGTAGGAACGAAGTTCCTTCGGCTAATGAAGAATCGACACAAATTTCAAAAAAAGTCGTGCTCAATTTTATGTAGGTTTTCATGATTTTTCTCTTAAATTTTGCTGATTAGTTTTTATTTAAGTACAAGAAAGTATTTAGGAAATTCAGTATTTTAGGAAATAATAAATTACTTAAAATAAAAAAAAAGTGTGCGTTCGGGACGCTCGACAGAAGTGATAACTTAAACTAATGTGGGTTAAAGTGAGAGCGGAAGGAGCCTGCTTACTGCTACCGTATGCGTGAGAGAAAGGGAAGCCAGAGTGGCGCCTTAACGCGTTACGTTACGAAGTCGTGTCAAAGTCGTGTCATAGTCGTGTCAAAGTCGTGTCAAAGTCCGGTCCAAGCCGACTGGTCACTGTGTGACTCCACCTGGTACTTAGAAATTATCAATGTTCCAGGGAGGTCGGCTAACGCTGGCTGGTCGATGGACCACTCGCGTTACGGAACGTTTCGGTTCACCCTCCCATAAGAAGTTATCACTTCAAAAACATCGTAATTCAAATTATCAACTAAAATAACATAATATGTCTCTTACTTTTGTTTGACAACATAAAATTACATAGAAATAGAAAAATTGAAATAAAAAAAAGACGTGTGGCACTCGGAGACTGCCGCGGTAAAGCTATTATAAAGCATTTTTTATCAACTTATATAATTATAAAAATAACTGGCTGAATGAATTTCATTTTAAAAAAGGAACTAACGCTGGCTGGTTATGCGACTGTCGCGCATGCGCACGTCTCATTTAACGCTTTTATTCTTACGGTTTTACTATCACATTTTTTTCAGTTCGGTCACGCAGCGAAATCCCTATCCCCTCCAAGCCTGCCGTAAGGAACTTCGTTCCAATAATTTATACATAAGTTAAGTATAAAAACTATTGGTCCCAACGTTTCGAAAGCTTTTCAGCCTTCGTAGTCATGAGATATAAGTAATTTATCTATGATCATGGCGTGGACTGAGATGTAATTTTTTCCGAAATGTTACATTATTTACTTTCAGTTTAAAATTATTATTTGGAATATAAAATTTTGTTGATGGTCCCGATCTATGCAGAAGTTCATGGTGTCTTGAGGTCTGGCAGTTGGTCGTTTGGGTTTCGATTTATTTAAGTTCTAACGTCTGGACCAAAATTAAAATAAAATACCTACTGCGATTAAATGCGTTTTATTTCAATTTTTACTGAAACATGAATACATCGAATATTACTATTATCTTAACGAATACTAAATATAACAGTTTCACCTTATTCTTACTGGCAGCCCTAGCCGCTGGAATCTGGATGGCTGGACCTGGATGTCAATTGTCAATGTCATTCAGATTTTAGATTTTAAATTGTCAAAGATTTGTGGGGGCTTAAAACTTATATTTTTTCCTCGAAATATCGTCAAATAATGAATAAAACTCATATAACAAAAAGTGTTTAAAATAATTAAAACATATCGCTTACTTTACATAAATTGTGTGATAGACACATACGTAAAAGATGAACGCCATTCGAGTAAGGTTATGTTATTTAAAACTATAATTGTATTTTGGTATTATTTCAACTAAATTTGATATATTTTAGGGAATACTACGTTCAGCGCCCCTAGTCAGACATGCAATCACGTCAAATTACTTGATAAGACCTCTATCAGCAACTGTGACTCCTATAACTAAGATTGAAGATGTCCCGGCTACGACTGTGGAACTCGACAAGTTGTACAAACGAGTGGAATTGGAGATGAGGGGCATTGATCCCGCGGTGCTGCTCAGCTACTCCTGGTTTTGTATAGCTGCAGCCTCGCATTTAGGCATTGAAGTCACTAAGAGGTATATATTTTTATTCATTCACAGCAACTTGTGTATACATTTAGTCAATAAAGTTATTCAACTATTTAATATTGTGTCCAATTAAGTTGGTAGAATGGGAATGGGTTGATAGAGATTATTTGACTTTGTTTTGACTCATTATGTGGAAACCAGAGAATTCTCTGTACAAATTTCAATAGAAGCTATGTTCACATAGCTACTAAACAGGTTAGCATGTAGGCCTAAGGCATCACTTCTCATTAGTGGAAGAGGCTCATGCCCAGCTGAGAGATAGTAATACAAAGCTGATATTTTTGATAGCAATTTATCCCTGAGAATAAACCAAAATCTAATCTGAATTATGTTTTATTGTTGGCTAAATATGCTAAATAATAAAATAGTAAAATTCATCATCCTGCTTCCACCACTTGTGCTTATGGAAAAATAAATGTTTAGTAGACATATATATCATATATATCCTTATATTAAGATATATATCCTTTAATTAAGTATTCCTCACTCTTAACTTTTTTTTTTCAGTTGGGCACAAAGGAAGGCAGATAAAGAAAGACATACACTGCTCAGGTGTGTGCACATTTACAAGAAACACAAAGTGCAGTATGAAATTCGTACATACTTCAGATTTATACATTTACAAAGGCTCACTGGGTCCACTTGTGACACCTATTTAGAATACATAGAGAGGAATCTTCCGGAAGGCTGTGCCCTTAAAGCTACCAAAGTGGAATGTGTACCATTGCCTGAACATCTTACACCACCAAAAGAAACTAATGAATAATAACTAATGATATAATAAAATAATAGAATTTAGAATAAAATGTGCTTAGTTGATACATTTATTTTTTATTCTACTAGTTACCAACCATTAACTATTAAACTGTGTTACATGTATATAATTAACACATACTTACTTTGAAATAAGAACAAAATAGTTAAAAGTTTTATATGGCTAATTATATTTGTACCAATATCTTTCTGAAATGAGGTAGACCTATTTTTATTTCTGGGTATGAATTCTATAATTTGTTTCTGCTACTTTTACATACAAGTTAATCAGTTGGTTTTATTAGGCATGTATTAATATTTTATTACACCTATACAATATTACCAATACAAATATAATTATTACATTACAAAATTCAAACTTCTAATACAAGCTCAATACAAACAGATAATATATTATTAAATATACTTAGCACAACACTTAAATATTTAAACTACTTACAAGGAAAAATCTTGGACATATATTTTGGCTTTAACTCCTATTCTAGTAATAAGAACAGAAATATGAATTTATGAATATTCAACAAGACTATTAATTATTAATGAGTCTTTTGTTGCTTTCCTTTCTGCTTAAACTACTATAGGAATTATAGAGGCAAACCAATCAATAGTTGAAATGGTACGATTGAATATTAATATTCTATGCCCTAGAGTCTAGACAATAATAGGTATGGGAGAGGTCACTGAGGGGTGGTTACCTCCACTTTTAATATTGTGAGTATACGAAAATTATTCTTTCTGATAATGGCTGATCCTTATATTTACTTTTTGTGGCATTGTCCCCTTCAAAGCGAATCTTGCCTCACTTTGAAGCACATTCTGGCTATGCCTTTAAAAATAGTTTATAAGACGTAACAATTTTATAACCAAAGACATATTAGTCATAATATATGAAACTACAAAGACAGGAAGTCTTGTAAGATTTGGCATCAGTATCTCTTTGGCCTGGAGGTACTTTTAAATTTATTCTAGTCATACTGCTGGTTCTTGCACACTGTAAAGATGAAGAGCAGTGCAAATGTCAGCTCCAAGCCATGGAACAGTAGCATTACCACACACCAGATGTACTCGAGTCTGAGGATATATGTCTGATAGATGATGAAATAAACAACTCCTACTGTAGCCGGGACTGTTAGGAGGATTGAGAAGAACACTGGTATTTCTGAAAGGAAAAAAATATTATTAAAAACTTTTCAATAAAAACATAATATATTATTATGTCGTCGCTGTGAACACTTCGATGATCACTATCGACTTAAAATCCATGACCTATACTTTCGACAATTTAATAAAGTGTTTCCCAACGTGGGGCCCACGCCCCACATGGGCCATTTGATAGTTAATTAAAAATGGACTCGACACGACTTAACCCTTTCGCTTTGGGTTATTTAAATGCAATGCTAGATATCGGTGACAAATTTAGCAAAAAGAATGTTAAGGTGGGGCATGGCAAAAGGTTGGGAAACACTGATCTAATAGGTCCTTCAAAATAGGTAGGTACTCACAAACTGATTATATATGCCGGCAAATCAAATATATTCGTTTGTCGACGGTATAAGAACTTTTAAACAAAACATTTAATATTGTTATTTATTACAAAATACACTTACTCCTATTAGTCAAATTTCCACGTCGTCCTAAGAAGATCCTCAGCACTTCGACAACACACAAAGCAAAAAATATACCGGTCTCCGTTTGTATCGTGTTTTCAGGATATGGAACATTTATAACTTTTAATATACCCATAGCCACTTCGCACAGAATAAACATCCCCAAATAAAATGTATTTAAATAAAGTAAAATCTCGTAAGCCAAACTATAGTTTACATTTGTCACTTTAGTCATTTTATCGCTTTTTAACTCTGAATCAATGTTTTTGTTTACACTTTTGACGTTTCCATGCGATTTGGTAGGCATCGAATTCGAAAATAGAATGTTGTGAAATGGGTCAAAACTGCGCGCGCTTATTGATTTTCCGGTATGAAGTCACATTGAATGAATTCACTTGTAAAATATCAGTTATTTTTAATCAATTTGTAATTTAAACCTAATTTGTAAGTACTAAATGTATACGTTGTTTATTATGCGAACTCTATTGCGGGAAGTAAATAGAACTAATTAAAAAAGAAAGTTTCGCGGAACCTATTGTACAGAACCGAGGAAATAAGGGGCGCCACCATTGCGACGCGACGCGACGCGACACTGGCATGTACATAGACATACTATGTACGTAGGTTGGGTAATCTTTGCTAAAACGCCGAGGATCTTTAAAGCTCTTACATGTAGTTTGTAACCCTAAACACATTGTTAATTTTATAAACTATACGTACAAAAGTTGTCGTCCAATAGACGTGTGGACAGCTGGTTTCCGAATAAAATCTGTTTTCTACACGTGATACAATGAATCAAATCAATGAACATAATTTTAATAAACGTAACATACATAAGCTCACGCTTTTATCCCCGAAGGGATAGGCAAAGGTCCAACTAGTGTTGCACCGATATTTCTCAGAGCTTATTTCCGTCCTATGATGTGATAGAGGACGAACCTATAGCCAAACTCAAATTTCGACCAATTCATGTATGATTTTTCGCATCGAGAACTCAAATACCCCCTTGGAATGAAATTTCCAAAAACGACTGCTATGCTCAGGTCTCTGGTTCGATTCCCAGGTCGGGTTAAGTGATATTGTGTTTTTCTATCACGAAATGCTCAGTATCAGCCCGGAATCTGGACTTGTGCTCGGTATGGCGATAGGCTCGCCCCCTATCACGACGTGGGTCGAAGACACGCTTGGCGAAATGTGGGTGTAATGATTACATCTCTGCCTACCCCTTCAGGGATTACAGGCGTGAGTGCGCATATATAGCCAAAGATTTGTCTCGGTATAAGAGAAGAAGTGAGAATTGAACTCGCGTACTTAATTTTCATATTTTACTAACACGTAGCGCCGCCGCGCCGCAGGGATAGTCTATATTAGTTAACATAATTATTGTTGCGTGTTAGGTGTTAATTGTCGTATCATACACTTATAATTACAAAGATTAAGTGTTAAATAGTACGAGTATTTGATAGAAGTAAGGATAGGAGAACCAAAAAAGTATGTGTTGGTGATGTAAATGAAACACGAATTGTCTTTATACACAGAAAACCGACGTAAAGAAGCGGCTTGCAATTGCGTTTTGTACGTTACGTGAGTTAAATATCCGGAGGCCCAAATCCGCCTCCCCTTCCCAAGGGTAAGACTTCCTTTATGTAAGCAACGCATCTATGATTATTTTAGTATTATAGGTTTTTATGGGCGATGGAGAATACCAGGATATAGAGATAGAGAACGATTAGGTGATTCATTAGCCCGTTCATTGACCTCAGCTAAAAATTCATTCTCATTCTAGGTGGTAGGTTCCTCGAATCAAGAGGCCGTCTGGGTTGATACCACCGCTTTGTTTATTTCTGCCGCCAAGCAACAGTGTGTAAGCACTGTTGTGTTTTGGTTTGACGGACATTGAAGCCAGTGTAATTACTGGGCATTATGAGACTTAACATCCTATGTCTCGAGGTGACGAGCGCAGTTCAGTGCCATGCAGTGCTTTGTAATTCAAAGTTCTGTGTGGCTCTGTTAATGTGCAGGCGTGGCGCTTACCATCAGGCGAGCGCTTTGCTCGTCTCATCACTCAATCAAAAAAAAAACACACAGTACATATGTATAAAACGTGGGTAACCCATAAATTGAGTCTAGTTCTATACTAATTATGCCACAATTTGCTTATTTTACGTATAATTGTGTAGGAATGATATTGCATTGACTGTACACAAATTGCAACCACAATTTCCAAGTACGGCTTTTAAGTTACGTAGGCGATTTATGAAGTTGTTTCCTATAGTGTAACATAAAATTTGGTCCGAAAGGGACTTTTCCTGACTTATATACTTAGCGCGGTTTTTAAATAGAGGCCCTCAAACGTGGATCACTTGATGGTAAAGACTTACGGCCGCCCATAACTCTCAAAATACTAAAGAACTTGACTAAACAGCCTCCGTGGCGCAGCGGGCGAGTAGCCGACTGTGAAGCGAAAGGCCGCGGGTTCGATTCCCGCACCGAGACATGTTTGTGTGATCCACAAATATTTGTTTCGGGGTCTGGGTGTTGTGAGACCGAAAATCTCTCGTAGTTCCTGATACCCACAACACAAGACTCGTATCTTACTGTGGGATCAGGACTATGTATATGACTGTTGAGTGTATTTATATAATAAAAAAGAAAGTATGCATGCGTCGTTGACCTTAAAGGAGAGGAATGGGAATATGTTGGGGCCTCCGGAAATCTCTCACCGTACGAAACGTGACCACTTCTCATCAGTTTCCTATAATACAGTGGTCCCTCGTTTGAGTCGATCTATTCATGTCTACAGAATGGCTATCGGATTAAAGTAAGTTCTTATTAAAATTTGATCTATTTCTTTGGTTCCACTTTTTTTTAGTCCGTAAAACGCCCTGTATACTAAGGAAAGCCTCCGTCGCGCAGTGGGCGAGTAGCTGGATGCAAAGCAAGCGACCGTGGGTTCTATTCCCGCACTGAGACAATTAATGTTTGTTCGATCCATAAATATTTGTTTCGGGTCTGGGTGTTGTGGGACCTCAAGTCCATCGTAGTTACCGATACCCACGATATAAGGTAACCTAGTGTGGGGTCAGGACTATGTATGTCATTGCTGTGTTTATTTGATATTTATTATAATGACCGGAGCTAATACAAGGAATATTGAACGTTGGCACTCAAGGGCTCAATTTATATTAAAAAGGTCAGTAAATATTCTGATATCCGTTCAAAATGGTTATCCTACAACTTGAGAAACGAAAGCGAGCACGAGGGAAGTGAGAGTCGAGGAAAACTGGCGATGCGTCGACCGTTTACATGCGATCACAACACTTCCTATTAACAAACGCAATAGACGTGCCAACTGTGACTACTTTAGTGTGAAAAATAATCAATGTGTATTAACAACTTGAGCAAAATTTTATGATAAAAATGCATACAAAGCCATTGTTAACGTTCTCCAAATTGGACGAGGAGACAGGCAGTTCATTGGACAGAATGTTCGAGAAGAAAGATTGTATGATTGAAATTAATCCTGGTAGGGTAATACTGCCTGCAGACTATATGACGATCGGCCAGGATATCCTCGACATGGAGGTAAAGGACAATGATGTGTGGATGTGTTCTTATCCTAGAACGGGTGAGCATTACTGAAGTATTACATTAATATTGTCCGTCTTAGATGGCGTACTACTCCACCGATAGCAGGGGCTGTATGCGAGACATATGGCATACTGGGCCCATGTCTACCGGAGGAATATTGTATTATTAACATTATCAAAGTATTATGTAGCTACTTTTAAAAAAACTGAAGATCATGTACTTTTTTATTGTCACACTCATGTTTTACAAAATAAATATCTTATCTTATCTTATTAACTCATCTCATTGATCTGTGGCAGCGCATTTAGGCAGTGAAACCTGGGTAAAAATCCCGGGTCTTGCAGTTAAGGTGTAAGATCATATCAAATCATGGCATTAATCTTATAAAAGTTTGGTATAACGTGGATGCACTAGCTCCGCCTCTTTCTACACCTTCATGGAAACAGGCGGGAGCGATCACAAATTGTGTTTGTTTTTGTTTCTAACAACCACGCGTGAATTGACCTTAATTGGGATTTGCGCTCGGTGTGGCAATAGGCTCGCCCCCTATCATAACATGGGACGAAGACAAGATCGGCGA
The DNA here is from genome assembly GCA_949126905.1 of Amorpha juglandis. Taxonomy (NCBI): domain Eukaryota; kingdom Metazoa; phylum Arthropoda; class Insecta; order Lepidoptera; family Sphingidae; genus Amorpha; species Amorpha juglandis. Next base: position 13,462,872 of record OX421373.1, on the reverse strand, counting down.
AATGTGAATGCGTTAGTTCCACCTCTGCCTTCTCCTACGAGGTATTAGCGCGATATTATGTATTATTATTTACAATAAGTGAGTTAGTTGTTCACAGCTATAGAGAACGGCCGCGTCGTACAGTTGCTCTAGCTTGTACTCGGGTAAAGTGCTGACGCAGAAATCACGCCGTCGCGACGAGCTGCGCACCGCGGTCGCCGCGATGACCCAGAAATCATTTCTGCAACGCATGCAAAACATCGACATAACAACTAACAACTGTTAAGGCCAAGCTATATTTATTAACTAAATATGGCAAAAGAGAAAACCACTATCAGTATTAAAACTGAAACGGAACAAGTGTTGTATCAGTTATACAGCGAAGAAAAAAGTCTACGGGAAAAATTGGAATGCTTAGTAAATGAGCTTCAAATAAAAGTCAAGAATCTTCAGCAACAATTAAATAAAGCTAAAGAAGACAAAAATCAAGCCTCTGAGAAACCAGGAGCCAGTAAAGAAGGTATCCCTGAAGTTCAATATGAAACAGACGAAGAGGAACTCGCGAGAGAAACCGAATGGATACGTCAAGAGAGTAGGAAGAAAAGAAAGCGGAACTCAACACCTTCCCCGTCACAATACGCCGAGCCTAACAAAAATGTCCCGGAGAAGCCAAAGGAAAAGAAGGCACCTCTACCACCTCCTATTGTTGTAGAAGGTATTAAAAACTACCAGAAACTTTACGACTTTCTCACTACAAGTATACCTAGTGAATCATTTACTATTAAGATGATGAAAGGCGATACGGCTAAAATAAATACCAAAAATGAGGACTCATACAAGGCTACTACAAAGCTCTTAGTAGATAATAACAATCACTGGCACTCGTATGAGAACAAACAGGACAGACCTATTAGAGTGATGGCAAAAAATCTTCACCACACGTATGTACCTGGAAGAATTATTGAAGACCTTAAATCTAAAGGATTTAAAATTATAGAAGCGGTAAATAAACTTAGCTGGAGGACTAAAGAACCTCTCAATATGTTTATGTTATCGTTTCAAAAAGAAGAAGACATAAACAATATTTATAATATCAACTCTATTCTCGGCTGCAAAGTGGAAATACAGCCAATTAAAACTTCTAAATTGATTCCACAGTGTAAAAAATGTCAAGCGTATGGTCATACTCAAAAATACTGTAGTAAGGAGCCTAGATGCGTCAAATGTACGGGTAAGCATCATACCCGTGACTGCCCGAAACCGGCGGACGCAAAGCCAAAATGTGTTCATTGTGGTGAACCTCACCCTGCCAATTACCGAGGGTGCTTAGTAGCCAAAGAACTCCAACATATAAAAAGCAAGGCGATGAAGAATAGCACGAATGCTGCTCGAACTCCAGCTATAAATAGAGCCAATAGAGTTAACTCTCAAAGTGTCCAAAAAGGAGTGTCATATTCACAAATAGCTAAAGCTGGACCGTCGCAAATACAGTTTCAGCAGGCACAATCACAGTCTCAGACTCAAACACAACCAAAACCACAACAGAAACCGGAAGAACATAATATTGAAGACAAAATCAACAAAATTTTCAATTTCATCACTTCATTCGACAATCGTCTGAAAAAACTGGAGCATAGCACCAAAACTGCTATTTTACCTAATCCTAAACAATGATGCTTAAAATCATAGCATGGAACGCCAATGGGCTACTTCAACACCTACATGAAATAGAAGTTGTCCTAACTACAGAAAACTACGATGTTTGCCTCATATCAGAATCACACTGCACCAAAGAAACAATTATCAAAATAAAAGGATACAAAGTTTACAACGCCTTACATCCTTATAATACTCCTAGGGGCGGCAGTACTCTCATAATAAAAGACAACATCTGCCACTACGAACAATTAAAGATACAGGATCAAGATATACAAGCTGTGGCGGTCTGTATACAAACGAAACACTATCCTGTAACTATATCAGCCATATACTCACCGCCTAGGTATTCGTTAAAGGCTGAACGTTATATACATGTGTTTGAGCAACTTGGCTCGAGGTTTATACTCGGTGGCGACTTTAATGCGAAAAATACCTTTTGGGGTTCTAGACTTACGACAACCAAAGGTAGAGAATTATTATCAGCCGCTAGAGAAGTCAAATGTGATGTCATATCTACAGGCAAACCTACTTACTGGCCTACGGATACCCAAAAGATTCCAGATTTAATCGATTTCTTCATCGTGAAAAATCTCTCCCTTGATACTCTACATATTGAAGAGGGCTATGACATGAGTTCAGACCATTCGCCGATCATTTTAACTCTATCCAGCCGAATAATTAAAACGGAAAACCATCTCACATTGGCAAATAAGTACACTGACTGGGAAAGCTTCAAGCTTGATTTAGATTCTGTAATTGATCTAAAAGTTCCTCTTAAAAATCCGGAGCAACTCGAACATGACTTGAGACAGTTTATAGTGAACATTCAACAATGTGCTTGGCGAAATACACCGGTGGTGAAGACTAGAGCCAGAGGCAACTCTTACCCCGTAGAAATCAGGGACCTTATAGCTGAAAAAAGGAAACAGAGAAAAAAATGGCAAACAAACAGGTATCCACAAGACAAACAAATTTTTAACACACTCGCTAAAAGGCTCACAAGAGAAATAAAAATCTTCAAAGAAGAATCGATGGATGCTTACCTTCGTAGACTAACTAGCGACCGCACGTCAGATTATTCGCTCTGGAAAGCTACCAGAAACATTAAAAAACCAATTATGCAGGTCCCTCCCATTAAAACACCGAATGGAAGCTGGGCCATAAACAACGAACAAAAGGCAAATATTTTTGCAAACCATCTGGAGCATATATTTAAACCAAATCAAGGTACCGCATTGGACATCAACCTAGACAATATATTGCAAGACTACCAGGCAATAAAATTCGTTACTCCTAGAGAAGTAATACGTGAAATAAAAAGAAATCACCAAAAGAAATCTCCTGGTTATGACCTGATTACAGGAGAAATTCTGAACAACCTTCCGCGCAAAGCAGTAGTTAAACTGACTACTTTGATAAACGCCTCGTTCAAACTCAAATATGTCCCTGACGTCTGGAAATTTGCTGAAGTAATTATGATACTCAAGCCTGGTAAACCTCCTCATGAAGTGAAATCCTACAGGCCAATCTCCTTGTTGCCAATAATGGCCAAAATATATGAAAAAATATTTTTGAAAAGGCTTAAACCTGTCATAGAAGAGCGCAAATTAATCCCCGACCACCAATTTGGATTTAGGGAAAAACATTCAACTATAGACCAAGTCCACCGGATTACTAATTTAATCGAAAGAGGTCTAGAAGAGAAAAAAGTTTGTTCGACAGTATTCCTGGACGTGGCACAAGCATTTGACAAGATATGGCACCAAGGCCTCATTTACAAACTAAGGAAAATGCTGCCTAAGCAATTTTCAGACATTTTGGAATCTTATATTTCTGAAAGAATGTTTCGTATAAAACATGAAGATTCTTATTCTAAAATTAAGCCTATAGAAGCTGGAGTACCACAGGGTAGTGTACTAGGTCCGGTCCTGTACTTATTATACACCTGTGATATTCCTAAAATGGAAAACAACGCCATTGCAACTTTCGCAGACGATACAGCAATTATAGCTACGGGTTCGACTCACAAAGAAGCAGTGGAGAAAGTTCAATCAGCTGTTAATGTCATCTCAAACTGGACTGAAAAATGGCGGCTGAAAATAAATGAATCGAAATCTGTGCATGTTGATTTCACGAACAAAAGGCCAAAGTACGAGCCTGTGTTCATAAACGGTAAAACCATACCATATGAAAATACAGCCAAATACCTAGGCATGACTCTGGACGCAAAGCTTCGCTGGAAGGCACACGTCAAAAAGAAACGAGACGAGCTGGAAATTCGCTACAGGAAGATGTATTGGCTACTTGGCAAATACTCCTCGTTGTCAATACACAACAAAGTACTTTTGTACAAACAAGTCCTGATGCCAGTATGGACTTATGGTATACAGTTGTGGGGATGTACCAAACCAAGCAATATACAAATAATACAGCGATTCCAGAACAAAGTACTGAGGGGTATAGTAAACGCCCCATGGTACGTAAGAAATGAAGATCTTCATCGGGACCTTAAAGTGGACTTCGTTAGAAACACAGTAAAAAAGTACGCCGAAGCTCATGAACATAGACTTCATCATCATGTGAACGTCGAGGCAATCCAGCTCCTCGACAACACGGACTTAGTGAGAAGACTGAAAAGGACAAAACCTTTCGAGTTAGTGTAATGACCATTTAGTGCAACATAGTGCAGTGAGTGCTAGTGAATAAGAACACGCGAACATTGTGTCTTCCCCTTAATAGAGACAATAAGAAAAGTGTTATTGGACATATTCTTAACCATAGTCTCTTTAGAAGTTTAGGTTAAATGTAAATAACTTATTAGTCATAAGGCTAGATTGTTATAAAAATGATGTATTATATTTTAATACATCATAAAAAAAAAAAAAAAAAAAAAAAAAAAAAATTTACAATAATCACTAAATTCGAAATAAGTTTAAAAATATGTACCTTTATAATTTTCTTTAACTTACAATCGCAATCATATTATGGTTTATTTCAATCAATCAATTAATGGCTTACAGGATCGACATGGTGCCAAGAAATGGTATGGCTGATCGGCCATGACTTGGATTATGAGGGAGCTAAATCTTTACAACAGGTACCTAATTTAATTTAACTAACTTGAAAAAAGAGGAGGGACTCAATTCAGCTGTTTTTTTTTGTGTATGTACGTCGAATTTTCCGCCAATTATTGTCGACCGATTTAGTTGAAAAATCATTTGGGCCCGTATAAATTAGGTACAGATCTTATGACGGATTAGTTATTTTTTTTTTATAGCATAGGCCGGCAAACGAGCAAGTGGGTCACCTGATGGTAAGTGATCTCCACCGCCCATGTACGCCCACCACCAGAAGAATAATGGACGCGTTGCCGACCTTAAAGGAAAGGGACAATTAGGGATTGGGAAGGGGGTATTTGGGCTTCCGGATATCTCACTCACCGTACGAAACGCAGCAGCAAGCCGCTACTTTACGTCGGTTTTCTGTGAGACAGCCTACAGCGTGGCTCTACCACTCAAATAATAGAATATATGGAATAGTTATTTTTTTTAGATCCGCTGTCCGCTAGTGGAGCTATCCTGCATCATGGTAGACGGGCATGCTGAATGGCACGACGAGTCTGTGAAAGGCACTTCGGTGGACCTGGTGAAGTATCGACTGCCGCATCCTCGATACATCCGCAGCCATCTACCGTGGGACCTGCTGCCCGTCGACATCCAAAACGATGATAACACTGCTAAACCTAAGGTCTTGAACGAATTGTGCTTACTTCTGACAAACACACTGGCGTATTTACGTATTTAGAAAGCATTTGAAATTAGAAATGAATAAACCGGTTAAAGCGCGAGTCTTCAACAAATTGTGCTTACTTCTGTCAAACACACTAGCGTATTTAGAAAGCATTTGAAATAAGAAATGAATAAACCAGTCGAACACGCGCACCGAGGATTCAGTACCCAAATCCTCAAGTTTTTCACTTTTTGTTATCATTTTACAATAACGCATATGCGGTTGCTATTGCGGTTCAAAAGATCTTTATAACGAAGACCAGACATACGGTTTGGTCGGAAGTGCGTTCACAATTCAAATTAAAATTCTTTATTTACATAATAAAGAATTAATAAAGAATTATTTGGCCGCCAAGGACATTTTTACACGTCATTTGAAACCACCGTTGCGTCGAAAATGATTCAGCAGGTCTTTATATAATATTTGATTTTTTTTTATTATTATTAGGTCTTTCCATTTATAAAACGTACGTAATTTACATAAGTTATAACACATTTGTTGAGGAATAAGTATTCTTCAGTTATTGAGGGTGTTCGTACGCGGTGGAGATCACTTACTATCAGGTGACCCACTTGCTCGAAACCAGTCTCTGCTATAACAACGCCGATGGTCTGGCATTCTTATCTCGGAGCTAAACATTAGTTGGGGATATACATAGCTTCATGATCTTTTTTCTAGGTAATTTACACATCTCGTAACCCGAAAGATATGGTGGTATCATATTATCACTACTGTATACTGGTGCACGGCCTCAAAGGCACCTTTGAAGAGTTCTGTGACCTGTTCATGAGAGATCGCGCACCGTTCGGCCCTGTATGGAATCATATACTCGGTAAGAATTTGCTAGGCATAGTTGCATTTATCGCATTAACATTATTAATTGATACTGGCGTCTATTTCATTCGACTTCAAAAATTCCCGCACGGAGACAAATGATTGTGTGATTCACTAATATTGGTTTCGGGTTTGGGTGTTGTGGGCCCGCAAGTCCCTCGTAGTTCCTGATACCCACGATACAGTTTTAATCTAGTGGGGTCGGCACTATGTGTATGAGTGTTGGGTGTATTTATTATTATATCCAAACGTCCGACTGCAGCTGCGGATTTGCTTCTTTCCTCTTCGCAGAGGAAAGAAGCAAATCGAGGGGCCTGCGACAGGACAGGCGGATGACCGATGCAGGCACAGTGATACAAGGATGTACCCCTATACCTGCCACAGCCAACCATCAAGTCATGTCGCATGCCCCTCGGGAGAAACGGATATACACTGAGCTGATCCTGGAACGCAATCCACACAAGCTATGTTAGTGGGCAGATGTGACGCTTACCATCAGACGAGCGACTTGCTCGTCTAGTTATTCGCGAAATATTTTTCTAGCCACCTACATTCGTAAATGATTTATTCACATATATATTCGCAGGATTCTGGAACAGACGTCACGACCCAAACGTTCTGTTCATAAAGTTTGAGGAAATGAAACACGACCTACCCTCGGTGGTGAGACGGACAGCCAAGTTCCTCGACAAGCAGCTCACGGATGAAGATATCCTTAAACTCTGCGACCATCTCTCCTTCCAAAACATGAAAACTAACAGAGCTGTTAACTTAGACGCGATCCTTGAGAAGTCTTTTGGAAGAAGTTACTTGGAACAGACCCAGTTACGATTCATAAGGAAAGGTGAGATTGGTGATTGGAAGAACTACATGTCTGACGATCTTTCGAGAAGGTTCGATGAATGGGCCGAACAACATCTCAAGGGCACGGAATTGAGTTTTGAGTAGATTAATGGAGTTTTTATGGTAAGGGATGGTTTTATATAAGTGATTTGTATGTATTAAAGTACTCTTTTTAATAAAATAATCAGTTAAAAACTTACGTTGTTTTATTTTTCACTCCTAATCAAATCAAATCGTATAGTTTTATTTTTATTTATCCGAGCACGGCAAAGTGACTACACTACACCTGATAGTAAGCGCGGTGCAGTCCAAAAAACCAGCGACCATCGACAAACAATAAGTTTGGTTTTGGTCACCAGAATCATGCCGATCTATATAAATGCTTCTTCACACTCCGAAAAGGGAAGAAGCAAATCGAGGAGCCTGCGACAGGACAGGCGGATGACCGATGCAAGCACAGGGATACAATAATGTACCCTTATATCCACCCCAAACAAACATCAAGTCATGTCGGAAGCCCCTCGGGAGAACCGGATATATACTGGCTGATCCAGGAACGCGAACGACACAAGGTGTGTGTCACTATGGCAGGTTTTAACACGATGTGTGCGTTGGTCGCTATCCGGGCGGATATGAATATCCTACCACCAGCAAAGTAGGTAAGTAGATGTCATGGGATAAAAATGTTAAACAACATAATATTCTTTTGTTAATTTCTCTTTAATTCCACAAAAGTGAGATTCACAAGTTTGGCAATGAAAGTCATTGAGAAATCTATTTCACATGGTAACAACGTTTATACATAAGAAAGGTCGCCACGTGTAGTTTATTCGTTAATTTAATAATATACCTAAGCAATTTCGTGAAGTGTAAGTATATAATTATATATTAATTTGTATATAATTCTGATATACTAGTCCGCAATAACGAACCCAAGAATTATGCACATTTGTCTAACATCCGATACCGCAAATAAAGATATTAGTACCTACTCTAAAAACATGAACATCGTGTATATAAATAACAAATAAATTAAATTAAATCCATATATTTGTCATTTGTACCCATGGCACATTCGAAAAAAATAAATCTATTCGTTGACTTGAGATGTTTTTTTAAATTAACTTTCTATGGCACCCAATTGAGGAAGGATAAAATATTCATTCCAAAATTAGCTATTTTATACTTCGTACAAAGTAAGCTTATAATATAACTATGTGATTTTTGCAATTTTTATTAGGTATCAGTTTTGTACAACTTTAAAATTAATGTGCAGGGAAGCAATTCTCACACACTCGAATTCGAAAAAATCTGGATTTTATGTAGTGAGATTTGAGTTGCGCTATTCTGGAAATCTCGGACTCGACATTTCTCGTAGTTAGTAGTCGTAGTTCATCGATTGATACGTCGAAAATTACTTTACCATTCGAAACTTTACAGTAGACAGCCGACTTGAATTGCATAGTCATAGATTATTTCGAGTGAAATGAGAATTGCCTCCCTGAGTTAAAAATATTTTACCAAAACAATTATTTGCGATATTTTAATTATTATTTTACTGTCTTTGAGTTATTGTTACTTAAAAGCCTTTATTCTTTAGTCTTAAGATGTTTAAAACTCTAGAAAATCCTTTTAAATTTATTTAATTTTATGTATTACATCGTCAGATTAACATCGCTGTCCTGTGCGTAGACACCACTCAAATACTTATTTGTTCTTAAATACATTTCTTATAATGAAAAATAATGAAAACATAATAAATTAAATAAATTGTACTATTTTCAGCTTCATTTACTTAAAGAAAATAATTTAAGAACTACTTTTACTAGTTTATTAATAATTCGCGGTATTTGACGTTAAACGCAAACATTATGTACGTACAATGAATTAAAATAAAAGTAAGTACAACATTTAATCTCAAAACGACTAGATAAAATTTCTTAATTGACTCACAACACATATCTACATAATATTTATATCAACTTTTATATATAAATCATGGAACATGTAATACTTAAAATGTACAAGATTTAACCCTTAAGTGCATCAAAATTTAAGTTGTTACTAAAGAAAAACTTAGGATTAATATCTATTAAAGATTTTATCATTTTCATAGCAATTAAATAATTCGATGATTTACTTTACGTACAACTTGGTCAGTTATTCTATGCTTTCTTGCAAAGAGACGTGAGTACAGAGTCTGTACAAAAATATTTAAATGTCTAAATTCTTATTACATAAAAAACAATCGAACTTAATATTATACTGCCAAATAATCGTAAATCTGAAGGTTCTGATTATATACAGCTATAAAACACATTTAAGGGTTAATTTGAAGCCGATTTATAGCAATATTGTGTCTAACACAAATTCCACAACAAGAATATATTACAGCGCTACTATGTAACGACCAAACATTTAGACATTAAAATATGGTCTTTGATTTTTTTATACAAAAAAATACATCTTATATTAACGAAAATATATCCTAAAGTGATGTTTGTAAACATTAACTATACATTATACACTGTTAGACAGTGTGCAAATGTGATATTATTTTATGATTAAAATATGTCTATTGTCATCTTGTAAAGCTCATTTAAAGATTTTTATTTACATGGTGTCCCAAGAGATAGTGATAATTTGAAACTTAAGCTTACACCTGTATCCCTGAAGGAGTAGGCAGAAGTGCAGAGTTCATAGCTCTGTCTCATAATGTGAATATGGTGAGTCTATAACAAATTATAATCCCGGGCAACTGTGATTATTCGGATAGGAAACTCAAAGAAAAATTATGATTGCCCGACCTGGGATTTGAATCCACGACCTCACCGGTTTCTCAGTATAACCTCTGGTGTATTCATGACAGGGTTTATGTATGCTATCGCTAGATTCGCTATCGCTAATAACGCGATTGCCAGTAGAACAATGCAACGATTTTGATAATTTGATATGAGATATTAAATGGTTAATAATAGCGACTGTAACTGATGATTTTGCTGCTTATATCTTTTACATCTCGTTTAAACAGTCTTAAGTTGCTTTTAATACATTAAAATGCGACTAACAAACCATTTTTGTAGTAGAATTAGAGCTATATACTTGATGTTACTGTTTAATTAACGAGATGTAAGTAAAATGATTTATGCAACACATTATCATGATCTATAAAAATTAATTCTTTAAAAAGCCTTTGGGACACCTTGTAGTCTTCGTAACAATATTCTTTGGAATTATTTTTGGGATGTCGTGTACTTCTGAGATCTACAAAAAACTCTAACTTATATTTACCTTACATTATTATTAATACGCTAAGTGTTTCTTAAAATAAACATTAATTAAGTTTATTGAATTAAATTATTTAGATTGTAAACAAAACAACGTGGACTAGAGGTAATTTGAATTATGTCTCCTAAAAATATTAAAATTGCGTATTATTATTTTATTATTGTAATATATTGCGTGTTTATGATTATTGGACTAATTGTTTTTTAAAGTATATCTTAGCCTTCAGTACTCTCAATTATATTTTCCCTTATTCATAACAATTCAATTTACTATTGTTTCGTTAAGTTGAACTATTCTTATCTCGATAAATACTATAGTCTATGAATGGTACCAATATTCAACAAAACACGCTGCTATTGAACATTTATCAAGTAGTAACTTTTATAATTTACGCACAAATTTGTAATGATTTCTTACTGAATACTTCAAGTAAGTAGTTTTGCGATTTTTATGTTCAGTGGGATAAAATTTATTCCAATTCGTGCGTCAACTATAGCCACAAAAGATAATGCTGCCTAAAAAGAAGTTAATACTCAAAAATATCACTACGCTCCTTCAAACCATTATGACAGTTGCTACTTAAACGATTCGATAAAACGGGCTATCACAGCTTACTGTAACTTAAAGCCAGAGGAAAATCACAAACTATTTCCAAATTTAACCCTTGATATTAATGCTAATTTTATTTTAAATGAGACGACAACTAGAATTACTTGTTTTATGCCTTACGTGAGGGTTGCCGAATGCCCCACAACACTGATGGTGGTTGACGTTTTTCGTGTGATGGTGTCCGTGGGGTTGGACGTTCCCTCCTGGTATCTGCTTGTCTTTTATCGAGTCTTTGCTCATTTGTTTGTGAGTGCAGTTTTTATGGTAGTTGGGGGCTATGCGCGCCCTAAACCTTCCAACTTTACCTTGTTTGGGATTCGCTTCAGAGTTTTCGCACATGTGATCTTGATTCATATTGGCGTCCTGGTATTCAGTGTCGGTTTCTGGGAAATAAATATTGTTTGTTGTATCTTCGTCTTTGCCATGCATTTTGTTATACATAATTAAAAAATGTAATTGTCATCAAATTTCATATGTCAAGTTAGAATCATTAAGGTTTTAGAAAGACTAGTTTCGCGTAGCTCGTATACTAATCCGACTGCAGATAACTTCGTGCAATTGAATAATCCGATCTCAAATAGCATCGTGCAGTTAAATAACCAGAATAACGATAATTTCGTGCAATTAAATACCCAGAATAACGATAACTTCGTGCAATGAAATAACCAGAATAACGATAATTTCGTGCAGTTGAGTAAATTGACTCGTGCAATCCGTCGGGTACAAGTGTAAGAGACTAAGTATATGTACCTATTTCGTCGGCACTGTGCCTCGGTCCCGTGGACGCCGTGTCCGGCCTGAGCGTGGTGTACGCGTCGCCCGCCGCGGCCGGCGCCGAGTGCGTCGGCGACATCCGCGCCATGCACTGCTCACAACCAATTAACACGTCAACGCATGAATCCCGAGACCGGAGCAGACCGCAGCTGCAGACTGCAGTCGCCAACTGCAGGCAGTAGTAATGTTACAAAATTAAATCTTTTAATATATGAATTGATAATATATGCGTTATTGTTATCTGTCGTACTAATGCCTATGGGGGTCTGCAGCTGCGGTTAGTATTTGCAATTGTCTTTGGAAGTTAGTTTGTGTTAAGATATACTGTCATTATATTTTTAAATTTAAGTATGTAAATATTAAATAAATTCCAAGTTAGATGTAAATACTCCCATCGAACATCATTGATGTTTTCGAACTATAATAAAAATATTTCTGCGCTTTTGGAGAACTATAGATAGTTCTATTCTAAACTGAAGTAATGAAAACAATAAAAATTAATGAACTCACCGTTCCCAAAAAGGTATCGTTGTCACGGTTTTTGAGTGCAGGCGCAGTTCCGAGTCTGCAAGGTGAGGTCGAACTGTAACTTGAGATTCATAAACGCAGAATTAGTTAAAGGATTCGTTTTCCACATCAGAATAACTATTCATACAAAACACACATTCGATGGTTGTGTCATGGGTCAGTGCCGTTGGTATCTATGTATCTATGATACTAATTGCGACAGTGTTTAGTAACGCTACAGTAGAATTAGTACCGTAGAAAGCAATAATAAGTGAATAAGTGCAGTAGAATGGCCTCCAGTAGATTTACGTAGTGCACAGTTCAAACACATAGACGTTGTATCACTGACGTTTGCGTCTGATGTTTCGAAGTCTGTCTTTTTATAAATACTTGTTTAGGTTGTGGTTTCTTTATTCCAATGAGGGCATATGAAACTACTATTACATAGTAAGTATATTTACTTTGAATCAGTATTGTACAAGTCAGTGCTGGACAAAATTCGTGCACTAATTAGTAAAATAAATTTAAAAGATGCATTTTGTCCAATCTAAAGTATTTGGCACCCGATATTAAATATTTACCATACAGAAGAGTTTAGGCTGTCGGCAGTCCGTGGTGGGTCTATAGATTCAGCGTCAGTCCAAACTGCCGCCACACTGGTGGAATTTGATCTTGATTCTGTAAAAGACGTAGTATGTAGGCAAGTGTATTGTTTTTATTTATTATCTATTGAGATTAACATGTAGTTTGAATGATACATAAATATGATATGTGAAACCATGATGATGAAGTCTTAGTTCTGGACTCTATGTCATGAATGACGAAAATTTGAGATTGGAAATGGTGCCCGATATGGTGATAGGCTTATCACAAGGTGAAAAAATTGCATTCAAATAAGTTCCAGAGTAGTCACTGTGCCGGATTAGGTTAAATAAGGCACTAAGAATATAGATTGATATATAGTTAGATAAATATTTCAAACTTATAACACCTATATTTTTTTAAATTAAAAATAGGTCTCCTCTTCACCTCAATCTAGCCGCATGGACAAAGATGAGGTCGACGATGGAGCGAGCGCACCCAGAAGGTGCTGATTCACGCTAGTCTTAAAGAGCTTCGGGTTGTATGTACTCGGAAAGAAAGACGCAGGTATTATAAAATATGACTTATAGCGCTGGGTGCGAATATGAGGAATATCAACCAAGTAGAGATGATATCCTGCAGTGCATCTGGTGCTCCGATGGTAGAAGACGGAAGGCGGGATGAGCTAAAACTTAAATAAATATCCTAGATACAAGTTTAAATATCTCACCTCTTTCCCTCTCAGCTCTATTAGGAGAGTTTGCTATACTCCTCCGCGCGACATCTTGAAATGTAACCGGCGAGTACATTCTTCTCTCCTCGATCGGTGAAGTCACAGCCATCATCTGAGAGTTCCTTACGGCTGCCGACTGTACCTGGGGTTGTTATATTGAATTTTTTTATGGCAGAGGCCGCTTATCATGTGGGTTACTTAATAATACAATACCTAAATATTTATGAACGCGTTGCCAACAAGGTTCCTCGTTAAGTCATTTCTTAAAATTGGATTATTTCCACACTCACAACTAGTTAATGTTCTACTATGTTCTGTTACTGAATACAAAAAATAAACTACACTCTGTTACTGAGTATAGAGGAAATCTTAATTGACATTTGATTAATTAAGATTGAGCACGGCATTTAAATGTACAGTTAATTGTAAGTTTGAAATTGTCACCCTAGTATACTTACATCGTAACGTCAGGTATAAAATCACCAAAGCAACAATCTATTCTATTACTATTACCACCGTTTTTTTAAACATTACTATGAGGCATCATGTGAGCGCAAACGCATAGTAACGATTTCTCTAAACGTCATTTAGTTTTTGCCACTAAATCAAAACAGACCAATCATGTACAAAGAATTCGACACTTAGCAAAGAGCTTACCTAAGTGTTGTTTGTGAAAACGGGCATTACTCTATGAAGGCTAAATGAAATATATTTGACTATTTTTGAAGTGATATTTTCTTATGGGAGGGTAAACCGCTTCGTAACGTAACGCGTTACGGCGCCACTCTGTCTGGCTTCCCTTTCTCTCACGCTTACGGCAGCAGTAGGCAGGCTCCTCCTCTCTCACCTTAACCCACATTAGTTTAAGTTATTATTAAAATCTGACTAATTACCTGCACAGTCATCAAATTCCCAGAATTAGTCAGCAGCGAGTTGGGAGGTGACGCCACCGAATTCGGAAGGTGCTGGTTCATCTGCATGTTCTCTTTATTGTTCATCTGCTGCGCCGAGTGTTCCGCGATGCTGTCTCTCACGTCCGCCGCTCTCTCCCATTCTAACTCTGTTCCTGGTTGGAGTTGGGGTGATATCACTTTCGTGAGGGACGGTCTTGATTCCCTTCCTTCTAGCCAATAGGTTTTCATTGCACCTGGAATTAACAATGCCGATGTTATAGTGATGGCATTTGGCAGTATAAGCTTAGATGTTTTTAATAGTAGACGGTAGGCAATTGAGAAAATGGGTTACCTGATGGTTAGTTTTCACCGCTCATGTATACCCATGATTCCAGAGGTAGTGGGATTCTGGTGGGAGTGTACCAGATATTTGCGTACCCGATTGGATAGCAATTTACTTACTTAGTATTACTACTAACTAATAACACAGGTTATAATAGTATAGAGAATTCTTCTTTTACTGCTCAGCTTTACCTTTTCCTTTAACCTGAATTTCTCCTCTCTCGGTAACCATATATGAAGGAGACAGTAGTTCCTGTGTAGTCTGCGAAATATGTATCCTCATTGCTTCTGACGTGGACTCCATCCGAGAAGCAGTGTTCACTGAGTCACCGAAGAGACAGTACCGTGGCATCTTGAGTCCGACGATACCAGCCACTACTGCCCCTGAGTGGACTCCCACTCTGATGGATAAGTGAGAACCTGAAATAGGGATTATTTTAAATGCTGGTTGGACAATCATAATTTGTTGGGTTTTCGATTCGAAAAATAACATGAGTTACCTACGAGTGCCCAGCTAATAAAATCCTTATTAAGTTTGAGAGTACTGTCTATAAAAAAACTTGTCTGTATTTCAAGTTTGTAGCCTTGAAAATTCCTGTGATTAATTTGCAAATGTATAATTAAAATTAAGATGCCGTTCTTTTTCGTAAATAAGTTTTCCTCACCTGTACTAGGATCTTTTAGGTCTGTGATGGCGTCGACCATGTCAAGTGCCATGTCGCACACCTTCTCGGCGTGATTGTCTTCTTTTTCAGGAGCTCCTGACACCACCATATAGGCGTCGCCTATTGTTTCTACCTGGAAAGAGAATTTATGAAATAAAATCAATGATGAAAAGGTTGGTTGATTAAACGAGGACGTATGGATTTAAATTACGTTTCATTTTTTATTTAGGCATACAGACTATAATATATCTGATGGTATATGCAGTACCCTCCAAATATAATGTTGAACGCCCAGACATGGTGCACCAATGGACGGTCGGCAGAATTATGGGGGTTAAAAACTGAATATCCGCTGGCTGACCCCAGGACGCAACTCGCGGAACGAACGACTATGGTGGCATATTCTCCATGTGTACGGTGGTCGCTACCCAATAAGGTACAACAATATGAATCAGGTATTCTATCACCAGCAAATGTTTTATATTTAATAATGTGGGTTACATTATTATAAAATTATAAACCACATTAGCTCAGTATGGTAGACCGTAGATTAGATAAAAGATCTAATCCTTCTTACCACGAAATTAATAGACAAATAATAAACAAGGATGACATTATGATTAAGTATGTACCTACATAGGAACAATACTTATATTTCAATTTCAAGTAGTCTTAATTAAACAATCTTAAAAACTAGTTTATTAGTTAAATATATGAATACATTCTATCATCATAAGTTTTATAGTAAGGGTTGCGAGCGCCTAAAGCGTTCACCCGAAAGTCCGGTGAAGCTGTAGAAAGCCGACTCTCGTCAGGCTAACAGCATAACGTAACACAGCAAAAAAAAAGTTTTATTGATCCTTCGAGCCGGATACATTTTATAGAAAACTGTAATACTTACCTTATACACCCTATTTCTCTCGGTGAGTGTGTCAAAGATGGAGTACATGGCGTTGAGCATAGAGACGACCTCCATGGGCGTGATGCGGGAGCAGATCTCGGTGAAGGTGACCACGTCGGAGAACAGGATCGATACGCTGTCGAACATCTGCGGTTGTAGACGCAATTATCGCATTTACTGTACCGATAAGCTAACTAAATATCTAAGTTATTTGCTTAAGAGTTATGTAAGAATATTGGTTATATTTTTCAGATTCGGTAAATGTAGCATCGGCCTTATATAACGAACTCTTAGATTGATAATAGACGTCCGGTTTTTTTCGTCGGATCCGATATAATTAGACAATCGGTAGGTACTCGTTGTTTTGTTTTATTTTATAGGCACACACATAGCCCAGACTCCATACTAGGTTAAACCTGTATCGTAGGCATCAGGAACTATAAGGGAATTTACGGGCCTACAACACCCAGACCCAAAACCAACGTTTGTGGATCAGACAAACATCTGTCTCGGTGCGGGAATCGAACCCACGGAGCTGGAAACAATATCCGACTGTCTGAAGGCGCGCTCTGCATATCACGTCAATTAAACCAGATGACTACATAGTGAAACCTATCCAATAGTTTGATCAGGCAGCCGAGAGCAAAATTGGACGTCTGTAATATTCCCGACCTAAATTCCAAGCAAATGGAATCAAAGAGTATTATACTATACTAGCGACCCGCGCCGGCTTCGCACGGGTAAAAATATGTTTGTTACGACATGCGACATCACATTACAAATCTTTGAATTTTTCGGTTTTTCAATACTATAGTATGTATGTATTATACATATAAACCTTTCTCAGGAATCACTCTATCTATTACTGAAAACTGCATTAAAATCCGTTGGATAGTTTAATAGATCTAAGCGAACAGACAGCGAACGCGACTTTTATGCTATGTAAAGATATGGAAACATGGAACTGTCTTGTAATTTGAAGGCCTGTCAATGGTCACGTGATACTATTTGGCTAATAGTATTACATGACAAGCTGACATGAAGTGTATGTAATAAGAAATTACAAGGCAGTTCAGTTCGACGAGAAATAACAGTTCGTTATAAGGCCACAGTGTATGAGTAATTAATTGTTACTCAAATGTATTTAGTCTGAAATGTTACTTATCCATGTTAGTCGAAGGAATGGCGGGATGAGTCGATACGAAACTTATATTGAGGTTATTACGCAAATGTTCAAGCTTAATTTTAGTCCAAAATATGTTTTTTTTTATATTTGATTGAATGACGAGACGAGCAAGGCGGTCGCCTGATGGTAAGCGCCACGCCTGCCCATAAACAAAAGCAACACCTCACAGAACTTTGAATGACATTGAACTGCGCTCGTTATCCCGAGTCGTAAGATGTTGTCTTATAATGCCCAGCAATTTCACTGGCGTCAATGTCCTTCAAACCGAAACACAACAGTGTTTAAATACTGTTGCTTGGCGGCAGTAATAAACAAATCGGTGGTACCAACCCAGACGGCCTCTCGCATACGAAGGCCCTACCACCTTGAGGGACCTACCACCTTGTCTTAAGATTCTTATTTTCAAAATGCATGACGCTGCCTCGTTTTATCAATGTTCCGATAATAATATTGCCTAAATAGGTCATGCGATAAACTCTCTCCATCTGAATTGGACTATAATCTAAGGCAGGCAAGAGCGTCACTGACACTGACAGGGTCTGACGCTTGACGCGATCATTGAAAATCTGTCCTAAAAGTACCTCGATGACATAATACAAATTTAAGACGTATATCCTTGTAATAATGTAATAACAGTCCATTACAAGAAACTGAATCTCAATATTGTATGATTTAATTTGACAAATGTTTAGTTAATAAGTTATAGTTAATCTCATCCGCAGCGCTGTGGACACGGACCGCTGTTTATTCATGGGATTTAGAGTAGGGTTACCATGATAGTGGAAAACATTATTTTATGGGAGTGTGAACATATCGTATGGTGATGAATGTAACATAATAGCTTGAATTCGAGCGTTACAACATTGAATAATTGAGACGAGTATTGCAGTGTGCACTTTGAATGAGCCTACGATGAGCCACAATGTTAGACAATTTTGTCTATAATACTTTTGTTTCCGTATAATGCCTGAGATATCCGAAGATCCGAATTCCACTCTCCCTTCCAATCGTCATTCCTTCTTTTTAAGGTCTGCAAAGCATTCATGATTCTTCTGACATCGTAGCAGTTCATGGGCGAGGGGTATCACTAATCATCAGGTAACCCACTTGCTCCGTTGCCAGATTCTGCTGCAAAAATCTCTACGCGAATATTTTCGTTCAAAATCTCCATAAAAGTACAAGTATGAGCATGAAATAATCTCGGAAACAAGAGTAAATATGTATTTCTGGCGCCGAATTATTGAGAACCCGTACAAACATACATAACTCAGGCGTAATTGAGGTTTATTAAGTTAGTGTGATAACGATGTGGGAACTGAGGTCTATAATATGAAACGAAAATTGTATGTGGCTGTTAATATGGCGTCAACACCATATTTTCTTGTATATAGCTTGTTCATTTCTTTTCTTTAGTACTATTCATAATAACAATCAAAAATATTATTTTTGTCATTTCTTTTTTGTCAGTGCTTGTTTTTCTTTCCATCTAGAGAAAACTTTTGTTTAAGTTCTAATCATAGATTTGACATTAAGTTTTAAGGGGACAATTAATTTACTTGTAGGTTTTCTTGCTGACTATTTAATAATCAACCGTTTTTACTGACCTTTATAATAAAGGTTGGTGAAAAGAGGCATTTTATAAAATCAAAACGGAAGTTAATTCTTCAGTTGATCTTTAGTGCCGTTGCTTCGCATTGCTATATGCTGGGTGTTAGGGGCAAACTAAAGTTGATAAAAGGTCAGTGAAAATAAGCACATGCATCAATTCAATATGTCAATAATATATCTTTTCAAATTTACCTCACAAGTATCGATAGGATTTTCTCCGTTTCTCAACCTGTCCGCGACTTGTTTCGGTATCATCTGATATAACAGCTCGTCAGTTCTCTTCATCTCCTCGTCTAATTTTCTCATTGACTCCTCTAACTTTTTGCTTTTCTGTTGTTCTTGATCTAACGCTAACTTCAGTTCTACTGACTGTTGTGTTCCCGCAAGCATGAGATCTCTGTAAGTGGTTTGTAGCAAGTATATATATACTCAAAATAAATATTTCACAAGGTCAATATTATGTAACTTTGATGCATAAATCGGTGCATCCGTTTCTATGTCTTGTAAATTTTGGGCTCTAAAAAACTTTACATACTGATTTTCAGTCTCTATTAAAATTTAAAAAAAATCTTTATACTCGTCTCAATGCTCTGTTACATAAAGTTGAATTTTATTTGCCACTCACCGACTGAAGTCGTGCATAGATAGATCGTTGATGTAAAGACCAGTTGAGACGAGAGCCGATAGGTCAGGCATCACCGGCGTCCCAAGATACATCATCATCCGCCAGTTGTCCATGTAGATCATTTGACCTGTGAAAAAGTATCGTAAATGCACTTTATACCTTTCTACATTACCAATATATTTATTTAAAGGGCCTTTAATTTATCCTTAGCCGTTAATATAATTTTTAGTTCTAAGTAATGTTCTCATGCAAACATTTTAGGGTTTCTACAGTAAAATTGAAAAGATATTAAAATACCGTTTATTCGTACATATAACATTGATATAAGATTTAAGCAATGGGATATTGTGAAGTTGGATAAAGCATTTAATTTTCCAAATTACAAATTGCTGTATCCGTTCAGTGGATTCGATTTTAAAACCTTAATAAGGGTTGTTTATTTGAATCGTCTTATAAAACGGCTTCATAGGAAGCAATGGTTCTCGTTTGCATTATTTAAAAGACTGTTTCATTTGTTTACATTACTAACAATACGTCATTTTTTTATTTATCTTCGTCAAAATCAAATTTCGTACACAATTAAAACTACAGACGGTTAAAACTTAACCCAAGTTGCTTCATGAATGAGCAAGTTTGACCGACATAATTTTACATTCATTTTTATTTTTTTTTGTTACATTCATATCACGTAAAATTGTCCAATAAAATCCCACAATAATGTGACTATAAACACGAATCACAGTTATTGTTTTAACAGAAACATGATTTTACATAAGAACTCGTATGTTTTAACGGAATTGTTATCTTTGTTAGTTTTCTGATAATATATTCTGTATTTTATATTATAATTGAAGTTCAATAAATTACAAATTTAAAAGATCGACGTGGAAGAACATAAATTAATACATGAAATTGAGTATTAAATATCTTAATATGATGATGGTAAAGGATTTGGGAGAATTACATGAATATTTACAGTAGGTACATTAAAAACGATGTATGTGGTAAATAATTGTATAAAACTAGTAGATTCTACTAAAATAATCTGGTATTGTGGGCGTATATGGGCCATTAGGTGACCCGCTTGCGAGTATGTCAGCCTATTATATAAAAATACTACAATATTCTACATAAATATTAACATTTACTATTGTGAAATGTGCAATTTGTGCAATAGTTTATTACATCTAGTACATTATGTGTTGTTTCTAACAAAGGATACTACTGAAGCTACCTTTTAGATGCAATTTTATATTTATTGGTCTTCTGGTATGACTATTACCAATTTTTGCTACCATTCCTGTAAAGTTAATGGATTACTTTAAAAAAGAGTTTTTCAATGTTAACTTCTACTACTGAATTAATTATTTTGAAATAAAAAACGTTAAATTAATATTATTATACGTTGTAATAATGAAAAAATAAAAAGTTTTTTTTTATTATGTTGTGTAAAATAAATACATGAGAATTCAAAATATGCCACCAGGTATCTCAACGAAGGGCACTGGCCTCTAGTCACAGGCAAGTAGAATTGATACTCAAAACTTAAATGAATAATAAATAAAAGTGGCTTAAATAAAATTAAATATTCTTAGTTGAATTGTATACTAGGTCCACATTAACTGATTATCTAAATAATTAATTGTTTCGAATGAAAGTTCTATTTCAAATTCATGGAACAAGTTCATGGTTCAAACTTTGTCCTACTTTGGGTAATTAATTAATTGATTGGCATGAACTGTCTAGCTTCATTTAGATATTGGCCCTAGAATATGTTCACTGCCATAATGCATTCGAGTGATACCTACACATAACAACATTACTAAGCCGAAATGTGCTGGTATTAAGCTAATAGGCTTGTTTTTATTCCCCAAATACATATAAGCGGGTAGAGCCACACTCTAGACAATTTTGTCTACAGCATGAATGGGCCGGCTCGACCGGGTCGTTATCTATCTCACAGAAAACCGGCGTTAAGCAGCGGCTTGTTCCTGCGTTTCGTACTGTAAGTGAGATATCCAGAGGCCCAAATCCCCCTCCCCTTCCCAATCCCCAATTATCCCTTTCCTTTAAGATCGGTAACGCGCCGATGATTCCTCTACTATTATGGGCGTACATGGGCGGTGGAGATCGCTTACCATCAGGTGACCCACTTGCTCGATTGCCTGCCTATGCTATAAAAATGCTAAAATCTATGTTAAAAAAAAACAACATTAAAATAATACCACATTACTAAATTAGGCGCCTATTTCCGCACATCTGAATAAGTACTACTTGCCTAATAAAATATAACACGTTCAAATTCTCGTCACTCTTTGACATTTAGGTATACAGAAAGAAATTTCTATTGGGTAAATATTTTTTTTATAAATAGCTGTCTAACATGTTAATTGGTGATTATATCTTACTCGTACATTGCGAAATAGGCCAGACACATTCTTGTTATCTAACAATCGCTTGTATTATTTCTTTCTGGGTTGGTATAGGTACTCTATTCGCCTGTTTATGCGGTCACCTTAATCTTTTATAAATAAAAGGTCAAAGCCAAAAAGCCAAGATATATTTTGTATCCAATTTTACAATATGGCGGCTCCATTATGTAGACAAATGTTAAACTTGGAGCCTGGCTGGTTTAACTTTATCACCTTATTTATTACATGAATTAGGCCTAGTCCTGTTTTTGTAAAAACGTTTTTTTTTGGTACTTGTTTTTATCCTTCATATAAACCTAGCAATATCGTTAGTCTACAATATGTAATAAAGGGGTTAGAATTTTAAGAAAAAATTGGAATTCCAAAACATTAAATGATTAAGATTGAAGGAGTTATTGTTGCAGATGGGGGAATAAATTTATGTTAATATCTGCTTCGGAAAGTAAAGTCCGACGTCGTTTATTGTCCGTTGTATTTCGCTCCATGAATTTTGATTTGTTTGACAAGAATTAAATTGAACTGCTTCCGTGTTTTATTCGACAACAATAAGCAAGAACGGTTGACATTTATTCAATCCGATTGTCAATTTATGAATTTTACAACAAGACGACAAAAGGGATCAAAGAAAGTTCTTAATACGAAATTTTAAGTAAATATTTTTGAAGATATTGTAAATGGGTTCTTTTAGTCAATTGTTTGACACAGTTAATAAAAATAACTGAAAATTAAAATGTTTCAATTGCTACCTATTCATATAGAAATAAATGAGAATGAGATTCGATGAACAACCTTACAATGATCAATTCAGGTAAAATAACAACTCATTTATTTAATTTGCCTAAATAAATCTAATCCATTAATTTTATGAGATCCTTCAATTTTACGTCAGTTGCTTTAATTTATTTTATGTTACTTTAGTAACTTAATTCATCATTGTATTTTATAGAGCAAAGGGCTTTTATGCTTCAAAATAATGGTAACCTGTCCTGTTCACGCTAGGCTAGCTTAGGTCTTAACCTAGGTTAAGTAAAACCTCCTATATTAATCACTTCCGAATGGTCACTGATTTAAAAAAATACTGATAGTTTAAACATTTTAACATTAACCTTTTCACAATATAGTTTTATTGGATGCGGATACCTATGTTTTAAGGATACCTTCACTGGAATAAACTTCTCAAATAACTACTTACGAGTTCTTCATCTAAACGCATTCAAAGCAAATAAAATTCAATGCGATTCATGTGACGATCAAGTGAAAACAATACAATGCTTTTGAAAATAAATAAAGAATTAAATGTAATAATTAATTGGTCGTTTATATTACAATCTCTTTTATCATCATTATATCATTTTATGGACTAGCACATGTCAATAAGTAGGCTCTAGTAAAAAAATATTACTTTGTAGTCTGTAAACGATAAATTACGAGTAATACCGTGTACAAGGAGTCATAAATAGAAGATTAAACGAGAGCTATGAACGCTACGTGTGGAGAGTAATAAAAAGTTTGAAATTACGGTGAGGAATGTTGGAATTTAATTCTTAAATTGTCATAATTCAAAAATGTAATAATTGTCTACAATCGCCATCAAATACGATACAAAAAACAATCAAATTTCATGTGTCAAGTTAGAATCATTAAGATTTATGAAAGAGTAGTTTCGCGTAGCTCGAATACAAAGTAGCCTAAATTACTCTCTGAGAAAATTTTAATCTACCAATAAGAGCTCAGCTAAATCAGTTTAACCGTTTTGGAGATTAGCCCTACATACACAGACAAAAGGTTTGGAAAAGTTGTTTTACTTGTTGTCTTACTGAAGAAGGCTTATTCAAATGATTAAATGGTTAACAAACTGCATTAATTTAGTTCAACACTTTATTAGGATCATAATATAAAATAATATCCTGCTTTAACCTTCTTATATGTAGGAAATTCTGTAAACACTGTTTCATCAAGAAACAAATCGACCTATAGTTTATGAGTAATCTAATCCGAATCCGATGATCCGAGCTGGGGATATTCACAACTTCGTTAATCGGAAATAGGATGTAGGGTGTAACCCCTCATACAAATATTACCACGACGACTTCAAATTCTCGGATTGGATTCTAATGCAGTACGGTAAACACTGTAAAAATAATTCCGGACTCACCTTTCAGTCTGAGGTTTTTTTCAGTGACGCTTTCAGTCTCATCTGACAATCTTAGCAGTTCGGTCCGCTTGTCCGGGGCTTTCTCGTGCATTACCGCTTCGACTGTTACTAATTCGAATATGTTGTTTGTGCGATTCAGGATCTGTAAATTCAAAATTATTCCACAAATTTTTCGTTTTATCATGGCACGTAAAATCACGACCCTGGACCTGATGGTGATGGCAGTGCTTTTCAAATAGTATGCCGACCGTATCTACATTGAATAGTTCAACTGTACCCAGAATTATGCCAGCCTCGTGACTGAATATACACTGGTTAACCACGGAACGCGACTTGCCTGAACGAGCTACTATGGCGGTTTCTTCACCATGTATAAGGTATTTCTAGCTACTACAGGTACAGTATCTACAAATGGATTAAGTACGCTTTAACCACCAGTAATATCGTCAGCGTCAAGAAATAGCTACTTACATCTATTCTTCTTACTTTTAAATATTACTCTTTTAAGACCCGTTTTAGATATTAAAGTTACAAACAAAACTCTAATGAGAAGTTAGTCATTGCGAATCTTTAATAGGACGTCTTAGTAATGATAGTAGTAACAAGTTATGATTATCAAATAATTAGATCTTGATGTACTTCTTGCGTCTTGTTTTTGGAAAAGCCTGTGTCTAACAGTAGCATGAAACCTCAGACTTATTAACAGTGGCAGAGCCACGACGTAGACAGCTTGTCTATACAATAAATGAGCCGGCTAGACCAGCTAGATTAATGCCTCACAGTAATTGATGCACAGAGGCAACTTGTTGTTGTGTTTCGTCCGATTATATCAAACAATGTACATCTAGAGGCCCAAGTCATCCTTCTCCTTTTTCCGAACCACATTCATTTCCTAATGGCGGCAACGCTGATTCTTTGGTATTGTGTGTCTTCATGGGCGGTGAGATCACTTACCATCAGATTACCCACTTTTTGGTTCGCCGGTCTCTGCTAGAAAAAAAACAACAAAATTATATTTAATACTCACTGTTTGAAATTTGAATGCGATAAGAGGTCGCACTAGGTCAAACCAGTTCGTTATTTTTTTTCCGACTAAATCTGGCAAAATTACCATCAATGAGTTACCAATACTCCGTACCACCATGTCTGATCTACAAAAAATAAAATAGTTTTAAACTTTTTGTAATGAAAGTACATAAAGATAATTTATTTTGCCACTAGTTATTCTCAAACTTCAGCGACATAGAACCGAAGTTAAATATTTTATCAGATTTTCTGCTTAGTTTTGTTGTTTATGTAAATGTTAATACTGTTGTTGTTGTTTGTTTATGTTAATGTTAAAAACTAAATCAGTTGCTATTCAGCCCTACACTTCTATTAATCTCTATTTAGCTTAATAATGAATTCGGTTTGATATTTTACTATTTTAGTCAAAGAATCTTCTACTAGGATTTTTCATTATGAATGATTTTTAATATTCAAATTTATTTTCATCATCATCATCATCAGCCACAAGACGTCCACTGCTGAACATAGGCCTCCCCCAAAGATTTCCAGACCGACCTGTTGGAAGCGGCCTGCATCCAGCGACTTCCTGCGATCTTTATCAGGTTGTCTGTCCACCTTGTAGGTGGACGTCCAACTGGCCAATTTATTTTATCGAATACAAAAAAAAACATCCAAATCAGCCCACATTTGGCGGAATTGTGCTTGAAAATACCTAAAATATAAATACAGATGAATTGAAAACCTCCTCTATTTGAATTATTTTCAATATTTTTTATTATTATTATATACTCACCCAAAGACAATGCAAAAAGGGAATATTTCAAACAAAACAGATGCGCTGATTGGCAAATGTTTTTCTTCCCGCGTCATTGCCAATGATGCTAGCGTGAAGGCTCGATTGTCAAACGTCAGTTGAAACGTCACGTGAACAGTGTCAAATAATAATTCTTCTCTCAACAATTCTATTCGCATTTCTTTGTGGTAAAAATGGCGGGCTACCTGGAAAAATAAGTGGTAAGCGTGGCAAGGCATCGTTTGAAAATAAGGTTATGAGAGTGTGATTGTATGGTAGAGTCCTTTTTGTTTCAGAATAAACATCACAGATGGCGTTGTACGCAATAATTTTATATTTGTGATTACGACATAATTATTTTGGAATGAATGAAGCTTTGCGTAAATACTACTTAAAAATTATTAAGACACGTTCAAATACAAAAGTCACACTGATATACAATAAAGATATCTATTGGGTGCTTTTAAATATAGTTGTCTTAAATGTTAATTTGTGGCTAAATCTCACTTGAATATTATGAAATAAGCCGTTAAAACTACATATTATATTAAAACAATCTAAGGAACTAATGATATATATTCAACAGCGGACAATATGGGGGCGTAGCTCAGATGGTAGAGCGCTCGCTTAGCATGCGAGAGGTACCGGGATCGATACCCGGCGCCTCCAACAATGAAATGTTTTTTGTAACCCCAGGACTCTAGTTTTTTAATTTTCAAGGCCGATTAAAAAAGGTAAAATATAAGAAGGCCAAACAAAAGATATTATCTTTGAAATCTAAAAATAGATACATACGCGCTCACGCCTATAGTTCTCGAAGTAAGCAGAGGTATGAGCAGTACACCCACATTTCTCCGAGCTTATTTCCGTCCCATGATGTGATAGGCGGCGAGCCTATCTATGGTATGGTATAGTACCGGGCACAATTCCAGACTCTGGGCTGATACTGAGCATTTCGTGATAGGAAAACCCAACATCAATTTTTACTCGACTCGGGGATCGAACCCAAGGCCAAAGCAGAGCAGTCCGCGTACGTATTACAACTGCGGCACCGAGGCAGAGTGCGGTAATAGTTAAATAACGATAATAATTATTAATAATAGGTACTTGGTACTTCATGAATGGGCTGTTAAATACATTATCTGGCAGTTAATATGTATTCAGAGACAGAAATTTACATATTAGTCACTCACATAAGAAATATGTTTAATTTTAAATTACATATTTAGACTAGTGATTATCCGGTTGAAAATGGTAAAAATAGAAACAAATTTATAGTAGAATCAAACCCATTGTAAAAGGAAGAGAATACAACAAAATTGATAGGAAAAATAAATTAACGGCGATCTGAGGTCGGGAAGTGGGAAGGGGGGGGGCTTTTAAGGGTAAAAAACGGTTTATCTCGATTTCCGGAAAAACTACAAGTCCTATGGAAAAAAGTTAAATCGCAAAGTTGTAGGTAATAAAAAGATCTACAACTTTTGTATACACACTTTCTTCACATAACCTCAAAATATATGTGAAAAATTCAAATAACCAAGTTTTTTGTTTTTATTTTTATCTATTATAATAAATTAATTTTCGTTTGAAAATAAGGCTGCTTTTTCGATATTAAGTCAAAATAAGGAGCAAAAATAAATATTTTAAATCAAAAAAATTACAGTGTATTTGGGATACAAAAAGGTAAGTTTTCACCAAATTTCGTGAAAAAAAATGATTTATTATAATAGATAAAAATAAAAACAAAAAACTTGGTTATTTGAATTTTTCACATATATTTTGAGGTTATGTGAAGAAAGTGTGTATACAAAAGTTGTAGATCTTTTTATTACCTACAACTTTGCGATTTAACTTTTTTCCATAGGACTTGTAGTTTTTCCGGAAATCGAGATAAACCGTTTTTACCCTTAAAAGCCCCCCCCCTTCCCACTTCCCGACCTCAGATCGCCGTTAATTTATTTTTCCTATCAATTTTGTTGTATTCTCTTCCTTTTACAATGGGTTTGATTCTACTATAATTTATTTATGTTTCAAATTGGAAAATCACCGGTCTAATTAGTCAATGACATAACCAATAATTTAGTCTTTTTAAGTTGTTTTTATTTACTCACCTCTCTAATCTGTCCCATCGCGTAATACACAAAACCTCTTCGTTTCGATCTGTAATGTAACGTCAGGCCCTGTCTGGTCTCATTTTCACAGATAAAGCTGGGCGCCCTCATCCTAGGGTAACTGAATTTTAAATATTCATGCAAATTGTCTAGCCCGTTGAGAAAATCCCTCATGTGCCGTCCCAATACCGACAATACTCTGTCGTAGCCATACTGTGATACAAATCCGACGAAATAAACGCCCATTTGATCCATGAATTCGCGCTCCGTTATCCCAAGTACCTGAGGAAGAAGAAGAAGTGTAAGCACTGTTGTGTTTCAGGGGGACATTGAAGCCATTGAAATTAGTGGGCATTATGTGACTTAACATGTTATGTCTCGAGGTGACGAACGCAGTTCAGCGCCATGCCCTGCTTTGTAATTCAAAGTTCTGTGTGGTCTTGCTTCTGTCTATGGGCAGGCGTGGCGCTTACCATCAGGCGAGCGCATTGCTCGTCTCGTCATTCAATCAAATTAAAAAAAATAAGTTTTTTCATCAGTAGTTTTAAGTGTAACTAAGGACAGCGGTTTCCAAAGTTATAAAGGTGTGGAAAACAACAAATTCCTATTATTTTATAGAACCGTACATTTAATGGTCATTACCCTATATTCAGTCGGCAGCATATCGTAAGCATTTATTCTCTATATGAGTTTATTTTTAATGTAGTTCGACATTTTGTGGCTTCGTGGAACCTTAGTGACTTTTCCACTACTTGGTTTTGACGGAATTCACTGCAATCGCTGGCCTAGGGTTTTGTAAGTAAAGTTGCGCTGCAGTACAGTTTTCAACCGACTAGAAAATGTGGGAGGTCCTCGAACCGTCTGTATTTTTTATGTATGTGATCGCAACTATTGTAAACAAGTGAAACACGGGTAAAACTTATATGTATTGGGGTTTTCTATCACGAAATGCTTAGCATCAGCCTGGAGTTTGGAATTGTGCCCGGTATGACGATAGGTTCACGCTCTATCACACTATGGGACGGACCTAAGCTCGAAGGGGATCGAACCTGCGACATTCGCTTTATTCGGTTAGCACGAGCTCTAACCAGCTGCGCTAATGGACCATTGGATAGTGATGCCTTTCCTTAAGCTTATTTCGCTAACACATTGAGCTTGTGAAGTTACTTCTGCTACATAGTGTAATAGGATTCTGTAGCTCTGCTATAAAATAAAACGGGTCACTTGCTCTGTGTTGAACGAAGGGAAAGATAAGAGAGCGTGGCTCGAGGGCAATTTATAGCTCAGAAAGAAAGAAAGCATTTATTCAACAAAACAGACACACTAATATATGAGGAAAGAAAAAAACAAGTTTTTTTAAAGGATAAACCGGCAAACGAGCAAGTGAGTCACCTGATGGTAAGTGATCTCCACCGCCCATATACCTAAGCCTACAATACCTAATAGAAGAATCATAGGCGCGTTGCCGACCTTAAAGGGAAGGGATAATTAAGGGATTGGGAAGGGGAGGCGAATTTGGGCCTCCGGATATCTCGTACTAACCGTACAAAACGCAGCAGCAAGCCGTTACTTTACGTCGGTTTTCTATGGAACTGTAACGACCTGGTCGAGCCAGCCCATTCACGCTGTAGATAAAACTATCTTTAGCGTGGCTCTACCACTCATAAAAAAAACACAAAACAATAACCAAATAATTCACACAACAACACAAAAAGTAAAACAAACAAAGTATTGCCTGACATTGGATTGCGCTCGTCACCCGAATAATATGTTAAGTCTTATAATGCCCAGTAATTTCACTGGCTTTAATATAGTTTAAACCGAAACACAACAGTGTTTACACCAGTGTGTACTGATAAGCAGCAGTCTGCTTGGCGGCAGAAATAGATAAAGCGGTGGTGTTAACTCGGGCGGCCTCTACATATGATTGACCTATCATTTAGTCAGTTAAATATAAACACGCATTAACGCCTGTAATCTCTAAAGGATTAGACAGAGGTGTAACAAGTACACTCACATTTCGTCGAAATTATTTCCGTCCCATGATGTGATGGGGACGAACCTGTCACCGGGCTCAATGACAAACTGACACTGAGCATTTCTTGATAAAAAAAACAATATCACTTTTACTCGACACGGGAATCGAACCCGAGACCTCGATACAGTAGACGTACCGCGTACGCAATACAACTGCGCCACCGGGGCAGTCAGTTCGTAACATAAGCCCATAATCCGTCCTTGTTTCTTTAGAAATGTTATCTTCAAATGCAATGTGTATTTGTAATTGTCTGGTTGTTGTGAGACTAAGTCTCCTAGTGCCTGATACCCACGTCACAAGAATTGTACAATACTGAGGTTCATCAGGGGTCACGACTATGTGTGATTGTTGGGTGCATCTGTTTTATATTTTAAAATAGGTTTTGATACATTTTTCGGGTTCGATCCCCGCACCGAGATAAATGTTTGTGTGATCCACAAATATTTGTTTCGGGGTCTGGGTGTTGTGAGACCGAAAGTCTCTCGTAGTTCCTGATACTCACGACACAAGACTCCTATCTTACTGTGGGGTCAGGACTATGTGTGTGACTGTTGCGTGTATTTATTTAATGTCGGCTATAGTACAGATTTACTTCGGGCAGATTTTTCAATACCCAAGTAAACGTTGGACGTCCACCTACAAGGTGGACAGACGACCTGATAAAGGTCGCAGGAAGTCGCTGGATGCAGGCCGCTTCCAACAGGTCGGTCTGGAAATCTTTGGGGGAGGCCTATGTTCAGCAGTGGACGTCTTGTAGCTGATGATGATGATGATGATGATGAAGTAAACGTTATTTGGATGCAAATACAGAATAACACTTTAACCCG
Source organism: Amorpha juglandis (assembly GCA_949126905.1). Taxonomy (NCBI): domain Eukaryota; kingdom Metazoa; phylum Arthropoda; class Insecta; order Lepidoptera; family Sphingidae; genus Amorpha; species Amorpha juglandis. The sequence continues at coordinate 13,431,691 of OX421373.1, read as the reverse complement.
TGGCAAGTTAAAATTGAGATACCGATTTTATTTTGCAAATTTCATTAGATTTAAGCAGGTTAAATTCCGTCATACTTTTTACCCACGACGGAACGGAGGATGGTATATGCATTTGGGATGAGAGGTTGTGTGTGTGTTTGTGCAAACCAATATTATGCAAAATAGAACTTTAAGGCGAAATTGCACTTTTTACATATTTATTTTTATTAAAGTTTTAGTAAGTCCAGACTCCGGGCTGATATTAATCATTTCGTCATTAAAGAAAACCCAACACTACTTTGACCCGACTCGGGGTTCGAACCCAAAACCTCAGCACCGCGTTCGTACCGCGTACGCATTACAAATCCGCTACCAAGACAGTCGGTAATACGACACGCCCATCTGTATGTACACAATACTTGATAACCTTTTTATTGGTACCTTTTTATTGTTATACTGTCTTGTCATAAATTTTATTATATACGAGATAACGAATAATTTCCATTTCATGGATAATAACTCGATCGTTTTGACACCCGACATCGATTAAAAAAAAAGATCTGCCGTTTTTACATGACTGTAATTTTCATCAAACGAAGCTAACCATCTTGATTAAACCCTCTTTCGAATAAAAAATCGCATACAAATCGGTCCATTCGCTTAAGGCTGGTGCCTAACATTACGATGCCACAAAACGCACACACAGACACATATTTTTGGGTTATTCAATAATTAGATGCTTTTCATATAATAAGTAAATTTATATTTCAGAGAATAACACAGCAAGAAAAACGTGAAACAAGTGACAACTACAAATATATAAAAACAGAACCAGAGAATAGTGTTTCCATATTTAAAAATATTAAAATTATTAAATAAGTGGCCAGCATTAATTTTTCTACACAGTTTATATTATTTAAATACATATAAATAAACATTAAACTTACAGCGCTCCTCTTATTAGTCGGGGTTTAAAAAGGATTATGATAAGACAGTAGTAGCATTAAAGCACGAATATATGAATTAGAAATTTCATTTGGGGCAAAACAGATAGCGACAAGGATTCGGTGACCTTAATCGATTCACCCTTTTCAAGGTTGCAGGGGCAATATATCCTTTTAGGGGCCAAAGTGCTCTGAATCGAACTTATGCGGTTAAAAATTCACTTTCCCTCATATAAGGTATATACATAACTATTTGTGGTATATTCCTGATGACTTAGAAGGAAGAAAGAAAGAAGAGCGGCGTCTCGCTTCACAGCTCACTGCCCCACAGAGGCTGTCCAAAAAGTATATACTGGTCGAAAATATTTCTTTACTATACCAAAGCACCATGTTCGCGCTCTATTCAATCCTTACCATTGAATGAAATAATGTACACATACACAATATGCTTTCGTATGACATAGGTATATCATAGTCAAATATTTGGTAGGTACCTACATTATGTCCGTATTCCAAACCCTAAAAGCTAGGTACTTTATAGAATCCAATACTTTTGTTTACACCTACAAGTTTAGTGTTAAATTAAATTAGTAAAATTCTCTGCATTAGGAATTTCTAGATAGATTTGGAATTCGCAATATGCAATTCAATTGAGTGCATTGTGCCTCTAGAGATGTCTTGTTACTTGTAAGCCATCTGGAATTCGTTTCATTTTATTGTGACGTGGGCGTACCTACCCACGATGGGGTAAGGTGAGGCGCTTGTCCCACCCTATATACCGTTGTGAGTAAGCAAACATTAGTCTTATTTTAAAGTTATCACGTCTAATTCGGTAAACTAGTGCGTGATGCGCGAGGTCGTACAACTTTGTTTCTAATCCACAACTGAGTGATCCTTGTATTTACTCTCCCTGGCGTTGTCGCCTCCTTCAGCAAATCTCGGCTCCCCCTAAGCAAACCCAGTTACTCCCTGGTACATAAGTTGGTGTTGTATTATGCATATTTGTAAACTGTGCTGCTGTCGTTGTCGTCGTTTTTAAATATCAAATGTCGTATTAAAATATTTACTTTCCTTATATTACTTAAAGTATTGAATTTGATTTTTCCTGAACTTTGATTATTGCAAACGATTATAATTATTACATTTATATTTAATTAAATCATTTGAAAACCTACCTCATTATTGCCTATGTATTGTTAATTAACTATCACATACACACACACCAGACAATATTCTTCGAGAGTTTCGATACTCTAGTTGTAACACTGCCTGCGCCGTCAGAGATTTGAACGTGAGCCTATGTTATTAACTGCCTATTTATGCTACAAGAATGAATTTGATGAATGTTTAGATCGGGGTGTAATTAGTTTAAGCTAAAAATAGGTTAACCAGAACCATTCACGTTTACTCATGTAAACAAATAATTTGTAAACATTAATCTAGCCTCCAACCGTATCTCATTCCAACCCGATTCACCAATGTTTGTTCAAACGTCTGACATGATGTGTGGGTGAGGCCATTCAAGGTGTTTTATGGTACAGTCATAAATTTCACTTAATAATCAAGTCACCAGGGTGTACTTAGCGAGGAACATTAAACATGACGATCGTTTAACGCTTTGGCACCCCGCTGTACGGCTAATGAAAATGATTATACGATTGTGTGGAAGTAGCATTAAGGGCTGTTTGAAATCATATATTTTAGTTTCATAAGATAGAGTGACACTGCAACGTGACGCGATTTCTATCGTAATGACGCGATTTCTATATCTATACTTATAAAATAACATGTCCTGACTGACTGATTCATCATCGCCGAGCGCAAACTATCAAAGCTACAAGCATGAAATTCGGATTGTATATTCATTTTGTTATGTAGACAACCTCTAAGAAAGGATTACTACTAACCAGCTGATTTTTTTGTTTTTACTTAGTTAATATTTATATAATTTAACAGTCATATTGTCCTACAAATAAAATAATAATTTTTTGAGTATCATCAAATCGAAATATTCTATCCTTGCTACCTCTGTTAGCTACCATAATAGAGAATTTTCGCATAGGGTATTGTTGGGCGTCTCATCGAAACGAAGCTACTCATGGAAAATTAGCTTGATAGTAATCAAGTGGAAAAATGGCTCAGGGATGGCTGACCATAAGTACAAATCACTAAAAATTTACATAGATATACGAAGACGCGTAGTATGTTAAATTGGTACTTTCTGAATCGGCTTATTGCCGTTCCCAATTAACGATATTAGATTGATTACCCGGATAGAATACGGAAATCAACCAATCAAACGAAGTTATCTGTACGTGTGATCTTCAAACTGTATACTGGGCTTATTTCTGCTATCTATCCGTAAATCAAACTAAGATCGTTTATGGAAATCGACCGTAAATGCGTTATTGGGCGGATAAAAGTTACTCCTACATAGTAAACTTAGTCCTACATTATTATTAGTATTTAAGGCAACGTTGAAATTTTATTATTTTTTAAGAAAAATATTAATATTAATTTTGTTAATTTTCTTTTTTATATGTGAGTCCATGTATGTTGGGTATACTCAGGGCTATTTCCTCAAAAACCAGGAACGTCTGTACATTATACTCGCACAATTCTTGAAAATCAATGTCTGGACATTAAAAACCCACGAGTTTGTTTCGGCATTTCTTCTCATGGTTACTCACGAAATGCAGATGAAAATAAAAAGGTAATTTAAAAAAATATATATGTAAAAGTGATATTTATGATCTAATTTACAGAATAAATGAGATGAATTTGAATTTAAAACAATCGATTACTACTAGTAATAGACCGTACGCCAAGGTATTCTTTAAAACATTTCACAAGCCTTAGCTTGTATCTTATATCTTGTATCTATACAAGTCAACGAACTTCGTACTACGGACCGCAAATGCACCGCATAATAAACATTGTGTGTGTGCTGGGATTGCGTGGGTAAATGCCTCGGTCGAGGTCCTGGACTGAAAATCAGATCAAACTTTGACGTCTCTCTTTATTTGAAACAGGAAATGATCTGATTACAGAGCTTCCGCTTGGCGGATACGTTCTTCTTGCTTGCGTGACCGTTTTTCTCTTTTCTGGGCGTAGCCTGGACGTTATTCTTGCTTCTGGGCGTAGCCTGGACGTTATTCTTGCTTCTGGGCGTAGCCTGGACGTTTTTCTTGCTTCTGGGCGTAGCCTGGACGTTTTTCTTGCTTGATTCTTCTTTTTTCTTCTTTCTTCTTTTTAGTTGTGACCCGAGGGAGCTGGAGCGGCGAACTGGCTTCGCTGGGCCGGCAACCCGTAATTTATTCGATTGCCGGCCCTCGTCCCTCACTCCTCTGACCCTTCCCCTCTAGGCGATCGACCAATAAGGAGACGGGATTCTATATCCTTTATTATGTACCTTATTTACTATCTTATATACTATGTTATAACGATATAACTACACATGCTACTATCTTATTACTAAAGGGATAAAAAACTGTATATTTTATTAAAGTCAAAATATAGAAAAACATTGAAAACAATAATTAAAAACTATTACGCTTAAAACTAACTATTTACAGGACGAAATGTGCAAAATAACGAGGCTCTCTTTACGGTATTGCCGCGCGCCACTTAAGTAAAATGTATATAAGGGAGAGGCGCTCCCTACGGCATTACCCGAAGTTACCTCAGGTCATCGTAAATTCGAGCTGATCCTGCACATTTCTCCCGCCGTGCATCGCCCGCCGCTGCGATGCATTTTAGGTCGGTGCAGGATCGCTCGGCAGCAGCACGATGATCTTCTTAGCTGGACGCCGGAGCACGCCGTTTCTTGTCTCGATGTCCACGGTGCGCGTGATGCCGTCTGGTCCAGGATACGATGCGCTGATGCGTCCGCGCACCCACATGTTGCGAGGGAGGTTGCCGTCCACGATCTGCACCAAGTCTCCGACTTGAGGCTCCGGTCCTCTTCCGTGAGGGTCTCTTCTGTTCCTCAGCTCCGGCAGGTACTCCTTCAGCCATCGTGCCCAGAACATGTCGGCTAGGCGTTGTGAGGTACGCCAGCTGGCACGCAGGTTCAGGTCTTGATCTTCGAACTGGCCCGGCGCTGAGACTCGTCCCGGTCCGCCCATGAGGAAGTGGTTGGGCGTGAGGGCTTCTGGATCTTGAGGGTCCACGGATACGTGTGTCAGAGGTCTGCTGTTGACGGTGAATTCAACCTCCGCGAGCAAAGTGTGTAGAACCTCTTCTGACGGATGCCTCTCATGTAGCACGGTCCCGAGTGCCGTCTTCACAGAGCGCACCATGCGCTCCCATGCTCCGCCCATGAACGGTGCTCCTGGTGGTATGAAGCGCCAGTCGATGGCCTGCTTGGACGCCTCTTGCTCGGTGGCCGCGATGACAGCTTGACGAAGCTCCTTGTCCGCGCCGTGGAAGCTGGTGCCGTTATCCGACCATAGTTGTGTCGGACAACCTCGTCGTGCAATCATTCTTCTCAGCGCCATGATCGCAGAAGATGCGCTGAGCGACGATACCAACTCCAGGTGGATGGCGCGCGTAGTGAGGCAGGTAAATAGGGCGACGTACCGCTTCTGATGAGTGCGGCCTACAGTGATGCTTAGCGGCCCGAAGTAGTCCAATCCCGTGTACGTGAAGGGTCGCTGATGGTGTGCAAGACGACAAGGTGGGAGGTCGCCTGTGCTGGGTTGTGGTGGAGTAGCGGTTCTGACGCGGCATTGTAGGCACTGTCGCACGATGCTCTTGGCCGTAGGACGTAAGCGGAGGACCCAGTGCCGTGTCCGGCACTCGTTGACCAGTGCTTCCACGCCGGCGTGATGCAGCTGTCGATGTATGTGCTTGATCCACAACCTTACTGCTGGATGGTCACCATCTAGTACTAATGGGTGCTTCATGTCTTCGGATACTTCGAGTGCGGCCCCTATTCTGCTTCTCAGCTTAATGTATCCCTCAGAGAGGTTTACACTAAGCGCGTAGAGCCGGCTGTCTCTTGACACGGCGTTTCCTTTCTTGAGCGCCTGTAGCTCCTCGGGAAAGGAATCCTCTTGGCTCACTTGTAGGATGAGGGCTTCTGCACGGCGTTGCAGTCGAACGGGGATCGGCAGAAACGTATCTTCTGTTGTCGAAGTAGGCGTTTTCTTCGGCGCGGGCGTCTTGGCCTTCTGGTTGCGCCATGTCGGGTCCGGGTTCGAATTCTGTTTCGTTCTCTTGTAGTTGATTTTTTGTCTTGCTTTTTGCTGGAACACTTCCACGGCTTGTAATGTTCGTGCCGCGGCCCGCAGATATCTTGTCCACTGAGAGAAGCGGTTGACGTCTGGTAGGGCCTCCTTGAGCCGTGGAGGTTGCTTCTTGGCGATGTGGCACAGTCGCTCTTCACCCGTCGCAGTGATGACGTCCCTGTCATCCGGTGGCCACATCTCCGGTTCCTGCAGCAAAAACTCTGGCCCGGTGAACCAACGGTGGTCCGACTCGAAGTCGTCCGGCACGTTGCGAGTCGCGTCGTCGGCCACGTTGAGCTTTGTTGGTATCCACCGCCACTCGTTTGTGTGACTGTGCTCTTCTATCGCGGCGACACGATGAGCGACGTATGCCTTGTATGATCTTGACCCGGTGCGAATCCATGCTAGTGTTGTGCGACTGTCTGTCCAATAGACTGTCGCCTCGGGTTTTCTGTGATGTTCCTGCTTCACGGCGGCTGCCATACGCGCGCCGAGTACTGCTGCCTGCAACTCCAGTCTTGGGATCGATGTCACTTTCAGAGGGGCTACCTTGGCTTTGGCAGCGATGAGCGTGACCTTGACGTGTCCTCCGGCATCCACGGCGCGCCAGTACAGCGCCGTCGCGTACGCGGACTCACTCGCGTCGGTGAAGACATGTAATTGCAGGGATATCGCCGAGCTGTAGACTGGGTAGCACCTCGGCACCGATACTGACCTTAGATTCTTGAGGTTGGTGATCCACCTGGCCCAACTCGCGGCCAAGTCTGGTTCTATTGGCTCGTCCCACTCAGTGCCGTGTCTCCAAACCTCCTGTAAAATTTGTTTCGCCGCTATGGTTATTGGCGAGACTAACCCGAGCGGGTCAAATAGCGACATTACTATTTTTAGGGCTTGTCGCTTCGTCGGCCTTTCGCTGTGTAGGACGTTCTGAGGTATGCGTCCCAAGTCTAAATTGAAGGCAAGACGATCTTCAGTGGGTTTCCATATGAGGCCGAGTACCCTCTCGATCTTGGTATCTTCCTCCAAGGCTACGCTATTTTCTTGTTCGATATTTTCGCCGAGTTCTTCTAGTAGAGCCGTCGAATTCGATGACCATTTGCGAAGTTCAAAATGTGCGTTCCGGTGGATCTCCCGTACCTGTTGTGTTATCTTCGTCGCCTCTTCCAGTGTCTTGAAGCTGTCGAGGTAATCGTCCATGTAATGCTTCGTCTTGATTGCGTCGACGGCTTCCGGGTACTTGTGGCGATGTTCTTCCGCGTTGCGATTCATCACGTAGATAGCGGTCGAGGGTGAGCTGGATGCCCCGAAAATCAGCGACTTCATGCGATACTGTCGCGGCGGGTGTTCGTCGCGTCTGTCCCCTCTCCACAGGTACCGGAGCGCGTCGCGATCCTCTTCTCGCAGCTCCACTTGCATGAACATTTCGCTTATGTCGGCGGTTACTGCGATTGGATGTTGACGAAACTTCATTATGACACTTGGCAGCGGCTGTAGGAGGTCCGGACCGGTGAGCAGCTGGTCATTCAAAGATGTACCTCTGGTCTTGGCGGCGGCGTCGTGTACCACTCGTAACTTGCCAGGCTTCATCGGGTTGAACACGGCGAAATGAGGTAAGTACCAAGTCTTACGTGTCGTTGTTGGAGGAGCCGGTTCTGCGTAACCCTTGGTTACCAATGCCTCCATCTGTTCGTTGTACTTTTCCTTGAGCTCGGGATTTTGGTCTAACTTCTTCTCAATGGTGAGAAGTCTTCTTAATGTGTTGTCGTAATTATTTGGCATGACAACATCTTCCTTTTTCCACAACAATGCAGTTCTATAACGGCCATCTGAGTTCTGTTTTGTGTGTTGCTCCAATATACGAAGCGCTTGCTCCCCCGGGTCACTATTGGGTCGTCTTGGGTCGACGTACAAGTTGTCGAGCGTGATGAACTTCTTCACCATCTCTGTGAGTTCGCCGTCCATTGCGCTGTGGTTGATGAAGTTTACACGATGTCCCAGTGTTCGCGTATGACTTCCATGCACCACCCATCCGAGCGGGGTCAGCGATGCGACTAGTTGATTCCTCTTCCCGGTTCTAACTTCCGTAGCGAGCAATAAATGCCAGTTGTCCTGGCCTATCAGGATCTTCGGTGTCGCGTCGCTAGGGCGTAGTTCCGATATTATGTCCTTGAGGTGTTCGCAGTTGTCGATCGCCGCCTTCGGGATGTGTTGCGCTGTCAGCCGGAGGTTTTCTACAGTGCGCGCTTGGATTCTATCTTCCTGTTGATTTGTTCCTTTTATCGTGAAGGTGACTCGACGGGACTTGAGTTCGCTTCCTGTTTCCCCGTCGTAGGTAGTGATACTCAGGGGCTCATCCGGACCGTCGGCTCCTATCTTCCTGGCCAGTTCCGCGTCGACGATGGTTATGGTTGAACCGTCGTCCAATAGGGCCAACGCGTCCGCAGCTCCCGCCGGTCCGGAAATAGTGACTGGGATAATCTTGAGGAAAGACACCTTCGGAGCGCATGCCATGTTCACTTGTTCTTCGTTCTTCACTTCTTCGTTACTATTCTTCTTTGTTGAGTGAAGAAGCTTGTTGTGGAGGTGTACACAGCCGTCGATCTCGCATTTCTTGGGTTTACAGCTGTGTTGTTTCGATCTATGTCGCAGGCACCGGAAACATAGGTGATGCTTCTTCGCTATGTCCCATCTTACATTGATGTCTGCGTCCTTAAATTGCTTACATTCCGCAATACTATGTTCCTTGTTGCAGAGTCCGCAAGCCGGCTTGTTATTTTCGGCGACCGCGTTCACCCGTTGTCGACGTTGTCCCGGCGTGTTCGGCTTGGTTGGAGTTCGGTCGACGACTTGTTCCGGTGGGGCGAACGGGCTACAATACTCCGCTTCTTTCGCTATAAAGCGGCAAAATTTAATTAGATCTGGATCCGACTTCGGTTGCGCGGATGCGAACACGTACCATTGTCTTCTCAACGTTGGTGTAAGTTTTTCGACTATGTTTCGCGTGAGTTCCGGGTTGTACAAGTAGAAGGCACAGTCGAGGGCTTGTAGTGTTCCTACAATGTTCTCGATTCTTGTGGCGAAGGTGCATAGTTCACGCGGCGATTCGGTGAGGCGCGGCAAAGTTCTGAGTCGTTCTATTTCCGCTATTGCGATGGAGTCCGGTCGCCCGAATCGCGTCTCCAGTGACTTCATAACATGGTTCGGGTCCGCGATGGAAATCAACAACCCTTGAACCGCTTCCTTCGCCAATCCTTTGAGGCTTCTACGTAGTCTTGACATGTTCTCCAACGATGAGAAGTGATGCGCCGTCTCGATGTAGGCGGCTCTATAGGTCAACCAGTCTTGATGTGCACCATTAAATATTGGTAGTTCACTGTACCTTATTGGCTGCCTGTTCTGTGCAGACTGGACTGCGCATGTAATCGCGGAGGCCAACTCTTGAATCTCCGTCGATCTTCGCTGAATGGCTATCGCTTCATTAAGTTCTTGACGCGGGACGTCTGAAGCGAAGGGTCTCCAAGGCGCGTGGCTGGCGGCTTGGTTTGCTGTTGGCGGCTGTGCTTCCCCGAAGTTCTGCATGGGCGGGTGCACAACCGGGTTCTGGTGCCACGGTGGCGCGACCGGTGGCGTGGGCGGCGGCGCAGCTCCGAAGTTCTGGCCTCCCGATGCGGCGGTGATCGGTGGCGGAGGTAGCTGCGCTGTCGTGTTCTGGAGTTCGCCAGGTGTCACCATGCGCAGGGGTGGCGGGAGTGCGGCGGTGACTCCCGCCGGTGCAGGCGCCGGGGTGTCCCATGACGCGGCAGCGGTCGTTGGGACGACAGGATCGGCCGGCGGCTGAGGTTCAGGTTGCGCTTCTGGCTGGTAGTCGATGGCTAACAGTTGACTGCTTTCCAGCCAACTGTGGACCCGTTGCTCCTGTTCAGCCTCGGTGACGGCGGAGTTCGTGTCTGAGTCCGACTCTGCTTCTATTTCGGCTATACGGGCGGCGGCTAATTCCACCTTGAGTCGGGCGAGTTCGGCCCGTGCGGCGGCCAGACGCGATGATCTTGTTGATTTCTTCGATACAGTCTTGCTTCGGCGTACTGTCGCAGACTTCGCACTAAGTGCGCGAGTGGGTTCGACCGTGGTAGCGGGTGCGGGCGACCGAATGTTCGTGGTACCGGGCGTGTTCGTGGTACCGGGCGTGTGCGTGGGTACGCGCATGACGCCGTCCGCGCGCGTGGCGTCGATTGTGGTAGCGGGCGCACGCGGGAGATCGGTCGCGGCATCCGGGATGCGCGAGACACCTGTCGCGCGCGAGGTGTCGGTCGCGGTCGCGGTTGCGGACGTACGCGAGAGGTCGGTCGTGACCGTGACGTCCGTAGTTGTGGCCGAGGTCCCGGAAACGAGCGTGGCGGCACTAGACTGGCCTGTAGCGCTCGTCCCGGTACCCGACGCACTCGTGGCGTCCGTCACGGTAGCGCTTGAGACTGTCGCCGAAGCGGCTCTGCGTCCAGTTGACCTGGTTACAGGCATCTCCCACGTTAATCCGACTCCGAAGGACCAACGATGTGTGTGTGCTGGGATTGCGTGGGTAAATGCCTCGGTCGAGGTCCTGGACTGAAAATCAGATCAAACTTTGACGTCTCTCTTTATTTGAAACAGGAAATGATCTGATTACAGAGCTTCCGCTTGGCGGATACGTTCTTCTTGCTTGCGTGACCGTTTTTCTCTTTTCTGGGCGTAGCCTGGACGTTATTCTTGCTTCTGGGCGTAGCCTGGACGTTATTCTTGCTTCTGGGCGTAGCCTGGACGTTTTTCTTGCTTCTGGGCGTAGCCTGGACGTTTTTCTTGCTTGATTCTTCTTTTTTCTTCTTTCTTCTTTTTAGTTGTGACCCGAGGGAGCTGGAGCGGCGAACTGGCTTCGCTGGGCCGGCAACCCGTAATTTATTCGATTGCCGGCCCTCGTCCCTCACTCCTCTGACCCTTCCCCTCTAGGCGATCGACCAATAAGGAGACGGGATTCTATATCCTTTATTATGTACCTTATTTACTATCTTATATACTATGTTATAACGATATAACTACACATGCTACTATCTTATTACTAAAGGGATAAAAAACTGTATATTTTATTAAAGTCAAAATATAGAAAAACATTGAAAACAATAATTAAAAACTATTACGCTTAAAACTAACTATTTACAGGACGAAATGTGCAAAATAACGAGGCTCTCTTTACGGTATTGCCGCGCGCCACTTAAGTAAAATGTATATAAGGGAGAGGCGCTCCCTACGGCATTACCCGAAGTTACCTCAGGTCATCGTAAATTCGAGCTGATCCTGCACAAACATATACCAACTGAAATTGGGAATAGCTGAGAATAATATCGAACATATACATTGTACCTATTAAAATGTTCAAACAAAGGGATTTCAGTGTATTTATCATTTTTTTTTATTTGAGATCGGATATACACTCCTTTGCAAAAAAAACGGGCGGGTTTGATTTTTTAACATTATTGGTAATCATTTAGTTCTTCAGAGGTTTTAATAGCCAAACTATGCTACTGGCACTTAATAAAGAGTCTGGGTATGAAAAAAAGTTCATTCCAAATTCAAAACTTTTGTTTTTTAAATTATTAATCCCTTTTTCATTTTGTGACACTTTTCGCGGGTTTGCGGTTAAAAGGTTATCAAGCAACTAAAAGTAACTTTTCGTTATTTTTAGTACAACAATTTATGTTTATCGCATAATTCTGCCTTATTGTGACTTAAAACAGATATCTTTGTGTCTATCGTAATGGCAGAAAAAGCAATGAGAGCTAGTAAAATTATAGCGCTGCTGGAAGAGGGGTGTAGCCAATGTTACGTCTCACAGCGGTTAAACGTGAGTCGTTCAACCGTACAAAGAACCTGGACTCGATACCAAGAGACAGGTTCCGTTCAGAGAAGGCAAGGTTCTGGGAGAAAACGTTGCACACAGCCGCGAGACGATCGCTTTTTAGTGACTCAGGCGCTGAGGAACCGCAAATGCAGTTACATAGACCTCAAAAGAAACCTTGAAGAGGTACGAGGAGCACAAGTTAGCCTATGGACTGTGAGGAGAAGACTTTTAGCTGCTGATATACGTAGTCGACGACCAGCGCGGGCCCCCAAGTTACTCCGTGAGCACCGGATTGCGCGGTTGAGGTTCGCTAGAAATTGCCTATCTTGGACACCAGGTAACTGGAGTAGCGTACTCTTCTCCGATGAGGCTCGAATTTGTCTGCATGGTGAGGACCGACGTCGGCGAGTGTTACGAAGACCAGGGGAACGCTATGCCGATGTGTGTTTTGAAGAAATCACCCCTTATGGTGGAGGGTCCGTTATGTTTTGGGCGGGCGTAACTTCCAACTATCGTACCGAGATAGTATTCATAGAAAATGGCTCACTAAATGCGCATAGGTACATAACAGAAATCCTTTCTCAAAATGCACAACCCGCACTGACTGTAATTGGTGAAGATGCCATTTACATGGACGATAATGCTCGGGCCCACCGTTCTGGCGACGTAGATGCTTATATGCAAGAGGTCGGTATTCGTCGTTTGGATTGGCCAGCGCGGAGCCCCGACCTTAACCCCATTGAGCACGTTTGGGACCTCCTAAAAAGGCGAGTACGATCTGTCCAACCACCTCCACAAAACATCAGAGAGCTTAAACGTGTAATCTCGACTGAGTGGGAACACATTCCACAGGACACCATCAAAAGCCTGGTGGGAAGCATGCCAAGACGATTACATGCCGTAATCGCTGCAAGAGGAGGTCATACTCGTTATTAATTTTTATTTTTTAATGTCTCTTTTATTAAAATACCATAAAAATACTCGTAGTCTTAATTTCATTATACCCATAAAAATGTCCATTTTAACACGGCTCTCTGTTTACATTGACTAAAACACCGATACCAGGATAAAAGTGTTAAAAAACTAGATTCTCATTGATAATAAGAAATTTCTAGTCATCCAAGCTAATGACATACTAAAAATATAATAATACTAGATGACCCGGTGAACTTCGTATCACCTACATAATATATTTGTGTAAAATGTGGTCAAAACTTAATCATCATCATCATCATCATCAGCCACAAGACGTCCACTGCTGAACATAGGCCTCCCCCAAAGATTTCCAGACCGACCTGTTGGAAGCGGCCTGCATCCAGCGACATCCTGCGACCTTTATCAGGTCGTCTGTCCACCTTGTAGGTGGACGTCCAACGCTGCGCTTGCCAGTACGTGGCCTCCATTCCAGAACCTTTCTGCCCCATCGGTTATCGGTTCTGCGAGCTATGTGGCCTGCCCACTGCCACTTAAAAAAAAAAAAACTTAATACAAATGTTTTATTTACATTAAATTCAATTAAGTGAGGTACTGCGCCATTGCACGTGAGGTAGCCCGTCGCACATTTAATTGACTTCGACGACCTAAGTCAGGTCGTCTCCCACCTCCCTCCGGTTGGACAGTCCTGTCCCCGTCCCGTCCCCGTCCTGTCCCCGTCCTGTCCGCGTCCCGTCCCCGTCCTGTCCCCGTCCCGTCCCGTCCCGTCCCCGTCCCGTCCCCGTCCTGTCCCCGTCTTGTCCTGTCCCTGTCCTGTCCTGTCTCACTGTCCGGTCTCACTGTCCTGTCTCACTGTCCTGTCTCACTGTCCTGTCTCACTGTCCTGTCTCACTGTCCTGTCTCACTGCCCTGTCTCACTGTCCTGTCTCTCTGTCATGTCTCTCTGTCCTGTTTCACTGTCCTGTCTCACTGTCCTGTCTCACTGTCCTGTCTCACTGTCCTGTCTCACTGTCCTGTCTCACTGTCCTGTCTCACTGTCCTGTCTCACTGTCCTGTCTCACTGTCCTGTCTCACTGTCCTGTCTCACTGTCCTGTCTCACTGTCCTGTCTCACTGTCCTGTCTCACTGTCCTGTCTCACTGTCCTGTCTCACTGTCCTGTCTCACTGTCCTGTCTCACTTTCCTGTCTCACTGTCCTGTCTCACTGTCCTGTCTCACTGTCCTGTCTCACTGTCCGGTCTCACTGTCCTGTCTCACTGTCCTGTCTCACTGTCCTCTCACTGTCCTGTCTCACTGTCCTGTCTCACTGTCCTGTCTCACTGTCCTGTCTCACTGTCCTGTCTCACTGTCCTGTCTCACTGTCCTGTCTCACTGTCCTGTCTCTCTGTCATGTCTCTCTGTCCTGTTTCACTGTCCTGTCTCACTGTCCTGTCTCACTGTCTTGTCTCACTGTCCTGTCTCACTGTCCTGTCTCACTGTCCTGTTTCACTGTCCTGTCTCACTGTCCTGTCTCACTGTCCTGTCTCTCTGTCATGTCTCACTGTCCTGTCTCACTGTCCTGTCTCACTGTCCTGTCTCACTGTCCTGTCTCACTGTCCTGTCTCACTGTCCTGTCTCACTGTCCTGTCTCACTGTCCTGTCTCACTGTCCTGTCTCACTGTCCTGTCTCACTTTCCTGTCTCACTGTCCTGTCTCACTGTCCTGTCCCTGTCCAGTCTAGACGCTATACGACCCGTCATCACGGCAAGCTTCGCAACGACAACTCAACAACTACTAATAAATTAAAAATTAATAAAAAAAACATTGTCCAGCGGACAAAATTGTGAATCTAAACCATTCTCAGATCCCCTTGAACACACACAAAAAATTTCATCAAAATCGGTCCAGTCGTTTAAGAGAAGTTCAGGAACATACACACTCACAGAAGAATTATATATATAAAGATTTACCCATAGAAAAGCTAAGGTAAAGTGTGTGTGTAAGGTGCCCGTTTTTTTTGCAAAGGAGTTTATATTCTGAAAGCCAAGCTAAGGGTTTCCTGACATTGACGTGAAATCAGCTTCAGCTGCGTGAATATTACAACACTTCTCCGCACAAACCAATTAACGGCGATTCCGATCTATTGTGACGACTGAAAAATGGTGCAAAGCCAACCTGACACGCACGTGGTACACTCTTTTATTGGATGCGACAATGACAAAACAATTCCCGTTGCTGGTTGTGAGAGTCAGACGGTGGGTCACCCCACGCAATACCTAATACTGTCAAATCATCATGCTAAGGTAGACCCTGGCATTAAATCGGGATAACGTCAGGCAGAAAGAATTATTTAATGCAGAACGTAGCTGTAATCACTCAGTCCATGTTTACTAATTACACTAGATCTAGATACAATATCTAGATCCCAGTTAATAAAAAATATTATCGACTCAATCCAGGCTACGTAAAATCGTGTAATTTCAGTTCAACACAAAATCCGTATCGATAAAGCAATAAAAAACGGCTAAACACATTTTTACGATCGTATTTGTCTTCCCGCTGTCTTTTATACGGGTCAGATGAAATCAATTGAAAATATTAACGGAGGCCCGACATTACCTATTGCAGATTGTCAAATATATTATACTGGTCAAATCTACTACGTGGTAGGGCCCTCGTATGCGAGAGTCCGTTACCGTTGGTACCACTGCTTTGGCTCTTACTGCCGCTAAGCAAAAGTGTATAAGCACTGTTCTGTTTCGGTTTGAAAGACATTGTAATCAGTGAAATTACTGGGCATTATGGGAGTTATATCTTAAGTCTGGGAGTGACAAGCGCAGTCGTATATCATAATAATATATAATTCAAGACTCTGTGTGCTGTTTATGGGCAGGCGTTGCGATTAGTATCAGGCAAGCGATATGCTCGTTTCGTCATTCAGGCTAGTAAAAGAATAGGGCCTAGAAAAGGTGAAACTGCACTTGGCTCGGGGGTTAAATTGGGTTGAATCACACTTTGTTATTCTATTTTTTTAACTTCCAACTCATTATGCGGGGTGTTATCAGGAAAGCGTTCTATCGAAGATTTATCTATTGTTTCTTTTATGTACATTGATTTATTTATTTTTCTTATATGTTTTGCTCATATCGCTTCTTTGCGAGATCAGTATGTTATCTCAAATGTCTCGAACATTCGATATAACACACTGTTTTCGCAAAGAAGCAATATATTTTAGTGTTCATTACACAGGCTATGCTTATCAGCCATAACTATCATTTTGAATTTATCAAATACATCAATATTAAATGATTAAATACTAAAATTTATTTATGCACCGATTTTGAGGATTCATTATATTTTGACGTGCTATCAATCACTGATGAAGTTGTGACTTAAAATGGTTAATTTTATTTTTAGCTTTTTTCAAATGTTTTAAGTTTGTTGAATTGGGTTTTATGCTGTGCGCTGTACAAGTTGGGTCGTCGGCAATCATCGCATCAAATTCGATGACTGTGGTGCATGCGGCTCTTGTTGCGCAGATATGTGTACTTTCACATAAAACACGGTAAGATTAAAAAAAAACTATTTTTATACGACAATGCCATGTTTTGTTTTTAATACTTACATAAAAGTACATACGTAGTGGCACGTCTATAAACATTTTAAAATAGAATCATAGGACTTGTTCACCGACGGTTTCGCGAACTAAGACCAGTCAATGTCCGCTCATAATAGCCACTTCTACAGCACGTTCATATAAAGAAAACTTGAAATGGAGACACAATAACCATTAAATGAAATCGTTAGTTCTAATATATATATGTCATCGCGTCCGACATCAAAGTGGTCTATTTATAAGACGGAATAAATAATTATATTTAATATGCGATCATTACTCATCGCTTCAATATGATTTTATATTTAGTGTGAGATCTTTGTTACGTATAATAATTTCTTCGTGAAATAGCAGTTATTGGGTACTATATTGGTTTTGTGATGTATATCTATAGACAAAATTCAATTTTCATAAGATCAGCAATGGAATTTAATAGAATTGTTAACATATTTTCAGATCTGGACTTTTCCATTATAAATTCTTATCGCTTTAAAGAAAATATGACAAAATCTTAGTTCGATGATTCTCTAACTATTTAACAGCTGTGTATAATGTAAATTTTGAAATCCTTTCTATCCCTCTTCTACCACAAGCAAGCTGTATTACGGTGTGGTATGGACTGCTGAGACGAAAGTCTCAGGTTCGAAACCAGCCCCAAGAGCATGGACCTCTTACTTTTTTGAGTAATTTACGTGTGTATTTATTGTTAATTATCGCTTGCTTCAACGGTGCAGGGAATGTGAGGAAACCTGCATACCCGACAAGTCGTCGTAAAAATTTCGATGGTGCGTGAAGTCTGCCAAACCGCATGGTCAGCGTGGTTGGACTATGGCCGTTTCATACGTAAATAATATAATATAAGTTAGTCTTTTTAATGACAAATGTTCTGTACTTGACCTGTCATAAGCGCTTTCTTAGCCTACATGATTAATAAAGATTTTGATTTTTGATTTGAAGGCCAGTGTCCTGCAGTAGGTCAGTATACTACAGGGCTGGTATTATATATGTATGGTGATTATGATATTTAATTAACATCTTTTTAAGAAGGCTTTTAATAGAAGGAGATTAACTCGTTAATATTTTTGTACTACTGGAAACGAAATAAATAACTTTTTGAAGTGATAACTTCTTATGGGAGGGTGAACCGAAACGTTCCGTAACGCGAGCGGCGGCGAGCGGAAGGTTCCAGAATATTCGAGAACCTTCTGTGAGACGTCACGCGGGCCAGTTGACCAGCCAGCGCTAGCCGACTTCCCTGGAGCTTCGATAATTTCAATGTCCCAGGTGGCGTCACACAGTGAACAGTCGGATTGGACCGGACTTTCACAGGACTTTGACCGGACTGTGTTCGTTTTTTTTATGGCAAATAGACATGTTACTGTAATTTTGTTTTTGATATTGATAAAAAAAATGACGATGAAAAATGAAGAAATACATATTTTACTTATTTTATAATTTGGAACATGGTGCTGTAAAAAAAGTACTAGGTTCGCAAAAACGCGAAGAGAGTAGAATGTCCTTTTTTCATGGCGAGTAGCCGTAATTAATAAACAAATATGACTGTTTTGCATTCCAACAAAACAGGTATTATGTGTTGAATAAAACACACAGCGTTGATATGAAGAAAGCTGTGGTGAACATGCCTTAAATCTATTAATCTATGGATAAAACTTACCCATTTCTCTATGGTTTTATACTTATCTCTTTCTCTCACCAGCGTGCGTCCTCTTCTATCCGAGTAGGGCGCTCATTTTAGCTGTCAAATTGTAACTGACAGCTCATAGCGTCTTCAGATCACCAGCAAGAGCATTGCTGCAACGCTGTGTGTTTTATTCAACACATAATACCTGTTTTGTTGGAATGCAAAACAGTCATATTATGTGATTTCCTAAAACACACAGCGTTGATATGAAGACCTGTTTGGTATCTGCTGGTGCTAACACACATGCTATGATGAATATAAATAATAACAATAATAAACAAAGTGTTTTTGGGAAGTTAATCAGTTATATTAATATCAAATAATAAATATCCATTTATCAAAAAACAAACAAAAGTAATAACCTCTAATGGTCTATAATCTTAAAAAATCAACAAAAAATAAAAAATAATGATATTATTAATAATGAGATCCATCAAATCAACAAGGAACAATCAATCTTACACATAAATCACAATAAACATCAATCTTAATGATAATTAAAAATTACACAAGTTGCTCCACACAAATCAACATTGAAGAAATTCTTGGAAAGATCTTAGCCTGAGGTTGCAAAGTATGTGGAAACAGCTGATTTGTGTAAGAGTATAGTTCTATAAGCCAACCTATCTTCTATAAATAATTTTGGTAAAAATCTTGCTACCTGTTGACCAGGTAGTAAAAATAATAAATAATAATAATAACACCCAACAGTCACATACATAGTCCTGACCCCACAGTAAGATACAAGTCTTGTGTCGTGGGTATCAGGAACTACTAGAGAACTTTTGGTTTCACAACACCCAGACCCCGAAACAAATATTTGTGAATCACACAAACATTTGTCTCGGTGCGGGGATCGAACCCGCGGCCTCTCGCTTCACAACCGGCTACTCGCCCGCTGCGCCACAGAGGCTGTCAGGCTGTTAGTTTGGGGTTAACATCCTGGGTGTTACACCAGGACAACCACCTTCTAATTGGGGAATTATATGTAATTAAAGTATATGTCCGCCATAAACTTTTTTAAAAGGTTTTGTTCTGCTATAGACCAATGGAGTTGCCCTTGGTCAGCCCACCCCCAATTTTCCAGGCCAGAAGAGACAACTTGTCCACTTGTGGAGGGCAGTTGCCAGTGGTCCGATCTATTAGAACCTTCCGCAGGTCTTTGATTGGAAGTGGCTTTGCTATAGCTCGGGCTCGCACATCTGGTAGCCAGAAGCACTTGGTCCACCATGGTGCTATTAGGATGTAAACTCCTTTCGCACTGTTCAGATGAGTAAGAACTCTTGGTATTAAGCTGGGTGGGGGAAATGCCCAGCCCAACTGATAGTCCCACTGTCGACTGAAGGCGTCACAAAAAATTGCGGAACCATCTCTGGAATCCAACGTTACGTATTTTGGTACGACCGCTGAGTCTCTTGACGCGAACAGGTCGACGTCGGGGACGCCCCACCTTTTGAATATAGCCTCCGTGGCTTGGGGCAGAAGATGCCACTCTGGTACCCTGCGACCCCTCGATAGGCGGTCCGCAATTCCGTTCAATCTCCCCGGGAGATATGTGGCTGAGAGAATTATGTGTAATTTCTCTGCAAGGCCTAAGAGCCTGGTTGTTAATTTTAGTAATGGCAGAGATCGTGTCCCCCCCTCATTTCTGAGGTATGCAACAAGAGTCCTGTTGTCAGACTGTATCAAAATGTGTGCATTTTTAAGAGTCATCCGCTGACTGTTTATGGCTGCGAATACAGCATACATTTCTTTAATGTTTGAATGCCAGTGCCTTTGGTATGGGGCCCACGTCCCTGATAGGAAATTGTTGTTTAACTGAGCTCCCCAGCCTGCATCCGCTGCATCTGTGGTCAAAAAGTGAGTGACACTCTTTTTTACTATTTGTGATGAGCTGTGGTCTACCATTTCTAACCACCATTCCAGATCTTGTTTGACTGGTAATGGAAAACTTTTCCTTTCTCTTGGCCTGTTCTGTCTGAATTGTTTCAGGAAAACTTGCATTCTGCGACAGTGTAGCCGACCCTTGG
Source organism: Amorpha juglandis (assembly GCA_949126905.1). Taxonomy (NCBI): domain Eukaryota; kingdom Metazoa; phylum Arthropoda; class Insecta; order Lepidoptera; family Sphingidae; genus Amorpha; species Amorpha juglandis. Next base: position 13,411,412 of record OX421373.1, on the reverse strand, counting down.
GAACAGTGCTATTTGCAAAGTTAAGCAAACCTAACAAACTCTGCATTTCTCTCAGAGAACTGTTTCCAGAGCTCAAAATTTTTGTAATTATTTTGAACTTCTTTTTCAAAGGGAGTTCTATCTTGTTTAGTTGGGTGTTCCATACTAGGCCAAGATATTCTACCTCCTGAGAGGGCTCCAGCACAGACTTTTTGCAATTTATATGCCAACCCAAGGTTTCTAATGTTCTCAATGTCTCCGCAACTTGAGAAAGCAGTATATTTCGATCCTGATGGACAAGGAGGTAGTCGTCCAGATAGACTAATATACGGAAACCTTGTGCTCGTAGGATTTCCGCAATCCAATTAGTTACTGTAGCAAACATCTTTGGAGCTGATGATAGGCCAAAAGGTAGAGCGGTTAGCTGTAGTAATTCATTGTTGTAAACTACTCGGAGGAACCTCCGGTGTGTTTCTGATATTGGTAAGTGAAAATAGGCTTGATGGATGTCTATTTTTACTAACCAATCATTGATCTGCAAAAATTCTGCAATGTCTACTTGTGAAATCAGTTGAAAGTGTTTGACTGCTACAAAGGAGTTGAGACCTCTGAGGTCAAATATGGGACGAAGTCCTCCATCTGACTTTTGTACTAAGAACATTCGGCAAAGAAAACCTGGATTTATAACTGGGGGAGTTTCCAGTATTTTTTGCTGCTTCAGTTGCCAAATGATGTCGGTCATCTCTTTTGATGTCTTGGTGGCAAATTTTTTTAAGACATGGTTGTTGGGATACTGTAGTGGGGGCTTCTTCAAAAAGGGGATACGGCCACCTGTTATTAACTTCATAATATATTTGTTGGCCCCTTTCTGTTGCCACAGATGAGCACAGTTCCTCAGACAACCCGCCTCAAAAACTCTTTGACATTCAACTTTTTTTTCTTATTTGTGTGAGTGGTGTTTGAATAGCCTTTACGAAAGGGCTGATTGTTACTATATTTAGGGTTTTGTTTGTTTTGAGACTTGTATTTACTTTGAAAATTGTAATTTTTTGTCTGTGGTTTATAGTCCCGATTCTCAAATTTATAAGATTTTTTCATTTGAGGTTGAGAAGAGCCAAATTGTTTTTTCTCTTTGACATAGGCAGGTGTATTGAGCCATATTTGAGATCCGCCTAAAGAAGCTATTACTGGCTGCAAAGCATCACGACTAAACAGATATTCCTCACTTGGAGGAATATTTTGTAGCGTAGCTCTTAAATTTGGATTTTCTATTTCTTTTAAAATGCGATCTCGTCTTACCTCAATACATTCTGCTCTTTTACCACATATTATTTGCATTGTAGTCTCTGACTTATTATAAGACTGAGAACCTGGACCAAAAGTACTTGTAATCTTTTCAAATAAAGTATTTGAATTTAAATTATTGGGATTTGATGAAGCCCAGTCTAGTATTTCTTGTAACCCTGTCTTTAGTAAGTGTCTCTGTTCCAGTATGTTGTTAGACAAGCCTGCTAATAGTTGTTCAGTAGAGGCAAGAAAATCTTTGTTTTTGTTAAAATGACATAACTCCTCATTTAATTTAAGACCTACAAATCCTGGACTAGCAATACATGATTGCAGAGCTTTTTTATAACGAATGCCCTTCCAGGCAGGTGAGTCAAATTTTTGAAGATGTACTATTTCTTGTAAACGTTCTTTATTTGCGGGTGGTACTAGTGTTCTTTCATCACACTCTGTACCTAATTCACCTAACGAAAGTTTATGGGAAGTTACTGACGGGTTAGTAAGAAACTGCGATGTAGATGGAATCGGATCGCAGCTCGGATGTTCCGAACTTGAGTGGTTATTAGTTGCTAATGCAGGCAACTGTGTTAAATAATTAGATATACATCCTACTTGCTGAATTAAAGTTTCTACTCGCGGGTCTGAACATGTCTGAACGTGTTTGTACTTACGAGATATCTTGCGTCTTTTGTTAGGAGGCGGTGATGCTATGAGCTGTCAGTTACAATTTGACAGCTAAAATGAGCGCCCTACTCGGATAGAAGAGGACGCACGCTGGTGAGAGAAAGAGATAAGTATAAAACCATAGAGAAATGGGTAAGTTTTATCCATAGATTAATAGATTTAAGGCATGTTCACCACAGCTTTCTTCATATCAACGCTGTGTGTTTTAGGAAATCACATAATGACGATTAAGACAAAGAAAAACTTTTTAGGTTTTTTCTTATTTGGAACATGTTGCCGTAAAAAGTACCAGGCTCGCATAAACGCGAAGAGAGTAGAGTGTACTTGTATCATGTCGAGTGGACATGTTGCCATAATTTTGTATTCTCGCATCTTGTTTGGTAAGTTTTCACTTCTGTCGGCACTCCCGGAGTGCAACCCGTATTTTTTTTTTTTGTTTAACCAATTCAAATGATATAAGATTAAAAAAATTGGTGTGTGTCGTGGGACACCAGGTAGGAACGAAGTTCCTTCGGCTAATGTACAATCGACACAAATTGCAAAAAATTCAAATTATCAACTAAAATAACAATATATGTCTCTTTATTTTTGTTTGACAACATAAAATTACATAGAAATAGAATAGAAAAATAGAAATAAAAAAAAGACGTGTGGCGCTCGGAGACTGCCGCGGTAAAGCTATTGTATAGCATTTTTTATCAACTTATGTAATTATAAATAATAACGAGCTAGCGTAATCTTTTAAAAATCGAAGGAGTATTTTTATATACTTCAATTATAACTGGCTGAATGAATTTCATTTTAAATATGTCTCTTTATTTTTGTTTGACAACATAAAATTACATAGAAATGACTGACATTAAAATTGACACATTGACTGTCGCGCCTGCGCACGTCTCATTTAACGCTTTTATTCCACGCATTTTTTCCACGCATTTTTCTTACGGTTTTACTATCACATTTTTTTCAGTTCGGTCACGCAGCAAAATCCCTATCCAAGCCTGCCGTAAGGAACTTCGTTCCAATAACATAGCTACAAAACTCCATTCATGTGTTCCAAACTACTTTGAAGCCTGGATACTTATAAGTCAATTTGTTTATTACATCGTGGTAGAGTTTCAGAGTAAACTCTAATCAAATTTAACGTAGTGGTTGCTAATGTTCTAAGTTATTTAAGATTTAGTAGCACTCCCTGTGACAGTGTCTGAGTAGTTCAACCCGTGGAGACATAAATTAATGGACAAAAGTATCTAACTTTAATTTATACCACTTTCAAATTGAAATGGTTATTTTCATAAAAAGTATGCACACATTCCGTGCTATAGAATAATTCTATGACATTTATTAAAAAATAATCTTAATAAAAATTATCATTTTCTTAAGCTCATCGTTTACTATAATGTAATTTTTTATTCTTTACGCAACTGCAACTTGCGGACGAACGCCAAATGTTCAGTGGCTAGAATCAACGGTCATCTATCATACATTCATAGTTATACAAATAAAACATGTTAGCAAATTTTGAATTATCTAGTTTGAGGTTTTTTGCAGCCTACTTTGTAACTACGTATGCAGGGTAATTCTATATCATGGATCTCCGAGGATATCCGATTTTTTGTACCCGACTGGCTAGCGCCCACGGCTAAAATCTCGTCATAGTGGCTGGTTCAGGCGAGTCGCATTCCAAGGTCAGACGATAATAACCAGTAACTTCAAGCTGGCATAATTCTGTCGAGCGTCGCGGGACGCAATGTCTCTTGATAGTCGATAGTCTCTTTGCCATGACAGGATAAAAAAGATAGTACAATATGTTTAGGGTAATAGCCAATTCAAATTGACTTCAACAACAAATTCTATACAGGTAAACTATGTATACATACTACGATTTAAATTATGTCCTTCCGCAACGTTTAGTTTTTACGATCTTGACACAGTGGGGATATTCTTTTATTTGTTTGAGATTTAAGGACCACATCATTGGATATCGCTTTTGTCTTTTTTTTGTTTTTGTTTGACGCTTGCTGTATGCCTGACGATAGTCGGCTGTATACAGCTCCACCGGACTTTCGGGTGAGCGCTTTAGGCGCTCTCAACGATTACATTTAAGTGACCACGCTCAGGGCACCCCCTTTGGGGTACGAACCTCGGCTCAGGACGGCCACTGGGGCTTTTGTCTTATCAATATAAGTTAGTAAGTGTAAAATGGGTATATGTATATACGGTTAATCAGTAGATTAGGGACAGTAAAGTGTATAAAACTTATATTATCATTTGGACCTACTTACGCAAATTGGAACTAACCCACAACAACTTCAAATGGCGATACTGATTTTGTTTTGCTAAATTCATTAATTTAAATTGATTTTAATACTGTATTTTTTTGCATAATCGTACATGGCATATAATTCATGCCCGATTTTCCAAAAAACTACGAGATCAAATTTAAATTATTGAATTTAGTAAAACAAAATCAGTATCTCCATTTGAACTTGCTATGCTTCCTGTTTGCGTAAGTACGTCCATTTATCAACCCCTTCCTTAATGTAAGGGAAAACTATATCAAAGTGCGTATACGGGCAGATTTTGTACATAAAATACGTGTTTTCCTATTCCATACACGTACGAATTCAAGGAAAAGACCTCTAAATTTTAATGGTGGGAAAATGACAAATGATAGCAGTGTAGTGTCGTGCGTATAGCGTACTCCCCAAACGGCACTTCAGCGTGATTGAGTTCTCCATTTCACTTAATATTTTCCTGTTTTTTTTATAGCATAGGCCGACAAACGAGCAAGTGGGTCACCTGATGGTAAGTGATCTCCACCGCCCATGTACGCCCACCATCAGAAAAATCATGGGCGCGTTGCCGACCTTAGAGAAAAGGGATAATTAGGGATTGGGAAGGGGAGGGGATTTGGGCTTCCGGTTATCTCACTCACCGTACGAAACGCAGCACCGAGCCGCTACTTTACGTCGGTTTTCTCTGAGATAGTGGTAACGACCCGGTCGAGCCAGCCCATTCATGCTATAGACAAAACTGTCTACAGCGTGGCTCTACCACTCGTGAATTTTATATCAGGAGTTTCTTTTTTACTCGTCTACACGAAAACCTGAATGACGAGCATACCCACTCTATTATGAATGTTATTGCAGACAACCCTAAATGGCCCGAGAATTAATGACGCTTCAATGTATTGTTAGTCATGTTGTAAATTACTACTCCAAAAACAACACGCAAAACATAAAGCCTACCGTTAATACCCGCGACGTTAGTTAAAAAAACATCTGTAACTTTTGCACAGCTGAACAGATTTTAGATACTTAATCACGCCTGTATTTTCTCACGGGGTAGGCACAGGTGTAACCAGTACAACTACATTTCGCCGAGCTTATTTCCATTCCATGATGTGATAGAGTGGGAGCCTATCGCCATACCGGGCACAATTCCAGACACCGGGTTGATACTGATCAATTTGTGATAGAAAAACACAATATCACGCAGGGTCGAACCCGAGACATGAGTACAGCAGTCGTACCGCATTGCAACATTCTACCTGCGCGACCGAGGTAGTTACATTTTCTCCAAACAAAAAAATGCATTCAAATCGATCCTTTCGTTTAGACGCTATGATAAATAAAAACACACATCACAGACGGGTACACTACAATAATACGACAAACTTTATTCCGATAGTCACAAATACGAATTTCAAAATACCGATTTTCATAATTCCGAATGGTTTAAAATTCCGAATATAACAACTCCGATGTATCATTTATCCTATTTTTATAATTCCGAAATTTCATTATTCCTAACTAGACTGGTGATTTTCCAATTTGAAACATAAATAAATTATAGTAGAATGAAACCCATTGTAAAAGGAAGAGAATACAACAAAATTGATAGGAAAAATAAATTAACGGCGATCTGAGGTCGGGAAGTGGGAAGGGGGGGGCTTTTAAGGGTAAAAAACGGTTTATCTCGATTTCCAGAAATACTACAAGTCCTATGGAAAAAAGTTAAATCGCAAAATTGTAGGTAATAAAAAGATCTACAACTTTTGTATACACACTTTCTTCACATAACCTCAAAACATATGTGAAAAATTCAAATAACCAAGTTTTTTGTTTTTATTTTTATCTATTATAATAAATCATTTTTTTTCACGAAATTTGGTGAAAACTTACCTTTTTGTATCCCAAATACACTGTAATTTTTTTGATTTAAAATATTTATTTTTGCACCTTATTTTGACTTGATATCGAAAAAGCAGCCTAATTTTCAAACGAAAATTCTCACGTCAAAATATGAGCTTTTTTAAAAAAGTCTGTTGGTTTCTTGTTCATTGAATTCTCTACTTTCTGGTGGTGTAAAAAAATATATACATTACTATGGTAAATGTGCTCAGAAAATGCCGGTAAAATATTTTTCGTAAATTTGAATAATAGACTTTATAATTTTTAGGTATTATGAAATTCGGACTTTTGAACATCGGAACATCGAAATTCGGAATAAAATATTTCGGAGTATTTGGGTGTTCCCATCACAGACAGACAAAAGTTTAAAATTTATAACACCCTTCTTTTGTCACGGGTTAAAAATAAGCGTGCATAGCTCTTTGTGCAACACGTATTAGTATTAGCTTCTTTGAGTTCGTACTTTAAAATATATAACTATGACATCTATGCTAAGTAGCTAAGTAGCTATGCTAATTCTTAATTAGTTCTCACTCACCTCTTGTGCCTTCTTTGCCAGTCGTGTGATCAGGTTCTCCGGGTACACCTGGTGCACTGAGAAGGAAGGTTGCTCTACACCTGCCTGCCGCCTGATATCTTCCCATCTTTCTTCTCCATATGTCTGACGTATGTACTCGGCCATGTTCTCTAGCAGTAGGCCGTACATGGTGCCACCTGGTGGAGGAAATATTCAACGTTATAAACATTAATGCATTATTATTTATATTGTACAACGATATGAATAGGAATGGAGGGGTGAATCGGGGCGAAACCAATATTATGATTATTACGTAACTGGATCTACAACTTTTTCTATCTGAAACTATTTTTTTGCAGATATGTATAGTAATAAGAAAGCATGTAATATATCGTTAGATATCGAATGTAGACACCTTTATCTGAGATATTTGTGGCAGGTAGTTTTCTTTAGCGCGCGAGATTTCTCGTGGGCATATGTTAAGCCTCCTGGAGTTAATTCCAAATCCGCGACTACCATTTTGATCTATTGTACTATTTCCGACAGGCTATCAGCTAGTAGTACTGCAGATATAAATAGCATTTCTAAGGGCATTAGGCTGCGGACTCGAAGTCAGCGGGTGCGGGGCGGCGGCGGCGGCGACGCGGGAGCGGCGGAGACCCGGTCTCGAAGCCAGCGGGCAGATCGCGCGGCGCTAGAGCGGCGTAGTGTTGTACTATGAGAAATTAGTGTCTGTTCGCGAACGAAATTGATGTGAATATGATGTTCCATATAAAAAATCATTGAAATAATTTGCTCCACCACGTTGGCGGGCATTTTTAAAATACACAGCACTACGTCAATGCAGACGCGCAGGCGCCGCTCGGCTGGCGCGCGCCGCTCGTACGTCGCTCCTCGCGTCTGCGCCGCGCCGCTGCTTTCGAGGCCAGGTTCATTTAAATCTATGCATTGAAACGCGCTGCTCCCGCGCCGCCGCCGCTTGCCGCTGACTTCGAGTCCGCAGCCTTATAGCGGGTGAATAACAAAATTGTTCACCCGTAAAATTTATCTTGGTTCTAAAGATTTTGGAGCTTCTATAAAAATTAATGTGCTCATTGTAATAATATTATGCCTACTAAGGTTTGAAATTGGATTTAAATTAATTGACAATTTTAAAGTTCCATAGATAAGTTATTCCGATCTAAAACGATTATAATTAAATGATATTTTATCCTCGAGGGTGCGATGGTGATATTTCTAAAATATTTTTATTGAAAATGAAAATGAAAATGAAAATGAAAATGAAAATGAAATGAAATGAAATGAAAATGAAATCATTTATTAATCATGTAGGCAATTGAAATAGCGCTTATGACAAGTCAGTACAATGGTAAAAGAAATTTATATTACATAGAAATCAGTATCAACTAATGTATACATACATACATAGCATCATCAAAATACACTCGGCAATTACACTAAAACTATTTATAATTATTATTTTTCCATATTTTTACTATGGAATAGTCATCATATATTTTGGGGGGTCGTCTATATGGACCATAGGCATTATCGAAAACGGCACGTGTTTTAAAACTACCACCGGATCCAAAACGACCCACCTTGAGAAGACCCGGCGAAACAAACTCAAGTGGGCTTCCTTTACCGCTGGATTTAACGCGGCGCGACCCAGCCCTGAGAAGTTCCAGCTAGACAAACTCAGTGGGCTTGTTTTTGGTCCAGTCTTTCAATCCAAATTAATTGCGGAAATACAAAGCCTTTTAAATATATAATTAGTTATAAGGCAGATTAATACGGATCATGTGTATCTCCAGATTGTTGTTTTAAAACTACCACCAGATCCAACGCGACCCTGCCTGAGAAGACCTGGCGAAACAAACTCAGTGGGCTTGTTTTTGATCCGCTTAAGCTATTCTCGAAAATAATGACTTGTCGATTAAAAAATTGCCATATTCACGTAGGTATTTTATTTGTTACACGATCGGTCGTCTTTGATTCAATTTATTGTAGTTTTTATTAAAATTTATTTATTTAATTTGCTCGTATTATATTGCAGTCATTTAAAGATCAACATATTTAATTATTTAGGGTAAATTTATGAGTTTATTCCCTACATAGTTTAAGCTACAGGGCCCCTAGGAGGTCGCAGTATGCAAGAAGGAACCGAACGCCAAACATGTCTATCCTCTAGATATTGCTTAACATTATAGTAGCCCCTAGACATGAGCACTCGTTTAATGTGTGCCTTGAACATTTTATCGGGCATATTAATTACGTTATTGGGGAGCTTGTTATAAAATTTAACGCTGTTACCCATAAATGACTTTTTAGTCTTGACTATTCTAAAGGCGGGTACAGCGAGTTTGTTTTTGTTCCTCGTATTTATACTATGAATGTCACTATTTTTGTTAAATTTATTGAGGTTTTTACGAACATACATAATATTTTGATAGATGTATTCAGACGGCACAGTCAGTAAGGAATCGCGGCTACTTAGGTCATATATAGCACGAACTGCTCTTTTTTGTAATATAAATATAGTGTCTATATCAGCAGCTGAACCCCACAATAGAATGCCGTAGGACAAAATACTGTGGAAGTATGCGAAATATACCAACCTAGCCGTTAAAACATCAGTCAAACGTCTTATTTTCCGAACAGCAAAAGCTGCAGCACTTAATTTACCGGATAATTTTTCAATTTGTGGGTCCCACTGCAATTTACTATCTATAGTTATACCTAGGAAAGTAGTTGCAGAGACTAGATCCAATATTTCTCCGTTTAATTCTATGCGCGACTTCATCCTTCCAACATTTGGTAATGTAAAACGGATACATTTTGTTTTACCTGCATTTAATAAAAGATTATTCGCAGAGAACCAATTTAATATCAAATTTAGAATGTTGTTGGGTGTAACTAGATTTTCATCCTTGCGATTTACTTTGAATATTAAAGATGTATCGTCAGCAAATAAAACTATGTCTGTCATCTTTTCTACCATGTACGGAAGATCATTAATATAAACTAAAAACAGAAAAGGGCCCAGAATGGAACCCTGTGGAACCCCTATTTTAACTGTGGATCCCACTGATGTGACGCCTTCAATAGACACTCTTTGTTCCCTACCAGATAAATAGGATATCACAAGATCGAGAGATGTACCACAAAATCCATAGTACTTGAGTTTAGCAATAAGGGTTTGATGGTCGACGCAGTCAAAAGCCTTGGAGAGATCACAGAACACACCAAGAGCATCCTGTGATCCCTCCCATGCCTCCAATACAGATGTCATTAAGGCAGATCCAGCATCTTGAGTAGACCGATTCTTTGTAAACCCAAATTGTTTATTATGCAATATCCTATTCCTATCAAAATGCGCCAACATTTGGTCCAGCATTATTTTTTCAAAAACCTTACTAAGAGCTGGTAATATAGATATAGGTCTATAGTTCGAGGCGCTATTTACACAGCCTTTCTTAAAAATGGGCACAATTTTACTAATTTTCATTAAATCGGGAAAAGTACCGTCACTAACACAAAAATTAAAAATATCTGCTAAAATGGGAGCAATATTTATTATAATAGCTTCTAAAGCTTTAACAGATAACCCCCATAGATCTTCGGTGCCTTTAATTTTAAGTTTCTTAAATGCTTTAATTATTTCACAATGAGATATCGTGTCAAAATTAAAATGAGGCATAACTCCTTTGACATTTTCTGATAACAATGATTCTGCTAAAGTCGCTGATGACTGTAGACATGTAGTAGTCTCTATGGGTATGTTAGTGAAATATTTCTCAAGGTAGTTAGCAACAGAGAGCTTATCTGAAACTAGTTCGTCATTTATAAGTAAAGTTATCGAGTTGTCACTAATTCTATTTTTACCAGTTTCAGCATTAATTATTTGCCAGGTAGTTTTTATTTTGTTGCTTGATCGTCTTAACTTTTCACTAATATGTGCGGCTTTAGCTTGCAAACATACATTTTTAAATATTTTAGAATATTTTTTGACGTAGATTGAAAAGTTGACATAAGGTGTATAGGACCTTCTGTCGTACAAGTCATATAAAATATCTCTACTACGCCGAATGCCATTAGTAGCCCAGGCTGCAAAGTTAATTTTATGGCTAGATTTGAGTGTTTTTGGTTTGCAAGTTTTATTAAATTCATTGCAGATTTTACTAAATAAAGCATTATACATGTCATTTGGATTGTTAGAATTTGGCATAAAAGTGTACATTAACGAATTTAGATTGTTTCTAAAATTCAATAAGTTGTTTCTTGTCAGAGGCCTTAATGTAATGGGGTTCTGATTTTTACTTATATTATTGTTAAGTTTGACCATCTGACACTTATGATCTGACCGAACACCTGTTGTTACAAACTTATCTAGTGTATTGAAATTGGTTAAAATATTATCAATACATGTTGCCGACGCATATGTGACCCTAGTTGGCTCAGTAAACAAACAATTTAAATTAAATGAGCCAAATAATGATACAAATTTACATTTATCCGGAGAATCAACCAGAATATTAACATTAAAATCTCCGCAGACTATAATTTTTTTATTATTTTTAAATTTCATAAGGATATCCTCCATAATTGAAATAAAACTTAATAGGTTAGATGAAGGAGGCCTATATACACATAATATAATGTATAGGTCGGTTTCCGCACATGCGACCTCACATACTCGCTCAACAGAGAGGTGAGAAATGTCCTTCCTTTCCTTAAATGTAACATTATCTTGGACTAGAATTAAGGCACCTCCACCCTCTGCAGACACCCTATTGAACGAGCTGGCGACCCTGAAGCCATTTACATTAAAGTTCATATGGTGCGCCTTCAACCAGGTTTCTGTGAAACACAAGATATTAATTTTATACAAGTCAATAAAAAGTTCTATGTCTAAAATTTTGCCAGAGAAGCGGTTAATATTCTGATGTGATAAAACTAAATAATTTTTATGCTTCTCTGTTGTCACATTTACATGTATAAATTATTCACCACATTTATTTTAGTAACACTACTAACAGTGGTGGTCAAATTCACTGTCATACTACTTATGACTGTGTTAATACAATAAGCTACTGATGTAGCAATCAATTTTAATAAAAATTTTGGTGGATACAAAGTATCCTTTGTCAGTCTATATTTACCAATAAATATATTGGTGTCAAAATAAATAAATTTATCATTATAGTGACTCACTAAAAATTGCATGTGTCTGTTCAAAAGATATATATGGTTATTTACCCTATCAGACACATTGTCTAGATATGGGAAGGCACACAGTATGATCTTAGGACAAGTTAAGTTCAACATTGACTTAAAACCGTCCGTTATGTCCTTTTTCTTTAAACCGAGGCAATTCCCTACAAGCAGTGTAATGCATGAGTTATTAATATATTTTTCTAGTTTTAACTTTTCTATTATTTCTGTGTAGCTCACTCCTGGCATACAGTTATTTGTTACAGAGTGATTAAGACTATTTTTTAACAAAACACCAATACCTTTGCCTATGTTATCACTGTACAGTATTGATTGATATTTAATTTTTTTATTTAAACTTAAAGTATCGTTTTTAGGAGGTACAAGCTCCCTTGGGATGCATGAATTTGTAACTGATAAGGAGTCTTCACAAGGGGTTATAATATTAAATTTATTTTTTGAACTCTCAGACTCATATGTTGCCGTAGAGTCACAGTTCATAGAATTCACTACATTTAATTGTCCTACTACTTCATTATTATTTAAGCTATGATGACTTTGATTATCTTCACATATTTTAATTAACTCTTGAATTTCATTTTGTGAAGAAATATACTTATTGTATGTGATACTTAAAGATTCCTCCAAAGTTTTTATTTCAGAGAGCAAGCGTTGGGTATCAATTTCGTATATATTTTTGCTATCCTCCAATTTAATTTCATAATTTTCTATTTTTGAAACAAAAGCCCTACGTTGTTTCCTTAATTCTACATTTGTTTTAAAATAGTTTTGTTTAGTTTTTAAGTTTTTTAATCTCTTTATTATTTTATTTAATTTTATGTATTTTTTGACTTTATTATGACTCAACATATGAAAATTTGACTGGCTAGTATGTGAGTCGTTTCCTGTTAAGTCTATAATTAAACTAGATTTTACTGGAACATGCTCTGAGCCACACCCAACCAGTTCATCATAAAGACTGTGGTTTACCAAGGCTTGTGAGCATTCCTTTTCATTTTCTACAATTATTAATTTTTGATTAGCTATATGTAACTCATGCTCCAAGTCTCTAATTTTTCGTAGGGATTCCTCATATAATGAACTGCAAAGGTCAAAAGATTCTGTCACCGCTTGGAGTCTGTTTCGTTCATCAGCGAGTATTAAGTAATCTTGGTGAAGTTTTGCCAGTTCTCGTTTGAGAGATGTATTTTTACTAACAATATTTTTCACTTCATCCTCGCTCTCCTCCCGCTCTTGCAGCAGCTGTTGGCATTGTTCTTTGTATGCTTTTAGTTCTTTGAGTGCTTTGCTCAATTTTAGCTCTGCGTCCTGAGCGGCAGCTTTGCGGGTCTGCATATTCGAGTTAAGCTTGGATGAGCTGAAAAAATGGGGGAATGGGCAGTCAACAAGGAAATGGATAAATAGAAAATTACTTGCAATATTATAATAAAAATGGGGGGTATTTAGTTGGTTAACTAGTGTATATGAGAAATTAGATCTAATATATTGACTTTAAAGAGACGGGAATTTACTGAACAGTGGTTGTGATGAGTTTAAAGTGTACTGAGTCTGGGGCAAATAAAATCAGTCGTCAGTTTTGCTTCCACTTGTTTTTGTCAAGCAAAACGAGACAATAACGTTGCCAGTGTGTGATGGACGTTGTTCACAAAAGTGAAACGATGTGTAGTAATATATGTATATGTCGTGTGTTAGTCTCAATAATTACAATAATACTCGCCGTAAACTGGGTGTAAACATGCTTTTTTTTTCAAAAAAGGTCGTTGAACTCCCTTGCTGTGACAGCTGTCCGTTCGTATTTAAAACGATATTTGGTTATATTTTGTTCAATTTTCAACGAATTTCACTATTATTATTATATATTTCGGTAATTGTTTAAATTGAACACGAATTTACTACTTAATTTACGTTTAATTAATTAATAATAATAAATAATATTAGACTTATTCGTCGTTCAGGTGGATTTCGGGAGCAGCCTGTATACATTTATCCAGTAACTTCAGGTAGGTATAATTCTGTCGATCGTCGAGGGACGGAATGTCTCTTGATGGTGGACATTTATGTGAACTGGATTGTACTCAACTTCAGGTCCATTGCAGTTACGTTGCCGTGGCATAATATATGTATGACTAATTATAAAACATTCATATAATCGTTTCGGGGAACTAGTATAATTGATAATAAACCACCCATACAGTGTCTGACGTGAATTGACGATGACCATATTTTGACAAATATCGGAACCGATGGCTAATAGTACTTTGAGTCACAGAAGCGCTTTAGAGTCGTGCCATTATGAAGAATTAAATTCTTCATTCTTTTGAATCCTATAGAGGCAAATTATAGGATTGCCTCTATAGGATTCAAAATAATTTACCTCCAGTGTAAAAATTGCGTGTCACCAACTCAAAAAAGCGTTAAGTGTTATGGCTGTTATGGATGCGTGACCCCCAAGTATTACTTTAAAATCATCAATCGCCACAGGTATAGGCAGAAATGCAACCAATACACGCCAAGATGTGATTGCGGCGACACTAGCGTAATATCGAGTACTAATAATAATAACAATCTTGGCTACTGAACTCACGAAACGGTAAATTAATATTTTAAATAACGACATCACCAAACACTGATATAAAGAAATTAAAACTACCATAGAAAATAGACGACGTAATAAAAAAAGGTTAAGAGCGGAAGTCGCAAATAATGTCGTAGGCAAACAATGGGCGTCCGTTGACCTAATTCGGAACGATTGACGCAAAAATTGAATCAGATAATATTGTTCGACGGCTTGACGCCTCGTTAGCACGGCAATTATACCCCATCTATCATTGCTGTCAAAATGTCATATATGGCTTCATCGATTGGAGGTTTTGATTACTATGCTAAACTCTCATATGGAACGGTTGTTTGTAACCATATGTATCTAATCACAGTTTTTGTGTGCTAATTTAATTTAATTTATGAGATTTAACATCTTAAGTCTTGGGGTGACGAGCGCAGTTCAATGCCATGCAGTACTTTGTAATACAAAGTTGTGTGCGGTGTTGCTTCTGTTTATGGGCAGGCGTGCCGCTTACCATCAGGCGAGCGCCTTGCTCGTCTCGTCATTCAATAAAAAAAATATTGAATACCTTAGCTTTTGCTCGTGACTATGCCACGTAAATGTTTATTCTGGGATAAAAAGTATCTCCTAATTCAGGCTATCTATCTGTGTTGCCAAACATCAAAATTCGTTCAGCCGTTACATCGTGACTGATTAATGAACATTATAACTTCCACATTCATATTACTAACTACCGCACTTAGAGTCAAATAATTTTATTTGTCAATAAGTTTTTTCTCAGAATTTTCACACTCCCAGCTAGTTAATGCTGCTCCGTTACTGAGTACAGAAATTATTTTAATCGACGTATTTGTGAAATAATTGAATTATAAGAAATGACTTAATGGCTATTAAAGTTTAGTCTCTTAATGCGAGAGTTAGACACGGATCTGTGATTTCTGTCAATTGCTTACTTATGACTTTGTCGAATACACTGTTAAAAGGTCTCATATGCAATGGTTGATTTCGCATGATCGTTCATATATCCATTGTATGTTTTGTGTGATAATTTCCATATTTTACACAAATATTGATCATTTAGCTTTGCTCGTAATGGCCTCCGCGGGAATCTCGGTTTCCGAGATAAAATTATCATCCTAGTAATCTAGACTATTGTGTACTTATGTGGCAAATTTTATCTTAACTTCCAGCTAACAGGCGTCATTGAAACATGTAAATTCACAAAAGTATATAAGCACTAATCAACAAACTTACAAACATCGAGACTTTCCCATTTATAACATTAGTAGGATTGTAAATCTACTTCAATAAAATCATTGCTGATTTTGCGTCGTTGAGTATTGGTATTAATGCTCCATGATTCTCATTCTGAACATTATGGTTAAACAAACAATTTCATTTCCTCCTTTGTCATTACTAAACTGCGCTTTTGTAGTCATCTTTATAATGAATTCTGTCAAGTCGATATCTCGATTTTCATTTCCCATGATTGATGGAATGGTATTTTATTTGTAATGCCAATACTTTTGATTCTTACATTAACTGCTATAGAAACTTTATTTGTATCTGTATGATCAAAATAGTAAGCAAGCATCTAAAAATTAGCATTTTAAGAAGTTGTTATATGAGTAAGATACTAATGATACCTATAGTATGAATTAATTTATTAATTTACGACATCACGAATATTGATTAAAGAGGGCTATTTTAAGCTTGCTTCTGTAAATCGGGGTGTAAACTTGACTAGTGTTACTTCGAATTAATGTACCTCCAATTATATTTTTTCATCCCATCTGACTAAACCTCCCCGACATGTTTACTATGGGCGCAGGGTGTAAACCTACATTCCACTACGATGTTTTATCTAATGGTGAAAGGCTATCGTATCGTTATTTCGATTCAATAACTAACTAAAATGATTGCAATGATCCTCTTTAAAATATTATTAGCAAAATAAGAGCATGCGATGGCATAAACTGACAAGAAATAAAATGCAGGAACACCAATTTTTTTTCAAGAACGAATTTACATCACAGCCATTTCCTATAAGGCTGGTTACTAACCGGTCCACAATGGTATTATTATTAGAGCATGGTACAATGGCCACGTCTAATATTAGCCACACAATGCTACATTGTGTCACCGACCATACAGGGTGCGCCAAAACTGTCCGCCACCACGTATGGTGATCGTAAAATTTTATTCACCATTTTTCGTTTTTCTTATATGGTTTGATCTTAGATATAATGTGAATACTTGTCACTAAAAGGGCTCAATTATATTAGTTGAGTCATATAGTGATCAGATGTGGGCGTCATGAGCGTCTTTATTAGCTTGAGAACGATAATATATAACTAGATGAAGTATTATCAAGGTGCGGTAAAGGGGAACTTTTTTTTATTTTTATTGCATAGCCCGGCAAACGAGCAAGTGGGTCACCTGATGGTAAGTGATCTCCACCGCCCATGTACGCCCATAATACCAGAAGAATCATGGACGCGTTGCCGACCTTAAAGGAAAGGGATAATTAGGGATTGGGAACAGGAGGGGGATTTGGGCCTCCGGATATCTCACTCACCGTACGAAACGCAGCAGCAAGCCGCTACTTTACGTCGGTTTTCTGTGAGATAGTGGTAACGACCCGGTCGAGCCGGCCCATTCATGCTGTAGACAAAACTGTCTACAGCGTGGCTCTACCACTCGTAAAAAAAAAACTGTTTCGAACTGTGGAAAAAGGAAGAACTGTGGCTTTACTATTTATATGGGCCATAGAAGATCATCTGTAGTGGTACCTGGACATGTCAATAACATGCAGAATATAGGTCACTTGCGAAATAAAGCAACACAAATGTATAGAAATTTAGTTTTTGTTGAAATTTGTTATACTAATTCATTAAGACATTTAAGCATTCCCAGAGACTCGCTTCACTGCTCGGTGTCATCAAAAATGCGTGCCACTGTTGATCCTGGTTCACAGGAGTTACAGTGGCGGGTGTGTGGGCGGAATAGTCACTATACCAATTCAATGTCTACTAATTGTTTTCCATTATTATTTTAATATTAAAATTTCGGAGCAGTTCACAAAAGTGACGTGTTTAACTCTTCACAAAAACAATTCTATTAGCTCAATTAATTGCAAATAGTAATAGCATGCGCATAAACAAATCCATTGTATTAATTACAGAAACAATTCCAAATCGTTACAAGGTGAGCTAAGATGGGCCAAAAGTAATAACTTCAATGTCCAACCTTGTCATAAAATAAGTCCATTTCTAAATGTTGAGCTAGTATACATTGACGACTGAGGAGTTATAGCTTTCGCGGTGGTTGTATTGTTTGCGCGAATGGAATGAAGACGCGATAGCATTTTAAGTGGTAGAGCCTTGCTGTAGACAATTTTGTCTCCAGCATGAATAGAACGGTTCAACCGGATTGTTGCTACTATCTCACAGAAAAACGTACTTAAATAGCGTTTTAGCAATTCCCTTCCCCTTCCTAATCTCTTAATTATCAGGATTCTTCTGGTATCGTGGCCGTTCATGGGTGGTGGAGATCACGATGGTTTGCCAGCCTATGATATAAAAAAAGACGTCGCCAGCAGATGACGCGGGTCTTGCTTGGCGTTGGCGCCGTTCATGTATCGCGACAGCACATAGTCACAGCTCTGCGAGTGTAGACAGTCTACATTATTAAGCGAGAGGAAATAAAAAAGATGATATGCATTTTATCTATGACTTCCAGGGTGTACATTCCTACTACTATCCATGTTACAAATACCGAGGGAAACATGTACGAGGAATAACCGTACATTTTCATGCAAATGTAGTACGCAAACTCACGATGAATTATTTCCACTATAAGTGATTTTTTTTAGTGTGTAATAAAGTTATAAATAATTTTTATTTGAACGTATTTATAAAATTCTTTCTTCAATAAGTTTTGGATAACGTAACAAGTCAACTACCCTGTTAACATACAGTAGCTATACCTAAAACTAAAAATTAAATAAGTGTAATAAAAACCAATAAAAAAATACCGTCTTTTTGAATTTGGTCCCGGTTAACAGAAATTACATTATCTATAATGTGATTCAAATATAATTCTAAGTGACATAATATTACTTAACCACACAACCGACCGCAGACACGAGTATGACCAATTCGTAGAAACCCACCAGACAATCCGTGTCAATCTAGAGGAAAACCAAGCTAATCTTCATTCAGTATAGATCCGCAATCGAAATTTTTAAACAACACTTTTCTATTCTACAAAATCATCACGAACCGTATCCTTTTTGAGACAATAGCGAAAGTTGTGCAGAATGACAAGCAGGGTGTCGAGGTCGCCGGCTAAAAATAAATCTACCGTGTATTATTGCAATAACTATTATGATTCGACCATCAAATTTGGCGAGTAAACACTGGGCGACCTTGGTATCCATGTGTTTTGGTCGCACGTTACGCGACCTACATTTATAAAGCTTCATAATTGACAACTGTATGAATTAGGTGATAGTGGAGCCTTCATATTTATCCTCGTGATGTCTTATGATTTGAAAAACGTAAGGTTTGTATTATCTTCCTATGTTCACTATATTATCGAGTATAAGTAAAGAAGTTATTAAAATTTAAGTTTATTGGAAAATGTGACCATTGCGATGTAATAATTTAGGCTTCAGAGTTTTTAGTGGAGAAAAACCTCAAGTGAAGTCTAGGTGGGTCACCAACGTTTTAGGCCCAAAGCCAAGCTCACCTGCACGTGGTATACTCTGTTGATTACGAATGAGGCAATTGGACATTGAAACCAATGAAATTACTAGGCATTATGACACTTAGCATCTTAGGTCTCAGGGTGACGAGCGCAGTTCAGTGCCATGCAGTGCTTTGTAATTCAAAGTTCTGTGTGGTGTTGCTTCTGTTTATGGGCAGGCGTGGCGCTTGTCTTCAGGCGAACGCTCGTAATTTAATCAAATTAAAAAAAAGAGGTAGGTTACTCGTGTGCGAGAGTATGGCTTGTTACAACCGCTTTGTCTTTTTCTGCCACCAACCGTTTAATTTGGGTGAAACACACCTAACACCAAACTCAAATAACTCTGTTAAAATGTCTATTCGCGCTCATATACCATACCTAACTCATAAAATAATGAATGCGTCGAATTCAGAGCTATCTCCATAATTCTTTACGTCGGTTATAAGTACCTAATAATTGTATTGGAGAATAGAGCCACGAGATCATTCCATTCATCAATTAGCCTATTATTTCAAAGATATTTACGTTTTATTTCGAGAAACTGTGTGAATTTCATATTTTTCTGTCTCCAGACTATTTACCACAAACTAAATTATAGCACCAACCAAATAATTAAAATATAGAACGGTTGTTAAGAGGGTGGTTTTCTCCAAATTGGGACATTACCTCAACTTTATTGGAGATGGAGTAGTGATGGCGCAATAGCAGCGTTTCTTACGCTATTATGTAAAACGGAGGGAAAGAATACTCATAATTAAATTCTATGTCGAATGCTTAGGTTAGGTTAATTAATTTGAAACGAACAAATGTGAAAATAAATGATTTAATTAGAAAATAAATACATTCAGTTTTGGTGTATTTATTTTTCACACAGATTGGACTCAAAAATCAACGTCAGGAACATGAGAGCCACATTATATTATATCTTGGATTGATAAATAATTTTGGGATGAATGTTTTTTTATAAATCCTCTATTGTACATGACCTTAGTCCACCACGCTGGTCTGTTGCGAATTAGCAGATTTCACATACCTCCAAAATTCGGAGAACTTTTCAGGTAAGCAGCTTTCCTAACAATGTTTTCTGCACCGTTAAAGCAAGCTATAATTAATAATTAATACACACTTAATTTATAAAATTGAATATTCATGCGTTTGGGGCTTCGATTCATTCATGGTTTCGAATCTGCGACTTTCGTCTCGTAACACTCCTCGCTGAGCTATCGCTGCGTCGCTGAATGTTTTATAAGCCATACAATATATTTCTAATCTTCCTGATGGACCGGCTTTGTCAGTTTTGTCAATAATGGCAACGTTTATGTCACAATTGTTTGACTTGAGGAAAACTCCATTGTTTAGCTCTTTTACCGACATCGCCTTTGGGACGAATGGGTGAATCCAAATTTGTGGCTGTTTAATTCCTCCATTTCCCACTGTAATATGGGAAATACTGGTAGAATTCATAATAATTTACTGCTTCAACGGTAAACACTTTTGTATGTATAATAAAGCTGTAATAAAATATTTGTTGGGCATAACAATTACATGTACACATAAGCTCACGCCTTTATCAAAGGCCGTGGCAAAGTAGCAACGGAATAATGTATTAATCTGTGATCTAATTTGAAATCAATCGCTTGTTAGTAATTGACACAGCATTTGGCGCTCGAATTATCTATGAATTTTAAAGAAACCTAAAATTGCGTTTGACATATGTACGACTTTTCATATTTAGTTTGAAAGCCGTGTTAAATAACAGGTTTGCCAAATCAAAAGCGTTGATCACGCTTCTAGCAACTCAATTTTGACTTGACATGTAATCTGTCAAAACTGACAGATTATTAGTTAATTATTACATTGATCGGTCTTTCCGAAATCGGTCGTTAGTGACGGAGCAAAAGGCTTTTGTCATATCATTCTCTTTAACTGAATGATTACTATGACAGCCTCCGTGACGAAGTGAGTACGAGTAGCCAGCTGTGAAGCGAGAGGCCGTGGATTCAATTCCCGTACCGAGGCAAAAATGTTTATGTGATCCGCATATAATTGTTTTGGGTCTGGGTATTCAACACGTCAGGGGGGCTGGTCTTAAAAACTATAAAGCTTTCTGTAACATGTTAAAAAAAAATTGCACCGACCCCACTGCGAGTGGGATAAGGACGGGTGGAAAAAAGGAAGGAATAATCACAATCCATTCAAAATTCCTAAGAACAAAAGATGAGAAAGGTGATTTCAAAAAACGACACGCTTCATATCAAAGACTTAAGAATAGTATTCAAAATAAAATGCCGAATGTTATAATTAATCCTGTCTTATAGTGCATGGTACAGATTCGGAAACGCCCGTCAGATGGAGCGTTTAATCAAGGCTTCTTTATCTATTAAATACAATATGTATTGTTTGCAACCATTGTGTGGGCAGATATTTATCGCCCTCTTTTGTTTTCTACTTGTTTGCTGTAGGCATTAATCATCTAATTTAATTATTTCTTTGTTCATACTGTTCATTCTTTAAGTTCTAAGCTTAAGTAATCTGCTATTAGACTAAAGACTAAACTAGGTTTCAACGCTCAATAATTCGATAAATCAATTAGCTGATGAAAAGAAAATAGCTATAAACTTCACAAACAGGACATAAAAGTTTTTGCAGTCGCTGTCGGAGCTAGTCTAATCATTATTGATACGATGTGTGTTACAGTCCTGAGGTCAGCCTAAAATCTAATCGGGAAAGCCATTACAATAAACGTGGTTGCGGAGAGACAATATGCTTACCGTAGCAGAGGCTGGAGATTGGATGGAATAAGATTCGATAAACTGTAGACAGATTACAATATTTCAGGAATGCTAATGCTCTAGAAATTAGACAACCTTTAATAAAAATAAAAAAAAAGTGTGCGTCCCGGGACGCTCGACAGAAGTGATAACTTAAACTAATGTGGGTTAAAGTGAGAGCGGAGGAGCCTGCCTACTGCTACCGTACGCGTGAGAGAAGGGGAAGCCAGACAGAGTGTCGCCGTAAAGCGTTACGTTACGGCGCCACTCTGTCTGGCTCCCTTAACGCGTTACGTTACGAAGTCCGGTCAAAGCCGTGTCAGAGTCGTGTCACAGTCGTGTCACAGTCGTGTCAGAGTCGTGTCAGAGTCGTGTCAGAGTCGTGTCAGAGTCGTGTCAGAGTCGTGTCAGAGTCGTGTCAAAGCCGTGTCAAAGTCGTGTCAAAGTACGGTCCAAGCCGACTGGTCACTGTGTGACGCCACCTGGGACTTCGAAATTATCGATGTTCCAGGGAGGTCGGCTAACGCTGGCTGGTCGATGGACCGCTCGCGTTACGGAACGTTTCGGTTCACCCTCCCATAAGAAGTTATCACTTCAATAAAAATTCAATCGACTTAAAAAACATTTAAGAGCTAAAAATAAAATTTATTATGAGTCGATGCAATTACAATTTAATGGTAAATGATTGGTAAACAGCACCGACTCAAAATTCTTCTTCCACCTGCTTTTATCCCCATCGCAGTGGTATCGGCGTAACATAATATTTAACGCATGTTACACAAAGATTTGGATTGTAGTTTTTACGACCGGCCGCCTGGCTGTTAACCCCTCTGGGGAGAAAATAAAATTACTTATTCGAAATACAAAATTAATTACGATACTAATACATTACAAAACTATTTACTGGCTCTAAAGTTCGTAGACTGTAAATAATTCGATATATTTTTGTGTACAACATATTGTGTAATCTTGAAAGAAAACAATATTTCAACATTAAAATAATATTTTAATGTAATATATTCCATATATTACAACAAACAACACTTCCAACATTGTTTATTTCTACGGATACTATTGTTCACAATTATGGCAGACAATGAATTAGCGTTCAAAGGGAAAACTAAGTAAACAAAGAATTTTATCAAAACACCGTAATGTATTAGATATTTTTAGATGTACATTATGTACGACTTTAGAGACGTTAGTATCACAATTATTATTAAAACTGGGATCGATAGTCACAGAACACATTGTTTTCCAACCAAAACAAATGGTTCTTGCTCTACCTATCCGAGATATGAAAAAATTACCAACTGAGAATCTGAGCTATATTAAACTTAGGATTGCACTGCTAAGTTTATTTACCAAATTATAATAAGATATTACGGCGATGGTCTAACGCAATTCAACAGGCTACCAAGATTGCGGTCGTGGGTTCGATCGAAACCACTGGAGCATTCATTCTTTACCTATCGAAGTTACATGTGTATCCATTGATAATTATCGCTCGCAGTAATAAAACATCCTGAAGAAACCTGCACATCTAATAATTTCATAGGTACCTATGTCGAGTCTACCAACCCGCATAAGACTAGCAAGAAAGAAAGAAAGAAAGAAACATTTATTGGCAATCATTGGGTGGTAAAAATTTTAACAATTTATAAGTATCAAAACAATAGGTAAATAAAACAAAAACAAGTGTGTACGGTATACTAGCGACCATGTATTAAGCCCTCGTCCCTTATTAGAAGTAATATCACGTGTCCAGCAGTAAGGCAGTTTCAAATGATATAGAGATAATTTTGTTATCCATTTATTTAATTAAATCGAATCCCTAGTGACATTAAGATATTAAAAAGGATGTTTATTGTTATGAAATTGTCAAACTAATAATAAATGAAGGCAAATGATATACTCGTATATTGCATTATTTTGTCGAAAATATAGATTTGATAATATGTGGCGAATATGTAAAGTGTCATCACCACAACAAATTAAGTTCTCATGAATATAAGTATGTGAAAAATTATAAAATTATATTTAATATCTATAACAATAATTAAATGCAAGTAAATGTGCAGTTTATGTATTTGTTTGATAGTTCGCCGCCAGTTTGACCAACATTTATTACTCATTAAAATAAAACTAGTTTAAACGGATTTTATCGCGGTAATTTAAATTAGTTTTATTTCCATGAGTAACATTCGCGTAAATGTAAGAAATCACAACATTTATTACTTTATCTGCTTCGTCGCGCGTTCAGATCGATTTTGTATGTCTTCTGTATGCCTGCCTATAGATAAATAAGTCAGCTTGAACGGTGCCTATAGATAAATAACTCAGCTTCATTGTTAACAAATGGACTACATATTTTGCTTTTAATATCTGTTTATAGTTAGTTTTATTTTCGTTAAATTGTTGTACCGACATACGTACGTCACTAGATTACGCATGAATTTGGGAGGCCTATTATTAGTTTAAAAAAATGTTGCTATGATGTATTTAGGTTTTATGTATTTTTATGTATTTTCTGTTGCGAGGTAAAAACGGGCTACGGTGCCACTCCATCGCTTACTAAATTGGTTAAAGTTTGATTGCCAGTTACACTAATTCGCGCCTATACAGGCTAAAAAAATCAAAGGATTTACTTCTATTTATCTAAGTTACAAAAGTCAACTAATTATGCTGATGAAGGCTAATGTAAAACTGTTCCACTGTTTAACTTTATATAATAATTAAAAGATAACTTCATTCAGAAGGGTTTTTTAATTTAATTTACCACCTTTTTAATTTACTAGCTTTATTCAAGCGTGTACATAATTGCCTCCGAAAATTGGATTTTTATTTCCTCTTTTTGAAGAAAAGCAGAGATTTCTTTCAACAATAAATACCCCGAAATAGACTTAATTAAAAAAGTGATACCAAACTTTTTCAATATAATTATATAAAATAATCGTTAACGAATACTATAAATAGCCTTAAATTTAGTAAAACGAGTCTTTTGGGTCTAATTATATTACACCCTTAATAATCAAATTTGATATTCTTCCGAACCGGGCTCAAATGGCTTTATAATTAATTTGGATAGGCGAAATGAGGTGTTGATTCCCTAGATCTCAGATAAGCATGTACAAAGCCCCAGAGGCGGGTTAGCCTTGGATTTCGTCTTGGGTATATTTTGAAAGATTAGAAATCATTAGGCAAAAAGGTGTATGTGCCGTATATACAGGTGACAGCTAATGACCGGAATGTATCAATATTCGAAAATTAATTTGAAGTAACTATTGGGACAACGTCTCGTCGTCTGGCGCAATGTTAAATTATGTAACTTTTTGGGAACCCGCTCATCCGTAGAGCGTCAATATATACTCCCTTTGACCGTGCAAAGGAGAGAAAACCGCGAAACGTCCTCACTGATCTGAACGATGAGACCACTCGTGGCCATCCGAAGGAGAGAGGAATTCAACAAATTACACTCCACACATCCGACTTATGGTCCTCGCCGCCGAGGACCGCGCCGCGTTCCCCGCAACCCCCCTGACCCTAGTACCGGCCCGCGAGCCGATGATGACTAAGTAGTTTTAATACTCCCCCAAACCAATAATCGCAGATGTATCTGCTCTCCCCCAGTGGCCGTCCTGAACCGAGGTTCGTACCCCAAAGGGGGTGCCCTTAGCGTGGTCACTTAAATGTAAGGGTTGAGAGCGCCTAAAGCGCTCACCCGAAAGTCCGGTGAAGCTGTATACAGCTGACTCTCGTCAGGCTTACAGCAAGCGTCAACACAAAAAAAAACTTTTTGGTCTGACGCGTCGCAGGATGAATTTTGATATCTCAAAAATTCACAAAATGTATGTTATTATAGTGGATATATATAAAGTGTAAAAAATTAAAGAGTGTGGTTACGGAGATCTCCATGTGTGAATCCCGCTTACACTTGATCAGTTTTTAATAATGTTTTAGTAAATTAATTATTGTGACTTGTTATTATTAGAAATTTTAAAAATGAGTGAATCTGAACCAAACATTTGGCGTTCCTTCATTTATTTCACGTAAGAAAAACGCTCTAAAAACGATCCTTTTCGTCCTTGGAGATACAAATACTAATAAATGTGTTAATTAAGTCGACCAAATCGTACAAGAAGGATATTGTAGGAAATTTTGTGAGTTAATAAGTATGTCTAAGCAAAAGGTGTATTCCAACAGTTTTTTTGTTTACCTTTATTAAGTAGCTAAGCATTTGGAGTATAGAATACTATATCTAGACCTGGAGTTTTTAACGTCCAACGATTTTAACAAAAGCCGCGTCAATTCCACACACATAGGTTTCGTAGTGCTTAAATCGCTTTGTTAATTGCATACTTAGGTCCATTTTAGATATTAGTTTAAATATTTTATATCACCGTTCAGGCATAAAGCGCTACAAAGTAGCCAGTAGGTGGGATAAGATTGATGCTTGGTGTAACATGTTTGACAAAGACAAAGGCACGCAGGTGGCACGAGGAACATCGATAGATTATCCCGGAGATTGAATAGTTACGCCGTCCTTATCTCACCGAGCTTGATAAATATACCGGTAGAATTGTGTTTCGTTTCGCGCTGAAATTAAGGTCCCTGTTAATTTAAACAGTTTTTGTTTTAGTTGAGTCAGATGAATTTTAAGCTGGCCGTAATTTAATAAGTTGTATTATCAATCGGTTTGACAGACACGTCCAGAACAAAAGCTTTATCGAATAAAAATATATATATATATATATATATATATATATATATATATATATATATATATATATATATATATATATATATATATATATATAAAATCGTAGTCCTTGTTCTTGTCTTATTCTTATTATTTATTATATTATATTAATTTAAGCATATTACATCATTCAAATAGGTACTTAATTATTTAAATTGGGATCTTTCTAGCATTATTTTTCTTATGCGAAGGAACAATCTTTTATCATAGTCAAAATGCCTGAGATGCCTATAGAAACAAATAATTCATGATCAATCCGTTATTGAGACATTTTCCCGACTTTTAGCATATTTGAAGAAAGGTACAGAATGTGGACTTAGATGCCTAGACGAAATAAATTCCTTTGTAAAATTGTAGTTTTGTCTAGCCATTGGACCTTTGGAGCTCTTGTTACCTTCGTTAATGATAGAATTTGTTAGTGAATTTTAGTAGGTATTGGATATCATGATAAATTCTTTGAACTGTGCCAAAGTATGTCTGTAACTTAAAGATTGTCTTCAAAATGTATAATGGAACGGAGCGACGTTGAAATGTTTTAAAATACTTTGAACTACTTTATACTTTAGACCACGTAATTTTCTGAGAAAACCTATTTTATATTTTAAATTTAAATAATATAAATTCGATAACACCTACATGCTATTATATAAACTAAAGGTGAGTTTATTACAATCAATGTATGTTAAAACGTGATGCAATGACTTGAATTCCAGTATTTATTAATCGATAACTACCTATGTCACGTCGTTTCTACGAAATGTATCATTAAGTCTTAAACCCGACTTTACATGCTAGCGCCAAGCGTCAATGACGCTACCATGGATAGGTTTTCCATACATTTACATAGTCCAAAGTACTAACGCACAGATGGAGCGTCACTGACGCCTATGACGCCGCCGTCGGAAGTATGTCTTTACATTTTGTGTTTGAACAAAAGAGTTACATTGGAATGTGTTTTCTCAAGTAAATCGAACTAAAGGGCTGTTTTCTTCAATTTGCCTGAACACAGGTGCGGTTCGTACAATGAAGGTGAGCGGAAGTGTTTACGGTTGTGTTACGACAAGTTTAAGTGGTTCTGTCTCCCCTTTTAAAGCTATGAAGCTGGTTACAGTTTTTGTATTTTAGATAAAGTAAACCAAATTACGATAGAAGAGTAATATCATAATCTGGAAGCCAACATTATAATTTATCAACTGTTATTTGGTCCTTTATGCTAGATGGGAGACCGACATTGTCAAGATTGCAGGTCCTCAATGGCTCCAATTGGCATAATCCAGAGATGACTGGCATAATTTTGAGGAGGCCTTCACCTGTAGATGGGTTCTTGCATAATAACAATCTTATATATTGATAGAAACATTTTAAATATTATTTTTTATTTATAACACTTAATTTTTTTTTTTTTTTTTTTTTATTCTTATTTATTTTGAGGCTTTTGGTGACAATTTCACCATGTCAGCCCCATCGTACCCTAAACATTATGTTACTTATCCTATATTATTTAAAAACTTATATATAAATATAGCTGCTTCAGATAGAGGCTCCGACAAAATACTTTGGTAAATCCCAACATGTAACAGATTAATTTTGAATGTATTTGTCAGAGCCTCTCTCATAGGCCTCGTCCTGACACATTCCACTAACAAGTGTTGGACATCCTCTACAGTACCGCACTCTGCACAGTTGGGGGTAGCACTTTTTCCCACGAGGTGTCGAAATTTGTTTAATGGGATATGCCCGGAACGCAGTCTATTTCCAATTATAATTAATTTTCTACTGAGTTTAAAGTTGGCAAACCAGGGAATGTGAGGAGGTTCACTTTGTACAGTTTTAAACCAAATTCCCTTCTCTAAAGATCTAACATTGAAATATTCTTTCCAATCATCATAGCATTTGATTCTGTATTTTGTCAAGATTTCGAAATGACTAGGAATTATATTTATTGTGGTGCGTTCTGCAGTTGACCTTTTAGCCAAACTGTCAACCTTCTCATTCCCTGATAAGCCAACATGCGATGGAACCCACTGCAATATCAGTTGCACGTTATTGGATATCTATACTAATATAATAAAGCTGTAGAGTTTGATTGTTTGTTTGTTTGTTTGTTTGTTTGAACGCGCTAATCTCAGGAACTACTGGTTCGAATTGAAAAAATCTTTTTGTGTTGGATAGTCCATTTATCGAGGAAGGCTTTAGGATATATAACATTACGCTGCGACCATTAGAAGCGAAGCATCAGTGAAAAATGTTGCAAAAACGGGGAAAATTATTCATATTTGAAGGCTTCCGTTGCTAAGCTACCAAAATAATATTATTTGAAGGCTTCCGTTGTCAGATCAAAATCAAATCTATACTAATATTATAAAGCTGTAGAGTTTGATTGTTTGTTTGTTTATTTAATCACGTGGGCGGAGCCGCGAGCAAAAGCTAGTAAGATTATAAATCTTTTTTTAGTATAACATATGCTATCGAAACACCTCTGTAACCAGAGGCGCACCGAGCAATATGCTGGAGTGCACTTCGGCTATCTACAAAAATTACTATATTCTCACAGACGAGATTCTGAATGTAAGACAGTGCTTCTGAAATCGCAGTAAGTTCCACCGTCATAATACACAGGTTACAATTATCTATGACAGCTATGTTAGAAGCGTAGATAATGAAGATTTATCAGATGAATCTGATGAAAATTATTTTTTTTTAATATGCAAATACACAATTTTTTTAGAATCATCAAATCGACATATTTTATCCTTGATACCTCCGTTAGCTACCACAATCAAGAATTTTCACACAGGAAATTGTTGGGCGTCTCATTGAAAGGAAGCTACTCACGGAAAATTAGCTTGATAGTAATCAAGTGCAAAAATGGACCCGGGATCCCTGGCTAAAACTTATATTACTTTAAACCTGGAAATATTTCTATTTTATGTAATATAACTAAATATGAATCCATTAACACTGAGTGAATTAATGGGTGTTAATTGATACAAGTTAGATTTTTTTAACTCATCCAAAATACATAATATCCATCAAATCTTAATATTTTCTAAACAGACTTACTTCCAGCATTTTAATTATTTTAACTCCAACCCTATCAGATAGAAGTTTTAAAAAAACTTGTGCCATTTAACACATGCATTTATCATTATACACATATTAACTACTATAACATATGGCTAATGATATAAATTTAGTTTCTTTTTATTATCTCATATTATTGTTGTTACTATAAACAAAAATCATAATACATTTATGTTAATAGCAAGTAATCCCAATCCATCAAAGTTAAAACATCCTGAGAATAGAATAGAGTAAAAAAAAGTTGTCGAATTTTTAAAATAGCATCATATCATTTAATAGTTTTTTCTCAAAATTCGGTTTTCAGACTTGTATCACTTTTCACAGAGGGTACAGAAATATACGCATATTAGGACGAAAAAATATTTATTATGTACTTACACTGTAACATTACGCTCATCATCTATGGATACTCATTTATGTTAAATGAGTCTATTGATGGAAGTGGCTTGGTTGAAGATATTATGAGATCTAACAAGTGAAAATAATATAATGTATGCGTACATCCTATAACTATTTGCATTATTAAATATAAATTGACTTTGAGGGTAAATAAAATCATATTAATGCATGAAATCACGAAAATCCGATCTGCAAAAAAACGGCATAGGTCCGTCCACGATAAGGCGCTCCCGCCGACTGATCTATTGAGGGAATGAAAGTGACGCAATTACTTTTGAAATGCAAAATAAGAGATGGCTATATTGAGTGTACTTTCAGAATAAAACAACGTATGTGCCAAAACGATTTTTCTTGTTTTCTAATAAAACTCATTATTAAATCTAAAACTGCTTTGACCAAACTTTCATACGATAATTCTCCATATTTTAAAGTAAATTTAATTGTCTTATTCATGAGGGTTACGCTTCGGCAGCCAAAAACGTAAAAAAATAGATACAACTTTGCGATTTTTTTCTATCGAGAAAATTTCATTGAATCGTGTATTCCTTTTGAACAATCCTAGAGCAGAAAGTCAAAAAACGTATACCAAAATATTAAATCTCTATTCCACGTACACAATTATATACACGAGATAGAAATGTCCCATTTTTTTCAATGTAGGGCCTTAAAAGTACCACTAACTCTATTTTTTGGATCAAAGAAAGCAGCTCCAAGAGAGTTATCTTTCTTTGATCCGTCTGTGTATACCTTCAACCAACTATCATATTTCAAATTAATTTCTTCTAACACAGAAAGTCTTAATAATGTATTATCGTATGATTTTTTATTTAAATTAACATTATCTAATTGCTCTTTAATAACATGTTTGATATTTATATCTGATAACCAAGTGTCTAAACTATACATTTCTAATGGATAACTACATGATATTGTTTCTTCTTTAGTTTTATTGTAAACTAACTCACTCATAGGAGTTTAGGTTTGTAATTAAGTTCCTATTTAACTTCTTTTATTAAAGGCTACTAAACCTATAAATAAGATAAATCAGTTTTATAACTAGTTTAAGATAATATGTATTGCAAGAAATAAAAGGCTTTTTATTTATTATTTGGTACTGGGGCGTGGATTTTAGATATTCTAAAATAGAAAAATGGTGGTTTCCCACCTGGAATAGAAAGTTACTTTAACATACATAACGTCGGGGATAGTGCAAATCCGCGTATCTAGCATTGGATAATTCCGCGTATCTGCATTAGATCAAATGTTACAGGGGAAGGTTAAAACTTTATAATTTTCTTATTTTAAGGGCAATTGGACTCATTTTTACATAGAGAGTAATAATTGATGGGTTCTATGTATTCTTAATGTAGATTATCCGTTACATTAATTAAATAAATGTGAATTGCCCGCAAAATTCAAAATTGGCTACATTTGTCAGATACGCGGAATTGTCCAATGCTAGATACGCGGATTTGCACTATCCCCGACGATAACTCGTCTAGCGATGGTAGAGCCACGCTTTAGATGTTTTTCACTACAGCATGAATGGGACGGATAGACCGGGTTATTGCCACTGTCTCATAGAAAATCGACGTAAAGGGCAACTTGCGGTGGCATTTCGGTAAGTGAGTGAGAAATTGAGAGGCCAAAATCCCTATTCCTTCACCCAAATCTTTAATTATCCCTCATTTTAGGTCTGCAATGCGTCCATGATTCTTCTGCTATTGCGGACGTTAATGAGCAGTGGTGATCACTTACCACTAGGTGAGCCATTTACGCGTTTGAAAGCTATACAAAAAACAAATTTATAACCATACCGACGGTTTATTTTATTCAACAAAATCCATCACACTAATTGAGCCGTAATTTTTCTACAAGAACTATTCTCACAGATGTAGGCTTAAATATTATTTTAAGCAATCATTTCTAACTTCGTATCGGCGAATTTTACTTATCATTACAAAAAAAACTATCGATATTGATATATAAATATCGATATCGATAGTATGCTCCCCCTAAAGTCAAGAAAATCTTTTCTGACCCGAAGTTGTTGTATCATGCTTGTGACGTGTGATGATAAAACAAAAGAGTGGCGGTAATGTGATATTAATGTCCTCTCGGGGGTCTCGGCTCCTCGGTAACAGATGAACGTGCCTTCTAACCTGACACGAGGATACATTTTGACAAGTATTACGCCTGCTTCGCTACCTCTAAGTAAATGCTACTTACCAAATAAAATATGATACGTTCATATACAAAAGTCCGATTCTGACATATATACAGGAGGAAGTATATCTAATAGATAATTTCAAAAATAGTTGTCATACATACGAATTGGTGATTAAATATGACTCGAACATTATGCTGTGGAATAAAATTTCTTAATTTTCTATTCATTTTTATCTAGCAGAGAGCGGCAAATGAATAAAGCAAAATGGGTCACCTGATGATAAGTGGTTTCTAACGCTATGAACAAAAATCATGGAAACGGTGTCCACGTGAAAGGACATAGATGATTAAGACATTGAAAATGAGAGAATCCCTTCTGTCAATAGTCCCCATGGGTCTGTGGGGCCAAGACTATGTAATAAATACACCCAACAGCCACATATATAGTCCTGACCCCACAGTAAGATACGAGTCTTGTGTCGTGGGTATTAGGAACTACGAGAGACTTTCGGTCTCACAACACCTAGACCCTGAAACAAATATTTGTGGATCACACAAGCATTTGTCTCGGTGCGGGGATCGAACCCCCGGCCTCTCGCTTCACAGCCGGCTGCTCGCCCGCTGCGCCACGGAGGCTGTCGATGTATATGTGCATGATTGTTGGGTGTATTTATTATAGTGTTTAGGTTAAGTTTTGAGGAAACCGCAGCAAAACGTCGGCCGTCAATGCTTATGCCGGATAACGATCTGTCATAGGACAAGTTGTTGAACACGTACAAAATACCATATATCGTACATACCTTGAGCAACCGCTAGAGGTATACACGATTTATGAAACTTTGTGCATATTCAATGACATGTCGTTGATTGTTACAGGGATATGATCCCGCGGACGGCCTAAAACATGATGAGTTGATGTATTAAAGGAAGACACGAGAACCAATAGTCTCATTACAGAGGATACTGAAGATCGAGCGAATCAGAAGTAAAAGTAGAAAGGCGGACCCTGGCACTAAGTCGTGATATCGCCAGGCAGAAAGAAAAGGTTATACACATAGTATACACAAGTAGCTCTAGTCGTATGAAAGTATTATCAAGTCGAAACGATTATTTTATCGATATTATATGCGATGTTAATGCACATTGTAATAGTACAGTTCTGATAGGATTCCTTTACCTGTTCCCGTTAGGTTGTTTTTTTTAATAGCATAGACCGGCAAACGAGGTGGCTCACCAGATAGTAAGTGATCCCCACCACCCATGAACATACACAAAATCAGAAGAATCATGTACACGTTGCCGATCTTAAAGGAAAGGGATAATTAAGGGATTGGGAAGGGGAGGGCGATCTGGGTTTTGGGTTGGTAATTTCGTACATGAAGCTGTCACTTCACGACGGTTTTCTGTATCGTATTGATGCTAGGTCAAGCCGCCCCATACGTACTGTAGACAAAACTCTTTACAGCATGGTTATCTACCATTTTTATAAAAACATAATATTGTTTTGCGTTAGGTTGATTATTAG
Organism: Amorpha juglandis; assembly: GCA_949126905.1. NCBI lineage: Eukaryota > Metazoa > Arthropoda > Insecta > Lepidoptera > Sphingidae > Amorpha > Amorpha juglandis. The sequence goes on along the minus strand of OX421373.1, from coordinate 13,377,498 downwards.
TGAAAATATGGTCTTTGACGAAAACATGAAATGTTTTTTTTTGCAATATATTCCACAGTTACCTGATCTTAATCGAATAAATCAGATGAATAGAGTCGTAACAAAATTAAGTTATAGATTACCTATTTATTTCCTAGAAATACGGCCGAGTACATGAGGAAAAAAGTAAAATAAATCGAGTGAATCATTTTGTGATAAAATATCGATTTCATTCATATACACAGGGTGGTAGGTCCCTCGTTTGCGAGGGTCTGTCTGGGTTGGTGCCACTGTTTTGTCTATTCCTGCTATCAAGCAACAGTGTGTAAGCACTGTTGTGTTTTGGTTTGAAGGACATTGAAGCCAGTGAAATTACGGGGCATTATGAGACTTAACATCCTATGTCTCGGGGTGACGAGTGCAGTTTAGTGCTATGTAGTGCTTTATAATTCAAAGTTTTTTGTGGTGTTGCTTCTGTTTATGGGCAGGCGTGGCGCTTACCATCAGGCGAGCGGCTTGCTCGTCTCGTCATTCAATCAAATAAAAAAAATACAATTCAAACAAATGTCGCTTATATGGCACATAAGGCGACATAATTGTAATGAATTGATGAGATATAGGACGGTCACAACAGAGTTATCGGACCACTAACAAGACACCCTTAACCAGGTGAACTTTACGACACTACAATATGTTTGTGCAGGGCTGGGCTGAAATAGTAGAAAGGGACCCATAAATATTTTATCAGGAGTGTTTGTGGTTCAGTTTATTTCGAATCACACTTTATATTCGTGCCCCGTGGACACATCTCAAAGATATGCGACTACCTTAGTATAAACCATATCAAATGCAAAAAGAATCATCGAAAACGCACACCCATACTCACGTACCCATAGATAAAGAGGTTAAACTTATAACACTTTTACACCCTTACAGTTTAAAAGAAAAAGAGACACAAACGAATATCTCCACTATATCCACGCTTTTAAATAAGCCTGAATAAAATACAATGAAAGGTTTACTGCCTACTATGCCAAGAAATATATTACAACAAACACGGAAGGCGTTCCCACGCAACTCAGAGATACGGATAGACTATCCGGACACAAACAAAACAGATCCCAAAGCCCGAATACGCCCCTGCCTGAGAACAACAATTTTCCACCAACAGCAGTTTATTTCATCGCTGACCTCTATTTTCTTATTCGACCATGAAAACTGGATAACTTATATTGTTACCCCGCTTGTCTTTTATCTCTGTTGAATTTTACAACGTATAGAAGTTCTAAACGCTTCGCAACAAAAGGCAACTTTTAAAGTCGGGTACAAGTATTTCTGGAGTTTTAGGTTAAATCTTACACCACAATACATCCTCTAATACACAATAAGTGGATATATCTACTTATTATATTTCAGTGGTGTTTCCATCTCTGTTCAGTGGTGTGTGTGATTTTATGATCAAGAGGACTAGTTTTTGCTTGCGGATTACCGTAGATGAATGTCTTTTAAGGAATAAAAAGTAGCCTATTTTAGTCTTAAGCCAGTCTATCTATGTGCCAAGTTTCATCCATAACCGTTCAGCCGTTAAGGCGTGATTGATTAACAAACACGCAAATTCACTATTCACAAATATCCGAACTCGCAAACATTCAAACTTTTTTAATAAATGTAGGATATTAAAAAATATTTCTTAAAGTTGCTAGAATGGTTAAACAGACAGATCGCTCGCCTGATGGTAAGCGCCACGTCTGCCCATAAGCAGTAGCAACAACACCACACAGAACTTTGAATTACAAAGCTCTACATGGAGGTATAAGTTTTTTAAGTTTCATAATGCCCAGAAATTTCATTGACTTCAATGTCCTTCAAACCGATACACAATTCTGTTGTTTGGAGGTAAAAATAAACAAAGTAGAGGTTCCAGCCTAGACGACCTCTCGCGAGCCTACCGCCTTCTAAACTCCTTGAAAGATTGCGAAGCTAATAATATAATCGTTGAATTAAATAACTAGGTCACATTCCTATTCTTGAAAATCTCACTGCTATGAGCTGAGCTACTTTTAAACTGATACACATATATTTTAAGGTTCGTGCAACTTAAATACCTGATTTTAGGCTTTTGCGATTTATATATTTTTTTTTTACTAGCCCTGTATTATATACGTCCCACTGCTGGGCACGGGCCTCCTCTACTGAATGAGAGGGATTAGGCCTTAGTCCACCACGCTGGCCTAATGCGGGTTGGCAGACTTCACATACCATCGAAAAATCTTATCGAGTTCTCAGGTATGCAGGTTTCCTCAAGATGTTCCCTTCACCGTTAAAGCAAGCGATAATTAACAATTTAAATACACGTAACTTAGAAAAGTCAGTGGTGTATGCTCTTGGGGGATTTAAATACATACATAGTATAAAATTTATTTAAACGGGTCTTAACCTCAGTCAACCCGTTACCACGGCCGATGAAACTCGGTCGAAACGTCATGAAAGAAAAAATAATAGATATAGAACTTAAATACTAACTACCTTGTTACTAATTAGCGATAGCTTAGCGGTGAGTACCACTCACGAGGCTGTCGAGGGGGAAGTCACAGGTTCTACACCAGCCCCAAAAGTCCTCAAAAACCCTCTCACTTTTCTAAGTTAGGTAATTGTTTATTATAGCTGGCTTTAACCGGTAAAAAAACAACGTGAGGAAACCTGCATACCTGAGAAGGTTTCCACAAAAATTTCGAAGGTATGTGAAATCTGCCAATCCGCATTAGGACCAGCTGGTGGATTTAAGCCTCTCATTCAGTGGAGGCCGGTACGCAGCAGTGGGACGTGTATAATACAGCGCTAGTAATTTTAATAAAATATCTACCCAGTTATGCATCCTGCACCTGTTCATGTCACGATAAAAATTTGCTAACCATTAAAATATGCTTTTGTGAACGTAAGGACTTTATGTAAAACGTGATCAATTTTCGCTGACCAATGAATTTTGCAGGTGTTCTTGTTTAGACTAAAGTTCTTGGAACTAAATGAAAACATGTTGACTATAAATGTGCTGACCACTGTCTGGAAGGTGGCCTTGTTATGATCAAAATTCCTAGAACTGAATTCGCCTTGTAAATAAGTTAAGAGTATAAATAAGGATTATTGTTAATTTTAATTCAGTCTCAAATAAATCTTCATCATGAAGAGTTGGACTCTACATTTTTTATTAAAAACCTCCTGGCGCTCCCGTGTAACTTTTGTCTACCTAACATGGAATTAGCTATAAATACGAATTAAAATATAACATTTCATTTCACATATTTAAATAATATATGCGGCTAGGTTCATCCGGCTTAATGTTTGTCCACGTTTGTGACTGAAAAAATCTATTTTTACGACGAATATGTCTGTAAAAATAAAATTATACCGCAAAGTATCGCGTGCTTTGTCAATATTAATATCATAATCACAGATTTTTCGCTGCATATGGCGCTTTACAAATATTGGTAGCATATAGTAAACGGTCCTTTTCCTTTTTAGGGAAATTTAATGCACCGGGACCTTCATCCGAGTGGTCTCACGCGCCGAAAGTTCGTACCAACATCTATATTTTTTTCGTTTCGTTATTTTTATGGTATTCGCCTTAAGAACATAAATCATGCGATTTCATTACTACAGTTCAAAAGAGAGCCCTTTAATGGTAGGACAGACAGACTATCAGACAGACGAAATCACTACATAATCAGACCTAATCTGTATGAACAGACAGCGCGGCGCAGGCTTAGCGATAGCACAGATAAAATAATACTGTGATAGGATTCCGCTGGTACCCTTTGTCTACGGAACTCTAAATACGAACTGTAGCTATTTTTAGATATAACAGTTTTTTTACAAGCTTTCATGAATAGTCGCTCGGCGCAAATAGAACCGTCTGAAGAACTAAATGAAATTGTCTTGAAATAAGCAAAATAGCACCACATGGCCGCTTAATTAACGGCGAAACAACCTTAAGGCTCATTTAGGTAAATTTAGTTATTTTTTCCTTACAATTCAATTAAGTATATTGGTTGGCTGGCGTCCGTACGTTACATAAAATGACCGCTGACAAATCAGCGCTATATTATAATACATAATTATATTATATACCCAGTAGTATATATATAGAAATGAGGAGATCCGTAGAAGGACGAAAGTCACCGACATAGCCCAGCGGATTAGCAAGCTTAAGTGGCAGTGGGCAGGCCACATAGCTCGCAGAACCGATAACCGATGGGGCAGAAAGGTTCTGGAATGGAGGCCACGTACTGGCAAGCGCAGCGTTAGACGTCCACCTACAAGGTGGACAGACGACCTGATAAAGGTCGCAGGAAGTCGCTGCATGCCGGCCGTTTCCAACAGTTCGATCTGTAAATCTTTGGGGTCTATGTTGAACAGTGGAAGTCTTGTGGCTAATGATGATAATGATGATGATATACCCAGTACATGGAGTCACCTACCTATCATAGTCACGACGCGCAATGCCAAAATAGTAATTAATTGTAATTGTAAATTATATTTTTTATTAATCTGTATTATTAAGCGACTGAATAAAAGTGAGGTAAGCGATCGCTCGCCTGATATTAAGCGCCACGCACAACCATAAATAGACAGAACACCACAAAATTTGGACTACTAAGCGGCTATGGCACTGAACTGCGGTCGTCACACCGAGACATAAGAGTTTATGTTTTAATTTCACTGGCTTTAATATCCTCCAAACCGGAACACAACAGTGCTTACATACTACTGCTTGGCGCAGAAATAGACAATCCGGTGGTACCTCTCCAGGCGGCCTTTCGCATACCAGGGACCTACCACTTAGTAAACTAGAGATTTTTTTAATCCGAAGACGGCAAAGTGACTGCACTATCTGCTGTTAAGCGCACTGCAGTCCAAAAAAAACAGCGACTGCACCACTGACAAACGATGAGTTTATCGGTGGTAACCAGATTAATGACGGCTTGTATAAATACTTCTTTACACTCCGAAGAGGGAAGAAGCAAACCGAGATGCCTGCGATGGGACAGGCGAATTACTGGTGCAGGCACAAGGATATACCCCCTATACCCGATATATATTGAAAGAACCGGATATATACAGGATGATCCTGGAACACGATCCACACAAGATGTATGGGACCACTATGGCAGGTTTTTAAGTTTTGCTGTGAAATCAATGTTTTCAGGTATTAGAAAATAAACACACTTTTCCTAGAAGAGAAAGCTATTTATAATCCAATGAGGATCGATGTACTTTATCAGAACATTTACGTGAACGTACTAGTAGAGCTTTCAAGTTTTCCCAGTAAATGTTTACGTTTACGGTGGGTACGTGTTGTGAATTTGGTACAAGTAATGACATGTTTAACTTGTAGAGAACTCATTTAGGTAATTAGGTTACCTTGTAACCGTTACTGTGTACAGGTGTATTGCAAGTTGTAATTACGTACTGTGCCTTAAAAGAAAATAATAATGACTGGAAATGGGGGGAGAAAGTTGGGCCTCCGGTATATCTCACTCATCATACGAAACATCGTAAGCTGTCACTTCGTCGATTTTCTGCGAGATTGGTAATACTCGGCAGAGCGGATTCCTGCAGACAAAAGTGTCCACAACCTTAAAGGAAATGAATAATTAAGGGATTGGGAAGAGGAGGGGGATTTGGGTCTCTAGATATTTCGTTCACCGTACGAGGCGCAGCAGCAAGCTAAATGTCGGTATTTTGTGAGACAGTAGCAACGACCCGGTAGAGCCGGCCCATTCATGCTGTAGACAACCTATCTACAGGATTGCTCTACCACCCAAAAATCTAAACCTAATATCTTAAATGTACGCCTTTATGCTGTTTATACTGCCACTGGACTATCTTGGACTGGACTTTTTATAACCGAATTAAAAAAAGAAGGGTGTTTTTACTTTCGCTATATCTCCGCTATATGGACCGTTTATTTTGAAAGTGGTGTAAGTCCCTTTTTGAGAAAAATGAGCTATCACGTAATTCATGCTTAATTTAATGTAATTTTTTTATATATAACTAGTCCGTGTTTAATTTCTCAAAAAAATCCCATGTTTTGTACAACTTAAAATCGGTCGGTAAATGAAATTGCATAGTCATCGATTATGAAAGTGGTGTAAGTCCAATTGACAGAGGTAGGTGGCATAGCAGATGGATGCCAATCAGTGTTTTGTTATTTTTCATTTATTTTATACTAGCTGTGTCCCGCGGTTTCACCCGCGGACGATTTGCATTGTTTCCCCTCCGTGTTTCCCTACTCGTAAGTTGAAATGAAACGGGAGAATTTCATTTCAAAAAAACATCTCCAAAATGCAATTAAAAAACAGATAAAAAAAATACTAATGGGGAACAGGTCAATTGGTTGCAAATATGTTGGTTGAGGTTCCTCAAAATTGCACCATATACCATTTTTTTATAAAACAACGATGACGGACGCAGAATTTAAATTATCAATTTATTACCTCTACCTCTTGGAAGACCGTTAAAATTTGAAAAAATCTCCTTGGAGCCTTTGTACCAAAATGCGTAATAGACGTACGAAAAATATAAAGACATGAAGCAGCTACTACCCTATATACCTCCGGTGCATCATACATATTTTGAAACACTACCACATGCAGAGAATAAGTAAATTCTTGTAATTAGTATCTTGTAATGACAATGTAATTGCCGTCTAAAATAAAATTTTATGTGTTGTTATGCGTATTTGTAAACAAAATTATATTAAAATGAAGTATATTATAAGCGATATTTGATTTTTCAAAATTGAAATTAAACGATTTTTACAATTGTCTAATTTTGAAAGTGGTGTAAGTCCATTTACAGCACATAAATATGTGTTATCGTAGTCTAATTAGCCAAAAAGAAATTTATATAAACAAATTAAATGTTGATAAAACAATAGAAACAATGCCAGACCTCATATGATTTGCCTATATTTTTAAATCAACAAATATAGTAACCTTTAATTTTCTCGAAACAAAAGAAAATGGACTTACACCACTTTCAAAATAAACGGTCCATATGTGAACCGATTTTAATGAAAGAAGAAAGAAAGAAAATAAATTTACCCTGTGTGTGGTCCTATATATATTTAAGTAAAATCTTAAGACGGAGGTAACGTAGGAAAAGGAGATTTCCTCAACACAGGATACATAACATATTCCATTGTGAAGTAAATTTTTGAAATGTTTGATTTAAATTTATGCAGTTACTATCTAACAGTTGATCCCGACGTTAATTAAGAAAACATCCGTCTGAACAGATTTAATTTGAATATACATAGCTAAATTCCACCCTGATTAAACCTGCTTTCAAAAATATACTATTAAATTACTGGGCATTATGAGACTTAACATCTTATGTCTCGGGGTGACGACCGCAGTTCAGCACGCAGCGCTTTGTAATTCAAAGCTCTATGTGGCGTTGCAGGCGTGGCGATTACCATTAGGCGAGCGCCTTGCTCGTCTCGTCATTCAATCAAATAATTTAAAAAAAAACCGGCAGGTAATCGAACCACGATCCCACGCATAATAGCCTGACCACTATACTATATTATTATATCTCCATGTCGCCACAGGCTTATAAGAGACCTTTTCGGCTCAACCAGCGTGTAGATGGTTCAAGACTGTCAAGTCAAATGATTAATGTTCCACGAGTTATTCCCGGGATTTAAAAAGAATAAAAGATTTTCCCTTTCATAACGTCCGTGATACCCGGGCGTGGCGAACCCTGCTTAAAATAATAAATTGCTATCAATGTTACTCAAACTGAAGGGGTGTACGGAGTATTGTTATTCCGGAAATTCAGAGAATGTGGACGAGGGTTGCCACTTTTAAAGAAAGTTTGAATGTCTTTATGTTTTTAATTAATGAAAAATAACATAATCCCACATTTGTATTTTTTACGTGGGGAACATGCTGTTTATTTATTTCTTAGCCTCGGTGAGGAGAGGTGGTTAAGCTGGACATACCAGCCTTTCGACCCAGCTGTCTTTACCCGAACGACCGGATCGGGTTCCTGACCAAAATCCCTACGCTGGTATACCGGCTAAAGCCTCGCGGTGGACTTTACGGCGCAATTGAGACGGTCCCGGGGCATCCTGAATAGAGTCTGGACTGCTGACCGTCTCTTGAGGGCCTCAAACTCGAAATTTGTGATTGGTGTGATTATGAGTGGTAGAGCCACGCTGTATACAGTTTTGTCTACAGCATGAATGGGCCGGCTCGCCCGGGTCGTTACCACTGTCTCACAGAAAACCGACGTAAAGTAGCGGCTTGCTCCTACGTTTCATACGGTGAGTGAGATGTCCGGAGGCCCAAATACCCCTCCCCTTCCCAATCCCTTATTATCCCTACCTTTTAAGGTCGGCAACGCGCCCATAATTCTTCTGATATTGTGGGCGTACATGGGCGGTGGAGATCACTTACCATCAGGTGACCCACTTGCTCGTTTGCCGGCCTATGTTATAAAAAAAAATGGGATTGTCCGACCGGGGAATTGAAGCCAGGACCATTGATTGATTGATTTATTCGCAGTTTTACAACGCGGAAGCTTTACTAACAATAAATACTGGTAATCATTTTAAAACCATTATATTATGTAGAAAAGGAAGATGAATGCTTCGGTGGCGCAGTTGTAATGCGTAGGCGGTACGACTGTTGTCTCAGATTCGATTCCAGGGCCGGGTAAAAATGATATTGGGTTTTTCTGTCACGAAATCTCAGTATCAGCCCAGAGTCTGGAACTGTGCCCCATAAGACGATAGGCTGGACACCTATTACATCATGGGACGTAAATAAGCTCGGCGTAATGTGGTACTGGTTACACCTCTGCCTACCCCTTCAGGGATTACAGGCGTGAATGTGTATGTATATAAAAAGAAGATAAATATTTCATCCTTTGTATATTACTTCTAAATTGAATAAAGCGACAGCTCAAGTTTTGTCGGTCCTTTCACGATGAACATACGTGTATAATAAAGATGAAAATATCTCGGCCTTTTTCAGCCAATTCTCGCGACAGCTGCAATCTGCTGACAACAGGCACGTATGAGTTTTCTAATTGATTATACCCTTGACACCAAAAGATAGAACACAAATATAGGTTTTTAGGGTTCTGTAGCAAATAAAAGAAGTGGAAGAGCTACTCTGTCGTCAATTCAGACTATAGCATGAATAGGTAGGTTCGACCTCTAGTATCGCTGTCTCACAGAAAATCGACGCTCAATCAGCCGCTTGCTGTAGCGTTTCACATTAAGTGACATTTCTGCAGGGCCAAATTTCTCTTCGGCTTTCCAATTCAGGTCAGCAATGCATCTGTGATTCATTGTTCTAGGGCGATAGATGTGGTTATGCTGAACTCGTCAACCTTCCGACGTAGTTCAACCTCAGGGTTGAAAGTCACTCGGGTGACTCCTAGATCTGACCTGAAGAATTTTCTACCGACTCAAAACAGCGGAGACCTCTTTTAATGCAAGGTAGCTGGTTCTGGGGATCTTGATGCATTTGGATTGCTAACCCCTGCGCTCTGCTTTTATGGTCCGTCTCCTTTAGGGTTCAAAAGTTCACTCATAGACAGAACTGTTATACCCTTATTCGCATGTCCGTGAACATAACTCCCGAGTTTTCCATTGCATCTTGCCGATGCAATAGAAAATTTCCTGTGTTCAGTTGGGACAAACGCATATTGTACTGCTTTCCATCGCGCAGTTTCAGTTTTGATTGAACTCTCTAGTGCATATCGAGTTATAATAGTGTAATCGTATCTTGCATTTATTTTCTTTTGAATGTATTTGCTTGTTTTAATAAAGTGTTTTTTTTAAACGTGTTTTTGACCCAGCCCATATCAGAACGCCTTCGTTGTCTGTGACAAAGTGGGATGCGTGTGCGTCAAATATTTAAACTGCCGAAGGCTGAATCCAGTACCTATTGGAAGCCTCTCCTTCCAATAGGTATGATTACTAACCAGCTGATTTTTTTGTTTTTACTTAGTAAATATTTATATAATTTAACTGTCATATTGTCCTACAAATAAAATAATAATTTTTTGAGTATCATCAAATCGAAATATTCTATCCTTGCTGCCTCTGTTAGCTACCACAATAGGGAATTTTCGCATAGGGAATAGTTGGTCGTCTCATCGAAACGAAGCTACTCACGGAAAATGAGCTTGATAGTAGTCAAGTGGATAAGCTACCCGAGGGCTCCCTGTCTATATCTACTAGGAAGACATAATCCGAAATGCTATTTTTTTTCTATTTCGCAGTAGATGACAATAAAGCGTTCATTGTGACGTATAAAACCGAAGTCCCGCGACATTTCAAAACGCACTGGGAGTAATTAGGGGCATCTGTCGTCGTCCCGTACAGACGTAAATATTTGCAGGGGCTCGCCGCTTTGAAGTGGTGACGTGCAGACGTACAAACAAACACGCCGCATGCCAGGAACTAACGTGGGTGATAGGAAATGTGTGTTGACCAAACACTGAGAACTACGTTATTTATATCTATTATCAGATTCATTTCACGTTTAGAGTAATCGCCTCGTTGGTTCACTGGCAGCGTACTCAGGCTCAGAACCGGTGACGTCTCGGGTTCAAATACCGGGTCGGGTTAATCAATTCGTGTTTAAGTTTTTTTGGTGCTTTGTAAGTTCTATGTGGTGTTGTTTCTTATATGGGCAGGCGTGGCGCTTACCATCAGGCGTCTTGCTCGTCTCGTCATTTAATCAAATAAAAAAAGTCTAATCATAATCTTGGAGGTATTGAAGTGTAGCCAAACGTTGATCGTAGAAAAATTACAGGAATTTTTAAAGTAACATATTTACATCCCAAAATATGTTATAATTTTATTTAATTTATTTATTCAATTAAATTTAATTCCTATTATCTATGATCTATGAAATGTTATAAAATAGTATAGGTATAATATTAGTAAATAAATAATAAAAATAAATAAATAAATAAGGTTTTTTTTCGTAATTTAAAAATTAAATTACACTCCTTTGCAAAAAAAACGGGCGGGTTTGATTTTTTAACATTATTGGTAATAATTTAGTTCTTCAGAGGTTTTAATAGCCAAACTATGTTACTGGCACTTAATAAAGAGTCTGGGTATGAAAAAAAGTTCATTCCAAATTCAAAACTTTTGTTTTTTAAATTATTAATCCCTTTTTCATTTTGTGACACTTTTCGCGGGTTTGCGGTTAAAAGGTTATCAAGCAACTAAAAGTAACTTTTCGTTATTTTTAGTACAACAATTTATGTTTATCGCATAATTCTGCCTTATTGTGACTTAAAACAGATATCTTTGTGTCTATCGTAATGGCAGAAAAAGCAATGAGAGCTAGTAAAATTATAGCGCTGCTGGAAGAGGGGTGTAGCCAATGTTACGTCTCACAGCGGTTAAACGTGAGTCGTTCAACCGTACAAAGAACCTGGACTCGATACCAAGAGACAGGTTCCGTTCAGAGAAGGCAAGGTTCTGGGAGAAAACGTTGCACACAGCCGCGAGACGATCGCTTTTTAGTGACTCAGGCGCTGAGGAACCGCAAATGCAGTTACATAGACCTCAAAAGAAACCTTGAAGAGGTACGAGGAGCACAAGTTAGCCTATGGACTGTGAGGAGAAGACTTTTAGCTGCTGATATACGTAGTCGACGACCAGCGCGGGCCCCCAAGTTACTCCGTGAGCACCGGATTGCGCGGTTGAGGTTCGCTAGAAATTGCCTATCTTGGACACCAGGTAACTGGAGTAGCGTACTCTTCTCCGATGAGGCTCGAATTTGTCTGCATGGTGAGGACCGACGTCGGCGAGTGTTACGAAGACCAGGGGAACGCTATGCCGATGTGTGTTTTGAAGAAATCACCCCTTATGGTGGAGGGTCCGTTATGTTTTGGGCGGGCGTAACTTCCAACTATCGTACCGAGATAGTATTCATAGAAAATGGCTCACTAAATGCGCATAGGTACATAACAGAAATCCTTTCTCAAAATGCACAACCCGCACTGACTGTAATTGGTGAAGATGCCATTTACATGGACGATAATGCTCGGGCCCACCGTTCTGGCGACGTAGATGCTTATATGCAAGAGGTCGGTATTCGTCGTTTGGATTGGCCAGCGCGGAGCCCCGACCTTAACCCCATTGAGCACGTTTGGGACCTCCTAAAAAGGCGAGTACGATCTGTCCAACCACCTCCACAAAACATCAGAGAGCTTAAACGTGTAATCTCGACTGAGTGGGAACACATTCCACAGGACACCATCAAAAGCCTGGTGGGAAGCATGCCAAGACGATTACATGCCGTAATCGCTGCAAGAGGAGGTCATACTCGTTATTAATTTTTATTTTTTAATGTCTCTTTTATTAAAATACCATAAAAATACTCGTAGTCTTAATTTCATTATACCCATAAAAATGTCCATTTTAACACGGCTCTCTGTTTACATTGACTAAAACACCGATACCAGGATAAAAGTGTTAAAAAACTAGATTCTCATTGATAATAAGAAATTTCTAGTCATCCAAGCTAATGACATACTAAAAATATAATAATATTTACCCATAGAAAAGCTAAGGTAAAGTGTGTGTGTAAGGTGCCCGTTTTTTTTGCAAAGGAGTTTATAAATATTTTATTAGGCTTTGTGATTTCTTAGAATTAACCATTAAAATAGTATAGTTGCACGTTTGGCAGTTTCATTAACCTAAATAAGCGCCACAACAAAATTTCTCTAACACAGATCCAGTTCCAGTCCAGTCGAGTCGGCTCATGCTATTGATAAAACTGGCTTCATCACGGCTAAACCAATGTCAGTTTATATTAACAATTTTCGGATATTTTTTTAAATTCTATTCGGGCAAGTCTGTTATAGTTATAGTGATCGCCAGGGACAGACGAGCTCTCTGTGTGTACCAAACATTTATATTACATTGACACAGTTAAGGGCGAATGGTGGTTTAAGTAAAACTTATTTGAAGGTTTGTACAATAAATAATATATTTTGTTGCTCTTATTAATATTAGTATTAAAACACATTTTTTCTATTAATACATTATGTTCAAATGAACGCAAAAGGTAAAGATCTAGAGATGTATCTTATAAAAGAAAATTCTACAGCCAAAACGTTATGCCGTAAAATATTTCTTTAACAGCATCTACAAAGGGAATCTACTTTGTACGGTTAAACATACTAGCGTCTTATATACAGACTACAATAACTTTTTTTAAACTTGTTTTAAATTATTTAATACTCGTTTTTTTTTCAAATATATTACGTAAAACATTAACAAAAAAAAAATTAAAAACTTCCGGCGGTAAGGAATAGAGGGAACTCCACTCAATGTGTGCCGTGTCAAATAGCACCATTTCACTCATTTCTGCATCTGGCTCGTGACCCAACGACCAATTGAGAGCCTCTGAAGATGTTGGTCTAGGCTATTCGGTATCAACCCGTGGGCAGAGACGACTGTCGGGACAATAATTGTTGAGTCCACATCTCACATGTTAGTAACCTCGTGTGCCAGATGTAGATATTTGGACTAAAGAATATAATATTACAAAGAATATATTATTATGATTTACTACAAGAATAATAGGTTTTAAATATTAAAAATAAGCTTCAAAACTTCGTCATGTAGTCGTGTTGGTCAACAATTATTATTACTAGAAATTTCAAACATAATGCACCACAAAACAAAGCTAACGAAATGTTTCTATTTTTGTCTCTAAAAGTCTTATTTTCTAACCAATATTATTTGTGTCAATCCTTTTCGAGTAAATAAAAATGACTTTAACTTATTACTTAATAATTCATTATATATTTTTTTTATGGAAGAGGGTCAAACGAGCAAGATGATCATCAAGTGATGACCGTTGACACCTGATCACATGGATTATCAGTACGTTGGCGCCGTTTGAGATAAGAGTAGGCTCTATTCTTGACAGCCTGGGCTCTTTCCTAAGTTATATCGGTCTGGAGGTATCGCAGGTGCAAGCTGATTTTATATCAGAAGCCAACAATCCTGCAAGATGGCAAGACGGTTACCATCGCTTCTGGTACTTTTACAAAAACGCAGACTTTCCGAATGAAACTGTATCGCTAGTTTATTATTTCAAGTGGTGTACAGTTTATTGTGTGCCATATTGTGGTTCTATTACCTGGCCGGTCTAACCGCCCACGAGGCTAGCTTGTCGCCGTCTTTAATTAATTGATACAATCGTCTCAATAAAGTCGTAGCACGTGGAAATGGTTAATTTTCTGAGTGTGCTTAAGTTTTTATTGAACCTAACACGTCATATAATAGTGGGATTTTTTTATATACCAAGAAATTTATTGTAATTTTTTTTTTTGGTATTAATAAGTCTATTGTAATATAATTTTGAAACAAATTTTCTACTTCACAACCCGTATTTAAATAAAAGCGTTAATAACATTTTCAATAATATTGCGCATGTATCCGGATGTATCCGAATACAAGGAACGAATTTCAAATGTTGTATGCCAAATACTTGTAATAAGAGTCTTAGTATTTTCAATAACCCTAAACAGAATGCTTAATAATAGTGAACGAACCCCTATAAGCTATGTTGTACGGATACTGTTACTTGTAATAAGTATATTTTCGTAGAGTTTCAAATTCTTCGCTTAAGGGCCGTAATGTTTCTTCGGTTATAGCCGGTAAGTAAAAGGGTGAGGTTTGTACCTAAAATACTTTATATATTACACCTTTTTAATTAAACTAGGGGACTTCCAGTAGTTGAAAATCGACCATAATTAAGTTTTTTTTTTTTTATGGTATAAGGGGGCTATCGGACAGGAGGCTCACCTGATGGAAAGTGATCACCGCAAGTATGGTTGTTATTGGTCTCCTTTATCAATTGGTATAGGTAGCTCTATAATGTTTTACTATGGGTGCTTCTCTTTATTCCTCGTCGCTCTTCCTACATCATGAGGCATTTCATGAGAAGCGGACACCGAAATAAATGTTTTAAAAGTGTAAACAAAATTAAATGTCGCAAAGGTCATAAATGAAGTATTCAAGAATACCACTCTATTATCAAAGACACATTTTAAAAAAATCAGCATTAGATTTTATTCGTATTTTCGGCAATTTCTTCTAGAAAAAACATTACCTCTTGAAATATTTTATTCATCTATCTATGAACAATGCTAGTTAGTACTTCAGTACTTCCAATGACGAGCTGTGAAAGGCAGACGGCAATTGGATGAGTTAGATATTTTGTGTAGAAAAGCACAACCCTTTCAGTAGTACTCGTTCGTTAGATTGTTTTGTGTTTATTTGTATATATAAAACGAATAAAATCTCAGGACTCTATATCGCCCAGACCACATTGTCAGCCATAGAAATTAGACATTTTAGGGTGTTGAGGTCGTATTGTAGGCGTTAAGGCCCTTCCGTGAACAAATGACCTTAAATGACTCGCGGCATACTGACTCGTGTACTCGTCGTGTGAGTTTTCGTACAGAATTTGCACGTATTTAGCGAATAATTGATTTAAAAAATCAGATTTTGGTCTTTTCGATAATTTTAAACGGGCAAAATATTCGTTATTAAATTGCCTATCTAGTAATGTTAATCTCATATGAAAACAATCTGTACTTTAAAAGGAGACGCACGAAATCTTTTCATTTTTCTTATTTTTATGGTTCATTTATAACGACAATTTAAAAAATATATCAACATTAACATGAATTTGAATCGAACAAAGTAAAGCTGAGAGATTGTAGAAATATATTGCATATTTTTTAATCAATATTTATTTTAAGTAATGACTAGATAGCCTCTAAATAATACTAAATCTCGATCGCGCGGTGTTTTGCTGGGGGCATGGCCTTAAGGAAGGGATTTCTCGAAACTTAACCCTAAAGGGGCAAACGCGGTAACAAAGTTTGTATGAGAAACAAGTATTGTTGTGTTCCAAATTATTTGAAACGAAGTATTAATGTTCTATAACACGATAAGTAAAACACGTAATTCAGTGTTTATCAAAATTCAATCCCTAAGGGGAAAGGAGGTAGAAAAGTTTATATATTACACGGGTAATGCCTCGAGTGAAAAATTATCTAGTTTGACGAAACGTGGGTGTACTGTTTACACCTCTGCCTACTCCTTCGTGTACTACAGGCGTTATGCGTGTGTAAAAAAATTGTCTAGTCTAGTACGCTATCCAATAATAATAATATATAAAATAGTATCAGCCCGTACAAAAAATTAAATATAAAATCTTTCTATAACATGTGTTAAAAGATGTTGCACCGACTCTGCGAATGGAATAAACTTAGGTAGAAGAAGAATTAATTACCTGTACGGCTCAATTTCTTACAAAATGTGACCTAAATAAGCCATAGGCATGATATTGTCAAGCATTATCACAACACAAGTATAATTTTGCTCCACGATATGTAATCTGATCAAAGGAAAACGATAGGCAATTTAGCCCAAAACACAATTCAGCTACTTGTACATAATAACATATACAGGGTTATTTTTAAAACACCAGCAACCTCGCAGGGGCAGATAGCTGTCCCCATACGGAACAACTTTTGTTCTACGAGTTTGGATATAACTCAATATATTTAAAAAAAAATGATTTTACAAGTTTTTGTTGTGTCGTATTTTGCGCGCGCGACTCAAAGGCGCCGCTCAGCTGAGCGGCGCGTTGACCTTCAAAGGAGCTAGCCCGGTTCCCCACACTTCGCGTATTTGTTTACGTAATCTGCGATGCGCGTTGTAACAATCAAGACGGAAATTAAATGAATACTTATTTTTGTATGAAAATAAAATCTAACAAATTATCAAAAGTCGTAGAACAAAAGTAGTAGTTTATAACCTTAGGAATCTACCCCTGCGAGGTTGCTGGTGTTTTAAAAATAACCCCGTATAAACAAAACAAAATACAACAGTGAACAGCGCCACCGAGGCAGTATAATAAGATATTATGATCGTTATTGTGATCCGTCTTGTATTGTTTAATATGCTACTGAATTAATTGGAATTTAGAATTGGTTGGAAATTGACAACGTGGTAGGTCCCTCGTATGCGAGAGTTTAAGCCCGAGAAATTCAAAACCCAATAAACAGTAACACTTCAGCTTAGTAAGTAACAGCTTTTGGTCGCGGCTCCGCCCGCGTGGTCTGTTTTTTCCGAGATAAAAAGTAGCCTATGTCTTAAGCTATATTATTGTAAAGTTTCATTAAAGTCCATTCAGTAGTTTTTACGTGAAAGAGTAACAAACAAACATCCATACTTACAAACTTTCGCGTTTATAATATTAGTAGGAAGTAGGATAGGATTAGTCCAGCTTTGGATAAACACTTCTCAGTTCGGTCTAAAGAATTCTATTCCAGTGAAAATTCGTATAAATCAAAATTTTTCATCCATCTTGAATTATTTGTGAAGTAGAATTGAAACTACCAACTACTTACTTAACTTTTATTATAATAAATTTATACTAGTAAAAAGCATATGGCTCATCTATATATTTAATGTCTACAGCGTCGCTGTTCTGATGAATTTTATCGACTGTAATATTGAATCTGTGCAATTTCCGAGATTAGACACGCTCTGTCTATCCACGAAATGTCCAATAGTTTGCATAGTTTAATTCGTGTTTGTATACGTATGCATTCGTGTTTGTGTGCCTTACATTAGTGGAACATTGTCTGCTGTGCGACATTAAAAATGTAATCACAGAAGCCAGCGTAAATTTGTTGTTATATCTTGGTCTGGCACGGCAAAGTAACTACAGTGCAGCTGGTGGTAAGTACAGTGCAGAGAAATATAATGTCGTCCGTCATGACATATTGCGTCACTCAACGTTAGGCAGAATTATACCGGCCTGTAATTAGTGGATATACACTGGCTGACCCCAGAACGCGACTCACTAGGACGAGCCACTATGGCGGGTTTTTCTCCATGTGTAGTAATCGCTATGTTGTCGAATGTTTCAAGTACACTCTTACCCTCTTTGCCAAATGGGAAAGCCATATCCATAAACAATTATCTTAAATTAAAAAGTAGTGTGGACAAAATGGTTTTGTATTTCTTTACAGTTTCTATCACGATTAACTGAGAATACTAAACTCATTTGTTGTATTTTCCATTTAAAACCAACGGGCTAACATGAGTCCACGAAATATCACACGCGCGAGTGAATAAACTAGTGAGGATAAATATCTCAGTTAAAAAGTGTCAACATTCGATAAAATTACATCGTCATGCTACCATTCGTGGATAAAGTACGACAAAGAAGTAAAAGACACTATATTCTCTAATTTCATCTCTTCTTTTGACGTAACGAGTCGAGTCTTTTACGCAACCATGTTATGTTTATTGTTTTTATGTTGTTGTTATGTTATGTTATTAGCTTCGATAGACATAAGGAGATATTCAGTTATAACTGGTTACATGACAAAACGAGTCGACAAAATTTCCTCCAGGCGTGTATGTTAAGCCCGCAGATGTTCCATTTGTTTAGACATCCTACATAAAAGAGAATTGGAAACGTTTTCTACTTCCTTTAAATGCATTCAGCTAGAGTTGCCTGGCTGAACGGTATGGAAATAGCTTGTCGCTCCACTACGTCTGTAATATAATAAAATTTTAGTGCTCTGCTTTAGGATAATGCGCGTGTCAAGAGGATAGGACGCTTAGCAATTTGCATTTATACTCTGTTGTTGGTTTATATGAATGCTTCGTAATGTTGAAGAGGTTCATAACTTCGTATAAGTGGATTTCTTAGTTTATGCTATTTAATATGTGTTGTAGAAAACTTACGGTATTTAAATATATGTTGTAACTGATTAGCAGACTTTTTTTCTGTTCTTGATACATATATAGACTTTTTTTTACTAGCCCTGTATTATATACGTCCCACTGCTGGGCACGGACCTCCTCTAGTGAATGAGAGGGATATAAATAGACTATAGATCTTATATTTCATGATGTTGTATACTTA
Organism: Amorpha juglandis; assembly: GCA_949126905.1. Lineage (NCBI taxonomy): Eukaryota > Metazoa > Arthropoda > Insecta > Lepidoptera > Sphingidae > Amorpha > Amorpha juglandis. The sequence continues at coordinate 13,358,506 of OX421373.1, read as the reverse complement.
TTAAGGTTACTTAATGAAGTCTGGCGTTAATTTTACGTAATTAAAAAAGTTCATGATCTTGATTGGAATAAAGACCATCAAGATCATGTTCCATCAAGAAAAAGTTCGCCGAGGCCTTCCCCTCCGAACTTATTTTAACGGTAGCTTTATAGTTCTAGATAGTCGTAAAAAATGTAACCCTTGCTATATTGTACTTCGTGTTGATACACTACTTACAAGTAGATTAAAACGTATTCAGAAGATAATAGATATAGATATAGTCTTTACAGGAACATCAAATCATGTAACATTCGTATGATATAGCTATATCGTTTAAATCTTCCAAAGTAGAATCGTTTTTCCGCTTCTTAAATCAACAACGGGAATCAACAATCTCCCATAACAACATTTACAACAGATTTTGCGTGTTCAGTATTGACACATTTTGATTCCCGGAATGATATATTTGTAATTTTTATCTCACTCATGATCAAATATAATTTAACAATTTTATAGCGATAGCTCAGCGGGAAGTTGTACGGACAGTCAAGACGAAAGTCGCAGGTTCAAAACCAGCTCCATGAGCATACACCTCTGACTTTTCTAAGTTATGTGTATATTAATTGTTAATTATCGCTTGCCTTAACGGTGAAGGAAACATCTTGAGGAAACCTGCATACCTGAGAACTCGATAAGATTTTTCGAAGGTATGTGAAGTCTGCCAACCCGCATTAGGCCAGCGTGGTAGACTAAGGCCTAATCCCTTTCATTCAGTAGAGGAGGCCCGTGCCCCGCAGTGGGTCATGTATAATACAGGACTAGTAAAAAAATATATATGAATTTCCCTGTTTAACGGGCTTTATTACATTATCCATAGGCGCGTAAAATCGAACATAATATTATAGTCATTTATAATAATACTCTACGTAAAATCTTGCCTAGAGTGAATATAAACGATATCTTAATATGTAGCAAACTTCGGAACCATAAAATGTAACATGTCCCGTTAGGAAGTTACTACCAAGATGACGGATTAATGTTCTCCCGGAGGTATTAAGAGGTTTGAACATGCCCATATTTGTGATAGTACAACCCCCGGCAGTCTGTGCCTATCTCACTTACTTACTATGCTTAATGTGGTGAGAGTTGAGCGCCCCATAATGCTTGTTAGTTGCAACAAGCTATCAGAACAGATAACTTGGTTATATTTAGGGGCGTCCATACTTCCCTGTCATATCTACACACCGAAAGCCGTGGTTGTCATACTTACTTGTTACGCTAATGTATTGTGTAGTAACATGAATTGCGTAATTTCGCATTACAGACCCTGAAATTAGGTACATGTCACGGCGTAATATTACAGAATCCGTGACATTAGGTCGTAACATTTGAAAATCGTCAAGACTTGAGATTTAAAAAGCGTTTTTGTCACAGTCACGTCTTTTGGTGCGGCGAAATTTCACAAGTGTAGACGCACCTAAAGGTCGTAATATTTGACGACTATCCACACTTGTGCCATTATTACGCGTATCTGACACGGTCACGCAGTCTCAGTACATCGAAGTGTCACATGTAGTATCACAATGCATGGGTATTTTATGATATAAGCAGTTTAATTTAAATGATTCCAACCTTATATCCACTGAGCGTAGTTAAATGCATCTACGTGATTGTCGGTCATATATCGTCACTAAAAAGGCAAAAATGTTACGCCATATAAAATTACCTACTCGATAATTTTCTGTAAAACTTGTATTTTATTGAATCATAAAATTATAATATACGTTATGTTATATACGTCTCACTGCTGTGCACGGGCCTCCTCTACTGTATGAGGGGGAATTGTGAATAAATTTTTTTTTCTTAATATAAATATTATGAATTATTATAATAAAAACACTTTTAACTCCTCTACTGTTCATTTCACGTATTAGCGCTTTAGTATTTTTGCCTTTCCAGTGACGTAATGCAGACTTCGGTCAATAACCTTTTTCGAATGACTAAAATAATTGGAAAAGGACTGACGAAGGTCAATTGAATATTATGCTTGGTGCTTACCTTAGTTACTTCTTTCTGGATAGCGACAATACTGAAAATCTTACCTAAGACAGTCATACGTTAATTGTAAAAGTCCCTTTAAAACAAATGGTTGTTGCATAATCGATTCTATATTTGGACTGCAGTGAACTTACCAGCATGTTACTGGTATAATATATACTACTGGGAATATTTTGTTGTGGAATAAGCTTAAAACATCAGCGAAATTTAAATCTCTTCGTTCTTGAGACGCGATTTCCGAAAATATATTTCATTATTTAGTTAAAGCAACGTGGAAGTTCCCTATTAAAATGTTACATTGTAATGGAGCCTATCTTTTAGCTATCCGCTTTAGCTTATCCGGGACTTGGCAGGTTTACGACTCGAGCCTATTATACTAAATCGCGCGATTCATGGAAATCTTCGTTCCGAGGAACTTTTGCAATATTTACTTCAAGGACGCTCAGATATTGTAAATGATTGCTAAGAATTTCATTTTTAATATAAGAATATATTAAAAGTTGTGAAGAAATTATGAGGTGAGTCTAGAGATTTCGTGTTTTATTTTGTTTTGTTTTTTTATTTTAATAGTTTATAATGTAATAATGGGTTGTTATAAACTTTGATTATGTATCCCTGAATGAACCGTAAATGGAACGAGCACATAAAAATGTATGAATTATTATCAAAAAGACACTGCACGGAGTTTTGGCGGGAATTCTGACAGTCGAGTTCAACGATCATTTTAATTTATTTCAAAAACTAGTTTAAAGTTGTGTTTGTTGTATAAAAGTGATGTGGATGTGTGTAATAAACATTGATGGTGATGAACATTGTATGGAAACATTGAAATAAGTGAATTAAGCATCTTACTGGAGGGAAGCCACAACAAAACTTTTTTTTTTATATAGGTCAGCAAACGAGCAAGTGGGTCACCTGATGGTAAGTGATCTCCACCGCCCATGTACGCCCACCACCACAAGAATCATGGGCGCGTTGCTGCCCTTAAAGGAAAGGGATAATTAGGGACTGGGAAGGGGAGGGGATTTGGGCTTCCGGATATCTCACTCACCGTACGAAACGCAGCAGTAAGCCGCTACTTTACGTCGGTTTAATCAACAAAACTTTGAAAACATCCAAACCGTTATTTCATCGTTTTATGAAGATTTGAGAATAAATTAAACTTGTCTTTGGCGACATGCATAATAATGCGAAGCCATAAATTAAAAAGAAGAAGAAGACACTGCACTATTGTATTAAAAAAAATTTTGTATGAAGATTAATGAAAGTCGTCTGGATGAATAAATTAAAAGAGTTATTGAACTATCGAATTGTAATTGGTTTTTTTTTAACATCAACTGGAAAACGAACAGGTGGGTCAAATTATAGTAATTAATCTCCACCGCCTATAAACACCTACAATACCAAAAGAATTATAGATGTGTTGCCGACTTTAATGAAGCGATAATTAAGGGATCTGGAATGGTAGGCGGATTTGGGTCACCCGATATCTCACTCGCTGTACAAAACACAGCAACAATCCGCTACTTTACGTTGTATTTAGTCGGCTACGGTACGTTAGTTCAGTTGTTTTTTTTATTTCATTGAATGACGAGACGAGCACGGCGCTCGTCTGATGGCGATGGCCATAAACAGAAGCAACACCGCACAGAACTTTGAATTACAAAGCACTATATGGCACTGAACTGCGCTCGTCATCCCGAGGTATGAGATGTTAAGTCTCATAATGCCCAGTAATTTCACTGGCTTCACTGGCCTCTCGGTTACGAGGGACCTACCACCTTGTAATAAATAGGTAATGTATTAACCAAGATCAAAATAGAAATTAATGATTAAAACAAAAGTTAAAACGTTAAAATAGTCTACTTCATAGTTATTTATGATTTAATTTTATTTACACAATACTGAAAAATACTTAGATTAAATTCTGTCGAATAAAAGTTGATTTTCCTTTTTGGTGAGTCTCCCAAAAACCTCTAAGCACTTATTGCTAGCCCATTCGACATTCTAACGTAAAACTACTTTCCGTCGACCTTAATAAAAGTTTCTGAAGATTTTTTCGCTTTGAAACGAGTTACTTAAATATAAGGAAGAATTAAAAAATAGTCATGTTTTTGGACATGATAAGATCAAACCTATGTTATATACAGTCCCCTACTGGGTACGGGTCACCTCTAGGTACAGTTACTAATAAGAGTAATTACACCTTAGGCCACATTGGTCTAATGCAGGTTAGTAGAGTACCTATATATACTTTTGTAATTCTTAAGAAAAATTATCAGCTATGCAGGTTTCATCACGACTTAGAGTTCGCTTATACCGTTACCGAGCGATAATTAACAATGGATACACACGTAACATCTAAAAGTCAGAAGATTGTGCCTTGGAGTATGAAATCGATCCTGCGACCGCTCACAGCAGGCCATTTTACTTCCCAGGGGAAATCGAATATTATATCAAAATGGTTGGAACCTTTTAAACAAATAGGTACGGCAATAGAACAACGTTTAACTCATATTTTTATATGCAAAAGAAAAGTCCGTTCCACTACAATGCTCTCGGGAGGCCTTTTTTTTACATAAATTTGAAGAAAAATAACTAAACAAAATCGTTTTCATTTAGGCAAATGTAATATTCGGTACAGCCAATATATTTTCTCGTCCAAATTATTCTGAAGTTTTATGTAAAGACGCAATGATATGTTAGCGAGTCAAGTTGTGAAAATTTTCTCCCGATTTTCAAAGTTTATTGGCTGATATAACTATAGACATGGCTTGAAAGTTTTTAGCATCATTGGATTTTCTTTATAATAAACAATATGGTTTTAGATCAAAATCTAATACACTATCAGCCACAACAGACCTTATAAGATAATTTAGTTGATTATAGATAGGGAACAGATCGCACTTGGTGTATTTATTGACCTTAAAAAAAGCAGACGACCTCTTGCATACGAGGGACCTACCACCTTGTCAAGCACAGCAGCATGTTTTGGCAAAACACTACGCGTAAACGAAAAGTACAGCGTTTTGTACACTACATATCTAACCTTACACGTATGTACAGTTAAAACCAAAATCAATTAACACATTAAGATTTCCAAAAGGGCAGGTGGAAGAAGAAGGTAAAGAGACCATTTCCGCACATGATACTAGGCAATAAATCAGTTAATGATTAAACGACCACATCAATTCAGTATCTTGTTTGGCTCAGCTTGGCCGAGTAATATGTTACCTATCAATTTTGTATGTTTTTGGTAAACACAGATGTTGCGCGCCCATATAATAATATTACATATTGGGTTTGTATGAAAAAATATTTCATACAATTCAAGACTAAATGTAAATAAATACTAAATAAATAAAACTAAATAAAATAAAACAAGAATAAATAAATTTATGAATCAGCTCATGTGATTGAGCTGATCGGATATCTTTACACGATAGCAATGTCAATTCATATGTCAAGTGGTAGAACCACGCTGTAGACAATTTTGTCCACAGTAAAATAGGCTAGCTTTATAGGATCATAAAGACTGTCTCACAGAAAACCGACGTGAAGTATGAAAATTGCTAATGTGTTTTGTGCGATGAGCGATATTTCCGGAGGCTTAAATCGCCACCCTCTTCCCAATCTCCATTAGGTACTTAAAGATGGTTGACGAAGAATGATCATGCTATATTTTACAGTTATAAACACATGTAATGCTAGTATTTTACATGTAACATCAGGTCACCCCCTTGCTCGTATGCTGGCCTCTGCTATTTTAAAAATAACAGAATCTTTATAGTAGTCTGAACTACAATAATAATAACTTTTATTTCAGACTAATTCGGCCCATTTAGTTAGTAACAGTTTTCTTATCCTAGTGTTAGTATATGACTCACAATCAACACAAATAATACACATTTTATAGGACATTTATTTAACATTTATTTTAAGGGACATTATTAAAGGACAATCACTGCTACACAGTTATATTGGAAGTTGCACAACATCGGTTGACATATTATATGCAGATTGACATACTATGCGTAGATGTATCTAAATCACCATTTACCCTAGAGGTCCAGTCAAAGGTCAAAACATCCAGACTTCAATATATTACATAATAACCCAATGACTTGCTACTTTCACTGGAGCATGATTGATAGGTGTTGAAATAAAAAAAAAATATTTTAGAAGACTAATATGGCTCGTAAACGCTTTTATTTTCCACATATAAACGATGAATAAGTTTTAGATTTAACAATTTTTAATTTTATATTTTATTTTATTTTATTTTTTTTTAATTTTATAATAAAACGTGAACGCTGTAATTACTATTAATGAACTTTTGTTAATTAATTCAACAGTTAACTGCCCTTTATTGCCTTTATTACATTAATGTTTTGCTGTAACTACGTATTTCTGAATAGCCCACGGAATAGAAAAATCTGCGGCTTGGCCCGACCCGGTGAATGTGTAGACATTTATAAACATTGTGTGCCTCCGACTGAAATGGATGTCGTTTTTGCAAGATGTTTTTCAGTCAGATATAGGTACCCTGTACATGCTGTAGACAAAACTGATTGCAGCGTCACTTTTTAAATTATAAGGTCTAGTTGTTTTGACATATTTGGTGAGTCGCTTTCGTGGAGCACCCATTATATATCCAGTATATTCAGGCCCTTCTGCCGACCGTAGAGGGACCCAATGTTTTTTGACGGTCCATATTATGTTTGGATTGCACTGTACTCAACATCAGGACCAAGGTAATCATTTGGCCGTTCCAGGATAAAAAAAAAACAAAATAAGTTGCATGCGATTTGAACCATCTGAACAGACTCTATCCAATTGATCAACAAAAATCTAACAGCTTTTGTTGATTCAAGTCAATTGATCAACTAAATCGAGTAAGAAATCGTACAACGAGCAATTGCTTCTTGCGTTTCAATCTGATATTATTTCTATAAATAAACCACATAAGGGTTGAGGTCGCGTATGCAAATTGGTATCTCCTTACAACTGATAATTTTCCATATAACTGCCCTCGGCTGTCTCAAAGGGCCTTGCTACCCACGCAGCGTTCCCGGAATGTGTAAAGCGTAAGTATGAAAATCTGTAAATCGGTGTATCTATATGATTCTTGAACACCGCTTACATTATATAGGCCTATTCCATTTAAAAACGATCGGTCGATGTGGATCATGATTTTTTATTTTTTTCAAATTTTTGTATTTTGTTCTTCAGCCAAAATAATGAGACAGTGTTTTTTTATTCGGCTAAAAATTTTTTTTATTTTGAGTGATCTTGTTTTTGCAGTAAAAATTTCGCGTCAACAAATAATAATAATAATACATACTAGCCCTGTATTATACATGTTCCACTGCTGGGCGCGGACCTCCTCTACTGAATGGTTTAGGGGTTAGGGCTTAGTCCACCACGTGGCCTAAAACGGATTGGTAGACTTTGCATACCTTCTAAATTCAAATGTAGAACTTCTCAGGTATGCAGGTTTCCTCACGATGTTTCCTTTACCATTAAAGCAAACGATTATCAACAATTAATATACACGTAACTTCAAAGTCAGAAGTGCCTACTCATGCTCTAACAGTCCGAACCACTCCCCGCTGAGCTCTAGCTGCTTTAATAAATACATGAAATTAAATTAAATAAAATACCCATTGTTTATATTTTTTACCGCCAATGTCTAAATATCAAATCTCGCAGCTGATGGTATAGAACGGATTACACTCGTAATATGAATAATAATATTACACTTTGTTATATTACACTACAATTACAATGGCCGTATTTCACTATGATGACTATGACCTTATGGCCTTATGGTCACTTTTTGACAAAAGAATCTCAATAACGTTCAAACTGAAAAAAATTATGAAGTCGGCCGACCTCCCGGCGACTAATAGTAAATATAAATGGCTTCTTACAAGAGCTTAAATTTGTATGAGAATATCTTATTTACTATGCATTAACTTTTGAGTTGGATCCTTTAAGTTGTGACTGGTCTCATGATTAATATTTATTAAAATGTATTTATAATATTCCCCTTTTTTGTCGGGGTTGAAAAGTTTTATTAAGCAATTTTAATTCCGTCCTTAATTAATAAACAGCACTGAATCAAAATGACAATATTTTTTTTAGGTTTTTTGATTTAAGTTTTTATTTTACTACGTTTATTGAAAGAATCATCAAAATTCGTGCATAAAACCCGACAAGCGAAGTATTAGTCTTTCATCCCTGATTCACCCCCTGAGGAATAGAATTACTTCTTGAAACTGAATGGAAGCTTGAGCTAAAAAATGGGATTAAAAAAATAATCATTATTATCGGATCACTCCATGAAACGTTAATGCGTTGAATCGAAGCCCTTTTTTCTTATTTTAAAAAAGAACAGATTCCAGCATTAACACAAGGCAATTAAATGGATAAAATGATATCTTTTTATAATGGTATACTAAATTAATTACATTGTGTTGTGTAATACTATACAATCCAAAGACAATTATTTATCAACTACACACTACCTACAAACTGCAGCGGGCTTAGAACAAACAATGCCAAATCATCGTTTCAAATGTTAATCAAAATATAGAAAACATTCTATCACGTGAAAATCTCACGTTTCGGTGAAATATGTCGTCCCGTATAAAATCAAATACTGTCAAATGTATGAAAAAGGCGGACCCTGGTATTAAACCGAGATAACGTCAGGCTTAAGGAAAGTCGAGTAGGTATATTTGAGTCCCCTAAGGTACTGTTAAACCTAATCAAGTAAGAGGAGCTACGGGAAAAATATCATATTTTGGACAAATACGGTTCCAAATGAAGAAATGTGCTTAATAATATGTCTTTTTTTCCATATACAAAGTGCAAAATGCTGTAAACAGCGTTCAGGCATATGCGGGTTTATACTTTAGCTTCGTTGTAAGGGTTGCTTGCGTTGGTATGAGCAAAGGTGGGCGCGCAATGGGGAAATCTAACTATCTCCCTTGCACGCCTGCACTTTAATGGCATGAACTGTCTTGTGACGTAACACTACATGTCGTGAACCCTTTTCCCTTCATTTGACAACTACCCTTTCCAGCAAATTTAAATGGTTTATAATTTATTTATTTTTGACTTGATCTATATGTATAATTCTTTCCATAATACATTTTGGGGAACGTAATTTATTAATTGCACCGAGAAAAACATTTGTGTGACCCACAAATATTTGTCTCGGGGTCTGGGTGTTGGGAGACCGAAAGTCTCTCGTAGTTCCTGATACCTACGACAAAAGACTCGTATCTTACTGTGGGGTCAGGACTATGTATGTGACTGTTGGGTGTATTTATTTATTTATAATTGAAATAATCGAGTCAAATACCCTATTGTGATAGCTTGGTATTAGAACCCAAAATCATCAATAGATGAATAAGGCGATTTTTACAAGTACTTTATGTTTTGTGTCAAACACAAATGTTTATTAGATTCCGACGGAAACAAATATTGTTTCGCGCTGAAGTGTACGTTGCTTACTAAACTAGGTCACGTACTATTTGCCCGACAAATTTCATCAAAATCAGTTTAGTTGCTACGGTTTGATAGTGCGGCTCGATAGCCGTATTTGGCACAAATCCAATCTTGATCAATTCAACGAACTGTGAATTGTCCGAACCCAGATCGTCGGTGTTCACAAAATCAATGTGAGTTAATATAAAAAATAAGCCTCATTTAAATTAATAGTCCATATAAATAGGGCTTTAACCACTCGTGTGACACAAATTCAGGTTCACTAGGCGGTAGGACTATCGTATTCGAGAGGCCGTATAGAATGTTACCACTGCTTTTCCTGATTCTGTCGCCAAGTGTTTCGCATTCTTCAAAAAGCCAGTTCAATTATCAGGAAATGTAAGGATAATAATAATGATCGCAGTGCAGTGCCATTCATCACATTGTAAATTAAAGTTCTGAGTGGTGTTGCCATTGTTCACGGGCAGGGGTGTTGCTTGCCATCAAGCGAGTTTTTATCATAACACATGCCGACTAACGAGCAAGTAGTAGTAGTAATAATAGGTCAAATGAGTGACCTTCACCGCCTATGAACATCCACAATATCTGAGGAATCACGCATGCATTGCCGACCTAAAGGATTGGGATAATTATGGGTTTGGAAAGGGGAGGAGGCCTGCGGATATCTCACTCACCGTACGAAACGCAACAGCACTACTCAAGTCGATTTTCAGTGGAGCAGTGGTAATAACCCGGTCAAGACCGATTCATGCTGTAGATAAGACTGTCTACAGCGTGGATTTCTGTTATGTTCTCACCTCTGTTTGGAATGTGAAGGTGTAGCTGCACAACGGGCAGAAATCCTCGACTCACCGGGGTCACTCCGAGAAGCTTGTGGAGTAACCAGGAAGATCCTACGCTTCTGGTCGGAGTTAGGCTGGCTTGTCCTATAGCTGGCATGCATATCACGTACAATGGCCTGATATTTTTACAGGCTAAGTGCGGGAAAAGGAGCCCACAACCAAAATCAAAACCAAACCTCTGTTGTACTCGTATGTACATACCTGTTGTACCTTTGTTGTATCGCAACACACTTCGTATTAAGTCTACCTTCACGATTACCTCCTAACACAATGTGTAGGCTGTTCCCCGTGTAAACATTTCATCGCTCCTAATCAGTTCTTACAGTTCCATGTAATTCATTACGCTGAAAGCATTACTTCACATTTGATTTGAATTAATTTGGTTACAAGTCGGGGCTTGTTTCGCTCGGTGTGATCTATACAAAGTTTGTACCACAAACGTAAATTAGAATCAAAATATTTGATGATATTTCAATTTTAATGATGATGTTTTTAAGTACTGAAAACATCACATTATCTTGCATTTCCTTATAACGTATTTATTTTATTTATATTTTAAGTTACTTTATCAACAATATTCAACTTATTATTAATATAACTATTATTGTAGAGTACTCTTTATTTAAAAATGTGTTTTCTAACATATTACTACTTAATATTACATTAATTTTATAAAAAATAAAACAGTACGTAGATTACTCTAGTGAAAGAATTGTCATAACCGATTCGTTCGTTTTTGATAAATCGCGAACAAATTTACATAAATACGGGTCAAATACAGAACCTCCTTTTTTGTAAGTTAAAAACAACATTAATGTCATAAAGTTAAAATTTCAACGACCGTCAGATTAAATATGAAGATTTTCAAAACCGTTCAAGAAATTACACAGACACAACATACATTTATGTTTCCCATGAATACAGATTTCGATTTCTCACATATTTAATTCACTATGCGAGTCACGGAGTGTCAGGGCGTGTGGTTTGACGCCCGCGTAAGAGTACTCAAGGCATGTACCCCTAATTCTATTACAAGAAAACGTCGTTCCGGATTTTGTAAACATAGATTAAAATCTTGATACTTAATATACCTATGCGTGGCGTAGAATCATAAAACGCTAACACAAATTTTAAGGTTTTAAGAGATGAGTTTGAAATAACTCGCTAAGATTTTGATTTATTTTGGGCAAGTTCGTGCGAAAAAGGAAAAGAAAGGAAAAAAATCTAATTTTACATTATTAGTCTCGGTTATCAAAAAGAAAGATATATAAAGAAACTAGCTGTCCCGCGCGGCTCCGCCCGCGTGATCTGTATTTTCCGGGATAAAAGTAGCCTAACAGTGGCGCCATCTGTCAGCAATGTGTCACGCACCGACGCCATCTACTTAAAATATTGGTTTGTAGTACATGCTATGTATCAGAGATGGCGCTGTCTTTAAAAAATGATTTTCCCTATTTTCCCGCTTTTCTATTGAAATTTTTCCTAGATTTTCGTTGCTATAAACCTCACGGAGCCCGAGACCTTTCCAACGAATGCAAAACCGTGGAAATCGGTTCGTGCGTTCTGGAGTTATATCGTCAGGAAGGAAAACCCGACTTCTTTTTATATAATAGATGTAAACAGGTAGTTATTCTGAGATAGGCCGACGTGATTCTAGGGTGGGCTAAGAGCACTACCTACTACCACTATTATTATACCTACTTAACACGATTCCCTTCGGTTTCCCTTTTTATAATTGTTGAAATAAATTATATAATTAAATGAAATATTGTAACTTGTATAATACATATAAATTCCTTAATAAAGCAAAACATTACTATCTTCATTGATTATATAGATAGCAATACGTAACGAAAAATGTAATGCAATTATTTTTATTACAATTGGACGAAGTTACGCAAAAAGGATCCAACCCACAGCAAGTTCAAATGGAGATACTGATTTTGTTTTGCTAAATTCATTAATTTCGATTGATTTTAATACGGTATTTTTTGCCAAATCGTACATGGCATATGATTAATGCCCGATTTTACAAAAAAAAATACGAGATAAAATTGGTATAAATTGTTGAATTTAGTAAAACAAAATCAGTATCTCCATTTGAACTTGCTGTGGGTTGGATCCTTTTTGCGTAACTACGTCCAATTAACTAGCGTCGGCTTCCTTTTTTAAATTGTCTACCCTTCGCCATTAATAGGCACCTAGTCATATATATCCCTATAGCGATGGTGACTACAGAATTAAAATAGTTCCAAGCGAAGAGCGAATTAAATAGCAATCAAGATTACAGCAACGTTTGTAAACCATGTGACTCAGCGAATCTTCAGCGACCGTAATACCTTGAGAAAAACGGAAAAGTGTCGTCTCAGCAGTAAATCTCAATCCCAAATATCATAAAAGTGGAATCAAAAACCAGGCAGGTAGCAAAGTAGATTTATGTCACCAATTCAACACTCGCGAAGCCGATCTAGCGTTCAACTTATAATGCCCGTACGAGTATTTACGAAAAATATTAAAGTCTCTAAATGTGCTTCCGCGCAATCTTCTCGAATCAGCTTTCTAATCACTGTGATGTATCATCATCAAGATATGGTATAAAAAAATCCCTATTTGCGTCTGTCTGTCTAACCGCGTATTTCTTTTTTTTATAGCATGGGTCAGCAAACGAGGAAATGGGTCACCTGATGGTAAGTGATCTCCACCGCCCATGAACGCTCATAATATCAGAAGAATCATGGACGCGTTGCCGACCTTATAGGAAAGGGATAACCAAGGGATTGAGAAAGGAAGGCGGTTTTGGGCCTCCGGATATCTCACTCATCGTACGAAACGCAGAAGCACGCGGCTATACATCGATTTTCTGTGGGACAGTGTTTCGATTTTCAGTGACGACCCGGTCGAGCCGACCAATTCAGGCTATGGATAAAACTGTCTACAACATGAATGGCCGGCTTTACCACTCAAAAAATACTCTTCTAAACTATGCAACAGATTTAGCTGCCGTTTTAATTAGCATTTAGAGAATGGGGAAGGTTTATATGTATGTGCTATGGGAGCAAGCAGCAACATGCCTGCGGTGCAACCGCGAGGGATAGTTAGTATAGTATAAATATAGAAGAATGTGTAAATATGTATAGACAAAGGGGGCCATCTCATAGCACCGTTCTATTTTTTTAAGAGTAAAATAATCTGTGCGTACGTGCATGAAGTATAGCCGATACGGATGTCGAGATCCACTGAGACCCTCGTCAATATTTGTTACAGATGAGGTCATAACAAAAAGGTTGTTCTCAATATTCTCATATAAAATCCATATCTTTTTTTATTCGTGTCATTTTATCGCGGATTTTTGGTCATTGGCTTAAACGAAAAACGTTTTTTTTTCATCATACCGTATCCGTATCGTATATTAGATGAAATTTCAACTGAGCGTCTCCATGCTTCTAAGGGTACGAAAAAGTTGATCCCGGCTGTTATCGTATGACAGCACTTGTTAAGCTAAGTTGGAGGCCTTCGAGCGGCGTGAAACTTTGATACTAGGTTGACCACTAACTAATCAATATAAAATAGTATTACATGAGACAGGGCTATCGGTACCACGCCGGTATTTGGATAAAACTCTTTGATTCTATTCTGCTACAAAAAAAAATATTTTTCATTTATTAATATGTCTCAATTCACAACAGACTTTACTTCAATTCACAATTTCACCACTTTGTCTTGAGTTGAGTTCACTCTCATTGTACGATTTATCAGCAACACAATCCTTTCAACATCCTTACGGAATAATGTATCTTTTATGAAACTTAAAGAACAAATTCCGAGACGTGACTTACTTAGATACGTTTTGTTAGGTGTACTTTATTGTCCTTAAAAAGGAATCCTGGCTATGTTCCCACACTTAGTGTCACCAGCGACTACAACTAAATCATTTTGATACTTGAAATATAGATAATATTTGTTTGATTGTTCATTTGGCAGCAGCTGTACTTAGACATATTACGAAGATACACGCAACCCGAACCACTCCGCTTAGAATAGATGTATGTGCTTTGTTCTATTACTATATAAATCATCTTTATCTTCTGAAAATACAATCAACCCTTAATTTAGTGAGGTATTTATAGCTATATAAACCGTTAACCGGTTAACCGAGTAATTACATTAACATTTAATGGTTATACAGGGTTAATTTTAAAACACCAGCAACCTCGCAGGACCAGATAGCTGACCCCATACGGAACAACTTTTGTTCTACGAGTTTGTATATAACTCAATATATTTAAAAAAAAATGATTTTACAAGTTTTTGTTGTGTCGTATTTTTCTTCGTAGCGGTCGGCGTGCGAGCGCGACTCAAAGAAGCCGCTCAGCTGGGTCGGGCGATGACCTTCAACGCTAGCCCCGTTCCCCACGCTTCGCGTGTTTGCTTACGTAATCTGCGATGCGTGTAGGTAACATACAAGACGGAAATTAAATGAATACTTATTTTTGTATGAAAATAAAATCTAACAAATTATCAAAAGTCGTAGAACAAAAGTAGTAGCTTATAACCTTAGGTATCTACCCCTGCGAGGTTGCTGGTGTTTTAAAAATAACCCTGTATAAACGGTGCACAAAACGGTTTGTAAAAAATACAAAACTAAAAACGGCGAAACAAAACTGCATGAATTACAGAAATATTTTTGTATTCATAAAAGTTTTCAATAAAATTATTCTAAAGCTGCCTATATTAAAGAAAACCGATGACGTGGTTTAAAAAAAATAATATGTATTGTCTGGCTACGTGCAACTTTATGGAATTTTAATAATATTTTTTAGCTAACTGGAATACTGATTTATACGGAATTTATCACAAAAATACATTTTCATCATGTATCTAATTAGATTTTTTAATTAATATTACACCAATTATTAAAAATTCATCCTTTTGTTAGTTCATATAAAGACATCGGGCTGAAATTTATACCGCCTCCCTTTTTTATCAGCATTTACAAGGTTTCAATCAACGAAATACTATTACTGTATAATGACTAAAACATATTTTACCCCACGAAGTCATATCGGACCGTACTGCGCTCCGAGCAGGTAGCCGAATTAATTAATGTAAATCCCCAAGCTTGCTGATTTGGAAATACGTACCGAAAGCTGTTCAGTCTGGTAATGTAGTCGATGTGCCTAGATATATATTTATTTCATTCTCTTAGGAATACAAAGTGGTAATAGATAAATAGTAACTAAATAAATAAAGCTACACATTTATATGTCTTCACAAGTACATAACCAAACGCAACACAACACAGCTTGCTTGTGGTAGAAGAAGGATAGAATGGATACCCAAAATGTACACAATTGACATTATACATAACTGTTAAACAGTTAGAGAACTATTGAAACAAGATTTTATTATAAAATATTTTCTTTAAAGTGATATAATAATATATATGTTTTAGAATGGAAAAGGTCCAGATCTGAAAATATTTGTTTTCAATTTTATTAAATTCCTTTACTGGTGTCATGAAATATGAATTTTGTTTATAAATTGACGTGCTATGAGGAAAAATAGGGTATCGGACATCTCGATAAACCACCGGGTTACTCATATAGTCAGAAGCGCAAACGAATGTCAGCGCAATTCGTTCGCACAATAAGCCACGATGCACTTAATGACGCTAATTACCGAACCGTTTAACTTCATACAATTACTCGCACTAGACACACGGGGTTGCTTCAATAAAGTGAACTATTTGAAATTTTCTACGTACAATTCATCACGCATAAAGGCTAACAATGGTCGCAGAAAATATCATACTCCCATTTTAATTCCGATGTTTATGAACCATAAGACAAAAATAAAGGGATAAAAAAACATTTTTATCACTTTGTTTACTTTCTAAACACTGACACTATGTATGTCAAGGGTGGGCATCGGTAAACACAAGGGACAAATACGGGCGATATTACAAAAAGAGTTTGTCCAGAATCGCTTGTAATGAAAATCCCTGTTCGAAGCTAATATTAGCATATTACCTAGAGCATACAAAGTTTCCCGCGAGAAAGAACAAACTAGTCTTTCGTTAATTTTTATCTTGCCTAGTTCACACATCAAGCAGCGATAGCTCAGCGGGGAGTGGTATGGACTGTCGAGACGAAAGTCGCAGGTTCGAAACCAGCCCCAAGAGCATACACCACTGACTTTTCTAAGTTACGTGTATATTAATTGTTAATTATCGCTTGCTTTAACGGTGAAGGAAACATCGTGAGGAAACCTGCATACCTGAGAATTCGATAAGATTTTTCGAAGGTATGTGAAGTCTGCCAACCCGCATCAGGCCGGCGTGGTGGACTAAGGCCTGATCCCTCTCATTCAGTAGAGGAGGCCCGTGCCCAGCAGTGGGACGAATATAATATAGAGGGCTAATAAAAAAAAAAGTTCACACATTTCGATTTTATAATCACATGCGATCTGAACAGTCTTTCAGTCGAATTGATCAAATACATAAAACTTAAATCGAATGTAATCTAATGGGGGGCGAAATTGATGACATGTTAACCCAGGATGGTCTAAATCCTAGATAAGATGATCACACATGAGCCTCCGGGGATATATACAGACACGGGATATATAAGACACATATACACATTTATAACAGTACGAATATTAACAGTATTATGATTAAATTACACGAGAAATGTAAGAACAACAAATATTGAGACTTGACTCCGACGTAGTTTCGTTTCGTTGTTTTGGTAAACTTTCCTCCTTTCAAATGTCAAGGGCAGACCTCGTAAGTTTCAACAACTTCGCCAAAGGCTTGCCGTAAAGCCCGTAAATATATATAGATTGAAATGTTACATTCAATTTTATTTTTTTGATGTGTAGAGGGGGTAAGTGTAAAGCTAAAATCAAGTTTGTGGGGTCGCCACCCTTGTCCCACGGCCGCCATCTTGAAAATAGGGGTTGAAACGGTTTTTACGATATATCTCTTAAACTATTTATCTGATAAAAAAAAATTGTTAACGTTTTTTGTTGCTAATTAAATTCTCTATAACTTTGGTCCAGTAACTTTTTGTCGTAAAACTATAAATAAAAAAGTTATAAGTGAAAATGTAATAAAGAAAAAAATAAAGATGATAATTCTCTTGACAGCCTAAGATACAAACAATTCGCCAAGGCAGTGACAAAAAGTACATTTAATTTATCTTCACTTCCTCCAACACAAGACACAGCTCGCTTTCATACTTTCCGAGTCTACCATCAGGTCCAGTCGTGGCTTGGTAATAATGAACTGGAGAAGGAAGGGGTGTCAATGTCGGCGGTTCATCATCGAAGTCATTTTCATTTGTTAATTCTGAGAGTTCCATTACGTTACTGCAAGTCTCTCCAGAACAATGGAAGCACACTGCGGAACATTTTAGCCATGCTTTTCGACATCCACACATCGTTCCACAGTTTCCTTTGCATTTACAAAAGATCAATTTAAGAAGCTCAGGGGGTGCTGGAGGTTTAGAGCTCTGCACTGGCATCAATAATTTTCCACATTTTTTCCAGCCCCAGTCTTCAGGATCATTATTATTACCAAGCCACGACTGGACCTGATGGTAGACTCGGAAAGTATGAAAGCGAGCTGTGTCTTGTGTTGGAGGAAGTGAAGATAAATTAAATGTACTTTTTGTCACTGCCTTGGCGAATTGTTTGTATCTTAGGCTGTCAAGAGAATTATCATCTTTATTTTTTTCTTTATTACATTTTCACTTATAACTTTTTTATTTATAGTTTTACGACAAAAAGTTACTGGACCAAAGTTATAGAGAATTTAATTAGCAACAAAAAACGTTAACAATTTTTTTTTATCAGATAAATAGTTTAAGAGATATATCGTAAAAACCGTTTCAACCCCTATTTTCAAGATGGCGGCCGTGGGACAAGGGTGGCGACCCCACAAACTTGATTTTAGCTTTACACTTACCCCCCCTACACATCAAAAAAATAAAATTGACTCCTCTAAGAAACGCAACCCCAAATGTAACTTTTCAATGGACTAATATTTTTTTATTTTACTTTGGACAACAGACAGTCACATACATCAACAAATTAATGAACTAAAAGTTTACAACTTACAGAATTTGAGCGCCAATGCTTAATTCAAACTAATGTTACAAACAAAAGGATCGGTCCTAAAATAAAAAGAGAGCAGACATGTTAGTGAGACAATAAGAGTGTTTACAGAGGGAATCATTCCAGTATGTATAAAGAACAATGTTGGTACATTGCGATCCAAAAATAATAGGAATGACATTCCGCCATGTTGTGATTTTGGCCTACTTGCATAATAATTTTAATTGTATTTAGCCACTTAACATGTTAAATTTAATTCAGACTACAAGCATTCAATGCCATTATTGTTAATAAACGAAGATTTTCCTGTGTGTCTCATTATGATGATTTAAATGTCTTTTCTTTCTTTCTTTCAGATACGCTCGGCGAAATATAGGTGTTCTGGTACACCCATATTTCGCCGAGGTCAAGTGGTAGGTTAACTCTACTACTTTGGGGGTTACAGGCAGAGTTACACGCAGAGTGGGTATGTATGTATGTATAAATCCTACTATCAAGTGACAGTTGGCAGGTAGAGATCGTTCACATAACCATACATTTTTAGATCGCATTGTGTATTAGTAATAATAGATTACAAATTATTTTATTTAGTTTATAATATTATGTATATTAATATTACTTTATTACATTACTTCGTAGTACTAATAAAATTAAATATACAACGGCGAATAGTTTTCTCATTTTAAATACAAAAGTACGAATAATATAATGAATAAATTTACATCCATAAATAGCGTTTTTAGTACGTTCGATTAGTATAATTTTTAAAGTGTAATGCATTATTAATATTGATACTATTAGTACTACAATTAAAATAAATAAATAAATAAAGGCCTGGTCATTAAATTATGCACTTATTTCTCTTAAGCGACTGAACGGACCTAGGCATAAATTGCATATTCGTACTAATTCTCAAAGAACGAAAATTGCCGAAACGCATCATTTATATTGTCGTACTTAGAAAGTAACAATTTTTTCCAATACCAGTGGACTTTTTTTTATAGCATATGCTGGCAAACGAGCAAGTGGGTCACCTGATGGTAAGTGATCTCCACCGCCCATGTACGCCCACCACCAGAGGAATCATGGGCGCGCTGCCGACCTTAAAGGAAAGGGATAATTAGGGATTGGGAAGGGGAGGGGATTTGGGCTTCCGGATATCTCACTCACTGTACGAAACGCAGCAGTAAGCCGCTACTTTACGTCGGTTTTCTGTGAGACAGTGGTAACGACCCGGGCGAGCCAGCCCATTCATGCTGTAGACAAAACTGTCTACAGCGTGGCTTTACCCGTCAAAAACTGTTTTCTCTCGGACCCTATTCATTTAGTTGTCAGGAGTGCGTGGGATTAATGGCTCATTTTCATTGGTCTATAACACAGTCGATTTACAGCATGCGGGTATTCCACACAAGTGGCGTGACGACCAATGAAATTCTTCGGTCGGGATAAAGCATGCGGGCTGCGGGAGCCGGGAACCAGTGTTGTCAAGTTAGCAATTATTTTGACTAAACCTGGATATATTTATGATTCCTTTAGTCAAAGATGTCCTTAGCTAAAAGCTTAAGTCACAATTTTAACAACTTTTATTTATTGACTACGTAATACTATTATAATATAGCAAAATGAAATTCCATTCATGGTTCATCTAAAATTAAAGTGCGGCCGACCAGAGAATAACGACCCTTAGCATTCGGTCGGTAGATTTAATTTTGAAATGGGAGACAATTTACGCTAAACATACATTTATCGTTTAGATATATGCTTACCGTCTTATTCATAAAAAGTTATGAAACACCTAAAGTCTTCTATAAGCTCGCTATAGGAAGATTGGCAAAAAATCGTATTCATAACAGCATTTTAACGCTAAACAGTTCTATAAACCTATCATAAAGTTATAGTGGCCTGGACCCTACTATAACAGTATTATAAGATACAAGATGGCCGAACTCACAACAGCTGATAACTATGAACTGACATTATTTTACAAAATTGAAGTAGGTACACCGTACATAGTCAACATTGAAAATTAGTAGTTTGTTTAGAATTTACATTAATTAATATTGCTGATTTTATTTATAAAAAATCATGCAAGCGTTACGCTAGAAGTCATTGAAACGATTCAACAACCTGAAAATAGTACACGTCGAAGAAAAGTGTACAGATAGTACAGTTATGACTATGTACTTACATAAAATACCTCATAAAATTATTCAAAATATATCGAATTTGGTATCTAGTACGTAAATTATGCCAAACCGCCCCCTTTTTCACGTTCGTCTGCGTCCGTGTTTTTATTTTTAATTACGGACACTCTCCTTTATTAACTCTTTCAATATCATCTATTAAATAACTTCGTTCCAAAAGCATAAGCAAGCGTTAGTTTAGGAGGTGTAACAATGTTTCATTACTTTGGTCAAATTTTAGGTGTACCAGTACAAACCTTATCTTGCAACAACCAGTTTAAACTTCTCTGCCTTTTAACAATCTTTTGAGATTCCATCATTAAGTAATACTTTTACTTCGAAATTTGAATCAAATATTAATAATTGTTGTATGTACAACGTTGATTACTTGAACGTTGAAATTTGAAACGACTTTACGTTCCGTAGACAACAAAATATGGTTTTAAGACGTAATATTGTCTATGATTAGACGTTTTTGGACACTTTTTGGACAAACGATACGTATTATCTGTGGTCGATTCGGTATGTTCGTCAAACTTGTTGGCGAACTTCATAATAATGGCAACATTTTTGCTTATAGACGATTATTAGTTATAGAAGATTTATAGAACTGTTATGAATAAACAAATTTATCGAACGTTTCATAAGCCTATCGAACGTTTTAACTAATGAACGTTATAAACGTTCCATAAGCATTTTTTATGAATAAGACCGTTAAACTATACTGCGAAATTTCTTTAGAATCCATATATTTCAATAAACTTCGCACTCAAAACCTCTATATCTCCCCTATCACTCGGGCCCTATGCCATGTGTTAACAAAATATTTTCCGCACCCAGCAGGCGGGGGCCAGTGACTAATGAAAACGGCTCCCTCATTCTCCTTCAGAACTCGTAGCTTTGTGCTACAACGCTACATTGCTACGTCCCTATGTAGCGGCTACGAATATTGAGTTCTACGGACGCGGACGCAGGAAATTAGGTGTCAACCGTGTATTTCCGACGAAGTATGAACAATCACAATATTTTTTTTAGTTTGAGTCACTCTTATTACATTTTCTACTGTTATTGACAATTAAATTGTTTTGAGTCATGAATTTAGCCTTCCAGTTCCATTTTTGGTTTCAGTACCCCAAGGCTGCCAACGGAACCCTATGATTTTCTTATATATTTATTCTCATAGCAACTTTACATAACATGTAATGTATCTATTCTGTCATAAGAGATTCTTCTTTTATAATTTGGTTACTGTAAAACAAGTTTTTAATAGAAAGAAAAGAAAGAAATAATTTATTTACCACACCAAAAAAATAATAATAAAATAAACAGAATTATAAAAAAATAAAAAAAAAACAGACACAATTAAATCTAGTGTGGTAAATTAGGTGGGCAGCTCAGCTTAGTGCTGTGTTACAACAGAAGCGGCAACACAGCGCTGGTTTTCAGTACCCACCTAATAAGTGACGCCACAGACACAATCGGTAATAATAGTTTTTTGCTTTAATATCTAAATAAATAGATACAATATCCATAGATCTATGAGGCAATTTCTAGATTGAATAAAATGAACTTTAGAAATCTTTGTTAGATTCTCGCCATAGTCACTAAACATTGTAGGACATTATCGATCCTAGAGCATTTAGTGGAGAAATCCTAATCCTGAAATATTTTGTAATTTAATAATAAAAGTCCTGTATAGCCTGCCTGCCATGATGGTGCAGTTTTATTGCATACGCGGCATGGCTGCTATCTCGGGTTTGATTCCCAGGTCCGGTAAAAGTCATATTGGGTATTTCTATCACGAAATGCTTAGTTTCAGAGCGGAGACTGGAAGTGTGCCGATTATGGCGATGGGTTCGCCCATATTAATTTATGACATTAGTAGGACACTGAACAAATAAAATTAGTTTTAACAAAACCTTAAACTTTAAACTCAAAAAATAACACTGTAAAGCCAAAAATAACAATTCCAGGTCTCTTTGGAGTCGGAGCCTGTGTAGCTGCTGGTCAACTGAAATTGCACTTGCATTATTTTTGGATTTACAGTGTTATTCTTTTGAAGTCGGTTTTTAAGTATTGTTAAAACTTATTTTATTTTTCATTTTTTAATATTAAGTACAAAAATGGTATGCAAACTCCAATTTAATATCATAATCGCGACGACTGCGTTGTTGTCCGTTAAGGAGTTTCATTTTTTACTCCGTTGTCCATCATCAAATCTTAACCAAATTATATGAGACTACATCGCAGCTAAACTTTATCGAATGAAGGATTCTGTCAAAATTGGTCTACGATGGGCGGAGATATAGATGAACCTACATAAAATAAGTAAAAAGCTCGCCGAATTGATAATCTCCTCTTTTTTTGAAGTCGGTTAAAATCGGAAGAAATAAAGCAATTGGAACGGATAAGCCCCTTGACTAACTATCGTTGGGTACTCTAACATTTTATATACCTCACAGACGTTTCTAGAAAAAGTATCTATTAAAAACTTTAGCTATTAGACACAACGTAGACAAAAGTTACACGGGAGCGACCCGGAGGTTTCAAAAAAGTAGAATCCAACTCTTCACAATGAAGATTTATTTCAGACTAACTTCAATCTAACAATGATCCTTATTTATACCTTTAACTTGTTTACAATGGGTGTTCAGTTCCAGGAGTTTTGATCATAACAAGCCATTGAGCTAATCATTATCATGTTTTCAACGGATAGAGTTACATAAAGTTCTTACGTTCGTAAATAAGCCGATGTGCAATGGTCAGCAAGTTGTTATCATGTCATGAACAGGTGCAGGGTGCATAACTACGTATTATAATATACGTAATATTTGCGATCTTGACCTTAATTTTATGGTAATGAAATCTGTATATATTGAAAATCTTGAAAGTGTAACTGAATTTATTGATTTGTTGCATTAAAAAGCACAGAAGCTGTTGAATGTCTAAAATAAACCAATCAAATTAAATCAAAATAGCCAAATCTGTCCAGGCGTTCTGAAGTGATGCCGTTACCAACGAACCGCATTTCATTTTTATGTAATAGGAGATAATCATATCAGTACATTACATTCTAAGTTACATCTTTTTTTTAAGAAGAAGAAGAACCATAATAGCGAGAGTAAAATATCCAATAGCAAAAAAAAAAAGTTTTTTTTTAAATAAAAACTGGAGACGTTACATTTTATAAACTTAATTAGCAGTTTAAAAAATTGTAGTATGTATGTGAAAACTTTACCTCCACATAGGGGTTGACGTCAGACAGGCGGCCGTTCGTAAAAACTAAAGCGAAATGTTTTTGTAACAAAGGTTAAAAGTATGTTGCGCCGTACCCACTGGTAGTGGGATAAGGTCAAGTGAAAGAAGATATGTGAAAACTTTTACCAGGTCTTGACTCTAGCCAAATATATAAAAAATATCCACTCATAAAATACTCATGTCATTTGACGTCACATCACATAACTGAAGCGGGCTCGTAAAATAGAATTTACGCAAAGGAACGTTCTCTTGCAGCATACATCAATATCATACATCGGCGGAATATAAAGTGAAAATATTATATTATCATACAAAAACAACTCAAGTACATGCCTGTTCAATTTACCGGAGATACAATATTTTATACTATGTATTCAAGAAATGAAAGTTATAAACGCGTGATGTGGTAGAATTTTATGTACGTCATCTAATTTAATCTATATATAAGGTACCCTTGTGTGTGTTCCTAAATCTATACTTATAAAATAACATGTCCTGACTGACTGACTGATTCATCATCGCCGAGCGCAAACTATCAAGGCTACAAGCATGAAATTCGGACTGTATATTCATTTTGTTATGTAGGCACCCACTAAGAAAGGATTTTTGAAAATCTCACCCCAAAGGGGTCAAAATAGGGGATGATAATATGTACGAAAGCCTATCATTTTGAAAGTTACATAAACAAAATGTTGTATTAGTGTTTCAGGAATTTTGGAAATTTTATTAAGGAATGAAAAAGCGGATGAAAGTAAATGCGAAAGTGAGTTTGTTTGTTATGCTTTCATGCCTCAATCACTGAACCGATTTTGATGAATTTATCTACAGAGACAGATGGGACCCTGGAGACGGTTACAGGCTCCTTTTATCCCGAAAAATGCTGTTCACGCGGGCGGAGCCGCGAACAAAACTAGTATGGGATCATTTTACAGGGTTTGGATTACTATGTAATATTGTATCCCCTAACATACGAATTAAAGTGTGCTTGTTCTATTTTAAAATATTTACGTCAAAAAAGGTATTCAGTATTCAGCTGACCGTAGTTTGCTGGCGTAATACAGTACATGACATAACTTCTAATAAGTTTATAGGCTTAATGCTACAACCACATTAATGGGTTTCGGTTCGATTTGCGGGGGTTTGCGTAACCAAAAACAACAACATGATTTAAAGTACACGATAAAGCTACAATATAACATTATGTTAAAATCCTGCAGAATGTTACGATATTTCCGGTTTGTACCTGGCAAAAAAAATGTGTCCACACTTGTGCGCTTTTAATTTGCAAAATGTATCTTGTTTTTTTACCTGCAGGCTGCATGCAAGACAATAACGTATGCAATCATTTTTTGGAATAACGTTTTTGGAAATAATATCAAGTATTTCCAAAAATCGTTTGCCACATAGGCTTAAACATTAGTTGTGTAAAAAATAGTAAAACATTTCTAGAAACTATTATTATATTATCCTTCACTTATCATATTAGTGTACAGCTACATAATAAAAAGGCAAAATACACACATGCTACGTTGGAGACAAGACTCGTCGACACAAAATTGCTCCCAGTTTGCCTAAGATGTTTGCGATGAAATAATCCGGTACATCTCTGGTAATATTGTTAAAGAAAGATGAAATGTCACAAGTATGTATTTATTTACGTGTTTTGATCTGGAATTTACAGACAAGCTTGGAGTTTGGAGCAAATCAATGTTCATCGTGGGATACATTACTCGCGTCTTTTGCCTTCGTGAAGATTTTTTCGGCCATGACGTTTGATTTGCAGTTAAATAATTTAATACAATAGAGATAATTTTATATTGCCTAATGTACTAATTTTATCCCGGATATATAAAAAGAAAACATTCACGCGGATGGAGCTGCCAACTAAAGCAAGTAAATTAAAATAAATACGCTATACCTATAGCAAACATTTTAATAACACTTCCAAATACTGGCCAGTTTATAGATTTGTCATTGTCACTAATATAAATTGTGTGATCTGCATTACTGTGACGAGGGTCAAAACCCGGATAAGGCGAGAATTTATGCAAATCAAGAAATTAGTTTCAACCAATAATTTCTTACACAAACGTAACAAAAGGCATTAACTCAATGTATTAAATGTCCAATAAGTAATGTTCTTACCCACAATTATATTTTTTTTACCAGACGCCGGTTACCGAGCAAGTGGGTTACCTGATAGCAGGTGATCTCCACTGACCACGACCATTAAACCACTCAATAAATTAAAAGAATGATGGGTGTATTGTTAAAATTATATGAAAAGAATAGTAATTTGTAAGAAGAGAGTTATGGCTTTCGAAAATTTCTACGTAACGCAACAAGCTTCAACTAGTCAGTTTTCTGTCAGACAGTGGTAACAGACTGATCTACCGTTTTAAAATAACTCATAAATATACCCATTTATACACACCACAGTCACACACATACTCTTGTCTTCATACTAGGTTAACCTGTATCGTCGGTATCAGGGACTACGAGGGACTTGCAGTCCCACAACATCCAGATCCGAAGCAAAAATATTTGAGGATCACACAAACATTATCTCGGTGCGAGAATCGAACCCAAGGTCTCTCGCTTAGTAACCGGCTACTCGCTCACTGCGCTACAAGGGCTATCAAATCTCATTAAAAAGTCAACAGCAAGTTTCTACTTCAGATCAGTTTTCTGTCAGACAATGTCACTTACAGAGTTAATCCGGCCCATTCGTGCTGTAGACAAGACTGATTTATAAATTTAAGTAACTAATGAGAACGTTAGACAAGCGCAGCGTTGGGCGTCCATCTACAAGGTGGACAGACGACCTGATAAAGATCGCAGGAAGTCGCTGGATGCAGGCCGCTTCCAACAGGTCGGTCTGGAAATCTTTAGAGGAAGCCTATGTTCAGCAGTGGACGTCTTGTGGCTGATGATTATGATGAAGATGAATGAGAACGTTAGCTAATTATCTGTCTGCATCACTCTTACAGCATGCAGTGGAAATAAAAGGAGACAAAATATATAACAGATACCTACAACACTATACAAAATTAATATGTAACAATTTGTCCAATGAGTTTGTAAAACACTTAAGTTTGTATATGGATGTTTATAGTGTTGAATAACAAACTGCGCCCTAGAGACGTGTCACCGTGTACTGTTCACATAATTACAACTTATGCGCTTTTGTTCGTCTGGCTTTCGTTATGTATTTGTGAATTAGTTAGCAGTTAATGCAATATAACCTCCACTTACGGACAATTTCAATAAATAATCTCAATCCAAATTGAGATCCACTCAAATCTGAAGTGGAAGTGGGCCGGTCATATCTGCAGACGGACAGATGGTCGGTGGAGCAGACAGATGCTGGAGTGGAGACTACGCTTAGGCAAACGTAGTGTAGGGCGCCCGGCTACACGGTGAACCGATGACTTGAAAAAGATGGCAGGTAGCGGATAGATGAGGGTTGCCCAAGACCGGGATGGTTGGCGCTCACTTGGGGAGGCTTACATTGAACAGTGGCCGGCATTAAGCTGAGATGATGAATCTCAATCCGCATCTACAGATCGATCGAGAAAAATAACTTAAGAATAAGAACCGATACTTGGATAATTTTAGAACGAGTCACAACATAGTTATAAATTTTTACCTGTTTCCGTTTAGCTATTACTTTAAGCAGGAAAGGGAAGGACTCGGCGAACAATGTCAGATCAAGTCGGAGACATTCTCGAGAATGGTCAGGTCAGAAGTACCCTAATCCATGTATGCACGATTTTTTTTTTTTTCTTTTTTATAGCATAGGCCGGCAAACGTGCAAGTGGGTCACCTGATGGTAAGTGATCTCCACCGTCCATGTACGCCCACCACCAGAAGAATCATGGGCGCGTTGCCGACTTTTAAGGAAAGGGATAATTAGGGATTGGGAAGGGGACGGGATTTGGGCTTCCGGATATCACTCACCGTACGAAACGCAGCAGCAAGCCGCTACTTTACGTCAGTTTTCTGTGAGATAGTGGTAACGACCCGGTCGAGCCAGCCCATTCATGCTGTAGACAAAACTGCCTACAGCGTGGCTCTACCACTCACAAGAGACAATAAGAGTGAAGGAGGCCACGGAGGTGTGCAAGGATCGCAGCAAGTGAAAACCCATTGTCTCTGCCTACTCCTATGAGGAACAGGTGTGAGTTTATGTATATACGTAAGTAAAAGCGTATTGTTATCGGCAGCCGTATTTAATCTCCATAATTGGTATTGTACTCAATTAAATGGAGGTGAACATCCCTCCTGAGGATTTTATAAAAATAAATTCTATGACCTAATCTCGGAAAAAGGTTAAGCTGCTTATATTGTAAAAAATATTCTGTAAGTTTTTAATGAAATGTAATTATAATTATGATTTGATTTATTTATGAATAGGTATTAAATGTATGTTTAAAAAAATGTCAATAGACTACTAATTACTTCCAATAGTCGGTTATATGTAATAATTGGCCGTTTTACTTTTTTACAAAACAAGTTGATAATCACACGCAAATTTATAAATAGAAACCTTTCGTAAAATAGTTGATATGATATAGGTTCCATTTTACGAACACGAATGAACTGTTTATTCAAATCTATTTTAAACACAAACGCTATTGTAGATCCATTACTCCACAAAACGTATTTGTTAGTGGATACCAGTTTTATTTGCAGACACACAACTTCTTTTATAACTAAAGCTCTATTTAGGTGAAGAGATGGAATATAAAAGAAAACTCTTGTTTGTGTAGTAAAAGACATAACAGCACCAATAATATTGGGCGTTAACGGATGTCTAGTAAATACATACATTAATAACACAATTTGAATATAATACTCTAATTCCTCATTTTACCTTACTTGGTAGCAACGTCCTTATGCAGAGAAACGAGGGAGGTCCTGGGTGGGATTTGAATCCAAGTCGGGCATTTGTATGGTATCACGATAAACCCCCACATATCACATCATGGTAGAGATCGCTTTAGCGATAAGACCGCCTTTTGTAACTTGATTTAGTTATAAGGTTCCGGTTCTCCCCAGGGGGTTTGTCCCCTGATCCTAACCCTTTTTCCTTCCCCTCCCCTTTGGCCCTTTGGCAGGCCGGCATGATCTTGCCGACCTGCGATGGACACATTGTTTATCGTTGGTCGACACTATTCTTGGATTGCGCTACACTTATCATCAGATGAAGCGTAGTCACTTTGCCGAGCCAGAATAAAAAAAGGTTTTTAATGTATGATTTAATTATTGGTGTGCAATAAAGAGTTATCTATCTACCTATTATGGGACCGAAAAAAACTAGACGAATGTGCTAGGTGAGTATATCACCTATATCCATTCGGTTAGGCGTAAACTTGTACGTAAATAACCAACTTTTATCGTAAATTAGCAGCTTCCTGTGGCTAGTAACCTCGATGTCAGGGACGGTGGCTGTTTGCGCTTTGACCGCACCATTAAAACTTGCTCTAGTGTAAGCCGGGTCTGAAATAACGTCATTATATAAAGTACACCAGTACAGAAACCTAATTAATGGACACCATCGCATTAGTATTGCATTGTTATGCTTACACTAACGTATGACTACAGAGATCGTTATAGTACCGTTGAGACGAGATAAACTTGTTATTTTTTTGATAAACTAATGAGATGGCTTCTGATATATATACTGGTGAGCGGGTACCTAATATAATTATATTTGTACCCGACTAGATTACAACCGCCGCACAAACGGGGATAACCCTAGTAACTCGTTCTGAGCTCAGGTGATGTATTCAATTACTTTCAGCCGGCATAATTCTGGCAACC
Source organism: Amorpha juglandis (assembly GCA_949126905.1). Classification (NCBI taxonomy): domain Eukaryota; kingdom Metazoa; phylum Arthropoda; class Insecta; order Lepidoptera; family Sphingidae; genus Amorpha; species Amorpha juglandis. The sequence continues at coordinate 13,328,724 of OX421373.1, read as the reverse complement.
GTCGAGGTACCCAACATCTCCGACGGTCGTAATTTTCTTGGATAGCACTGTACTTATCCGGTCCACTTTGTCTTGCCATAAAAATACACTTAAGGGCCATTTTTCAATCTCCAAGTAATAGTTGTTTAATAGATAAAATATCCTGAAATAATATCATGCTGTGAATATAAAGACTGTATCCCCGCGGTGGTTCTTAAAACGTGCGCCCCTGAGTTGACCCCCGTTCTTACGCGCCTTTACCGTCTTTCCTATTATACTAACAGGGTTCCCACTTCATGGAAGGTGTCTCATGTCCATCCGATCCCTAAAAAAGGTGACCGGTCGGACCCTTCGAGTTATAGGCCGATAGCGGTCACATCTTTGCTCTCCAAAGTTATGGAACGAGTCGTTAATGCCCAGCTGATGCGGTACCTTGAGGAGCACCAGCTGATCAGTGATCGTCAGTACGGTTTCCGTCACGGTCGATCAGCTGGTGATCTTCTTGTTTATCTCACACATCGCTGGGCAGAAGCTTTGGAGGGTAAGGGTGAGGCTATGGCTGTCGGCCTTGACATCGCGAAGGCGTTCGATCGGGTATGGCATAGAGCCCTTCTATCGAAGCTACCATCCTACGTAATCCCCGAGGGACTCTGCAAGTGGATCGTTAGCTACCTGGAGGGTCGGAGCATTAAAGTCGTCGTTGACGGCTGTTGCTCCGAGACCCTTTCAGTCAATGCTGGCGTTCCACAGGGCTCGGTGTTGTCGCCGACACTCTTCATCTTGCATATCAATGACATGCTGTCTATTGACAGCATGCATTGCTATGCAGATGACAGCACGAGTGACGCGCGATACATCGGCCACCAGAATGTTCCTCGGTGCACCGTAGAGGAAAGACGGTCTCAACTTGTGTCTGAAATCGAGAGCTCTCTGGGGCGGGCCTCCAAATGGGGAGAAATGAACTTAGTTCAGTTCAACCCCACGAAGAGACAAGTTTGCGCATTCACTGCGAAGAAGGACCCATTTGTCATAGCGCCTCAGTTCCAAGGAGTACCTCTCCGGGTTTCCGAGAGTATTGGGATTCTCGGCGTCGAAATCTCGAGCACAGTCCAGTTCACGAGTCATTTGGAGGACAAAGCCAAAATGGCTAGTAAAAAGCTGTTCAAATCGTCGATGATCCTGATCTCACGGATAACCTGGAACCGTTAGGACTGCGGAGAGACTTTGGTTCGCTCTGCGTGTTCTATCGGCTGTTCCATGGGGAGTGCTCTGAGGAACTGTTTAAGATGGTGCCAACGTCACCATTCTACCATCGCACCACCCGACACCGCAGTAGAGTTCATCCATACCACCTGGAAACAATACGGTCTAGTACCGTACGTTTCCAGCGTTCATTTATCCCACGTACGTGTAAGCTCTGGAATGAACTCCCTGCCTCGGTGTTTCCCGAGCGCTATGACATGTCCTTCTTTAAACGAGGCTTAAAAAGAGTACTCCTTCAACGGTAGGCAGCGGCTTGGCTGTGCCCCTGGCATTGCCGATGTCCATGAGCGGCGGTGACCGCTTACCATCAGGCGGGCCGCTTGCTCGTCTGCCTATCAAGGCAATAAAAAAAAAAAAAAAAATAAAGAGATAAGTTAAGCGTATGTCATAGTGGTACTTCTAACATTGGGTCTTTCATAATTAATTTAATTTATTCTTTGCATTCTTAACTCAGTAATTGTACTTCGAGATAAATATTTTCGAAACCATACACTCGTATGAATTCAAGTTTTATTTTATTACTAAGTTGCCATACTGATCTCCACAGCGTTATGTATTTCTCTCCTTAATTAACATAATGACTAAATGGAGAAAAAAAGAAACGCTTCCTGATATTTAACGAAATTAAGCGTTGAAAGCATTAGCAGTGTTGTGTCTTGGTTTTTCTTTTTACTATTACTTGATGCTCTAAAGTAACTTATAGCTTTATTAACTTTTTCTTCAGCAATAGCGAGAGCAGACTTATTTGTTAAAGAAGTAATGTTAGTTTTTATAGATTTAAATATCAATTTAGTTAAACAAAGCAAGGAGTTCATTTGCAGCTGTAAGCACTGCAATGTGAAATGCTTAAAATGTAAATTAAATTCTAGACACAAAAGTAAAACTTAGGTGTGCACGTAAAGTAAGTGAATCTTACAAGTTATTCAAGAAAACTGAGGACAAAAGACAGTAAACAATATTATGTGTCATCTTTTATAAAATTGTAGTTTGGATGTCGACTCATCCAGTCCAACGTACGTTCTAATAACATCTTTATATTCGTCCGTATATAAAAATATTAATATCAACCTTTTATTCCGTACTAGCAAACCCGACCTCGCGTTGCTGTGGCTAAGGGCCACTGTGGCACCCGGCCGGCCGTCGCAACAGCTATGTCCCTGCATTTTAAATCTTTTAGAAGTCAATTAATAAGATTAACCGAAGTTTCTAAGTCTATTTCTCTAATTATTCATTTCATTCAATCTCACTTTTATAAGCGCCACAATAATTTACTTTAACATGTTCCTTATTTCAAAATTGGAATATATCTAAGCCAAAATGAAAGTATAAATATTATTGAAAAAGAAAAAAATAAAGAACAGAGTTTTTTTTAACTTAGCTGATTATTTTCTATTATGTAAATATTCGTGGTTTTCCCAATATCCCGATAAAAACCAGAGTACCTGAGATTTGCATTAAGCTAGGTTCCTCTAGATTTGTGGTAAAGGAGCTTTGATGGATAATGTCGATATATTCATATCCATCTAAAAACCATATATTTTTTATGATGCCAAAATCCCTATTTTGCATAATGTGTTGGTATTTTTTTATTTTATGTCTCGTAACTGAATACTGTATGGTAAAATATCTTTAATATTAGTGATAAGCACGTAATATGCAAATTCTTAAGTGCCATCAAGATGCAAAGTTTCTCATACGAAATACGCTAGAATATAACAGAAAACCGTCATTTACGAGGCCGCGACATCCGATTATTTTATCAAACTATATAACGTGGCCTCTAAAACAGGAGTTTTTACAAATATAAATACAAAACAATACTCGCTTGTGTTTACCAATAAATTATGTCCCTTTAAATTGAGTTTTTCCCACTTTTTCCTTGTAATTTCAACGCGACAAATTATTCAAATTATTTTCGCCCAGACTCACACATAATGTATAAAAGAATAATTCATTTTACAAGTGTTCATGTTATGTGTTAATCTAATCTTGCAACTGAATCTTCAGTTACACCCAAGCGATTTAGTTGAAATACATTTTTTATAATCTAATATTCATAGTTCTAAATCTCTAAATATGCCACCGCTGCAAAATAGTCATTAGATGTATTTTTTGTTATTTACAAGCTCCTTGATATGATATGATATGAAAGGTTTTTATGACTAAAAAATGTAAGGATGGGGCCCAGATATTTATGTTTTTTAATACGTTAATCTAGCTTTGGAAGGCAGAATCTTTCATGAATTTTTTCAACGTTGGAAAGCGTTAACAGTAATTTGTTTAGCTTAGAAAATACGTGACTCATATAGAAACACCTTGGCGCAGTCTTAAGGGCAACGTAAATCTTTCTAAGGATATATAGTACTGAGAGCAGAGTTGTGTTTGTCGTAACTTTACATAAATGGATAATATACTGCCTGCGTGGTTAGTCTAGGTTATATGAAGATATATTGGATTTGGGCAGAATTCCGCGACTGGGCCTCATTGTGGCCCTAAACAAAACCGAGGCTTTGTGTTTTCATGGGCTTCGGATGGGGCCACCTATCTAAATAAATAAATAACACCCAACAGTCACACACATAGCCCTGACCCCACAGTAAGATACGAGTCCTGTGTCGTGGGTATCAGGAACTACGAGAGACTTTGTGGTCTCACAACACCCAGACCCGAAACAAATATTTGTGGATCAGACAAATATTTGCTCGGTGCGGGAATCGAACCCACGGCCTCGCGTTTCACAGTCGGCTACTCGCCCACTGCGCCACGGAGGCTGTCTATGTCTACCTATGGAAGCAGACATTATAGCGGAGGGGGTGCGGATTCTTACCCACTCTACAATGAAATATCATGGGCTGGTCTTAGACAGCCGATTGGATTTCCGCAACCACTTTGTGAAGTTGTCGCCGAAACTGGCATAGTGTAGTGGAAGCCGCAGTGTTTAGTGGCGCAGCAGATTATCAGCCAACACCTCTTGTCGGTGTTATTATGGCGGAAAGAGGCGTCCAAACATGAGAAACGATTGGCTCCGAGTCAGATTGCGGCCTGATTCCGCCAAGCTGCCATGGAGGAGTGGCATGCCAGGCTGAAAACGCTCTACGTACTCGCTACGTACCGTTACGGAAGTTCTTCCTGTCTTCTTAGAGCTGCGTGACAGACAGAAGCGCCTACATTCCAGCTGACCCAGGTGCTAAAGGGCCATGAGCGTTTCGGTTCGTACGTGTGTCGGATCACCGGCAAGGAGGACTCCGACGATGGTGCGACCATTGTGGCAACTGCCGCGAAGACACGGCTCCACACACTCTGCAGGAGTGTCTAGCCTGAGATGAAGAGCGTAGCGCTCTCAGAGCAATAGTCGGAGTAGACCTCGCACTGCCGGCTGGGTGTCTGCCATGGTTGGCACCCTGAGATCATGACGACCATCAAAATCAAAAACAAAATCTTTATTTATCATGTAGGCTAAGAAAGCGCTTATGACAGGTCAAGTAAAGAACATGTATTCTTTAAAATGACTAACATAAAAATTATGTAACTTTGAAATAACCGCCGCGCTATAGGCTGGCAGGAAAAGGCACACCAACATGGGATGGAAAAAAAGGAGAGGATCCTTAAATGTGATTCGCGGACTAGGAGGATATGGAAATCGGGTCAAGGGCAGGAAGGAGTAGGGTAAAGGTTTTAATGGTAAGGAGATGTATCGTGGACCTTACTGGCAGGAAAATCCCTAGCCTAGCTAACCTACCAACCTTGACCATGATCATGACCATGATCTCCCACCCTATAGATCGCCAGCGTTTGGAGAATTCCGTCATGGTATGCCCTGCCTATCGTAAGATGGGACTAATTGGGGCCACCGAGGCCACTTCTAACTTGAAAAGATGAAAAAAAAAGTAGTGTCAAAGAATAACAGCAGGTCGTTCGCCCGATTATACGCCAAGCAACACCATTTTTAGAAAAAATATGCTTCACTATATTTTCGTGACGAGAAAACTAATTAAACAATTCTAAAACTCCAATGACTCACGCTCCCTTCAAAACTTGTTAAAAGTAAAAAAAGATCCAAGTTATATCGGCTGCAAAACAATTACATATCAGCTGGACGTATTTTTTCTTAATTGGCTTTGACATTATTAATTAAATATTTTATTTACCACGTTAATAACCGTTTTTGCTTGGGCGCTTATAGGAAATCGATATAGAAAGCATTATTTTCTACCAACACACTTGAGTTCATCGAAATTTTGTGCCCGTTACGGCGACCTTTTACAATGGGACGGAAATAGACCCAGCGAACCTATTTGATCCTTAAAAGCTGATAGTAAGTTAAATATAGGCCAATAGAGAGCAAATATATAAAGAGTGACTGCCTCGGTAGCGCAGTTGTATTCCGTATGCGGTACGACTACTGTCCTGAGGTACTGTACTCGGGTTCGATCCCCGTGTCGGGTAAAAGTTATATTGGGTTTATCTATCACGAAATGTTGAGTATCAGCCCGGAGGCCGGTTGTCCCCAGTATGGCGATTGGCTCGCCCCCTATATCACATCATAGGACAGAAATAAGCTCGGCGAATGTACTGGTTACACTCCTGCCTACCCCTTCGGGGATTACAGGCGTGAGTGCATATGTATGTGATTAGAGAGTTATGAGCGGTAACTGGCGATATCTTTTTACTAGCATAATAGTTCATAATTATTCAATAGTAATGATGTGACAGCTTCCGTGGCGCAGCGGGCGAGTAGCGCGCTGTGAAGCGAGAGGCCGCGGGTTCAATCCCGCACCGAGACAAATGTTTGTGTGATCCACAAATATTTGTTTCGGGTTCTGGGTTTTGTGAGGCCGATAGTCTCTCGTAGTTCCTACTACCCACGACACAAGACTCGTATCTTACTGTGTGGTCAGAACTATGTATGTGACTGTTGGGTGTATTTATTTTTAATAGCCCGTAGCAGTTGTACTAATACATATTAACAACACATACAAGTTTATTAAAATGCTGTTTGTATACTTTATTTATTATATGAAATAACTGCGTGAAAAATATACCAGACGGGCACGTCGATGCCGGATGGCTGCCAGACGGCCTCTCGTGTGCGAGGAACCTACCACCTAGTGAGATCGATGGAACAATCTTATACGTAATTGGTCGAAAATTATGCACATTGAGGTGCTAGATTCAGAAACGTTAATTAATTTTAATTGTCAATAAACTGGCTGAGTTTCCGTGGGTATCAGGAACTACGAGGGACTTGCGGTCCCACAACACGCAAAAACGAAAATTTGTGGATCACACAAAAATTTATCTCGGTGCGGGAATTGAAGTCACAGCCTCTCGCTTCGTAGCCGGCTACTGGCCCGTTACGCCTACGGCTGTATTGGAATATATATTTTCCAATCCGGACTATTATAGACGTCGCTCTCTGAATAAATAAACGAAATATGCACATTTTCGTATATAATTATGGCCCGTCCATTTATACCGTGTGCATTATCAACACGTTGTGTCGGACACGAGCGTGATAAATGAGCGCCTGTTACGTCACGCGCCCTCACCGCCCGTGCCAGATTGTGACGTGTAAAATAATTTTTCACGCTTTTTATAACAATACGGCCACTGTATGGAGCAAAACCTCTGATACCATTGCACTCACGCCTGTAATCCCCGAAGGCGTAAGCAGAGGTGTTTTTTTTTATCCTGGCTCGGCCGAGTGACTACGCTACACCTGATGGTAGGTAAGTGTAGCGTAATCCAAGAATAGTGTCGACCAACGATAAACAATGTGCCCATCGTAGGTTGGCAAGATCATGCCGGCCTGCCAAAGGGCCAAGGGGAGGGGAAGGAAAAGGGTTAGGATCAGGGGGCAAGCCCCCTAGGGAGAACCGGATATACACTGGCTGACCCTGGAACGCGAACCACACAAGGTGGGCCATTATGGGAGGTTTTAGCACCAGTGTACGGTGGTCGCTATCCGGTTGGTAATAAGTATCCTCCCACCAGCAAGTAACTAGTACATACACATTATGCCAAGATTATTTTCGTTCCGTGATGTGATAGGTGTCGAGCCTATCGCCATACCGGGCACAAATCCAGACTCTGGACTGATACTGAATATTTCGTGATAGAAAAACCCAATATCACATTTACCCAACCCGGGGATCAAACCCCTCAGCATAACAGGCATACCGCGTACGTAATACAAATGCGCCACTGAGGCAGTCTGATTTTGTGTAGATAATAATTAGTGAAATTATATTCAAAATATTAATTTACTAGCTTTTGCCCGTGACCCACGTGAGCGGCCTTTTACGGGATAAAGATTAGCCTACGTCTTAATCCCGGTCATGGTCTACCTGTGTACCAAATTTCATCCCAAACCGTTTAGCCGTTAACGCGTGATTGACTAATAAACATCCAAATTCATAAACTTACAAATACCCAACTTTTTACTATTTTTTTTTTTTTTTTTTTTTTTTTATCCTGGCTCGGCAAAGTGACTACGCTACACCTGATGGTAAGTGTAGCGCAATCCAAGAATAGTGTCGACCAACGACAGACAATGTGTCCATCGTAGGTCGGCAATATCATGCCGGCCTGCCAAAGGGACAAGGGGGAGGGAAAGGAAAAAGGGATGGGAAAAGGGTTAGGATCAGGGGGGCAAGCCCCCTGGGGAGAACCGGATATACACTGGCTGACCCTGGAATGCGACCCACACAAGGTGGGCCACTATGGCAGGTTTTAGCACCAGTGTACGGTGGTCGCTATCCGGTCGGATACAAGTATCCTCCCACCAGCATACAATAGTAATAAGATTGCTCTACATTATATTATATGTATGTGTATATATGATGTGTATATGTGATGAGCTGAGCCATAAGGATGCATTTTTAATAGTTATATCGATTATTAGCGACCCGTAACGAGTTTCATTTCAATCAAGTAGTTAGGGACTTCGAAATCCCCAGTGTGGAGCGACCCTTTTTTATGCCTCAGGGCTCAGGCCTGTAATCACTTCAGGTCTGAGAAAACACCATTATTCAGTTGCGAAATGCCAGCAGTGAGACCGCACTGACAGTATGTGGTAGTAATTACTCTAATATAATCCATCCGTAAAACAATGTGGCCATTTGGTGATCGAAACACACTCCCGTCAAACGAGAATAATTTGACAAAAGAAGTTGGAAAAATGAGTAAGTTCATAATATCGATTGTAGAACGTCTGTGAGAACAAATGATTCTATTATAGACTAGCTTTTGCTCGCGGCTCCGACCGCGTGATTTTCATACAAACATTCATCCCCTATTTTATCCCCTTGGGGGTAGAATTTATCAAAATCCTTTCTTAGCGGATGCCTACGTCATAACATCTACCTGCATGCCAAATTTCATCCCGATCCCTGCAGTGGTTTGGGCTTTGCGTTGATAGATCACTATGACAGTCACCTTTGAGTTTTATATATTTAGATTATGTTTATATACATACAACGACGCATAATAAAATACGTGGTACTAATAGGCTTTCAGTGGCATGCGCTGATAGGCTGATTTGGCTTCCGTGCGTCGCTTTCAGATGTCTTGAATAAGAGCGCTGTGTTGTAGCTCGGGTCACAAAACAGAATTATTCTGAGCCACCTACCTAATTATCACGGTGTATGCGCGCAAATCCTTTGCTTTTTAGTTCTAAGTTTTCATCTAATGTTAGAGTGTTATTTGAGTGGTAGAGCCACGCTGTAGACAGTTTTGTCTACAACATGAATGGGCTGGCTCGACCGGTTCACTACCACTCTCTCACAGAAAACCGACGTAAAGTAGCGGCTTGCTGCTGCGTTTCGTACGGTGAGTGAGATATCAGGAAGCCCAAATCCCCTCACCTTCCCAATCCCTAATTATCCTTTTCCTTTAAGGTCGGCAACGCGCCTATGATTCTTTTGGTGGTGGGCGTACATGGGCAGTGGAGATCACTTACCATCAGATGACCGACTTGATCGTTTGCCGGCCTATATTATTAAAAAAAAAAAGTGTGCGTATCGGGACGCTCGACAGAAGTGATAACTTAAACTAAGGTAGGTTAAAGTGAGAGCGGAGGAGCCTGCCTACTACTGCCGTATGCGTGAGAGAAAGGGAAGCCAGAGTGGCGCCGTAACGCGTTACGTTACGAAGTCCGGTCAAAGTCATGTCAAAGCCCTGTCAAAGTCCGGTCAAAGGCCTGTAAAAGTCCGGTCAAAGTGCAGTCAAAGTCCGGTCAAGGTCCTGTCAAAGTTTGTCAAAATCCGGTCAAAGCCCTATCAAAGTCCGGTCGAAGTCCGGTTAAAGTCCGGTCAAATACCGGTCAGTCCAGTCAAAGTAATGTCAGTCTTGTCAAAATCCGGTCAAAGCCCGGTTAAAGTCCTATCAAAGTCCGGTCGAAGTCCGGTTAAAGTCCAGTCGAAATCCGGTCAAATACCGGTCAAAGTCCTGCTAAAATCCGGTTAAAACCCAGTCAAAGTAATGTCAATCTTTTCAAAATCCGGTCAAAGCCCGGTTAAAGTCCTATCAAAGTCCGGTCGAAGTCCGGTTAAAGCCCAGTCGAAATCCGGTCAAAGACCGGTCAAATTCCTGCCAAAATCCGGTTAAAGTCCAGTCAAAGTAATGTCAATATTTTCAAAATCCGGTCAAAGCCCGGTTAAAGTCCTATCAAAGTTCGGTCGAAGTCCGGTTTAAGTCCAGTCGAAATACGGTCAAAGTCCTGCCAAAATCCGGTTTAAGTCCAGTCAAAGTAATGTCAGTCTTGTCAAAATCCGGTCAAAGCCCGGTTAAAGTCTTATCAAAGTCCGGTCGAAGTCCGGTTAAAGTCCATTCGAAATCCGGTCAAATACCGGTCAAAAACCTGTCAAAATCCGGTCTAAGTCCTGTCAAAGTTTGTCAAAATCCGGTCAAAGCCCTATCAAAGTCCGGTCGAAGTCCGATTAAAGTCAGGTCAAAATCCGGTCAAAATCCGTTCAAAGTCCGGTCAAATACCGGTCAAAGTCCTGCCAAAATCCGGTTAAAGTCCAGTCAAATCTTGTCAAAATCCGGTCAAAGTCCAGTCAAATCTTGTCAAAATCCGCTCCGGTCGATGGACCGCTCGCGTTACGGAACGTTTCGGTTTACCCTCCCATAAGAAGTTATCACTTCAAAAAATCTAATGTTAAGCAAATTACCTAATTTAAATTCATTATGTTACGCGTATTTTCCTGGCAATAAATAATTATTTTTTCTCTCACGATGATTTAAATTGCAAAATGACTGGTTGCTATTTATTTAAAGAATTTGGATTTAAAAAAAAAAGATTTAGCCTTAGTTACAGTATTAATATCTTGTATTGGTCAGTATTTATACTCGTATAATAGAAGAGATAAATATATCGACTGAAACCTAATTTCCGCCACTTCATCGTTGTGGCTGTGCCTCCGGAAATTCGGATTTCAATTTTGTATTACGTGAATTATTAATGGAAATGTTTAATATTATGTCATGACTTATAACTGTATTTTCATTTCAATAAGCGATTAACCTTTTAATATCCGGTTTATTATATTATGTTCCATTATTATTTAAAGAGTATGTAATTTACTAGCTCGGTTTCCCAACCTCACCTCCGTGGCAATCTTTTTTAGGAATATTATTTTTATAATCTATATTTTTTTTAGTTTTCTTTATAATAATAGTGAAACATGTATCTAAATCCCTACAATAGTTTTTACGTGTTGCGCGAACAAATTAACTAACAGACAGACAGAAATTGCTATTTTATCCTATGAATAAATTACCAGGGGTTAATTACATGATTCTTGAAACCCCGTCAATCTGACGGGGTTTTTACACATAGCGCAAAACGATCGTTAGCATTTTCTACTTCAAACCCTCCTTTAATAAAATCATGTGGAATGTATTATGTTCATAAAATCTGCTGTTACGTTAAATCACACGTTACATACACGCTCTATCTAAGCTGCTTTATGCACCTATACGACGACCACACGTTGGATCGCACACTTTGCGGGCTCAAATTATATTTAATTTTACATTTAATAACCGACGTTCTAACTACACACATTGATAACATTATTTTATTTTTAGGTATTTTGTCTACTTCCTCTTAATTTTTTTGTTACGCGGTTCATTACACTCTGTATATATAAGTAATGTTTGTCTATATATTGTCAAATATTTTTGAAAGAGCGAAAAAAGCGTTTGCAATATAATGTCCAACTAATATTATAACTGAATGCAAATACGCAATAATATTTTAACTCTCATCAAGTAAAATTTGAGATATTAATAATTCTAATTAGCTAAAGTCATTACCTTAAATCAATAATTAATAGTTCTATTATGCATAATTTATGATTTAATAAAATACGAAATTTTATCTAATACAATTTAATTAATTTACCGGATACACCGGTAAACCAAGGCCTACCGGTGTATCCTATGCTAGATCATGATCTAGAATACAATATAGGGTATTATTTGTCCCGGTAAGACATTTGGCGGAACAGTAACTGTAAGCAAAAACCTGTTCTCTATAATTTTACCTAAAGTTACCTTTCAATCTCTGTCTATGTCGATAGCAAGCTGTCACCAAATAGATATTTTATTCTACCTGCTTAGTGGTTATTGAATCATATGCGCTGATATACTTTCAATGATATTGTTGGGGCTATGCCAAGTGCCAACGTCCTTACGGTCTCCGATATGGAAGATTCGTATATTTTGACGACATAATATGAATATTGTGTTGCGGTTTATAGTATATAGCTTTTCCTCGCGGCTCCGCCCGCGTGATCTGCTTTTTCTGGGATAAAAAATAGCCTATGTTATGGGATAATGTAGGATTCTAACGGTGAAAGAATTTTTCAAATTACTCCAGTAGTTTTTAAGTATATTCGTTACATACAAATCTTTGCTCTTTATAATATTAGTGTAGATAGAGAGCTCAGCGCTACTGATTTACAATGCAAGCTCCTTATATTATAAACTCTTTGATGTGAACTGCTTGTAATAACTTAGGTGTACCGCAGTATATTGTTGAAGGAACGTATTTTAATATTAATTTGCGTTATATATTTGTATTATTTTAATACCTACACCCACACATCGTCTAATTGATTGAGTGGTGGCGTATTAAGGCTGAAACCCCGAAGTCTTAGGTTCAATAACCTGGTCAAGCAATTACATTTGTTATTTAGTTTTTGCTTTGTAATTCTTCTATCACTTACGGTACACATTACACCTTATTGTTAAGGCTAGAAAATATATATATAATTGAATGAAGAGACGAGCAAGGCGCTCGCCTGATGGTAAGCGCCACGCCTGCCCACAAACAGAAGCAACACCACACAGAATTTTGAATTACAAAGCACTACATGGCACTGAACTGTGCTCGTCACCCTGAGACATAACATGTGAAGTCTCATAATGCCCAATAATTTCACTGGCTTCAATGTCCTTCAAACCGAAACACAACAGTGCTTTCACACTATTGCTTGGCTGCAGAAATAGACAAAGCAACTAGACGTAACTAACTAGAACTTTATCTGTGCTCGTAAGCGAGACTCTGTTTGAGTGAGTACATATGTGATCGTTTCATTTATTATACAAGCAGCAGTATACAAGCACTGTTGTGTTTTTGGATGAAATACATTGAAGTCAGTGAAATTACTAGACGTTACATGACTTAAGATTGGATGAGAAACGCAGTGCAGTGCTGCATGCACTTTGTAATTAAAAATTCTGAGTGCCAATCTGCCATTTCTCCACAATAATAATAATGTGTTATATTTATCACTATAAACAAGTTTTCTCTGCGTTTGTAAAATGACTAGTATGTTTCGTTATTTAATTTTATATTTTTATTTTATTTTAAAGCAACGATAGCTCAGCGGGGAGTGGTACGAACTACTAAGGCGAAAGTGGCAGGGCGTGGACCTTTGACTTTTCTAAAGAACACGTGTATTCATTTTATCATAAAAATATTCATCTTATATATATTTTAAAACTTGCTTTAATGGTGAAAGAAACATCATGAGGAAACCTGCATGCCTGAGAAGTTCACTATAAGAATTTTGTAGGTATGTATGTGAAATCTGCCAACCCGCATTAGGCCAGCGGCAGCGTGGTGGACTAAGGCCTAACTCCTCTCATACAGTAGTGGAGGCTCGTGCCCAGCAGTGGGACGTGTCACGTGTATAATACTGGGCTAGTGTTATTATAATATTATTTGAGTTTAAGTGGTATTGCCACACTGTAGACAGTTTTGTCTACAGCTTGAATTGGCTGGCTCGACCGGGTCGTTATTAATGTCTTACAAAAAATCGACGTAAAGTAGCAGGTTGCTGCTGCGTTTCGTACGGTAAGTGAGATAACCAGATGCCCAAATCCCTTCCCAATCCCTTCATTGTCACTTTCCTTTAATTCTTCTGATATTGTGGGCGTACATGGGCAGTAGAGACCACTTACCATCACCACTCACCCTCCATACCCACATGCTCGTTTGCCGGTCCATGCTATAAAAAACAACCTAACATTTAAATAACAGCATCCGTCATTTGTAAGTTTCTTTATAATCCACTAATTTTAGTATTAATTGGTAATAAAAGCCGTCCATCATAGTTCAAATATCTATTCGGCAGACGTTTCTATCCCAAGCTTTGTATTGAGGTCACGTAACTTTCGACAAGATTTATTGAAGCGCCTAATCGAAATAGTTTCCTTTGTAATACCTACTTAAATTGTAATACAGTGGGAATTATGAAGCCATTGAAACGTGAGTATCAGAATGGCGGGTGTACCACAATGATTTTTTTTTTCTTAACACCCAACAGCCACATACATAGTCCTGACCCCACAGTAAGATACGAGTCTTGTGTCGTGAGTATCAGAAACTACGAGAGATTTTCGGTCTCACAACACACAGACCCCGAAACAATCATTTGTGGATCACACAAACATTTGTATAGGTGTGGGGATCGAACCCGCGACCTCTCGCTTCACAGCCGGCTACTCGCCCGCTACGCCACGGAGGCTGACAATTATATTATTAGACTATTAATTCAAACATATTATAACCAAAAAATATACCAAAATTTTACTATTTAGTATCTATGGTAGGCGGTATTAATCTCTCTCGAGACTCCGTAACATTTCGCCGTCACATACCATTTTTTGTTTTAAGACAAAGCAAAAGGACAGTGTCTATTACGAAACCCGTCCACTTTAGAGTAACAAATACTTATGATGTGTGAACGCACTTTCTGACTGTTAAAATAATTGCTGTTTAGAAATAATCCTAATTATTAGTAAGGTTCAACTACGTACTGGCAAGCGCAGCGTTGAACGTCCGCCTACAAGATGGACAGACGACCTGATAAAGGTCGCAGGAAGTCGCTGGATGCAGGCCGCTTCGCAGGTCTTAAATCTTTGGGGCAGGCCTATGATCAGCAGTGGACGTCTTGTGGCTGATGATGATGATGAAGGCTCAACAAGTTTGAGTCTGAGTAATTGCTTTGCCGGGCAAATTCTGATCCCCGGCACCTTATGAGATTTTTCGAATTGGAAATTCTAGCACAAAGTATAAGTGCCCGACCTGGAATTTGAAGCTAGAATCTCACGTTAAAACACTGCTACTAGACCAACGATGAATCATAATCATTTAAAAAAAGTTACACACAATGTACTCCATTTCTATAAAAAAAACAAATCCAAATATAAATGTTAATGTGTGTCGGTCGAAATTATATAGAATTGTAAATTTTGAATCAATTTATAGGGGTCGTTCGAAACAACACCAAATATTCAAAAACACTTTAACGGAATATTAAATAGATAAAACTCAAGTTTAACTAGGTCTCGATTCCACAGAATCGATTTAAAAAAACAACGAGCCAGACCGAAAACTTTACAAACTCGAAATAGCCTTAATTAGTCAATTCAGGGCTTCGTAAATTAAGTTATAAAGAAACCAAGGATCTAGAAATGATTTAGGTTAACACTACTGAATAATTTATTGTAAAAACTGGACGGTTTAATTTTAGTTAGACTCCTTAATAAATTATTCTTATATTTTAATCACGTGTCAGATTGTCCCACTTTATCATCCACATCTAGATATTTATAACGACATGCCAAAAGACATTATGAAAGTGTATTTATTTTGTATGTTTTTCCTGGCAAAGTGACTACACTGAACCTGATGTTTAATACAGTACAGTCCAAATATATCTCAACTCATCTCATCTCATATCTCACCGTACACCGTATACGTGGTGAAAAATCCGTCATAATATCTCGTTCCAGGGTCTGCCCGTAACGTCGTATAATTCTGGTGACTGCCAACAAATTCAATGTTACTCGATGACCACTATTAATAATAATAAGTATACCCGACAGTCACACACATAGTCCTGACTCCACAGCAACGAGTCTTGTATCATCGGTATCAGGAACTATGATAGCTTTCGGTCTCACAACACCCCGACCCGTAACAAATATTTGTGGATTACACGAACATTTATCTATTATATTTGGAGTGCACTGTACTTGTAATAATATCCAGTGTAGGTGCTCCCTTTGTTGTGCTAGGATTAAAAAAAACATTGAGTGAAATGAGTGAACATTTAAGTTCGACGCAGGTCGAGCGAAAAAATAATACAATTTCGATTTGAAAACAACGTTATGTGAGGTGTCGGGATTGGTATGTATACTCGACAGAGCTCAACTCCTATCAAAGGATAGAAATAATCTCAATAAACCATAGATGAGTAATTCAGTCCATGCCTGCCCCATAGGTGATACAGGCATAAGCTTGTTTAAATTAGATTTTTTGAATATTAGCTTGAATAACGAAATTAACAGGTCGCTCGCCTCGATCGTCACGTCTGCCCATAAACAGACGCATCACCACTCATTTTGAATTACAAAGCACTAGACTGCAATGGTCACCCCGAGACATGAGTTTAAGTGTCATAACGCCCAGTAATTTCACTGGTTTCAATGTCTCTCAAACCGAAACACAACGTTGAGTTAAGAAATATTAATAATATAATTCTAGCTAACAATTTTGATGTAAAACAGATATTCAGAGCACCATTTATAAGTTTTATAGTTAGAAAGCTGCAGCTTATTCCAAATACGGGGCACAGAGTCCATGCTGAACTTCCTTCACTTCTTTAAATGTTATTTGAAAGTTATATTAAAAAGTATTACACAGTGGCCAGCGCTACTGGCCGTAAATATTGTTATACATAACCAGTTATATTAATTTAAAGAAAATTATAGAAGAAAAGATTTGAGAAGACTTTGGCAAACGATAAAGTGGGTCCGCTAATGGTTAGTGACCTCCACTGCCCATAAACTCCCATAATATCAAAAGAATCATGGACTACATACATGGACATGCCTACGTAAAAGAAAGTAATGGGATCGAGAAGGGGGGTCCGGGCCAATGAAATGAAAAGCAGCAGCCAGGTGTCACACAGTTTATAATAATCATTTTACTTCTTATTGTTTATATTGATATATATTTCCGTATTACCAACCACTTATTAAATCATAAACATAAAAGAATACATAAAACAATCACAATCAGTAGTAAAAAACACAGCGACATCACATTATGATTATTAATGTCATATACAGGAGTGACGTCAGGCAGGCGGTCGGTCGTAAAAACTACAGCGAAATCTCTCTGTAACATGTGTTAAAAAGCATGTTGCCCCGACCCTACTGCGAGTGGGATAAGGGCAGGTGGAAGAAGAATTTTCTTTTTGATAAAAATATTATTATCCAGATCTTAAACACTCGCGTAGGGTTTTATTTGCCTGAAGAAGTAGAGCCTTATACAATCCCACGAAGAACAAAGGAAAAAACTATTGAGCTCGAAGTTTGCTGAGAAAACAAAATCTTTTTTCCAAAACGATGTTGTACAATCTTATCTTTTGAATCCACTCACTAATTTATGGTTCGTAGTGTTATTGTTTATAACTTTAAATATTAAGATCGACTTGCACGGAGATCGTAAAGCGTATTAAACCACTAAACATGTTTGTTTATGTAATTTTTTTACACGTATTGACTTTTCAACTTTACTGCTTTTGGTTTGGTGGTTAAACTCGATTTAGGATTATTGTGCAAGCTAGCTTTAATATACGAAAGAGCTAAAACCACGGATGTCAAGTAGATAAACATCTGGGGCCCTAGCGCAACTTATTAGAAAAGTGTTATTATATTCTTAGCTCATTCGTAGTACAAATTGTAATAAACACTTTTGAAGTGACATCACAAAACTGCAACGGAAACAATCTTGTTATATGACGGCAATAAGCTTACTTTAAAGACCTCACGATACGGAAAGTCAAAATAAGGTTATAATAATAATGTTCTAAAAATTAGTGGTAGAGCCCCAGTAACATTTACACTGCTGAACAGTTTTTCTTAAAATATTATTAATAATCATGTTGATTAAACCAGCTTTAACACAAAAACTCTTTCACATCTGTTTATACGTTTAGACGCTACGACACCACTGATAGATACATACCTACAGACAGGGGGCCAACTAATAACACTGTTTTTTTTGTCAAGTGGTAAGAAACATGTGAGGAAGAAACTATTTCCCTTTTATAGTTCTATTAAATAGTAGCACTGTGCTGCAAATACCTACTTCTGTCAACCTCATATATTGGCCGACTCGACCGAGTTATTAACTCTGTCTTACAGAAAACCGTATTTAAATGGCAGCGTGCTGTTGCATTTCGTAAGGTGTGTGAAATTACCGAAGGCCGAAATCCTCCTACCCAATCCTCATTTATATGCAATGTATGTTATTATGCAATTTTAATTTTTAATTAATATGATAATGAATGAATGAATATATTAATATTTTAATTAATATGTTTATATGCAATATTTTTATGCAATGTATATTACGATTATAGTTCAATTATAACGAACATCTTAATTCTTAAATAAATTTAGCAAACGATTAACAATAAAACGCAGATCCCAAACTAACCTCGGAAATAAATGAAAACTCAGATAAATCAGTATTTATAAACGAAAATTGATGCAGAAAAAACACACGAGTCTTTTAAAAAAGCCACGCTTTGTAGACTATACACGAAACTTTTAATGAAGTTTAAAAATTTAATGCGAATGATGGCAAACAATTTTGTGGAATTAACTACGTTTTTAATATCAACACTAATTGTTGCCTTGTTTTTCCGGCTTTTTGAACCGTTTCAAAAATCACAATTATGTAAATAAACATTTTGTATGTCTTGTTTTTTTTAAAACAACGCACTGTTCACAGCAGACATAACATTTTATAGTACTACTAGCTGTCCCTCGCGGCTCCACCCGCGTGATCTGCTTTTTCCGGGATAAAAGTAGCCTAGCAGTGGCGCCATCTGTCGCACAACAACTTTGCTAAAGATCAAATGCATAGTTTAGTTATTGAGCGGGATGAAAAATGATTAGATTACTAAAATGGCTATTAAAAAATAGGGGTTGGTGATAAAAGGGTAAAAATTTTGGGTTGTATGTATTTTTTAATGCCAAACTATAGAAAAATAAAAACAAAAAATGTTGTCCAAAAATTAAAAAAAAATGTTAAGGGTGAACAACCCTTATCACTTAGGGGTATGAAAAATAGATAGTAGCCGATTCTCAGACCTACTGAAATGCATATACAATTTGGTAAAAATCAGTAAAGCCGTTTCGGAGGAGTAAGGTAACTAACATTGTGACACGAGAATTTTGTATATAAGATTGAGCTTCCCAAAGGCGCGATTATTATTGACAATAACGTATTCAAATTTAGGAAATATGAGGAAAGTCTGAAACACTTAGGTATTTAGGTACCCGGTTTTTATCGACAATTTGAGGCCGCTTCCAAAAAATCACTCCAGGGGCATTAAAAGCAAAATAAAGTGGAAGTAACTGGTTCAAGGGCGTCATTAGAATACATCAGTTTATATAAAAAATGGGGTAAAAAGAAATACGGATTGGAAAACGATTCCAACAGGAAAGGGGTATTTTTTTATTGTGCTAGCAATTAGGACAGATTATATACAAAGTCCCATAAATATTCTGATTGTAAGTTGTAAGACGCGAAGACCTAAATCGTAAGGCCATAGACACTATTGTCTATATCACGAATGTATAATATATAATTATTCCCATATGTAACCGACCTTCTTACTACACCTCCTTTTCCTTTCCCCAAAAGTAACACGTTTACTTTGGGATTGAGGGTCTTCAAAGGCGGTAGAATCACATTGAATGCATATCTTTAGATACTTTTATATGAGCCTTCTCTCTCCAATAAAAATACAAAATTAAATACTTATTAAAACTTCAAAGACTTCAAACCCCGTGCGTTTGATATTATCCATTAAGGAGTTTCCTATTTCTCTTGTAATTCTTCATTAGCTCGGACCACCATCAGAGTAAACCCTTTAGGATCAAAAAGAAACACCAAAATCGTTCCAAATACATTGAACATTAAACTGGTTAATTTAGAACGTCCTCCTTGTTGTAGTCGGTTAAAAGATACACAATTGGGGTTATCTAAAAAACTACTCCTTTGTCATGGTGTACGTAACAGCACAAATGAAGTAGAATATTCTCTATTACTTTCAATACTAGGGTTCACAAATATTGAATAAGTTAGGCGACGATTGAAAATATTAAAGTTTGTATAACAAAATCGTGTTGCTAGTGCTAGATAAGTAATTCGCTATCCCACTAAGTGGATCCCAATTTTTCAGTGTTTTAAATTGATCTCCAAACTTGTCTTTAAAATTGAAATAATTCGCAACGTGCAATATTTAGAGCTTACCGAATAACCCTTTGCACAAAGAGTATTGAACAAGTTAAGGAAACCTTAGCAATTTTCTGCCATGTTGCAATATTTATTTAGATCTATCAATAATTATCAATTATTTAACACAAGCATTTAATCTCTTTTTATTTCAATATTGAAATTATAACATCTGATTTCTTTATAATGGGCGTGTTTGGACAATCAACGTTCTGAATAGCTAAGATACACACTGGTCATAAAGTTCTAAGTGACTCGTACATTAGTTAGCTTGATGTTGACATTGTTTATTTATTGGTTGCACAATAATTGATACAGAATATAATAATGGTCTGTTTAACAATATTCAGGTAAGGTTTAGTCACCAAATAGTAGAGCCACGCTGTAGACAGTTTTGTCTACAGCATGAATGGGCTGGCTCGACCGGGTCGTTACCATTGTCTCACAGAAAACCGACGTAAAGTAGCGGCTTGCTGCTGCGTTTCTTACGGTGAGTGAGATATCCGAAGGCCCAAGTCCCCTCCCCTTCCCAATCCCTAATTATCCCTTTCCTTTAAGGTCGGCAACGCGCCCATGATTCTTTTGGTGGTGGGCGTACATGGGCGGTGAAGATCACTTACCATCAGGTGACCCACTTGCTCGTTTGCCGGCCTATGCTATTAAGAAAAAAAAAAATGTTATAAGACAGCTATTTTTGAAAGCACCTAGTTCTGTTATTTCTGCTGGTTTATGATCAGATTATGACTTTTATGTTAGAACATGTGATGTTTCATTTGGTAGGTAGCATTTAATCTGAAGTGATGAAAAGGTCCTACCTAAGATAAGATGTCCCGGACGAAAACTAAGTTGGATATTCTCAGAGTAACCTTGATTACTCAGGATTTTGTTCACCCGAACACGTTCGGTTTTATCGTGTCTTTTTAAAAATATAATTTATTAATTCAGTTATCGCAGACTCCGCAAATCAATTAATTACTTTACTGCGCTAAACAAAAACTTTATAATGTCATTTTCATTACAATTCGTATTCCTTAATAATATTATCAATTACTTATTTTAATATCCATTATTATTCTTAATATTGTATTCAGGTCATGTCATGTTAATATAATATGGACATGGTATGTTCAAATTTATTTTACTATTACTTTCCCCTTATAATAATTTTGATTATGTATAATAAATAATTACATTCTATTTTTATAGTAAAAGAATACACTTGCAATAAAAAAAAATACATTAAATTTTATAACAATATAAGAAATATTAATCGAAGAGACCGCCCCGGACCGTACCTGGCGCAAAAGTGCCCATTATACTTGCAACATTGCCACGTTGTATTGAAAGTGATATATGTTGCACCAGGTACGATTCAGCGCGAGAATCCTCACCATTCCTTCTCAGGCGTCGCCCCAGTTCTCGGATAAAATCCTTGGCCTCCGCGCACCACACCCCACTAACCTCTACCGCGAAGGGAACGAAAAAATATGATCGTTCGAGCATGGAGTATTTTAAGTGTTTCTGAGCCGCTGCCCATTCAGCGGCAGAACCGGCTTTATGTACAGTACGCGTCAAGTGAGAGGCGGCGTATGTGCTGACACACGTCGCGTCCCACAACAGACAGCGGCCTTTCTCCCAAGGTATTAGAGTTAGCCCATCGGGCCGCTTGCCATCAGAGCGACTCAAACCAGGCGGTTCCAGTGTGCAGGGTAAGCCGGCAGACACCAAGGCACGACGGATGATGTCATTGAGCATGTGATGCCTTGGAAAACGACCCGCCGACCTGCAGCAACTCAAACCGTGGTGACCCCTGGCATCAACCTGCGCCCCACACACACAAGCGTGTGGCTCACAAATGTTACAGCCAAGTCTAAGCGCTACGGCTACTCTTAGTGAGTCATTATCAAGTAAGGTTCCGACGTGAGGTGATGGAATAGCATGAAGCCAAGCCCCAGACTCCGAGCAAGAAACCGATTTGAGTCGAGCAACGTCAGCTCCCAACGCTGAACTAAGCATATCAGCGACTCTCACTCCACACATCCGCTCGTCCCACTGACGCTGCACACTTGGGTTTTCAGGTTGATCAGCGGTAGGGCAAACCAACGACCAGGCGTTTAAAGCCTCCGCTGCGTACGGGATGGCGGTACTGTCACCCTGAACTTGTAGTAAGTTAGTAATCAGTTCCGAAACCCCGTGCGCAGACGCTAAAAAGGCCGATACGTTGGTATCCCCCACACGTCTAACA
Organism: Amorpha juglandis; assembly: GCA_949126905.1. Taxonomy (NCBI): domain Eukaryota; kingdom Metazoa; phylum Arthropoda; class Insecta; order Lepidoptera; family Sphingidae; genus Amorpha; species Amorpha juglandis. Next base: position 13,306,402 of record OX421373.1, on the reverse strand, counting down.
CCCAATCCCCCGTGCCGAACAGGTAAGGATGCTTGTAGCCATTGTTTATCGTCGAGATGTATATTCAAAATACTCTCCAAAGTGTCCTTAATGTCGCTATCCAACAGACCAACTTCTTCCGGAAAAAGCCATGTTGGACATGTTCTCATAACGTACATCAGTTTGGGGACAGAGAGGCAACTGCGATAGAGTGTGAGAGCCACGTGGGCAGATAAATGCGGGAGATGTTGCCGGGCAGATGCCAGCATGTCTCTTTTAGTTCGGAGCGATTCAGGCACACCGTCTTGGAAGATTGGTGCGCCTAGAAGCTCAAATGACTGCCTGTCAAGGACCCTTATATCGGGGAGTATTTTCTTTATGTCCTCCATGCGTCCTCCGGAAACAGATCCACAGGGATATAGCTCACATTTAGCACAATTTATAATGAGCCCAATATCCCTAAGCCTAGGAATCAAAGTCTCCAAATCTTTGATAACAACGTCAGGGTCGCCGCCAATTGTACCATCATCAAGGTACCACACATTAAGCGGCGCCTCTAACGCGGATATCATTTGGTTAATTGCCAGACTGAAGAGTAGAGGACCGAGAGGATCACCCTGTTGCGCCCCCACCTGCGATGACATTCTGTATCCATTAAAATACAGGTTGCTGGGAGAGAGGTAACACTGGTCGAGGAATGGGCTTAAAAGAGGAATTTTATCCCTTGACTCGACCAGCATCGCCTCTCTCTCAACACTATTAAAGGCATTTTTGATGTCAATTTTTAAAATGATGTTGTCATTGCGCTGTGGATCCATCGCAAAAATACGAGTAGCGTGTATGGCCGCTTCGCAACCCAGCGGCGTGCCGAACCCTAACTGATGCGGCTGCAAAAACTCTGCCGCCTTGTCGCGTACTGCACGACAACCTAATTTCGCCACGAGGCGGCGTATCACACTGCCTACCGCAATAGGCCGTATGCCACCGTCCTTTTTTTTAAGGGCGCAGAGCGATGCTCCGTATAAAAAGGGGCACACATCACAACACAATTTTCCCTCAAGGAGAAAATTGCACAGGTTGGTCAAAGACTCCAACAGTCTTGGGCCATTGTCTCCAGCAGAGATTGCTACCAGCTCTTTTAAATGCTGCGGCCGCAAACCATCCAGACCCGCTGCTGAGCTACAGTGGAAGGAAGCAATTGCACCCTGCACATCTTTGCATGTAAGTTTTAATGCTTGGAGACAATCAGCCGAGGCTGGTGCAAGAGAAATGGGGCGAACAGGAGCCGGATGCTTATCCCGCAAGCTATCCAGTGTGCTGGAATCCGAGGACGCCAAGGTACAGTCTGAGGTCAACAGCCTAACCGCCCCTCTCAGATCTCCGTCAAACACTTTGGTTTCTATAATTTTGTAAATAGACAGAGATCTTTGTGGTTTGTTGCTCGGAAGATAATCGAGAGTGCCACCAATGTTTTTCTTCACTTTACTGGTCAGCGACTCGGTGCCCCCGCCGCCCTCAGGAACCCTGAGAGCAGAGTATGCAAAAGACAATAGTGTATACCAGTCATTAGGAGCATTGCTTCGAAGGCACTTCTCGATGATAGAGGTTAATTTCCCGGCTGCCAGATTTCTCGCGCCTTTCGGGATGTGTTTTAAGACACGCACATTGGCCCTATAGCTTCCCAACCTTTCTAGAAGAGAAGGATCTGGTAACACAACCTGAGGGTCGATGTCGTCAGCCTGCAAAGGCTGTGAAGCCAGTGAGGGTTGTTGTAACGCGGGCGTGACTGTCGGTCTGTGTTTCCGAGTAATGTGTATAGATAGCCCACGCTTTGTAAAGCGACGCAAATTATCCGTTGGGCAATGTGGACATAAAAGATTGGAGACTGAATAAGCATCCATTACAACACTCGAAATTATAATAAATTAATATATAACATGATAAACATAATTAAAATTATAAAGTTACAATGTTATAATAATGTGTCGTCGTCGCACTGCACGGGTCCAGTTGACGTCACCGCACGGCGCACGCCAAGCGCCACCACACGAGCTGTTGTGCGTGCCATTTTGTTCTACTTGCTCGATCTAACCCCGCTGTTGAACTCGACGATTTACTCAACAGATCTCGTCTTCATTGACACGTTTCCACATAGAATAGCACAAACACTGTCTTACCGCGTTAAATCGATTCACAGCACAAAGAATCTTTAGAAAAATAATTTAAAACGAAAAAACGCAGAGTACAACGCTAAATTGATTATTATTATATTTAAGTTTATGTATTTACTGTCCTTTTGGAAATAAATTGATATTTGAGGGATTTCAGCACAGAATAATTTTAATCAGACGAAATTTGACGGCATATTGTTGTCAAAATTAAATGTCAAGATTACTTAGATATATGTATTTGAATACAAGTTAAAAGGAAAAAAGTCCCACAATATGTGATAATATCAGGATCTTTGTAATTAATGGGAGTACAATAATACCAATGTAATATGTTCAAAGTCTCAGTCCATTTTTTAATAATTGTATGAATTGATTATTGCAATACATTTTTTCCTGATGACGTTTGACGTTTTAGTATTAGATATGAATACAAAAAGGTTCCAAATATGAAGTGTTTGTTTATGGCAATCGTGGCGGGAGATCTTGACCTTGACACCTGCTCGTAGTCCGGAAATCACCACCCATTATTCTTTGCAATAGCAAACCATCACATTATAACGGTTCACTATTTTTACGATTTTGTTTTTGCGAGATTAGGAAGTAAACACTTTATTTTATAATAATAGCTCTACTTTATTTATTTTCTAAAAACTCACCGAATGTTGTCTTTGGCGCTGCTAAAGAAACTCCTTTGATAGTTCAAGCCAATAGTTCAACTCAATTTCACACTCACTGGCCACTTATGAAAAATAAGAATAAATTAAATGCGTTTTATTAATATTTAATTTGTTAATATTATTATTAAAAATATTTTTTTTTTAATTGTCAAGCACTAAAGAATTCCGTCTGCCAAATTCAAAGTTATAGGCACGGATCGCGCACCTTCGATTTACGAATTGAAATTTGACAAATCATTGTTCGAAAGGCGAGAGTATACCGCCGCGGAATGCGGTGACAACTGAACTGAGCAGCCGGCACTATGGGCGGCCGTTAGACCGACAGGTTGCTTTTCGCAGGCGCGCATGGACTCTCTGTATGAAAATATGCGGAAATGAAAAATTAAATTAATTTTCACAATGGGTTTAACAAAAGATAAATTATCTCAATTTAATCGTAAAGCTTTAAGGTTCTATATTCCACTTATTAGGTAGTTACACACACCATTCAACTGCTTTATATTTTGGTCGCGAAACCTTTATTTAATTATGCTACATTGTATTTGGAATACCACTAAATAAATGAACCAAAATAAGTGACTGGCCATAGTAGCTCATTCAGCCGAGGCGTCTTCCGGGGTTTGCCAGTATGTCTAATAATTTTAGGCCGACATAATTCTACTGACTGTCAAAGGCGCAAATTATCTTGACGGTTGATATTATATTTGCACTGTATTGTACTTAACACCAGGTCCATTGTAGTCTGGTCACTGGTGCTAAAACCTGCCACAGTGGCCCACCTTGTGTGGATCGCGTTCCAGGGTCAGCCAGTGTATATCCGGTTCTCCCCAGGGGGCTTGCCCCCTGATCCTAAACCTTTTCCCATCCCTTTTTTCCTTCCCCTCCCCCTTGGCCCTTTGGCAGGCCGGCATGATCTTGCCGACCTACGATGGACACATTGTTTATCGTTATCGACAATATTCTTGGATTGCGCTACACTTACCATCAGGTGTAGCGTAGTCACTTTGCCGAGCCAGGATAAATAAATAAAATAAATAAGTCACTTTTCTAAGCCATGATAAAAAGAACAGGTCGTTCGACTGATGGTAAGCGCTTTACTCGACCACAACCGTAAGTTGCTTATACGCTAGCAGCAGAAATATCTGTGAGGTCTACCTAGTGCCTCGATTCAGAACCTTCGGTAATTTAACTGAATTCAATTGGATATAGTCCGAATAGGACGTCAGATTTCGAGAAATTCAGAACAGTATTAATTTCTGTTCTTTTCGCATTCGACAAGTTGATCTTCAATATGGTTATTTCGAATTAAAATTACTGCAAATCTAACGATATCCAACCGAATCGGTCGACAACTGTGTTATCGTAAGATTCTGAATTGATAATGGTTTTAGCATACGAGTCCCCAAGAAGGGCAATCATAAATTGGCCTTGATTGAAATTTATGCCCGGTAAGGCGGTAGGTTCACCCCTATCACGTTATGAGAGCAATAAGCTCGCAAAATTGTTGTTGCAGCACTAGTTGCACCTCTGCCTACCCCTTCGGAGATAAAGTCGTTAGCTTATGTATGTGTATCCAATATTTTTGACATAGATAATAATCAAATAGATACCTAGCTACCACTCGCAATATTTTCTTTAACAAACTTCAAAGAAATACATATTTTTAGAAATATCCTCTGAAAGGTAACAATTTACATCAAAGGAAATGGAAATAAAATTTAGTTCCTTTCGATAAGCTCAGTAGCAATCAAGGGTAACGATATAGTTGCTATTTAAAGCAAGTGGGAAAATGGCAATATAGTTTACATTACTGTAGTGGTTTTAGCCGATTCGACCGGGGTGGTACTACAGTCATACAGAGAACCGTTGTGAAGTATCAGTTGTGCGTTTAGACAGTTCAGTAACAATGCCGAAACCAAAACCTCCTCTTCACTATCTCAAACTTTAGGAAAACATACACTATTTTTGGTGCTTTAGGTAGGCGGTGATTACCGTCAAATGACCTGCTTGTTTGTTTGTTTTTCTCTTCTATATTAAATGTTCTCTGCGAAACTAAGAGGAACTAAATATAAGTGATGATTACTAGTTATTTACGATTATTCCGGATTAAAAACTACGCAATGCATTGACGCCGTTTCATATTTTCGTAGGAAAGCAATTTGCGTTTATATTTTATTGGAAAAGATATTCAATAATAATTACCTGTATAGTTGTAATTTTATGATGAGTGCCGCGTCAGTGGTGGGTACGAAGTGCAATAAAATACACTCGGGTCATTCCATATAAAATCGTCTGATATAAAAATAAATTTTCCCGACTAATTTTAGATTTTGGTGTAACTTTGAAAAACAAGTGATGTAGTAATTTTAAGTTGAAGGTAAAAACAGTAGATTCTGTGAGTATCAGATTTTTATCTCGCAGTCAACACGTTCGTTTCATAACCTGAAAATTGGGATTTTTAAAAATTCCAAAATTTGAAACAATGTTTTTTTCTATGAAGAGTGGGCTGCTCAAGTCAACTTGTGGCTGAATTTTGTCTATGATATGTATACTTAATTCCCGCGAGCCTGAGTTTTTAATTCTCAACAGTTAAGACGCTAGAGTCGATTAAAATTCACGAAAAATGACTAAAAAACACTCATTTTCAGCATGCTGCTATTATTCAAAGGGATCGTCCAAGCCAATTATCCTCATTTACACTTAAACTACTATCTTTCCCACTGTGAACTCTGTCTTGATCATGCAGATAGCTTCAAACAGAAAAATTTCACAGCAAAAGTTTATAAGGTTTAAAAATATCGATTTTTAAAAGTCTTTATTTAAATAGGCGGAACGAGCGCTTGTAAAAATCAAACTCGTGTAAATTTTGTTCTTTGGGACCCTAGCTAGAGTAGAGTTTCTCAAAGTTACACCAAAATCTAAAATTAGTCGGGAAAATTTATTTTTACATCAGACGATTTTATATGGAATGACCCACTCGCGTTTGAATCAGTAATCGTATACTTTTAAATACACAAGTCTTGTACACACACATACACGGGTTAAAAAAAATGTATAACGCATACATATTTTTATCGCATACATACAACATACTACTCTTAAATTATTTTTTATCAAAGCTAGCTAGCCCGCATGGTTTTACTCGCGCACGTAATAAATAATAATAACTATTATTACACCCAACAGTGACACACAGTCTTGATCGCACTACGAGTGTCTCGCGGTCCCACAACACCCAGACTCGAACTAAATCTTTGTGGATGTGTATATGATGATGTGCGGGAATCGAACTCATGGCCTCTCGATTCGTAGCCGGCTACTCTCCAACTACGCTACGGGGTCTAATTGACAAATTACTTTTCTACTCCTGTGGGTGACGGTGTGATGATATACAGCTATGAACCATCGTCTCTACAAAACAAATATCGTCGATGAAGTACCAATACCTCGTAACTGACAATTTAGTCCAAAATTACTTTTTTATTACAATAGACGTAAACATAAACCACATCTTAGTAACTAATAAAAAGGTAATGTATTGGAAACTATTTTACTATCAATAGTTGATCAAAATAAATAAAACCTTATTTTAAACAGTCTGGTGTAAAATTAGATTCTCAACACTTAGGAGGTATTGGTACTTCATCGACGATATACCATATCAAATCAAAGTATTTATGGAATCCATAAAAAGTTATAGATAAATTAGATTCAGTCAAATTTTAACTCGTTAACAAAACTTAAGGAGTCTGTTTTGCTAGAGAAGAACTGGCAAGAAAGTCTAACATTGCTCTTCTTAAAACGGGTTTTCAATATTTGCACTACATTATTTATAATATTCGCATAACGATACATGGTGTGATTATAACCTCCACCGATTATGTTACTCAAAACTTACATGATAAGACACAGACTGTATAACAAAACTGAACTCGCAACGGGAAGCAAGTTTTGCCAATGTCGCAAATATTAATTAACACAAATTAACATGTACAGATGAGGTTGTATTTGCATCGAAGATGTTGGTAGCCCACTTACACTCCTAGGTTCCATTAGATGTTGAAATACAATTAATTTAATCCGACTTATTTTTATTTTTGGTTTAACGCCTCGAAAACTTTTCAGCCTTTCAGCGACAAAATCCGTTTAATTAATTTTATTTTGTAATATTTACCTAAACATAAGAAATTATTTCCCTAGATGGTTTTAATAAATATAAATCCGAATTTATCCATAAGCTTTCATAGTATTTATATTTTTATATCAGTAGGCACATCCTGCACGTCTTGCTATGTGCTCGTATAGAAACAATGACTTGTATGTATTCACAAACAACACTTAGTTCTATGCCTAGTGTCGAATTTTGTGTATATGATTGGTCTGTTTTTATTTAGCGCCAAAAACTAACCAATGACGTTTAGATATACAAATAGCGGGCATAGACACGTAGGCGAAAGCTTTAAAGTTTTAAATGAGGTTCCTAAAAATACGCTCTAAAATCCGCAAAATATTAGGTTTTATCACGACCAGCAAATTTACAATTCATTATAGAAGTTGACTCACAATTAAACCATAAACACGTTTTATTTTTCTGAGATGATACCCAGACCCGTGTCAGTTGGCGTTATAAAATCCCCGGTTTATAAAGAATACTGTCACAGGCTGTTATCCTTTCCACATCTGCATAAATTAGTTTCCACGCGCTTTGTTTTGTTACAGTTTTTAATCAAGTTTATGTTAAGTAATGAGAGTTCTACGAAAACAAAAAGGAATCTTGTCTTTGACACTCATTTGCTATGAATATTTAAGGCTCTATGAAGACGGGAAGTAGATATAATTTATATTGAGTGGTTCATTGAGCAAACAAGCATTATGGTCATTTCTGTCTAACTACTAACTTTTTCACCATCTTTTTATGCAAATTTATTTACATATAAGTTTTCAGAATCAGATATTTATGACCGACTTAAAAAAATATAAGTTTCTTAATTCAAACGTATTTTAACGAATTTGATTTAATATGTAGGTACTATGTTATGCAATTTTGATGATTCTTTATGTATTCTATAACCCTATAGAATTAATTTATATTTATGAGTGGTAGAGCCACGCTGTAGATAGTTTTGTCTACAGCATGATTGGGCTGGCTCAACCGGGTCATTACCACTGTCTCACAGAAAACCGACGTAAAGTAGCGGCTCGCTGGGCGTTTCGTACGGTGAGTGAGATATCCGGAGGCCCAAATACACCTCCCCTTCCCAATCCCTAATTATCCCTTTCCTATAAGATCGACAACGCGCCCATAATTCTTCTGATATTGTGGGCATACATGGGCGGTGGAGATCACTTACCATCAGGTGACCCACTTGCTCGTTTGCCGATCTATGCCATAAAAAAAAATAGAATACATAAAGGTGTTCTCACATTAGGCATTTTGGTATAGGTAGATCTGATATTGGAATATAAGGAAATAGTATTTACGTTTTTATTTGTACATTTTTATGTTATTTTAAACTAATATTACTGTAATGCATATGTTTTTAATTAATAAAAAATGATAACAGCCTTGAATTTGCTGTCGGCAAAGTAACCAACTGCAAGGTTATTCCGGGAGAAAGTCTCGCGCCGCAGCACCGTCTCCTTGTCATGGACGTTAAGGTAGTACCAAAAAAGAGAGTGGCCGAGCGGCGACTACCTAGAATAAAGTGGTGGTTGCTGGATGGTCCCAGACGACTGGACTTCCGCGAAGCCGCAATTACACGGCTTCAAAGTGTAAAGGCGGGCTCCGTGGAGGAACAGTGGAAAGGGATACAGACAGCGATCACTGCAGTTGGTAAGTCGCAACTCGGTATCACTAAGGGAGGCCGAGTCCTAGACAGGGAGACGTGGTGGTGGAGCGATACGGTTCGGAACGCGACTCGGGAGAAAAAGGCGCGGTTTAAAGTGTGGCAAGCGACCAACTCTCCGGAAGATCGCGCTGCGTACCGAACGGCCAAAAATGCAGCGAAGCGAGCTGTAGCTAAGGCCCGAAACGATTATCTGGCGCCTCTTTATGAGAAGCTAGAAACCGCAGAGGGCCAAAAGCTCGTATACCGGCTCGCTAAGGCCCGGGAGAAAGCGACACTCGATATTACCAAATGTCGATGTGTCAGGGACTCCCGGGGCGTTTTGGTCTGTGAGGGTAGCGCGGTAAAGGAGAGATGGCGCTCTTACTTCCACAATTTGCTGAACACCCAGCATTTAGACGTGTCTCCCCCTGAGTTGCCTCCGAACCAAGGACTAGTTGCCCCGATCTCACCTGACGAAGTCAATACTTGTCTTCGTCGCATGAAGAATCGGAAAGCGGTGGGGCCTGATACTATCCCTATCGAGGCGTGGAAAGCGATGGGCTCCTATGGTGTGGAGCTTCTTGCCGAGTTGTTCAACCGCATCCTGAACACCAAAAAAATGCCTGACCCTTGGCGGTTGAGTTTTATAACTCCCATATACAAGGGTAAAGGCAGTGTTCAGGACTGCGGGAACTACCGCGGCATTAAGCTCATGTGCCACACCATGAAGCTCTTCGAACGCGTCCTCGAATCTAGGCTCCGCCAAGAGTGTACTGTCTCCGAGTGTCAATATGGCTTCACACCAGGAAGTGGCACTATGGACCCCGTGTTCGCGATTAGGTCGCTTGCCGAGGCATACAGGACGAAGAAGAAGCCTCTGCATCTTGCCTTTTTAGATTTGCAGAAGGCCTTCGACTGTGTGCCCCGGCGGGCGATCTGGTGGGCGTTGAGGGTCAAGGGTGTGCCAGAGGCATATATTGACATTATCGGGGACATGTACCTCCGATCCGAATCTCTGGTTCGGACTGCTGTTGGCGATACCAACCCCTTCCCAATTACCGTAGGTGTCCACCAGGGCTCGGCGCTGAGTCCTTTTCTATTTAGTGTGGTGCTTGATGTCACGACGGCGGAAATACAAGAGCAGCCACCATGGGTGCTCATGTATGCCGATGACATCGCACTAATAGATGAGGACAAACAGCGCCTAGAGCAAAGAGTGAACTTGTGGAAGGGGACGCTTGAAAACGGTGGTCTGAAACTAAATGTGGCGAAGACCGAGTACATGGCTTGCTGGAGTGCAGACCCGGATAGTATCCGAATAGGGGGTGAACTTGCCGTGAAAACGGACAAGTTCAAATACCTGGGGTCTGTACTGCATGAGTCCGGTGACATCGACCTCGACGTTAGGGCCCGCATTGGCGCCGCTTGGGCTAAGTGGCGGGAGCTCACAGGCGTTACTTGCGACCGAAAGATGCCGATGAGACTTAAAGGTCTCATCTACAAAACAATCATTCGGCCTGTACTCCTGTATGGGTGCGAGACGTGGCCGGCCCTTAGGCGCCATGTTGGAGAGATCCATGTCGCGGAGATGAAGATGCTGCGGTGGATGTGCAATGTTACACGATTAGATCGTATTCGTAACGAGTACATCCGCGGCAGCCTTGGTGTCCGCGACGTGGCTGATAAACTCCAAGAATGTCGCTTAAGGTGGTTTGGCCATGTTTTGAGGAAACCACAGGAGTACGTCGGTCGCAAGTGCCTGAGCCAGATCGTACCGGGGGTACGATCCCGTGGACGGCCCAAAAAGCGTTGGCTTGACGTATTGGAGGGAGACATGAGAGCCAATGGTCTCACTATAGAGGATGCTCAAGATCGGGCGAAGTGGAGGCGTTTGAGTAGGAAGGCGGACCCTGGCACTAAGCCGGGATAACGCAAGGCAGAAAGAAAAAGAAAGATAACAGCCTTGAATTATTTTGTCCTACTGCTGAGTGCTGACCTCCTTACAAATGAGAGGGGTAAGTCTTTAGTCCACCAGCTAGCTTTAAGCGAGTTGGAATACTACACACACCTTTAAAAATCTGCTCCATAAGAATTCCTCAGGTATATGAAGTCTACCAACCCGTCTTAGGCCAGCCTGGTGGACTAAGAATAAACCTCTCTCAGTAGTAAATTAGGCGCGTGCCCGGCAGTGAAACTTATAAGATACAGAGCTAATATTATTTAATGACTAGCTTTTGCTCGCGGCTCCGCCCGCGTGATCTGCTTTTTCCGGGATAAAATGTATCCTCTCACCCAAGTCAGCTCATACCCTGTCTGTATACCAAAATTTCATCAAAATCCGTTCAGTATTTTCAGCGTGATTGACGGACAAACATCCAAACAAACAAACTTTCACATTTATAATATTAGTGTGATTTCTCACGTCACCAGTCGTCATCACGTCTAACAGTCAATCCCGTGACCACGAAGGCTGAAAAGCTTTCGAAACGGGACTAAAATTAAAATAAAATACCGAGATAAAATCCGATTAAATGAGTTTTATTTCAATAAGCTAATATTATTGTTATTAATATTTAAATTATGGTAGAGTTAAAGATTTCTGTAGAAAATTCTGGCAACAGTTTGACAACATTCCCACTTTTTAATATGAATACGTCGTCGATCCTCTTCATCGAACGCTCTTACACAAGCCAGTCATATTTTCGTGAACAAGATTCCAAGTAGGTTATATTAAAAATAAGCGAATATCAAATGAGCCGTGACACGGTTATAGAAATATTCAATAAAGAATTTTCATAAGGAAAAAACTTACAGACGATGCAATGAACATATTTTATTTAACATAGCTAAGAAACATCAACATACATAAACACACACAAATAGACAAAATGGTCAAACGTGTAACACCCCTCTTATATTCGACTGTTAAAAATTGAGTACATAATATATTCCAAAGTAGTATTTACAATAAAATCTCAGTATCCCCGAAGAGATAGACAAGAGTGCAACCCACACCCACGATGTGCCAATCTTATTTCCGTCCCATGATGTGATAAGTGGCGACCCTGTCATATCGGACACAAATTCCAATCCCGGGCAACATGTGAGTGATTGTTTCAAATCAAAGACTTACTGTAATACATTTTGTATACAATCTAGTGACATTATATAATACAATCAGTTACCATAAAAAATACCCGAGAAACAATTGAAGTCCAAGAGTCAGTGACTAAATTTAATTGATGTCATAACCACACACATGTCACATATTCGCCAACACTAGAAACGACAGTGTTATTATTAAAATCAATTGCGTGTGTAGAATCGTTCGGAGTGTACATCGTTATATCTCCCTTACAAGGGTGCCATACAATTGTGCGGCGCTTTTGGCGCGTATTAATTGACAATAGGTTCGCACGCGACTGACGGCATAGCCTTGGCAGGGCGCATACTGTACGGGTGTCGTTGAGGTGTAAAATAAAACGCAGCGCTCAATCGCTTTGTAGCAGAGGCCAGCAAACAAGCTATTGCGTCACGTGATGTTAAGTTATCACTGCTCATGAACTCCATGATAACTGCAGAGTCATTGAGACATCCGGGTTTGGTAGGTTAGCTAGGCTAGGGATTTTCCTGCCAGTAAAGTCCACGACACATCTTCTTACCTTTAAAACCTTTATCCTACTCCTTCCTGCCCTTGATCCGATTTCCATATCCTCCTAGTCCGTGAATTTAAGGATCCTCTCCTTCTTCCCATACCATGTTGGTGTGCTTTTCCTGCCAGCCTATAGCGCGGCGGTTATTCCAAAGTTCCCTTAATTTTAAGTTAGTCTTATTAATGACAAATGTTCTGTACTTGACCTGTCAGAAGCGCTTTCTTAGCCTACATGATGAATAAAGATTTTGATTTTGTATTTGGCGTTGTCGATGGAATTGGAAAGAGTAAGGGTTTTGTGCTTCAGGAAATCTCACTCACCGTACAACAATAACAAGCTACCAATTTATGCTAGTTTTCAGTGATACCGCCCCAGTCAAGCCGGCCCATTCATGCTGTACCCAGACCAACCTTTCTCCGGCCTAGCTCGACCACTTACCTAAATTAGAAAATACGCGCATTTAAATAGACTTTATGTGACTTTGCATTATTTTTTTCAATTTGATTGAATTTGACTTACAATTGCAAATGCAGAGTAAAATACCCAAAGGTGTATAATTATTAAAACAACATAATACTCGTATGTAACACAAGTCCTTAAATAAACATAAATATATCAAAAACAAAGGGCTGCGAAATCTTTATTTGCATATTGCTTTTTGTGTATTCAGTGTTCTGAATAAATACACAAGACACAAAATGTTGTAAGCAACATCTTCGGTCGAAATTAGTTAAATATGTGCTACGAAAGGCAGCTGTGTGGATAGTTCATAACTCGCTATGAAAATGATGCCGAGCAAGCCATCTGTATGTATAGTTCTTATAAAATGACGATTTTAATTAATTCTATTTTGAAACAAAGGTTGTCAAATGAACAAGTGGGTCACTTGATGGTAAGAGAGCTCCAGCGCTTATGAACATACACAATACCAGATGAATTATTGATTCGTTGCCGACCTTATAGGTAAGGAATGGGAAGGAAGAGATGGGAAATGAGAGAGGATTTGAGCCTCTAGAAATCACACTTACCGTACAAACTGCAAGAAGCAAGCTTCTATCCTGCCACTTCCACGTCGTTTTCTATGAGAGACTGAGTGGTACTAATCCAGTCGAGCGGGCCCAATCATGTTATAGACAAAACTGTACAACGTGACTATACTAGATTCAGACATCTCGCACGACTTAATTTTGTGTGTCATGTTATTGGACGATATCTACCCATATATCATTTTCTAACCTTCGCTCGCGACTCTGTCCGCCTTAATACCTTTTTCCTGGATAAAATGTCTTAATCCAGCTCATGGTTTACTTCTTTGCAAAATTTTACTGTAGATCACATCTATAATACTAGGACGACTATTCTTACTCATACTTATTTATTTACTGGTTATAAAAACTACAGTTAGTAACTACAGTTAGTCAGTTTATAAATTCCTCTTCATTGTATGATTAAATTCCTCTTCAAGCCATGATTATAATTACCTGTTTAAAGCAAGATAGACTGGAGACTGTCACGACGTACTCGAGAAGTCAGTTGTAGATAGCAGGGACCCTAACATGTGTAAGCATATCAGACTAAGCAAGTCTGTGAACTATAACGGCCAGCTTCTTTACACCATGGGTGTTGATATTGGAGCTCCTTAAGTGCTATAGGCGACGATAGAACAAAATAATCCAACAAATCGTAAAGAAAGAAGAAAGCTCTTTAGCTACATTCACTGCATGTTAAAAAAATATATAAATTCAAATTTCAAATTCAAAATATTTATTGAATCTATAAAATGCTATAATATACTATTTAGATTCCGTCATAACTTTACTGCCAGTTCTAACTCTAACGTTGCTATTTTCAAAAATAGTTTATAATCAATAATTTAATCATAAGGATTAGGTACATATGATAGTTGTACATATGCTAGTTGGAATTAGAGCAGCTCAATTTAAATTAATTGGCAATAATAGAAGTGTGATCTACGTATTTGATTAGCTTACATAACCTCCAAAAGCATGACGAATAACTTAAGATCTTGATAAAAGAGCAAACATATCATCAACAATCACGCCCTATTGCTGACGCAAGAGCTAAATTAAAATAACTAGGATGCTCATCTTCTCCTTTGTGTGAAGTAGGGTGAATATGTTGTCAAAGGATTGAGATTTTTTATTTTTTTTGTATGACGAGCCGAGCAAATTACTTGTCTGAGAGTTTTTTTGAGTAGAGCCACGCTATAGAGTTTTGCCTATAGCATGAATGGGATAACTAGCGTTTCGTATGGCGAGTGATATGTACGGAGGCCCAAATGCCCAACCGCTTTTTAATCTCTTAATTATCCCTTACCGATAAGGCCGGCAACGCGTCCATGATTGTTCTGTTATTGTAGCGTTCATGGGCGCTGGAGATCACTCAACATTAGGTGACCCACTTGCTCATTTGAGGGCCTATGCTATAAAAAGTAAGCGTCGCGCCTGCCGTTCAACATCACCTAGAACTTCGAATTACACAGTAAATATTATATTACCCAGTAACTTCCTTCAGTGTCCTTCAAACCGGAACATAATGGTGCGTATACATTGACAGCTGCTTGAATGTATACATAGATAAAGCGATGACATATATACAGACTGATTCTCACATAAATGAGACCTTTTTTATTAGATTGAATGACGAGACGAGCAAGGCGCTCGCCTAATGGTAAGCGCCACGCCTGATGGTAAGCGCCACGCCTAGCCATAATCAGATGCAACCCCAAACTAAACTTTGAATTACAAAGCACTGCTTGGCACTGCAGTGCGCTCGTCACCCCGAGACATAAGATGTTAAGTCTCACAATGTCTAATAATTTCACTGTCTTCAACGTCTTTTAAACCGAAACACAACAGTCCTCACACACTGTTGCTTGGCGGCAGAAATAAACAAAGCGGTGGTACCAACCCAGACGGCCTCTCGCATACGAGGGACCTACCACCTTGTATGTACCTACTGTCACTATTACCTATGACTATGACTGTGATAATAGTATCTTAGTACTAATTGTACATAACTTTTACAATATATGTACTTAAAATAAAATGTTTAATAAAAAAAGGATTTTTAGGATTTTTATTCAATTTGAATCAGTGAGTACGTCCCGTAATAGGACCCACGGTATTTCGTAAAAGGTACTTGACAATTTCAGCTGGATCGCAACTGCTTTAAACATGGTGAAATAACTATCATAACGCCTTTAGTTCCAAGTCGCGTGTCTCATGCCGACAAAAGATAAATATATAAAAAAATTGGTGTGTGTCGTGGGACACCAGGTAGGAACGAAGTTCCTTCGGCTAATGTAGAATCGACACAAATTGTAAAAAATACAAACAAATTATCAACTAAAATAACAAAATAAATAAAGACGTGTAGCACTCGGAGACATTATAGCATTTTTATCAACTTATGTAATTATAAATAATAACGAGCTAGCGTAATCTTTTAAAAATCGAAGGAGATATAAAAATACTTCAAGTATAACTGGCTGAATGAATTTCATTTTAAAAACTGATTGAGCTGAAATTCGCATACAATTTTGGTGCAGGCAAAAAGGAACTAACGCTGGCTGGTTATGCGGCGCTTTTAACGCTTTTTTCTTACGGTTTTACTATCACATTTTTTTCAGTTCGGTCACGCAGCAAAATCCCTATCCCCTCCAAGCCTGCCGTAAGGAACTTCGTTCCAATAAATGTAATCTAGTATACAATTATTGACATGTAAAAGTGATATTTATGATCCAATTTACAGAATAAAAGATTTGAATTTGAATTCATGTTAAAACGAGTTAAAATGTTACGATTTTCATATAATATACTGGGAATATTTCCCAACGCTAAAGATAAATAAATCAAATTGATTGAATAACATTCTTCCCAATCAAGTTAGATAACGAATAAACAAAATTTAACTTCATTTTCTTTTAATCACTTCGACTTAACGACGAAGAAGTTAAGTCCCTCTTAATTTACAACCCGTGTTGGTGCTTTCCGGATTTAAATATTCGTTGAACAAAAAGCTAATAACTGTAAGAGCGCGTTCATTAGACAGAAGACAAAGGAAGCGTCAAGTCAATGAAAAAGACGATGGTTTTTATTATGCTGATTTTTCATTTACTGTTGGCTTATTCTCAGCAATGGAGCAGTATTTTATTGGAAGGAGTTTGAGTGTAATGATCGGGTACGGGTTATTAAAGATATGTACAGTAATTTCCATTTGTTATTAATTGACTTCGAAAAAAATGTAACATACATACGACATATACTATGTACACACATATAAACAGCTCGAATTCAGAATCTCCCTTTTTAAGTCAGTTAAAAAGCTGATTTGCTACTATTACGTATTTACATCGATTTGATAACCTGAATGGACCAATTTTATTAATAGTTTTGTTCATTGAAATAAAACGAATTTAAATGGATTTTTTCGCGGTTATTTATTTAATTTTGGTCCCGACGTTACGAAAGCTTTTCAGCCCTCGTGATCACGGGGTGGACACAAAGTTAAAAATTAAGTCAGACGTAGGGTCACTCCAAATAATTGAAAAAAAAACTTGGCATTAGGCCGGAATAACGCCAGGCACAAAGAAAGTTATATACTTAATCTACGCTAATATTATAAAGAGGAAAGATTTGTATGTAACGAATAAACTTAAAAACTACTAGACCGATTTGAAAAAAATCTTTCACCGTTAAAATCCTACATTATCCCTAATGAACATAGGCTACTTTTTGTCCCGGAAAAAGCAGATCACGCGGGTGGAGCCGGGAGGAAAAGCTAGTAGTAAATATTTTAAATGATTTTATTATACACTAGCTTTTCCTCACGGCTCCACCCGCGTGATCTGCTTTTTCCGGGATAAAAAGTAGCCTATGTCTTATTCTGATGTATAAGCTATATTATTGTACAGTTTCATTAAAATCCATTCAATAGTTTTTACGTGAAAGAGTAACAAACATCCATCCATCAATACTTACAAACTTTCGCGTTTATAATATTAGTAGGATCTTAAGGCTGATCAATTCGAATGTGTAAAATGTAGCGTCAAAACGCAAGTATACGAAAGCCTTACACGTACACAGAACAGTTGATTAAGGAAGTCGTTACACTACTATAAGGCACTGAACAATACTAATCGGCCGTATTCCATTCCATCGAATAAATATCAAATATAGAGACAATTACATTTGATGTTTACTTGACCTTGTTACTTCATGATACCTGAATTAATGTTGTTTGAATGGCGAGTTCTGTTTGCCCTTCGAACACCCTCGAAAATGTTTATATGGCGTTATAGGATTAATCATTCGAAAAGGTTTTGTTCTTTATAGCTTATATAGTTAATAATTTGCTTGCTTTCTTCTACCTTTAAAAGGTGTAGGCCGTGGAGCGGCGGCTTGAGAATACAAACCGCTTCCCCTTATCTTTCCCGAGGGGGTCGTAAGAGGCGACCGAGGGATCTTTGAGCCAACATCCGCTCAGCTGGTGGTAGGATGTTTACATCCGGCCGGATAGCGACCACCGTACACGTGGTGAAAAACCTGCCATAGTGACTCACATATTGTGTGGGTCGCGTTCCAGGATCAGCCTGTGTACATCCGGTTCTTGGGGGGCCTGCAGCGTGACATGATGGCTGGCAGAGTCATGTATATCGGTTCATTGTCGGATGGAGATGGATTGAACTGCCGGCCAGGGAGACCCGTAGAAACGGTTGTCCCGCTGGCCGCCCGTGGTACAGTACAGGGGCCCAATCGAGACTAACCACCTCGAGAGGCTGCCCCACCATGCCACGCATAATCTTGGGTAGGTCCGTCGTGCCGATTGGTGACCGGATGTGGGGTCCCGGCGGCCTATCCCGGGAGGGTACGGGGGCCCTTCCGTCCGGCGGTTCAGTCTGTCTCCGTTCGGCAGCCTGGTAACTATGTGCATGTCACGGTCATCCATCTGTCATGTTGCAGGTCCCTCAAGCTGCTTCTTCCTTCTTCCTTCCCCATTACCCACCATGACAGTGCCATTAAAGAGAGCAGGTCCTACAGCGGTGCACAGCCCCACCACCGCGTTCACAATGGGGTTCACTAACATCCGTGGACTCCATTCGAACCTTAGTGCCGTCCACCACCATCTTGAGACGGCCCGGCCTGCAATGCTCTTCTTGACGGAAACGCAGATCTGCCGTCCGACCGATATGGCATATTTGCACTATCCCGGCTACTTGCTTGAAGAGAGCTTCAAGCCAAGGGCCGGGGTATGTTTGTATGTCCGGTCGGACGTCAGCTGTCGCCGTCTGCACTGCATGGAGGACCCTTCCTTTTCCACACTGTGGGTACACGTGGATCTTGGCTCCCAGAGCCGGATCTATGTGTGCCTTTACAGATCCCATAACGGGGATGACGAGACAACTCGGCTGTTTAACTATATCAGCCAGGCGACAGACGATGTGCTGGAGCAGTATCCGACAGCGGAACTGGTGGTCTTGGGGGACTTCAACGCGCACCATGAGCTGTGGTTGGGCTCCTCCAAGACTGACCATGCTGGACGTACTGCTCATGCATTTGCTCTGACTCACGACTTGTCACAACTGGTGAATCAGCCCACCAGAATCCCAGATGTGGCAAGTCACACGCCTTCATTGCTGGACCTTCTGCTGACGAGTCATCCAGCCGGGTACAGTGTGACGGTGGGCGCCCCATTGGGTACCTCCGATCATTGCCTGGTTGGATCCACAGTGCCTCGTTCTGCGCCTCCTTCGCCAGTTAAAGTCAGGCGCAGAATCTGGCACTACTCGTCTGCAGATTGGGATGGTATGCGAGAGTATTTCGCATTCATCCCTTGGGGGCAGCGCTGCTTTGAGGGTAACGATCCTTCCGCGAGTGCCGACGCTATTGCCGACGAGATCCGGTTAGGAATGGAATATTACATTCCTTCCTCGGAGGTCGTCGGTGGTGGTCGCGGACGCTCCTGGTTCAATCGCGAATGCGCAGATGCTGTTAGTGAGAAACAGGCTGCGTATCGCGATTGGATTAGGGGTCGCGCTATGAAGGATCCCAACATAAGTTCTCTCAAAGCGGCCTATAACCAAGCCACCAAGGCCTGCAAGAAGGCGTACGTCAGAGCGGATGCCCAGCGCATCAACAGGATTGGACGGGCTTTGGCGGATCATCCGACGAGCAGTCGTGCTTATTGGAGTCTTGCCAAAGCCGTCCAATCTAATTTCTGTCGCCCCTCGTTGCCACCGCTGAGATATCCGGATGGATCTCTGGCCCACAGGCCGCAAGAGAAAGCCACTCTATTAGCGGAACTCTTTGCGGCTAATTCGCGGCTCGAGGATGGTGATGCACCGCCGCCCACAATGCCTGATTGCGGACACTCCATGCCGGATGTTCGTATCAGGCATTGTGATGTGCGGCGTGAATTACGGTTCCTCGACGTCCGCAAGGCTAGTGGTCCGGATGGTATCCCCGCGGTGGTCCTTAAAATGTGCGCAGCCGAGTTGTCTCCTGTGCTGACGCGCCTATACCGCTCTTCCTTCCTCTCGGGTATTGTGCCCCAATCTTGGAGAGAGGCCAATGTGCAACCGATCCCAAAAAAAGGTGATCGGTCGGACCCTAACAACTACCGTCCAATCGCCATAACCTCAGTGATGTGCAAAGTAATGGAGCGGATCATAAATACACAGTTGATCCGCTACCTGGAGGATCACTCGCTGATCAGTGACCGACAATACGGCTTTCGGTCGAAACGATCAACGGGTGATCTTTTAGCGTACATGCTACATCGCTGGGGTGAGGCGGTTGATAAGCATGGCGAGGCTCTAGCCGTAAGTCTCGACATTGCTAAGGCATTTGATAGGGTCTGGCACCGTGGTCTTCTCTCCAAGCTTCCGGCATATGGGCTCCCCGACAACCTGTGCACGTGGATCTCCGGCTTTCTGCATGAGCGCAGAATGCGTGTCCTTGTCGAAGGACATGCTTCACGGCTCATGACAGTTAATGCCGGAGTCCCACAAGGCTCTGTGCTTTCGCCCACCTTGTTTATTCTGCATATCAATGATATGTTACCACTCGGTAACATTCATTGCTATGCAGATGACAGCACAGTGCATGGGCGTTACTGCAGTAAGCCTCCAGGTAGCCGGGAAGTCACTGAGAGCGAGCGAGAGAATCTCGTCATTGAGCTTAACCGGACCTTGGATCTCATTTCGGAATGGGGTGCAAGGAATCTGGTTGAGTTCAATGCCAAGAAAACACAGGTGTGCGCGTTCACGTGCAAGAAATCCCCGTTCTCTCCCCTCCCCAATCTTCGGGGTATCCCGCTCGCAATGCGGAATAGCCTTAATATCCTTGGTATGGATATTTGCTGCAATCTGAATCCAAGGAACCACATCGAGGGCGTAATATCCGCCACTTCACGCAGGGTCGGAATCCTGAACAGGGTGCGTCGGTTTTTTACTCCCGGTCAGCTTTACCGCTTATACAAAGCGCAAGCGCGGCCGGGTGTGGAGTACTGTTCGCACCTTTGGGACGGTTCCGCCCAATACTTACTCGATGCCTTGGACGGATTGCAGCGTCGGGCTGTCCGCGTTGTGAATGATGCAGACGTTACAAGACACTTAGAACCGCTACAATTGCGGAGGGACATTGCCTCACTGAGCGTCTTGTACCGTCTGTATCACGGTGAATGCTCCGAAGAATTGTTTGACCTTATCCCATCCTCGCCTTTCCTTAACAGAACCACGCGTGCTGGCTTGCGGAGCCACAGCTTCGTGGTCTCCTCCATCTCGGCTCGAACTAAAAAGTTCGCAAATTCGTACTTCTGCCGGACCATTAAGCTGTGGAATAGTTTGCCGGCACACGTATTCCCTCCTTCCTATAATATTGGGTCCTTTAAACGGAGTGTGAAGAAGCAGTTAGGCAGGCCGGCATGATTGTGCCGACCAACGATAGACACACTGTTTGTCTTTGGTCGACACTATTCCTGGATTGCGTTACACTTACCATCAGGTGTGGCGTAGTCATTTTGCCGAGCCAGGATAAAAAAAAAAAAAAAAAAAAAAAAAAAAAAAGGTGTAAGAAGTGCAAATACGTAAGACATGCAAAGGTATTCGACTATCATAACTTTGAAACTAAAATGAGAATGAGGACGTTCTCGAAAATTTGGACAAGCTCTCGTACCCATGCGAGTGAGTGACCGTTTATTTTTCAATTAAAAATGTGTTTGCTCTTGACCTCAACTTAGCCGCATTGACAAAGATGAGGTCAACGATGGAGCGAGCTTAAGGTGCCGATTTACACTAGTCTTAAAGAGCTTTGGGTTGTACGCACTCGGAAAGACAGAGGCAGGCAGGGAATTCCAATCCTTAACTGCGCACATTATAAAAGACGACCGACTTTCGTTAATGTCAAAATTTTTAATAAAAATCTAATAACAGACTAACTGAAGCTAGTGTAGCAAGTCTAGTTAGTAGACAAGGAGTTCTACTATTTCTAGGAAACAGATTTATTCACGAAGTTGTGGGCAATAATACGTGTATTAGCCTGGTGATAAACAAAAAAATCCATACGCTGTTTCATGCGGCTTACCAAGTTACACGAGCTGACGCGACGGCCTGCCAGATACCTATTAAATATTGTCAATGCCAGGGATAACCCTAGGGGGTATGGGTATCATAATAATAATAATTCTTTATTTTTCGGGCAACAAAAATCCATTGTGTTAGTAATACAAAACAATTACTTGAAGAACTAATATTAGTTATAGTGATAATGATAATGCATATTATGTGTGGACAAATTAGTTGATCATCCTCCACACAAAATCTATACTTATAAAATAACATGTCCTGACTGACTGACTGATTCATCATCGCCGAGTGCAAACTATCAAGGCTACAAGCATGAAATTCGGACTGTATATGTAGATACCCACTAAGAAAGGATTTTAGAAAATTCCACCCCAAAGGGGTCAAAATAGGGGATGATAATATGTATGAAAGACCGTCATTTTGACAGTTACTTAAACAAAATTTTGTATTTCGGTTATTAACGTAAAACAAATAAATACGTGTTTCAGGAATTTTGGAAATTTTAGTTAATAAGAGATGAAAAGGGGGGTGAAAGTTAATGCGAAAGTGAGTTTGTTTGTTACGCTTTCACGCCTAAATCACTGAACCGATTTTGATGAATTTATCTACAGGGACAGACGGGACCCTGGAGACGATTACAGGCTACTTTTATCCCGGAAAATGCTGTTCACGCGGGTGGAGCCGCGAGCAAAAGCTAGTGCCTCATAATAGGTGACATTACAGTCTCCGCAACGCTTTTCAGGATGCTGTTGTGACTGGCTCGTATCCTGTTAACGAGGGATATTGTTTGCTTTCGAAGAATGGCTCGGAAACCATACGTCCTGTTCCTCGCAAAAATATAAACCCACCCAAGTCATTCTACGTTAATCTAGTATGTAGCTTATCAAAGTAAAATAAAATTAAAAGCAGAATAATTCTGAATACAAGAGGAAAATTTACGCTTCAAAAGTTGCTCCATAATGTATTTTTTATATAAGGTGAAAAACAGATTTCTTTTTAATAAAAATTCCAAGTAGCTTGAACTGCGGTCGCGGTCGTCCAAACTCATAATTTCACCACGTACTCTATGGACTTGGACATTATGTAACTTTATATGATATCCATATTAGTGAACACTGTGATTATAATATGTTTAACTTGATTATAATTATTGTAATTTATGATTTTTTTGATTTTATTAGAGGCAAAATAATAATCGTAAAATAAATTGGCAAGACCATAATTTAGTGTACATTGTATGCGATTTTAAAATGGCAAGATCATAATTATACCTTTCTAACATCTTGTCGCAAAATATCTATTAATAAATAATAATTGTTATCGCATACTTGTTGTGGTTTCAAGTTCATGAATCAACCCTATTGTATTAATATAATTATAGCAGAGTAAAAAAGCAGACGTTATATAAGGGTTGTTTAATTTCTTTGCAACTCAACCAATACGTCAAAATCAGTACATTTTCTGTTGATTTCTTATGTTTACGCGAATATTACTCATTGAAATAAAACTAATTTAAACGGATTTTATCGCGGTTATTTATTAATTATGATCCAGACGTCTCGAAGACTTCTCAGCCTTCGTGGTCACGGGGTGGATTAATAAAAAACCGCGATAAAATCCGTTTAAATTAGTTTTATTTCAAATTTTATGATTTTATAGGACTATATCTTTTATATACAATTGGGATAAACCATAATAACAATTTATTTTAATGTTGCGTTGACTACAAAGTATTATTTTGTTCCCAACTTTACACTTACTTAGGTCTAACTGACAGTATGAATGCAAATCGCAGCCAACTACAAGAGAAGTCCATCATGCGCTGAGTGATTTCTGACGTGACTACAATATTGGGGTGGAATGTAAAGTCGGTATCGAGTTACTTTGTTTCTAGCACAATCCGCCGATTAAATTGAAAAGCCTGCCTAGACTTCGTTGTATGTTTTGATAATAATAATTAAAAATAACCTTCCATTAATCAGCTTTTCCTAATTGCAGCTAAGAGTTGTATTGCGAACCAGTTTGTTTTATTTTAAAAAGTATTTTTTTTATATGATTAACAGGACGAGTAAGGCGTTCGCCTGATGGTAAGCGCCACGCCAGCCCATAAACAGAAGCAGCACCACACACAACCCTGAATTACAAAGCTCTTTATGGCACTGAACTGCGCTCGTCATCCCGAGACATAAGATGTTAAGTCGCATAATGCCCACTAATTTCACTGGCTTTAATGTTCTTCAAACCGAAACACAACAGTGCTTACACACTGTTGCTTGGCGGCAGAAATAGACAAAGCGGTGGTACCAACCCAGACGGCCTCTCGCATACGAGCGACCTACCACCTTGTAAGAGTTCGGAAGACAAAAATATCCTTTCTTTCCAGTTCCAGTCCTATCTATAAAGACTGACATTGCTCGCATCCATGATTATCCTACTTCCTACTAATATTATAAACGCGAAAGTTTATGGATGGATGGATGTATGTTTGTTACTCTTTCACGTAAAAACTACTGAATGGATTTTAATGAAACTTTACAATAATATAGCTTACACATCAGAATAAGACATAGGCTACTTTTTATCTCGGGAAAAGCAAATCACGCGGGCGGAGCCGCGAGCAAAAGCTATTTCTAATATAAGGAGTGTTAATATTATATCAATTACCGACAGTTGAGCCACATAGTCATTTGCCAGCTTATGTTACAAAAAAAAATAGGTCAAAAATAATATTCGAAGTACACTCTCGACTCTGTCTTACAGCTGTAATTTAAAAGTATACTCGCACGCAACTTTTATATGAAAACACAAAAGTTACAAAACTTGGCCAAAAAATAAAAGTTTCTCTTTGTGATTAAAACGTTTTACCAAAGTTATTCAACAAACAACATGAAAATTTCAATTTTCGAATGTTGTTTTTCACACGATTGCCTTATAAAAGGAAAAAAAGAAACTGAAACATTACTTTAAATGTTTTAGAGCCACTGGCATAATGAAACGTTTTTTGTTTTTAAAAAATGTGCTACTTAAAAATAAAGACAAGAATTCCTTTATAAATGAACCTCGAGTAAGTTTTAGTATAAAATTAGCTTTATCATTAGATTCCCAAATATACAAGAGTGGTAGAGCCACGCTGTAGACAGTTTTGCATACAGCATGAATGGGCTGGCTCGACCGGGTCGTTACCACTATCTCACAGAAAACCGACGTAAACTAGCGGCTCGCTGCTGCGTTTCGTACGGTGAGTGAGATAACCGGAAGCCCAAATCCCCTACCCTTCCCAATCCCTAATTATCCCTTTCCTTTAAGGTTGGCAACGCCCCCATGATTCTTCTGGTGGTGGGCGTCCATGGGCGGTGGAGATCACTTACCATCAGCTGACTCATTAGCTCGTTTGCCGGCCTATGATATAAAAAAAAAACATACGTCAACATATTTAATACTAGCTGTCCCTCGCAGTTTCACGGTGTCATGTAACTGCTCCACTTAGTGTAGTTTAGAAAAATATCGGCTTTTATGTACTATGATATGTATGTAGTTTAGATATAAACCTTCCTCATGAATCACTCTATTTATTGCTGAAAACTGCATTAAAATCCGTTGAATAGTTTAAAAGATCTAAGCGAACCGGCAGCGGAAACGACTTCATTTTATACTATGTATAGAAAATATACGTGGAGTTTATTTAAAAATAATAATAACCTCTGACAGGTATGTATCTTCTTTGTATTTTATATATAAGCCTAATATGTCCCACTGCAGGTCTCCCTACCTTTCTTCCGTTCATCCCTATAAAGTCCTTTTTTATACCGAACAATTTTTATTCTTCGTCACAATAAATAAATCAAAATATGTATTTTTACGCTAAACGGTAATAACTATACGCGGTTGCAAAAGAAACTGGTAAAAAATCAGTGGAATACAAAACACAGGTGCGAGGCCTTAGGTGCACCTTTGAACTTGACCTATTATAAAGAATGTTTAAACAGTTTTGACAGTGACAGTGTTTTGACAGCCTCCGTGGCGCAGCGGGCGAGTAGCCAGTTGTGAAGCGAGAGGCCGCGGGTTCGATCCCCGCACCGAGACAAATGTTTGTGTGATCCACAAATATTTGTTTCGGGGTCTGGGTGTTGTGAGACCGAAAGTCTCTCGTAGTTCCTGATACCCACGACACAAGACTTGTATCTTACTGTGGGGTCAGGACTATGTATGTGACTGTTGGGTGTATTTATTTATTTATTATAATTGTTATTTATTAGCTGTGTGTTGACACACCCCTTTAAAGCATTTCACCATACCGTAATTTATGTAAATAAAGAAAAAGAATCGTTCCCATAGGTTAAGAAACATTAGATAGCATTAGGAAAATGAGGTTCATTAGGACTCTCCCAAAGAAAGGATATCTAGGAGGGTAAGATGTACAGAGACAGAAAGATATGAGCTCTAGTTTAGCTAGGAGATCGAGAGAGGGGCTTAACGCGCCACAAATAAAAAGAGTTTCACCCCCCTAACGGGTTGATGTTTAAAATTGCGAAACATGTATTCACTTGTTTGTCGAAATGTCTGTTTCTCCATACAAATAAATAAATAAAAATAATAATACAATTTTTTTTTCTTTCTTAGTCCATGCTAGATTGAGGTCAAGAGCAACCCCATTTTTATAAAAAAAAAAAAAAAAATAACCTTTGAACTCTTATTTTACCCTTTTAGTCGCTGAATTTCGAAATATACTTCCTTATTTCTTGTATACATCATAAAGAGAGTCTATGTGCAAAATTTAACTTTCTAGTTCCAAGTTTTGACCTGGGCGTCGATTAGTCAATGAGTCAGATCTTTTCTATTAAATAAACGCGAAGTAGGAATTCGTATAAGAAGACTAGTAGAACGGATACGACTCAACAAGTTGTACCTTTTGTACATAAAGAAAATACAAAGCCGGCAATCCCTTGGGAATGGCTATTTCGGAATATCTTTCAAAGAGCTCATACCTTCCGAGTTTCCGTTGGGCACCTAGAGAGCATCGATGGATTAATTGGATACCTTTTACAGGCAAGGGATTTTTTAATGGAATCATCTAAACGCTAATTAAATTGGTAGAATGGCGCATGATAATTTCTACTGATAAGGCGAATAAGCCCTGAATCCAGTATTATTTATTAAAGAATTATCTCATATTTTTATATCAATAATCACGGGAGCGTAGCCTGCATGTAAAAAACTGGTCAAGCGTTAAATTAATCTTGACACCTAAATTGTTGTCATTTGGTCTCTTTAATTACTATTTACGAATTGTGGTGGAAGTGAGATGGCGCGTCAACGTCCAGGGAAAAATTAAATTTACTGTAAAAAAAAATAGAGCGTTTTATAGGAAAGCCAAACCAAGGGCCTCCACAAATTTTATGTCCAGCAATTTTTTTCAGGTATACACTAGGGAAGATTATGATGCTACATATTCTGTACCGATGGCTGTCCTGAAACTGGTGGGTCTTCGACTCACCAAGGATGATCTCTCGTACGCCCGGTACGCCGGATTTTATGTATTATAATATAATAAAAATATAAGCTATAAAAATTGTTAAACTATAATTATATTACTTAACTATGTTATTATACTTTATGCTGCTTGTGTTATGGAGTAATAACCGATGAGATTTATATTAGAATCTCATTACTACTACTACTACTACTATAATCTCAGTATTAAAAAAATATTTAAAATTATTCCCTTAACCCTCTTTATCGCAACGTAACACCGGTGTAACGTTTGAAACAAAAAAATATTTGAAGCTAACTATACATTATTTTCGAAACTACAGCTGCTCAAATCATTACAAGTATCACTGTTATCTAATGTAAATTGAAATAACCAACGACCACGTATTCAATAGCCAGTCAGTGTCAAAACAACGCCTGGTCAACAAGCTTTGAGCAGACGTGTGGTAAGTTTTAATTTATGTCTTTAGTTATTTCGATTAAATTGCACATGCTTTGTAAAAATTCCATTACCAATGAACCTAGTATCCTATCCATAATAACACAAATGTCTAATAATCATTGGATTTCCAATTATTTGGTTGTGTTTGTGGACGTATCGTATTTGTAACGTTGCGAAATAGTCGACCAACTGCTATCAATTAGCTATGTAACACGGGTGATACATTGCACAGTAACCAAACATTCACCGAAGTGTCTTTTTTTGCATTTTATGCTTGATGTGGGGTGAATGTTGCATGGTTTATTTATATTTTTTCACCAGAGACTGAAATAAGACATATCATACAGAATATTGGCCCTCGTATCACCTGAACGAGCATCATCAACTGACACTTCTTTGGGGTCACTTGATTGATTAATTATACAAAATATACATGAACGCCGTCGTTTCAACAGTGATAAGGACTCCAATATTTATTCAGAGCCTCATTCTCTGCCCTTTTTGTTTAAAAACCACATTCAGCTATATTCTAGAAAGCCCAGATGGAGATCAACCATGCTATGTTCCTTTGAAAAAGGAAGGGATGCCCTTTTCTCCTGTTATACTGTTATGTGTACTAAATTCAGTTGTGTCGCTATTACAAACTCTGCTAACTTAAAATACAAGATCTGCTAAAAGAAAAGCAAACACAGGACGGCGTTTTTTGCTAAACGAATAATGAAATAAAAAAGTCCAGTTTCGCACTTCAAGTAGAAGGCAATGAAATTTAAATATCCTCCTGTGCCTGAGGAAACATGTTTTGACTATTCGCTTGGGGAGGAATTGATATCACCTGTAGGTTATTTCTACAAATTCTTTCTTCTGAAGATATAATTAAATACATCACCGAACATACCAATTCGTATTTCGTATAGAGCCAGTCAAGAAAACGCATTTACATTAGTAGCGATGGCGTAAAGGATTTTCTTGCAATCACCATAATGGTGGATATTATAAATATACCCTCTTACAGAGATTATTGGAATGCTCGATTGAGATGCCTAAGACGTTGATTGAAAGAAAAAGCTTAAGGTAGACATCAACTGCCCCCAAATCATCAAACAGTATAATTCAACGTGGGTGGGATCGACCTTGCCGATACCTTGTTGATGGCCCTATACCGGAATAATTTTAAAACAAAGAAGTTTTTTATAGCCCTACTTACACAATTGCTAGATAATTTTGTAAACATTCCCTGGTTGTTGCACCGAAGACTCACCACTCAACAAGGAATAATAAGTATTCCGCTGAAAAATTCGGGGTGCAAACCTTCACGGAATTGCCCCAAAAAAGAAGAAAAAAATAAATAAAATCTTACTATTCCCAGGCCTGCTGAAGCGGTTAGATTCGACAATACCGGACATTTTCCAATTTTTAGGAAACGAGCCTGATGAAAATACTGCAAAACAGGTATAACTACCGTAAACCGTATGAAAGATTCTCGTTGTGGCTAATAGAAACTGTTTTTATAACTATCATGCATTGTAAGAGTAATGTTATGTTTGTTTATTGGAATAAAGAGCTTTGCTGGCTGAAATTTGTTTTATTTTTATTGATGAGATACATTCACGTAGAAGCGCAACGTAACATATGAGATACGTAGTTTCTGGTCACAATTTGTCTCACTGTTTCGCAACGTAACATATTTGTAACATGCCTT
Source organism: Amorpha juglandis (assembly GCA_949126905.1). Taxonomy (NCBI): domain Eukaryota; kingdom Metazoa; phylum Arthropoda; class Insecta; order Lepidoptera; family Sphingidae; genus Amorpha; species Amorpha juglandis. Next base: position 13,276,856 of record OX421373.1, on the reverse strand, counting down.
TACAACAAATGTAATATCGCTAGATTTTTTCCACTATTTTTTTAGGCATCTATCCAATATTTTCAAAAAAATCCAGAAAAAATACGATTTTTTCTTTTGAGCGTTAAAGGGTTAATAACTTTCAAACTAAATGCATATTTCATTAAATGTAATTATTATTTTAAGCACAAGCCTATATATTCTAATGATTATTAATCCGGCTCATCCGCCAAGTGAAGCGTATAAGACGAACCTACGCCGTATTCTGTACATCATTCAATCCCGGGAAGATCCATGTAATAACAATAATAATAATACCAGCCCTTTTTATTGATCACGAGAGACTTTTAGTCTCACAACAACATATCATTTTATATTTTATGTTATTACATAGGTTAGACAGGTGCCATAGTCATTTCCCTTCTATAGTCCCGAGATATGGTAAGAAATAAAACCAGGCCATTTTTAATCAAGAGAGACTTTCAGTCTCATAAAACTGACATCAGCAAATATTACTACATCACATTGTACGCAGGTTGTGTTGGAATATATTCTACTGGTTCGAATTCGCCAATCTATTTATAGTGACTTGGCTAGAATTGATAAACATGGTACAGACTGCCAGGGGTGGATCTTTCCAGGACGCTGTCGAAATATTCCGGATGATGCCTTGCGTCGGATACTTATTGCTGGGTATGTTCTTTAAAGTACCAATTTAGACGCTAGTAGTTTGATAAATGAATCGTAAATAAACAATATGTCTTTAAAATTTCTGCAAAGGCTTTGCTCCTTTAGTTTTTTATTTCCAAGTGTAAGGATGTTTGTTTAAATAATGTGTTTTGTAATGTTTTCGAAACGTCATTTAAATTATAACGCCATAATATGTCGGCAATGTTCGGTTTTTACGAATAAGTAAGAATAAAAATTGAATGTCTGGCTCTCCGGTTCCGCTCAGTCGCTCAAGAGATAAACAACACTAATGGTTTGGATTTTCGAAACATCCGAAGAAGTGAAGTGAAGCGCATAATTTAAGTCGTAGTACTGTATCATCGATAACCTTTTCAGCCATGGCCAAATCGTACAAAATAGTGTATTATCGACCAATTTACGAGAATCTTGTGAGTGAGTTGCGGGATATGTGGCCTCAAGGTGTAGTGTCCGAGGAAGAACATGTCATCATTAAAACAGCCCTCAAGCAACTTTACTATGTTGTGCAAGGTGATTACAGTTTAATAGTTGTAGTTTTACTTATTTGACTAATAGTAATGTTGCTAAACGAAATAAATTAAGATTGTCTGGAAATAATCGCCGGATGGGATAATACGGCCCATTGTATAACGCTTACTATATGATCCTTACTTTATTTGGTGTGCATTAAAGAATATTCTATCTATTTATCTAAATGCCTTTTTTACGAGACCTTTATTGTTTTTAACGTCTATGACTTGCGAAGTTTTGAGTGTTGGATATCACCTAACTTTTTAAATATTTGGAAACGTCAAGACTAGCGCTAGACTGTTCAGCACAATTGAATGTCTTCTTAATTCTATTGTTGTATTTTACTATTTAAGGTTACTATTGGTGCAACAACGCTCTTCTGGTCATATTTCTGTCGCCACCCTTCGTAGAGATAATAAAACGAGCTGCAGGAGAGAATGTTCCTTTAATCCTGCCTTTCTTCTACTGGTTTCCGTTCGATCCGTTTCAACGTATATTTTATGAGATTATTCTGATTGCGCAGACCTGGCATGGTAAGTTAGGTACAATTGTGTTTTGTTTTGCCACTAATTAAATAAGTTCAATAAAAATATGGTTCACAAGTCTACTACTAGGATAAAAGTATCCTGTGTCCTAGTACAGACTATGGTCTACCTGTATGCTAAATTTCAGCCAAATACATTCAATTTGATATGTAATGAATTTCAGATTTGAATTTTAATCATAATGGAACGTTTTCAAATTCAAAGCTTAAGGGTTGAGAGCGCCTAAAGCGCTCGCCCGAAAGTCCGGTGAAGCTGTAAAAAGCCGACTCACGTCAAGCTAACAGCACAACGCCAAACAGAAAAAAAAATCAAAGGAGCTAGCTGTCTATATCCTCTACTTATTATTTTTCTCTTATTATTTGTTATTAAATTATAATATTACTAAAACGTCAATACTATGATTTACCAATTAACTTAAGAAGAAAGTTAAATTTAGACCTTCACAGTGTTTTATTTTGCAATAAATATACAATCGATTAATTTAGCTATGAGTGATTTATCATTATGGTTAAAATAAATTCATCGTAGATAAAATGAAGTGTACACAGGCACAGCCAAGCTTCCAAATTTTCTAGACTGATAGGCTTTATACAGCCCATGTAACTAACTTTACTGATTAATCAATGTCAGATCAACTATCCATTTAAGGCTCCGTTTTGCTACGTCCCCTAAATTAAATGCGTTATTTAATTACTGTTGTCTTCCTATGTAGGTACGCGAGGTATTTTTTTATAAACAACTTTCTATTGGTCTTAAAAATAACTAAATAGCAAAACATGCAAATTGACATTTTTATATTTTTTTATAGATAGCAGAGTCGTTATCTGATGATAAGTGATCGCCACCACCCATGGGCATCCACGATACCAGATGAATCATGGGTGCGTTGACGACCTTAAAGCAAAGTATTGGGATTGGGAAGGGGAGGGGGATTTGGGCCATCATAAATCTCACTCAAGTTTTAGCTTACCTTGTCTGTCAAATTATTTTACCGTAAAATTAATTTTAGCGTGAGCCGAAACATAAATACATCGATCAAGATCAGGGATGTACCGATGACGAAACCGATTAGTTTTTATCCTGGAATGGCTATGTGACAGAGCTTGATGGTGAGGTCACTACAGTCCAAGTATAATGTAGATTTATGAGTCTAGAAAAATGCTCCTATAATGATGAACGAAACGCGACTCGTCAGGATACGCTACTATGGCAGTTTTTTACCATGTGCACGGTGGTGTACTCAGTCAGGTACAAATATGTCTCAGGTAAACTAGAGGAGGAAGTCGAGATTTAACCAACATATGTTTTTGGTAAAATGATGTTAATTTTGAACTTGGAGTATAAGTGGGTTACCAACATCTTAGGCGCTAAGCCAACCTCACCTGCACGTGGTATTCTGTATGTTACCGTTGAGGGTTGTGGGAGTCTAACGGTAGATCCCCACAATACAAATCCACGCTCAAATCATGATGAAAAAGCGGACCCTGACCGGAATAATGCTAGACAGAAAGAAAAAAATCTAAAACCTAAAAGTGATTTATTTCCTACAGGTCTGATAACCATATGGTTTATGCTGTGCGGTGATCTTCTCTTCTGTATATTTCTGAGTCACATAACAACCCAATTTGATTTATTGTCCGTCCGCATCAAAAGACTAGTATATGTACCTATCGATAAACAGCTGATTGAGAGTTATCCTCTTGGTAAGTACAATAAACACGAGTGGGTAATAAAATATTTGATTAAATAATTTACAGGCAGAATAACTGAAATTTTACTCAAGTAATAAAATAAATACGATACGACGTTCCCACAATACCCAGACCCGAAGCGAATGTTTTTGGATCGCACAAACATGTCTTAGTGCGGAAATCGAACCCGCGCCTTTTTATTTCACATCCACTGACTCACCACCGAGGCTATCATCATCTGCATATCGTAGTCTTTGTACATTATACTTAATTATATTACCTATTTATTTTTACACTAACTTTGCCGTCATTGCTGCGGTACCTATAGTATCTTAAGTATCTGCTGATGTGCCATTTAGTTTTTTTAATTTTTCAAAACATGAGCTATAGTCCTATTTTATGGTATTTTAGAGATTATTTTTAGAAACTGTTTTTTACTTTTCTTTTAATTAAATCTTTCATCATAATAATAATAACAACTAGTTATTACTATTAAACTTGAATAACGTGTTTCTAGCGGGATACAGCAAAGATTTCTTGCAAAAAGAAAAGCATAAATTAGATAAGATTGTGGAAAAAGAATGGGAGAATCGATATCAGAAGGAAGTTACTGAAATTGTTATAAGACATCGCGCTTTGATCAGGTATTATTATGCTAACAAGCATAACTTAAGTATCTCAATTATTGTAAATATAAAAAAAAAATAATTAAAAACCTCACCGGCTAACTGGATGTCATAAAACCTCGTACAAAAAAAAATATTCCCAAATATACTCCTAAAACTATTTTTAAGCAGCAACAGGGTGTGTGGTTGAACAGTCCATTGCAATGTTAATTGTTTTTTTTCTCAGATTATCTGCTGATGTGGAGGACTTGTTTAGCTTTGCGCTGCTCGTTAATTTCTTCAATAGTTCTATCATCATTTGCTTTTGTGGGTTTTGCTGCGTTGTAAGTTACGACCACATATAACTTGAGCTTACTTATAAAATTTCAGCCAGTAATACACCAATAAGGTGTATTTTGGATACAATAAATGGTGTGAATGTAGATGTCGTGTCAAAAACATTGTAATTATTTCTGATTTATATTAAAAGTCGTAAAGTACCCAATATATTATAATATAAGTAGGTACTCGACAACATTTTACTAATAATTATTTAGTATTTGTCCTTTTTTTAGCATTCTCTGTTGATTTTAAAGTATCAAAACATTTGATAATTCAAATGTTGTTACTGGAAAAGGCGGTAGCTTTATTAGAGCTTAAGTTTGTTATTAAAAAAGGTGACACAGTATAGGGATATATACTCGTGTACTACTTATTACTGTTTTAAGGGTACTCCAACTTTATTTACTGATACTTTTCAATAGATCAGCAAGAAAACATTATGTAACTTTTACTTCAGGTTGTCGAGAAATGGAATGAAATGGTGTACAAGTCGTTTTTGACGACGGCTTTGTCACAAACGTGGCTACTCTGCTGGTATGGACAACGTTTACTCGAATCTGTAAGTGTATTTTTGATGTAGAAGGGCCACAGGCAGGACCGCCAAATACACAATGCAATGAATAATATGTTGTAAATCAAATAATTCGGGAAAGAAAGCTACGAATTTACTTTTATTATGTATTTTCTAAGGCAGCAATTAAATTCGTTACTATGAATTAAACTTGTGTAAATAGTTCCCTGGGTTAAGCACCTGAACAAACGATGATAGCACATTTTCTGTGAAAATTTCAGCCGGCTACCCATTATGGTCCGAACGATAGAACGTTTTAAAGTTAGGACAGACAGTAAGAAAACAGCGGCGTAAACTTTGTAATAAGGTTAGGAATATTTGGGGAGGCAACCCTAAAAAATAAATATCGTTCAGTAAAGTTATAATTGGGACAGCCTCCGTGGCGTAGTCGGCGAGTAGCTGGCTGCAAAGTGACAGGCCGCGAGATCGATTCCCGCACCGAGACAAATGTTTATGTGATTCACAAATATTTGTTTCTGGTCTGGGTGGTGTGGGACCATCAGTCCCTCATAGTTTCCGATAACCACGATACAGGTTAACCCAGTGTGGGGTCAGGACTATAAGTATGACTATTACAAAAAATATTATCTTTCATTATTTATGAATCGATGATCTTTTCGTTCAATTTATTATTTCACAGAGCGAAGGTGTTTCGGACGCGATTTACGACAGCGGTTGGTATATGGCGACTAGGAAAATCAAAAGTTCTTTAATGATTATGCTTCATAGGTAAAGTATATATATAGTAATAGACAATGTATTACAAAAACCTTACATATAGTTTCATAAGGCTCTCCTTCGTAAAGGGGTCCCGTGCCCAGCAGTGGGACAGTGTAATACAAAGGAATTTATCTTTGTTCAATATTCTCTTCTAGTATTATTATAGTCTTATACTTAGAAACTTCTAGAAACAAGTTTGAATGGACCAGCTTTTACGAATTGATATCCTGTCTCACATAAAACCGACAGTCCGACAAAATGTAGCAGCTTACTGTTGCGTTTCATACGGTAAGTGAGATATCCGGAGGTACAAAATCTCCCCTTTCTCATCCCTTAATTATCTCTAATTTAAAATCGGCGTCTATGATTATTCTGGTATTGTGGGTGTTTATGGGTGGTGGAAATCACTAAGAAAAAAAATACTGCTTCGGTGGCGCAGTTGTAAAACGTACGCGGAATGACTGTTATACTGAGGTCTAGGGTTCGATCCCTAGGTCGGAAGTGATATTGGATTTTTCTAGCACAAAATGCTCAGTATCAGCCCGGAGTCTAGAATTGTCCCTGTAGGGCGATAGGCTCGTCCCCTGTTCCATCATGGGACGTAATAACTCGTTGAAATGTAAATGTAATGGTTACACCTCTGCTTACCCCTTCGTGGATTACAGATGTGACTACGTTTTATGTATGTAAAAAATTAACGAAAACATTTGACGACTTACATACAACCCTTTGGTATTTAGTACGATTAAAATTATGTCCTTTGTCAATCTTCGTCTATTTAAAACTAACCCGTGACGATGATGAATGATGCTATAGTAATATAGAACTGTTACGACATTAAATTATGTACCTAATTTTCTCTGCGATGTCTGACCAGATACGAAGGATAATTGCGTTATCGTTCTAATTCATAAAAAAAACTAATATTGCCAAGTGCATAACATTTATCATAGTACTTAAATTACTTACAACTTCACTTACAATATTGTATTCAATATTACAGAGCTCAAAAAGAAGTTCACGTAACCACTTACGGATTCTCTGTGATTTCTCTTTCAAGTTACACGACGGTAAGTGAAAAACGCTTTATCTATTCGTATTTTATTATTATCGAAGTGGAAGTTTTATTTATTTACCTCGTACTTACTATTTATTTGTTTCAGATAATCAAAACAGCTTGGTCTTATTTCACGCTTCTACTCAACATTTATAAACAGTAGATTTACTTAATTTTATAGCTTCTTGTTTAATTTGCTAATTCAAGCTTATTTGTTACTATTATAATATACAGATTTTCATATCATGTTATTTATTACCCAGCTATTTATATATATTTATTTATACCCACCAACACTAGGTTTTGCTCGCGACTAGACCTCGCCTGCGTGAAAGTATATTTTTTACTGAAAACTAACTTATAGACAGTGAAAAATATCGTATCGACATAAATGTATGTTTTTGAGTAGTAGTCTGTGCCCTGTACACTTTACCCGAATCCGTATAAACAAATTACATACTTTACCCCTATAAATTATAATAGTGTTATGACATTAGCTCACACCTGCATCTCCGAAGAATAGGCAGAGGTGCAACCACGTTTCTCCGAGATAATTTCCAGCCATAATGTAATAGGACGCAAGCCTTTCGCCACACCGGGCACATTAAATTACAAATTCCAATCTCGGACAACTCATGTGTATAAATTTATTCGTATTGAAATTTTACCAGACTTGGGATCCTTAGTAAGATGCCACTAGACCGAGGTGATAAATAATACACTTAAATTGATATCATTATGCATATGAGATAGGTAAATCTTTACTCTGAGGTGTAACAGTATTCTTTAGAATAATAAATTAATATTTAATAATAAAATAATTAATTTAATATAGTATTATTTAGAATAATAAATGTAAGTTAATAATTGGTAAAAAATACATATGTTTGCATTGGCAATTTTGTGTATAATTTACAAAAATGTCACGTTGACAGTAGAGACATCTCTATTCATATATTCAGGTGCTTAGAATGTCGATGGTTTTAAAGATGTCTTCGTTTTGACCTTTAATTTTAGTTATTGCTATTTTAATACTTGACGCTGGCGAAATCATCGAAAATAGAATGTAACATTAACATTTTGGGACAACCTACATCTCAGTCCACCCCGTGACCACGAAGGCTGAAAAGTCTTCGAAACGTCGGGATCAAAATTAATAAAAAACCGCGATAAAATCCGTTTACATTAGTTTTATTTCAATGATTAGAATAGAATGTCAATAGAGTGTACCCATTTATTAGTCATAGAGAAAGTAATTCGTCATTTTAGAAAGGGCATCTTTTAGTAGTCAATTAGGTTATCTGTTTTAAATCGAAATAGAGATTATTTTGCCTAAAATTTGAGCAGGTCAAATTGCAAGTATTTTAAGTGCCATCTCCCGCCATATGTTCCTTTACTAACGAACACAATTTCCACCCTTCTCTTATCACAGTCCTGTCCTTACCGCGTGGCTTTGCCTGCCAGTGCAGCCCATAGTGGTTGTTTTCATACCGCTAATTGATTTATAATCTAGTGACTTTCAGTGAGTATTTTGATATACATATTTCACTTAATTGATGCTACATGACAATTACTTCAATCTAGATGACTCGATGAACTTCGTACCAACTAAAATTGATTTGTTTGATTATCAATTTTAATTTATTTGATATTTCGGCTGCTTCTGTTGCTTTCGTAATTTTATTGGAACGAAGTTTTGGAACGAAGTTCCTTACGGCAGAACAAAAATGTGATAGTAAAAGCGTAAGAAAAAAGCTTTAAAAGCGCCGCATAACCAGCCAGCGTTAGTTCCTTTTTGCCTGCACCAAAATTGTGTGCGAATTTCAGCTCAATCAGTTTTTAAAATGAAATTCATTCAGCCAGTTATACTTGAAGTATTTTTATATCTCCTTCGATTTTTAAAAGATTACGCTAGCTCGTTATTATTTTAGTCCATTGAAAAGTTACATTTGGGGTTGCGTTTCTTAGAGGAGTCAATTTTATTTTTTTGATGTGTAGGGGGGGTAAGTGTAAAGCTAAAATCAAGTTTGTGGGGTCGCCACCCTTGTCCCACGGCCGCCATCTTGAAAATAGGGGTTGAAACGGTTTTTACGATATATCTCTTAAACTATTTATCTGATAAAAAAAATTGTTAACGTTTTTTGTTGCTAATTAAATTCTCTATAACTTTGGTCCAGTAACTTTTTGTCGTAAAACTATAAATAAAAAAGTTATAAGTGAAAATGTAATAAAGAAAAAAATAAAGATGATAATTCTCTTGACAGCCTAAGATACAAACAATTCGCCAAGGCAGTGACAAAAAGTACTTCCTCCAACACAAGACACAGAACACAGTTCTCCAGAACAATGGAAGCACACTGCGGAACATTTTAGCCCTGCTTTTCGACATCCACACATCGCTCCACAGTTTCCTTTGCATTTACAAAAGATCAATTTAAGAAGCTCAGGGGGTGCTGGAGGTTTAGAGCTCTGCACTGGCATCAATAATTTTCCACATTTTTTCCAGCCCCAGTCTTCAGGATCATTATTATTACCAAGCCACGACTGGACCTGATGGTAGACTCGGAAAGTATGAAAGCGAGCTGTGTCTTGTGTTGGAGGAAGTGAAGATAAATTAAATATACTTTTTGTCACTGCCTTGGCGAATTGTTTGTATCTTAGGCTGTCAAGAGAATTATCATCTTTATTTTTTTCTTTATTACATTTTCACTTATAACTTTTTTATTTATAGTTTTACGACAAAAAGTTACTGGACCAAAGTTATAGAGAATTTAATTAGCAACAAAAAACGTTAACAATTTTTTTTATCAGATAAATAGTTTAAGAGATATATCGTAAAAACCGTTTCAACCCCTATTTTCAAGATGGCGGCCGTGGGACAAGGGTGGCGACCCCACAAACTTGATTTTAGCTTTACACTACACATCAAAAAAATAAAATTGACTCCTCTAAGAAACGCAAGGTGAGGCCTAAAAAATGTAACATTTCAATGGACTATTTATAATTACATAAGTTGATAAAAAATGCTATACAATAGCTTTACCGCGACAGTCTCCGAGTGCTACACGTCTTTTTTTTATTTTGTTATTTTAGTTGATAATTTGTATTTTTTACAATTTGTGTCGATTCTACATTAGCCGAAGGAACTTCGTTCCTACCTGGTGTCCCACGACACACACCAATTTTTTGACGTGATAACGTCTTATAATTCGATAGAGCCGGCTGCACGCACGAAAAAACATGACTCATGCGTCGTTACCTCGCTAGATGTCACGTTCCATTTAAGGCTTGAAGTGCAAGCGAGAGCGCGGAACGAGCGACAAAGAAGCACAATCGGCCTTTGCGTTCGGCAGCGTTCGAGATTTAAAAAAATTAAAACATAAATATTAAATCTTCCACATATCACAACAACGTGTCTGAAATGACAGGTTAGACCAGCCATCCGTCAAAGGGAACATTTTCTCCTTTATCAAACACATTGAGGCGGGCTTTTTAAAAACTAGATTTACGAAAAGGACATTGTTCGTCGTCCATACATAGTTGGCCTAAGACCCAAAAGGTAGGTGAATTTACTTTTTGGGTTTTAGATAATGTATATATTTGATTGAAACTATATTAAAACTACGGACACTTGAGAATTCCGAAAAATAAATAAAATACTTTCGGATTTTGAGGTTATAATTAGGCCAATAAATCCTATCAAATATTAAACAAATGAAATTAAAATTTTCCGTTGAAAAATGCTACCATTCCATCAGTATTTTCTTTAGACGTTATCACGTTCAACTATCGTCAGTAAACCGACTTTACAAACAACCGATTTTTTTCCTAAACCATCCATCTATTAAGGCGAACAAAATAAGATTTAAATCGGTCGAGCCATTTTTTATTTTTTGTGAGACTTTCGGTACGACTATTGATTTTTATAAAAGTAGATAAGTTTTTATAGATAAACACCACAGACGATACCTTAATAATCATTAAAAACTAGATAATATTTCATGTTTAAACTTCTTCTTCTTTTTATTTATGGCTTTCGCAGTATTATGCATTTAGCCAGTGTCAAGTATAATCTATTCTCAAGTGATTTTTACAAGAACGATGAAACACGGGTACGGTCGATTTCAAGGTCTTGTCGGAGTTTTGGTGTTAACTCCTTTCAGTACAATTCTTAATTCACTTATTTCAATGTTTCCATACACTGTTTATCACCGTCAATGTTTATTGAACAAATCCACACAGAAACACAACTCTAAACTAGTTTATGAAATAAATTAAAATAAGCGATGAACTGCACTGTCAGAATTCCCGCCAAAACTCCATATTTAAACTTTTTCCCCAAACAGACTCTCAAATAAAAGATAACATTCGTTACAGTACAGAATTTTATATTCGTTGTCGAATCGATATTTTTTTCATCCCTAGTTTCTTGACAGGCTGATCAATTACATACAGAAACTGTATTAATTAAGTTGTTATCTGTATTATCTGTGTAGGTATCATTAAATTTTAGGTTTACTGGAGACATAAGCAAAACAAAATGAATGTAAGTATAAATGATAAACTTAAAAATATTTTTTTACCGCCACTGCCTGTTTGTATCTTAAAAAATAATTTTGAATAATTTCTAGAACCCAAGTGCGTTAAAATAAGTTACCTCCCCTGGCAACCCTGATTAGAAGTTTGTGTTTAATTTTCCCGTGTACGGTTCTATCGTTTTATGTGTAATAAAATGTCTAATAAAAGGAATAAAGAAATACAGAACGACCACAGTGAGAGTGAGGAAGAACAGGAATCTGGCAGCGAGAGAGATTCCGACTTTGATTCTGATGGAAACTTCGTAGGAGACAAAGTAAGCGATCCTTAATAATTATAACCTAACAAACACATGGTAAACGCCGCATCAGCCTGTTATTCGTGTTTGCTATTATTTCGGTTACTGAATATTTAGAAATAGGTAATCAGATATCAATACAAAGTTTTACATTTTACGATAGTATCGCTACTACGTAAAATGTCCACTGCGGTAAAACCTGTTTTGTCATTGAGATGAAGATGAGAAACCGTGACAATATTGTGTTCAGTTACGCTATAAAATAGATGTAATATCAAGGTTTCTGTTACTAGTTCAAAATAGTCAACATACAAGTTAAAGCAATGTAAAGAATGATTGTTTTGATAAGTCAATTCTATTCTTTTCAAATTCTGTCTAATAACTTAAACTGTGCTTCGAAGGTCAATTAAAAATTTGCTTAGTCAAGTAGGAGGATTTCGCTTTAAAACATTGACACTAGAATGGCCACTTATAGTTAAACACTTTTGGCTTTTTTATAAATCACATTGACAAAGAAATACAAGAGTCATTAAGTAAAGTTTAAAAGTAAAGCCCTCAATTTATAATACACATTAATTCTCACAACTTATACCAAATATTATTACCATGCTCCTTGGTTTTAACAAATCAATCATTACACAATAAATTAAAATTGTAATTAATAAAATTCTTAGAATTACGATGGGCAGGAAAAAGGTTATATATGTTATAACACTTCAAAAATATTTTGGAGAGCCCTGGTGAACAGGCGTGTGCCACAGGTCTCAATGCCGTTTCAATATTATTGACAACTACTTAACAATTTCCTGGATTTTTAAGGAGTAGATTACAAATATTATCATACATGATACTGTCATTGCCAGGAACTACAAGCAGATTTTGAAGGCCGGAATCCTGAGGATTGTGACTTCCACGGCATAAAGCAACTACTGAGACAACTGTTTCTCAAATCCAATGTTGATGTGGGTGCACTTGCACAAACAATCATTTGTAAGTTTATTTGTTTTTTTTTTTTTTTAGTGGCAATGGCTTTGTAATTGATGGATTAACCTTTCCTATGTTTTAATGTTGTGCAATAATTATTTTGTTAATAAGATAACTAGAAAGATTCCATCTCTTACAGACTTGTAATTAAACTATCTGTTAGTATGTATAAATAACAATTAATATATATGTATATATTAACAATAACATATTTTTATTATGAAATGCAGATTGTACAATCTAGTAGGAACATTAAACTTCTTTTAGTTACCAATATCCCTACTTAATGTGAGTTTTTAATTCATTATCAACTTACTTTACTATAACCTGTTACTTTTTAATTCGACATCATGCATGCTAGACTCAGGAACAAAATTCATAACAAAGAGAAGTTATAGTTGAGTAAAAGTCAATATAAAGGATTTGTTGTTACTAGTACAAAATCTTAATTTTGTCCGTCTCAGAAAAAAAATATTGTATTTATGATCATTATAGCAGTTTATATTTGTGGCCACACGGCAACCAAGAACATACTTATTATACAATAGGCTATACATAAACTGTTTCATCATCAATGTGGGGAGAATGAAGGAGATTTACTTATTTACTCTTTTGCAGCTCAAAACTATGTGGGCAGTGTAGTAAAACAGTGTCTTGATGATGGGGAGGAGGATGATGATGACGATGATGATGGAAGCAACGGTGTATTTGGCATCACCACAGTCGTAAACATTACTAAAAGAAAAGTAAGTATCTCCTCATTATAAAATATGAAATATCTTGGCCAGATTTAAATCGGTCTAACTGGGTCACAGCAAATGTTTTCCAACACTAAATGGTACATTGACTAATTTAAGTTTAAACTAGTAACTAATATTATATCAAATACATAAATATTTTATTGAAATTAAACCAATTTAAATGGATTTTATCGTGGTATTTTATTTTAATTTTTGTCCAGAAATTTGTTTAAATTAGCTTTATTTCAATGTGTAACATTTGCGTAAACATAAGAAATCATTATAAATATTTTATGTATATGTATCTAACCTTCATGAGTTATTTATTGATGTATATTGAAACAAAATGTACTCTGCAAAATAACCACATATAAACCTATAATATTTGAAATAACTTATTTCAATTTACTCTACATATTTTGTTTTTATATTTCAGGAGGAGCGCAGTGTGAAACAAATAAGGACATTGCTGACACAGCTTGCTGATGACAATGCAGACCCAAGGACTAAAGAACTGATCCATAAGATATTGACAAATGATTCGGAACATGTTGGACTTGTTATAAATGAAAGGTAAGGTTCATACAATTTTTTTGGCAGTTTCGTGCACTTATTTTTTAGCATTTTCACGCACTTTGCCTGGCCATGACAAAATGAATATACTATAGCTGGTGGAAAGTATAATACAATTTAAATATAATTCAATAATTAAGAGTTGTCTCTCAATCAATGGCCAATAAATTTACTGGTCTCAATGTCTTTCAAAATAGTACACAACAGTACTTAAACACTGCTGTTTGACAGTAGAAATAGACAAAGAGGTGATAGCTACCCAGACAAGAGAGACCTATCTCCTACTGATATTTTACTAGTAGTTTAATTTTTTCACATTTAATTCCAGGATTCTAAACATTCCCGCAGCCATTAGTGTACCACTATTCGCCTCACTCCAGACAGAGTTGGATAGAGCCATTAAAAAGAACATGCCATACCAATTCCGTTACCTCATATGGATATGCAAAACATACAACACGGATGGTGAGTTGATTGTTTTGAATACCAAAGCATTCATTCGATACAAGTGAATGAATTTGTTTTGATAACTATCACAGCAAATGAATCTGAGAAATCCAAAACCAAATTCAGACTAACACTTTGCGGTGGGATGAATTACTTGTGTACAATAGGATAGTTGATACAAGTTTTTTATTAGTTTACTCCAAAACTAATTATAGGAAGAATTTTATAATGCTCAAAAATTTATGAGTTGATGACATCACCCACTGCTCCATTACTATTACAAAGTGCAGACGAACGAGAGTCAGTTAAATGTTACCACTGAGTGCTTATTTTTACCTCCTAAATAAATAGAAAATATAAATAACTTTTATTATATTTAAGATCAGTCAACAGAAGTGCTGTTTGCGAATCAAGAAGAGAAACCTCTTACGGCTGAAGCTATTGCTAGTTTTGATGTGAATGTCACGGATCAAAGTGATATATCACAGTGGGACTATGATGAAGGAGGAGCTCTCACACCTCACAGGAAGGTTAGTCCAAAAACATTGTATTTTACTTTTTTGTGTGCCACCACAAGAGTATATTGCACATAACAAAAATAGTACTATCCAAAGTTGATATTTCTGAACTATAGTCATTCCATTAACTATTTAGATTATTTTGGATACAACATTTTAACTTTTGAATTATTGTGTATGCTTTGTATTGTGTATCCAGGTGTCGATTTTTTCAGCCCAAGGCTTCTTTGGGTTCCTTGTGTCCATGACTCAAAGTAGTCCAACTTATTTATGCATGTTGACCATGTTTTTATAATGTGTTTGTAAAGGCACAAATACTGTTATGCCTATAAAATATAGTTTAGGATGATCATGGACTAGTCGTCATTCGTCACGCGAATCAAGACTACAGATTTAAACTCATGCACACATAATATGCTCAAATGAACCGAATTATCTAATATTTAATTCCAAATACCAATATATTTTCTGATATTACGATACTCTATGCGTAGCTATTCTTAGTTTTGGATTAAATTAAACAAAATTATTTTTGAATTTTGTTTTAGGTGCTCATCTTCGAAGGTACCAAATTCAATGAATTAGTAAGGCTTATTAAGGAGGAAGTGGAGGGCGCCTAAACTTGCTGACAAGTCAATGACTACATTTATGCCGTACATATTTTGTATTTATATATTATTAAATATAAGTTAAAGTACTCGTTAAAGGTTTATTTTATATCACCTATAGATTTCCTTGTACTACCTCGGTAGCGCAGTTGTTTTGCATACGCGGTACTACTGCTGTGCTGAGGTCTCGAGGTCGATCCCTACATCGTGTAAGTTATATACTTTCGTTTTTAGTTAGGGTAACTGCTATAAACATATAGTGAAAAATTTCCGCCATTCACTTACTTTATGGCCTAAAAGATATAATTCTTTAAAGGATGAACAGATGAGACAGATGGCATAAGCTTTATTAGAATTATGTTTGCACCCTTTGGGTATGTAACCCTAAAAAGCATTCATACTATTGGTAGTTCAAAATAAAACTAACCTCAATTTATTCTAATACCGAAATATTTATTTAAAAACACGTCAATAAACATTATATTCCGTTAATATGTAAATTCTTGTGCAGACACAATGCATCTTTCATCATGAAGTCGCGTAAGGCGCACAGTCCTTTCAGTAACTTTTGATTTTGTTCCATTTTTTGTACATCTGTCTCTGAGAGACTCTTGTCTTGTGCCAAATAACCATTGACAGCTTCCTCGGTCATCCAATGTGTCGGAAGCTTACTCATATTGTATTGTGCCGGGTCTGGATTAATTGGCATCGGTGTGAGAGATTTTTCCCATGGTGTTATGTATTTTTGTTCCGAGTGCAGGCCTTCGATGTATCTGTGGAGAATTTCGAATCTTTCAATGACAATATTTAATTGAAAACATAATTAAAGTCTCTTATGTTAATATTTTAGTTTAGTACTAAGAGTAAGGTTATATGCTCCAATAATTCTCGGTTTTACGAGTCGGTATGATAATGCATCAAGGTCATTCTAGTCTACGCCTTCATAGAAAATCTAGTAAATAATGTAATCTTCCACGAGTCTATATAGGATTAGGACATGTTCGTATTTACGATATAGGTAAATATGGACCAAGTGTAGAATTTTGGATATAATTTACTCTAGATAAACCATTTTACAATACCAGTAGCTATCGGTACAAGTTTAAACTCTACAGAAATTTGTCTTTCTCTTGTCATACTGCAACATAATCGTTGAAGGGTGTGTCTCCCATCATGCTGGTCTAATGCGGGTCGCCACGGCAGATTTCATTTACTTTCGAAATTCTTATAGAGAACCTTTTAGGAATGCCGGTTTCCTTACGTTGTTACCTTCACCCATAAAGCAAGTGATAATTTAACAATGAATAATTTCGGAGGTGCGAGCTCTGGGGGGTAGTTTTGAACCTGAGACTTTCGTCTCGACTGTCCCTACCGCTCTAAGCTGAGCTATCGCAGATAGCGTTTAATTATATGTATGTGTCCAAGGATGGATGCTGGATGCAGGCCGCTTCCAACAGGTTGGTCTGGAAATCTTTAGGGGAGGCCTATGTTCAGGTTCAGCAGTGGACGTCTTGTGGCTGATGATGATGATGTGTCCAAGGGAGGTATATAGTGTAACAGCGCCGTACAGTGTCATGTAGTGGCGTGTGACCGGTGACGTGTACACACCTGATGTAAGCGTCGGAGTGCACGACCCGCAGCGCGCGCGGCGGCGCCGACACGAACAACGGATCCAAGCCGGAGCGCGCGCCGCCCGCACTCGCGCCGCACCCCGCGCCCGCGCCCGCGCCCGCCCCGCCGCCCAGCGAGCCCGACTCGCCCGCGCCGGGGGACGGGGAGTTGCGACCCATCGGCGACATGCCCGATACTGACGCTGCAATATACACGTATTATGTTCTACAACCTGTTTCAACTGTTGCTACACGTTGGGGGTTATAAGGACCGACTTCGAAATATAAAAATAGTTTTAACCTTAAATTTCAATAGTGTTTTTTTATTTTTAATGGTGGCCTTCTTCGGCGCATGTGGAGCGGTCCCGGGGTCTCCTTGGGAAAGCCAAGGATTGCTGCCGGAACCGCCCCTACGCGGTGCCGCCTAGCGGCCCGTCTCCAATTGGGGGGGCTCAGAAGCCCCCGCACACCGAAGGACGCCCTCGGCGTCAACGGCAGCAACGAGGCCAACCACCCGTGCTGCCGTCCATCTCGGGGTCGCTCGTACATAGGTACTAATTGGGCGCTACGACAGCCCCCCGCTGCGCGCCCGCGACCCCCGATGGCCCTTATTAGTGGTAACACAACCGCAACGAGTGTGTTGTTTCCTTTAAGGAATTTCATTTTGTTACTCCGTAGGTAGTCCGGTATGAGATCTCAACAAATTTATATGGGACTACATAACAGTTAAATTGTATTGAACGATTTTTTCAACAACCAAGTCCTAACGACGGAAAAATCGATTTACACACATAAAAAGACGCGCCAAATAGAAACCTGCTTTTATGTTGATAAAAATAATATGACATTAATAGGTAAAAAAATGCAACCCTCAATTATATTTATAATTTATGACGAGAAAACCGATATATACAAGATCTAAATTTATACAACACCTTCATACAAATATAAGTTTTATATTTTATGATGCACACTTTAAAATTATTCATTACAATTGCACGGACCCGATTAAGAGATAGGAACACAAGTACCACAAAAAATTAGTGACCACTTCCAATTAGAAAAATCCAGTTAATAATAGAAAGAATGTCAATGCCTTCAAAAGATTTCATAACGTAACATTGCATTAAAGTTTATAAAAGTTACACATTTTCTATCAAGAGATAATAATATAATTTCACCAAATAGAATGAGTGTTTTAGTAATTCCAGCCTTCACAAACTCGCTATGCAAAGATTATAAACCATGGTTAGTTATTATAGATTCCCAATATTTAATTATAAAGTTATTAACCAATTAAACACTACTTTTTTGACTTGGTCCAAGAGCATAGCCCACAAAAGCTTCTTTGAAATATTATATTACTAAAATATTTTGATCATAAACATTGGGCACCTGTAACCCCAGTCCAATTAATACAGTATGTCAAGTCGTCTAAATCAATTGTCTTATACATAACGGGCGGCGCGCACCCGACAAAGGACCCGTTTCCACAACAAAATCCAGTTTTTTGCAGCATCCCACTTAGTGGTGTATATGCTAAAGCATAAGGTATATGCTAAGGTAAGAGAAGGTATTAAGATACTGTCGCTTACAAGCATCCGGTTTGAGAGATGCTCTTGTGAACTCTACTATTAAGACACGTACACCATTAATCGAGACCCTGCAAAAAATGTTTCCTGTAAAAAACTGGATATTAGCGTCGGAAAGAGTAATGACATAGCAATAATGCTACATGGGCGAATACCGAACCATCCGATTCAATCATATAAAGACGATAGCAACATTTTTATTTAACATTAAACGCGTTGACATACTGTAAGATTGTTAGATACTGTCGATCATCGCGTCAAGTGACACACACGCATATTTCCCAACTTCCTACTTTAAAACACCAATGACCCGTATAACGACACTTGACAGACGCGCGCGTTTATCGCTTAACGCCATGATCAGAAGTCTGCCATTATGTCCTATAATGTTATAGTAAAGCTCCGTACAGCAGGTTAGTTGAACGGCATGCAAACCTTGGCTATTACTACTGCTATTTGTACCTCCTGGTGACATCACGCCGCTGCGCACCGCCGTCGGCATCTTCGGGGGCTTCTTCGACGATGGCACGAAGTTCCTGATTAGGGAAACATGTTTAGTATCTAAATACCTATTTATTGTAATTTTTTTTGAGATTTTAGCAAACACTTATAGGTGAAAAAGATTAGTGTCAATAAAAGAATATAAGTTTATTTACTACAACACTTAACAATTAACAAGTTATTGTGTCAAAATATAATGGAAATATAACAATAGTAATTTCATTTTAGCATACCTATTCGAAACCTAATGGGTTAAAGAAAGACAGAGATATTGTTGTGTAGAAAGGCGTAAAGGCGTTGTAGGGAAACACGAGAAAGTTATTCGTACACAAGTACATGGAGATATGTGTAAATTATTATAGGAACATGGGCACAACTATTCAGCATAAAGGAGAGGGAAATGCTGCGCTTAAGGCTGGTTTTCCTGTCACGCCGACTGTCAGCGCTGATCGGTCAGCTCGTATCGTTTTAGTATCGCGCTGATCACCGTGAAGTACAGATGCAAATAATGATGGTAGTGAAAATTGTTCCCGCGTACTATTTAGAAAAGAAAAAAGGTCTGCATAAGAAAAAACAACATGTTCATCCTTTGGTCGAGCAGAGAATCTTCGCAGGGGAATTCTATATATTATACGGCCAGTTGAGAGAGGACGACAAAAAGTTTTTCAACTATTTCCGTATGTCATCAAGAAGTTTTGACGAATTACTAGCAAAGCAACAAAATAGATTGGTCCATTTGTTGTCCATTTTGTCCGTTGTCGAAAAGTGCGACGACGATGTCATCCCAGGCTTTGTTACGTGCATCTTTGTTTCGATATAATGTCCGAAGTGTCCCATAAACATTTCCTTAATTGCACTTCTTCAATTACTCGACCGGTGTCTATTTCACGATTGTCCACGACTGTATTTGTCGGTACGTGCGTTCAGCGTGATACGAAAACGCTCACTGAGTGTGGAGACGCGCCGGCGCCTGTTGGTCAGCGGCGCCGACGAGCAGCGCGCACGGTGGCGTATAGCTCAGCGCTGACGGCCGTCAATCCAGGAACAGTGTCGACCAACGACAAACAGTATGTCTATCGTTGGTCGGTAAGATCATGCCGGCCTGTCTAACTGCTTCTTGACACTCCGTTTTAAGGACCCCAAATTATAGGAAGGAGGGAACAGGTGTGCCGGCAAACTATTCTACAGCTTAGTGTAAAATAAAAAACGGTATATATTAATGTATGGCGACCATAAGGCTTCGGACTCGAAGTCAGCGGGCGCGCAGCGGCGTACGAGCGGCGCGCGTCAGTCGAGCGGTGCCCGCGCGTGTGCATTGACGTAATGTTGTGCATTTTCAAAAATACCCGCCGATATGGCGGAGCAAATTATTTCAATGATAATTGGTAGGACACCGATATGTAACATCATATTCACATCCATCTGGTTCGCGAACAGACAGTAATTTCTCTATGCACAACACTACGCCGCTGTAGCGTCGCGCGATCTGCCCGCTGGCTTCGAGTCCACAGCCTGTGTGGTGTGTACCTGGATCGTTCGTGCACGAGCATGTGCCGGCGGTTGCCCTTGTTGACGTGCAGGTCGCGCACGTGCCGCAGCAGGCGCGGCAGGTTGGGGAAGGGCGCCTGTCCCTTGCGCACGCGCGCGCAGTTGCGCCACAGGCACGCGTACTCGCTGAACGCGCCGCGGTAGTGCTGCTGCACGTGACCCGCTACCCCGCCGCATGTACACACACACACACACACACGTACTGATTATGCACCACCCACACACTCAGAATCACATTTGAAATTGGTAGAGCCGTAGACAGTTTTGTCTACAGCCTGAATGGGCCGGCTCGGCCGGGTTGTTAACACTATCTCGCAGAAAACCGACATAAAGTAGCAGCTTACTTTTCGTACGGTGAGTGAGATATCAAGCCCAAATGGCCTTCCCTTCCCATTCCTTTAACTATCCATTCCCTTTAATGGGCAACGCACCCATGATTCCTCAAATCTTATGTGTGTTGTAGACCACTTTCCATCAGGTATTCCACTTGTCCGTTATACAGGGTTATTTTTAAAACACCAGCAACCTCGCGCCGCATACTACGAAGAAAAACACGACACAACAAAAACTTGTAAAATCATTTTTTTTTAAAATATATTGAGTTATATCCAAACTCGTAGAACAAAAGTTGTTCCGTATGGAGACAGCTATCTACCCCTGCGAGGTTGCTGGTGTTTTAAAAATAACCCTGTATATGTCGGAGCATGAAAAGTACGGACACTGAATTTATTTATTTAAATCACGTTATTCTACGTCAATTGTCGGTACCGCCACTCATATTGATAATTTGAAGGTGGTTTGTGTTGTTTACCAAGTAATTCTACTTTCGAAGTGGGGATAAAGAAAATCCCTCTATAAAAGATGGCGTCTTGCCATTTCAAGATTAGTCGAGTTCCGTCCGCGAGTCGTAACAGTCGGGAACTGCTAAAATTATGGCAGACTAGAGTCATTTGAGTACAGTGTTAATCTCAATAACTAGTTAACCGCAAATAACGTGATTTATAACCGCGAAGTGTTTCGGTTCAAAGTGTTGAAAGTATTTTCAGCATTGTTACTGGTGGTTTTTCTGTCGCCGGCTCTTTTTCCCACCTATGGTTCTACTTCCGAGCCGGTAGTAGCTTAAAAGAGTGAATAAACGATAAAGTGATAACCCTGTGTCATTATTATTGAGACTTATCATACGCCGTACATCTTGACCTCATCAAGTGAAGAGTGAGGGTTGTAAAACCCTCCTCTCTGACACATCTACTTGGAGCTCGCCGCGTCATATACGTTTCACTACAATTAGGCCTTGGTCCTTCAAGCTAGCCTAATGCGTGTTGACAGGATTTACATAAATTGGTGACAACCAAAGTAGGTACTTTATTTAGAATGCTAAACAATATCTAACATATACTTGTATCCGCGCGCGTCTCCCAGAATTAACATAACTTGTAATTTTAACTTAAAAATAAACTAAGTGTCATTTCAATTAATAATAATAGCGCAACGTCAAGACTTCAACACCTGTATGTTTTCAATAGGTAGAATATTTTATACAAACAAGATATTAGTAACAGAATGTCTACAGACACATACTCACGTTCCAACTTAGCTTTCTTCGTTTCAATAAACGTTCCGATCACTAGCAGCGTTAAATAAGGAATAATATTAATAAAATGTATCAAGACTTCAAAGTTATAGTTATTTCTCACCATTGTAATTGTACACACAAGATCTTATATTGTTCTTTTTCATGAATGATAGAACCACCCTGTAGATGTTATTGTCTACAGCATAAATGGGCTAGCTTGGTAGGGATGTTACCAATGTCTCAAACAAAAAATACCGACGAAAGTGCGTAGCTTGCTGTAGCATTTCATCTGATGAGAGAGATACCTGGAGATCCAAATACCTTCTCTCTTCGTTATCCCTTATCTTTTCTTTAAGGTCAGCAACGCGTCTATAATTCATTTGGTATTGTGAGCGTTTATGGGCGGTTGATATCACTTACCATCAGGTGACCCACTTACTATTTTGCCACCACCTGCTATAAAAGAACATATACACACATGTACATATTTGTATTCTCATAATAACGTGCATTGTCTTTAGTCTTAAATCACAAGATCTAAATTTGAATAATTTAAGAAAGTTTAAAAAGTTAATACTCTGGTATAATTAAAGTATATTATAAATATATTTACTATTTCCTCCGTCGCCAATGCAGTGCTCCATGCAGTCATGAATATCCTCAAACTGATAGTCGCACGTATCCCATGCACACTCGAACGTCAACTCCATTGGGGTCTGCAAATAAATTATATGATAAGCCAGACAGATAATCTCGACACCACACTAGGTACCACAACTTGTATCTTTTTTATCCTGGCTTAGCAAACTGACTACGCCACACCTGATAGTAAGTGTAACGCAATCCAAAATAGTGTCGACCAACGACAGACAATATATCTATCGTAGGTATCAGGAACTAAGAGGGACTTTTTGTCCAACAACACCCAGGCTCGGAACATTGGTGGATCACACAAACTGTCTGAAAATTATCATCGAAAAATCTGTTTGGTGTTTTGTCTGTTTAGTGTGTAGGTATGGTGATCATCAGGCGAATGACCTGTTCGTTTTATTATTTCATCATCATCATCAGCCACAGGACGTCCACTGCGGAACATAGGCCTCCCACAAAGATCTCCAGACATACCTGTTGGAAGCGGCCTGCATCCAGCGACTTCCTGCGACCTTTATCAGGTCGTCTGTCCACCTTGTAGGCGGACGTCCAACGCTGCGCTGGCCAGTACGTGGCCTCCATTGCAGAACCTTTCTGCCCCATTATTATTTTATTATTTAAGAAAATAAAAAACTCTGCGGAGATGGAACCCGTGGCCCTGTTTCACAGCCAGCTAGTCGCCCTCAGCACTACGCAGGCAGGACGCTGCCTACGGGTGAATACGTGCGCTAGTGTTGCATCGTGTGTACTGTGTAGCGTGTAGTGTGTAGTGTGTGTGGTGTACTAACGTGTCCCGTCAGTTCCCGCATCTCCTCCGCGAGTCGCGCGGAAGTCTCCTCGTTGCACTTGGTGGCGCGCTCCTCCCAGCTCTGCTTGGTGGCGGCGGGTAAGGAGCGCCACTCGTTGCCGACGATGCGCGATATCTCGCCTGTCGACAACACTACCCGGTCAATACCCGCGCACCTACCTTACCACCGCCACCGGCGCGGCACAACAACTTTCTTGGCTCTTTCTCTCTCTCTCTCTCTGCTCCGGGATAGCGTGAATTACAACATACAGTTTTAGCAATGTCAAACGATAACGAGGTAGGTATATGTGTGATGACGGAACCAATCAGTATATTAGGATCACGATACGCGCAAAATAACATGTCCGGCATGTCATTTCACTCATCCTCTACACCTGTCCTCATACTCTTTCTCTTACTCTCTCTCTCTTAAACTCTTAAAAACTAATTACAACGGCGCTCGTGACTAACGTCCAGTCGATCAAGTTAAATTGAACATATTTTAAGTGTTCGTTTATTCACCTTTAAGCACACGACATAAAATGCGGGCACGCTTAGAATACATGAATGAAAGAATTGTGTGATAAAGTACATAATTTATAATTGAATTATTTTATATAGATTCCATAACACATTGATTGATTCCATCGCTCTTATATGAAACAAGAAAGAGGGCAAGCTCTAATAAGTACATGGATTTTTATTAAGCTACATACCCAATTACTTTGAAGGACGATAAGGTGTTTATACTGCATAAATCATCAATTTATTAGGCGTCATTGTTTATGAGCTACACTGAGCCTATCATCTGGTTAAGCTGTATGTTTTTGGGGGGCTAAATTAAGGGTATAAACATAATACAAAGTGTTTCAAAAAAGTGTAGTCATGTTTAAGGATTGTTACATACACTTAACAGTGAGTGTTATGTACCAGATCTATTCAAAATCTAGACCTAAAATATTACCCTAATTTAATCACTCGTTTATACAATCAATATGATCAATCACATATCTATAAATTAAATACGTGAGCATGAATAACAATGCCAGAGTGAGACAAAAGCTATTACCTATTTATCGTTTAGCATTGAACAAATTCGATAAAAAATAAAATTCTTTATTTATGTCCTCGCAATGCCATCAGATTTGGCACTATGGGTAGTTAAATACGTATGTCGTACACTATACGTTGCTTAAATTTGACCACACCTTTCTGTAACACGTTGTATAATGGAATAATGGTCGGGACGATAGTTATAAAAAAATGTGTTCACATATAAAAAATCATCTTGATCCTCTGTGTTCCCTATACTTGTGTGTTAATGCTTACCATATTTTCACATTATAGATAGACTTCCGATTATCGCGTCAAGCTTCAGACGTACGCGTTAGTAACTGGATATGTACTACATAAATCTATAGACCAATCGAAACGCGACAGTAACGTGTGCGTCACTGGCACTTTAGTAGTAAGTTAACAGATGATGTAAATATTGCGACGTCAGTTGCTTGTCACGATGATCCGAGTGTCTGTGACTGTCTACACCAGTGTTTCCCAACCTTTTTAGGCCATGCCCCACCTTAACTTAAATTTGTCACCGATATTTAGCATTGCATTTATATAACCCAAAGCGAAAGAGTTAAAGTCGTGTCGGGTCCATTTTTAAATTACCCCCCTTAACTATCAAACTGCCCCCCTGGGGGGCGTGGGCCCCACGTTGGAAAACACTGGTCTACACGCTCCTTCTTACTTGCGCACAAACCTATTCGGATACCTGTGCAATCCAATCTTATATCTTTATCCAGCTACTGTAATGCCCTCGTCAGACACGTGCTTGTCTGCTCAAACCAGGGGCCTTATTCCATATGACCGTATACACTTTTAAAGAGGGCACTTCTTGAAATTAGAACTGAATGGTCGCTAAATCAATGGCCAAATGTTCATAAACATCATTGCATCTATACATTTTGACAAAAGCTAGAGAATACCATTCAATGTTAACTTCACGGTTTGTATGGTCATAGGGAGTCAGGTCCCTGTTTTTAGAGATATGAGCGCAGGCAATACGAAATGCATGGATACGGTATATGAAAATATTGAACTCACCGAACGTAGCCTCTGGATTGTTGGCTATGATAGCCTTGCGCACTTCGCTCGAGTACAGTATGTACCCCGTGACGATCTTCTGCTTCTGTTCTTTCTTCTTCTTGCCGGTGGTGGGCGTGGCGGAGGTCTGACTGCTGGATCGCTCCTGACTCGGCGTCGCCGACATCGACGGATTGTACGGGTTGCTGTTACCACCTGGGATCATTTTTTTACAGGTTTTTATAGTTTTATTTTAGGTTAAATATTTTATTTATGGGTAATAATATTTTATTCTTATTATTTATTGTGACAATAGTTTAACAGCAACAACATAGCTGAAAGTGGAATTAACTGCAGATTAAAATCGAGGATTCTGACTTTTCGAAGTTACGTGTGTATTCATTGTGAATTATCTATCATTCGCTTTAGAGGTGAAGGAACCAGGAAACCCCACACACCTGATCATTCTCCATGAGACGAGTTTAAACGGGTTTTATCGCGGTAAAATACTAATAATACCGCCATAAATTCCGTTCAAATTCGTTTTATTTCAATTCTCCTTGAGAATTTCGAAGGTGAAGGAAGTTTATTAACCTACACTAGGCCGGCGTGGCGGTCTCTTATTAGTAAAGGAAGTCAATGCCCAGAAATGAGACAATGCCATAATACAGGGCTCATAAAAAAAATATTATGGAAAGTATAATCTATTCTGACAAGATAAAATCTTACATTGTCACGTGACGCCACGATACACACAAGAGACAAAGGTATCCACTTATATCACCTTTAAAATGATAGTAAGTGGGAATAGCAATGCCATTAGCAGAATACTTTTGTATTGGCAATAGGTTTTCTTATTTAGATAAAATTTAGATAGGGTCAGTATCGAATATTCCGAAATAAGAAATACCTTTCAGAATAGCAAACAATTTTCCAAATTGACCTCAAAACTTAAAATGGCACCCCATAACAGTGATGAAAAATGCTAGGCAATTAATTGTTACTGAAATACGACGTTCTATTAATTTTAATATAACAAGTACCTGCAGACAGAGGTGTCGCCGGCGAAGCAAGCGACGAGTCGTCGAGAGAATTTTCTAGAAGCATTTCGACGTCGTGACTCCCAATCGTTGTATTGATGAGATTCGTGAATTGGGGCTTGGAGTCCTAGAACAAACGACAATATAATAATATTGTAACACATATAGGGCCTTACTTACTTTTTAAGCAATACTTAGTTAAAACACTGTTTTTGTCTCTATCTACCCACTTTATAAATCACGTATAGAAAGACAAAAGTATGTTTAACTAATCAACATATAAGTAATGGGTGATTCTACAAAAATTGGGTAACTCAATGTCACCAGCCAATATATACAAAGTCTTATTATATTGTATTGAAATAACAATTTATTTTAAAACAATGAAAAGTCCTTTATTTGGTCACCCAATTTCACTTCTTCATTTTAAATACAAGTTAATAAAAAAACAAAATTAATACTCAAAACGTCAGTCCGTTGGCATGTCACAATCCCGAAAACCAACAATCAAGTGACTATCCATTAAACATTATCATTGATTTAGGAAAACTTACTAATTTACTACAATCTGTGATGTACATAGTATTATATACTACAACTTTCATAATGCAATGTTCTCTATTTTATTTAATAAAAAATAAGAAACTTTGTGTTTAGTTTCTTTCGTCAGTCCGTTGTGTGTTCTTTAAATTTAAAATTCGCGGAGAATATCACCGAGTCAAGGTCAAATCCCTGTTTAAGTTTTAATGTTGGTAATGAAGTTAGTTGCGGACCGCACAATTTGACGGCCGCCATAATAGTACCAGTGTTTGGGTTGTGTTTGTCGTCTATACACGTGCGAAGCCAGTTAAAATTTCAGTCCCATGGTGAGTCGTTATTTTCTTGTTAATCTGAAGGTTATATTCATTTATACATAGTTAACTATGATTTGTTAAAATGTAGTTTGTTGATATTCGAAATTACCAAAAAAAACATTAGTTTTGATTATAACCTCAAATGATGTCTATTTCGTCAATCCGTTGGCGTCAGTCCGTTGTCAGGTACTGATGTTTTTTTTTTGTTTTAGAGCACTTTTATCGTAATTGCTACCGTGTGTAAGCATTTCTATTTTATATTTCAGTTAAAAACATCATGCGGCACGCTAAAAACAATTTGACTAGGGAAGAAATATTAAAAAAAAAGAGAGAAGCCGAAAAGTGACTGGCTCGATTTGGAACAATATAATCATTAGATTAGCCATCATATAGACCCGAATTTGTAATGATTTGATTTAATAACTATAGTAAACAAAATATCCTCAAAAGTTACCCAACTTTTGTATAATCACCCTAATGTTTATAAGTAAGGCCCGTAATTTGTTAATAATTTGTTGAATCAGAAAAGGACAATATTATAATGATCACCTTGTCTGTTTAGTTGCAGCGTGTTTAGGTTGCAAAACCATTTTCGATTTTTTTTTTTTTTTTTTTTTTTTATCCTGGCTCGGCAAAGTGACTACGCTACACCTGATGGTAAGTGTAGCGCAATCCAAGAATATTGTCGACCAAAGATAAACAATGTGTCCATCGTTGGTCGGCAAGATCATGCCGGCCTGTCAAAGGGCCAAGGAGGGGGGAAGGAAAAAGGGATGGGAAAAGGGTGAGGATCAGGGGGCAAGCCCCTGGGGAGAACCGGATATACACTGGCTGACCCTGGAACGCGACCCACGCAAGGTGGGCCACTATGGCAGGTTTTAGCACCAGTGTACGGTGGTCGCTATCCGGTCGGATACAAGTATCCTCCCACCAGCGATTTGAAAAGTTACACACTTTTATCCGCTATGGGAACTGCTACACTTTATTGGAATTTGTCTGATATGATATTAGACTCACCCCTACCACATCAAGGAATGTAAATATGTTTGGCGAACTGTGAGTGCACTAGTTGCATCTATGTTTACCCGTTCGAGTGTACGGGAGTGAGTATATGTCATATAACATATAGATAAATAGGTAAAACTACAGAAAATATACAATATAAGCTCCAACAATGTGTTTACCATGGAATCCGTGTTGACATTAGGATTGAAAGGTTTTTGTGCGAATGCTGCAGAGGTGGACAAAACTTCCTGCGACGTGGCCAGGGCCGGTGGACCCAACGACTTCGGGAAGAAGTATATCTGAAACAAAAATACAATTAGTTATCAAATCACAGCTCACTATTGAATACTGCATGGTTTATCGATTTCGATGGTACATATTAAATAACAAACAAGATATATTATTCAGGATTCAAATAAACAAAAGAACACAATTGAAAGTAGGGTTTTTAAATAGCTATTTTATTGTCTATACATATAAAAAACATTAGGTGCGTCTGTGTGTTATCTTTAATCGTTTACTTTAAATAGTGGCGCACGCGAGTGGACCGAGGAACAGTTTTTTTTTTTTTTTTTTTATCCTGGCTCGGCAAAGTGACTACGCTACACCTGATGGTAAGTGTAGCGCAATCCAAGAATAGTGTCGACCAACGACAAACAATGTGTCCATCGTAGGTCGGCAAGATCATGCCGGCCTGACAAAGGACCAAGGGGGAGGGGAAGGAAAAAGGGATGGGAAAAGGGTTAGGATCAAGGAGCAAGCCCCTGGGGAGAACCGGATATACACTGGCTGACCCTGGAACGCGACCCACACAAGGTG
The DNA here is from genome assembly GCA_949126905.1 of Amorpha juglandis. Lineage (NCBI taxonomy): Eukaryota > Metazoa > Arthropoda > Insecta > Lepidoptera > Sphingidae > Amorpha > Amorpha juglandis. The sequence goes on along the minus strand of OX421373.1, from coordinate 13,247,359 downwards.
GGCCACTATGGCAGGTTTTAGCACCAGTGTACGGTGGTCGCTATCCAGTCGGATACAAGTATCCTCCCACCAGCAGTTTTTTTTATTTGATTGAATGACGAGACGAGCAAGGCGCTGGCCTGATGGTAAGCGCCACGCCTTTCCTTGCCCATAAAATTAAGCAAAACCACACAGAACTTTGAATTACAAACCACTGCATAGCATTGAACTGCGCTCGTCACCCCGAGACATAAGATGTTAAGTCTCATAATGCGCAGTAATTTCACTGGCTTCAATGTCCTTCAAACCGAAACACAACAGTGCTTACACACTGTTGCTTGGCGGCAGAAACAGACAAAGCGGTGGTACCAACCCAGACGGCCTGTCGCATACGAGGGATCTACCACCCTCGCGGGAGTTAGTATTTGTTATATAACCTCATCGACAGTGACGTCCTTGGTGTGTTCGAACTTGCGCAGACCAGACTTCAGTTTCCTCGCGACTCGGTTCGACTCGTCGTAAATGCTTTCGCACACGTATACGTCGCTTTCGGATATTTCTGTTGGACGACCTGAGGAAGATAGTAATAATGATAAATGTTGAAAGAATAAATTATTAAAAGAGTCGACCCGTACCCACATGTAAGACAGTATATAATAAGTTAATAATATGTACACTTTTACTGCTTTTGCAGTGACACACTTATGTTAATTTTATCATTTTTTGTCGAAGCATGTTGAATAGTAGAAAACATTTTATCTTCCGACAATAATAGATTCTTTTGTTTATAAAAAAACTAAATAGTTGTATTTATGTAACTCCAAAATTTTCTTTAACCTACTGTAAAATAAGCTTAATTAACTTGTGCATTACCTGTCCTCTACTGGTCCCGTCATATCTGAACACAATAGCGGCAAGGGACTAATTCAGGTCAAACAAATTATTTGATGTGTCTATTTTTATATTAGGCTAAATGACGAAACGAGCAGGTCGTTCGCCTGATAGGAAGCGCCACACCTGTCTATATACAGAAGTAAAAACCATACAGAATCTGGAGTAACAAAGCACTGCATGGACTGCTCTAAATATAATGCTCAGTAATTCCACTGGCTTTAATATCCTTCAAACCGGAACATAATGCTTACACACTGTTGCTTGGCAAATAGACAAAACGATGGTAGCAAACCAGACGGCCTCTCGCATACGAGGGACCTAAAACGCCTATTATTGTAATGAATTGTAATATTTAGTCAATAACTTACATTTCAAATAATCGTCGTAGTCCAACACGGAGCATTTGCCAACGATACCAACGAGCGGGCTTGTATCGTGCATGGTCGTCAGCAGAACTTCTTGTTTGTAAAATGGCTGAAATATAACAAACGCTTTAATAATTGTTCTTGCGGTTACCAAAGGCTTATACTAAGAAATGGGTGTCGGTTACCTTATTAATTATGTTCGCCACTTCAGACGGAAACACCAAAAATGGACCGCGGAAATAGCATTTGTTGCTGAAAAAATATGTAAAAAAAATTATATTTAATAACATACTCGGATACAATAGTTAAGAAATTATCAATCCAAAAAATACCTGATAGTGTATTGACTCACGAATTATGTGAGAATTAATTCGCCACATTTAAATTTTGGTTATCATTTAGTACAATTGATTATTATTTTATTGCTTGTAAAATAATAATCAATTGTACTTTTTGATAATGAATATTGTATCTATTCATTAGTGCATATGGCACACATATTTTGCAATTTTGCTAATGCATATAATCTAGTCATGATTGGCCACATTAATTAAATGAGAGTACATGATACAGATGATGATGAAGATGAAGATGATGCGGCTTGCCCAAGACCGGGATAGTTGGCGATCACTTGGGGAGGCTTACGTCCAACACTGGACGGCAATAAGCTGAGATGATGATGATGATGATGACATGATACAGAACCCAGAATGTAAATATATATACCCAGTATGCAAATAACATCTGGAGCTGTATACTATATGGATCTTGTGGAGACTAGAAAGAATTTCCGTGTTTTCCGGCGTTTTTGCCATACCTATTATTGGAATCAAGTGTAACAGCTCGCGTGATAGGACCCACTTAATGACATCCGTGGTGCTTTGCATCTGGCTTCTCCAGTTGTAAATGTCCTTACACTTGAGGTTAATACCTCCTCAATTCATTATTTTGTCTCCCGCTTTGCTATGGAGGGAAGTGGACAATTAATATTTCCAACTCCTCCCTAACCTTCTATCTGATTAATTTCGTTGCGGGACAAAGACATTTAGGCATTCCCAGAGACTCGCCGAGCTTCACTGCTCGCTGTCAACAAAAATGCGTGCCACTGTTGATCCTGGTGCACAGGGGTTACAGTGGCGGGTGTGTGGGCGGGATAGTCTCTAGTCTCTAGATCCCAGAACACAGTATACTCACTCGCCCGTCTCCCATATGGTGTCGACCTGCGCGATGACCTGCTTGCCGCCGTCGGTGACCACGTACACGTAGTCGCCGGTCTTGATCACGCCCGAACAGACCGTGTTGTATTGCTCGTAGTACGTATTCTCATCGTCCGTGCCCAAAGGATTGTACATCACCACGTCCTGACGAATAAGGAGTACTTTTATTATGTTCGGAAGGAATAAAAACTGATTTATGCATTTTTTTCTTATTTAAAATTACTTTTAATCGTAATCAGCGATCCATAAAGCAGCATTTTATGAACATAATAATCGTACATACTACACAGACTAATAAAACTGAATTGAATCGGTACCTTGATCTCATCGATATCCAGATAAAGCATAAATTAAAAGTATATTCAGTTATGAAATATTGAACATATTTTATTACATAAAAACTCATATACCTACCAATATATACACGTACCCACCAATATCATTATGGATGATTTTGACTCTACGACAAAACTATCTATATCAGTGTTTCCCAACGTGGGACCCACGCCCCACAGGGGGGCAATTTAAAAATGGACTCGACACGACTTTAACCCTTTCGCTTTGGGTTATTTAAATGCAATGCTAGATATCAGTGACAAATTTAACAAAAAAATGTAAAGGTGGGGCATGGCCTAAAAAGGTTGGGAAACACTGGTCTAAGTGGTACATACAATACTCACGCTAAATTCAGGACTATCTAACACCCGTATTCAGGAACAATACCCAAGTGAACTCGTTGCTAAGTTTCGAGTAATGTATATGTGATTGGTGATTGTCCGTTTTTGTTTAGTGCCAAAAACAGTTGTTTAAATTAACATTTGAATGAGCAATGGATACAAATATACAATAACATTTCAACCCACATTAAGTAAAAGTTGATATACTCATTTTATTTTGCAAAATTCCTTTTAATGTTTTATTTATATATTTTTTTTAATTCGGGTGGAACCTACTTAAATCTAATGAATTTAGCAAAATAACATCAATAGCTCAATTTTGTTCTTGATGTAGGTTGAAATGTTACTGGTATACTTGCATCCAAATATAACTATTGCGCTTATGCCTCATACATTTTATTGTATAGGGATTGGACCATTTCGTCAAGCCATGGAACGACGATATCGCGTTCGAAACCATGTGGTTTATGGTTGATGGAATTAAATTATATTACTATTTGTTATTATTACTCACCGGTCGTTCCTTCTCTTGCACATTTTCTAATATTTCCAGTTCTGCCAGTTCGTCTTTATGTTTTTCGACCCGTTCGCGGAACACAGACACTGTTCTGCTTGGCTCCAGAGGTACCTATGTTATAATTAAAAATAATTTTAGAATAAATCGAAACACAATAATATCATTTATCGTACCCACCCAAATTGATTATCAAGGTGAATTATTTTTGAATGGATAATAATCACTGTGTAATTCGTCCGTTCAACCATACATAATTGTCAAGTTTCCTATTTGCAAGGATTACAAGGTGGTAGGTCCCTCGTATGCGAGAGGCCGTCTGGGTTGGTACCACCGCTTTGTCTATTTCTGCCGCCAATCAACAGTGTGTAAGCACTGTTGTGTTTCGGTTTGAAAGGCATTAAAGCCAGTGAAATTACAGGGCATTATGAGACTTAACATCTTGTCGGGGTGACGAGCGCAATTCAGTACCATGCAGTGCTTTGTAATTCAAAGTTCTGTGTGGTGATGCTTCTATTTATAGGCAGACGTGGCGCTTACCATCAGGCGAGCGCCTTACTCGTCTCGTCATTCAAGCAAATAATTAAAATATTAAAAAAATCTATAGTTAGAATAGTAAATAAACGTTACTTCTCTAGGCACCACGGGAACTTCCTTCTCGGGACCCTCCCAAGCCCTGATTTTCTTGAACCAGCGATGCTTAGTGCTGTATCGACTCTCGCATACGTACACATCCTTGTCTGTAAAGCCTGTAACATAAACCAAATTTTAAATAGTTCGATAGCGTTTAGCGGTATAAACAGGACATTGCAAAAAATAAGTTTAAAATTTGATTGTAATCCTTATATTAAAAAGAATGTTTTTTTTTTATCCTGGCTCTGCAAAGTGACTACGACACACCTGATGGTAAGTGTAGCGCAACCCAGGAATAGTGTCGACCAACGACAAACAGTGTGTCTATCGCTGGTCGGCAAAATCATACCGGCTTCTTCTTCACACTCCGTTTAAAGGACCCCATATTATAGGAAGGAGGGAACACGTGTGCCGGCAAACTATTCCACAGCTTAATGGTCCGGCAGAAGTACGAATTTGCGAACTTTTTAGTTCGAGCCGAGATGGAGGAGACCACGAAGCTGTGGTAACGCAATGTTTGCTTCAAATTAGACTAACTATACAAATGTGTGTAATCTAGGTATTAAGTTTGACTATCGGTGGCCATATTTCTCTGTTTAATGCGTTGCTACGCTACATTTTTTTTATAGCTTAGGCCGGCAAACGAGCAAGTGGGTCACCCGATGGTAAGTGATCTCCACCGCCAATGCACGCCCACCACCAGAAGAATCAAGGGCGCGTTGCCGACCCTAAACGAAAGGCTTGAAACTAAGAAATGGCTTACCTTCGGGACGAAACTTGAAATATTCCTTAACATTCATCACATGACAGTGTCCTACGACTCTATCCAGAGGCACCGGACGGTACACGTCTGTTTTAAACACTTCTTGTTGAAGGAATTTGCGCGTGCGTATGTGGAATGTTTCTTGTGGTCTGCAACGAACATACAATAATTTAATCTCTCTATCTAATCTAATTAATTGAATTAAATCGATTGCCCAGAAAAAGATGTTAATGTGAATTTAAAACGGTAAAAACACAAAAGCAAATGTTTGCCATATTTTGTATGATTCGATAAACAACTTATCTTATGAACATCATGTAAATGATTGCAATTTTCACAATACTGACATTATATATTGGTTTTGACCCCATTAAACACGTATGGGAATAACAACCTTAACATTCTATATTTTTATAATGATTGTGGTGGATCCGGGTGCTGATGTAATATTTCACCGTATGCATGGCATACTTCATTTATTGGTATACCCAGCAAAACAAAATAATAAAAATCGATAGCAAATTTTATACGGAATAGACAGACAAAAAGGGGGTTAATAAAAACGTGTTAAAATTTATATTTCCACTAGCAGACCCGCCCACGCGTTGCTGTGGCTAAGATATTATATGTTAAGTTATATTGTAGTAAACTATTCAATACAGTATGGGCCATCTATTGGATACTTACTCAATCCAGCCGATAAATTACCTTACACCGCCATAAGGGCTATGTGTGTGACTGTTGGGTGTTATTTATTAATTTATTTATCTGTTAGAATCTTATGGAAGTCACAGATAATTATAACTATAAATTGCAATAAAAATATTGCAACTATAAATTGAGATATAAACTATCCTATATCTCAAGTTGGATCAAACTGCATACATTTTGCAAAATTTGATTAAAATCGGTTCAAAAATTTAGGAGTCCATCGCGGACAAATAACGTGACACGAAATTTTTATATATGATTGGTGAATCGATATTCACCAACCTTAATATATACAATCGATATAATAAATATTTTCAAAAGTAAACACCTACAATTGAGTATGGACATTCGTAAATCGCTAGCCCTATTACCTGAAGTATACATTGCAGTAGAGCATAGGTACACCCTCGTTGTTGGTCCACAGTCGTTCCACCTGCACGATGGAAGGGTCCTTGTTACCCTTCTCCGGCTGGATGTAAAGGAAATCGCCCTTACTGTATTGAGTTTGTAGCGGTGCCTCGCCTGATGGTATCGAATCATCTGTGCTTGACCTGGAAATAATGTTTCTGTAATGTAAAGCTTGTCATAGAAGATAAAATAACACGGTGTTAGGTCCCTTGTATACGAGAGGCTATCTGAGTTGGTACCACCGGTTTGTCTATTTCTGTCGAAAAGCAACAGTGAGTAAGCACTGTTGTGTTTCGGTTTGAAGGACATTGAAGCCAGTAAAATTACTGGGCGTTATGTGACTTAAGATTACATGTCTCGGGGTGACGAGCGCAGTTCAGTGCCATGCAGTGCTTTGTAATTCAAAGTTCTGTGGGGTGTTACTTCTGTTTATGGGCAGGCGTGGCGCTTACCATCAGGCGAGCGTCTTGCTCATCTCGTCATTCAATCAAATAAAAAAAAACATATTCCATCACGCGGGACGCCACGCCGACATTCATAGACTTTTTGTATCTGACCCAACAAACTACAATTGCAGCACACCCCCCATACAAAGTTGTATTTCCAAAACAAGTCTAATTCAAGGTATAGTTATGCTTAAATAATACAGATTAACATTATATACCGACACTATAAACAGACGTAAAGTAGCGGCTTGCTGCTGCGTTTCATGCGGTGAGTCAGATATCCGGAAGCCCTAATTCCTTCTCCTTCCCAATCCCCAATTATCCCTTTCCTTTAAGGTCGGCAACGCCGCCATGATTTTTCTGGTGGTGGGCGTGGTGGGCGGTGGAGATCGCTTACCATAAGGTGAACCATTTGCTCGTTTGCCGGCCTATGTTATAAAAAAAAATACCTGGTCTCATCTTCATCCTCGTTCTCCTGCAGTAGTTTACACTGCTTGATGAGTTCGACACTGGTGGCCATGGTGTCCCGAGTGAACGTGAGTGCAGGGGAGTGCAGTGTGCCGCGACACAGCACATCCCTCTGCTCGATGTAATAGCACTGCAGTTCCACCGAGTCTTCGAAGATCTGACTGTCCGTACGGGAGAGACGGCGTGCTCTGAAGAATACGAAAACCTTTTAATATTCTGGAAAATACTTAAAGGGTTTTTTTTATATTTTGAACCAATCTTTGCAAAATTCCTATTTCTATTCCTACAATATGACATGTAATTAATCATTGTAGGTATGTATTAATTTAAATAATTTGAGACCAAAAAAAAACAATGTAATACAAAAGACCTACGGCTTCACGCACAATGGCCTGACACTTTTATAGGCTAAGTGCGGGAAAAGGAGCCCATAACCATAAAGACCTTCGGCTAAGTTTCTTGGTGCTTCTTCTCAGACCAGTAGGACATTTCCGGAGCACCGGTAGAGATATTTTTAGAGTGGTAGAGCCACGCTGTAGACAGTTCTGTCTACAGCATGAATGGGCTGGCTCGACCGGATCGTTACCACTGTCTCACAGAAAACCGACGTAAAGTAGTGGCTTGCTGCTGCGTTTCGTACGGTGAGTGAGATAACCGGAAGCCCAAATCCCCTCCCCTTCCCAATCCCTAATTATCCTTTTCCTTTAAGGTCAGCAACGCGCCCGTGACTCTTCTGGTGGTGGGCGTACATGGGCGGTGGTGATCACTTACCATCAGGTGACCCACTTGCTCGTTTGCCGGCCTATGCTATAAAAAAAAAAAAAAGATATTTCAATGAAATTTATCTATTTTTGACATGTAAAAGAACTCTTTGTGGCCTACTTGCAAAATAAACGTTTTGATTTTGAAATATGTTCACATAACTAGGAAAAGATAATGGCAAACAACGTTATGAACCTGAGGGTATGTTACAAACTAAGATTACCTCGTCACAAGGAATATTTATACTACACACACGTATAAGAAATACTTCAACCACGATTGGCAATAGATAGTTAAAGATAGTAAGTCCACATGGTAAAGTATGTGTTGAATTGTATTCGTATTTATGATAAACTTGAACCTAAACCAACAATCATTCCTATTGTTTCTGGAATAAGGAAGAACGTTTTGTATACTACAATCAATACAATGATAAATTTACTTCATAGGGTTCTTCATAGCATCTTCTCGCTTTCGGCTATACTGACCCTACATATAAAAAAATATCAAAATTTCTAATTTCATATTGAACCAACATCTAGTAATCACCTTTCGAAAACTGAAAACATATCCTGTTGGAAGTGATCCAATCTCTTATACAAGCCCTTGTCGAGCCTGCGTTTGACCAAATCCAGTGAGATCGCTCGCACTTTGTCGCCGTTCGCGGATTCATCGTGTTCCGGTAGTTCCGCCATACTGTCTGAATAGCACCTGTAATATTATCATTAATGAAACGATATTTTAAATATAACGTAGTGGCAAGTTTATAAATAATCCAGAGGTATTTGTTGAGTGGTAGAGCCACGCTGTAGACAGTTTTGTCTACAGCATGAATGGGCTGGATCGACCGGGTCGTTACCTCTGTCTCACAGAACACCGATGTAAAGTAGCGGCTTGCTGCTGCGTTTCGTTCGGTGAGTGAGATATCCATAAGCCCAAATCCTCCTCCCCTTCCCAATCCCTAATTATCCCTTTCCTATAAGGTCGGCAACGCGCCCATGATTCTTCTGATGGTGGGCGTACATGGGCGGTGGAGATCACTTACCATCAGGTGACCCACTTGCTTGTTTGCCGGTCTATTCTATAAAAAAGGCCATTGCACAGTCCCCTGAAGCGGCCCTGTATTCGGAGACGGAGGGGAGGCATAATCAGCGAGTGCAGTGACTAAGTTATTTCAGGCGTTTAGTACTACAAAATGTCACAGTGAAATAGGTAACATGTTTGTTTATAGGAAATTCTATAAAAAGCGTCAACGTTTAAACATCTTAAATACCGGTTAAAATAATTAATGGAACTTAAATTTGTTTCTAGGAATAAATACCAAGAGAAAATCGCAATAGAATTGAAACAAAACATATGCAGATTATTATCTACTTATTATTTGTCTCGATATTTTTAAAATGCATCCTAATGACCTTCATTAATGCTTTTCGTGAAACTTAATTACAAACAAAAGTCGAGAATTGCAAACAATATAGTAATTAGTAACTAATTACAAAGGATTACATTTTTAAAAATAAATCCTTAAATCCCTTTACTTAATTATTTAAGTCGAGCAGTGAAATAACAGAGCAATTAGGATCATTTAAAAAATATTTTTACTCCCTTTTAGGAAATTTTTCTTTATTAAAATAGTACAATAGGAGTATTATTCCTTACCTGCCCTCTTCATCTTGATGGTTGTAAACGGTCGTAAACAGATTAAGCAACAATTCCTGTATAGCCGCCGGCACGTCCGGTACGGCTTCGTCGTCTTCTCTGTTAATTGGAAATATAATGTGGACTATGAAATATATTTTAATCCTTCGCTTTGCTAAATTGAAATTTACAATTCATAATTATCATTACTATAAGACAGATAAACGATCAATACTATTACTTGAAATACTTAGCGTCTATTTGATTAAAATTGCAAAGTATATTGTGTTTTACATAATATATAATTGTTTTAATATTGTATGGCTGATAAACAGTTATAGACTAGCGGGGGGTGGTATGGAATTCAGGTGTTCGAAACTAGCCTGTTACGCACGCATCTCTGCTTTTTCAGAGATGCGTGCGAGCGTTTCTGAATTTATATGGATAGGTACCTCCTAAAGTTACGCATAAACTTGGCGTTGTAAAATTTTTGTGCAGACGGGCATGTAATTTAGGCGTTAGAAATAAATGCTATTTCTCATGTTCACAGGAGTATTACACATTGAAATAAAACTAATTTAAACAGATATTATCGCGGTTTTTATTTTAATTTACGTCCCGAGGTTTCGAAAGCTTTTCAGCCGTCGTGGTCACGGGGTGGACTGAGAAACGTTGGGACCAAAATTAAAATAAAAACCGCGATAATATCCGTTTCATCATCATTATCATCAGCCACATGTCCACTGCTGAAAATAGACTTCCCCCAAAGATTTCCAGACCGACCTGTTGGAAACGGCCTGCATCCAGCGACTTCCTGCGACTTTTATCAGGTCGTCTGTCCACGTTGTAGGCGGACGTCCAAATCCAATAAAAAATCCGTTTAAATTAGTGGTATTAAAAAAAATACGCTTATTATAACTAAGGTGTATTGTTACCTCAGTAACTGTTTAGTCTGAAGGCACACGCGTTGCAACGTCAACGCGTCTTTGTAAATCTGAGAGTCCGGCTCGTTGTATTTACACGCATTGTCGAACATAAGTATGAAATCCGATGCCAATTCATTCACCGAGTTGTACACATTGTTCTTCAACTTGTGAGCAATTTTCTCCATGTCTATAGGGTTTTTTATCAACTCGTAATAGTCTGGGTATTCTGTCTTACTCGGTAGTTTCATAAAAATAAGTGCCAACTGGCGGTTTGCTGTAAGAACATTATTAATTGAGGAAGTGATTAATGAAATATATGACTGGATGTAATGGAAACGCAAGAAAGCTAAAACAGTAATATAAAAGTAAGTAAGTAGTAGTATAACACTAAAAATAGTGTTTGGATGATAAAGATTATTAATTTAAAAGAAGAGCCACAAAGGGCAATTATTTATCAATTATTATTAGTTTCGATTTCAGGTGCGTTTCCATTACATGACGTACGTTCAAAGGTGCGTAATAAAAGGTGACATGTACATTTTTAACCAACGAAACAGACGACGCTCTCAATTCGACACGTAGGTATATTTGTTTCTTTTACATCAATTTATTTTCTCGTTTATTTTTAAGTCGGCGATAAGTCACGTTATTTTAAATAAGGTACTTATTCGATTTCATACAATATTGTTAAACAAAAATGTTAAAGCAGGTGAAGGTCATCAAAGATGTCTGTATACAAAAGCTGGACATATTAACTACGTTTTAATAATCTCTTCCTGAAATATAATTCAGAACGTAAATAAACATACCTAATATACAAGTCTACTTTTGTAGTCACCACAAGTCAAGCACACGCATCATAAAAAAAAATACATAGGTGAAATAACCCCGACTCAAAAAACGTTACACAATCAAATTGAGAAATTGATATGTCACTTGGTGATATGCATCTATAGACGAACAAGTTTTCAAACACACTTCCACACATCCTTAACCTACGAAGAACTACGACTACTAAGATGCAATATTGAAAAAACATGCGTTAGGAAATTTGTTTTGTCAAATAAAGCCAGGATTTAAGACATTGAGCAAGTAGGTGTCTAACTCACATCGCATTTTATTGGGTATAAAAAACATGTCAAGCAATAGGCGAACATAATTGGTAAGTACTGCTACGAACACAGTAAAACAGTAGAGTCAGCGGAAAGAGAACCGTCGGGGCTAACAAGGCAACATGACGTTTTTTGTTTTTTGCCTTGATAGGTAGACGAGCAAGCGGCCCGCCTGATGGTAAGCGGTCACCGCCGCTCATGGACATCGGCAATGCCAGGGGCACAGCCAAGCCACTGCCTACCACCTATGGTAGTTATGCAAAAAGTAACCAACCCACAGCAAAGTCAAATGGAGATACTGATTTTGTTTCGATAAATTAATTGATTTTATCGGTATTAAATTATTATTTAGTATTTATTTTTCAAAATCGTACATGTGATATTTTTTTAGCTCGATTTTACAAATTAGTACGAGAAAAAATTAATTTAAATAATTGAATTTAGTAGTAATGTCTAACATCATGCAACAATATTACGCTATGAAGAATGAAAACCAATAACATTCTGAATGCTCACTTGCATAATTAAAAGGGCATTATTATTGCGAGAAAATCCAATCCTAATTGTGTAGTTATAGGAAAATGGTTCTAAATCCTCAATGAAACTTAGATCTCTTTCACCTAACCCATCTTTCTCGTTTTAAAAAGACTAGGCTAATTTATTTATTTATTTTATTTTTACATTAATGTAAAAATATACATTATGAGATACATTTGATGAACAATATTTATAACCCAACACATATTGTGTTCCATGAAGTAATATATAAGTACGAGTATTATTAATAATACCTAACAATTACGTTTGAAAAACTTACAAATAGTTAGGAAATTATAATTATTAGGCATTAAAAATGTGAGTTACGAATCTTTGAATACATTATGAATTTTATTATTTAATCCTACAACGGTACTCTTTCCACATAGTACACTCTACAAACAATCAACATACTATTCAACGCCATCGTAGACTTGCCGGAGTAATCAACATACATGAGTTACCTTTAGGGTCCCTGTAATCCCTTATAGCGTCATACAAGGTCCTTAGCTTTTGTTCGAACGGGGACAGTTGTCTCGACCGTGGCGCTGCCTTGAACGTCTTCACGGGCGTCTTTCTCTCGTAATTACTGTTCAATTCTTTCAGTTTCTCGTTCATAACTCTTTCTAGAAGGTTCGCGTCCTCGTAAATCATCGACCCTTCTTCGTTAAATTGGCGACAGTTCGAGAACATAAGTCGAAAGTCTGACACCATCTCTTCGACTGAGTTGTAGCGGTCGTTCTGGGAATAGAATTTTTTTTGCAATGGGTACTTAAAATAACAAATCTGATAAAACTAGGCCCGGCTAAACTTAGTCTCATGGGGCTATTGTTTTCCGATAGTACCTAATAGATAGCCTATAGGGCCTATCCTTGTGTCCCTGTGCCTGCATCGGTCATCCACCTGTCCTGTCGAGGGCCCCTTGATTTGCTTCTTCCCTCTTCGGAGTGTGAAGAAACTTTTACACAGGCCGGCATGCTTCGGATGACCACCGATAAACTCATTGTTTGTCGGTGGACGCTGCATTTTTTGGACTGCGCTTACCATCAACTGTAGTGCAGTCACTTTGACGTGCTCGATAAAAATATCTTACTTCTTACCTTAATATTGGCCTCAATAGTAATCATATCGATAGGTTTGTCGATAACATTATAATACTCCGGATACAGCTTCTTGCTTGGTTTCTCCATGAACAACAACATTGGCTGTCTGCCATCGGAACACGTAAACTCGACCAGTTGCTTCGATATGTAATGAAGTTTCTTCTTCAATGGCAGGTTAGACTTCGGCACCGATGGCGTGGTGACTGGCGACGGAGCGGTCACCGGTATTGGGTTTATCCGAGGACGACCTGAATAAACACATATTATTGATAACACCTTTCAAATCCCATGATATAATAGGGGGCGAGCCTATCGCTATAGCGAGGACAAAATCTAAACCTAGGCACCTTATTTGTGGATACTAATTAGCTATCTCCTCAGGACAAGGTAGCTATGATAGCCCACTGAGTTTATTTCGCCGGGTATTCTCAGGCGGGGTCGTTTAGGATCCGGTGAAAGTTTTAAAAAACGTACCGTTTCGGTAATGCTCACAGTTCGGTTCGACTCGGAAAAACATAAACATAAGTAACGGACTTTTTCCACTGGAAAATACTTTATAATTTATAAAAATAAACTGACTAAATATGTTATGTATTTCATTTATTTTTAAACTGACTTGTCATAAGCGCTATTTTAATTGTCTACACTCTACATGATCATTAAACGATTTTCTTCATTTTTCGAATCGGCAATTCTAATAATACAAATTATACCGGACCTGTGATTTGAACCCGGGACGGTGTCTCAGCTCAAGCAAGCACTAGACTTACAGGTGGTACATATAACGCCTGTATAATAATTATACATTATTTATATAACGTAGTTTTATCTTGTTATGCTGAGCGACATTTTATCTCCGAAAAAGCATACAAAACATAGTTGAACTGTCCGATAGTATACCAGGTATAATTAGTAAAGTCCATAATAGTGGCATCACCTCTTGGTCTAGGAGTTTGTGCCTGAGTCTGATTCTTCACCGACGAAAGACTCTCGTCATCGCTCGACGATGATTGCACAATGTCTAATAATTCTTGAACACGTTGTTGCATCAATCTAAAGGCAATGAAATATAAAATAGATATAGAAAAGATAAACAAACAAAAAATATCCTATCCTTATATGTATGTACAATGCTAGAGGGGCATGATGGTGCTTAGTCAATTAGTGCTTAATTAGATAGTTTACTTGTAGATATATACTATTTATATTATTATTTAATATTAACTATTATGAAAACTTGTTTTTGTTTAGATCCATACTGGTATACAGGCCTAAAGCCCAGTGCATTTAATTACATTCTAAATTCTGAAAATTAAATTCCGCAATTAAATTCTGTAAATTCAGTAATGAAAAAAAAATACTCCGTACAAGTTGGTAATTAATTTTTCTATTAACAAACATTGTAATAGAACGAAACGGGAGATTGTTTCTCGTATGAAATAAGTTAAGATCAGGCAAACGAAAAGTCACACAGATTAATGGTGCTGCCACACCGGTGTTATAAAATGTTTACAAACATTTTCTTACATTAAACATTTACTAACATTATCTAACATTGTGATAAAATGTATCAAATATTTGTTAACAAATGTTTAATAATGTTTGTAAACATTTTATAACATCGGTGTGGCAGCACCATAAAACGTTTATGTTCCTATTATTACCATAGGCACTGCAGCAGACATGAGTCATGTCACATGCCCTATCTACGCCCGGTATTACAACTTACGAGCACCCTCCCCCTTCCCCCACCGCGCTCTCGTAGCCGAGCTGCTCTATTTATAGCACGACTCGACCTTATAACGGTCATTCAACTTTTGTCCGTGAAGTGAAGAGCACCGGTTTTGTAGCGTTTTAAATATTGAGTGAAAAGTCGTTAAATATTTGTGAATATTATAATAAAGAGTGACAATACAGTGCATTACAATGTACTCAGACAACGGTGCCACGAAACTATATTCCTGTAATATTCGTCTCAGAAAGATTATAGAGGTAAGTTTTTTTAACCTATAATCAATGAATGTGTGAAAACATTAGGGTTATAGAGAAATAATAGGGGGCGTGTAGGCATACCAGGCCCGATTCAAGTCTCCAGGTTGATACGGAGCATTTCGTGACTGTAAAAAATAGTCACCGGGTCGGGCCGGGTCACTTTAACCCGACCCGGGAATCGAACCCGAGACCTCAGCACAGCAATCATACCGCATACGCCATACAACTTCGCCACCGAGGCAGTCATGGTTCAATATCTAGTTGCAATTGATAATTACTCCTCACTAGTGTAATGAGCACACAACTATTAGTTAATTAGTTGAAATGTTTAACACTCACATCAATTGACTTATCTTCAATAATTAGGTACGTACAAAGTTAACTCAAATTTCTTTTCTCGGAAATATCTCCATTGTCTTCAATAATAATGACAATGTTTTCTTGGTACTTAACAACAATGTAGCTCTGTGAATATTAACTATTTTTTTTTTATTATTTTGTTTCAGAGAGAAAGTGGTCGATATAAAAAAATGCAAGTAGACACCGAGTCACTAACACATAACTCAATGAATGAAAAAAGAAAGTCAACAGGTAATTTGAATTCATACCTAAATAATACGATAGTCAAATAAAAACTTAAGTCAAATGAATAGTGAAATGGAGAATTATTATGAGATTGAACTCTGTGAAAAAATGAATTAAATGTGTAACTCGACAGCTTGTGCAAAACACAAAGTTATATTTCATGTTCGCTTCAAATTACATGTGAAGCATCAAGACATTGCACATATTATTATAAATGACCAATGTGTTTGTAATAACAGACTTAAACCACAACAATACAATGACCATGTGTCTGTTATTAATTACTACCAAGATTTAAAACTCGTTGAAAGAAAAATGGAAGTAAATATGAAATTTGATGTTTTTACAAAGACACAGAGTTGTAATGCATGTTCCACTACAAACTCCATGACAGACATCAAGGAATTAATAACCAATACGCTCACAACTTGAAATAAATGCATATTATAAGTGCCAGAAAGACATGTATCACATGTGCCAATGATCATGTGTCTGTTATTAATTACTACCAAGATTTAAAACTCGTTGAAAGAAAAAAGGAAGTAAATAGGGAATTTGATGTTTTTACAAAGAGACAGAGTTGTAATGCATGTTCCACTACAAACTCCATGTCAAACATCAAGGAATGAATAACCAATACGCTCACAACTTGAAATAAATGCATATTATAAGTGCCAGAAAGACATGTGTCACATGTGCCAATGATCATGTGTCTGTTATAAATTACTACCAAGATTTAAAACTCGTTGAAAGAAAAAAGGAAGTAAATATGAAATTTGATGTTTTTACAAAGACACAGAGTTGTAATGCATGTTCCACTACAAACTCCATGTCAAACATCAAGGAATGAATAACCAATACGCTCACAACTTGAAATAAATGCATGTTATAAGTGCCAGAAAGACATGTATCACATGTGCCAATGGCCATGTGTCTGTTATTAATGACTACCAAGATGTATAACTCGTTGAAAGAAAAAAGGAAGTCAATATGAAATTTACAGCTTATCCAATGGTACATATTGCATGATCATATTTAAACTACTAGTCGACATCAAGAAATTCTAACAAAAATGAAGGACCAATGCGTTCACAACTTGGAGTAAATACAGACTAAGTGCCAGAAAGACAATGGGCATGTCTGTTATTAATAATAATTGCTACCAAGATTTAAAACTCGTTGAAAGAAAAAAGGAAGTAAATATGAAACTTGCAGCTTATCGAATGGTACATATTGCATGGTCGCCTTCAAACTACAAGTCAATATCAAGAAATTCTAACAAAAATGAAGGACCAATGCGCTCACAACTTGGAGTAAATACAGATTGTACGTGCCAGAAACACAATGACCATGTGTATGTTATTAATTACTACGAAGATTTAAAACTCGTTGAAAGAAAAAAGGAAGTAAATATGTAACTTGCAGCTTATCCAATGGTACATATTGCATGATCATATTTAAACTACTAGTCAACATCAAGACATTCCAACAAAAATGAGGACCAATGCCCTCACAACTTGAGTAAATACAGATTATAAGTCCCAGAAAGACAATGAGCATGTGTTATTAACAATTACTACGAACATTTAAAACTCGTTGAAAGAAAAAAGGAAGTAAATATGAAACTTGCAGCTTATCCAATGGCACATATTGCATGGTCACCTTCAAACTAGAAGTCAACATCAAGATATTCTAGCAAAAATGAAGGACCAATGCGCTCACATCTTGCAGAAAATACATCATAGAAAAACTGTATACAAATAATTTAGATAAAGATTTTTCAGAGATTTTACGTTTGGCAAAGTTTATAGTCACTATTCCAGTAAGCAGCGCATCGACAGAACGATAATTATCGTCTTTAAAATGAATTCACACATATTTACGAAACACACCAAGTCAATGGTACATATTGCATAGTTGTCTTCAAATTACAAGTCAACATCAAGAAATTTTAACAAGAATGAAGGATCAATGCGTTTGCAACATGGAATAAAACACAGAGTAAAAGTGCGAGCGATACTATTGTTACGCAGTAAGCAACCACTTGATTTAAAACAAACTTTATTAGAATTTGATTTACAATCATTATGAAATGGTCAGAATAGTCTAAAAATAGAATGATCATGATGCTTATAAACTACGCTTATATACTAAGACAATATGGGATTTACAAACATTATTAGGGTGGAGATAAGGCGACACCCTAATGAGTTAAATATACTAATTAGATTATTTAGAATTGGTCCAGAAACTTAAGATACCAATGTAAATAAACAAGAGAAATGATGTGGAAAACATAATTAGTAAAAGTGTATAAACAACTTAAGGACTACGATAACAATGTAAATAATATAATGTGAATATGAGTATGTATATGATCAGAGGTGAGGAAGGAGCACACATAACACCTCCCCCCTTAGAATAAAGATTGGGCGTTAGCGCCTGATCTTTGGTGATTGTGAGTACTCGAAGCGGCATCGTCTTCATCTTCGGAAACGCATGAGGTATCGTGGATATTCCTCATCGGAATTGATATTTGCGTATTTCGTCTAGAAGAATTATCGAAACAGTTGTTGAATATCTGGATACAATTCCTGTCGTTAGTCCCGATGATTCTGTTTGAACATCTGCTATATATTTTGAACGTTATATTCATCAGCACAATAAGTCCAATAGCGAAGGAGATCCAACTGAAGGTAGCTTGATTTCTCTTCGTGAATTATCGTTGCCTGGAGTCCGCTATTTCCTTGAGTTCCTCTGAGTATTTTGTTAGATGAGAGTTAATGTTTTGTAGAGCGTCCAGCGGTGTTTCATTTAAGGTAATTGGTAGTAGGGTCTTTGATTCATAGTCTTTTGGAAGCTCAAAACAATCTTCCACTCTGATATCAGGAACAGTAATAGGCATGGTTATGTTATCTTCGGTGGTATGAAAAGCTGTTAGGGTGCTATATCCTGTGTATAATTGCAGTTTTGAGGTAGGGTAAGTATTCCCGAGCCTTGTAACCTATGGTGCGACAAATCATTGTCGCATTGCAGAACAGTGCTTATTTCGTTGGTAAGCACGTAGAGTCAGTTGTTTGTCCCAATGGTTGAAATGTGTTGATATTTGCCGGAAATGTAGTCGTCGTACAAATTGTCAGTAACGTTGTTGATTTGCTTATTAGGATGCTTAACTCGCAGATTGGGCGTGTTGAAGACTCGTAGACCACAAGATCTCTGCAGAAACTTTTGCGTGGTGCGAAAGCGGTGCATCCGTCTAGCGAACTTGTAGATACATAATATTGCCCACTAGGATTAGTGGCTAAATAGATATGCTCTGGGAGGATAGTGGTGTGGAGCGAAAAGTTGGGATGTTGAATGGGAATTTAATACATATGATAAAGTGTTAACGGGTTATTGGACTAGAGGCAATCCTAAAATATATACGAGTCTATTGGAATAGATGTATGCTGAGAAGGAAGAAGAATCCAATAAGGTATGAATATTTTCGATAGAAACAGATGTTACAAATTGTTTGTAACTTCTTATTCTATTCGATTTTAAGAGTTGTTCATATAGTTTATTAAGCTTTATTATTGATGGATGTAGAATATTTGATTTGTCAAAAAGAATACTCGTTAGGCAATCATTGATTTCATTTTCTAAACTGGTTACTAATTCTGAGATTTTGAGCGATATCGATGAGATGTCTTCGCTAACTTTAATATCGAACATGAGATTGTTAGTTTTATTAATATAATGGTTTAAACGATCAATATTCTCGTTAATTATTTCTTCATCTAAAGAGATTTAAAAATTGTTTCGTTAAAATTCTTAATAGTCGATGAGGTTATTTGGACTTGTTTTTGCATTAAGTCTGTTAAATCAATTTCCTGCTTTTCAAGTTTATCGATACATTCATCATACTTTTTTTGCGTCTAATGCATCCGGTGTATCGATGAGCCATTTTAGGACAGAGCCAAGACCGTCTAATAATTCACTTTTTGTACGTGAGTTTTTCCCCTAGTGGTAGGGGAGCCCACGATGCTAAATGGGGATTTACTCGAGCGTCGTAGAGACCTATTGGGATGCAAAGCTTAGATGATATGAAGAAAAAAATGTTATATGATATATACCTTTACATCGGTGGGGGAAGCGGCTATAGATTTTTAAATATGTAAAAAAAAACTGTTGCATGGACATCCTCGAGCGCGTCAGATATTGATAGCATCAATGCCCTACGTATTTTTAATAATGTACGTATGTTAATCTGATCGTTTGCATGATGCGGGTGGTTGTATTTAAGAGTTGAAAATGAAAAAAAAAAAAAAATTATCGAGCGCGTCAGATTTTCTAAGGGAGTGTTAAGTGCACCAAAAAAAAGCTCTCATTCACTAATCTGATGATTTCGATGGGACGCAAACTCGCGGCCATTTTCATAATGTGCAAAAAAAATTCGCCATTTTGAAATACTCAAGCGCGTCAGATTAAGATATATATAGTTCATCTTTATGTTCTAAACGTACTGTCTCATAATCTGACGATTATCTAGAGGGATTGGCCTGATCTGACAAAAAAAAATTAGAAAAACGGTTCACCTTAAAGGCCATCCCTGCAACTTCCCGCTAATTCCATTCCTGCGGGCCAATTCTGGTAATTAAAAATGTTCAAAATATAATTCCGATCTAGTTTCAGTGCCAAGAAAGTTGCAAGTGGCATTCCGTAAACCATTAAAACTGTAATGCAATCAAAAGTATATTGAAAGTTGACTAAATTGACATCGAAATGTAACTGAAATGATATTATGAATTAACTGCAATATAGTCAATCATAGCGATATTTGTATATATGCATGGGTAATATTCTATGTAAATACGTAACAATCAAATCACAAAGTCGTAAGAAAACATTATATATTAACAATAAAAATACAATACACTATCACATACACACACATATTACACATTGCAGCTGAATCCATGTTTTTTGCACCGTGTGAACATAACCTTTTGGATAATACACTGTCCTTCCTCCTTCAGAGTCGGCTCAAGGCCTAGAATTGGTGATCCGAATTGCTTCAGTGAAATCCAGAAACAGTTCTAATTTTTTAGTCATTGTTTCACTAACACTTTACTAACAGTCCACTAATAATTAACTCAGGATATTTTGTCAACTTTCAATTAATATTTATCGCGCGCAATGGATAATCATAATTAACTTATTATAGAAATTGAAAGATACGTACTTAATAAATAACATACACAACAAAATTAAATCACGGAACAATAACAATAGACATTCTTTTTTAATAAAAATTTTACGGCTCTCGATCATAGTACTTTGAGCCTGCAATAACAAAGGTGTAATCACTGGGTGACCCACCACGACAATAAATTAACGCATATGTTTTCACTCATAATTCACAGAGATCCGAAAAAAAACGGGTTTTCAATTTAGGGGAAACATGAGAAATTTCCTAATCAATTAATAAATTATAAAATCTATTAATCAAATTTTAAATTAATAACTTCGTGCTAGAGTAATAACTTTTCCATCAAATTCAAATCGCCAAATTTACTCACAATGCCAATATATTTTGTCCACTGGCAACTTTATTATAACATTCGCTTTACAGTTTTTATAATTTAGTCTGTGGTGGCTGACATTAGTTTGGAATTAAAATGATATCGAATTGACATCATAATGCTACTGGAATGATATTAGAACTTTAAGCGGAGCAGAATGCCACATTTTATTCAATTCGTAGTCTAATCTCAGTTTGGTTAAAGTTCAGTCTCAGTTAATGTTAAATACGAGAATTGGCCCGCTGGGCTCTTAAAATTGTACTTATGACGTTTTTGAGCTCAAAATATAATTTATGTGATATTTTGAGCTCGCTGAGTTCAAAGAAATAATATTTCTATGCATTTGAGCTCTCCCAGCTCGAAAGTCTGATAGAAGTTTCATAGAACACTATTTTTGGAATTTTCAAACCGCAATAACTTTTGAATGGATCAACCGATTTTCACGCGGTTGGCGGCATTCGACGCAGTTTTATCATCCTCATAAGTAATTTTCAATTTTAATTGATCGAACCACAAATTTCGGAGTAATCCCGAAAAAACACTTTTTCGGGTTTCTTTCGTTCACGATATCTCTCGAACGAATCAACCGCTTTTGACCAGCTTGGTGGCGATCGACGTGGTTTTTCAAGCTCAAAGGCGGATTAGTTTTTGAAGTTGATCGATAAAGCCGGTTAAAAGTTATTCCAAAAATTATATTGCAAACACGTTGTAAACAGTATGCCACGAGTCTTTATGATCAATGATGGCGTCATGGCAACAGAAACCAGAGTGGGGACGGAGTGAGAGAGTAATAGATAGAGAAAGAGTGAGAGAGGAATAGAAACGCGGAGAAGGAAATGTAGGCATCACGCAACTGCACGCATTTAACTTTATCGACGAATTTTTGTTATTTCGGCTTGCGGAAATCGTCAGATTATATATTTTTCATTATTCTTGAATTATTTCCTTCAAAATAAAAAAAAATTTAGCTACGCTCGAGAATGTCGAGATGACGTTTTTTTTTTACAACTTTGTTGCCCTCCGCTTTTTTTACGTCACTCTCAAATTGTCAGATTAGTGGAATATACACTTTTTAGGATGTAATTAACTCACCCTACCTTAATCTGACGCGCTCGAGAATTTCTGATGGTCAATTTTTTTTTACTAATCTGATCCTGTATCCTTCACGGGCGGCCTTATATATGAGCCTCATGTTTTGTGGAGGTACTTAACCGGGTACAAGGTATCCCCCTGTATATTAATCTGTCGCGCTTTAGTAAATCCCGAAATCCCCGCTTGGGCTCCCCTACCATAGATACATACTTAGTTCAGAGAGTCGATGTTCAATTTTGTTGAGGTTAATATTTAGAAAGGTCTTGGTAGATTGGGTTATAGAAAATTTCATGAACTGAGAGGACATAGAATAAAATTTATCGGAAAGGCGAAGAAAGGATTCATGTGCGATAAACAGTGGTTTTAATTCTTTATATAAAATGAATTTCTAGGATTCATCGGAAACAAGTATTATTCCCTCATCTTTGTAAAATATGCCGAAATGGGAATGTAGAGGTTGGGAGATATTTATATGGGCAAGGGCTCCTGTGGTTGCCCTGTAATGGAAAGAATATTTTTGTTAAGAATTTTAGTTTTAATGAAGTCTCTAATAAGAGTGTATATTTTGTATAGAATGATACCGACTTTTACCGGATTTCCTAATTAGATAATTATCGTTACATCTAATTATTTCGTAGACAATTGTTTAGAGTGGGAACTTTTAACATAACTTTGTCGCCCATAGAAAAATCTGCGACATTCTTTATTTGAGCGTCATATCTTTCCTTTGCTTTCTCTTTCATCAGCTCGACTTTTTGTAATGCCGCGGCCCTGGCTGTTCTGAGATGTTCATTTAAATCTCTAAGGTAATCGCTGGCTGTATATTCAGGAATAGTTTTAATAGAGTAGAAAGGACGTGGTTTATATCCGAAAAGTAATTCGTGTGGCGTATAACCAGTCGAACTATTAATTGATGTGTTGTGGCACATGATAGCGAAATTAATAATTTCATCCCAATTTTTGAGACGGCGACTGTGATACATACGAATGTGATCACGGGTCGCATGGAATCTTTCGAGTGCACTATTAGTTTGTAGGTGATAAGCAGTATTAAATGTTTGACTAGAGCCTAAGAATTTCACGAATTGTTTCATCAGACTATTCATAAATTCTTTACCCTGATCGGAATGAAATCGTTTTGGTACTCTAAAATGTTGGCAGAAATGCAGTAATTGGGTAGCGACTGTTGTAGTTTCTTTGTTTGGTATGGCATAGGCTTGAACTATATGGCTCTATGTACCCCCTGAATTTTGTTACTGCCCACACCACGGCGAAGGCTTCCCGCTCCTTCGTAGTGTAATTGCGCTCAGCTGGCTCCAGGAGACGGCTGGCATACTCTATGGGTCTTCGTCAGGTCCCTCCTCCTGCATCAAGACTGCACCGAGACAGTATCCGCTGCTGTCGGCCATCAAGGTGAAGGGTTCGGATTCGTCAGCCTGGCGGAGTAGGGCATTTCGGACGAATTACCCCTTTTCGGCCGCACCCATTACACGACAACGGTACTTTGTGTGTCTCGCCATCGTCGATTGTCGGCTTCTTTTTACACTCGTCTACCAAGTGACCAAACCATCTACAGAAATCGCAACGTGGCCTAGTGCGTTTAGATGGCAAACTATTGACCTTGCTCGAACTAGAGTTAGGAGTGGCGGCGCTCGAAGTGTTAACATTTTTGGAAATGATCGGAACGTTTGAACTAGGCTAAACTATCCGCGCGTTTATGGCTACTTTCCCCGTTCGAAGTTGGTAAATGGTACCTTACCTCGTTCAATGACTCTTCCACATACCTAGGCCGCTCGAGAAGACATTCGATTCCCGCGGACACTTTCGCGCGTCAACCGTTTGCGAATTCTTCGACACAGTAGAACGTACACAATGTCTAATTGCATCTCTACTGGTACTTCGTATGTTAAACGCGAAATATTTGCCCGCACACGCGATATGAAAGCGTCCACACGTTCTTCTCCTTGCTCTTCGGCGAAGATTTCACGTAGAATCTTATGCCCGGGTCGTCGCCCGGTAATCGTCTCACGGCCTCGTGCCACGTCTTCACTGTTGATTTCACGCCGCGCCACCACACGGCGGCTTCGGCGGTCAGCAGCATGGCTAGGCCGCGGAGCGCGTGCTCGTCGCTAACTGAAGCACACTCCTTATAAACCAGCACGCCATCCAAGAATGCTTCCAACTCGTCAACACTTCGGGCATCCCCGTCGAATCGGGCCGTACACTTCGAAAAGTTTCCCTGCGGGTTCGAGTTTAGGTATTTGGCGGCGGACGGAGTGGGAGTCGATCCCTCACGTACGCCAATTGTCGACGGTGTCGTAACCATCGAAATCACACTCGAAATCAATCGGGTGAGTTGGTCTTCGGATATCCCAAGTAGGTCCGAGCGCGCCATGTTCGGCGCCACCGCGGGGTCCGGGCGCGCCGCCATCAGCGCGGCCTCAGAGTCCAAGGGTGTGGGTTATTGAATTTTTCGGAAGAATTAGTAGATACAGGAATTCGAACATTATGTGTTTGGGTGCGTGCCTACGTCACAGCACTGTCTCCGATAGACTGAATATGTTGGCGTCAAACTTAATATTCAAATTGTCGGAAGCGAGCATTTGTCCCCGATGAACTAGATTTAATGCGACGCTACACGAGTGCTTCCTATGGCTGGGAGGACTGAGGTTTACATTTTTAGATCCTCTAGTTCCTTGTCCAGGCGATGAATCATAGGATTCGCTTCCCGTGTTGGGGTGGTTGAGCTATGAGCTAAATGAGCGGTTTCCGAAGAAGTGCTCAAGTCTTCGGCCGCTTGTGAGTTTAAATGATTAACTCTAGGTGCCGGTTGTCGTGATATGGAAATTTGAGGCTGAGAATGAGGTTGGCATGGTAAATGTTGTATATTATTATTATATGCCCTTTTGCGACACTACTATTAGATGGCCCGGATTTTTACAATAATTGCAAAATTTATTGGTTGCTGGACGCTGTATAGGTTGTCTATGTGGTTGGGTCGTTACGGAGGAATCGATATATTTCTATATCGTTTCTGTCTAGCCGCATTCATGTTCCTAATTTTTTCCTCTTGTATAGAAAACTTCCGCCGTCGGACAACTGCTTAATGCGTTCACGCGAAGCATTGTACCAATTTCCGAATGTATACCATTGATGAATACATTCAGAGCAGTTTTCTCCGTCGTAGCTTTCCTACCTTCTAGTGTGAGGTCTTGATGATGGTTTTTGGAACATGGACTGAAGTTCCAGATATAAGTGAGCTAAGGGTTTGGTTTGAGAATTTTTTTGTATAAGGAATGTTTTCAGATCTGTCCATGAGGCGAATTGCTTTGAATGGACATCAGAAGATCCGGGCCCTGTTACACGGTTCAATGCAAATGTCATTAATACACTCTGTTGTGGAATAGACGATATTTCAAAGGCAGAGTCGCATGATCGAATGAATCGATATAGTTGAGCAGGATGTGTTGTATCAAATTCGGGTATGAGTTTTAATAATGTGTTCAAATCAATTGAGCAAATTCCTATTTCTGTTTTCGACATGGTGGAAGTTAAATTATAATTTGCAAGATGAAGCTAAAAATACGAGTTAATATGTTTCATGGTGATTGAGATTTAGGATATGGAAATAATATAAGGATTGAGACGATATAGTAAATTGTAAAGGAGATAGAGTAAATCAAATTCAAGCCACGTACCACAGTAACACAATAAATGTGTGGATAGACATCGGTTCGGCAGGGAGATCAGTACCATTCAGGTACCGCACTGTTTGTTCGCAAATCACGATGTTCACAACCTAACAAGTACCTACGTTATCCCTGTCTGACTGCCCTAGGCTATCCTACCGACTGCACGAAATTTGTTACGCAGTAAGCAACAACTTGATTTATAAAGAACTTTGTTAGAATTTGATTTACAATAATTATGAAATATAGAAATGGTCAGAATGGAGTGTAAGAATAGAGAAAATGTATAAACAATTTGAATATTACGATAACAATGTAAACAATATAAAATGAACATGAGTTTAGTATGTATATGACGAAAGGAGGGTTCACACATAACAAGCTACAATGGTGCATATTGCTTCGACTTCAAACTACATGTCAACATCAAGAAATTCTAACAAAAATGAAGGACCAATGCGCTCGCAACTTGAAATAAATGCAGATTACTAGTGCCAGAAAGACAATGAGCATGTGTCTGTTATTAATTACTACCAAAAAACTCGTTGAAAGAAAAAAGGAAGTAAATATGAGATTTGAAGCTTATACAATGGTACATACTAAATGTTCGGCTTCAAACTACATGTCATTATAAGGACCAATTGGTTTGCAACTCGGAATAAATACAAAGTGCGAGCAATACAATTAACTATACATAGATATTAATGTGAATTAATACTTACAGTTCTGTATAATGATTCGTGAGATAAATAAAGTAATTTATATCAATTCACCTTGTTCATGATTATTTCTAATTACTCTATGTTTACCCATAATACTTATAACGCTTAATTATTCATAAAATGCAGAACACGATTGAACGATATTACGTATCAGGTTGTGACAGAAACTTCGAAACAATACTGTAACTCAGTGTTTCCCAACCTTTTTAGGCCATGCCCCACCTTAAATTTTTTTTGTTAAATTTGTTACCGATATCTAGCATTGCATTTAAATAACCCAAAGCGAAAGAGTTAAAGTCGTGTCGAGTCCATTTTTAAATTGCCCCCCTTAACTATCAAATTGCCCCCCCCCCCTGTGGGGCGTGAGCCCTAAGTTGGAAAACACTGCTGTAACAAATTTATTTCTAAAGATGAGGGCGCCAGGAGGGTTTTACAAGATGAACGACTGAACCCTTCCAATCCACAAGAGGCGGCGGCTAGCGGTGGTGTTACACTTGTTTACGACAATCTAGAATCGCATCTAGAAGGATGCTCAACGTCTGTAGGATGCACCGCAATTAAGTGACGTAAAATTACAGGGCGTTTCCATAAGCTATAACAAAGATGAAATCGAGTTAACCACTTACTTGACAAAATCCATGAAAGTACAGGCCCGATTGCATTGAACCTCAAATGATAACACTTACCCCTATGGGAACAATCGAATACAAAATATCTATGTACCGAATGTAAGTATGGACATATTAATTTACACCGTAACTTTTATAATTGCTTCACAAAGCCACAAACATGCGTGTGTCCACTAATCCGGAGGGTCGCGGTTATTACAACAGCGCTACCATTAACTTAAACGAAACGACGAAATTAATGTATATATAATCGATTCCTACAAATGAAACTCCTATTGAATTGTTAAGAGGCCAATTAGAAAAATATTGTAACCTTCTGACTGTACAGATTTCCTTTAACCATAACGAGAGTCATCTCAACTAAACTAGCTTTCAAATACAAAAAGCGCATTTAAATCGGTCTATTAACAAAGGTGCTACGATGCAATGAACAGATATATATATACACACACAAATCCTCAGACAGACGAAAGTGGTCTGACAAATACTGAATTAATTGTTTTAATTTTTAATCCACTGGATGTATGAACCATAATGAATTTAATAGATGGAATATTCATATGAATTTTTATAGAATTTTTTATTAATAAATATTGAATTCAAATTTTTATTAATAAACCTTTTTTTGCAGGAACGCAAATTCCTGAAAGTCTTACGGGTCGAACTCCACAAAACAAAAACACACTAACCTCTGCAATCTCACGGCGTCCTTGTACAACCTGGAAGCGGGAACATTGTATTGTTTTGCGTTTTCAAACATAATATTCATATCGCCCGCCACTTCGGAGAGTGTGCCGTAGTTGCCGCGCCTTATCTTGTTCTTGATCTGATTCAATGACACGGGGTTCTTGATTTCTTTGTAATAATCAGGGTAGGCGCGGCGTGATGGAAGTTTCCAGAATGGTTCGGCCATCGGTGTTCCTGCCAAATAAATTGTATTATTATATTACAACATATAAAAAATTAAAAATATTGTCCAAGGTTATAATAATACAAGAGAAAAATATATAGAACATTTCTTTCACTATCTCTAATTAAGTTTTATAAAGAGTTAGGAATGTTTGGAATATGAGTGTTTAATATAAGTGAAAACATATAGTAACAACTTAAAACGGTTAAAACTCCTGAAATCAATTACAGATTAAAGAATTATAATCAATATCGCATATATCAATAAAAACATCTATATTGATCAAACCAGTTTTCAAAGAAAAAATATCTGCATTCTATCCAGTCCATTCCTTTAGGTGATACTATGGCACAGACAAGATACATATAAATACAGACAAAGGGGTCAAACAACATCCATATTTTTTTAGATGTTAAAAACTGTGGATCACTAACCATTTGGTCCCAAGTGATTTTTGACAGTTTCAAGCAATTTCCATTGTGGTGAATCTTCATTTTCAATTTTGTCTTCGTCACTTTCACCACCACTGTCTTCAGAGTGCTGTAAATGAAAACT
The DNA here is from genome assembly GCA_949126905.1 of Amorpha juglandis. NCBI lineage: Eukaryota > Metazoa > Arthropoda > Insecta > Lepidoptera > Sphingidae > Amorpha > Amorpha juglandis. Next base: position 13,218,468 of record OX421373.1, on the reverse strand, counting down.
GTTATGTTTACTACTGTTATAGTTACTGTACGGAAACAATAAAATATCTTATCAGAATGACTGGAAATATATTTATATTTTCAAATCCAAACTTTAAATACGTTCTCTTGAATAATTCATAAAACGAAATTACGTCCTTGATTTTATAAATAAATACAAATACGCATACGCATTCACGGCTGTAAACACCGAAGGGATAGACAGAGGTGTAAACAATGCACCCACATTTCGCCGAGCGTATTTCTGTCGCATGATGCGATAGCTTAGGGGCGAGCCTATCGCCATACCGGGCACAACTCCTGACTCCGGGCTAATATTGAGCATTTCGTGATGTCAAAACTGAACATCACTTTACCCGACCCGGGGATAGAGCCCGCGACCTCAGCACGCGTCGTACCGCGTACGCAATACAACTGCGCCATCGAGGCAGTCTTGTAGTCTTATTCTTTTGTGAGTCAAATGTTAGCCTTTAAGAAAAGCTTAGGCTTATTATTATAACTGGCTACATAATAATAAGCCTAACCTTTCTTTTAATAATTTCATATAATGTAATGTTCGTTTTAGTTGACTGCTGCGCCCACTTGCTTCCTCGTTACTGAAAACTCATATAGCCTTAGAGATAATATAGTTTTCTATTGATGAGCTGGGCACGGGGCCCACACGTGACGTGCGCTTGCTGCGGATACGTTCCGACGTGTTGTATGTTATGTAGTGTTACCTTGACGTCCGCGTCATAGTCGGAGCCGGGCGGGTCCATGATGGCGAGCGCGCGCGAGCTGGGCACGGGGCCCACACGTGACGTGCGCTTGCTGCGGATACGTTCCGACGTGTTGTATGTTATGTTGTAGTGTTACCTTGACGTCCGCGTCATAGTCGGAGCCGGGCGGGTCCATGATGGCGAGCGCGCGCGAGCTGGGCACGGGGCCCACACGTGACGTGCGCTTGCTGCGGATACGTTCCGACGTGTTGTATGTTATGTTATGTAGTGTTACCTTGACGTCCGCGTCATAGTCGGAGCCGGGCGGGTCCATGATGGCGAGCGCGCGCGAGCTGGGCACGGGGCCCACACGTGACGTGCGCTTGCTGCGGATACGTTCCGACGTGTTGTATGTTATGTTATGTAGTGTTACCTTGACGTCCGCGTCATAGTCGGAGCCGGGCGGGTCCATGATGGCGAGCGCGCGCGAGCTGGGCACGGGGCCCACACGTGACGTGCGCTTGCTGCGGATACGTTCCGACGTGTTGTATGTTATGTTATGTAGTGTTACCTTGACGTCCGCGTCATAGTCGGAGCCGGGCGGGTCCATGATGGCGAGCGCGCGCGAGCTGGGCACGGGGCCCACACGTGACGTGCGCTTGCTGCGGATACGTTCCGACGTGTTGTATGTTATGTTATGTTGTGTTACCTTGACGTCCGCGTCATAGTCGGAGCCGGGCGGGTCCATGATGGCGAGCGCGCGCGAGCTGGGCACGGGGCCCACACGTGACGTGCGCTTGCTGCGGATACGTTCCGACGTGTTGTATGTTATGTTATGTTGTGTTACCTTGACGTCCGCGTCATAGTCGGAGCCGGGCGGGTCCATGATGGCGAGCGCGCGCGAGCTGGGCACGGGGCCCACACGTGACGTGCGCTTGCTGCGGATACGTTCCGACGTGTTGTATGTTATGTTATGTAGTGTTACCTTGACGTCCGCGTCATAGTCGGAGCCGGGCGGGTCCATGATGGCGAGCGCGCGCGAGCTGGGCACGGGGCCCACACGTGACGTGCGCTTGCTGCGGATACGTTCCGACGTGTTGTATGTTATGTTATGTTGTGTTACCTTGACGTCCGCGTCATAGTCGGAGCCGGGCGGGTCCATGATGGCGAGCGCGCGCGAGCTGGGCACGGGGCCCACACGTGACGTGCGCTTGCTGCGGATACGTTCCGACGTGTTGTATGTTATGTAGTGTTACCTTGACGTCCGCGTCATAGTCGGAGCCGGGCGGGTCCATGATGGCGAGCGCGCGCGAGCTGGGCACGGGGCCCACACGTGACGTGCGCTTGCTGCGGATACGTTCCGACGTGTTGTATGTTATGTTGTGTTGTGTTACCTTGACGTCCGCGTCATAGTCGGAGCCGGGCGGGTCCATGATGGCGAGCGCGCGCGAGCTGGGCACGGGGCCCACACGTGACGTGCGCTTGCTGCGGATACGTTCCGACGTGTTGTATGTTATGTTATGTAGTGTTACCTTGACGTCCGCGTCATAGTCGGAGCCGGGCGGGTCCATGATGGCGAGCGCGCGCGAGCTGGGCACGGGGCCCACACGTGACGTGCGCTTGCTGCGGATACGTTCCGACGTGTTGTATGTTATGTTATGTAGTGTTACCTTGACGTCCGCGTCATAGTCGGAGCCGGGCGGGTCCATGATGGCGAGCGCGCGCGAGCTGGGCACGGGGCCCACACGTGACGTGCGCTTGCTGCGGATACGTTCCGACGTGTTGTATGTTATGTTATGTAGTGTTACCTTGACGTCCGCGTCATAGTCGGAGCCGGGCGGGTCCATGATGGCGAGCGCGCGCGAGCTGGGCACGGGGCCCACACGTGACGTGCGCTTGCTGCGGATACGTTCCGACGTGTTGTATGTTATGTTATGTAGTGTTACCTTGACGTCCGCGTCATAGTCGGAGCCGGGCGGGTCCATGATGGCGAGCGCGCGCGAGCTGGGCACGGGGCCCACACGTGACGTGCGCTTGCTGCGGATACGTTCCGACGTGTTGTATGTTATGTTATGTAGTGTTACCTTGACGTCCGCGTCATGGTCGGAGCCGGGCGGGTCCATGATGGCGAGCGCGCGCGAGCTGGGCACGGGGCCCACACGTGACGTGCGCTTGCTGCGGATACGTTCCGACGTGTTGTATGTTATGTAGTGTTACCTTGACGTCCGCGTCATAGTCGGAGCCGGGCGGGTCCATGATGGCGAGCGCGCGCGAGCTGGGCACGGGGCCCACACGTGACGTGCGCTTGCTGCGGATACGTTCCGACGTGTTGTATGTTATGTTATGTAGTGTTACCTTGACGTCCGCGTCATAGTCGGAGCCGGGCGGGTCCATGATGGCGAGCGCGCGCGAGCTGGGCACGGGGCCCACACGTGACGTGCGCTTGCTGCGGATACGTTCCGACGTGTTGTATGTTATGTTATGTAGTGTTACCTTGACGTCCGCGTCATAGTCGGAGCCGGGCGGGTCCATGATGGCGAGCGCGCGCGAGCTGGGCACGGGGCCCACACGTGACGTGCGCTTGCTGCGGATACGTTCCGACGTGTTGTATGTTATGTTATGTAGTGTTACCTTGACGTCCGCGTCATAGTCGGAGCCGGGCGGGTCCATGATGGCGAGCGCGCGCGAGCTGGGCACGGGGCCCACACGTGACGTGCGCTTGCTGCGGATACGTTCCGACGTGTTGTATGTTATGTTATGTAGTGTTACCTTGACGTCCGCGTCATAGTCGGAGCCGGGCGGGTCCATGATGGCGAGCGCGCGCGAGCTGGGCACGGGGCCCACACGTGACGTGCGCTTGCTGCGGATACGTTCCGACGTGTTGTATGTTATGTTATGTAGTGTTACCTTGACGTCCGCGTCATAGTCGGAGCCGGGCGGGTCCATGATGGCGAGCGCGCGCGAGCTGGGCACGGGGCCCACACGTGACGTGCGCTTGCTGCGGATACGTTCCGACGTGTTGTATGTTATGTTATGTAGTGTTACCTTGACGTCCGCGTCATAGTCGGAGCCGGGCGGGTCCATGATGGCGAGCGCGCGCGAGCTGGGCACGGGGCCCACACGTGACGTGCGCTTGCTGCGGATACGTTCCGACGTGTTGTATGTTATGTTATGTAGTGTTACCTTGACGTCCGCGTCATAGTCGGAGCCGGGCGGGTCCATGATGGCGAGCGCGCGCGAGCTGGGCACGGGGCCCACACGTGACGTGCGCTTGCTGCGGATACGTTCCGACGTGTTGTATGTTATGTTATGTAGTGTTACCTTGACGTCCGCGTCATGGTCGGAGCCGGGCGGGTCCATGATGGCGAGCGCGCGCGAGCTGGGCACGGGGCCCACACGTGACGTGCGCTTGCTGCGGATACGTTCCGACGTGTTGTATGTTATGTAGTGTTACCTTGACGTCCGCGTCATAGTCGGAGCCGGGCGGGTCCATGATGGCGAGCGCGCGCGAGCTGGGCACGGGGCCCACACGTGACGTGCGCTTGCTGCGGATACGTTCCGACGTGTTGTATGTTATGTTATGTAGTGTTACCTTGACGTCCGCGTCATAGTCGGAGCCGGGCGGGTCCATGATGGCGAGCGCGCGCGAGCTGGGCACGGGGCCCACACGTGACGTGCGCTTGCTGCGGATACGTTCCGACGTGTTGTATGTTATGTTATGTAGTGTTACCTTGACGTCCGCGTCATAGTCGGAGCCGGGCGGGTCCATGATGGCGAGCGCGCGCGAGCTGGGCACGGGGCCCACACGTGACGTGCGCTTGCTGCGGATACGTTCCGACGTGTTGTATGTTATGTTATGTAGTGTTACCTTGACGTCCGCGTCATAGTCGGAGCCGGGCGGGTCCATGATGGCGAGCGCGCGCGAGCTGGGCACGGGGCCCACACGTGACGTGCGCTTGCTGCGGATACGTTCCGACGTGTTGTATGTTATGTTATGTAGTGTTACCTTGACGTCCGCGTCATGGTCGGAGCCGGGCGGGTCCATGATGGCGAGCGCGCGCGAGCTGGGCACGGGGCCCACACGTGACGTGCGCTTGCTGCGGATACGTTCCGACGTGTTGTATGTTATGTAGTGTTACCTTGACGTCCGCGTCATAGTCGGAGCCGGGCGGGTCCATGATGGCGAGCGCGCGCGAGCTGGGCACGGGGCCCACACGTGACGTGCGCTTGCTGCGGATACGTTCCGACGTGTTGTATGTTATGTTATGTAGTGTTACCTTGACGTCCGCGTCATAGTCGGAGCCGGGCGGGTCCATGATGGCGAGCGCGCGCGAGCTGGGCACGGGGCCCACACGTGACGTGCGCTTGCTGCGGATACGTTCCGACGTGTTGTATGTTATGTTATGTAGTGTTACCTTGACGTCCGCGTCATAGTCGGAGCCGGGCGGGTCCATGATGGCGAGCGCGCGCGAGCTGGGCACGGGGCCCACGCGTGACGTGCGCTTGCTGCGGATACGTTCCGATGTCTTGGCAGGACCGCGCCCATGCTGCTCTAGCTCTTGACGACGGACTTGTATTATCTGCAAGGAAGTTAATATTATAGGCATCGACAATATATGTATGATGGAAATTATGGAATTACCATTAGGGATGATCACATGATCCCTATATCTATAATACAATATACTATTTGAGCACAAAATTATATTTCATTAGAATTTTTATCGCACTAAATTTTTCCATACCTGAAACACATGGAATCGTCTAACAGCAGTATTTTCCTAGTACAATGTACCAATAGAGGTTTCTTCAGTCTTACCTTTTTCAAAGCTTTTGCGTCTTTATAAATCTGGCTACCGGGTTCATTGAAATGACAAGCATTTCTAACCATCAGCAGCAGATCTTTCTCCAAATCGCCGAGGTTGGAGTATTCGCCGCACTGTAGCTTTTGGGCTATGGTTTTCAAGTCAATGGGCGAGTCTATCACGTTGAAATACTCAGGGTACCGGCGTTTGGATGGTAGAAATTGAAAAGCCGAGTAAAGAGGACGCCCGTCTATGTTCGCGGTCATTACCTGCGCAAAATATCCATAGTCAAGACTTGGTTATTAACAGGGTATCTACGTTATTACTAAAATGACCTATCTTATAAGTTGAACTATTAATACAATAAAACCATTATTATCTACCAACCAGTATTGTATATTTTACATGGTATTATGGCACTATAACAGTCCAGTTAACGAGTGATATAGCGAGCCTAGCCACGGATGCGAAGCAGTCTATTCGTATAGACGACGCCATAAACAGTTTATTTGTAATGACTTGACAAAACTTCTCTACTCGTGGGAGACTCGCCGCTTCCGTCATTTACACATCCATCGCTTGGCTCATGCCACCATGCTTCGCTTAAGTGGACTATAAGTACTTAAGGATATACCATAAATTAGTTTATGCAATGTTCCCCCAATTGGAGCAAATTAACAATCTCTACATACAAAGAAACATGCCAAACTCATTTTGTTGTAAAGACCATTGCAATTAATGCTAATAGATGACTTACATGTTTACTTTTCAATGGTATATCAGATTATATATAAGGAAGCCAATTAAATACTTACAGTACCAAACAGTTCTTCAAATATATTATCCTCCTCATAGTTTGTAGATGTTTCAGACAAATCTTCTGCAACATCTGATCTACGACTTGAAGATCCATTTCTAGACAGTTTTGGAGTTTTCATTTCTTCTCCTATGAAAAAGTTAAAGTACTTCAAGCTTATTGACAGTTGAGCAATACCATGATTAGAATTCTAATTAAGGAAATCAATTTGGATAATCTTTTATAGTATACTTGCAGACCCCACCCACGCATTGCTGTGGGTAAGATATATTTTGTTAAACTAGCTTTTCCTCGCGGCTCCGCCCGCATGATCTGCTTTTCCGGGATAAAAAGTATCCTATCACCTAAGTCAGCTCATGGGTATAATATTGTCTGTATACCAAATTTCATCAAAATCTGTTCCGTAGTTTTAGCGTGATTGACGGACAAACATCCAAATAAACAAACTCTCACATTTATAATATTTGTGTGATTATATTATAGTAAACCATTTAATAGAGTATGCGCCATCTATTGGATACTTACTCAATTCAGCCGATAAATTACCTTACACCGCCATCTATTACAATCTTATGGAACACTTGGTATTCAAAAACCACGAATTTGAGGTGCCTCAAGTCAGTATTAATAATGTAGTAGATATTTCAATAACACAATAATATTACTCCAACTTACCATGCTCAAGTGACTGTTTAGTTTGCATGTACAATTTCCACAGTTCGTTTGCATCTTTGTACTCCACTGTATCAGGTTTGTAAAAAGCCTTAGCATTATTCACAAGGAGCTCAATATCTGACGAAAGCTCTTCTATGTCTTCATAAGTATCAGTTTTCAGTTTTTGCTGGACCTTAGATAATATAGTTCACATTATTGTTGGATAGCACTAGGTTACTATAAGTGTTAAGTGAAAATGTTATAGTAAAAATAAATAACCATATGATTGCACCATACTAGATAACTATTGAAGTTATTGTTCAACTGCATTTATATTTATAATTTTTTAACAAATTAGAATAATATAATCAGCATATGGTTCACAGAACTAGGTCAGTCACTCCAAAGAAAAATAAGTAGGTACATAATCTAGCATAATAACAGATCTCTATTAGACCATCATCAAGACACAACCGTGTCAAATAGATAGTGATTGAATGGGATAATTTTAATCATAGTACTGTGCAGGATTATGATGACAATAAAATGCTTTTTCAATTTTCAAATTTTCAATTTTAGAAAGAATCATTCATATTTTTCTATATGTATTGTAATGGTCTAAGCTCCCGGTTAACATCGAACTTCACCCATCTGTTTACCGAATGAAAAATATATTTTAGGGTATAAAATGTGTTGCTGAACACATACCAATAGGGTTGCTTAAAAAATATGGTCAATAACAATTTTATACCCTAAAATATATTTTTCATTTGATAAACAGATTGGTGAGGGTCGATGTTACCCAGGATCCTCTACTATAACTATCTAATAAACCAATCGCTATTTTATGTCTCAAACCACTTTACGAAAGAGGTACTTACTCTGAGCAAGTCAATAGGTTGTGACACAACTTCATAATATTGTGGCTCCTGACGTCTTTTGGGCGCTCTGATGAATGAGTCACACAATAAAGTACCATCTTCCTTTTTGTATGATCTGATTGTGTCATACAGCTGTTGGCAAATTTCACCCTGAAATTCATATGCTATTAAAATGGAATATTTGTAATTTAAAAACATTTTTATCAATAAATTAAATAACAGTAATGTCAGTCCTTTGCACAGCTAGGCATGGGCCTCCTTCACTATTCTATTCTAATAGGGTAGTTTCCTATGATGAATATTACACATTATTTTATATGCCACAGAGAATAATACGAAAAAGAAACCCTTTTGTTAAAACACAATCAAAATTGGTTCAAGAATGTGTCTGCAATTATGTTTTTAAATATTAGTATGAGCAAATTTGTGCACTTAGTGGTCTCGCTCGCGTGCACCGTAATGGCCATTTGGCACAGTGACGTCAAAGTTGGCATTGTCTGTTATTTGACAAATGCCCCCTCTATCAGATTTGAATGATTTCTTATTTATTTTTTGTGGACAGATTAACGTAAGTCTTTCTGCAATAGGTTTTGAATAACGTAACTTATTGATTAAAATGATAAAAAAAACAAGACAACTACCCTGTTTCAGACTAAAGCTCAATAGATTTTTGGTGATTCTGCCAAGGTTTACTATAAAATAGAAATTACTAAAAATAAAGATACACATGTATACATCTGAATGAGGTGGTTGAGGCAGTCCCCTACTACTAGGTGTTTTTTAATTGGCCTTCCAAACATGGTTTGAAAGAATTAAATTAATGAATTTAGCAAAACAAAATCAATATACCCATTTGAACTTGCAATAGGTTGATTCCTGTTGCATAAGTAGATCTAATTATAAATGACCTTTTTTACATTGAAATAAAACTAATTTAAACGGATTTTATCGCGGTTTTTTATTTTAATTATGATCCCGACGTTTCGAAGACTTTTCAGCCTTCGTGGTCACGGGGAGGACTGAGGTGTAGGTTGTCCAAAAATGTTAATGTTACAGTATCTACCTTCAATTTACAATTATAAAAATCTTTATGGTTTGGTCCGATCTACGCAGAAGGAGCTCACAGTGTCTTGAGGTCTGTTAAAATTAGTTTTATTTCAATGAGTAACATTCGCGTAAACGTAAGAAATCATGACCTTTTTTACATTACATTTTTGTAATTGAATTAACATAGTTCAAGGAGGAATTAACATAAGTTAGCTATCAAAGACATTGAGTTATTACTTATTACTCAACAAGAATATCTGATAATTATCCAATATTTACCATGTTAATTATTAAAGAAAATAATTATCTTGTTAATTTAAACCCAGCTTTTAAGGCAGATGAGCAGATGCACCACCTAATGGTAATTGTTAAATTAGTCTTCAGGAATGTCAGAGGAATAGCCAAGCTGCTGCTGACTATGGAAAAACTTTAATTACTCGTATTGTAAATATTAATAAAAAAGTGGCCACCGTCTCAATTCATGCACTGTGACATGTTTGTGTAAAATCATTTTCAAGTCTGGTTGTGAGACCGTAACTCCCTCTTAGCTCCTGATACCCATTATACTGGTTCACCTAGTATGGAGTTAGAACTATGTGTGTGATTATTGGGTGTTTTTTTTTATGTACTTAAGTTACCTATATGCCCCAAGCCATTATTTATACACCACAAAAGCTTAATATTCTGTTTATTTTTATCAGTTATATGTCACTACAGAGAACGTAACCACTATAACTAACTACCGACAGTACGTCGAACAGTTTATACTGAAAGAACTTAGACATGCAAAATGTTTGTACCTTATACCTATATAAGATAGATATGGGTGATTATACAAAAGTTGGGTAACTTTTGAGGATATTTTGTTTACTATTGTTATTAAATCAAATCATTACAAATTCGGGTCTATATGATGGCTAATCTAATGATTATATTGTTCCAAATCGGGCCAGTCACTTTTCGGCTTCTCTCTTTTTTTTTAATATTTCTTCCTTAGTCAAATTGTTTTTAGCGTGCCGCATGATGTTTTTAACTGAAATATAAAATAGAAATGCTTACACACGGTAGCAATTACGATAAAAGTGCTCTAACACAAAAAAAAAACATCAGTACCTGACAACGGACTGACGCCAACGGACTGACGAAATAGACATAATTTGAGGTTATAATCAAAACTAATGTTTTTTTTGGTAATTTCGAATATCAACAAACTACATTTTAACAAATCATAGTTAACTATGTATAAATGAAAATAAACCTCAGATTAACAAGAAAATAACGACTCACCATGGGACTGACATTTTGACTGGCTGCGCACGTGTATAGACGACAAACACAACCCAAACACTGGTACTATTATGGCGGCCGTCAAATTGTGCGGTCCGCAACTAACTTCATTACCAACATTAAAACTTAAACAGGGATTTGACCTTGACTCGGTGATATTCTCCGCGAATTTTAAATTTAAAGAACACACAACGGACTGACGAAAGAAACTAAACACAAAGTTTCTTATTTTTTATTAAATAAAATAGAGAACATTGCATTATGAAAGTTGTAGTATATAATACTATGTACATCACAGATTGTAGTAAATTAGTAAGTTTTCCTAAATCAATGATAATGTTTAATGGATAGTCACTTGATTGTTGGTTTTCGGGATTGTGACATGCCAACGGACTGACGTTTTGAGTATTAATTTTGTTTTTTTATTAACTTGTATTTAAAATGAAGAAGTGAAATTGGGTGACCAAATAAAGGACTTTTCATTGTTTTAAAATAAATTGTTATTTCAATACAATATAATAAGACTTTGTATATATTGGCTGGTGACATTGAGTTACCCAATTTTTGTAGAATCACCCATATATAAGATTAACTTACAGGATCCAACTTCTTCTTCTTTCTTGTAGATGGAGGAGGTCCAGGATTGCTCAACTCATCGCTATCGTCGCCATCCGCTCCACGGCTTGCCCCCGAGGATGCTCTGCGTCGCTTACTCATATTACAATAACTCTACACTCTATTTCACTTGTTTAAAAATCTTCTGTTGGCCAAGTTAATTATTACATATTTTAATTAGTTTTTATGAGTAGATTGTTTAGCTAAACAAAACAAAAACTTGCTATTCAACGCGTCTCAAAAGAAAACCGCAAGAAAACTAATACAATCTGTGAACTGTGATTTGCGAATGAATAAAATTAGAATCACTGATGATTAGCAATGTCCCTCGCTAGAAAGGGATAGCTTAATATACTTTTGTCAAGTTGATGCAGAGAAAAAAAAATAATATGCTATGTTTATAGCTTCGGCCTGATAGTTAACAATAATTCCTGTTCGACTGTCAAGTTAGTGTTGCCAGATCAAAAATTCTACTCAGTGCTAACATTGACGCAAAAAGCGCTAGATTGCATGAAATGCAGTAAACAAGAAAGCGCTAGATTCTGTCCAAGAAATTCATTACTTGTAATAAAGGTTTAAAATTCCACGGTGCACCGTCTAAACCATAGTCCAACTGTGGATTGAATTAACGGTCGCGTCAATTATTATAAAGCGGGGACTCCTGCGCATGTTTCGGTCTATACACTTCACAAAAACATCTGACACAAAAACGTAGTTATTTTATACATTTTCGCTGGTTAATATGATGCGTAAGCATTTCTATAGTAGTATGTGCATATATTATGTAACAACTATATTTGTGTAGTATGTACTAAAACCTAATAGCAGTGAATTTCGTTTACTGTGCTTGATTGAAATAATTCATGCATAGTTCAGGTATATACGATGTGTTATGCATGTATAGTCTGAATTAACATTAGCATGTCGCTGACGCAAAACCAACAGTTTACCCCATACGAAAAAGTGATTAATGCGGTTAAAGGAGTTTTCACTTCAAAAATACAAAATACCTCCACAGAATACTTTTCTGCCTATGGGTCATTTTTGCTGTTATAACCTTGCAAAAATCGCTCCAATGCCCGACACAAGTTAAAATACATTAATTCGGTTTTTCAGTGTTATTTGTAATACTGTACAGTAGTACATACACTAACGTCAAATACAGCGTATTAGTATATTAGACATCAGTGAGTACATCAATAAATTTATTATTTTTTGGTTCATGTCCCTACTATAAAAATAGAGTTATTTATTTTGATAGCAAAAATATCAGAAATGTTTTTTTAAAGATCAAATCACACGCAGGACACCCAGCTTTACAATAACCGACGCAACCGGTGTCATATGATACAGTGTACTTGATAATCTGTTAATACAATCAATGTTTAGCTGGTGAACTCTGGAATTTTGGTGGAACATATTTTGAAACCTTATTACACAAAGTAAATTTAGCGTAGAATGTAATGCTTTTGTGTTTGTGGAATTTCATGTAATCTATAACATTTCGCAGCGCTGCTAGCTACTACTACTCCCTTTACTCTATTACTACTACTCCCTCTACGCTGCTAGCGCTTGCTGGCCGCTGACTAGGAACTAGGATAAAGTATTTTTTAATCAGGCAGCACTGTGTCAACGGTCAACCCGCGATTGGCAATGGGCGACCGTTTGTTTCAATTTTGATATTTTTCTCGCTTCTTTCTTTTCGTTGGTTGTTTTAGTGAAATAAGTGGCGTGACTTTCTAGTTATACCATTAAGTTAGTTACGTACCAGTTCATAGAATCTATAAGATCAACGACCTCAGGGATTTGTTAAAATACTTTACCAATAAGTTCAATTACCATCCGTACATCCCCAAGAGCTTGATTTGGCGCCCAAGGTTTGGAGAAACTATTTTGATAACTAGTCTGAAATTAAGATAATAATACTTAGCTCGTAAGTCCTACAATTATAAAACTTTTAATATCGGGCTGATTAAAAATTTTAATTACCTACATACCTACATGCCACTTTTTTGATTCTTCATATGTATTTTTTTAGGTAAGTAAATTGACTTTAAATATATACTTAATAATTAATTACTTCATAAGAAAACAAGGATTTTAGTGTAAGTAATTATGAATACTCAATCAACTGTATTAATAACATCCTTACATTTATTAGTTTTATTAATATTCGACTACCCTCATCTATTTTTCGGAGATTTTTTTGTCTATAAGAGCTAAGCATTATAATTGATATCTTAAGTTCAATACGATTTATAGTTTTTCAATTACAGAATGAATTTGAGCAAGTATTCAAGAAATTACATATTATGTGGTGATTTTGATTACCACTGCTTATTATGCAAAGAAACATTCCATTTAACAGCTGATTTAGAGAAGCACATTCGATGGGAGAAGCACAGGAATAATATTAAAAAGCATATCCAATTGCCAAAATTCATAAAGGAGTTTATATCAAAGGTAGGTTTTTTAATACATTCAATATTTTGTTTTGTAAATTTCTATATCAAAATCATAAAAATGGGATTTTAAATCCTTATTTAATGATTTTTATCTCTTTGAATATGTACTCTTAATAATAATGTATTAGAACAAATTTACAACAAATAAGAATAAATGGAATTGAATCTATAACTCAGTCATCATGAGTCAATTTTTTTTCCCTAGGCTAGGTTTTACCCATTTATACCATTTTAGATCCAAAACTATTATTACTGCGGTTTATGCAACACCATTATAAATGATATGAAAACAGTCACACTTCATATCAAAAATGATAAACACAAAAGTCTGAAGAATAATCCTGATTCTCTAATAAAAGAAGCTATAGGCCAGTATGCCTATGACTTTATTGAAATAAATAATGAAAAAATAAATATCAACACATGGAATGGCGTGCTAGGAAAGAAATGTGTAATATGCAATGTTATAGTAGACAATGCTCTTAAACATATCACATTGCATGAACATATCATCAAATTAATTCAAACTGAGATCAAACAAAACAATGGCAATTATTACAGAAAGGTGAGTTATAAGTAGAACTAGAATATCTTTTTTTTTTTTTTTTTTTTTTTATCCTGGCTCGGCAAAGTGACTACGCTACACCTGATGGTAAGTGTAGCGCAATCCAAGAATAGTGTCGACCAACGATAAACAATGTGTCCATCGTTGGTCGGCAAGATCATGCCGGCCTGCCAAAGGACCAAGGGGGAGGGGAAGGAAAAGGGATGGGAAAAGGGTTTGGATCAGGGGGCAAGCCCCCTGGGGAAAACCGGATATACACTGGCTGACCCTGGAACGCGACCCACACAAGGTGGGCCACTATGGCAGGTTTTAGCACCAGTGTACGGTGGTCGCTATCCGGTCGGATACAAGTATCCTCCCACCAGCGAAATTATAAGCATAAATGTTCATCAATCAGTTTCTTCTAGTGGTTAAAAAACTTTATTATCTGAATAATTGTGAGATTGTTCATATATTACAGATTAGTGAGGATTCATTTCAATGCTTTATGTGTAAAAAAGTGTTTTTATATGATCTATTCTCTGAACATGGCAAAAAACATGACAAGAATACTGAAAATGGTATTCAACAACCAGGATTTACAGTTTCTAATTCCACATGGGATGAATTAGATTTAGATGGTACGGTTATAATAAATGTACATCGAGATTTGTATGATATAGACATTAAAAATAAAAAAGCTATCTGCAAAATTTGCCAAGATGTTGTGCACCCAGCCCGTAGACACTTTAATGCACATATAAAAATGCATTTCGAAACAGATGACAAAGATGGATTGAAATCTGGATGTATACTTCAGAGTATAGCTAAAGACCATGGCAAACGCAGATCAGAATTAGCTAAATATGGACAAGAGAATTACATAAAACTTAATGAAGGTGGCAGAAAGGGCTTTTGCACTCTGTGTGACAAACAATTATCACCTCATCTTAATATATTTGTAGAACATGTGAAAGGCATTCATCATACAAGTCACTTGAGATTAAAAAGAATGGAAAATGAAAAGTCAATATACAAGACAATACCTATGAAAAAATACATAACAAATTTAAGTTACTGCAAGAAATTAGAAATGTTTCGCATAAATACTGACTATTTAATATTTAAACAAGCATTTTTATTTCTAAAAGAAATAAATTTTGGCTCTAATAAGAAGCAATTAAAGTGTTTTGCTTGTGGTGATGTCTACCCTATTACTGAAAAGAATAAACATTGTAAAAGCACTCAACACAAAACAAACTTTCTTGCTGCTAAATTATTTGCCAATAATGATGATATTATTTTGCGAGAGGTAAGTGGTGTATCTTTAACTAAAGGCTCTGTATACTAAAATACTAGTGACCATCATTAGCGTAACCCGCGTCTGTATCTGTTCACAATACGCCTTTTGACGTCATCTACGTTTGTATTACCGTGTATCTTGGGGTCGCACCGTAGAATGTACATTAAGTACGAATTCACATTCCCCCTGCACGACCGCGACTTATTACGACAGGCAGGGGATAACGTGTGGGTATTATACAAATGCGCCCATTCGACAGAGCCGATGCCGCCAGTCAAAAGTCACTCCAGCGGCAAAGAGCGATCGGTTCGTTCTCCGTGCTTTTCTTCGGCAAATTGACACAATCGCATAATCATGTAACTGCACACCTGCGTCACTTTACTGATCTCTTTCTGCCGACCATGGCATATCTACCACGGTCGGTAGAGGTCTCTGACGACAACTGTTCTGGGTGTGCTGCGCTATTCGTCTCAAACCTAGCACTTTTCAAGAGTGTGGATCGTCTCCTCGATAGTTGCCATAATGGTGGCACACGGTAGACTTCTCCTTTTCCACCCGAAAGTCATTGCCACTTTGGAGGCAGAACGTTGGTGCCTGTCAAGTCTTACTAAAAAGGTGGTAGGTCCCTCGTATGCGAGACGGCCGTCTGGGTTGGTACCACCAATCTATTTCTGCCGCCAAGCAACAGTGTGTAAGCACTGTTGTGTTTCAGTTTGAAGGACATTGAAGGCAGGGAAATTACTGGGCATTGTGAGACTTAACGTCTTATGTCTCGGGGTAACGAGCGCAGGTCAGGGCCATGCAGTGCTTTGTAATTGAAAGTTCTATGCGGTGTTGCTTCTGTTTATGGTTTTTTTTTATTTGATTGAATGACGAGACGGGCGAGGCGCTCGCCTGATGGTTAGCGCCACGCCTGCCCATAAGCCCATGCTGAGAAAAATATGTTTACATACAGATAAATATGTTTAATGTACTCATTAGTTGTGTAGGGTATTGCCTCATATATGTAGTAACTATAAACGTTATTACGCACACGGAGCTGTAAGTTAGATATCCGGAGGCCCAAATCCCCCATTCCTTCCAATCCCTCAATCCCTAATTATCACTCTCCTTTAAGGTCGGCAACGCGATGATGATTCTTCTGGTATTCTATGGGCGTACATGGGCGGTGGAGATCACTTACCATCAGGTGATCCACTTGCTCGTTTGCCGGGCTATGCTATATAAAAAAGAATATTCAGATCCGAATGTGTGATCCACAAATAAGTATTTGTGGATCACACAAACATTTTTCTCGGTGCGGCTACCGAACCGGCGGCCTCTCGCTCACAGCCGCCTACTCACCCACTGCGCCGTGGAGGTTTTCAAAGGGTAGTCTAACAAATTTATTTATTTTCAGTTACGTCCAAATCTTTATCACTGTGGTTTGTGTAATGAAGTGTTACCATTTTCTAAGCCTTTGGAGAAACATTTAAAAAATGAACTTCACCAAAGGCTGAGATACAGGATAAACTCATTACGTCCAATTATAGATGCTCAACAGTACTACTACCAAGCCCTGACATTTGAAACAATTTCCACAAATGTGAATGATGAAACTGTATTGTATTCGAAAATTATGAAGGCAGTTTACGAGTGATTTTTTTTTATTTTAAATTACCATTATTTTGAGTTACCTTGGCCTCCAACATGTAACTGGCCGTGTTTATGTTTCTGTCTCTAATCTCTATACGTAATTAATTGTGCATTGGAAATTATTCTGCGCCTTAATGATAATGTAAGAGGAATAGCACCTAATGATGATAATTAATTTTGTATTACAAGTTAACTTGTTTTGGTTTGGTCCAAGTTATCAGCTCTGCTTAGATCAAAGTGTCCCAAAACGAGGCTATTAAGTTTTGCTCACAGATCACGGATAATGTAGTGGATAGATCTGTATAGAAACCGAGCATGACAAATTTTCTATATAGACTAATGCCTCATTTAGATGGAGGGAGTTTCTCGTATGATATAGGCGAGAAAATGTCAGAAAACTGTCATTTACGAGATAGCGTCACACGATTCTTTTAACAAACTGTATGATGCGGCCTCATGAACAAAAGTTTTTGTTATATTCTCGCCTGTATCTAGCGATAAAATCTCTCCATCTAATTAGGCCTTAACGGTTTTGGAGTTGTGTACATATTTTAAAGTGTACAGAGTGGTTTGCGCTTAATCGCGGCACGTTAAGGGTGTACACATACAAATACTAATATATTATCCAAGGTCTGTGTTTTGCTTTATTTGTTACTTTTTGTGAGTTTGAAACATTTGTGATATTAGTAGCTTTTTGGTTTGGTTACTTTTGTTATGTCAATAAATAAAGACAATAAACTCAAGTACCTGGTAGTTGGAATTTTAATTAGATTTAACGGTAGTATGTGTCATGTGGTTGTCGATATTACTAGCATTTTGATTTGATTGCTTTGGTTATGTCACTAAATAAAGACAATAAACTCCCTTTTGTCAATTCCATGGACCTGGTAGTTGGAATTTTAATCAGATTTAATGATAGTATGTGCCATGTGGTTGTAACTTATTAGAAAAGAATTTTCATCCTCACATTTCAGTTTTTAATTTTATTGTAGACTTGTTATTTAAGTTTAAACATTCATTTGTAACAGACAAAAACAGTGATCATTAAAAGCTCATATAATACTACACGCAAAATTACTTGGCCAGGCTGAAATTAGTCACTTCACTTGCCTGTAATTCTCACAGCACCGTTTCATATAATTTTGTGGTATAGGTACATGGATTGTTACAACTAGATTGTTAAGCATTTTTGTTCTTACTTTACAATAAAATAATATAAATTAATATTTGTTTTATTTTTGTCACTCATGCAAAAACTACATCAAAGGCGTAATTTCCGCCACATCACCCAGGGTCGGAATCCTGAACAAGGTGTGTAGGTTTTTTGACTCCTGGTCAGCTTTACCGCTTATACAAAGTGCTTGTGGCCGGGTGTGGAGTACTGTTCGCACCTTTGGGACGGTTACGCCAAATACGTGCTCAATGCCGTGGATGGATTGCAGCAACGGGCTGTCCGCATTGTGAATGATGCAGACGTTACAATAAACTTAGAACCACTGAAATTGTGTAGGGATATTGCCTTGCTAAACGTCATTTGTAGTCTGTGTCACAGTGATTGCTTTGAAAAATTAGTATTATAACTTTTTTATGACAAAATATATCTCAAACCACTGAGGAAAATGTGACAATAGCATGATGAGAGAATTTTCTGATTTGTCATTTAAATCATGTAAATAATTTATTACCACATCCATATATTTTAATTTAGTGGCTCCTGACAACTTATTGACATCAAAGTCTAATAACAAGGCAATATGACTGAGATGTGTTGGATATAGAACAGATAATGTTGTTTCTGTACACAATTGTTTAACATTTTTCACAAATAGTTCAATAAATGTTTGAATTCTTAGATCAAAGCTGGTTGATATGAAAACATAGTTCATTATTCCAGAACATATTTGAAAACAATTATGTGATGCTGAACATTTTGTTACTAGCTGTTTTAACAAATCATCATTATCAAACATACTTTCCATATCAATGTCTTTGTTAACAATAATAAAGTGGATTGTTTGTAGCATATATTTCTCAATTTCTGACTTAAACTTAACGGATATATCATTACAGTTATTATCTTTTGCTAATTCACTTGTCCATAGAGATCTAAGTATATTTAGATTTTTATTATCAATGCTCCAGCTTAACACATTTTTGGATAAGGTTTTGGCATGGTAAGGATTTAAATTAATTAATGCTTGAATTATTTCTGGATTGTGAACTGTTTCTATTTTCGGATTAAAGCTCAGATCGTTAATACGTCTTAATAAAAACTCATCGAGTTCTTTATCTAATGACTCCGCATTTTCTGAGACTTCTAAAATATTTTCTATATAACATTCAGAAATAACATCTGTAATGTCTTCTGTAACTTCAAGATGGTTTTCCGGCTGGACCTTGCATAATTTCCTAACGTTATTTAGCACTGTATGCCGCAAATTATTATGTACATTCGTCGTTTGTCTTGAAGTTGTAAACATTTCAACGAAACTTTTTGATAGTGCTTTAGCAACATTTCTGTCGAGAAGTGGATTTGCGAACACAAATTCTGGGCATGGAACGTTGTTTGTCTGTATCACCTTTTTTATGAGTTGACTGTTCATTGTGTAGTTCATTTAGTACTTAAAAAAATACGGGAAATTACAGACCTTGTTTACAAAAAATACAATCTGCATTCTGCAGATACAAATTGACAATGACATTGACAGATATTCAGTATTGCCAGTACCCGATAGTTAAAAATTACTTAATTAGTAAGACTGCTTAAAAATATAAGGTGACATTTTGATCACTCTATTGCAGAGGTTCCCAGACTTTTTTCTCATAGATCACTTTCAACATTTAGCTAGCTCCGGTGGGCCCCCTGCAGCTTCATTTCCATTCCATTTGCATTGAAAAAGGCCGCCCCCGCCCACTTATATTTATTTTTACCTTTATCATCTTTATAATTTCAGCTATCCGATGGACTAATGGAGTGGACTAATTGATTGACATTTGGACATAGGCCCTGGGCATAGGAGTGGAATTTCTGTACTTTTGCTATTATTTATTCTGTGGTCAAAGTTAAGTAAATGATGAGTTGTCCATTCATCTGTAAAGTATTAATTTAGCCACCTTCTAAATTTGCCGCCAGGGGCATAGGCCCCGGTTTGCCATAAGATCCGAGGCTGCATATCCTCTATATATAGGGTATTTATACTTTTCCCCATCTACTTTTGAATTTTTTCACCATGTTTCTATTTTTTACTAATGAATCGTATTTACATAAACATTACAGAGATTAGTAGGGTATTAGAGGATTTTATGTAGAAACTTAAAATATTAACTGATGTTATATGATTTCGATACCCAAACCATTTAAATAGCGCAATCTGTTAGGATATGAGAAATTGTTTAAAACGTTATATAGGTAATTAGACTATTTGCCGTCAGATGTCAGTAATGGTATGAAAGGAATAAAGTTACATATAGAGTAGGACTCTCGCGCCTCATCCGTTCGATTCTTAGATACCGATATTCTATATATCCGAAATGACAGTTTTCACAATGTTTTTCATTTGGTATGTTTCGAAATCGATAATCGCCAACCCGGGATCTATGGTACCTACCACTTCTGGGTGTGACGCTGTATTGACACTCGGAGACAATAGGTACAGGTACACTCTTGGCGGAGCCTAGATTTGACGACTCATTCGAAGAATTTCATGGTACGGGACATGGGTTTAATGCCGCGGTACTTCTCACAATTCTGAACACTCCCCTTACCCTTGACCGTTATGTAGGTATCACTTTCTTCACGGGGGTGATCGCTTGCAGTATTTTTATTTCTTAAAAACAGAAAAGTAATAATTTTTAAATATATAAAATTTATTTTACCAAAATTTACCTATATTCGTATTCTCTATATTTATAATAGATTAAACTTTAATCCACACTTTCCCAATACTAAAGTACTATTTTTTATTGCCTAAAAATATTTTTTCTCTTTACGAATTTTACGTAGGTACGTAAGTAGGTACAAGAAATGCGCCAAAATTACGATTTTGCATCCTTTTCAATAACATTATAGGGAAGGGAGCTGAAAAATTTAAACGTTTTCCAAGGCCAAGTGAATACCCATATCGCACTATTCACTTCAGGAACTGGGATCCATGACAGAGGAAGTTTGAAATTTTTGAGTCTGTCTTAATCGCATAGTGTGTCATGTGTAAACTTTAAACCAACAAATAACAATTTACTTAATAATATTTCACCATGAACTTATATTACTTAAGTTTTATATCAAGCACGATATCTTGATTTTAATGTAGGTGGATATCTCCTTTAATCTAAATACCAGATTTATCTATTTACACAAAAAGCTACGTAATTCATAAAAAGTATGAGATCAGTTTCTTTACATTATCTGCAAGTTCTATTATAAAATACGATGAAAACATTTACTCTTTATATCGTCACCACTGCCGCTTATGAATCATCTAATAGTAGAATAATAATTTATAATAAAAACAAAATATTTAAGAAACATTTTGCTTAATAAACCTATAGACAGCAGTAATAATACTTATTACCTAAAATAGCGATTTCGGCTCAATTTTCACAAAACGCTTTCACCACTAAAATTACCCAAATTACTTTGAAATATCGTTTAAAAGAGCACGATAAAGTAATAAAACATTATTGACCGAAACAAAAACAAATTCTAGCGTAATAATAGTCCGAAATGGTAGTACAACAATATTCGCTTAATAGGGTGAAAGTTGGACGAAAAAATCGTGTTTAAAATGAAAAAAAAAATGAGATCACTCATCAAGATGAATAATGGAAGATTCGGATATCTTAATTAGCATGAATTTACACCGTTACGTGGTGGAGAATCCGATGGAAAAACTTCGGTAAAGTATTTTAATAATTTACACCACGGGTTCCGTTGACCAATGTGTTGTTTCTGTTATCACGAACTAATATAACATAACTTATTCCTGTCAAATGGGTGGTAACGAATTACGTTAAATAAAAACAATTGTAGGACTCTACATTTTCAAATATAATAATAATCCTCTTCGAGTTTCTGTAATATACACAGTCAACAGTCTTTTAATCTCCTGTTGTGGAGACCTACCAGGACCTACCTTTGGTCTCAACATTTCGAATCGAATCTTAAAGGTAGGAATGTTTTTACATATTGTTCGTTGTCCCTTGCGGTCTCATCGCAGGTATGTTACGGCACTGCTACCATGGGTCATAGCGAGATATACATAAGAACCTTCCAGAATAAATTCTATAAATTATAGTAAAATCGGCATCTAAATCTGTTTGATAGAGTAGGAGAAATACGCGGACAAACAGACAGACAGTAGGTAATCGCAGTCTAGTTGCACCTATTAATATATGAACTAATCTAAACGAATGTAACATTTGAATTAAGGTTCAATACAAATATATCAACACCAAAGGAACCCTAAATTGGCTTTCATGTCTTAATAATAAATTCATATCGCTATTTCTTGAATGGTGTATTTCGAGAGTCAGTATTTGTGGGGCCCAGTTAATAAATTACCGTCGGGACCTCACATAGAGGGCCCTAAATACGTGGGCTAAGCCGACGCAGGCTCCGCCCGAGACGGAGACAACAGATCTGTTCATCTCGCTCCGAGACGTATCCATGGCAATAACTTCGACAATGTGGGTACGAATGTTTGTTTAAAAGCAAGCCATAATTTAATCAACATTTGCAATTAGACACGGCAATAGTAATATCAATTTCATGTTTTAGTATGATTGTTAATTTTTAGGAAATGTCGATTTTAAACCTGAATACGTCAAGAGTTGTATGTTGGCCACTCGTTGTGTTTATCCTAAAAATAGTACTCTTTTTTTAAATTACTTTTTTATAACATATCCCGACAAATGAGCAAGTTTTCTGTCTGATGGTAAGTAAATTTCATTGCTAATGAACATGCACAATATCAGAAGAATTATGGATGAATTACGGACTTTTAAAGTACGGGATAATTAAGGGATTGGGAAGGGTTATTGGGCTTGCGGATATCTCACTCACCGTAAGAAACGCAAGGCTACCTGCTCCTTCACATTAGCTTTATGGGAGACGGCTGTAACAAGTAGGTAAGTAGGTGCTAGGTTTACCTTTGCCTTTACCTATTGGAAATAAATCCACACTGACCAGGTGATTAGTGTGGATTTATTTCCAATATTTTTTCCGACAGATTTCAATATTTTCTCATTTTCTTTTTGGTTGACAAAACCGCTGCTATAAATAAATGAATTCAGCATCGTTAGTTTTTTCGCCTTGTTAATTACTCTACAATTAATTTACGTCAATTAATTTGATCTAATACATCGGCTATCACGAAAAAGTAGAAACAATATAATTAGTATTTATCATGTATTATTATACGCTAACATGAAGTTTCAGATGTTTATCGACAATCAGCTTTTATTTGCGGCTCCGCCCCGTGAAATTCTATAAGACAAGAAGTAACCTTTTAACCTATTAAAATTACCTAAAGTACTCAGAGATTATGTGTCTTCTTATTGGTGAAAGAAAGTTCTGTATAAGATAAGTAGTTTCCGAAATTACTCCAATAGATAAAGTCATAATTTTAACTCTTTATATTAATGAAAAAGTATTTAACTTTCCATTAAAGCAGAATTAGTTTCAAAATATTTACAGAAATTTTTATTTGCTTATTTATGTACTATTCCAAAATGCAGAACCAATAAGTAGATATTTATATACGCAAGAGTGCAAAGAGAGAGAGTACAAAGGTACAAAAAAGCACATTATATTTTTTTCTAATCGTACAACTCAAAATCCAAGCTTTACTACAAAGAATTTTCCTCCATTCACAATAATCCGCAATCAACGAAACGATTTGTCCCCTCGGTTATTTTTTGCCATTTCCACCAGTTAAGCACTACGGTTAGCCATCTGAATGATTGATTGCTGCGTCGGCGACGCGACGTGACTATACAACATTATGCACCTATCAAAAGAATTGCCTCAATGATCGACCGAAAGCGTGCGAAAGGTGAATGTCGTGAAGCCATCATCTCGGGCTTGTATTTAGGTGTGTCTAAGGGGGTTAGAGTACCCAAAAATGTGAACATATTTAATAAATGCTTGTTGTGATTATGGTTGGTAAGTAGTAGAAAAATTAACTAGACTTTTTTGTGAATGCTTCCTGGTCATGTTCATTGTTATTTTTTGTATCCATTTTATTTTCTCAAACACGCACTTTAATTTCCTAGGCTTTATCTTAATCCAAAAGAGTAGCTGGCTAGTTCAGTTTACGGCTAACTCAGTTTCAATAAAGTAGTTGATTGTTGAAAAAAACTTTGGCCACATTCACTATGACGATATCTCCTACTGAGAAATAAATAACCACCTCTTGATGTCTAGGAGAAAATGTTGGTGCCTTCAAGATAGCTGACTTTCTACAGTACCTTGGCTACATCCCGTCATCCACCCTACCGCTGATGCTAACGCAAATCTATCACAGTTTCATTGATGTAATTAATGTAGGCGGATGAGCCAAGATTCCTATGTGCATACGTTGACAGAAAATGTTTTCACTCGATCATAACGGTGAAATATTATAGGACATATGACAACACAGCTCGTCAATCATTTATGTAACAGTTACATTAGTGTTGTGATGATGTGTTCTTCTATGCATTGAATTGCATTGTTCAGGTGCAAAGTTATTACTAACTTTATTGTGTTTCTGCTTTTGACCATCATGTAGAGTAGGCACAATTTGTTTCGTTTAATGTGAAGGAAAGTTTTAGTTTATGACTTTGCGAACAGCCTGCTTATCATCAACCTTTTTGGGAAGTTTGAAACTTTTAGGTTCGCTCGTATATTGGTTGTTTCTTAAGGTATAAGCCAGTTCCTAAACCAGCAAGTAGATCATTTTATGGTAAGTGATCTACACCGCCTATAAACATCCAAAAAACCACAAGAATTATGCATGCGATGCCGATCTTAAAGGAATGGGGATTTCCCTACAGAAATCTCACTCACTGTGCGAAACACAATAGCTTGTTGTTACTTTATGTAGACTTTCTGTTCGACAATGTTACTACCCTGGTTAAGCGGACCCATTCATGATGTACAAAAACCTGTCTACAGCGTCGCTGTGCCTGTTATAGAGGTAATTGATATTAGCGCTTTTTTCCCGCGAGGAAAAACCGAATTACGGATAACTTCCCAGCTCCGGGGGAGGAGTAATGGCTATATCGCAGTCACCAGACTTCCGAGCCAGCTGTCTCAGACGACTGCTGGATTTATCCTTAACCAAAGCTATGCTGCTACACCGATAAAAAATACCACGGCCTACTTCGGTGCAAGTGGGACGGTCCTGGGAGTACCTAAGTGTACTGTCGGAAACATCCCTGCGCTGTGGCATTTTGCGGCCTGTCTTTTGGAGTAGTCAAGAGTATCTCACAATAAGGACGCCTTACAACGTCATCGGCACACGTTATTTCGTACATATTGCTGCCCATCTCGGGGTCGCTCGTAGAATGTACAGTAAGTTTATGGCTGCGTATACCCTACTGCACGGTTACGACCCCAGGTGGTACTAATTAGTTGACTCTTACGATAGACAGGGGATACCGTCAAATCCTACAAAAACCGCAATTCCTCAGGGCCGGAGGCGCCGCGACCAGTCAGTCTTCAGTCCGTGTCCTCCTTGTTTGGCGGCGAGCGGAATTTATTCGTTCCCGATGCCATGACGGAGTCGCGATGCAGATTTGTTCCCGATGCTATGACGGAGTCGCGATGAAGACCATAGCATCTACCACGGCCGGCAGAAAGAGGTATCTACCGACGGCTGTTCTGAAAGCGCTGTACCCTTTATCATAGGCTAGGTGCTATTCACGAGTATGTTAGGCTGTATTCTTACGGTTTTTGTGTCATACAGTTGCCACAATGGTGTTACACGGAAGATTCCTACTTTCCGATTCGATACAGAAACAAACCGAAACAACCACTGCGGTTGTGTGTGCAAGTGTAGTTTAAACTTGCTACATTTTCCATAATGAAAATTGTAATTATTACTTACTTTCCCGTAAGACAACCCCAAGGTTTTAATTAATTTTAAGTAATTAAGTTTTTAATTACTTATAAAACCAACGCTATCATCGATAAATAGCCATTTATTTTAAAATTAAACAGTTTTTTCACTTTCCTGTAAAATTTACCCAAACGGAGCATGCATCTTGATAATTACGCCGACGATATCATGTTTACCTAAACATTGTGAAATAAGACCTCAGTATCTATTATAGCACATAATGAAGTTTAATGAACCCTTCATCATCAAGGTAAGGTCCTGTACGATAGCGTAAACCATTTCCCGATAGGAACATGTGAAACTTTGATGAGTGAGTCACTTCTTGTTAAAAGTAAAAACTCAAAAGAATCTTAAAACTAATCGTTCTTAATATACAAGATTTTCATTCTTCGCCTTTCTGAAAACTACATAGACTAAACTACTCCAATAAATGTTCTGCAAACTAGCATAATTAATACAAGAATATAAATATCATTATACAAAAATACAAGATATTAATATGTATGCCCTTACGAAATATAACTATAAAACTTCGACAGTCATGTGTCACCTTTATAAAGTCGTGAAGTTCATAAATCGATCGAAATTACAGTATTTTAAAGGTAAAATAAAAAGAAACCGCGAAATATTTGCATCATGAGGTGATTTATCGTGTCATACGGCGAATAGGTATGAATTAATGCAGTTTTAATTTTGTCTCATCGATTATGCGTAGCAGCGATTTATTATAAACACTCTCGGAGGTAATCATGTAAAAAACGATCCGTGTGTTGTACGCGAATCCCGGATTGTAAGGGTGTTGCCACATGCTGACGATGTATCAACCCGAATTGTTAAATTGATAACGATTTAGTAATAAACCGATTTTAATCAATATAATCGGTTATGTAATGCGATGCCTTATCAAGGGCTGACCAGTTGATTGATCTATACCTTTATATGTTTTAGATGTCGTTATGTTATTGTAAAAACATTCTTCTGGGGTAACACACAATAACATTATCTGAATTTACAAATAATAGGAACATTAGGCCCGCTCTCATATATCATAATGGATTCAAAATTCCACTAAGAAAATGTGTAATTAGAGCTTGTTCGCACCTCTTCTTTCTCAATCGGAGGACATTTTATATTCTACCTGTGTTACCTTTTATATAGCAGATGTTAACAAACGAGCAAGTGGGTCAGCTGATGATAAATAGTCTCCATTCACAATGCACCAATTTCGGGCCTCCGGATATCTCACTCACTGTACGAAATGTAACATCACTTCACGTAGGTTGTCTGTGAGGCAGTGGTAACGACCGAGCCGGCCCATTCGTGCTGTAGACAAAACTGTATACTGCACGACTCTACCACCTCCAATCTAATATGAGTCTCATTATAAAAGTCATGATTATAATATTTAATCTGCATATATGGCGCGTCCCTTAGCCCTTGTTACGGACCACCGGCGCATCGGCGCGCACAGCCCGGGCCCGCTTTGGGTGGCCAAGTAATGACGCCACAATGATCTACTATTTCATAACTTCGCCTTAAAGTTTTCTTTCTTTGCTTTGAGATATCCTTCCTATTTCTTGGGTAACTCGGATATGGCGAGGTCGCGACATGGATTTGTCAAGAAAAAGAATAATGTTGAAATCCGCGTGTGGTGAAATGAATAAAGTTATAGTGACGCAGAAATATAGCGTATAGAAAAAGATTTGAAACAAAATGTGAGCCAAATAGAATTTTTAAAAGTAGTTTAGATTCCCGTCAAAAATATCCCCAAATTAGCCCTCAAAGTAAACTTTGGCGTCGAATTTTTATGAATGTGACAACAATTTTTTGAATTGAGGAAATGTTTCTAATTTATGTTTTAATTGATACATTTAAGAAAATCGTCCTAAATTTCGCACCGTCAACTCGTAGATGCTATGCAATTATGAACCTTATTTTGTTGTGTTTAAAATCGTTGGACCGGTTTCCGAAAAGTTTAAATAGGTACAGTTTTGTTATTCAGAAAATTTTACTGATAGCAGTATGCTTATGTATGTATCTGAGCATAGTACAGTACAGTTCAGTGTTGTGTAATCTAAACTAATATTATAAAGAGGAAGGATTTGTATTTTTGTATGTAACGAATAAACTTAAATACTACTGGACCGGTTTCGAAAATTCTTTCACCATTAGAATCCTTTTTTTTTTGTCGCTGGGAAAGCTGTTTATTGCTACCGACCCACCGGGGTAGGTGGAACGGTTATGTTGGGTTCTACCGGCCTTACGACCCAGCGAACCGCCCGGGAGAGATGGAAAACATCCGGGCGACCGCTGGGCCGAGTCCCTAACACTATTTACACCCTATGCCGGTAGCGGTAACGGAAAAGCGAGTTTGAGATATAAAATCAGAAAATGCTATATAAAATTCTGTTCTTAGCATTTTTTCACAAAAAAATACAAAACATATAATTATTTATTACAAATACTGTAGATAATAAGGTGAAATCCAAACCAATATTTAATGAGCATATACATCTTTATACCGCTACGTAACAAACGGCTCAGAAGTAATTATTACAGTACGGTACACGCAATGTTGGTAAAAAAAAATCGCGTGTACGTATGCTAATAACATTATCTGAGTAATGGAGTGTGTAAGGATTGCGATGTGTTTTTTGTACGATGTAATGACGGCTGATGCGGGTACGGGCCTCTGCTTACATGAATGTAGTTTGTAAGGTGGTAGGTCCCTCGTAAGCGAGAGGCCGTCTGGGTTGGTACAACCGCTTGGTCTATTTCTGCAAGCAACAGTGTGTAAGCACTGTTGTGTTTCGGTTTAAAATTATTGGGCATTGTGAGACTTAACATCTTATGTCTCGGGGTTTCGAGTGCAGTTCAGTACCATGTAGTGCTTTGTAATTCAAAGTTCGGTGTTGCTTCTGTTTATGGGTAGGTGTGTGCGCTTACCATCAAGCGAGCGCCTTGTTCGTCTCGTCATTCCATGAAAAAAAAAGGTCATGAGGGACGGGACTCCCAGATTGGGTGGGATATTGATACTATATGAAGAAAGATATGACAGCTTCGGTGGCGCAGTTGTTTTGCGCACGCGGTACAATTGCTATGCTGAAGTCTCGGGTTCGATACCAGGGTAGGGTAAAAGTGATATTGGGATTTTCTATTTAACAAAATGCTCACTATCAGCCCAAAGTCTGAAATTGTTACCCTATATTCCTTCTCCCTTTACGATCGGCAACACATTTATGATTCTTCTAGTATTGTGAAGTTCACATGCGTTCGTGATCATTTACCATTAGGTAATCCACGTGCTTGTTTGCAGACCTCTGCTTTAAAAAAATGCACCATTCACTACAGTACTAGCTGCTGGTGGTAGGATATTCATATCCGCCCGGATAGCGACCACCGTACACATGGTGTTAAAACCTGCCATAGTGATCCACGCGCCGTGTGTGAATCGCGTTCCAGGATCAGCTAGTGTATATCCGGTTCTCCCGAGAGGCTTGCGACATGACTTGATGGTTGATTGGGGCGGGTATAGGGGTACATCCTTGTATTACTGTGCCTGCATCAGTCATCCGCCTGTCCTGTCGCAGGCCCCTCGATTTGCTTCTTTCCCCTCCGAAGAGGGAAGTACAGACCGGAAGTTATCTCAAAATGAATTAAAAATCGCGTGTACGTGTCCTAATGATATTACCTGAGTAATTGAATGTGAGAGTATTGCGATGTTCTTCGTGTACGTGGTGACGTAGCGATGATGCGGGTACGGGCCTCTGCTTACTCGAATTTGGTGGGAGGTCATGGGGGACCGGACTCTCGGGTGACTGTAAAATGGGCAAATTCTGAAGTTGTTATGAAATACGTGGTATTTTGGAGCATAAATAGATACACCCAACAGTCACATACATAGTCCTGACCCCACGAGTCACGAGTAAGATACGAGTCTTGTGTCGTGGGTATCAGGAACTACGAGAGACTTTCGGTCTCACAACACCCAGACCCCGTAACAAACATTTGTGGATCGAACCCGCGGCCTCAGCCTCACAGCCGGCTACTCGCCTGCTGCAGGAGGCTGTCTAGAGGAGGCGTCATAGACGTTTAGTTGTGCTAGGTTATTACGCTCACTAACTACTACTAGTAACTAACTAGCCTAAAGTAGCCGTTAGTAGTAACGGCTACTTTAGATATTAGTCTTAATATTCATTGGACAGCCTCCATGGCATATTGGGGGAGTAGCTGGCTGTGAAACGAGAGGTTGTAAGTTCGATTTCTGCACCGAGGCAAATGTTAGTTTGATCCACAAATATTTGTTTCGGGGCTGAGTGTTGTGGGAATCTTTAGTGCCTGATACCCAAGATGTAGTTTAACCTAGCGTGGAGTCTGGATTGTTTGTGTGATGGTAGATACATCTTTTTATTTGTTTTTATTTACATAGTAAACAATATGTGATTATCAAATACTAATAATCTCGATTAAAAGAAAGTCACGTTATGATATCTAACACAACATTGAAATAAAACTAATTTAAACGAATTTTATCGCGGTTTTTTATTAATTTTGATCCCGACGCGACGTTTCGAAAACTTCTCAGCCTCAACCGCGATAAAATCAGTTTAAATTAATTTTATTTCAATGAGTAATATTCGCGTAAACATAAGAAATCATTATCTCACACATCATTTATCAAAACATTCAGAAAATTAAGCTTAATAAATTCTCAGTAACGAGACCTACCTATCTTATTTGAGCCCATAAATTGTTTAAGTATTTTAAACAAAAACTAAACAATAAATGCCAACTACCTTTATATGTCCCAGGTGAGCTAAATTAATTACGATGTAATTGGTCAACTTTCGTAAAACTCATTAATTTGACAGCGAAATATTTAAAAAACCCATTAAATCTAGTTCTTCATTACTCCTTGTAGAGCAAACTGGTAATAAACATTTTATAATAGAGCCTTTCAAGTTTAAACGTGTGTAATACGCAATATTTACGCCGCTGCGTGACACGCGATGGTTGTTTAAACAAACACTATATTCAATTGTAGACATTACAAACAAAAAATATAATTAATCTATCTCCATATAACTTTAAAATTATTATTGTTAAAGAGTGTATATCCGTAGGGAATTTTAGCACCTGAATTTAAACATCTCTAGAACAGAACTTGATTCGTTTTTTGACGTAATTTGTATATGTTTAAAATTGGTCTTAAAAATGTAATTGGGTGATCAACTCTCCGTAAATGTTCTTATTAGTAATGTGCATAATTTCATAAGCTAAATATCTAATTTATTGTATATACATGGAAATGTATGCACTGTTATAATGATCTTTTGCGATGAAGAAAAACATGAAAATTGCACATAATATATAAGCGCACGCCCTTATCCCCGAAAGGGAATACAGAAGTGGAACTAGTGCACGCACATTTTGCTGAACTTATTTTCGTGCCATGGTGTAATAGGGCTTATCGCCACACCGGGCACAAACAGCAATTCCGGGGAATTTATGTATGATTATTTGAAATGAAAATTCAAACACAAATTGTGGTCATCTGACCTGAGAATTGAACCCCCTCCTTACGGTTCCCAGCGTTTGTACGTTGCCACTAGACCAATGACGAGGCGATGAAAATTATACCTAAAATAATTTCATAAAACATTAATTTATTTCACTTAGTTCTAAATCTATTATCTGCACAATAAAAGTCGCGGATAGGTAATAATTTGGATTAAATATTCAATTTAATATTCAGAAATAATCACGGATTTGGAATTGAATAACTTTTATAGACATCACATTTTTATTACCAAGGTTTGATTTTATAATCCGTTAGGGTGTGGTTCTTAACATGCCCGCTAGATGGAGTTAGCTGTGTTTATAAAGCATGAAAACATTCATGAGGAGTTCAATTTCAACCGATAAAAAATGCGCAGTAATAATATAATAAAAGGGTGCTGCGTGAGTTGAGATATAATTATATAAAAAAATATTTATTAATTTATAAATTGTACCAAAAATCATTAACTAAGTAGATTTGTACCCAATTTGTATGAAAAGTAAAATAGTATTAATTTAAAGCACGCTTTATTAATTTTCGTTTCTGTACGATATGCTAGTCCAGCTTTTAAGACCTCGTCACCAAATTAAAAGAAAAATATTTTTTATGTTATGCTCCATATCGCATAATCTTAATCATAATCACTATAGCCCTTTGTCTTTCCCAATATAAACGAACACTGCTGAAGCGCATAACTTAAATTGGAAGGAGGAGGATTTGATTCCCTTAGCATGTATCATCTCATGCCTAATTTGAAGCGTTATCACAGATAATCTTTACTTACCATAAACTACCTCTATCATTCTTACAAGCCTTATCCGGCATTATAGGCAGGCATCAAAATAATCACTGAACAACCGAGTTATGGTGAGTATGTAAAGTTCAAATATCAATTTGAGGCTTGCAAGATCATGCCGGCCTGCCAAAGGGCCAAGGAGGAGGGGAAGGAAAAGGGATGGGAAAAGGGTTAGGATCAGGGGGCAAGCCCCCTGGGGAGAACCGGATATACACTGGCTGACCCTGGAACGCGACCCATACAAGGTGGGCCACTATGGCAGGTTTTAGCACCAGTGTACGGTGGTCGCTATCCGGTCGGATACAAGTATCCTCCCACCAGCAAATTATGTACTCTTTTTCATTTCATTGACGAGACGAGCAGGGTGCTCGCCTGATGGTAACCGCCACTCCTGTTCCTAAACAGAAGCAAGCGACACGATTTTGAATTACATGGCACTGCATGGCACTGAACTGCGCTCGTCAACACGATACATAAGAAATTAAGTTTCATAATTCCCAGTAATTTCACTGGCTTCAATGTCCTTCAAACCGAAACACAACAGTGCTTACACACTGTTGCTTTGCGGCACAAATAAACAAAGCGGTGGTACCAACCCAGAAGGCCTCTCGCATACGAGGGACCTGCCACCTTGTACATGATGTTGCCAAGCAAAACGGGGTCTCTATATCTTCTACTCTAGATTTACTTGTTGTAATATCTATAAATTATCTTGCTGGTGATAAGGGTGGGGGTACCTGATACGTTTTATATCCGATTGTATATCGACCAGCGTACGTGAAAAACCCTTCATAGTGACTCGATCAGGCAAGTCGCGTTTACGCGTCAGCCAAGGTATATCCAGAAACTGCAGTCTGACATAATTCTGCCGTTTGTACTGCACTGCATTGAACATCAAGTCCAGTCCATAGTCGCTTTGATGTGCCTGGACATAAAAAACATTTTGCGTTAACTACGTGGATTGTCTGCTTTTTTTTTATATTATGCAGTGGTTTTTAATTCGAAAAATACAATATATGTCTATAAAAGAATTGTGATTACTTAATATTATTTATTTTTTCCAGAAACTTCTTTAATTGATATTAAATAAAATGTTTACCTAATTGATATAAAATAACATGAGTTTATGTCCGCTTTCTCGGGGTAAGCAAAGGTGCAACAAAAACGTTTCAGGCATCATATTTTCAACCCATGATGTAATTGGTGGCGTGTTTATTGCCATATGGGGTGCAAACTCAATCTCGGACAACTCATGTTTGTTTTTTCGACAAGGAAGGTCTGAAACCACGAGCCAGTATCTCCGTAACGTTATAAATATTAGAAATATTGGTTAAAGATCAGATTACAATCTGCCATCTAAATATATAAAACTCAAAGGTGACTGACTGACATAGTGATCTATCAACGCACAGCCCAAACCACTGGAGGGATCGGGC
Source organism: Amorpha juglandis (assembly GCA_949126905.1). Taxonomy (NCBI): domain Eukaryota; kingdom Metazoa; phylum Arthropoda; class Insecta; order Lepidoptera; family Sphingidae; genus Amorpha; species Amorpha juglandis. Next base: position 13,184,825 of record OX421373.1, on the reverse strand, counting down.
TGAAATTCGGCATGCAGGTAGATGTTATAACCTAGGCATCCGCTAAGAAAGGATTTTGATAAATTCTACCCCCAAGGGGATAAAATAGGGGATGAAAGTTTGTATGAAACTTTGTCAATTATAAACGTTCACGCGGGCGGAGCCGCGAGCAAAAGCTAGTCGTTAATATTACGATTATTCGATAACAAAATTCACCAATATGCTTAAAGAACTTAAAATATAAAGCATAGTTAAACGCATCTCACGAAGAGTGACCTAATTCAGCGCAACCCGTGAGGTCCCTCATTTAGTGTTGTAATAAAACCTCTTGACATATCCGTGGCAAAATCCCTAACTGATATGACTCTTTACTACATTAAGGTGTTAAGAAAACTGACCACAAACTTTACCATTTTCAACATTAAATCTGTAGCAATAAGGTTGAAAGTCGCGTGCGGTGTGAAACTCGTTTATTAGACTACAAAGGCACCGCTCGCCGCGGCGGCGCCTTTGATGCAGCGGTCTGTAATTACATAAGAGCAAGTCCAGAAACGCAGCGGTTCGAATATAGCTGCACTGTTCCTAGGATTTACATTTAAAAGTGGTTATTGAAAATGATATATTAGTGTGCGGGCGGCCTATTTTGTTTGAGGCTTTGAAAATACAATTTTGTTAATGACGAGACTCATTGGCTAACGGTTGTCAATTGTATTATTATGTAATGTTACAAGTATATTCGAGTTAGGAGTTGTGAGATAAATTGTTATTAGTAATTACAGTTTAAAAAATACAGAGGTGCCTAGAGCGCAGGTTTCGAACTTACGACTTATAGTGTGTATCTCTCCCCGCTACGCCATCGCCACCATTTAGGAAATTAGTACACCTAATTTGAATTATTTAGTAGAAATTAAGGAGACTAGTGTAGGTAATAATATTTTCCGATCAGATATTTACATAAAGTTTATGTCTGGTGTGTCATAAATATTATTTTTCTTAATTTAGTATTTTTGATTTTTCTTTTCCAATATCATGTAACCTCATTACATTTTTAAAAAGCTTATAAAATTAGTATAAATTACATAATTAAAAACATTAATGATGAGTACTGTACCTATTAAAAGATCAAATGCTAGACCTAAATCAGCGAAAATTATTTTATATTTATTATAGACAACATAGTTTGCTTTAGATATAGTTTAATTAAAATAAATTATCTCATATGGAAAAAAGATACTTTATGGTGCAATTCAAAATTATACATAGAAATATCAATAAACAAAAACACTTCACAGAATCACTATCTGACATAGAGAATAGTACCATAAACACACAAAACGCACAACCGTGAAAATAGTAAACAGCTCGTAAAGCAAAACCCATACAACTTCCTAAATACATGAATGTTTCGCGAGACGTTTCCGTTCTTAATTAAAAGCATTGTCATTAACGTGTGACGAATTAACTACGGGGGGCGAGCGGGGGGCGTGAGGGGGCCAGGGGCGCCACGGTCGCGGGGCGTGGCTTGCGCACATCAAATGCGCCGCCGCTACACCACACCGGCAACGGTTATTGATGGGCGAAAGAGAGGGGTATAGAAAAAAAGCCGGGCGTGCAAGAGAAAGGCGCTGTGTATTTGTAGTAGTAATCCGTATGAACGGGTTCATACAGTCACCGGAATGGCCGCTAGTGATGATCGCTCTCGATAAAGTAGTATTAGTTTTGCATTTTTGTATTTTAATATCGGTATGTATAAGAAGAGATTTAAATAAATCCATTACTGTTTGTATATTATTTTGTTTGATTTACATCATTTATAATTCTAAAAAATATAAAAAATCTCGGTGTGTGTAATGTAGGTTCAAAGTCAAGGACATAAATGAAACGATGTTGTTTTAGTTTAACTAGTTTTCTAGAAAAAAAATGTTTTTTTTATTTATGTTTCTTTTATTTGCTTGTATGATAAAACGAGTAGTTCACGTGACGATTAGTGCCACGCGCGTCCATAAACAGAAGTAACATCACAAAAAACCTTGAATTATAAAACACTGCACGGCGCTGGAATGCGCTCGTCACTCCAAGACATAAGAATTTTACTGGTTTTAATGTCTCTCAATAATAACAATAGTGCTTACACACAGCTGTTTGACGGCAAAAATTGATAAAAGGGCCGTGCCAACCCAAACGGCCTATCGCAAATGAGGGACCTATAACCTAATATTCACAACGAGACCCTTTAATTTTGGATACCTACCTAATCTAACCTAACACATCTGTTTTATCATAACTCTTCATGACATGATTAATAATAATAATAATACTATTCAAACGTTAAAATAAAATGTATCGACAATCGACATCGATGTTCACAGCATCCCGTGCAGGTGCATCACTAGCGATAAATCTAAGCCGCTAAAGAAGCTTACGTCACTGACGTATTGTTTATAAATCAGAGCCCGCCTCGTGGGACGAGATCTGAAGCCGACAGAGCAATGCAACTAAATTACATACCTCGACAAAATGTATTACTTGTATTAAACCAAAAGATATTGAATTTGGCCGGGTTTTGCGTAAGCGAAAATTGAAACTTGCAGCGGAGTATTTTATTTTAAATTAAATCGCGAATGAAATTAATGAATACGTATCTGTTTCAATTGACTGTTGTAATAGAGAGGTGCAAAATTATATTTAAATGGAATTAGATTTTTTTGATAGCTTAAATTCGATTTACAATTTTAAAATAAACACACCATATTTTTTACTGAGTTCTTAATTTGAATTTTAAATCCCGTGATGAAGTGTTACTGGCTACAAATAACTCAATTAAAAAAATCGCAGTTCAACCATAGAGTTCCACACAATACGTTCCTAATTCGATAATTGATAGCTCCCATGCCATTAAATCGAATTATCTATGACATGTTCACTTAGAAGAAGAAAAGCTAACTGCTCATTAAGTCGTAACGGCCAATAAGGATGGGCTTTGATGGTGTATGGTTTGCTTTAATTTGGAGTTCTGCGTTAACTGGCAAGTTGGTAATATAAAATTTGCTGAATCACGGGCGGCTCTTGATTATTTTAAAGTGGTCAGGCCCGTGCTTTCCCACGATCGCGAATTCGATAATATGTCATAATTTTCAATGGGAAATAATTCTCATGATTATTCCTTAAAAGGCTGTACCGATGAGTGAAGTGATATATTATGCAAGGTTTTTATGAGAATAAAGTACGAATTATGTGATAACAAAGGCATCATAATATAAAATAAGGCCTACGTTTTAATAATATGTATTACAATCCTTGACACAAAATGTAATTAAGAATTAGTAGCTCTTGCTGGCGGCTCCGCCTGCGTGAATGTCTTTTCATATTATACCCCAGGGGATGGCTTTAGCGGTATAAAAGTGCCGGTTAATTGTCTACAGTCTTTCCTTTTAGAGGTAAATTCATAATGATTTCTTAAGTTTACGCGAATATACACATTGAAATAAAACTAATTTAAACGGATTTTATCGCGGTTTTTTTATTAATTTTTGTTCTGTACTTTTGATCCCGACGTTTTGAAAGCTTACAGTCTTCGTGGTCACGGCGCGAGGTGGACTGAAAAAAAAGAAACGAAACAAAAAAATTATAAAAAGCCGCGGTAAAATCCGTTTAAATTAATTTTATTTCAAGGTAAATTGATATCACACAAAGATAATCATCTAAATCGATTTACATATTTTAGCAAAGATGTCAGGTTTTTAATCATATGTACACTACGACTATCATTAAGCCAACATGGCATGGTAGAGAGCTCTATCACATCAGCTATGCGTAAAATGCTCTTATAGTTAACATTGTATATATCTATTGGGTTAAAATAAATAAAATTCAATATTCTTTTAGCATAGATCGGCAAAAGAGCATGTGGGTTACCGGTTATCTGATGGTAAGTGATGAACCACCGCCCATGAACAACCTCAATATCAAAAGAACCAAGGAGGCGTTGCCAACGTGATAATTATGTTACTGGGAAAGGGAGGTGAATTTGGGCCTCCGGATACCTCACTCAACGCACGAAACCCTACAGCGAGCTCCTATTTCACGTCGGTTTAAGGAGACAGTGATATTACTTCGCTTGAGCCATTTACCTGTAGTCAAGACTATCCACCACGTGGCTCTATTAATTAAAATTTATAGTATGATTGTTTTATTTTTTATTTATTTTTTTGGTCTGACGTTTGGCCTAATAGCCCGACTCGAGTCGACTGTTTTCAGCTTCACCGGTCTTTTAGTCCTTTAGGCGGTCTCAATCCTTAATACTTAACTAAGGCAGATAACGTATTTAAATCATAATTTAATAATCCGACTTTCCAATTATCTCACCTTTTATTTAATTTGGCTAGAAAAAGTAAACATATTTACAGTAATTTGATTAAATTTTATGGAGTGATAATGTAATATCAGCTTGCTTTCGTGTTAACACAGTAATAAATAATGTTTTTCGTTAATTACTTGAAAAGACGAAAAATGATAAATTATTTTAGGCAATTAGTCTATTACAATGTTCCAGGTTACATTTTAAGGTGTGAAACTCGCCGCACCTGTTGGGTCATTAATTGCAAACGAAAATTTATTTGAACAACGTTGAGTAAATAGAATATAAATATTAAGATAGATTTCATACAAAGAATGATCCTTGAAATAATAAAAAAATTAAGGAATAACAGGCACCAAGAACTAGAATTACGTGGGTATAAATAATTTGATGTATCTTTAATTTTTAGTTTTTTCTTTTTCCACCTGCTCTTATTCCACTCGCTGTGTGGTCGGCCAAATATGCTTTTTAATATATATGTTACAGAAAGATTTGGCTTATAGTTTTTACGACCGACCGCATGCCTTACGTTCTTTGGGAAGAAAATACATCCAGTCCCGTAACAAATATTTGTGAATCACACAAACATTTGTCTCAGTGCAGGAATACAACCCGCGACCTCTCTCTTCATAGCCGGCTACTCGCCCAATGCGCAGAGGCTGTCTAACCATTAGGTAGCTCTGTCTGTATACCTTTATTAATTATTTTTTAATACTTTAAATTTGCATTACTTTTCCCATCACTTATTACGCCCATAATATAAAAAGGATAAAATTTAAAATACATGATAAAAAATAATTACACTATTACATAATAACTAGGAGTATAAGCTTTGGGACAAATATTTTCAAATCATAGATACCATTTTACGATGCTAAAAGCTAGTATCATTAGGTATTCTCTGCTAGAAGTTCTAGCCTAGAACTGAACTACGACCCTCGCAATTTTTAGCCACCAGTCAGTCTGCTGCGCGAAAGAGGTCGTGAAAAAACATATTATTTTATGCTTGATCTTCGAAAGAAACCGCACCAACTATACTATTAATCAATAGACACATTTAATTACAGCTTTGATAATATTCATTTATGCAAAGGAGTTAACGAGAGGTCCTAAAAAATAAAATTAAATATTAATCCACACTTAACTCATCAATCATTTGCAACGAAAACATATTTACATCAGACAACGTTCGGCCGCTATCAAAGCGGGGCAGCGTGTTATTAAATAAATTCAAACAGATAACCATGGATAATTAACTAACAAAAGTACATTTTCCATCCATCCGTCAACCTTTATCAAGGAGAAAAATCGTCTAATTCACACTTTAAAGAACCCAAAGTCACAAAGAGCTCATTCCGGTGGTCGTATTAATCAAATGGTCAGTAATTATGGCGTGCTTAAAATGTTTTCGTCCGGGGAGACACAGTTTTGACAGATGTGTAAAGATAAATGACCGATAATTACCGAACGGTCGCCGGTTGGCCACACGGCCACACGGCCTTGCTCGGTCCGAATCCGAACTCGGTCTATGTTTGCATCGCAACTGTTGCAAATTATATACTAGTAATCATCGAAAATATTTGAGGATGCGGCGTTGAGACCTTGCTTAAGTTTTATAGCAAAAAAAGGGGCACATATCTTATTAGGTAGGAATAATTGAATTAGAGCAGCCAAGTATCTTCGATACAAACCTCTAGGATCACCCAACAATAAATATAGTGAACATGATATCTAGAATACTCCAAGTAAAACCAGTTAACACAAGACCCTATCAATTTTAATTGACAATCATCATAAGCAGTTACTTATTCTTTAAACATAAATCGCTATCATAATGCGGTGCTAACTCTTTGATTCTTTGCAGTTTCTGAATGACAAGACAATGGGTGTACCTTTAATAGCTATTGCGATGGAATAAAATGCGCCAATAACGCTGCTCAAGCCTTTATCAATGGCTCTTTTGTGAATAAAAAATACAAGGAACACATGTAAAGGGATGCACGAATTATGTTGCACAATGGCCTGTTGTTTCGGCAACGTGTAATTTTCTTTTTACGCTTTTTTACATGTTCTTCACTATTGTTGGGATGAAAATGACCTAAGAGACTATAAATCTAAGGGCATATTAATGAAATGAATGCGTTTTTCTTATCCACAGCAAAGTGATTACACCGGACCTGATGTTAAGTACACTAAACATAATGTCGACTATCAAGAAACATTGGGTCCTTCGACGGTCGGCAGAATTATGGTGGCTTGAAGTTACTGGATATACACTGGCTGATCCCGAAACGCGACTCGCCTGAACGAGCCACTATGGCGGATTTCTCACCATGATACGGTCACTATCCAGACGGGTACAAAAATATCAGGCAATCTCCTGCTAGCATTTTCCCAGTAGCGTTTTCGACCTTTTTAAAACTTGTCTTTTACAAGGTAGGTCCTTCGTATGCGAGATATCGTCTATATCGTCTGGGTAGATACCACCCCTTTGTTTATTTCTGCCGCCAAGCAACAGTGTGTAAGCACTGTTGTGTTTCGGTTTGAAGGACATTGAAGCCAGTGAATTACTGAGCATTATGAGACTTAACATTATATGTCTCAGGGTGACGAGCGCAGTTCAGTGCCATGCAGTGCTTTGTAATTAAAAGTTCTGTGTGGTGTTGCATCTGTTTGTGGGCAAGCGTAGCGATTACCATAAGGCGAGCGACTTGCTCGTCTCGTCTTACAATGAAATAAAAAAAAATGTCTTATTTAAAAATAGACATTAGGTGTGATGACAGTTGATAAGCCACGTGTGGTCAAATCTTCGATGGGTATTAAACCACTGTCAGTGTAAAATATGAGTTAATTATTCAATCAGTATTGAGAGCGTAGCAAATGTAACATAAGAGAGTGATAATACATCTTGTTGGTTAGTCGTTGTCATTTATTGAGTACTTTAATCTCATTTTTTTAGAGGTTTAAAAATAGTTCATGAGTTAGGCAGCGCATAGAACTTTAGGACGCTGTTTTAATTAAGGTATTCCAATATTAGCTATATAGACTAACAAGGTGGTAGGTCCCACGTATGCGAGAGGCCGTCTGGGTGGGTACCACCGCTTTGACTATTTCTGCCGCCAAGCAACAGTGTGTAAGCACAGTCAGCAAGTGTATATCCGGTTCTCCCCAGGGGGCTTGCCCTTTGATCCTAACCTTTTTCCCATCCCTTTTTCCTTTCCCTCCCCCTTAGCCCTGGGATGAGATACTGCGGGGTCGACAGTATTCCGTTAGCGGGGAGCCCGTAGTTCATCGCAGGAACTATGGCAGGCCGACATGATCTTGCCGACCTACGATAGACTCATTGTTTATCGTTAGTCGACACTTTTCTTGGAATGCGCTACACTTACCATCAGGTGTAGCGTAGTCACTTTGCCGAGCCAGGATAAAAAAAAACCTTCCAAAAATCTTTTCGAGTTCTCAGGTATGCGGGTTTCCTCACGATGTTTCCTTCATCGTTAAAGCAAGCGATAAATAACAATCAATATACACGTGACTTAGAAAAGTCAGAGCTGTAAGCTCTTGGGGCTGGTTTCGAACCTACAACTTGCGTCTCGACAGTCCGTACCAGTCCCCGCTGAGCTATCGCAGCTTACTTGACAATAACCATAGTTTCATTTAATTTTGTTTATTTCCCAGGTATATTCAATCATTTAATTGATAATTAACACTTCACTCAGCAATGTTTAAGTTTTTACGCGTTGTTTTTGTAACAAATCAATTTAGCTCTTATCGGACCGTTTGAAGCATTTCAAACGTTGTATGTGACGTGTAAAAACCCAGTTGTGTTATTCTAATTGATATCGACGCCCATTAGCTGTCGCGGCGACCGTGGCACGTGAACACTCCAAACAAATGACACTCCAACCAGCTCTACTATACACAGCCGTCACGATATATCCTGCAAATTATTGAGAAACACATCGTTATTTATTTTTTATAGCATAGGGCGGCAAACGAGCAAGTAGGTCACCTGATGGTAAGTGATCTCCACCCATGTACGCCAACCACCAGAAGAATCATGGGCGCGTTGCCGATCTTAAAGGAAAGGGATAATTAGGGATTGGGAAGGGGAGGGGATTTGGGTTCCGGTTATCTCACTCACCGTATGAAACGCAGCAGCAAGCCGCTACTTTACGTCGGTTTTCTGTGAGACAGTGGTAATGACCCGGTCGAGCCAGCCCATTCATACTGTAGACAAAACTGTCTACAGCGTGGCTCTACCACTCTTAATACTTTTAGCAACAAATACAACTCACAAGCTGTTTTTTATGAACATCAATGACGAAATGAGCAGGTAGCTCGCTTGATTGTAAGCGCCACGCCTGCCCATAAACAGAAGCAACACCACACAGCACTTTGAATTATAAAACACTGCTTGGCATTGTACTGCGCTCGTCACCCCGAGACATAAGATGATACGTCTCATAATGCCCGGTAAATTTATTGGTTTTTATGTTCTTCGAACCGAAACACTTACGTACTACTACACTTACGTACTTACGCTCTGTTGCTTGGCGGCAGAAATAGACAAAGCGGAGGTACCAACCCAGACGGCCTCTCGCATACAAGGGACCTAACACCATGTAAATCTCATAATGCCAGGTAAATTTATTGGCTTTAATGTTCTTCGAACCGAAAACACAATAGTGCTTACATACTAGAAATAGACAAAGCGGTGGCACAAACCCAGGCGGCTTCTAAGAAGGACCTATTACCTAATAACTAGTTGCATTAAGATCACGCCGGTATTTCCGAAGAGATAGGCAGAGGTGCAACTTGTTCGCCGAGCTTATTTCCATCCGATATGATAGGGGCGAGCCTATCGCCATACCGGGAACAAATTCCAATCACGGGCAACTCGTGTGATTTTCGAATCGAAAACGCTACCACGAATTATAATTGGCCGACCGGCACTTAAAGCTAGGACCTATATCTCAGCCACTAGGCCAATGAGGCACAAATTCAGTAATCACATCAAAAAAACATGTAATATGTGTATTAAATAGCATTATCGGTAACCTTGGCTTGGTTTTGTATCGGTGACGGGATGCAAGATTCATCCATTTCGGACTTGTGTCCTCTAAATGTCCTCAACTAGCTTTTAAATCTATGTCCCTGGAGGATCATTTTTGAAAAGTTTTTGAATATAATATATAAAAACTACTCCTCTAACGCCCAAATACTGAAACGCACTTACGTGGTGGATTTTTTTATTTGATTGAATGACGAGAAGGGCAAGGCGTTTGTCCGATGGTAAGCGCCCATCCTGCCCATAAACAGAAGCAACACCACACAGAACTTTGAATCAGCACTGCATTCACCCCGAAACATAAGATATTAACGCCCGTATACTGAAACGCTATACTAAATACTTGAGTATTTAAGATCGTTTTAAACAAGTTGAATCCCTCTTAGCTGTCAAAATTGTATGAAAATAAGTAGCCGTTAGCCGTCAGACAGCTGAGTAGCGTTTCAGTATTCGGACATAAGTCCCATAATGCCCAGTAATTTCACTGGCTTCAATATCCTTCAAACCGAAACACAGCAGTGCCTTACCACTGTTGCTTGGCGGCTGAAATAGACGGCGCGGTGGTACCAACCCAGACGGCCTCTCGCATACGAGGGACCTACCACCTTGTAATACAAGCAATTTACAAAATCCAAAGAGAGTTTCTAGTGCAATAAATCCTAAAAGATCCGTACAAATGTGGTAAGACCACGCTGTAGCCGTGTCGTGTGCCACTACTTGACAGATACGTTAGTGAGCCTGCACAAAAGCAAGTAATCGCTATTAAACCGGGCTTGTCAGTTTATATTGTCTCGTAAGTAATTCCACATTCCCAACTCGATTGTAAGGCGTTATAATGACAGGAGAATGACGTATGGATTTGTCGCTTACGGCGTTTAGACGCGCGCCGGCGGCCACATCAAAGAGGTGGGCTCTTTTGATGTTGCCGCGGTGCCGCCCTCAGTGATGTGGCGCATGATCAAGCGCGAATCAATGTCGATGTTTATGATGTCGATATTTGAATCTGATTAAAATTTGTTTAATGGTATTAAAGCCGTGGTTATTTGTTTATGATACGTTTGGTTTAATCTTTTGAATAACATAACCCGATAATGTTTATAATATTACTTTAAAACTTACTCATGGTAAGTAATTAATATAAATTGATATTAAGTGGCCAATACTCAAAATAATATTTATAAAATATATAATTATTTTCTTTAAGTCCCGTAAGCTAATTATGTGAATGAACTTACGAAAAAAATAAAAATGTAAACAGCATTGTAATTTGCTTACTGTGTATACCACTAAATTGCGTATGCTGAAACATATATTAAATCGAGAGTCTTATGAATATAAAGGTATATGTGAAGCACTTATGTAGGTCTTACGTAAGCCCACAAGTAAACTTTAGAAATGTCATTAATTCCTACTACTTAAACGAGGTATGAGTACGCCAACCTTTATGGTTGACATAGTATAACAACTGCTTCATTTATAACCTGCTAATAGAATTAAACTAATAGAGGCTGGAGAAACAGAAACATGTATGTACTACATTTAATATTCATTAATGTATTCACATGCATAAATTTATCGATTTTTCTGTGGTTAAAGATTTTTTTGTATAGCAGACACTAGTAAATGGGTGGGTCGTTTGAAGGAATATGATCTCCACCGCCCATGAACATCACCATAGCAGAAACATCATAACGATATTTGCCATCCATGGCGGAATTAGAAAAGGAAGGGGGAATTTGGGCGTTCAGACATCTCACGTCTATATCGCAGAAAAATAAAATATTGATGTTTGTATGATCGGCAAGTATTGCTTAATATATCTGTTAAAAACATTTTAATAAATGTTGTATAAGTGAGGTTGGATAATGAATACAATATTCTATTTAAATGTCGTTAAAATAATATAAATTATCGATATCGACACCAACCGCACACACACTCGCCGCAAGGTAATAAAACGAATGGAGCACGTATTTTGACGTGGAGCGGCGCTTCTGGTCTTGCGTCCCGCTCGCCTGCATAGCTCCGTCCCTTTCACACCAGCGGAGGTGTCTGAAAGGCTATTATAGCCTTATAGCTCGGTTGGACTTCACTATAAATTATGGTGCAATAGTGCCTATTCTTTTGGATACAACCTCGGTTCGGTTATGAGCGGACCGACGTATATACATTATCTCTGATTGTATGTTTAGCGGTTATCTTGCATTTCAATTGGGTTTTGCTGATATTCATTTGGTAGGAATTTGTTTGGTGACGAGAATTCCTCAGCCCGAAGACATAGTGATCTAAGTATGCTGCTAGATGCCATTTGAATAGTAAATATTTAAGTTTTAATGTCTATTAATCACTAGGTAGTAGGTGGCAGTCCCTTGTATGCAAAAGGCCATTCGGATAGGTAGCCCCGTTTCACCTATTTCTGCCACCGTGCAACAGTATGGAAGCATCGTGATGTTCCAGTTTGAAGGAAATTAAAGTCAGTTAAATTATTAGGGATTATAAGACTTATTGTCTTATGTATCGAGGTGATGAGTGCATTGGAGTGTCACGCAGTGCTTTGTAATTCAAAGTTCTGGGTAGTGTTGCTATTAATTTAAATGTAGGTAATTGTTAAATTATTATATTTTTTATCATTTGTATATTTTCCTTTTTTATTTTTTCTTTATTGGCTGATGAGTACCGTGTACGTATGCATGACTTTCATAGCAGTCAATGGTTGTTTATTTTCGACTTTGTATTTCTTTTAGTTTTGGTAGCCATGCTCGCTAATTAGGCTCGCTATAATGAATTTGCTTGCAGCGGCGTCGTAAGCCGGGTCGGTGAATTCCCTGTAACATGGTCAAGGAGTCATGTTTGTCACATGCCCATGAACAGGCGATGTCTGTGTGGATTGGTCTACTGAGACTTAAATTAATAAATGAATGCACCCATCAATCACATATACATATAGCTCTGATCCTACAGTAGTAACATACGAGTCTTGTGTCGTGGGTATCAAGAACTACGAGAGAGTTTCGGTTTCATAACACCCAGACCCGATACAAATATTTGTGGATTACACAATCATTTGTCTTGGTCCGGGGATCGCACCCGCGGCATCTCGTTTCACAGCCGGCTACTCGCCCACAACGCCTGATGATCTAGCCGAACATCTCGCCCACTACGCTACGAAGGCGTCATTCGCATGAAATTTTTCATCAAAAATAGTAAAATAAAACTTTATAACAAAAATGGACAGGGAGCCCTCGGGTAGCTGATCCACTTGACTACTATCAAGCTCATTTTCCGTGAGTAGCTTAGTTTCGATGAGACGACCAACTATTTCCTATGCGAAAATTCTCTATTGTGGTAGCTAACAGAGGTAGCAAGGATAGAATATTTCGATTTGATGATACTCAAAAAATTATTATTTTATTTGTAGGACAATATGACAGTTAAATTATATAAATATTAACTAAGTAAATACAAAAAAATCAGCTGGTTATCCCGTCTTGCCCCATGACTGGGGCAAGACGGGATATTTGACATCTGCCATTTAGTTATTATTTGCCAAAAAAATATGTGATTTAGCGACATAAAAGATTATAATTATGTTAATTAAAACTTTAAGAGTTTCTTTTGTTGTAAGAGATTTTTAATAAACAGTTTGATTTTCATATTATGACGTTTTTTCTCTTAAGTATCCCATCTTGCCCCGGTCTCCCCTACGTTGCTTTCGTAGCACTCGGGCTATGCCGCAATGTATGCAGTCATAATTAAGGTTATCTTAGTTTACACAATTTTGAATTATAAACGAAAGATATTTGCATAAAACAACTATAATTATAGAAGCAAAGACAACAGACTGTTTTACGTAACCGCGAAAATGCATTATCCGTGTACTTAACAAAATAATGCACTCATTTAGCGTTATAATAAAAGCGTAGGTACTTTTCCTTAAAAAGCAATAAATTCACAATAACCGAATTAAATGGGAACGTATCCAACAGGATTTGATACGTGAGGTTCAAATTGACGAATTGAATTCTCATATACGTTCTTGTTTACCCAAAAACTTAGATGGTAACACAAAAAAAGGAGGGCAATAAATTCGACGGAAGGCGCGCGGGCCTTTGGCGGCCTATAGGCGTCATAAAAATGGCCATTAGGCGTCCTATTAACGCCTATTTCGACATAATTAGGATCAATTCACTCCTAAAACGGCCACGAGTTATATAATTGTTTGTGTTTTATGTGTGTATTAATATTTAATGGAATTTTTGGGTGGTATCTATAATGCGACATGTACATGAAAGGTTTCGGTGTAGTTAAGTGTCTGTTGATGTGTCTGGAATGTGAGGATATGTTTTGAGGTACGCGATATAGGCAAGAGACTGCGACAGGTGACGACAGCGACCCGTCCCTTTTCTTTGAGGTATGCGACGTAGACAGGAAACCACGACGTAAATGTAAATGTAAATGTAGCGACATTTTCCCTAAAATAAGTATACAATGCGGACATGTCGCAATCGTCTGACTTGTGTTGTATCGTACGGCGCTGTCTCATGTCTCGGTCGCGCGCTTCAAAGTCTATTTTGGACTGTACCTAGCAGTATGACAATATAACAAGAACAACAAGAAGAAATAATTCGATATTTGGGTACTTTCAGTACCCCTCCCCTACTTATTCCTCCTAAGGATAATTTGTTTTCAAACAACTAATTTTCGTTCCTTAGCCACTGGGATTAAAAGCATATTGTAATGCAAATGCTTTTAAATATCTTCAAGCAGAGCTTTAGAATGATTTGCCTAATATCCTATTAATATTTTAGACGAATAACTAAATACTTGCAATCCATAAAATCGACCTTCATTTTGAATCACTTCTTAAATAATAATATGATTACTAACATTATCACGATGGCCGAGTTGTAATGCGTATGCGGGACAACTGCTGTGCTGAGATCTTTGGTTCGATCCCCGGGTCAGGAAAAGTCATATTGGGGTTTTGTAGCTGAGTATCAGCCCGGAGTCGGGAATTGTGCCCGGTATGGCGATAGGCTTGCCCCCTATCACATCAAGGGATGGAAATACGCTCGGCGAAATGTCGGTGTACACGGCTACACTTCTGCCTACCCCTTCGGGGATTACAGACGTGAGTGCATATATTATTTTAATGGCAATGAACAGAAACAGGCACTGAATAATAAATAGAATATTTCCTTTAAAAATGTAATATCACAATTTCCTACAAGTATAGAATACGATAACTTTACCCATACATTAAGCATTAAATCACATAGAACGATGTAAATCAGTTGATCGAAATCATGTCTAATTATGTACCAAACTCGATAAGTCCGAATACAGTCATGTCAAATAACCCATGAATTGTTATGTGGGATGTATATTGGTTTATTGGTAAAAATAGACTAGAGTACCTACTGGCTATGACGGACTGTGATCAAGATCTACCATGATGATAAACTCATACGAAATGTTTGAAAGATGCATTTTAAGATTTTTTATCCTACACTGCACCTTGTGATGAGTGTAGTGCAGTCTAAATGTAATATCAGTTGCCAAGAGATGTTGCGTTCTTCTACGGTCGACATAATCCCATGTTACAAGGTGGTAGGTAGATGAGACTTAACATCTTATGTCTCGGGCTGACGAGCCCAGTTCCATGCCTTGCAGTGGTTTGTAATTTAAAGTTTTGTGTGGTGTCGCTTCTGTTTATGGGCAGGCGCGAGGCGTGGCGCTTGGCGCAGGCGACGCTTGGCTCGTCTCGTCATACAATCACGTAAAAAAAAATATGGTGAATGAGATACCGGGGGCCCGAATTCCCTACCCCTTCCTATTCCCCCTTTCCTTAAGGTCAGTAATGCGTCCATTATTCTTCAAGTATTGTGGATGTCCATGGGCGATAGAGATTACTGACCATCAGGTAACCCACGTACCCGTTGCCCGCATCTGCTATAAAAACTCCGCCGTAACAAACCCGCCACAGTTTTATCCGATACGAGAGCGTCACTGCACTACGCAGCGCCAGTTGATAGATGACCAATTACGTGTGACAAACCACAACAAAAACTCTTATTGAAAATGTGTCCGCTATGAAAAACTTTATTAGATACACTGGTCGTCATAATATCGCCTCTGATTTCATATAATCTGTCCGTATTTTATATCTAAATTATCTCCCGACCGTAATTGGGTACATAACACTCATAACATCATCATCAGCTTCAAGTCCTTGTGTTAGTATATGTGTTCAGGCCTTTCGAAGATCGGTTAGGTTAAGCTTCACAGACTTCAAGCCCTTGCATACATAATTGAAGGTTTGATTCCGTAGTATGAAACCTAAATTGAATTTGATACAATGAATTGAATTACTATTTTAAAGCTTATAGTCAAAACGATGTATAGAACGCTTTCTTCATCGTAATATTGTGTATTTTTTATTTATTTGATTGATTAACGAGATGAACAAGGCGCTCACCTAGTGGTAAGCACCACGCCTGCCCATAAACAGAAGCAACACAACACAGAATTTTGAATTACACATGCATGGCACTGAACTGCGCTCGTCACCCCGAGACATAAGATGTTAAGTCTCATAATGCCCAGTAGTTTCACTGGATACAATGTCCTTCAAACCGAAACACAATAATGCTTACAAATTATTGTTTGGCGGCAGAAATAGATAAAGCGGTGGTACCAACCCAGACGGTTACTCGCATACAATGGACCTTCCTTGTAAATACTTCCGATCATCGCATCAAGCGTCTGCAACGCAGTGTCAAGCCCTTTGCGTTTATAGTCTACAAGTTTTAACTATGCATTACATAAAACCATGACACATTTGAAATTATCTCCAAACATTCCGTGCGTCACTGATGCTTTCATTAGGGCGCGCGACTCACGCTTGACGTGATGTCCGAACGCTAGTCTTTAACATGGTCACAGCACTACGTTTAATTTACTATGTAATAGTGATGTTGACCTAAAACAGGAGAGCATTCGTGGCACAGTGAGCGAGTAGCCAGCTCTGAACTTTGTGTGATCCACAGATATTGGTTTTAGACCTGGGTGTGTTCTCTCCCCAGAGGAGTTGACGTCAGGTGGCTGGTTATTAGAACTATAAGCCAAATCATTTTGTGTGTTAAACAGCATTTTGCGTTGACCCCACTGCGAATGGGATAAGGGCAGTGGAAGTATGATTACCTAATACAAACCTGCAACTACATTAGATTATTTACATACTTATTTTTCACTTGAGCAGCCACTCCAGCGAAAATAATACGGTCCCAGTCAGTCGACCGGATCCGTGTGACCAAGCAATAATTGCGTGATTGTATTAATTCGTATAAACTGAACATTACTGAAGATCATAATTGAATAAGTTTTTGTATTTTAATAGCACACTAGCTTTTCCTCGCGGCTCCGTCCGCGTGATCCGCTTTTTCCGGGATATAAAATAGCGTATGTTGCTCAGTGATAATATAGCTTTCTAACGGCAAAAGAATTTTTGAAATCGGTCCAGTAGTTTTTAAGTTTATTCGTTACATACAAAACTACAAATCTTTCCTCTTTATAATATTAAGTGTATCTTTCTCGTGAAAGTCTTTCCTGTGTTATTTCCACGGTAAAAGTCGCCTGTGTCACTCCAGACCATCTTTATATATATAATTCTTCTGTGAGTGTGTATGTTCCTGAACTTCTCTTAAACGACTGGACCGATTTTGATGAAATTTTTTGTGTGTGTTCAAGGGGATCTGAGAATGGTTTAGATTCACAATTTTGTCCGCTGGACAATGTTTTTTTAATTAATTTTTAATTTATTAGTAGTTGTTGATTTTGGAATGTTCATTTTCCAGTACAAACTGTTCCTGGGTACTATAAGCGCAGGTATAAACCGGATGGTTGTCGTTGCGAAGCTTGCCGTGATGACGGGTCGTATAGCGTCTAGACTGGACAGGGACAGGACAGGGACAGGACAGTGAGACAGGACAGTGAGACAGGAAAGTGAGACAGGACAGTGAGACAGGACAGTGAGACAGGACAGTGAGACAGGACAGTGAGACAGGACAGTGAGACAGGACAGTGAGACAGGACAGTGAGACAGGACAGTGAGACAGGACAGTGAGACAGGACAGAGAGACAGGACAGTGAGACAGGACAGTGAGACAGGACAGTGAGACAGGACAGTGAGATAGGACAGTGAGACAGGACAGTGAGACAGGACAGTGAGACAGGACAGTGAGACAGGACAGTGAGACAGGACAGTGAAACAGGACAGAGAGACAGGACAGTGAGACAGGACAGAGAGACATGACAGAGAGACAGGACAGTGAGACAGGACAGTGAGACAAGACAGTGAGACAGGACAGTGAGACAGGACAGTGAGACAGGACAGTGAGACAGGACAGTGAGACAGGACAGTGAGACAGGACAGTGAGACAGGACAGTGAGACAGGACAGTGAGACAGGACAGTGAGACAGGACAGTGAGACAGGACAGTGAGACAGGACAGAGAGACATGACAGTGAGACAGGACAGTGAGACAGGACAGGATAGGGACAGGACAAGACGGGGACAGGACGGGGACGGGACGGGGACGGGACGGGACGGGGACAGGACGGGGACGGGACGCGGACAGGACGGGGACAGGACGGGGACGGGACGGGGACAGGACTGTCCAACCGGAGGGAGGTGGGAGACGACCTGACTTAGGTCGTCGAAGTCAATTAAATGTGCGACGGGCTACCTCACATGCAATGGCGCAGTACCTCACTTAATTGCATTTAATGTAAATAAAACATTTGTATTAAGTTTTGACCACATTTTACACAAATATATTATGTAGGTGATACGAAGTTCACCGGGTCATCTAGTAAACTATACATATGCAAAAAATCTTGTCGATGTGCTCTGTTGCATGAAAGTAGGACAAACTGACAGACATTTATAATATGTTAAAGAATAGAAAATAATTACTCGTACATACTTCTGTTTCTATTATATAGGTATGTGAACTGTAAATAAATAACTCTAAATTACATCAAGACCTACCATAGTATGCCAGTACACCAGAACCCGAGATATGATTTATAACTTATTTATCGTATCAAAGGAAACTATGCGTGCGGCTTGGCATTACGTCTAGTAATTAATTTCCAAATGAACATCACAATCTGGAAGCCGCTTTGATGCCAGTATTGTTTGTTATCTTTATATCAATACTAGGATTTAGCCTGCGGCGTGGTTCGAATATAATTTGTATCTTGCCGACTTATTTATTCTAAAAAACTTCAAAAATCTTGAGCGGGGCTCAACTATCTGACGGCTACTTATTTCGTAATTCACCATATAGGTACATTTGATAGATAAGACGGCCTTAAATTCTTTAAACAGTCTTAAATATTTTAATTGTTTTGATATCAATTGACAGCCTGTATGGTACAGTGGGTGAATACCGCAGTAGCTGACTGTGAAACGAGAGGCCGCGAGTTCGATCCCCGCACCGAGACAATAAAGTTATGTAAGTCCACAAGTATTTATTACAGGAACGATTTTCCCTCATAATCCTTTATACCTATAATATTATGTATCAAAGTGTGGGATCAATAGTATAATACTATGTGTGTGACTATACTTTTTTTTTTTATTTACGCATCCTATGTTGCGATAACACTGGCAATGCTGAAGTCGATTAATAAAATAGCATTGCAGGAAGTCTTAAAAAAAACCATCTTTTCATAACAGAAGCCGGCAAATGAGCAAGATGTGCCATCTGATGATAAGTAATCTCCACCGCCCATGAACACCCACAGTACATAAAGAATCATGGACTTGATGCTGATCTTAAAGGAAGGGATCATTTACGAATTGGGAACGGGACGCGGATTTGTGTCCCCGGATACCTCACTCACCGGCTCCCTTCTCAGCCTTTTGACTAAGGTTAAAGTGTAGTTTATTATCTATGATTAAGTGTTCGTCTTGTCATGTGTCTTCAAGAGCCGGTTACAAAGCTGGACCTTCGACACGTCCTAACCTGACCTTCTAGTTGTAAAGCGCCTTACGCTGATCTTTTTTGATTGCTTTTCAACTGGTTTCCATAAAGTCCTGAAAGAGATATTTAAATGACAAATTCTAAATTAATAATTATTATTTATTTATTTTATTTAATTGAATGTCGAGACAAGCAAAACGCTTGATGGTAAGCGCTACGCCTGCCCATAAACAGAAGCAACACCACACAGAACTTTGAATTATAAAGCACTGCATGGCACTAAACTGCGTTGTTCAGTGCCATGCAACGTTGCAAGTCTCATAATGCCCAGAAATTTCACTGGCTCCAATGTCCTTCAAACCGAAACACAGTGTAAGCACTGTTGCTTGGCGGCATAAATATATATAATAAGACGGCCTCTCGCATACGAGGGGTAGGTCCCTTGTAAAATTTCCACTTTTCACCTTGTGTCTGATTTATTTTATCTGAATAATTGTGACAAACATCCAACCCAACTATCGAATTCATATAATTAAGTTTAAAATCGTTAAAACTAAAGGTGATATAAGACAGGGTAACGCATAATCCGGTTTATGGGCAATAAACCTATGTGTGAAGTTTGGGTGCCTTTGATAACCATTTCATATTACTAAACATCCTTTCTCGGCTTTGATTTGTGGTTTATATAACATCCTTTTTATTGGAAGGTGGGCAGGGAATATGAAACATTACAGTGTTGGACAGTACTGCGACTTAAATTATGCGCTTCTTCAATTGTGTCATTTTTGTCAAGCAACTTCCAAAAGGAAATAATAATACTTAATACACCTAGACTTACAAGGTGGTAGGTCCCTCGTATGCGAGAGGCCGTCTGGGTTAGTACTACTGCTTTGTCTATTTCTGCCGCCAAGCAGTGCTGTTGTGTTTCGGGTTGAAGGACACTGAAGCCAGTGAAATTACTGGCCATAATGAGACTTAACAAATTATGTCTCGGGGTGAGGAGTGCAGTTCAGTGCCATGAAGTACTTTATGATTCAGTTCTGTGTGGTGCTGGCTGCTGCTTCTGTTTATGGACAGGCGTGGCGCTTACAATCAGGCGAGCGGCTTGCTCGTCATTCAGTTAAATAAAAGAATAAAAAATCTAGCAGTCACACACATGGCAGGACCATGTGTGTGACTGCTAGGGTAACCTGTACTAAGACTTTGTAGTCTCACAACACTCAGACCCGAAACAAATATTTATGGATCACACAAACTTTTGTCTCGGTGCGGGAATCAAACCCACGGCCTTCTGTTTCGTACCCAGCTACTCACACGTATGCCTATTTGACACGTATGTATGTTTTTATGAGACAGTGGTGGTGGTATCTACCACCACCGCCACGGTTATTACCACTATCTAGTGGTAATAACCGTGGCGCAGCGGGTGAGTAGCCGGCTTCGAAGCGAGAAGCCGTGGGTTCGACTCCCGCACCGAGACAAATGTTGGGTTCAGGTCTGGGTGTTGTGGGACTTCAAGTCCCTCGTAGTTCCTGATACCCACGATTCAGGTAGGACTAGTGTGTGTGTAACTATGTGGGTGACTGTTGGGTGTATTTATATTTACAAGTTTTATAATGTTTTTTTTTATAGCATAGGCCGGCAAACGAGCATGAGCTACTTTACGTCGGTTTTCTGTGAGACAATCGTAACGAACCGGTAGAGCCAGCCCGTTTATGCTGTAGATAAAACTGTCTATAGCGTGACTCTACCACTCAAAACTGTAACTGTAAGCTACATATCCATTTTTATTGACGAATGTTAAATAAAAACCAAGCGATGTATGATATGATTTATTATTATATTATTATTATGATTGGCATTTTTAAACTCTAACAAGCGATTGGAATTAAACAACTGAACTTTAGTCATGTCACACACGTTTAACGTTGATGACGGTATTTAGTGATGATTTCAATATCATCATAATATTCAATATGATCGATCCTTCCAATTTTTATATATTTTTTACATCGCCAAAGTAATTTTAATCCCATATCAAACTCGACGTTAAATAGATCCGAATAATGTTATTATCGGCTTAGTTGCCCGCAATGTTATTTTTGCATTTAGAAATTACTTAACTTCTATGAAATAAGGTTGAAAATGGTTTGATGTAAGTGTGGACTACCTTGGCAGGTGAGATCTGTCGGAAAGACGGCGCGGGCGTCTTTTCGGTCAAAGGAACTACGCCTCATTAGTATTTAAACCACGAGTCAATTGATATAGAAACTATTTATGGATAATACTTGAGGTCGATTGACACTTTTCGTCTAATGATAAATATTAAAAAGGACCTACGGCTGAGATTATTGGTGATCTCACACCTGTGGGAATTTCCGAAACACTAGTAAACATTTCAATGTAATATATTTTATTCTATTGTTGATGTGCAAAAGAGGCGTTTGTGGTCTACTTGCAAAAGAAAGGTTTTGATTCGGGTTTTGTTATTACTGAGACTAGATTTTCCATTTTTAAAAGCAGTCTTTCGACGGTTAAGTCTAACTCCTTTTCGTGGCAAGGAGATTTAGGGTTATTTTTGACATTATTTTATTTAGGCTTTCTTGATACAAGTTGGCAACCTCCGTGGTGCAACTGGTGAATAGTTTTGAAGGCAGCGGGTTCGATTCCCGCACCAACACAGACGTCATTTCTACTTGTTACTGGTGGATTGACCATGCATACATCATGTCGACCACGGCCTAGGTGGGGCAGCGTCCGTGGATAAAGGTTTCCCTAAATCCCGCAAAGTGCTGATGTTTTAAGTTTTAACACACTTTAATGATCGGATTACATATAATCCTTTTTTTATCGCTTAGACCGACAAATGAAAACGTGGGTCACCTGATGGTAAGGAACCTGAGTCACCGTAAAGGAAAGGGATAATTAAAGGACTATGAAGGCTAGGGGCTAGAAGGCTTTGGGCCTCCGGTTATCGGATTTGAGTGGTAGAGCCACGCTGTAGACAGTTTTGTCTACAGTATGAATGGGCTGGCTCGACCGGTCGACTACTGTCTCACAAAAAAACCGACGTAAAGTAGCGGGTTGCTGTTGGGTTTCGTACGGTGAGTGAGATATCCGGAAGCCCAAATCCCCGCCCCTACATAATCCCTAATTATCTTTTTCCTTTAAGGTCGGCAACGCGCCCATGATTCTTCTGGTGGTGGGCGTACAGTGGAGATCACTTACCATCAGGTGACCCACTTGCTCGTTTGCCGGCCTATGCCATAAAAAAAATCTCTTCACTCACTATACTAAATGAGACAATGGTAACGATCTGGTCGAGTCATTCATGCATGCTGTAGACAAAACTTCTACAGCTTGGTTCACCACTCAAAAAATATTCACGGCACGTGTCCTGCCCGGACTCGTTACGTGGCATTCCGAAACGTATGTAATACGACAAGGTGTGAGATTAAGCACGTGTCAGCGAGTGATCCGACTCGGTCCGATCCGAGTCGATCAGCAAACGAGACGCGCCAACAATAAGTCGGCGTGTTTGATACCGGATTTATGAGTGGTAGAGCCACGCTGTAGACAGTTTTGTCTACAGCATGAAAGGGCTGGCTCGCCCGGGTCATTACCACTGTCTCACAGAAAACCGACGTAAAGTAGCGGCTTGCTGCTGCGTTTCGTACGGTGAGTGAGATATCTGGAAGCCCAAATCCCCTCCCCTTCCCTATCCCTAATTATCCCTTTCCTTTATGGTCGGCAACGCGCCCATGATTCTTCTGGTGGTGGGCGTACATGGGCGGTGGAGATCACTTACCATCAGGTGACCCACTTGCTCGTTTGCCGGCCTATGCCATAAAAAAAAATTATACCGTATTTGGCCTTGTTAAGTCGTGCCCTCTGATGTACAGATTTGGTAAATGTTGCCCATATCAGCAAGAAAATTAAGTAATTAACATAATTTAACAGCATCCGTAGTACAGCGTGCGAGTAGCTGTGAACCGAGAGGCCACGGGTTCGATCCCTGCAACGAGAGAAATGTTTGTTATTGCCTAATACAGGTTATGCTAATGTAGAGTCAGGATTATGTGTGTGCCTGTTTAGTGGTATTATTATTGTGTTATTATTTACTTAATCTTTTACCACTTAATATGTTACAACTTGGTAGTGTTAATAAAATCCCTAAATATGTGTTTTATTGGAAAACCATTGTCTGGGACTACCCCTATATGATGCAGAATAAAATGAAGCTAATGAGGTAGCGTAAGTTAAGAGTATCCTACATTCTCAGATAATGTGTTGCAGAATGCAGTTATATAGACATCAGCGGCGATATCGTATATTACATACTGATTGTGTAAATATTAGTTACGCAAAATGTGTTCACACTGTGTTCAGCACTATTTAAGAGTTTTTACGCATGTACCTATCCGGTTTGAATCCGAGATTACGATGAGAAAACAAAATGTTGATTTTTTATTATTATTTTATTATTTGATTGAATGACGAGACCAGCAAGGCGTTCGCCTGATGGTAAGCGCCACGTCTGCCCATAAACAGAAACAACACCACGCAGAACTTTGAATTACAAAGCATTGCATGGCACAGAACTGCGCTCGTCACCCCGAGCCATAAGATATTGAGTTAAAATTTTGATCTAAGGTTTGCCCTCATACAACTAGTACAGCTACTTCGGACTGACATTCCGATTTGAATTAAACTCGGGTTGGATGCAGTGCGTAATTACTCTATAAAGGAATAATGTATAAAGATAAAAATAATGTTCGTTATAATCGTAATAGCTTCATTGGTTTATCGTCAGTGCACGACGCGGCTATAAATCGCGTGTGGTCCTGAATTCGATTCGCGGGTCTGGCAAACCATTAAAATTTGATAAAACGTGATATGCCGAAGTTTATTAAACGAAGGAGGAAATTTTTATTTTTTATTCTGCCATACTTTCTATTTGATAAGTTTCATTGTGGGTTATAGACAACTTAGCATTGCCAGAGACTCATCGAGCTTTACTGCTCAGTGTCAACGTAATGTGTACCATCGATCATGGTTAACAATGGCGGGTGTGTAGGTAGGATAGTTTCTATATCGAAGATTTGCTTTTTTCTATCTTATTAAGTGCTAGACAACAGACAGTTGCTGCGTGAACAAGTGATATACCAACAAATACACTTTCGTTGTTTTAAGACTGAGTACAGATGACATGTAATATACATCATATATACGTGATACAAGTAATCTGTAACTCGAGTGGTAGAGCCACGCTGTAGACAGTTTTGTCTACAGCATGAATGGGCTGGCTCGACCGGGTCATTACCACTGTCTCTCATTTTTGTATGAGAATAAAATCTAACAAATTATGAAAAGTCGTAGAACAAAAGTAGTAGCAAATGACCTTAGGAATCTACTCCTGCAAGGTTGTCAGTGTTTTTAAAATAACCCTGTATATTGCTGACTTGACTTTAATACTCCATGACACGTATATTATGTGCAAGGTAAATCGACAACTATATTTTATCACCAAGCATCGAAATCCCTCACCGTCCACCATGTTGGTTAATTACGAAGCCACTTACGGGACATTAAAGATGCGATAATCGCACCACAGTACCTTTTACAGAATCTATTATATTGTTATCCATATATCAGGTACAGGCGTGCACAACAAAATATTATTCCTTTTTGTTAGTCTAAGTAAATAAAAATAAATACACCCAACAGTCACATACATAGTCCTTACCTCACAGTAAGATACGAGTCTTGTGTCGTGGGTATCAGAAACTACGATAAACTTTCGGGCTCACAACACCCAGACCCCGAAACAAATATTTGTGGATCACACAAACATTTGTCTCGGGTGCGGGGATCGAACCTGCGGCCTCTCGCTTCACAGCCGGCTACTCGCCCGCTGTGCCACGGAGAACTCAGCGCTGTGTCATGAAGACATGACTTTAGAACTTTGAATTATAAAGTACTGTATTTCATTGAACGATCGCCCCCTACAACTTTCTGTGAGGTAATGGGATATCAAATTTACGTGAAAGCTTGCATTTGCATTTCATACGGTGAGCTATATTTCGGAACGGTCAATTCTCCTTCGCTTCCCCAATTCCTATTCCTCCTACCCATCAAACTCACATGAAGGCATTTCGGTATAATTACTACCTTGTGTATAGTTGTTGTAATTTGACATGGGGGTTTCGATAAATTCAGTAGGTATTTATATTTTCGTAGACTTTGACCTAAAATGACCTTTGAAAAAAACACATTAAAAATCGATGATAATGAAAAGGCATGTAGATACCTAATACAGAGGAAAAACATTGCTAGCTTTATAAAAACACATTATCAATTCAGCGAACACTTTCTACTATGACTGTACATAGATTTCAAAACGACAGTTTCGACATCACACAACGCTCGTCGCTGCGTCGGCGCACCGCTCACTAATCGTTCAATAAACGCCCATTTATAACATAATTGTACTTTAATATACCCACACACGGCGCGAAACGGCTAAAAACATGACAAAACCACTTCATTACCGGCCATTGTTGCGATTTCACTCCACTTCCAATCGCTATTGTGATGACGGCCGTTTTGGCGCGGCTGTTTAATTTTTTCCTTGGCCATATTCGGTGATTCCTTTTATACTTTGATTTTGGAATAGGTTAGATGCCTCTTTCTAATATGCGATGTTAATTTCATCAGGACCAAGCAGTAGAAATACCGCAAAGTATTTATTACTAGGAATTTATGTTTCGCGCATTATTGAGTGCTAGAGTGGTAGAGCGAAGAGTGGTAGCTTGAGTGGTAGAGCCACGCTGTAGGCAGTTTTGTCTACAGCATGTATGGGCTGGCTCGACCGGGTCGTTACCACTGTTTCACAGAAATCCGACGTAAAGTAGCGGCTTGCTGCTGCGTTTCGTACGGTGAGTGAGATATCCAGAGGCCCAAATCCCCTCCCCGTCCCAATCCCTAATTATCCCTTTCCTTTAAGGTCGGCAAAGCGCCCATGATTCTTCTGGTGGTGGGCGTACATGGGCGGTGGAAATCACTTACCATCAGGTGACCCACTCCCTCGTTTGCCGGCCTATGCTATAAAAAAAATATTATAAAAGTAATAAAATGAAATTCAGTTGTAAAAGGCAACATGGCAGAAAGAAATGGATGGTACGATATTACTTTAATACTGTTTACACACTGTATCGGACCCGATACTGTCAGTTTGGTTCGTTATACGACCGAATACATTGCCTAATTTATACACCATGTAACTGGAACGGTTCGCCCAGTGACTAAATGAACGTATTTTTATAAAATTGTACATTCAGTAAGTTTGCTTAAGATTCATAATATGGTAAATACTTTAAGTTTTATCCAGGCGAACAATTTTCCCATTAAATAAATATTTTATACCAAGATGAGAATAATTCAAAATACAGTGAAGCTCAAAAAATGTATAATGCTTAGGTATTTTTTGCAAAGTGCGTACAAATTACCGGACGCGACGCGACTGATTGCGGTGCTTCAGGTTAGGTTAGGTTAGGTTACTCGAATGACTCGAATGTATCAATACCATAGTACCGAGTAGCAACACGATAATAACCAGTACTGATTATTTTAGTAACTAATACATACGGGTATACAATTTCTCGTTACTTTTACAGCTCTACTTCGGACCGTTTTTTGGATCGCATGTGCACAAACACCCTAATATCTCATCTATCTACCTGTATTAGCAAAACATGTTTTGTAGTCGCATACATTTCGAAGCACATTTTTAAATAAACGTACAACGCAAATGGGTGCGCCATTTGCTATTGTCAAATTCATAATTAAGTCACTATTAACACTTATGTAGAGATGTACATTATTCACAATAATGTCATTTTAAACTGTATCCGACACAGTAGGCACATTTCAAAGGCAATAGGGATGCCAGTTTAAATCAATTTATCATTCGGGCACATTCTCGTTTAATTCGTCGCAAAGGCCTTTTGGGTCAACTCCTTTGCCCCAGGGGATGTTTAATGTGAGAAAAAAACCTTCATTGCGGACATATGGGGTTTTGAAATGATGAATTCGCGTTATTTATTAGTGTTGCAATATGGCGTGATAATTTTTATAATAGCTGTTATTATGTGTTACAGTTTTGAAATTAAGTGAAAGTGAATTGATGAAAGTAGCTTCTGTTTTTTAACAAAAATGAGTGGTCGAGGTTATGTTTTAGAAAGGGGAGTCTAGAGTGATCATAGCAAATTTTTTGAAAACAGTGCAATTTATGTTATGCCCGGGTCGAGTTCAGGGCCCCTATGATATAAATCCGCAACGTAGCTCGAAACATACATAGAGTAATATATCTGTATTTTACTCTATGTATGAAAAAAGATTTCTTGCAACCTTTATCAGTTCGTCTGCACACCTTGTAGGCGGACGTCCAATGCTGCGATTGCCAGCACGTGGCCTCCGTTCCAGGACCTTTCTGGAATGAATCATGTATACTGTAATAAAGTTATCCTCTATTCATAAACGTTCATATGTGGTGTCATAACGCACGAACACATGGTGGCGATTTCTGTACAGGTACGTAATTGGTCTGATAAGTGATCACATAAGTGTTGTTCTTGTCCTCCTTAGGTTATGTAATGGGAAAGACTGCTTTTGCCCCAACGAGAAGACATCAAAAAGATATGTAGCTGGTGCAATAATAAAAAAAGATATTTTGTATAAATATATAATTTCATAAACGTATCAAGTCAGATAGATTACTTGTCTTAAAACAGTTATAAAGCTACATACGAATAATCGTGCCTATCCATGTTTTAAGTACTCATGTCAATGACCATTTACCATAATTACATAGAACAAAATAACGTCTGTGCCTTTCATTATAACTCTAAAAACAAATGCAACATAATAACTACCTATGAATGTACACCTTAATTATTTTGAATTTTGTATTGCCACAATCGAAATCAACAAATGTTATAAATTCACCATTTTAAATTACCCCTCATGTATTACGCTAAAAGGCGATTCCAGTTCGAAATGTTACGCCTTCGGGAGTATTCAAATTGGTCGCATTATACAAAGCATAACACCCTACCCTCACACGCATTGACCTCAAAATTATAGTTTTCATTAAAAGACACCGAAAGCTGTTTATTTTTGCATTTCGAATTTAAATTTAAAATAAAGAACTCGCAGAATCAATAATGGCCTGCACTAATTACAGGTAAAGGTGAAGCAAATTAGCAGCTCTTGTCTCTGCTATTATGCTTTTACTTGAAAGGAGTATTTACCAGTTGTCTATGGTTTGTTTAATTAGTGTACTTTTTAAATTCCTGTTGAACAGAGGTTCACGGAGGGTATTTTTGCGGTTTTAAAAATTTACTTCTAATAGTCACTTTCGTTTGTTTAATAAAAACGTGTCTTATAAAGTTGGTAGACCCCGTGTGTTGTAATTTTATAAAAATAAATATAAGTTGTTTATAGCAATTATTTTATTGTTTACGGTTCATCACTGCTTGTGTAAGAATAGTTACCGTAGTTAAAACATTAACAACCACGAATGAATATTTAAAATGTGACCGAAACCTTCGTGCGTGTTAGCTTTAAGATCCATTTTCATATGAGCTCTCAATGATCATGACTTCAAAGAAATCGTAGGTCAATATGAATTAGCCATGAGTTACTGAATGTGAAAAGACCAATTTTATTTGGTCTGCTCATCCTTAATAATCTCTCTGGTTGAGGGATCTTTGGTAATTGGTTCTATCGATTAGTGGGCGACCAATTAACGTATAACAAACTTTAGTCCGTAACAAATTCTCGTACAGTTTTAACAATTTGAGTTTGAAACGTCGATGTAATTTGACAATGGCGTTGTTAAGCTTAGTCTACAACGGCTACAGACTAGACCGTCTGCCAAACGCTGATTTACTAATTAATGACCATATTTTCTATTTTTGCCGCACTGGTTATTTATACTATTAAAGTTTATTATACTTTGGCGACTTAATTTAGGCTTAGTTGATATTAAGTCTGATGAGTTAGTCACTAATTCGTTAAAATAGCAGCACATTACGATATCACTTAATTAGGTCATAAAATTAGGCCCAACCACTCTTTCCCCTTCCCAATTCCCATTAATCACAAGTGAACCTATAATTCCTTTGGTAGTTTTGGTGTTCATAGGTGGTTGAGATCACATACGAATAGGTGACTTTGCTCGTTTACCGATCTCTGTTTTAATAAAATGTTTTCTATGAACAGTGTGACGTACAACAAAACAATCTCGAACAAATGTTCAAGTATTTTGATTCTGACTAGCATCGAAACCCAGTTACCCTATTGCGAATCTTTCAATACCTGGCACGTTATCCGTATTCACTAAAATATGTATGCAGATCCGAACAACATCCATAGTGGGTTGTTTTTTGAAACGTATTAACTTTATACATATTCCTTAATGATTTTTTACTTTTACGCAAATATTACTCATTGAAATAAAATTAATTTAAACGGATTTTAACGCGGTTTTTTTATTAATTTTGATCCTGACGTTTCGAAGACTTTTCAGCCTTCGTGGTCACGGGACGGTTATATATATTCCTTGCATGCACATGACGTGAAAAGTATCGATAACCACACACAATTCTTATAGTCAATTACTACATGTAACGACTTTGTGAGACTATCGTCCCGTGAGTGTGTTCTAGGCCGTACTTCGCAATAGGTTCCGGCACGCGACGCCGACATCAAACGCTCGTTCTGTTCAAACAAAGCGAACTTGCACAGAGAAACCGACTAGGACCGTGTGCCGAATTGATTTCATACAACACCATGAGAATATTGTGCGTTGCGTGGAATATTTTTGATTAGACATCCACCTATTAATCGAACCGTGACTTGCACTTTTTGCGGTTACTGATTTTAGTCTGGTTTCGGTTGTATACCCAATACTCGGAATCAACTAAGTTGTTTCTACAAGGTGGTAGGTCCTTCGAATGCGAGTGGCCATTTGGGGTGGTACCACTGCTTTGCCTATTTATGCTACAGTGGGTAAGCACTGTTGTGTTTCGGTTTGAAGGACATTGAAGCGACGACGTGACGAGCGCAGTTCAGTGCCATGCAGTGCTTTGTAATTCAAAGTTCTGCGTTATGTTGCTTCTGTTTGTGGACTGGTGTGGCGCTTACCATCAGGCGAGTGCCTTGCTCGTCTCGTCATTCAATCAAATAAAATAAATAAATAAAATGTCTGTCTTTTGTTTGTCAAAGCTTCAATTCATTGGTTAGTTATCGTAAGAATCAAACTGATAGATAGATATAGAAAAAAATATTAATAAGTTGAAGTGACAGTGTCACATAGCACGAAGACTCAATTACCCCAGGGTATACGGGTTCTTCAGTGGAGACCGTATATAAGCAAAGTTATGGTAGGACCCCTTGCGGTCAGGTGGAGTGACGACGACTGGAAAGTGGCTGCCAATGGTTGGATAAAAAAACAAATAGATAATTAGAGATAAACACTGAAATCGATTGTGTGCATTAAAAAATGCCTATATATTCATCAGCAGACTTGTAAAAGCTGATGACGATGTATCTTGAAAGAATCCCGGAAAATTATAGCTTTTATCTATCTATTGCTATTCAGATAAATGGCTCTTAAGAAAGTTATAGACCACCCACAGTAGCAAATTGAATATTAAAATAATTTCCGGAGCAAAATTAAATAAATTTTGTTATGATTATACGTAACACAACATCATAAGACATTTAAACATGGTATTCCGTTTAAACGTTGCTTTCAAATCAAGAAAAGCAGTATGAGGATATCTAACTCCATTTATGGTAACAAAATAAACTTTATTTGGAATAGATAATAAGTCAAAAAAAAACATAATCAAAACGTTTATTTTGCAAGTAGACGACCACAAAGGGCTCTTTTAAACGTCAATAATAGATAAATTTTATTGAAGAGCTTCTACCAGCGCTTCGGAAATGCCCACTGGTCTGAGAAGAAGCACCAAGAAATTCAGACGTCTGTAAACATCGTCTTCTCTATTTACCTTTTTGTTGGCCTTGGAAGTCCCGACGATGAGCTGACGATTCACCTGATGAAATTAACATCAGCAATACCGGCGTCAGAAGCTGTTTTGATCTTACCCACCTTGAAATTCATATTGTTATTTAACCGTGTTTGAACGAGGACATATCATAGAGTTGAGAAAATACCGTGGAGGGAAGTTCATTCCAGAGCCTACTTTATTTTTGGAACTATTATATAATATACAAAGTTATTATGTAATATACAATTTTTACAGAAAGTTGTAGTAAAACATTTTTGATATGATAAGTAACACGTAAATATTTGACGTGCAACTTTGGACAATTAAATGAAAACAGCTAAGCTTTTGTCTTACTCCAGCATTGTTATTGCGGTCACGTACTTCACTTAATTTATGGGATGTGATCGATTTTATTGATCGTAATAAACAAGTGATCAAAATTGAAATGAAAAGATAAAGATGTCTGAAATTTTAGGATGTCTTGATTTTGATGAGATCCAGTATATAAAGACTCACCATCGATTATATCTCACGACCCATAAATATGATCACACCTTTTTGTAACACGATGTTTAATTCTGGATTTCTTTTTTTTTTATCCTGGCTTGGCAAAGTGACCACACCTGATGGTAAGTGTAGCGCAATCCAAGAATAGTGTCGACCAATGACAAAATCTTCAATAATACGATTTCTCATTACTGTGTATCAATAATTAATAGTATTAAACCTTGGTTAAGAACCTGTTTTACGTACAAACAACAAATAAACTAGAAGTAGGTAATCTGCCTTCTGACAATTACAACTCATAAAGACATCTTGGAGTTTAAACCTTGATTTATGCTCAACTAATCAAAAGACCACGTTTCGAGGTCAGGTGTCAAATGTTGATTGCTCGTCATGTAATTACTGTTGATCGATTGATTGAGTCGTACAATGACAAATGTATTAAGTTTTGCAGATAAATACGTTTTGCTATGAGTTTTGGCGGGAATTCTGACAGCGCGGGTTATCATCTTAATTTATTTCAAAAACTAGTTTAAAGTTGTGTTTGTTGTATAAAAGTGGTGTTTGTGTAATAAACATTGACGGTGATTAACAGTGTATGAAAACATTGAAATAAGTGAATTAAGCATCGTACTGGAAGGAATTCACACCAAAACTCCAACAAGGCCTTGAAAACGTCCACACCGATATTTCATCTTTCTTGTGAAGGCTTGAGAATAAATTATATTTGTCATTAGCGAAATGCATAATAATGCGAAGCTAAATAAAAAGAAGAAAGTTTTGCTACTGAAGGTAATACGCGGCAACATGCATATTGTCACCTGTTCCATATTATGTCATCTTGTTTTGAAAACTTCATGGTATAGGGTTTTTATCAGAAACATGATCTAACAGTATAGTAACTATCAATACTGTGCTGGGGTTCTCGTCACCGCACAGAAATATGGTGAGTGGTCACCCTACTGTCAAGGCCACGACATGCATCTGCGTAATATTCAGTTATTATTGTTTTTCGTATTGATTTGTACCTGCATAAGCAGTATAGGTATTTATGTATGTATGCCATTGGCATAACTTGCTATTCCGTTTTGGATCGATTTCGAAAAAACACACATGAGTGGCCAGAATTGGAAATTGTATCCGATATGGTGACAGGTTCGCCCCATACCCGATCATGGGATGGAAATAAGCTCGCTAAGCCGTGGGTATGTTAGTTGCATCTCTGCTTACCATCTCTGAGATACAGGCGAAAGTTTGTGTATGTATGAATCAGTCGTAACAGTTGCCAATAACCAAAGATGTCATTTTCCAATAACATATCAGTAAGTTAAAGTATAGACGGTGATGGTTTTGTTATTAATGTTGGAGTTAAATTTATAAGTAAGCGTGATGTTTGAGTGTTAGAGCCACGCTGTAGACAGTTTTGTCTACAGCATGAATGGGCCAGCTCGACCGGCTCGTTACCACAGTCTCACAGAAAACCGACGTAAAGTAGCGGTTTGCAGCTGCGTTTCGTACGGTGAGTGAGATATCCGGAAGCCCAAATCCCGCTCCCCTTCCCAATCCCTAATTATCCCTTTCCATTAAGGTCGGCAACGCGCCCATGATTCTTCTCGTATTGTGAGCGGACATGGGCAGTGGAGATCACTTACCATTAGGTGACCCACTGGCTCGTTTGCCGGCCTATGCTATAAAAAAATGTGAAGTAGACACGTTTGGAAATTGTGTATCTGAGGCTATTTAGTGTACATCATACAATCGATGAAACTAGGGATTTGTATAATTAACGCAATTGATATTTCACTAGCATGTCTTTTTCATGTAAATTATTCATGAAAGTGGCATTTTGTCTAATTTCTTCATAGTTGTATAAATGAAAAATTTTAATAGAGTCTTTATTTAGAAATGCTTTGTTTATGGTACGGTAAATTGATTCCAATGTAAAATTGAATGTAAATTTCTGAACAGTTAATTTTATGGAACCAAATGTTATTTTAGTTACAGTCCTCATTTACTATAACTACAAAAGGTTGTAATAAAAATCGCATATAGAACACATAATCGTTTATTTACACAAAGTAATATTCACAATCCACAGTACTCTTCTAAGCTGTCGTACAAAAAGATTCTGAGTGTAACTATATTAGGAACAAGAGTCGCCATAGTCAATATCACCAACAATAATGCATAAATTTACAATAATAAAACAAAAGTTTACAACCGAATAAAATTACAACCGCGTTTCTTATTACTCATCTTCCACCTGCCCTTATCCCACTCGCAGTAGGGTCGGCGCAACATGCTTTTTAACACATGTACAAAGAGACTTGGCATGTAGTTTATATGCCTATGCTTGCCTGACATCAACCCCTCTGGGGAGAAAATACCCAGACCCGAAACAAACATTTGTGGATTACACAAACATTTGTCACGATGCGGTATTCGAACCCGCGGCCTTTTGCTTTACAGCCGGCTACTCGCCCACTGCGCCATGCAGGAACTGATTTTTTTTATTACTGCTCTATCAAACAAGTAAAGTCAATATATAGAAACATTTTTACAGCATAAAAAA
Organism: Amorpha juglandis; assembly: GCA_949126905.1. NCBI lineage: Eukaryota > Metazoa > Arthropoda > Insecta > Lepidoptera > Sphingidae > Amorpha > Amorpha juglandis. The sequence goes on along the minus strand of OX421373.1, from coordinate 13,150,271 downwards.
CATCTCTAAGACCAACGGTTTTTACTTTTGTTTTTGTCGTTGCAGATTGACTGGCGAGGCATACAGTCTTGCACTGTAGCTTATGTAACAAATGACGAACTAATAACTAGAACCAGTCGTCCGTAGATCGTTCACTAGGCTGGATAATGGTGTTTTTGTAGTGATACACGAGACAGTTTAATAGCGCATATGCAAGCCAAGAAATCGCGGTTTTACTCGCTCATCGATCAGTGCCTTTACAATTTTTGCTTTAAATGTTTTTACCAATCTAGCTTATAATAAACGAATGAATAAATACCTTAAACAGGAAAATATGAGTCAGAACAGTTTTGTTGACTTTCATTCGACTTTATGCAGAGGTGATATCGACTCAGGTACAATAATAAATACTTTTATTACAAAAAACATTTTGATACTATTCATAAAAAAACATGTTTTTGCAATAACGATAGCTTTAAATAGGTACATGTTTCAATTTATTTTCTTGTTTATAACGTAATATAGTATTGCAACAAATTTTAACTACTTCTAGGTAGTAAAAGTTATGGTTTTCTAATAAATTTTAATTACAAGCCAACTGATAAGTTTATGAGTAAATAAGTCGCCATTTCTGTAGTAGTAAAAGTACTTACACCATAGTGCACACTTAAACTGTGGTTAGATTTACAAATATATCCTATTATTTTTAGAAATGGCTTTGTAATTACTATTGTTCTTCACTGACATTCGCAACTTCGACTAATTTGAAATTAGTAATTTATTTACTAATTAGAAATTAGCTTATGCTCTATACAATTCGAGTTTCTAAACTTTGTTAAGATAAACTACTTTACTAATGATATTTTAAGAATGTTTCTCTATTCTAACTATACATACATTTATATGTACACATTAATAACTTATTTGGGTGCGGTGACTGGCTATAGAATGGTTGTATTGCACAAGGAAGAGAAGGTCCATAGAGAATTATTTTATTACTGGATTTATCGATTGTCTATGACCTAGTTTTTAATGTTAATTATAATAATATACATATAGTAAAGAAATAATACATAAAATAACAACATAGCCATATTGAAATAGTGTTTTTAAAAAGTAATTACTGTCTTCTATTATCCAGTCACCATACCAGGTCCATAATAAATAATTTAGGAATATTTCTATAAAATGTTAAGTACTTAAATAAAACCAACTATCACATTTATTTCGAACGAAGCTTCTTCATTAAGAGTTTTTTTGTACAATAACAAACTACGCTGTCAGATCTTTAGGTTTTTTATTTACATACGTAATTAACCTTGAATTACTATTATTAGTGAAGAAAACATCTAGTCACTATTAGAATATTTAAATGTTGCACAAAAGTTCATCTTTCGAGTTATTCGATATTTCAGTCCATCAAATCGATACGATTCAATAATCGAGCGCGCGTCGATCGAATGCACCGGTCGCGCGCGACATCTCGTTTCATTTGGAAGCATTCACCACTAGGTTAGTCGCGGCTTCCTCGCTCGCCCCTATGCTCATAGCTTTCTTCTTTAGAATACCCAAATCTGTCACGTTTTCTAAGAAGCTCTTATGAGCTGAAAGGACCTTCGCACTCTCCACATCTTTTTTTAACTCCTCCATGTCTCGCTTCAGCTTTGCTCGTCTGTTTTGGAACCATGTGATTACTTGAGCGTTGGACAAGCCCAATGAACTGGCTATCTCGTCCCTGTCTGCCGGCGACAAATACTTCTGGTATAGAAATCTTTTCTCCAGTTCGAAGATCTGGTGGTTCGTGAAGGCCGTTCTGGATTTTCTCTTCTTCTTTGGCTGTGGCCTCGAGTTGAAGAGGTTGAGGTGATTTGACTGACCATCTGGAACAAGCGAACGATTTACTATTAGTCACGGTCATTATACTGTTGAAAGATTTCTGCTAAAGTGGCAAATTAGTGCGATTAAAGTAAAAATGGGTTTTTGGTGAAACGATTGCGTCAAACTTGTTTATCAGCTAATAGCTTATGCATTTTGAACAAATAACAAGCATATCGCGGTCACGGAGGAGTTCCGTGGTTCGTAGTGAACAGATTTAATTCGTATAAAAATAAAAGAAGTCAATCCGGCCTTATAGTGGTGGTGTATAGATAAGAACGTCGCGTTTTCTACTCTTTATCAGGCACTAAAACATTATTCGAGTCTATGACACTGCAATAAAGCGCCCGCAGCGCTAAAATGTAACTCGTCCCTCATAAAAAAGCACAATAAAAATACGCCCATGAATCGTTACATTTTAACGAGTCAACAATCATATACGGGTCAGTTCGTAAAATTTATTTTTATAATGAAGAAAAACTGTGAGTGCTAACTTAACATAGAAAAATACAAGTACTGTAATCATAATCTGTGATGCAATTACGCGCTTAACATAATTTTATTATGTTTTTACATAACGTTTATATCTCGTCTCGATTTATCGAATAGAAAGTAAATTACAAGCGAATCATAAATTATAATTCGTTCATGCTACTGGTTGAATTAATTGCTAGTTATCTTGTTTGTGGTTATTCTTGTAAGCGATTTTCTAACCTTTTTCAGAATTAATGATTTACAGCATATTAGCATATTAATCAACTATGAGGTATCCAATACATATACAAGTATGTATAAACGTGTTTTAGTATAAGTCGAAGCTCATTAAAATTTGATACCAAATTGCGAATGTTATTATTGAAATGTATGAGAGTCTCCCAAAACTAATATTATTCACTCCAAAAATATAACACAGGTAACCAAATCAAGTTTTTAGATTAGATACAAATAATTTTCCGTTCTATATTAGAACGGATACGGAGCGCTGGCAACAATGACTCTATCTACATCCGGTGAATTTATCTTATCTTCCAATTGTCTATGCCTTGAAATTGCGTTGGTTGTAATTATGTTTTGAAATTAGCTCGTTTGTGTTTACGGTTTGGGTTTGCTATGTTAATGGTATTGCTTTGACTGTAATTAGCCGATGTATTAGCGTACAGTCAGTGGCTAAAAATCATTACTTAAATAGCATTACCCCAACGGTCTAGTGGCAGCCTACTTAAGCTGAGAGGCCGTGATGTTCAAAATTCAAATCTCAGGATGTAATCACAATGTGTCATAGCTTGCTGCTACGTTTCGAACGGTGTGTGTAATACCCGGAGGCTCAAATCACCTTCTCAATCCCATAATTATCCCTTTCCCTCAAGGTCCGTACGCTTCCATAATTCTTCTGCTACTATGGGCATTCATGGGTGGTAGAGATCACTGACGATGAGGATACTAGCTCATTTGCCGGCCTATGTTATAAAAAAGCCATTTGAGCCGAACCCTTTATAAAGACAAAACTATCCTTGGCATGACTTCACCACATTCACATTATTTTGTCAATCCGTTCAAAATCATAACATTAATGACTGAATTCTCATAATTACAGTATCAATAACCGGTCATTTCGCATTGACCAGCGCTTAACAATTCAGCATCGTAAAACTTTTACCCGGCGATTTCGAGATCACACCGGCATGCGGTGTACCACAGGAATTAATAAAAATATCCCATTACTTGAATATGTTTGTCGTTAAGCCAAACTGCCTATGCATTGTCAGCTTATTGGAATGCCCAACATTGTATTAATGTACAATTACTACGACCACACATTAACGCGAGGACGCGGTTGAAAATGTTAAAAAAGTAATGCATTTATTTTATTGAATGATGCATTCGAATAGTATGTGAGGTGAGGTGAAGATGGTTAAGGTTTGATTGAATTTCCGCTTTATGTCTTTACTTTATGTACGTCGTACAGAGTTATTATTTGGCTTTATGATTAGCTGTCTGTTTGACTTCGGACGTTCCTCCGAAAGTTATAACAGTCATCGTCTACTCCAACCATCCGAATACACCTTTTCTTTGACCCTTGATGTACTTAAGTTAACCCATGAAGCCAAACTTCGTCAATGTAGCCCCATTTGCCCGTTGGTACTGTGCACTACTTAAATTTATGGGATTCCATTCTATGGTACCGTTACTGTAGCCTTCATAATTTGCTTTTACAAAATTACAAATGATAACAATGATGCGCGCGTCTGACGCTTGAAGCAACACTCGGAAGTCTGCCTTAATGCATAAAAGCGGTCCAACTCGACGTCAGACCGCGGTTGTACGATGGCCTATATTTGTGTTGTGTCGTCCCATATTTTTTGATGTGTTAGGGGTATTCTAAAGTTAAGGAAAGGTTGGTGAAAACAGGCACTAGTCACTTTATATTCTTAGATACCCAGAAATTAGATCGACTAATTTGTGATCATGAACTACAACTACTTAAATTGTATTACTGATTATAATTCAGTAAGATGCTACGATTTTACTGAGGCATTTCTCACACATTATTTGTAGAGTTTAAAATATTTACGATTCAAGTCATCTTAAATATTTCGCTGTTATAAAAACCAGTATAATTAATCACCTAGAAACCTCTTCACATTTATCTCGCCTCAAATTTTACACGTCTGCCGTCACGATCAATTATAGACGAACGTTATAAACGATATAATAAAATATTTAATTATTGTGATAATTCATCGCAAAACGGTGCAATTTTATCAATATGCAGATAACAGTTTTATATTGAGGTCCGTTAAGGCCTTACATACGTCGAGAATTTTCAAAAAATCGTTTTTTTTTTGTTTACAGATTATTATTCCTTATAGTCTTAGGCATATTTCTGTGTAAGCTGATTGTAAAAATTCCCCATAGTTCAAAAGTTATTGTAGATAATGTGACTGCCCGACGAAAGGACAAAGGTCTGACGCGCGCCTACCTGAGTTGAGTTGTTTGAGGCAGCTAGTCTTTACCCTTAGACCCTTTTAGTCTACCTAGTATTTTGTTATCTTTCAATACGTGGAAGGGAGTTTATAATGTTTCTAAAGAATATATTCATATTTTTGAAATTTACGGTTAGTTTTCTTTGAACGTTACAAGTGAACAGTTGTGTATCATATTCGTGATTTTCGAAAATGTTGAAACGACGCATTGTAGATCGTAAAGGCAGTAAAGTGGACGATGTTCACGTCCTAAAAGGAAGAAGCCTCCTCAGAGGCCAGATAAAATGGAGTGTGAAAATGCGAAACGGCTTAAACAAGCTCGAATCAACGCTACCAAAGCAACAAAAGAGGCCAGAACAATTCGTCGATTAGAAAGAAATAAACAACAACAATTTTTTACTGACAAGGAAGGCGTACAATATGAAGCTGGAATGGGAGATTAGACGTAAGTTAACTAAATAAATAAAAAAAAATCATAAATTTCTTGCTCCAGCCGCGCGCGACTTCGAGCGAAACGCGCTTGAAACTTTAAACGCGTTTTTCTCAAAACTACTTTTTCTGACACGGTCGGCATGATAACTCGTACGGTTTCTAATATTTTTTGATGATTTTTTTTTTAATATATTCGGAATTGTTTTCTCTATAGTCTGTCGAGCCGGATTTTTTAAATTATAATTAGAACATTTTATAAAAACAATTAAAGTGTGATTTTTTAGACAAAAACTTCACTTTTTTTTTCAAATTACCGTAAATTGTTTAATTTTTCGAATTTCAAAAATCCGGCTCGACAGACTATAACTACTACCTTATTTTACAAGAATTTCTTTACATTTTGCAGATCCGTCAACATTTGAGGAAGAAATAGTGCCGACCGTGGAGCAACTTTTTTTTTACAGTGCTTCAAAAAATTTGAATTTTCATGTAGTAATTTTTGAAAAATAAAATTGAAATATTTTTTTTTACAAACATAACAGATTAATAAACAATGTGTAAGAATTTTTTTATCAATCTCTATTTCTATCCCTCCTAAAAACAGTTTTTCTTTTGGTACGTTTTCGGTACCGCTGGACGTATGTAAGGCCTTAAATGGTGACATCCGTTTGTTTATATTATTTATCATAAAACCTCCGTTGCCTGTATTTATAGACAAGTTACACTCACTTGATACTGGCCAGTCGTATTCATCTGTCATTATATTTCCTCCAATTTTGCAGATTCGCTTAAATATCATTATAATTAATATGGAATTTAATCAGGAAAAATACCGCCAAAACAGAACTCATACAAAAGTGTCCTTTTTAATGGACAAAAAAAATCTCCGTGAATACAAAGTGCTTTATAATATTTTGATAAATATCCTCACAGAACAGACCGAGCACATTTGTATTAATCACAACATAATCGCATCCTTAGCGAATCCGCACCTCAATTAAGCGCAAACAAAACATGCAAAAATACCAAAAAACGATCAGCTCAAAGACATCGTTAGGCGGCAACGCAAAAAATTTCAAATCAGACACGGCAGTGCATTAGCAAACCACCTGACTTTTTGGCGTTTCGCCGCATTATACAGTGATTGTCAGTAAGTGGAAATAATAGGTACATGAGTACAAATTGATCTTTTTTACTTACCATTTTGACTAGAAGCTAGAAATGCTACGATACACGCTTGTGCGTGATAGGTTGGTAAATACGCTTAATTGTTTCGCGATGGTGTTTCTATTATTAGCAGTACTTAACTTTCCGTACATTAAGAAAGTTTCTAGTGTGGTCTATGAAGCCACTGCGCGGTAATGAAGGGTAATTACATAAAAATAATTAGACTAGAGTAATTTAAATTCACCCCGCTTTATTGTCAATTAGTTTTAAATATCTAAATTAGCGTTTCATTTTTTTCCCCTAAAACTATATTTCACAAATAAAGTAACATGAAAACAAGGGTCATATAGTAAGGACGATACAATAGGCAACTTCCAGGCGACCTTAATTACCCTAAAGCTTAATATTTTGACGCGATTTTCATGATATAAGTACCAAACAACCTGAGGTCCTTTAAGCTTCTGAGAATTTAAGGCAATTGCAAATAAGAGACTTAATTTTACTGTTATTTCTTATCCTGTGGCTTTGGCATATCAAAGACAGTTGAGTCAGCGAAAAAAACACCTAAATGATCAATCACTGCAAACCTTTGATGTGTCAAGAGCCCTTTATACCCTTCACGCGTAGATTCAAAAGACGAACAATTTCCTCACATCGTTTACCAGGTCAAACTCCTTGAAATAACGTGGAGAGAATCGAGACTTCCTTCGAACCTTTTTTATATTATGTTGTAGGTGTTTAATTAATTCCTCAATAACATCACGTAGGGCCTGTGAGGAGCAGACGACAGACCCTGTCTTCCACCGCAATTAAATTCGAAACGTGATGGCAATTTGTGTTTAGCTTCCAGTGCCGTTTTTATCGTATCGAGAACACGAAGCATTGAATAAAATTGGTAATGGAAAGGTTGTTGAGCGAGTAAATCACTGTTTGATGTGACTAAGTGGATTGGCCTTCGGAATCAATGAAGTTGCGAGTTCCTCGGATCGATACGCACGTATTCTTACATTTGTAAAGAGCCATTTTGTTTGCGGCGAACGATTTATTTCAGAATGTGATGCTGATGAAGTTAAATTGCATTATATTGATCACATTTACATGGCAAATGAAAGAAACACGCTAATTACGCTCCTTGTAATTACAGTTTCGTGGAGTTAATTTGTGTTTAAAGCTGTATTGACTACACCATAATACATTCACTGTCAACACCTATGTTGGCCTTTAATTGCTAAATAAGTCGCTTGATAATGGCGCCGATGACATTGTAAAGGTTATTTATTGTATTTAATAAAATTGCAATAAAATAAGAGTTATCTTAATTAAACAGGTAATGTATTGTAAACTGACGGAAATGATTGGGAATAAGTCAGTCAGAAGCAATGTGACATTTGCCAAGGATTAAATGATTAAAATTAGGATTTGCATAATTAAATTCGTATCTATAGTTACTTATAAAAGGAATAAACGACGTACGAACATTCGTATCCTCGTTCAATCGTCGACTAAATTAAACGTGTTGATGGAAATCAGCCTTTAGCCGACGTGACGTGTGAACAATAGTGTCGGACGGTGCGTTAACGACTACAAATTGAATGTCCTGTCCAGTTTTTTGGTCCTGCACACCTCGTTATTCGGATAGCTGTTGAATAGGAAAGGTTCTACACGACCACACGGTATGGATAATGCTATTGTGCGAAAAAAGCGTGATAGAATCGGATTTCACGTGTTGACTGCTTTCATTTTTTCACGTGTTGATTGATCGCGCTGACCTGGGATTGGGTTCGGAGGATGTGTTGTGTTCTATCTGCTTTTAAACCTTCGTGTTCGGATTTCGATTTACAGGTGCTAATAATGAAATATTATCTCAGATGATGTATTTTTGGGATCATTATTGATATTTCTACATTTCATCAGAGATATCTACAACCATTATATACACATTTTGTGCGAATGAAAGAGTCGGTAGTTTGGGATCGCATCAGAACTGTGCCAGTAAAATTGGCGACTTCCTAAATAACGGATAGGTTAGAAATACTTGTACTAAAATGATGAGAATGCATTGAGATTAATGAAAGCAGATGCAGAGAAAGTAGTATGTCAAGACCGTGGAAAGTGGAAGTCTATAGTCTCTGCCTAGGCATATGGGAAACGGGCGTCATATTACGAATGCTATGTTTCATAGAAATGGTTACGTACTTATTATTCAACTAATATCTAGCCCCAATAATAGTTCAATAACTAATAATAATTATTATTTAAAGGTTGCCTGGAAGAAATTGCCGTTAGCAATAAGTCCGCCAATTGTACTTCTTTTAATTACTTTTAGATGTCTTTTGTGTATTATCAATACTTTTTGTTGTGATGTACAATAAAGTTATAAATAAATAAATGAGAATTAATTAATTAATTAGTAAGCATTATTCTTGAAAGTTGAAAACAAGCTTTAGCTGGTGCCAAGATAAAAAATAAAACAAGACACGCACCATACGCATAAAACGAGGAGATAGTTAAACGCGCGATTTATTTGCATATTCCAAATGAAAACATATTATTAAACTTTATAAAATCATTTAATAAACAATAATCTGCACAATAACTGATTGCAAACTTGATATGGGCATCAAAACTTCACGCAAACAAACAAAAAGACGAAACACATGTTTAGAACGTTTATAATATCTGTACACGAGGTTTTTATGGAGGAATAAAAAGATACAAATATTATTACTATAACTTGATTCGTACATGCAGTCGGTTGTAGTAATTATTGTATACTAGCATTCACTCGCGGCTCTGCTCGAGTTAAGTTCTACAAAATTATATTAACTATACATTTAAATTGGCATAACTTTTTAATTTATAAACTTTTTTATCAATCAGTGTCATGAAACAAACACTAAATGTCTTACCATCTAATACATTAGCGAAAACTACATCTAAATCGGATAAACCGTTTCTGAGATTAGCGTGCAGAAACACACAGACAAAAATTCTAACAATCACTGTATGGGGTGCTATTGCGTTGATAAAGGTCACAATGATATTTTTTCTCATATATCTTCCATGTACAGACAGCGATCCGTTACATTTTTATTATATGTATAAATATTTTAATTTTTTTGGTAGCCGACACTGGTCAGCAGGTCATTACGGCTAATTTTCGTACGTGTCCGTACTTGGCTTAGCATTATTAGGTTACTACCAGGTAATTTGTTTTTGTATTTACTTGACATAAAATATTCGAGTGACTATGAATATGAATATGAATGTTTATGATATGTTGTGTATTTTTATCCCTCGAAGAGGGGTGTTATAACATTGATCTCTTTATTTTGTTGAGTATATATATATACTGTATGGCATCGTGGCGTTTAAATGAATGGATCGATATGATTGCGGTTTATTATTTGGGTGCTAGTTTAATCGTGATAGCTCACTTTTTGGACTAAATCCCTTCTGTCAATTGGAAATGACACTCAATTTAGACCTCTATCACCCGTAACGAATCCAAGTTTCGCTATTGCCTTGTCCGTTAACCACTAGGACGTGCAGGTGAGGTTGCCTTTGGGTAAAGATGTTGGTGGCCCACTTACACTCCTTAAATTCATGCGGGCAGAGCCGTGAGTACAAGCTAGTTAGGGAATAATGATATGCAATAAAAGTAACCAACCCACAGCAAGGTAAAATGGAGATACCTAGGTACTGCTTTTGTTGGGCATGAAATATATTCAATGTAAGATTTTGCAAAAAAATATGATATTAAAATCAATTTAAATTGATTAATTTAGCAGAACATAATCAGTATCTCCATTTTACCTTGCTGTGGGTTGGTTCTTTTTTGCGTAAGTAGGTCCAATTAACGATATTATACCTAGACAGGGTCCGCTAGACACATGTTTCTCAAACGGCGGCTCATCAAAGTCTATTTGTATTCTAGTCTATGGCAAAAACTAACATCAAAAACTAGATGTTGACGTCTACAGTCATGTGTTTTGACACAGCGTCATCCGTTTGACACGCGGAGACACGAGTGGTTACCAACTCAAAAATTAAACAAGCGTAGGGTCACCATACGATATATTTTTTTTCCTTTTCTCTAATATATTAAGGGCCATTTCACGATATTCGAATGAGATTTAATTAACAATTAAAGTGTAAGGCAGCTATTTTAGAAAGTATATAGTAGAAATCTTTCTTATTTAATTTAATTGAATGACGAGACGATCAAGTCGCTCGCCTGATGGTAAGCGCCAGGCCTACCCATAAAAAGAAGCAACATCACACAGAACTTTGAGTTATAAAGCACTGCATGGCACTGAACTGCGGTCGTCACCCCGAGACATTAAATCTCATAATGGCCAGTAATTACACTGGCTTCAATGTCCTTAAAACCGAAACACAACAGTGCAAGGTGGTCCACCTTGCGAAGTATAATATTATGTCAGAGTATGACTTTTGTATTTGGTCGCGTCATATTTTATTGGTAAGTAGCATTTACTCAGAGGTGGTCAAACATGTCCTTAGTGAGAAACATAACGAAGACTTTTTATAGCCGGCCATTAATGTTATGTTGTTATTACAAAAATAATTCAGTAGCATTATCATTCCGGATGCAGAAGTGCTAATCATGTTTTTTTCTCCGAATGGTTAAATCATCGAAGGCAAATCTTTAATATATCTTCCGTAATAATTTTTTTTTCAATTAACCAATGTTTCAGTGGTATAATTATGTGTTATTAATCTAGTTTTTAATAGCTTATATTTGCTCTTTTTGTCTGCAATTATTGATTTCGCGGAAGATTTTGGTATACGATTAATAAACATTTGCTGCGTCGGGTTTTAGTTGTTTTCATATTTAATTTATTACTATTAAACTAAAAGCGATTGTAACTTTGAAATGTTTTTTCGTTGTGATGATTGATTTTCGAAAGTAATTTGAAAGTAAGTTAATAAAATTTACTAGATTTGATACATATTCACCGGTCATATCCCATCAAGACGATGAATGTGGTCACAACACAGCGGCATTATTAAAACACATCCACAAAGTATCGTTCTGGTTTAACGGACGGTTTAGTGGCACGGCCGATTTGTCCCATACGAGTGTTTCGACTTAGTGACGGACAGACCGACAGACGCACTTTGTGATGCCGCCACATAATGGCCCGTGACACTGACGCTGTTTTTGCTTCTTAATTAGGGATAAGTATCCGGTTAAGTGCTTTTATTTTTGGTGAAAATTTGGAAGTGATAGTACCTATAATATAGCAATTTTCATTGTTATATTAGGATTATCGTGTAGGCGGTATAAAACTAAGAAATGCAACATTGCAAGCTCCAATGACTGTAGTATTAAAAAATGATTATAATAGGTAACGTACATACATACATCTCTGAGTGGAACTGTTCAAGAAGTACATGCATTAAGCTGAATTAAATTCAAAATAAAGTTAAATATTATTTTTATTGTGCATATAACATTTTAAATTTGTAGTGAAATCGATTTTGCCCTAGATGTTTTTATGGTGGATTAACTTATTAGCTACAAGATACATGCACATTTAACATGTTTATTTATAACGACTTATGTCTAACAGAAGATTAAATATATAGTCTTTAGACCAGTGTTTCCCAACGTTGGGCCCACGCCCCACAGGGGGGCAATTTGATAGTCAAGGGGGGCAATTTAAAAATGGACTCGACACGACTTTAACCCTTTCGCTTTGGGTTATTTAAATGCAATGCTAGACATGGGTGACAATTTTAACAAAAAAATTTTTTAAGGTGGGGCATGGACTAAAAAAGGTTGGGAAACACTGCTTTATAGTCTATATATTTAATCTTCTGTTAGACATAAGTCGTTATAAATAAACATGTAAAATGTGCATGTATCTTGTAGCTAGTATAGGCTTAGAAAATATTCAAAGTAACACAAAATTGAGATGCCACTGTGAATTGAAAAAATAACTTGACAACTGCCAATTTGACAACCGAATGAACAGCGGCGGTTGAATCAAATCAACGATCAAGTAATTCGGATGGCTGCGGTCGCTTCGCAGAATTTTATTTATGTCAAATAATATTCGGATTCTTTCCTGAATTGTTTTTTGCGTACCTACCACCTTTGAATGAACGGTGAAAGAAAATTAACGGATTGAACATGGTATAATGCAGCCCAAAACAATGAGATCGTATGATCGATTAATTCAATTTGTTCAACGTTTTTGGCACGCGGTATTTGAAGCTGTGAAGTGATGGGTAAATGACTCAGTGAACAAGTTCGGTTCTCGTGATGGGATTAATACTTGTTTGACATTATTCAATTGTTTCAAGACGAGGATTATAGCTTTAATATTACACATTTTTTTATAGCATAGGACGGCAAACAAGCAAGTGGGTCCCCTGATGTTAAGTGATCACCGCTCATGTACGCCCACCATCAGAAGAATCATGGGCGCGTTACCGACCTTAAAGGAAAGGGATAATTAGGGATTGGGAAGGGGAGGGGATTTGGGCGGCAGACAGGAAATCTTGGCATGTAAAAATTGCGACGTATTTGTTAAGCGTATTTTGTTTTGTACTATGACCTCATGCATCTTTCTAGTCTTGATCTTTCTAACTTTATTCCGTGTGCAAAGATTTTATAGCTCATCAATTGTATGTGATTTACGGTTTACTGTGATGTGTTACGTGAAAGTGGTTTTCAGTAATTTGCCCATGATTGTAACTGTTCGTTATAAACGTCCGGCAGGTGTAGTTTGAAGAGTGAAATGCGAATCTCTGAACCGTATTCAACTAGTTTATTCGACAGGTAAACGCTACGTTTGTGTATCTGGCGCGTATTCAATGCAAGAGTTATTTATAAATGAAAAATTACGAACAATAAATTACATGTTTATTGAAATTATAAATCAAAAGTAATTCGTCCGTGGCAAAGAGATTTTGATTGATGCTATGTGAATTTATTGGTATCGTACCTGGTTTTAGCTGAGGTAATCGATGTTCTGCTCACAATATTACGTTTACACTGTGCAGATAGAAGAGAAAATGTTTGGCGCGAACCATTCGACGCTCATATGTTTAAGCCAAATATAAATATGCGTTATTTCACCTAGTATTTTGACTGGGTATGAATAAATACCGTTCTCCTAATGTGTTTATCTCAAAATAGCGAATAAAGTTAGCTAAAATATCTGATTATCAGCAGCTTCGGTACTCGTTTTATACAATCTCATTGATTAGTATGTTATGTTAGTTTTTGCCATCTATAACTAAACAATGAAAGTTTACAACCAGAATCCAAAGATATAAAATGTATAAATTGCTAGGTTTCCGCCCGCGTTACGTACACATACAACTTTACCACCTCATTCTCCTCTTACATATTCTCTCAAAACTGCTATGCTCAACGGCTTAAACTGGGAAATGATGATATTTAACAGTATTTACAACCATCATAATAATAATAATAATAATAATAATAAAAACGTTTATTGCCAAAATTAAGCTTAGTACAAAATTAAAAATAGACAAAAATACTTATAATTAGAAAAGGCAAAAGGAAGTGGCTCAGCTAACTGCTGACTGAGGTATAAAACTCAGCCAGCGCTGGTTTTCAGCCACTCCTGGCCCCTCTGGTGTTAGGCGGGGTTGGTACTTAGAAGTTAGGACTAACTGCTCCTCCACTGATATAGCGGCTTAGGTCTAATAACATAAATAAAAAAATTCTATAACAACAAAATTAAAAACTCAATTGAAAACAGTAATAGTGTGGATGTTAATTATGCTTATGACTATATATATATTAATATGTGTATGAGTGAGTGAGTGCGTATGTGCGTGTGTGTGTGTGTGTGTATGTATGTGTGTACGTTCGTGTGTGCGAGTGTGTGTGCGTGGTAACTTTTAGGTGCTCTATACATAGAAGAATTAGTTCCATTGTTTATTTACTACCAGTTGAAAATATGTTTTTAGGCTTAAACTTTTCAAGTACGAGTGTTTCACGTTCTCGGCGGCAAGTTGTTTATTTAACAGAGCTCTCTTATATTTAGTTTTAAATGAACCTACACTTACTTTAAGCCGAAGTGGTGGAGGAAGATCATCATCATCATCATCAGCCACAGGATGTCCACTGCTGAACATAGGCCTCCCCCAAAGATTTCCATACCGACCTGTTGGAAGCGGCCTGCATCCAGCGACTTCCTGCGACCTTTATCAGGTCGTCTGTCCACCTTGTAGGCGGACGTCCAACGCTGCGCTTGCCAGTACGTTAATAACGTCTACAACCATCGCTTAATAGTAAATAATAAAGTTGATGAACCAATAACGTGCAGTGGCAGCGCCCCGTGTGCTCACGACTCATGCCGGTACCACTAAATAAATTCATCTTTACATAGTATAAAATGAAGTCGCTTCCGCTGTCTGTTCGCTTAGATCTTTTACAATATTTTCAACGCAATGCAGTTTTCAGCAATAGATAGAGTGATTCATGAGGAAGATTAATTTTGTATATCACGCTATGATCCATAGGAAGAGGGCAGTAACATGCAGGTGAAACCGCGAGGGACAGCTAGTAATCTATAAGTTTGGTGTACTGGTTAGAAGCAGTAACCACATTCTCACGGGCGGTTCACACGGCTCGCCAACATTCGGGTGCTCACGTCGCACCTTACGGTTTCACGGCCTGTTGGTCGCCAGATCCAAGGAATCAAATCGTTTTCGAATTACCATCTCGATTGTCATTTATTTTGTATATCGGTTAGCAGCCGGCGAAACTATGGGAAATTGTTTTTTCTCGATTACTACTGCGTGGCGTCCAAAGGGTTAAAGTTTTTACTTGTATTAGCCATTTTGAAACTTTGTTCTCTATATTATGACATTAAAGGCCTATGTCATAATGATCGAGTAAGTTTTAATCACATGTAACGGATGTGACATCAATTTTTTGAAAATGCCTGGTTGACAGGATTTTGCCGGAATCCCTATTTCTACCTGGCGTTAGCCTGGTTTAATGCCAGGGTTCCCATGATGATTTGATAGTGGATTTGGTATTTTGTAGAGTGACCCGCCGTTTGACCCCTACAAACCGCAAGTTGAACCAAGATCAATCAGAGTATACCACATGTAGGCGTAAGAGGTTAGTGGCCCGCTTACATTCCCTTTTAAAACATTTCAGCTAATATAATTTCAACAGTATGAATCTAAATATATAAAACTCAAAAGTGACTGACTGATATAGTGATCTACACGCACAGCCCAAACCACTGGAGGGATCGGGCTGAAATTTGGCATGCAGGTAGATGTTATGACGTAGGCATCCGCTAAGAAAGGATTTTGATAAATTCTACCCCAAAGGGGTCAAAATAGGGGATGATAATATTTAAATGCTGTTCACGCGGGCGTAGCAGCGAGCAAAAGCTAGTTAATAATAAACACTCATAGAACTCAATTATCAATATAAAATTAACAATTTTAATAAAAGCACTTTAAACATACCTACTCTAAATAAGAAATATCCTCATCAACATCGAAAACTAAAAAAACTTCTATCTCATAATTCAAATCCAATTTTAATCGTATCAATTTATCTTTTTCATGGGATAGTTAATTTTAGCTAATTAATTCTTAAATGCAATTAATTAAACTTATCGCACATGTTTTCTCGACTGGTATACATTGAGCTTATGCCAGACCGTTGCGTCTTATTACTGGCAATTAGTATGGCATAATTTACACGACATTTGTCTGGCATAAGCGTTGGCGTTGTAATTATCGTCAACTATTGTCTACTTGGATATTATTAGAGTAATGTAGGTTGGATTAATATGACATTTTCATGCTTGAATTGATTGGGCATTGTTGAAACGTTTCTAGGCTATGTAATTATCTTTGATTAATTTACAATTAATTATAAGTGTTTTAACTGACTTAAAAAGGTAGATTTAAACGGTAAATTGACTAGGTGGCAGGTACCTCGTATGCGAAAGGTCATCTGGGTTGGTACTACCGCTTTGTCTATTTCAGCCGTCAAGTACTGTTATAAGCACTGTTGTAATTCGGTTTAAAGGACATTGAAACCAGTGAAATTATTGGACATTATGGACTTAACATCTAGGTATGTTGTATGGATGACGAGCGTTTTTTGGGGGCAGGCGTTCTGTTTATCATCATAGGTGATTCATGGTAATAAAAAAGATTCTGAATTCAACACGTAGTTATACATAGAAGTATGAAAGATTTTCGTAGGTTTTTTTTAAGTTCCTACATATTTGCATCTACTGGGTACTGCCAGATGAGGTCAATTGTTGAAAGATAATTTAAATTTGATAAGATTTTTTTTTATTTTATGGCATAGTTTTAATTTTCGAAAAAGAGACTGAAATTTTTCATACATATTTTTATTGTTTTACAGAGTAAGGTCCAAACGTGGTTAAGGAACGACAAATCGTGTGAAAAGATGACATTAATAAACATGTTTATAGGTTACATACGATTTTACGATTACGATTTAATTCGATTACAGATCGTTGTGTAAGTCGACCTATGTAATTCACAACTATTCCATTATCCTATCCATCATCAATTCATAAAATTAAATCATATCCTACAAAGTACATTAACATATCGAATTATTATTAAAGTAACTAATTACGTTGATGTATGCTTTGTAAATACAATATTAATAGTATTTATGCAATTCCTCATGTCGGATCTTCTTAATCAGCATCGTCATTAGCGGTTGCATCAAAGCCGGCGCCAAAATATAAACTCCTTTGCAAAAAAAACGGGCACCTTACACACACACTTTACCTTAGCTTTTCTATGGGTAAATATTATTATATTTTTAGTATGTCATTAGCTTGGATGACTAGAAATTTCTTATTATCAATGAGAATCTAGTTTTTTAACACTTTTATCCTGGTATCGGTGTTTTAGTCAATGTAAACAGAGAGCCGTGTTAAAATGGACATTTTTATGGGTATAATGAAATTAAGACTACGAGTATTTTTATGGTATTTTAATAAAAGAGACATTAAAAAATAAAAATTAATAACGAGTATGACCTTCTCTTGCAGCGATTACGGCATGTAATCGTCTTGGCATGCTTCCCACCAGGCTTTTGATGGTGTCCTGTGGAATGTGTTCCCACTCAGTCGAGATTACACGTTTAAGCTCTCTGATGTTTTGTGGAGGTGGTTGGACAGATCGTACTCGCCTTTTTAGGAGGTCCCAAACGTGCTCAATGGGGTTAAGGTCGGGGCTCCGCGCTGGCCAATCCAAACGACGAATACCGACCTCTTGCATATAAGCATCTACGTCGCCAGAACGGTGGGCCCGAGCATTATCGTCCATGTAAATGGCATCTTCACCAATTACAGTCAGTGCGGGTTGTGCATTTTGAGAAAGGATTTCTGTTATGTACCTATGCGCATTTAGTGAGCCATTTTCTATGAATACTATCTCGGTTCGATAGTTGGAAGTTACGCCCGCCCAAAACATAACGGACCCTCCACCATAAGGGGTGATTTCTTCAAAACACACATCGGCATAGCGTTCCCCTGGTCTTCGTAACACTCGCCGACGTCGGTCCTCACCATGCAGACAAATTCGAGCCTCATCGGAGAAGAGTACGCTACTCCAGTTACCTGGTGTCCAAGATAGGCAATTTCTAGCGAACCTCAACCGCGCAATCCGGTGCTCACGGAGTAACTTGGGGGCCCGCGCTGGTCGTCGACTACGTATATCAGCAGCTAAAAGTCTTCTCCTCACAGTCCATAGGCTAACTTGTGCTCCTCGTACCTCTTCAAGGTTTCTTTTGAGGTCTATGTAACTGCATTTGCGGTTCCTCAGCGCCTGAGTCACTAAAAAGCGATCGTCTCGCGGCTGTGTGCAACGTTTTCTCCCAGAACCTTGCCTTCTCTGAACGGAACCTGTCTCTTGGTATCGAGTCCAGGTTCTTTGTACGGTTGAACGACTCACGTTTAACCGCTGTGAGACGTAACATTGGCTACACCCCTCTTCCAGCAGCGCTATAATTTTACTAGCTCTCATTGCTTTTTCTGCCATTACGATAGACACAAAGATATCTGTTTTAAGTCACAATAAGGCAGAATTATGCGATAAACATAAATTGTTGTACTAAAAATAACGAAAAGTTACTTTTAGTTGCTTGATAACCTTTTAACCGCAAACCCGCGAAAAGTGTCACAAAATGAAAAAGGGATTAATAATTTAAAAAACAAAAGTTTTGAATTTGGAATGAACTTTTTTTCATACCCAGACTCTTTATTAAGTGCCAGTAACATAGTTTGGCTATTAAAACCTCTGAAGAACTAAATTATTACCAATAATGTTAAAAAATCAAACCCGCCCGTTTTTTTTGCAAAGGAGTGTATATTATTCAAACAAAAATTATCCATATCCACGCGAATAAATCAAAGGCGCTTCACTAATAACTATTGGATTCCTTCATGCTAAGTTAGGGCTGCCACACTTCCCGGTACACCAAGACAATCCGGTTATAAATATCCCGGTAAGCCGGTTGTACCGGTATAATTATACAGTAAACAATGTTTAGAACGAGCAAATGACGCCATTGTTGTGTTTAATTCATAACTAGTTACAATAGTGATTCGCTCATAAGTCATACACATAAAGTAAACTTTATGTGAATAGTGACAATTGAAAACTTTTAATCCAATATATTAATTAATCCGCTATGAATAATGAACTAGTAGGTACCTAAGTATTAAAGAAAATGTTATAAGATATTCTGTGCTAATATAATAACTCTGTGTTCTTACTAATTCCGGTAGACATTTTGGCAGCCCTATTCTGAAAATCGTTGCGCGACAAAAAGCCGGCCGGTTATAAAAACGTTGCACGCGTGGAGTACCACAGTTAGCTCATAGTCCGTGACAGCGTAACGACCGATATTTATCGGAACGCACTCTCCATGCAGCCGCATTCGAAATGGTTTTTACCTTTTGTGAAACATGACTTTTGTTTGGAAGTTGATAATGACAGTCATCATTTTTCTCAAATATGTCCATTACTGGTTACACGATTGCCTAAGTTTAATTTTTCACTAGGCAAACGTGACGCTCAAAATGTTTGGCGATGGTGTTGTCACTGCGTTGACTTGGCAGATCAAATCGAACTTTGTTTATAGGAGGGTACGCGATATGTGTTTGTACCCAACAGGATCGCTCGTTCAGGCGAGTCGCTTTCCAGAGTCACACAGTGTACATGTCTAACATATCCAGTAACTTCATGCTGGTATGATTCTGCCGACCCATCGTGTCGTCGCATCGATAGAGGCAAGGTCTTTTGACGTGCAACATTATATTTGGACTGCACTGTACCTAAAATCAGTTGCAGTGTAGTCAATTTGCCGTGCCTGCAAAAAAAAGAACCTGATGCTCGTAATTTTGGACATAAGCCTAGTAAAAATATGGCTATACGTCCAATAAAATATTTTTGAATATCATGAAATTATTTTACACTATACAATGGTACCTATGCTAGCATATTTACTTAATGCAAAATATCGTAAATTCCATGCACTATTCATGCACAAATTACTGGCAGTAAATAATCCCTACCGTGTCTAGTTTTGCCATAAAATTATTCATTATGATAACTAGGTTTTATTGAGACTGAATAATTGTGTATAAGTTACATGAAGTACACGACACGACACCTCTGTATTAATGAACATACTTCGAGGTTGTATTTGAGACTGTGTTTTCCAACAGACACGGATTTGGTAAAGGGACGTGGGACTTATTACTTGTTGAAATCATATTTACTCGAACTCCTATTGTAACAAAATATATGTTTTTTTTGTTTTGCTACCACTGACGGGAAGGCGTGGCCCTAACCATCAGGCGAGCGAGCTGCTCGTCTCATCATTCAGTAGTATGATGAGACTTCGTAATACATTTACGAAGAATTTGTGTTATCGCCGAGAATCGATTGATGGCACCTGTTTAGAAACGAGTCTCAGTGTAACCGGTACTAGAGCTGTAGTTAAAATATCATCCTACTTAACTAAGTGAGCCGCGTTTACTTTGAACTCGCAGCGACGTGATAACTTTTTTTAATACCTCTTCAGTCGCAAGTAGTCAAAACAAACCATTTGAATGCCCTTGAACACGGCACTTGAGTTTATTGCCTCCTTTTATTTTACGATATATTTATTGCTTTTTGTGAACGTAAAATGTCTAAGCGCATGCATAAAATATGGATGCCTATAATGGTGACGCGTTTTTTCGATTTTGCATGAAAATTGTGAACGGATAACAAATAAAAAAAATGTTACTTTTTTTAACCTGGCTCGGCAAAGTGACTGCGCTACACCTGATGATAAGTGTAGCGCAATCCGGGAATAGCGTCGACCAACAACAGTTTTTTTAAACGATGAGGCAGGTATTTTTGGTTTAGCAGTTCAGCTCTAAGGTTTTCCATTAATGATTATATTTTACGAGGATATCGTTTTTTTTTAATTAACGAGGCACGATTCTTATTAACATAATAATTTATTACCAGTTTTGCACGTTTTTACAATCCTTTCTTAATAAAATTAACGTGGAATAGATGATTAGTATAGCTAAAGGAACTAATACAACGACTTCAAAAACATGAGTATTTTGTTACCCTGCTTTTTTATCTGAGCAAGGCAAAGTGACTGCACTACACGTGATTCTAAGCGCAGTACAGTGAACAGTCCAAAAAAACCAGCGAACACTGAAAACAAATACATAATGTTCAATGTTTGTGGAGGAAAAACGTAATGAATTTTTGGACCAGGCCGATTGGGTCGGACGCGTCGCGTGTAAAGTAGCACTCTATAAAAAAAAAGAAAAGAAAAGAAGTGAAATATCTTGGGATTGATCTTTACAAAAGATCTCAATTCTCTTGGACGTAACTAAAGAATAAAGAATGTAAGAAGTCACGTAATTGGCTTAACTCCAAAATAGCTATCAAGCACTGACTACTGGCAGCAATTATTTGGTAAAAAAAACACGAGATAACTTTAACTGCACGTGGGCATACTTTAAATGACAAACGAAGATCAGGCGAGGATTTCAAGCCGGCACAACCACTTAAGGCATGGGGCGAGAAATAACAGAGAACGATAAGTGGCGCCAGCGAGGCCGACACACGTCAAATAGTTATTCGCACTTCTTGAAAAACCTACACGTATAGGTTTTTTTTATTGTCCATAACTATCTATGTGATTTAGCATTCCCAGAGACTCGATTAGCTTCTCTGCTTGGTATCAACAAAAATGCGTGCCACTGTTGATCCTGGTGCACCGGAATTACCTAGGTGGGGCAAGGGTTGCTGGGGGTTGGAATTATGGCAATAGACTCACCACCTAACACATGGGGTAAAAATAACCTCGGCAAACCGAACATGTCCTTGTTGCACTTCTATCTACCCCATTGAGGATATACACTACAAAAAAACGTCTTGCAAGATTACGTATAAATCTAACCACAGTTTAAGTTCCTATTTAAGTTCAATGTATATAACGTGCGAAACCTAAAGCACTAGAAAAAAAATATCTGAAAACAATCTGTATCTCCAAAGTGCTCTCTGGTGTAGAATAAATGAGTTTTATCCGAATAAATAAGGTCGCGTTTGAAGCGCGGTTGCACATAAATCGAGTTTAAAAACAAATTGCACGAGGCAGCCTTCAGCCGGGTAGAGCCGCGCGCGACGCCATGTATCTTCTAACGGGGAATGTATTCCGACGATTTATCTCGTACAAAACACATCGTGCGTGCTATCAATATAAATTTATTTCAGTTTGTGATTTTTGACACGATTTGGAAAATCCGCATAGGAGGATTCCGTGCTACAATCATTTATTTTTTATTTTATTAAGACTAGCTATAAAATTAACAAATACACCTAACATCCATAGTCCTGCCCCACAGTAAGATATGAGTCTTGGGTCGTGGGTATCAGGAACTACGGAGAGACTTTCGGTCTCACAACACCCAGACACCGGAACAACTATTTGTGGATGACACAAACATTTGTCTCTGTGCGGCGATCGAACCCGCGGCCTCTCGCTTCACAGCCGGCTACTCGCCCGCTGCGCCACGGAAACTGTCAAATCATGTGAACATTATTCTGTGAACGTTTCAGCCAACTACTTATTATTGTTCTAAAGATAGAGCACTTTAATAAAAGGACTGACCTATAGACAGCGTAAAGTTGGTATTAGGGTTTCTTTTTTCATTATTATTCTAAATGACGAAACGAGCAGGTGGCTGGCCTGATAGTGATATCGCCAACCCAAACACCATTGGTACTCTTAGGGTACGGCCCACTAGAAAAGAGATTTTTACAAAGGGGTTAATTCTGCCCATCCCCTAGAATGCTTCTAGGATAAAGTGTAGCGTATATTATTTCGCAAACGGACATTCATATAGGTATGTGAAAAGCCTATAGAAATCAGTTCAGCCGTTTCGAAGAGTAACCGGGACAAACAAATACAAAAATCTGGCTTAGTTTTTTCGAGCCATGGTTGGTATTGACTCTATTATTATAACATTGATGGCAGACATTAAGTGTCCAATAATAAAATAATATGTTCAATCGTTCAAAGACTATTCTCAATATTGATAACAAATAAAAACGAAAATAATCGCGACGAAAAACTGGTAGCGAGTATAAATCACGGCGAGGCAATAATGTGGGCCGACTTGCCCCGGGGGAGCTCGCGCCCTTGCCACCGCGCCGTGCCCGAGAGAAATGCCGACGACGAAAACACTTCCTTTTGTCACATAATTGCCTAAATTGTTATTAGATGGAATAAAGACATATTACTGTGGGACGCTAGACTCGAGGGAAGATTTGTCGACTTCGCGCCGACGGTTTATTTACTGCCTGTGAATGGGATGGATATTTATAGAGTTTGAAAGATGATCTTTTAATAGTAGTCATTTGGTTTGCCGCTCGCTCGGCAATAATTTTAAACGCACTGTCACTTTTAATTGTGTCGTGGAATTTGAAAAATTACGAACACACAGTCACACGTGACTATGATAGATTCCGCTTAGATAAACGTATGGGAAAATGGACGTAAACTCGATTTTATATCACAGGAAAGTGTCAAATAAAGCAATCTCAACATTCTAAATTAATTGAAATAAATTACGCGCGGCACCGTGTCTGTATTTATGCCATCGGATGAGACGAGCGATGGCTCACAGATTTACGAGTGATGTCTCCATTAAATGAATATAAAATTTGCTCCTAATAGTTTTACGAGACTTGAGCGACACACAATCACAAACGTTTCGGCGGCCAATAACAATAATAAAAACTGCGTATTTTGTGTGCGGTCCGTACAAATCACGACCACATGTTCCACACTAAAATCTACAACAAAACACCCCACTGACAGATATATTAGCGGCATTGCATTCACACAAAAACCACGAGCATTGCACGTTTGACACGTCTTGTACAAAAAAATTCAAATATACACCTTATTCCGTCGTAACACGGTGGGTGGCATTTTTCCCGACCGCAAAACAGTCGTACAAATTAATTCACCACAGCAAACCCAAAAGAAGGTAGACAGTGACACAAAATATCAACAGATGAACTGTTAAAACTCAGAAATAACTTCTTTAATAAGCGTTTTTCGACATATTTACGCCGGGGACACTATTTTTTTTTGTTTTCTGAAATTCCCGAGTTACGTTGCCCTTTGCACTCTTCAAATTTTTTAAACGTTGAAAAAGGCTATGTTTACAAATTGTCGTATCACGTACTTGTGACGTCTTGGGTGGTTCCTATTTCGCAATATTTCGCCACACCACGTGTACGCTACGGGTGTTGTTGACTGAATTACGAGTGCTTAGTTCACTTGATGCACTACTGACATTTCGCATTAAGATACCGTGTGTGGTCTCGGAACAAGCCCGACTACGGTAATAGATAAACTGATAACAGATACTCGGAAAGAAAATGACGAATAGGTGATATAACATTTTTAGATAAAAACCTGCATCTGCAAATCTAAGCAGAATATTTTTAGTACTGCAAACCAGCAAAGGAAACGAATGAAAAAATAAACTCTGGATATATTTGAAATTGGGTCTAAAACATTTAGCTCTATTTGACGTTTTGCTATCAATTTTTATAAGCTACATTTTTTAGGCACATCAATTTCATTAAGTAATTTTGTCCGCCCGTCCCCCGTGTTTGCACTAGTGTGCGTCACTAATTGAGACATATTACAGCATTTGTACCAGTGTGTGTTTCGGAACATTAACTTTTGTTTTGCCGCTAAATCGTGTACGTGATGACAACACTTCTATAATAACTTCAGTAAAGATTATGGTCCGTATTCACAAATATCACTTATGTAAGCTCTTTGCCTATTAGTGTCCAATTCTGTGTACATAATTGGTGTGTTTCTATTTAGCGCTAAAAACTAACTAATGACGTTTAGAGTAATTGTAACTTTTCGCGCTCACTATGAGGCCTCATAGTAATTAATATTTATGAATACGGGGTTATGTCGACTACTTTCGTAATATGAAAGTTAATTTTATATCCCAGAATGAAAAAAACGTAACGAAAATATAAAGTTCGTTTAAATCGAAAGACATTTATTGATATATTCATATTTTACTAGTATTATTTTATTTCACGTAACACATGAACAAGTGACAAATATCCTAAACTACTTAATCGATCATTAAAGTGATTTTTTTATATAACATAAACAAACATGAACAGTAAATAACTTACACATAAATACGGTAAGTTATAAACAATCATCACTGGCAGTGTCAGTACTCAGTAGCCGCAAACCGATGTGTCACGTGGCACAGTGGGGTACAATCGCGAGCGATTCAAATGTCGAAGCCGATTTAGATTTATTCCCGGCGCGATTTATTGCGATCCTAGACCACCCCGCGCCTGCACCACGTGCAACGTGGCGCCAAAAACAAATAATAAATTATTATAATGCGTGTGTACCTATGTCTGTTTATGATCAGAAAGTTTATAATCTTTTAATTAATTTTCTGGTTTTAGGTGATATAAAGGATTGTTAATGTTATATTGTAAATTAGTAGGAATGAGTGGAGTTTATGAAAATATTGTGTTATTAATATATCCACGCATAAAAATACAAATCAATAGAATTAAATACTGAGAATAAAATTATTAGGTACTCATTGTAAAACATGAAGTGTGCTGTAGTTTTTTAATGGAATGAAAATTATTTGTATGTCAAGTAATTCTTATTTCTGTTTGTACACTATGCGGTTGGCATGAATCAATATCACCTGAAACAAACTATCTCCTATCTAAATGGGCATCTACGGTAATGGTCCTTGTTACAATCGACTTTTAATCGATATGCCAACGCTGTTGTTGACAAATTGATAATCGATAATTCGCTGGAGTCGGTTATCAATTTATTGGCTGCGCGACTACTTCGACTGTGGGACAACGATTTGTATAGGCATGACAGTCAGAATTTAGATTTATATCTTAATATGGTTGTTAGTATACGTTAATTTAATATTATTTATATCTTGAGTGCACACAAAATTAGTCCCACTTATAAGCATTTCTAGACTGCCATTTTTAGGTGTCAGTAAAAAGTGACAGAATTTTTTAAACAAATTACCGTTTTGTTCTCATGATTTCAACTTAACTAAATTGTTTAGAATCTTGTCAAATACGAGGAACTAAAAGTAAAATAACAGGTTTTAACAAAATTGATGATTGATTCCGTCCCATGATGTGATAGGGGGCGAGCCTATCGCCATACCGGGCACAATTCCAGACTCCGGGCAGATATTGAACATTGAGTTTTCTCTAAGGTAAAAGGGTAGAGTAAAAGAGGATAAAAGTGACATAGGGTTTTTACGCTATATCACTTTTCGATCGGACTTAGGGATCGAACCCGAGACACAGCAGTCGTACCGTAAGCAGACCATACCATTGCGTCACCGAGGCCTTCGATAGTCATCTTTGATATCCAAATCGCAAGTACTGGTTTAAACATATTTCCAACTATTCAAATCTTGATAGTCTTCGTACGTAGAAATCTAACTGTAATATATATTTCTATATACGTAAAATACAGAACCGCTTATTTAAGTCGGTTTAATTTTTACTCCTTTGTTCTGATTCGTAGATAATTACGAATAACTGCAACACAAAGCTAACATCTAATCACATCGATTCTTTGCCGCATTATATGAAAGTCACGTAGTGTTGTCGCAAAACAATCCGGGATCCCTTTAGCAAACAAATGGCGGTCCCGGATTAGGGTGACAATTTAAACAGATCGCCCGGGACTCGCTCGAGAGCCGCAGTCTACACTTTCAATTTGTATCAATTACTCGCCGTCTGATTTTCAAGGAAGACCAGGTTTTGCTGTTTAGATTAATTTAAATCGGTGAGGTTTGGGGTAGTATAAAATGTGGCCTATGATATTCGATGTCAACAACTTATTTCTGGTACATAAAGTGGTAGTTATCGAGCCTATCGTTATATCGGGCACAATTCCAATTTCCGCAACTTTTGTATTATTTTTCGTATCGAAAACTCAAACACAAATTGCGATTGCCTGACCTCGGATTTGTACCCCGGAACTCACCGATGTTCCGGCCTAAGTCTGCTATCACTAGATAAATGTGGTAGTGTGGTGTGGTGTGCTAGCAGATACTAATCAAGTGCATTGTATGAATTTAACATTTTTTCATCTTACTTGATTCCTATTACATAAATTGACACTTGACAATACTAGCTACTACCGTCGGCGTTATTTAAATATGTTTTACATACATATATACATAGGATAATAGGTTTATCACATAACATTACTAGTCCATTCTTAAAATTGTAGCCAATAATTTCAAGCAAATTTTAGAGCCTTTGAATTTTATACCTTTAACTTTTTTATGTGTTAAATAAACAGTATTGCATGATTACCAAAATTTAGCGTATCCTTTAAAAAACAATGACCCTGTAACAAAGCCAATTTCACTTTAAACCATAACATATGGCATGTTATGTCTAAAATTTGCCTCATCCATATTGAATGCTAAATTGCTAATACGCGGAATTGTTTTTCGCATTCCATTTGTATTGGTTTAAGCATTCGTCTTACACGAGAGGTTCGTGTTAATCAAGTTAATGCTACGTTTTACGCGTATTACAATAAAACATTTCGGCTTCTCTACACAGTGCCAGAACGAATTGCTTCACTCAATATTATTTGCTTAAGTCAATGTAATCAACAGTAAACGCTGGTGCGCCTATTTGAGCATATCAAGCGCACGGTGGATCGAGAGACAGGATTAATCGGACAAAATTCACTCAACAAAGTGAAATTTCGTTAGCGCGCGTTAAGGGTGACCGAGGGGGTTGGCGGGGCACGGTTGTCACTGGAGGGGCGTTTTCCATTTCACGCTCCGTTCGCCGCTGATGACACCGCATTCCAGCGACCAAATGGTTCGACAAATGAAGAGAGGGCGCAGTCGCGGACACGCCCTGTCGTGTCATAACTGTCACGCCGATGCGACTAACTCTACCCTCTCCTATTAAGTTAGTGGTAACTGATTTGCTGAGCCCAAGATATTTTCCACACTTATTGTATCTACAATATTACTCATTAGAGACACTTGTCAAAGATAATGTGAAGCGAAAAGTAGAACTTCATTTTAAATATCACGTATTATCCAACATGGCATAACTTTGGTGTAAAAATCGTTGACACAACACGCATATTAACATAACTTAGCAATTCAGTCATTTAAACATTTGTCAAATACAATTTTGTAAGCAAAAAGTATAATGATGTATAATAAGCGAGTCCATTTTAGATACAATTATGGTACATTGTCTTTGTTGCAAAGAAAGTAACGTTACAATTGTGATTTAGGTTGAATAACAGGTAAGCGTTTTCGCGGCGTGAAAACACCGGCCATCTAATCGTCAGCAATTATGTAAAAGAAAGGAAATAAATTTCATTTACGGCCCGTGGGATTGGTAGAATGGATGTATTTTTTATTCCAAGTGTCATTTATATAACAACCACTTTAATTGACAGTGTCAAATAGAAGTGTGATGGGACATTTGTTAACCAAAATAAATTAGTATTTTTGTAATAAAATAGCATTTTAATTAATACACACAAAAACAGATGTTAAGAATTTGAACGAAAAACGAACATTAGTTGTTGATCATAGATATTTGTCACTGATTGGTCCGTATCGGAAGGTGTTTTCTTGTGGCCGGTTCCACGATTGTTACGCCTCGCTCGTGACAACTGTCAGACACCTTGCGATGTGCGAGCGGCTACCATAAAAAACCTTCTTATTGTCCACCTGAGTAGGCTATTAAGTTCCCTGTGCGCGTGCTTCTGTTTATAGGCGGTACTGAACCAAAGTATTTGATAATAACGTTTGATTTAAGTGTATATCGTATGCATTTTCCGCCACTTATTCACGATAATAAGCTGTCAATTTAATAATATTTTATGTAGAATGAGAGTATATAAACAGCTTATGTGAAAGAACTTTGAAACGTGACTAAAAAATTATTGACTTCGGTCAAACCTACAATTTATGTGTAATGGGTACATCTTTGCATAGTATAAAATGAAGTCGCTTCCGTTGTCTGCTCACTTGAATCTTTTAAACTATTCAACGGATTTTAATGCAGTGTTCAGCAATAGATAAAGTGATTCATGAGGAAGGTTTATATATATAACACATACATAATAAAGAACAGAAAAGCCGAACAATTCAAAGGTTTGTAATTTGATGTCGTAACAAACAGATTTTTACCAGTGCGAAGCCGGCGCGGGTCGCTAGTTCTAAATAAAACTAACGGTCTTATTAGAAAACGTTGTCCAAATTTAGACTAGATTTATATTTACCGTAACTTTGGTGACCTATAGTATTTATTGGATATAAACCTAGTTTTAAGTTAGTCACCGTTTTATAATAAGACAGTAAAGGCCAACGTTTTGTAGAAAGACCATAACGGTCTTAATACAAAACGTATTAGTTTATATAAATAGTTTCAAGTTTCTTTTTGCTGTACTGTTGTAGTGTACAATATCTTTGATGTACATTAAAGTACAAATAAATAAACGTTATCTAACTTAAAATTAAGGTTAAATAACCAAATGACTGTAAGTTACCATAGCAACTAGTAGATATAACTCAGTTTAAAGTTAGACCTCGTTTTGTAGTAAGGCCTTTATAGTTTTCGTCGCGCCAACGTACTTTTACATTGAATATAGAACCCGAACTCGAATCTTCCCAACAATTACATGTTAAGTTTTTCCACTGCGCCTGATTCGATTAAACCTGAATGCTTTGAGGTTTGATAATGTGAAAACTAATTCCACAAAGCAATTATCCTGTATCATGTCTCGATTATGATCGGTAATGACGAGCGCAACATCCATCTGAATCCCGGCGGGGCGCTTCCCGCGACGATTCCCGTGACGGGTGCAGTCCCGTGGCTTCCGTCATACAGGTGCATCACTATGACAATTTGAAAATGAAGTGACGCTATTATTTGGTGCGATTAGTAACGGCTGCGATTTGAGCGGGGTTTTGTATGAGATTAATGTTAGTGTTACGCTCGATATAATTGGAATCCTGAATCAAATCGTTTGTTATGGATGGTTGTGTATAAGTTTAAAAAAATTGCAACTGTTTACAGCTCATATTGAATTTACAAAGCGACGTCCAATTTTAAAATACGAATGATTAATCAAAATAATTAAGAATAAATATGTAAATTTCATCCATACCTAGCTACATAGAATGTGTTAAAATATTTAAAATGCATGTAAATCAAAATATTAAAACAAATCGCCCACCAGCCACAAACGAGTACATTTAGGCGTATTACAGCGGCCGGTGAAAAATGTCGACGCACGCCATCGACATATGTCACAGGCGGTCCGTGAGACAGCTCGTTAAGTGTCCGGGCTGAAATTAGATTTACGAAAACATCAGAATTCATTAGTCTGATTAAAGTGGCGGATATATCATATGAGAAATACTGGTTGACTTATTTTAGGATTTTTAGACTTATTGTTAAAATGCTCATAATAAACGAGTTGTTTTATTAAGATTTTTCCATGTTTGTTTAATTGTCTCTTTAAGGGTACAAAATGTCGTTGAAAGCGTTTTAAAGACTGTTAAACTAAGAATTACTATTTTAACTGTGTATTACTCAATTTCGTAAGAAAATTGTAAAATATTTATAAATTGATTGATTTATTTGAACCTCAAACAGCTAAAATAATTACATAGGCATATAGCTAACTTGATGGAAAGTGATCTCCACTGCCCGCGACCACCCAAAAATAACCCGAACACCGAAATAGTATTAGAGATATAATTGTAATTTAATTTAGGCCATTAATGTAATTTGTTTTACAAAAATGATAGTAATTTAATCCTAATAAATTTTGTCGTTATATGAGTTTAATAAAATATCCAGCCCTGCTATATTACATATAGTAACTTAAAATTAAATTATTCACCATTTGTTTTTTCTTTGTCTGACCAACGTCTGTTTAAAATTTAAATTAGTATGAATAAATATGTTTTTCTTCAAAGCTACTTCAAGCGCGTTAATGAGACGTATTTTCCAGAGAATAATACACTGTTTCGTATATTATTCCAACAGTCCCTCTCGGAGGCAACGAGCGTGACCTCAAAGAGGAGATAAATCAGTCTCAAAGCAAAAAGTACAAACGCTAACAAAACATTCATCAGTGGTGGAAATACAACACAGAGTGAGGCAGTAGGGAACTGTGCTACTAACTACTAGGATTAATGAACACATGATCAAATGATGTTAATACGTTTCGAAGAATCGTCGCAATAATAAACACCATAATGACTACAGTTAATCGTTGCGTAATGACATACAATTCGAGTTTCAATACACATACTATACCTAAAATGAAACGCGTGAAAATTATTTAGAGCCTATCTTAAAAATATTAAAATTATTATAAAAATATTCCTGAATATTATTAAAATATATACATAAAGGATCATTTTTCTCTTTGTTTGATCTGATGGTTGCAAAATAATTAATAACTGTGATCTTAGGTCAGACTTTGTGATATCGAATATAATACTTACTGGTACTTAGTTCTCTGGCCATCTTAGAGGTTATAATGTATATTAATTAGCGTGTTAGTTTTCAATTCAAAATCGTATACCCTTTGCACTATTTTTATATCATTTTTGTAATTCCGATTGCAAGAAGTAGATGTAGGGTAGACCGGGGACAATTGTAGCATATTTTGGTTAGCGTTAAATTTTGAGTTTATTATTAATATTGTGTCAAAAGTGTCAATAACCATTGATACGTAGTTTATTCGGCTATAAGTTCGCATTATCTTTAGACGTGTAGGAATAATACAATCATAGATATTAAGCATTAAAGCGGACTGAGTGAACTGGTACAAATGTCCCCGCCAGTGGGTTAATTGTACCAGCGATGTAATTTAATAAAACTCAGTGTTATCATTACATAAATATACTTCTCTAAATGGTAATATCCCAACAGAATAGCTTGTAATCTAATGACAAACAAAATACAGTAAACTCGTAAAGTTAATCAATATAAAAATTAAAAACATAAAACAATAGTTTTCTCACCCTAAACGATAGTAACTAAATTAAAGATTACAACAAAGTATTCTTATAAGTTCTTATTAAGTATTGACCATCATATTTGTGGTGTCGTATACTTATAATTAGTCAAAAACAACGAAAATCACAAATCAAAATATTGTATGGTAAAGCATTTGGAACGATTGTCCCCATGGTACAATTGTCCCTTGCATACTTAATTTTATCAATTTTTTTATTATGTATAGCTACTCAGTCCAGCACAATTTTATCCCATCGATGCCAAAGCCCCGGGTGTGGATTTTTCTCTTTTCTTTTTATATCTAATTAGAGAAACATGGCACAACCTAAACATAGCTGTGTGTATAGATTTTCCGGTTTGGATTTCCTAATATGCTTTTTCGTAGAAAAGTATCTTTCGACGTTCTATCAGTCTTTCTTGTTCTATAACGCGGCATCTGTTAAAAAATAAACTTTATGAATAACAATGGAAAGCATAGTTCAGCCATTTTTTTATTTAAGTTTTAACTTGAACAATTCTTAAGACGACATGATACCAATACCCAAACCGAATGCAACCATTTTTCATAAATTCGTCAAAAAATTTCGTCATAAATTCCAAACCACTCCTATGAAAGACACGTAGTCCGATTTGTAAAAAAGTAAATAATAGTTAAAAAAACTAAAAAACACGCTTTTATAGAAAGTCTAACTAAAAAATAGAAAATAAATTTGAAGAAACAATGTATTTTATTGTAAAAAAAGCGTGGGGTGCATGGTGTCAATAGTTATAATTATTGTATTGACAGATATCAGTAGAAGGATTATCATTTAGATAGTATCTTAGAAAGCACCCCACGCTTTTTTTACAATAAAATTCATTGTTTTCTTCAAATTTATTTTCTATTTTTTTAGTTAAAATATATTGTAGTCGGTTGAGGTCCGAATATCAAAAAAGCGCCATCTATTGACGCTCTTAGATACTACGACATTCCCTATAATTAGCAAAGGTCCAGAGAGTATAATTTCAATTGACGCAGATTGACAATCTATTGACGCATTCTTATGCGTCGTGTAGATGGCGCTAAACTAAACTACACAACAATTATTTATAATTATTAATCACAATTTGCAATACTTTTTTTTATATATATATATATAATATTGCATTGTCATCGGTCCTTGATAAGTATGCCAAATTTAAATTTAATCCGACGTTTTAAAGGAGGTCAAAATCACGTTCAAAGACAAGTTACAGACAAACATACCAACATACCTACGTCTGAAGCTAATAAAAGCGTGTTAAAAAAAGACTATTATCGCTGAATTGCGTCTCTTAATACTGCAGTTCCCAATTGTTAACAATAAGTACAGTTACACATATTTAATCCCAATGATCTTTATCTTCGAAATTCTAACTGCTGGTGTGCTTGTCTCGGTCATCCGCCTGTCCTGTCGCATGCCTTTCGATTTGTTTCTGCCCTCTTCGGAGTGTGAAGAAGCATTTCTACAGGCCGGCATGATTTTGATGACCGCCGATAAACTCATTATTGTCGGTTGCCGCTGGTCTTTTTGGAATGCGCTTCACTTACCATTAGGTGCAGCGCAGACACTTTACCGTGCTCGCTAAAAATATAGTTAATTAAGTTATGAATTAAAGTTATAGTTAAAATAAATATATATTATAAATAAATATATATATTATAAATAAATATATATATAATATGGGGTCAATTTTACCACGGGGACAATTGTACCGTTACAAACGTCCCCGAAATATTGCTACAATTGTCCCCATATACTCATTTCATGGATAATATAAAAAATCTCCTAAATTTAAACTTGAATCTAAATAAATACGTTTACAAATAAGAGATACAATAGTGAGAAATGTTTAAACTTACACTGAGTTAAAAATGATGTTTTGATTTCCTGCTATGACCAATGATAATAGATGGAAAAAACTTACTTTGACTGCACCAAAATTTCATCTCGCCGTCATAAGCGTCTGCGTCGAGCCACACGCGCGAGCAGCTGATAGTTAGTCGGCAAGCAACCAAGGGGGGCGCCAAGGGGAATGGAATGTGTGTGTGAGGTGTAGTTAAAAAAATATTCCCCTTGGTACTACCGTACCCTGCTACAAATGTACCCGGTCTACCCTATTCCAACTACAAAATTTGCTATCCTAGATAGTCCAACCTGAGTCTCAAATAATTAAGATAAATTCATCCTTTATAATTTAGTTCTAAATTGTATGGTATACTATACTGTATGCTGTACTGTATTTTGCTGTATGTTGGTTAGGTGGAAATGTGCCAGAGATCCTTGCTAGTGATGTGCATGTTAAGCGCAGTCGTTAAAATCATTCAGCTGATAGGGATGCCGATTTAGATTTCAGATTTCAATATGTTGGTTTTGCTAAAGTCCTATAGTTTATTTAAGGATCACGATTGATGTTTTAGGGCCAATTTTACGATGTTTGATTAAATTTTAAGGTAACGCATTAGGTAGTCCATTTAGGTATTATCATTTTGGAAATGCTTCTCTATTTATATAAAGATAGATACATTTGTATTTTGTTATCTGATATTATGTCGGATTGACTTAACGTTTAGTGTGGGGTTCATAATGTTACCTACATCTAAGAATATAAATTCATTACGTTTTTCCATGCCGTTTCCAAGAACTACATAAAAAGTTCTAAATCATTGAACGTAGGAGTTTTTTTTATATTGTCCATAGCTAATGTTGCGGAAATCAATAGCAGTCATTTATTACTAGCATTGAAGTGAATCAAAAAAGAGAAAAATTAAATATTGTCATGCTGAATGTACACTATTTTTCTTGCCGTTTTTCGCACAACGAATTATTAATGTCACTTTGTAAATGGGTTTTTAGGTCACTTCATTGCTTCTTAATCCGTTATAAATTTTTTAAATAAACTTATTAAAAATGAGCAATAATTTTTATGCACCTTTATTTTCGTACTGGCTGATAACTGGTGTTCATTTTTTAATCTGTACACTATAAAAACTGTCATAGACTAAAAATGAGGCTGAATAAAAATGTCATCGTCTTAAAAAGCGGTTCACGAATGATTTTCACAAATTGAAAATTATTAATCAGTAACAGAGTCCAGTGTTTTATAACGCGATAAATTGTCTCACAGCTATCAAGCTTTATGAAGTGCCCCTCGAACATGTGGGTGTAACGAACCCAATCGTTTATAATTGACTGAGTTACAAGTGTCCGAATAAAATTGTCACTTTAAATTAAGGTAGCAAGATAAATAAAAAATATATTGATTTCATGTGTGATCCGCAAACATTTGTTTCGGGTCTGGGTGTTGTGGGACCGCAAGTCCCTCGTAGTTTCTGATCTAATATGAATTCGGGACTAAGAGTGTAACTGTTGGATGTATTAGTCATATATATTGACAATTCCATTGGCTCTTAATAATCATATGTGAATAAAATTTACCTGCTGTTTAGTTGTGACAGGAGTTAATTTTAGTTTGTCACGTACAAAATTTTGAACTAACAACGGGCTTAAATAAAAAAATACTTATTTTCCTTTTAGTTAATATTGTTATCGTTTTTCTGCTTACACGTATTCCTGCGTACACATTATTGGTATCCAAATCGCAATTACTGATTAATATTTTTAGATATTTCTACCCTAAAGTTACTTTTCGAATTTTTTGTACGTATTTGGCTGGCCGATTTCGAAATTTGGAAATCTAGTAGTGAACGTTAAAGTAAATTATAGAACCTCGTTTTTAAGTCGGTTAAAGTCGTTGTCGTCTCTTTTGTTCTGATTTGTACGAAATTACGAAAAACTGCAACACGAAGCTAGCATCTAATCAGAAATTATCGATTCTTTATCGCTGTACTGTATTTGTAAAAAAAACTTTACTGAGAAAAATATTCGGACGTTGCATTGTTAACAGACGTGATACTTGACAAAAGGTGTAACTAGAAGTTGTGAATAAAAATATTTTTTGTGTGCTTTAGTCAAATTAGTTTTTTGCTACCCATTTTTTTAAGTAAATTCTAGGAACGTGTTAGAATGGGTTACGGTATCGGCTTCAGTAAACAATATTTTTGTTTATTGCAGGAGCGGGCTAATAAGCAACTGGGTCACTTGGTGGTAAGTGATCGCTCGTAAACAATCATAATAATAAGACATAACCCTTTCTGACGCAGTCGAGTAAAACCTTTTAGTGTCAAATACATTATACCATAACTCTAAATTTATACCGTAACATTTTGTCGGTGTGTTTTTATTTTTTATGTCGACAAATTCAGTGGGCATATCAATTGCAAGTAGATAATATAATGAAATCGTAAGATTATGTACAATTAAGATTTTTATACGTTATAAATATATAGTAGAACAATAAAATTGCTTTTAAGTATCAAATGGTTATGGTTATTATTACATTTAACAATATTATCGATAAACACTTATCTATCAACTATATAGTAGCTCCATATAGTCATTTCCATGGCTACTAGCAATGGGCGTGTTCGGGCGAACTAAGTTCTGAGTCAAAAATCAAATCAAAATCTTTATTTATCATGTAGGCTAAGAAAGCGCTTATGACAGGTCAAGTACAGAACATTTATCATTAGAAAGACTAACTTAGAAATTAAGGGAACTTTGGAATAACCGCCGCGCTATAGGCTGGCAGGAAAAGGCACACCAACATGGGATGGGAAGAGGGAGAAGATCTTTAAATGTAGGGATTCACGGACTAGAAGGATATGGATATCGGGCCAAGGGCAGGAAGGAGTAGGGTAAGGGTTTTAATGGTAAGGAGATGTATCGTGGACCTTACTGGTAGGAAAATCCCTAGCCTAGCTAACCTATCAACCTTTCTCTAGCTGCCTACTGATGATGACCAGAAGAAGAAAGGCAGAAAGAAACTAAAGTAGTTGAGTTAGACACTCAGTATAACAGTCGAAGCGAACTGAACTGTCAGTTTGCCTGTTGCGAATAGTTGTTTAATGCTTGAATGTAATACGAATATACATAGATAGTACTAACAGCGCGTTCACACGGTTCAATAAGATTAGTTAATCTAAATCCTAAGGTATATGAACCGTCTGAACAGACTTTTAATCAACAATACATACAGTTTTTCTTATCATTGAAGGAATAGGCAGAGGTCCAACTAATGCTGCACCCTCGTTTCGCCGACCTTATTGCCGACGCATGATGTGATACAGAGCGAGCCTATCGCCATACCAGGTACAAATTCCAATCCATGTGTGATTTTATATTCATTATAGATTGATAGGTTGTTTTAATTCTTATTCTAATTAGCATTCTGATTGCCGATTGGTGTTATCAAAATTTATCAGGGAAAAAAATACAATCATTTAATATTGATTTTGTCATATAACTTTCAAAATCTCAGTCGAAAAAACTATGTTAATGATTTATGAATAATTTCATATTTTGAAGCCCTTCTTTACTAATGTATTATGCAAAGTCCCTAAATAACATTTATTTACTTCTGTAAACACTATCATATCTTCCTAAACTATTATGTGAACGATTGAACAAATATAAAAGCAAGTTGCTAGCTCATTCTCGGTGGCGACTTCCACACATGATACAACAATCCATTGTTGTGGCACGCTGTTATTGTACCATTTTCCGGCCCAATGCCCACATATTGTGCCGTTTATTGGAGCGCGTTCTCCCCACGAAATGGACCACCCCATTGTCACCGAGTTAAATATTTGCTGTGAATTTATTTATTGTAAAGGTCGTGTTAGTCTTTCGAGACTTTGTGTAAAGTAGCTTTGTCATTTTTAATGTTTAATTTAGCTTTGTTATTTTTTTACGGATTTCTACTTCTGTTTGCAAGCGTTAATAACACAACAAATTAAGTTTGTATTTTGTTTGTTTATAATTATTTATTTGATATCATGTACGATTTACTTTTTATAAACCCTGGCACGGCAAAGTGACTACATTGGACCTGATGTTAAATACAGCGTATTCCACAATATAATAACGACCTCCAAGTGACATTGCGGCTCTTAACGGTTGACAGAATTATGCCAGTTTGAAGTCATCCAATAATTTAAGGCTGGCATAATTCTGGCTGACCTCGGAACGTGACATATATATGTACCTACTTTATACTCGATTTTTGATCCGAATTCGATAATTCCAACTCTCCCGCCGTTGGAATTTGTGCCCGATATGGCACACCTATCACATTATGGGGCATTAATAAGCTCGGCAAACAGTGCACTAGAGGTACCTCTTCCTACCCCTTTAAGGATTAAGCATGAGCTTATGTGTATGTATAATTATACTCGTAATAAGCTGTAAACTGAAGTTTCGGCGAAGTGCGCTATAAAACTTCTTTGAAATAATATCTAAAACTAGGTAACATTTTAAAACTAACACATGCTCTCAGCTTATTAATCATCTTGCAATTTATGAAAAATCATGATTATAACTCATGAATTAAGCATGTTTAAAATTTGCAGAGTATTTTCTAAGAAATCGTAAGAATTTGTAGCAAATTTAAAGCTCACGTAATGTTTCCATCATTCGAAACTACTGGCTAAAATATTTTTAAAAAGCTATTTAAATAAGCGGTGTTATAATTTGCGTTCGCGTTCAATGCTATTTCCAAAATATTTTTCGAAGCTGTTTAGTATGGGATTTTTAACCTTAAATCATCCCTCTTCGGAGAGGGAAGAAGTAAATCGATGCGACAGGATAGGCGGATGACCGATACAGGCACAGTGATACAAGGATGTAACCCTAAAACCGCCCCAATCAAACATGTCATGCCCCAAGCCCCTTGAGAGAACCGGATATACACTGGCTGATCCTCAAACGCGATCCACACAAGGTGTGTGGGTCACTATCGCAGGTTTTAACACCATGTGTACGGTGGTCGCTATCCGGGCGGATATGAATATCCTACCACCAGCAGATTGTCGTGCAATTAGCCCTTAATCTTAAAGGGATGTTTATGTTTTAAATGCTGCTAATACTTTTTCGTTTAACACAGTATATTGTATCACGTAACTTAAAAATACTTGTTATTTAATATCACTACAGATAATGAAATGCACGAACAACTATCCGATTTTTATTATATAATCGTACATAAATCGTACATTCCATTCAACAAGCACAATTTACATGTCTGCTGTAAGCACTTACATACTAATATATCAACGCCTTTACAGTAAACATTTTGATGTGTTCGAATGTACATTTTTCTGTATTTTTAACTTGGCGTCATCAACCGATTCATTTTCTAGAATCTAGACTGATGTAACTAGTCCTCCTTTTCATCACTACCCTTTTATTTTTTAACCCTTGACCAAGAGATTGGATCCTTATACTTGTTATACTTTGTCTCGCAGTGGGTGTGGATGTATGTGTGTTAGAAAAGAGCAACGTTAGAGTTTCTTGCCCGTTCTTCTCTAACGAACCAGCTTTCCGAACTGGCGGTAGAGTTAAAATTTGACTGAATCTAAATGATGTTTGACATTTTACTGATTCAATAAATGATTTGATTTGATTTGATTTGATTTGTGTGTGTGTATATATGTATATGTGTGGCATCATAGTATGTAAACCAAGTAAACGAATGGAGCGAATTAAATGCGGTTTTTTATTTGAAAGCTCGTTTAATTGAAATGGTTCTTAGTTATGTTTGATGAAAATCCGTTTAGCCGAGATGTCTTTCTAATTGATTTCGGGGATTTTTAAATACGTTAAGAAAAGGTAAAGTCATTTACGATGCCCTTTCATCTTTCCTCATATTTTGTATGAAAAAATAATATCGTAGATATAAGATGCTCCATCATAGTTCCGATTTTAATTGTTTACGTCAACTGCAATCAGGAGTTTCTAACTCAATTCAGCTGTATCGTCACTTATTACTTCATGTTGTTTAAAGACGTAAAGGAAGCTTTCGATAGGGCAGTACGGGGGTCGAGTTTCATATATATAAGCTGTACGGAAAATAATGTACCTAAAAATTATCACATTGTTTTGTTCTTTTGAGATCTTTTCGGTAGGCAGCGGCTTGGCTGTGCCCCTGGCATTGCCGATGTCCATGAGCGGCAGTGACCGCTTACCATCAGGCGGGCCGCTTGCTCGTCTGCCTATCAAGGCAATAAAAAAAAAAATCTTATTCAGCATATCTAATCAAACCATTCTCTTGTGACTTATTTGCAAAACAAATACTTTGAGTATGCTTATAACCACAGTTGTTTTCATTGAATTAATTACTGTCAGAAATCGAATCACGCGTTAACAAACCGATTAAGGCGATAATCACATGTGCCTAATTTTTAACAACTATGCCTTTGAAGGTAGCTCTATCTACTATTCTCAGAATTTCTATAGTAATCGTGAAATATCAAAATCCGTAACCATATTATCCGAATCTAATAACCAAATTACGAAATCGTTTTTTTTATTTGTTTATTCCTGATACACAATTAATATTCTGATAATATTTTAATTGAATTTTCTTTATTTCATAATTATTTTCTAGTCAGAATTGATGATAGATAGATACCCACATGTATACATATATTTAATATATTATAGTATATGCAACACACAAACAATTAAGATCGTATCTGTAACAGACATGTATTCAGGCGTTTTCTGTGGGGAAATAAAGTGTATATATAAAACTACATGCGCTTTGGTATCGTTTGTTATGAATTTACAACAAATTTCGGCCACCCAGCTTGTTCTGTCACTCAAGAGAAAATTATACATAACCTGTTGGTGTAATGGGTACAGACCTGACGACTTAATTCAGATTAATTTCTCACCATCACGTGTTGTTAGTTTTGAAATAGATAAAATTGCTTAAACGAAAACCTTAATCATAGTGTGCGCACGAGTTTGTAGACAATATTTTAATCGTCGTGTCCAATTTATTGAATATCATGTCATAGAGAGAAGTTAAGGAGATCGCTCTCGATAGAACTGTATGGAACTATCTCTGATAGTTGCATACTGAAGTTGTACAATAGTTAGAAATCGGCGTTGCGTGCTTTAAGGATGGTTTCGAACTTGTAACTTTCGTCTCAACAGTCCGTACCACACCCCGTTAAGGTATCCCTGCTTTTTTATATTTATAATAAGTCGATTAATTCAATGTGCCCCCCACTTTTGCACTCTAAATCCTTACCGTGTATTTCACAGCGCAGTTTGAATCGCGAGTGGTTTTAATAACGTATATTTATACAGATGGTATAATTGATAGCGATGGCGATTACTAACAATGTATGAGGACATGAATGCACCGACATGCACACATAAAATGGCACTTATGGAACTAAATACCTAGATATAACATGATTTTGTCTCTTTTTCCGTAACAGGATGTGCACCCACAGTCCGCCGAGCTTATTTGCATTTCGTGGCATTTTATGGATCTGTAGAGACATAGTATGGCTATGTAAGTGATCAAGAATGGCTATGTAGAGAGTTAGGAGTCACCATCATAATTACCTCATAGTGATTGTATAGCTGTAATACATCAGCACGTTTCAAGATTTGTTCCAATTAACCTATGTAAGGTACGTACACACACAAGCAGATACGAAAAAAGAACTTTTATTATTGCGACCTGTTATCTAATTATCTGTCAATACATGACTTTGAATGAAGTTTAAATTGATTCAGAAGTATTGCAGTCGGTTGAAGAAATACTCAATAAAAGAAGAATGAGGTGTGCAAGGATCGTAGTAAGTGGAAATCCGTTGCCTCTTTTTTCCCCCATAGAAAACATGCGTGAATTTATAGGTATGTAAGGTACATCGGTCGTGTAGAGTGTAATTCTTTGTTGAACTCCTCCAACCGTCGGATGGCCAGAGTGGTCTCATCATCGGTATCGGAGATGATGGTCTAAACTGGACCATCTTTTAAAAGCCATTTAAAACAACATAAAAGTAAAAGTAAATACCCTCCATACAATAATCAAAGGCAAATATCTATTGCAATAAATAGTAAAAAATAAAAAGTAACGAGTATTGGGGTACAAAACTCTCGCGAGAACCTGACTCACATTTGGCCAGTTTTGTTAAATATCGTCTAATGACTAGTTGATACGTTGCAGGAATGCAAAGTCTACACTGTGTTTAAATTGTTATAACGTGTCCCAAAGTTTTAAAACCCTTTACATTCAAAACAAGTGTGGTGTTAAATTAGATTTCACAAA
The DNA here is from genome assembly GCA_949126905.1 of Amorpha juglandis. Taxonomy (NCBI): domain Eukaryota; kingdom Metazoa; phylum Arthropoda; class Insecta; order Lepidoptera; family Sphingidae; genus Amorpha; species Amorpha juglandis. The sequence goes on along the minus strand of OX421373.1, from coordinate 13,107,933 downwards.
ATGCACAATCACCGCACTGGCGTGGCGAATTACCCCTGTTTAATCACCCCCGGTAAAACATCACTAAAGGTTGCAGACTTCGGGGTTGATAAACAGGCAAAATCCCTGTTTCATTAACCTCTGTTTGTAATTTCAATCTACCCTTTTATTTTTTATGGGATAATGGCGAAACGAGATTTACATACTTATTTGTATTTTATTAATTTAGAATAAAAAAAATAAAGTTTAATGTAAGAAATTGATATAAGGAGAGTTAGTTTGTTTAGGTTTTTAAAAGATAACGGAAATATTTTATTACGTTCCTGTAATTATACAGCCTCCGTGGCGCAGTTAGTGGGTAGCTGGCTGTGAAGCAAGAGGCCATGGGCTCGATCCCCGCACTGAGACAAACGTTTGTGTGATCCACAAATATTTGGTTCGGGTCTGGGTGTTGTGGGACCGCAAGTCCCTCGTAGTTCCTGATACCCGCGATACAGTTTAACCTAGTGTGGGGTCAGTACTACGTGTAAGACTGTTGGGTGTTTTTATTTATTATATGTATAAGTATATAAAGTATAATCCAGACCTTACTCACTATAATGTAGATTTTATTATGAAGATTCTACTCTATTCTCAGCGAATTAATGCTTTATGGACTGTTATTTATTTTATTTTGTGTGCACTTCATATAATTTAATATATAACTTATTGCCAGACGCCATTTCTATTCAGCCCCAGGGCGATACAGAAAACAAGATAGGTGCATATATTATAAAAGAATATTTTATTATCATTAAAAACTGTAACACAAATGCTTTATGTTCCATTACTGGGTACAGAAATAATCTTAATTAACTGCTCTAAGAAATACTCGAAATAAAAAATGGCTAATGAAAATTTAAACATAATCGACGTCTCTGAGTATGGAAATAAATTATTATATAAAGATTATTAGTATGAAACATTGCTCATCAACACGCGTGAAATTGAACTTTGACAAACAAATATAGTGACGTAAGTGCAAATTAATATTGTTAGTGTTGATTGAAATCGCAACCGTATATTTTTTTATACATATTATTTTTGTAATTATCTAGCCGTTTAGCGTAGATATGCAAAAGGTTACACGAATTATCTTTTACGTAACTTTAAGCGCTACTATTATGTTTTTATTTGACCCTTGTTGAGGTAATAGGCTATATACGGTGACCTTTTATTAAATAATAGGTTTAATTAAATAGTAAGTATGCAATATTTAACAATATATTTAATTATTTTGGACTCGATGGCGGCAATTCAGTCATTTAGTAAATATGATTGAATTATTTAAGAATTACAATAAAAGGTTTATTAATGTTGATCTTTAAGAGATTTCTACTATTGTGTCATTCTTATCAGTCCCGTTAAATTTATCAGAAATTGCACACATATATTTCATACAGCTGATGTACAATTAAATGGTAAGGGCGGGCATAGCGTGCAACCAGAAAGTTTCGCGACAATCTAGCGACTATATCGCCCGGTCGCACGACAATCCGCGACAAATCACTAAAATTACCAACCGAGCCTCATTAGCGGCCGTATTTCAACTGAAAACAACTGAAACAAGGACAGATGATCGCTGCATGTTGGCTACGGATTTATATCATAAAGCCTTTACTAATAAACATTGTATTATGTTGGTAATAGTTATACAATACTTTGTCTTGCTATGTTGAGTGACATTTATTATAAGAAGAAGCGAGACAAAACATTGTATAAGTATGACACTCGTATATAACATTTATTAGTAAAGCCCTAAACATATTAGCAGTATTGGTAATTTTGTTTGGGTTAAGTATTGTAATCAAAGGTTAATGGTTCGAATCTAATTACGAAGTAAACCTGATTGTGTAGTTGTCATTAACTATGACCCCCACAACCCTGCTTTCTTATAAGGAAATGATGAATTATTCATTAGGAAATTTAAGTGTTTCGGGGATATTCGATTTTAATTCGTAGTCTCTCAGAATCCAAGCACATAATTTTCTAAATAATTAACAACTGGTAACCTTTGATTATCTTGATTAATGGTTATTTCAAACTAAAACAAAAGAGTCTTGTTGAGTAGGCAAACAGTAATGAGTTTGAGGAAATTTACTGTTTATAACAAACGGAGATTAATGCATAATTCATTCACTCCCATGATACTAAACATGAGGAAAAATGTGTATACAAAAATTAACAATAGCAAGAGAGCTGATTAACGCAAAATAACGGAGCATGGCGGGCAATAAACGAAACAACGACGTTGCACCTCCCACCGCATACAAAACGACTTTTTCAACGTCCTACACAAATATTAGGCCGGACACACACCGCCCGACCGAAAAAACAGATAACGATGCGCTACCGGTCAAAGAGTCCGTGCCGTGCCGCCAGCCGCGTCGCCGCGCTGGGCGGGGCGCGTCACGCACTAAACAAACTGACGCGAGCGACAGGGACGCAGCGATACGACGCGCCGCGACCAGTGCGCGACAGGCGACTCCGCACGCCGCACACATCTAATTTAAAACTCCGAAATAAATTGATGAACTCAAAACAAACAGACATGGCCGACAAAAAAGGATGGCTGCATACGAAATCTTCATTAGCGACCGGGCTAGAACAAACGTCGGCGAATGCGTGTTTAACAAAAAATACGAAAGCAATCGCAACAGTGATTCGACAATAAAGACGTTTGTATGAAAAAATCTCATTTCTGAACTCGTTTATGGTGATTATTTTTGTTAAAACGAAAACAATGCGGTATGACACGGCGAAACGTCGTCGGCCCTAATGAATGAGAGGTGGTTTATTAGCGAATTGGGACCGTTAAAACGAAATTATCTCGCTGTGCCACCGTCAATAAATTTGAGGAAATAAAATAGTGGTTACAGTAACATTCAATAGAAATACGGAATGGATAAATTGGCATTTCTATGATAGATGCGTCTGCGTAACGGTTGTTAGGAGATTTCGAATTAACACTAAACCCTGAGTAACGGAACATTGGATTAAGCAAAAACAACTTTGTTACGCGCTTTAAAAATTGATAGGTCTGAGGAATAGGCGCCTATTTTATGGCAAAAAAGATCACCAATATAATTATACGTGCTCCTTTTCACAGAAAACCAACGTAAATTGGTAACTTGTTGTTGCCTAAAACACCCCCTTCTTTCCCCAATGCTCATTCCTTTGACGTCTTCAACGCAAAAATGATTCTGGTATTACGGGTGTTTACGGGCCGTGGATATCACTATTAGGTGATCCATACTCGGTCGCCATAAAAATATCAAAGTCCATTCATCATTATAGGAACATAAGCCCCTCCCAATACACGCCAGTAGCCATAATCATTACATAATCCATACAAATATATTTACTTACCGAAACAAAAATAAACTTCCCGGTACATCAATTAGGCTTACATGTGCTGTAAAGTATTATGTACGAAGCAACCAATCCCTAAATAAAAATGGCATCAGTTCTTACTCAATATTGATGAGGATTAGTTAATTAAACGTCTGGTTTTTGTGTAAATTATGCGATTTGTTACGTCCAAAAAACTCCGACGTTTTACGCTAAAATAGTTTGTGTTTTGTAATTAAACGCTCCAATCTGTACTCGTCAAAACTCTTTTTCGGTATCTATCTGAGTATGTTTGGAACATGGAGTGCTTTCCGAAATCGTGGTAATTAATACAGATAATTTATTTTTTATCTTTTTTTTTCTTTCGATAGTATTTTGAAAAGTCTAAACTCCATCATGATTAAATGTAGCTCAGTTTATAGTTTTAATGTTTAAAATTGAGAATCACATTTATCAACGTCTCCATAAATTTTTTATTCACTCAGTACGCTTTTATGCTATAATCTAAGTGTAAATTTTTACGAAAATAACGTTTACCGTTTAAAATATAACGATCGAAACGGAAATGAGCGGAGGCTATTCCCAGTAGTAGTTACGAGTCCATAGATATCATTACATTAGGGACCTTAAAATGATAAACTTATATTGAAAATAAAAAGAAAACCTATATCAACTACTCAACGAATACCTTTTTATGAAAAAGAAAAAAAATGATATTATGAATAAATTATATGATTAAATCGAGATTATACTTGCTTTACAGAAATAAGAAATAAATAAATGTATACTTAAACATTATTAATGAATTTCTGAGCCAGTTATTTAAAAGGGTTACAGCGGTATTTCTTATTCTACGACCGCAACAAGGACTGAAAAACGCGGTAATTGCTGCATAATTCCGTATAAATTATAAGCTCATATAATTCATGTCATTTTAGTAAAAAATCAATATTTTGACAGCCTATAATGCGTAGCCGACGTGAAGCAGACATGTTCAATATTATGAAATATCGTTAAGTGGAAGTTTAGATAAGAGCCTTTTCTGAGAAGCACTTCTTCATTAAACGTTGAACTTTACGTAATGGGTGCTTTTGATTTATGAATTATACTGTAGATTAGCACTGCTTGTATATTTGTATATTTTCTTTAGTAAATGGCATATGAGTATTATCTATAAATGCACTCAATGTATATAAGTATGTTAAATTAATATCTATTAGATATTGCATAAATGCCGGAGAAAGCATTTGTGGTTAGACAAAGTCAACATATCATAATGCGTCCGAGGACTAATCCTTGGGCATTCTTACAATTTACAGTAGTCTTCAGGTTAGCCTTGCGGATTAAGATAATGCAATTTTATAAAAAAAAATAAAGGAAACGGTAAATAGTGTAAATCGTATACTTATTTCCTGTAGATAAAATGGATGTGGTATAGAAAATAAGTAGAGATAATCATTTTTAGTAAATGATTTCCAAATCTGTGTCGTAGGAATGTCAAAAATTATGCAGCGACAAAATTAAGAGTGTGAAACAGATTGGTAGTAAAGTTACCGTAATATTATGGAGCAAGATAATCAAAGCCGACAAATATTTTAGACTGACTTTATTAAGGCGGGATACATGTAACCTACCAATTATATTTTTGAACAAAAAAATCTTTGTGAAGACAATTACTCTCGCAACAGTCATCCCAGAAAACACAAAGCGGCAAGAAGCAATAAATTTTGACCAATGACCATAAAAGCCGGCGGAAATCACATCATTCTTAACTTAAATACACAATAATAGCCAAAGCGAGTAATGTTTACTTTTACAAAACAAAGGAAAAGGTCACAGAGACCACACAGATTGTGCAATCGTAGTTTAAGCTGATGAGTTATTTTGAACTGTGACTTTTTTGCTTCCAGCGGGTGTCAAGTTTGGACAAAAACATTTTTTGTCGAAAACAAACAGTGGACTCAAGTGGACCCACCAAGTCAAATTGGCTCTTGAAAACTGCACTTGTAATTTTGCAATCGCCTTAGTCATGTTTTTCATGTTGCGAATATTTTTGATTTGTCTGTGTCTATTTCTAATGGTTTGAAGTTTGTTATTCGTCATAGTTGTCATGTCAAGTCTATCATTTAGTCACGCATTTTGAGAAATACTTAGTATCTTCATCGTCGTTGTACGATTAAAAGTCCCTAAAAATTTTTGAATAAAAAAAAACTTTATCCTGGTCCCCATGACCATCTTAATCCGATATATCATAATCGTAACAAATATTAATTGATAAACGAAGGAGATTTCAGATAGAAATATAAGTCAGATATTCTGAGACGTTAACTTAGATTTTACAGAAATTTGTTAGTCCGAACACGCTTATTGATTTGTTGCCAATAAGTAGAAAATAAATGTAAAAAATCAGGAAGACATTGCCGTACAATGTTCTAAGCCTAACAAACTGCATCAGTAGACAATCAATCAATCAGTATTGATTGACTGGTTAGATATTGATTGACAGGCTTTACAAACGTATTGCATACATATTATTATTGTAAAGAATGTGAAAGTGACGATACAAGCCTCATTTTATATTCGTCATTTGTTAAATGAATCGGAAGGTTCTCTAAATAATTATATGAAATAAGCAATAATGTTTCAATTTAGAGAACGCCGTAAGTAGGTATAATAAGTCTTAATATCAAATCATTTCTAAATTAAAGCGAGTACGTTGGTTCGCAATTGATGTTATTTTAATTTGGAAATGATTTAGATAATTAAAACATTCGTAGATAAATCCACGCTTTTATCTTCGGAGGGATAGGCAGCGGTTCATTCAGTACACCCACGATTAGCCGAACTTATTTCTGAAGCAAGATGGAATAGAATGCGATTACCAATCCCTGGATCGTGTGCTATTTTTCTTCTTGATATTTGAAACACTAATTGTGTTTGCTGGAATTGAGATTTGGGCCTTGCCGGTTTCTCAGTGTTAGTAGACCAATGAAGCAACAACGTTAACGTTTAAACGACTTAAAGCTGCCTGGTGTGTATTCAATAGTACCGATCCCCTGTTAATTCTGTTGAGTCTAAACCTAATTTATGTTACAAGAGTTTTAATATTGATCCAAGAAATGTTTGGTTTCCATATCTTCAATATAAAACTCACTTCTACTGAACAATAGAACCAGCCATACGATAATGGATTCAAAATATCCTAGCACAATAACAGAAGGTTAATGATCGTACATTTCGTTCCCGCAAATTGGTAACCCGAGAGCGTGGATCGCGTGCGCCGTGCAGCGAATGTGGGGCGCTCACCACCGGGATATTAGTACCAACACGTTTCATTTCTCATATGAATGTCGAACGTTCGCTGTTTCTTCATTTTACTAATTGGCGGAATGCGATAAGCTGAAGTTCGCACTTAGCGACCTTTTAATATAGAGCGAGCGAGTCTTATAGAGACATAAGTGGAGATAGTTCGACATGACATACCAGTATGTAAGAATATAACAGAAAATTGACATTTACGTGGGTGCGTCATGCATTTTGCAAATAAGAATGTTTTGACGCGTCAACATAAATTACAATTTTCTCTGATATACTTGTGTCGTATGAGTCTTTCTCGGGATTAATCATACTTCATGCTAATATTATAAAGAGGAAAGATTTGTATTTTTGTATGTAACGAATAAACTTAAAAACTATAGGAGCGATTTGAAAAATCCTTTCACCATTAGAATCCTACATTATCTCTGATGAACATATATGTTTGTATCCCGGAAAAACAGATCACGCGGGCGGAGCCGCAAGGAAAAGCTAGTATTCTATATTCACATCTCATGTTTTAAGCGGTTCCTAAAGCCAGTTTTGTCAGCAGTATGAATGAGCCGGGTCGGCCAGGCCGGTACTCAAGGTGGTAGTACTGATTGTAAAATAGCACCTGTTCCCTCTGCATATTCTTATGAATAACCTGTCTTAGCCATATACTTGCGTTTTAATTCGCGTAATCCAATTACTTTGTAGGCAAATAAAAGTCTATTTACCGTAAATATTTATTCTTAAGTAATATTACTGAACGACACCAAACAAGGAGTAAATGTGTTATTATTTCCCTTAATTTCTCGTAGTATTTATTACGTGCAGGTTCCACGGACGTGGAGAAGATAATTACTCTTTCATCCCGCTAAACCCGGTGATTAGTTGACGAGTTCGCAATAAAACCGCGTAAGAAACATCTCGCAGATCAATTAGCGAGGAATACATGTGTAATGAAGGTTACAAACTCCGCCTGTAATGAGATATAACGTGATATCTTCGTACAAGCCCTTGTGGATGCCGCAATGTATGAGTGGAAGCGATTTGTGTGCGGTAAATTGACTGTCTCGGTAGAAATAATAAAATGTGATGTGAGGAATAAGAACATAAACTATCATAATATATTACCATACATAACAACGATTGAAGATAGCGCTTCGGCCATCGTCGCTATCTACCTATTAGTACGAATATGCAGTTTTCAGATATGCACGCTTGATTAGTCACTTTGAGTAATAAGTAGTATATAAGCTCACGCATTTGTCCCCGAAGGGTTAGATAGATAGATAGTAACTCTTTATTGTAGACACACACATACAAAATGAAAACAATAATGGACAAAAAACAGCAAATAAATAAATGTGCCACAAGTCAGATCAATTTTCGTGATCTATTCGAATAATCAATTCAAATATATTACGAAAATTAACCAACCAATCTATGTAATTTATACCCGTGGCCTTCAAACTATATTCTGATTGGCTCATTTATGCTAGCTATATGGAAAATCAAATTAAGAATATCCTATATTGTATAGGGAACGGTGGTTTAAGTTAATCGCTATCACCTATCAATTAAGGCGAACATATTCCTAATACGCAAGTTACGAGAGGAAGCAGGTAACCTTTCGAGGTAAGGGGTCCTTAACACACATCGTTAGATATCATGTGTTTGCTAAGTTTTATTTTATTATACCTTAATGATGGCAAAATTTTGTATTACGAATGTTTTGTAAAGATGATTTAATATGGGGGTTAGATTTCATAGGAAATTCCGTTGCAAGAATTAGCGGAGGGTAGGGTTCAGTGCTGTAAGTTAAGGAAATTATATCTTGTTTTACTTGATATTAGCATTTGAGCGCGATACCGACGGCGAGATTTTCTTTTTGTATAATATTCCACGAAAACGCACTACGTAGATAAATTTGTTCAGCCTTTGAAGCGTGACTGATCCATAGACATCCAAATTCACAAACTTTTATTTCATATTCATTTGTAATATTAGGAGGAAGTATGACAGTAGGAGTTTGCGATAATAGGAGGTAGAATAATAAGAAGTGGTGGAACTACGAGCAAAAACTGATATTTTTAGAAGTTTTGTTTTGTTATTTAGATATTGGATAGTTCACAATTCATCAGTAATTAGCTTAAATAAAATGTTCTGCAAAGTCGTGTTTAATGTATTTAGATACATTTTATGTAGGTATCTAGGTATTTAAATATAATTTCACATAAATACTTATATTTAAACGCTTCAAATATCGATTAACCTACTTAACATCAATACTAGGTTACCCCGGAACTTGTACACTTGACTCGAACCTACCGGGCAACATATTTTCATCCGGCTCGAAGGACCACGGCACACACGACAGCAAAATTACCACAATTATCCCGGCGCAGAGCAGGTAATTGGTTAAACAGTCCGTTTTTATCGATACTGGCTTGTTGAATAATCGACCAATTATAGTCAGTATCGATCTTATAAAATAAATTTTATCACATAAGAACATTGCCCATTAATTATTGAACATGTGCAAAGGTGATATTAATTAACATAATTTTATTATCTGTCTTTTATTTAATGGAACATTCAGAGAGTGCTATTGAGTTTTACGTAGACAAAGGTTATATTGCCAACTATACATACAACTATATAATTATATTGTATAAAATAGGTGTAAAAGTAGAAAAATGGTTATGGATATTCAATCAGTACAACTTCGAGTGTCATGAGTTCTATGAGAATATATCATAATCTTCTTCCACGCCCCTCGCAGTCGCGTCGTGCAATGTACTTTTTAATACATGTTATAGAAATATTTGGATTGTAGTTAGGACCGTCACATCAAGCAAGTGACGGTCGGCTCCTCTGAGGATAAAATACCCAGACGCGAAAATTAACCCGATAATATTTGTGGATCACACAATCGAACCCGCGGCCCCTCGCGTCTTAACCGGCTACTCGCCTACTGCACCGTGGAGGCGATCCTTCTACTTTTTGAAATCTCAAATATAAGTTTGCGAGGCGCATTAGAACAGCGTGGTGGAGTAATGCACAGTCCGTCAGTAGAACAGGCCCGTGTTCCGTAGTGGAGCAGAGGATTGTTTTTTAATATGTATGTAATCAGTTGTTATAATATTACAAATACAAGAGCCCGCATATGGTTAATGTAATATCTTGATACTTGAACGGCACATAATGTAAATTTGGTTGCGCGACCAATTGTATGCTAGGGAAGACCCCTAATGATAATGCTATATGGATATGAATCCATTTTGTCAGCATCACCAGTTTCGACACTGGTTACACAACCTAAGGTTCTAGTGAAACGACCTTTAAACCCCCTAATGACTCACAATTATTCTAGTAAAACCTAACCATTATCAAAGCAATCTAAAAAAATCTTTGCCTACTACGATACAAACGAGACACGTCAAATGTTAATTAACCTCCTTACATTGTAAATAATTGTAGTACCTCAGTAACTTATTCGTGATATAATTAAAACGTCACAAATTACTAACAATGTATTTAACTGCATTGCTACAGTGGAATACTGCACTTGCATTATAATAGTACTAAGTAGGCGATTATTTATATTGTAATAGTAATTCCATGCTCTTTGACATTAATTGTATTGAATTGCAAGTGACAACGTTGGCACGAAACTAATAATGTAAATAAGATGTTGTAAAGTTATAGAATAACATAGTACAAGTGGTAGAGCCACGCTGGTAGCTGGGTGATTACTAGATTAATCAGATAAAGAAATGTATACGAAACAACGTAATAAAATTACACTCAGGGCTTAATTCACAAATTCAAAGTAGGAAAATGTTATTTATAGTATAAAATATCGGATTTTGGAAATATAGAATTGGCATTACAAAATTGGAACTTACTGAACTAACTTTTTTGAGTTGTAGAACCACGCTGTAGACAGTTTTGTCTACATCATGACCGGCTCGACCTGATTAGTGTTACTGTCTCACAGAAAACTGACGTGTAAGTTGCTGTTTCGGTTCGTAAGGTGTAAGATATTCGAAGCCCCAAATCCCTTCCTTTCCCATTCCTGATCCTTTTCCTTAAATCATTGCAATGCAAGGCATCCATTTTAACCTGGTATTGTGGGGTGCTCTCGGACTGCGGAGATCACTAACCATCAGTTGACCTACTAGTTAGTATACCGGATTCTGTTATAAAAAAGGTTGTTAAATATAAGAATAATTTTTCAAAGATCATTACGAATCTGCATAAAATTTTTAGTCATGTAAGTAGTCCAGTATTTAGCACTCCATTTTCATGTCGGTATGATAATGAAGATATCCTTTTTGCTGGTCATCCAGAATTAATGCCAATATGAGACAGTGTTGACCCATATAATTACCTATAATATTTACTTAGCCACAATTGACATAGTATGTTGCCATAAATAAAATGAGTGTATGTCTAGTGGGCATAATACAATTTTATTTAAGGCAGCTTTTTAGTTGATGTGAATTTGCCACTTGAATATTTGAGCCTAAATATTTTGTACTACAAAATTGCCTTTGCCTTTATATGCCTGATCGAATTACCATTCATTATTGTAAATAGACCGAGTGAAGTGGAAGCGACTAGTAAGAAGGCGGACCTTGGCAATAATCTCGGATATCAATTAGCAGAAAGAAAGATTTTACATATGGTAGATATAAAAATCTTCTTAATTATCATCAATTATATAAGAATACTACAAATTGTGAAGAATTAAATGTTTGTTATTTTACTACCAAAATTATTCCTTTATTCAGACTTTTCCTACTATTTACTACTGCAGAAAATTCCATTAACACACTTTCTAGGAAAGCATTTCCTCATTAGCAATAACGTAAAATCCATGGGAACTCACAATTGTCGCTCATATTATCTCAATACTAAGAATCTAACGTTTTACTAATTCTCTTAAAAACCAACTTAGACTCGTCAACGCTTACTCGAAACGCAACCTAAATTCCCGGAGATAAGACCTATGTATAATGCAAGAAGTAAACGTACATGATCTAGTACATGAGAGATCATGATCGACCGCCTGCGGCCCAGTTCGTTTAAATGAGCTAACGACGTAATTGGCGCACTGTTGTGGACTATGTTGCAGTCGAACTTGCTAATTTGAAAATTGCTGACTTGCACGCTTTTTATTGCTATGATAGATATATTGCGTAAGCGTTACATACACGATTAAAACTATTCTTCTTCTTGAGTCGTTTGTTTAACCGTTTGGCCCAATATTCAGCAACTGCCACTCTAGCTGGCGAAGTCCCAACCCAACCAAAAGTGCAGAAGTTTATATATAGTATTTCTCTTAATTCTCAATTCTAGTTTATTAAAAAATGGTCGATTAACCTAGGCAGGTTAATAGACCGTTTGCTAATCACAACGTGACCTAACACTATACTGGTACTACCTGGTATAGGTGTCAAGGTAGTGCTACTGCTTCTTTTAGAGGCGCGACCATACTAAGCAAATAGTTTACAACAACATTTTTATTTTCGTTACGTCTGTAAAACTATTTTGAATAGAACGTTTATTCCCGAACTTGGCTGACACACTGTTGAGCGTCTCGGTACTAAGCAGTATTCATCGCTATTTATTCTTTAAATAGATGGAAGCCTATGGCTGTATAGAGCACAAATCCAATGCAAGAATAACCTAATTATTGAAAACCTTCGTAATATATTCAACGAACTCAAATAAAATACTTCTGATAACAGGAGTTAAACACTACAGATTACTAGGTCGCAACATCAGACAGAGGATACATAACTAAAACAAACTCAATTAAATTAGCTTGTAACAAAAAAAACGCATCCAAGCCGGCTCACTTGTTTAGGCCCTACAATTTCACAGGAAGATACACAGGCAGACGAAGGGATCAAGTTATAAAACCCCTCTTTATTATCTGGGGTTACAAAAATGTTTTTCGATCGAACTAAGCGATTTTCACGTAGACTAATTCAAAATTGACCAATTCTAGTTACTGCCGACGTCAATAACAAGGCAAGTTTTGCAGCATTGACTCACACATAACGGCTGCGAATGCATCGGTCGCTATAACAGGAACAATGGTGGTCGATGGTGTGGCACGCCCTTTACGAGTATTATCTGACTGATTTACGCGCTAAGAAGTTGGGTTGCATGTGCGAATAATTGCGTAGACTAATTCCAAACTGACCATTTCCTGAAACTACCTTTATCATTAACGAGGAGAGCGCTGCAACAGTGATTCCTGGTAAACGATTGTGAATGTACCGGTCCCTATCAATAGATCAATGGTTTTGGATGGTTTAGCATGTGACTTATTTGTATTTTATGTTACGGTGTTGAATTTAACGTTTTTTTTTAAGGACTGTTTCAATTGCTGCTTCGTGTTGATTCAGCAACATTGATTTCTGTGGTTTTCATAATTTATTCCCAAATGTTTAATTCTTACTATTGTGAATGTTTAAAAAACGTTGCATTACGTAAAGAATTTACAATCAAGCCGATTGGCACTTTTCATGCTCTAATATGTCATTACAATCGAAAAAGTGTCTAATAGTATTTATATTTATTTCTTTTTCATGAGTTAGTTAGGTAGGAGTCTATTAAAATTGAGAAAATTATAAGAAAGAGAAAATTGATTACTTATTTCACGCAGGAAAGATTACGTCAAGATTTAGACATTATAGCAAGAGCACTACTGTTAATAGTACCGCAACAATAACAATGCAATTGTCGGCGGCATGGCAGCGGCACGGAATCACGCTAAACGCCTATCAACGAGCCTGCGCTGCGCTGCGCCGCGCCGCGCCGTGCAGATGTCGCTCATCATGCCTACCTATCGCTTGCCAACAAGAAATATTGATACTATCACGCGTCTTCAAGGAAATTTACTTCGTCGCTGGTGGTCGAATTACGTAGGCCGTACGTTTATTGAACGTTGTATCTATGAATATTTTATATACAGTAATTTGTCTTGCTTCATCTAAGTTTATCACTCAACACAGCAATACGGAACATCGTGTATTATTACAGACATCGTTAAGGTTAGACACTAGTTAGCCTTACTTATAGAACCTAGTTAGTATAACAAAAACGTAGAAAACTTCTGCTGCTATACCTATGATAGTCTATAAAACAAGTATTAGCTGATAAAAGTTTCTGGTAACAAATAGTAATATAGTAGAAAGGTATATAATGTATAATGTGGGTCTGAAATATGTGGAACGACTTTTCAGAGAACTGGGTTGGGATGTTGGTGGGAGGGTGCCCGATGCATATTTTTATTCGACTGGATAACGCCCACAATACACTTAGTGAAACCTCGCCATATCACGTTCCAAGTCGCGTTCCGTGGTCAGACAGGGTATATTCATTTACTATAGGCCAGCATAATTCTGACGACCGTCGAGGGACGCTATGTCTCTTGGAAGTTAACGTTATATTAAGATTGCACTGTATATACTATCAGGTACAATAAAGTCACTTCGCCGCGTCAATATAAAAGCACACTTCTTAAGCAACCGTCCTTGGAGTACTCTTTATAGTTTCTCTTCTCTTTTTATTCTGTACACAGAGTATACAGAAAAAAAAATTCGTCAATACATCTTTCTCATAACTTTTTTGAACTTTATGATTACGGTGCTATATAATAAAGCACACGCACTCAAGGTGAATGACTAGTGTTAACCTTTTATTTCCTTAAATGCCGATATTAATCGAAAGAAAGTCCCTGACAAATTGCGTAATTTTCGCGAACCATCGGTCAATCAAGCAATTATCTAAACAAGACATCGATCACCATAATGATATATAAAAAACCATGAGTGAAACCTGGCAGATTCACGTAACGCGGGCTCTGCTTTCTATCTATCGACAGTAATTACAAAGTTTATTGTATAGACTCACTTACAAACCAGGGTTACCTGTTTAATCGGACAGGTATTATCGGCAGTGATGCCACCTTGCAGAAAAAAAATCACTAGATTTGGTCTCAAAACTCCCTAGATTTCGGGATATTTTTAACTAAAAATATCACTAGAATTCACTAAATAGTTTAAAAGTAAATTACACGATAGGTATTATAGAACAATGTAATTGCGAAAAAAATTATCAAAAATAATATCGAATAGCTAAGAAAAAAAACATCAAATACTTGTTCTGGTATTTGATGTTGTTTTTTTTTTAGCTATATCTGTATATAGAAGGCTGAGATGGATCAGTTTCATTAGACTTATATTTTGATTTTTAAAGAATATTTCGTTTTTCTACATTATCTTCAACTTTAACTTTTAAAATTTTCAAATATCACTAAAAATCACCAAATATTGTTTTAGTAATTTTTTTTTCAAAAAATCGCTGTGGTACTCCAAAAATACACTAAATCTAGTGATAAAATCACTAAAGTGGCAACGCTGATTATCGGACAGGTATTTAGACGCAATGGAAGGATCGAAGACTTACTTTTTGCAAAATATATAAGGACATTAATATACTACGATAATACTAGTAGGTACTGCGAGTAAGCAAGAGACGGCTTAAATTTTATTCAAATTAAGTATAGGTGAAGGAAACACCCAACATTGAATAATTTTTAACGATGCATATTAATTAGGTAAAAGGGCGATTAAAACTTATATAACTCCACTTAATTCTATAAATGGAAAATTATATTAAATATTATGGCAGAAACATGACGTGATTCCGTATCAAAATTATATTACAATTGTAATTTTTATTTATGCTACACACTCGGGTATAAAATGGCTTAACTAATAGGATTTCCGTTTTAACAGTATCATAAAAAAGCACAACGGGATTTCTGTAATTACACATCCACCATAAAAATGTATTTTTACCCGCAAAGTACCCATAAAAACATCAATCATATGACGCAACGCATCGATTAGAACAAATTATAAAAACCAATAAACTTCATACATAAACGACTCTTAGTTTCTAATCATTAACCATAAAGTAATTTATAAACTGGCCAACAACCCGCTAATTTAAGATGTCAATCATTTAAGGCTAAAGCTCGGGAGTCAAATGGCTATTCATTTTGTCGCGTTATAATTTAAGGATGTCGGAGTGAAGTTCGCATTATGCATGTCCTGCGATGCAGCTGGCTCGTAGAAAATAAAGAATGATTTATAATGGAAAAAATTAATTACGCGAGGCGTTTGTTAGACGTACCTAGTTCTTTCCTAGCCGTTTATATTGCTGGTCGTAAAATTTTAAAAAGTAACGGAGAAATTACTTGTAATTATATTCTTTTGGAAATCAAACGCTTATTACTTTTACCTTATGAGCAAGTAAAAATTTATTAATACATTTTTTAACCTTTAACTAATATGTCATAGAAATGGCTTGTATAATTTTAATACCTGCCGCAAATCAAGATTTAAGCATTTTTAAATTAATATATTTTGTATTTTACTTTTTCCTTAGACCGAACGTTACAGAGACTTACATCTGGTATGTTTGGTCTATTTAATAATATTTCAACCACCAAACTTTCATCTGTTAATCACATCTTTTGACAGTTTCGAATTAACTAAAGATATAAAGTTATTCATGCTAACTACACACATTTCGCTGTCACGTCTATTAGATGCCTCACTCTGCATCGGTTGGTCGTAAAATGAGCAGAAATTATATCATAAATTACCGCATTAATGTAACACTTAATGAGGTCGGTCGGCTTTGTGCCCGTCTGCAACATCTAAAGTATGCTAATTTAATTAAATTAATGCCGCGTCCGATTTGTGACGCGAGGTTATTGATAAGTTATTTATTGACATGTTTTGTGAATATTTAACGATCTTCGTTTATATGACAATGTGGCTAGTACAAGATTTTTTCGACAGTTGTCACGTTATTTTTTTTTTTATCCTGGCTCGGCAAAGTGACTACGCTACACCTGAGGGTAAGTGTAGCGCAATCCAAGAATAGTGTCGACCAACGATAAACAATGTGTCCATTGTAGGTCGGCAAAATCATGCCGGCCTGCCAAAGGGTCAAGGGGGAGGGAAAGGAAAAAGGGATGGGAAAAGGGTTAGGATCAGGGGGAAAGCCCCCTGGGGAGAACCGGATATACACTGGCTGGCCCTGGAACGCGACCCACACAAGGTGGGCCACTATGTCAGGTTTTAGCACCAGTGTACGGTGGTCGCTATCCGGTCGGATACAAGTATCCACCCACCAGCAATTTTAGTAAAACACATGATGTGACAGCTATGGAAATACTTAGGTATATTAGGACCAATGGTATAAGACAGTTAGCAGAATGGCTCTGGTATCGCGTCCGCTATATTGACACATAAGCGAAAATTTTAAAAGTAAAAATCTTATGCATATGCGTATTTTTTCTTTCACTATTCTTCAAAATTATTTAATCTGAAGATCTATTACACAAATACATCTGCCGAGGAAGGTTACAAACCGCAGTTTTGTGCCAGCGTCCAATGGTACGACCCTTGGGTCATCATTCCATCCATGTGGGCGGCCATCCGACACGCCATCCGACGGTGCGTAGTCAATTTATTATTCTGTTATACCCATTAACAATCGGATATTACATTGAAAATATTTTCTTATAACATTATAAAGTTCTATATAAGAAAACGACCTGATAAAGGTCGCAGGAAGTCGCTGGATGCAGGCCGCTTCCAACAGGTCGGTCTGGAAATCTTTGGGGGAGGCCTATGTTCAGCAGTGGACGTCCTGTGGCTGATGATGATGATGATATAAGAAAAAACACTTAGAATGAAGTACAGTTTTTTATTATATTACTGTACTAAACATTACGTATTGCATATAACCGAACTTTAAGGTTTAAAATCCCGACATTATCAGTTGGAAAAAATAATTGTAATTTCTAAATAGTTATTTCTTCTATGTTACTGATAGCTACGAACTAACTCGATTGAACAAGCTTTCAAATGAACTAAACACATTCAAATCTGAAATCTATATATTCGTCTAAGCATTACAATGCCACAGATCACACAATATCAATATAAAGTCATACACACAGCCAGAAAATGAGGTCAAACTTATGATACTCTCTTTTTTTAGAGGTTAAAAACGTGTGTCAAAATGAAGGCACAATGTTAAGGATTATTCGTGTCGCGTCATCATTAAATATCACACTCAATACACGTAGAATTTAGACAGTGGTAAAATCGAAAGTGGGAGCCGCCCGGTCTCCCCGGGCTGCGTTCTTAATCGCACTTTAATAGCCGCGGCGTTTCACAAAGAGCTGTGCGCCTCTCCACTGTCGAGTGTCGGTCGGAATGTCGGAAGTTGTGAATGGATACTGTTTTGTTAGAACTAGTGATGGGCAGCTTTGTATGAGATTGTAATGCTGTTGAGCTTACTTTAGCTGTAATAGTGTGAAAATTGCGAAATTGACTGTGGGTAAAACAACTGTAATTTTTTTCCGTAATATCCAGCTTATTATTATATTTAATTTATATCCTGCAGGCACAATTAAATCAGATTAATGAATGAAATCTATATATCTTTTAGATAAGTTTTCTGATAAAAAAAATAAACCCAAACACATATTTTTATATTATTCCTAGATAGCACCACTTTAGTATCCCGTGTCTCGACTCTGTTGACATTTTATTAGTGTCGTGGCCAATGGAAAACCAGGTGGTCTACAGTCGGTTCGGTCGGTGAATGGTCTACACAATGTTGTGGCATCCAACAGCCCGGGGAGCCGCGCCCGCGCCGCCCCGGAATGTCACAATGGCATGAATTTAATATTCTCTCAAATTAACTTGTCAATCTTCATTCAGAGAGGTGAGAGAGTCACACATACTTAGTATTCCCGTGATACATGTCACAGATGTGGTAAAAACGGTAAATAAGATGACGTTATGTTAATAATTATCTAAAATATAGGTAGAGTAGCCTAAACTAAGATTATAAAGAGGAAAGATTTGATTGTTTGCACTGAATAGGCTCTGAAACTACTGGACCGATTTCGACAATTCTTTCACTATTAGAATCCTACATTATCCTTGATGGGCGATATCTATATCATAAAAAAAGAGCTTTTATCTTCGACTTTGCGCGTCATTTATCCTCAGAAAGCTTTAGATTTGCCCGAAATGAAAGCATAAT
Source organism: Amorpha juglandis (assembly GCA_949126905.1). Lineage (NCBI taxonomy): Eukaryota > Metazoa > Arthropoda > Insecta > Lepidoptera > Sphingidae > Amorpha > Amorpha juglandis. Next base: position 13,089,102 of record OX421373.1, on the reverse strand, counting down.
TGATTAAAAATTAGAAATGGGTATTGAATAAGAGGTTTAAGGTTACCGAATAAGATAAAATTTAGTAGGTGTACCTAATTAAATTAAAGTAATGAATGGTGTGCTCATCGGTTCGATTAGAGAACATCCATATTTTTGAGTGTTAATGTTGGGTCAGGTTACTTGTGACACGATCTATGGAGTTCGATGCTTTTTAGTATTACAATAGTAATACATAAAATTCAAGAATATTGAATAAAAAATATAGATTTTTGAAATAAATCTAATTTAAACGGATTTTATCGCAGTTTTTTATTTTTATTTTGTCATGGGGTGGACTGACGGGGTGGACCAAGAGGCTGAAAAGCTTTTGAAACGTCGGGACCAATATTAAAATAAAAAACCGCGATCAAATTCGTTTAAATTAGTTCTAGGTATTTCAATGAGTATCATTCGCGGAAACGTAAGAAATTAATATAATTTTTTTCAATAGATTAGCGAATCCATTCGACTTTTCACCTATAAATTCAAATCTCCGCATAACCGTTTTCAAATCGAACGCTTTTTAATTTCCTACGGTGCGAGGTAACCCGCTGGTCGTCATAACCGCTACGTGACCGCGGCATTTCTTTGATACCACACCCTTTTTTCTCTTACCATTTACACGTTTTTTCTTTTTTTTTTCTTTAATTCATTTTGTTATTGGTTACAATATTATCCGGCGGCTACCGGGCAAAGGATTGTTATAATTCAGTTTTATTTATGCAAAATAAAAACCGCCGTAAAGATTTATTGTGGACGGTGCTGCGCGGCGCGGCGGTGGGGTGGGCGCTGCGATTGTAATTTTAATATTGAGTAGTCATTGGGTTTTATTAGCGGTTTTGTTATGTTTTTACTGTACTTTTGGTGTTTACCAATTAGGTTATCCAAGTTGTATAACTGTTTTAATTATAATAATGTCGCATTTGGGAATGACAATTGAAATGACGCAGTGCTAAGCCTCATCTTTGATTGACCTTACATTTAATTAGTTCAGGAACGATTTGAAAATCTTCTGCATTTGGGTGATTACTAGATTAATCAGATAAATGTTTGTATATTAAATTAGTCATTTAATACGTTATCTGGCGGATGCAGAGCAAAAGAAGTGGGTCACCTGATGGTAAGTGATCTTCACCGCCCATGAACACAGACAATACCAGAATAATCATAAATGCATTACTGGCTTTAATGGAAGGGAACGGAGGTTGTGGCCTTCGAAATGTAACATTTCACAAAAGTATACACTTTAAAACACCAATTGCACTAACAACCTCGATTGTACAAACTGACTCCATCTCATTACCATTATCCGAGTCGAACACGTTATAAATATTGTTAATCATCGTGATTTAATGAAAGGGTGATATTAAAAAAGATTCAAACACCGTTTTGGGATCGCAAATTAGAGCCGACGAGACCGATTCCCACACGGGTCCTGATTCGCCGCGGTGGCGTGTAAAACAAAAAGGGCGAAAATGCCTGCCCGGTGTTTGGGAAGGAAAATCGATAATGATACTGGCTGGTTACAACCTGGGTGTTCATTGTCTCGCAATTGAGGAAAAGTTGGGTCATACTTTAAGTGAACTGAATAGCGTATAAGAGGTTAAGATAACATTATTCAAAGCCTTCTGTCAAGTCTTTTACACGTACAGCCTGTGGACTAATTATACCCAGTGGGCTATCAATGCGCTACGTATCCAATATAATAATAGTTTTAGGATTTTGATGGGTCTACCCCGTCACTGCTGTGCGTCTGGTATGTTCGCCCAAGCAAACACAAATTATTTCTTTGTAATTTTGCGCAAAGAGACTGCCTCTGCAGGGTGTGGACTAGTCCCAATCAACCTATGTTAATTGTCGTATACGTAATTTTTTTTTAAACACCCAACAGTCACATACATAGTCCTGACCCCACAGTAAGATACGAGTCTTGTGTCGTGGGTATCAGGAACTACGAGAGACTTTCGGTCTCACAACACCCAGACCCCGAAATAAATATTTGTGGATCACACAAACATTTGTCTCGGTGCGGGTATCGAACCCGCGGGCTCTCGCTTCACAGCCGGCTACTCGCCCGTTGCGCCACGGAGGCTGTCAAATCAAATACTAAAGATGGTTGCTGGTCGGTATGACTCACCTCTTTTGTACCATTTTGTGCGGAGGTGTATGTTTACCACATAAGGTTTTTATTAGCCTGAATGAGGAGACGAGTAGGTCCCTCGCGTGATGGATGACGTCACGCTTGCCTTAATCAGAAACAACACCACACAGAATTTGAAATTCCAAAGCTCTGCGTGACACTAGATTGCGCTCGTCACCCCGAGACATAATATGCTTAGTATAATGCTCAAAAATTCCACTGGCTTCAATGTCCTTCAAACATGTAATGTAACTGTAAATGTAATGAAATGTAACAGTGCTTTCACATTGCTGCTTGGCGGCAGAAATGGACAAATCGGTTGTATTTACCCAGGTGGCCTCTCGCATACGTACAACCTAGTTGAAAGTTCATAAATAAGATGAAGAACACATTAATTAGCGAAGTCAACGTTCTATACACTGCTCTATGGTAGATACTAAGAGCACACAGTTGTTTGGGTCTGGGTAAATTGTATTTTCCCAAACTAATTTATCCAATCTTTTTTTATAGCTTAAGCCGGCAAACGACCAAGTAGGTTACCTGATGGTAGTGACCTCCACCGCCCATGTACGCCCACAAATACCAGAAAAATCATGGGCGCGTTGCCGATCTTAAAGGAAAGGGATAAATAAGGCATTAGGAAGAGTAGGGGGATTTGGAACATCGGATATCTCACTCACCGTAAGGATCGCAGCATCAAGCCGTTACTTTGCGTCGGTTTTCTATAATAGTGGTAACGACCCGGTCGAACCGGCCCATTCATGCTGCAGACAATCTTCAGTGCGGCTCTACCACTCAAAAAATATCAGAGCCAATCTAGGTCATAGACAAACATGAGACATTCATAAGCTCACGCCTGTATCTCAAAAGAGGTAGGCGGAGTGCTGCACCCACGCATTGCCTACTTTTTGTCAGTATGTTATAGGGGGCGTTACTATCGCCATACCAGACACAGATTCAAATCCCGGGCAACCAATTCGTGTATGACTTTTGGAATCGAAAAATCACAACACATTTTATTTTGATTGCCCGACCTGAGATTTAAACTCTAGTCCTCACTAGACTAATGAAGCTATCATCATCATCATCAGCCACCGGACGTCCACTGCTGAACATAGGCCTCCCCCAAAGATTTCCAGACCGACCTATGACGCTATATTGCCATTAAATTATCAAAGCGAATGATGGTTCCAGAATGAATCAGTATCAACGTAGTTGACCGAAATGGCCCAGTGGGTAGAATCAAATGGGCGTAACAAAGTGTTTCAAGCGAAATTACGACATTGTGAAGCGGACCGTGATGGAAGTTCCTCATTTTTGTTTCTTCACTATAACGAGAATCTATTTTATGACTAAGTAGTTGGTTTAATTGCAATAGGTACATTAAAGTCAGTTTATAATAAATGAAACGGTTTTTTTATTGTTCTATAAGTCCACCGTTTTATTATTCAAACAAATTGTTATAAAAATATCTCACAGTAATTAATTATTATTTTACGGCATGTTTCGGTTGCTTGGTAGTTCCGTTTGCAATAAAATACTCTACGGTATACTTCTATTATTTATTGTAGGAAAAGATTGTCTATTTAACATGTGATAAAAGTATTTTAATATTAGAATTTACTTGTATAATATTACCACTATGGTTAATTTAAATAAAACTATTAAAAACTCGAGTTTCAAAGTTTTCGGAATCAGCTTTGTTGATAAAACAAATTTATTTATCCCAATAAATGATATCTCAACAAAAATATTTACCCAAAACATGATCCGTTACAAGTACAATACCCCCGCTAATGCTAAGCATTCCAGATCTTAATGAATCCATGGCACCTCGGAGGCTGCTAGGCGTGGTGTGCGAGCGGGACGCGGCGAGCGGGCGGCGGCGCACACAAAGCGGGCGGCGGACGCCAAAGGCGGCGGCGCGACCGCTAATTGGAGAGCGCGGCACATCAAAGCGCGCCGACCGCGTACAACGTTTATATTAGGCAGGTACGATTGATTAATTTCACCAAGATCCGCGCCGAGTAATTAGTATTGCTTTTGTTGTTACATATTAGAAAAATGTGAAGGAAAACTATCCGTATCGGTACTAATATTTCAATCTAAAACATATTTTCATTGAGAACAAGTCAAAATGATGATGGTAAACATCGTAAGGAAACCATCACCTAAGAGACCTCCAGCACCAGCGCGTATCAGAGGGATTAGCACTTACGAATAAGTTTTCGAATCCAGAGTTCTAACATTTGTTTTCGTTTCCGCATGTCGAAGCCTCTCAGTTCGTTGTGGACAAAACGCCGAAACCTTCTTATTTGTAGAGGGAGCCCTTACCGCAGTAGGACTGTTTATTAAATGACCGATTATAAACGTTAAAACAATGTATAATAAGAACAAAATAAAATAATCTATTTCAATTAGACGCGTTAAATACTTGTGAATAAAAAATAAGTGACTGACGCTAATATTTCAAGTGACTCATGCATCCATTTTATGATGCCGACACAGTATAAACTTTTTATGATGTAATATTATCTCTACATGAGAATGTAATTCATAAAGTCTGAGAGCAATACACGGAACTTTTGTATCATACCTACCTAAGCTTTTTTAGAGAAGTTTTAGTTTATACGACTCATTGACAAGACGAGCAGTTCGTTCGCCTGATGGTAAGCGCCACGTCGGACCATAAACAATAGCAATACCGCTCTTTGAAACACAGCAGTACTTCCATACTGGCACTGGTGCTTGGTGGCAGAAATAAACTAAGCGGAGTTGTGCCTATCTAAACGGCCTCTCGCATACTAGAGACCTACCACCCAGAACTATGTCTATTGGACATCTCCTTACATGTAAGAATTAAAAGGAAAATTGACTTTCAATTCAACATTATTATGCAAAATGTGTAACTTATGTTACATATTATTGAAACACATTAATTTAAAAATATAGATAACATAAAACCATCTATAAATGCCAAAATTTAACTCTAAACAAAATAATAAAACATTCAAAGAGGGAAGGCTAGCTTTACCCTTGCAGTGAGACACTGATTGAAATAAAATATATAATATATTCAAACTAAGTACATACTTTATCTATACTTAATTAAACCGTTCATTTCAGATAATACTGTTGGAATAAATAAAAAAAAACCCTTTTTGACATTTCTTCAAGAGACATTGGGGGTGAAACAACATAGAATCAAACTGCAGCCCTTTAAAGCGTCTAGTACAGGCGTGTAACTTTGTTCTAAACAACAAAGCCCGCACTGAGTTATTGTGCCACTATGTCCTCATTTACCCACCATCATCCGTGAAGTGTTGACACTAAGTTCGATTTCGTACCGATTCGACTCGGCCCCTGTCATCTCGACCAAATATTCCTTGCCGCTACAATAATCTTTAAATCAAGGGTGATAGAGTTCGAAATTCTGTGATATTATAAAAGTATCTGACCGCCGGAATTCCCTTTCGGGTCTTTTGATAAAGGGATCGACGCTCGGAGTGAGAGAATTGGATTACAACGTCAATTGTGGAGATAAATCCGGCGATATCGGATGATTTTGGTCATTTACGTGCTAATACACGTAGTTAGGATAACTAAGCCTCTTGTGATGTTAACTAAAGACTTTAAATCATTTGATGAGGTTTCATTATGTTGAGTTGATTGATTGACGTTTATCGAGAGGAATATATGTCTTAAAATTGATATTAATGAAGGTAGTAGATACTATCTTTTTATTTTTAGATCAACAAAGTATTAGAATATGATAAGACTCAATTTTTTTTTCTAATATCTATTATCCTTCACTACACTATAGCTAGTCTATGGTTTGTTCGAATCAGCCAGCATTCCTCCTTACATTAAATAGGCGGAACACGTGTATAATATCCTACAGCTACAATTTTTAAAACGAATAAAACCTTATAACAAACAAAGACCGGAGGATGTTCTGAATTCAACGTGTATGTTTTTTTAAAAAGTTTTAAAGTTTAAGTCCACCTGTTATCACCAGTACTATGGATCATAATACTTAAGTAATAATTATATACCCAGATTAAAGTAAGTCTGTATTTGGAATAAACAGTTGAAACTTTTCACTCACGAAAAAACGTTTTATAAGCGAATAAATTAAATATTGTCAGGTATGCTTTTATTCTCGAAAATAAGGATTTGTTATATGAATCTTACGACTGCATCCTTAAACTAAAGGAATTTCGAATTGAATTGAATAGAGAACGCAACCCATTAAGGCGGTTGGCACACAAAAGCGCTTCTAATTCGTAATGAGAGGTTGTACGGTATCAAAATAAGAGGCAACAAGAGCAACTTTAGATAGCATCGGACCGCGGGCGTCGATGAAATGGCTCAATCGATGGCCCCGACGAACGGTGTGGCCACATGAACGCGGCTTTAGGGATATATTTAAATGTATCAGCTATTTTTTATTTTCATTATTTTTTTACCAGCCTGAATGACGAAACAAGCATGCCCAGAACCAGCTACAACACCAAACATAACTTAGAATTACAAAGCACTGCATGGCACTGGACTGTGTTCTTCATAAGTTGTTAGTCTTATAATTTCTCGTAATTCCACTGGTTTCTATGTCGATCAAACCGAAACACCACAGTGCCTATTGTGTAAGTGCTTGTTATGCAGTGTGCTGCATCTTACTTACTACGACTGTTCTTCGGTAGTAAAAATGGATAAAGTGCTGGTACCAACCCAGACAGCCTCTTGCATACGAGGCACCACTTTGAGATTCAAAGAGTTCGAGGTGTGTGCCCTGGGAGTTTGGATTGGACACACGATCTGTCTCAATAGCCCGTCCCAGTTTTTTTTTTCTGGCTCGGCAAAGTGACTACGCTACACCCGATGATAAGTGTAGCGCAATCCAAGAATAGTGTCGACCAACGATAAACAATGTGTCCATCGTGGGTCGGCAAGATCATGCCGGCCTGCCATAGGGTCAAGGGGGAGGGGAAGGAAAAGGGATGGGAAAAGGGTTAGGATCAGGGGGCAAACCCCCTGGGGAGTACCGAATATACACAGGCTGACCCTGGAACGCGACCCACACAAGATGGGCCACTATGGCAGGTTTTAGCACCAGTGTACGCTATCCGGTCGGATACAAGTATCCTCCCACCAGCCCAAATTGCAGCTATCTATGTTAATTAGCGTTCACTTTATGGTGAAGTTAAAAATAATGAGGCATACCTGAGAAAGATCCATAAGAATTTCGAAGGTTTATAAAAGTTTACCGAATTTGGCCTTTTATATGAGCGACATGATTCCTTCGTAATTTAAGCTAACAAAAAATGTATAAAATTATGGTCACAACATAAATCCACTACCTACTTTGCACAAAAATCAGATCGGGCTCATATTCGTGGCGCGTGGCGAAAATGTTTTAATCAATTCGTTCATTAACCTATTGAGTGGTTGCCGGAAGTATACCGTTCCATCGCCATTACATCTATCGCTACTGTAAAATAGTAATCGCCCACCAGACGTCTTTATTATTGATATGATTCTATAATTGAAATATTTTTATACATTTATAAGTGAAGGTCGGCGCGGGTGGTCCGGCTTTCGAGAGGTTATTTCTTAAAAAATCTTCGTAGAGGTGTTGATAATGTAACCTAAGCCAGTAATCTGAAGTTATTTTTTAATTACGTATTCTACACTAATATTATAAAGACGAAAGATTTGTACAAAAATACAAATGTTTCAAATGTAACTACGAATAAACTTAAAAACTACCGGACCGATTTCAAAAAATCTTTTGCCGTTAGAAAGCTACATTATCACTGAATAACATAGGTACTTTTTAGCCGAGAGGAAATGCTTCTGATTTTATAAAGTTAAACAGAAAGCTTTCGGTACACCAACGAGTGTTTTTTTTTTTATTTTTTATAGCTTATTTTTATAACATATATTTGGGCTTCCAGATATCTCACTCACCGTACGAAACGCAGCAGCAAGCCGCTACTTTACGTCTGTTTTCTGTGAGACAGTGGTAACGACCCGGTCGAGCCAGCCCATTCATGCTGTAGACAAAACTGTCTACAGCGTAGCTCTACCACTCAAACTACTCTACTACTACTCACTCGTGTTCAGAAAATTGATTTGTTCAGTAACCGAACCCATAATGTTATTGAATACGTCAGTGCAATTTTAGTAGGGAATTGACGTGCGCATTACTGACGCGCTCGTCTGACGCTTGACGCGATGATCAGAAGTCTATCTTAAGGTCGGCATTGTAAAGTTTTACCGACTCACTCTAAGATCAAAATTAGGCTACCATTTAATGAAAGCCATTCTAACGAGACACAATAATTATTTCACATAAACTGACTAAAACAAATACCCAATGCGATTTAAAAACCTTAAAGTACTTAGAGTTTGTTCCAATCCCCAAGAACTATTAATGGTGCAATAAAAGCGAGGCAAAGTTGAGAAAACCCACAACGGAGCCGAATGGCATCCACTCGTGTTTAATTAAAGCACGACCTAATATTACGTGTGCTGATTGGCCGTAAAGGTAAAGATTGGTACTCAGTGGGAGATGGGAGAATAAGCTAAATGTATGGAAAAATAGTATTGCTTTTTTTACAACCATCAGGATTTCTAACTGTGTAGATTTTGTTAATAAGATAATAATAACATTAGTCCTGTATGTGTCCCACTGCTGGTCAAGGGCGTCCTGCACTGAATGAGAAGAGTTTGGCCTTAGTCTATCATGTTGGTTTAATGCTGGTTGGTAGAATTTACATACTTCAATTTTTTTCTGAAGATCTTCTGAGATATACAGGTTTCCTTCACCTCTAAAAGAAGCCATAATTAACAATGAATACCGACGAATCTGCAACAACTCAGAGGTGCATGTTCTTGGGTCTAGTTTCGAACCTGCGGCTTTCGTTTCGACAGTACGAACCACTCCCCGTTGAGCTATTGCTGCTGTCTTATACGATGCTCAACATTTTTACACTCTTTGGAATAACCGCCGCGCTATAGGCTGGCAGGAAAAGGCACACCAGCAAGCATGGGAAGTAGGACGGTATCCTTAAATGTAGGGATTCACGGACTAGGATGGCAATCGGGACAGGGGCAGGAGGGAGTAGGGCAAATTAATAATAATCTGTATGGATCTCAAAAGTAAGGAGATGTATCATGGACCTTACTGGCAGGAATATTAGAATACCTAGCCTAGCTAACCTACCAACCTTTCACTAGCTGCCCACTGATGACAACCCGAAGAAGAAAGGCAGAAAGAAACTCCGGGTAAATGTATTGTGTGTAAATGTATTATGTATTGTCAATGTGGCTAAATTATTTACATATATTGTAAGTACAATGCAGTCCAATAAAGAGAAATACATGGATATAGAAGAAGACGAACGGTGGATCAATGAAAGCGTGTCTATTCATCAATTTAACTCCCAAATATGTTACTCGAAAATCCGTCGTTAAATCATAGGTAATATTAATTTTGTGGGAGAACTTTTGTAAAAAAAAATATGATTCAGAATTACAATCAAGGTCTCAGTGTAGGAATAGGCAGTGACAAATGGAACTTACCAGATCTTAATATTTCATAATAGCTACACACAAGTATTGACATTTAACACAGAGCTTTAATTCAGTGAGTCACACAGGCTATCTTGCACTCCCAGCTTAAAGTCATAAGAGCAACATGAGTCGATTAGTCAACGCAAGATTAAACAACAATGGTCTATTTATAGCGCGTGGCATGTTCCCTGCATTGGCGTGTTGTGCCGAGCAAATCGACTATTTATTGTGATTTGTGCCACTGGATTGCCATACATTCCTTGTTAAATGGGCTAATCAACTTGCAAAAGAAAATGTACTTTATATAGCCACGTTTAAGTGTACATTGCAGTGGCTAGCGGGTTAATCGTTAAGTATGTAGATTTGTACTTTATGTGGTATTTCGAAAAGTTGCAATTATTCACGTTATTTTGCTATTTAATATGTAAGATCTTTTGCTTAAGAAGCGTACCGCATTTCAATGGGTTAAATAGCTTAATTGCGGTGAAAAAAACACTCAAACCAGCTTTATGTAGCAAATTATTTTAATCAACGAACAAAAACATTGAAGTGGAGTTAGGCAACTAATCCACTAATTCGCAGACTAATAGCCTGTCAAATATTTAAATTGCCCAGCACGCTTCCTAGTCTCAAATTGAATGCGGTTGCGATTATGAAAGGCGATGCAATAGCCCTGTGTCGTGCGGTTTTCCAACTGCCACCCCCGGGCGACACTGTGTCAGCCTCGGTTTAGTATTCTCCAACGATATTTCCTCACATAACACTCTAGTGGTTTGTGTTGTTTATGAAATACTTGCGCGTAAAGAAAGTCGGACTGTGTTGAAATTAATGTTTTTGTTGTTTTTCGACGGCTATATTTTGGTAGCAGTATGTTGTGGGGGAATTAAACCAACATAAAATCTTTTACCAACCAACAACCTTTAACCAACATAGAATATTTATTTTGAACACATTTAATACCTGTAATCAAATATTCACATTTAATACCTGTAATCAAATATTTCCTAAATAAATTTTTAAAACACTGATTTTATGCACGAAATCATGAACATTTTAACAACATCGTTATATGTTTGCGTATATAACAAACCCTGATTAATAAAGCATAACTTCTCGAGCTATGTTTTAACAAAACAATACACGTTTTCATGTTTACATTGGATACGCAGTAATCGTTTAAATGTGACATGTCCGCCATTGTTCTAAATATGAATCGACCAATGAGCAGCGAGCTGTCACCCCGCGCGGACTCACAACGACACAGGCGTGCCTCTAGTGTTGACGTATGTAAACATAATTCAATTAACTGGTCCCGCACCATTGTTTTATAAAATCCTTATCGTACTTTATCGTGTGTGAAAAATTAAACCTAATAGATTACCTTATCGGTATGAAATGTGTTGAAAAAACTGTAAATGCGTTCGTACATTGTGTATTTAATTTATCACCGTAGTAAATGGATTTAAAAAAGTTAATTACATTCGTTAATGGAATTGTTATCGATAGCTTTTTTATGTACAGCGTAGTTCACGATGTAGTTACTAAGACAAATGCTTTAGACTACTAATAATATTTTATTTTTGTACGTTATGTATTTTATTTATACACTTTTGCTATTTCAATACGGAGCTTAATATTGATTTTTTTATTGAGGTATTCACTGGCAAGCAAAATAATTTATAATACCGCTATTAAATAACCTTTATTAGTGGCGTCTTTTTGAACTAAAATATTTTTATACAAAAGATTAATACAGCATAAGGGTCAAATTTCGAAGAATTATTAAAATCCAAAAAGCACCTTAATTGTCCTACGTACAATTAATGTTCATTTGCAACATATTGAAAAGCCTGAGACTGGAATAATTAAAAATTCGTGACTGATATTCAATTTCATTAATATGAAAACATTTTGAGCACAATCGAAATGTCGAAAGTGAGTTTCACTTCAGTTCATATAAATATTAGCGCAACAATCGACCCTTTTGTCCGATAAACGCTTTTATCGACATTTTACACGAATCCTTAACAATTCATACGTTTATTAAATTTTTGTACATTTGGAAATGCGGTTTTGCTCATACAATAAACGGCAAAATCGTGAGAGCAAAATAATGTGCCTTTTGGAATATGAAGATCCTTTATCAACCCTAATAAAAGATGGGTTAATAAGTGAAAATAAATTAATTCTTGATTTGTAAGGTTCCATTTAAACTGTTCAAAAGGGAAATAGTCAGCAACAGGTGTGAAAATGGGTATTAATAAACATTATTTGCAAATTATAGATATATCTACAAATATATAATCTGTACGATAGTGTGCTATATTTTCGTTGCTAGATTCATCTTCTACTGAATAAAAACAAAAATGGCGGCTAAGTTATTTCAGCAACTACTAAAAGCTGTAGCTGTAGCTGGGAAGCGAGAGGCCGTGGGTTCAATTCCCCCACCGAGACAAATGTGAATGAATATGTCACGAATATTTGTTTCGGTTCTGAGTGTTGTGGGACCGTAAGTCCACGATACAGGTCAACTTAGTGTGGGCCCAGAACTATCTGTGAGACCGTTGGGTACAATAATAAAAAAATATGTATCCAACAGTCTTTGTGTGGTAGAACCACTCTGTAGACAGTTTTGTCTACAGCATGAATGGGCTGGCTCGACTGGGTCGTCAATGTCTCACAGGACATTGATATAAAATAGCGGCTTGTTGCTGCTTTTCGTATTATGAGTGAGATTTTCGGAGATGCAAAATGAGCAAGTGGGTCACCTGGTGGTAAGTTATCTCCATCGCCCGTGTGCGCCCACAATACTAACTACTACTACTAATAAAACTTATAATTCTACTTTACGTGGGTTTTCTGTGAGACAGTGGTAACGACTCGGTGGAGCCGGCCCATTCGTGCTGTATACAAAACCTACAGCGTAGCTAGTTATGCACCCCGCTCCCGCTCATGACATTATAACCGCATGCTAATGTGTTGTAACCTTATTTACTATAGGAAGTACATTACAATTGCTGACACAAGTACTCTATGTAACTCTATCTATTTGTAATATGATATTCTTGTTTTGTCTAAAGCTCTTAATATCAAATTATGTTGACCATAAAAAGTGCTGGCCTGGTGTCTAGACGGTGATCTTGTTATGATCATAATGCGTAGATCTAAGCATTCATTGTCAACAGATGAACAGGTATAAATAAGGAAATTTGTCAATTATAATTCAGTACGAAATAAAGCTTCATCGTGAAGACTTCTTGTATTCATTTTAAAAACCTCCGGGCGCTCCCGCGCGGCGTAACTTATCTAGCTCGACCACATAAATATAATAAAATTAGATGCCGACTTCACAGCCCCAATCGCATTGTGTTTGCTGTTTTCCATTGAAGAGTTTCCAATTTCCTATCGTACAATTTTTCATTAGATCTTTACCAAATTCAAGGACTACCATGGAAAAAATCTTTTTCAAAGTAAAATAAATGATCATAATCGGTCCATATTTGTCAGAGTCTACAAATAGGTAAACATATATACAGACGAATTGAGAATCTCCCCTATTTAAAGTTGGTTAAAAACGGCCCCAAACAAAATAAGTACTGTACATAGGCATAGAATTATAGAATTTGCAAGAAAATAAGCATTTGATAGTATTTCAGTCTTATATTACACGCAGTTTACCTTTAGGTTGTATACATGAAGCTATTTATGTGCCTATCAGCTATATTTAATCTTCATTCTAATGTTATAATACGCATTCACCGGCGCAGAACGGAAGCGGCGGTTATAAATCATTGTGTATCACAAAACGAAACTTGCAGAAGGTACAACAAAGATCATAATATGAACTCTACGTAACCAAGATTATGAACCATACTAAGTTTCCATAATATGCTGTTATATTAAATAAAAATTTGTTTATGTAGAATATTTTTATTTTCCCTAAAGAGGGATTCGAACTTTGTTAAATGTGCGACACATGGTGAAAAACTCGCAGTAATGTTACGTTCCGGCGAGTCGCGTACCGGATTCACCCAGAATGTATCTAGTGACTATAAGCCCACATGATTATGGCGACTGTCGATGGATCAGTATGTTAACAGTCTATAATATATTTGGACTATACTATCCACCATCGGGTGCAGTTTGCTGTACCGATATAAAAAATAAGTTTTGTAGGCAAATCATAATACGCAGGGTTTTAAATGTTAGTTGGTTATGTTGTCTAAGTTAAAAAAAATTAAAAACTCTCTTCAAAAAATTAAACTTGAAGTCGATTGAAAATAATAATTTTTAGAGATCTTTTTGGAGTCGGTGCGATTTAATTTAAGGCAGACAGGAGGCAGGACAGCAGCGGCCCAGGCACCGACTAAACTTAAATTTATTTCAAGTCGTAGTGGTAGGTACAGCTATGGCATGTAAAAATATAATAACGTAATCACGACGAGTGTGCTACTTATACGTTGAGGAGTTAATTTCTTAGTCCTTACTCCAACATCAGGTCTTTACCAAATTTATGGGAGTACGTCGCTGCTAAACTATATCGAATTTTCAACAAAATCTGTCTATAATTGGCGGAGAAATTAATATTAATATATAAAAAAGCAAAAAAAGCACCCAACTAAGAACCTCCTTTTAATCTCTATTTATATGTACAAAAAAGACTCTATAGTCATACAAATTCAGTGTCCCGAACGTCAAGCTCACAATGAAGTGTGTGTTCTGTTAGCTTATAACGTTGTGGTAGGTACTGTAAACTTTCATATAATATTTTATGCATATTAATAATTATGAGCTTCATACATTAGAATATTACATGCATAACGAGCGAGCATTTAAACCTTGTTTACGTAAAGTTATGTGCGACGGTGCTTGCATTTTTGAATTATTTATACATGCATAATAAGTAACTCAACACCAAAATACTGAATTTGAATTGTATAAAAATACTTTTATTTTCTTTTTAAATAGCCAGAAATACTTCAAAGATGCTATAAAGCCGTCGGTACCATGCAACTTAGGGCAAAAATGATCTATTCTAGCTTTAATTGTATTAGGAAAGAGAACTTGGAAAGGGATATTTTCGAAATTTAATTTTCAATGTTTTTTGATTGTGCAGGCATGTCATAATTTAAAAATACTAGTCTATGTGTATCGTTTTTAATTTTGTTATTCGAACCCTATGGATAATGGATATATGTAAGTATATAGAGATAATGATAACTCATTCTTATACGTCTTGCGATGTCTGCATGATGTTTTTGTATCTTTATGCATCTATTATATCTCTAAAATGACTACGGGCCGTATTACAAACGTGTTATAACGTTAAACTAGGTTTATACTAGTTGTTAGAAATGTAATCTAAAGTTAAAATACAGTTTGTAAGTGTTCACTTACCATTTACTTAAATGTATAAAATGACGACTGAAGGTATCACAAATGAAAACTTCAAAGTTACACTCATTGGTTTACGGTCGATTTTCAATTCTGACTGATTATTTTATAATATTTTTCTTAGTTTGAAAATTTGCCTGCTATATAGCTGTTGCGCGCTACACATTATAAATTCACGCATAAATAACAAAATGTGTAAAAGAGAACCGATCTATCCATAGGTAAATAGGTAACCTATAAGACCTAAGAAAAATAAATAATCTATATCAATTTACGCTGAGGACAATGAAAATATTTGGCTGATTGTTATCGGCTACAACATCATTATACCTGCCTATGTATTAAGAATTATATGTTATTCGAAATAGCAGGCTCCACCCATAATCAATACATAAATAAAATACAATTAAATAATGACGCACCTTTTATTTCCACACCGAAACAAAAGGTCGGCCACACCTGACCCTCACACATGTGCACGTATTTATTAGGCATATTTATTGTGGCGTTATCGGTAAAAAAAACCTTTTCCTTATGATATTTACCTCATTTTCCATCTGTGCCCGAAGATGCAGTAACTTATTCGATTACCGTGGAGTCATTTTAATAGGTAACATTTGACGTCTCACAGTTTTATCTTCATAGTGAGGTGACCTGCTTAAAAACATCGATTAAAGTGAATGAATCGATACGGACTTGACACATATGTGAATTTTAAAAATCATCAGGCTAATCTCTGTCCCATTATTATTTTTTCTTTCGTAAATTTAAGGAGCAAAATAAGACGACAAGTACTTAATTTAACAAAAAAAAATGAATTTATTCAGTTGAACTATCAGAACTGCTATTAGTATTGTCATCTTCATCACTGCTGTCAGCACTCGGTGATATTATTAATTCATTTTCAATAATATTGTCTATTCTCACATCTCGTTCAAAATCTGGTAAAATTATTTTCTTTGTTTTCTATACGACTTTTGTTCAGTCTTCTGTAGTGACTTCTGCACACGCATTTTGTAGCAGAGTCATCATTTTAGCAGTACTGAAGGGTGGTTCAGTATTGTTCCGCGTTGCATGACCCTTTATTTGTGCCCAAATAAGCTCGATGGCTTTATACTGGCAATGGTGGGGAGGCAATCGAATAACTTCGTGTCCATGTTCTAGGACTAGTTTATCGATTACATAGCGGAGCTTGGACGACTTAGTTGCTTTTACCAGATTTAACAACTCAACTTTTAATAAAGTTGGACTTGCATCCACACCATTTCCAATTATTTTTCCATTTAGTTATTTTTTGTATTTTTATAGTTAGTTAAAAGAATAATAAATATAATTGTTTTATTATAATGCCAACGTGGTTATTAATTTATGGTGATATTTCTCCACAAGTAATCATTGCATTCGATTCTACTTATCAGCTTTCGATTTTTAGAGTAACATCCCTAGTGTTTAAAAAGAAAAAGGGTTCACTGACGCAACATTGTAACGACGTTCAGTTCTTTAGATCAGAAATTATTTATTATGTTTAGAATGGTTTATTAGTGAAAGCAAATCGTAAAATCACTCATATCTGTCATTATTACAATAAATATGTAATCGTAATTGAAAAAAGTTAAGCAATTGTGCAGTTCTAGCAAAACGAAAAAATATATTATTTTATGCCCGCCGTCACAAGGTTACGTTGTTGAATTTTGATGAATTGTCAAATGTTACCTATTAAAATGACTCCACAGTAGTTGTAGAGTTTAAATTAGGAATAATGAATACAACAAATGCTTATAATAAAGCTATGAGACGTAATTTCTAATATAAATAGCAGTGCACAAAAAAGGATGGTCTTTGTATGCATTTAACAAACTGTCAATGAAAATACGTTCATTTAGAATTTTGAATATTTCTGCATATAAAACGAGACGAGTAACGTGACATGGGGCTTTTCTATCATGAAGTGCTTAGTATCAGCCCGGAGTTTGGAATTGTGGCTGGTATGGCAATAGGCTCGCCCTCTATCACATCATGGGAATGAAATATGGGTGTACTGGTTATACCTTTGCCTACCTCCACGGGGATTACAGGGATGAGTGCATATGAAGTTACTTCAATATTCACGAATATACATACGCTCGGCGAAATGTGGGTATAATGTGGGTGTTTACATATCTGCCTACCCCTTCGGAGATTACAGGCGTGTAAGTAGTAAATATACACGCTGCACCTCCTCTATTCTTGAAGGTGGTTAACTAAATTGAATAGTGAGATACTTAAGTGCGCGCGTCATTTCAGATTAGTATAGCTATAACAGCGTTGGTATATAGAGAAATGTATCCAAACGATTAGTATTTGGTTTTTTTGGCAGAAGAAACATGTAAACAATATTTTTTCAGTAACTCATCTGTTTGTCTAATTTGTAGAATCTCTGCGTTTAAAAATACAAGCCTGTCGGCGAATTTATTTCAACTTTGATTATGCAGAGTTTAAAAAGATATTGAATTCGGAAATGGCTGAATTACAATTTGGATTGTTTAATTTTCTGAATCGTAAACACGTTAGAATTTGTAATGTGTTTGTAATGATGATGTATGGTTTAGCAATTAACACTATGCCAATATTGTTCTGTTTGTATGAGATTCGTCTAGATTCAACTACATTAGTATTAACATCGTATCCGATGGTAAAAACTACAGCGCCATTTATAAAGAGATAGTTTCTCGTAGAGATGTTCACAACGGCTATAAATAATCGCGTTATAACGAAATGCTATGTTTAAAATATCATTTTTTTATGCTAGAAATACTTTTAAAAATATCTAGCGCGCGCGTGTTATAATACACGCTTTAAACAAAGGCAAGTGTTAGATTAGTGGGTAATATGAGATGTCCTTTTTATAACAGATTACATCAAACAATCAATAATAAATAATACGACCCAAAAATAATAAAATATTACCAAAGCGCACACACATTCGCACACGCATACAATTCCATTCTCTGGGTTGATACTGAGCATCAAAAAAGAGTGCGCATTAGTCCGCATTACCCTACGCCACTTAAAGAACCTTAAAAACAATGTCAACAAAAAAAAAACATGGAGGCACGTCTTATACACTGCAGCTATATATTTATAATAACCGCCTTCTGTTGTGTAACTTGAGTAAATTAATAAATAATAAAAACAAAAAATTAAGTTACCTTATAATATGTCGCACCTCAAAAATAACATTATAGCAACTCAAAAGCGTTGTTTAACCGACGAAAATAAACTAGAGGAAGGTTGTCAATTAACTGTATATTTTTTATATATGTTCACACATAATTCCGCCATGTATGTCGTATTTTAATGATAGCAGTTAATGTTGCGCCTCTAACACTATTGCAAGTCTGTAATTCTCATATTTCAAGTTGCCACATCAAAAATTCTTTATTTTATTTAATCAATTATTATACGTTTTCATATCCAGATGTTATTTGTGATTTAATATTCTGTTACTAGTGAATTTTGGTGGCTAAGAAATACTATTTTATGTGCCCATTTGATATCAATAATCTTTAGTCCGAATGGTCCTAAAAAGTTCACGTAAAATCGAAAATATGAGCAACACTTATAAAAATTAATACGTAAAGGTCATAAGTATAGCTTATTGAT
This sequence comes from Amorpha juglandis, assembly GCA_949126905.1. Classification (NCBI taxonomy): domain Eukaryota; kingdom Metazoa; phylum Arthropoda; class Insecta; order Lepidoptera; family Sphingidae; genus Amorpha; species Amorpha juglandis. The sequence continues at coordinate 13,070,327 of OX421373.1, read as the reverse complement.
TAATATAAATGTAGATTTGATGGATTTAGAAAAATATTAAGAAATTATTATGAGTTTTAAAATATTATAAATACTATTCCTAGAAACAGTTCTTTTAAATAATGTATTAGTTTTTAGACGCGAAGTGTTATTATCAAAAATTATACTCTATTTTTCCTAATTACTGTGCCTTAGAATTAGCTTGAAGGGCTCGTAACGACTCGCCAATATCGAAATTGAAATAACAGCTCCACAAAGGGCCGGCGCGACGCGGCGGTTTATTTACAAAAAGCACTCTGTAATCCCGCTTTGAGGGTGTCCGCCAAATGTGGGGTTATTAAATAATGAACCGCTGCCGACCGCTTCTAATGTCTGCTCGATTAACTATGGTGCAGGCTTTGAATTGATGTATGATAAGACTGTTTTTTTTAATAATGCAGGCTTAGGATTATGTATATACTGTACTGGTATGTTCTTACGTATGAGTTAGTATCGTTGAAATTAAATGCCATTAATTTTTTTTTAATAATCATTAAATATTATTAAAGTGGAAATTATAAAAGTGTTTCAAAATATAAAATGTGTTTATTAAGATATGTTTCATGATTTTCAAGAATTCTTAGATAATTGGAAAATTTAAAGTATATAGTGTTAATTTTTTTCTGTTAAATGCGCGCTTGTATAAAATATCATAGGATGTTTACTATGTTGATTTTTTTCTATTATTTTATACGCCTCATAAATATTAACGAAAAAGAAACACTTTTGTTAAAATACCATTATTTATTTATCATTATTGATCCCAAAAATTAGACGGAAATTATGATTTTAAATATTCGTATGAGTAAAGGTGAGCACGTAGTGGAGACATCTGACTATCTCGCTCGCACGCATGCATCGTAATAGATATTTTATACGGTGAAGTCAAGGTTTGCGTAGTCGGTCATTTGACAAGTACCCTTCCATCAGATTAGAATGGCTTCGAACTTATTTTATTTATGAATGAATTTATAAATTTCTGCCTGTAATAGATTTAGGTAAAGAAACATATTGATATAATAAAATAAAATAGAAATCAAATCTATTACCTAATTGTGTATTATTCAGTCATAACACTTTTTACATTTGTATAAAGGCGGACGAAATACCTGTTTTAAACCGTTGCATAGGGCGATTCAGAAATTAAACAAAATAAAAGAACATCTTTGATATTCGTTAGACACATACAATAAATAAAATATAATAGTACAATATTAAATACTGCTTCTTCGCCATCGGTTTAATAAAAATGCCTCACCATTTTCTGTTGAACATCTCACTCAACCTTTCATCCTTATCAGATGGACAGGAGATAACTGTCTCACAGTGCCCAGATGATATAATTAAATTTAACCACCATCTGCCTCTTTCTAACATACCCAGACGAAAGAGACAAAAGAATACACCTTGCTTCATGAGTTGGTGTTTTGTAAAATTAGTAATAACTACCTGACATCCTTTTTTGTTGTTTAGTCATAATTTTCTTATAAAGCTGTGTTATTTCATTTTTGTCAGTAATGTTAGATATTAGTTTAATAGCTAGATTGTCAGGAAATTACGTTTAAATGATCAAGACTGTAAAATTTTGATCGAATTTGTAATGAAATTCAGAAATTTATTGCCATAATGGTATTAAAATTCTTGGTTATTCAACCAACAATGGATTCAACAAACGACGACGTTTTTATTTAAATATAGTACCTACCTAAGAATGTTCGATAAGTTGCGATTTTCATATTTTGGTATAGCTCTTTCAATACAGGATATTATAAAATTTGTATTAATGCTAATTAAGATTTTTATACCTAACGGATAGTGGATGCCAATAAGTTATTGGTTTTGATATATTGTTAGTAGTTATAGTTAGTATTTTTTCATTTCTTATGTGTAGTATAAGAAATAAAAAATACTTTAAATAACTCTCACACTTCTGAACATCTACATTAATTCCTTGTCGAGTTGACTCCTGGACTGGTACAACATATGCCGTCAATAATTTCCTCCAACATTATCTCCCTAATATCTTGCTAATACACTACTTAATTTTACAATACCAATTAATTTTATGAACGGAATTAAATTAATAGCAAACCCATCGATTTTAGAAATCAATAAAGCCGCCCATTCACAATCAATTAGTCAGCGATTTCGTTCTAAAACTCGCATTATTCGTGTAAAAGCTGTGTGCGCCCCTTAATATAGCGGGTGCGCCTTTTTGCCTTCCAGTTTTTTTATTACTTTTTTTCATAATAGGGGCAATATAAACGTGTCGGGTCTGACACCTTTGCGGACCCCACAGGAGGCTATAGGAGCGCAATAATTTGTGGGATAATAAAATATAATTTGTAAAGGCTCGCCCGCGAGTGTCGACAGCGGAATGATCTTTTAATGCTTTGTATCTGTAAGTATATGTGTATGGTAATGTATTATGTTAACAGTATTTTAAATGTTGCACATATTGATACTTAGTTATCAGTCCTATGTTTTCTAATATCTTATTATAAAATCTTATACCTAAGGATCAGATTTTTTTATAATTTTAACCGTTTTTTTGGGTGTCTAATATAGATATTGAATTATTATAAAAAATACCTAATTTTCTCACAACATCTATATCTTAATTTAAATTTCTCTTGCCCTTTACCATGAGCAAGTACTAAACATATTACTCGATTAAAAAGCGATATAGATCTGCTAATAAAAAAAATAATTCCAATACTTACATATTGAAATGGTTATCCGCACCCCTAATATTACATATTCATTTATCCAACGAACGTTTAATGATATAGATATTCTTATGTTGAGGGGATGATAAAAAAATATTATTTCCGTTCAGAAATACTAGAAACGACTTCCTTAATCAACTTGCTCTACTCAAAGACAAATGACGATATGGCGCCCATAGATTAATCTTATAGCATATGGGGCATAGACAATTGAGGTCTATTTGGCGTTTATTCGAATTTGGAATGATGTCTTCTTTTGTGTCAGCAACAATAGAGTTTTTGCAATGGCCGTGTAATTTACACTAGTTTTTTTTTTTCTAAGGGTCCGTTGAATGGACTCCCATGCCTTTTGAGAGCTCATTGACTCGTTCTGTTAGTCTATTAAGTGGTTAATTTTTATAAATGCGTTTCGTTATGAGTAAATGGGCGTTAATTTAAAACACATTTAAAGGAAATTATGTAGGGCGGTTGAGTTTCATACTGCAGTCTGCAACACCTTTCGATGTCTGAGTTTTATAAATAGCTTTTCATCTTCACGCTCTTTATTGCAAAGTTAGACGACATTTTGCAAGTCAATAATAAAACTGTCTTTATATTAATATCGAAAAGTCGCGGAGGTATATCAGGACATATATAATAACAATAATAATACTATCGCTATATTATACAGGTCACATTGCTGGGCACGGGCCTCCTCTATTGAATGAGAGGGGTTAGGCCTTTGTCCACCACGATGTCCTAATGCGAGTCGGTAGACTTCATATACCTTAGAAATTTCCAGATATGCAGGTCTCCTGATTATGTTTCTTTCACCGTTAAAGCGACCGATAATTAACAGTTTATATACACGAAAATTTAAAATGTAAGAGGTATATGCTCTTGGGGTTGGTTGCGAACCTGCGTTCGTTCACCACCACAGTTCGCCTAGTATATTTTCAGTATATTTTCCGGACAACTAATATGTGAATTTTTAAGTAAAATTTTCAATGTTCTGTGTGGTTTAGCTACTCTTTAAGGGCAGGCGTGGCGTTTACCATCAGGCGAAAGACCTGCTCGTCTCGTCTTTTAAGCAAATATTAAAAAATTCGAACACAAATTGTGATTGCCCAATTTAGGATAGGAGAACACGCCAATTTCTCAGACTAAAGCTGACTTTCGGATCGATACTTATTTATATTTAGCCATTAGATATGTTTACGAAACGTCAAATCGTATAAAACGTTGCGGTTAAATACAAATAAGTATCGTTGAGAAATTTGGTCTAAGTACCTTTAAACAATATTTCTTATTAGAAAGAATTAAATGAATATTTAAACCTACCTAATTTGCGTTTCTGCCACATACATTCAATTAAAATGAACATTATAAAATATAAAGAAAAAATTTAAATTTATTTTTATCTACCTAAAAATCCCTTTCTTATCGCGTATTTCATCAATACGAATGACATTTATAAAAGCATTGGATACACAAAGATAATGCCAGTGGATGCGCCGGCGCACGCATCGCCCGCACCGTTCAATTACACTCGACCGCTCTGTAATCATAACACAATAATCTATTTCGGAATTACACACACCCTGTGTTCAAACTGTTAGTCGTGTCTGATTATAATCGATACGTCGATGACAATTTGGTAATCGATGTTTGGAGGTTATACAATCGATTTTGGTTTTGTTGTATTTTTTTATTGTTTGTAATCACCTGAATTTACCTGTCTTACTGTGTAGTTACTGTAATTGTTGTGGTAATTATACGTAATATTAAACAAGGTTACTTTATAATATTTATGCAATGAAAAAAATGTTTAAGTATGTCATAGCACAATATAATTAAATCTATTTAAAACACTCTAAATAGTCTATACTTTTTACAGAATTTGTGTTATTGTGCTTATTAAAATGCACGTTTTCTTTTTATTGCTTTATTTATTTCTACATTTTAAGTGGTGGAGCCACGCTGTAGATAGTTTTGCGTGGGACTGGTTGTTGCCAGAAAAATCAAAAATCTACATGTAGTAGCAGCTTGCTGTTGCGTTTTGTACAAAGAGTGTGATGTGTTATAATATCCGGAGGCCCAAACCCTCTCCCTATTTCTTTAAGGTCGGCAACACATCCATGATTCCACAGTTATTATTGATGAGCGGTGGAGAGCACTTACCATCAGGTGACCTACTTCCTCTGCTACAATAAAAGTGTGTGTGTAAAATATAAGGTTCGTAACAGTCAACAGTGCCTCTACAGCATATTTCTTTAATTCGTCCTGAGAATTTCGAAATATCAGAACTGTCTGATATACTGTATACTGTACAGTACCACGATTAAGGTTAGGCCTTTCGGCAATTTTTGTTCATATTGCAAAACGTGAAACACTTTAGAATCTTTAATTGTAATTGTAGTATTGTACCTAACTCTGACTTCCTAATACACTTATGTTTTCTTTAATAGTTTAGTCATATAGAGTCCCCTTAAATTAGTAACTGAATTTCAACGACATAATGTCGGTCCGTACCATGTTGTAGTGCATACAAAAACCGCTCCTATTGGACATAACACGAACAGATACGGTTTCTATCCTTGACACTTGCGTCCCTCGCTTTTTATAACAGACGTTTACAACTTTAGGTGACTCTACGGCGCCAGTGGGTTAGTTGGGCTAGCAACTAAACGGCTTTTGCTAGAATATGTTTGAATCTTTTGATTGTTTTCTAATATTTTTTAATTCTGTAAACGTTTTTTTAAGTAAAATCATTAATTTAACATTAAACATACATCGTAAATTGTTGTGTTAGCGAGTCTACGTATTTTTATCATAATATTAGATTCAATTATAATATTTTACTCATTAGGTATGTATTAAATCTTTATTTTTAATTAATTTAAATATTATGGGACATTACCTTGTGCCGAGTTGTGCCAATTAATTTAAAAATGTCACCTTGATTTATGTTTTATCGACTCATATTTATAGCCTGTTTATATCGTCATCAATTTCATAAAATATACGTTAATATAACAATTTCATAATGTCAGTAGAAGAGAAATGGTATTCTCTTTGCATAATAAAATAAAAATATCTTCAATATGTTGCGGAAAGGTGAGGTCAGTTTATGGGTAGGCGTGGCTCTTACCATTAGGCGAGCGTTTTGTTCGTCTCTTCATTCGATCAAATAACACAACAATCACACTTTAAGGGTTGAGAGCGCCTAAAGCGCTCACCCGAAAGTTCGGTAAAGCTGTATACAGCCGACTAGTGTAAGGCTTACAGCAAGCGTCAGCACAAAAAAAACCATCACACAAACATTTGTCTCGGTGCGCTAATCGAACCTACGGCCTCTCGTTTCGTAGCCGGCTACTCGTTCGCTGCGCCACTGAAGCTTCAATTTTCAATTCAATGGTCAATAATTGGCTTTGCAATTATTAGTTTGGTCAGTTTTGGTAATCGAATAATTTAATGGCACCATTATGGGTATCCGATGGGGTACCACTGATACTCTATTGAAAAATGACATTACATTTAGTGGTAGTTTTTCTACAATTAATTCGGCGAATTTCTTTGTGCTACTGGCAATATTCATCGCCTTTCCAGTTATAATTCCAACACGATTCTATCAAGAGACCATTGTCTGTGGTCAGTCGATGGAGCAGTTTTATTGCGTACGCGATACGACTGCTGTGCTGAGATTACGGGTTCGATCCCGGGTCGGGTAAAAGTGATATTGGTTTTTCTATCACGAAATGCTCAGTATGGGTTGCTGGAATGCTGGAGTCTAGAATTTATGGCCGGTATGGCGATAGGTTCGCTCCCCATCACATCCTGGGAAATAAGCTCGGCGTAATGTCGGTTACATCTCTGCCTACCTCTTCGGGGATTTCAGTCGTGAGTGCGTATGTATGTACCATTGACGGGTAATTGTGAATTTAGTAGATTACGAACTTTGTAATTATGTTAATGGAATGGTAGTAGTATGGTTGTCATAATGACAACTAATTTAGCAGATTTATAGCATTTAAATTAGCAGACTCGGGCCCCAGGTGTTGTGTAGCTACTTCACCGTGCCATGGTAAACAAATCTATGAGACGAGCCATAAATCAGACTCATTTGTATGCTCTTGGAAAGGCCGTGGGTTCGATTCCCGCACCAAAACAAATGTTTGTTTGGGGGCTCGGTGTTGTGGGACCGCAAGGCCCCCGTAGTTCCTGATGTCCACGATACAGGTTAACCTAGTGTGAGGTCAGGTCTATGTGTGTGATTATTTAGTTAAATACCGTTATCGTCATTGTCTGTATTTATTTATTTGCCTGAATGACAGGACGAGTACATCACTCGACTGGTTGTATTTCACACCTGCTTATAAATAGTAGCAACTTTTATTATCAAGGTACTACTACCTGCATGACACGCAAAGGTACTCCGAGTAAGTACACATAAGTATTCCCATAATTACACTAGCTTCGGTGTTCTTCAATCTGGAATACAACAGTGCTTGTACACAATTTGCGCCACAATTCCGTGACGCAGCGGGCGAGTAGCCGGCTGTGAAGCGAGAGGCCACGGGTTCGATCCCCGCACCGAGACAAATGTTTGTGTGATCCATAAATATTTGTTTCGGGGTCTGGGTGTTGTGAGACCGAAAGTCTCTCGTAGTTCCTGATACCCACGACACAAGACTCGTATCTTACTGTGGGGTCAGGACTATGTACGTGACTGTTGGGTGTATTTATAAAAAAATTGCTTGGCGGCAGAAATAGTGGTGGTATCTACCCAGACGGCATCTCGTATAAGATTCTTGCTTTCCTCCTACTATCTGATACATTCACAGTGCGGTCACGTTTTAGTCAGCACACACCTTTAGAATGTTCAAGCTATTATTATAAACTCCTTTGCAAAAAAAACGGGCACCTTACACACACACTTTACCTTAGCTTTTCTATGGGTAAATATTATTATATTTTTAGTATGTCATTAGCTTGGATGACTAGAAATTTCTTATTATCAATGAGAATCTAGTTTTTTAACACTTTTATCCTGGTATCGGTGTTTTAGTCAATGTAAACAGAGAGCCGTGTTAAAATGGACATTTTTATGGGTATAATGAAATTAAGACTACGAGTATTTTTATGGTATTTTAATAAAAGAGACATTAAAAAATAAAAATTAATAACGAGTATGACCCCCTCTTGCAGCGATTACGGCATGTAATCGTCTTGGCATGCTTCCCACCAGGCTTTTGATGGTGTCCTGTGGAATGTGTTCCCACTCAGTCGAGATTACACGTTTAAGCTCTCTGATGTTTTGTGGAGGTGGTTGGACAGATCGTACTCGCCTTTTTAGGAGGTCCCAAACGTGCTCAATGGGGTTAAGGTCGGGGCTCCGCGCTGGCCAATCCAAACGACGAATACCGACCTCTTGCATATAAGCATCTACGTCGCCAGAACGGTGGGCCCGAGCATTATCGTCCATGTAAATGGCATCTTCACCAATTACAGTCAGTGCGGGTTGTGCATTTTGAGAAAGGATTTCTGTTATGTACCTATGCGCATTTAGTGAGCCATTTTCTATGAATACTATCTCGGTACGATAGTTGGAAGTTACGCCCGCCCAAAACATAACGGACCCTCCACCATAAGGGGTGATTTCTTCAAAACACACATCGGCATAGCGTTCCCCTGGTCTTCGTAACACTCGCCGACGTCGGTCCTCACCATGCAGACAAATTCGAGCCTCATCGGAGAAGAGTACGCTACTCCAGTTACCTGGTGTCCAAGATAGGCAATTTCTAGCGAACCTCAACCGCGCAATCCGGTGCTCACGGAGTAACTTGGGGGCCCGCGCTGGTCGTCGACTACGTATATCAGCAGCTAAAAGTCTTCTCCTCACAGTCCATAGGCTAACTTGTGCTCCTCGTACCTCTTCAAGGTTTCTTTTGAGGTCTATGTAACTGCATTTGCGGTTCCTCAGCGCCTGAGTCACTAAAAAGCGATCGTCTCGCGGCTGTGTGCAACGTTTTCTCCCAGAACCTTGCCTTCTCTGAACGGAACCTGTCTCTTGGTATCGAGTCCAGGTTCTTTGTACGGTTGAACGACTCACGTTTAACCGCTGTGAGACGTAACATTGGCTACACCCCTCTTCCAGCAGCGCTATAATTTTACTAGCTCTCATTGCTTTTTCTGCCATTACGATAGACACAAAGATATCTGTTTTAAGTCACAATAAGGCAGAATTATGCGATAAACATAAATTGTTGTACTAAAAATAACGAAAAGTTACTTTTAGTTGCTTGATAACCTTTTAACCGCAAACCCGCGAAAAGTGTCACAAAATGAAAAAGGGATTAATAATTTAAAAAACAAAAGTTTTGAATTTGGAATGAACTTTTTTTCATACCCAGACTCTTTATTAAGTGCCAGTAACATAGTTTGGCTATTAAAACCTCTGAAGAACTAAATTATTACCAATAATGTTAAAAAATCAAACCCGCCCGTTTTTTTTGCAAAGGAGTGTATAAGACATCATCAAATATCCGTCCATATATCTGATGTCGTTTGCGCTCAATTTAACGTCAATAGCTTCTAATTAGTGCAATTAATTCGCAAATAAACAATGCGCCTGCGCAAAACACTAGTTTTGTTAGCAATTTTATTCCTATTAATTGTGTTTTGTTTTATTACATGATTGAAGGCAAATGAATATTTGCGATCATAAATGCATTTATGTCCGCAATGTCATCTGTTCATAGGTTGATACATGTTTGTTTATTACAGCTTTACAAATGCAATTTTATGTGCATGTTTTTACCTTTTTAATTTAATTTAATTTATGTAGTTATAGTACCTTCCAGTATGTAAAAAATGATTGTCATTAATAATTGCTTTTTTTAAACTAGAATTAAGTTTATTTGAATTTTTCCCTAAAACATTTTTTTATACTTTCTGCTATTTTTTAAACAAGAGAATTAAACTTATTAAATTTTTTCCCTATAACATTTTTTTATTCTTTCTGGCTAAGCTATTTCGATATTTCAGTTAAGTAATCAAAGGAGTTGTAAAATGCTGCCAAAATTCATTGCCACCGTAAAAATCCTGCACTTTCTACAAAACCATAAATTACTTTTCAAAGTTTAAATATCGAACATTTACACAGAGTATATCCCGCTTAATTGCTATACTCTGTATCCAATAAATTAAAACCGAACATTTGGCGCTCGGCCAAAATTTCATGTTGCGATACTGCTCTGTTGTGACAACTGTCACATCGGTACATAGCATATTATGTTTGCTTAGTCTTAACTGTCAACGAATATTATTTACTTGCAATGTCACAAAACATATTTTATTAATATTGTTTCGATGAAAGTACTCGCGGCCATTGTCAAATTATCTACTTAGTATTTAATAGTCTGTGAACTCTTTATGGTAATAAGTTTAAGTAAATATAATTACGTATATCGTCATAAAATAATTAAAACATCCACAAGGCAAACCTTTACCTGTGTGAAATTTACACAGAATATAATATCAAATCTATGTGTTTGACGGTTTTAGCGTTGGTCGGAAAATTTAAATATGCCTCCATTAACTAAAATAATAACATTGAATAGGATGTATTGAATGTAACTAAACTTTAAAATCCTCGACATCGATTGGAAAAAAGATCTTTTATTTTTAAATATGTGAACATATTTTTTTCAGATGTAGAGATCAATGATGCCTTTAGCTGAGTTGCGACGGAAAAAAGTCCAGAGTTTTGTAAAAATATATGCATGGTTAAATTTAAATAAACTATTTGCACTTAACTAGCACGTTTACTAAGTATCTATGGAATGAATACATAAATCGACAAGGTATAGAATTAACCAATAAAAACTTAAAATTATTGAGCATTTGGTTAAGGTAGATATTTGTTATTTATTTCAAACCTAGCTCATGAAAATGCAAGATGTATTTTTTTTATATTTCGTGTTCATATAGTAAATTAGGGCAATGTATTTATAATAAGCTCAAGAGTAGAGGATTTTTCTTAACAATAAAAGCATGTCATCCGTTTTGATATGTTGTATTAACATAATGATATCCGAGCAATGACAATATAATACAACAACATTGTAAGGCTTTGAAAATCCAGTTAGATTTCTCAGACAAAGTAAAAAAATTAACAACGCCTTCTTAAACATGACTGGAAGAAAATTGCAACAACTTTGTGACAATGTATGTAATTAAAATCAAAGTTAAAACGTTTTCATTCTAAAGAGACTATTCCTACGTAATATGTCAACTTAAAATAGATGTTAAAAATGACATCTAATATAGACACACATTCCACAGCCGTGTAATTCATCAGTCATTTTGTACTAGGCCTAATTAACGTTTCACAAAAAAATGACAATCTAAATGCGAAGATTATAATATTTTATATTGATTATGCTTTTTACAAAACTGTCGTTTGTAAAAATACTTTTTCATTGGATATTAAACTTCATTTTATTTCTTTTTAAGATAAAGAACACGTTAACATGATAAAAAATACATGAATATCACATGAAGTAAGACTATGAATTACAGCCAATAAAAATTGTATAATAGCTCATTATGAATTTTAATATCACCACATCTTTTCCTTTCAAACCTAGCGTAGAGATATGAAGATTATTTTGTGTTACTATTATTTTTTGCTGATGTAAGTGTCTGTTAGATTTTACATCTTGTACTGTACTTGTTTGCAGTGAATTTTACGTTCAGGTTTGGGTTATGATACATTACTTACCTCCATTGTCAGCATTGTTGGCTTCGAATGTTTTGCTCGTCATGTGGAACAGAGCATCCAGTGGCGTGTGTGGTGCTGTGGAGCTCTGCTGCGGCGCCCTCCGCGGCTCCGAACAGCAGTCTGAAGCGGACGAGGATCTCTCGGACGCTGAGTCGCAGCATTCCGCCGGTGCCATGTCCCGCGGCCTCAGCAGACCCAGCGCTGCGAGCCTCCATCTCTCGCCGTCCAGTAAAGCAGCGCCGGCCAAGCGCTGCAGCCGCTGCAACCTCTCGAACCCAGACGCGTCCCACGGCCGGACTATGCGCGGCGGAGTACGCGGACTGTGAGATAGAATGTCCAGTATGGAGAAACTCTTGACGCCTTCACCGCGCCTCTCTTCCACCGGCTCCGAGGCCATCTTCAGTCGCTTCAGTGGTCTGAAGTAATCGTGCGGCGACGGCGACCGCGACGGTGCCGGTGACGGTCGACCCACACTGATATCGTCCTCCGAACAGCTGTGTCCAGACATCGACTCCTCCTCCATGTCCGTTCACAGATCCATCACACAAAAGTCACAACAATAAATCGAATCGTTTCGTTTGAGATCACAAAGCGGCGAGGTAGCGCGGGATACGGCTGACGGGTCGACGCGCCTCGGTCAACTGACGTGGTATGTGACAGCCCTGGCGCGGGCGTCAGAGCCAGGCGTGGCGGCACGATGGCCTGCCAATGGGAGCGGCGAGGCACAACCCCGCCGCCTCGCGATTGGTGCGCGCCCACCGACTAGGCGCGTCGGGCTGTCACACTCAGCTCTCCAATAAAACTTTTTAATCCGGCCCTGGATTTGGGGGCGAGATTCTTGGTGTGATTAATTTAGGCTGGCGAGGGGCGAGCGTGCGGGGGGCGTGGGGGCGTCGGGGTGCACCCGGGGGTGAGTACGGGGTGGTTGTTAATTGCCGGGATGAAGACGCGCTCTAACTACTCGCTCCATTATTTAGCATCGATAAGGTGGACATTTGTCAGCGGAGAAATTGCCACTTTCCTTCATTTACCATTTATGAAATAATTGTAGAAACTAGACGGGTATCTATAATTTTTGTCACCGTAAACTAAAGTACTTAATTAAACGAATTAAATATACGATTCCATTCAAAACTTACTTGAACGTTGATATTAAGTTTTACTCTGTATTTTAAAGTCAAGAATTAGGATTATCGTTCATTTAGTTTTCAGGAATTGTGTAAAAATATTTCTTATCTTTATTCCTTTTTCTGGTTGCTACCGTTAGACGGAAAGACTTTTAAAGCCCCGTTGCATTTTAGCAGACTTAGTATTTTGTTTTTTTGTGTGTATTAAGTATCAAAATTATTTGTAGAGACTACCTAGTAGTAAAAATCTTATAATACCTAATTAAAAATTGATTTAATTTTCTATTAAATATAATTATGCTTTTTTATTTTGTTTAAGTATAAATACTAATAGTAAGTATATCCTTAATACTTATTTATTAGGGATCAATAAAAACAAATCGAGAATAGACATAAGAAGCTTACGTGAATGTACGACCTACGTCAGAATCCATAGAATATAACGAATATAATTATACGTCCGATATATACCTATAACCTATAAAATTATAGGGAAATGGTCGCGCGTCGCGGTGCCCTGTCTTGGTCGCATACGTCAAAATGTACCTTGCACACAAAGTGGACGTGTCGTTGTCGCCGTATGCCGTAGTCTCCTGTCTCGGTCGCGCACCTTAATACGGGTCTTATATTTCCAAGCTGAATCAATGAGTATTTTTATTACTTATGTTACGAAATGGCATGACATTTTGGATAGTACCTACCAAACTTAAGTGATAACGAAATGTTGAATGAAAATTACCAATCATTGCAATTTTTTTTTTATTTGATTGGATGACGAGACGAGCAAGACGCTCGCCTGGTGGTAAGCGCCACGCCTGCCCATAAACAGAAGCAATACCACACAGAACGTTGAATTACAAAGGACTGCATGGCACTGTTAATTACCCTGAGACGTAAGATGATAAGTCTCATAATACCCAGTAATTTCACTGTCTTCAATTTCCTTCAAACGGAAACACATGTGCTTATACACTGCTTCGCGGAAGATACAGCATAGCGGTGGTACCAAACCAGGCGGCCTCTCGCATACGAGGGACCTACCACCTTGTGAAAACTTTTCGTAGTCATGGTAGGTATAACTGAAATTCGATATAAATGTAAAATATGGGCCATTAAGATCTTTTATTACATACTAGCTTATGCTCGCGGCTCCGCCCACGTGATCAAACAAACAATCAAACTCTACAGCTTTATAATATTAGTATAGATTTGGGTAGCTTAGCAACGGAAGCCTTCAAATAATATTATTTGCGTAGCTTAGCAACGGAAGCCTTCAAATATGAATAATTTTCCCCGTTTTTGCAACATTTTTCACTGATGCTTCGCTTCTAATGGTCGCAGCGTAATGTTATATAGCCTAAAGCCTTCCTCGATAAATGGACTATCCAACACAAAAAGATTTTTTCAATTCGAACCAGTAGTTCCTGAGATTAGCGCGTTCAAACAAACAAACAAACATGATTGTCAAACTCTACAGTTTTATTATTAGTATAGATGTAAGTGAATATAATTTATGTAGAGGGACATAAAATTAAACGATTAAAGGTAATTGACCCTAAAAATAATTATTCTATTTTTACTCTCATCCATTTCTAGAATATTATACTTAATAATGTTATTAAAAATACACAATCTGCACAAATCTACAATGCTAGCTTATAGTAGAGTCATTACTGTCGGCCATTTTGTAATGTTTACATTGGGCCAAACTTCACGCCATGTGGTTTTCGGGCCGACTGATGTGGAAAATGCAATCTAATTCCACATTAAGTTTTTACAAGCCATTATAGTTGGGGTGCAAGGGGCTTAGTGCGGTTCTTTTTAATTTAATTACATGCCATTATGCTCTTGAATAAAACTGAATGTTGATTTTGGGAAGTATATGTTTTTTATGTCTGAAACATTAATTAACTGTCGTTTTCATGTTTATTTTTTTATTTTTGATGCAATATTAACATAGCAGTAATTAACTTAAATATTGGCGTGTATGTTAAATATTAAAAATAATACTAAAACTAAATACTAAAAGCGTAGCTACGTTTAAATAGTTTAATATTTACTTTATGTTTTACGATAAATTTACATTCAATTTTAAAGCATTTGTATAAAATATAGATAGATATTATTGTAACAATTCTATACGGTAAGCATTTGTCTATGGAATCGATTATTTATTACTCACCATGAAATAACTAAAAACTACCGAAACCAATTTTCGCAACACCGACTGAACCACAGGCAAAAATTCAATTAACTACATAACATACAATATTTTAGTCTACAATTAAAATATGAATCAATATAAACAAACAAACAAAATCAATTGACACAGACGTTTAACGATTAAACCCGTGTTATTAGTTACCGATGTTGTTTCCCATAAATGTTACGAGCGGAACCGACGCCATATTGCTCGCTTTCCCGCGCGGCGATTGGACGAATCGATTTCCGGTCCAACTCGTCTATATTGTCAATAATTTGTGATAATTATTTTTCGTTTTCCAATTTATTTTACGATATTAAGTAGTTATTATGATCGATTTTATGACGAGTATGTTATAATGTCTATGTAAAAGTTTATAAGTAGATATGTGGCTATAGTACGATATTACCCACCGGCTAAATCCATTAAACAGCAAACAGGAAGTGCACACAGAGTTGATTAATTTATCAAATGTCATAACTTTCGTGTCATAAATGAATTTAATCAAATGTTGAAATTGTAGTTGAAGGAAATAAAAATACAATTTAATTTTAATTTTTAGATCAGATTTAGCCTAAATATAAAGCGAAACTAAACATTAATAGATAATTAAACGAAGCATTTAAGTTAATCATAACATTTCCCGTTCATATGTTTAACGGTAAATGTAGACTAAAGGAAAACTAATTTACAAATACTAGGCTATTTCCTCCGAGTAAGGTAATGATATTGATTTCATACTGAGAGACTTAATTATTGTCGTTCTTACCTCGCTTATGTCTTGTCGGTTTCCGATTGTCGCTGTGGTAAACATACTAGTATCGCCACATTGGTGTAGTGGCAGGTTACTTAGGCGATGAAGCCGTGAGAAACTGGCTTATATCCCCAGATTGGGTAGTCTAGTGGGGGTTTTGATTTAAAGGTAAATGAATAACTAAATATTGCTGGTGGGAGGATACTTGTATCCGACCGGATAGCGACCACCGTACACTGGTGCTAAAACCTGCCATAGTGGCCCACCTTGTGTGGGTCGCGTTCCAGGGTCAGCCAGTGTATATCCGGTTCTCTCCAGGGGGCTTGCCTTCTGATCCTAACCATTTTCCCATCCCTTTTCCTCCCGCCCCCCCCCCCCGCCCCCTTGGCCCTTTGGCAGGCATGATCTTGCCCACCTACGATGGACACATTGTTTATCGTTGGTCGACACTATTCTTGGATTGCGCTACACTTACCATCAGTAACGTAGTCACTTTGCCGAGCCAGGATAAAAAAAAAACTTACCGCTAAGGTATTTGAACCACCAGATGATCACCGACAATGCAAAATAAATCTTGGATGCGTTGCTAACCTATAAGAAAAAAATGGGGATTAAGAAGGTGGCGTTGATTTGGGCGGTCAGATATCTCACTCATCGTACGAAACGCAACAGCAAGCTGCTACAACACATCAGTTTTCTGTGGACATGGTATCAACACGATTGAGTTGATCCGTTAATGTTGTAGACAAGTGTCTACAGCACTCTAAAGTCTAAGTTAATTGAATATTCATAATCCGTTAAAGAAAAATAGGTATATAGGTGTATATTATAGTTTTTGACAAAATACTCATACATACACATTTACATATATGCATACGCATAACACCTCCTTTTTTACATCGGTTAATAACTGTACAATCAGTGTATTCTAGAAATATCAAACAACTAAATTCACACATTACTTCACTTACATATAGAAATCTACAATATTAAGGCTGCGGTGAATGAACATATCATAATGTTGCTGGCAAAAAAACAATATTAGTTTCACGTAAAAACATGTGGCAAAGTTAAATATACGTACGTTCCTTTCGAAACCACCCGAAAATCATTCCAATTTTAATAAACGACATCTCCATCCCCGTATCATTACGGCACCCTATATTTAAAGGTGGCGAACAGTTCTTTAGCGGAAGTGTGTTACTACCGCATTATAACACGGGGCTGTGCTTGCTGTCATTAGGGGTCCGAGTCTGAGACCCGCGGGCGTGCTACTCTAACTACGGTTGATGTGTTAGACGCTTGTTTAGGGAAATCGTATGTAAACTGAGGAATTATTTGTAATATTTTCTTACTAAACGCTATTTTTTGTAAAAAATGAATTATGCTTCAGATTATTTATAGTTCATACCGACAAATATACGATCTTGATATTGATTTTAAGTTCTAATGTGGTAGAGCAAACATGATTGAAGTTTTGTTTCTACCATGTAAAGGCTATCTCAATAGTATAATATGTTTATAGTAGCTACTCTTTTCTGTATCTGCGTGCCTATTAGAAAAATAGTCAATTTTATTCATCATAGGAATGATAAAATTTCAAATTCATTAAATGGATACTTACTTGACTGCCATGGTGGCGCATTGTGCATGCGTTACGACTGCTACGCTTAAGGCTCGGGTCCGATCTCTGGGTAAAAGTAATATTTGGTTTTCTATCCTGAAATACTCAGTATAGATTTTGGAATTGTGCCCGGTATGGCGATAGGCTTACCCCTCTAGGGCATCATGGGAATGAAATGTGGGTGTACTGGTTAAACCTTTACCATAAGTCAAGTGCCATGAGTCCATATAAAAAAAATACTTCAATATTCATAATTGTTCATTCATAATTCAACAAATAATAACTTTCAAGTGTCCACAAAATTTCTAATATTCCTATTTCTCACAACAAAATCGTATCTAATCCAAATGCATCAACGAGAAGTCGAACTCCTAGTAATTTTGGGAGCGGTCATTATAACACATCTCAATTTGGCTTCAACACATAAATTGTAATAAGTAGCGGCTAGGCTCAGCATGCGGGTGGCCGGTGTATTACCGACTTGCCACTCATATTATAAATCAAACTGGTTTTTGTTTGTCATTGGCCGTTACAGTTGTGTCTAATACTGAAGAAGTATTATGAAACTTAGGCTAAAGAGGGAGATTTTGGATAAAGATTATTATTTTTTTATGTTAGCTCGGCGAAGTGACTAAGGTGTACCTGATGGTAAGTGTACCTTTTTTGAATGGTAGAGCCAAGCTGTAGACAGTTTTGTCTACAGCATAAATGGCTCGATCGGGTTGTTACCACTGTCTCACAGAAAACCGACGTAAAGTAGCGGCTTGCTGCTGTATTTCATACATTGAGTGAGACATTCAGAGGCTAAAACCCCCTCCCCTTCCCAATGTCTAATTATCCTTTTCCTCTAAGGTCGGCAACGCGCCCATGATTCTTCTGGTATTGTGGGCGTACATGTGCAGTGAAGATCACTTACCATCAGGTGACCCACTTGCTCGTTTGCTAGCCTATGGTATAAAAAAACTAATATACTTTTTTAATCCGTACACGACAAAGTGACTGTCTTCACCTGGCGGTAAACGCAGTGCATTAAAAAAAACAGCGACCAGTGACCAACAATGAGTTTATCGCCTTTTTCACACACCGAAGAAGCAAATCGAGGGGCCTGCGACAGGAGAGCTGGATGACCGATGTAAGCACAGGGATACAAAGATACACCCCTATACTTGTCCCAACAAACCATCAAATCATGTCGTAAACCCCTCGGGAGAACTGGATATACTGTCTGATCCTGGACCTCGATTCACACGAGGAGTGTGGGTCACTATGGCAGGTTTTATAACCGTGTGTATAAACAGAGGTATATAGGCAGTTTATTCAACTTTCGCCCACCTTACTACCGTCCCACGATGTGATAGGGGGCGACTCTATACGCGAAATACATAAATAAAAAAAGCTAATAGATTTTTTTTTATCCAATAATTACCAGTCCGATAAAAACTGCAATTATGGTGACGGTAGTGACTTTTGTATCACATACTTCTCTTTTTTGTTTAAATTGATTTCTCACCGCACACCATGTGGGTGTCTATTGCAAATAGAGCCACCGCATAATCACTAGTTTTGAAAATGGAACGTGTTTGAATTGAGGCCAGGATGCTGAAACATATATTATACAACCCTTGTTTTTATGACAATTTAAATGGATTTAATATTTTTTTTTTAAATAGAACTGCAGGTGGTAGGATTCATAGCTCGGATAGCGACCACCGTACACATGGTGTTAAATCCTGCTATAGTGAACCACTCACCTTGTGTGTATCGTATTCCAGGA
The DNA here is from genome assembly GCA_949126905.1 of Amorpha juglandis. Taxonomy (NCBI): domain Eukaryota; kingdom Metazoa; phylum Arthropoda; class Insecta; order Lepidoptera; family Sphingidae; genus Amorpha; species Amorpha juglandis. The sequence continues at coordinate 13,051,334 of OX421373.1, read as the reverse complement.
TCAGTCAGTGTATATCCGGTCCTCCCGAGGGTCTTGCGACAGGACTTGATGGTTGGTTGGGACGGGCATAGGGGTACATCCTTGATCCCTGTACCTGCATGAGTCATTACTTTCGTTTATATTCTCATCTCTGTCATACAACAAACTCTGGCCATCTAAACAGCGCTTCACTCTTCGCACTTCATGCTTGCTCTTTTGAAAATATTGTAAACGGTTTCAAAAAAACACAAATATAAACAAAAGCGATACGTAATCGCGTACACGTATGCCTATTACAAAATCAATTGACATTACCAATGTATGTGGTGGCGAATTACGTACGATTCGAATTATTAGAATTGCATTCAATTTGCCGAGTGTTACGGTTACCATCAGTGGATCGGAATGGATGTACAAATTCCCATGGCTTTATACTTGTGTTCATATAATTTGGTATATACACTATCGAGGTTTGAAATGATAATTACGTTTATATCGTACAAAGACCGATGATGAAGAAGAACGCGAATAAAAATAATTTACTCCTAAAACCTTTTATTATTGGTTCACCTTTATAGCACTAAACTTTCAAGGTAAATAAATACGTTAAAGAACTCAAATTATTGCAATGGCTACACTTTAATAGTGGTAACATTAATGATAACAAAAGCCACTGTTTTTTTAAAGTGGTAGAGTCATCCTGTGTGTAATGTCTAAAGCCTCAATGGCCCAGTTCTGTAGCACTGTCTCACACAAAATCAATGTAAAGTTGCTTTTTATATGGTAAATGAGATTACTGGACACCCCAGATCCTTATTTCCCATTCCTTTAAGGTCAGCAATGCACTCATGATATTTATTTTATTCTAGGTGTTCATGGGCAGTGGAGATCATGTACCATCAGGTGACCCACTGGCTTGTTTGCCGGCCTCCGCTTTAAAAAATATTAATATTCATATTTATGGAGCTGATAAACATCATTAGTCATTCATACACAACTTGGCGGTTTCTCTCCGAAACCTTCACCCACATCACTACCATTCGTCACCCGAAACTGTCATCATAAACGTCATTAACAAATTGACCGTCAATTGTCAATTGAGTGACACGCTGTCAGAGATGCGACGCGACAAGAGAGGCGGTGACACGCGGTACCGCGCGACAATGTCGATAGAGTCGTTCAACGCAGCTAATCACTCGTATTGTTGCCAGTGCAGATGTGACGATGTAGGGTGGCATTCGAATTGTCGAATGAGGGACTTTTATCGATATTAAATTAACTTGTTTTTTCTATTTTATTTTGTATACAACAGAATGACTAGATGGATACATTGTTTATGTGATTTGCACTACGCCTGATCATAATCGTCACAGCACCACCCGGAACTTTGAATTACAAAGTATGTTCTGAGCTCGTCACTCTGCGACAAAAGTTTTAAATTTAAAGATGACTAATTTACTGGCTTCTATGTTCTTCAAACCGGAATGCAATAACGTTTACACATTGCTGCTTTGCGACAAAAATATATAGTTTTTGTACTCACGCAAGCAAACTCTCGCTTATGAGATGCTAATTCTAAGTTTTAGATGCTAATCTAGTAAATCTAATCTAGTAAATTATTGTAGTTTTGAGATTAACATAATATGATATAAGAAATAGCATAGATTCTAAACTTAATGTATAAAAGTGTCCTAGCCGGTCTACTTAAATAATGAAGGAGTTGATTTGCATATAAAATACTTTTTTTTATTTTATCAAAACAAAGTATTTCCGCCCGACAGGGTCCACGATTATGTACTTTTTAAAACATCTAACGACTTTTGTTGACAAATATGGACTGCAATACATTAAACAATCATTTATAACGTTCTCAGTTCTCACTTACTGATGATGGCTCTTAGGTGTAAAAACTTAAACCCGCTGTTTAAATAGTGGAACGTATTATCCTTATATCTCCGACTGAACCATCGCCACAATAGTTGAGCGGTATGGATCCCTTTAATTATGCGTGACCGATATACTTGTTATTTAGTGTCATTCATCCCCTCGGTAGATGGATGGACCCGCCGCGGATACGCTCTCAATATTTAATACTCTCCCATGATGTATGAACTGACTTTCTGTTGCAAATATTATCGTTTCAATAGCTTTTAATTTTTTTCACATTGAATTGTGATGGAGATTAAATTTTAATGTATTTAAAATATTATTTTGCGTTCTTACTGAGGTATTAATAGTGGAATTTTGAATTAATAACAAAATAAACATTCAAATAATAAGCACGTATGGATATGACAAATTTTCATACATAAGCTAATACCTATATCCATACAAGGGTTTGCATAGTTGCAACTAGACTATGTACATACACCCTTAAAATTCCGGGAAACAGATCTGTGATTTTTTCAATTTAACACTACGGTTATAATTTCCCGACCTGAGATTTAAACCAAAATTTTCAACTTTAATTCTCCCTAACATTTCTGTAGTGACTTCAGCCATAAGGTCATCATACGAAACGAGTTAATTAAGCAAAAAGGTACCTAAGTAAATACGAGGCAGGTCATTATTTGTTTTGTCGTAGCGTCATAAATATTTTTAATGTAAAAAATATTAACTGCTCTGCTAACCATAAAGAATTCGACGGAACCCTACGCTCGCTAATTTTCACATTGTAGCATGTAAATAAAACCCCCTGTAAACGTCTTTATGCATAAGTCAACAGAATGCTTGCATACCAAATAATATATTAATCGGGGACCACCTTTTAGCGCCTCTGTATTTAGAAATCTTTTTGAACCCTTTTTGTACAAAACACCAAACTATCTTTACTGTTTTGCTAATGAAAAATATGTTTTATATCAATGTATTAAAGTTGAAATTTGTAGAGACATTTAATTGATTAATGACATTTATAATGTCTTGTAGAATGGTCATCTGTCATCAACGGATGTCACATTATGGCTCTTTTTGGGCTCACAAAAGATTTGAACACCTTTCTAATCAGGAGCTATGCTTTGTGTCTGTCACAAAAAATATATGTCGTTATCCAAGTTGTAATATACATTGCTAGTTTTCTTGTGAATATAGCTACCAAGTTCGATATAAAATACGTAATGATAAAATAAAAATATTCTCGAAATAATTTCGTAAATCTATGCCTTTAGTTTGATATTTTTTACGTAAAAGTGTATAAATTGTCATTAAAATGAAATTTGATCGATTATGTTCGATATCAAAGTTAATAAAGAAGTTTAAGATGTTTTCGTTTATTGTAGTTACATACTTTTTTAGGTATTTCTTTTAATTTTTCGGTGTAAATGAATGACTTTATTTCCGAATATTATTATGTGTTGGTTTTTCTTTCATAGAGTCACTTCCATGTTAATTTGTATCATGTGATCATTGTGTTGTCTGCATGGGTCATCCGCCTATCCTATCGCAGGCCCATTGATTTGCTTCTTCCCTCTTCAGAGTGTGAAGAAGAGAAGCATTTATACAGGCCGGCATGATTCTGGGGACCACCGATAAACTCATTGTTTGTCGGGGGTCGCTGGTTTTTTGGACTGTAATGCGCTTACCATCAGGTGTAGTGTAGTCACTTTGCCGTGTCCGGGTGGAAAAAGAAATGTAAATGTCTAGTCGATTTTCATGGCAGCTCGGAGGTCGTGATGTTAGCAGTTATTGTTTTCATGAGACTAAAAGGTGACATGAGGTGTAGGGAGCGGGTGAAATGACATTAGACTGGCTATAAATTGACTATAGACTATAGATTGACGAGACCTGTACAAAGTAGTGTGATTTTAGTCTATCTTAGGATGCATAAGGTCATATTTTATTTATTTAATTTATTGCAATAAGATATAACTTTGGCTTAACGCTATGCACTTAAACCACAGTTAAAATGTACAGTCTTAGTCTTAGCCTTTTAGAGTATACAACACTCAATTATAATAAAACTAGACGTGATAAATAATAAAGCCCTTATTCTTCAAAACATAAAACTAATTAAAATATTGTCCTAGATTTTAACGCACATTTTAGCAGTGTATACGTGTTAGAAGCTCATGATACATATTTTCCAGGTATAGACGAAATCATTACACTATGAATGAGCTTGAGCAATGCTAGTCGTTTTAGGAATAATGAATAGAAGCGCTAAAATGTATTCATAATCGTATCTGATCATAACGTTTAATATTTTTATTCGAATTGATAATTTGAATCTCTCATTTGATTTTCTAATTACCGCGGCCGCACTGAAAGACGTCACTAAACTTAAATTGTAATTAATGGTGCTGCCACACCGGTGTTAGAAAATGTTATATAACATTTTATAACACCGGTGTGGCAGCATCATTTAGTAAACATTTCTTAACAATTTGTAACATTTTGTAACATTTCTTAACATTTTATAACCGCAGGCGGCGGTACTTTTGAGAGCGGCGCCGTCAAAGAAGCCGTCAAAGAAGAATGTTCAGAAATGTTAGAAAATGTTAAGAAATGTTATAAAATGTTAAGAAATGTTATAAAATGTTAGATTTAATGTTAGAAAATGTTTGTTAACATTTTATAACATCGGTGTGGCAGCACCATAAGTCATTTTATTTCTCAGAGACGTCGATTAAGATTTTTCTGTACTCAGTAATGAAGTATATTGAAATAAAACTAATTTGAAAGGATTTCATCGCGGTTTTTTATTTAATTTTCAGTCCACCCCGTGACCACGAAGGCTGAAAGGCTTTCGCAACGTCGGGACCAAAATTAAATAAACCACGATGAAATCTGTTTAAATTAGTTTTATTTTAATGAGTAATATTCGCGTAAACATAAAAAATCATAATGGAATATAAATAATGTTTTGCATTCAGTAACGGAACATAAAGTATTAATGTAACTGGTTGAAAGTGTGGAAATTACCGAATTCCAAGAAATTGCTTAATGACAATTGAACCTACTTACGCAAAAAGGAACCAACCCACATCAAGGTAAAATGGAGATACTGGTTTTGTTTTGCTAAATTAATTGATTTAAATTGATTTTAATACCGTATTTTTTGTAAAATCGTACATGGAATATATTTCAAGCCCGATTTATCAAAACACTACGAGAGAAAATTAGTTTAAATTATTGAATTTAATAAAATCAGTATCTCCACTTTGCCTTGCTGTGGGTTGGTTCCTTTTTGCGTAAGTAGGTCCAATTATAATTGTTAGATGTTTCTGGGTGTGGCGTTAAATAAATCATATTTTATAATGACACACCAAGGATTTAATAGATTAAGGCCTACTAGCACAACAATGCTTAATAGTCCATTGAAAAGTTACATTTGGGGTTGCGTTTCTTAGAGGAGTCAATTTTATTTTTTTGATGTGTAGGGGGGGTAAGTGTAAAGCTAAAATCAAGTTTGTGGGGTCGCCACCCTTGTCCCACGGCCGCCATCTTGAAAATAGGGGTTGAAACGGTTTTTACGATATATCTCTTAAACTATTTATCTGATAAAAAAAAATTGTTAACGTTTTTTGTTGCTAATTAAATTCTCTATAACTTTGGTCCAGTAACTTTTTGTCGTAAAACTATAAATAAAAAAGTTATAAGTGAAAATGTAATAAAGAAAAAAATAAAGATGATAATTCTCTTGACAGCCTAAGATACAAACAATTCGCCAAGGCAGTGACAAAAAGTACATTTAATTTATCTTCACTTCCTCCAACACAAGACACAGCTCGCTTTCATACTTTCCGAGTCTACCATCAGGTCCAGTCGTGGCTTGGTAATAATAATGATCCTGAAGACTGGGGCTGGAAAAAATGTGGAAAATTATTGATGCCAGTGCAGAGCTCTAAACCTCCAGCACCCCCTGAGCTTCTTAAATTGATCTTTTGTAAATGCAAAGGAAACTGTGGAGCGATGTGTGGATGTCGAAAAGCAGGGCTAAAATGTTCCGCAGTGTGCTTCCATTGTTCTGGAGAACTGTGTTCTGTGTCTTGTGTTGGAGGAAGTACTTTTTGTCACTGCCTTGGCGAATTGTTTGTATCTTAGGCTGTCAAGAGAATTATCATCTTTATTTTTTTCTTTATTACATTTTCACTTATAACTTTTTTATTTATAGTTTTACGACAAAAAGTTACTGGACCAAAGTTATAGAGAATTTAATTAGCGACAAAAAACGTTAACAATTTTTTTTTATCAGATAAATAGTTTAAGAGATATATCGTAAAAACCGTTTCAACCCCTATTTTCAAGATGGCGGCCGTGGGACAAGGGTGGCGACCCCACAAACTTGATTTTAGCTTTACACTTACCCCCTCTACACATCAAAAAAATAAAATTGACTCCTCTAAGAAACGCAAGGTGAGGCCTAAAAAATGTAACATTTCAATGGACTATAAATATATTTAGCCCTTGTTTACAATATGTCAAGTCTTATGAAAAGTTGACACTACTAAACATCTGTTAAATACGATTAAGGATCATTTTGCAAATCGGCATTAAATAAATATACGAAAAATGTCAAAGCGTGATATACATATAAACCTTCCACATACATCACTCTCATCACATACTATATATTGGTGAAAACTGCATTAAATATAAACCTTCCTCATGAATCACTCTATTTATTGCTGAAAACTGCATTAAAGTCCGTGAAATAGTTTAAAAGATCTAAGCTAACAGACAGCGGAAGCGACTTCATTTTATATGTGTTATGTAAAGATATCTACTTTTAATCGTTTCATAACTCAGTTTAATTTATACAAGGTGGTATACCTCGTATGCGAGAGGCCGTCTGGGTTGGTACCACCGTTTTGTCTTTTTCTGCCGCCAAGCAACACTGTGTAAGCACTGTTGTGTTTTGGTTTGAAGGACATTAAAGCCAGTGAAATTACTGGGCAGTATGACACTTAACATCTTATGTCTCGGGGTGACGAGCGCAGTTCAGTGCCATGCAGTGCTTTGTAATTCAACGTTCTGAGCAGTGTTGCTTCTGTTTATGGGCAGGCGTGGCGCTTATCATCAGGCGAGCGCCTTGCTCGTCTCGTCATTAAATCAAATAAAAAAAAATCCAATAATATCAAGGTGCAATACAAAATCTCTACATCGCCTACATATTAAATAGAAAAACTTTCTTACTTCAGTCAACGGCCATTGATTTCGAATATTTCATTAACTCTTTCCACCTAACAATATAAGTAGGTGGCCACACAAAACGCATTGAAAAGTGAGCTTTTAGCCGCGCAGGCATTGCGGCCGATTAGTTGTGACTCTGTCGCTCCTCTCATTACAGTGGGGCCCTAATTGCGCTGCAATGTGCCTCTCAAAAGCGCCGCCAGCTTTCATCTCGCCGCCTGTTGGTGTGCGCATAGTGGAGAAGCGAGCTGCTCGCATAGGGTATAAGGTCAGTACCTTATGGACAAAAAAACATATACAGGGTTATTTTTAAAACACCAGCAACCTCGCAGGGGTAGATTCCTAAGGTTATAAGCTACTACTTTTGTTCTACGACTTTTGATAATTTGTTAGATTTTATTTTCATACAAAAATAAGTATTCATTTAATTTCCGTCTTGATTGTTACAACGCGCATCGCAGATCACGTAAACAAATACGCGAAGCGTGGGGAACCCGGCTAGCTCCTTTGAAGGTCAACGCGCCGCTCAGCTGAGCGGCGCCTTTGAGTCGCCGCCTTTGAGGTCAACGCGCCACATACTACGAAGAAAAATACGACACAACAAAAACTTGTAAAATCATTTTTTTTTAAATATATTGAGTTATATCCAAACTCGTAGAACAAAAGTTGTTCCGTATGGGGACAGCTATCTACCCCTGCGAGGTTGCTGGTGTTTTAAAAATAACCCTGTATATTGAAATGGTACTTAATTCTGATTAATTATGGGATTTTTTTATAAAATTATCGAATGATTCTGTAATGATTTTTGTTATGTAAAAATAGAAACTTAAAAAAAATATGACTTACCACTACATAGAGAAGACACTGGATTGACCCACTATTAAGGTTTCTTTTTCCACAGGAGTAAATTAACGTTAAGGTTTTTCACTCAATGGGACAATCAAACATTGCAAATATAATTGCTAGTACTCATAATGTATACCTGCTTATCGCTTGTTGGGAACAAAAATGCTAGCCTATTTTAATAGATAATAATAATAAATACACCTAATAGTCATACACCTAGTCCTGACTCCACAATAGATTTTTTCCCTGATGGTAAGTGATCTCCACTGCCCACAAAATATAAGAATCATGGACGCTTGGCAACCTTTAAAGAAAGGGACCATTGAGAGACTGAAAAGGGGATGAGGATTTGGGTCTCCAGATATTACTTACATCTCACTCACTATGCGAGCCGTCTCACTCAGCTGCTACTTTTCGTCGGTTTTATGTGTGAAGGTGGTAACAGCCCGGTTGAGTTGACCTATTCATCATTCATGAAAACTTTACTTTCTACAGCGTGACTCTACTACTCAACAAGTTAACCTAAATCGTGGGTATCAGAAATTACGAGGTGCTTGCAGTCTTACAACACCCAGACCCGAAACAATTTATAGATTAAACAAACATTTGTCAAGTGCGGGAATCGAACCCACGGACTCGCCTTTTCAGCCGGCTACTTGTCTACGGGGCTACGGAAGCTGCTATGTTATACCAACGAGACATGTGTGCCAATCAGTAAACTCATACTTAAATATTTTCTCAGCTTGAGAACTTGATCTAAAACCTAATGAATAACAGTCCTCGTATCTGCCTCAAACTAATTTGGCGATACTGATTGAAAAACATATTGTGGTCGATTTATTACAAAAAATACTATGCAAAATACAATATAAAGTTAACAAATCGCTATTCAATTTAAATCTATTTCTGGCTAATGGAATAAATAACACATCAATTAAATACGTACGGTTTTTGCCTAATTTTAGCTAATTGATTTCTATGCCAATAGATAAACCGGAACATTTTAAATTAACAATCAATATTCATTTCACACAAATGATTGGATAACTTATTTCTACCAATTTATTATTAAAACTCATGGAAGATGAGCGATCCGCTCCCGCTTATTGACAACGCTATTCTCTATGCTCTATGTCCACTACCCAATGTTAATAATGCGACTGATTATAAAATTCAAATGCAATCGCCATACAATTATATACGTTAATATAAAAGCAGTAGGGCTTATGTTCATTTTGAAGATTAATATTTCGACTGCATGTATAACTTAGCGGTGCAGTAATTGTTTTTATTCATTTATTACTCCACACACATACAGAAAGGTGGTCTTTATAGCGTGTCTATTAGCATCCAAAGAATGATCTTCGGGTTAATAGTGGATTTGTACTAATTTTATTACGTTAAGTCGGTTTTTAACTTTATTGGAATGATCGACAGTATTTTAGGGCAAAACGGATGCGCGGGAACGTATATTAATTAAGTTTAAAAGATTTTATTGAACGTGTGAATATTAAGTAGGCTGTAAAACATGGGGAATTAAGATCCTTAATGATAAAAATGGCGAATAGTCTGATTGGATCACTGACCGTAGATTAAAATAAAAGGCTATAAAATCAAATTTAGCAAAATAAACATGGGTGTTGGATTTTTTATGTTTTTATTTTGTTTAATTATGGCTCGCTTGTTAGTTGAAGGTAAAATATTAAACTGATGTTAAATACCGGGATGACTAATACATACTTCCTTTCCTTAGTTGTGTTGATGGGGTTAGTTATATCTACTTTTTTAATTGCAACTTTTCGAAACAGTCAATCAATAGTAAGTAAATTGGGATTGGTTTTAAAACAAACATATTACTTGGGCGTATTTTTCCACTGAAAAAGATAACATCCTCCCAACATTTTCCTAACGTTCCATTACACGCAGACCGCCATGATTCGAAGTTCAAATCGTAATATCGTTCTTACATTAAGCGGAATGGTTACATGGTCTGTGCACTGAGTGCCCATCCACATAATGTTCCAGAGCGTTTGTCCGATACGATATTACTGAAGGTAGGAAGGTACACTAATCCATTAGGTTGGTACATAGAAATGCATTCCTTTGCTGTGTTTACAAACAGGAAATCTGTGGAGTTGGTATGGAAATTTCTGGATGTTTGTTTACTTTTGGGACTTTGAGGTGTTTGTTATGGTTACAGCTATGCTTTAGAAAGTTATGTCTACAGTATTAATAGGTCGACTTGACCGGGATAGTACAGAAAACTGACATGAAGTGGCAGTGGAATTTTACATTGCGTTCCGTACGATGAACGAAATTACCGGAGCCCCAAATACAGGGGTATTTAGGGCTCCGGTAATCTCGTTAATTTCTAATCACCATTTCTTTCTTGTTCCACGACAGAAGACTTATATCTTACTGTGTGGTCAGGGCTATGTTTGTGACTGTTGGGAGTATTTATTTATTTAAGGTCGGCAATGCATCCATGATGCTTCTGGTATTGTGGGTGTTCATGGGCGGTGGATATTACGAGATGACCTATTTTTTTTTATCCTGACTCGGCAAAATGACTACGCCACACCTGATGGTAAGTGTAACGCAATCCAGGAATAGTGTCGACCAAAGACAAACAGTGTGTCTATCGTTGGTCGGCACTATCATGCCGGCCTGCCTAACTGCTTCTTCACACTCCGTTTAAAGCACCCAATATTATAGGAAGGAGGGAACACGTGTGCCGGCAAACTATTCCACAGCTTAATGGTCCGGCAGAAGTAAGAATTTGCGAACTTTTTAGTTCGAGCCGAGATGGAGGAGACCACGAAGCTGTGGTAACGCAAGCCAGCACTTGCTTGCAGGCTACTGCTATATGGAAATTCTAAGCAAAGGAGGTTAAATTATACTTATTTTTCTCTTCACATTAAGCGTAAATGGTAAAGGTATATTAGAAGTTTTGCATAAGGGCTGCTGCTTGCTGTTTTGCATAAATAAGGGTTATGCATGGTAGTTTTAAAACACGTACCGTATCGGTAATTCCCATTGTCCATATTGCCCCCCCCCCCCCCCCCCTAATATTCAACAATTCAGGACTTTATCATAGCAAAAATAGGGAAAAATTAATTGATAAACAAATAGATTTTGTGTAATTTCCAAGTGTATTTTGATGATGCTATGTAATTGATTTCTATACTTAAGTTTCTTTTACTTTTGGGTCATTCCATGTAAAATCGTCTTAAGGAAAATAAATTTTTCACGACTCATTTTAGATTTTGGTGTAACTTTGAGAAACTCTCCTCTAGGGTCCCAAAGAACAAAATTTACACGAGTTTGATTTTTACAAGCGCTTGTTTCCGCCTATTTAAACATAAAATTTTAAAAATCGATTTTTTTAAACCTTATCAACATTTGCTGTGAAATTTTTCTGTTTGAAGCTATCTGCATGATCAAGACGGAATTCACAGTGGGAAAGATAGTAGTTTAAGTGTAAATGAGGAGAATTGGCTCGGACGATCCCTTTGAATAATAGCACCATGCTGAAAATGAGTGTTTTTTAGTCATTTTTCGTGAATTTTAATCGACTCTAGCGTCTTTACTGTTGAGAATTAAAAACTCATGCTCCGCGGGAATTAAGTATACATATCATAGACAAAATTCAGCCACAAGTTGACTTGAGTAGCCCATTCTTCATAGAAAAAAACTTTGCTTCAAATTTTGGAATTTTAAAAAATCCCAATTTTCAGGCTATGAAACGAACGTGTTGACTGCGAGATAAAAATCTGATACTCACAGAATCTATTGTTTTTACCTTCAACTTAAAATGACTACATCACTTGTTTTGTTATTTTCATGTTTACTCAATTTTTTTTTAAATACCTAGTAGGTTTTTTTTTTTACTTTTTTTAGTTTTAATCCATTAGTAAAAACGTCCAGATGTTTGCTGTGAAAAAAAAACGGATCGTACATGCACTAAACATTAAAATAACAAAACAAGTGATGTAGTAATTTTAAGTTGAAGGTAAAAACAGTAGAATCTGTGAGTATCAGATTTTTATCTCGCAGTCAACACGTTCGTTTCATAGCCTGAAAATTGGGATTTTTTAAAATTCCAATATTTGAAGCAAAGTTTTTTTCTATGAAGAGTGGGCTGCTCAAGTCAACTTGTGGCTGAATTTTGTCTATGATATGTATACTTAATACCCGCGGAGCATGAGTTTTTAATTCTCAACAGTTAAGACGCTAGAGTCGATTAAAATTCACGAAAAATGACTAAAAAACACTCATTTTCAGCATGGTGCTATTATTCAAAGGGATCGTCCGGGCCAATTCTCCTCATTTACACTTAAACTACTATCTTTCCCACTGTGAATTCCGTCTTGATCATGCAGATAGCTTCAAACAGAAAAATTTCACAGCAAATGTTGATAAGGTTTAAAAATATCGATTTTTAAAATTTTATGTTTAAATAGGCGGAAACAAGCGCTTGTAAAAATCAAACTCGTGCAAATTTTGTTCTTTGGGACCCTAGAGTAGAGTTTCTCAAAGTTACACCAAAATCTAAAATGAGTCGGGAAAAATTTCTTTTCCTTAAGACGATTTTACATGGAATGACCCTTTTGTAATGACTGAGAAGCACTAGTCTAGTTGCCTACATGATTAATAAACTATAACATTTCGGTTTCACAAGTTTCACTTGAACAACAAAGTTTTGTTTTTTTTATAGCATAGGCCGGCAAACGAGCAAATGGGTCACCTGATGGTAAGTGATCTCCACCGCTCATATACGCCCACCACCAGAAGAATCATGGGCGCGTTGCCGACCTTAAAGGAAAGGGATAATAAGGGATTGGGAAGGGGAGGGGATTTGGGCTTCCGGATATCTCACTCACCGTACGAAACGCAGCAGCAAGCCGCTACTTTACGGTGGTTTTCTGTGAGACAGTGGTAACGACCCGGTCGAGCCAGCCCATTCATGCTGTAGACAAAACTGTCTACAGCGTGGCTCTACCACTTGTTGGTGTGGAGATGTTTATGATTTTCATGCGATACGATAGAGCAAGATGTAGTACAATATACCTGGCTAAGCACTCTCATTAACATTCGTAATCGATGCTTTATTAAAAAATAATATTCAATATTGCATCTATTACAAATCCTTAGTAAAGACATTTTCCAATTCAAACGTGTAATGAGCGGGATGTGATACAGTTCTCACGGGCCCACACCGCCACATCGACTCAGTACTCATTGTGACTTACAGTTCTCACGCGCCCCCTCTCGGCTCAGTACTAATTTTGACTACATTGACCGCGACCACACACAAATCCATTCATGATAGACGGTTTATTAACACCGCCGCGCCACGCCGGTAGGGATTCTGAGGCCATACGAGCACTTCCTTTGGGCATATCAGATGATAATTATGTCTTTTTTAATTATAAAAAAAATTGAATGGTAGAGCCACGCTGTAGAGTTTTGTTTACAGCATGAATGGGCCGGCTCGAACGGGTCGTTACCACAGTTTACACAACGTAAAGTAGCGGCTTAACATATCCATAATTATTCAGGTATTGTGGGTGTATATCGGCGATGGAGATCAGATGAAGATCGCTAGTTTGATGGGCTATCATATGAAAAGTACGTATATTTATTGACCTTTCGTAGTCCATATGGTAGACTTTTTTAGAATACTTATGTAGACATGCTATTATTTCTCATCTGACTGTTGATGTTGCCACTATAACGTGTTTTTAATGGCTTTGTTTTCAACATCGTCAAGTGTATAAGGTCATTAAAACCGTGTACACCGTTTATAAGGCCGAATGCGATAAATAGTAAAAAAATACACCCAAAAGTTACACACATAGTCCTCCGCCAACACTAAGTTAACCTGTATCGTGAGTATCAGAAACTACGAGGAACTTGAGGTCCCACAACACCCAGATCTGAAACAAATATTTGTGGACCATACAAACATATATCTTATGCGGGAACCCATGGCCCCTCACTTCACAACCGGCTACTCGCGCACTGCACCACGGAGACTGTTGTATTTCCGAAATAAAATTCAGAAGCAAGTCTTGAGTCAATGAGTTCTTAATATTTGTTTAAATTTTTATTTTTTATTTTTATCCTGGCTCGGCAAAGTGACTACGCTACACCTGGTGGTAAGTGTAGCGCAATCCAAGAATAGTGTCGACCAACAATAAACAATGTGCCCATCTTAGGTCGGCAAGATCATGCCGGCTTGCCAAAGGGCCAAAGGGGAGGGGAAGGAAAAAGGGATGGGAAAAGGGTTAGGATCAGGGGGCAAACCCCCTGGGGAGAACCGGTTATACACTGGCTGACCCTGGAACGCGACCCACGCAAGGTGGGCCACTATGGCAGGTTTTAGCACCAATGTACGGTGGTCGCTATCCGGTCAGATACAAGTATCCTCCCACCAGCTCCCCCTAATTGTCTTTAGTTAATGTTCTATTTAATTTTGTTCTTGATATTCCTGCCAGAATTATACAACTTATCTTGGGTCATACTTAACAAGTAATTTACAAAATGTTCTCCTATTTGTACTGAATATCCAAAAGTCATTTTTGTCATTGTATTGTTGTATGTATGTATATGATATATAAAATTACAGTAATGTGTCTTTTTCTATCAATTTTCTAACAGTATTACATAATTATGGCCAAATATGTTTAAAGGCAGAACATATCAATTTGTATATTCAGTATTCAGTACAAAAATTACCTGATACAGCCATAGATACTGGTGTAATGGACTATCGAATAAATGTATTATTACAGATATCATACCAAATTGTGGATACTATCATTGCGGTAATAGGTTGCATTAATGGGGACGATTTGTTACCCACTGCCAACATTGTATAACCTCCCCTGCCCTTCCTATAAGCTATTACCAACTTATAGTTTGCCGTTATTCAAACTTAAATCCTGGAGTAAATGTAACAATGTTACAGTCAACGACTGCATTGTTAAGTTTGTACTTATCACAAAGGGGGACCGTAATGCAGTGCAGAAGGCCACGAATAATTGGTGTAGTAGTACATTAAGTTATTTAGCTATACGCAAGTAATTTCGCTATTAAGTATTGGATCGTTTTGTAATATCAATTCGTGTCCCGATTTCGTGTTACGGTAGGCTGGTGGTATAATAATATTTCCACTATGTATGTATGTATGTTGAAAATGTTCTCTATTTACATTAAAATTACATACACACTCATGCATGTAATCCCCGATGGTGTAGGCAGAGGTATAACCAGCACACGTACATTTTACAGAGCGTCCCAAGATCCTATCGTCATACCGGGCACAATTCCAGACTCCGGGCTGATACTGAGCATGTCGTAATTGTATAACCCAATATCACTTTTACCCGACCCGGGGATCGAGCCCAAGACCTCAGCATAACAGTCGTACCGCATGCGTACAACTGCGCCACCGAGGTAGACATATTACAATTGTTCTGAAGAAATAATTTTCTCCGTTTTCAGAAATTTTCACACTACTTTTAGGACCAATAAATCTAAAATATCTTTATTATTATCTGACGAACGGTCCAAAAAACGCTGGTTTGACAATTTCGACGAAGACATTAGAGTCCCTTGTGTGCACTATAGAGGATGCTAAACACTAAATCTAAGCGAAATGAAAGTGTCTAAGTAGCTAGGCAGACCCTGTCACTAGGCCGGATTAACACCAGGCAGAAAAAAAAATATTGCATCTAAATCCCTTTTTTCTTATAGAATACTTCCTGTGTTAGCATTGCTTAACTCCATTATACTAAAAGAACATAATAATATAATATAAATTGAACTACCACGCTGAATGAATTTCGGATCGTTTTTCTCTACCACAATTTGAATCATTCCACAATTTTCTCGTACCTGCTCAGTTTATCCAATTCATTCTCAACAGTTCATTCTTAACCCTTAAATACTTATATCTGCGTAAAAAGGATGGTCTCCTGTACACAGTGCTTCGAATCATTAAGCAATACGGGAGCGGCTCGACGGTAGACGGGTGCACAGGGTTAATTAACGCGTTCACTATTAGCACTAAGTGGAACCGATGGAGATAACGATGAAGTATTGCTCTGGACTTGCTTCTGTGCCAACTATTAGTACCGTGGGCATAGTCGAGACGTGTACAAATAACTTTAACTAATCCCATTTAGATGAAGAGGGTTATTTTTTTTTTGTCCTGGCTCGGCATAGTGACTACGCTACACCTGATGGTAAGTGTAGCGCAATCCAAGAATAGTATCGACCAACGATAAACAACGTGTCCATCGTAGGTCGACAAGATCATGCCGGCCTGCCAAAGGGCCAAGGGGGAGGGGAAGGAAAAGGGATGAGAAAAGAGGATCAAGGAGCAAGCCCCCTGGGGAAAACCGGATATACACTGGCTGACCCTGGAACGCGACCCACACAAGGTGGGCTACTATGGCAGGTTTTAGCACCAGTGTACGGTGGTCGCTATCCGGTCGGATATATCGTAGGACCGAGGCAAGAATTTAACGGAACAGTCGTTCACGAGACTGTGTTATATAGTTTGACAATAATAATCTTATGACGCGTCTTTTTAAATGTCAGTTTTCTGTGATATTCTTGCCTGTGTTGTAGAAGAAAATGTCTCTATGTAACTGGATCTCAATTATAGTTTTGAGGTGAAAAACGAAGCTCAAGTCTGATTCGCCTACCAAGGATTGCCTCCAACTCCTTATTTTTTTACGATTTACTATTTTATTATTTATTAGCCGTCCCGTGTGATTCCGCTCCCATGAGTCGTAACGTATATAGCGTATATATATAGCTATGAATTATGTAGTATAAACCATCGTCTCCACAAAACAAATATATGGTGTGAATATGACCACCATCGGTTAAGTTTAACACATATATCTATGTAAGATACAAACAATACAAACTATAAAGTTCTCCCTTTTTTTGAATGGAAATTTACAAAAATGTGAACTATATTGTGATTAATTTTATTATAAATTTTTGTACTCAATTTCAGTGTGGTTGTCATTGTTTTCCTGTGGCGGGTTATAGAAGTTAATCCATAGGTAGGTGACAAGTATTTATACAACACAAAATTCAATTTATATTTTGATAAGACCTCTTACATAAACACTCACTGTTAGATGTATGTAACGAATATTAAGGAAAAATTGAGATATCGATTTTATTTTGCTAAATTCATTCGATTTCAGTAGGATATATTCTGTATTTTATAAAAAAACGTCATAAATTAAACATTTCTCATGCACGATTATGCAAAACATAACTTTGAATTATTAATTTAAGTTAATGAATTTAGGAAAATAAAATTAATATGTCAGTTTTTACTTGATGTGGGTTGAAATGTTGCATATTTGCATCCAAATATGACTACAACTCTGTAACACGTTTATTCCAAGAGGTTTTCACATCGTGATACATCTTTAACATAATCATAATTTATAAGAGTATTCATTCAGCTTTTCTCTTATAATGTTAGTAAACGCTTCTAGATTTAGGGCAATCAATATTGTTCTTGCAGACCGTACCTTCATAGTGCCGTATGTAAAATACATCAGCGGCGTGTGCGCATGCGTGGCCGCCGCACTTTGATTTACGCCAAAACGACCGCCACTCATTTGATGTAAGATAATTCGCTGTTTACTCACACTGCACGGGCCTGAAATATCGATTTATGTAAATTATTTTAATATTTGTTAGTTAAATGTTATGTTTTTTTTCGGTAGATGGCGTTAGTAATTGCAAATCATCTTGCTGAGCGTTGCAGTTAGGATTTTAAATGGGGTATTTTGTGAGTAATTCTTGAGTAAATTTAATGACCTGAGCCGGCTGTGTGAGAAGAGGCCGTGGGTTTGCGGGTTTCGGCGCCGAGACAAATGTTTGTGTGATTCACAAATATTTGTTTCAGTTCTGAGTGTGTTTTCTCCCCAGAGGGGTTGACGTCAAGTAGGCAGCTGGTTGTAAGAACTGTGGTGGGCCTATTTTGATTTGGTTAAGATCTATGAGGAAACAATTTAAAATTACACAACAAATAACAGCGGATACATTCGAATTTTAAAATTGGTTTTTAAATTTCAGTCATGATTATCGGTAGTAGAGTTGATGCTGTCTGATGACAGCATGCTTGTTCATAATAATCGTAATTACTAGATTAAAGCAATTTTGTGACTACGATATTATTATGTTATTTTGTACGATATTTATAAAAACATAAAGAGCTCTGGTCGCAACTCAATTTGATGTATAAAATGTTCTATCAACAATTAAATTTACAAATTGAAGATACGTCTATGGTCCATAGATGGAAGAAATTTAAACATCCTAATTATTTTTATTTTTAGCCAATAAACAACGTGATTCTAAATTCGATGCGGAAATTTATATGTTTTTATATCCAGACCATAGACTATGGGGGACACCACAT
Organism: Amorpha juglandis; assembly: GCA_949126905.1. NCBI lineage: Eukaryota > Metazoa > Arthropoda > Insecta > Lepidoptera > Sphingidae > Amorpha > Amorpha juglandis. The sequence continues at coordinate 13,032,913 of OX421373.1, read as the reverse complement.
CCCATACATCGAAAGTGAAGTGACCCATAGTGTGCCAGAATGCTGTACGTATACGGGTCTCACGCACACACTCTCATCATAGTGTGCCAGTTTCCGCCATTACGCGACACGACCGCCTTGTGTAACGTTCACTCCAACTTGGATTTAAAAAAATATAATAATGCCGACATGTGTCATAAAACATTGTAAAAACAATTCGACATCGAAAAAGAAATATCAAAGAATTACTTAGCACAGGTAACATATAAATTTATAATCACTTTTATAATGTTTTTGGTAAAATTATTTACGTAATATTCGGAATATAAACGTCAACTTCACGTGCATGTGTTGCCAGAAAATAAATGAGGTATTTTCCCCAAAGTGTGAGTATTCCGTTGTAATTAAGAACATTAGTTCAAAAATTACTAACCGACTTTAAACCAGGAGGAGGTTGTCAATTAAGCGTATATTTTATTTTTAATGTACGAACATATATTTTCCCATCAAATATGGACCGCTTTGTTGAAATATGTTGATGTTCGATAAAGTTTAAGTACTAAGCGGTCTCCTATATACAGTGGCGTAGCTAGCACGGGTGGCACCCGGGGTGGATTTGATTTGGCTGTCACCCTAAGAATGAAAGCTTTAAAATGATTTAATGTATTTTAACCGATTTCAAAAAAGGAGGATAGAGGAGAGGATTTCCCAATTTTTGAATATTATTTCGGGTTATATCAGGTCGATTTCCCAAAACCGGTGACAACCGGGGTAGAGTGCCCCCCTCTCCCTTCCTAGCTATGGTACTGCATATATATTTTGTTAAAATCTGATAACGGAATATGGAGTAAAGATATTAAACTCCTCGAACAAACAAATAAATAAAAAATAAATTCGCCGAATTGAAAACCTTCTTTTTTGAAGCTTAACCGGCTTCATATTATCAAGATAACCAAAACATAAAATTTATCTTTAGAAACTCTGTGAGAAGTAAATAATAACATTAATGTCTAAAGGTATTTTTGGATTCGGTAAAATTTGTGTTGCGCGGCAGCGGCACAAGCCCCGACTTTTTTTATTTATAATAATAATAATAATATCATTTATTTCAACCAACATGGATCATAATAATTACATTACACATATTAGAATAAAATTATTTAACATATTACGTATACTATTTATTTATCAGTGCCTTTTGAACTTTTTTTTGTACAGTACTCTTTATTTTAAAAGGATGTTTTACATTTTTAAATAAAAGTTACAAACAAAAAACAAAACATTTAAAAATATAAAAATATTACTCTCCAATGGCGAGGCCTAGGACCCAAGCCACCGGCGGTTAGGACCTAAGAAAGAGAAACCTCCTCACAATGCGTGCTGTGTCCAATAACACCGCTTTCTGTATCTGGACTTTGACCCAAAGACCAATTGAGAGCCTCTGAAGATGTTTGTCGAGGCTCTTCGGTATCAACCCAGAGACGACTATCGGTACAATTATTGTTGAGTCAACATCCCACATCTCGGTAACCTCGTGTGCCACATCTAAATATTTGGTAGTTTTATCTTTTTGGCTTTTACGAGGTTCTCGTCATGCGGAATGGTGACGACATTTTATAGCGAATAGTATTTTTTTTTTCAATTTGGAATTAAAACACACTCTGGCAGGCACCGAATATAGGATTAATCTAATTAAATGTATTTTAGAAAAATATTTGAGCATTCGAGATCACCATATTTCCAAATTAGAAGCTACTGAACGGTCCGTGCAAAGTAAAAGGCATGTTTATAAAAAATTAAATCATTTTAATTTAATTTTTATCTTTTCATATACCTACCCCACAATTACACGAATCAATTAATTGTTTGAACTAAGTACTTAATTACCATGTACATACTTTATTCAATACACACGGGTCGAATATAAAACCTTTTAGGAGTTGGTTAAAAATGGGGAATATTTTCATTTATCTGGTATCCCTCAACTTTCGCACACATACATCAAGAACCTGCATCACTGTCGATATTAGTAGCGCTCCGTCCTCCTTTTTTTATAAGTCGATGATCCAGACATATCTTTTCACCGAGTGATCCTATTTTAAAATTATTTTCTCATTCGATAGACTAAAAGTTAGTCCCATTTAAAGAAGAAAAATTACCTTAAGGGAGAGAAAACTAGTATGTAAAACTAAAACTTCGACATTCATACATAGACTTTGATAATTCTTTCATTAAAAAAAAGAAAATAAAATCATTATTAAAAAATCGGCGGCTAAATAAATTAAAAAGATTAAATAAAATTAACCACTTTTAAGTCGATGCTATTAAATCGAATAGCAACGACTCAAAATAGGCTCATTGTATTTTCAACTTGTTAGTATTTCGGGTTTATTTTTTATTATAAAGATTTTTAAATCATAAACTTGTTTAAAACTTTCGTTTTAGTTTTTGAGAAAGAGAAAGAAAAACTCGATAGAGAAGATAGGTTTACGTAGGTTTATTATCGATTGATTGTTCGATTGCTCTATGGAGGTGCATCAATGGATATTTGGATTCAATTCATTGTTTGACTTTGTTTCACTTAATAAGAATGATGTACAGTTTTAAACCAAAAGATTACTACGCTCTTTAATTAAGCGTAATCACGTGTAATTAGGAACTTTCATCACGTTGACAATGATACCAGATCAAGGCTATTGTTTTATAGATAACATAGTAAAACGGTTGCAACATTGTTGTTAATTATCGCTTGTGTTGTTATAATGTTGATCATGACAAACTATGTAATTGTCGGTTCAGACGTGTTGGAGCTCGCGTGATAGTGCACGGACAGTGTTAACATTGTTTAATGGTGAGTTAAGGAGCAAAAAGTCCATTTTTAAACTTGTAAAAAGTAGCCTTTTTGATGTAATAGATCTAGTTGGCTGAAAACCGGCAAGGTCCTGGGTTCAAGTCACGCAATCATATATAGTGATTTGTGCCCGATATGACACACCACTTCACCATTTGTCACATCATGGGAGAGGAATAACGTTGATAAAATAATATAATTACTTCTGCATCCTTTTTCGGTGATACAAGCGGGAACTGTTTTTTTATCCGAGCACGGCAAAGTGACTGCACTACACCTGATGGTAAGCGTAGTGCGGTCCAAAAAACTAACGACCACCGACAAACAATGAGTTTATCAGTGGTCACCAGTCATGCCGGCCTGTATAAATGCTTCTTCCCTCTTCGGAGAGGAAAGAAGCAAATCGAGGGGCCTACGACAGGATAGGCGGATGACCGGGACACAAGAATGTACCTCTATACTCACCGCAACCAACCATCAAGTCATGTCGCAAGCCCCTCGGGAAAACCGAATATACTCTGGCTGATCCTGGAACATGATCCACATAAGGTGTGTGGGTCACTATGGTACGTTTTAACACCATGTGTACGGTGGTCGCTATGCGGGCGGATATGAATATCCTACCACTAGCACTCAGAGTGTAATTTTTTCTGCCTGGCCTTTCACCAGTTCTGGCTTTCTGGCTTCCGCCTTTCTACTTAACCGTTTCCACCAAGCGCTGAGCATCCTCCACAGTGAGACCTTTAGCTCTCATTTTTCCTTATTACACGTTAGCTTACGCTTTTTGGGCGGTCCTTAAAACCTGATCAGATTGGTCAAGCGACATTCCTGAAATTTGTCTGTCAAGTCGCGAACACCAAGACTGTCGTAGATGTACTCCTTACGTATACGATCTAACTGTGTAATGTTACACATCCACCGTCATCATCTTCGCGAAGTGTAACAAACATATCAAAGCATAGATACAAATTGATGTAGAACCTCTCCTCCTTTTTGAAGTTGGTTCAAAATTTCGTTGCGGTGACCTCACATTGGTGATAAATAAGGACATTAGAACGATGACGCATTACTTTGGAATATGCCACACCTCAAAACTAGACATATCAACGTTTATTTACAAGCAACTCAAAGCGTAAATTCTAGGCTTTATTGTAACATACGCTGCGAATTCCACAAATAATTATCACTTTGGTGTGACTGTGACATTGAGTTGTTTTTTATAGCACAGGCCAGCAAACGACCAAGTGGATTACCTGATTGTAAATTATCTCTACCGGCCATGTACACTCACAAAACCATGATTGCGCTGTTGATCTTAAGGGATAATTAAGGAATTGGGAACGGACTGCGTCACGGAGTCTATCAAAATATTGTGTCTAGATACTCTTTTGCATATTAGTGTTGTAGCCCATAGAATACTCACTCAAAACGACTTATTATAGTAAGTAATTGGCAAAACTTGTACCTAAAAATATATATAGCTAGTTTTGATGGCAGTTCCACACGCGTTGACGACCTTTTCTGGGATAAATAGTTTAACATTTCCTAATTCAAGTCACAGTTTACGTGTTCAGTCCAAATTTCATCCAAAATATTTCAGCTGTTGCGCCGGAGTTGACTAACAAATATCCATTTTTACAATCTCACAAACATACAAACTGTCACATTTATAATAGGTAAATTCAATAGGTAGCTAGTTTTATTCATATCCGATCGGATAGCGACCACCGTAGACATGGTGTTTAAACCTGCCATAGTAGCCACGCATGTTGTGTGGATCGCGTTCCAGGATCAGCCAGTGTATATCCAGTTCTTACGAGGGGCTTGCGACAGGACTTGATGGTTGGTTGGAGCGGATATAGGGGTACTCTTGGATCCTTCTGTCTGCATTGGTCAGCCGCCTGTCCTGTCGCAGGCCTCTCGATTTGTACTCTATTTATACAGGCTAGCATTGTTTGTCGGTGGTCGTTGGAATGCACCTTACCATCAGGTGGAGTGCATCCGTGCTCGGATAAAAAAAAAACAGTTTTATATCATAATCAGACTTCAATGTATACCACTAGACGGCTGTTTAGAAGTAAAATTGTGTTACATAACGCGAGAGTTTGGCAGCTGACAGACAGGGAGCGGCAGAGGGATTCTAGTTACGAGTAAGCGAGATGGTAATATTGAGTTACGGCCAATTGACTGTAACTTAGTGCTGCAATTTCTATTTACCGCGCAGCATATCTAGTAATATACGAGTACATTGAAGTCATTGGCAATGAATCACTGGTTATATAATGTCAAGTTTGTCGTAAAGAGAAATGAATAATTTTATTAGCCGTCGACCGAACCAGAGACACGCTAATTAAGAAAGCTCGTTTGTTGCTTTCATTTAAACGCGAATGATCAAAAACATGTGATAATGTTCTCTTAAATTAGCCGAATAGTTAATTTAAGAACATTTATTTATTAATACGAGACAGAAATATTTACTTTTATTTTATTTATATAATTGAATATCAACTGCAGTAGAAGTTAAACAATCCGAGTAGAAACGTATCGTTCGACATAACATCTATTTTATGGTATTCATAATAAACAAACTCTTTTATAGGAAATACTTTTCTATTATTCTCATTGAAGGAGAGTCTTAAATACCGATCAGTGCGAACTGCCGTATAAAATGTTTATTTATGTATACCTACATAATTTCACATTCTCTTTAGGATTAGACCCGATGTAGGTAGGTACTAGTTAATTAATGTAGTTTGTAGGATTTTGTAATCTGACAATAGTATTTACTAGTCGCGCAGTGATGGTCGGTGACAGTGGCAGACTGCCAAGCACCAATTAATACCAACTGCCTACCACTTCATTATCTACATGATGCGAGCCTAACGACCCGTGTGCACTCTAAACGACTCACATACCTGATTTGAGCTACAGTTTATATAATTAGACGTTAATTAGTGACGCATTCGAACCCGTAAATCTAATAAAACAATAAAAATAAATATACCGCGCCATTAAGTTTTTATATGATTAAATTAAACATTAATAATTACATATATCAAAATAACACTTTTTTATCCGAGCACGGCAAATTGATTGCACTCCACCTGATGGTAAGCGCAGTGCAGTCCAAAAAATTCAGCGACCACCGACAAACACTGAGTTTAGGTATCGGTGGCCACCAGAATCTTTATAAATGCTTCTTCACACTCCGAAAAGGGGAAGCAAGTCGAGGGGCCTGCGACAGAACAGGCGGGTGACCGATGCAGGCACAGGGATACAAGGATGTACCTTTACTATACCCGCTCCAACCAACTATCAAGTTATGTCGCAAACCCCTCGGGAGAACCGGATATATACTGGCTGATCCTGGAACACGATCCACTCAAGGTGTGGAGGTCATTATAGCAGGTTTTAACACCATGTGTACGATAGTCGCTATCCGGGCGGATATTAATTAATATCTTGCTACCAGCAGAATATATTTCTCATTATTCATCCATATAAATCATGTGCAATCTATTATATTGATTTCCTTTTAGTAACGCCATCTGTGTTTTATTATAAAACTAGAGGGACTAGTGACATCTAGTGTCTACTAGCTAAACTAATTCAAAACTTATTAAACTAGTAAACTAAATTACTATGAGATTCAAAAATTGGTAGATATTACACTATAAAATTGTATTGTACAGTATTTTGTGAATTAGTTCAACCAAATCAGTCGTCTGTCGACGTGTTTGCATTGACAATGATGAATATCCTTTGTTCTTGTGTGTAATTTTAAATATGTCGGTTAATCATAAATCCTATTGACGTTTTGACGTCAAATTTTAGCCGCAAAGTGGCAGCGGGAATGTAGAAAGAATCTCGTTTGTTGATTCCAAGTGATTGTACCTGAGCGATACGACCTTATAAATACATTTCACCTAACAGAATGCCGCCAAGTAGCTTACGAGTGGTGTACGCGTTCGCCAGAGAAATGCATCCGAAAACAAGCGACGTTTTTATACAATACGGCACAGCCGGATTTCGCACAAAGTGAGTTATTTTATTAATTACCGTTGTTAATCAACCATAAATGACTTATAAAGGACATTTCGAAGTGAAGTATTGCGTATTTGTGACACCTTTCCCTCATGTGTAACGTTTGTCACGTAAGCAAAACTTTGAGGGGTGCCTATCCTCCGTATGTAGTAGCTATTGTGAGTCATATAACCGATTGTTTTATTAGATATGCATAACGGGAAGTTGCCGGCTCGACAGCAATTTATGGTCAATGACTTGAAGAGTCCTATGCGGTGAAACAATGAGACATATGCATTAAATCGTCTGTAAAACCCATATCTGAACTCACAGAGTTAGTCACAATAAACATCATTAAGGGACCTTGCATTAATTAATAATGGCAATGTCAAAGCATACCAATTATATTACTCATGGCAATAGTAAACAACACTTTACATTGTTTTGCTCTGGGGGGGGTATTAATTATGTCGTAATTGTTATTCATAATATGTGTATTATTATGAGCATGACCCAAAGGCATTCTAGGCAAGGCCTTGGCATCTTATGTTAAATGTAAAATAGAATTCCATCCCATAATAAGTTATAAAAACTTTTAGGCCGACTTGCATAACAATCCTTAAATCATTCTTAGCCACTAATTATGTTTAAGAAACATCAAATTGTGTGATAAATTTACATTAACAAACATGCTTAGGAGTAAATACAATTAAGGATTGTTGTGCAAGCCGGCCTTGATAGTTACAAATTAATAATTTTATTGTAATAGGTATCAATTGTGTATTTTTAAACTATTTATAATTAATATATGATTATAGTTCTCCTATTTATAGTAGTATTAGGTTCTTAAGATATAATTTTTCAGTAGCATTAAAGTTCTTACAATTCCCAAAAATCATATTTGTAATATTACTATACATTGTCGCTATATACTACAACATTTTAATCAATACCATGTTGAAAAATGTTTTTTTACTTATGAAAAGCTTGTTTTTAGACTAGATAAGGTATAGTTTTCACTAACTTCCACACAACTCACACTATAACTTGGTCGGCTTGAAGTCAGTCATAGACAGTGTTGTTGTAGCTATTGTTATTGGAGACTTAGTCTCCTAGTGGTGGTATGTGAAGTTACTCACTTCAGCCTGGTTAATAATGTGTGTACTGATTGAACTACAAGTTATACTAGTCTTATAATTAAAAAAAAAACACCCTATAGTCACACACATAGTCCTGAATCCACACTAGGTTAAATCTGTATCATTGGTACCGGGAACTATGAGGGACTTGTGGTCACACTTATACAATTACTTATATTATTATTATTTAAGTCTAAATTAGTGTTGTACATTATGTAATATGGATTTCTTGGTGGTACAAAATTAGGTCATCATGTGAAAACAGTCTGATAATTGATACTGGTACTTATCCAGTAAATCACTCATGAATGCACATATTCTCATTAAATTCAATCTAACATTAGTAAAACATTAAATAAAAAAAGTTAAGGACAATAAAATAAGCCATATCTTTATGGTAAAAACAAAAACTGGTTTCAAAAGCATTATAACCTCTGACCACCTCATTGGTGTACCGACACTGTACTTTAGTTTAGAAGAAAAGATTAGGCCCTACGTTCTAATTCCAGATTGGGCATACACAATTTCTGCTGCAAGTTTTCTATTTGAAAATTACATGTGAGTTGACAGGCTGAAATTTGTGCTCAGTATGGAAAAGGCTCATGTCCAATCACATTTGGGACGAAAATAAGCTCACATGGTTTATTTGTGTACTAGTTTTACCCATTTGGGGAAACAGGCATGAACTTGTAAATGGAATCAGCCATTAACTAATCCTATAAGACAGCCTTATATTAAGTATTGCCCATCTTGGTTATCAAATCTAAACCTTTCAGTTCACAGTTCCCAAATTATCTTATTCCTATACTAAGGAAGCGATATAATCCATGATATTTAAAAAAAATATGGAATAAGAATGGATTAATTATTGAATTGATTAATTTGATTGAACATTACACTTCATTATTTTCATATCCAATCTAATTGGATACTATTTAGCACATGGATTTAATTAAAACGTGTTTATCGATAAATGCATATCGATTAAATAAAACAGGTTACGATAATAAACTCGAAAAAAGTTTGCAATCAAAATATTCTTTGATCGTGGAGTGCATCAATATGATTTATTTGGCATGAAGCCAACCAATCCATGATCCCTTTGGTGTTTATCAAAACACTTCCATTTTATTGAGTTTCTCTATTGATATGGGTTTTCATAAGATTGTTTGCTTATGTTATATCTTTGTTTGCATTTGCATTAAATCCTCGACTACGAGATGCGAATTTGTGTAATAATTATTGTTATGACTTACGAGGAATGAATGTCGACCAGTAAATTATCGCAAATTTTAAAGTGGTATTTATTCACTGGCTTCAAGTCCATTTCTTCTTATGCTATTTCAGCTCTTAACGCCTTAAAAGCACTAATAGCTTAATCTCCCCTACTTATCTCTCAAAATTACGATTTGTGAAACGCGAAATTCCGAAATCCGAATGAATGACTTCTCAGGATCGTGGAAGAGCATTTGCATCGTCTGTGCCTATTGCAACAACCTGGGAATGTTACATGGTGAAAACCCCGCCAAGATTAAAATGCAATAAAATAAACTTTAAAAATATACACAAAACAATAAAAAAAGGTCATTTACGTTATGTGAACTTTTTATAACGAACCTTATATGTTTTCCGATATCATCTAAAATGGCTTCTGTAGAGCGGCAAATCCTGTATTATTGTTAGCAATAAATATATAGTAAAAATAAAATATATATAAATATATAGTAAAATATATAGTACTGAATGGAATGATAAATCGTAAATTGGTTCCCATGCAAAACCTGTCATAACACACACGCTCCAGTGCTTCGTATTGCAAGATCAGCCGGTACATATCCAGTTACATTGTTTACCAGTAAAATACTGGCATTTGCCACATAAATAAATAAATACACCCAACAGTCACATTAATAGTTCTGACCCCACAGTAAGATACGAGTCTTGTGTCGTAGGTATCAGGAACCATGAGAGACTTTCGGTCTCACAACACCTGGAACAAGTATTTGTGGATCACACAAACATTGTCTCGGCGCGGGAATCGAACCCGCGGCATTTCGCTTCACAGCCGGCACTCGCCCGCTCTGCCACGTAGGCTGTCAAATACACTATATCTATAGCATAGGCCGGCAAACGAGCAAGTGGGTCACCTGATGGTAAGTGATCTCCACCGCCCATGTACGCCCACCACCCAAAGGATCATGGGCGCGTTGCCGACCTTAAAGGAAAGGGATAATTAGGGATTGGGAAGGGGACGGGATTTGGGCTTCCGGATATCTCACTCACCGTACGAAACGCAGCAGCAAGCCGCTACTTTACGTCGGTTCTCTGTGAGACAGTGGTAACGACCCGGTCGAGCCAGCCCATTCATGCTGTAGACAAAACTGTCTACATCGTGGCTCTACCACTCTGAAAACACACATAAGACTCTAACGTTCCGTGTCACTCTGTAGGTAGAACTTTCTCGTCTAGGTATTGTAAGACAATGCATAGATACCAAATCCATGAAATTGAGCTACCATGTTGCGTCGTTAGTATCTATTGTTTTCCTTGTCTAGTCGTTTGTTTGTACTGTAGGTCGGGATTTCTTGGGTACGAATCCCAGGACGGGTATCACTTCCGTGATTGGATCCCCCAGAGGATATTGACGTGCCTGACTGCCATTTGTAAAACAAAGGCAATAAAAGGAGATGAAAGGTCATCGGGTTCTTTTTAAGAATAATATTGACTCTAGTTTATTTAATTTTATCATAATATTTTTGATGATGTTCTAGTTACATGTCGACAGACTTATCGCTTTGCTGCTTCTGTGGGCTGTGAAGCGAGAAGCCGAGGGTTCGATCCCCGCACCAAGATTTATGCAGTAATATTTATTTCGGGTCTGGGTGTTGTGAAAATTTCTCGTAGTTCCTAATACCTACCTACGACACCAACATTAATGATCTTAGTGTGGGGTCAGAACTATTTGTGCGACTTTTGTACGAAAAATATCAATTTTTTCGCGATCTGTTGGTTTCTCGAGTATTGATATGTGTTTAACGAGCTTCAACATCACCAAACCAACAACACCAATCTTGTGTGTTCATACTTAGGAACATATATATAGGGCCTTATTTATATACTTTTTAAGCACTGCTTAGTTAAAACACATTTTCCTCTCTAACTACTCCTTTATAAATTACTACATTTTCCTCGCGGCTCCGCTCGCATGATCTGCTTTTTCCGGGATAAAGAGTAGCCTATGTTATCAGTGATTTTTATATCTTGTTAACGTCAATTTTTTTTTGAAAGCGGTCCAGTAGGTAGTTTTTAGGTTTATTGGTCACATACAAAAATACAAATCTTTCTTCTTTATAATATTAGTGTAGATGTTAACAGAGAAGAGTGATATGATGACAGAAGAGTGTATAACTATGCAATATGCCAGTAACGTTTATAAGTAAGGCCCTCAATCCCTTATTTCCTGTAGCTGCTGACCTGTTTATTGTGAGGATTATCCGGCCTATAGACTAATAAATATTTATTTGTATTCATCTGTATTTCTCATCAGTTCCATTACAATTTTCTTTAGTTTCTAGCTTCTCTAGCGACGTGTGTGCTGATTTAACCACAATCTTTATGTATTGTGCCGCTTGGTAATTAGTTTGGCAACGAGTAAAGTAGCCATTACAATAATAATAATTTTGATATAAATTTATACCACAAATATTAAGTTGTAAGTAAATACATAATAATATATGAAAATGATTTTTCCTGTATATTCTTGTTTCATAAAATATATTTTAATGTTTAAGTGTTAAAAAATTATTTTAAAAATACATAAAAACGTCTATAGGTAACATGTTGCCATAATAAACATAGATACCGACTTTTGATACCGACTGTTTTTACTGACTGTTTTATTTTAGTCTCAGTATATTATATGAGAAATATTATTATTGTGATGGATGGTCTATGTTACATTAAGTCTACGACTTCGTCGCTTTGTATCGTTTTATAGAATAGAGGCCCAGGTTACTATGCTGGTCGAGCAACCGTCTGAGAAGTCCGAGACACCGTCCGAGGTGATCGAGAGATACATTTTATTACATTATTTACATTACGTAGTGCTAAATGAGTTACGACATAAACTTTCGCCCATAGCTGCTAAAGAAATTATAGGAAGATAAACAGTTCTTTGAACAGCACCGGAAGGCGTGGACCGGAATTATCAAATGTAATATTTCAAGCGTCGGCGAAAGGAAATATAATATTTCATGATAGTTTCTTATGAAAATTGTATTAAATTATACTCTGTAATTACTATGGCTTCTACTTATTTTTACCATGGACTAAAATCCCATTTTGATGTCGGGAGTTAGAGTTTCTCGTTAGACATAAGTAAGATGAGAATGTCACAGAAAATCGACACGAAATGAGAATACCACGTAGCCGTATCATACAATTCTTCTTGCAAAATATATAATGCGGCCTATAAATGACAGTTTTTCTGTTATAAACTGGCCTTTCAAACGATAAATGCTCTATGTGTAACTCTTACATAAGAAAATTACCAAGTAGGCTTTCCTTTGCTAGACACAAATAAGAAAAAATAAAGAACCAACACAAAAAAAAAATTGTCCTTGCTTTGAATAGCTATAAAACAGATACTTTCTTCTTAACTTGAACCGTATGAACGATTAATTTTAGCATTAAAAATAGTCACGTAAAGTTATGAAAGCAATTTGGCACCATTTTTATCTTATTCCTGACTTGTATCATAAGTAGTATCAGTAGTAAGTTCACTGACTTATTGTACTGGAATTATTTATTTGGCGCCATATCTTTATTCATAACATAACATAAACTCAATATCCTGTAAATGGAAGGCAGAGTTGCAATTGTACACCACTTCGCCAATCTTTTCACCGTCCAATAATGTCATAGGAAGCGAGTCTATGGCAATATTATTGTGATATTATTATTTAATAATTATTAGATATTGTATTCTCCCAATAATTATAAAGAACCTGATATTCTCACATATCCTGTGTAAATTCTAGTCCCGAGCAACTCACGTGTATTTTTATATTCGTAAATTCCATATTTAAACTAATCATTGGAATCTCCCGATGTCGATTATAAAAGAATCTGTAACTTTAAAATGGTTGAATATATGTTTTCAGAACTAGTCGAGAACGATTTCTAGTAAAACAGTTATCAAACAAAAAAAAATATTACTGGGCATTATAAAACTTAACATCTTATGTCTCATAGTGACGAGCGCAGTTCAGTGCCATGCAGTGCTTTGTAATTCAACGTTCTATGTAGTGTTGCTTCTGTTTATGGGCAGGAATGGCGCTTACCATCAGGGGAGCGCCTTACTCGTCTCGTCATTCAATAATTGTTTATGCGCTACGATAAGTACTAGAGATGGGTGATAAATGACGTTACCGTGACAATATTAGTGTTCCCCCACTTGAGAATATCACATCAACTTTTACGAAAACAAAAATGTGCTTTTTCATCGCGGCCGCTTCTTTGATTTTTTTGTTGCTTGGTGGCAGAAATAGACAAAGCGGTGGTACCAACCCAGAAGGCCTCTCGCATACGATGGACCTACCGCCTTGTAAAAACAAAAGTAGGCACCTGTAGTCATTTGTTATGTTGTAGAACGGTTTCCTCGATCGTCCAAGAAGTACCCACTTTGCACAACCGGATGGCTCAATATCTAATATAGACAAGTACTCGCGACGATAGATTAAGGACAGTATTGTCTAGTGCGTAATAGCCATTGTTTGTAGCTTTCACACGGTCTATGCCTATTATATTCGTGGTTGCATCTTCTGGGTATGTGAACGGCTAGATAGCGATGTTTTTACGGATAAGGGAACCTAGCTAAGTGGCAATCTCTCCGGAATGATTTCAACATGATACGTTTTCGTTTGATAGCTCGCGCAAAAATTTACACTAGATAGCAGATAGTAGTAAAAATCGCCTTATTATATTATTGTTAGACTGAGAAACCGTTTAAATTTCAGGTCGGGCAATCAAAATTCGTGTTTGAGTTTTCGTCAAATTTGTGCCCGGTATTCTGATAGGCTCGCCTCCTATCACTTAAAGGGACGGAAATGAGCGACCCGTGGATTCACTATTTGCACTTTTGTCTATTCCTTCGGGGTTAAAGGTTTGAACTTATGTATTGATAATAAGCATTCAGTATTTCGCCTTAAGTTTTCTCATTGTATAAACATATCAATACGTATATCCATAAAGATTTCCAAACGTAACTTATCGATACAAATCCGACGGATTCGAATCAAACTCTATTTATGATGGTTATATTTAGACAGAATTTCTAGAACTCGTGTACCTAGCTTCGATAAAAATACCTAAAACAGTTCTAAAACTAGATCGATTTAAAACTACACGTAATTTCTAAAAGCGTATGCATACAACTAAAATGTTTTAGTAACATGTACAGGCTTTGATAAAAGTACTGTAACATCTGAGGTGGCCTGTTTCTGAATTATTCTTTTTATATCCGAGTCATTGGGTCGTAGCAAGCGCCATATGGCGTAGTTATTAACATACATTTAAACACTACCGTATTAAGTAATAGCTAGCAGAACAAGGCGAAGTTGGTACTGTAATTAAACAATTTATAAATAACGTTTCATAATGTCTTGATAGCTCAGTTCTTAATACTTATACGGAATGTGCAGAGCTTGTACTAGACTGTCGCGATCGGATGTACGGATAATAATATGAAACTAGGTTTATTAAATCAAGTCACTTTGTCGAATTAAGATAGCGTATTGAAAAACATCAATTTAAATAAGATATCGACTTTTAATGGATTAATTGTTAACTGTCGTGTCTTCAGATGAAGCATTGCTGCAGACCAGCTGTTAACAAAAGAAATTTTGTCGATTCGATTTCTCGCTTTATCTTAATGTGTTATTATTCACGCCATGAGAAAATGTTGTCGCTTTTCCACGCTGTCTTTATAACTCTCAGCTATATATCGTAGGGTGCACGATATGAATGAAACTAGTCTTTCGTGCGACATTATATCGTGGGCTCATACTAACTGGCCAGGGATGAGTATCTTCTAAAATCCGAGATCTACTTTTTAATGCCTAGTGACTGCACGTTAATGTTTTGATGAACTTTAATACTTAAGTTCTATTTATTGCCTTACCGCGATCTACCCTTACACTTAGCTATACTTACAATAAAATAATGGCCGTTAAAATATAACCTGTCAAAGATAATTAAGTAAAAGGAAATGCTAATAAATCTAGATATCTTTAAACTCTGTGCCCCTCTATACCTTGAAGCGTATTCAACAGCATTGTCAACTAACTATAGGAGGAGCAAAATACACTCATAGATACGTTTGTTCGATACACAATGCAATCAATTTGTGTTATCTACGTGATTAACTGATATCCTCAATGTTTCTACAACAATTGGCGTATTGATGTCACAAACTGTATACTTTGTTCTCTTTACGGTGGCCTCGGCATTGAATACGATTCCCCACTTTTTACGTTGTTATAAAAAATACCTCCAACAGTCGTCAGTCATCAACTTATCACACAAATAGTCTTGACCCGGCAATACGATAAAAATGATTCTCCGTTAAATTGATAAACATAATATGGTGCTGCCACACCGGTGTTAGAAAATGTTATATAACATTTTATAACAGCGGTGTGGCAGCATCATTTGGTAAACATTTCTTAACAATTTGTAACATTTTGTAACATTTTTTAACCGCGGGCGGCGGTACTTTTGAGAGCGGCGCCGTCAAAGAAGCCGTCAAAGAAGGGCCGATGTCATGTTTTCAAATGTTATAAAATGTTAAAAAATGTTAGAAAATGTTTTTGTAAACATTTTATAACATCGGTGTGGCAGCACCAATATACAAAAAAAAAACATTAATACACCCAACAGTCACCCACATAGCCCTGACCCCACACTAGGTTAACCTGTATCGTGTGTATCATGAACTACGAAGGCCGACATTGCGGCCCCACAACACCCAAACATGAAACAAATATCTGTGAATCCAATAACATTTGTCTCAGTGCGGGAATCGAACCCACGGCCTCTCGCTTCGCAGCCGGCTACTCTCTCACTGCGCCACGGAGGCTGTCTATATTCCCAAAAATCCTTTCTTTGCTGGTTCCTACGTTTCAGAAACTATCATTTGACCAAATTTTATGATGTTTCGTGACTAATCAATGGGTGTGTAGTATTGCGATTGTATAGTAGGAGATTGTGGTAAAACTAATGTCTGTTTTCCAAAGCTATACCAGAGAGACTGCACGAGACACTTTCAATCTCATACAACGTTTAGACTAGAAACAAACTACTCACACTAAAGGCTCTGTAGTGGTAACCAAAATGCTAATTATTATGCTTGAGAGGAATTAAATTTGTAAATTATGTTGTTTTTGTAGCACGCCTGCCTATCCTTCTACTATAGGACGATAGTTAGACACATTCTTACAACGTAATATTGTTATGAGTATTGTATGCATATGCAATGACTTGTGAGTCATATCTATTTAATAATGTTAAGCAAATAATGTTAGGCAAATATGGAATAAATTCAAATGTATTTTGTTTACGAAGTTGTAAGGTATTATGGGTAATCAGAGGCGATGAAAATAAAATTAAGAAAAGAAAGATTTTTTTTCTGATTTCTATGTTGGGAGTGATCCTTACAGTTAACGTTAATCAGTAAATAATTGGTATACGACTAAAATACTCCGAGAATCACGATGGTTCAGCCACTGCGCTCAGGACCCCTTGGGGGTCAATTCGCCTCGAAGAAGCCAGTTTGCCAAGCTGGTCCAATTTAGCAGTTGGGAGTGATCCTTACAGTTAGCGTGACTCCGTAAATAATTGGTATTATTTATTGACACGAATATATTCAACTTTATTCATTTTTGATTTATAATAATATATACATATAAAAAATGATATGCTATAAATACATTGCGACAGTTAGGTAGCACACTGTGCATGATGCAGTGTTAAGGTAAATACAATAATACAGTGCTGGTTTTCAGTGTGACGCACGAAAGCCAAAACAACCCATAGTATTATTGTGCATAAATGGAGAAATAAAAACATGGTTTGATAATATTATCACACTTTGGTAGGTCCCTTGTATGCGAGAGGCCGTCTGGATTGTCACCAAACAATGTGTAGAAAAACATTGTTTCGCTTTTAAGGACATTGAAGCCAGTGAAAATACTGGGCATTATGGGACTTAACATCTTATGTCTCGGGGTGACGAGCGCAGTTCAGTGCCATGCAGTGCTTTGTAATTCAAACTTCTGTGTGGTGTTGCTTCTGTTTATGAAAAGGAGTAGCGCTTACCATCAAGCGAGCGCGTTGCTCGTCTCGTCATTCCATCAAATAATAATAATAAATATCAAATAGATAAATAGGCACGTATTCAACGTGGGCGACAGGCACCCCACTTGTTTGTGACTTGCGATGCTCGCTTGTTTGCCGGCCTATCCTATACTGAATTCTTAATCACTATAAAATTTCTTCTATGCATTAGGCAACATTTAAAGACCTAATTTTAAAAGAGTATGTAAAGTTATTACAATAAAATAATTATAGGGAAAAATATTAATTCAGCGTGATTACTGATTTTAGTGTGAATTTTATAAAATAAATGTTTTAAAAATTAATTTCAGTCAATTTCAAAGAATTATTCCATCATTTTATATACACTGGACTCGTAACCACTCTGATTTGATTATTCTTTTTAAAAAAATATTTTATTGTGACAATTTTCCTCGATATTTTTCCTAAATACCTCTTTTTGATAACCAACATCTGGAAAAAAAATGTATGGTAAAAAAACCGGTATAAAAAGAAACTAACAACTGTATGATTATATCATCATCATCAGCCACAGGACGTCCACTGCTGAACATAGGCCTTCTCCAAAGATTTCCAGACCGACCTGTATTGATAATATAAATATTTCTATTAAACATTGTTAATAAACGATGAAAGTTATATATTGCCCCATCAAGGAACTGAACCTAGACCCTCACTGATCATGTACGCTTCAATTAGGCTAATAAGTGGCATTATATTTCCAGAGCCAATTTGCTGGAACATGTGGTGTATCGCATGGGTCTACTGGCTGTCATACGCTCGCGCGTCAAGAATGGTGAGTACGTTCAAATATCAACTAAAAATAATACGTCTCAAAATAGCAAGGACAGTCGGTATGATATGCACCGTGGAATTCAAATAGGTATGTCGCTTCAATTAAGGATTGGTGTTGTCCTTTTGCGTCTTAAAAAGAGAATTCAAGTATGATAAATAAATATTAAAAGTTCTGTGTGGTGTTGATTCTGTTTATGGGTAGGCGTGGCGCTTACTATCAGGCGAGCGCCCTGCTCATCTCGTCATTCAACCACATAAAAAAAGAATTGAAAATTGCCACTAAGTTGTTAATATACCTACTTAAGAATGTATCAAGGTTGGAGTTTCTCCATATCACCTGGAAACAGTAGCGTTTCGCACGATGGGTTATTAGTTTTTTTTTATTAGCCTAAATGACGAAACGCGCAGGTCAGTCGCCTGATGTAACCGACCATAAACAGAAGCAACACCATGCATGACATTAAATTATAAAGCAGTGCATGGCATTTCATCCCGAGAGAGGTATTAAGTGTCATAATGCCCATCAATTTCACTGGCTGCAATGTCCTTCAAATAGAAACGCAACAATGCTTACACACTGCTGCTTGGCGCCAGAAATATACAAGTGGTCCGTATGTCTCGAGATGATGAGTGATGTGCAGTATTTTTTTAGTTAAGGTTGTAAGTTTTGTTCTGATTCTGAGGGATACTTACCATCAGGCGAGCAACCTGCTCGTCGCATTGTCATTCAGCAGCTAGAAAAGAACTAATTGTTGTTTCGATCTTCAAGTTTCGATATCTAACTGCTGGTCAATATACGTAGTAGGTCACGCAAACATTCGTATTGTTACTTATTAACAGCGACACAAAGAGCCCTATGACCCAAACTTACATAGGTAGAATACTTAAAGTAGAAACTTAAAGTTATTGCATTAAAAGCTGGAAATCTTCTGCAGGTCGTACAATCGGCATGATGATAACAGCGTCACACAACCTGGAGCCGGACAACGGCGTGAAGCTGGTCGACCCTGACGGTGAGATGCTCGAACAGAGCTGGGAGGAGATAGCCACTAGACTGGCTAATGTCAGGTCAGTGGCAAAGTGGTACCGACACGTGTCATGAGCATAAATATGGTAGAATGGTGGCACACGGAGTGTTCACACCATGTAACTGGGTCGCCAATAGAAGAGCAAAGAGTAGACAATTTTTGTAATAACTGAGTAATGATACTCGTCGCCTATCGGCTCATGTGTCTCGAGTGTATGACTCACGTGTAATTCGGCTTATTTATTTACAACTTCTGTTATTACGTCTGTGCTCACGATTGGTGCCGGACATCGTACTTATGCTATACATATACTTCTAGAATTTCCAGGTGAATAAAATCCAAGAATTTCCAACTCGCCCCGTCGTTCTATATTATAGAATGCTTTATGATTATTAATTTCGAGATAAAGACTATTCACAATCCCAGAGAATCGCCAAGATTTTGCCGTTTAGTATCTTAAATAAACAAAAATTGCTGAAGCGCATAATAATTTAAAGCCTAGTTTTTACTTACTTTCGTATTTATAGCATAAGCCGGCAAACAAGTAAGTGGGTCACCTGATGGTAAGTGATTTCCAACGCCCATGTACGCCCACAATACCAGAAGAATCATGGGCGCGTTGCCAACTTTAAAGAAAGGGATAATTAAGAATTGGGAAGAGGATTTGGGTCTCCGGATATCTACTCACCGTAAGAAACGCAGCAGCAAGCCGCTGCTTTACGTCGGTTTTCTGTGACAGTGGTAACGACCCGGTCGAGCCGACTCATTCACGCTGTAGACAAAACTGTCTACAGCGTGGCTCTACCGCTCCAAATTCTCTATTTCTTATGGACAGCGAATCTCCTTTTACTATAGTCGAACAATGTTGCATTCACTTCGTATGTGTCAATTTATACATATAACAATTATTCGAATGATTTTCCTGTAAAGAAAACTGTTTGGATGACCACGATACAGATATAGCCGTTAAATATTTATTGTATTGTATAGGTAAATGTGTAAGTAAATAAATAAATATTTAATATTACAGTGACAATGACTTAGAATCAACTACGGCTGAGGTAATAAAGCAAGTGAACGCTGACATGTCACTGAAGGCCAGCGTTTTCATAGGAATGGATACCAGGTAACAATCTAATGTCTAAAATGCAATCTCTAGCCTTGTACTAGAAATGTAAACAAGTAAAGTGGCTAGATAACCCACTTTTTAAATAATTCCTGCATTAGGACTTTTCAAGGTGGCTAGGTCCCTCATATTATGTGAGAGGCCGTCTGGGTTGGTGCCACCGCTTTGTATTATTATGCCGCCAACAGCAGTGTGTAAGCACTGTTGTGTATCGACTTGAAGGACATTGAAGCCAGTGAAATTACTGCCCATTATAAGACTTAACATCTTATGTCTCGGGGTGACGAACGCAGCCCAAAGCCATGTAGTGTTTTGTAATTCGTGCATCGTACGAAACACAGCAGGAAGACGACAATTTACGTCGGATCGCTCTGATACAGTGGTAATAACATGCTGCAGAAAAAACTGTTTACGGTGTGGTAGAGCCATAATAAAGACTATTATTAACATCCTAATGACAATTTGGAGAAATATAGAAGTGAGCAATCTATTTTCATTTGTCCAGATACACAAGTCCCCGACTGGCTGCAGCGGCCGCGAATGGTGTGATAGCACTGAAGGGCACGCCCAAGGAGTTCGGCATCGTGACCACGCCGATGCTGCACTACTGCGTCAAGTGTCGGAACGACAACACGTACGGAACACCCACGGAGGAAGGTCAGTTTACACCACCTGATTTATGGCGATTGATGTGGATACTGTTATTTCTGTATAATATTGTACAATATTTCCTCACCTCTCCCTCTCTTTCTCTTTGTCTCTCCTCACCTCTCCCTCTCTTTCTGTCTCCTCACCTCTCCCTCTCTTACTCTCTCCTCACCTCTCTCTCTCTCTCTCTATCTCTCTTTCTCTCTCAATCTTTTAAGAAATCTAAAATCCTCCCAAAAAGATGAAAAACTAAAAACCGATCCCACATAGTTCACTGTCACTTAAACTAGATCAAGCGAAGTACAATACGCGCATAATAACTTGACCGGGCTGAAGTTAGTCTCTTCACTAACTTTTTACGCCTCCAGGCACCTTTTAAGTCTTTGAAAACAATAGCCGGGTCACTCGTGACTAACTTCGGCCAAGTTATTTTGGGCCTTCTGTTGTTATGTTTATAAAACTAAGCTCAGCGCTGTGACTATGAAGGGGTACGCAGAGGTGCAACTACTGCACCAACGATTCGTCAAGCTTATTTCTGTCTGATGATAAGGGGCGAGCCTATCGTCATACCGACAAATTCTAATCCCAGGCAACTCATAGTCTTTTAAATCGAAAATGCGAAAACACTTTTTTTACTTTTGTATACAAAGGGTTCTTACAGATCCTATTACAGAATAGGTGCCGCACTGTCTGTCCGTCCTACTTTTAAAGTTTATGTTTAAACCATAAAAGGTAGTTGGCTGCACAGAATATGTGTTATTAGAACACATATTCTAACAGTAATAGTTGTAGTGCTTTGTGATTTAAAGTTCTTTGTGGTGTTGTTTCTGTTTATGTAAAAATACAAATAATAAATAAGAAAAAATGTGTGCACACGGAACCCTCGGTGCGCTAGACCGTCTCGCACTTGACTAGCAATTTACAAAAATGTTTACTTCCAGGTTACTATGAGAAAATAGTGGGCGCTTTCAAAAACATTCGTCAGAAGTTGCCCGTGTGTGGGGATTATAACACGACGCTGTACGTGGATGGCGCTAACGGAGTGGGCGGCAAGAAACTGAACATCATCAGGAAGAGCCTCGACGGAGAACTAGATCTGAACCTGTACAATTTGGGCGGGAATGGCGGGAAGTTGAATTTGAATGTAAGTAAGCTGTTCAGCAAGTAAAAATTATATTTATTTGTGTGAATTTTAGTGTGAAATGCATTTAAATCGGTATCGTATTTTGCCATTTTTAATATGTATAATGGTTAATTCTCGAAATATAAAATCTAGCTGTAGGCGGCGTTACCCTCACAGGTAACCCAGATCGTGGGTGCAGCTCAATAAAACGCCGTCTCGCCATAAATTATAGTGAACTGTATTTTCTGTCTTCGGAGTAATTCAGGAGTGAATTAAGTAGTCGACACCGAGTAGATTTATAAAAATACTTTATTTTACAGCACGACAGCTTAGTACAAGATCTAATTAACAATAATCACTTAAACTAATTATTCTAATGCTTATATATTAAATAAACGCTTATGTAGCGTTATTCGCCGATGGCGCAATCATTGCCCCGTTGCTATGGGCATGAAGTGCTGGCGAAGCATATATCCTGGGGGTGGACACCCTTAACAAGTGCGTGCCTCTACTATTAGGCACTACTTATTTTATGAGCAGGCGTGGCGCTTACAATCAGGCTGCTCGTCATTCAATCAAATAAAAAAGAAATATCATTGGTGGTGCTAAAACCTGCCATAGTGGCCCACCTCGTGTGGGTCGCGTTCCAGGGTCAGTCAGTGTATATCCGGTTCTCTCCAGGGGGCTTGCCTCCTGATCCTAACCCTTTTCCCATCCCTTTTTCCTTCCCCTCCCCCTTGGCCCTTTGGCAGACCGGCATGATCTTGCCGACCTACGATGGACACATTGTTTGTCGTTGGTCGACACTATTCTTGGATTTCGCTACACTTACCATCAGGTGTAGCGTAGTCACTTTGCCGAGCCAGGATAAAAAAAAAATCACGGTGGCTGTAATGTGTATTGTTGTATTATATGATACAGTGTGGTGCAGACTTCGTGAAGGTATCCCAGAAGCCGCCCGTGGGAGTAGAGCACGCGCCGTTCCAGCGAGTCGCCTCGCTCGACGGAGACGCTGATCGCATCGTATACTACTATATCGATGATAAGTGAGTACATACTCAATTTTTTTTAATATATATTGGGAATGTGTTTACTGTAGAACTTTATGTTTAAACTAGCTTTTGGTCGCGACTCCGCCCGCATGAATGTCTTGTATACAACGCCTGTTTTCCACAAGAATTGGCTTCCACTCTCTTCTTCTTTTTATTTATAGCTTTCGCAGTATTATGCGTTTAGCCAGTGTCAAGTATAATTTATTCTCAAGTTGTTTTTACAAGAACGATGAAACACGGGTGCAGTCGATTCCAAGGTCTTGTCGAAGTTTTGGTGTTAACTCCTTTCAGTACGATGCTTAATTCACTTATTTCAATGTTTCCATACATTGTTTATCACCGTCAATGTCTATTGAACAAATCCACACCACTTTTATACAACAAACACAAACAAACTAGTTTATGAAATAAATTAAAATAAGCGATGACCTGCACTGTCAGAATTCCCACCAAAAAACCTCTTCCGCTCTCATTAAATTCTTCATGAATATATGAATGTCTTCCTGGGATAAAAGTCGCCTATGTCCCTAAACCATGGCATGATCTGTCTATGTGCATTACATCATTTTGAAATCTGTTCAGCCCTTAAGGCGTGATTGATTAATAATAAATTAATACAATAATTAAAAACTCACACACATCAAAATCACATTTACAATATTAGGTCTCCTTTATGCTGTTGATCAATATTACTACTTTGTCTATTTTTGCCACCAAGCAAGTGTTTAAGCACTGTTGTGTTTCGGTTCAAAGGACATTGAAGTCAGTGAAATTACTGGGCATTATGAGACTTAACATCTTATGTCTCGGGGCGACGAGCGCAGTTCAATGCCATGCAGTGCTTTATAATTCAAAGTTCTTTGTGGTGTTGCTTCTGTTTATGGACAGGCGTGGCGCTTACCATCGGGCGAGCGCCTTGCTCGTCTCGTCATTCAATCAAATAAAAAAAAGTAAAAACTGCAGCAACAACTCTATCGGTCTGATTTCAGAGACAAGATGCATCTACTGGACGGTGACCGCATCGCGACACTACTGGCGAGCTACATCACCGAGCTGGTGACCGCGAGCGAAGCCCCGGGGCTGCGGCTCGGGCTCGTGCAGACCGCGTATGCTAATGGCGCCTCAACCGCTTACATCACTGAACATCTGGTACGATATTATCTCTCTATTGCTCTCTCTCTATCGCTCTCTCTCTCTCTCTCTCTCTTTCTCTTTCTCTCTCTCTCTTTCTCTCTCTCTCTCCCCCGATCTACTAGATGGTTGGTTACCACCGCGCCGTTTGCTTCTGCCGTAAATCAGCAGCGTGTAAGCACTTGTGTTACGGTTTGACGGATATTGTAGCGTTTTTTTTTATCCGAGCATGGCAAAGTGACTGCACTACACCATTTACTAACTGAAGAACTTGTCTATCTCTGCACCATCCTAAGGGGACTGGTATATTCCCCTGGCATTAAGTCCGCCTATATACATATTTTGTATATGAAGTACAGTAAAATAAAAAAAAATTGTCAAGTTAAATTTAACACTAAAATTTTGTATCATCATTGGTCCAGACGCGTTTTATTAATTAATAATACCAAATCGTATTACACATTTCTTAATAAAACTCCCTTTATGTTTTCAGAAAGTACCAGTATCATGTGTAAAGACCGGTGTAAAACATTTACATCACGCGGCCCTGTCCTACGACATTGGGGTGTACTTCGAAGCGAACGGTCACGGCACTGTTATATACAGCGACAAGGCTAAGAAAACCATACGCAAGATTGCAGAGGAAGGGTTTGTATCAAATACCCACTGTATTATCTGATTTCGATTTGATTTGAACGTGCTTTTCTGTGATGTGTTGAAATAAGCTCGAGCTAACATTTAGGCCAACTTTCTGAACAAACTTTAATTGTATTAAAATGATTAGTAATGTCATATTTACGTAGGGTTTTTAGTCGTGGCATTGCGAAGTGTCTACAATCGACCTGATGTTAAGTACAATGTGGTCCAAATATTGTGTCGACCCTCAAGAGACATTGCTTTCGCCTAGCTTATGTCCGTTGACGAACCATATTGACAGATATTAAATCTGGGTGTTGTGGGACTGCAAGTCCCTAGTAGTTCCCACCCACCCACGATACAGGTTTAACCTAGTGTGGGGTCAGGACTATGTGTGTGACTGCTGGGTGTATTTTTTCTTTTTTTTATTAGCCCTGTATTATACGTGTCCCACTGCTGGGTACGGGCCTCCTCTACTGAATGAGAGGGGTTAGACCTTAGTCCACCACGCTGACCTAATGCGGGTTGGCAGACTTCACATACCTTCGAAAACTCTTATCGAGTTCTCAGGTATGCAGGTTTCCTCACGATGTTTCCTTGACTGTTAAAGCACGCGATAATCAACAATTAATATACACATAACTTAGAAAAGTCAGAGGTGTATGCTCTTGGGGCTGGTTTCGAACCTGCGACAGTCCGTACCACTTCCCGCTGAGCTATCGCTGCTTATGGTGTATTTATTATTTATATAGTAATCATGTACGTAATTCGTGTCTGTTGCCCAAACACACTGTAAACGGGTCGCTTAAATATCTTATTACAACAACGATTAGTAGTCCAACAAAAACTAAATAAATGATGTATATCCACAGTGAGCCGGAACAACGTAAAGCCGCTCAACTACTGCTGAACTTCATAGACATGACGAATGAGACTGTAGGCGACGCGATCTCGGACCTGTTCCTCGTGGAGACGGTATTATGTGCTCGAGGACACGGCGTGAAGCAGTGGATGAGCGCATACACCGACCTGCCGTGCCGACAGCTGAAGGTCACGGTGCAGGTGGGGCACATCATCATCATCATCATCAGCCATAGGACGTCCACTGCTGAACATAGGCCTCCCCCAAAGATTTCCAGACCGACCTGTTGGAAGCGGCCTGCATCCAGCGACATCCTGCGACCTTTATCAGGTCGTCTGTCCACCTTGTAGGTGGACGTCCAACGCTGCGCTTGCCAGTACGTGGCCTGCATTCCAGAACCTTTCTGTCCCATCGATTATCCTATTCCTAGTTCTGGTGGGGCACACTAACTCATATTTAACCCACTTCAAAAAGGAGGGGTTTCTCAATATGGTGAATGTTTTTAATGCCTGATAATCGGCCCAGATTATTTTAAATTATTTGGATGACGATACCAGCAAAGTGCTCGCCTGATAGTAAGCGCCTGCCCATAAACAAAAGCAACATCACATAGAACTTTGAATTACAAAGCACTAGACAGAAGACATAAGATGTTAATTCTCATAATGCCCAAGTTAACTGGCTTTAATGTCCTTCAAACCGAAACACAACAGTGGTTACGCACTACAGACATATTACAGATTACTAAGTGCAATTGAGTAACCCTACTATAACAAAACATAACAGTGCTTGCACACTGCTTAATAGCAGAAATAGCCAGAGTTGTGGTATCATTACAGAGATTTACCACTTAGTACACAAGTAGAATTTATTTTAAATTATTTTTAGGACCGAAACGCAATCTCAACGACGGACGCGGAGAGACAATGCACATCGCCCGAGGGACTACAGACCCGCATCGACGAGCTCGTGTCTACGTACAAACACGGCCGCTCGTTCGTACGTCCGTCCGGTACCGAGGACGTTGTCAGGGTTTACGCGGAGGCGGATACGCAGGAGGTATATTATATTATTATTATCATCGTATGAGTTACGTACTGGCAAGCGCAGCGTTGGACGTCCGCCTACAAGGTGGACAGACGACTTGATAAAGATCGCAGGAAGTCGCTGGATGCAGGCCGCTTCCAACAGGTCGGTCTGGAAATCTTTGGGAGAGGCCTATGTTCAGCAGTGGACGGCTTGTGGCTGATGATGATGATGATGATGAGTTATAGTGAATTCACTCAGAACTCTATATCTACTTTCGACAGCCATATATGGCCGGATTTTTTGTATAGCATATGACGGCAAACAAGCAAGGGTAACCCACTGATGATAAGTTAACAATACCAGAAGAATCATGGGCGCGACTTTAAAGGAAAGGGATAATTGGGGATTGGGAAGGGGAGGGGGATTTGGGCCTCCGGATATCTCACTCAGCGTACGAAAAGCATCAGCAAGCCGTTACTTTCCCTTAATTATCCATATCCTTTAAGGTCGGCAACGCGCCCATGACTGCTGGTATTATGAGAGCGTACATGGGCGGTGGAGATCACTTATCATCAGGTGACTTGCTCGTTTGCCGGCTTATACTATAAAAAAAACAGCCAGGAGTTAGTGGATTTACTATTCATTATGTGACATAACATTTTTATTACGGGTTGACGAGTGCAGTGCAGTGCCATGCAGGGGATGCAGTACTTCATAACTCCAAATTCTAATTGGTGTTGCTTCCGTTTATGGGACGTGTAAAATAAGCCGATGTATATTATGATTGATTTTTTATTTTTGATTACGAGCAAGGCGCTCGCCTGATGATAAGCGCCACGCCTGCCCATAAACAGAAGTAATATCGCATAGAACTTTAAATAACAAAGCACTGCATGGCACTAAACAGCGCTCGTCACTCCGAGACATAAGATGTTAAGTCTCACAATGCCCAGTAATTTCACTGGCACTTGGCGACAGAAATAGACGGCGCGTTGGTACCAACCCAGACGGCCTCTCGCATACGAGGGACCTACCACCTGGCACCTTTGAAAGTTTATTTGTATTGTTACAGTCTGCAGATAAGTTGGCAGCGGAAGTCGCTCAAGCAGTATTCGATCTGGCCGGAGGGGTCGGCGAGCGTCCTGCACTGCCAGTGTAAACACACAGTACAAAACATTACGCGTTTCTGATATCTTTACTACATGTTTAGAGCATTTTCAATGTTTTATTATTTGAATTGTGTAATTCACAGGAGAGATTTATACCAGCCCGCCATTTATTAGCAAATAAACTCAACAGTCACATACATTATTCTGACCCCACACTGGTTTAACCTGTATTGTGGGTAACCTGTATTCCAGAACTGATAGGGGTTTGCGGTCCCACATCCAGACCCATACAATACTTTAAAGTATGGCGCGTATTGGTGTTTTGACTAGACGAATATAAAAATACTTTGAAGAGTCCCTTCTTACGGCGTAGGCCTCGCAGAAATATACTTACTAGTCCATAGTCCAGAATGGGATAAAGTTTTTGCGGAGACAATTTTCTAATTTAAGGCCTAATTAGATGGAGAGATTTTATCGCTAGATACAGGCGAGAATATAACAAAAACTTTTGTTCATGAGGCCGCATCATACAGTTTGTTAAAAGAATCGTGTGACGCTATCTCGTAAATGACAGTTTTCTGACATTTTCTCGCCTATATCATACGAGAAACTCCCTCCATCTAAATGAGGCATTATTCTCATTAAGACATTTTTCCATATAGTATGACGAAACTATTACGATTCAGCTTATATTTTCACTACTGTTCCATATATTTTTTGTAAAAAACTTTGAAAGTGCTCTAAACATAGGTATATTTGTAACAGTACAACGCACTACTAGTCTAATCGGTTGATACCTTTAGGTGCGTAATTTTTGTATTGAATTTCGGACCAATTTTATTTTGCCTTTATTATGCAGCTCTCTTGCTCATGATTGTAAATGTTAGCGTCTATGGCGGTGCACTATTCCGTTTTCATTTCTCAAATTCATTTTGGTTTTTTCTCAACCATTGACAATAAAATTTGACAACAAGATGTAGATTTTTTAAATTAATAATATCTATTGCTTGGTAGCGTATATAGTATATAGCTCTTTTTCTCTGGCCATGGACTCATGTTTTGGTCAGAAAGGTTTCATTCAAAAAACCTTGCCGTAGCACTCGCATTCAATGTTGAAATTTCAATCTAATCAGGTTAAAACGCTTCTCAAGAAAAAACGAAATATTCTTGCAATCATTATTATAGTTGTGTTCATCTGTTATTTTTATGATTTAGTATGGTGATCACGACAATTTATTATTTCCTGCGGAATATGTACCGCCATAGATTTCTACCTGTTTAAGGTGTTACTAATAAAAATAAATGAAAATCTCAATATAACCAATAGTAACGTGCTCACAAATTATAAATCTTAGCAGTTAGATTGTAGACTTATCTCTGCTCATAATATAAACTAAATGTATATTAAAAATTAAATCACAAATATTAAAAACATTATGTTATTTTACGCATGCGAATTATTTTATTAAATACTTTACACTGCCTGTTAGCGTTATAATTTAGTATCTATATCACCAACCTATGCCATGCCTATGTATGGTCATAACTAACACAACCCGAAACGTTGTGACGACGAACGCGGACACTGAAATGTCGTTGTCTGTTAATCATCAACTAAAATTAAGCAAAGCTCGGTGAAAATAAGCTGTAGTAATATATTTTAAGCATATATCGTTAAACATAGCATATAACATATTTTATTCAATAAACTCATAAATATTTTTATTCTCATATTGAATAGTTTCCATACACCGAAATATATTGACATGTATGTGTGACCAAATTATGTTCAAATTTTACTCTATTTTATCTTCGTAATTTTTTTATCATAATTTATAATGATTATTAATCATAAATGTATATTTCACTCTATTTTAATAAACGTAGTCTTCATTATGTCTTTAAACATATTGCATGTTTGTACACGATACAATTAAATTAAATACTATAAAAAGAAGAAAAGTAAAGAAGTTCGATTTAAAAAATGTTGAAAGTGCCATGGGCAGAGATTTAATAACATAAGATTGGGTTAGAATAGAGATTGGTAATATCTATACGTATATGAGAACAAATATGGTGTGTATGAAAAAAGATACATTTTAATTGTTGGTAGAATTATCGATAAATGTAACGTCTTTCCCGAACTGATATCTAAATCTTCCAACCTTAAATTTAAACCTACACTCCTTGCGTTTTCAACCAATTTGACAATTTAAGTGTATCACTATATAAAAAGAAAACTTGCTGCCTCTCGCGGTTTCACCCGCGGGTATGAGTCGTTGTCTCCACAAAACAAATATAACTTGAAATTACGTCAGTCGGTAAAGTTCAAAAGTTACACGATCACAAACTGACACACTAACGATTTTGATTATAAATATATGACAATAATGAAGAAATAAGCAACAAAATAATTATTATTTAATATTGTGCGACATTATAAAAAAAATTACCTCCTTCAAAAAAGGTTATCAGTTTGGGAAATGTTAACACTGTCAGCCTTATAAGGAAGTCTTTTGCGTGAGAATTAGATATTCTGGTAGTACGATTGGCCATACTTTATCAAAGGCAATTCCATTGAGCATCTCTTTGTATGTTATAAATGTGGGGTAATTGTTCTATTGTGGGTTTTGTGACTAGATAAAAAAGTGGTATATCACTTCATTTCTATGTACGTGAAAGAAATTGTTTAAATACTGGTCAAAAACCGAGTTCATAGTGTTGTTCTTAAACACATACCGGCGTTTCTGTGACGTCGATATTGCTTAATATTCGTCCCATTGAAAATTATGACAATATTCCATTACTTAAAACTTGTTCAAATAAATTATGGGATATAAAATAGCAATGTTTTATACACATTACAGTTATTTACTAGATATATACGTTGGCATGTCAATACAAGTATGTGCTATGTCTTATATTATATGTAAGCGATAGTAGAATAAAAAAATGTTGCCATTTTATAGACCCTTCTTAAACTTAATTTGAACAGATATGAGAATTACTGTGGTTGGAATTAGAGTATCTTTATAAATTCGTTTAATATTTGACGTCCTAACGTTCGGTAGCCTAATTCTTGGATTCCTTGAAACAAATATTAAATATTATTCCAAAAACAAAGGTTAATTATCGCTATTATATAACAGTTCAAATTACGTATTATTTCATGACGCAATTTTCAAATGCCAACGTATTTTTAGAAATCACTAATACATTGTAAACATGCTCAATTTCTATCAGGACCCTTTTGATGACACTTTTGATAATGTGATAAATGGTGTATTTGTAGATGCTTGTACTATTATATCTTATCGATAACTATAGTATGCTGTCACGTTATCAATATTTGTAACAATAACACGGTGATGTGCGAATTTCTGATAAAGTCAGCATATTTACATTCAGCAATTTTAATGTTTTTCTGAATTTTCTCAAGTTGTTTGTTTACGATTAGAGAGTGCGTGAAATATGAATGTTCCATTATTTGAAAACCTTATAGAGTTTAATTGATTAATTTAATTAGAAATTGAAATTAGATTC
Organism: Amorpha juglandis; assembly: GCA_949126905.1. Taxonomy (NCBI): domain Eukaryota; kingdom Metazoa; phylum Arthropoda; class Insecta; order Lepidoptera; family Sphingidae; genus Amorpha; species Amorpha juglandis. The sequence goes on along the minus strand of OX421373.1, from coordinate 13,001,446 downwards.
AACAACATATTCTTGAATACATGCCTATTTCTCATTATTTATGTTTATCAAGAAGCGCAAATACAAAAAAAAATACCTTAATGATTCCACTCATCCAGGTGCTGTCGAACAATATATGCCTTATTGATAATGAAAACAGCTATTTACGTACATTCTTCGTGTTGTAAACATTTTTTAAAATATTTGTCTCGGGTGCAATTTGTTGTGTGGTTGTATTATTCAGTTTATGCTATTATATATGATTAAATCGTTATTTACTAATTATGTTTTTTGTCTTATTTCCGACTTGGTACATTCTTTAGAATATTCACAACAATCGGTAGTATTTTTTTCTTTTTTTATTTAATTGAATGCCTGCTGCTGAGCGCCACGCCTGCCCATAAACAGATGCAACACCACGCAGAACTTTGAATTGTAAAGCACTGCATGGCACTGAACTGCGCTCGTCACCATGAGACATAAGATGTTAAGTCTCATAATGCCCAGAAATTTCAATGGCTTCAATGTCCTTCAAACCGTAACACAGCAGTGCTTACACATTGTTGCTTGGCGACAGAAATAGACAAAGCAGTGGTACCAACCCAGACGGCCTCGCATACGAGGGACCTACCACCTTGAGTTGTTGCCAACAGGTGTAAGCGGGGCTACACCGGGTACATTCGTAATAGCTGACACGTTTCATGTCTCATATAAATAGCAAACTTGTTATATTCCCTTAAATAATTCACAACGCTCAGACTACCCCAAGCTGTACCTTGAGTAAAGCTGAGCAAACAAATTTAGGCGAAACTTAAAATCGCCAGGTTCTCGCATTTTATACATGAAAAATGTAATGAAATTGGAAGTAGAGGTATGCGAGTGGAATCTTATCGCACATTTTGGATAACGTGTCTAGTATCATCAATAAATAAACGTAAACGTACTTTTACTACAGACAGAATGTCATTTGATGAATTATAAAAATATGATCTATTTTTTTCCATGGGACATCCTATTTAAGTACAGATACCGAAGGAGAGATGGTTATTCTGAACGCACTAGTCTTTCGATTTGGTTGTCTACCACCGAATGACGCTGGATCGAGTCCCTAAACAAAATCTCCACGCTGCTATACAGACTAAAAACCCCGCGAAGGTCTTTTTTTGGCATAAGTGGGACGGTCTTGGGGAATCCTGAGCTAGTGTAGGTACTCATTGCTGATGCCGGACCATCCTTGCGCTGTGCCGCTTTGCAGCTCGTCTCTCAAAGGACTAACTATTCACATATTCGCGTTGACATCCATGTCGTATTCGCTCCATAAAATGTGGATTTGTACATAACATTCAAGGCCGCATTTTGGCCGCTACTCCCGGAGGATAGCTCCGCACGCCTTTTACGATAGGTAGAAGATACTGCCGACCTCATGAACCAATCATAATTTAGAAATAGGTAATTTCCCTATGCGACAACCTTAAGGTTGTTACAAGCTGTATACTGCGTACAGTACCTACCTGCCTAGCACTTTACAACACCTACTTTAATAATATGTAAGTAAGTACATAGAACAACGGCCTTCGGAACAAATGACCCATTCACAAGCCAAGCAACCTTGATGCATTAGGAATATATCTAGTTATCGGTTAAAGTACAGGCTAACCGCTAAATAAATACCAATTACGAATGGTGTGGGATATAATATGTAGGTATTAGAAAAAATAAATTATATTGACAAAACTATCTTAAATGAGATATCAAATTGCTATTTTAGCAATATATCTACGATCAAGGAAATTAATAGACATTATAAAATCATTTAAGATGTATTAATAATGTACACAGATATCAATATGCCTAGTACGAGTTAGAAATACGTTCATTGTTTTTGAATTCGTATAAAATTACTATTGACGAGTGTGAAGCTAGTTAATTCACACTGTAAAAAGGAAAGAATCGCTCGAATACATACTAATTTTGTATTCAACTGTTATATAAAATTAATCATACTAGCAATTTTAAGTCATCACATTTCCCACTAGTGTCTACATCTACTTGATGTATGGATAGAAAACGAAACTGTCATCGTTTTAGAAACCTATCATAACTTGTACTAGGTCTACTGATGAAGTCTTTTAATGCAATATTTTTAGCTGATGTAAAGATAAACTTGCTGTTGTACAAGGTGATAGGTCCTTCGTATGGGAGAGCCCGTCTGGATTGGTACCAACGCTTTGTCTATTTCTGCCGCAAAGAAACAGTGTATAAGCACTGTTGTGTTTCGGTTTGAAGGACATTAAAGCCAGTGAAATTACTGGTTTACTTTATTTTTTTACAATTCTGGAAAGTTAATGTCTGGACATTAAGAGAGGCCATGAGTTCATAGCATTTCTTCTCATGGCTAGCCACGAAATGCCGATAAAAGATAAAAATAACATAATAATAGTATAAAGAATGTTGACATGTAAAAGTGATATTTATGATCCAATATGCAGAATAAATTATTTGAATTTATGTCTCGGGGTTACGAGCGCAGTTCAGTGCCATGCAGTGCTTTATAACTCAAAATTCTGTGTGGTGTTTGTTACTTCTGTTTATGGCCAGGCGTCGCACTTACCATCAGGTGAGCGACTTAGGGCCGGCGCTCATTGACGGCATGGCACGGCATGGCACGGCAGGTCATGCTGCGGCATCCCGCGGCGTCCCGTGGCATGCCGTGGCATCCTGCTGAATGCCCAGCCACTCTCTCTCTCTCGCGCACCGCGGCAATCCGTGGAATGAAACGGCATGCCACGGGACGCCGCGGGATGCCGCGGCGCGTCGCGTCATGCCACAGCATCCCGCGGCACGTCGCGGCACTGTGGTATTGAAATAAAGTAACGTGAATTCTAAACTCGTGGCAATAAGATTCAAAATAACTTGATTAGTAATAAAATCCTTTGCCATGCCATGCCGTGCCATGCCGTCTATGAGCGCCGGCCATTACTCGTCTCGTCATTAAAAAAGTTTATATAGGTTATTACTGAAAAAAATAAAACAAAGTGTAACAAATTAAATATTTTATTAACAAATAAAACATCAATACTATTTCCAGATATTGGAACTTAATTCTATATAAAAGGTTCCTTAGATAATAATAATTAATTAATTACAGCAAACATTGCAGCTTTATTAAGCGAAAATTCTAAAACATTGAAATTAAAGTACATAATTGCTGTTAAATAACTACCCTCATGTTTGCCACTTAATTTCTTTTTAAACTATGGTAATGTGATGAGTTTACAGTTTTTAATAATTTTTGTATTACATATTTAATATTGACCTATGAGTATGATGGAACATTAGACTAACGAGAGTTTGTTACAAACACAAAGGAATAGCTCTAGCAAAAACATTGGCAAATGATATTTTTTTCGAACTAAAAATAACATGCATTTAAATTCAAAAATGTTAAAACAATAAAAATTTTAGAGATCAAAGTTAACAATTTCGTTACATTTTATGCACATAAACATCTTATTAGATAATGACTAATCATTGTGATAGTGTGCAAATGCATTAAAAGTTCTGGAATGTTTCCTGATTCCATAGATAATACATATATTTTGAAGTCCATGCTAATTGTATTAAAGGTGCCAGTAAAGAATTAGCCTTTGTAAATCTAAGGGTGCTATAATGATTACTCTACTCAGTGTGTGCTGATCCTAACATGCTAACATATTACTGATTAGATACTTCAGTACAAGAGTTGAATTGGTATAGATGTTAATGAAATATTGGTATAGAATTTATAATCTATCCTACACATATTAAATTGCACTGTTTTATGTTTTTTTAAATGTTGCTCTTAAATATTCAACTCGAATTAAAAGGGACAAAAATCAGCAGATAAATTTAAACTTTATGAAGAAGTTGGTATGATTATACCATAAATAATAAAAATATTATTTTCGTAATTTTTAACAAGACTGGTTCATATACCTACTGTATACATATACTTACTGTATATGTATAATTGTATATACTCCTAACTTTATAGTGCATACTTTATATTAAATCAAGAAAACCCTCTTCAAATTTCGTCAGCTGTGCCCATGAAACAATTTTCATCATATTTTTTGATTTCATCGATTTAACATATTGATTATTTCACATGTAAAATAATTTATTTCTGAGTTCCCATACATAAAATAGGTAAATTCTATGTAGAAATTCTTATTTCTTTTTATATAGTTTTGTATGTCTGTGACACAGGATACTTTCATTCATAAAGATTATTCATATTCTAGGCAAGCATCAACTTCTATTCTATAGCCTTCAAAACATGATCAAGTAAATGGTAACTCAATATATGTGTTATATCTGTTACAGGTAATATAATTGAATGGTTAAGTTTAGTTTTACCCGGGTAATCCTAAGATTACAAAAGCTCTTTGAAGGATATCCAAAATTTAAACATTATTTGGTCAAGCCAAGTATATTGGATATTTAATCCTTTGATTACATAGGTAAACATAGATTTGCCCATTCTAATATTACCCATAGCATGTCTATAATACAGGTGTGGTTGGTGTTTCATTACAATGTAAGGTACAAGTAAATATGTCGTAATCTTTGAATATAATAGATCAAAGGCACAAAATTGTTTGCACTATCATTTTACAATTTCAAACATTTTTTTGTGATGTAAAAGTTGTTTTCAACATTGTGAATAATAATTTTAATGATAAATAATGCAGTCTATGTGGGTAACTTTAAATAAGAGAATATCTGCATAAATACATTATTCTTTTATTGAGGGTATGTATATTGAACTATCTATATAATAATAATTATTGAATTAAAACTCTAGAGTAAAATTGTATGGTAGACTTAAGCCTCTCTCATACAGCTGTAATATTATTGGTTGATGTTTTCACTAGTGATGTTGATAATAGATATTTTTTTATAATCATAATCGACTGATATATAGATTGTATATTGCTTAATATCAATGTCATTTACAATCATAATCCATCAACAGGTTATTGACCTGGTAGATATTGCTAGAGCCCTAATCAAAAATTGAAATAAACAGTAGACCTGGTATGTATTGAATAATACATAAACATAAGCTGACTCCTATTTCCCAAAGGGGTAGGCAGAGTGAGTTGTGACAAGCTTACTTCTGTCCCCTAATGTGATATGGGGCGAGCCTATTATAGTGTACAAATTCCAACCAAGAGGAACTCATGCAGGATTTCACAAATCAAAAACTTACTATAAACATTGTTACTCCACCAGGGATTCAAACCCAGGACCTCATGGCTACATAACCTAAGCAGCTGCGACTAGGCCAGCAGACTAATAGATAATAGTTTACTTCCTTAAATATTTTTTTCTCAGAAATGTTGTATTTTCTAGCAATAACAAGAGGTAACATACAATCAAACTCTACCAGTAAAGCCTTTAAAGTCACTGAAGCTTCAGTGTAGGTTTTTACAATACATTATTTTTAATAGTTTATTACATCATTGAATATAGTTTTAACCGTTGAATTGTTGGTAATCAATTGCCAACATTGTCATTTTCAAAGTGCTTTATACTATCTATTTTAGTACAATTTTTATTCAGATGCTTATTTATTATGATCTTATTACAACAGTGTGTACGATTTCTCAAATCCCCATACAAAATCAACCATAAATCAAATATCAACCAACATTGCGAGGGTGAGGCTTTAGGCTTAAAAATTACACAATCTGACCAAAACAAATTCAACTCATTTGCAATTTAAAAATAGCTACCTACATACTATTGGAATTTGTACCTAAGCTAATATTGGGCCTAAATATGGTGCTTGATCACAATAGAAACATTTTGGCACTTCTATTTCTTCTAATTCAACTAAATTGGTGCTTAATACATTAGCAACATGATAGTAACGGCATCGTCTCGGTCCTATACCTTCGATAAATGTATCATAAGGTGGTGAGAGTATGTCGAAGAACGCTGCTGGCATCTCCAAAGCTTGAATTTCATGGTAGTTAGAGACGCTTGGTGTGAGCATGCAAGTCTCAGCATTGCTCCTGCAGACACGATCAGTAGCCACTTCGGCGAATAGTCTTCTCCTTTTGTGAAAACCGCGAGCTAATCTCGCCGCCTCGAATTTGGCGCGTACTGTAATGTCTAAAGAACTCACCGCTTCTGTGACAGGATATTCAGAAAAGGTCCTGATGTTCACGGCGCCTGCTATCACTTTTAGCAATCCATGCATGTGCGGGTGATCGTGCAGTGGCATCTTAAAACCAGGCTTTAGCACAAATATACTCATGTTTATACAATTGTTTTGGAACACTTCGATGTATGTGCAAGGCGCTTTGTTTGGTTTCCTCCAAGTCTCAGGGTTGCTTAAGTTATTGTCAAAGCCCAGGTCTTCAGCTTTTAGCGCGTCCGTCATAATTTTCAACTTGGACAAGTTGGTCGAAAATTCAGATTTAAACTTGTCATCAAAGGTGCGCAGAGCTTGCCGGAACGTCGATATAATTGGTGGGATGTTGACGATCTCCATGGCTGATTTCGCTTCATCTCTTATATCCATATGAAGGCTGCTTACACTGATACAATATTTTTTTCTATATAAAATTGTTGAAAATATTCTGCACGATAACAAAGCGCAACTGTCACCAAACGTCATTTTTCAGTTTTACTTTTTTTATACCGTTTCGTTATACGTACTTATGGCTGTTATTTTTTAACAGACATTATTCACAACTTATTAGTATAAAATTAATTAACAATCATTTATTACAATTTTTATGAAATATTGAATTAAAATACGTTTTTTAGGTTTATTCATTTTTCAAACTTCTTATAAATAAGCTATTCAAATCCTAATTGAACACTACCATCTATGGGCGAATAGAATGCAACTGTATGTAAAGTTTAGTTTCATTCGGAGTGAAAAATAATATTTAAAACAACATAGATTTTAATAGTACCAACTTTTTCAAATTATGAATACTACATGCAAATACATTTATTAAATATGTAATATAAATAAATAATAATTGATTAACAAGACTGCTGAAAAGTTTAACGTAAACTAAGTTACCGAAAAATGTCAAGAGATGCTCTATAGAAGTACGTAACAAACAGCTTTTGCCCTTAGCTCTGCCCGCGTAAATGTTAATATCCGTAACAACCCCCACTTCTTGAAAGCGCAAATATAACTATCCCCATTATTCCCTATGTTTATGGAATTGATTTTAGGAAAATATTTACATTCTTTTATGGTACACCTACGAAGTTTCGAATTGAAAAGTCTGTTTAAATTTGTTTTTCCATATAAACTTTAAAAAAAATTGCGAAATACGTATTCAAATAATTACAGTTGGGAACAGTCTTACGAAGTATCGAGTCGAAATGTCTATTTAAATACAAATTTTAATATCATCCCCTATTTTACTACTTTTTCAAAAAAAAATTCTTAGTGCTCGGTTACGTAATTATAGGAGCCTTTGTGCAAAATTTAATGTTTCTAGAGCCAGGGGTTTCGACTGTGCGTTGATCAATCCGTCAGTCAGTTTTTTTATTTTTTATATAACTCGCGGCGCCGCCCGCACATTTACACAGTCGTGTTTCCGCCATACTTCTATATAATCGTTCATCCTCTGTTTTACCCCCTTATGGTTAACAATTCCAAAGATCCTTCCTTAGTGAATGCTTACAACATAAAAGGCATCAACTGAAAAAATTTCAAGTTTGTAGCTCCAACGGTTTAGGCTCTGCGTTGATGAACCAGACAGCCATTCAATCAAGATCAATAATTATAAATGTATAGAAGATTACTAATCCATTCTAGTGTAAAAATATCTATTTAAATTTTATAAACAACAACTGCACGCAAATTAATCCGAAGATGTATAATAAAACGTAATTTTTATTTAGGTACTGCGAACACGCACTACCTCTCGCAGAGAATCTATATTCTTTGCGCACTACCCACAAACTCATTCTGTCTCTAAAACCATTTTATTGGCTCAAGACAATTAAATGAAAATAAATGTGGATACTTACCACTCAATAAATACCAATAGTGGAGGTCAAATTTTATGTGTGGTCGCTGGCAGCGGTTACCCGCGGGTGGCAAGTTAGTTTACCACTTAGATAAATACAACGCTCATTTTAACAGTTGTATACGGTTTTATTGAGTTTCCAGCATTGTCTGTGTTTTATCGAGTGAACTATTAAACAATCGATTAAGCCGAAACTATAAACATAGATAAATTCATCAATACAAATAGATTATTCGAGTTTTGTGTTAGAAAAATATCGTTTTATGTCGCGTCGGACTGTCGAACGTAGACAGAATTGGACGTTTTTATTAGCGAAACTGTGTCGGCGGCCTACGTACGTTCTACACGTGTGTACGTGTAAAACAATTGAGAAATGCTTTAAAGTTTTCTTAGTCGGTAACGTTCGGAATCCCTGCTTTTATGAGGTGTATTTAATTCTACGTGCACGTCATATGCATGCATAGTTTTACTATAGGTACATATATTATATCAGATACGTACTATAGGTATATCTTTGAATACGTACTCAAAGTAAAGTAAGTGTTTATTGAACCTTTTGATGATATGGGTGTACTTTAAGATCAAACTTGGAAGCCTATTTTCAGGGAATAGGCCTCGGATTTCAGACCAGCCTTTATGTAAAGCAGCAGTGCCGGCGCGAGGATACTTTGATAATGGAGCTAGACATAATTAAGGCGCTCCGTAGGTACTTCATTATTAATGTGATTTGGTATGGGTAAAGCTTGAATTGTATCCATTATACGCATCGACACCTCTCTCATTTCAGCGCTTGAAGCGGCCGCTCCGTTCGCTGTATAGTGTATGGTAAAACCGTAAAAAGATGTATCATAAGTTTTCTTAAATCAAAATGCTCAGACACTCAATGTGCAACTGTCTGTAGCATAGCCATTTTAAATTAAAACTGAAATCTATAACCACTTTAAATCCATTGTTAAAAGGGGAGCCAATACAGCCTTGTTTCTTAAAACCCACTGTTTACAGGTTGATTATTTTTAGAATTCTTTCAAATCCAATTACCAGGTGCTTGGTAAGTGGAAACAGTGTAAGAACTACGCTACCGTGCTCTGCGATTCGTCCGTTTGTTTGTCAGGTGCGTGGCTAGCTGGGTGGGCTTCCGCGAACCCTGCCGACTGTACAAATTGATAACTTTTTCTCCTAATTTTATATACTTAAGTGTGTTACGTTTATGTATATCGAGGAAATGTTGATTATGGTGTAATTGAGAATAACGGGACTTATAGTAAAAACTAAACAATAGTATTACTATACCACGGACTCAAAATTGTTTGATCTATTTGTCAGTTTTACTTTTTACTATTTTTATATAGTGAGAGAATTATAAAAACCGATACATAAATGACGAAGTTTGAGTATTTCATTTCTAATTTCACCCCCATAGGAGTGGAATTTCTATTTGATATTAAAATGAGACTAGCTTTGAACTATACTTGTTCGAGTAGAAAAAGGAGCATCCAAACTGGTCCACATTTGGTAAAGTTATGGTGGTTATACAAATAAACAAAGAACCGCGTTGAATTGAGAACCTCCTCCGTTTTTTAGTCGGTTAATAAAAAGGATGCATATGATTTTTGAACCCATACAAAGCCCTGTATTAAATACGTCTACTAATGAGACGGATTAGTCCTTAGACCACCACGCTGGCCTGACGCGGTGCATCAATTGCGCATTTCGTATTTATTTACACTGACTTTGTAATTTATCCGTCGCATCCGAATGCTTTGTAAACACAAACATATAAACATTTAAGAATTAATAAAACCCGCGAGTGGCCATTGAACCGGAAGTGTTGCCTCGATGGCGCGAACGTTCAAGTCTCGTAAAATCTGATGTTCATTAAATTTTCAGAACGAGGTTAGATATCGCGTAAAAATAGTTGTTGGTAGGTATTACATAGGCATAACGCGGCCATCGCGACCACGGACTTGGATATTTATATATTTTTTATTTGCTTGAATGATGAGACGAGTAAGTCGCTTGCTAGATGGTACACAACCTACACATAAACAGAAGCACCACTATACAGATATTTGTATTACAAAGCACTGCATAGAGGGTTAAGTGCGAAGAAAAGGTGTCCAAATCCAAGACCAAGTACTGCATGGCACTGCACTGCGTTTGTCACCCAGAGACCGTTTCACCACCCTCCCAGCTCCCATGGGTCATAGCTTGATATAGATATAAACCTTTCGGAATAAATTCTCTAAATGATAGTGAAAATGGCATCTAAATCCGTTGCATAGAAGAGCAATGAGCGCACAAACAGACAGACAGACGCAGATAGCGACATTGTTTTGTAATATATATTGATTTATGTAACCAGTAAGTATATTAGTAACACCACAGTCCACAGTATGAGTGGTAATTTCCACGACGACGTCACGCGTGGGCACTGCACATTAGCCGTAAAAGCTATCATTGCGCCAATTCCACTATTATTTATATTTAAAATAAATCATTTCAGTTTTAACTCAAACATCTGCAATTAGATATATTGAGGGTCGAGTTACTGACGACTCGCGACGACGCATCGCCGCCGCGCCGCGCCGCGTATATCTACACAAAAAAATAAGTTTTCTCTCACATGTTCAGACAAATTTACTAATACATTTATGAAATTGTTGGACCCGAGAATATTTCGTAATATCACCGACCAAGATTAGTATATTTTCACAATTGTGATTATTTAAAGAGTTTTCTTTTTTTTAACAATTTATCGGTCCAGTTTATGCATATACATGGATGTAATATTTACGGCAGCTTTTAAATATGTAGTTTTGATTTGTGTGTCGTTGGCTGTATGGACCATGCATAAGCAAGTACTCTTCGTATATGGACTCCCTTCGCGTGAGGCGATTGTGCTCATTATTCAGCGCAAATTTCCAACGCACACTATCCTTCTTCGTACTTATATCTCTACCTACATTCTACTACTATTATGAATTTGAAAGTTTGTATGTTTGCGAGTTATTGTATTTTGATATTTGTTAGTAGTTTAGTTAGTTAACGGTTGAACGGTTTGGGATGAATTTTGAATTGGGATTTCAGTTGAAGAAAGGCTACTGAAAAGATGGAAAAGGCCGGCCCGGTAAAGACCGTTTATGTGGGTAGAGCCGTGAGCAAAAGCTAGTAATATCTTACTTCCCACATAAATAAAAATGTGATAGTTTGTTAATCAATTACGGCTCAATAACTGAACGGTTATGGATAAAATTTCATCAAGCACCATACCATTCAATTACAGAGTTCTGTAAGATTCAAAATAGAGTGACAGCGTGCGTTATTATAGATTATGATCTTTACGCCCCAGACACCCGGAATAAACCAATGACAACAAAGAATGACTAGCACAAAAACAACGTTTACTGACGCGGAAATGAATTCATGCAGCACTATTAACTCAACTATTCCACCTGCAAGGCGCAAGTCGCTACACAAGACAATAATACGGGAATAATTACTTACTACAAAGACATACGAGACTTGAAAATGTGTACTCGTAATCACAATCATATTTAGATGAATGCGCTTGTAGATGATGTAGATGATGATTCCTTTGGAAATTTTCAGTTATATCTAACGTATATCTTGGAAAGAATAATTGAAATTCGAACGTTTTTCCCCACTGCACAGGCAATTTTTTATGCCAGCATTTCCATACATTTTAGACTATGCCCGCAAAACAAATTTATAATCTGTAAGATATGTATTTATTCGAAAAAAGTTGTAATTATCAGTTACTGTGTAGTATATTTGTCACGTTGGTCATATAAGACTTTTGTGCATTAAAATATTATTCGGACAGTTTTTTATGATAATATTTATGTCTTGTAATAATAAAACATGATATTTATTTTGGCATATCTTGTTTACATGAAAATAATTTATAGACGCGTCAGTAATTAATTTTTATAAAAATAATTTATTAAACTCATGACGCTTAATTTTAATTAAATGTTGCACTATTTGCATCTGTTATTACCTCAATGATGGACGTTGTTATGAAGGTGTAAACGGTAGTTACTCTTGTTCTTACAATGGTGTTAGTGGGTACAATTGATCAAAAGATAGATTTAGTTGTCTCTGACTGCGCCTGGAATCACGCCAGAGCTTTGATTCTTTTTTAACGCAGAGTAATGTACAATAACAGAGACTATAGTCGACACCTTTATATTTTTTAACATAAAATGCTATTTATTTTTAGAACTGATAGGAATATTAGTATTATATAATTGTAACATTATTATTATTTTGTTTATCTGAATACGGCAAAGTGAGTGACTGCACTACACCTGATGGTGGTATTAGATTATGTATTACTTCTTTTCTTTAAAAGATAATTAGATATGAGTGAATAACGGTGACCATTTTTCACGATTTTTAATAAGGGTTAAACCAACAGGTAGATCACCGCCGCCCATGAACATACAAAACCAAAGAAATCATAGATTCGTTGACTTTAAATTAAATTCGAAATATTTATATCCTCGGTGGCGCTGCAGTTTAATAGAACTAGAAATTCATAAATTAAAAAAAATGCACTCTGCAAGTTTGCTAAATATCCAGATAATATTTAAATTATGCAAGTGGTAGAGAAGAGGTTTTAAAAGTTTTATCTGTTGTCTTACCAGGTTCCTTGCTTATTATTATTATCGACTCATTGATATAGTGGCAGCGTATAATTAACCAGTGTGAGAGCGTTACTTAAAACTCTACATTACAAATATCACCACGGACGGATTTTAACAAAGCATATTCATGCGTTACTCGTAAAGATCTATCTCTGCGTGTAACTTATCTGTAATTACAAAAGCGTAATTTAGTGTTCTTAGTATTAAGCGCGGGCATTGCGTTTGGTAAACGGGCAGGGCGCGGTGGCGGGCGGAAATGAGATGGTTCCTTTGTGAATCTCCATGGCTGTCTATCTCGTTGGCCTTTCGCCACAACTATTATGAGACTTATTATTTCTCTTCCGATGATGAGCGTTCAGCGCAGTGCAATATTATGTAATACTTTGTAATTAAAAGTTTTGAGTGTTACTACTACCGTATATTGGCAAGTGTGCTTCAGGCGAACGACCTGCTGGTCCCGTAAATATCTTACTTAATTAAGAATGCATTATAAGCTTATAATATTATTAAAGTTTAAAGTCAATAACGGCAAGACAATTTACAGCTCCTAGAAACATGACTGCCACTCTGGCATTCAGTAAAAACACCTCGGCCTATAATATTTTATTAGTTTACAACGTGTAATTAACGAGTTTCCTAGAACGTACACATGTGACGTTTTCTTATTAATTTTACTTTTTAAACGATCTTTTTTTGTCGTTGGACCAAGACATTGTTTACATTATGCCTTGCCGAGAGGGGTTGGGTTAATTTAATAGGTGTTTAGTTTTTTTCAGCCAATTGGTCTGGTGGTGTTTTACAAATTGTCGGACCACGTGTTTGGTTAAGAGAATTAGGTAGAGTGGAATATGGTTTTCAAAGTTATGTAAACTACGCACAGTGATACGATTTAAATTATGCTCGTTGGCAATCTTAGTATTTTAAGATTTAGTTCGAATATATATGCATACAATGTTGGACTTTCCGAACTTTGTCAGCCACTTAAAAAATAAATGAGTACATAAATAACATACATACACCCAACAGTCACAGTCATAGTCCTGACGCCACAGTAAGATAGAGACTTGTGTCGTGGGTATCAGGAACTACGAGAGACTGTTGGTCTCACAACACCCAGACCCCAAAACAAATATTTGTGGACTACATAAAAGTTCGTCTCAATCGAACCGGCGACTTCTCGTTTCAGAGCGACCTCGCCCTCTACTCGCCCGCTACGCCACGGAGCATGTCCAAAAAATATTAATCGGATTTTATAATCACTGTTCTTTATTGGAAAATCATCACTGCCCTTCGTGTTTTCCAAGGTAAATGAAAACTGCCCATCACTTAAATCGTAGTTTTGTATTGTAACACATTGTTTTTAATGTGTATTGGATTCAGTAACATAAAGTCAGATCACAGCCTCATTTTCACGCAGTGAGTTTATCGCACGACTGAAGTTAGAATCTAACAGAAAACTCTCCTTTCCGTGACCGCGTCATGCAGTTCGACAGAGAGAATTGTAAGATGCGGCTTCGTAAACTAGAAAGTTCTGTTATATTTTCGTATATTTCGAACGAGAAACTCTTTCTACTAAAATGTTGATAAGTAATGCATTTATATTAGGCATTCAACCCGTGTGAGTTTATATCGAAGTTTACATTGGAAAATCATTTTACACCGCTTTCTGTATCTGGCTCTTGATCCAACAACCAATTGAGAGCCTCTGAAGATGTTGGTCGAGGCTCTTTAGTATCAACCCATGGACAGAAACGACTATCGGGACAATAATTGTTGACACATCCCACCATAGTAACCTCTTGTACCAGTAAATCATTTTTATTATTACGATCGTCAGTCGTTATTTTGTTGCGGTATAGATTGGAATTAATTTACCTAATTTATTATGGAATCAATTTAGTGGAATTAACCAAATTAATGGTTTACGGAACGCCATTTGTAACTTTCTTAGTACTGAGACTAGATCGGAATGATATTTTGAACATTTTTAATTACGGGAATTGGCCCTCTGGGACCTGCATAAAATTATAGAAATAAAACAAATGAATACACGATAGTAGTCCATCAGCGTGTGTTTATAAATTCGGTACGATTCGTTTGTAAGTCACATTTACATTTCAGTAGCGTTCACTTTTGATATGTTTCCCCTACCTGTTTACCGCGGTCGGAAGTACTCGTGACCTGTTTACATCGAGTCGAGCAGTTAGCCACGCGATAATAATCAGCTCTGGCTTTATAGGCAGATGGGGTACAAGGCCACGGCTTTTGGTATTATAGGAGTCCCGAAATGCAGAAATCTTATACTGTATTTTTCATCTAAAAATCGTTTAAAAATGACGCATGCAAATCAGTGTGAATGAAAGTAGTAAACTTTCTTAACTTCTAAACTATTGCTGATTTTAATAAATCGAAGCGAGAACCTCTACCTTTATTCCCCGGCGATAATTACTTTGTATTTAAATGGGAATAGGTATACACCGAACAGGCTAGTATGCAGTCAGTATTGGATCAAGGGTGGGTGATATATGCCAGTAGTATGTTTTATAATAAATTAAGTCTTTAGAGGAGAATCCAGCAATATCTTTTTCCGAGTATTTAAAAAAACACGCAATTGCACTTTCTACAATAAATCTCCTCCATGACTAAAATATAATATAACTTCCTTTATTATTGCTTCAGTCCAGTTTACATTCTGTAGCTCATTGTATGCAAAATGGAATATCAGAAGCAAGTCAACTATCTGGCTACAGTTCAACTAATCCAATGCAAACGCACCACGAGGAGCTTTCAAACAGAGCTGGTTGTCTATGGGCCGTTTTATTTTTAATCGGTCGGCACACGTGCGCCGTCCAATTGTTTTAAAGATGAGGCTAATTCCGTGCGCGAACGCTTTGTGGTCTCCATGCTAATTGATTTTTAAACGGTATAAGTATTGTATAGCTGTGTTTCTAACTCGATTGAGCCATTTCCGCTCGTTGTCTATGCTTTTTTATTTCTGTTCTTTTGTGCTCTAATTTACTGGTTGATGTAGGATTTCCGACATGTTTGATTTTTGCAATGGCAGAAGGTATTTACGTAGTGTCCTTTGCTTGAATGGAATCGAATACTGGACGATGAGTAAATGTTGCGCGTAGTTAATGTACCTACGCTTTATTTTCTCGTAACGTTTAAATTTTGGCTTGATGTTTTAATACTATGATATACATTATGAAAGTATCCCGTCGGATGACATTAAATATGAACTGTACTATACTTACCACCAGGTACAGTGAACATCACTTTGCCGTGCTAGGATAAAAAAAAGCGGGACTGTTAGTGTTCCTAAGACAGCGCTCTATGGTCATTGATCAATTTCTAAAAAGTAATATGTAATTACAATTAGTATATCTGCATTTGGTACCTAAACAAAACACATTAATATATTGATTATTACGAGTAAAACCTTTCAAAATGTTTCTTGCGTAGGAAAATAAATTATTTTAACGTATAATTTAATCTAGACAATCTTAGTGATTAATAGATTGAAATTATATTATCTGTTTATTGATTTTAAGCCCCATTTTTTTGTTTGCCTTATAATCACATGATAAAATTACAACGCTTCGTCATAGAGCAATGAATTATAAAATTCAGGTGTGCTCCAGTATAAACTTTACAAAAATTATAATTATACCTATCAAAATTATGATGATTCGAGGATCGCATATCGCGTACACAAAAATCTTGGCTACATATAATGAGCGCATAAATAATTAATGTTTCCTCTAGATTACGGTGATTACGTGATAAAATAACTGTTAAAAATAGTTTTTATGTGTGTAATTTTTATAATAAAGCACCGTACGCTTTCCGAGATGTTTAAAAATTTTCGAACCACCACTTTTTAATGCTTCAATGTCTTGTATAGTTGCTTAATAGATAATATAATACATGGTTTTCACTATTTTAGTAGTGATCTTATTTGTCTATTGGCAGCCTGGTTGATACGTGAGTTATTGGACCTTATGACCTTTGCGTGATTTTCTATCTGAAAAGTGTAATGTTTTTACTTATATGTATTAACATAAATACTTATTATTATTTTGCATTGTGCATAATATTTACATATAAGTATATTTTATTATTTATCCGATTTTCATTTGCATGAAGTCGCCAATTGTAGTTTAATATATCTGTAATGAAATAAATCACACAGACATTCATGAAATTTACAGCTAATATATTAAACCAAAACCCTCACAATCTGAAACGTATCAAAAGACCACGCCGAAAACAAATATGAATTCATCAGAACAATTGTAATACAACCTGCGTTGTTTTACGATCTAAAAACAAATCTGTTATTGCCACATGTGTATATTGTTTATTTGTAAAACAAGTGTGTGTGTCGCGTAAACGAGCTTTTATTGTTTGAAACGTCTACAATAAACGCGTTTTCAGTTTATTTAATCGCTTGTGGCTGTACATAATTGCGTTGTAATTAAAAATGTTAATAACTCCGTGTGTTTGGTTTAATATAATTTTGGTTGCCATTTGTTATTATGACACGTAATTCGGGACCGCTCTGTGTTGATGGCCAGTAATGTGATGTAGATTTTTTTTATTTTTGTATGTGGAAATGTTTCTAGTTTGTGTATGGTTGGTTTATTTTTAATGTAATGCGTTCTTTTAATAACTGTAATTGCGTAGTCTACGAAATAGCAGTTGAGGTGATGAAGCTCATGTGTAGCTTGTTGTACTCTTATAATTTGCGTTGGGAAAAACTTTATCGTACAAGTATATCTTTTATACCACGTTATTTCTTTTATCATTGAGCGTTCTTGTTTGTGCTATTATTACAGCATATGCGGCAGTTGGGTAAGTGGATCATTTAATAGTAAATAATCATCGGTGTTTAGGTTCATTCCCTTCGGAATCATGGTTGTGTTATCGACTTTTTAAAGGAAGTAAAGGAATGTTGGAGAGAAGGTTTTTGGGCCACAGAAAGAATTCCAACTTTTTAGAATTTTGTTACAATTTGGGATCGATCTTAGAATCCATTATTTATACGACATATTCCGAGGTGCAGCGGGCGAGTAGGCGGCTGCAAAGTGAGAGGCTGTGTGTTCGATTCTTGCACTGAGATATTTGTATCAGGTTTGTTTATTGCAAGTCCTAAAGTCCCTCGCAAGTGGGGTCAAGACTGTGTGTTGGACTATTGGATGTACCTATTAATATTATATAGTGATCAGCGATGCTGAATTTTATTTATTTTCAACATGACATTGAAGCGCGCAGGTCCTCCTATTTTATGAAATTAGTCTTAATTTGGCAAACATGGGTCGTACCTATGTTAATAGAGCCGACAATCAAAGTTCCTTGAACATTCAAAAGTTACACAATACGATGTATAAACAATACCAAAATGACGGCTATGCTACAAACCGATTCTTAGCTAATAATCACAAACCACAATCAAATGTCTCAGTCAAGCGCGGATCCAGAATTTCACCGAGAGGGATGGGCAATTTTTGATCGCTAAGGTGAGAGGGTTTTGCTTATATTTTCGGGACAAGTTTTAAAGTGAACCTTTGAAGTGTTTTTGTTTTACTTGGCTCTGGTAGGGTAATGGCCCCCTTTTCCCCTTTTGGATTCGCTTCTGCTCACAGTGCAATATTTACATTAGCAATGATTTATAAAATGATTTATTTGTTTATTCTTTTATCTAATACTGCGCCGCGTGCTCTACAGCAATTAAAAATCATTCTTACTGACAATTTATAAACTTTCCGACGTTGATGTCGGAGTTTGGAGCGCGGAAACTGTATAGAATAATTTAAAATGAACTTCGAATTTCATTGAAATGTAGAACTCCAAAGATCTTTATAAACTGGTTATCATATATTTATTGTTCTAGACACTGATGTGATTCGAGACAAAAAGCGGATAAAACAATTCCTTAGTGAAAGTTGTGGATATTATTCTCAACTAGTTTATGTTCGCGTTTGCGTTACGTATGACGTGCTTTGTTCTATGTGCATGGTTTTATGTCAGTTTTCGAATGGACGTTAGCTGTCTTTAGTTGGATTTTAGAAGATCTAGTGATTTTAAAAATTGCGAAGCCCGCTTTTTATCTTTTTTTGTCTTTATTTGATTGAATGACGAGACGAGCAATGCGCATAAACAGAAGCAACACCACACAGAACTTTGAATTACAAAGCATTGCATGGCACTAAAATGCGCTCATCACCCCCAAGACATAAGATGTTAAGTCTCATAATGCCCAGTAATTTCACTGGCTTCAATGTCCTTCAAACCGAAATACAACGGTGCTGAAACAATGTTGCTTGGCGGCAGAAATAGATAAAGCGGTGGTACCAACCCCAACGGCCTCTCGCATATGAGGGACCTATCACCTTGTAACCCGCTTGTGTTGCTGCTTGATCTATAACGGACAAGTTTGAATGCTAATCTTGTCTGTCTTGGTCTGAAATGAGGAGCCCGTTAGGTAGTTCTCGCATGATAATCCAATAAGTACGTGTAACATATATGATTGCTTATTAGATATTGTAAATTAATCTACTCTAGTTCCAATTAAATATTCTTAAACATTTATGGTCTCAACAATAATTGTATACTAGTTTTAAAGAAGCAAAACTAGAGTTTCTTGCCCGTTTTTCTCTAGTGAAACCGCCTTCCGTTCTGGCGGTAGAGTTTTGACGGAATAAAAATAATGTATACTTAACATTTTATGGATTCAATAAATGTATTGATTTTGAAAGACTAATTACATACGTCATGGTTTTTTTGTAAATCATAGATAACATAATATTATATCATGATTATATCGTATATTCGTCATCAGGTTTAATGAAAATATCAAATACAATCAATGTATGCTCCACCATTTATGGTTAATTCATCATCATTTTTCGGAGGATCGCTGACTCCCAAGATATTGGTTTTTACCTAGTTTGGTGGTCAGGGTACGAAATTTTTTACCTAATATTAAAATATTGTCAATTCATCTATTTACCTGTTAAGTTTAAGTGTATAATTTATGTAAAACTGTTTAAATTTCAAATATACATACACTACATAGATAGTTTTGATAAAATTATATGAATGGGCCAGCACGACCGAAGTATCAATGGCCGAAGGAAAACCGTCGTGAAATAGTCTATTCTATAGCATAGGCCAGCAAACGAGCAAGTGGGTCACCTGATGGTAAGAGATCTCCTCCGCCCATGAACGCCCACCACCAGAAGAGTCATGGGCGCGTTGCCGACCTTAAAGGAAAGGGATAATTAGGGATTGGGAAGGGTAGGGGATTTGGGCTTCCGGTTATCTCACTCACCGTACGAAACGCAGCAGCAAGCCGCTACTTTACGTCGGTTTTCTGTGAGACAGTGGTAACGATCCGGTCGAGCCAGCCCATTCATGCTGAATGAAAAATGAATGAATGAATCATGTTCGTGAAATAGTAGTATGATAATGCGTTTTATTCGATGAATAATATTTCTAGGAACCCCAATTCCCTCTCCTCTTCCGAATCATGATTCTCCTGGTATCGTGGGTCATTATGGTGGGAATCACATAATACCAGGTGACCTATAACTCGTTTGTACATACTATAAAAAGGAAGAAGTTCTACATTGCTGACTTAATTAATTATTACTTAATATTCTACATTAAAATTGAGCCTTTAAAATTGAGCTTTGCATTTCCAATGCTATTGTTAATGCAATGCAGAATTATTATTGAGAACTGTCAAATGGTTTTCACTAGAGTGACGGCCCTCGGGTGAAAAGCGCCCCAGAGGGAGACCGCAGATACGTTAGAAGGACGTCGTGAAGAAGGTGGCTGGATCGAACTGGATGCGAACAGCGAAGGATCGGGAAGCGTGGCGGCAATTGAATGAGGCCTACACTAAATTGGTTGAGAATGGCTAAGAAGAAGAAGTCAAACGGTTTATTTTGAAAAAGGACAAGATAAGATATATTCATGTTTAGGAGAGATGTTTGTTTCTGCCTGGCGTTATTCCGGTTTAGTGGCAAAGTCCATCATATTTTGATGATAGATTTGGAACTTTGTGGGGCGGTCCACCGTCTAACCCCCACAACCTGCAACGGAAATCTAGTTTCGTCATTGCGTCATCATTGTAAGCAGTTTACTATGTATAGGTGAAGTTGGCTTTGGGGCAAAGATGTTGGTGGCCGACCTCCACTGCAAGGTCATTGTTACCTGAACAAAAAACAATCGAGTATTCGACCACCTGGCTTACAACAATATACGCGTGCATGCTTCGAAATCGAATTGATGCATTTATAAATAAGGATAAGTTACCTCACCATGGAGTTTACATTACAGTCATTGCATGTCAAAATACCCATGGTTACGCGCTTCACCGTCATAATATTTGACTATTATCCCATGAAGGGATCATTTAGTTTAGTGCATTAGCCCATTTGTTCTATTTTGATATGTGATTGATTGATTGATGGATTGATTATTTCTTCTAAGTTTGTAGAGTATGGGAGGTCGTGTTAACAGAAATTTCCTAGAGCTCGTTCCGTGGATAATATGGCTTTGAATGTACTGTAGTGACTTATCACTTATGCTTGATTAATTTTGCTTAATCGTCTCTTTTATAGGCTAACGTATTTCATTTTATGCTATATATCACCAAGCCAATATAATCAAGGTAAAAACCGATATGTAATGTTTACGAAACATTAGTTTCTTGCGGATTTTCCTAAAGAAGAAAGCCTCTCTCCAATGCTGCAATATTAGTGATCAATATAATACAGATCAATATAATTTGTACAATTTGTATGAGGACATCAAGACACAGAGGATCCTACATACTGCTACGATTATAACACAGCGAGAGTCCTGATATAAAATATAACAAAACGCTGACCATACTGGGAGAGAAGCATATAAGTAAAATTGAAATCTATGATTCCTAAAGCATGTTTCTTTGAATGATTAATCCAGAATAAGTAATCACGCTAATGCCAGCATACATAACAGAATACCAGCATACTTTTACTAGTATATATCAAATCGTTAATCATTTCTCAGGGTATTTTCTGCTATTAGCTATAAATGAGTAAATATAATAATAGAAGGGGTGCTGCAAGGTGAACGATAAGTTTCCCCGGAGTCGCATTGCGGTCACGTAGGCCGAGTGCTCGCCGACGGAGCACCGACAAATAAAAAGCTGAGCTGTGTCCGCCAATGGCGTTTCAGCACTCAAGTATACTTTACAGGGTGCTCTTATTATCGATAACCTAACAACATTTTGATTGATTTTTGTCATTAGGATTTTTTTTTGTAAAAAATAGGCGAGAATATAATATCCCACTCTCTTTACGAAGCCGCATCAAACGACACTTGCTGTCCAATTGCATGACGCGCTCTCATATATTAGTTTCATGATATATATTCTTGTCTTTGTCTTACGATAAAATCTTTTAGTGTCATTTACATTGAGTTCAAAGAATATTAACAGACCTCTCCGTCGTAGAGGTTGTAAAGTACTTACATAGACAGCGAACATCGTAAACATGGCAAAATAGTCGTTTTCCTTATTGTCGTAAGTCGTGTTTTGTGGCCAGATAAAATATGCTAATAGCTAATAAATGCTAATTTATGTTTTGCCTTACAAAAGTAAAATGTAAGTCTGTAGCTAAGGTTAAATAGTGAAAATGACGTTAGGTTCCAAAGGATTACAAAATTAAATATGCTGATCTAATCGCCGTATTAAAATTATATGTGTCATATAGCTTCTTGACAGAAGTTTCTGTTAAAGCAGAATTTGTAAAAGTGTGCTCAACTTTTTGAAAAAAGTTTTATTTACTGTTATTTTATAATCCTTGACATATGACGTACCTAGTGAATAGATAGATAGAAATCGATATCCATTAGATTTTTGTATGGCGCAAATCGTCAAGATCATTGGCGTAGATACTGTAGACTGACTAAACAACATCTAGCCTTTAAACTACTGCGCCTAATGGGGCTTAACATCGTACTATGTCTCGGAGTGACGAGTGCTGTCCAGTGTTATGCAATACTTCATAATTCGAAGTTCTGATTGGTGTTGCTTCTGTTTATAGATAGGCGTGATGCGTACCATCAGGATAACGACCTGCTCGTCCCAACACTAAAGCTAATTAGAATCACTCATTTTAGTTTTAGTTTAGTCGGTGACGAGAGAAAAGAATATCCACCGAATGAATACCACCCTGTATATAAGAAGTGAGTTCCCAATAGCCAATAATCGGTCGGGTCAGGTGTGACCTGTCCGGCGGGGCAGAGGGATGAGGAGCGAGGGTGCCGGGGGTCGTACCCGCTGACGACAATCGCCCGTAATGAGGCCCGCTCTAATAATAATTATCCATCTATACTTTTTGTTCGACGACATCGCCACTGTTCTTTGGTTAGGGTTGCCGACATTTTTTAAAATCTATTAACGTGTATCGTGATATTTATGTTGCGCTTATATTATTTATGTATTTAATTAATCTGATAATTCACTATAATGATTATTTATTTTCTGCGAATATTTTATTAATTTTAAGTACTTAATAACTTATTTGATAAAACCAGTCAAACATTGTATTAAAACAATATTTTAGAATATAATTATCATAATAATTAAGAGAACTAGAATTATTTTTGTACTACTGATTCAATGCATAGAATTTCATTTTAAAAAGTTCAACCATACCTATTTAAAAAATTTGGTCTTAAAGTATAATCTATATTTATCCCAATTAAAACAAACTTTCATTAATTATTTACCTGCGTTTTAAGTCTAATTATAGTAAACTATCACGTTAATTACATTGTTTTGAGGAAAAATATACATTTTCATTCGTACATAAATTCATTTCGTACAATATCATTTAGGCCAAAGCTTAATTTTTAACATTAATATCTAAAAATGGCTACACGCCAACCCTGCAACGGAATAATAGGAAATTTGTTTTCCGGTTCGGTAGCGCGCTCCAATTACGGGATTAACGAATTATTTCCACTTTTTTCCCGCACGACCCCTCCTACAGTTGCCCCGCGCCTCGCCGCCCCGCCCGCTACCTCGTACGTAATTCCTCAGGCGGTTTCCGCCTATTGAATCTCTTTTGATTAACCTTCTTTCCCGTTTGAGAGTAAATTGGCTTCGCTCCGTCACGTTCCGAGGGCAATCTTCGACGTATTGAGCGATTTTTGTACTTTTAAAGAGTGTCGTCGCCTTTCCGTTGGTAAAATTGATGAAGTTGTTATGTGTGCTCCCTCCTCACCTCTTAGCATATACATACTTCATATTCACATTATATTATTTACATTGTTATCTTAGTCCTTAAGTTGTGTATACTCATTTACTAATTATGTTTTCCACATCATTTCTCTTGTTTATTTACATTGGTATCTTAAAGTTTCCGGACCAATTCTTAATAATGTAATTAGTATATTTAACTCATTAGGGTGTCGCCCTATCTCCACCCTAATTATGTTTGCTAATCTCACATTGTCTTAGTATATAAGCGTAGTTCATAAGCATTATATTCATTCTATTCTCTGACTCCATTCATACCACTTCTATATTCGTAATCATTGTAAATCAAGTTCAAATAAAGTTTTTTTTTAAAACTAGTTGTTGCTTACTGCGTAACAAATTTGGCGCAGTCGGTAGGATAGCCTAGGGCAGTCAGACAGGGATAACGTACCTGTTAGGTTGTGAACATCGTGATTTGCGAACAAACAGTGCGGTACCCGAAGGGTTTTAATCTCCCTGCCGAACCGATGTCTATCCACATATTTATTGTGTTACTGTGGTAAGTGGCTTGAATTTGATTTGCTCTATTTCCTTACTATATCGTCTCAATCCTTATATTATTCCCACATCCTAAATCCCAATCACTATAAAACATATTAACTCACATTTCTTCATCTTGCAAATTATAATTTAATTTTCACCATGTCGAAATCAGAAATAGGAATTTGCTCAATTGATTTGAATACATTATTAAAACTCATACCTGATTTCGACACAACACATCCTGGTCAATTATATCGATTCATTCGATCATGCGACTCTGCCTTTGAAATAGCGTCTATTTCACAGCATGGTGTATTAATGACATTTACACTGAACCGTATAACAGGGCCCGGATCTTCCGATATCCATTCGAAGCAATTTGTATCATGGACAGATTTAAAAACGTTCCTCATACAAAAGTTCTCTCAGACCAAAACGCTAGCTCATTTATATCTGGAACTTCAATCCATGTTCCAAAAGCCAACAGAATCCATTACGGATTACTATCTTAGGGTTGATCTCTGTAGGAGTAAAATCATACAAAAACTCAACACAGAAATTCAGGACCTCACACTCGAAGGTAGAATAGCTACGACGGAGGAAACTGCTTTGAATGTATTCATCAATGGTATACACTCGGACATTGGTACAATGCTCCGTGTGAACGCATTTAAGCAGTTGTCCGAGGCCGGGAGTTTTGCTATCCAAGAGGAAAAGATTAGAAACATGAATGCGGCTAGACAAAAACTATATAGAAACAATATAAATTCCTCCGTACCGACCCAACCACATAGACCTATACAGCGCCCAGCGGCCAATAAATTTTGCAATTATTGCAAAAATCAGGGCCATCTAATAGCAGAGTGTCGCAAAAGGGCATATAATAACAACATACGAAATTCACCACGCCAACCTCATTCCCAGCCTCAAACTTCTATATCACGACAACCGTTACCTAGAGTTAATAATTTAAACTTGCAAGCGGCCGAAGACTTGAGCACGTCTCCGGAAACCGCTCATTTGGCTCATTGCTCAACCACCCCAACATGGGAAGCGAATCCCATGATTCGCCTGGACAAGGACCTAGAGGACCTACAAATTTAATCCTCAGTCCTCCCAGCCATAGGAAGCAGTCGAGTAGCGTCACATTAAATCCAGTCCATCGGGGACAAATGGTCGCTTCCGACAACTCGAATATTAAGTTTGACGCCAACACACAAACATGTTCAGTCTATCGGAGACAGTGTCGTGATGTAGGCACACAAACATATGATGTTCGAATTCCTGAACCTACTAATTCTTCTACTAAATCTATTTCTACTAACTCCCTACAAGTTCCTAACTCCACTGAATCATTACCAATTCCTAGTAGGAATCCACTACCAATTACCAAATCTCCTAATTCTTCTCAAACTCAGGCACAACGCAAACCAAAATCGAAATCCAATTCCAAATCTAAAAAGTCCAAAACCGAATCCTACAACATTACATCCCTCAATGTTCCTCCAGAAAACTTATTACATTCTAAATTCCATATCGATGGTCAACCTGTAGTCTTCCTAATCGATACAGGCGCAGCTATTTCCGTCATAAGTAAAAATAAAATCGGAAATAACGAAATTGACACCTCCAACAAAGTCTCTATAATAGGTGTATCAAATTCTGATTCAACGATTCAAACATATGGAACTTGTGAATTAAGCCTAGACAAATTCCCTAAGCACAAGTTTCATGTCGCAAACCTAAATATCAGCTCAGATGGAATCTTAGGCAACGATTTCATGTCAAAATTTAATGTTAGTATTTACGTACAGTCTAAAACGATGCGAGTCCGTGATCATACTTATAAGCTTTTCTTCTTAGGTGACTGTGACGAACACTTCGACAATAACCAACAATTACTGAATCGACGGTCAGAAACCGTAATATCTTGCTTCACTAACGACATAGCAAACGGATCCGCTATTATCGAGAAACAAACATTATCGGAAGATATCACTATTCCTAATGCCATTGTAAATATCAGAGACAACAGATTTCTTATAACGTGTGTAAATTCTAGTGACAAAGATACGTATATTTCCATGCCCATAATTCACTCTGAGATATTTAACGAATCCACTGACTCATCACAATTCCGAATAAGTTCAATGAATTCATCTCGTTATCCAGCTTCGACAGATAGGATTAGTAGTCTCATAAGACAAAATCATTTGAACAAGGAAGAACGTGAATCCCTTGAAAAGATCGTACTTGAATTCTCAGATATATTTTTCACCGAAGGTGATCCACTCACATTTACTAATCATACGAAACATTCAATTCCAACGACATCCGACACACCAATTAACACTAAAACATATAGATTCCCTTATATACACCAACAAGAAGTAAAATCGCAAATTGACAAAATGTTACAACAAAATATTATACGTCCTAGTACTTCACCATGGAGTAGTCCGATTTGGGTAGTACCTAAGAAACTAGATGCCTCCGGAAAACAAAAATGGAGAGTAGTTATAGATTATCGTAAACTCAACGATATTACCGTAGGAGATAGTTATCCTTTACCTAACATCACTGATATATTAGACAAACTGGGTCACTCAGTCTACTTCACAACACTAGATCTTGCTTCTGGTTTTCATCAGATAGAATTAGAACCTAAAGATATACCTAAAACCGCATTCAATACACAATATGGACACTTCGAATTCCTAAGAATGCCTTTCGGTCTCAAAAACGCACCAGCCACCTTTCAACGTGCCATGGATAGCGTTCTTTATGGATTACAAGGCGAACGATGTTTCGTGTATCTAGACGACATTGTAGTATTTGCTTCCAGTCTCCAAGAACACGAATCAAAACTTAGAGAAGTCTTTAGTCGTTTGAAGAAATATGGACTTAAGATCCAACCTGACAAATGCGAATTCCTAAGAAAGGAAGTAGCATACCTAGGCCATATCATATCGAGTGACGGAGTAAAACCTAACCCAGACAAGGTTAAAGCCGTTAGGGAATTCCCAACTCCAAAATCATGCAAAGATATTAAATCGTTCTTAGGTCTAGCAGGCTACTATCGTCGGTTTATTGCCAACTTCAGTAAAATTACCAAACCCCTAACTAGCCTTTTAAAGAAGGATGTTCCCTTTATCTGGGGCACAGAGCAACAACGTGCCTTTGTTACATGTAAAGATATTCTAACTTCAACTCCACTATTACAATATCCAGACTTTGGCAAAGAATTTGTTCTCACTACCGATGCTTCCATTCACGCCATTGGAGCTATATTATCGCAAGGTGAGATCGGAAAAGATTTGCCTGTCGCATACGCATCCCGTACGCTTAACAAAGCTGAAACAAACTACTCGACAATAGAACGCGAGTTATTAGCAATCGTCTGGGCAGTAAAACATTTCCGCCCATATTTATTCGGTAGAAAATTTAAAATTGTCACAGATCATAAACCCCTTACTTGGTTGTTTTCCATCAAAGATCCCGGTAGTCGTCTCGTTCGATGGAGGTTAAAATTAGAAGAGTACGATTACGAAATTATATACAAAGCAGGCAAAACAAATACCAATGCTGACGCGCTATCTCGTCCACCAATTATGAATTCTAACGTAATCGACTTAACTTCAAATTCTGACAAGATAGATGATTACTTACAGATAAATTACGAACACTTTCTCTCTCAGGAACGATCATACGATACTCCAAAGCTTAAAATCATACCAGATAGACTTCTAGATCCTAGACATAAGAATATATTTATACCATCTTCATGTGAACATCCAGATCGATGTAATATTTTTAACGAAGCCATAGAATTGTGCTCTCAAACTGAACCTTATATCAGTAAACAAAAAGATCTCTATGACGTACATCTTTTAATTTCTAATTTACACCAAAATCTCTTCTTTAGTTGCACTAGACCTTCATATTTCAACCCATGGGACTCGGAAAGTTATTTTAAATCTCTTTTGACTTGTTTACAAGAAAATAAAATCGAAGAACTATACGTACCAGACGTTAAAATTGATCAAACCTGTAAGATTCAAGGCGATGATCAATTACGAATAAGTGCTTACCTAGCTGAAATGTACAATTGTAAAATCATTATATGCCAAAACCAGGTAAAATATCCAAAACCGGATGAAATCCCTTACATATTGAAAAAATATCACGACGAGCCACTTTCTGGTCATCGTGGTATTATAGAGACAACAAAAAAGATTCGCGAAGATTATTTCTGGAAGGGCATGACGCACGACATTAAAAACTACATCGAATCGTGTGTTATCTGCCAAAGGAACAAAATTCAAAGAAAAACCTTTCAGGCCCCTATGGTCATCACGTCTCAATCTACTGAACCTTTTGAAAGAGTCTCAATAGATTTAGTCTCTTATTCCGAAATTAGCGATAATAATAATAAATACGTATTGACTTTGCAAGACGAATTGACCAGATACGTCCAAGCCTATGCCATACCCAATAAAGAAACTACAACAGTCGCTACACAATTATTGCATTTCTGCCAACATTTTGGAGTACCAAAGCGATTTCATTCCGATCAGGGTAAAGAATTTATGAATAGTCTGATGAAACAATTCGTGAAATTCTTAGGCTCTAGTCAAACATTTAATACTGCTTATCACCCACAAACTAATGGTGCGCTCGAAAGATTCCATGCGACCCTACGTGATCATATTCGTATGTATCACAGTCGCCGTCTCAAAAATTGGGATGAAATTATTCCTTTCGCTATCATGTGCCACAACACATCAATTAATAGTTCAACTGGTTATACGCCACACGAATTACTTTTCGGTTATAAACCACGTCCTTTCTACTCTATTAAAACCATTCCTGAATATACTGCTAGCGATTACCTTAGAGACTTAAATGAACGTCTCAGAATAGCTAGGGACTCAGCATTACAAAAAGTCGAGCTGATGAAGGAGAGGGCAAAAGAAAGATATGACGCTCAAATTAAGAATGTCGCAGATTTTTCTATAGGCGACAAAGTTATGTTAAAAGTTCCTACTCCAAACAATTTAGATTCTAAATGGGATGGACCCTACGAAATAATTAGAGTTGGATTTAACGAAAATTATTTAATTAGGAAATCCGGTAAAAGTCAGACCGTGCATGCAAATAGACTTCGTCCGTATCCCACTTCTAACCCTACAATTAATAACTAGAATATAAGATAAGATATTTAACAGTATTTTTTTTAACATCTTCATTTACAGGGTCTGTCGTTATACAACAGCCCAAAACACTACCATGTCTCTTATCCAAATATTTAGCGATTCCCACTACATATACAACTATACAATTTCTTCCATTATAAAAGTCTTAATAATATGTATCTAGGCAAAAACTCACGTACAAAAAGAGAATTATTAGACGGTTTTGGCTCTGTCTTAAAATGGCTCATCGTTACACCAGATGCATTAGACGCAAAAAGGTATGACGAATGTATCGATAAACTTGAAAAGCAGGAAATCGATTTAACAGACTTAATGCAAAAACAAGTCCAAATAACCTCATCAACTATTAAGAATTTTAACGAAACTATTTTTAAAATTTCTTTAGACGAAGAAATAATCAACGAGAATATTGATCGTTTAAACCATTATATTAATAAAACTAACAATCTCATATTCAATATTAAAGTTAGCGAAGACATCTCATCGATATCGCTCCAAATATTAGAATTAGTAACTAGTTTAGAAAATGAAATCAATGATTGTCTAACGAGTATCCTATTTGCCAAATCAAATATTCTACATCCATCAATAATAACGCTTAATAAACTACATGAACAACTTTTAAAATCTAATAGAATAAGAAGTAACAAACAATTTGTAACATCTGTTTCTATCGAAAATATTCATACCTTATTAGATTCTTCTTCCTTCTCAGCATACGTCTATTCCAATAGACTCGTATATATTTTAGAATTTCCTCTAGTCCAAAATAACCCTTTAACACTTTATCATATGTATTCAATTCCAATTCAACATCCCAACTCCTCGCTTCACACCACTATCCTCCCAGAGCATATCTATTTAGCCACTAATCCTAGTGGGCAATATTATGTGTCTACAAGTTCGCTAGACGGATGCACCGCCTTCGCACCACGGAAAAGTGTCTGCAGAGATCTTGTGGTCTACGAGTCTTCAGCACGCCCAATCTGCGAGTTAAGCATCCTAACCAGCAAATCAACAACGTTACCGACAATTTGTACGACGACTACATTTCCGGCAAATATCAACACATTTCAACCATTGGGACAAAACAACTGGCTCTACGTGCTTACCAACGAAATAAGCACTGTTCTACAATGCAACAATGATTTGTCACACCATAAGTTACAAGGCTCAGGAATACTTACACTACCTCGAAACTGCAAGTTATACACAGGATATAGCACTCTAACAGCTTTTCACACCACCGAAGATAACATCACCATGCCTATTACTGTTCCTGACATCAGAAATGAAGATTGTTTTGAGCTTCCGAAGGACTATGAATCAAAGATCCTACTACCAATTACCTTAAATGAAACACCGTTGGACGCTCTACAAAACATTAACTCTCACCTAACAAAATATTCAGAGGAACTCAAGAAAATAGTAGACTCCAGGCAACAATCATTCACGAATAGAAATCAAGCTACCTTCAGTTGGATCTATTTCGCCATTGGACTCATTATGTTGATATACATAACGTTCAAAATATACAGCAGATGTGCAAACAGTATCATCAGAACTAACGACAGAAATTGTATCCAGATATTCAACAACTGTTTCGATAATTCGTCTAGACGACGAAACACACAAATCTCGATTCCGATGAGGAATATCCACGATACCTCATGCGTTTCCGAAGATGAAGACGACCCCGCCTCGACTCCTCACAATCACCAAAGATCAGGCGCTAACGCCCAATCCTTATTCTAAGGGGGGAGGTGTTATGTGTGCTCCCTCCTCACCTCTTAGCATATACATACTTCATATTCACATTATATTATTTACATTGTTATCTTAGTCCTTAAGTTGTGTATACTCATTTACTAATTATGTTTTCCACATCATTTCTCTTGTTTATTTACATTGGTATCTTAAAGTTTCCGGACCAATTCTTAATAATGTAATTAGTATATTTAACTCATTAGGGTGTCGCCCTATCTCCACCCTAATTATGTTTGCTAATCTCACATTGTCTTAGTATATAAGCGTAGTTCATAAGCATTATATTCATTCTATTCTCTGACTCCATTCATACCACTTCTATATTCGTAATCATTGTAAATCAAGTTCAAATAAAGTTTTTTTTTAAAACTAGTTGTTGCTTACTGCGTAACAAAGTTATAAAGAAAATTGATGTATTTAGGTGAATTGTATCATTAAATAGGTAATATAATGTATTTTCATAATCTATTGGCATGGACTTGGTTAGATGAAGTGGTGGGATGCTGGCCGTTCAGTGGCCATTCAAAGGCTAATGAATGCTAAAAATAATGAAGGAGAGCTAAATCGCCTATTGTCTTTACTATGTAAATGTGATGATTTAACTAAATATTATACTATAATATACATATGTATATATACACATATATATAATACACCTCTATTATGAAATAAAACTAATTTAAACGGATTTTATCGCGTTTTTTCGTAAACCACGAAGGCTGGAATATTCTCGAAACGTTGCCGTTGGGGTCAAATTAAAATAAAAAACCGCGCTAAAATCCGTGTAAATTAGTTTTATTTCAACGTGTAATATTCACGTAAACGTAAGAAACCTCTGTTCTGATTACAATATAAAACTACCCACCTACGCTACCTACCTGCAAAATAAACCTTTGATTTTGATAATGAATTAATGTAATGTGTGGTGTGTGTGTGTGTGTAATTTAATGTAATTAATAAATTACTAACACATGTTATTAAATCATTAATAATCAATCTGGAATAACAAATTTGTTCTTAAGGGTAGGTATTGTTCTGATCTGGTCGCCACATTGATCTGTTGGTAGTTATTTTGGGCTGAGAAATCGATAAAATCCTACACACTGCTTCTTGGCGGCAGAGATAGACAAATAGGTGGTACCTATCCAAACGGTCACTCGCGTACCAAGGACCAACCACATATATCAAAAAGTGGTAATAAAGAATTTTTCCCAATACATTTGTTATGGAAACACAATATACATGATACGTGTATTTTGCCATTAACCCGAATGTACGAGTGTGGTCTAAATGTGGCTCTAATAGACCACTTGAGTTTCGCTTGCCCAATTCAACGGCACTTCTTTAATGTACTGTCATGGACTAAAGAGCTATGGAGGATTGGATTTTTTCTTTATGTGAGAGAATTAAAATATATAGCATTTGAACTTATTTCACACTAGCATTCGCTCGCGGCTGCGTTCGCGTGAAATTCTGCATTTAGAGCCTATTCAATGCAAACAAACAATCAAATCTTTTCTCTTTATAATATTAGTTTAGATATAATATAACGTAAAAAGCTAAAAATATAATATCCATATTTAAGCAGGTGATATTTTGTAAGGGTAAACAATAAAAAACAATTCTGGTGTTTAATTTTTATATATTTTGCGACCTTTTAATACAAATCTAAATTATATATTAACATGGTCCATATACGTTCTCATAAACGGAAGCAACACCAATCAGAACTTCGTATTATGAACTACTGCATGGCCCTGGACTGTGCTTGTCATCCCTAGACATATGGTGTCATTGCCCAGTATTTTCAATGGCTTCATTGTATTTCAAACTGGACACAGCAGTTCTTACACACTGCGCTTAGCAGCAGAAATAGAGAGAGTTGTGGTGCCTACCCAGACCGCTTCTCGCATTCGAGGGACCTTCTTAGAAAAATATGTGTTACGTAGAGTGAATAGCTCAACAAATAGAAAAAAAACAGAAAAGTAAATAATTAAGGCGGTGGTCTAACAGCCTCGGTGCCCGAGCCCGACTCGCTCTTGGCCGTGTTTTTACTAACCCGGCGCAACACTTGTCCACGCGATGATACGTTGCTGATTCTTTTGGCAACTGGAGTGGTCGGATCTCGTACTTATGAGTTTTTCGGATGCACTTACAATGTCGTTATCGTAAATCATTTCTCGTCTGTATAAATCCGGCCATCATTGATTGCCGCTGGTCCATTTGGCCCTCTTGTTGCGAATCGGGTTGAGGGTTAACTTAATCGACGATTCGTTACGTCATATCAAGGATGTTTACAATATGGTCCGTCGTATGCGAGAGGCCGTCTGGGTTGGTATCACCGCTTTGTCTATTTCTGCCGCCAAACAACAGTGTGTAAGCGCTGTTGTGTTTCGGTTTGGAGGACTTTGAAGCCAGTGAAAATACTGGGCATTATGGGACTTGACATCTTATGTCTCGTGATGACCAGCGCAGAGCAGTGCCATGCAGTGCTTTGTTATTCAAAGTTCTATGTGGTGTTGCTTCTGTTTATGGGCAGTCGTGGCGTTTACCATTAGGAAATCGCCTTGCTCGTCTCGTCTTTTTACCAAATAAACAAAAATATGATTAATTATCGTTAAAAAATATCTTTATAATGCTCTACCGTAAAGTTCACGTATTTGCGCTTTAGCCGTTCCACTGTCGAAGTGATTAGAAATTATTTATAAATGTATTATTTCCCGCTCCCACCGGCGGACCCGTGAGTAACAGTTAGGAAATATATCAGCCAGTGTACAATCGATTCTCTCTGTGGGTTTGCAATATGTCTTGATAGGGAAAGATAAATCCTTGTATCCCCTACATCCGTCATAGCAATGGCATGTATCGGTCATCCGCCTGTCTTGTCGCAGGCCTCTCGATTTGCTTCTTCCCTCTTCGGAGTGAGAAGAAGCATTTTTAGAGGCCAGCATGATTCTGGTGACCACTGATAAATTCATTGTTTGTTGGTAGTGGCTGGTTTTTTGGACTACACTGCACTTACTATCAGGTGCCAGTATAAAAAAAAAGTTTAGAAATTACCAATTAAGTATACACTTCTTAGTACCTACCTTAATGATAGCGTGATACATATATTGAACATTGGCCTCCCCCAAAGATTTCCAGACCGACCTGTTGTTGGAAAAAACTTGTTCGGTCTGGAAATCTTTGGGGGAGGCCTATGTTCAGCAGTGGACGTCTTGTGGCTGATGATGATGATGATGATGATACATATATTGGCCGTTTCCATGCAATTTATCGCGTCACGCGTTCCTGTCTCACTGTCAGTCGCATACCTCAAAACGGGTCGTTCCGAAAAAACCAGTAGTAAGATTTATCGATATCAAGGCGCCATAACAGCAATTGTACAAATTCAAGTGACGTGACACACAACAAAAAACTCGTAAGTGGTTTTTATCGATAGTCTCGGTACTGGAGTATCTATTTCGCCACCAGCCCTACTGTGCAATGTCACGGAGATAAGGGAACACAAATATCAGGTGCTTAAGAAAGTAACTGAAGTACTTGTACTCCTTTTGACAGATGACGAGGGCATGTATCGATATCGATATTTTATGGTAGATGTTTCTTTAACATAAATGTATATTTTTGATAAATTTCTGATATGCGTATTCCGTGGATTCTGAAAATTATTATACCTGACAAGATTGTGGTATTTTTCTTAATTTTCGATATCATTAAACGGTTATAAATATCTTAGGTTACCTCATGAAAATTAATTCGTGACTTATATTTTTACTGTATATTTATAATGAATGCAACGATAGTCAATCGCACAGATAGAATCTATTAATTGAGAGATTAGTTTATAAGTATGCTGCTGTTGTATAAATTATATAACAAAATATACATTTTACCGCACTTATTAATGATTAGTATCGCTCGTGTCTCCGCCTGCCTGAAATAATAAAAACCTTGCAACCCTTTTCTCAGTTTAAAATTGAATTTCTAGACTCTGTCACTAATTAGTTCTTTGAGCTGGACAGTGATAGATAATTAGGGCTTCGCCTTTGGTATTTAAAGACGAAAATTAAATTACGTGTCTAATATTTCAAAGAATTTATTCAATTTTTTCCTTCATCGTTATCGACTTACGTCCATCACTAGCCATCTTTGTTAAGCATCCCTGCAAGTGGTATACCTACGTAACCCATTGCCGGTTATCTACTGCTGGTTGTTCGTCTGTCTGTTTACATCTTAAGTGTACGGATTAGGAGCGAAAATACTCGTACTTTAGTTTTTTTAGACTTACAAAACAATTTGTACATATTATTGTAAAATAGTTACAAAGACTTTATCGTTAATGTGTTATCGAAACATTAACGCGTGATGATGATCATTATATTAAAATCATACTAATCCTTCCTATCCTACTAATATTATAAACGCGAAAGTTTGTAAGTATGGATGAATGGATGGATGTATGTTTATTACTCTTTCACGTAAAAACTACTGAATGGATTTTAATGAAACTTTACAATAATATAGCTTATACATCAGAATAAGACATAGGCTACTATGTTTTTGACTACTCACCCGCTGCGCCATGGAGGGTGAAAATCATTACGATTATGTAGTTAACTTCTCTTGAGTTGCTGACCAGACTCATCCGGGTCACAGGACCTTGTGTAATTATGACCATATGTACATTTTGCATGGATTTGGGATTTAAAAAGAGTTTTTTTTGCAAACAATTAATACGCGTCTTTGTTCCTCAGATAATTAGGTCTTTATGTAGTACTTTGCTCACTTTTTACAATACTAGCTTTTCTCCTGGCGCCGCCTACAGTGAGCAGCCTTATATGGGATAAAAAGTAGCCTATAACCGTCTCCAGTGTCCCATCTATCTCTGTACCAAAATTCATCAAAATCGATTCAGTGATTTTGGCATGAAAGCGTAACGATAGGCGTAAGTATAAATTGAAACAAACAGACTCATTTTCAGTTGTATAATATTAATTAGGATTATCAGTAAAGCCTTTGTCTTAGGTTAAGGCCGAAGGTACGATAGACTGTTTCTTTTTAAATCTACTACTAATACCAAACGGTGTTAGGATAGAATGCTAGATTCTATAACAAAACAAAAGGCCTGCATTCAAACTGCACACAATACGAATTCTCAAACAAATTCCAGCGTATTCCGACGCAAGTTGGAACATTAAACCTGTATTGTCAGTCTAGACGTATAGATCAATCTCTCAGGCCGGGATTTATACAACATTGGTTTCACTTACGTAACACAAATAGGCTCTCTATCGCCTATTTGTGTTACGTAAGTGAAACCAATGTTGTATAAATCCCGGCAAATGCACTCTAAATCAATTGCAACGAATCAAAACACTCGTCTTGTATTAATAAAACGTATATTTAAATGTATTATGATTGGAAATGTATTTGGGTTTTAGTGCCATTGTGAAAAACTTCATATAGCTTGGAATTTTATTTTTTCTGCAGATTTTATTATGATTTTAACACGAAAGCGAGCGAGCCATACCGAGGGAGCATTCGTATTGGGCCCACATTTCCGTCACATTATTGAATCGAAAAACTCAAATACAATAACAATAAATTTGAGCTCAAGAGACCAAACATATTAAAATGTATTAAGAATGTATTAGGTTGCCATTGCATCAATATAATTTAATGGTTTAATGAATAAAAAATTTAGTATTAGGTTGTGATATTTGAATCATTCTTTAACAACATGCATGTTCTACATTATGTTCAAAATGCAATTGATTATTTCAACGGCTCTTGTATGAAATTCCAACTTCAGGAAACAGCCCGAAATAACCTCTAATCTGAGAAAGTGCACGCTGGGAATCCCTCGATCAGATATAAGGTATACTATATATAGGTATACATGTTAGATATGAGGTAAGGTATTATTATACGTCAGTCTACTTTATCTCAGCCGTAATATTTAGTAAGTGACACTTTTTTCCATAGATGACCCGCCTCGACTGGTTTGTTACCACTGTGTCGCAGAAAACCTAGACGGGCGTAAAGCGATTGTCTGTTGTGTTTCGTATGGCGGGTGAGATATCCGTAGACCTTCTCCTATAACCTGTCCCTTTGCTTTAATGTCACAACGCATCCGTGACTCTTCTGGTATTGTGGGCGTTCAAGGGTGGAAGAGATCCGACACCATCAGGTGACCCACTTGCTCGTTTACCGGCATTTGTTATAAAAAACGATCTGGAACTTTCAACTCGATAATTAGTAGCAGATATATGCTTGAGCTCATCGAATAGGTTTCGATGAATAGTTGGCTTACTGATGGTGATCAGGCTCTGATGATAAAATAAGAAGGTGGTCATGGGAATCAATTTCGATTTTAAATCATATTGAATGGCTTTTACAGGTTAGATATTATTATATTCTAACTCGGGAATGATTACGCTACACGTAATGCCGACCTATCTAATTGCTTTTTTTATTTGATTGAATGACAAGACGAGCAAGACGCCTGATGGTAAGCGCCACGCCTGTCCATAAACAGAAGCAACACCACACATAACTTTCAAATACAAAGCCCTGCATAGACATAAGATGTTAAGTCTCATAATGCCCAGTAATTTCACTGGCTTCAATGTCCTTCAAACCGAAACACAATAGTGCTTACACACTGTTGCTTGGCGGCAGAAATATACAAAGTGATGGTAGCAACCGACACGGCCTTTCGCATATGAGACCTTGTACCACCTGGCTTCTTCACACTCTGCTTAAAAGATTTCAAATTATACTTGGTGACCCCGAAACCTGACTCGCCTGAACAAGCTCTTATGGTGAATATTTTACCATATTATGTTCGGTGGTCGCCATACAGTCGGGTACAAAATGATTTGGTACATCGTCATTAAATATCCAATCAAAAACATTTAAATTAAACAACAATTTGTAATCAATATAATCGAGGATTGACATTCGAGTGGCAGTAGTCGTAATGAATTGAAAATACTAAACCACTTGTCCACTTGCGCACTGAAGCGTCTTTCACTTGATGACTTAAGCCTTTGTTTTTATTGCATAAACAATGTAATATCAACTCTATAGATATCAGCATAGAGTTTAAATAAAATGATATGACAGTGACAGTACTCAAGGAGCAAGACACACAAGACCATATTGAGATGGTCAGGCTCCCACGACGATGTTGACGTTATATAGATATAGTAATTGTTAGAAATGCCTTTTTGACAAAGTAACTACACTGGACCTGAAAGTAAGTACAGTGCAGTATATGTCTATTGTCAAGAGACATTAGGCCCCTCGATAGGCGGCAGAATTATACCGGACTAAAGTAAATGGATAATAAAGTCAATTTTTTTAGTGGCTTGAATGACAAAACGATGGTGTGATGGTAAACATGTCCGATGGTAAACGCCTGGTCATAAACTGAAGCAAGACCACAAAGAGCATTGAATTACAAAGCACTGCATGGCACTGGAATATGTTCATCACCCTCAGACATAACATGTTAAGTCTCATAATGCCCAGTAATTTCACTGGTTTCCATATTCTTCAAACTGAAACACAACAGTATTTAAACACTGCTGCTTGGAGATAAAAATAGATAAAGTGGCCGTGGGAATAGACAAAATTGCCATGTAAAGATTTAAGTGATTTTATTCCGTACAAAAAATCTTAAATGAATTCAATATGTCCCCTCCAGACATTCGAAAGTCTATAAAACAATCCGAGAGCAGTTAATGTGTCTTAAGGACGTGTATGATGACCTTAGCCGAGTCTTATCATATAATTACAGATTATCTCTAGACGTAATTATGTACACAGAAGCTGGCTTGTATCCACAAGTGTTTCGTTTCGGAGCCTTGTTTCTACTTACAATACTGTGATTTCATAACTGTCTTCGATAATCTTAAATATACGAAGGACATAAGCGCATTCAATTGTAAAAACAAAGATGTAATAAGTTACGAAAGAAATCGTAGTTTTTTTTTGTTATGACTAACTGTCTCGGTGGCGCAGTTGTTATACGTACGCGGTTCGACTGCTTTGCTGAGGTTGCGGGTTCGATACCCGGATCGGGCAAAAGTGATGTTGGGGTTTTCTACCACGAAATTCTCAATAGCAGTCCGGGGTCTGGAATTAGTCTCCAGTATGGCGATAGGCTCAAATTGTGGGACCGAAATAAGTTCAGCGAAATGTGGGCGTGCGGGTTATACCTCTGCCTACCTCTTCGGATTCAAGTTTTAAACCCTCTTTCTTTGATATTACAGTCGTAAAAGTTTGTATGGTCAAAGAAAACGTTTTTAATAGATCAATCACTTATAATACAATAATACGCCATTAATCCACAATACACAATGCAAACGAACCTGATACTATGAAATTTGACGGCCCATATACCCCGGCCCCTCTTAAAAGCTAAAATGGAGTCAAGTGATTGTTTGGCAGTAGCGTACAATGATTGCACGCAAATCTGTGTGCCATGTAATCCATCACTGATACGAATAGACTAGGAGACAGACTTTTCTTTTATGGCAGGCTCCGTGACGTAGCAGGGAAATAGCCCACTGTGAAAGATGCCGCGTTGAAATAAAACTAATTTAAGCGGTTTTTATCGCCATTTTTTTGGTCCCTATTTTAATTTTGGTTCCTGACACCCACGATACAGATTAATCTAGTGTGGGGTCAGGACTTAAATGTGACTGTTAAATTAAGGATCCGGCGTTTTTTTACAATTTGTTAAATATATGTTTGATATTTCAAAAACCTATATGTATGCCTTTGCTTTTTTCTGTTGGGGAATTTCCGATCAGTTTCCGTCATCATATCCTAACCAAATGTATATATGACCTCCCTAAGAATAAACTCTACCGCCGCGTATACATTTGTGTATGAAGTGTGTAAAATAATACATATACGTGACGTCTGCCAACCAGCATTAGGCCAGCGTTGTGGACTAAGGCTTAACCTCTCATTCAGTAGGAGGCCCGTGCCCAACAGCGGGTCGTGTATAATACAGGGCTATATTATTATTATACATAAATAACATAGACAAATGGAGAACCTCCACATATTTAAAGTTGTAAATAATCAGTCAGGAGTTTCCCGTAACTAGAAATTGTGATCGTGGCATGCCACCTATCTCATCGAGGAATTGAAACAAGCTAGGCGACCCGTGGGTGCCCCAGCTGCGCCTCTGCATACCGAAATGTTGTTTATCTCCTAGACTATATACATTCCCCTGTTCTTAATATTGCAATACAACACTTTAATGTTCTATTGTTTGTTTGTATTGTTTTACCACATACTTTAATGTACATATATATTTTTTTACTTTTTAGTTATCAATAACTTTTCTATTTCTAAGACGTTATTTATACTTGTGCGATTTAATATTCAACTTGTGTCTTGCTCAAAGTACATTTGTGCTACTATACTATATGCACTATACGCATGTCACAGGGGAAATAGCAAGTTGTAAGATGTAGTTGTCGGTGCAGGTGGCACGCAGAGTGCAGAACCACTTAAGGTATTTATTCCATATAGCAGAAGCCAGCAAACGAGCATCGGATAACATGGAGATCACTTGCCACTGGTAAGTGCTCTCTACTGCCCATGAACACCCGCAATACCTGAAGAATTATGAAGGCGTTAACGAGGATTAAGTTTGGAGGTTGGGCTTCCGGATATCACTCACAATACGAAATGCCACAGTACTGTGCCATTTCACGTCAGTTTTCTGAGAGACCGCGATAATAACTCGGTCGAGTCGGCACATTGACGCTGTAGACAAAAGTTTTTTTTATAGCTATAAAAAAAAAGATAAAAGTACCTACAGCTTGTCTCTACTTCTGTAAAATCATATCTCCTAATTCCGGACCTTATCCCATTCGCAGTATGCTCGGCGTAACATACTTTTAACATATATTACAGAAAGATTTGAAGTTTTTAAGACCGACCGCCTACTTGACGTCAAACCTTCTGGGGAAGAACACACTCGAAATATATGTTTGTGCATCATACAAACAGTAATCGTATCGTATCCGCGGTCTCTAGCTTCACAGCCGGCCTATGCGCCACAGAGCTGAGGCACTCTTAAAATGATATGCATAAATTTATCCAATCATCATCATCCGCCACAGGACGTCTACTGCTGAACATAGGCTTCCCCTAAAGATTTCCAGACCGACCTGTTGGAAGCGGTCTGCATCCAGCGACTTCCTCAGGTCGTCTGTCCACCTTGTAGGACGTCCAATTAATTAATTATTAATTTATCAATTAGTGAACCATAATTATCCAACAGAATTACTTGTTTTGTAATACTAAAACTCCTCATATTTCACACATTCTCCACTCCATTACGCTAATTTTATTTTATTTATGTCAGTTTATTTTATGCATCTCATATTATAACCCTTTTTACAGTTCGCATTCCGCTTCTTTTTATGTTCGTTTAAACTCAATTTTAGTGTCGTATTACATAGCTTTAAGAAAAAATCCGCGGGCACTCACCGACGTGGGACAGTGGCTTCTAAACTTTATAAAGTACGACGTTAAATTATGCGTAGGTACTGCAATATTAACAACGGGCCTTAATTGCGTAATATTTAAAGATATAAATACCAATATATTTACCAGTCAACCTGTGATCACGATCGATGCATCTCGCTCGAAACATTGGAAAAGAAATAATTTAAGCGCTTCAAAATATTTGTTAACAAACTAAATAGTAAGAGTATGTAATGAATGCCCAGAAGGGACCGGTCAGCCACTTAACAGTACAATAAGAACATAATCCCATGTTGGAAAGGGTCTGCATTATATTATAGTATTTTTCAATATTTAAAGATTGCCGAAGCGTATAAATCGTGGTACTGTGTGTAATTTTATTTTGTTACTGTCGTTGTTACTCCTACAACACTAAAAGTTTGGGAACCAGTGTCGAGCATTAGCTTGCGCAGTGCACGGGCCACGGAGCGTCTATTAAGTAAAAGTCGTGCACCGGATGTGACCTGTAAATATTGCCGCCCGCCGCTCGCCGGCCGCCGCCCGCTTGCTCAACAAAACGAGCAGGGTGGAGTCGACTTTTAAATTAACTTCTAAAATTTATAGGTGGTTCTATATCTTCTCTTTTGGAAATTGAAAAATATTTTTATGTATTTAGATGTAATTTATATTTTTTGTATTTAGTCATATTTAGTTCTACAATGTACTTCATGTAATATGATGATTAAGCAACTACACCAAACAAGGCTTTTTTATATAAATCAGTAAGTTTAAGTATCTTGCGATTTGTTCATATTTAGATCTGCTGTCACCTAATACGTAGCAACTGAAAGTATTCTAAATATACCTAGCGTGGTTTAAGTTTGTGTCTTAAATTAATATTCTAACCCACTTTTGATTTATTATTTTTTTGACCCGTTTCAA
Organism: Amorpha juglandis; assembly: GCA_949126905.1. Classification (NCBI taxonomy): domain Eukaryota; kingdom Metazoa; phylum Arthropoda; class Insecta; order Lepidoptera; family Sphingidae; genus Amorpha; species Amorpha juglandis. The sequence continues at coordinate 12,958,515 of OX421373.1, read as the reverse complement.
CTCCACGCCACTAAGCTTCCGCTTTAAAAGCGCCAATAAATTAATTAGGACCCCGTTAAAGACGCTAGTCGCTTGACTCCCGCGCACTACCGTCTTAGATAGTCCACCGCATCACTCTACAATAATCAAGCGATTGTGACCTTTATCGCCATCAAAATTGTCCCGCTAGAAAATTCAGCACAAAGTTTACGTACACTAAAAATTAATGTAAACAATATTATGTTATTTTTGTAGGTTTTAACACAAGCCTCATTGAGGACGGTGCGTTCAATGAAATTGAAAAAAAAGGTAAAAATAGTGTTAATAGTTCCGTGCACCGTTTTATGAGAGATAAGACGAAGGAAGTGCCTGTATGACCTTTTTATCTGGGAGTTTTACGAGCGGAGAGGTTTTATATCCATAATTATGTGTTTTTTTAATGTACGTAAAGGAGAACGGATAATTTGATGTTGTGAAGTGCGCACATGCTATGGTTAATGAGGTGCTGCAGTTACACACGCTTTTATTTCTCTAGTTTACATAAAAAAATCTTCCTACTCGATGTAAAAGATAGTACGATAATAAATTGCGAAGTCTAAAAGAATGGGAGATCCTTGCACGCCTATAAGAGCGGAAGATTTTTTTATTTGGTTCACAACTTCGAATATACACACAACTTAATCTTACATACTATTAACACTGGTATACATTGTGCTATTCCTAAAATTAGTGAGCACAGCATGCAAAGGTGCATGATTTGTGGGTGCATTGCTGACCTTTGAGAAAACGATTGGATATTCCCATTTTTTGGGCTACTGGCAATTGAGTTGCCACTTCACGTGGGTTTTCTATGGATGGTACCTACCACCCCCATCAAGCAGGTATATTCATGCTGAAGACAAAGCTTTAACTTAAAAAAATGAAATCCTCTGCGACTTAAGTATACATAAAGTTGTACATATTTCTGGTATATTTCTTTCTTTTTATTTTTGTACTGAATCTTCACATATTTTTTTTTCTGGTAAATGGATAATGGGCAAACGATCTTTTGATATATGTGTATATTGCATAGCTCTGGTCAAAATAAGGTTTTTATATTATTTTTTATTGCATGACGTCACAAATATTTTCCTAACGCGCGTTTAAAACCAAAAGGAAGTCGGATTTCTTTTAATCCACCCCGATGAAAGCGTTTAACCGACATCAAAACCGTATAATAGCAATTAATAGCGACCATTAAAATACGACGCTTTTATGAACTAACTACGAAGCCTATATTGTTCTCAAAGAAATATTAAACAATGGGCCAACGATGTAACCCGGTTATTAAATGTTATTACGGTTATTACCGGATGATGTGGGCGGATATTTGAGTTTGTGTTGGAAACTTTTGAATGCTAATTTTTTAATAGGGTTCCATACCGAAAAGGTGCTAGAGAAACCCTTTTACTAAGCCTACGTACATTGGGCCCATGACTATCTATTTGTCCACACGTAAATTTATTGGGTGCTACCAAAACTGACACAAACACACAAAAGTTTATCTGGGCGGGAAATCGATCCCGCGGCCTCTCGTTTCACAACCGAATCGCCCACTACGCCACGAAGGTTGTCAGCAAGATACAAGCAGTAAACAATAATATGAAAATGCTGATATATCGATAATTGCCGAGAAATTGGGGTTGTAACAGTCTGTCTGTCTGTCCTAACATATCTTCTGAACCACAAACTCCGAATATACTCAATAGTAGGCCAAAATATTCATAAAATATTTGCCGTGTCATTACGGCGCATCTGTAATTACCTATTATTACTTAAAAGCGCAAAAAGTATATTTTTATAGGAGTGGTACCGAACCCATGGTCCGCAAATCCAACTAGCACTTGGCCAGTTTTAGAATACTAATTTTATTTTATATTAGTTACTTTAATGTAAGTTTTATGTGTTCCTTTCTGTTTTTTTGGGTATGAAATATTGAGCTCAGTAATATACGTTTTTTATTATCTTGTATGACGGGCCGAGCCAATCACTCGCGTGATGGTAAGCGCCACGCCTGCCCATATACAGTAGCAACATCTCCCAGACCTATGCATTAAATTACTCCCTGACACTGCACTGCGCTCCTCAAATGACGGTAAATTAAACATGTCCAGTAACTTCACTTGCTTAATTCTTTAAGCCAGGTAGCTACTGCTTTATAGTCTAGAACTAAATGTATAATTGTTTTAAGCTTATACATTAAAATGACCGTAGAGTGCAATAAAATTTAACCAAAATGAGAACCTTTTTAATTCAGTTAATTGATGAAGAATGAAGTGAAATTTTTCGTCAAATTAACGTTACCGAAATAAAGTAGATTTACGTTCTCTGATATCTGTCAGTTAATTAGATCGTGCGTTAAGGCACATTTTGAGCAAGAAAAAATAATTTGCTCTACCTCACCTACCTATCTAGCACTAAAAACACTTATTAGACCAATTTCGTTCCCATAAGTGATATTAGCTGTTTTACCAAATTTCTGTAATCTAAGCCAAGTACTTTTAAAGCCAAAAAACGAGTATCGGACCACCAAGGCCGCAGTATACATTTGCGGCGCTTGAAGTGACCGACGGCGCTTGGTGGCCGACGCCCGTCCTCGCGTCTAGACAAATGACGCCGCTACCAACGACAGAGAAAGCGATTTGTATGTGACAATTTTGTGATAGTAAAGATATGCTTATTTGTTAGGTTATAAATGTGCTCTTTACTCTCAAAAAGGTGAGTTAAACAGGGCTGTGAAGTTGGCAATTGTATGCAATTTAGCTTTATGTGACAATGTTGTGAGGATTTAGTGATAGTAAAGATATGCTTATTTGTTAGGTTATAAATGCTTACTCTCAAAAGGGTGAGTTGAACGGGTTTGGGAAGTTGGCAATTGTATGCAATATAGCTATGTTTCAGTCAGTTTTTGAGCTTAGTTGGCAGGTAATTATGTGCTATTAGTTGGGGGATATTAATATTTTTTCTGTAGAATCACAGCTTTTTACTGGGCAGTAAGTTATTAGTTACTGGGCAGGCTTTATTTTCAAACAATTCGTTCTCGTCATTTAGCTATACAAAGAAATTAATCTCTACATCTGCAGAACTTGATGAAACAGAAAAATAAACTTGATAGAGTCGCTCAAATAATAATGCTAAAACTCGTCTGAAAACAACTATAACAATTATTATTTATCCAACAATTCATTTCAATCTCATTGAAAACTCGAAAGATTCTCACAAAACCACCCAGTTTAAACCCGAACCCTTAGTAGTATCGTCCCGTCGGCAACATTTACGTGAATCCGCCGGATTTTTTCACCGTCGCGACTACTTGCGAACTGTTTTGCCTATAAGTTAAGTGGCGTGGCAAATCTTTACCAATTCACCGTTTTTTTGTTATCTTTTTTGTTTAAAGGGTTGGTAATTGGGGGTTGTTTGTTCAGGATTCGGTAATTGCTCATAAGAATGGTAATGTGATCTATGCGTACCTAATCGTTTTTATATCTTCAAACTAATTTAAGCAATTTATTTTCGAGAATGTAGGTATGCAAACGGTACTAAACATAATACCAATAATGATTTCTTACGTTTAAGCAAATGTTAGACATGGAAATAAAACGAATTTAAAAACTTTAAAATAAAAAACCGCGATAAAATCCGTTTAAATTACTTTTATTTCAATAATACCAATAGTCTTATTACATGCGTGGTGTGCAAATATTACTATTATATACAATACACTAGTCGAATTATGCAATAATCGAATACAATAGCCTAATTTTTGTTTCGAAGATTGAAAGATGTTTACGTTTTGATCTATATTTTTAGTAATTGCTACTGCTATTTTCATTAATTTCGCCAAAGCCGCGTATTAAATGAATGCAATGACATTTCAACCCACATCAAGTAAAATTTTAGATATAAATTTTATTTTGCTATATTCATTCATTTAAATCAATAATTTAAACTTCTGTTTTGCACAATCGTACATGGGAAATGTTATATTCATTTATTTTTACAAAATACGGAATTTAATCCAATTAATTTAGCAAAATAAAAACAATATATAATTTTTTTTAACAATATATTAATTTTTAATTTCGGTGGTTTCAGTATCCTTTAAAGTTAAGTCCATTAAGTGACGGTTATGCATAGCTGACTCCATTACAACTTACCTAAATTTTTGTTACCGAAATTTTTGTTGTCGATTTTTGTCACCATGTTTACGATGGTCGTAGTCCAATCGAATCTAAAAATAATCAAGTACCCTTCCACCAGAAACGAGCCACTATGGCAGTATTATAACTATGTAAAAAAGTGACCCAATCGACACCGCGGGAAGTGGCTAGTGCCATAAACGCAAAGACAATTCAGCTATAAACAGCATTAACGACTGCAATCAGACAATTGCATCCATTCCCATCGTGTTTTGTTTATTTTATGCACATTTGGTATGGATCCGACACTCGTGCGGTTCTCATCTTGAGAACATTCAATGCAAATATAATTACGCAATATAGCCGTGGGATATCTGGTTTAGTAACCTTATTGATAATGATTTCTTACGTTTACGCGAATGTTGCTCATTGAAATAAAACTGGACTGTCCACCCCGTGACCACGAAGGCTGAAAAGCTTTCGAAACGTCGCGTCGGGATCAAAATTAAAATTAAATAGTTGAACGTGATAACGTCTTAAGAAAATACTGATGGAATGGTAGCATTTTTCAAAAGAAAATTTTAATTTCATTTGTTTAATATTTGATAGTATTTATTGGCCTAATTATAACCTCAAAATCCGAAAGTATTTTATTTATTTTTCGGAATTCTCAAGTGTCCGTAGTTTTAATATAGTTTCAATCAAATATATACATTATCTAAAACCCAAAAAGTAAATTCACCTACCTTATGGTTCTTAGGCCAACTATGTATGGACGACGAACAATGTCCTTTTCGTAAATCTAGTTTTAAAAAGCCCGCCTCATAGTCCATTGAAATGTTACATTTTTTAGGCCTCACCTTGCGTTTCTTAGAGGACGCAATTTTATTTTTTTGATGTGTAGGGGGGGTAAGTGTAAAGCTAAAATCAAGTTTGTGGGGTCGCCACCCTTGTCCCACGGCCGCCATCTTGAAAATAGGGGTTGAAACGGTTTTTACGATATATCTCTTAAACTATTTATCTGATAAAAAAAAATTGTTAACGTTTTTTGTTGCTAATTAAATTCTCTATAACTTTGGTCCAGTAACTTTTTGTCGTAAAACTATAAATAAAAAAGTTATAAGTGAAAATGTAATAAAGAAAAAAATAAAGATGATAATTCTCTTGACAGCCTAAGATACAAACAATTCGCCAAGGCAGTGACAAAAAGTACATTTAATTTATCTTCACTTCCTCCAACACAAGACACAGAACACAGTTCTCCAGAACAATGGAAGCACACTGCGGAACATTTTAGCCCTGCTTTTCGACATCCACACATCGCTCCACAGTTTCCTTTGCATTTACAAAAGATCAATTTAAGAAGCTCAGGGGGTGCTGGAGGTTTAGAGCTCTGCACAGGCATCAATAATTTTCCACATTTTTTCCAGCCCCAGTCTTCAGGATCATTATTATTACCAAGCCACGACTGGACCTGATGGTAGACTCGGAAAGTATGAAAGCGAGCTGTGTCTTGTGTTGGAGGAAGTGAAGATAAATTAAATGTACTTTTTGTCACTGCCTTGGCGAATTGTTTGTATCTTAGGCTGTCAAGAGAATTATCATCTTTATTTTTTTCTTTATTACATTTTCACTTATAACTTTTTTATTTATAGTTTTACGACAAAAAGTTACTGGACCAAAGTTATAGAGAATTTAATTAGCAACAAAAAACGTTAACAAATTTTTTTTATCAGATAAATAGTTTAAGAGATATATCGTAAAAACCGTTTCAACCCCTATTTTCAAGATGGCGGCCGTGGGACAAGGGTGGCGACCCCACAAACTTGATTTTAGCTTTACACTTACCCCCCCTACACATCAAAAAAATAAAATTGCGTCCTCTAAGAAACGCAACCCCAAATGTAACTTTTCAATGGACTATCAATGTGTTTGATATAGGAGAAAATGTTCCCTTTGACGGATGGCTGGTCTAACCTGTCATTTCAGACACGTTGTTGTGATATGTGGAAGATTTAATATTTATGTTTTAATTTTTTTAAATCTCGAACGCTGCCGAACGCAAAGGCCGATTGTGCTTCTTTGTCGCTCGTTCCGCGCTCTCGCTTGCACTTCAAGCCTTAAATGGAACGTGACATCTAGCGAGGTAACGACGCATGAGTCATGTTTTTTCGTGCGTGCAGCCGGCTCTATCGAATTATAAGACGTTATCACGTCAAAAACCGTGATAAAATCCGTTTAAATTAGTTTTATTTCAATGAATAACCTTATTGATCTGGTGAGGCCTTTAGTTCGATTTCCAGACCAGGCAACAATTTCCGGAGGTTTTCGTGTCGATGCTTAAGATGGTACGAGTGGTAAAGCCACGCTGTAAACAGATTTGTCTCCAGCATGAATGGGTGTACTAGATCCCCGTACTTCGCCGAGCGTATTTCCCTCCCAAACGTTATAGAGCACAATTCTAGACTTCGGGCTGACATTGAGCATTCCACAATAGAAAAACCCAATAAAAATATCCCAGACCATTCTTTTTTATTAAAACTAAAAAAATCTATATAACCTAGCGCATAATTTTATACGTAGAACTGTGATATTATTGAATCTCATATTCGTTTTATAGAGTACACAAATCCGTCAACCAGTAAACATATGTATTAGAGAGTAATTACCGGTAGGCGCTAGTGATGTGCGCGACCGCTAGTGATGGGGTGTTTGTTTACCTGACGACATTTCCGGCGCACGTGCTTGTAACACGAGTCGCGCTCGCCTCACTAATGCAGTAAAGTACGTCCTGGGTAGAGACTGGTATTGGTATATCGATGTCGATAAATATATTGATCATGTATTAGCTGGATTTATTTTTTATGGCATAGACCGGCAAACGAGCAAGTCGGCCACCTGATGGTAAGCGATCTCCACCGCTCATGTACGCCCACAACACTAGAAGTATAATAGGCTCGTTGCCCCAAGGGACGGCATAATTAAGGGATTGGGAGGGGGACGGGGATTTAGGCTACCGGATATCTCATTCACCGTACAAAACGCAGCAATAAACTTTACGCCAGTTTTCTGTGAGACAGTGGTAACGACCCGGTTGAGCCGGCCCATTTATACTGTGGACAAAACTGTCTACAGCGTGGATCTACCACTGAAAGTCTACCGATACTAAATTGGTTATTATATTGTACTACTATTGTCTTATTACATATAAATTTTAAGATATGTAATGATATATATCTTAGCAGGCCCGCAATACTTTTGCAATTGATGTGCAATATATTGATAAATCATGATGTCGGCTGTAGCTTGATATAAAATAAATATGTAAATAAAAAAAACAATTTTGATTAGGGGACACCCGGGTTTGAACCGGGGACCTCTCGATCTGCAGTCGAATGCTCTACCACTGAGCTATATCCCCTTGTGCTTCATTGTTTGAAATAAATGTCTATATTAATAAATATTTGACATGCTTCGTAAAGCAAAACGCCAATAGCTGGCTGTGCAATGAGAGACCGTGGGTTCGATCCCGCATAGAAACGAATTTTTGAGTGACGCACAAATATTTGTTTGAGGTCTGAGTGTTGTAAGACCGAAAGTTTCTCGTAGTTCCTGATGCCCACGACACAAGATTCGTATCTTACTGTGGGATAAGGACTGTGTATGTGACTGTTAAGTGTATTTATTTATTATTTATTAAAACGCAAAGGACTTACGATGATAAAATAAAATTCTAATATATTATAGCCATTTCATTTTGTTTCGGCCACTCGTAATTTACATACTAACGCTATCATTTACGTACTTTATTACAAAAAAAAAAAAGTGTGCGTCCCGGGACGCTCGACAGAAGTGATAACTTAAACTAATGTGGGTTAAAGTGAGAGCGGAGGAGTCTGCCTACTGCTACTGTATGCGTGAGAGTAAGGGAAGCCAGACAGAGTGGCGCCGTAAAGCGTTACGTTACGGCGCCACTCTGTCTGGCTTCCCTTAACGCGTTACGTTACGAAGTCGTGTCAAAGTCGTGTCAAAGTCGTGTCAAAGCCGTGTCAAAGCCGTGTCAAAGCCGTGTCAAAGTCGTGCCAAAGCCGTGTCAAAGTCGTGTCAAAGTCGTGTCAAAGCTGTGTCAAAGTCGTGTCAATGTCGTGTCAAAGCCGTGTGTGGCGCCACCTGGGACGACTTCGAAATTATCGATGTTTCAGGGAGGTCGGCTAACGCTGGCTGGTCGATGGACCGCTCGCGTTACGGAACGTTTCGGTTCACCCTCCCATAAGAAGTTATCACTTCAAAAACAATAAATGTTTTCATTACCAACACTTTAGCAAATTGTACCTACATTTAAAAGCATTATGAACATCGATAAGTGACGCAGGTACATCCCTATCGATCCTGAGAAGAGGATGAGCGGTAATGCACTGTTTACAAGTTTAGTACATCGACAATCAGTTAATTGCCGACACTACTGTTTCTTAGATTTTGTCAGACGCACTAAAAGCTTTTACACAAACCAGTTCGCATTCAATTAAATGTTTAAGCCTGAATAGTAATTTAAAGCTATTTAAATAAGAACTACACGTGTCGACTTTTACAATAGTAGGTACCTATATAACTTGTATAAGCATTTTATATTTTGGTACTTTTAGTATTAGCATGGACATTAAAAGAGGCCACAACCCGCATTGTTTCGGCATTTCTTCTTATGGCTAGCCACGAAACGCCGATAAAAGATAAAAATAAAAATGTAATCTAGTATAAAAAATATTGACATGTAAAAGTGACATTTATGATCCAACTAGCTTTTGCTCGCGGCTCCGCCCGCTTGATCTGCTTTTTCCGGGATAAAAAGTACCCTATCACCCAAATTAGCTCATACCCTGTCTGTATACCAAATTTCATCAAAATCCGTTCAGTAGTTTCAGCGTGATTGACGGACAAACTTCCAAACATCTAAACAAACAAACTTTCATATTTATAATATTAGTAGGATATACAGAATAAATTATTTGAATTTGAATTTATTGTTTTAATTTCTTTGGAACTCTAAGGCTCGTGCCATTATACGACGTTATACTTGATTTATTAATACAATAATTTGTACAAAAGTGCGTGGTGCTCCGTTGCTAGCCTAGCCTATCCCCGCCACTCGAACTGCATACGCTGCACGCGTCGTGCTGCAATCATCAAAATTTATTAGTTGTGACTTGTGTGTTATATTATGCAATTTGGCACATTATTACGGCCACTCGAGGTGACCGCGGTTCTACCAGAAAAAAACATGTACATAACTGTAGTGGCTATTTTTTTTTTTTATTGCCTTGATAGGCATACGAGCTAGCGGTCCCGCCTGATGGTAAGCGGTCACCGCCGCTCATGGACATCGGCAATGCCAGGGGCACAGCCAAGCCGCTGCCTACCAAAAAGTACCCTAGAAAACCTTTTCTAAGTCACGTGTATATTAATTGTTAATTATCGCTTGCTTTAGCGGTGAAGGAAACATCGTGAGGAAACCTGCTTACCTGAGAACTTGATAAGATTTTTCGAAGGTATGTGAAGTCTGCCAACCCGTATTAGGCCAGCGTGGTGGACTGAGGCCTAATCCCTCTCATTCAGTAGAGGAGGCCCGTGCCCAGCAGTGGGACTTATAAAATACAGGGCTAGTAAAAAAACTGTCCTGTAGATTTTCATTTTAGCAACTTTCCTCACTACCTACCATTTCTCACTCATTTTCGTAAAGTTTTGCACGACCTTTTATTATTACATTGTAAACCCCCATTCACATTGAGATTCAGTTGAAACGCAGCGAGAGTCACTCGGTGGCGTCTTAGAAAATTCTTCGTCCGGAAGTCGAAGCTTGGCATTTTCATAATTTCCCTCCGAGCGCCCCCTCTGCGCTCTGATGTATGCTTTATGCCACCTGCCTTGCATTCATATGTTAATTTTATTGAAGAACATTGACTTTGTACGGAGACGACTTTGTTAAATCTCACTACATTATAAATGTTTTTTTTTTATTTGATTGGATGACGAGATGAGCAAGGCGCTCGCCTGACGGTAAGCGCCACGCCTGCCCATGAACAGAAGCAACACCACACAGAACTTTGAATTACAATGCACTACATGGTACTGAACTGCGCTCGTCATCCCGAGACATAAGATGTTAAGTCTCATAATGCCCAGTAATTTCACTGGCTTCAATGTCCTTCAAACCGAAATACAACAGTGCTTACACACTGTTACTTAGCGGTAGAAATAGACAAAGCGGTGGTACCAAGCGGTGGTGGTGGTAAAGGTGGTAGGTCTCTCGCATACGAGGGACCTACCACCTTGTCATACTGATATATGAGTGGTAGAGCCACGCTGTAGAATGAGTGGTAGAGCCACGCTGTAGACAGTTTTGTCTACAGCATGAATGGGCTGGCTCGACCGGATCGTTACCACTGTCTCACAGAAAACCGACGTAAAGTAGCGGCTTGCTGCTGCGTTTCGTACGGTGAGTGAGATAACCGGAAGCCCAAATCCCCTCCCCTTCCCAATCCCTAATTATCCCTTTCCTTTAAGGTCGGCAACGCGCCCATGACTCTTCTGGTGGTGGGCGTACATGGGCGGTGGAGATCACTTACCATCAGGTGACCCATATATATATATATATATATATATATATAAGTATACCGATATGAAGTGCACTAGTAATTGCAATTGCATTTCTGTTAGTAAGACTACTGTGGAATAACAAATGCCCATTCATGTCCCGCACTCTCGATTGATCTGGCATTGTGGCTGTTTATAGACGGTGGCGATCATTTAACGTCGGTAGCCCTAGTGCGAGTTTTTTGATAGCTGGCACGCCATAAGTCGTAACTAAAGCTAAATTAGGGTTGTAACTAACGCCAAATCTAAAAGAACTGAAGGAAGTCAGGTTTCTAGACCATAATTCTGAGAAATCCGCTGAAATAATTGCAGTATAAAAACTATACTTGTGTAATATAATTTTGTCACGGAAATTTCTGTCGAAGCAGAATTTCGCTCAACGTAGGTAAAAACGTTTTATTTACTGCCAGTTTATCATTTTTGACCCAAAATGCCTAGAGAATTGATTTATCAATTCAAATTAACTCTTAATCAAAGTATTCTAGTTATCGATTATTACTAAAACGCGTCGTATTACTTTTACAGCATTCTAAACAAAAAAAAAAGAAATAAAAACCATCAAAAACCGTCGTGTCATCTCGGTCGTGCGAAACCTCCATTTCGTTAGATTTTTATATGGTGCAAATCGTCAAGGTCATTGGGGTGGCACGTCATAAGTAATATTTTATTTAGTAATATGTATAATAATATAATTTAATCTAAACTAATATTATAAAGAGGAAAGATTTGTATTTTTGTATATAACGAATTAAAAACTACTGGACCTATTTAAAAAATTCTTTCACCATTAGAATCCTACATTATCCCTGACGAACATTGGCTACTCTTTATCCCGGAAAAAGCAGACCACTTGGGCGAGCCGCGAGGAAAAGCTAGTTTATAATAATTTAATAATTACCTATACTCTATAATCTGTGTGTTTCAAAATACAGTAAGAAGCCAGCCAGTTTGTGAAACTAAAATTAATTCAGTCGTGTAATGACCACCCCATTTATACTTACCGCCCATTGGACAACAGAAAACTATATTTTAGTTCTATTTGTTCGTGTATCTTGCCAATATTGACCCAAGTCAGTCTCCATACTATGGTAAGTCGTGGGGCGGGCAATTTGCCAGCGGTGATTTCATAGACAGTACCACTGTATAACTGTGACAGTACTTTCCTCCGGCGCGTCTTTACCAACGACTTACAATCACCCACCTGCTGTGTGACAAGTGGACCCTTCACTCAAATTACTGGTAGTGTCCATTTGAAAATTCTGTCTGGAACACTTTTGATTACAGTAAATGAAAATACTTGTTGGTTAATAAAATGTTAACTCGACATTTCGCATTCAATCACCGCATCGTACAAATAGCTGTGATCGAGAAATCCCTGTTTCGGTGTTGTAAGACCGAAAGTAACACGCAATTCCTAATACCCATGACTTAAGACTTGTATCAATATATTTGCGGATCAGAACTATGTGTGTTGAGAGTATTTACTAATGTAAAGTTCGTACGACAGTATTGACTGACTAGACTAGATTGATAAGGTTAGGGACTAAAGACAGTAGTGGATTGGACGCCTATATCTGTGGTTCTCTATAGAGTCCATCGTGAATATGATGCATCCGATAAACCCGTTAAATCCCCTCCAATATATTAAATAAGACCATCATTACCACCCGTGTGAATTTTATATTGTAGGAACGGAATTTTCAATCTCCAAAAAAATCTTTAGTTTTCAAATAAAATAAATGACATATTATATACGCTGTTATTATATATGAAGAAGGGGATATCAATGTATTATCTAAATTAACTTTTTTATCCGTTGTCTGGAAAATAGCATTTATTCGGATATTTTAAAAACAATCCTAAAATTAATGAAAAACAAAACATAATTTCGAATAAACTTTATTGCACCTTCATAGAAGCTCTCTTATACTATTTGTACTATATACAAACGTGTTTACTACGCAGAACATTATACTAAACATAATAAAATTATATTTACAACGATTATATAATAACTAAACAGTATCTAACAATTCTACTAACTACATTATATCGAATCTTTGGCTGATCTTTGGTATTATTGCCATCATTTTCCAGTTTGATGAATTAGTACACAAAAGTACAGTAGATAACAAATTATCAAAGTAAAAAAATCGAACATTGCCGAAGCGCATAACTTCAACCGTAGTACTGTAGTTTGATTTTAATTACAAACAAATATACCACAAAAGGTATTTTTTAAGTACGGCGATAAACAAAATTATAAACTTGGTGAATTAGACTTTGTGTAATAGACAACATTTATCTAAGATGTCGACTAGATAATCAATCTCATAATGAAACAATATTATTATTTTTAACACCTGATGAGTAAAAAAAAATTATGTGGTGTTTTTTCTGAATTTCATATATCGATAACATTGAGCTCTATCATATTATTACTAGTGTAATAATCTATAATACTGTAATGTTTTATACAAGTACTAATATAATAGAGATCCTTAAATTTTGAACTGTAACATTTCAACTTGAAACATCTCTTTATAAATACTTTTTAATTTTCCACTTCTATATTACTGGCCATACTCTCACTGCTATTTTCGTTTACATCAACTGGGTTCTTCTTTTCCCCTGTTTTCTCTTTCTCCTTTTCTGAAAATTCTGCATTGTCAGTTCGCTCGACTGAGTTCCTGTCTACATCGCACAGTACAGACATGCCGAATGCAGGGTGGCCTGGGTAATACATATACGACAAGGGTAAGTTAGGGTAATTTACGCCTAAATGTGGTCCATAGAGAGATTGTAGGACAGCTTGGTTGTAAGATTCTTGTAGTAGGGCTTTGTATTCAGGGTTTTTGGCGAAATCTACTCCATAAACGCCGGCAAAATGTTTCAATATCGGTGATCCTTCAAGCAGCGGTGGGGTAAATAGGGGATTCAGTGTCTTCCCTAGCATTGGGTTTTGGTATTTTAAATCAGGGAGCGTCGGTTGTCCATTATTGTTGACAAGGACTTTGACTGCGACTTTTCTCGCATGGTTCGCCGCAGCTGCCGCGGCAGCAAGCATGCCGTTCTCCTGCATCTGCAGCTGCTTTCTTTTCGTTTTGTACCTTCTATTCTGGAACCAGATTTTGACTTGGGTCTCTGTAAGTTTGAGGCTTACGGCCAAGTCGGCGCGTTCTGGACCGGAGAGGTACCTTTGCTGGCTGAACCGTCTCTCAAGCTCGTACACTTGGGCGTGGGAGAATGCTGCCCTGGATCTCTTCTTTCTTCCTCCATTTTGTGAGTATTCGGTCATGGGGTAGGCGGAGGGTGGGGGTGTGGTGCATTTTCTGTCGTAGTGGAGGTTGAATGGCTTGTAGGCGATGTCGGAGCTGGGTGAAGAGTTGGCGCGGCGGAGCGGCGACCCCGTGTTGGATGATCGGGAATCATAGTCATCTGTAACAATGGAGAGGGGAATTGATTTTTTAGGTATAAGATGGTCTTAACAATCCAATGGAATATGAGCTCTGAACGTAAGAATCTCGGTGTGATTAACAGTGTGAAAAATCCGATAGCTATGTTATTAATTACTTTGTAACTCAGTTCATCTATTTAAAACAATAATTAGATTATTATTGAGCCTATGTGTGCTTTATATTGTGATGGAGTGTTAGAAATCATATGATTATGTGAATTACAAATAAGCGACAACATTTTTTTATGCTAAGTGTAAAATATTATTAACTCCTGTAAAGAGTATAATCATTACGACGGAACTGCAGATACAAATTTCACTAGGTGGTATGTTTTCCATCTGGGATGGTACAACCGCTTTGTCTATTTCTGTCGCAAAGCAGCAGTGTATAATAACTGTAGTCTTTCTGTTCGAAGGATATTGAAGCCAGTGAAATCACTAAACATTATGACACTTAATAACTCATGTCTCGGGATAATAAAGCATGGTACGTTGGTACATTGCAGTCCTTACATAAAATGATGATGAGAAAAACAAGAAACCAGCGATGTCATATCCACTGAACTATCTCTACAATTATTACGATTTTGCTAACAATTACTTTGCCAAGAAACTAAACTAAACTTTGTTCTGGATGTCAGTATGTGTGATTTTATTGTATTATTTTTTCAAATTATTTTATAGATTTTTCATCGAGTAAATAATTTGAATGGTATGCTATAGAAATTATAAAATATATTTTAGTAGATATGATTAATATAAGTATTCATCAGAGCAAGAGTTCATTGGTTAGACGGAGTGTATAAAACATGCAAATAAGGTATGAACCCCTCCTTATCTTTTGATATCGGAAATTAATCACTAGTTGACTCATTTTATAAACATGTGTAGAAATTTCGCAATTAGACAACTTCTACACATATTACTTATCGCCAAAACCTCATTAAATTATAGAATAATTTTATTATTTCTTTCGCATCATTACTATTAAAATTTCAATACTCATAGGTTGCGCAATTAAGAGTAACGATTTCCGTTTATGTGATTGGTCCTACTCAAATACGGACCAATAACATTTCCAAAAATGTTTATTTATCGAAGAGCTTACCGAAGATATTTGTTGAATAAGAGCGTAAGTTAGTTAATATGGCTTTATGTATTAATTAGAAAATACGGTTTATCATAACATTTATATCGATTACTAGACAGTGTATAAAACCACAGTTAAAGTTTGGTATCGAACTCATCCGACAACTCCAAACGCATTAGTTACTGTTCACACGGAATCAATTATTCGAGACAGTGGCTCACGCCATTCGCTTGTAACCATTCACAATGGATCCATTACGCAAATTGTACCCGCACGATCCCCGCACGATCCCCGCACCGTCCCCGCACGTGGCACGGTCGTTACCCGCCGGTGAAAAGAACGACCTAGGGCGGATAGTTCTAACAATGTTTTTGCGTGTTACGACACCTCTATTGTATAAGTTTTGGGTCATTTAAGTTGTGATTTAGCACTAATTGAGGTGAGATTATGTAAGTTTTTAATGAGTGTAATTTATAAAAAATGATAGTTTAATAATAATTTGTTTTTAATTGCTTAAGCAGTAAAATTGATTAGGGTACTTCACATTAATTTAGTTTTTATGTAAAATTCATTACTAATTGTCTTGTTGGCGCAGTTGTATAGTTATGTGGTTGGACTGCTGCGCTGAGATCGCCGGTTCGATCCCCGGGTCGGATAAAAGTAATATTGGGTTTTTCAATCACGGTATCATCCCGGAGTCTGGAATTTATGCCTGGTATGGCGATAGGTTTGCCCCCTATCACATCATGGGGCGGAAATAAGCTCGGCTTTCAGAGGTTGAATTTCAGGAAATGCCTTATGAAACGATGGCTAAAATCGATACCCCAAAAATATTCTGTAGACATTTTTTTTTTTATTTCCTAAAAAGCCTACAAAGCCAGTCAACAAAATTTATAGTTATTTTTATTAGCCCAACTGTCAAGACGAGCAGGTCGCTAACTGTAAGCGCCACGCGTGCTAATAAACACCACCACAATTCATATTAGGGTTGAGTTTTGTCGCTGACTGTACTACCTACCGCGGCAAATCGAGGCATGTTCGAACCTTGTAATTACCAAATTGAATGCATCAATAGTGTATGTAATCGTCACTTAGTATAATGAGTGACTAGTGAGTTAGTGTAATGGTGCGAAGTGACGGCTAAGTGGAGACGTCGCCGCGCGGCACCACACCACCGAGTGGACACGCCATTACGCGGCTATTGTCACACTGGCGCGATAATTGTGCCGGGTGACGCTTTGAATTTCGAATGGTTTTCTCTTTTAATTAATATTCGAGTTTCTTTTTTTGAATATTGTTCATAGATAATTGGCAGTTAGTTTTTTTTATTATCTTAAGAATATTATGAAGTGATAGTTATGATTTGTGGAAGAAACGGATTGAAGCTTTTTGTTTGTTGTTGTTGACGGTAATTTAAAAATGCATCAAGCTTTTTCAATAATTTGGTCAATGTACCTTTGTACATGTCTAATTCAAAAAGCCTACAAAGCTTGATAAAATCGTAGTACTTATCCATAGTCCATTGGATCGTCAGTTGAGAATTAAAGACAAATAAATGACCTAAGTATAGAATTCTTACTATTATTTAGGTACTTAATGGGCGCGATGAAAGTTTTACGCAACCTATCACTATTTGCTCTAAGCTTGGTAAAAAAGCTTTATTTCATATAATTTCGGCATATATTACTAATTCTTACATGACACATTCAACAAGGGACTTGTATGTATATGTTTGAACATTTATTTTATTCTAAGAATATATTTATTGTATAGAGTTTAATTTAGATATAGATACATATTAGCACAATTTAAGCATTAAAAAAATAGCTACGAACATTTATACTTTTCATAACTGTGCAATATTTTAAATACTTTATATTTGACTAGACTGAAATAAGAAAGGTTTAGAGAACATAACTTATAAATTCATGAATACGCGAATATTCTAAATAGCTCAAAATCTTAACAACATCTAAGGAAACCTAATTAATCCTACTACATTAACAATCTTTCCACCAAACACCAAGAGATAGCGTTAAAATCTTATTACAACAAAGTAGTACTGAAATAAATGGACTAATGTATATAAAATGATCAACATACCTGACAGTTCTGTAACTGGATAATTATTCTTCCTCGACATATCCAACGCGCCTTCTTCATAATTCCGGTAACCGTTGCAGTCGTCATAGTACTTCATTTTATCCAACCCCTCCTTCTTCACACACGATTCTTCCTTACAACACACGGACTTATTCAAAAAGTTACCGAAACTGTCCGAAGAATACATTGCATTTTCAAAATCGCATTTCTCATTCTCTTTGGTTAAAATATCGTTTATAGAAAATGGCGTTGTCAATGGTTCTTTATAATTTTTAAACTTATGTTCCATTTTTTAAATTTCAAATTCGAACTGGCCACCACCGCACGACTCGCCTCACCACAAAAGCGTTCCTCAAACGAATAAACTTTGCGTGCTAGATTGCCCGCCTGTTTGACGTGTTAAGCCTTAGAGCGAAACAGATATAGCCGGACTCCAATATGTTTTTGTGTGCGTTAGAAAGGGGTAGAGATATTTTAGGGCGGTCGTTTTTTAAAAAAGTCACCGAAGTAGCGTAAGTAGTGGGGATCGTTGAGTTTTTCTTGAAGATGTTTACGTGATTTCGATTTGATCGCTTAGCTCATGCGGATTGTGAGGACGATGTGAATTGGCGTTTTACGACTGCCGTGTTTATATTGAGGCAATAAAACGGGTTATTATTTGGTGTATATGAGAATATTAAATCTTGTTGAGTATTTCTCTAACCTTCGAATGGTTTGCAAATTTAATAATTTGGTTTGCAAATTTACCTAAGTGCGAAATTTATTAACTGAAGTCGACGGTAAAAAAAATATTGTATGATTGCATTGTATAGATATTTTATTCTAAAAAAACTTTTACAATTTTATAGTGATGGTCGGTGCAGTCTATTTGCTATATTTATTTCTAAAAATTTTTTTAACCATTCGACCACATTCCACCTACGCAAAACCGTATCACAAGTATGTATATCTATTTGCTATTTGCGTATATTTTAAAATGTGAGAATACATGAAATATGCTACTCTCAGTATTATTATACTATATATTATAAGCACATAAAATAATGTTAAATTAAGACACCTGCTCAAACATACATCAATATAAGCCAATTCACATTATATCCACAGTAATATTAAACCGACCCGTAACAACCGACTTCCTTGGGCGCTCGTCGTTAACACGACGCTCTATTGGTAAGTACTTGACAAGTGTCTATATGTCCCTTTCGCACCTACATCTTCCGTTCTAATGCTAGCCTTTTCATCCTTTTCCCCCATATAGTCCCATTTAAATCGGCCAATAGCGTGCTCACGCCGATTACAGTGGACCAATAAAAATAGTGGGTGAGTGGAAGTGTCAACATAAATTTTCTTTTTAATTTTTGAATTTGGAAAATTCTGTTTCACGTCTCGGTTTGCTTTAAATGCGTTCGTCCGTTCCACTTTGTTGGTATGTTAGTTTATATTTAGACCTGTTTTAGTTATCGCGGTGTTACTCAATAAATACCTATTAATTTAAATTATTTTGAATATCTACGTTTGTTATAAGCCTTATTTTTAATTGTTTATTTTCTTAGCAATTATTAATCATTTATTAAAGAGAAAAAGAAAGAAAGAAAGAAAATTGATGAAACCATAATGTATTGTTCCAAAGTAGTCACTGATACGTACTAATGAATTAATAAATTATTGGTAAGTAATATAACACGTACATACACGACACAGATGGCATATTAATAAACATTAAACAATAAAATAATGCCAACCGTGCCTCCTTTAGGAATGGGGATAGGCTTTATCTCCTTACGTTGGTCTAATGAGGGTTGGTGAAATTCCTGCGGAGAACTCGGAAACACGGAGAGTATGCGAGTTTCCTCACAATGTTTCCTTCCCTGTTAAAACTAACGATAATTAATCTACACTAATATAGAGAGGAAAGATTTGTATTTTTGGATGTAACGAATAAACTTAAAAACTAGGGGACCGATTTGAAAAATTCTTTCTCCATTAGAATCCTACATTATCCCTGATGAACATAGGCTACTTTTTAATCCGAAAAAAGCAGATCACGCGAGCGTAGCCGCGAAGAAAAGCTAGTCCTACTAATATTATAAACGCGAATGTTTGTAAGTATGGCTGTATGGATGGGTGTATGTTTGTTACTCTTTCACGTAAAAACTACTGAATGGATTTTAATGAAACTTTACAATAATATAGCTCATACATCAGAATAAGACATAGGCTTCTTTTTATCCCGGAAAAAGCAGATCACGCGAGCGGAGACGCGAAGAAAAGCTAGTAATGAATAAAAGTCATAGCTACATGCTCATCCACCATCCGCTAGTTGGATTAGAACCTGAGTCTATATTTATAACTACATAATAATATATTCTACATATTATCTGCAGTTACTATTTGATAACACTAATAATTTTATATATAAAATTCGCTGAAAACCGTCGGCGTAGTCTCTTTAGTGTATTATTTACGACTTCCGGCGAACAGCGGACGAGCAGCCGACTCAGAAATGAAGAAGTGAAGAATGCCGGTTCGATTCCAATCAATTCAATTCAATGTGTGGCAGTTCGGTCTTTACTATATGGGCACACGGGCCACCGATAGAATGATGATTAAACTAACACGATAAAAAATATTTAGTTTTATGAACTAAGAAACACCGTTTCATTCCAAATCTTTACTGACTCTAGCAAATAAAACTGGTGGTAAAATGGTTAGTTTTATAACGAACGTACGTACGTATAACGTTTAAATTAATTTTATTTCAATGTATAAAATTCGCGTAAACATAAGAAATCATAATCTATCTATACTTTAGTTAAAAAACAAAAATAAAAGTAAAAAAATTGCAAATGCATATTACATTAGTGTCAATACATAAATAAAATTGTTGTGGCATATTAAAATAAAAGTAATTTAACGAATTTTATCGCAGTTTTTATACACAGTTGTTAAGTACATCTTATTAGATAAGATGTACAGAATATATTTATATTAAAACTTTTAAGTCATACCTCTTTAGTCATTGACCCAATTAATATAACTGAGTTAAGTGTGTACACTAAATATTAATTCCGTAAAAGATAAAGAGTGCTCTGATCGTGGTTTTATATTTCATTAACTGATGTTCGGTCGAGATGAGTGGATATCAAACGATATCGAGTGGACCATAGACGTAAATAGCTTTAGATACGATATTGTCGCTTTTTATGCCTATATTGTTATAAATGTGAAGTTTAGATGTATGTTATACATTTTAGGCTTTCATTTCTTTTCGTTTTGTCGTGAAAAATCTGTCTTATGCGGTAATCTTTATACCTATCGAAGCTAACATGGTTGCATAAAATACTCGACTAGTTATGTCAATTGTAGAGATAGAGCAGAAATAAAATAGAGATAATAGCACCTTAAACTTATCTGTGGTTGTTTGTTTATGACATCTAACATAGCGACGTAATTTTATCGATCGTTTACACTATTACCAAAGATATCTGTCGTCGACTCTTTTGCGCGCGAGATATGTCGTGTTGTACATGCTAAGGGCCCCAGAGCACTTGACTTCATGGCCTTATAAACTTGTTACGGACCGTGTTACACCCATTTCGCGAGATCTGCACCGACTAGTATTCTTCAAGCCAATCAACAACTCAACAATAACACACCTCATCGCTTTTATTAAAATTGACATTTGCTTAGAGGACAACATTTAGGTAATGACATTTTAACAAAGTCAACTAACGTGGTCGCATTAACGTAAAGCGGACACGTTATGAATCCACACGGTTATAAATAATAAGGCGCCTGATGTCCGATTGACGTGAACAGTTTCTCGTACGACATGGGTGACAATATAAAAAAGAACGATCGTTACGGATTCTTTTTTCAAACTGCATGATACGACCTCATAGAGAAAGTCATAATAATATTCCTGTTTGTTTTGTTTTCTGTCCTAATAATATTCTTGTTTGCTTCACGCCATAAACGTTTTTCTAAATAGATCTTTATTTACGGCACGTCTATGCGATGCTGATGTCTACGGAAGCCCAAGTGTCCGCCGTAAGTGGTTGTAAGTGGCATGTTTGCGGTGATCCGAGCCATATCCATTCAATGTACGTCATAATGAACGTTTAAGAACTATGATCGATCAAAGGGTACTGATATAATTACTATACTTGGTCAAAATGACGGTCTAGTTTTGCTGGTGTGAGTTTGTGTTTATAACATGACATGAAAGTCGTCATAATTTGAATAATGAATTATTGAACGAAATAATTAATTATTCACAATAATTTATTATTCTGCCATTTTTGCTGTCAAATTGTACATAGATACATAGAGACGCCTGTTTCCTATAGGGGTAGCTAGAGACAACGGATTTCCACCTGTTACGATCCTTACACACCTCTTTGGCCTCTTTTACTCTTATTATAGTCTTCATTCTTTGGGGAAAATTAAAATAGAAAAAAATATATAGATATGTACTATCAAATTATAATGGGTTTAATATCAGTTTTACAAGGTGGTAGGTCACTCGCATGCGAGAGGTCGTCTGGGTTGGTACCACTGCATTCTGTTTCTGCCGCCAAGCAGCAGTGTGTAAGCACTGTTGTGTTTCGGTTTGAAGGACATTGAAACCAGTGAAATTACTGAGCATAATGAGACTCAACATATCATGTCTCGAAGTGACGAGCGCTGTCCAGTGCCATGTAGTGCTTTGTGATAGAAAGTTCTGTGTGGTGGGTAGCAATGACCGCTTACCATTAGGCGGGCCGCTTGCTCGCCTGCCTGTGTAGGAAATAAAAAAATAAAACGTATGAAATAAGACTATTGAAAAGCTTTCTTACTATATCTATATACTATGCCTTCGTAATTCTTACGGAGAAATTCTCAGGTATGCAAGTTTGCTCACTATGTTTCCTTCACTGTTATACAAGCGATAATTAACAATTAATACACACGTAGCTTAGAAAAGAGAGGTACATGCTTTTAGGGCTGGTAATTTTTAAATCAAATATAAAACACGCCCACAGTGTTGGCTTTTGGATTTGAGCCCAGAATCTCCACGAGGTTTCTCAGATTAAATACATCACCACTAAACCAATAAAGCGTTACGGTAGGCATCGGTCTGGCTATGCCTCTGGAATTGCCGCTGTCTATGAGCAGCGGTGACCGCTTATCATCAGGCGGGACCGCTTGCTCGTCTGCCTATCAAGGCAATAAAAAAAAAACGAATTAAAAAAATACTACATCATCAGAATTCACCATGAATATCATATCACCGGATAATACCTATGATATTCTCTGATTTATTTTATTATTCAAATAAAATTATTAAAACCATAATTCAGAATGTTTGAATATGTTCAATAATTAGGTATACAAGTATTAATTTGAAACATTTAAAAAAAAGAATAAATAATAATAATAAAAGGCTTTATTCAGAGAAGTTTTTACAGTGATTCATACTTAACAACTAATAAATTAACAATTTTATTTGATATCGACTACTGCGTTTGTTTGCTCAACTTTGGCAAAGACCTCCTCCAACATTTTTGAAGTTATACTTCTTTAGGCGCGTTATGAAAAAATGATGAGAGTGAAATTTTAAGATGCGCGCGCACCTGTGACACAAAAAATTAACAGAAAAAATTAACAGTATGAAGTTAGGCGCGTGAGAGCAGTATGAAGTTTTTTTTTTTTTTTTTTTTGAAGTTATACTTCTTTAGGCGCGTTATGAAAAAATGATGAGAGTGAAATTTTAAGATGCGCGCGCACCTGTGACACAAAAAATTAACAGAAAAAATTAACAGTATGAAGTTAGGCGCGTGAGAGCAGTATGAAGTTTTTTTTTTTTTTTTTTTTTTTTTTTAATGGCATCTGTTATACATTATGCCAGCAGTATGAAGTTAGGCGCGTTATGAAAAAATGATGAGTGAAATAAAAAAATAAATAAATAAATATAAATAAATAAATATAAATATATATATATATATATAATTATATATAGATGCGGTTTTTATTTTATAATTTGGAACATGGTGCCGTAAAAAAAGTACCAGGTTCGCATAAACGCGAAGAGAGTAGAATGTCCATTTTTCATGGCGAGTAGCCGTAATTAATAAACAAATGACGATTTGGACAAAGAAAAACTCTTTAGGTTTTTTTCTTATTCGGAACAAGTACCAGGCTCGCATAAACGTGAAGAGAGTAGAATGTACTTCTATCATGTGGAGTGGATATGTTGATATAAATTAAAATACTTTTATTTAATATAATTAACACTAAATATTATTAAATTATTAATGTTAAATACTTATTATTGGTTATTTAATGATTCCAAAGAAGTATAACTTCTCACGCGCGTACATAAGTACACGCACCCATTTTTTTTTTTTTTAATGGCATCTGTTATACATTATGCCAGCAGTATGAAGTTAGGCGCGTTATGAAAAAATGATGAGTGAAATAAAAAAATAAATAAATAAATATAAATAAATAAATATAAATATATATATATATATATAATTATATATAGATGCGGTTTTTATTTTATAATTTGGAACATGGTGCCGTAAAAAAAGTACCAGGTTCGCATAAACGCGAAGAGAGTAGAATGTCCATTTTTCATGGCGAGTAGCCGTAATTAATAAACAAATGACGATTTGGACAAAGAAAAACTCTTTAGGTTTTTTTCTTATTCGGAACAAGTACCAGGCTCGCATAAACGTGAAGAGAGTAGAATGTACTTCTATCATGTGGAGTGGATATGTTGATATAAATTAAAATACTTTTATTTAATATAATTAACACTAAATATTATTAAATTATTAATGTTAAATACTTATTATTGGTTATTTAATGATTCCAAAGAAGTATAACTTCTCACGCGCGTACATAAGTACACGCACCCATTTTTTTTTTTATTTCACTCTGTCGCTGTTCTTGTCCATAGATTCCCCACTATCTTCCTTATCTCGTCTTCCCAGCGTCTGAACTGTCTTCCTCTCTTCCTTTTTCCATTCCCTGGGTACCAAAACAAAGGTATAAATAAAGTGGAATAATTATTGTCAGCATTGAGGCGGTTGGATGACATTCTATGAGTGGTAGAGCCTCGCTGTACACAGTTTTGTCTACAGCATGAATGGGCTGGCTCGACCGGGTCGTTACCACTGTCTCACAGAAAACCGACGTAAAGTAGCGGCTTGCTGCTGCGGTTCGTACGGTGAGTGAGATATCCGGAAGCCCAAATTCCCCTCCCCTTCCCAATCCCTAATTATCCCTTTCCTTTAAGGTCGGCAACGCGCCTATGATTCTTGTGGTTGTGGGCGTACATGGGCGGTGGAGATCACTTACCATCAGGTGACCCACTTGCTCGTTTGTCGGCCTATGCTATAAAAAAAAAACTAAAATGTTACTCTGCCCAGTTAAATAGAGAAGATCAAGTGCATTGTATTGCATTCATCTACTGCGTTACAGTAGATGAAATCTCGTGCTTTTTAATATGAAAAACAGAGTTCAATCAGTTTGCCTAAATCGGAAATGCATTAAAACGATCCCGTTTGAACTTTGTTGCTTTGGTGTGAAATCATTCATTAGGCTAATTATGAGCTCTTTGTTGCAAGTGTTTACGAAATAAAACTGATTTGAGAACAAAGGTTGCGGCAGGTATTGAGGTTTTGAAAAACATTTAGTAAACGTTTGATGGTAATTATTATCTAAACGTGGTAAAACTCTATCTGATTCAGAAATTGTGCTCTATTTCTACATGTTTGGCTGTGTCGGTTGGCGCAGTTGTATTGCCGGTTCGATCCCGGGTCGGATAATGTGATATTGGATTTTTCTATCCCTAAATGGGACCCTATCAGCCCGTAATATGGAATTTGTGCCCGGTATCACATCATGAGACGGAAATAAAACGGCGAAATGTGTATTTACGGATTACCTTCGGGAATAACGGGGTAACTCTTGTTATGTTATGTTTATTGTTAATCCCAGACAATGCATGTATGATTTTTCGAATGGAAACCTCCAATTTTTGTATGTTACAATATATCTGTAGTGCAAGTTGGAGTGTAGATGCCACCAAAATCGGACCAAAGCGTCAGGCAGAAAGAAAAAAAGTTGCACGATATCTTCACCAAATAGGTACCATGCTTACGATTATTTTCGTATTCGAGAGGATTTACTCTGATGGTGGTCTCATGGCAATTTGGCGAAGATCCAATGGCTGAGTACGAGGGAAAAAGAGAATCTCGATAGCGGATATCAGCAAAGGGATATCAGTAAATCGATTCAAAAATCGATTATTTTTTAGTTTTAACATACATCTAAGTGGAATGTTACCTATCTGCTTACTGGCCTGCCTTATTACTGTGTCCCGTCTTTTTTAGGCTTTGGAAACCCCCGTTACAGTCGGAAAGCTAAGACGTCTACAGCGCGGGGTTGTCGCACTAACGCGGCCATCCGTCTCAGGGTTGCACCAAGAAAATGTAGAGGAGAAGGTGGTAATGTGGCCCCCGCAGGTATTATGGCCCCCTTCGATATTTCTAGTTTAGAATCACCGCATCAAGCGAAACATTTTTGTAATGGGGAGTATCAAAGACAATTTCGATTTAGTGCACAAAAAAAGTAAGCGAGGGCAGCACACACGTTTGTTATTCGAGCCAGTTTGAACTTGCACTCGCAAAAACTTTGTTATTGTGTTGCATTTAATTGCATAATTCTGGAAATACCGAGTTTACGCATCTGAGATTTGGATATAATGTTCGATTAACGTTTTCCTATTGGATTTTGAAGGTATGTACACAAAATATTTGATGTTATATATTTTTATAGGTTGGTTTGTAGATTCCACAATATTGGTAATTTGGCCCCCTCAAAATTGGTTGTATATATATGAGTGATATTTATTTTTTTATCTATTTACAGATGCCTATAAACGAAGGCTTATGAGGCCAAAGAGACCAAAGAGACGCAACATCCAACAGTAGCTCCGATAATGAAGAAATAGTAAAAAGCGACTCATCGGGATGTGATAAAAATGTATCTCCATCTGTAGTACCTGAAGACTACGATATGATTTGTATTTTGTGACAATATTTACTCCAGCGACAGACGTGGCGAGGAGTGGAGTCAGTGCCAAAGCTGCAACTTATGGGCTCATACTGACTGCGGGGGGCCATATAACCCTCGCTGGATCTCAAATTGTCAAATTTTCATTTTTTTTATAAAATATATTTTAGTATTATCTGTTGCATTTTTATTTGTTCCATATTATGTTGTGTATTGGCAAATAAATAACAAAACTAATGATGTTTTCATTATACATGTTTTCCTTTTATTTTTTACATGAGACCTCAAAAACAAAGTGGGGGGCCACATTACCACCTTCTCCTCTACAAGTATGCGAAAACCGCACATCCTGCAATGTGGAGTCGTAACCCCCGATGTCCCAAATTAGTTGACTTTTACAGGCAGGGGATATAGTGAAAGAAATGATATAGAAAAATATAACCTGAGCATGAGCTCATGCCTGTGTTGTAGAGGGCATAAGCAGAAGTGCGACTAGTGTATGGTTTACTGGTGGGTGCCACCTACAATATTACACCTACTAGGTGATGTGTCTATTGCAATTTCGATCCCAGGCAACTCATGAGTGATTTTTCTATTCTAAAACTCAAATAATAGTAAACCGACCTGCATTGGTTTTGAATCTAGAACCTAACCGGTTTTAGTACACTGTCAGTAGACTATCGAGATGATAGTACAGTAATTTGAATTTCAAAAATGTTATGCAACGCCATCTATTTACTAAAGTGAAACATTTTTTAATATTTTGTCCAACCGTTATACTACGTAGTTTAACTATTCGATACGAGAGGGCGCTAAACACAGAGTAGTAATACATTTATATTCCTGTTTTATAGACATGTGTTTATTAATATTTAACCATTAATATTTCTTTAAAACTACATTGTTATTGAAACATTGCATTTATTTACATACAACCAATAACAAGTACCTACTTAAATATTATGAATAGTCTTCCTACTTGATGTTAGATGGCACTGATAACTGCGCTTTTAGTAATATCTTTATTACTATGAATATGTATTATGACATTTATTATATTCCGAAGCTTGAATAAAACTAAGAATAAATCTAAATGCCGAAATAAACGGAATACTAGCATAAATCGATCTAACATTCACTAATTTTTCTCCCCTAGTCAATCAACTGTTTGATAGAAACCACATGGTAGAGACCGCGTCACGTCTGACCGTATATTATTTTGTGTGTAATTGATACGATAATCGCCCTCTGTTTTATTATACGCACGGATTTATGATCCATTTTGGTTAAACGTTGGGGTGAGTTAACATTAAGTCGAGACGTGGCAGCCAAAAGTCTTTTAAAACTATTGATTTTTAGCTAAGGAAAAAGGTTAAAAAACAGATATTGAATTACTTAAAAATATGTGCTATATTAACATTTTGTTTGTAGAAAACAAAATACATACTACTAATAATAGGTGGTAGGTGTCCTGAATACGAGATTCGGTCAGGATAAGTAACGCTTTGTATATTCCTACCGCCAAGCGTTAGCGTTTAAGCACTGTTGTTGATCGGTTATAGGGACATTGAAGTCAGTAAAAATACTGGGCATTATGACACAATAACTTAAGTCTCGGGATGACGAACGCGGTCCAGTGCCATGCAGTGTATTGTAATTAAAGTTCTGTGTGGTGGGCTTTCTGTTTATCGGTAGACGTGGCGCTTACCACCAGGCGAGTGCTAGTTTTAGCAAGCAGCTAATTTACGTCGATTTTCTGTGAGACAGTGGTAACGACCCAGTCGAGCCAACCCATTCATGCCTTAGATAAAACTATCTACAGCGTGACTCTACCACTAAAGCCCTATGGAAATACCAATGTCCAGCAGTTACCACTCATAAAGATCTATGTCCAGCAGTTACCACTCATAAAGACCTATGTCCAGCAGTTACCACTCATAACGACCTATGTCCAGCAGTTACCACTCATAAAGACCTATTTCCCGCAGTTACCACTAATAAAGACCTATGTCCAGCAGTTACCACTCATAAAGACCTATGTCCAGCAGTTACCACTCATAAAGACCTATGTCTAGCAGTGGATAAATTGAGGCTGATAGATGGATGTAGAGACGTGTCGTCCGCCGCGACTGGCACAACCAGGTTTTTTTACCACTGTCCCACAGATAATAGACGAGAAGTGTAACTTGCTGTGCGTTTCGTACGGTGAATGAGATATACGAAGGTCCAACACCTCTCCCCTTCCCAATCCCATAATTATCCTTTTCCTTTAAGATCGGCAACGCCTCCATTATTCTTTGGGTATTTCATTGAGTGGATGTTCGGTGCTACTCATTTTTTTTTTTCACATAACTGCCTTTTGCTAAACGAACGGCTAATTAGGTAACCCACTTGCTCGCTTGCCAAGTTCTGCTATAAAAAATACCATCTAGTGAATAGGATGAAGACCACAAATGTACTGGAAAGAGGATGTGAAGAAGGTAGCTGGTTCGAATTTGATCCAAAGAGCACTATACCGCGAGAATGGAAAACGTTGAAAGACGCCTACACCAAGCACGCAGGCAGGTGGAAAAAGGCTAGAGAACAAAAAAAATTAGTGGTGTCGTGGGACACCAGGTAGGAACGAAGTTCCTTCGGCTAATGTAGAATCGACACAAATTTCAATAATTTCCCACTATTATCACTGTCAATTGCATTCAAGTCACTTGTTGGTTCACTTGCCATTGTTACTATATTTATTATTGTTTTGACGATTTGAAATTATATGAAAAAAATTGAAGCATAAAAAAGGGCAAGAGATAATACACTCCTTTGCAAAAAAAACGGGCGGGTTTGATTTTTTAACATTATTGGTAATAATTTAGTTCTTCAGAGGTTTTAATAGCCAAACTATGTTACTGGCACTTAATAAAGAGTCTGGGTATGAAAAAAAGTTCATTCCAAATTCAAAACTTTTGTTTTTTAAATTATTAATCCCTTTTTCATTTTGTGACACTTTTCGCGGGTTTGCGGTTAAAAGGTTATCAAGCAACTAAAAGTAACTTTTCGTTATTTTTAGTACAACAATTTATGTTTATCGCATAATTCTGCCTTATTGTGACTTAAAACAGATATCTTTGTGTCTATCGTAATGGCAGAAAAAGCAATGAGAGC
Source organism: Amorpha juglandis (assembly GCA_949126905.1). Lineage (NCBI taxonomy): Eukaryota > Metazoa > Arthropoda > Insecta > Lepidoptera > Sphingidae > Amorpha > Amorpha juglandis. The sequence goes on along the minus strand of OX421373.1, from coordinate 12,928,838 downwards.
TAGTAAAATTATAGCGCTGCTGGAAGAGGGGTGTAGCCAATGTTACGTCTCACAGCGGTTAAACGTGAGTCGTTCAACCGTACAAAGAACCTGGACTCGATACCAAGAGACAGGTTCCGTTCAGAGAAGGCAAGGTTCTGGGAGAAAACGTTGCACACAGCCGCGAGACGATCGCTTTTTAGTGACTCAGGCGCTGAGGAACCGCAAATGCAGTTACATAGACCTCAAAAGAAACCTTGAAGAGGTACGAGGAGCACAAGTTAGCCTATGGACTGTGAGGAGAAGACTTTTAGCTGCTGATATACGTAGTCGACGACCAGCGCGGGCCCCCAAGTTACTCCGTGAGCACCGGATTGCGCGGTTGAGGTTCGCTAGAAATTGCCTATCTTGGACACCAGGTAACTGGAGTAGCGTACTCTTCTCCGATGAGGCTCGAATTTGTCTGCATGGTGAGGACCGACGTCGGCGAGTGTTACGAAGACCAGGGGAACGCTATGCCGATGTGTGTTTTGAAGAAATCACCCCTTATGGTGGAGGGTCCGTTATGTTTTGGGCGGGCGTAACTTCCAACTATCGTACCGAGATAGTATTCATAGAAAATGGCTCACTAAATGCGCATAGGTACATAACAGAAATCCTTTCTCAAAATGCACAACCCGCACTGACTGTAATTGGTGAAGATGCCATTTACATGGACGATAATGCTCGGGCCCACCGTTCTGGCGACGTAGATGCTTATATGCAAGAGGTCGGTATTCGTCGTTTGGATTGGCCAGCGCGGAGCCCCGACCTTAACTCCATTGAGCACGTTTGGGACCTCCTAAAAAGGCGAGTACGATCTGTCCAACCACCTCCACAAAACATCAGAGAGCTTAAACGTGTAATCTCGACTGAGTGGGAACACATTCCACAGGACACCATCAAAAGCCTGGTGGGAAGCATGCCAAGACGATTACATGCCGTAATCGCTGCAAGAGGAGGTCATACTCGTTATTAATTTTTATTTTTTAATGTCTCTTTTATTAAAATACCATAAAAATACTCGTAGTCTTAATTTCATTATACCCATAAAAATGTCCATTTTAACACGGCTCTCTGTTTACATTGACTAAAACACCGATACCAGGATAAAAGTGTTAAAAAACTAGATTCTCATTGATAATAAGAAATTTCTAGTCATCCAAGCTAATGACATACTAAAAATATAATAATATTTACCCATAGAAAAGCTAAGGTAAAGTGTGTGTGTAAGGTGCCCGTTTTTTTTGCAAAGGAGTTTATATCGCAAGACGAATAACGAGCTAGCGTAATCTTTTAAAAATCGAAGGAGATATAAAAATACTTCAACATTAACTGGCTGAATGAATTTCATTTTAAAAAAGGAACTAACGCTGGCTGGTTATGGGACTGTCGCGCATGCGCACGTCTCATTTAACGCTTTTATTCCACGCATTTTTTCCACGCATTTTTCTTACGGTTTTACTATCACATTTTTTTCAGTTCGGTCACGCAGCGAAATCCCTATCCCCTCCAAGCCTGCCGTAAGGAGCTTCGTTCCAATAGGACAAAATAGGAGGCTATAAGTCTATAAGCTCACATATTATGGAACGGAAATAAGGTTGACGAACCTTATGCACCGGGTGCACTATTTGCACTTCTGCCTATCCCTTCGGTGATATAAGTGTGAGCTTATGTTTCAATTCAATATTTTAACGGCCTAATAATGCAAATACGTAAAATTTTCGTCACACATCGACGTTTTTTGCAGTTGGCGCCGACTCGCGTCCGGCACCGCGTGTAAGCAATAACTCACTGACAAGCATCGAACCCACGTCCCCGCGCAACTGACCTCAATTTTTTTATAGTAACATGACCTCTTATTTTGCCTGGTTTTAAACAGTTGGTAGTAGCTGTTAATATGTCGTTAAAATTGGCAGAGTCACGCCATAGATAGTTTTGTCTACGGTATGAATGGACCGGATCGACCGGGTTATTACCATTTTCTAACGGACAGCTGTCCTGAAATAACAGCTTGTTATTGAGTTTCGTATGAAGAGCGTGATATCTGTAATATCCTTTTCATTAGTATCAGCAAAGCGACCATGATTTTTGGGGCATTGTGGAAGTTCATGGGTGGTAGAGATCACTTACCATCATGGGTCCTACTTGCTTGTTTGTCAGCATAAAAATATTGTTAATTAACACTCATTTTAATGGTGAAGGAAATCATCGTGATGAAACCTGCAAACTTCAGAATTCTACATCTATGCTAATATTATAAAGCTGAAGAGTTTGTTTGTTTGTTTGAACGCGCTAATCTCACGAAGTACTGGTTCGAATTGAAAAATTCTTTTTGTGTTGGATAGTCCATTTATCGAGAAAGGCTTTGGGCTATATAACATTACGCTGCGACTATAAGAAGCGAAGCATCAGTGAAAAATGTTACAAAAACGGGGAAAATTATTAATATTTGAAGGCTTCCGTTGCGTGCGCTGCGTACACGGTTCAAGCTACCCAAAAAATATGTATGAAATTTGTGATATCACTGCCTCGGTCGCGCAGTTGTATTGTGTACTGCTTTGCTGAGGTCCCGGGTTCGATCCACTTTTTTTATCCCGGAAAAAGCAAATCACGCTGGCGGAGCCGCGAGGAAAAGCTAGTTAAACAATAAAATTATTCATCTATCTATACTAATAATAAAGCTGTAGAGTTTGATTGTTTGTTTGTTTGAACGCGCTAATCTCAGGAACTACTGGTTCGAATTGAAAAATTCTTTTTGTGTTGGATAGTCCATTTATCGAGGAAGGCTTTAGGATATATAACATTACGCTGCGACCATTAGAAGCGAAGCATCAGTGAAAAATGTTGCACAAACGGGGATAATTATTCATATTTGAAGGCTTCCGTTGCTAAGCTACCCAAATAATATTATTTGAAGGCTTCCGTTGCTAAGCTACCCAAATCTATACTAATATTATAAAGCTGTAGAGTTTGATTGTTTGTTTGTTTGTTTGATCACGTGTGCGGAGCCGCGAGCAAAAGCTAGTATCAGAATATTTGTAAAGAAAAGAAAGATGTGACAATTTTTTATGTCAAAGTTGAGAGGGGCGTGCAAGGGCGGGCGGGGGCGTCGTATTGACAAAATGCCAATATTATTTATTGGCGGGTAGGCGCCGACGCCGGCGACTTGCTTTTTTTGCATCTTGTCGATGGATATGGAGTCGTGATAAACGTGGCTCGCGGTTAGTTTTTTCCGTTCCTATCTGGCAAAGATCATGTTTTTTTTGGCGACGCGGTGCATGGGCGTGTAATGGAGATATGATAACAGTATTACATGCACAGCAGTCGTTAAGCTATACCTACATTTTATTATGCTAGCCTATGTAGGTACCGTTTTAATTTTTGAACCCTCGACTAAAAGTGGGGTAAGTTATAAGTTTGACACTTTACAACCCCCATGTGTGTGTTTTTTATATAGTAGAGGTCGGCAAACGAGCAAGTGGGTCACCTGATGGTAAGTGATCTCCACCGCCCATAGCCATTCAAAATAATACAGGAGTCATAAATGCGTTGCCGACGTTATAGGAAAGAGATAATTAAGAAATTGGGAAGAGGAAGATTTGGGCCTTCGGATATATCACTCATCATACAAAACACAACAGCAAGCTGCTACTTCACGTAGTTTTTCTGTAAGACAGTGGTAACAATCCGGTTGAACCGCCCCGTACATGCTGTAGACAAAACTATCTACAGCATGGCTCTACCACTTTTTGTGTGCGTGTGTGTGTTTGTGTTTAGATCACAAATTTATTAAAATATTATGTTAAATTAGAAGCATAGAGCAAAGAACACGTTGTGTTACTCTACCCTGGCTACTTCAGTCGATCCGGCCCAATCATGCTGTAAAAAGTTTTTAACTTATAAAATGCTTTAGTTCTTACGATCTACTTAATTCATTGAATATTTGTTTCGGGTCGGATGTTATGAGACCGAAAGTCCCTCGTAGATCCTGACACTCTCTACATAAGATTTGTATCATGCGGGGTCAGGACTACGTGTGTGACTGCTGGGTGTAAGTATTTATTTATTAAAAGTGTGGCCTGTTGTCCTGACTCATATAGGCTTTATATTAGCTGATATTACACGTGGTAGTTCACAGGAATTTAAAACAAATGAGTCACATGATATGATTGATTCTGCTAACGTTCGTCATACATGTATACGTGAGTAAGATCGGCCAATGATTTTATTTTACTCATGTCGGGAGTCGGGCCGGCGAGATCAACAGGGGCAATTAATTGAATAAAACAGAATGGGCACATTAAACTGTGCACATGTACTGAACACTGATAACGCTGAGAATTATCGCGCTGTACACTGCTGGCCGGTGACAGTATGTTCTTTTTATTTCGACAGCCTCCGTGGCGCAGCGGGCGAGTAGTCGGCTGTGAAGCGAGAGGCCGCGGGTTCGATCCCCGCACCGAGACAAACATTTGTGTGATCCACAGATATTTGTCTCGGGGTCTGGGTGTTGTGAGACCGAAAAGTCTCTCGTAGTTCCTGATACCCACGACACAAGATTCGTATCTTAGTGTGGGGTCAGGACTATGTATGTGACTGTTGGGTGTATTTATTTATTTATTTATTTTGTATTCTGCCCGCAGTTCTAAATGTATAAATTAGCAAATTGGCAGCAATACTGAGGAGTGTACTCGGTGAGAACTTGGAGCTTATTATGTTAGAATGGGGACATAAGTGGTATATTATTATACTACTAGCCTAATGGCTGTACTTACCTACTTACAAGTAGGTATTCCTTGGAATGTCCACAATACGTAAAAAATCATGGAAGCGTCTCCAATCTTAAGGGAAAGGGGTTATTAAGGGATCCATTCACATTCACATTCACATTCAGCCATGAAGGGAAGGGGTATTTGGGCTCTCGGAAAACTTCAAACGTAATTTTAGAGAGTCGGTATTCGAAATGTCTCATGTCTCGGTTTTATTTATTTAAACTTCATTTTCAAAACATGTTTATAGGAGGACTTAATGCCAGAGACATTCACTAGCAGTCAATTAATCTACGGGTGATGCAGAAACGAAACAACATCAACAAAAACGTTTTATTTATGTAATTGATTGATGAGACGAGCAAGTCGCTCGCCTGATGGTAGCTTACCATCAGGTGGTCTATAAACAGAAGCAACACCACACAGAACTTTGGATTACAAAGCACTGCATTGCACTGAACTGCGCTCGTCACCATCTTATGCCCAGTAATTTCGGTGGCTTCAGTGTCCTTCAAACCGAAACGCAACAGTCCTTACACGCTGTTGCTTGGCGGCAGAACTAGACGGCGCGGTGGTACCAACCCAGACGGCCTCTCGCATACGAGGGACCTACCACCTTGTAACCCATGTAAGTATTGTCGATTCCAGTCAGTTGATCGACTAAAATCTAAGCATGTGAACACGCTACAAACCAAGAAAGAGCTTGGTTATGTATTACATGTATTACTTTTTTCTAGTGAATATTTTTTCGGCCGCAAATGTAAGCTGTCGCTGGAACAGGAGTCCGCGCGCCGTCCAAATAAAAGCTAACGAGCGCGCACTGTACGCACAGTACGGTGGTTTAGTAATGGTGTACCCCCATACTACACGTTGGATTTCATTTAGGAATAATATGTATTGAAATAAGACTAATTTAAACGGATTTTATCGCGGTTTTTTATTAATATTTGATTCCGATGTTTCGAAAGCTTTTCAGCCTTCGTGGTCACCAGGTGGACTAATATGGAGTTATTTTTTACGTGTATTGTATTCTTTAACCGATTAAAAAAGGACGTGTTTCTTATTTCGGCTTTTATGTTTTTGGTTGCTTTTATATGCGACTTTATCGATTTTTCATGTTAATGTGGACCGATGTTGTGCAATAGCGTTTAGCTGCGACATAGTCTCATATAAATTTGCTTAAGATTTGCTGACCCGAAGTACATAGTAAAAAAAAATACTGCTGAATAAATAAAAGCATATTGTTGGTGTATTGGAATTAATTTATTAAAACTGTACTTGCCATTAATAATTAATAATAGAGAAATACATTAAGTTCAACAAACAATATTTTAACCTACTTCAACAATTAATTATCATGAATTATTAAGCGTCTTTTTAAATTCGGCGTCTATAGCTCTGCAGGGCAACTGAAAACACTGACTTAAAAGATCCCTTTTTGAATTGAGTTTTTAAGTTTTATCTAAATCTAATTATATTGGTGCCATTTGTGCGAACGCTGTTAAACTTTCCGAAATCAATTCAATATAAATCCTATAATTATGAAAAAAAAAATTTATTGCTAACAGTTACATTGCGGAAGCATTGTAAAAGAGCTTGAAGTCAGCAGATATAAGCAAATCCGAGATTATATGGCTTACTATTCAATTTTAATAATGGAATCGATCTTACAAACAGTATAATATGGTTTTTGACGTGACGTTAATTAAATTCTTATTTTTTTATTAGCTTGGATAACAAATCTAGCAGCTCGCTCGCCTGTAAAGTAAACGCCACGCCAGCTATTATGAGATGCAACACCACACAGTACTTACTAGAATTATATAATACTATATGACACAGGACTGCGCTCGTCACCCCGATAAATAAGATGTTAAGTTTCATAATGACCAGTAATTTCACTGGCTTCAATGAATGTCCTTCAAACCGAAACACAAGAGATTTTTTTTAAATGTTTATTTGATACATAAGCAGCAATCACAGTAGTAATTTATTCCACCCGTGTACCATTTATTTGGACCTCGCACGCATCTTCCTCCTTTTGCGCTTTAGCCTTCGCATAAGCTTCTTACGCTACTTAGCTCTCATATTCCTAAGATACATTATTTATTTAATTCGTATAAAACGAAAAAACAAATATGCATAGACACTTCTGCTTGGACAGAAATAGACAAAGCAGTACCAACCCACCCGGCTCCCATACGAGGGATCTACCACTTATAAATTAATTTCCACCGTTGTTTTTAAAACTTGGGCAGCAATAATAACACACGACGATACAAAACCCCGTGCGGGTGTACGGCGTGGCCGCGCGGCATCGGTCTATCGGGCCAGATCACCTTCCACCCAGCGATAACCTTAAAAGCCGACCAATATTAATACATCAAACACCCACGTGCTCTGTCGTACATCACTCCCCGCCCCGCCGCCCCTCTCACGTCATCCTCCCCCTCTCATATCCCGCTACGTCCGCTCTACCGGTTTATTCATAATGCATGCATTTTCCACAGTACTTCCTTAAAATTTATTTATTTAATTATGTACGCGAATGTTACTCATTGAAATAAAACTAATTTAAACGGATTTTATCCGTCCACATATTTTATGTGTCCACTGTGACCACGAAGGCTGAAAAGCTTTCGAAACGTCGCGAACTAATAAACGGATTTTATGGCGGTTTTTTATTAATTTCGATCCCGAAGTTTCGAAGACTTTTCAGCCTTCGTGGTCACGGGGGAGACAAAATAAACAACCGCGATAAAATCCGTTTAAATTAGCTTTATTTCAATAAATAGGTTTTGTTAGACGCATTTAGTTCATTAATAAAGTATGCATTTACAAGTTTATATCATTTACTTTAATAAATTCCTTTGTGTAAGAACAAATCTCTGTTGATGTCATTCTTATTCCGAGTATGTAAGCATGTGCTCGCAATTTTAGTTTTACATCTCAATTAGTAATATTGATTTAAGCCTAGTTTAGCATATTGACATAGAACATGTCCTCACGCCTACGTCCTTTAATGTATATGCAGAAATATAACGACTTTGCTAAACAAATTGCCAAACGTGTTTCCGTCCCGTACTGTCCTAGGGTTACAGATTACATCCCTCTCAACTTATTTAACACAAACGGCCTGCAAATTATAGTATTTTGAATAGAACAGCACCAATCTTGGATGGACCAACCTGTATAACGAATAAATTTATTTGAACTGCGTATTTGCTAGACATTTTTACGATAATAAGACTATAATTTGATGTTTGGGTGTAACTTTTGATAGTGTTAAATTATTTTTATTCTTTCACGAATAAGAGAGTTTAATTTTTTTTTATTTTATTAGCTTAAAGGACGACTCGAACAGGTCGCTCGCCTGATGGTAAACGCCACGCCTGCCCACAAACACAATCAACATCATACAGAACTTTGAATTACCTACAAATCACTTTATGGCATTGGACTTCGCTCGTCGACCCGACACAAGGAGCTAAGTCCAGTAATTTCATTGGCTTCAATCTCCTTCAACCTAAACACAACAGTGCTTACATACTATTGTTTGTATATCGTAGTCATAAAGAGTCGGTGAGTTGTTTTACATTAAGCGCCAGTATCAAAGACTCTATGTAAATACTAAATAGCTCATAAAATATTACATCTTCAAATTTCAAAATCCATAGCTTTATCCATATATATGTTTAAACTAACATGATCTATCTGATTTATTGACTGACTGTTTCATCTATCTCCAGATCAAACTGCTAAATCTAGAAAGATCAAATGTTGAAAGTTTTTTTTATATTTCATACGTACAGGGACTTCAATCTCTATACGAAAAAAAATATATTTCTATGGTCAGTTTTTCTTGAAAATTGGTATTTAGCTCTCCAACATAATTCTTAAAATAAGTTTTCATAAACATGCACAAGAGAGAGGGAATTTCCCAGAAAAGACTTAAGAAGCCGCGAGCCAACGCTAACGTGTGATATAAATCAATATACGACCATAATTAGAATTGTTTTATGCCCAAAAAATAATAAATGAAATTATTCCCTATCTATACTAATAATAAAGCTGTAGAGTTTGATTGTTTGTTTGTTTGTTTGAACGCGCTAATCTCAGGAACTACTGGTTCGAATTGAAAAATTCTTTTTGTGTTGGATAGTCCATTTATCGAGGAAGGCTTTAGGATATATAACATTACGCTGCGACCATTAGAAGCGAAGCATCAGTGAAAAATGTTGCAAAAACGGGGAAAATTATTCATATTTGAAGGCTTCCGTTGCTAAGCTACCCAAATAATATACCCTATACTAATATTATAAAGCTGTAGAGTTTGATTGTTTGTTTGTTTGTTTGATCACGTGGGCGGAGCCGCGAGCAAAAGCTAGTGTATGTATAATAATGTCATTTCAATAACCTCAAATATTTTTTTTAATATTCCAATTTACGATGTGCCAAAAGCACCATTCGAAAAATAATTAAAAATCATTTATTGCCCCCTAAAACATACCGCACGCTCACCTCGTAAAAGCAGAGAAGCGTTTTAAGAGCAGGTGGTTCTGTTCCCAGAGCAAGTCCCATGCATTCCCGATGCACCGACACGTGTTATGGGCCCAGGCTTATCAACTGGCGCCGGCGCCTGCGTGGCCAGTCTATTAGGGATGGGCCAAACATGGCGGTGAAATAAACGCGCGTTTGGTTTGAGGAAAATGTTAGTCTAGTGACTATTATATTGTATGTTGCTATTTATAAAATTGTTATTATGATTTGAATATGAATAATTAGAAAAGAAACGAATTATTATGTCTAAATTAGAAAGCTGTGTGTCTACAAACAATAATCTTAGTGCATTTACTGTTAAACTGTTATGTGAAAAAAAACTGTTGGCTGTACAGTAAACAGTTTTTCAGTTTTCAATAAAATAAAATGACCTTTAGGGTAATGTTTAAATATATGATAACATCGCGGAAGATAAAATGGTCAAGTGCGAATTGGCCTCACACACTCACACTTCTGTACCCAAGCGCTTAAACTTTTAAATTATTTTGGGTTATTATTTGCTCAAAATTATACATAATAATAATACATATAATTTGGAAATATGAGCCGGGTACCAATGATAGTGCAAATATAAAAATATAAGACAGAGAAACAAACGAATTAGACTCTATAATTAGATTCCGAAGGTACCTTTTGGACCCTATGAAGATTATATCAGCGTTAAAAAAAACGTAGCGTTTAAAACACTAGTTTGTGACGCGCAACCCTGGTTCGGGGCGGTATGGTAGCAATTTCAGATAAAAGCGATCCTTACAAATTGAACTGAAAAAATATTGAAATATTGCCTCGAGAAAGCTTTTTTATATGCGCCTTTTTCATATAATAACTTTATGGATTTTTCGTGTTACTCTTCAAAACTTTTCTTTAAAAAATAAAGAGGTTTAAATGATTTTTCGGTTTAAACTTTATTTACCGATTATATTGTAGTTGGTTCTCATAAGCTGCTAATAAAAACGGATAATTTTCTTTACAAGCGTGTTTATTTATCTGAAATAATTAATATTAGTTGAAGTATTTTTTGTAATTTTGAATTGCAAATGTGTAGGTAATCTGTTGAGTTTTAAATTGTAATTGTTTGATAGGGCTCTCGTTACCGCTTAATTATTATTGCTCTAAGTATTCGATTATCGCATTATAGCTCAGTACTTTAGTATGTATTCGATTATTGCATAATAGCTTACTACTTTAATATAGCTACATTACAAAAAAAATGAATTTTATATCACTCCTGTAAAGTTTACTCAATGTCGCTTAGATATCTTGCCTTTCAAGTGCCGATATGAAAAATTTACAACCCGCATTATGCCAGTATGGTGTACTTAAAGCCTGTAGCCTGAATTACTATTGACAAAGTTTCAGACTAGTAATTCATACTGTAAAAAATGGAAAGAATCACTCGAAAACTAATATCTATGCTATAAAATTAATTATACTAGAAATTTTAATTCATCATAGATCCCATTAGTAGCTACTGCTACTTGATGTATGGAGAGTAAAAAAACGAAAACTGTCATCGTTTTAGAAAACTATCAAAACTTGTACTAGGCCTACTAGTCTCTTTCAATACCAGAGAAGGCTCGTTGCCAACAGTGGGACAGTTTAGTGTTATTTATAAATAGGTAGGTTTATTCCTAATTATAATATAATATGCAATCATCTGTGATATTGTAAGAACATTGTTAAGGAAATTTAGAACTTGTCAAATTGTTTTTTTAAATAAAGTGTACTTATTTAGTGCAATTTTCACTGTAGAAAAAATAACATTTTACGAGTATTGATAATTAAAGCTGATAGCCCAAGAGCCCGTGAGTGCCAGACCTTCGTATTTTAATAAAAGCTGAAAATTTTTCTATGTGTGTTCCTAGTACAGGTAAGAATGATCCCCACCCATGAAGCTGAGGCAGCGGTGGCTTTGGCAGTTAACAGGTAACAAAGGTGTATAAAATTCCATCTCAAATTTATCATAATATAAAACTTATTTTTTTTATATTTGATTCATAATAATATCAAAACTCGCGTTGCTCATTGCCAGACAGTTAGTATGGTTGCAACCCTCTGCCGGACACCCTTAAACTATTATAATTTATAATTATACTTACGTTATATTATAAAACCTAAATTTTATATATAATTTTTTGGGGGCCTATTAATCTATGTTTACATAATTGCCGGACAGTTTCGACGGTTCTATCATCTTGCCAGACGCATTCAAAGTCAAAGTTTCGGGGAGCAAGGAGCGTATACAGTAACTAGTGCGAGTGAGACAGAGCGCTTGGTCTATTGCGGCCCTTCAGTGCGCATCCACTGTTATCAAGTTCAAATTGTGCAGTTTATTTTTTTCTTAATCAAGAAATTTCATTAAATAATTTTTTACAGTTTGAATAACAAATATTTAAAATGATACTCAGTAAAATTGTTCTAATACAACTTCAATCATATCGAAACTCTAATAAATTTATTTATATTATTTTTCATTTTTACGAAGTTTATTATTTTCAATTCTATCAAAATTGTAAAGCCAATGAATTGTACTATGTTATGTACTAGCTTTTGCTCGCGGCTCCGCCCGCGTGAACAGCATTTTCCGGAATAAAAGTAGCCTGTAACCGTCTCCAGGGTCCCATCTATCCCTGTAGATAAATTCATCAAAATTGGTTCAGTGATTTAGGCGTGAAAGCGTAACAAACAAACTCACTTTCGCATTAACTTTTACCCCCCTTTTCATCTCTTATTAACTAAAATTTCCAAAATTCCTGAAACACGTATTTATTTGTTTTACGTCAATAACCGAAATACAAAATTTTGTTTATGTAACTTTCAAAATGACGGACTTTCATACATATTATCATCCTCTATTTTGACCCCTTTGGGGTGGAATTTTCTAAAATCCCTTCTTAGTGGGTGCCTACATCACAAAATGAATATACAGTCCGAATTTCATGCTTGTAGCCTTGATAGTTTGCGCTCGGCGATGATGAATCAGTCAGTCAGTCAGGACATGCAATTTTATAAGTATAGATTTGCCATATGCCATGCCATTGTATTATGTATTTTTCGTAATTTAAGAATAGTCTGGCATTCTTTTAAAGTTTCTTCAGAAAATATTATTATATGTTCATCATTTTTCTTACAAACAAACCAAACTATTTTTTCGTCACTCATAATAGCACTTTATTACAACTGATCATATTTATTTTATAAACTGCACAGAAAAATAATACATTTATTATGAGCATAGCCGTTCACCAGATAGTTACAATAAACAACAGCTGATGCGCAGTGAAGGGCCGCAATAGACCAAGCGCTCTGTCTCACTCGCACTAGTTACTGTATACGCTCCTTGCCCCCCGAAACTTTGACTTTGAATGCGTCTGGCAAGATGATAGAACCGTCGAAACTGTCCGGCAATTATGTAAACATAGATTAATAGGCCCCCAAAAAATTATATATAAAATTTAGGTTTTATAATATAACGTAAGTATAATTATAAATTATAATAGTTTAAGGGTGTCCGGCAGAGGGTTGCAACCATACTAACTGTCTGGCAATGAGCAACGCGAGTTTTGATATTATTATGAATCAAATATAAAAAAATTAAGTTTTATTTTATGATAAATTTGAGATGGAATTTTATACACCTTTGTCACCTGTTACCTGCCAAAGCCACCGCTGCCTCAGCTTCATGGGTGGGGATCATTCTTACCAGTACTAGGGACACACATAGAAAAATTTTCAGCTTTTATTAAAATACGAAGGTCTGGCACTCACGGGCTCTTGCTCTATGAGGCTTTGTTTTAAAGTATTAGTGTGTATTAAAATATTGGTTCCACATTTATTATTACAAGCGATTGCGTTACCACCTCTGAGTAAATGGTACTTACCAAATAAAAAAGATAAGTTCATATCACACTCTGACATACATTATTTTACACCGGGATAAAGATCACACTGTGTACTTTTTAAAATAGCTATCTTATATAATTGAAGGTTAAATATTCTTTATGAATTAGGGCCTAAAATATATAAAATAAAATACTATGTTATTTTTAGGTCTTTTATTTAATGTATTTAACTTTGCCAACAAAATAAAATAATCTTACTAAAATCTATACGGCGTAAAATTTGAATTAATGTTGAGATCAGTAATATAAAAATAAATCTATAATAAGATATAAGGCATTTATATTTTGACAGACTCCGTGGCGCAGTGGGCCAGTAGCCGACTGTGAAACCTGAGGTCGCAGGTTCGATCCGATCACCGATCACCGAGAAAAATATTTATCTGATCCATAAATATTTGTTTCGGTGCCTGGGTGTTGTGAGACCGAAAGTCTCTCGTAGGTCCTGATACCCACAACACAAGACTCGTATCTTACTGTGGGGTCAGGGCTATGTGTGCGACTTTGAGTATTATTTATTTATTTTTATTTCAATACCAAAAAAGTTTTTGAATAAATGTGTAATATATAGGTGTGGGTTGAGTGGACCTTCAAGTGTCAATTTTCTTTAAATATTGGAGTTTTGTTCGAGTGTATAATGAAAATTGTAGGGATTAATGGAAAGAACATATTTTACTTTTAATAACATTTAAAAATATTCAGTTTCAATACTTTGGTATAAAGCTGTATTTCACTTATCTAACATTGCACGTACATGCAAAAATATATCTTATTGTAAAATATAAACTAATTCTAAATATAATACTCTTTGGACAATCAGTCTAATGGCACATGTAGGCACATAACAATAACATCAACAAACAAAATTCATAGGAAAATACTTTTTCATATCTGGCTCATACAATTCTTTACTAGAATTTATTAAGTTATCATTGTATACATTTTGTAAGTCAGAACTAGTGCCCACTTCGTATTTTTCGTCAATTACTAGATTTTTCTCGTTATTATGTTCATAAGTTAAACTATCTTCGAAATAAATATGTGACGTTATTTGATCATTATATATTTTTTCAGTATCGAAAGACCTATTTTCGGTTTTGAATATTTCGTAATTAGGTATAGGTGTAACTCCGTCTTTCTTCTCTGGTTTGTATAATTTTCTCCCACTTAATGTTCGGCTAGGTTTGGCATCTGTAGAGGTAGATACTTCTGGTGATTTTATCCTTTTACTTTTATACCTTCTATTTTGAAACCAAATCTTGACTTGTGTTGGGGACAGGTTAAGCGTGACTGCTAGTTGTTCCCTCTCCGGTGCCGTCAGGTACTTCTGGTTTCTAAAACGGACTTCCAAAGCATGAACTTGGTTCTGTGAGAACAGGATCCGAGGTTTCCTTTTTGTGCTTCTGTCTTTTTTCTCTGGTTTGCTGTCGTTTATCGGCGTTTCTGTCAACAATAAAATGGTTCTAGGTTAGAAATTTGTTACAATAGAATACAAAAAGATAGGCGAGCGGTTAATCCAGTTAATAGTTTGGGAAAAAGTGATATAAGTTCTAAGACTTCTAAAACTAAAGTTCTACGCTCAAATTAAGACCAAAACTTACTATTTTTCCTAGTCGATAATAATGATTTATCAGCAGAGTCTATAGCAGCAAATGATGAGCAGTTACTTCTCTCACTGTCTCTAGCTGGTTCTGATACAGGCGGTGTGGGGATATGCGGCATTTCTCTATTGTCCATCTTCGGTGAAGCCATAGCGGAATGTGAAGGCGTTATGTCCCCGTAAGGGTCGTAATTTTGATGATAAAAATTATGGCAGTAAGGATTATAATTGTAGTAATCGTCAATTTTATGCTCGTGATACACATCTTGGTTCCAATAGGCGTCTATGTTTGTATGGACGGGGATGTTCGGGTACATTTGTCCGTAATACTCGGGCGGGCAGTAGCCTTGACTTTGATGGTAAATTTGCTCGTATTCATGGTTTTTGCTCTCTCTGTTACATTTCCATAAGTCGTTTCGTTCGTAATTGTAGTTTGGTGGGTTATTCAATATATCCTTTACAGAGAAAGGAGTGTTGAAGTTTTGATTTCCCGCTGATTCTTCTAACTTCACTCGGTAGGCTTTCTCGTCCACAAACGCACCGTAATCTTTGTTTGCATCGACTTTATTTACATCTACAACGTTGAAGTAATCGTTGAAGTTGTGTTTGATGTTATTATTGTTGAAAGACGTGGACACTTCGTTGTTTTGCGCGTAGTTGTCCATTATAGCACTTTTTCTAAACTAACACTTAATTCATTACTCAAAATGACTAATTGTTGAGGGTGCCGGAGTTAATTAAGTTGTGGTTTTAAACGCATGCGATGGAAGACTGATGGTGTTTAGATTGCGGCCCGAAGCCAATCCACGAGGCTTGGCATGTTATGGGCGGAGTTATGGGGTACATTTTGTCTCTCTCTGACTCGAAAGATGTCTGTATTGCTGTCCCTTTCGATCCCCTCTGCATGTTTACTACGTAACGTAAATAAAGCGGATGATTTCATTCGGGTGTTAAGAGGCGCCCTTTCGGTTTTGCTAATGATTGTATAATTTTCGTATTTAGCTGTTGCGATAACCATTAGTGGTTTTTTGTTAGTATTTAATCGTCTTGATACATAATTAGGTATGCCGTTTTAAGAGTAATATAATGATGGTTTTATTTAACTGCTTCTTGTCGAATATTATAATGTTTTGGGTGTAGTTGGTTGGAACATTCGACGAAAGTAGTTTTGAACTCTAAATTTGTTAACTTTAACGACTGGAAGTACCAATCTATGCTCAAGAAGGTACATTTAGCGTAGAAAAGAGAATTTATTCCGGAATATATATGTACCCATGGGATCAGGGCAGTAACATAACATAACATACCTGTGGTGAAACTGCGAGGATCAGCTAATTTATATTTGGCCTAGTGGCAGCGTACTAAGGCTGAACACTGTGAGATCCGGGGTTCAATTCCTTGGTTGGGCAATTATAATTTGTGTTTGAGTTTTGGATTCGCAAAATCACACATGATCTTTTTTTTTAATAGCATAAACGGCAAACGAGCAAATGGGTCACCTGATGGTAAGTGATCTCTACCGCCCATGTACGCATGTACGTATAATAGTACAAGAATCATAGGCGCGATGCTGACTTAAAAGAAAGGCATAATTAGAGATTGGGAAGAGGAGGGCCATTTGGGCCTCCGGATCTTAATAATTATAATTCATGTGAGATTATTTGAAATTAAATGTATTCTAAGATGATAAAAGATCTATCGGGCACAAAAATATGAAAAACAAAAAATAAATCATGCAGCCAATTTTAAGTAGATACTATTTAAGTTCCATTTAGACAATGACTAATAAAGCACCAACTCAAAGTTGGCTGAATTGGGAGCTAATTTGATCATAATAATTTCTTACGTTTACGCGAATGTTACTCATTGAAATAAAACTAATTTAAACGGATTTTATCGCGGTTTTTTATTTTAATTTTGGTCCCGACATTTCGAAAGCTTTTCGGCTTTCGTGGTTACGGGGCGGACTGACCGGTCCGGTTATTTCAATAATTTGATCATTTTTAGGCTTTTTGGTAAAACAGTTATTTTACTATTTCTCTCAAAAAATAATGAAAATCTACGCATAAATTATGAAAGTTTTAGTGTTTTACGCTCAAATAAAAAAAAATTGTAACCGGAGATATTTATTTCACAATTTTTTTTCAAATACAAGGGGTGTGTAAAGATCGTAGCAGGTGGAAGACCGTTGTCTCTGCCTACCCCTATGGGAAACAGGCGTCATTCTATGAATGTATGTATGTATTTTTTCACACTATGAAAAAAAAATATAAAACATATGTACCTAGGTGCCTATAATGATTTCTTACGTTTACGCGAATGTTACTCATTGAAATAAAACTAAGTTAAACGGATTTTGTCTACCACCCCACCCCGTGACCGCGGAAGCTTTCTAAACGTCGAGACCAAAAATTAAAATTACAAACAGTGATAAAGTCCGTTTAAATTAGTTTTATTTCAATGTAGGTGTCTAATTAAAAATTAATCTCCTCCGTTTTAACGTCGGTTAAAGTTATACTTTTTTCTACAGACCCATTGCGTACTCCGACACGTACTATGGGAAAAGCTAGCGTACAAGTACGCAACTACCACTTGAACTAATCGGCAGGTAAATAAATAAATAATTTCCTAATACGCCCTTATTTTAAAAATATTTTATTGAAACGCTGTTTATAATATCTTTCAATGTTAATGTTTATTATTATAGTAGGTGTGAAAGTTTTGTTTACGTCTATATGTCAACTCCGATCGGTAATATTTGATCGCATTGCATGCAGTTACTTCTTTTATTGCATTTTCAACCTTAAGTATTAAGCATTTAGATATAAAATAACTAGGTGGTAAGTCTTAAAGTATGAATTCATTAATAATTAATTGTTGATAAAAAATAATTATGGTGTCATTTTTCTGTTTTCAAATATAGGTATGATGGTTAATATAATTCTTTGAAGGAACTTAACTTTGGCAACTCAAACTTATAAGGAAATACAAAAACAGTGTTATATTATATTAAGCAAGAGTTATGTGATAATAAAAGTATACTAAATAAAATATTTATCAGTATTTTTTTTATTTAATTCAATGATGAGACGAACAAGTCGCTAGCCTGATGGTTAGGGTCACGCCTGCCCATAAACAGAAGCAACACTACACAGAACTTTGAATTATAAAGCTCTGCATGACACGGAACTGCGTTCGTCACCCCGAGATATAAGATTTTAAGTCTCATAATGCCCAGTAATTTCACTGGCTTTAATGTCCTCCAAACCGAAACACAACAGTGCTTAACACTGTTGCTTGGCGGCAGAAATCATCAAAGCGGTCATACCAACCCAGAATTCTAGTGCCACAACTCCGTGCAGAGTTTATCGCATGATATAGATGATTATAAAATAATAGAAAAGTATTGTTTAAAAGACCGCGTTTTGAAAGAAGCACTTTGAAAGAAGAATCGTATTACATTGCCTCGTAAATGGACAAAGGTTTTCTGTAATAGCAGGTTCACACGGTTCTATTTTAGTTGATCAACTGCTGAATCGCATGTAATGTGACTCAACACAATCGAATATATCGAATAATTTGAATTGATAAACAAAAACCATACAACTTTTGATTCAAGCCAGTTGACCAATTAAAATAGAACCGTGTGAATCCGCTATTATATTCTTGCTTATAGGTATCGTAAAACAAACTCCTTCTAATTGGGGATTATAACATAAAGTATCAAAAGAAGCAAAGTCATATTAAACATTCCCTACTACTGTTCATTTTTTGTACTATTTCCTTGAAAAATCCGGAATACAATAAAATGTTTGTGTAGTAAATCTTTTAGGGTCTATAATTAATTTTATGGGAACTACCGGAACATAAGTATGGACGTAAAAATTTTACGAGGTCTTAGTTTTTCACTCCAAGAAGCTCAAAGTGCGATACTTCAATGATTTTTTATAGTAATCGCTTCATTGGGCTAGTGCCAGCGTACTTGGATTGAGTTCCTGGGCCCTGATCCCAGGAACGAGGGTGGTGGGAGGATACTTGTATCCGATCGGATAGCGACCACCCCGACCACATGGTGCTAAAACCTGCCATAGTGGCCCACCTTGTGTGGGTCGCGTTCCAGGGTCAGCCAGTGTGTATCCGGTTCTCCCCAGAGGGCTTGCCCCCTGATCCTAAACCTTTTCCCATCCCTTTTTTCCTTCCCCTCCCCCTTAGCCCTTTGGCAGGCTGGCATGATCTTGTCGACCTACGATGGACACATAGTTTATCGTTGGTCGACACTATTCTTGGATTGCGCTACACTTACCATCAGGTGTAGCGTAGTCACTTTGCCGAGCCAGGATAAAAAAAAATGTAGTTCGGAACATACATAGAGTAAAATAGATATAGAATAACCATTAAAATAATAATATTTTTTACATTGAAGAGTATATTGTAGATGCAATTTCAATTGACTCGCAGCGGCAAGGACTCCAAAGGACTATTGTAAATTAATATTGTTGTTGGCTTTTCAGTGTTAATTTTTGAAGTCAATATTAGTATGGTAACTTCATTGGAGTCAAAAGATTTTTGAACAGCGTTATATTAAGTGACAGAACATTTGATCATGAAACCAATTTTCTTTTGAATCACAAAACATAAACTCAGCGCGACTGTCACCGAATATTATAATTTTTGTAATTCTTCAAAGTTCCTTTTCTTATTTTTTGTGTAATGAATTGAATGGATAGAATAATAGAATAGGAAGTTTGTGTCGGCCACACGTGCCAGACAGAACGGATATTGTACAACTATTTTTTGTTTTTTTTTTCGGGGTCAGCCGATACCCCAGGGCAATGTCACGGTTTCACGCTGTGATGGGAGAGACAGGCGCCAATAGTTTTTTCTGGATTATACGTTTTTGGTCATAGCTGAATGTTAAGAATGACTTAATTTCATAAGATAATTTCATCACATAGGTTTTTTTTTTTTATTGCATAGCCCGGCAAACGAGCAAGTGGGTCACCTGATGGTAAGTGATTTCCACTGCCCATGTACGCCCACAATACCAGAAGAATCATGGACGCGTTGCCGACCTTAAAGGAAAGGGATAATTAGGGATTGGGAAGAGAAGGGGGATTTGGGCCTGCGGATATCTCACTCACCGTACGAAACGCAGCAGCAAGCCGCTACTTTAATACGTACGCACTCACGTCTGTGATCCCCGACGGGGTAGGCATAGGTGTAACTAGTTTATCCACTTTTTACCGAGGGTATTTCGGTCCCATGATGTGATAGGGGGCGAGTTTATCGCCATACCGGGGACAATTCCAGTCGTCAGTATCAGGAACTACAAAACATTGAGTCCAAGAACACCCAGAAACGAAACATATATTTGTGAATCTCACAATTATATTTTAAAATAGTTATTTTATCCGTAAACATTTTAACCTCTGACAAAAAAGAGGGGTGTTATATATTTGACCTCTTTGTCGGTATGTATGTGTGTGTGGTATTGTAGCGCTTAATCAAATGAAAAGATATGAATTACTTTTTTGGTTGAAATTTGGCTTAGTCAAGACGTTCCTTAGTCATGTTTGAAAGAAAATCTGCAGTTATTTAAATATAAGTTACATAATAAGCTTTTCTAATTATTTTTACATCATATGCCTGAAAATGAGTAAGTGGTCATCTAATGGTAAGTGATCTCCACCGCCCTTCACAATGTCCACAACACCAGAAGAATCATGAACTTGTTGTAGACCTTAGAATGGGAAAATTAAGGTATTAGGACGTTTAGGTATCTCACTCACCGTATTAAATACCAGCCTGCTATTTTATATCGGTTTTCTTTAAGACAGCGGTAGGAACCCGGTTGAGCTACCCGATGTAGAGCATAAATAAGCTGTAGACGAAACTGTCTACAACGGGGCTTTACCACTTGCTAAATGACGTCAGGTTTTGTAATTGTTAGCTATTTGAAAAATGATATTTACCAAGAATCGAACTTCACTTATAAGCAATGCATGATCACTAAACTAGAGCGTTATATTATTATGACATTAATGTATAACATGATTTATGAATACGAGTATGTAAATTCATTTAAAATCGATTACTGAGCAAACATAGGGGAGTGCTGTCTGTAACACGCACACATGCTCCTTTGTATGTCGAATGTGCCATGTATTATATAAAGCTGAGATTATGGTAGTTCATATTGTCTTTATATAACTGTAATTGTAAGATGAGTTAGTGTTTTCAACAAACGCTCACGCCTGTGGCCTAATAGAGTAGGCAGAGGTGCAAATAGTCCACCGACGGTACTTCAAGCTTTTTTCTATCCCATGATGCATATTATGAAAAGCTTATTCCGTGCATAAATTCCACTGAATTAATGTACATTATTCGGATCAAAAACTCAAACAATATAAATGATTGCGGGGAAAATCGGATTGTTTTAAACACACACAAGATTGTTTTAAAGCGGGGGTCGGCATACAGGCAAATGAGTCACCTGATGGTAAGTGATCAATACTTGAAGAGTCATGGACGTGTTGTCCACACCAGAGACTAAAGACCACCAGATCAATAAAGTAAATTTGAAAACATACAAAAGCTTTTTTCACATAATAGAAATACTATTGAAGAAACTAATGCATTTCAAGAATTTGTTTACACTTACCATAATTTACAGTATTTATTATTTTCAAGATAAATATTCGTTTCTACCATGATGGCATATTTGATAAAATATTTAAAAATTCATTTGAACGGTCACACGGCAGGCTTGTTGTCAAGGTTGGCAATAAAATGCAATGTTTATGATGTAGGTAAAAGGTTTAAGTGGATCCAATCTGCTTAAGGATTGCAGAGTTCACTAATTATGAGTTAAATATGGCGTTTTAAAATGTTTTTATTTAAGTATTTTTTGGAAAAAGTAGAGTCGAAAAGGGGGCAGGCAAGCTTGACTTACAATATGTAATTTTTATTACCTGTCATGACAAAGTCTGGTGGTCAATACAGTCCAAATACAATCGACCAAGTTTTATGTACAGGCGGTGGCCAGAATTATGCCGGCCTGCGCAGCGCAGTGGTACGGTGGTCGCTATCCAGACGGGTACAAATGTACCCTCCTTTAGCTTTTCATATCTATGCAATAGAGGTGTAGTTTAATTTTTTGTAACCGTTCATACAAACTATACCGTAGTATGAAATAAAAAAAATCTAATGATAATGTAGATTGTAGAGCATTTAAATAAGTATTTTATGTTAATTTTACTAAGAATATATAAATGCAAAACTAGTTATTTTTAATAATATACATGAAAAATAGACGCACTCTTTTTTTATTTATTTTCAGATCATAATTTATATTCAATATGAATGCTTCTTAGCCCAAAATTACAAGCGCTATTTAAAAATAAACTTGCGCCTAGAGTTTACATACAAACGAATTATAAGCCGATTTTTAAAAGTAAATCTGTGGCCAGTCTTTTTTTAAATAAATATTTTTATAACTTATGAAGCCTCTGGAGCTCAAATAGGCCATAAAATAATTGGCTTGCTTAAAATGACCGACAACGAAATAGATTGCAAAAACCCAGCTATTTAGTTTTTTAGGTATTAAAGTTTACCCTACAACTAGGTCCCTATACCTTTACCACGTTACGAATAGGTACAGGTAGAGGCTGCTGGAATTATCCTTCTTTGTATAAAATAAAATAATTGAAGTAAATAATATAAGAAAGTCGAACTGATTGTCTCATTGGTTAGCGTATATAGGCTGAGGAGCTGGTAAATACCTGGGTTCAAATCTCAGGTCAAGAAATCACAATTTTAATCGATTTTGAGATTTTCCATTTGATAATTTAACGAGTAGCTGGTATTGTAATTTGTGTAACAGCTCAACATATTATCACACTAAGGGACGTTAATGAGCTCTTGGCAAACTGTGGATGTACTAATAAATGCACTATTGCACATTCATTCGAAGATAGTTATAACTTGGTGTATGTACGAACTAGCGCCATCTTTTATCGAATAGTATAACTACAAAGTACTGTTTAAATTCTCATAAAGGATGTAGTACATATAACTTGTTCATAGATGGCGCTTTACCAAACAATGTAACAAATTCATGGACGCTATGATAAGATGTACTACCACTTAAGTTTTATAGATGGCGTTAGACAATCATTGATTTTTTTTTATTATTATTATTTATTACAAACATCAATTAATTAATAGTAGTATGTAGTTTAATAATTCAAATATCTTCAGGTATAAGTACTTATCCATTAAGAATGATTTTAAAATGCTTTCCTTGATTTTGGTGAGATAAAAATCAGTCTATTCTATATCTATCAATAATTAAAGCTCAAATCAACTATGCAGTCTTGAAATTCCTCCGTTAACAATAAAATAAATATAAGATTAATTTAGTCTTTAATTGACTAATCACGTGGTATGGCCGCACGCGCGTTTATTTTGCTTATTCATCGTTTATCATAAAGGCAATCACCGAATCGATTCACTCGAGCACAATAATCGATAGGTCGGGTCATAGTCATCTGTGAACTAGGAATAGGCACACGTCATTACATAATTTTGTTCAGTTAGGTAGTAGTAAAATATATAAAAGTTTTCTTTTATCCCGCATCTTACCCCTTTAAGTTTAAAATTTCGTCTTGAAATATTGCTGGGACCATATCTATAATATCTTAAACTTTTTTTAACCAAATGAAATTGCATTGAATAAACTTTGAAGTAGATACATATTTATTATTTATGTAGGTACTAAGATCGTAGGAAAATGTTATTGCCGTTTGCGAAACATTTAGCTGATTAGAAACATCAGCTGATTAGATGAGGAGTTTAAACTCTACTTCAGAAACCAGATTTACTCTCAGTAGTCGGGACCAGTAGGCACCTAATTGTATGTACGTAGACAGGTATAAAACCCTCTTCTGTGACCGCACTGTGTATTATTATGTATTGTTAATTCTTTAATGCTACCCACGATACAGAAGGAGCCAGAAATACATATTGGTGTTGTGTATGTTTAAAAAACGCATTGCCGTTTTTCAAGCCCCGTGACCTATGAACGAACCTGTGGCCCATGGAATTATTCGATTGTTGTAAGTTTCGCGGTGGGTGGGCGCTGCAGGTCGATTGCCTGCTACGATGGCTAATAGATAATTACATAATGTGTTCCGTGTTCCAATAATTATGTTATTGTATCTAACATTCATATTTGTTGTCCACCTATTATTTCTGGATATTTGTTTGTTTCTCAAAAATAATGATCTCAAAACAGTTTTGTGTCATCTTAGAACTCTTTCAATTGTCTATTTTTATTTATTATCTATAAATGTCTATAGTAATCATCAAAGAAGTTATCATCATGAAAGCCAACTTTTCATATCTAGCATAGTATGTAGCATAAAATCTAGTGATAATTTACTCAGTGTCTAGTCTTTATTACTCTTTTGTGTCAACTTCAGTCAACATCGCAATGGTAAATCTTATAATGTGGTCTTAATGCACTCAGGATGACCGGGTTACTAACAAAACTTCTAAACATACCAGTTCAGTACCCACTTGTACGTGGTATGGTCTCTTACGCCATCATCTGGCCTTCATGTAGCCTCACCCAGGAGTACATAGCCCATGGGACCACCTTAAAAAACGCAGACTGGGCCAGAGCAGCAAGGTACAGCTTATTTGGTACTTTCTTCATGGCACCTGTCTTTTACACCTGGTTGAAGTTCACAAACAGGTTTTTCAAGCGTAAAACGTTACTGGAATGTATAAAAAGAGCGACGATAGAGCAAATATCCTATTCACCTTTAGCAATGGCTTACTTCTTCTTTGGAATGAGCCTATTGGAAATGAAACCGCTGGAGGAGTGCGTGAATGAAGTTAAGGAGAAGTTTTGGCCGACGTACAAAGTGGGTGCTCTGTTTTGGCCAACCGCACAGACAATAAACTTCTATTTCGTGTCAGAGAAGAACAGGATGGTGTTTGTAAGCCTGGCCAGTTTTGTATGGACAGTATATTTGGCTGATATGAAGGCGCGTGATGAGAAAAATATACATGTAACAAAAATTGCGTAAATTGTAAAAGGCTTTATTTCAAAATCGATTTCTGTCCTAATCTCGGGTTGTCACTAATCTAAATGGATTTTAACAAAAGTATTAAGTAAATCATTGAAGTATCAATGATTTCGCTGAATTAATATCAACCATTCAGGTATTTATTTTTAGAAATAATGAATTATTCAAATCTAGAATTCCGCAATACATTGCAAAATGGTAACATAACATGTAGAAATTGTTGAGTGTGTGTTTTTTATCATTTAGAATGTAGAAAGACCGGATAGACTATTAATTTTATTTATAGTTACCGCAAATAAATTAATAATTATAAACAGTCTACTGCGAAATAAAATGTTTAATCCTGTATCGATTATTAGATTCAGAGAAACTGATATGTACAAAAAACGAATACTTTAGCAATTTATAAACAGTTTTTGTCGAACATCGAGTGTGGCTAATGGTTTCTATCCTCAATAAATTATAAATTAATAAATACCCATCTTGTACATCGCCGTGCATTTTTAGTTTTTTATCACGTAATCCGAAATACTTCGTCGATATTAGAATTAAAAATGATCATGAATTTTTGTGATATATGAGTGTTGTATTTATTTATCACATCATTTGGTAGTGGTGGCGTAGTTAAAACGAAAACTGGTGAGGTATGGCGTTGAAATTTCAGGTCAGGCAATCGCAATTTGAGCTTAAGTTTTGATTTAAATATCACACATTTGTTGCCTGATAGGAATTTATGTCCGATAAGGCGATAGGCGATATCACACCATTTGACGGAAATTGGCTCAATAAAAACGATTCGTCATTGAACTTATTTAAAAGTAGCTTTTGGTCACGGCTCCACCCGTGTGAACAGTCTTTGCCTCTACGACAATCCAGGTCGTGGTATACCAAATCTCTTCCAAAACCATTCAGACTAACAAACATTCAAATGCAAAAAACTCACAAATATCCAAATTCACAAACATTAAGCATAATTCCGATAAAATGTTTACAAAAATATTTTGTGTCAACCCTACATCCTCCAATCAAGCATAGTACCAAACTAGTAACTATGTTTACATATAGTTCTAATATTGTAAACGTTGTTCACACAATACGTCACATTTTCGCCAATTCGCGCCTCGTCGCTAATAGAAGCCCATGACGAAAACACACATCCGGCTTCCCCCACTCAAGGTGTGCCTTATACGGATGAAGGGCAACTGGTTTTAGTACCATTCTATACTAGGTTTGGATCGTGACTTCGACCTACTATTTTTTTTGCAAAATTACCACTGCAACCAGGTTCATCAAATTCAAATGATTTATTCCGTAAGTTGGATCATAAATAACACTTTTACATGTCAATATTTTTATACTAACTAGCGGACCCGGCCACGCGTTGCTGTGCCTAAGGTATATGTTAAATTATATTGTAGTAAACCATTCAATACAGTATACGCCATCTATTCGATACTTATGGAACTCACAGATAATTATAACTCTTTTTTCATATAACAAATAATATGCAGTCCAGTCCAGTCCAGTCCCCCGTCCAGTCGGGTCCCCAGTCTAGTCCGATCTCTAGTCCGGTCCGGTCCCCAGTCCTCTCCGGTCCCCAGTCATGTCCGGTCCCCAGTCCAGTCCGGCCCCAGTCCTGTCCGGCTCCAGTCCTGTCCCCAGTCCAGTCCGGTCCCCAGTCCAGTCAAGTCCACAGTCCAGCCCGGTCCCCAGTCCAGCCCCAGTCCGGACCCCAGTCCACTCCAGTCCAGTCCAGTCCAGTCCAGTCCACTCCAGTCCAGTCCAGTCCACTCCACTCCAGTCCAGTCCAGTCAGACGCGAAACTACAAGTTTAGCCTCTACCAAAAAGTGCTCAACGCGCAAAAAAGAAGTTTTCACTTCAAAAATATTAAAATAAATTACCTTACACCGCCATTTGTTAGAATAACTATTGAAAACTAATAATTTGCAAAAAAAAAATTGCGACTATAAATTGAGATATAAACTATCCATTAACCCAAGTTGGACCAAACTGCACACAGATTTCAAAATGTTATTAAAATTGGTTCAGTAGTTTAGGAGCCTTTCGCGGACAAACAACGTGACACGTAATTTTTATATATAAAGAAGATTACATTTTTATTTTTATCGGCCATATCATCTTAGACCAAACGTCACTTGGGCGTACGAGTCAAGGAGCCTTTTAGAAATAAAAACAATACTCTTATTATTAAAAAAAATGTTTATATTTTATATTCATAGGTAAGCCCTAGGTTTTAACATTTACGGAGGCTTTCAACAGGCCAGTAGGGTAGTAGTATAGATCTTGCATGAGGTCACCGTTGTGGACTAATGTAAAAAAAGGCCTGTACCCAGCAATGAGAGTATAATACAAGGCCATTATTAATTACTTTGGAAAAGTAGTATTATAAGGGGCAGTAACTATCAATATGTGGTAATAAGGGTTAATAAAGGGTATAAATTGGTCGATATCGACCCCTTGGGTCCCCTTGGTCGAATTCGGTTTTCCAGGGGTCGACAAAAAAAACCGCTAAGTTTTTAAATTGGCAAGTATTTTGCATCAATAGGAAAAATACTAGGGATACGATTTTTAAAGTAATTTGGCTATGGGGGTTTGAGGTATGAGTTCTTTTTGGAAAAAGGGTCTCTTGGCCAAAATAGTTTGGGAATCCCCATGATTGGATCGGCTCGAATGAGCTAGTATAACTGTCAAAGAAAACCGATGTGAGTTTGTGATTTCCAGAGACCCTATATCCCCTACCCTATACCCCCAATCTTTCTTCTCATCTTCCTCAATCGTTTTCCTACGCAATCCAGAAATTGTGGATGTTTTTGTGTGGTGGAGATCATTTAACATCAAGTGACCCACGTGATCGTTTGCCGGTCTATGTAAAACAATATTATATTTCAAGGTTTTAGGTCCCTCGTATGCGAAAGGCCGCCTGCGTTGGTATCACCGCTTTGTCCATCTCTGTTGTCAAATAACTATTGTAGCACTATTGTGTTTTAGTTTAAAAGACGGTCATGGGAGTGAAATTACTGGGCTTTATAAAACTTATATCTCGAGGTGATGAGCACAGTCCAGTGCCATACACTATTTTTAATTCAAAGTTCTGTGTAGTATTGTGTATATTTATGGGCAAGTGTTTATGGTTATCATCAAGCAAGCGACCTGCTTGTTTCGTCATTCAATCTAATAAAAATGCTGATAATTATTGTAACCCGTAAGTCACCAAGCGCCACGATACGCATCTGCACTTTATATCTTCATATAAAATTGGCCTGTGAAAAACACAACGATTAATTAGTCAGATAATGCTATGTTGTATCGCGGACGGCTACCGTCCGAATTTAAACATTTGGCCCACAAAAGAGCCGAAACAGGTCCTTTTTCACTTAACGATCTCGACTCCACGTCGCTACCAAAAAAATATATAAAAAATCCCTTTTACCTGACCCTCGTGGAGATATATAGAGTTGTTAGTAGCAATAAGAGCTCTTTTTTTTTAAAAACTAGCAAGTGGGTCACCTGATGGTAAGTGATCTCCGCCCATGTACGCCCACCACCAAAAGAAGCATGGGCGCGTTGCCGACCTTAAAGTAAAGGGATAATTAGGGATCGGGAAGGGGAGGGGATTTGGGCTTCCGGATATCTCACTCACCGTACGAAACGCAGCAGCTAGCCGCTACTTTACGTAGGTTTTCTGTGAGACAGTGGTAACGACCCGGGCGAGCCAGCCCATTCATGCTGTAGACAAAACTGTCTACAGCGTGGCTCTACCACTCTAGAATGGTTTTAATGGGTATCATTATTATTGACATGTTTGGTTACATTATAGGTTTTTTGTTTTAGCACGGCAAAGTGACTACATTCTACTTGGTGGTAAGTGTACTCCGATCCAAATAATATAATGTTAATTGTCGTAAGACTTTGCATCCATCGACGGTTCTCAAAATTATGCCGGCCTGAATGAACTGGATATACTCAGGCTGACCCCGGAACGTGACTAGCTATTTGTTTGGTTTGTCATGATGTTATACCTATGGCGCGGTGGACGCTATAATGACAGGTGAAATTAATTACTACCTTACCACCAGCATGTGGTAAGATGATAATATAATGAAAATCAGTGATCAATTTTGATTGGATACTATTGCAATTTAATGGTCAATTATTGATAGAAGCACCAACTTAAATAGGCTAAATTCATTTTATTTTACCTTTTTTCTATTTTATTTTTATATCAATACATAATACAAATATCATTAAACTTGGCCTCTGAATATGGGCCTTATAAGACGGTTCACAGTCACTCAGCGAGCTATGGAGAGGGCTATGCTCGGTGTTTCTCTACGTGATCTAATCAGAAATGAGGAGATCCGTAGAAGAATGAAAGTCACCGACATAGCCCAGGGGATTAGCAAGCTCAAGTGGCAGTGGGCATGCCACATAGCTCGCAGAACCGATAACCGATGGGGCACAAAGGTTCTGGAATGGAGGCTACGTGCTGGCAAGCGCAGGTTGGACATCCGCCTACAAGGTGGACAGACGACCTGATAAAGGTCGCAAGAAGTCGCTGGATGCAGGCCGTTTCCAACTGGTCGGTCTGGAAATCTTTCGGGGAGGCCTATGTTCAGCAGTGGACGTCCTGTGGCTGATGATGATGATGAAATATTATCCTATTTTAGTACAAGGATCCTCCGGATATCTCACTCACCATACAAAACGTAGCAGCAAGCAGCTACTTTGCGTCAGTTGCTGGTGGGAGGATACTTGTATCCGACCGGATAGCGACCACCGTACACTCGTGTGGGTCGCGTTCCAGGGTCAGCCAGTGTATATCCGGTTCTCCCCAGGGGGCTTGCCTCCTGATCCTAACCCTTTTCCCATCCCTTTTTCCTTCCTCTCCCCCTTGGTCCTTTGGCAGGCCGGCATGATCTTGCCGACCGACGATGGAAACATTGTTTATCGTTGGTCGACACTATTCTTGGATTGTGCTACACTTACCATCAGGTGTAGCGTAGTCACTATGCCGAGCCAGGATAAAAAAAAAAAAAAAAAAAAAAATGAGACAGTTGTAACGACCCGGCCGACCCGTGATTGAAGATAAAACTGTCTACAGCGTGGCTCTTAATAGGTATATTAATGACGAAGTTTTAGTATTTCATCCCCGACAGCACCCCCTTAGAGGTAGAATTTCTTCTTGAAATTTAAATGGGGTCACTTTTAAACTATAATTAAATCTAGCAAAAAGAATTCTCAAAATCACAATGTAAAAACTTATGCGGACAAAAAAAAACTAATATACCCGTCGAATTAAAATGACAATTATTAGAAAGATTTTTTATATTAGAAAAAATTGTTGTAACATCTCTACAGTGATCCCAAGGTGAACTATTTCACGCTACTCGATAGAACTATATTTTGTTAAAAGATAAAACTGACCAAAGTCACAATACATAAAGTTAGCGTTTTTTACATCTTACCAACTATAAAAACGACATTTCTTCACCTGCCATGCTACATTATTTATTGTTATTTGATGTAAAAAAAACTAGAAGGGACAGGGTCACAGCAATAATTGATTTAATTCTAGACATTTATATAATTAGTGTGAAATATGGATCTCGGTTGCCATTTTTATGGTTTTCTAAGAATTTATTTGTCTGTTGATTGTAGATTATGTTGCCTTACTTTTTTGGTGTGCTGTTGAAAAGTTAATGTCATAATGCATACATGCATATTATATGTAATAATGCGGATTAATTATGAAATAGACTGGTCTGTGTGAGATCCAACGTTTTATATAAACGGTATATGAGTGGTAGAGCCACGCTGTAGACAATTTTGTCTACAGCATGAATGGGCTGGCTCGTCCGGATCGTTACCACCGTCTCACAGAAAACCGACGTAAAGTAGCGGCTTGCTGCTGCGTTTCGTACGGTGAGTGAGATAACCGGAAGCCCAAATCCCCTCCCCTTCCCAATCCTTAATTATCCCTTTCCTTTAAGGTCGGCAACGCGCCCATGACTCTTCTGGTGGTGGGCGTACATGGGCGGTGGAGATCACTTACCATCAGGTGACCCACATGCTCGTTTGCCGGACTATGCTATAAAAAAAAAAAAAACAATGGACAAAAAAATTGGCCGTTATTCGTACAATAAAATAAGATTTACCATATTATCTATATAAAGAACGCAAAGACGTTGTGAATCTCTCTCTTGAACGTACTGCTGAAATTTCCTGTGTGGAGCTTGAGCAACATATAATAGTTTCCGTGTACCGTCCACCGCAAAGTGATTTCAGCTTGTTTGAAGCAACAATGGAAGATGTATTGCAACATTTAACTCTCAGTAGCAAGTATATAGTAATATGTGGGGATTTTAATGTTAATTTATTAGAGCAATCTTCTACTACCAGTCGATTAATTAATTTATTTAATTCCTTTGGTTTAAAACATTTATTTTTTCAGCCTACTAGAATTACCTCACATTCTGCCACATGTCTGGATAACATTTTTTGTAACTGTGAATATCTGAATACCACCATATTGAATGATCTAACTTCGGATCATTGTGGACAAAAGGTATCTTTTTCTGTAAAAAAACAAAGTATGTCTAAGAAGATTGTATCTAGGCCGATCACAATGGGGCGTTTAAGTCAATTTAGCAGGAATATAGAAGTTAAAGTACCCAATTTAGACAATGTCCAAGGTGATCCAAATAAGCTCTATGATTCCTTATTTAATATA
The DNA here is from genome assembly GCA_949126905.1 of Amorpha juglandis. NCBI lineage: Eukaryota > Metazoa > Arthropoda > Insecta > Lepidoptera > Sphingidae > Amorpha > Amorpha juglandis. Next base: position 12,897,143 of record OX421373.1, on the reverse strand, counting down.
ATTAACTCAGAGTATAATTCAATATTTAGGGCTAAAACAATGCATATACACCTAAATAACAAATTCTGTGACTGGGCCACTGTTGGTATCTATAAAAGTAGATCTAAATTATATGAGCTATATGACATGAAGCAGTATAATTTGGACCCTGGATTTATCCAGTATGTTCGCAGATATTCAAAAACTTTTAAAAAAGTGTGTATTGCTGCCAAATCACTTTACTTGAGTAATAAAATAAAAAAATCAGATAACAAGATCAGAGCAACATGGAATATCATCAACACTGAAACTGGGCGATATAAGCCTAGGGATAATACATATGAACTTAAAATTAATAACAAAACCATCACAGACAATAGCACTATTGCCCAAACATTCAATAGTTACTTTTCTGACATACCTATTGTGACTACCAGTGGTTTAAGTTCATGTTCACATAAAGCTGAAATATTAGCCAAGGTCAGCATGGCAGAGTGTGCTTCTATGTTCCATTTCAAACATGTTTGCTCCAATAGTATTATAAAAGCCTTTAAGTCTATTAATTCAAAGAAAACACCTGATTTGTGGGGTATTTCAATTAAAGTAATAGAAAGCATAATATTAAGTATAGCGCCTCATCTGGCTGTAATATTTAACCAGTGTATCGATACAGGCATATTTCCTAATTTAATGAAACTTAGTAAAGTCATACCTTTATTTAAGAAAGGGTCTAAGAATGATCCAAGTAATTTTAGACCAATTTCCATCTTACCTGCCATCAGTAAAGTATTTGAAAAAATTATACTCCAACAACTACAAAGTCACTTTCATCTTAATAGTTTACTACACAGACAACAATATGGTTTCACAAAAGGTCGCTCCACAATTGACGCTGGTGTTTCACTCATAAAGCATATTTACGATGCCTGGGAGAACTCCCAAGATGTCATAGGTATTTTCTGTGACTTGTCTAAAGCTTTTGACTGTGTTGACCATCGTACTCTTCTTGGAAAACTTAAACATTATGGCATCAAAAACATTGCCCTTGATCTACTTGCTTCCTATCTAAGTGACAGGGTACAACAGGTGGATATTAACGGAGTGAGGTCCTCTGGTATACCAGTCACCATGGGTGTGCCACAAGGGTCTATTCTTGGTCCTTTCCTGTTCTTGGTTTACATAAATGATTTGCCTTACCACGTGCAGAGTTTATGTGACATTGTTTTATTTGCAGACGACACTTCATTAATTTTTAAAGTTGACCGGAAGAAAAATAATTTTGACGACGTAAATTATATACTCGCACTGGTACAGAATTGGTTTTCAGCAAATAACCTGTTACTGAATTCAGATAAGACTAAATGCTTAAAATTTTCGCTGCCTAATGTAAAAAACCTAAATACTAATATTATTATTGATAATAAAAACATCGGTCTTGTAGAATCAACTGTGTTTCTTGGAATCACTTTGGACAGCAAACTTCAGTGGGGTGCCCATGTGTCAACCCTCGCAGCCAAACTTAGTTCTGCGGCTTATGCTGTAGGTAAGGTGAGACAGCTTACAGATGTCGACACAGCCAGACTAGTGTATTTTGGATACTTTCACAGTATCATGTCTTATGGCATACTACTGTGGGGTAAGGCAGCCGATATTAATCACATTTTTATCCTCCAAAAACGAGCTATACGTGCTATATATAAGTTGGGTGCTCGTGTTTCTCTTAAGGAACTTTTTAAGGAGATCGGTATCCTGACAGTGGCCTCACAATACATTTTTTCAAACATTATGTATATAAGACATAATTTGCATTGTTTCTTGAAATACAGCGACATCCATACTAGAAATACGAGAAATAAGGACAGGCTGGTAGGACAACACTATCGCCTAAACAAGGTACACAATTCCTTTGCGGGGCTCGGAGTACGTTTTTATAATAAGGTTCCCATGGATGTTTTGGGGTTGCCTCTCCAAAAATTTAAAAACTACATCAAAAGTCACCTTATACGGAGAGGGTATTACACGATAAATGAATATTTAAATGATAAAGATGCTTGGAAATAGACCTTGCTTGCCCCATACAGGACTTTTCAAATTGTAATAAGTTATAACAAATATTGTATTGTTGTTTAATTATTTTAATAAAATTAAAAATTATTATTAATATTTCTTACAATATGTAATTAATTGTAACTAAAAATTGACATTTGTATTATTTTTATTTGAATTTTATTGTATTGACGATTTTAAGAGCCTTTTTGGGCCTACAAAATAAAAATATTTTGATTTGATTTGATTATCAGTGGAAAGGCAAAAATTTAAAGCACGAATACTCAGGAATGTGTTGTGTTTCAGTTTAAAGGACATTGAAGCCGGTGAAATTATGGGGCACTATGACACAATATCTTATGTCTCAGGGTGACGAGCACGGTCCAGTGCCATGCTTTGTGATCCAAGTTCTGTGTTGTTGTTTCTATTTACGGGCAGCCGTGACAATATCACGCGAGGAACTTGCTTGCTTTGTCATTCATGCTAATAAAAAAAACTTATGAAAGGTTGTCCTATATTACATGCCTAGATTGTTAATTGTGTTATCTAGTATCAGTATTTACTATACATTAATACAGAGACAGTTGTAACGACCCGGCCAGCCCATTCATGCTGTACACAAACTGTATACAGTGTGACTCTATTACTCAATTTATTATGGCGGATTTCTTGACAGATATTAAAAAGGACTAAAAGTAATATAATAGTGTACGGAACGCTCAGTACGTAAGTCCGACTGGTACTTGAGCGGTTGTTATTTAATTTGCAATTTATATTATAATCATACAACTTTATTAAAGTCTGCTCTTTATATTCCGCGTATAATTCCGCGTTAAATGTACGTTTAAAGCCCAAGATTGCCACTTGCAGTGTGATGGTACACAAATGAAAAATCAAAATACTGTTTGATGGAAATTTTATGAGTATATATGTATCTGGGTAAGGAGTTCGTCATATTATGAGAGTCAGGCTATCGTTTTCAATTGGGACTAAAGAAATCTCACTCACCTTAAGAAACTGAACAGCGAGCTGCCACTACGTCGGTTTTCTATAATATAGTGCTATTAACTCGGTCAAGCCGATTCATTCATGTTGTAGACAAAATTGGCTATCGCGTTGGATCCAAAAATATTTGTTTCGGCTCTAGGTGTGGTTCTCCCCAGAAAGTTGACGTCCGTCAGGCGTCTAGTCGTAAAACTACACGCCAAATCTTTCTGTAACATGTGTTAAAAACTATGTCGTTAAAATTACGTCGATCCCATTGTGAATGGGTTAAATAATGGGGAAAAGAAGGCTTAATATGCTCTATAGGTTATCTTAGGAATTGTAACTGTCGCGTCGTAACGTTAGATTTGGTCACTAATTCGTCAAGCAAAAACAGAATTCATTATATTGCATTTAGTACAGTTTTAATAAAATACGTAATGTATCTTAATAATTAAGTATATGCAGATATTGCTGCTACTTCAGTTAATTACTTAACAAAAAATACGATATTCCAAATTTGAAATTCAGATTACGGAATTAATAAAACGCAAAACGGCCAGTCACGTAAAACTTTAAAGCGTATCGTAAAAATCAAGTACGTAATTGAAACCAATTACTGAGACATCGAAGTAACCACCGTTATATTCTATAGATATTAAATTTAATACACATTTATAGTGTTGAGTAGGACACATAAGAGGTAGTACATTTCAGTCCCGTAACTAACGAATAAAGTAAGAACATACAGGAACAACTCGAAGTTTTACCATGTACTATTTTAATTTCATTTCGCGTTACTCTTTACTTGTCATGTTATTCATGTTTCATATTCGACCGAATACGGAATACGAGCTCGTGAAAAAAACGCACTTATTCCTCAAAACTGTATTGTCCTGAGTGACATTACAAATTGTTATTTCATCTGCATCAATACCTGTATTATTTTCTGTTAAATAGATGAACATTTAATCTATGTTATGCATCATAACTATTTAACTCGGTTATTTAAATTTTTATGCATTGCAAACAGCTTCACGAACTTTAAAACACCTCGCCTCAATTGAAATAGGACATTGTACTGGCTCAGTACAAAAAAGACGCTACTCTTATAGTAATTTAAAAATCATGTCTTTTCAAGTGTAAGTTTAATGATTTTTATCAACAATATTGCCACCAGCATTGTCATAAAGATCGTATCCTTAATTTCATTATCCATTTTTCATACACATTTTAAACAACCAGTATAAAAGATACCGAACTAAAATAACGAATTTCTTTATTACAATCATATTGAAAAGTGCCTGAGATCCAAACTGTTAATAAAACTGTGTAATATAGATCATTTTGCCACGGAAGGATCCGCTTTGAATGATTCTTTCTTTATTCGTTGGAGTAGGTAGGTATAGCTCAAAGATGATAACATTTAGAATTCAAAAATAGAACATAGTATATAATATAATATGGTATATCTGTAATAGATTATAGTAATAGAATATAGAATAGAATAAAAAAAAAAACTATTTCTACGGTGAAATCGGTGATGAAAGACTAAGCATTTAACATTTAAGTAGTGATTTTGATGATTATTTCATAAAAAATAGTGAAATAAAACTTATGCCTTAAAGTTATGACTATATATAAAAAGGAAAACAAATTTACGCTTTGAATTGAGAACATTCTCCGCTTTTTCGATGATTAAATATTATCACCATACGTTTCTACAATACAATCATGTTGAAGAGTGCGTGAGAGCCAAAGTGCTCAAGTCATTCTGCCGACGGCGCGGCACGGCGATCATGTTTAACGATCAATTTGGCAAAATTCATGCCAGTATTGAGACGTGGGTTTGGTATTTAACACACAATCATTATACGTTTATAGAGTGTTTAAGGGTACATCGAAATTGTGATTGAATTTTTGATTCAGTTATTCATAGACGTCTTATCATGTTGTTTTGAGGAAACCACAGAAATATGTCGGTCGCAAATGCTTGAGCCAGATCATACTAGGAGTACAATCTCGTAGAAGGCCCATAAGGCGTTGGATTGATGTATCTGAGGGAGAACCAATATTCTCTAGGGAGGATGTTCAAGACCGGACGAGATGAAGAAAATCTTATTATATAGGTTGTATAATAGCACCGTTAATATCACAATTTTATAACAAAGAAAATGCAGGAGCATCGCCACATTAGGATGTATTTCCACTGCCGATCTTCCTGCATATTACGTTGGTATACATTGTAATTAAACAGTTCTAAACCTTGGACCGTTAATCCGTCCCGTAATTTACATTTAAAAAGTACGCGAATATCTGTAAGGTATCTGCTGTGGTGAGGTTTTAGTAGAGATGTCTGCTTGTCAATTGAAAATGGCAATTGAAAAGTTGTAATTATGATTTGATAGAGGCAAAATATTTTAGTACTTTTGTTATTCTAAACTGAACTTCATTTAAAACCTGTTACAGATTAATTCCTAAAATTCTTATATCGATCAACAGACAAGATTTAATTTTGAATTCCGAACTGCAGAATTGCATTTATGTTTAAATACTTAATGATTATTTTTCAGAAAAACACTGTCTTACCATACTTATGAACGAATAACACACGAAATCTACCTGGGTACTAAATAATTTATTGCCGGACCTAATTCTTCCACTTAACTCCATCAAATTATAAAGATTGCTTTGCGAGCGGCGCTCCTGAACAAACGTAGGTCGTATATAAATTTCAATATCTCAATTAGGCCCGGTGAGATTTGACAACTCAATTTTCGAAATCGTATAGAGGATTTTATTAGAATTTAATAATCTTATGTTAATTTAGATAGTTAAGTTTAGTTTTTAGTGATGATACAAGTGTAAAAGGATTTAATGCGATATTCTTTCTTTCTGGTCAACACTACCCCGACTTAGAGCCACGGTTTTGAGCCGGTTGCACTTGGTAGCTTTTATAGAGAGTTATATATATTTGAAATATAAACGTATTGTCTGGATTTAGAGCATTTTAAATACTTTCATTGACATACTATCTGTCAAAGATCATTCCTTTATAATTATTTGCAAATATTGACTTCTCTGAGCAAGTAAAAAAGTAGGTGAAATAGTAGAAAATAAAACATATAAAGTGAATATTTTTAATACCTACCTACCACTTTCCACTTCAAAATGTAATATAATAGCGGGAAAAGAGGTGAACAATAAATATATAAATAAATAAACAAGAACAACCAAATAATAATGTGACATTTTATATATAATTATCACTATTCATTGCAATTAAAAAATTACAGTCACAAATAAGACTTAACTTTAGTTAATCCTTCAATCATTCATTTAATTGTTAAATCAGCCTTGTACGACTAATACGCGGGACATGACCTTACACACTTAATTTACCCAAATACATATACATCGAAGATTATTAAGAACTGGTGATGAGTCCTTCATTCTGTAGATGACTGAAGTCGAACAGCCCATATAGCACCTTTTTATACGTTTGGTATTCAAGTGAGGAAAGCCACACATTCTAATGAAACATGGAATAATGTTGGAATGTAATACAACTATTATAATTAATTCTATAATAAATATTATTATAATATTCATTTATATTAATCAGTAAATAAATTATATAATAACATGGGTTTCTCAATAAATCCATCTACTTTATACAATAACACATGTGGATAGTAATATTTCAATATTTAAAATCATGAATTCACAATTATTGACATTAATCTAATACACTCATCAATAAACGATTAGCGAGGTCAGTCTATGGATGGGTGACCGCATAGTAGTATTTAACTGAGCGTCTCCGTGATGTGGAGGGTACGTAACAAGTCAGACCTAGCTGTTAACAACTGACAACAGTCGTTAACCCAAGTCAAAAGCCTTGGGGCGGCTTGAAATCTTTGACACTAGGTTAACCATTCGAACTACAAAGCACGGCATGCCACTGAACTGCATTCGTCATAATGAAACTTAGGATGTTTAGTCTCCTATTGTTCAGTACTTTTACGGGCTTCTATGTCCTTCAAACTGAAACACAATAATGATTACACAGAACTGTTTTGCGGCAGAAATAGACAAAGCGACGGTACCAACTTTGAAGTGGTAGAGCCACGCTGTAGACAGTTTTGTCTACAGCATGAATGGGCTGGGTCGACCGGGTCGTTACCACTGTCTCACAGAAAACCGATGTAAAGTAGCGGCTTGCTACTGCGTTTCGTAGGGTGAGTGAGATATCCGGAAGCCCAAATCCCCTCCCCTTCCCAATCCCTAATTATCCCTTTCCTTTAAGGTCGACAACGCGCCCATGATTCTTTTGGTGGTGGGGGTACATGGGCGGTGGAAATCACTTACCATCAGGTGACCCACTTGCTCGTTTGCCCGCCTAAGCTATAAAAAAAAAACAACTCAGTCGGCCTCACACATAGTATGAGTTGATACGAGGGACCTATTATATTGAGCATGAGAAACATGATCTTTACTATTTGAATGGCGTTTCAGTAAGACTATCAAATTATATTTAGTACCTGCATAAATTACAGTTTGCTGATAATTAATTTCAGGTCAAAATAATTTATTTTAACATTTTTATTTTAAAATGAGGAGGCGGTAGTTAAGAGTTATCTACCGGCGATCTCATTAAGAGATATGATAATTAAGCCATCGCTAAAAATAGATGTTAGATTTTTTCTCTCACAAGGTAGGCGGATCCTCTTAGCAGGGGTCCATCCATTGTTCCTGACAAATTACATTTTTGTAACTGGCAACTTATACCCTGACACTTATGAAAAAAACACAACCATATAAAAATGAACCGTATTCTCTTTTTGAAATGTTTGAATTTCCTTTTTTAATTTTTTTATTCGTAATACATTTCATTTGGTGAATTTTTAAACGATTGCTTCGTTAAGTTTTGTTTGACGTGAGGTATAATTAAATATAAAAATTATTGTGATTGCGTTTGGCAAATTGCAAATTGGTCCTTTATAAGGTTATAAGGATGGTATGTGAAAAAATGAGCTCACCAGTTTTATTTTTATGTCGAAATTATTTTTATGGGATTATAATGGAAGGAATTTTGTGACGCATGCTGATTATATTGGCGTTGGGTATATTCATCCGTATTAAATTTTAAAATTATTATGGTAAGACTTTTCAATAGACTATATCAAGTACCTAGGTAGTACCTAAGTACCTACAAGATTGTAGGTCCCTCGAATGCGAGAGGCCGTATGGATTGGTACTACCGCTTTGTCTATCTCTGCCGCCAAGCAACAGTGTGTAAGCAGTGTTGTGTTTCGGTTTGAAGGACATTGAAGCCAGTGAAAATACTGGATATTATGAGACTGAACATCTTATGCCTCGGGGTAACGAGCGCAGTTCAGTGCCATACAGTGCTTTGTAATTCAAAGTTCTGTGTGGCGTTGTTTCTATTTATAGGCAGGTGTAGCGTTTGTCATCAGGCGAGCGCCTTGCTCGTCTCGTCATTTAATCAAATAAAAGAATAAGGATGAAATCTACGACAGATGGCATCCTATGAACATGCTCGCCACTACGAAGAGCGCAGTTCTCTCCCTCCTGAAGAGATTACCAATATACCTAAGACTGAGTATTATGCGTGTGTGTTTCATGTGTTCACAAGTGTGGCGCGCTATTGGAATGGAACTAGGGAGTGGATGAGCTCAGACGTAAACACTACTAACACGGAACACTACAGGAAGTCATTCGAAATTCACCATTATCATCATCATCAGCCACAGGACGTCCACTGATGAACATAGGCCTCCCCCAAAGATTTCCATACCGACCTGTTGGAAGCGGCCTGCATCCAGCGACTTTCTGCGACCTTTATCAGGTCGTCTGTCCACCTTGTAGGTGGACGTCCAACGCTGCGCTTGCCAGTACGTGTTCTCCATTCCAGAACCTTTCTGCCCCACCGGTTATCGGTTCTACGAGTTGTGTGGCCTGCCCACTGCCACTTCAGCTTGCTAATCCGCTGGGCTATGTCGAAACTCACTCCGTGGTAATCCCGGTAGTCAAAGAGTTATAATAAAGCTCAATGAGCTAATTAAAGAAAGAGTAAAATAGTTAATTATACCAATTTATATTCTATACAAAAGAAAATTAGTGGCCTACGTTTTACAGTGGGGGAGTAGCCGGCTTCAAAACGCGAGGCTGCGTATTTAATTCCTACTTCGAGACAAATACTTGTGTGATCCACAAATATTTGTTTTGGGTTTGGGTATTGTGGGACCAGAAATCCCTTGTAGTTTCGATACCTACGACACGTGTTAGCCTACTGTGGGGTTAGGACTATGTATGACTGTTAGGTATAAGTATTTATTTATTTAGGCTATCTACTATTACTATTTAGATTTTTAAACTACGATTTTATTTGTAGGCGGCGCCAGACCTAATAGCTTTGTAAAGTTAGGTCACAGGTTTTATGTTCTAGTCGTCCTCTAGGAATACATTACCTACTGAAAATTACAGTAATTATTGTTTTCCTATACATTAAAACCTTTTTAATGGATTAAAACGCTTGCTACATATTATGTTATTACCTGATAAAAAAATCAAACTAATGGAAAACGTTTATGGCTTCACCTGAAATATATAATTATTTTCATTGTTTAGTGAGGCTTTAGTAACCAAAAATCAACCGATATTTTAATTTGGTCGTTTTAAAATACATATTATGTTTATGATAGTTGAAAAATATTTATCTAGTTAAAATGTATATTTTCCTAATTTAAATGATACATTTTACTATTAATTTAAATGATACATTTTTTATAACTGGTCACAAAAAAAATCATAGACTATAAAACACAGTTTTTTATTATAATAGCCAGTGTAATGTTAATAGACCGGTCGGTAAATCGTCGGCCTGTCAATTGACAGTTGTCACAACGCGTCACTTGTCGCGTAGTTGTGACGCCGGGCGTGTTTAGCTACATTAGGCACCGTTGCTTTTTGTCTCACAGTGCAATTAGTTTATATTTTAAATGATTGAGTGAATTAATAGGGTTATAAAGCGTAATATATTATTATCTAGTATAATTACTGTTTAAGTTTCATGAAAACTATTCGAAAATCTAGGTATCGAATGTTTTTGATGCAGATCTTTAATTAATACGGCAATTTACCTATTTTGTGATTGAATTTATTTTGATACAATCTAAGTTCAGCTCCCGCCGACTACAGTCTTTTAATCCGATAGATGATCAAAGATCAGTCACATTGGGTTACTAGCGTGCACTGAATATGGTTAAACTAAAACTAAACTATACTAAGACTAAACTAAACTAGCCAATAGTTACGGCCTTAGACGAAAGGAATGAGGATTCAGAATGGGAGGAGATTTGGTTCTCCTGATTTTATGTTAATGTTGTAACAAGTTTGTATTAGGCCATCACGAATTCTTAATTTGAAATTGGTGACGGTTATTTTTTCTTTCTTTGCTTTCCACGCTTTTAAGGTTGTCTGGAAGATATCGCCTGTAATAAGACTGTAATCGCCTGGGATAAGACCGCCTATTCTATTGCCCTTACTGTATGACCCTTACTTTGAAGTTATTTTATTTGGTGTGCAATATAGACTATTCTGTATATCTTCTATTTTTGAATGACGAGACGAGTAAGGCGCTCGCCTTATGGTAAGCGCCACGCCTGCTCATAAACAAAAGCAACACCACACAGAACTTTGAATTAAAAAGCACTGTATGGCACTAAACCGCGCTCGTCACCCCGATATATAAGAAGTTAAGTCTCAGAATACCCAGTAATTTCACTGGCTTCAATGTCCTTCAAACCGAAACACAACAGTGCTTACACATTGTTGCTTGGTGGCAGAAATAAACAAAGCGGTGGTACCATGCCAGAAGGCCTCTCACAAACGAGAGACCTACCACCTTGTATCTATACCTCCACCTATAACTCTATGTACCTCTATCTGACATGACAGTGAATTTGACACTTTATTTTAAGTTGTTGTCGTGTAATAGTTTGGATGCGTGGCGGGGGACGCGTGTCACGTGTGGCGCCGCGCCGTAAACACTATTGTTTTATTTCATTACATGACGTGACATTATTTATTAGTCGTTATGTTCGTTGATGAGCTGATGATGCGATGTCACTACTGAGTACTGTGACGTAAAAATATTTTTAATGTTAGCGCCACTCTATGGTATGTTGAAGACGGTGGGGTAGTTATACTTATCGTAGAAGAGATTGTTACTCGATTCCTTTGGGTCTAACTTTCTTTGGGATCTAAGTATAGAATTGACTTTAGCAATAAAAAGATGATGTAGAAACAAACATTTTTATAAATCCTACTTTCTACTACTTTTAAGAATGTTAAAGTTTGGATATTTGTGAGTTTGTGGATTTGGATGTTTGTTAATCGATAACGCCTCAACAGCTAAACGAATTTGAATCTGACTCAGATATACACAATGACTTGAATTAAGAAACAAAATACTCTATATCCCGGAAAAACACGGAGCCACGAGCAACAGTGAATAATAAAAAAAGGCTTCAGATAAAAATTCTCTCTGATTATTAGCTTAGTGATATATAGAATTGGACCATTCATTGATAGAGCCACTCTGTAGCCAGTTTTGTGAATCAGCTCCACGAGCGACACTAGTGTCTCACAGAACACCGACAAGTATGATGGTCGCCTTCCCGGCAATAAAAAATAAAGAAGTTTTCTATTTACTGCCTATCATTTTCAAAAAAAAATATGATTTACAAGTACACAAAAGTAAAGTATGCCTACTTAGTGCTGTCACTTAAGTGTCTCGATATTAAGAGGGTGCACACGGTAGCGAGTAGCGAGTAGCGCCACTCAGCATCTTCGACAAAACGGAAGAATATTTTTAACATGTTTTACTAACGCTGTTAACGCGTCTTAATAGAAAAACTGTGCGTGGTTTACATGACTGTGTTTTAGTGACAGAATAATAGTTAATAAAGGTATATCACAATTCATAGACTGAATTAATAGAACTTTTTAGGCCTCATTACTTATTATTAATAGGTATAGTGATGGGCTCGCCCCGATCATCATGGGACGGAAATAAGCTCCGCGAAATATGGATGTACTGGTTATATGATGGCCTAATCTTTTAGGAATTGCAGGCGTACTCACGCCTATACCTAACCTATCTATAACAAATAACACAAGAGAAAAACCATTGAGTGCCGCATTTTACGATCCTGACACACCTCTTTCGCCTCTTCCAAACTTTTTTTTTGAGTAACGCAAAGCTGATAGCCCGACTCTAGTCGGTTAGTAGTCGGTAGTTAATTAGATAGTTATGAGAGTTGTAAACGTATGTCTTAGAGTCGAATTCAAATTCAAATTTCTATGTGACGTTGTGTCTGTTTATGATCAGGCGTGGCGCATAGGTGTTATCAGGCAAATGACCTGCTTCTTTCGTCATTCAGGCTAGTAAAAAAAATAGGTAAGCAGACTGACACAAGCCTAGTATTGTTTAGTTAGTACCTGTTTTAAATTGTGACCGATTGAGTATATCTCGGCTAGGCAGGGATAGGGAGCTTTAATTATATTTTTATTTTAAATATCGATAAATATGGGATTTTGGTTCAGCTTTGGTTACACTATTTGTTTGTATTTAATTTCATAAAACAATATATTTAGGTGTCCCACTTTACAAGTAAACATTGACGTCATATCATGTGTGTATATACACCCAGCAGTCACACACATAGTCTTAACCTCACACTAGGTTAACCGGTATATTAGGTTCAGGAACTACGAGGGACTTGCGGTCACACACCACCTAACCTGCTAATAATTTACTATTAATGAAGTAGGTACTAGACAGACACCTTTCATCACCATGTAAACCCAACACAAACCACTCACATCCATAAAAGAAAAGAAAAAAGAAATAAATTGTAAAAAAAGGTGAGACGGAGATGAATAAAAAGGCACTGTTTAAGACCAGCGATAATTACCGCCGTACGGTGGCGGAAACCGAGCGATTAGTGGCTTTTAGCCGCTCGACTTAATGGCTTTTGAATAATTTAGCTTCTAAATTGAGTCGTACGAACGCGACGACTTAGGACTTAATTCAGAAGTTGGGATTGATATTTTAACGTCCGATTAGGATATTCAGGGTGGTAATCATAGCCGCAATTGGGTGTGGAGAGTTCGGGATGGATTTCGAATTGATGTCTGTTATAAATTAAGTGAGTATATATTAAGACAGATCATTTCATTTGTGTACGTCTACATACTCTGTATGTGTGTATTTTATATGCGGTAGAGCCATGCTGTACTCACTTTTGGCATAAGCAAGCACTGCAAGCACATTTGACTTAAAATAATTTTAATATTTACCTTATTTTTTACAATACATAGGAATTAATACATGGGAAATGCTTTATGAATATTTTTTCTAATTAAATACGAATAATCAATTTAAAATAATGAATATAATATAATATCAAAATAGTTATGAAATTAAACTTCCTGAGGATCGGATCGTTTTTTTCGTAACTACGCCCTTAATTAGTGTACATCGCTCACTTAGTGCTCTTATTACTATAAAAATACTATGTTTGTAGTAACTCTCATCCCCTTAAGATACAAAATTACTATTCACAGACCCAAAGGTTAAAGAATAAAAAATAAACCTAGATTCAACAAAACCGACATGTTATTAATTTGTCACCTAATTACCGTTTAACAAATCCTAACGTGGAGCTAACAAGTCGCCGTACAGAGCGTGCTCTAACGAGCCTGTATTGATGATGTTGGAGAGGTGCGGTACGGTACTGGGAGGGGGAGGGAGAGCCACATCACGAGGCAGTTAATACCGTCTGATGTCTCAATACCTCCCAGTGTGCGAGGCTATTATTTCAGTCCCACACGATGCGGATCGGTTGGTCGGTGTGTGTGGAAGTGCTTTTTCGAATTTGGAATGTGGTTTATGCTCTATGGTTACATTATACTAATTGTCATTGATTGTGCTCGTAATAACGGCCTCAGATGGTTGCGTCAGACGCTGGCGTTACTGACAGTGTCATGTGTTAACATCGTGAAATCGTGCCCATTAACGCTACTGTCCAATGGTCTCCCATGGATTAACATAGTGATTAATGCGTAATACTAACGCGCAGCCTTACCATAACCAACGCCAGTGACCATCGAAAATCTGCCTTTCGCCTCCAGTACCGTCAGTTATCAAAGAAAGTTGATGAAAAATATCTAGTCATGGATAGACTCCTCGGACGCATACTTGAAAATGTACCTTAATAATTGATTTTGAGGAACGGTGAGTGCTTTGTAACTTTTATGAAAAGAAATGATGATTGAACAGATGTTACTGGTAAAAAGGCGGGTAGTGGTAGGAGGTGCACTTTTTGTACTTATCATTTTTATATCCGACTGCATAGCGAACACCGTACACAAGCTTAAAATCTGCCATAGTGGCTCGTTCCGGCTAATCACGTTTCGAGGTCAGCCAATGTATATCCAGGAACTTCAGGCCGGCATAATACGTTTGTCTCTCGACGACTAACTTTATAATTGGACTGCACTATACTTAACATCAGGCACAATGTAGTCACTTTGCCGTGCCAGAATAAAAAAAAACCTGGTGAAGATTTCTTTTGGCCATTTTTCTGAGCACACGAAACAGCAAGTTTGCTACTTTACATCAGATTTCAAAGGCATTAGTAGTAATTCGGCCAAGCCTAGCCATTTATGCTGTAGGTGAAACTGGCTACAGTGCCGTGTATCTCTACAAATTAATTACTGTTTTGAGGTGCGTGATCGAGACAAGCGACGGCAATGTATGACTACAGCGAAATGTCTGCTTTTTATGCAATTTTTAAAGTGTGAAAGGAGAGTGGGAATTGCGATCGTTTCAAAATAATTTTAACCAAAGCGGGCGTGTCATTGTCATTATACTCGCGTCAGGCGTCGCAGATCCCCGTAATCAAGCAGCTATGTTTCATAAAGTATACAAGAACACACAAGAAGCCTTCTCCGTACGACATAAGCACTTCTATTCAGGCTGTACAAAAGCGTGGTGCATGGTGGTGCACCTACATTGCAGTTTATGTGTTGTTGTTCATGCATAAATTCATTTATAGATGAATGATCTATGTGTTGAAGCTACCACGCGAAATAAATCTCTATAATGCAGGTTTTAGATATAACTTTACATTGCTTCAGCGAATTTTCTTCAAGAAATAGTGGTAATATATTTTCAAATTTCGAATTTAATCTGATTCCATAAAGGCTATAGTCGTTTGAATGGTACCCAGTTATGACGTTTTAAAATACGACGTCGATTTTCAGATTCTAAATTGGTAATATTTTCAAAGATTGTAAGTTATATGTTGTTGAGGGGGGAAAGTAACTCTATTATTGTAGGAATAAGGTATTGATTACAATGAAGCTGTATATTATGAGTTAATAAGGGCTTATTCGGAAAACTAGCTGGTGTGAGGTAAGGTGAATCGCGAGAAAGTAGCGCTATTTGCTACCTTATCGCGCGCCATCAAGGAATCAGGTAAGTGCAACATTTGGTTTAATCCTCATAGTAATTCAACGTGGTATTGATTTTTATTATGATAATAACTTCACTTGTTATTTAGAATAAAAAACCTAGCATCTATTTAAATATCTTTATTTATTAGGCTAAAGGTTCATAAGCTATGAAATTGAGATTTTAAATATTTTGCAGGGAATATACTGATACATTTTGTACCCGACTGGACAGCGACCAGTACACATGGTTACGTATTATTTAATCGGTGACATGGTGAAAATACTGCCGTAACAACTGGATCCGGTAAGTCGCGGTAATGTTTTGGGGTCAGTCGGTGTAAATTCATTACAGGACGTCATAATTCTGAGACCTTCGAGGGATGCAACATGAATCCGGACTGCACAGTACTTACCACTTGGTGTAGTCTGGATAATTTACCGTACCAGGATTAATTAAAGTATTGGATAAAGCTAATCGAACAATAATCGGAAAATTAGTATTTTTTTGTATCATAAATTATGGAGGAATAAAAGTATTCATTGCATCCCTAGGAAAATGTTGACAGCCCCTGGCAAATGCAGCGATGTCACATCTTCTGCTCTGCATCCGTCCAATCAGCGGCATTATATGTTAATAGCCTATTAGAATATATTCCAAAGGGTTCTTCGCGCCGCCGTACTCGCAACGCCACATTGAATATCGTTGTAATATCGTCAACACAAATAGACCCCTCGTTGCACACTCATTTTATGTATACCACAGCTCAACCATAACTGGTCTAGTGTGAGATGTAACAAACTTATTTTGCGGCTCGTTGATGATATGCTCAATGGAATACGCTCTTAATATGAATTTTGGTGACGGTAAATGTAAGTTGCGAGTGTTTTGCACGGTGGCTTGTTAAGAAGAAGTGTTCATTGTTTTCGTTTTTGATATGTGGAGTGCTTTGTTGGCTGGAGTTTGTGTTTGTGGGTTGGTGGCTGCCAAGTATGGCTCGTGTACCTAAGTTTGTAGTTTTTGGTATTCATCTTTAACATAATATAAAAACGTGTTTTCAATTTTTCGATGGCGTGAAAGGTTGCCAGCCAATTAGGAACAAATTGTAATCTTGTGTCACTCATATGTGATTTTGCGAATTGAAATCTGAAGCGAAATTTCTGATTGTGTGACTTGGCATTTAAACCCAGGATCTCAGCACTCTCCATTTAAAAGTGCTCGTAGATAACTCGCATATTGATCAAAAATACGATATCTCAAAAAGTGATTAGTGAGATCTGTTCGGATCATAAAGATATCTTGAATCTAGTTGATACCGTTAACGCATATAAAATCTCCTAGAGTTAATTCCGCCACCAAACAACCGTCAATAAATAACAAATTAATCCCTAAAAAAGGGGAACAAAAAACTCAAAATTGCTTAATTAAACAAAAAGCGGCGTATTTGTTCCAAAAACACATTCTCCGAAGCTCCCAACTCCCGATGTCCCGACGCGGTGTCTTTGCCGATAAGATCTCCTTTATAATGTATCAATTAACCAGTAGCCAGTATTTATTGGGGACGCGGGGACGGCTATTCATTACCTGGCGAGGAAAAAAATTCAAGACTCGCCGCGTTACAAAGTCACTGTGCGCGGAAGTTTGGGGGAATTTTGATTAGGCTTCTTAATGATTTTAGGGTGTTTTTAGGTAGATTTATTTTATAAGTCTATATGTCGTGGCGTCGATGTTGATACTACAATATATTTGAAACGTTTTGAACCGACCTGCCAGCAAAAAGTAAGAATTTCAACATATCCGCCACCATATGTATGGGTTTTGATGATTTTTCGAATTGTTTTACCTCAAGGGTAGTGCCATATTAATGTTTGATTAACTTGTGATGATGGAGTACGATGTAAAGTCTTCAATGAAAAACAAAACGTGCTGCGATTGGGGTAATAAAGTTTTAAGGTGGACAGACGACCTGATAAAGGTCGTAGGAAGTCGCTGAATGCAGGCCGCTTCCAACAGGTCGGTCTGTCTTTGTCCCCAAATCTTTGGGGGAGGCCTATGTTCAGCAGTGGACGTCCTGTGGCTGATGATGATGATGATCATTGGGGGTAATTAGTACCTATACAATTGCAAGCAAAATAGGCGTGTCGCGCGTCGTGGTCTCTATGAATCGGTCGCACACCTCAAAACTCGCCTTTAAGTATGCACCGCGACAGTACTGTTACGTCATACTCCATTGAATAGCCCCTCCCGCACCGCTCAACTACCGCAGGAATCTACTCAGTAATGCGCTACCCCAATTCGTATGCAGCACTAATTCCCGCTAATTGAATTTATGTAGCATATTCCCGAAAGCAACGTTTCGCTGCTAATTACGGCCAGTTGAGCCATTTTAAGAGAATTTATCGTCACATTCGCCGACTTAATTCAGGCCTAAGTGGATGTTATCGCGCGATTATCGGAATACTTTAATAATGTTATGAGCCTGCCGAGTTAAGTGACCAGCGCTTTTGCCCTTGTGGTTCTCAGTAACTTATATTTAATTTGGTTGCATTATAATTTATGTGCGAGTAGGTGTTGCCTTCTTGAAATTGGCGATGATGGGGGAATATAAATAACACAATAACTCCACAATAAGGTATGATTATCTTATGGTAGTATTAGGAAACAGAAAAAAAACTTTCGGTCTCGCAACACCCAAAAACAAACAAGTAATTGTGGACCACACATACATTGGTCTGTATACGGCTTCTAGTTTCACATCCTGCTACTCGCCCACTGCTCTATGGTGGCTGTTAATCCTTTATTTTATTCTATCTATATGATATCGAGTACAGTGCAGTGAACATAATGATTGGGTGAATAAGTGATAGGTCCCTCAAGGTGATAGGTCCCTCGTATGCGAGAGGCTATCTGGGTTGGTACAACCGCTTTGTCCATTTCTGACAAGCAACAGTGTGTAAGCACTATTGTGTTTCAATTTGAAGGACATTGAAGCCGAGAAATTACTGGGCGTTATGATTCTTAACATCTTATGTCTCGGGGTGACGAGCGCAGTTCAGTGCCATGCAGTGCTTTGTAATTCAAAGTTCTCTGTGGTGTTGCTTCTGTTTATGGGCAGGTGTGGCGCTTACCATTAGGCAACGCCTTATTCGTCTCGTCATTCAATTAAATAAAAAAATGCTATGCTATGATATATCTGAAATCGACAGTCACAAGCATGGTAAGTATGTAGTTGTAGATGCTGTCAGTGTTATGTCAAAGTCAAAAATATTCCTTCGCCCAATCCCCATTATTTCCGTAAACGCAACGCATTGGAAAGGCATCCATAATTATTGTTCTGTTAATATTTTTTATTATAGCGTAGACCGGCAAACCAGCAAGTGGGTCACCAGATGGTAAGTGATTTCCACCGCCCAAATTCACTCATAATACTAGAAGAATCAAAGGCGCATTGCCAACCTTAAACGAAAGGGATGATTAAGAGATTGGGAAGGGGAGGGGGATTTGGGCCTCCGGATATCTCATTCACAGTACGAAACGCAGCAGCAAATACAAGCCCTACTTTATTTTGTTTTTTTATGAGACAGTGGTATGACCCGGTCGAGCCTTCCCATTCATGCTATAGACAAAACTGTTTACAGCGTGGCTCTACCACTCAAAAAAATATAGGGTCCCTCCGTCTTATAAAGTGATAGGGGCGAGTCCATGATCATACCGGGCACAAATTCCAGACTCCGGGCTGACACAAAGCAATTCGTGATAAAAAAATTACCCAACCCGGGGATCGAATCCGAGACCTCAGCACAGCAGGCGTACCACACACGCAATACACCACCGAGGCAGTCTATAGTAGTAGTCTGTTTATGTATCCTACTAATATTATAAAAGCGAAAGTTTGTAAGTATGGATGTATGTTTGTTACTCTTTCACGTAAAAACTACTGAATGGATTTTAATGAAACTTTACAATAATATAGCTTATACATCAGAATAAGACATAGGCTACTTTTTATCCCGGGAAAAGCAAATCACGCGGGCGGAGCCGCGAGCAAAAGGTAGTATATAATATGATTATCAATCGAACAACCCAAACATACAACCATTAAATCAATAAGACGTCATTCAGTACGAACATGTTTCGGTGCTATTCAAACGCCATCTACAAACGTGATTTAGACTATACACCAAATTTATACCGGCCACGGACCCTTAAAGCCCTTCGTGACGTGGTACAAGAAAAAAACAAAGCAACCAAGCGCCATATCTCGTTATTATATTCGAGGACAATAGCGCCTGTGTTGTCACATCCAACGCGGCCCATGCAAATAATCATAAATAAATAAAAAATAAATATGAGCCTTCGTAGCGTTGGATGTCTTATTTTAGGGGCCGAGTGCGCTATTACTGTGATATAGATGTGCACTGGATGTGGATATTAATATTTATGGAATAAACAACATACAAGGGGGTAGGTCCCTCGTATGCGAGAGGCCGTCTGGGTTGGTACCACCGCTTTCCTCTTCGGAGGAAACAAGCAAATCGAGGGGCCTGCGACAGGACAGGCGGATGACCGATGCAGGCACAGTAATACAAGGATGTACCCCTATACCCACCCCAATCAGCCATCAAGTCAAGTCGCAAGCCCCTCGGGAGAACCAGATATACACTAGCTGATTTTAGAACGGTGGTCACTATCCGGGCGGATATGAATATCCTACCACCAGCAGAACAGTAACTTAAGCTTTGAAACAGTTTGTCAGTACATGTGGTCGCTACTTTTCCACTGCACTACATTATTGAAGAAGGGCAGCATAATCACTGCAAAGCCACTGCCTAGAATAAAGTAATCTGCGGAAATAGTTGTCATGGTAGCCGATGCTCTTTAATTTAGTATAATAATAATAAAATATAATATTATGCGGCTCCACTGCTGGGCACGGGCGTCTTCTATGAGTGAGATGGGTTAGGCTCACTTCACCATGCTGGCCTAATGCGTGTTGGCAGATTTTATACACTCCGATTTTTGAGGTTCTCGTGAAGAACTTTTAAGTATGCAGCGTTTCCTCTCAATGTTCCCTTCACTGACAAAGCAAGCGATAATAAACTATGAATACCTACGTAACTTAGAAAAGTCAGAGGCATGGTCTTAGTGTTGGTTTGAAATGTGCGACTTTCGCCTCATCATTCCGTATAACTCCCCGCTGAGCTGTCACTGCTCGATATAACACAGAATAACGTAAAAATAAACATATCTAGACGTTATACATCACGGTAGTCGTCGACTTTTATGTTGTCCAAACATGGTCCTCTCTGTCCGGCCGGCGCCATCTTGGATCCGTAACAAATGTCCCCATATTGAAAATAAACACTTGGTGTACTTTTTGCGAAACGTACACATATTAACGTTGTAAGTTTATAGTACTTACTCGTCATAAAGCCGTAACAAGTTCTCGAATAATCAATGCAGAAATTGCGCTTTATTGACGCTTTTGATGGCTGTATAATTGTAGTTTATGTTTGGTTATAGTTTTATGTATTATTTAAATTTGTTTCCGGAAATTTAATTTTTGATGGATAAAGTTAAAGCCATCCTTATACATTTCTATAAAGTTATCGATAGTGAAATAAAAAGTCTAGTATTTAATTTTATTGAATAAAGTATAACTTACTACGTATTATTACGTGCCTGCTCAATCAATTTTAGCTCTACTTGGTTTATGAATAATTCTCGAAAACGTTTACTATCTCACTGTTTATTGATAGCCTCTAGTGGTGCTAGTTGTGAAACAAGAGGCCGCGGGTTTGATTCCCACACCGAGACAAATGTAGTATGTGGTCCACAAATATTGGTTTATGGCTAGGTGTTTTACAACCGTAAGTCTCTAAGCTCCTGATACCCAAGATACAAGGGAACCTAGTATGGGGTCAGGACAATACATGTGACTGTTAAGTGTATAAAAAATAATCAAGATATCTTTGATCCAAATTCGTTTCGCCGTTTCAGCATACTCTTGATAATATCCAATTTGAATAATACTTATGCAACCCTATGATAGAGGTACGATATAAAAATAATATTATCGTCTAAGTACAGTGGATATCAAAATAACATAAAAATCAATTAATTTTACACTAAATTTCCTACTTACATAATGACTCTACGTCTACATACTTTGCACGATAATATTTATTTAGACAAGATTGATAATAAATACTCTGTCGGTACACGTTTATTGCCAAATACAATTCTTTAAACATATAAAATATCCAATAACTGCAACAGTCCAAATAAAACGTCACACAAAAGCTAGAAAGAGATGACAATAAACTGGCGCATACATTTCCACGTCGCCTACTCTACAAATTTATTTTCACACTTGACACCAAAAAAATGACCCTTATTTCAAATGAATAGAGCTTTAAATAATTTAAAAAGGTATATTTGTATACTGGTGTATGCAAAAGTGGTAGTGGCGCGAGTTTTCCGGGCGAAATTGGAAAAATATACCCGTTTTCACAATGGCGGCGCGCGCCAATTTGAATATAGATTAGAATATGTGACGACGTGCACTCTAATATGTTTTTTGTAGGGACGGAAAGGATTTTTTTATTAAATATCGATGAAATATATTTAATTTTATGAACATTTCCAGCTTCGAGATAGAAGTGAATTTATTTTTTACGCCGGTTACCTTTGTGGAAAGAGAAAAAAAAAGATAATGATTTCTTACGTTTACGCGAATGTTATTCATTATAATAAAACAAATTTAAGCTGATTTTATCGCGGTTTTTGGAACGTAGTTCCTTATCGCGCGTTGCGAAAGGGGGCTAGACGGAAAAAATTGGTACGAAAAGTTGGCACGAAAAATTTGTCACGACATAACTCTCCGACCAGCCAGCGTTAGCTGACCTCCCTGGAACATCGATAATTTCGAAGTCCCAGGTGGCGTCACACAGTGACCAGTCAGCTTGGACCGGACTTTCACAAGACATTGACCTTGAACCCCAACCGTGACCTTGACCTTGACCCCGACCTTGACCCCGATTTTTACCTAGACTACGACCTTGACCTTGACCCCGACCTTGACCTTGACCCCGATTTTTACCTAGACGCCGACCTTGGCCTTGACCCCGACCTTGACCTTGACCCCGATTTTTACCTAGACGCCGACCTTGACCTTGACCCCGACCTTGACCCCGATTTTTACCTTGACTGCGACCTTGACCTTGACCCCGATTTTTACCTTGACTCCGACCTTGACCTTGACCCCGACCTTGTCCTTGAACCCGATTTTTACCTAGACCCCGACCTTGACCTTGACCCCGATTTTTACCCAGACTCCGACCTTGACCTTGACCCCGACCTTGACCTTGACCCCGATTTTTACCTAGACTACGACCTTGACCTTGACCCCAACCTTGACCGTGACCCCGATTTTTACCTTGACTCCGACCTTGACCTTGACCCCGACCTTGACCTTGACCCCAATGTATAACCTTGCCCCCGACCTTGACCTTGACCCCGATTTTTACCTTGACTCCGACCTTGACCTTGACACAGACCTTGACCCTCAACATTAAAATTAAAAATAATCGAAAGGAACTTCGTTCCATCCGGGTGTCCCTTGACACCTCTCAAGTTTTTTTTATTTTAATTTTGGTCCCGACGTTTCGAAAGCTTTTCAGACTTCGTGGTCATGGGGTGGTTAGTCCATCCCGCACTATTGCGGTAAAATCCGTTTAAATTAGTTTTATTTCAATGAACAAAACATTACACAATCTATGAAAAGAATTAGCGCAGTAAATAAACTACTACTACTACTGTGTAGTAAGTCCCTCATGTATAAGGCCATCTTGATAGGTCTCGCCACTTTGGCTATTACTGCCCTGTCTGATCATTATTGTGTTCCGATTTGAAGTCAGTAACATTACTGGGCATTATGGGGCTTAATAGCTTATTGGGCTTTTGTCTCGGAGCGATGAGCACAATTACAGGGCCATGTAGAATTACGTGATTATTTTGGGTAGTATTGCTACACGTTATGGGCAAACGTGGCGCTTACCATCAGGCGACCGACCTGATCCTCTTGTAGTAATCTTATAAAAACAATAGCATCCTCATAGATTATATATTATGTAGCATTAATTTAAAAAAAATACATCAATAGCAAGTGGTAGCCCCAAACTGTAGGCAGTTTTGTCTACGATTTAAATATAACACTTAACCATAGAAATACATCATCAACACTATTAATAGTTACCCTAAATATATTTTTTGTATATTTTATCGACAATCAATGTATACGCCCTCCTCTACCATCTGCAAGTACTGACGGCTGGTACGTAACGAATAGCGGATAATGGATTTCCTGCCCCCGCCCACTTGGAGCGTTCTGCTGTTTTTTCATATGTAGCCAATGATATTTTGAGGCCGGCTTTCTCAACGATCATATTAAGCCGGCTGTTTTAATAATTCTTAATCGTATTTATCTATTAAACATATTACACACATGTGGACATACACATATACATGTACACTATATGTGGTAGATTATTACTTATTCTTAATAGTAGAACCACGCTGTAGACAATTTTGTCTACAGCATGAACGGGCTGGGTCAACCGGTTACCACTGTAAAATCGTTACCACTGTCTCACAGAAAACCGACGTAAAGTAGCGGCTTGCTGCTGTATTTCGTACGGTGAGTGAGATATCCGGAAGCCCAAATACCCCTCCCTCCTTTAGGTCGGCGACGCATACATGATTCCTCAGATATTGTGAATGCTCATGAGTAGTGGAGATCACTTAACATCAGGTGACCCGCGTGCTTGTTTGTCGGCCTCTACTATAAAAAAAACTAGTTACTTTAATTTCACCATACCTTTCTGTAACATGTAACATTCTGTTATACAGATATGAAATTATTAATGATTATGTACTTGGTGCTTTACGAAGTGCTAGGTATATCATAAGTGAGAGTCTGGGTATGTACAACCGCTCTGTCTAATGCATCAATGCAATCGTACTAATTTGCTTCCGTTTTGAAGGACATTGGTGCTGATGGGACGGTACATAATTGTTATTTATTTTATTTATTTATTTATTTTACACACTTCATACATAAATGTATGAATATATTATAATAATAAATAATATTATTATTATTATTATATTATTATAATATTATTATATATTGTACCAGACGGAATAGCGACACCGTACTTAAGGTGAAAAAACAGCCATAGTGGCTAATTTAGGTGAGTCGCGTTCCGGAGTTAGCCAGTTTATGTGTTGTAACTCAGGACGGCATAATTCAGCCGACTGTCGAGAGACGTAATGCTGACTGTAGACAATATATGCACTGCACTATACTTAACTAAGGCACTAACCCATGTTAGGATAAAAAAAAACATTGGAGTCAGTAAAATGAAACTTAAATATTTTGTGTCTTAGGGTGACAAGCCCAGTGCTCATAAAATTTGCAATTTAAAGTTATGATGTTACTTCTATTTATGGGCAGGAGTGTCGCTTACCATCAGGACATTCTCGCTGATCATTCAGGTAAATGAAAAAAGTACTGTCACCCGAAATCAAATAAAACCTTTAATTCAATTCTGATGTTGGAATGATCTACTTCCGATTTCTACTTCACACTGTAACTATAACTGTAACTGGAAACAAAAGTGTGAAGCGTCTAACGAACTGCTAAGAGGTGTGTTTTTGTCCCTTCCTGTGTTAAATGGTGACATTGCGACATCCGCCAGGCGCTAAGTGCATCACAGATAACATATCAGATCACTTACGTCGCTTGTTTTGATCCCTTCAACAAGTTAGTTCATTTGGTGTGAAATTGACATCCGTGATTGAATTAGCTCATTGAATTTGGTTCGTGTGACCAGTGCTTGACGAAATTAATGTGATTAAAAAATCCATATATTAATAAAATATCCATATATCATATAATCAATGAAATCCTCATTTCCTATAAGTTCGCACCCATAATGCCTCTGCTATTGTCATTTCATTGTTTAGAGAGTTTTCTATGAAGAAATCGTATTAGAAAACGTTTAATTGTGTGGACAGGTACTACATACATCTATGGCCTAGTTACCTTTCGATTTAATTTCATTCTCCTTTTATAGTTAATGCTGAAAAAGTTATTTCAATTTGCTCACTATTAATGTAATTGACAATATAAGCTCTTCATTTCTGTCCTACTGCGGGTCACGGGCCTACTCTACTGCTAAGTTAAGCTGCTGGCGGGTTGATAGACATATTAATTAGTGAACTTTTATCGGCTATTAGGAATCGTTTATTCAAGTTAGAAACTCTATGGGTGCCTTACATTCTGGCGATATGTTCAATCAAACTGAATTAATATACCTAAAAATATAGAATATTAGGGTAAGGCATGCTAAGATTGAATTAAAACCTGTGTTTAAAATTATCATCCAATTTTGATTTCATGAACAATATATTTTTTCTCACCAAACTCATGAACACATTTGTAAATTACAAAAAATAATAATAAGAAAACACCGACAACAAGCTTTCACCCGTTGCTGTAAATAAACTAACTTCCATAAATATTGTCTCTATTCCATAAATTTTATTATTTTTATGGTAGGAACAAATACATTTGCCTGTGAACTATTGTTTAGTGTATAATTTCCATAATCCCATGTAAACAGTACTGAGCCGACAGTGTCAACACATTTTTACATCCATTGCCACTTGTTATTACTTGACAACTTTAAACTAACATGTTTTATGGCGCAGTGGACGTGGACGAGTATCTGGCTGTGAATTAAGATATCGCGGTTTAGATAAGGGTAATGGCATTATTAGCTTTCTACATTGTTTAGATAATTAAGTTTTGCATTGTGACCTGTATATAGTTATGCATCCTGCACCTGTTAATGACATGATAAAAATTTGTTGACCATTCAAATAAGCTTATTGCGAACGTAAGGACTTTATGTAACTCTATCCGTTGAAAACATGATCATTTTTCGCTGACAAATTTTGCAGGTGTTCTTGTTTAGATTAAAGTTCTTGGAACGAAATGAAAACATGTTGACAATAAAAGTGCTGATCTGGTGTCTAGCCGGTGACCTTGTTATGATCGAAATTCCTGGAACTGGATACGCAATGTAATTTTTTTTTTTATCCTGGCTTGGCAAAGTGACTACGCTACACCTGATAGTAAGTGTAGCGCAATCCAAGAATAGTGTCGACCAACGATAAACAATTTGTGAATCGTAGGTCGGCAAGATTATGCCGGCCTGCCAAAGGGCCAAGGGGGAGGGGAAGGAAACAGGGATGGGAAAAGGATTAGGATCAGGGGGCAAGCCCCCTGGGGAGAAACGGATATACACTGGCTGACCCTGGAACGCGACCCACACAAGGTGGGCCACTATGGCAGGTTTTAGCACCAGTGTACGGTGGTCGCTATCCGGTCGGATACAAGTATCCTCCCACCAGCAATAACCAGCACCAGCAATAAGTTAAGAGTATAAATAAGGATAATTGTTCGATTTAATTTAGTCTCAAATAAATCTTCATCATGAAGAGTTGGACTCTACATTTTTTATTTAAAAATCTCCTTGCGCTCCCGCGTAACTTTTATCTATATAGTCAGTTCACAATGACAAAGCAAGATTAAATTCTGGCTTCAATTAAGTTAAATTAACATGTAAGATGCATGTTTTTCAGACAATATAAATGACGTTTTATGTTTTTGGTAGGAACCATGTCAAAGTTAGTATTTATTACTATAGTGTGGGTACTCTATGTTACAGAAAATTGCCAAATTGCCACGCGTCGTTGAGTTCAAAGAAAAAACCCGTACACTGGCCGTATATAATGCTGTTTGCATTAATTAAGCAAAGATATTGCCTCTAATTAACACGCCATTCGACCGTCGTGCCATAACTCAGTAAGCCCTAATACAGTTTTTAGACTGGATCAATGCCACTATAGTTTTTATCCGTCATTTTTATAATAGGCCTATCTAGATTCCGATTGCTGATCCATAGCATTTCAACGAGAATTTAAAAATAACTTTTACTACGATCGTAAAAACCCATAGGCATCTTCGTTCGACCGTGATCGATTATAATCGTAACTGAACATTTACATAAATGCAAGCATAAAATTGCGAAGGTACAATAATAAAGTGTAATTTGGCGCGTTGAAGAAGTTATTAAAATAAATGACACGCGGTGGTAGCGATGGTCGTAAAGTGGGCTAGTAATACGAAGAGTGGCGCGCTCGCTTATTATAAGGCGCCTTTAGCGCCACTGTGAGCGCTTTGATCCCACCGACACATCGCCCAAACTATGGATACTCATATGGGAATCTGTAGTTTCGTATGCTTGAAAAACGACTAATGTTAATGTTGAAAAGATTCGTCGAATACATATGTTACAAAAATGAATACTATTTTTATGTGATGTAACAGAGACATTACGTACTTTGTTTTGTAGTTTTAATAAGCAACGAATTTGATGAAACTTCTTACGGATAATAAATAAACAATCTGCTGTCCGTAATAAATTGAGAACCTAGAAAATCAGCGTTTGATGTTAATTCGGCAATAGAATGGCAAAAATACTAAAGCGCCAATACGTGAACTTTACGGTAGAGCATTTTAAATTTGTTTGCTATATTTTTTTCATTAATTATCGTAGGAATAAATATAATTCACTTAAATATATTTTTTACTGAATATTATCCCATTAGTAAATTAATATGAATATTTGTCATAAAAAAACTACTTTAAAATAATCTATCGTAAAGTTGAGAGTCCGTCTCCATCCATTACACTCTACATATCATTTGAAAATAACGCTATATTTTTGCAAACTACTCGCATCGTATTTCATTTTGTCAAAACAGATGCTAATATTTGAACACCTTTGTCGGTTTATAAGTGCCCTCCTTGTATTGCAATTCAGTTGTGTTTGCCTAAGTTATGCTCTTTTCGGTTTCACATTTGAAGCGATGACATTGCAAATTTATAGGTTCATAATAATAAAAGGAAAACGATAATCAAGCAATGTTGTCTCCATCTTTGAAGTTTTTGGTTTAACTAGGGCTTTAAAGTATATATTTGTATTATTTTGATTTACGAAGCGTTTTAATTATATTTGAATAGGTACTATAACCTATAATAAATCCCTTTATATACGAAGTCTGTTTCTTGTACGAGATAGGCGATATTATGACAGAAATCTGTTATCTAAAAGGCCGCATAAACGATTTTCGGTATTCGTATTAGGATTGCATGACGTGGCCTGAAAAATTACAGTTATCAGTTCTCTCTTCTCTCCGTGTAGACAGGGCCTAAAAAGCCAGCAAATATAACAATTCTATACATAGAGGTAATAAAAGTTTCCCACACCAAATTTCCCTTTATTTGTCTATAATGTGTATAATTGTTTTAAAGTGGGGACAAAGTAGAGATTATTGTCTCTTCAGCTGTGCGCCGAAATACCATAGATTGTTTTGAATTTATAGAGAAATCTCTACAGCAGCTTTGTATGAAAAGAAAGTGAGATAAATTATTGTCTTTAGCTTTTTTTTCTTTGCGAAGTGACGTTAAGCTGTTAGCCTGACGCGAATTGTTTATGTATAAACTAGCTTTTGCTCGCGGCTGGGCTGTGCGTTGATAGATCACTATATCAGTCAGTCACCTTTGAGTTTTATATATTTAGATATATAAATACGGGTATACCTAATTAACACACTGCAATTTTAGTTGACGGACTCGGCACTGAATCTAACAATACTGTTTTTGTGACTTTGTTAAACTCATGTTTTACTGTTCAATATTAATTCTCGCTTTTTTACACTCGCTTAATTAAAGAATAAATAAGTAGCCACGTTGTAATGAACTCTAAAATACAACTTTATATTTAGAACAATCAAAAAGATTCTAAATAAATCCGTAAAATATTATTTTAATATTAGAGAACCTGCACATTTATTACTCTGTGCAACCGATATCGTATTGCCATCAATCACAGACCCCTAGTGATCCTTAATCGTAGATCAAATATTTAACTTGGGCTTAAATTTGAGATTTAGCACCGGACGGTCGAACATTTGCTGGGACACTGCCTACAAAATCTTAAATCTTTAAAAACGGCAAATAAGGAATTCACCATATTTCGGCAACTCGTTAACATTCTTAACATAATTAATGACTTTCCTGCGTGGAATATTAATTTTAAGTATTGAACTGGTTTTGAAGTACTTAAGTAAATTAAAGTTACAATAAAATAGTTGATCAATAAGAATGTATTGTTTTTTTTTTTTTTTTTTATCCTGGCTCGGCAAAGTGACTACGCTACACCTGATGGTAAGTGTAGCGCAATCCAAGAATATTGTCGACCAACGATAAACAATGTGTCCATCGTTGGTCGGCAAGATCATGCCGGCCTGTCAAAGGGCCAAGGAGGGGGGAAGGAAAAAGGGATGGGAAAAGGGTGAGGATCAGGGGGCAAGCCCCTGGGGAGAACCGGATATACACTGGCTGACCCTGGAACGCGACCCACGCAAGGTGGGCCACTATGGCAGGTTTTAGCACCAGTGTACGGTGGTCGCTATCCGGTCGGCTTTGTTATACATACTGGCCTTTTCTTATGAAAGTTATTCAATCACTCCTTGGTTGAACAATGTTTTGTCTCTTTATCAATCAACGCGATTTATAAAGTAGCATGACAGAGACAAAAGTGTTAAAAAAATCAATATAAGTAACCTTAAAAAGTAAGACTATGTCATAATAATCTATAAACTTTATTTTTTTTTATTAACAAAAGTATGCCATTTATATACATAAGTTACGTACCGTATTTAAAATTTAATTAAGAAATTTGAAAATCTTCCACAAAATTACCGAAATGTCAAAGCATGTAGGTACCTTAGCTTTATAGTTATAACTCTCTTAACACATCTTAACAAAGCCCAGTTTCCAAAGATTGCACATTTGACCCGTGGTGGGCTTGTAAGATTGTCTTTTGTTGGCGTATCGCCTGTGAACAAGAGTGCGCTCATGCGGGGAGATACGATGACCGAACCTTGGCTATTCATTGAGAAGACTGCACCCAGCTTACCTTCCGTTTCAGATTAACCTTTTGTTATCCTTGGTTGAAAGGACCACCTTTAATCTTCCGATGAAAATGACCGGTAATTTCTTAGTACGTCTGATTAGTTGTTGTGAACATAAATAATGTTTTTTTGGGTAATGTGTAATCATCGATTTTTTAAGATTTAAGGACGAGACGAGCATGTAGCTTCCTGCGTCCTGCGTCCTGCGTCTGATGGTAAATAGTTCAGCCCATAAATAGAAGCAACACCAATCAGAACTTTAAATTGTCTTTAAAAAGTCCCCCTAGTATATTCTTAGTCCCGTACCGGTCATTGTGGAATACACACCACCGTCGCGTTCTAAGGGTTTCGATCAATACCGCCACGTCCTGGGGCTACATAAGTTTTTAATTAAATAAATATCTTTTTGAAATTAACATTGTTTTCTAAAAACATTAAAACCCGGGGCGATCTTACAGTTCGTCAGCCGACAGAAAAGATGTTGATTCTCATAACACCCAGTAATTTCATTGGTTTCAGTGTCTTTCAAACCAGAACACAAAAATACTTATCACTTCTGGTAGAAATAGACAAAGTGAAAACTTAAACGGTCTCTCGCATACAAGGAACCTACCTCCTAGTTTCTGTTGCCAGCTAGCCGTTTGTTGATGTTTCTTATCTATCCTGCCAATATAGGCATCTTTTGATCAGAATCAGTTAGCCCTAAGAGATTTTTATTGAAATAAAACTAATTTTATCAGTCCACCCCGCGACCACGAAGGCTAAAAAGTCTTCGAAACGTCGGGATCACAATTAATAAAAAACCGCGATAAAATCCGTTTAAATTACTTTGATTTCAATGAGTAATATTCGCGTAAACATAAGAAATCATTACATTTCTATAGTTTTAAAGTAATTTGCAATGATCACCATCGTGTTTGGAATACAATGATTATGGACAGGGAGCCCTCGGGTAGCTGATCCACTTGACTATTAAAAAGCTCATTTTCCGTGAGTAGCAAATATTTCGATTTGATGATACTCAAAAAAATATTATTTTATTTGTAGGACAATCATCATCATCATCATCTTCAGCCACAAGACGTCCACTGCTGAACATAGGCCTCTCCCAAAGATTTCCAGACCGACCTGTTGGAAGCGGCCTCCATCCAGCGACTTCCTGCGATCTTTATCAGGTCGTCTGTCCACCTTGTAGGTGGACGTCCAACGCTGCGCTTGCCAGTACGTGGCCTCCATTCCAGAACCTTTCTGTCCCAGCGGTTATCGGTTCTGCGAGCTATGTGGCCTGCCCACTGCCACTTTAGCTTGCTAATCCGCTGAGCTATGTCGGTGACTTTCGTTCTTCTACGGATCTCCTCATTTCTGATTTGATCACGCAGAGAAACACCGAGCATAGCTCTCTCCATAGCTCGCTGAGTGACTGTGAGCCGTCTTATACGGCCCATATTTAGAGGCCACGTCTCAGTGCCGTATGTCATCACTGGTAACACACATTGATCGAAGACTTTAGTCTTCAGGCACTGAGGTATTTTGGACGAGAAGACCTTGCCAATTTTCCCGAACGCTGCCCAGCCGAGCTGGATTCGACGATTGACCTCTCTCTCGAAGTTGGACCTGCCTAATTGGACTACTTGTCCTAGATAGACATATTCGTCGACAACTTCAAGAGATGAGCTTCCAACAGTAATCGGGGTGGGCACAACATGGACATTCGACATGACCTTCGTCTTGTCCATGTTCATTCTGAGGCCCACCCGTTGAGAAACTCTGTTGAGGTCTTCGAGCATTGTACTCAGGTCTTCCAGCGATTCCGCAAGGACCACGATATCGTCGGCAAAGCGGAGGTGAGTCATGTACTCGCCATTTATGTTGATGCCGAATCCTTTCCAGTTGAAGAGCTTGAAGGCATCTTCCAGCGCGGCAGTGAAGAGTTTAGGAGAAATAACATCTCCCTGTCTCACGCCTCTCTGTAGTGGAATAGCCTTCGTACTCTGTTCTTGTACTCGGACCGACATGGTGGCGTTGTTGTACAAGCACCTCAACACTTCGATATACCGATAGTCAATGTGGCACCGCTGGAGAGCCTGCAGCACTGCCCAGGTCTCGATCGAATCAAAGGCTTTCTCATAGTCCACAAACGCTAAGCAAAGTGGCAAGTTATACTCCTCGGTTTTTTGTATAACTTGCCGCAGCGTATGAATGTGGTCTATGGTACTATAGCCTTTTCGGAAACCGGCTTGTTCGGGAGGCTGGAAGTCATCTAACTTGCGCTCGAGACGATTCGTGATAACCCTCGAAAACAGCTTATAGACATGGCTCAGGAGTGAGATGGGCCTGTAATTCTTCAACAAGGTATTGTCACCTTTCTTGAAGAACAGTACCACCGCACTCCTGTTCCATGCCTCAGGCGTTACGCCCTCGAGCAGAACGAAATTAAAGAGCCTCTGAAGGACTTTCAGTAGCTGATTTTTTTGTTTTTACTTAGTTAATATTTATATAATTTAACTGTCATATTGTCCTACAAATAAAATAATATTTTTTTGAGTATCATCAAACCGAAATATTCTATCCTTGCTACCTCTGTTAGCTACCACAATAGGGAATTTTCGTATAGGGAATAGTTGGTCGTCTCATCGAAACGAAGCTACTCACGGAAAATGAGCTTGATAGTAGTCAAGTGGATCAGCTACCCGAGGGCTCCCTGTCTATTAAGCGTCAGTTTTAAGATATTATTAAAATGTATTAAAATACCAAACCCTACTAGAAAAGTTTAAAATTCTTATTATTTCTTCAGTTCAAGGAGCCTTCATATCCAATGCAGTAACTTTCCAGAAAAAAACACCCCACAAAAACATTCCTCCACGTAGTAATGCATCATCGAAGTGATAAACCAACACTAAAGCGAAGATAATGATCTAAACAGGCTGTTTACGTTTGAGAACTGACTAAATTCCCCACTAGGGGGCGTGCACCGGAAGCACGCTCGCCGGAAGTCGGCCATGTATCATATGTGGGCGTAAGGTATAACACTTCGTTGTCAACAAGAATCTGTGGGTGTGGCTGCCCTTAAAATTGTGCTTGCGAATGTTTTTGAGGGGTTTAAAGTTGTGCAAGGTTTGTACTCTTTGTCGTTTTTTTTTTTAATAGCCCTGTATTATACATGTCCCACTGCTGGGCACGGGACTCCTCTACTGAATAGGAGGGGTTAGGCCTTAGTCCACCACGCTGGCCTAATGCGGGTTGGTAGACTTCACATACCTTCGAAAATCGTTCTTATCGAGTTCTCAGGTATGCAGGTTCCCTCACCGTTTAAGCAAGCGATAATTAACAATTAATATACACGTGACTTACAAAAGTCAGAGGTGTATGCTCTTCGGGCTGGTTTCGTTTTATTTTTATCTGACAAAAATATTTGATAATCACACAAACATTTGTCTTGGTACGGGGATCGAACCCGCGGCCTCTCGCTTCACAGCCGGCAACTCAACCACTTCGACACTGAGACCATATACCATAATTCAACCAAAAAAAATCCTAATCCAAATCCCATACAATCCAATCCTACCACCTGCTATATACAAGACAATAAGGATTTAGTAAAATTCTCCCGTATCCAATACATATATTTCATATGAACAATAAGCTAGAGATTTTCTACTTTATCCGTCGGATATAGCTAGCAGTACATAATGTCACCTCCAGCATATATACGGCGAAATTATTCTGATATTCTATGAATGTGATAGGGTTGGATTCCGATGTAGATTTAGATTTTCCTCTATTTTTTTAACCGCCGACAAAAAAGATGTGTTATATAAATTTGGCTCCTTTATCTACTGATATAGTTGTATGTATTTATCGCTGGCAATATAGTGACTAAATGAATAGAACGATTTAAATAAGGTATTTAATAGAGAGCTGGTATAAATTTAATAAGAGCCACGCTGTAGACAGTTTTGTCTGCATGATAAATGTGCCGGCTCGATCGGGTTGTTACTATTGTCTCACAGGAAATCGACTGAAAGCATCTTAATTAAGCCAGCATTCTAATAAAAGCAATTGTGTCCAAATCGGACTATTCGTTTAAGCGAACAGACAAAGGAGTCGATTGTACCACCTTTGAAATAAAACTAATTTAAACAGATTTTATAGCGGTTTTTTATTTTAATTTTGGTCCCAACGTTTCGAGACCTTTCAACCTTCGTGGTCACAGAGTGGTGGGGTGGACTGGGTGACGGGGAATTAGTAACATTCGCGTAAATGTAAGAAATCATTACATAACATCTTTTTGTCAGGGCTAAAAACAGCATTTTTCCCTCGTTAAATGCATTCTGATAGTCACTATAGGCTGACACATTTTAATATTGTTTTTGTCATATGGAAACTATTACGAAACCCGTATAATGTTATTGTAGAGTGTGCCATTATGAAGCAGTTCTGGATATGCGTTAACACCAACGTACATTACCGTCGCCACACTTCTTTACAGATCACCATTATGGTAATTTTTTTTTTATTTGAAATTGCTTATTCAATATGTTTTTTTTTTGTTTTAGACACAGCGAATCAGAGAGTTAATGAAAAACAGCGCTACGGATTAATCTGTAGCATAACGCTGAGTAGGCCTTTTCTGCAACTCTGTACATAACAATGACCAACGTGCAGGATCTTATATTGTATTAATAGTACTATAATATTAATGTTTGTGGTAGTGTACAGATTTGCATAAATAAAGCTATCTTTCTTTCTTTCTTTAATAAAATAGAGCTTAATATTTGAGTTTTATTTTTAAGCTCCGCTAAAAATGCTGTAATGAATGGGGATGCTGTGAGTTCGATCGCTTTGTTTGTCTGTATGTACCTGCTTGTGGCATCTTAGCACCAAAGCGAATGATCCGATTTAATAATCTAATAATAATACTAGAAAAATCATAATATCTTTATCAGCAGTTTCTGGCATTGAAATCTCCAATTGCTTCTTTACGCTTCGCTACTATTATTATTATTAAAAACTTAATTTAAACATTCATACCAAACGTATATTTAATTATCAATAGAATTACTTCGTATTCAAAAGTTATAAAAGAATGCGAATTTCTCTACCAGTCACAAAAGAATTTCTTTTCCTATGCAAACGATTTCGACGTTTTATTATGAAAAGCGTACCTTTTGTCAAACCAAACGATTCAATTCAATTCTTAAGAATAGAACTCCGTTTGCAATAAAATCTTATACGCCTACGTTTACTATGTAAAAATCGTTCAATCGAAATGAATAGAAACCAACGTCCCTATTCTGATAGCTATGTTCACTGATTACCTTGTTGGTTTAGTGGCAACATATTTCGGCTGAAACCGTGAGGTTCAAATCCTAGGCCAGGCGATCATAATTTGTTTTTCGATTCGAAAAATCTCACAATACTCGGAACTATAATTTGTGCTCAGTATTATACATTAAGGGCTTTACTAATAAACATTGTATATGGTGGTAATAGTTATACAATACTTTGTCTTGCTATGTTGAGTGACATTTATTATAAGAAGAAGCGAGACAAAACACTGTATAAGTATGACACTCGTATACAACATTTATTAGTAAAGCCCTAAATATTACTAGCTTTGCTCACAGCTCCACCCGTGTGAGTATCTTTTTCCGGCACTAAGTTCTCTATGTCCTTCCCTGTGATATAACTTATCTCTGTACCAAACTTCATTAAACTCCGTTCCGCCGGTTTAGCCACGAAAATGTAACAGGCAGAGTTAATAATAAACGAAAAGGATCATCCACATTCGACGCAGTTATGCACTATTATCACAATTAAAACTTTACTTTAATGTAAGTGAATTATTCCACAATTTCTAGAATAAGTCAGTCCCAATAAATGGCGTGAATAAAAGAGTTGATTTTCGATTTGGATACGGCTTGGTGCCGGGGTGGCAATTCCGTAGATGGTGCCGATATCGCATCGTCCGGGGAAATCAACTCTCACTGGCGAATGCAAATTTGACGTGAGATCCTTTCTGCACGTTGTACAGAAATGTACCCGGTATTAGGTATAAAGGTACAAAATGCCTCGAAATTATATTACAGGTTCCGTACCCAAAGAGTACCAACAGAACACTATTATTAAGGACCTTACTTATAAACTTTTAAAAATAGCATAGTAAGGCCCTAGCTTACACCCCGCTGTCTGTCTGTCTATCTCACCTCTCTATATTTTATAAACAGCCGCCTAAAATTTTCACAGAATGTCATAAAATGAGATATCATAAAATTACGAAAAAGTATTTTTTTAAAGATATGTATGAAACCCTCGGTACAGAAGTTCAAGTCGTATTAATTCATTATTTAATGCAATACCAGTATTAGTTGACATGCTGCTAATAACTCTCGTAAATGATTTACTTTCAAACCTACCTACTAAACAAATAACAGATTAAGATAACGGAAATAAGCTTGGTGAGCCGTTTGTTATGTACTAGTTGTACTACTACTTCCCCTTTCGAGGATACAAGCGTGAGCATATATATTATGTATATGTGTAATAACTTATTATACCATACAACATTTTATATAAAAAATAAATAATAGTGTCCGCACATAAAAGCCATCATTTGCATAGTCGCGTTAATTAAAAACTAGTCTTCCTACCTTACAGTAATTGTAATAAAGTTTTAAAAACAATACAAAGCCCGCACCTAATTTACGTGCAAGGTCTTTAATTAAGAAATTAAGATAAGGCGGCGGGCACAAATAAAGTATTTTGTAATCTACCCCGGAAGC
The DNA here is from genome assembly GCA_949126905.1 of Amorpha juglandis. Classification (NCBI taxonomy): domain Eukaryota; kingdom Metazoa; phylum Arthropoda; class Insecta; order Lepidoptera; family Sphingidae; genus Amorpha; species Amorpha juglandis. The sequence continues at coordinate 12,859,694 of OX421373.1, read as the reverse complement.
GGGACGGAAGCTCTCCGAAACGAAAACAACATTGAATTTGTGGCCATAATATTATGTCCGAATCGAATTTCGGCTCCTACTATTGGCTCTGACTTAGTTTTAATTTAGGTCTGTAACTCGATTGCGTCATAGAAATTATATAAATGACGTTTGAATTAATTGCTGCTAAGTATTGTTTGATTTGAAAGATATATTATGTAAAATAACGTCTTAGAAAATTTAATATTTTGCAATAATTCGATTGGGTGATTCATAATTATTTAAACTTTTTATTATTCTTTTATTTCTTTCTACTTTCTTTTACTGCGTTGTTTAGAGGAACTAACTGGATAAATAGACAGACAAACTATAAGAAGCTGAACTAACAACAGCAACTGGATTATTCATGACTCGTAAAATATTTATTCTTGTATAAAGTAATAGTAGATCCTTTCAAAGGCTTATTTATTTCTGCGACATACTCTACATATTTCGTTCTTGATACTTTATTGTGGAGATATTATCTGCAATATATTTAACATCTGATAACGATCAATAGCATTCTTAATATATATGCTTGTAAAAAGGCTTGTTAATGTCACTGACAGTTTAAAGAATAGCAACATTATTTTTTTGTAGTGCCAATTAGAATAAAGTAGTATGACAATCGCCTATAATGTAAGTTGAAGTTCGCTAGTATGGAAATATTTCGATCCTTAATTATAGGTGCAAAATGACAAACATGGACTATTTATTTAAAAAAATATATAATTACAATACGAGCAGAGTATTAAATAAGTTGAATCTTCATTTTATAGCAAAAGCTGATATTTTGAATAGTAATGTAAAACGTTATCACATTTGTAATAAGAATGGCTATCTATTAAATATGCTTCGGTAAATTTTTGTCACAAATCTCACTTTCGACCTTCAAACATTTCGAAAACAAATAGTAAGCGCCATATGTTGGCATCACAAAGTGTTGCAGAGACATAAATTCCAATTAGGCTAAGGTGTGACAACGTGGTCACGAATTTTATCGCCACCGTCGTCAGCATTAGAACGCGATATCACCAACTTATTGTTTACTTTATTGCGACAACTGACAACTGGTCAGTGGGCGCTTTGTCGTGCCGAATGGTGGAGAAACAGTATTTTATCATAATTATGCTTTGTATGTGTGGAAGGTAAGGTATGAGGCAGCATACTAATAAGATTAGCTTCGCCTCTTAGGAAGGTCGCCAGAGATAACCAAAGACAACATAGCGAAACATTTAGTCTTTCTTATAGCAGGGACATGATAGGCCTCGACTTTTTAGTTTCACCGGTCTTTTGGGTGAGCGCTTTAGGCGCTCTCAACCCTTATATTTAAGCGACTAGGTTGATGGCACTCCCTGTGGGGTATAAACCTCGGCTCGGGACGGTCACTGGCAAAGAGGACAGAGACAATTTTAGGGGATTTTAAAACTAGTCATCATCAGCTCGCGGGCTGGTACTAGGGTCGGGGCAGCGGGGATAATCATGGATGCGTTGCTGAGTTTATAAGGAAAGAACGGAGATTAGAGAAGGGGAAGGGATTATTTACGCTTTTGGTTTTCTCATTTAGCGATCGACATATAATTAAAAATAGGTATACATTCTAATATAATAGGCTTTTCTACAAATCATTATTGAAACTATTCTGGACAGTTGGTAAAAGAAGCGTACGGCTTTCATTTCCGTCACTTTGCACAATGTTTATTAATATAATTTCCTTACAATGTACGTAGGCACATGTGAAGTGTATTGGCTAATACATTTGTTTGATTTTATTTCGCCCAATTAATGCGCTACCGTGAAATGTTGTAAAACGCTCAGCCCCGCCCACTACGGTCGCGCGCTCAAATCTTTACTAAAATTATGCATTATGCATATTATTTAACACGTATACCTTAAATTAAAAACACGTTTCACTAATGAAAATTCACCACGGCGATACATTTTTTCACGTCGCGTGAGTTTGGGTGCATTTGTTTAGGTCACGTATTCGTATCGCTGTGTATTAGTAGCCTGATAATAAGACAGATCCTACTCATATCGAAGAACAATCTTAGATGTTATCACTTGGTGATAAGTATAAGGTTCGTTCCTGTATTTACCTATGGCAGAACCATAGGTAGAGCATTAGTAGGTACTCTTGTATCACTAAAGTGTTTACGAATACAAGGGAAATCAAAAATTTTAATTCTTAAAACTCATAATACGTTACACGATTGCAATGTATACGTAGTACATCCGCAGCAAGTTTGGTAACCGCGATGTGATAGAAAAACTCCACTAATGTCGCTTAATGACTTGGTAACGTTTTGAGGAAACCATACATCAGTCGTAAATGCCTGCGCTAGATTGTACCAAGGGTACAAGCCCGCGGACGGCTCAAAAAACTTTGACTTGACGTATTATAGGAAGATATGAGAGCCAAGGGTCTCATTATGGAAAACGCCGGCTGAAGTGAAATTTGCTAAGTAGGAAGACAAGATCCTGGAAAAAGTCTGGTATAATGCCAAACAGAAGAAGAAAAAATACTCATAATAAACACTGGTCGTATAATGTCAAAATAATTTTATCACAGAACTGTACTACCAGAAGCATTCTTTGTAATGACTGAAACTTCTCGGCAGATAGTTAAATCTGCGTTTCCAGACGCCGGCGACTGAAGTCCCCGATTTTACGAGTAACGATACCGAGTAATGGTTACCGTTCTTTGTAACTGTATATCGGTGACTTTGTTTGTCGATGGGCGGAGAGCCGTGCGGAGGCGGGTGTGTCTGTAACCAGAAATTCAAATTTAGAATTGGCGCCAATATTTACGGCTTAAAAAACTGTGATTATAAATATTGTATTCAGCTCTGTAAATTACTTAGTTATAATTAGACCTAGACACATAGACAGTATTTTTCAGGGTTTAATTTTTGTATGTAATTCAAAGTCTAGACTAAAGTCATTATTTTTAATAACATTCTTTTTATAAATACGCAAAGGAACTTTAAATATACGGCCTATGCTGTTTGTAAAAATAAATAATAATAAAAAATTATCGATACAGTCAACCTGGGTATCTTTGGCTCACTTTAGAGGTAATTTATAGCAGTACGGATTTACTTTTATTGTTATTTGTCCTAAATGAGTGTTTCTAGTGGGATATTGGCCTCTATAATCTAAATTCCTGTGTTATTTATCAAAAAGATAAATAAAAGACCCTTAAATTACCAAAAATTTGGTGAGCCAAAGTTACACTGACATTTGGGTAACATTAATAAGTATGAGGAGTTGATGAAGAAAATCTCTAATTTATGTAGTTTTTTTTACTCCTCGGTAAGATTACCTTGTCATATTGATAAAAAAAAATACATTTCGTTTATCTCACCATCTCCTTTTTAGTGGCAACGTAGGGTTGCCATAATTATACAATATTAAACTGCCTGGTTTATCGAAATCAACTTCTATTTTATGGACCTCTTAAATAAAGTTATTATTGTATTAATCAGGTTTTGATGTACTTATAATTATTGAGCAATGCCTAAAATAATAAAACAAACTCAATCACATATAAAAAGAAACATAATATCGGCTCTCAATTCCCCCATACCATGTATAGAAATTGATCATCAATCGCTTAAGAATCGCCTCGTTTTGTGATTTTAGATCCTCCAAATCGACTAACTATATTTCGAGGGTGACAATTAAATATGTCAAGCTTTGATGGCCACTTCCACCCTTCAAAACTTTTTTGCATAATTGAAATTTTCACGCATTGTCTGTCCTCGCTCCGAGCTAATGTTACCCCAAATGGACTGAAAATGAAACGGCTCGAAGATTAATTAAAGATTTTTAAAAAAATCTATCAATATCGCTGGATATTTCAGTGTTATTACATAAAAAACATATGATTCTTCAACATAAAACTGAACTCGCCTTCTGTAGTTCTTCTGTAGTAATTGCTATACACAACTTTTTAGCAAGTATATTTCTAACTCTGTTTACCGCCCAAATTTTGAATGGTGAGAAAAAAATATATATTTGATAAATATCAATTGTCACTGCAGGTTTCGTTTAAAAACACTTTTTACTTTCATAAATTAAACAACTTATTATTATACAGTGTATCAGTAAGAAGAGAAAAAATTAAACGTTCAAATACAAGTTAGTGAATCAATGTTACATTGAAAGCTTAAGTTACCCAGGTTGACTGTAATAACCAGCTCATTTACGAAATAAACACAAAACATTTTAATTGAAACGAATACCTTATTAACGGATTTCTCAGTAGTAATACAATTATTCGTCGGCGATCCTTGTAATTACAATTTAGAAGAATTTATATTTTCAAATATCAACACAATTTATACGAAAAAAATACGTAACCATATTTTGTATGTCGGCATATCAATTACTTTTTATAGGAATCGTTACATGGACAGTTAACATGGCATTAAAATAGTGTTAAGCATCGGTTATTTTTTAATTATTCTTAATTAAGACTGGTAGCGGTCTCTTTTTAAGTTTATATTGTGCCGTTTACAAAGTTAGTAATGCAGTCTGGTATCACATTGTTGGTATTGTATTTTACCCAAGTGAATAGAATATATTTTTGTTTATGTGTAAAACTAAGTTTGTCAATTAGGTTCTTATGAAATAGACTCAATGTTTCTGTTACCATTGCTGTTTTATTGTTATTTTCAAACATTCATTTGACAGATGTCTATATTATTATTATTCAGTTCGGACTCCATGCTACATTTCATGTTAGGTTTTATTTTAATTACGTTTTGTACACAGTTGTATATGTCTAGAATGAAAAAGATACAAATTATATAAGTAAAAGTTGAGCTAAAATTATTACTTTGGCGCCGAGACAGCTAATGCCCACTTTTGTAATGCACTAAATTTATGTGGACCATCTAAACAAATGAATAATCTTACCAATAAATAATCCTGACATCACTTAAAAAAGCTTAAATGGCTGAACAAGTTTTCGTTAAGCAAAACCAAAAATAATTTCCATTAAACTAACTTTGGAACAAAACAAATATTTCCTTTTGCTTAGGCGCTACGATACAGACACACCTACATACTTTAACAAACAAGTAATCCAAAAAAATACCTTGTGATATACCTAGATGACAAAAATATCTAATTACCAATTGTACATTCTTTTTGAAATTTAATAATTTGACCGAGTAGAAATATCGATAAGGTACATATTACGAGACGGGCAAGTCACTCGTCTGATGGTAAGCGCCACGCCTGCCCATAAACAGAAACAACAGCATACAGAACTTTGAATTACAAAGCACTGCATGGCACTGAAATGCGCTCGTCACCCCGGGAGATAAGTCTCATAATGCCCAGTAAATTCACTGGCTTCATTGTCCTTCATACCGAAACACAACAGTGTTGCTTGACGGCAGAAACAGACAAAGCGGTGGTACCAACCCAGATTATGGTTCCATGTAAGGTGTAATCCACAGTCGTTTAGTATATTCGTTGGTTGATACAGATCTGTTGATCTGGGCTTAGTTAGCGATACATTACAGTTTATGAGGCATGGCGAGCAGATAATTCTTTAAACAGCCCCTGTATTAGGAATATTTACGGGCATTAGGGGTGGTGACTGCGTCGTGACGCCCACGAGTTAAATTATACTTATTCTTGCATAAGGCGGACGCAAGCTAGCCGTTATTACTGGTGTTTTGCGAGTTACTTTTTGCCACTAATAAAATGGATAAAGGAGCTTTTTAGATGGGTATGTGTATTATAAAGTAATTAGTTGAATAAATAAATACAACCAACAGTTACATACATAGTTCTCATCCCACACTAGGTTTACCTGTAAATGTAACCATTTTTGAGTGATAGAGCCACGCTGTAGACAGTTTTGTCTACAGCATGAATGGGCTGGCTCGACCGCGTCGTTACCACTGTCTCAAAGATAACCGACGTAAAGTAGCGGCTTGCTGCTGCGTTTCGTAAGGTGAGTGAGATATCCCGAAGCCCAAATCCCCTCCCCTTCCCAATCTCTAATTATCCCTTTCCTTTAAGGTCGGCAACGCGCCCATGATACTTTTGGTGGTGGGCGTACTACTACTAGCTGTCCCTCGCGGTTTCACTTACATGTTACTGCCCTGCTTCCATGGGTCATAGCGTGATATACATATAAACCCTCCTCATGAATCACTCTATCTTTTGCTGAAAACTGCATCAAAATCCGTTGAATAGTTTAAAACAGCGGAACAGACAGCGGAAGCGACTTCATTTTATACTATGTAAAGATGCAATATTATTTACCTTTTGAGGAGATTCAACTAAAGCATTATCATTTCGCTAGGAAGTAATTACGGACCATATTATTGGTTACCAAACCTCACTCCCCCTGAGGGGTGGACGTCAAAACTACTAACCAAATCTGTCTGTAACATGTGTTTAAAAGCATGTTGTGCCGAGATAAGCGCAGTTGTAAGAAGAGTCACTAAGCCTCTATTACCAGATACGAATGAAATCTTAAAATATTTATTTATTTCAACACCCATACATTTATCATTACAGGTTATACCCAATACGATAGCGTAGTACATTTTTTGTTTAATACAATCCAATTACATTACATTATAAATTTTTAAGTCAACACATTTTTGAATATTGTATTGTATGTCTGGAATTGTGCTCCGTATGGCGATAGGATCCTAGGATGTGAGCTAGGATAAAAATAAACTCGGTACTGGTTACACCTCTGCCTCTTCAAGAATTACAGGAGTGTGTATGTATTGTAGGTATATATAACAATCGGGTAACATACAAAAAATATACAGTTGAATTACGAATCCTTTTTGAAGGCGGTTAAAAACACATCCATCCCAACATATCTCGTGTTAAAAACAGCTCCGTCTAGCGCCAGCCTAATTTGCCTTAAGCGCGTTATTTCCACAAACAGATGTACGTCGATAATGCTCTGTTAACATAGTACGGTGACCACGCCAGGTTACGCCTTGATATATTGTCACCGACATTGTGCGTCATACAGACAAAACGGTGGTACCAATCCAGACGATCTCTTACATACGAAGGACTTACTTTTTTTTTACTTGATTGAATGACGAGAAGATCAAGGCGTTCGCCTGATAAGCGCCACACTTGCCCATAAATAGAAGCAATACCTCACAGAACTTTGAATAACAAAGCACTGCATGGTACTGAACATAGGATGTTAAGTCTCATAATGCCCAGTAATTTTACTGCCATCAATGTCCTTCAAACCAAAACACAACAGTGTTTACACACTGTTGCTTGCGGCAGAAATAGACAAAGCGGTGGTACCAACCTAGACGGCCTCTCGCATACGAGGGACCTACCACCTTGTACTACCTGTCAATACAATTAAATTCTATACTAATACTATGAACTCGGACTTTCAACGCTCGTTTTTTGTCGGTTCGTTGGTGTGTTCTGTGTTCCTATTACGTAACATGAAGCAATTTTTGTAACGATTGTTTACGGGCCGAAGAATGACATTACTGTTTATCCCAGAATTAAAACGAGAAGATTTTCCACACGGGTGAAACTGCGAGTAAAAGCTAGTATTATCGTATTTCTCGTCATCTCAGATCCATTAAAAATGTAATAAAACGTTCAATTATGTGCTTACGAACTTATCGTTCATAAAATATTCCAATAATCTGTGCTACCGTGTGAGTACTGTTGGGGTATTTTATAGAGGTGCGATAAAAAAATCAATTTCCGGCACTTTCGTGTGTTCGGCGAGTGTGTTTACTCAGTTCGATTTCTTTTTAAGCGTGTGTACATCATATAAATGTTATTTCATGCCTACTTTTATGTCCATGAAAATATTATATACATAAATTAATTAATTATTCAAGAAATCACTAAATCTGCTTTTTGAATATTAACATTTTACATTCAATAAAGCTTTTTTATTCTGGTTAAATTATATGCTTTTAATTAATAGAACTCATAAATAAACATTTATTTGTCGTAATTAATAAGTAAAGAATCAAACCAGATGAAATATGTTTGATTTTAAAATGTTGTCAGATCAAAAATAGCTTAGTAGATAACTTTTTGAATCAGTCCATTCCATTTGATTTAAATCAAAACCTTAGTAGGTATTTATGTATAGTGGTGAGAATAGTATTTGAACAAAAATAGTATTTAAATTACGATTGTGTATTGTGTCCGGTCAGATACGCTATTTCTTTGATAGACCTTGTTTTTTATAACCTATTCATGAGTTTTAATACTGGCAACATAGGTGAGACGAAAAAACAGACCAGTGCTGTTAATTTTCAGTTATATAATAACTAGTTTTTGCTCGCGGCTCCGCCCGCGTGAATAGCTTTTTCCGGGATAAAAAGTAGCCTATGTCCTATTCTGATGTATAAGCTATATTATTGTAAAGTTTCATTAAAATCCATTCAGTAGTTTTTACGTGAAAGAGTAACAAACATACATCCGTCCATCCATCCATACTTACAAACTTTCGCGTTTATAATATTAGTAGGATTAGTACGAAGGATGTACTCTGTACTGTTAATGCAATTGTTACTTTAGCAACATAATATATCGTTGATGCAATATGTATAAAATTTAAATAAACGACAATTCCCAATCGAATCGACTTCCGTTTCAACCGAAAAATGAAATCCTAAAAATCCGTCGGCCAGACATCGGATTTCCACGGATTTTTCCAATTTCCACGTTCGCTCATATCAAACGTCCAGCTGAGTGACTTGCAAACATTTTTTTTGCTCACCGCTTTATTGGAAACTGCATGAATGACGTTTTATTAACTCCAGTACTTGTGTACTGGCCATTGTTTCGGATATTTCCATTACACGAATAAGGGTAGTATTTTTTTTTCGAATATATTTTGGTATTTATCCGCCACATGAGATATGCAAGATGTTTTTACGTAAATATGCTCACATCTAAATTTCTAATGGAGTAGGCAAAAGTGTAACGAGTACTTTTATTAGTAATTTTATCTAACTAATATTCAGTCGGTGTTTTTGTAGTTTTTTGGTCAGTGATTGACATCCACGCCCTTAGTTAGGGTTGGAATTTATTCTTCAAACATAAAATATACCACCTTTGTGGTTTAATACCCTAACAAAGAAAATATCATCAAAATCGGATTGCTGTGAGAAAAAAACATGCGTGTTTATATGTATTAAAAATATAAGATCGCGTCGCATGGAGACTGTTGACTAGCCATTCTAATTCTAAGTTTCACTCATCCCACTGCTGGGTACGGACCTTCTCTACTGATTAAAAGAGGTTCTAAGTTTCATAATTTATAAATAATATAATTGCGGAACTACATATATACATCTCAAATATATTATCCTATCCGTTTTCTGCTACGTCGACGCGACCAAATATGTATATGAAGTTCAAGATATGAATATAAAAACGCAAACAATAAATAATTACACCGCAAACCCCAAGCAAATATCCAAACGCAAAAATATCAGAAGTCAAAAACAATCTTATAAATCCCATAAAACCATTTAGCATCCCTCCAGGGAGGGCACCGTCCCACCGCATACATGACGCGATAAATGCTTGTAATTCACGAATATCGCCCTATTATAGCTATATCGCATTACGAACGCCGCCCGATAATACGGGACACGCGTGTGCTTATGAAATCCGATGTCGCCTCGTGCTGCCCATAGATGAGATTGATCGCAGAACTGTTACTTGATTATCAACATTTAGAGTATGTAGTATTATTCAGGTTGAAATTTAATTATGTATTCTGTAAATAGAAGATAATTTACTATTGTAAAAAGTAGGCGGTAAACGATAAGGTATCATTATCATTGGTCGTACCCGCCAATCTCTTACGAAGTACTCTGTTTGCTACTGAAGTAGTACGACGGATTTTGGATATGCATACATAGTGGTTAAAAGTATGCAATTGTTAAACTTAGCGTAAGATTACTCGGAATCCTACGATCCCCTCTTACGACGACTTAATATTATTACAACTTTTATTATATTTTTAAACGACTTCATGTATTTTTAATTTTGATAATAAATTTGTCTCCTAGAGACAACATTTACGTAGGTAAAACATGATTTAACCCTACAAAAGCTGGATGCTATAATCTATGCCCTAACTCTCGTTAAGGGTACGCTACCCTTGTAAAAGTCAGCGTGAATAGAGCTAATCCTTATCACAGCCGAGGGTTAGAGTGAATCAATTAAAGATAAGCAAATATGCTTCATTGTGAGCCGCCGGATTGAATTTGTTGGTGTGAGAGAGGAAATTAACTTTTGCTAGCTAAAACGATACGTCATATGTGACGCACCCTTAAGTTTTAATCAAAAGTAAATTGTTTGAATTGTCCCTTTTGTTAGTTTTTACATTTTGTGAGAACTATGTTTTAACAAAACGCTGATTATGGAATGTCTAAAATAAATGATAGAGGAGTGGGATTTCGCCAGGCCGTTCACAAAATAATAGAAAACTATAGTACTCATCCATAAAGATACCTATATAAAATCATATAAAGTAAAGTAACTTCTTTAAATTTAGCTTGCCTAGAGTATTATCATAAGTAAGAGTTAACTTAAAGTGAAATTATATTATGAAGTGTTTGAAGTGTTTCACAAATAAAGTCCTATTCGAAAAATACCTATTAAAATTATCTGTTTTGTTCTTAATAGAAACACTAAAACTCAAGTATTAACAAGAGCATGAAAATATGTCAAAATGGTGTACTATAGTCACTATAGCCCAGATATATCGGTTCATTTATGCACAACTTACTATGCCGTTGTGCGTGAGCTTGTAAACGTATGATTTTTATTTATGGCATATGGCAGTGAGGCACTAGCCGTCATCCTATATTGTCAATAGTGACAGGACAGTCTACTCTACAGACTAGTCTAGTCTCTACATAAAAATCATTTCAAGATTTACGACTGAGTTTCTTGGTGCTTCTTCTCAGACCTTTTATTTCATATGGTTGAATGACCAGACGACCAAGCCGCTCGCCTGATGGTAAGCGTCACAAACCGAAGCAACACCCCACAGAACTTTGAATCACAAAGCACCGCATGGCACTGAACTGCGCTCGTCATCCCGGGACATAAGATGTTAAGTCTCACAATTCCCAGTAATTTCACTGGCTTTAATGTTCTTCAAACCGAAACACAACACTGCTTATAAACTGTTGCTTAGCGGCTGAAATAGACAAAGCGGTGATACCAACCCAGATAGCCTCTCGCATACGAGGGACCTACCACCTTGTAATGTCTACCAGAACTGTCGGCATTTCCAAAGCATTGGTAATTCCTGGAGTTTATACAACTAAAACGGAGGCCCAAATCCCCCTCTCCTTCCCAAACTCTTAACTATTTTCCTTTAAGTTCAGCAACGCATCCATGAGATATTAAGGTATCGTGGGTGTCCATGGGCGGTGGACATTACTTACCATCAAATGACCCACTTGCTCGTTTACCGGCCTCTGCTATAAAAAAAATGTCATGACCGAAATGAATTTATTACGCCACTTAGGGTCCAATGGACCACAAAACAAACACAAGTTTTCCCACATTGATCCCCCGCGCTGGGATTCCAAATCCCAACATCAAACGCTAGTATTGACATTTCACACATGGTATTACACCGGACCTACCGTAATTAACTTATACTACGCCCACACGAGGGAAATATTATATTAATTTTGGGGTTCCCTAAGGTTTGTGATAAGTTGAGAAAACCGATATTTTTTCTTTATTCTAGAATTTATATGGGCATTGAATTTAGGAGTACAATGGTATGTTTATTTTAGTTCGATTTATGGAATGTCATTGAAAGTTTTCAATATTCGTAGTTTGTAGTTTTTCCTTATGAATGAAAAATAATGTGTAGACGTTAAAAAACATTTGTTTTATTTGTCCTGACCTTTTTTTATTAGCGTTAATGAAGAGATGAACAGGACATACACTTGGTAAGGGTCACGCCCGCCCATAATTAGAAGCAAAACCAATCGATCTTTGAAATATGAATGCATGGTATTGGCCTGCGCACGTGACTCCGAGACCAAAAAATAAGTCTCATAATGCCTAGTAATTTCAACGGCTTCGATGACCTTCGAACCGTAGTACAACAGTGTTTACACACTGAGGTTTAGCGGCAGACATAGATAACGCGATGGTATCTACCAAGACGCCTTGTCGAATTAATAATTATTGTAACAAATTCTGATGATAAGTTCATTGCAGTCCAAAGACGACTAAAATCAATATTCTGTCATTAGTTATTAACATAATTATTGGAACACAATTTTATTATACTATTGGTAGTATGTTCTGTTGGCAGAACCCTACAAACCACGGCGCGCCCTCAAATATTTTTTTAATGTGAGAACTCCAAACAATTCAAATCCTCGACTTACGCTTGTAAGGCCTGATTTGAATTTTTTATTAATAATACAATAAATCCGGTGGTATAATGGCCTCTGGTTATTAATGTCTGTAATAACGTGCTATTGTTATTATTATTAATTTCCTCATGAATAATTCAGTGTAGGGTCGATGTGTGATTTGTTCATTATGTGATGTAATTTGAATTTAGTTTTGTTCTTTTTTTAATTTTGGTATGGCATGGTATAATTGCGTTTAGTTTTTGCATGTTACGAACATTAGTGGCCGCTGCGAGAATAATGGCCAGTATGTTTTTTAAATATTTCTTTGAGGTTTCGAAATATTTTTTTTAATAAGGACAAAGAAAATTGGCACAGAAATCATAATTTAACTGTGGTTAGTACAAAATGTTACTTTTTAAATTTTGCATCAAAATTTTGTGATTTATAAAACTACTTCTCGAATAAAGTAACTCGACTTAACATCGTAAGTCTCGGGTCGACGATCGCAGTTTAGTGCCATGCAGTGATTTATAATACAAAGTTCTGTGTGGTGTTGCTTCTGTATATGGGCATACGTTTCGCTTGCCATCAGGCGAGCGCATTACTCGTCTCATCATTCAATAAAGAAAAAACAGACATCTGATCCTAACCTCTGTGATATGACGACAAAGATATAAAAATCATTTATTTTTTTGTAAACACATGATTACTGTAAATCCTCGTGTCCGCATTACCGTATGTAGACGCACGGCGGCGCGGTGTCAGCCGAGCGGTTAGATAAACGCTAATAGCCGCGGCAACGCGTTATCAACACATTTATTACATTGACGCGGAAAAATCGCTAAGTGTTGTCAATACGTACTGTTTCCATTGCGAGTGACGAGTATTTTGACGGGCGAAGTTTAACACACGCAATACGGATGCAAAAAACTAAAAAGCCATAAATAAAATGAACTCCTATTCCAACCAATTGAGTCAGCCCTATTACAGTTTTATATTATCAATGAATGTCACTGAATAAAAAATTAGTGGTGTCGTGGGACACCAGGTAGGAACGAAGTTCCTTCGGCTAATGTAGAATCGACACAAATTGCAAAAAAAGTCGTGCTCAATTCTGTGTATGCGACTGTCGCGCCTGCGCACGTCTCATTTAACGGTTTTATTCCACGCATTTTTCTTACGGTTTTACTATCACATTTTTTTCAGTTCGGTCACGCAGTGAAATCCCTATCCCCTCCAAGCCTGCCGTAAGGAACTTAGTTCCAAAATTAATCTCCAAAAGTAAATGACTTTGCCGTGCCAGGGTAAACAAATATACTAGGTATGAGACATACGTTGCTCTCCATAGAATTCATGCAAGCTAATTTTGACTATGTAGACTGACTTTGTAATCGCGCTGCACGTAGATTTTTTGTGCTATTTGTAATAAACGTTGTGCTTAACACGTACAAAATCTTTACTACACTAAAAAGCAATTTGATTACAATACGCAAATATCATTAGTCTCCAATGGCAATGGGCACAAACGTATTCCTAATACATCACTTAAGGCTGGCATCAGGCAGCTCACGCGGGCATTATAGATGATTATTACTGGCAGGTACCGACGGGGCGGGCGTAATGATATGTTATGAGATTACCCCAATGATGTCACGAACAATAGCATAATGTTTGGGAAACTTATTGATACACCTTTAACAGTCAGGGTATTTTATATTTCACTCACTTTTTTCTTTTTTCATGACAGCACGCGAGCATTTGGGACACCTGATGACCTGATGGTAAGTGATCTCCACTGCCCCTAAACGCTAGTAATACCAAAAACATAATGAACGCCTGATGTCAAAGGCAAGGGGTAATAAAATGGTAGGTAGGGGAGGGGGGATTTGAGCTTCCAGATATCTCAATTACCGTTCGGAATACAACGACAAGCTGACGTTTTACGCTGAATTTCCGTCTGAGAGTGGTAACTACCCGGTCGAGCCGACCCGTTCATGCTGGTAATGTGTCTATGTGTACACTGTCTATATCATGGCTCTACGACTCTGAAACACCCTTTTTTGGCTCTTGGATCCATCAATATAAAATCTTTAACACTGTAACTGTTTGTTTATTTGTTTGAGTACGGTATGTAGTACCGAAAAGAATATATTTGAATTCATTTTTTTAAAGCTCATCAAATCGAGATTTGATGAGCTTTAGAAAGCAGCGATAGCTCAGCGGGGAGTGGTATGGACTGTCGAGACGAAAGTCGTAGGTTCGAAACCAGCCCCAAGAGCATACACCACTGACTTTTCTAAGTTACGTGTATATTAATTGTTAATTATCGCTTGCTTTAACGGTGAAGGAAACATCGTGAGGAAACCTGCATACCTGAGAACTCAATAAGATTTTTCAAAGGTATGTGAAGTCTGCCAACCCGCATTAGGCCAGCGTGGTGGACTAAGGCCTAATCCCTCTCATTCAGTAGAGGAGGCCCGTGCCCAGCAGTGGGACGTAGTATATAATACAGGGCTAGTAAAAAAAAAAAAAAAATCGAGATGGTTCTTAGTTATGTTTGAAGAAACATTATTGAACCGTTTAAAAGTAACAGATATTTATCAAATTGATTTCAAAGGTTTTGTATGGTTATGATCACAAACTTATTTTATAAAAACCTCAAAATCTGTAAAGATCATTTAAAAAGTATTATATAAATAAACTAGTTGTCCATCGCGGATTGTCCTGCCCGTTAGAGCTCTAGTCCCCTGAGCCACAGCGTGAATCTTACGGAAGAAATTTTCTAAATGATAGTAAAAACCGCATCAAAGTCCATTACGTAGTTTCTAAGTAAGCGGATAAACAGACTTACGCAGATAGTGACTTTGTTTTATACCATGTAAATAAATGTACGCGTAAAAACAGGATATCACTAACAACATTAGTACATAAACTTTAACGCAACGGGACGCGACAGCAAAGACAATCATAAAACTAAACACAGAAATCAAGTGTGAATTAGTAATTAAAGGCCACCAAAGTTTCCATAAAGCCAGAATTCCTGTCAGCCATTTCACACGTTAAGGCCCATTTAGTACACACTAGTTGGGACCACTCTATCATTTGGACTGTTAATGTGATGAGTAAAGAGTAGTGGCCACCCGCGGTGCTCAGCTGTTTCACTGGTTAAATATCTTGTCCTGTAGTTTTAGGCAAAGGAAATTGATGTTAAAATGGAAAAAATCTTATTATTTTGGAGTTTTGGCGGGAAATCTGACAGTGCGGTCGGCCGCTTTTTTTGTTTATTTTTTATACAAGTTTAAAGTTCCTAACTTGACAAGTGCACAATGTCAAACAGATGCCAAGTTGTGTTTATTATATTAAAATGGGTTTGTACAGTAAACATCAACGATGATGAACAATGTGTGGAAACTATAAATAAAGTGAATTCAATGATTTTTTGTCGGATCGTGTTGACTGCCATTGGCCGTTGAATCCACTTGGAGAACATCGTCAGATGATATATTAGAACAGACAAAAGTAAAAGTTCGTCCAGATGTAAAGATGTATCAAGCCACTTACATAAGTAATATAAATAAAGCGGTAATTAACAATTTGGAACGTAAGACATTCATGCCTTAGGGCCATTTTTTGCAAATTACACCGTTATTCCCGGGCCAGAATTGACACCACGACTTTCCGTTCTACAAATACGCTGCGCCTTGGAGTCTGTCATTAATAATATAATATAAAAATAAATGAAAAAGTAATGTTTTTTTTTTTACTAGCCCTGTATTATATACGTCCCACTGCTAGGCAAGGGCCTCCTCTACTGAATGAGAGGGATTAGGCCTTAGTCCACCACGCTGGCCTAATGCGAGTTGGCAGACTTCACATACCTTCGAAAAATCTTATCGAGTTCTCAGGTATGCAGGTTTCCTCACGATGTTTCCTTCACCGTTAATAAGCAAGCGATAATTAACAATTAATAAATATACAGTATATTAATTGCTATACAGTTTAAAATTGTTGTCGTCATTGGGATGTATCCAAAGGTCATATTTATGAATTGTCATCAGACCATAATATTAACATTTAATTAATAACAATGATTCGGTTAAAATATTAACAAACTTTATTTTTGTTCATTTATATCTATTCATAGATAACAATAAATCGTGATTGCATTATTGCTGTCCGCAAAAAAAGTATTTAGAAAACTTTCAAAATTATTTGAATAAGGAACGTCTTAGCGGTTTAGTGGCAATCTATTACCTAATCTCTGAGTTCTGGGTCCCCATCGTAGGTCTTGCATTAACTGTATGAGTTTTAATATCGAAAAAAAATAGTTTCATGTAATCGAAATTTGTGCCAGATATTAATAAGATATACTCGTCACTATGGGTCGGAAATAAGCCCGGTGAACCTTTGGTATACTAGTTGCACCTGTATCTATCCTTCGGGGATGTAGGCGTGAACTTATGTAGGTATACGTAGCAGTTAACGAAATATCGAGCTGAATGTGTGAAACAGACCTCTAATGGTTATCTGCTGGCGTATTATTTTCCGATATGTCTCTTCTAATGTATACAACAATGAAGCGATAGAATAATATTTAATAATTTTCTTTCGGTTTGTTTTGTTTTAATTTTATATCTGTGTAGAAATAGTAAAGACTAACTCGGTGGTGCAGTTTTAATGCGTACGCGGTGAGACTGCTGTGCTGAGGTCCCGGGATCAATACCCGGGTAAGGTAGAAGTGATATTGGGTTTTTCTATCACGAAATGCTCAGTCTCACTATGGACTTTGGAATTGTGCCAGGTATGGCGATAGCTCGCCCCCTATTACATCATAGGACGGCAATGCGCTCGGCGTGAATATGGGTGTAATGATTAGACCTTTGCCTACCTACCCCCCAGAGGTGAGTGCGTATGGATGTAAAAAATAAATGATTTAATATTTTTCAAATAGCCGTCGGCTAATGGGTGCCCAAGATATTATTAATTTTAATATAGCAGTTAAGTTTTATTTAGTGTGTATATAAGTTTTTTTTTATTTTCCCATTAAAGATTTAGTAGCATTGTTGTGAATTTTTAACCAATGGCAAGTTTCTAGGATATTTGAAGTCATCACAAGGACAAACATGGGTGTGGCTGATTTCAAGGTCTTCAAAAAGTATTGGTATTAACTCCTATCAGTACAAAGCTTCTTAAGCGATTTTCTCTAAACGAACTAAACAGATGAGGTCTATCAATCCGGTCCGACGAAACAAATTTAATATAATTATAATTCAATACAAAATAATTCAATACAAGTCTCCGTACATTGTTTATTATCGTTACTGTTTATAGCATAAAACAAAACCACTTTTATACAACAAACACAACTAGTTTAAGAAATAATTAAAATAAACGGCCACGGCATCGTCAGAATTCCCGCCAAAACCCCGTTTTGTAGTTGAAAATAATGGTGCTAAATAAGACAAATAAAATATAACACAAATGAGTTGTGTTTACCGTTTACTAGATGGTAGGTCCCTCTCGGGCCGTCTGGGTTGGTACCACGCTTTGTTTATTTCTGCCGCCAACCAGGAATGTGTAAGCACTATTTTGGTGCTTCTGTTTAAGAACAGGCATGGTTCTTACCTTTAGGCGAGAGAATTGCTCGTCTCGTCATTCTAATTAATAAAAAAACAGTGGAAATTAAACACCACATGTAACTTTTCATCTAAACAGGTTTAAATCGACTACGCTAGCATCCCATAACGATATTTTCCGAGTATCATTGAACGTTGAGTCATAAATCGAATAAGTTCCAATGCTATGTCATACAGTACTATAAAATACCTCATATTATTGTACAATAGGCGTCTGAAAACAAGCCTATCCGTGTGCCGCGGAACATTCAATAGCAATGTACACTCGATGTCATAAATACTATACATCCAACCGTAAATATAAGGAACAAAGCGGTACACACGTATAAAATGAGCCTACATCTTTTAATGATATGTAGATTCCCTGCATTAGTTACATGACTGTGTTCTCAGTGAAACATCTCACAAACTCTACTCTTCGTCGTATAACGTAAGACGCCACTTACACTCCAGAACAAAATAGACTGTAATACCCTATTATTAAAGTTGGAATTTTTGGTCATCGGATTTGATTCAGGACCTTGTCTTTGATATTCAATTTCGACTCATTAAACAAGACATAATTTAAACGTATTGAGAGGGACAGTATTCCAACTTTAAATTAAATGGATTTTAGGTTCAATTCGCAAAAGATACTCTCGACAAAGTTATGTCATTTTGTCACGCGAGATATAAGTTCGTGTAGTGAATTATCCATTCAACATACGACTTTAATCCATTGATTTAAGACTCAATATGTGTTGCTGTTGTATGGAAATTGAGACATTAGAAATCTTCGAGCGACTATTACCGTGTTCTTTTAACAAATGCAGGACGGCGCACGGAGTAAGATGTAACATTGTGCCGGCGTGCATAAATAAGCCTGGAGAAGTATCGGTTATTTTAATATTGGAGCCCCAGGTGGGCGGGGACCCCTAATATATCATCGGCAACAATTATTAAATTATCTTTTTCGTTGACATTAAGTAATTGTTTCGAATGGTCCGTGCTCATAACTGGCGCGCCGTGCGATGAGATATGATTTTTAAATTGTTATTTAAGCGATACTTAAATTCCATTGTTTTGATATATTTCCGAAACTTAATGATGTCAGTTTCAGAATGTTTCGAGCATTCGACATTTTTTGAATTGTTTCGAATTTAGAATTCTTTGTTTTACATTATAACGACATTAATTTACATTGATATGTAGTTTTGTATGAAATTATGACAGGAATATTAATAGCACGTTTAGACGTTGCCAATTTGTCTGCCAAATTAACACTAAAATCACCCGTTTTAATCAAGATAATTAAAATTATCACTTTCCAGAACACATCAGCCGATTGTCATCTGCTCTACATAGATACGATAATTGCTTCCACAGACGTTGTATAAGCAATTAAATAATACGAAATCTAGTGTATTTAGTTGTACCATTAATCATGCAAGCAGTTGTAATCGGGTCAGCTGGGCGGGCGTTCGCGTAATGAATCAAAGCGGTAATTAACTAACTAATACACTTATCACGACATGCACTGTACTACATCGAGCACGTTCAATTGGAACGGAATTGGGACTTGAATCGATCGGTTTAAGTGGGTTTTAGATGGAGTAAGATTTTCTTAGAAATTTTTCGTAATTTACGTGAGTTTGAGAATGTACCGTATAGACATTAGAGTAGCGAATGTTATTCTTTTTTTCTTCTACCTGTATACTCCATTATTCCACTCACATTGGAGTCGGCGACACATGTTTTTGGAACGAAGTTATTGGAACGAAGTTCCTTACGGCAGGCTTGGAGGGGATAGGGATTTCGCTGCGTGACCGAACTGAAAAAAATGTGATAGTAAAACCGTAAGAAAAATGCGTGGAAAAAATGCGTGGAATAAAACCGTTAAATGAGACGTGCGCAGGCGCGACAGTCGCATAACCAGTTTGATATCTAGCACACAAAGTTAAAGTCGAAATTCCGTTAATAAAACAGATGGCTGTGAAACTTATGACATTTGGAAATGTAGACGCGGTTTGAAATTTGAATTTGAATTTTTGATTATAGAACACGGCCGTCCACCGTTTAGTAGCCAGTCTAAGTGTAAATTAATAAGTTTTTATTTTTATTTTTCTATTCTAATTCTATGTAATTTTATGTTGTCAAACAAAAATAAAGAGACATATTTTGTTATTTTAGTTGATAATTTGAATTTTTTGCAATTTGTGTCGATTCTACATTAGCCGAAGGAACTTCGTTCCTACCTGGTGTCCCACGACACACACCAATTTTTTAATATATTTTACAGAAAGATATTTGGCTTGCAGTTTTCTACTACTACTGGACCTAATAAGTACAGTGCATTCCAAATATAACGTCGATCGCTAAGCCACATTGCCTGCGACCCTCAATACTCGGACACATTATGCCAGAAGTTATACTCTTGCTGACCCTGGAACGCCTGAATGAGCAATATAGTAGGTTTTTAGCTTGTGACGTATTTCATAATAATTGAAGCTTCCTTGAACATATTATCTTCTTTAATACATTTGTCATTCTCTTTTCACGAGATTAAGTAGTACGTGCCAAAGTACAGATTATTTATGATTACAAGCACTTATACTAATCTATTCGACAAGAATCAATACAATATCCTATTTCAGCATTATCTAAATTTTCTCGATCTAGACAAGTCTATATTTATTGGCTAATACGATTGTTCAGTTTGTAATGGTAGTTATCCGGTGCACCTGCGCCATTAGACCACTTGATTGCGACTCATAGGCGCATATCAGATCCTATCTTGGAAACCACATTATTGGTTTTAATTGATTTGTTTCGCAGTTAGTCCGCGACGATTGTCTGCTTGTTAGTAAATTTTCCTTCAATAATTTATTAATCACTAGTTTTTCTCGCGTCTCCGCCCTCGTGATCTGCTTTTTCTGGGATAAAAAGTAGCCTATGTTCCTCGGGGATAATGTAGGATTCTAATGGTGAAAGAATTTTTTAAAATCGGTCCAGTAGTTTTTAAGTTTATTCGTCACATACAAAAATACAAATCTTTCTTCTTTATAATATTAGTTTAGATTTATTTAATGGTGCTGCCACACCGGTGTTAGAAAATGTTATATAACATTTTATAACACCGGTGTGGCAGCATCATTTAGTAAACATTTCTTAACAATTTGTAACATTTCTTAACATTTTATAACCGCGGGCGGCGGTACTTTTGAGAGCGGCGCCGTCAAAGAAGCCGCCTAAGAAGCCGTCAAAGAAGGGCCGATGTCATGTTTTCAAATGTTATAAAATGTTAAAAAATGTTTAGAAAATGTTAGAAAATGTTTTTGTTAACATTTTATAACATCGGTGTGGCAGCACCATAAGAGTGCAAGTAGGCGACCTTGCTTTTAGGCCCAATGTCAACCTCACCTACACGTGGTACACTCTGATGGTTGGCGCACGAGGCAATGGCGGAACTTGGTTGCCGTTGCGGGTTTTGGGGGTTAGACGGTGGGTTGCCTCACGTAGTACCTACCTAATCCTGTCAAATCATGATGGAAAGACGGACCCTGACAAAAAGCCGGGATAAATCCATACAGCAAGAAAAAACTTGTTAATCATTTATAATTTATTAATAAAGTAGCTGTTGAGCCTCCCCTTTTAAAATGTAAATTTTTAAAAATCCTTTCCTAGCATGCCGCTTGCATTAAATAAACTATCATCTGATCAAATCTCATGATCGTAGCTTTATAAGATTTTTGAGATATTATGATTAATCAGTAAGTGATGGTTATTTGAAAAAAAAATTATCGCATGATTGACGCAGATTAGAGTAAGAGCATTTTTCGAAAATACACAATCGTTCGGAATAGACAGATACGCAAGTTTAGCCAAGAGCTGCTCTACCCATAAATCGAACTGCAAATAGTATAACAAAACTATTAATACTCGTTCAGGGAACAAGTCGAAATGGCAAAAATGGCGTCGTCCGCGCCACTGCGGCGTACGTCATAAATTTGAATGTTTCTGTGAAACAAACCTCGGTGGTATAATATACGGGCTCATTGTCAAGCGGGTTAGCGATCGAGTCCTCTACGTTAAATAAAATAAGTGGAAAAATCGCGGATTTCGTGTCGGAACTACCAGCATAGCATAGAGTAGTTTTGTTCATTCAGAGAGATTAACATTAGCTATGTATTATACTATCCCACTGCTGGGCACACGCATTTTGTATAAATAAGATGGGTTAGGCTTTAGTCCGGCACGCTGGTCTAATTCGGGTTGGCAGCCTTCACATATCTTCGAAATTCTTATGAAGAATTCTCGGCTATGCATGTTTTCTCGCAATGTTTTCCTATACTACTAAAGCTAGCAATAATACTGAAATTTGGAAAGACAGAGGTATGTGCTGGGATCAAACACACGATTTCTGTCTCGGTACTCCATTCAACTCCCCGCGTGGCCATCGCCACTATTTATTTAGGTATATAAATAAATATTATGCATTTCAACGATATAAGAATAAATTGAACAAATAATAATTTTAACTAATATAAGTTTAAGGCCCAATGGCTTGATTCAAGCTATACCCTAGTTTTCTTTAACTAAGGCTTAATTTATTCAATGGCACAATTCACCATAGCGGACCAATGATGAACATTGTATAATAGCTTTCTATATCTCTCAACATTCCCAAACTCACCATCTTGCTAACAAACTAGTCTAACTTAAGCCTAACAATCTCAAGCCAAATATACTAAAACAACACAATATGTTAGTATTATTATAGTAACAAATAGAATTTACACAAAATTTCAAATATTTACATATAATATTCGAAAGGATCGCGTGATTGTCTCTAACACAGTAGTTTCCCCAATTACCATACACCTGACAAATATAATAACATGTCATAATGAGTACACGTGAACATATTATTAATATAACAAAATCATACTAATATACAAGGAAGTAGTGTGTCTAAATTCAAGCTCAAGAATCGCCAAAAGATATGACAGGTTGCGAGATAACCGACTGGATAGAATAAAAACATGAACACCCGTAATACCACAACATGCATATAGCAGCATAATAGCATATGCTGGCAAAGCAAGCAAGCTCTCACCTGATAAGAAGTGATCTCCACCATCCACAGATACACAATACCAAAAGATGTATGAGTACGTTACCATTTAAAGGAAAAGGATTGGGAAGGGGAGAGGGGATTAGGGTCACCTGACATTTCACTAACCAAATGAAACGCAGCAGCAACGTCACATTAATTTTCTATGAGACAGTGATACCGAGCCGTCGACCCATTCTAGCTCTACTAATGGCTCTACCACTTCAAATGCATTGGACAATAAATTAAAAAGTCGGAAAGGGTACGGCGATTTCGATTTTTCAGAAATCTGTCTCATCGTACAAAACGCAACAGTATACGACCACTTTGCATCAGTTTTTTCATGTCGATCATCGTCATATATGATATCACCTAGAACAGATGACACTGATAGATGATTTAGTTGGAAGAAGTGTGCATTCAAGGATGCACGAGCGCCATACACTTTCAGTTTTGCCTGCGCGCAAGCATACCAAGCGGCAACAATAACAATTTTGATATTCCACAAGTACATATACAGGCGAGAATAACTGTGCAGTTTTATAACGCACGCTTATGTTTGCCTGTCAGTTAAGCTTGTAAGGTTATAAAGTTGTAAACTCTAGCGTGTATACCATCATCATCATCAGCCACAGGACGTCTACTGCTGAACATAGGCCTCCCCCAAAGATTTCCGGACCGACCTGTTGGAAGCGGCCTGCATCCAGCGACTTCCTGCGACCTTTATCAGGTCGTCTGTCCACCTTGTAGGCGGACGTCCAATGCTGCTATATACAATAATGCAATAAAACCAAAATATGTAGCAAATGGTCACCACAGAGTGCTCTGTGCGAGATTGAGACATCCGAAGCATGGGGAAGGCGCGTCGCGAGCGCAGTCGCTATACCGCGCCGATGCTGGAATGTTAATATGCAAACCCGACCAACTGGCGTACAGCCTGTTACATTTTGCATTGGATTTTATAAGACCTGCAGACAGTGTAAACAAACGTTTTACTAAAAAATTCACTTCATCAATGGCTTTACAATTTTGATTTATTTCTATATATCCGGAACCTAATAGAACTTTCATAAGAATTGCAGATAAGATTTTACCCAAACTGCAAATTTTTGATAACTAGTTTTTCCTCGCGGCTCTGCCCGCGTGATCTGCTTTTGCCGGGATAAAATGTACCCTAAGTTACGCAACTTCTTTTTTATCCGAGCGCGGCAAAGTGACTGCACTACACCTAGTGGTAATGTAACGCAATAGAATTAGAAAAATAATAGACTAGTATCGTATCTACAACTATACTAATATTATAAAGAGGAAAGATTTGTATTTTTGTATGTAACGAATAAACTTAAAAACTAATGGACCGATTTGAAAAATTCTTTCACCATTAGAATCATACATTATCTCTGATGGACATAGGCTACTTTTTATCCCGAAAAAGCAGACCACACGGATAGAGCCGCGAGGAAAAGCTAGTATAATATCAGCTTCTTAGTAATATACAGAGAATATATTATATAGATAGTACTGAATAAGATTTTTTTTTTTTTTTAATTTTATTTTATTCGGAAACTTACAGCTCGCATAAATACAATGTTACAGAAATGTGAATAGGTATGAGAATGCCATTTAAAAGTTTTCACAGATAGAAAAAATGGTGTAAAAAATTATATAAAGGTGTATAATACTAAAATTATAACTAGGACTTAAACTGTAGGCAACAAGTTATTAGAATAAAATACACACTTATTGGATTATAAGAAACACTAATAAGACATCATGGTACATTTCAAATAAAAGCTTCATAAGAACAAGAAGACATAAAAAGCAGTATAGAAGCTTCTAATAAACTTTCAGAATCAGAATCGGAATTATTTATTTGTAAACATTGGTACCTATAACGTTATAAATAGATCTTAACATTAAATAATTTGTTGTAAAATTAAATTTTCGTTACTATCATACTAAATTAACTAAAAGGTAAGCAGCAGCGCGTGATCTAGACAGGATACCATGATGAGCGACACTATATATCAACAATTGAAATAATGAAAACTGTTGTCGTTGTGTTGTTGGAAATTGGAAACCGTAGGGTCCTATCATGTCTCGCTCACATGCCTCAAAGTATGTATGTATGTATAAGAGTTTGAGGATTATTTCAAATGTATACACACATCCCCCTGTATAAAATGTAAATACCTACTTTGTCCCGCAGCGTACACGATAATGCCCCGTCCAATTGGACTGAGACGCAAGACTCGAGAGTTATGTGCGTCTCTGCCTTACGTTAAATGACTTATTTATGTACTTACACATCGTTTTCAACAACTACCACGCAAATACTTGATTTGTGTCCAAAACTGGGATACGTTCGATATATGCTTAATAAATATGTAGCAGCTTCTATACTGCACTTAATTTCTTTCACAATTTTTTTACGAAATGCAGGCAGAGAAAACTTCTTGAACGCTTCTCAGATTCGACCTGTAATAGAGATCTATGTAAAGAACGTAAAGGCCCCGCCAAATTAAACAATCGTTCTTTTTGAATGGTTTAATTTTTGCATTCGATAATTTTTAACAATGCAGTAAAACTGTTAAATAGGATAGTTGACTCGATTTTTTTATTAATTAAATCAATCAGTTACTCTACAAATGACCTATTGCAAAATTTTATTAATCCGTCCATAAAAAAGAAGTTAGAAGCCATTCAAATTTGATGGAATCACTTGTCAAATAATAGAGGACGCAAACTTTGACGTTACTGTGTTAAATGGCCATTACGGAGATGCCCCACTACGCGCACACCTTTACTGATACCAATATTAAAAATCATAATTCTAAGCTCTTCTTTATAAATAATAAATAAACCCAACAGTCACATACATAATCCAGACCCCACAGTTAGATACGAGTCTTGTGTTGTGGGTATCAGGAACTACGAGAGACTTTCGGTCTCACAACACCCAGACCCCGAAACAAATAATTGTGGGTCACACAAACATTTTTCTCGGTAAGGGGATCGAACCCGCGGCCTCTCGCTTCACAGCCGGCTACTCGCCCGCTGTGCCACGGAGGCTGTCTGTTTTTGAATCTATATATAAACCCTATAAACCCTTTTGTTAAAACTCAGTCGTTTTAACAAAAGGGTTTATTTTTCGTTTTATTTTCTGTTGCGTATAAAATAATGTATAATATTTATCATAGTCAACTACTCTATTATATTTTTGGCTAGGCCGCTGGATGATAGGTAACATTTGGTTTTGTTGAAAAACTAACATGATTGTTTATGCTTAACTACTAGACAGAAAATCTATTGAAGTCGTTGTCACTACAGCTTACTCGGAAACTTATAATAGCGTCTACATTTGTGGCATGTCAACGCTACTACGTGATCATGTCAAATACTAACATGACTACGATAGACACACTGTTTATCGTTGGTCGACACTATTCCTGGATTGCGCTACACTTACCATCAGGTGTGGCGTAGTCTTTTTGACGAGCCAGGATAAAAAAATACATGACATAAGAAGTTGTCAAATGTTACAATCTAATGTCACGAAGCTATCCATTATAATACTTAGTTGAAGATAACTACAATTTTGTCTGATTACAACAGCTCTCGTCAAAGTAAAGTGCAGAAAGTACGTGAGACAGCCGCAGACTCTTGGTACGTCAAAATAGACGTTGTTGACCAAATATGGACGCACCTTAAAAATTTAATGACATTTTCACACTTTCATTAACCGTTCTCGTGTTTTGGTAGCAACAATTTACTAACAGGTTTACCGTTGTCATTTTATCAGGCGAGAATTGAAATGACCATGTCACATCTCCAAGTAAGATGGAATCAAGTTCCACTGTCGCTAAAAGCTACTATTAATTAAACAATATTATCGCCTCATTCGTCCAGTGCAAGCGTAGACACTTAAGCTGAGAAATCGTGAAGTCTGAGTTTCAAAATCTAGGTCACCAATATTTTGTATTTGAGTTTTTGATTTGAAAGTCATCCGTGGGTGACTAGATGCATCTCTGGCTACCCCTTTGGGAACATAAGCGTGAGTTTATGATATTTATTACATGTAACTGAAAGAAGAGGTACAAAACCATATAATAATAATATCAGGTACATTTATACATATAAGTATGAACAACATTTTACGGATCCAATAAATACTTTGATTCGATTGATACATACGCACTGCTGGGCACGAATGAGAGGGTTTAAGCCTCAGTCCATATGCCTGTTGGCAAACTTCACATACCTTCGAAATTCTTATGGTGATTCAGGTATGCAGGCCCATGAATATCATTTAAGTATCAAGTTTCATAAAGGCTAAAAGCTTAATTAACAAACAAGTAGAAGGCCATTTACTCCTCATTAAATCAAAGTTTCTTAATTTCCAGTAAATATAAGTAAAGATTCCTTATCATTTAATTAATTAATTTCGAAATTGAGTATACAATTTCTTTACAGTAATCGTATGTGAAATCACAGACCCGTTTAGAGCGACTGACAAATGCTTGGAAATTATTATCTTTATTAAAGATCTTTTGTCACATATTCTGATAGAAAAAGTTTTATTGTTATCTGTGGTATTCAAAACACCGACGTGATTATTTGAATACATTTTGAGAATTATTCCTAGATTGTGATTAAAGATGTAAGATGATCATAAAAGCTTTCATCTTCTAAGATAATCAAAAGAACATTAAACGCTTCTTAGTAAATGTATTATCTGAAAATATTATATTTACAAAGATAATGTGTAAACACTGTTGTGTTTCGGTTTGAAGGACATTGAAGCCAGTGAAATTAATGGCATTGTGAGACTTAACATCTTATGTCTCGGGGTGACGAACGCAGTTCAGTGCCATGCAGTGCTTTTAATTAAAAGTTCTGTGTGGTGTTGCTTCTGTTTATGGGCAGGCGTGGCGCTTACCATCAGGCGAGCGCCTTGCTCGTCTCGTCATTCAATCAAATTAAAAAAAATAAGTCTTTACGAGCGACATATTTTTGTGAGATATTGTTATATGATATGGCAATAGGCTCTCTCCTATCACTTCATGGGACAAAAATAAGATAGGCAAGACGTGGGTGCAGTGAGCTCGGCTCACACTTATTTTATGCAACTGCATGAGGCGAATAGTCATTTCATTGTCAGTCTGATAGAAAGAGCAACGCTATCCAGAACTTTGAATTACATAGAACTGCACAAGCCCAGTGAGTTCCCGGCCTTAAATGTGCTTCAAATCAGTACAACAGTGGTTGCTACACACTGCTGCTTAGCAGAAAGGCATAGGAGGGACCCAACGATTCGTGGACTGTTCGGTTTTAAGGATTATTTTATCATGTAAAAATTCACGCTTCAGATAAATAAATAAATACACCCAACAGTCACATATATAGCCCTGACCCTACTGTAAGATACGAGTCTTGTCTCGTGGGTTTCGGGAACTACAAGAGACTTTCGGTCTCACAACACCTAGACCCCGAAACAAATATTTGTAGATTACACAAACATTTGTCTCGGTGCGGGGATCGAACTCGCGGCCTCTTGCTTCATAGCCGGCTACTCGCCCGCTGCGCCACGGAGGCTATCAGATATTATTCAATCGATAAAGATTTATCGTGACTAAGTTAGACCATGAGCATATTGTAGAATTCACGAACCAAGTCGCGTGTAAAAACTAGTAATACATAAACAAGGAAATATCAGTGGTATTGTGATTTCCATACGTCATTCGAAGGGTCCGCGACAACGGAGCGACGTTCTACGCAGTTTCGTATAATTAGTTTGCTTATTATCTTGATCCAACTATTCGCGATTGGTATCCCTATAGAGATGTGGAAAGATTCAATAAAATAAGGATTGGATTTAAATTATAATTTGATTTATATTTGTATATTTTTTTAACAACTATTTATAATAATAATGTATGAGATGCGTTTATATAATAATGATAAAGTTCTATAATAAAGAATATTGTTTGCTACATATTTTAATGATTTTAATAATGCACAAAAATCAAAATAGCGGGTATTATTAATTATTTTTCAAGAATGTGTCATAACAGTAGGAAGATATAATTATTTTTATCAACAAAGAAATAGCAACCGCTCTGTAAATGTCCCACAACAGCTCAGTCTCTCGTTATCTCGTCTACAATCAACATCGGGCTGATGTTCATGATGAATGAACGTTTTGTGATGCTAATACACAGATTGTGTATTAAAACTACCCTTTATTCTACTACTAAATGCTGACAATCACTTTCATAGGAAATGTAGACTTTAAGATTGAGCTATAAAGTAGATTTTTGCATTATACTAAGTGACAGGAAGGTAATGAGGTAAAGTTTAATAGTACACGTGTACAAAGCCTTATCTCTGATTAGTCGTCAACTAAATAAATGCAGGAAAACTAAATACCGAGGTCACATCACTTAGATGTTTTTGAAATCATTGTGCTGGTAATCGTTCTGTGTTCTTTGATGAAATGTTTTCGTGAATTATGACTAGTAATCACAATGATATAGAAGATTTCCGATGTCAGGTCAAGTGTTTGACGCGAACATCCGACATACACTCAGTAGAGAGAGAGTTATTTCAAGCTAAATACTAAATCGAAGTGATGTAACCTATATTTTCAAACTACCTAACGTTAGCTAACCCTAACGTTAATTAAAACCTATTCATAAACGGCTAAGCACCTATTTTACAACCGCAGAAAATAAAATAATACATGTTCAAATACAAAAGTCACACTCTGATCTGATCTCTCACCCGCGGAAAGATATCTAGGCACTTTCAAGTCTAACGATATTACACGTTAATTAGTAGTTTAGTATTTTTAGTAGTTTAATTTTACGCGAATATTGTGGTATACGCCCTTAGCAGATTTCCTCAAACGTTGTTAAGAACCGTCTCCACCAAATCAGCTTTCAAACGAACAAATCGCATTCAAATCGGTCCATGCGTTTAGAATATTCACATGCACACAGAAACAGACACTTTTATCTGTTTATAGTCGGGTTTATACCAAAGGGTTAAACACCCTTCTTTTTGTCGGATATAAAACCGATTCTCAGTGCATTGCCTCCATTGAGGACTTTATTCAATTTTTCCTCGTTCCGCATCATTCGATCTAAATCTTTGTAAAAGACTACTCTCAAAGTATAACTATAACATAGTATGGCTGCACAGACTGTCTAATGAAGTTCTCCTGGCGCTACAGTCCACACCTAAATTCTACGAGACCTCTCACAACGGTAATATTGCGATGAAAAGGGTCTGTCTGTCAGCTTAGTGCCGTGTTTGTTAGGGCCTTTGGTAAATTGAACGTAAATGATTTATTGTTGACGTGTGCGACGTAATCGATCGGGATTTGATTACGCCTTTACCCATTTAATACTGTGCGATAAATATAACCAGATTAAACCCATTGTGCTCACTTGAGTATGAGTTTTATCGATTCCAGTGTGTAATTAATATGCGAATTGTTATATGCATTTTTTACTAGCACTGTATTACACGTGTCCCACTGCTGGGCACAGGCCTCCTCTACTGAATGAGAGGGGTTAGGCTTTAGTCTACCACGCTGGGCTAATGCGGGTTGGCAGACTTCACATACCTTCGAAAATCTTATCCGAGTTCTCAGGTAATTAATCGATATTTGTAACAGTACTTAGTTTACGTATTACTTTGTATGTTTGGACGGAAAGTCTAACTTAAATTGGATTTGGAGTTATTGTTTTCTGTTTGGATAGTCTTTGTGCCAGCGGGCTGGTAATCGAATGGGTCACTTTTTTACACAACTGGATAACTAGTTGTTACTAGCCTGACTACGTCACGCCTGGCCATAGAGCAACACCACCTAGAACTATGAGTAACAACAAAGTACTGTATGGCACTGTACTGCGCTTGTTACAAACTAAAAATCTAGAGCGCCGTAAAAACACAGTAGCAATAACGCTGTGGCATAACGCCTATTGTTTATGGAATCGTGGTGGTGTCACCTCGGTGCAACTGGAAACATCTTTGAACACTTTGTTGACAAAAAATTACTACAACATGACTCTACAAATGACTTATTGAGCAGTACTACTGGGAAATACCCAATACAGTCTCCAATAAACATAGCTGGATCGGTTATTTTTCGTACGTCCTATTATGAGCTTATAATTATGTAGTTTTAAGTTGTTTGACAGTGATGCGTCAGCCGTCATTCATTCATCAAACATTATGGACATTATGGATTTTATTTGAGTTAATAGTGACAATTGAGTTTTGGCGGGAATTCTGACAGTGCAGTTCATCGCTTATTTTAATTTATTTCATAAACTAGTTTAGAGTTGTGTTTGTTGTATAAAAGTGATGTGGATTTGTTCAATAAACATTAACGGTGATGAACAGTATATGGAAACATTGAAATAAGTGAATTAAGAATCGTACTGAAAGGAGTTAACACCATAACTCCGACAAGACCTTGAAATCGTCCGCACCCGTGTTTCATCGTTCTTGTAATACTTGAGAATACATTATACTTGACACTGGCTAAATGCATAATACTGCGAAAGCCATTAATAAAAAAGAAAGAAAGAATAGTGACAATTATACAATTACTTTCACTATACAAACACATCATAGACGTGCAACAAGGATTAGAACTATCCATATCAATAATAAATTCTCATTTTAAAAACAAAATAATTATTCCAAACGAGATAATCAAGTGTCCAATTCGATTTTTAAAACTCTTCTCGTTGGTTAAGTTCTGCGTTAACGACCGTCGACACGCCGTTGATGGCTCCATACATCAGCCGGCAATCCGATCTGCCCACCGATTGATTTTCGGAAATCGCCTCCGAATAACCCCCCGATAAAGTGATTTACACTTTATACTCACGGATTTACTGTTAGATGAGCAATTCAACCAACCAGTTCTGCCGATGGGAAGTTGTTTTTGAAAATTTAAATTGGATATTGCTATCGTATTATAGATATTTTTATCTCGGATTCGCTCGCATGAGAATTTTGAATGGGCGGGGCTATTAAAACCATATACTGGATGCTAGTTAGTCTTCGTAATGTGTAACCTGAAACGATGAAATAATATTCCATTCGATGAACGTATACAATCAAATCAAAATACATATTTATTAAATCCATCATTTAGAGTCAATCAAAATTTAACTCTACTACCAGTTCAGAAGGCTGTTGCGTTAGGAAAGAATTGGCAAGAAACTATAACGTTTTTCTTTTCAGAACTGATTTAAATTACTACATATACAATTTATTTTGGATTGAAGCACCTCCGTTTATGCACATTTCGCGAACTGGCAAGTGGCACGGGCCAGCATGGCACGGATTGAATAGTGACTAGATTGTCACACAGACGAGAGGAGAGAAAAGAATACCGTACACTGTCACTAGACCAAAGAGGTGATAAATGAGATAATCCTACTTCCTACTAATATCATTGAACGTTTGTGAGTTTGCATGTAAGTCAATTAGTCGCTTTAACGCCTTTCCGGCAGAATGGATTTTGAGGAAATTTGCCACAAAGGTATACCATAAACGCTCGCTAGTAGCACGGCATCTAATATTTTTTGTACCCGGCTAGAAAGCGACCACCATGCACATGGTGACGCGTTCTGGAGTCAGTCAGTAATCTAGTAGTTTGAAGCATACTCGAAGTTCTGCCGACCGTGGAAGGACGCAATGTCTATTGATGATCGGCATTATATTAGGCCTGCATGGTACCTAACAGCAGATTTAGTGTAGTCTACTTAGCTGAGCCAGGATAAAAAATTATCTGAAGTAGGAAATAGCCTACTTTTATCTCGGTAAAAGATATTCACACTGGTGGAGCCGCCAGCAAAAGCTAGTTTGAGAATAATGTTCAAGTAAATAAATGTTATACATGTTGTTGTGTTAATATAGAGCATACACCTCTGATGTTTATAAATCACGTGTATATTAATTGTTAATTATCGCTTGCTTTATCGGTGAAGGAAACAACGTGAGGAAACCTGCATACCTAAGAACTCGATAAAAAATTTCGAAGGTATATGAAGCCTGTCAACCCGCATTAGGCCAGCGTGATGGCCTAAGGCCTAACCCCTCTCATTCAATAGAGGAGGCCCGTGCCCAGCAGTGGATGTGTATAATACATGGCTAGTATTATTAAATAAATGTTTACCGAACGCGTCAACTGTATAACACGGTACTTGGCGTTTATTTTATCGGTATCAAATCGGAGACTGGGATTGATCCGGTAATGGTTTGATTATCGTATTAGAGCTGATTTCTTCTCCACGGTTCGTTCTGATTACTTTAGCTAAAGACTATTTGTTTTGTCGAAATGTTCGAATAAGGTTTACTCTAAATTCGCTGTTATTCGAAATTAATTGTATAAGGTCGTAAGGTAATTTATCTTGGATTATTTTTTGTTTTGGCAGCGCTATTGTTAATAGTGTTGTATATTTGTTAATCAAATGATAGTAAAATTCGAAGTTCGTTTACAAAATTTTTCAGTGGTAGAACCATGCTGTAGACAGTGTTTTCTACGGCATTGATTTTGTGTCAGGAGTTAAAATTATAACATAATAATAGACTTGCTATAACCAAAATATAATAGAAAACATTAAACGGTTGTTACATCCAGCCTATAAAATAGATAATTGCTTTTAATTCACACCAATCATATCTTCATACCTACGAGACCAGCAATTACACACGATAAACTCCAATTAAAGCAATATTTCATAGAAATGGAATAATTACATTCACACGTAAAATGACTAGTAACCATTTCAGCGTGGTAATGTGAAATAAACGCCGGCATCAAATAATAAAAGCTGAAAAAGCGAATGAAAATTAAACAGGTTATTAGTTGAAAATTACCAAGAGTCCCCGGGCTGTAATGTCGCCGGCAATAAAGCTGGTCGCCGGGGATTGTCACTCAGATATAGAGTGAACTACGCTTTATAGATGTGGCTTAGTAATTTTTTTACTGAATGAAAGGGCTTGGGCCTTAGTGCACCACGCTGGCCTAATGCGGGTTGGTAGACCTCACATACCATCGAAAAAACTTATCGAGTTCTCAGGTATGCACGTTTCCTCACGATGTTTCCTTCAGCAAGCGATAATTAACAATTAATATACACGTGACTTAGAAAAGTCAGAGGTGTATGCTCTTGGGGCTGGTTTCGACCCTGCGACTTTCGTCTCGACAGTCCTAACCAATCCCCGCTGAGCTATCGCTGCGTATCATTAATTATGGAAATAAATAAATAATAATAAATAAATACACGCAACAGTCACACATACAGTCCTAACCTCACAGTAAGATACGAGTCTTGTATCGTGGGTATCAGGAACTACGAGAGACTTTCGGTCTCACAACACCCAGACTCCGAAACAAATATGAATCACACAAACATTTGTCTCGGTGCGGGGTTGTAATCTGTGGATAATCACAATCAGCCGGCCATTAACCCGCTGCGCTACGGAGGCTGTCAAAATGAACTAGGTCTCAAAGTTGTAGTGGTGTCTAAAGATTATGCTCTATTATTTAGGCAAAAACAAATAAATGGAGTGGATTTTTATTGATGTTACTAGGATTGCTAACCATGCAGTTTTTTTTATCTGGTTTTTATCATGGACATGCCAACCCCATCATACCTTATTACAATACTAAAAAAACAACCACTATTTTTACTCATAACATACATTATTTTAGCAGTTAAAACAATATACAAAATTATATATTTTTTCGCTTTCTACCACTTAGTGACTAATTGCCAAGTACTTGTTTCTGGATATGTTTACGGTCTATTCTTGTTTAGCATCAAAAACAGACTATCATGTATATACAAACCACCACTATGCACTAACGCACCATGGGACCTCAAAAGTCATAATATTCATGTTTATGAAAACATAGGTAAATGTTTTTGATGCGTTTTAAAAGAGGCAGAAGCTATGCTGAACTTGAAATAACTATCCAGTAGAGGATATCTTATCTCGATTGTTTCAAAAAAAAAAAAAAAAATCAAACAACAAATCAGACTGGCTGGAGGAAATGTGCGGATCCCTATTATAAAATAGGACATTGAAGCCAGTGAAATTACTGGCCATTATGAGACTTAACATCTTATGTCTCGGGGTGACGAGCGCATTTCAGTACCATGCAGTGCTTTGTAATTCAAAGTTCTGTGTGGTGTTGCTTCTGTTTATGGGCAGGCGTGGTGCTTACCATCAGGCGAGCGCCTTGCTCGTCTCGTCATTCAATAAAAAAAATCAAGTTAATAAATTAGTAGTTTGTAAATTATCAAACCCCAGACTTCAGCACAGCAGTCGTACCGCTTACGCATTACAACTGCGCCACCGAGGCAGTTCGAAATATTACCCGTTATAAAGTACTCACATTCAGTGACACATCAATTAATGCGACATCTTAGTAGTTTGAAAGTGGGGGTTTAATGGGGGTCTAAGCCCAGCCCCCAGCGGACCGGAAAGGGGGGCTGGGGCCCTGGGGTGAGGCGGGCTTGGGGAGGGGAGCGGCCTTAATTACCGCCGCTTTTATAGTTTTAATGAGTTCATTTTGGACCCGGGCTAACAAGCGACGTACCTATTTAAAACAATTTTGAAATTAATATCGAAGTGATGTTGAGCGTGTTTATCGACATTTTTATTTTATTGATTTTTTTTTATTAGCATGAATGATGAAACGAGCAAGTCGCTCGCATGATGGTAAGCGCCACGCCTACCCATAAACAGAAGTAACACCATAATGAACTTAGATTAACAAAGTACTGAATGACACTGGATTGCGTTCGTCACCTCAAGATACAAGTTGCTAAGTCTCATAATGCCCAGTAATTTTATTGGCTTTAATATCCTTCAAAACAAAACACAACAGTCTTGAATGTTTTGTATCATTCTTAATGCTATATTTAGGTACAAAATATTTCTCATTATTAAAATGTAAAAAAATATTTATGAACATAAATAATTTATATTGGAACGAAGTTCCTTACGGCAGGCTTGGAGGAGATAGGGATTTCGCTGCGTGACCGAACTGAAAAAAATGTGATAGTAAAACCGTAAGAAAAATGCGTGGAAAAAATGCGTGGAATAAAAGCGTTAAATGAGACGCGCGCAGGCGCGACATTCCCATAACCAGCCAGCGTTAGTTCCTTTTTTAAAATGAAATTCATTCAGCCAGTTATAGTTGAAGTATTTTTATATCTCCTTCGATTTTTAAAAGATTACGCTAGCTCGTTATTCGTCTTGCGATATATTATCTCTTGCCCTTTTTTATGCTTCCATTTTTTTTATATAATTTCAAATCGTCAAAATAATAATAAATATAGTAACAATGGCAAGTGAACCAACAAGTGACTTGAATGCAATTGACAGTGATAATAGTGGGAAATTATTGCAATTTGTGTCGATTCTACATTAGCCGAAGGAACTTCGTTCCTACCTGGTGTCCCACGACACCACTAATTTTTTATTTTTTATTTTTTATTTTTTATATATTTTTTTATAATTATTTATTATTTATGAATCAGAAATGAGGTGATCCGACAGAGAACTAAGGTGATCGACATAGCTCACAGGATTAGCACGCTGAAGTGGCAGTGGGCTGGTCATACTAGCCGTAGAACCGACAACCGTTGGAGTAGACGCGTTCTTGAGTGGAGACCGCGACTCGGTAAACAAAATTTTGAAATGTGAATTAATGATTTACTCAGTATTTTGACAATAATAGTAAATACCACCCAACAATCAAACACATAATCCTGACCCCACACTGGGTTGACTTGAGACTTGTCATGACACACTTGAGAAAGGGAAACTTCTCAAATAATTGACTTTTGAGTGGTAGAGCCACGCTGTAGACTGTTTTGTCTACAGCATGAATGGGCTGGCTCGACCGGGTCGTTACCACTGTCTCACAGAAAACCGACGTAAAGTAGCCGCTTGCTGCTGCGTTTCGTACGGTGAGTGAGATATCCGGAAGCCCAAATCCCCTCCCCTTCCCAATCCCAAATTATCCCTTTCCTTTAAGGTCGGCAACGCGCCCATGATTCTGATATTGTGGGCGTACATGGGTGGTGGAGATCACTTACCATCAGATGACCCACTTACTCGTTTGCCGGCCTATGCCATAAAAAAAAATTGCAAATGCAATAGAATTCGAGTTTGAAGTCAGTTTTTAACTTATTTTCTCTTAAATGATGGAACGAACAGCTCGCGCGGCTTATGGTAAGCACTACCCATAAATAAGTAGTAGCAACACCGCTCAGACTTTTGAATTACAAATTGTGTTTGTCATTCCGAGATGATGATGGTAAGTCGCTTAATACTCATTAATTACAGTGGCTTCAATCCTTAAAACCAGGACACAATTGTGCTTACACACTCTGCTTGACGACAGCAATGGTACCTACTCAAACGACCTCTCGCAAATAGGTCTCAAGTTAATAGGTAAACTATCGACACTACCACGTCACTAAATAATTTTATCAGCGAGCGCCTCGCGGTCGAGTCGACTATTTTGTCGATATTAATTAAAAAGGGGTCCGTACAAGTTAATATTAAAGAAAATTAAGCGATCTCCGCCCGCGAAACTTCTAATGAATTTTAACAATACAAAAGCTGGCTCGCCTCGTAAAACAGCCAACTCTCGCCGAGACGAATTTTCGTTATAAAACGTTTTCATTTTGTTCACTGAATTTAATTTGTGAGCACTCAAAATATTTCTGTTGTATTATCTATTTATGTTGTAATGTTTTATAATTATTTATGTAGCTGTCGTGCTTTATTATATAGATTGTATAAGTATAGGAATGCATTGTTTATAGGCTTAGCATCCTCACTGGTGAAACGGTGACCTTCTCAGGCTGAGAAACTGTGAAGATCTGAGTTTAAATACTGGCTCGGGAAACCACAATATGAGTTTGAGTCGAGTCAAAAAATCGTTGATAATTTGGCCATGATCGGAATTTGGGCTCGATAAGGCGTTTGGCTTCATTGCACCTCCGCCAACCCCTTCAGAGAGCGTGAACTTACGTATTTATATATGCAGATTATAGATTTGACAACGAAGCTATAGGTTATAGATTTGACAACGAAGCTATAGGTTATAGATTTGACAACGAAGCTATAGCTTATAGATTTGACAACGAAGCTATAGGTTATAGATTTGACGGAACTCGGTGCCGCACCGCTCACATAGCTTTTATGCGTAATTCTTCTAATATATTTTTAGTATTGTTGTGCACTACATAGCTAGTAGCACTTACTGCCGAACTCAGATACATTCACAGCGTGCTCATCCTATCCATCTTGACTGTACAAAACTCAACAGCAAATAAATAAATACACCCAACAGTCACATACATAGACCCGACCCGTACGATACGAGTCTTGTGTTGTGGGTAGCAGGACCCACGAGATACTTTCGGTCTCACAACACCCAGACCCCGAAACAAATATTTGTGGATCACACAAACATTTGTCTCGGTACGGGTATCGTACCCGCGGCCTCTAGCTTCGCAGCCGGTTACTCGCCCGCTGCGCCACGGAGGCTGTCAAAGGAAAATAAAACACGTAGATATATATATATTTTTATCAACTTACCTACCTAAATCATAGTTTTATGCAAAATTTACATACTATTTCATGAATCCATTCCCGCAATATATCACATACACAAAGTACATAAGATATTCACATAATTATCGTCAACAAAGCACCAACCCTTACGAGTGAGGGCCCACCCCGTTGGGCGCCAACAAGGGGGTCCATAATAGCCGCACAATTATCGTCCTATTAACTAGTTTAGGAGCTCCATTCTCGGCGGCGATCCCTGCTGCGAACTTATGTGTCATACATTATGAACTTAGTTATTAATATAATTTATAAATGGTAGTCACGCTGTAGATCGTTTGCCTGCAGTAGGAATGGGCTGGCTCAACCGGGTTGTTACCGCTGTCTCATCGAACACTGACGTCAAGGCATGATTCTGATGACCACCGATAAACTCATTGTTTGTCGGTGGTCGCTTGTTTATTGAACTGCACTGCACTTACTATCAGGTGTAGTGCAATTGACTTTGACGTGCTCGGATAAAAAAAGACCCCTGTAAACGGAGAACAGACAGGAGTAATAGGGTTTTGTTAGCACTCTATGAGTCCTTTTTTTTCTATCCTGGCACGGCAAAGTGACTGGACATGACTGACATTGGACCTGATGTTAAGTACAGTGTAGTCCAAGTATAAGTCGACTGGTAAGAGACATTGAGTCCCTCGATGGTCGTCAGAATTATGTCCGCCTGAAGGTACTGGATATACGCTGGCTGATCCCGGATCACTTGCCTGAACGAGCCACTACAAGTGTTTATCACCATGTGTACGGTGGGCCCTATCCAGTCGGGTTCAAATATATAGGTACACCCACCAGCCAAACAGTACCCTAAAAAGTAAAAAATCGGATTAATCTGAACTCGCAGATTAAACTATGATAATAATAATGATTTCTTATGTTTACACGAATATTACTCATTGAAATAAAACTAATTTAAACGGATTTTATAGTCGGATTTTATACTAATTTAAAAAGATTGTATAGTGAGTCCATCCCGTGACCACGAAGGCAGAAAGTCTTCGAAACGTCGGGATCAAAATTAATAAAAATCCGCGATAAAATCCGTTTAAATTAGTTTTATTTCTATGATACTAATATTATGAATTGCGTATTAGATATTATAGCGTAAACCAGATTCTATCTAAAGACCCGTTCAAAAATAATACGGTTGGTTGAACTAGTACGAATGAATCTAGCAATTTCAGCAGAAATCTGAACGATCCATACATTCTTTTGGAGTAAAAGGGACGAAGATATGCAAATTGAGTGTAAAGAATCGAATACAACGGACCTTTTTCGATAACGCAACAAAATTAAACTCAATTTCCACTACTATTAAGTCCGTTTTTCAATGTGTATTTAGTAAGTTATGTTACATTTGTATATGTAGACGAAAGTCCATTGTTATAACTTCATTTGCTCCTGCAGTCGGTTGTTTGGTCTTTTTGGAATATTGATTCAAAGTGGCTCGTAAGTAGGAATGTAGGGAATTTACGATTTGCCGCCATAAAATGTGAATGCGCATAAAAAAAAAACAATTGTTCTTTACGAGCTTACTTCGCCGCTAATAAATAAAAATAGCCAACACATATTTTTATTCCCTGATATTCGCTTGTTGTCATTTTTTTTGTTTAATTGAAGGACGTGACGAGCAAGGCGGTCGCCTGATGGTAACATTTGTCTCGGTACAGGAATCCATAGGAACCCATGGCATCTCGCTTCTCAGCCGGCTTTTCGCCTACTGCGCAATGTTTTACGAAAATACATAAATACGTAGCTACAGTAAATCACTGTACAGTAAATCGCTGGTGGGAGGATACTTGTATCCGACCGGATAGCGACCACCGTACACTGGTGCTAAAACCTGCCATAGTGGCACACCTTGTGTGTGTCGCGTTCCAGGGTCATCTAGTGTATATCCGGTTCTCCCCAGGGGGCTTGCCCTTGATCCTAACCCTTTTCCCATCCCTTTTTCTTTCTCCTGCCCCTTGGTCCTTTGGCAGGCCGGCATGATCTTGCCGACCTACGATGGACACATTGTTTATCGTTGGTCGACACTATTCTTGGATTGCGCTACACTTACCATCAGGTGTAGCGTAGTCACTTTGTCGAGCCAGGATATATAAAAAAAAACAAACAATAATTAAACTAAATCAAAGTAAACGACGGATATTTTTTGTACAATTTGCGTCGGGTCAATATCTGCGTAATAAAGTTAATGTGTTAGTGATTTTTAACCGCGGGACGCCAATTCCGGGCCAATTTCATCGCCGCGGGGCACTCGGCCGACTAATGTATCTCGAGCATTATTATGATATACACTTTATTTTATATACTGTAGAAAATGCTTAGTTCTTCGTATAGTGAGAAACTAAACTATATGTATGAGATTTTCTAGCAACTAAGTAGCGATCGAAGTGAAGTAACAGCTTGCTGCGTTTCGTACAGTAAGATATCCGGAGGTCCGAATCCCCCAAATCCTTCTCCCAATGTCTTAATCGTTTCTCCTATTTTATTTTATTTATTAAACACAAAACAGTATAGAATCATGTAAAAATACTTATTATTTAAAGTCGGCAACGCGTCCATGATTCGTCTGATATTGGACGGTGGAGATCACTTACCATTAAATGACCCAGTTGCTCTTTTGCCAATTATTATTAAAAAATATAAATCATATATGCGATAAACATACACTATTTTGCAAAGATTTACCACATAATTATGAATTAGCCTGCTCATTTGCTGACCTCTGCAATGGGCTAACGTCAAATCTCACATACCACCAAAATTGTATTTTTATTACATGATAAGACATATTCTAACGGATGTTAATAGATATTTTATTAAAGTTGCCAAAATTGCCTAACGTAAATAAATTGCCACATTACCGCTTGGCACTACACACAATATTTTATTAACCCCTCATCAATGGTCGTATAATAACAGTTTAATAGACACCGATTTATCTCCTATAACCAACGAACGATTTACCGTTTTTTGAATAAGTGTTATTCTAATTTCGACCCTATGTCCCAATATACAAGAGTCAGCACTGCGTAGTAGAGTAGCAGAGCAAGATCGCTTTCCTTGTAGAAGAGTCATATCATCATAATTTTGAATCGCGTGCCATGATTCGGCAGAATCGATCAAAGCATCGGCGGACCACCAATGAGCCTCTTAAAAATGTTTGTTTAGTGCTGACTATGTTCAGTCGATATATCGAATTTTATCTATCGCAACTAAAAACAACACCCAATTATTGTAACTAGTTGTCGTTCAAGGGCCAGAGGTCGTAATTCGACCGTAATATTTTTTTTTCTTTTGCTGTTTCAAAAGTCAAAGAGTAAGTACATTTATAATCACATTTTGTTTTTATGTTGAACTTTAACTATGTTAAATCTCACATTCCTCCATACGCCCAGTATGCTTAAAAAGAGCACAAAGTATTCTCTTACGTATTTTTTTAAAATAATAATTATTCTTAATTATTCGAAGTAATTGCTGATTTATATTTCGCACGAGTATATTCACAAATACTAACCGTTAATATTCAAATCTGAATAGAAATAACTAATCAAGTACGTTATAAATTCAATTACACTACTAGCTGCCCTAAAATTTGACAAAGCCTCCAGGACTCCACCACAGGAGACACCTGGCCTTAAAAAAATATTAGCTTTTCTCAAGCGAACCGTAGCTTATAAAAATCAAACAAGTAACACATAATAATCACACGTACAATTTCCAACAATAAATTCATCGATATCGATGTACAAGCACATCATTAATAGTTTACTAAAAAGCGTTCCCAAGAGGCACAATCAACACACATTGAATAGTTCTTTGTTGTGCCGAGTGATTTATTGATTGCGTCTCTGTCAACACGACTGGCACGTTTCCACCGACGCTGAATACTTCATTTGATCCGGATTTTTATCGATAGTAAAACTCGGATGAGTCACATCACTCGTTAAGTGTATTTAGTGTACAAATGGTTCGCTCTTGTCGGTCCGTCTTTGTGATTTCATGCGATATTTTACACAAATGAGGATTTATTGATTTTGAGACAGCGTTATTAATTGTGTACGAAATTGTGATCTATGAGCATATATTCATTGTAATGTACGGTATGCAATAATTTACTCTTTATACGACAGCCACAGTACTGCATGGTTTTTCGTCAGGGTAGCAGTATATTTGACTGTCTCTAATTAATTTAATTAATTAATAGCAAGAACAAGTGGGTCAGCTAATATTAAGCGATGTCCACTCTACTGTCTATGACACACAACTGATCACAATGTATAAGAAATCGTGGGTGCTTTACCGTTCTTTAAGAAAATGAATGGGTTTTAGTGACCCATTCAGATTGTAAAGAAAACTGATTACAGCATTACGCTACCACTTGGTTATGTCGTTTATTTTGTGCAGTGATGTATTAAGTCGTAATTACGTAGAGCTAAAAAAAATACCATAGATTTACGTAATTGTTTGTATGAAAAATATACTTTAAACAGAATTAAAATTGCTCTAGTTCCGGAAATGATATTAGGCAACAAAGAATTTCCTGGTAAAAGCTAAGAAATATTTCACTCATTAATCTTGTTGGGTGGTCCCAGAAGACGAGTAAAAATT
Organism: Amorpha juglandis; assembly: GCA_949126905.1. Classification (NCBI taxonomy): domain Eukaryota; kingdom Metazoa; phylum Arthropoda; class Insecta; order Lepidoptera; family Sphingidae; genus Amorpha; species Amorpha juglandis. Next base: position 12,816,255 of record OX421373.1, on the reverse strand, counting down.
GCATTCCTATTTAACTGTGCATTAATCTATCTATCTTGTGGCATAACTTTTGGGAAAATCTGAGACATAACCGTAGTGACAAGTGTATATTTTTTAACGTATTATTCGTCGTAGATGTCGTAATCATGATAAACCCGTACTATTCTTAATAGCGTTTGTAGCATGTTTGCTCCACCACCAGCTGTACACCACACATATAGTAAAATATTCTGTGTCTTCAAATTTGTGTGTGGCTGATGGGTGTTATTTTTTATATAGATAAATTGTTAAACCAACAGTAAAATCCAATAAACAAAACAATAAAATAGTCCTCACCATAGGAATTACCGCATTAGTTTACGGGCGTACTTAGGCTGAGAAACTGTGAGGTTCTATGTTTTAATAGGTCGGGAAATCACAAATAGTATCAGAGTTTTCGATTGAATTGCCCGGGGGCTTTTTTTTTGGAATGTAGGGCTTTTTACTTCCCCACTCTTACACTCCCAATGTATTTTCAGGGCGCTTATGCAGGTCTATATTTTTCCCTTGAAGTATGTTACTTCTCTGCGTTTCGACTATTCTTTCCTTTTTTGTTTTATCTTGTGTATATATCTATGTATCATATTTCATGCATTCTTGCTCTATATCCAACTCTTTTATTTTGTTCTCCCTTTTCTTCCATGCTCCTTCTCATACTAAATTGCCCGAGGTTAGAATTTGTACCCGTTATGGTAATAAACTCGCCTACTTACCTACTTTGATGGTAGAAGCTCGGCAAACAGTAGTGCACTAGTTGTACCAGCCGCCTCTTTTGGAAATCCGAGCTAATTCCAAAAAAAATCTGCCAAACCATGGTCACAATATTAACACGTAACGGTCGCTCGCACGTCGCATCGTCGATCATAATTGTCATTATGTAGGTATCCAGTTATAATTACTCGAAACGTTTTTACACGAATAAATTACATACATTCACAAATCAACTTTATAAATACTAGTCGTTGTTTTTGCCTTGCATTGTAAAGTTATAAGCGTTAGCACACATTTCATCGCCTAATTGATGTCTGAGGCTGATTTTTTAACATTATTTTCCCATATGACATTATAACAATGGCTCTCATTGTTGCTAATTAAATTAATTGTTAATAAAACATTTTTCCGTGTCAAAAAGATGTGTGTTATGTAAAAGTGTGTGATACAGAAAAATGTGGTCATATTTAAAGGTTACATTTACATTTTTTTTATCCTGGCTCGGCAAAGTGACTACGCTACACCTGATGGTAAGAGTAGCGCAATCCAGGAATAGTGTCGACCAATCGATCATGCCGGCCTTGCAAAGTTCCTGGGATGAACTACGGGGTCCCTAATAACAGAATACATACGACCCCGCAGTATCTCATCCCAGGGCCAAGGGGGAGGGGAAGGAAAAAGGGATGGGAAAAGGGTTAGGATCAGGGGGAAGGCCCCCTGAGGAGAACTGGATATACACTGGCTGATCCTGGAACGCGACCCACACAAGGTGGGCCACTATGGCAGGTTTTAGCACCAGTGTACGGTGGTCGCTATCTGGTCGGATACAAGTATCAAGTGGTGGGACCAGCAAACCACCTGTCAGTTAGTGTTTATGTGCCGAATCCTATCAAAATATGACATCCTATTCACGCTAATTTTTATTTCGTTTATTAAGAGCGATTGCAACCCCATAAATTAATTTATTGTTAATGTGTTTTTTATAAAAACATTTATTTAATCTAGCCGGTGTTTCCCCGAAACAATTAACACAAGATAAAATAACTTAAAAAATTCAAAATAATATTTAGTCAGTGCTAGAAGCCGGCTGCGAAGCGAGAGACCGTGGGTTCGATTCCCGCACTTTTATTAATTATACTGTACAATGGTACAGAAAGCAATGGCTAGAGGCACGAACCCCCTCTACGAATAAGAAGGATTAGTCCTTAGTCTATAACACTGGCCTAATATGGTTTGGTAGACCTCGAATATCTTCGAAATTATTATAGAAAGTTATCAAGTATACAGATTTTCTCACAACAACCTTCATCGTGAAAGCAAGCGAAATTATTAATACAGAATACACCCGTAATTTAGAAAATCAAGTGGTAACACTCTGAACTTTCGTCTCAGTCCGTATCACTTCCCGATGAACTATCGCTGGTAAGTACTTACTTCCTTATTAGATCAAAAATGTTTATCACACAATATAAACCTTAATCCCATCTAGACAATTTTCATTGTGCCGTTTTTGCTACGCCAATGCTAAGATTCCCATTAAACTAATTATTTCACACGGTTAATGCGGTTTTTGTATCCCTATTTCTAAGCATGTGACAACTCTTGAGAAATGTAGTTATGTGACGCGTTTTAGTGCGTTTGCACGAACTTTGCGGTGATTGGTGACGTCACGTGTGTATAAAAAAACTACTGATTAAAATATTTATTTAAATAAGTTATTTTTTTTATTAAATTAGTAATTTTTTTTATAAATCCCATTTATAATCAATTATAAATTAATTGATGACCAGAAATCAATCAGCGAGAAATACCGGATTCACACGGTTCAGTCTTAGTTGATCAAATACCTTGAATCAACAAAAAGTAAAAAAATTGTTGATTAATTCGAGTCAGTGAGTTAAAGTCTGTGTTGCCGATTCGAACTACATACGATTTAGCAGTTGACCAACTAAAATCGAACCGTTTAAACCCGCTATTACGCACAGATAAGATACGCACTGATCCAGATGAAAGTGGAAGGTTCTAAAACTGACCCGAGAGCATGTACCTTTGACTTTTTAAAGATATGTGTCTTCATTCTTAATTATCACTAGCGTTAACCAAACATCGTGAGCAGAACTGCATAACTAAGAGTTCTCTTTATGAATATTGAACGTACGTGAAGTTTACCAAACTGCATTTTGCGATCGTGATAGACCAAATCCAAACCCCCTGTCATTCCTAGAAGAGGCCCGTGCCCACCAGTAGGACAATATAATAATAACATGTCTAATATTCTTTATTTTATTATAACTACTGGTATTTGGTGTTCCTCAGATAATTTTGTAAATGGAATGCGACGCCATAACTTAACCCGAAATTCTATAGGATTTAGTGTAGATAACGCTTCCTACGTGAACACGTAATATTTAGATGTTATTGCATCTGAGAAATTGTTGCTCTCGATATTATTATCTAACAAATTTTAATGTCAAATAAAACATCGTCAAACGGCCGCCGTCCGCATACTTTTTGGTATCTTTACATTTTTTCTTGGTGTTTTACCAGGAGCGCCTATTTAAATAACTTTAACTGATTTTGTATCATCCACATTTAACTTTAGTAGGGAAATAGTAAAATAGCGTTAAGAATTTTTGAGCTATCGATAAATTAAGAATGGGTTCAAGATTTAAGATTGCTTTTAATAACCAGTCAAAAATATGTGGGAGAGTGTAATCAAATCTTACCAACTAATAAAAAAAGAAAATATAGTTTATTTTCAGTATTTTTTAAATATTGTGCGACTAACTTTTTGGTACGTATTAGTGAAGACGAGACGAGAGAGTGTAAGACGCTTTGGACTAAAGCATTGTTCGCCTAAACAAATGTTACCTCAACAAGTGAATGAAATGTAGTTTTGTGATTTAAATAGTTATTGTTTTATGGTTTTACTGGACACTTTTCCAGAACCATAACGCATAAAATAAAAAAATATTAAGTATATTCATCGTTCGGATCCTGAGTTATGGTCTTACGTTCATACAAAAATTCTATACAAAAACAACTTTCAGTTTTTCACAAATTAAAAAAGTATCCGGGCAACTTTTCCAGTATGTCTTTCCATAAAAACCTTATTAGGACTATTTCGAATAAGTTAAATAAATTAATCAAAACAATTTAACCATTTTCAAGTAGTACTATTAATAACGAACAGCATTTCATTTACTTAATTTAACTTTTCTTCAAAATGTTGCACAAGTAATAGGGTAAAACCGGGATAGATGCCGCAGCGGGATAGATGCCTCATATTCTAAAAACCTAACTTCCCGAACGCCCGACTAAGAATTAATTGTATAAGTAGGAGCCGCAGTCACCCCGTACCTAAGTTATCCTTTGACAGTCGTGCTGTGAAGGCGCGTTTCGCTCGTGCCTGTAATTATCTCCTTGGCGAAATTCACGAACGCGTCAAAGATTTAAAGGTAAGTATTTTGCATTGTATAACTTTATAATTAGTAATAAATTCCATTATATTTTTTATTACGTCAATATACTGGTTCGTTGAGTCTGCATCTAGGTGTAAATAGATGCTATTTTGTTAATAATTTATTTAAAAAATACTTGGGCATCTATCGCTATCGCAAAGGATAGTTGCCCTGATTTTTCAAGGTATAGGTGCCCTTAGGGGCATCTATCCCTCCATACACCATGTATGGAGTAAGTGTATATTTTTCAAATATTTTTAGTGTTTGTTATATTTTTTATGTATTTATGTATATTTATATTTGGACTTTTTACTGATTATAGCAGAACGATGCCACGAAAATATAAAAGAAAGGAAGGAGTGCGAGCTCGAATATGTTGTTGGACTACAGAAAACCTACAGTCAGCTTTCGATGAAATGGACAAAAAAACCTTGGGCATAAATGAAATATCCCGACAATTTGGGATTCCATCGAGGACATTATATTACTTAGTTAATATTTATAGAATTTAACAGTCATATTGTCCTACAAATAAAATAATAAATTTTTGAGTATCATCAAATCGAAATATTCTATCCTTGCTACCTCTGTTAGCTACCAAAATAGAGAATTTTCGCATAAGGAATTGTTGGGCGTCTCATCGAAACGAAGCTACTCACGGAAAATTAGCTTGATAGTAATCAAGTGGATCAGCTGGCCCAGGGAACCCGGACCATTAATGTGAATATTTTATTACAAACTAGATGACCCGGTGAACTTCGTATCACCTACACATATATTTGTGTAAAATGTGCTCAAATATTAATACAAATGTTTCATTTACATTAAATGCAATTACGTAAGGTACTGCATCATTGCACGTGAGGTAGCCCGTCGTACATTTAATTGACTTCGACGACCTAAGTGAGGTTGTCTTCCACCTCCCCCGGTGGGACAGTCCTGTCCCTGTCCCTGTCCCTGTCCCTGTCCCTGTCCCTGTCCCTGTCCCTGTCCCTGTCCCTGTCCCTGTCCCTGTCCCTGTCCCTGTCCCTGTCCCTGTCCCTGTCCCTGTCCCTGTCCCTGTCCCTGTCCCTGTCCCTGTCCCTGTCCCTGTCCCTGTCCCTGTCCCTGTCCCTGTCCCTGTCCCTGTCCCTGTCCCTGTCCCTGTCCCTGTCCCTGTCCCTGTCCCTGTCCCTGTCCCTGTCCCTGTCCCTGTCCCTGTCCCTGTCCCTGTCCCTGTCCCTGTCCCTGTCCCTGTCCCTGTCCCTGTCCCTGTCCCTGTCCCTGTCCCTGTCCCTGTCCCTGTCCCTGTCCCTGTCCCTGTCCCTGTCCCTGTCCCTGTCCCTGTCCCTGTCCCTGTCCCTGTCCCTGTCCCTGTCCCTGTCCCTGTCCCTGTCCCTGTCCCTGTCCCTGTCCCTGTCCCTGTCCCTGTCCCTGTCCCTGTCCCTGTCCCTGTCCCTGTCCCTGTCCCTGTCCCTGTCCCTGTCCCTGTCCCTGTCCCTGTCCCTGTCCCTGTCCCTGTCATCACGGCAAACTTCGCAACGCCAACAATCCGGTTTATACCTGCGCTTATAGATGTTTCACATCAAAAAGACATCAAGTGTTTCATACCCAGGAACAGTTTGTATTGGAAAATTAAGTTGCCGTTTTTAGTGTTTTCCTTTATTATTATTTATGTTACTCATTTTTTCTCACCTGGTAAACCTTCCCTGAACTTCCACAAATATTTCAAGATCAGAATTAGCCAAATCGGTACAGCCAGTCTCGAGTTTTGGCGAGACACACGCACAGCGATTCATTTTTATATATATAGATTAAGAATTTATATTTTTGTTGAATAAATGCTTGTAAAATTTTATTTAACTAAAGAAATATGATTATGCCTGTTGAAAAATATGAATTTATATTTTAGTTAAACAAACGCTTAAAAAATTTAATTATGGTCATTTGTGTGATATTATCATTATCTTCTAATGATAACAATTAAAAGATTAAATAAAACAAAATGTTATTCATTATTTCATGTTTCTTGGAGACAATTGCTGTTTTAGGAGTAGAACTACCTAATATTTGGTTTGGGTTTTTCGTTTACACGGTATAAAGGCATCTATCCTGCACTGCAGGCATCTATCCTTCTCAGTATTTTCATGGTGGGGCAACTATCCATACAGGTAGGCATCTATCCTCAAAACAAATGTTCCACGAAAAGCTAATTTCTGCAAAATCTGTATTTGATAGGTCAAAATGTTAATAATAATAATTCAACATAAAGGATAGAGCTAGCTACATTAAAAGAAATTATTCGTATAAAATTAATATTTTTAAAATTAGGTGGGTATTTCAAAAAGTGGGGCATCTATCCCGGTTTTACCCTACGGCGAGTTTTTTTTCCCCACGCAATGATTATTTTGGTTAACGATACATTTGAATCGATATGTCAATTCACTAGAAATTTTGCGTCAAGCATTACAAAATAGCAGTAATTAAAATTTTATTTTATATAAGTTGAGCCCACTCAAACAAATTCTGCTTTGAGAGAAAGTTTCGTAATGAAGCCATGTTACAACATATTATATTTTTTATACAGCGATTGAATCAGCAGATTTCTTAGAACTGTCTTGTTACCCAACGTCATTTTACGATTTAGTCTTAGTTACAGCCTTAATATTTGCGGAAGAGGCAACACCTTGATGACTCTAACTCACAGGTAATTAAAACCAATCAAGTGCCGATAAGCTAATTATAAACTAAATTGGCCATTTATAACATCTAACGAAATTTACATTATTAACGTTCCGCTGACGTCACTGATATATTAAAAATAACTCTTGACATGTTATTATATTTGCTGCCCAGTCATGTCATGGCCGATTTTTTTCGTTCAAATAAATAATATAGATTCAAAAATGAGTATTTACTACCCTTTCTTTTACCCTGTCTTTGGAGACTTACACAGACTGGCACAACGTAGTAATACTAAGCTTCGAAACATTTTACGAAACGTCAAAACGTATGAAACATTTGGCATTAGTTCAATATGAGTAGTAGAGCCATGTTTTGTCTACACTATGAATGGGCTATCTCAATTGCTTCTGCTGTTACGTAGATCACTAGCCATTAGGTGACCCACTTCCTTGTTTGCCAGCCTATGTTATAAAAAATAGTGAAAGAATACAAATTATTGTGCTAGGAAACCTTAACGTCTATTGTTGCTGAGTGCAGTGCAGTGTCATGTAGATATATATTTTTTAATTCAAAGTTCTGGATTGTGTTACTTTTATTTATGGGACAAGCGCCAACGATCTGTCTGTCCGTTGTCATAGAATAAACATAAGCGATTCTGTTAATAGCTAATAGGTAAAATTCTTACGAATAATTTACTGTTATGCAAAACCTTAACAAGCGGATACGCGGGCACAAATAGTACAGTCAATATTACCCTCAAACAGAATGTAAATCTTAATTGAACGCTTAAGCAATCTAGATTTTATATGTGTCATAAAATCAAAAATTAGTCTTATAGTTTCATAATGGATTATTAATCGTTTTCAGAAATATTTGATTATTTATGGTCACAATCATTCGAGGTAGTTTCTGGTTGAACTTATATTTGCATTATGAATAATAAAATAAAATACAAAAATAGATAGTGGTAAATCATAAAAATATAAAAATCTGCGAGATTAATTTAGTTGCGTTTATTTGTGACAAAATTTCATGTTAGTCAAATTACTCTACAAAAACATAATCGATTTAAAGTCGCGCCAAATCGCCACAAATCCCACGATCAATCAATAATCAAAACACCTGCCGGCATAAGACGTGGTTTACCACTTTTTTTCGAAAATCCATCATTTTAAGATTAAAATTTGTCCGCCATTGAGCGCAGGCGCAGGGACGCGCTTTGTGCGATGGTAGTAATGCGAAAATGATTGACTCTTCATTGTTCGCCTTTCAAGTGCATCAAAGCACGCAAAATCCAATTTTATTGGATAATTTTTACTTTTGTGTAGGTGTTGGGAACGGAAAAGCAGAATGGTGTAAATTGAAAATTTTGTTTTTTATGTTATTTGGAGACTGTATTTTTTTTTAAATTGTTATAATAAAAATGCTTTCGGGTATATTTATTTATGTATTCACAACATATTTTAGGACGATTTTTTTTATATGCGTAATGTTTTTATTTTTCTCAAACAGTTTTTCCACTGCGACTTACAAATGTCACTGTAAAAATAAGTTTAAATAATTGTTTACTATTTTGTTTGAGTTACAATTATTTTTATAGCTTAGACTGGCAAACGAGCAAGTTGGTCACCTGATAATAAGTGATCTCCACTGCCCATGTACGCCTAAAATATTCATCTGAAAGACTAATACATTAATTTTCAAAACCTTGAAATCGAAATTTTTATACTTACTCTCATTCAGTCCGAAGTCAACCTTGACAAAAGCATTGATGCGCATTGTTTACAAGTAAACCCATGTTGGGTTGACTGACAAGCACCGGCCACGGGTGGGTGGGCCACAATAACCCAATCAGGACAATGCCACTTCTAACGCCAGATTGGCACAAACATCCAAATGTACAATTTTCTTAATTTTATACTGAATTGAGACGCGAGTTAATAAATAGTGTCACGCATAAATGGTAATTTTTGATGGATGTGTCATTTTAAATGAAATTGGGGAATGGAAATTATACGTCATATTTGTTTAGGCGCAATATTTAAATGGTATTGATTATTAGGTACTTACTACTAATACGAATACAATACAGTATACCCTAAAGGTATATTTATCTGCTCCAGTAAACTAGTATTTCTTTCTGCCTGGCGTTATCCCGACTAATGCCAGGGTCTCCCTTTTCATCATGATTTAACGGTGGTATTATGTAGAGCAATCCGCCGCGCCGTTTGACCCCACAACCCGCCACGGGAACCAAGTTTCGCCATGGCTTCGAAGCAACGTCGTCGCTTTCATAAGCACAATGTTCATACCACATGCAAATCTGAGCATGCACATCTGAACATGCACATCTGAAAAAGATCTATAAAAATTTAATTAAATTTTTAATTCAAATTAAAAAAAACGCATTCAAATCAGGCAAGCCATGCGCTTAGACGTTACGATGCCGCAAACAGACAAAGAGGTCAAATTTATGAAATTTCTCTTTTTTGTCGGTGGTTAAGAAACTAAATAAAATTACAACGTTACGTACAAAATACGATCACTTAATCATTGCCCCTTACAATTATAGGCATAAAAATTTTATATCTTTATTTCCCCGAACACTCATCCTAACTCAATAAGCCCTCAAACTCTCTCAAGTAATACTCAATAACAAAAACAAATTATCACAATACCCCACGAGGGACCAGGCTGTCAATCCTCATGTCAAATCATGCTGTTTCATTTTAAGTCAATTATGTGAACAAAAGTTACAAAATGCGACTTATGCATGTTTGTATTGAAGTGCCATAATCCTATTTGGATTACCGGATTAATGAAAAAAATATTTTCCGTGAATGTTGACAAAGTGGACCTCATGGATTTATTGGATTTCAAAATAAAATTCTAAACAAATTTCGAATATTTACGCTGTTTTTCATTCTTTACATCTTTTTATGTATGAATCTACTTTGGTTCAAATATATTACCTATGTATCAAAACCGCGACTCGCCGAAAGGAGCTAATATAGCGAGTTTTTGACCATATTAAGTTTTAAACCTAGGACCTCAAGAAATAACCGAAGTATGCTGCAATAAACGAACGCGGCCATGACTACACGTTAAGTGTGGTATTTAAACATATTTTTCCGCCATTAAGTCATCGATACGTACACAGTACGTCCGATTACTGTACCAATTACCAACACTTAATACACTCACGTTATTATTACTGGGGTCTTATTCTCTATTACTGTGTGGAATCGTGATGCACCCGCGTTACATTAACGCGACCACGTTATGTCGACTTCGTGAAATTAGCATTAAGTGGTATTTTCTACGCCAGTGTCAAATATTACAAACGCGATAAGGTGCGTTACTTATTATGAACATTTGACATTGGCATAAAGTGTTGAATAAATAAATTTATAAAGTAGTCCATAGGTGTCTTTGTAAACGTTTTGTTGCGAACTGCCTTTATAAATGTGTAAGATAAGTTAAACTTTTCTGTTGCTGGTGGCGTTTTTCATCATCATCATCATCAGCCACAAGACGTCCACTGCTGAACATATGCTTCCCCCAAAGATTTCCAGCCCGACCTGTTGGAAGTGGCCTGCATCCAGCGACTTCCTGCGATCTTTATCAGGTCGTCTGTCCACCTTGTAGGTGGACGTCCAACGCTGCGCTTGCCAGTACTTTGTTACTTGGTGGCGTTTTTGTTCTCTTGCAAATATAGGCTAAAGTCACTTGTGAGCAAATATATGATATCGTATTTTATAAAGAAATCTACGAAGAGTTTTATTGAAATACTGTCTAATTCCAATATAAAGAATGCCATTCAGATCTCGTGCAGTGGTCGTAATGTGGCGTTACGAATACATACGTTCAAGGGGAAAAACTCTTGATTTCACGCAGTTAACGTAACGCGGTCGAGTTTGTGTGGTCTTAGAGAATAAACCCCCAGCCGATATTATGTTTTAAACGCATTCGAAACGATGGATTATCGACGGAAGGTAACTTTTGGCTATTAAGTACTCATCATTATATAAAGTAGACTAATTCGACACTATTTTATTGTGTATTCAGTAACATGTGGTCCAGTGTTCTTGAACTATAGAGCATTATAATCCCAGATATTAATCTGACACATGAAAATGTCATGACTACTCATGACGTAGAGTTTTGCTATATTTTAATGTTTAATCCTTTGCAAACTCGGCTACCAAACGAGAAGCAAAACATAGTTATTCGGAGTCAGATTATTATTTAAGTTCAATAATGACAAATAACATTCGATATTACTACGGGATTAAAAACAGTATATTGGTACAAAGCTACGTATTATAGTAACAATCTATAGAGAATATCCCGGACACACATTGTATTGGGTACGTGTTACGACTGCTAGGTTGAGGTCTGGGGTGCGTCCCCGGGTCGGGTAAAATTAATTGGGTTTTTCTATCACGAAATGCTCAGTATCAGCCCGGAATCGTGCCCGGGTATGGCGATAGGCTCGCCCTCAATCACATCATGGGAAATGTGGGTGTACTAGTTACACCTCTGCCTACCCCTTCGGGGATAACAAGCGTGAGTGCGTATTATCGGACTATATGAATCGGCGTCCATGTTGATTGTATTTAGTAACGCAATCATTTTTATTGCACGCAATTACAATTGAATTAATAATCGTTGCTGTGGCTCGCCATTTTAAAAGTGAAGAGTGAGACGCACACTTTAATTTTTTGTTTGCGTTTAAGTCGGAAAGCGGACCCTGGCACTAAGCCGGAATAACGCTAGGTAGAAAGAAAGAAGAAGTGAGACGCACACTTTAATGAACTTATTTTTTCTCAGACCAAGAAAATGAGGTTATACCATTATTGTTGATTTACTCATAAATTGTTTTCTGTAATTATGCATTATCTATGTTAAAGTACAACATATGTAAGCATTTATGTTAGTGGTATACAAAATAAGTTATGGGTGGTGTTGTTTCTGTTTAGGGCAGAAGTGGTGCTCACCATCAGGCGAGCGACCTGCACGTCTCGTCATTCAGGTGAATGGTAAAAAATAATGCATACAGCTTAGTAGTTTGATGACTTTTCCATCGCAGATTCAGTGGACTAATGCCGTTAATAATGATACATTTTTGAGTGGTAGAGCCACGCTGTAGGCAGTTTTGTCTACAGCATGAATGGGTCGAGACCAGGTCGATACCACTGTCTCAGAAAAAACGATGTAAAGTAGCGGCTTGCTGATGTGTTTTGTAGGGTGAGTGAGATATCCGAAGGCCTAAATCCCTCTCCTCTTCCAAATCCCTTAATTATCCCTTTCCTTTAACGTCGGCAACGCATCTATGATACTTCTGGTAATGTGGGCGTTCATGCGCGTTGGAAATCACTTACCATCAGGTGACCCACTTGCATATTGTGGTATAAAAAAATACGAATGTCAAACTATTCATATTTTTTATATTATGAACAACAATTAATATTGCTATTGTCTTGGAACGTGTTGAACTATAAAAATGAAGTAACGAAAAAACACACGGCTTAACACGAAATGTTATAATAAACAAGTACGTTAAATATAAAATCATGCACTGATTGTGCCACTGATTTTAAATGAACTAAGCTCGGGCGTCATTGGCTACAAAGGGCACGCAAGAAATAAATGAACTTTTAAATTCAACAATCAGGAATTTGTGTGTGTTTGTATGTGTTTTTCAATCATTCTATGTATTAAAAAAGTCCTGACTCATCAACGCCCAACCCAAACCTTTGAAACTAGAAAGATGAAATTTTTCACAGAATCCCCTTAGGGACCTTTTATTAGAACAACTACTACAACAAACACAACAACTTTACAACTACAACTTTTTCCTATCTATACAAATAATAAAGCAAGATATTTCGAAATGGAATCGAGTTCAAAGTTTATATGGATATACAATGTATAAAATGGACAGTAATTAACGGTTGACATTATGTTTTGACTGCACTGTACTAAAGATGAAGGTCCAATGTCGGCACTTTAACATGTCAGGGTAATAATAAGTAAAAAAAAAACTATTTACAAACCATAATAACTTAACATGTATTAACTCAACATTTTGTTTGTTGCGATAAACAAAAAATCAATTCAATCAATCAATCAACAAATCAAATCAATTTTATTTTTATTCATCATCTAGACATATAAAAAGGCACTTATAACAAACTAAAAGTTAAGTCTCTATGACTAATTACGAGTATAAGTTTTGGCGGAAAATCCGATAGTGCGGTTCATCGCTTATTTTGATTTATTTCAAAAACTAGTTTCAAGTTGTGTTTGTTGTATAAAAGTGGTGTAGATTTGTGCAATAAACATTGATGGTGATGAACAGTGTATGCAAACATTGAGATAAGTGAATTGAGCATCATTATGGAAGGAATTCACACCAAAACTCCAACAAGACCTTGAAGATGTCCATACCGATATTTCATCGTTCTTGTTAAGACTTGAGAATAAATTATACTTGTCATTGGCGAAATGCATAATAATGCGAAGCCATTAATTAAAAAGAAGAAGAATTATGAGTATGGTACATTAAAGTTACATACGGGAACTTTGAAACAGCCAGTATCGATTTAACATAGTACCCACTGAACACCAAATTACTAATTACCGTAGTTATTGATTATACTGCTAATGGGTTAGTTGAGTGCTTTTTTCCTTCACACAATTGCGCATTAATTCGTTTCAGACGGATTGTGTTAAAAAGGCAAATAAGTTATGCATCGGTATGAATTATGTATTTATTTTATTTGCGATAACAGCAACTTTCTTTTTGCCTGGCGTTATCCCGGCTTAAGCCAGGGTCCGCCTTCTCATCATGATTTGGCGGCAGATTTGGGATTATGGACCCACCGTCTGACCCCCACAACCTGCAACGGGAACCAAGTTTCTGGATAATTTATCACTTACTGAGATACGAATGTCATTTAATGTTTTGTCTTCCAATATTTTTCGTGCTCAAAACCCTGAGTTATCCATAATGACACTAAAATTCATGGCGTGATATTTTTGTTAAAAGGTTATTTATTACAAATCACAATCTGTCAACGTGGTGGACCCAACCACTCAATCTTAGAGAAAACATGTAATGGAACAATATAAAATTAAGGCATAATTTATTCTTAATAAAACAGGGTTTATTAGTTGACAACCTTCGTGGCGCGATGGGTGAGTAGCCGGCTGCGAAGTGAGAGGCCGTAGGTTCGATTCCCGCACTGAGACAAATATTTGTGTCATGCACAAATATTTGTTTCGGATCTGGGTGCTAAGGGACCGTATGTCCCTCTTAGTCCCTAATTTATTAATTAATTTATAATTTTATGTGAATTATATATGATTGTATTTCGAGTTCTAACGACATACCTAAAGAAATAATCGATTTTGGCTTCATGTAATCAAAACGAAGTTAAAAATGTAGTGAAATGAAACTTATTAATAGTCTATTACGCTCCACACGCTATCATCGCTTACCCTTTGTTTAAAATAATCAAAACAGGTGCAGATTTTTTTTATTTGTTAATAATAAACAGGACAGTTAAATTCAATAATAAGAAATTAAATGCCAAGTTTTAAGTATTCGCACCACACCGCGGTAGGTAGAAAATAAAACAATACGCAATACATCTTGTAATAATTTAACCCTCAACGCAATAAAGCGACCACTAATGACTGGCCATTCGAAAAAAAGCATAAAATTAAAATGGTGGACAAAAAACGCTCCGCTACACGAAACCCGTTGACACAAACTACAAAAATGGGACCGAGTCTCTCTTAACTAATTTCTTCCATTGCTACTGTATACAGAGAGTGTTAATTGCACTGTGCGAGCGAGATGGGAATACGAAAACATGTGTGTGTAAAAAGGACGGATGTTAACACGGTATCAAAATAAAAAGTTGTTGGTACCAGTTGGAGCACTCACACAGTAGCGACAGCTCGTTAAGGTACTGCTTTTAACCCTTTAATGAGTGTTTATGTTTGATTAAAAACATGATTTTCGTGTAACTGTTCATTTTATGGTTCCGATATTGACTGCGAGGAATTTTAAGTCGTCTTAAATGGCAATTTGTATAATTTTCGCGGTAAAATTGCTACAAGTAAGTCGGTCCTTAATTAGCGCATAGAAATTTTTATCCAATCGATTAAATAGAGTTGATGTGTTGAATAATTAATAAATAAAATACTGTCTGAATGTTTCTTTTTCCATTTAAAAGTGTCGGTTTTTAGTTTTTAAATGCATAATTACATAGAATATCTAAAATGTATCACTGGTATGGTTTTATTAAAAAGAGATCATTTATTTATGTTGGCCGTATAATTGCAAATATTTATTTTAATATAAATTACTTCATTTCTGTGACTTCGTTATCGTATCATACATACTTATTATCACGCCTATGTCCCATAGGGGTAGGCAGAGAATATGGAATTCAATTATTTATGCCTATTAAAGTATGAAAAATAGTCACAAGTATAACATGACACAATTACACATAACCTCCAATAATTTGTCATCATTATCATTTCTTTTTATTGACACAACATAATAATAAATACATAAATACACTCAACAAAAATAACATATGTTCTCGCCTATACCCCGAAGGGTTAGGCACAGGTGCAACTATTACGGGACCTACAGTTCGGCGAGTTTATTTCCAGCCCATGATATGATAGAGGGCGTGCCTGTCACCATATTATATAGTACAAATTACAATCCCGGGCAACATATGTGTGATTTTTCGAATCAAAAACTCAAACAGTAAACGTGATTGCCCGTCGAAATGTAAACTCGGGATCTCACCTAAGTAGGCAGCCACTAATCCAATTATGGCTAATGACCACTGGATCGTAATTCTCCTTCTATTGCATGCTAAGCTCGGACCTAGCCAAGTTTACACTTTAAAACTAAAAAAAACCTCGGGATCACTTATACCCACCGCAGTATTTGCAGGTTAACTCAAACGGTTGACAAGTTGACAGCGATTGGCACCGGGCACGGACGCAGTGGCATCCGCGATATGGTTAATTAGTAATAAAACCTTGCCATGTTGGGTCGGAAACGCACCGTTCGCGAATGAGGGTTATCCAATACTTTGTTAACGAGTAACTTGTTTGAACTGTTTAAATTAACAATTAATTGTGTAAAAATTGTAAATGAGATTGTGTTTGTCCTATTTAAAAAATCTTCATGATTTATTAATCACACTAATATTATAAACGTGAAAGTTTGTAAGTATGGATGGATGGATGTATGTTTGTTACTCTTTCACGTAAAAACTACTGAATGGATTTTAATGAAACTTTACAATAATAGAGCTTATACATCAGAATAGGACATAGGCTACTATTTTTTTCATAAATCAACCCCTGAAGGGTTTAAATAGGGGATGAAAGTTTGTATGAAAAATCTAAACTGCTGAACCGATATCAATGAATTTTGGTACAAATATAGTTGATGACTCAGAGTTAAACATTGGGTATTTTTTTCTTTAAATTTCAACCCCTAATGGGCTCAAATAGGACATGAAAGTTTGTATGAAAGCTTTTTGATAGCGAAACGAAGTTCGCGGGCACAGCTAGTGTAATATAAAGTTCTTTTTGACGATATGACGTTATGGTTTCGAGTGATTTTTAGCTTTGTAGTTTATTTGTGCTTTCATAAAAATATAAACATAAGAAACCCATATAAACTAGGCCAGCGGTGACTAGACTCCCAAAGCCAACAAACACCTTACTAGGTCCCTCGTGAGTTTGTACCATCGCTAAGTCTATTTCTACCGCAAAGCAACAGTGTGTAAGCACTGTTGTTTCGGTTTGCAGTACATTGAAGCCAAGTTACTGGTCATTATGACACTTAATACCTTATGTCTCAGGATGGTGAACGCAGTCATGTACCATATAATGGTTTGTAATTCAAAGTCCTATGTGGTGCTGTCTGTTTATGGGCAGGCGTGACGCGTACCATCAGGCGACCTGCGTGTTTCGTCACTCAGGCAAAAAAAAAATCTTTGTGTCCGGTATAGCATGACGATTGTTTTAATAACAGGGTGTTAAACGAATGACTACGTCATCATAGGGTAAGTGACTTACTGGCCATGAACACATACCAGGAGCATGGATGCGTTGCTGGTCTTAAATAAGTCGCTATCTCACTCACATATAACAAGCTGTTTCCTGCTGCTGTTAGCTGCTGTGTCGAGCCGGCCCATTCATGCTGCTGACATGTCAATTTTTTATGTGACCACATTTTTTTTTTATCCTGGCTCGGCAAAGTGACTACGCTACACCTGATGGTAAGTGTAGCGCAATCCAAGAATAGTGTCGACAAACGATAAACAATGTGTCCATCGTAGGTCAGCAAGATCATGCCGACCTGCCAAAGGGTCAAGGGGGAGGGGAAGGAAAAAGGGATGGGAAAAGGGTTAGGATCAGGGGGCAAGCCCCCTGGGGAGAACCGGATATACACTGGCTGACCCTGGAACGCGACCCACACAAGGTGGGCCACTATGGCAGGTTTTAGCACCAGTGTACGGTGGTCGCTATCCGGTCGGATACAAGTATCCTCCCACCAGCGATAAATATACGAACCACATATATAAATTGGCGATAGGTTATCACATGATGGAACGGAAAGAAATTTGACGAATTGTGGGTGCAGTAGTTGTTCCTCTGCCTATTCTTTCACCGTTACAGGCGTGCCCTTACGTGTACCTAAGGGCAGAGAAGCCAATTTAAATATTATTTTGTAACAAAATCAAACAATTTAATTAAAATCCACACGACCGATAATGACGCACTTTATAAACATAAAATGTTATTTACGTAATTTAGTAGCAATCGATTTATGGCACAGTTTTATTTCTTTCCACGACATTGCACAGTAATATAATCAGTAGAGCGAACAAATTGGCGATTAAAACCATATTTATTTCGTATACGGCGATACTGATGAGGGCAGGTGTATACAATTAAATAACAATAAACACGATCGATCTAAAAATCATCCATATTTATGGATTATAATAATGGTGTTTACGGCAATCACCGGACCGTTCAAATCTTGGACCTTACAAGGTGGTAGGTCCCTCGTATGCGAGAGGCCATCTGGGTTGGTATCTCCGCTTTGTCTATTTCTGCCGCCAAGTAACAGTGGGTAAGGACTGTTGTGTTTCGGTTTGAAGGATACTGAAGCCAGGCCAGCCAGCCACCGAATTACTGGGCATTAAGACTCTTAACATCTAATGTCTCGAGGTGACGAGCGCATTTCAGTACCATGCAGTGCTTTGTAATTTAAAGTTCTGTATGGTGTTGCTTCTGTTTATGGACAGGCGTAGCGCTTACCACCAGGCGAGCGCCTTGCACGTCTCGTCAATCAATCAATTTAAAAAAATGGTGTTTACGGCAATCACCAGATCGTTCAAATCTTGGACCTTAATTATTGTAATCGCCTATTAAAGTACATTTTAAGTATGCGACCGATACAGGAGACCGTACCGTTTCGACAGCGAGCCCTTACACTGTAAAACGATACGTTGCGACGAAGTTCGAAATCCTAGATCTAATGTAACATATAATATCCATCATAATAATAATATTTCTAATAAAAAATACTGTAATTAAAACAAAGTTGGTAAAAAGTTGTTTATAAAGGGGAATATGTGTATACTAGCTGTGCCCGCGAACTTCGTTTCGCCATCAAAAAGCTTTCATACAAAATTTCATCCCCTATTCGGGCCCTTTAGGGGTCTAAATATAAAGAAAAAAATATACCCTATGTTTAACCCTGAGTCATCAACTATATTTGTGCCAAAACTCATTGAAATCGGTTCAGCGGTTTGGATTTTTCATACAAACTTTCATCCCCTTTTTAAACCCTTCAGGGGTAGATTTTTAAAAAACATATTAGCCTATGTCTTATTCTGACGTATATATTATTGTAAAGTTTCATTAAAATCCATTCAGTAGTTTTTACGTGAAAGAGTAACAAACATACATCCATCCATCCATCCATACTTACAAACTTTCGCGTTTATAATATTAAGTAGGATGTGTGAATATGTTATCATCGCAACATGTTATGTTGGGATTTTTTTGTACTGTCTAATTTCTTTTAAGAAATAGAAATAATCATTAATTCTTTTATATACGTTCCTGCTTACAAATTAATGTTTGTGGTAGTCATTTATATAAATAAGACGAGCAAAAGCTCGTGGCTCCGTCCGCGTGAAAACCCTTTTCCCAATAATAGTAGCCTATAACCGTCTCTGTCCCACAGAATAATGCTCGAGCTCCACTAATGCAAAGGATTAGGCCTTACCCATCACTACGACTAATGCGGATTGGTAGACTTCACATAATTTTAAAATAATCATCGAGAATTCTTAGATATGCAGTTCACAATGTTTTCCGTCACCGTCAAAGCGAACGATAATTACCTATGAATACTAAATAACCATCTTATTTGACTTCTCTCCAACAAACCATTATTTTATGCTAGTTCATAAAACTCTTATCATAGACTGCTTTAAAACTTAATAAGTACTTAAAAATAAAATCATTCTTATCTCTTTTTGATTTTACCGAAACTGTGTTCTCAAATTATGAGTTCTACGGCCACGGACATTTATATAGTGTCATTTAAATATGTTTGTAAGGTGACCCTTTATTAAATTGGTGGAATTATTACAGTCAACCTGGGTAATTTTGGCTCACTTTAGAGGTAATTTATAGTAGTACGGATTTACTTTTATTGTTATTTGCCATAAATGAGTGTTTCTAGTGGGATATTGGCCTTTATAATCTAAATTCCTGTGTTATTTATCAAAACGATAAATAAGAGACCCTTAAATTACCAAAAATTAGGTGAGCCAAAGTTACACTGACATTTGGGTAACATTAATAAGTATGAGGAGTTGATGAAGAAAATCTCTAATTTATGTAGTTTTTTGTACTCCTCGGTAAGATTAGCTTGTTATATTGATAAAAAAAATACATTTCGTTTATATCACTATTTCCTTTTTAGTGGCAACGTAGGGTTGCCATATTAATACAATATTAAACTGCCTGGTTTATCGAAATCAACTTCTATTTTATGGACCTCTTAAATCAAGTTATTATTGTATTAATCAGGTTTTGATGTACTTATAATCATTGAGCAATGCCTAAAATAATAAAAAATAATACAACAAACTCAATCACATATAAAAAAGAAACATAATATCGGCTCTCAATTCCCCCATACCATGTATAGAAATTGATCATCAATCGCATAAGAATCGCCTCGTTTTGTGATTTTAGATCCTCCAAATCGACTAACTATGTTTCGGGGGTGACAATTAAATATGTCAAGCTTTGATGGCCACTTCCACCCTTCAAAACTTTTTTGCATGATTGAAATTTTCATGCATTGTCTGTCCTCGCTCCGAGCTAATGTTACCCCAAATGGTCTGAAAATGAAACGGATCGAAGATTAATTAAAGATTTTTTAAAAAATCTATCAATATCGCGGGATATTTCAGTGTTATTACATAAAAAACATATGATTCTTCAATATAAAACTGAACTCGCCTTCTGTAGTTCTTCTGTAGTAACTGCTATACACAACTTTTTAGCAAGTTTATTTTTAACTCTATTACCGCCAACATTTTGAATGATGAGAAATAAATATATATTTGACAAATGTCAAATATCACTGCAGGTTTCGTTTAAAAACACTTTTTACCTTCATAAATTAAACAACTTATTATTATACAGTGATTCAGTAAGCAGAGAAAAAATTAAACGTTCAAATACAAGTTAGTGAGTCAATGTTACATTGAAAGCTAAAGTTACCCAGGTTGACTGTAGCTGTTCTATTTTATGAGGCGTGTATAATTTTCATTAAAAATACAGTGAGTTGAAATAAAACTAATTTAAACGGATTTTATCGGGTTTTTTTTTAACTTTCGAAAGGTTTTCTGGACAAAATACGAAACGTCGTCGTCGTCGTCGGAACTTCGGGACCAAGATTAATTAAAAAACCTCGACAAAATCCGTTTAAATTAGTTTTATTTCTATGTGTTATATTCGCGTAAACATAAGAAATCAATATAGGAAATACATCTGAGAGAAGTAACCTATAAAAAACCCGCTAATATTGTATTACTTACCTATTACATTTATTCCACGTATAACCAATAATAAAACAACAATCCTAATCAATTATTTTTTTATCGACCATTAAAATTAACTAAACCTACTAACTGGGAGAGAAACGAAAAACAACATGTTTTATCGTTTTAAATATGTAATAAACGTTAATTATTGTGTACAATAATTGCAATAAAAATTAAAAGTTATTGCATAAGTGTTATCGCCGGGTCACAGTGTTTATGCCGTACCGAGATATGCGTTGCTATTAGTCGATCTGCATTTTTTTGAATTTCGAATTGATAAGGACTTATCAAACTTATATCGTATAGCATTTTTTACACATTAATGATAAAAAATACTGGTTGGCTGAATATGTTATAAAGAATTTTTAATAATTTATTTTTCTTTTTTATAAAACAGAAACCAGCTACCGAGCAGACCACCTGATGGTAAGAGATCTCCACCGGCGATGAACATCTACTATATCAGAAGAATCATGCGTTGCGGAGCTTAAGGGATAGGCATGGAGATTTGGGAAAGGGGGTTAGGCTTCCGGTAATTTTATCTAATCTACGAACTGCCACAGCAAATTGTCACTTCATGTAGATTTTCTGTGGACAGTGAAAATAACTCGGTCGAGTCGGCTCTTTCATGCTATATATAGTGTCTATAGCGTGGTTCTACCATTTAGGTACTACAAAATTGATGACTTTGGTATAAAAATATGGTATAATTACATTCTCCTCCCTTAGAACTGATAAAACAATCAAACTTTAAAGGTTAACGACGACAACAACAATAAAATAACATGTACCGATAAATACTTACTGAAAAAAGAATTTAAATCACACTAATTCTTAACCTAATAATTTTTACACGATCGTAAAAATATATCGTGTATTTTTATTACAATTAAAAACTCCGTATATACTGATAAACATTCGGTGATGTGACCTTTGCCCCGTCTATCGTGACGATATTAAAAGTGTATGAGTTCATGAATTTCTTCGCAGTCCAATTAATGCTGCGTCGACTGCAGTGCGATAACCTTTGATTGCAGATAAAACTATCAAATTGTATAGAATTGAATTCCATTTAATTCACTTTAATATACATACCTACATAATTTCACGTGTAATCCCGAAGAGGTACGCTGACCGATTTGAAAGTTGTCCCCGTTCCTGTAAGAACCCGAAGTATTTCCGAGATATGGTCCGGTAGAGACATTTCTATGAAATTTTTCTATTATTGCCATGTAAAAAAGCTTTTGTGACCTACTTGCAAAAAAATCGTTTTCATTTTATGATTTAGATAAAAGGTACTCAATTGCTAACTGAAAAGTCGTGAATCTGTTAACGAATGTCCCATCAAAATCGGTTCAGCCGTTTTGAAGATTAGTCTAACACCCGGCGCTAACTGCGCTCACACCCCGAGACATAAGATGTTAAATCTCTGAATGACCAATAATAATCGATACATACATCGTATAAAACAAAGTCGCTCGTCTGTTTGCTTGTCCGCTGTAATTCTCCTAACATCAGATTCAGAAGTTTTAACTATCATATAGAGCAGTGTTTCCCAACCTTTTTTAGGCCATGCCCCACCTTAACATTTTTTTTGTTAAATTTGTCATCGATATCTAGCATTGCATTTTAATAACCCAAAGCGATAGGGTTAAAGTCGTGTCTAGTCCATTTTTAAATTGCCCCCCTTAACTATCAAATTGCCCCCCTGTGGGGCGTGGGCCCCGCGTTGGGAAACATTGATATAAAGAATTTATTTCAGAGGGATTATATGTATATCACGCTATGACCCATGTGAGCATCGCACCAACATGCTTGCGGTGAAACCGCGAGGATCAACTAGTTTATTATATAATGTCATTTCTATAATATTTACAACTCTATCCTACAGATCTCGCATCCGCTGTCGAGTTATTTCGTAGAAACGATACGAATGTTTTCGTCGTGCATATCGATTGACCGGGACCATATCAAGAAACAATTTATAGAACAAGTTACTATTAGTCCATTTCCTAAGACATGGCACGATATTAACTAGCCATTCAGCAATCGCTTCATTGGTCTAGTCAGTGACAGCTTAAAAGTGCGTCTGCGCTTGTGACATTTCGCCACAGCGTGAGGCGTGACTGTGACAAACACACGTGACAAATGTAGTAGTTTCATTTATATTTCTCATATGCGAATGATGTGACGGCTATAGAAAACAAATCTCACTACGGCTATTGGATTCGATAATTAAGGATTAAATTATTATCTCTCAAAATAAATAAATACACCTAACAGTCACACACATAGTCCTGACCCCACAGTAAGATACGTCTTGTGTCGTGGGTATCAGGAACAACGAGAAACTTTCGGTCTCACAACACCCAGACCCCAAATATTTGTGGATCACACAAACATTCGTCTCGGTGCGGGGATCAAATCCGCGGCTTTTCGCTTCACAGCCGGCTACTCACCCGCTGCGCCACGGAGGCTGTCAAAAATATTCCGTCAAACATGTTTGTTTATTTGATGCCGATATCTTTATTACCGATGTGCACTACCTTATCAAAAATGGAAAGTTCAAGGTTCAATCCCATTGCAGTATTAACTTCATTCGGTTCGTTACATTGTCCGCAACCGGTCAGAATAAACAATTACGTTTAAACAGTCGGATATAATTATTGCAACACTTACAGGATAAATATTAATTAATTTTCTAATTATATGCATGTTATTTATATCTCACCTCATCGGTCTAGTGGCAGTGTGAGCGTACTACGGATGAGAACCGTGACGACCTGGGCTCAATTCCCAGGTCGGGTGCACACAATTTGTTTTTGATTTGTATACTTTAATGTTTTTAATGTCTTCCTAAGTATATTATGCCCTAATAAAAGCACAATACAGCAGTGTATACTAAGAAATAAAGAAAAATATAAATTTACACCCTACTTAGGTTTTTTCAACACTACACAAAAAAGGCCTGGTCTTGCTGTTCATTATATCAGTTAAAATTGTATTTTGGATAAAGTTCATTGTATAACCGACACATCCGTATGACTAGGTTCTATAACTAAATTCTTATTTCTATAAATAAATAAAATAAAAAAAATAAAAAGCCTTTTATTTCTTGCAATTGGTACATATCTTAAACTAGTTATAAAACTGATGAATCTTATTTATGTAAGGTTTAGTAGCCCTTTTTAAACTAAGTTAAATAGGTATAAGTAAAGTAAAGTAAGTTTAGGTTAGTAATTTTATTTTTTAGGTTATAGTAGGATATGTTATTAACAAACACGCGCAGTACGAAGATTTTTGGATTATGGATCCTAACATTTGTATTAAAATTTATTAATGACAGTAATTCAGAGGAATCTATTTGAGAGTGAATAATTTTATGCAAGTATATTAAGTCTTAGGTCGAAAAAATAGAATGCTAAAAAAAACTGTCAGACTTCTACGAATTTGATTATACTTATTAATAGGACATTGCATTGCGTTTTAGTAATTATTAATTAATTAACAACATTGGTAATTACATCGCAACACGATACGTAATGAGATTAGCTAAGATTTCTCATTTTGAAAGTAGAAAACCTGTTAAAAGTTGTCAAGGTAATTTTTTTATAGTAGAAGCTGATGGTAAGTGACCTCCACAAGCCATGACCAGCCGCAATAAATAATCATGGATATGTAGACTTTTAAAAGAATGGAGATTGAAAGTGGAGGGCGATTTGGGCTTACGAAAATGAAAATCACAGTACGAAACAAGGTTGTCCCTCGTATGCGAGAGGCCGTCTGGATTGGTACCACCGCTTTGTATATTCCTGTCGCCAAGCGACAGTAAGTACTGTTGTGTTTCGGTTTGAAGGATATTAAAGCCAGTGAAATTACTGGACATTATGAGACTTAACATCTCATGTCTCGGGGTGACGAGCGCAGTTCAGTGCCATGCAGTGCTTTGTAAGTCAAAGTTCTTTGTGGTGTTGTTTCTGTTTATGATTAGGCATGGCACTTGCCATCAAGCGAGTGTCTTGCTTGTCTCGTCATTCAATCAAATAAAATAAATCCCCGTTGGGCTATCTCACAAAAAACGAAATTATTAAAAGTCATATTGACATATTCTCATGCGGCATTCACCTTAATGAGCATTTTGGCCAGAAATCAGGGTGAACACCGCGCAAGGAGGAAATATTTTAACAAGCAGTTTCATTTACTAATAACCCACTTAGCCGGCAATTACTTATCGCACACACGAGCCGCTCACTCAATGATATACATTTATTAAATGCGGATACTTGTGTGACGACACGGTGTTACTCGCGGCAGAAAACTGTAAATATATAATTACTTTTGTCCTAACTGATTCATCCACGTAAAGCCTAAACCACTGGGGCTACAAAGTTGAAATTTTGGCAGTTGATGTGTGTGTTAAAGTTTATCTGTACCGCAGGCGGAGCCGCGAGTAGAAAGTTAGTTCATTAGGAATATTAATTAACTTAATTATAAAGCAACATATCTAAAAATAGTATTTACATATATGGGATTTCCCCTTGACCTAAATTCCTCAGCACATGCAAACTAAATGCGTAAGTGATACACATTTTCGGGCGTCGTCACATCGTCATCAGGTGGCCAGTTCCACAGTCTTAGTGGGTCATAAAAAACAAAACGGGATGAAGACCATTATCCATTTCGACGACCCTTAACCCTTGACGTGCGTGCGAGGGTCATTTTCGCGATAAGTAGGTTATTACGTATTATAACTTTTCGAATATTAAAGTAAACTACGGCATTCGAAAACTGAATATTAACCCTCACGGTGCTTACTAAGGTAAGAGACCACACCGTACTCTCCCATATAGGGCCTGTTCAGTAAATGTGCACGACTCCCGCAGTGCGTGCTCAGCAACCTTATCAATCGGCTGAACAAACAGGCAAAGGAAACCAAGACATACGGTTGAACCATAGACTAGTACTAATTGTTTCTAACAATTAATCGGAATTATTTATACAGGCATTTATTTAATTTAAAATAATAATGATTAATACTAATCACAACATAAAACAACATCCAATTTGTTATCACATCAATCCGGTAAATTAAAGTTACAACACACCAAGAGTCGTACGATATATTACACAAGAAAAAAGTAAAAACTGGCCTGTACACAAAATAATCGTAAATTAAAAAGAAATACCCGACTCGAATTTTCGCTTACAAATTGTGGCCGGATCGAGTTTATAGTTCATAAAACTAATGCGAGATAAACGATTGAATTTTAAATTAACATTAATGGCTTTAAACTATTAACCGCTACCGGAAAAAAGCCGAATAGAGACATAAAAATAAATATATATGTAGATTCGTCGATAAAAGTTTATATTGAATAAAACGTCACGACACTTTGGTGGTGCCGTCTTAAGGCGAAGTAGCCCAATGTAAGTGCAGTCAAATATTTTGATGTGTCAGTCAATACTATAAAATATAAATTAATACTTACCAAAGAACGAAAGCGACATGAAAGCGATTGAATAAACTAGCAAACACTAACTACCCTAAAACATAGTACGTTTGGTTTCAATTTAGATTTAATTTTACGCGTGATGTGAAGTATTTAAAACATAAAACAATATTACAGAAATCGTATATAAAAATTCCATATAAATGCCACTCTATATGATTCTAATCGTTTAATATGCCACACTAATATATAAAATCACTTTTATAATATATAGTCAATAAGATCGCTTTAGCATCTTGCGCACGTTCGTGATAGAGTCATTAAAGCCTCCAACAAACTTATTAGAAGCACGAGACTATTTAAGGAATCCCTATTATTGGTCCACAGGTCAAGAATTCTATTCAAGTCATACCAAGACTCTATAATCAGCCCAATAAACATAACAACTTTACTTGACAAGGTAATTCAATGCACCTTCCTCCCGCCGTCTATCCCTTAAACCCGGCGGGAGATAAAGATTTTCGGTTATATTTCTCAGTTAATTGGTATAATGAGGCGGCTCGTTTACTAGGAAAGATTTTTGTTTGGGTGGGCAGTCAGCACTCGGCACTCACATATGCATTCGCGTTTAAAACATATCGGTTTATTAACCTAAGTCGATTTTAATATTGTATGGATAATTGTAAAGGATTTAAGGTACGCGTCCGAGGCAGGCGACCACGACGTGAGACGCAAGACAAATGATAACGAGACATCTACTTTGTATAATAGAAATTATCGACCCTGTCTTAGTCGAATACCTCAAAACGTACCTTTAAGATAACATACAAAGCCAACGTATCTCTATCATCACGCATCGTTGTCTCTTGTCTCAGTCATGCATTTCAAAACGTACTTTATAGCAACCAACCTAAAAACATGTCAATTTACTGGGTAATAGGTTTTATGTATGCGAAAATCCCTCTAGATAGCCACCATGGCGGCTTTCCAAGCAGCAATGTGTAAGCTGTTGTATTGCGGTTTGAAGGACATTGAAATAAGTGAAATACTAGGCACTATGAGACTTAAGATCTTGTCTCGAGGCGACGAATTTTTGTAGTAAGTAGTGTTTCTATTTATGGGCTGGTGTGGCGCGTAGTCGCATAAAGTCCAGTGGTAGGCAGCGGCTTGGCTGTGCCCCTGGCATTGCCGATGTCCATGAGCGGCGGTGACCGCTTACCATCAGGCGGGCCGCTTGCTCGTCTGCCTATCAAGGCAATAAAAAATAAAAAAAAAAAGTCGCAGGTTCGAAACCAGTCCCAAGGGCATACCTCTGACTTTTCTAAGTTACGTGTATATTAATTGTTAATTATTGCTTGCTTTAACGGTGAAGGAAGCATCGTGAGAAAACCTGCATACCTGCATTTGTTTGTTTGCCAACCCGCACTAGGCCAGGCCAAATCTACACTGGTTCATGACACAAGTCAAAATTTTACTGATATAGGAGACTGCAAATGCAATGTATTCAAACAACTGTTAACATACACTAATACTAAAAACTAACATAAGGAGGAATTTATAAAACACATGCTCCGTTGATATTCTAATATTCTAACAATTAATGCATATGAATTAGGACATTAATCCACCTTGTTTAAAGCAGGTGTTGCTGTTTCAGTCTGCGATAATATTTTAACTTTCACAATAATAATTAACTTAACTTAATTAGCGGCTGTTTGACTAAGCTTTCACAGCTTGGATCGAATGAAAAATGTTGCATATTTCTGAAAATTTACGACCGACGTTTAGCGTTGACGTTATCGGTGAAATTAGTTTTTTTAATAATATTCATCGTTATTTACAAAGACTACTAGAAGATAGAAAGGGTTAATACAAGTTAAGGAATTATAATTCACCTTTATTTAATGTGACACGACTGCCTTCATGGCACAGTAGGCGAGTAGTCGGATGTAAAGCGAGAAGCCGTGGGTTCGATTGTGGCACCGAGACAAATGTTTGTATTAAATAATTATAATAAAATTTTATTACAAATCATGTTTATAACAGACACTTAATATAATATATTATTTTAAACACATCATAAAAACTTTTCAGTGTAAATGTTCGTTTATCAAAATAGGATCTCGGGCAGCTACGCGTCCCCGACTCTCTCTGCATGCTCCCAAAACTTCATAGTTCACTGAGACCACTAAATCGCTGCTCGTAAAACTTTACTATCCGTTTTTATGTTTGTTTGAGGCCCAATATCGGTTTTAACCCTCCGTTGTGGATTTGATTGCCAGGTTATTGACTGGTTTATACGTGGTGTGAGTTTAAGCGATGACTATTTGAGCTTACTGCTGCAAACACAAGATAGGTCCCTCGTATGCGATAGGCCGTCTGGGTTGGTATCACCGCTTTGTCTATTTTTGCCGCCAAGCAAATGTGTAAGTACTGTTGTGTTTCGGTTTGAAGGATATTGAAGCCAGTGAAATTACTGGGCATTATGAGACTTAACATCCTATGTCTCGGGGTGACGAGCGCAGTTCGATACAGTTGTGTGAGGTATTACTTATGTTTATAGGCAGGCATGGCGCTTACCATGAGCCAAGCGCCTTGCTCGTTTCGTCATTCAATCAAATAAAAAAAAAACATAATTTAGCCAATTAGTCATTTCGTAGAATTTGATTTCGATACTCAGGTCCAAATGAGGTTTTAACTTCCGCTAATTAGTGCAGAAAAGGAAAATAAATAAAATATCTGAAAAATAATTGAAGTCTTACAAATATCTAATTGAGATTTCATGTTAAATGTCATCGAAATAAATAATAGCCTAAATATTGATTAGTTATTACATTTTAAAAGACCCTACTATTTATCTACGAATTATATACACTAATATTGTTTGATGAATGCAAATACGTAAATTGCTCTGCTATTTTATTTTTTAATAAAAATTAAACCCAGCATTGACATATTCTGTAATTAGAAATATTTCTATAAATAGTTCTTATTTACAATCGTTCTGATTTACATATCACAAAAATTACATTAGGTACTTATTTTAATTAATATTAATATGAATAAATAAAGAAATTAACGCAGAAAAAAATCTTAATGCCAAATATCGTTCACCTTCGTAAAATTATTTTTGGCATCTTTTGATGTTTCCCGCCGTAACACTTAACATATAATTAGCAACATAATCTAGTCAAAAAACATTGCCTAATTGTAAGTAAGGAAGTTTGCAAGTCCGTGAAAGTGAAATGTTAATTAGTAATACATTCGTAGATATACAAAAAGCTGATTCCCCTAATTCCCCTTCCTCGGTGGCGCAGTTTTATTGCGTACGCAGTACGACTGCTATGCTGAGGTCTCGGGTTCGATCCCCGGATCGGATCAAATGATTTTTTCTATCATGAAATGTTCAGTATCGGCCCAGAGTCTGAAATTGTGCCCGGTATGGCGATAGGCTCGCCCCCTATCACATCATGGGACGGAAATATACTCGGCGAAATGAGGGTGTACTGGTTACATCTCTGCCTACCCCTACGGGGATCACAGACGTGAGTGTGTATGTATTTATCGCCTCATTGCACTAGTGGTAGCATGATTGGGCTGAGTAACTCATAAGATACTTGGTTGAAATCTCAGGTCGAGTAATCACATTATGTTGACCGGGTTTGGAATTCGTGTCTGATATGACGACAGGTTCATCTCCTATCAACGTCATTAGACGGAAATACTCGGTGGACCGTGACTGAGCTAGTTGCACCTCTGCCTTACTCTATTAGGGATACAGGAGCTCGCTTCTGTTATGTTGTTAAACATAGGCATTATTACTTCTAATCTCAAAAAGAGGGGTGTTTAAAGTTTATTCCTCTTGTCTATCTATGTGTATGTATATATGTGTGTGTTTATCTGTCTGTAGCATTGTAGCGTTTAAACGAATGGACCGATTTAAATGCGATTTGTTTGAAAGCAGATTTATACAAGGCCGAACTTAGGTACCAATTATAGTTGAAACAAAACAGTTCAGCTGTTTTAAGGTTAGGTGTACTCAATTGAGTTTTGAGAATACTCTACCAGAAAAATATAAACTTTGTAGAAAATTTAATGCTGGCCGCATAAAATTTTTAATAGTTTTAATATTTTTAAAAATGGGTACACTATTCTCTGGTTCTATTTTTGTATCTTAGTAGTTGTCACTTGTTTCATGTTTTTCTTACCGTGTTATTTCTGAAATATAAATGTATTTATTATATGAAAAGCATATTATTAGAACATATTATACAACATAGCAAAACAACATAACATAGCTCGCAGAACCGATAACCGATGGGGCAGGAAGGTTCTGGAATGGAGGCCACGTACTGGCAAGCGCAGCGTTGGACGTCCGCCTACAAGGTGGACAGCCGACCTGATAAAGGTCGTAGGAAGTTGCTGGATGCAGGCCGCTTCCAACAGGTCGGTCTGGAAATATTTGTGGGAATATGTTCAGCAGTGGACGTCTTGTGGCTGATGATGATGGTGATCTTATTATTTAATAACCAAAATAAATAATAGCCTATTACCCGCTTGCAGTAAGACCCAACTCCGGTCTCGACAAGCGT
The DNA here is from genome assembly GCA_949126905.1 of Amorpha juglandis. Lineage (NCBI taxonomy): Eukaryota > Metazoa > Arthropoda > Insecta > Lepidoptera > Sphingidae > Amorpha > Amorpha juglandis. The sequence goes on along the minus strand of OX421373.1, from coordinate 12,785,167 downwards.
CTTTCACGGCTTCGCCCCGACAAAGGAGCCGCGCTCATAACCGTGTTAGGACGTGTCAACCTTTTTAAATGACCAATAATAAAATTTAATATTCACATTTAATAGTTCCAAAATCGAGAAGTCATTAAAAATATTCCCGTAAGGCATATCAAACGGCTCATTTATTCAAATGAACTTTTTTAATTGATATTGTTTATACATGCATTCCGGCTACCGTCTAATCAAATGTTTCTTAATATTTTGTATTATAAATATTAATTTAATTAACGAGACACGCGAGCTTTAATTAATTTATGGTTGTTTAATTCTTAGAATAGAAGGCGAGAATTACCTTATTGATCGTTAAGTAAAGACTTGTAATGAGTTTTGAATGCTGCTTTCACTTTGGAATCAAAGTGGCATGATCAAGTGTTTCAAAGTGGCATGATCAAGTGTAAGTACTGTTACTTAAATTATACGCTTCAGCAATCTCCGTTTAGCATCAAAATATGAAGAGGAACGACGATGATCCAATTTAGAGCAGAAGTTTTACATCATTCGGAATTAGTCGGATTAGTCGTTAGTAATGAGGAAATAGTTTTTTGCTAGGCAAGCGTGTTTCACCTTAGGCCATATCATCGCTCACCATCAGGCGAGATTGTAGCCAAACGCAAGCCTATTATGAATATAAATAAAATCATTAGATTATATACTATTTTTCTCATAACGCTGTAACTAATGATAAATCGTAAAAATACCAAAACATGCAAACACATAATTTTAATCACACATATGTCAAAGACAGAAGAGATTAACAACAGCAACAGTGTAAAGCGATAAATCGATTAATTGTGACCATATCATAAAAAAATGCCAGTTCTCAAAAGACACTGCAGAACATAATGTTTAGCGACATATACAAAATATTCCCACACTACTCTCATATATCGATACAAAGCGTATCGGTTAATTAAGATTGGCGCACAGATAAAATAATCATTCAGAACGGTCCGTTCATTCAGTGGCCTGAAAATAGCGCGGTTTATCTGTCTTCTGTGGCCGCAGGAAGCAATAAACCACTCAGCTCGCAACTCTATCACTCATTGACTTGTGTCAACTTGGCATTTCTTTATTGTAATAAAACGCTTCAATGTAGTATATAAGAAGTATTCAGATAAAGCATTTATTCTATATATTATTTTTACAACAGACACCGTGACGCAACAGGCGAATAGCAGGCTGTGAAATGAGAGGCCGCGGGTTCGATCCCGACACTGAGAAATATGTTTGTGTGATGCACAAATATAATATTTTGTTTCGCGTCTGGATATTATACGTCGTAAGATCCACGTAGTTCCTCATACCCACGACACAGGTTAACCTAATATTGAGTCAGGACTATGAGTTTGACTGTTGGGTGTATTTATTATTGTTATATTACATTTACCACGCTGTCCTACGTAGGCTCTAAAGAGTCGCTATGGTGAGAAGTTCACCTTATATACGTTACGAGGTGATCGTTGTTTCATCGGGTTTAGAGTAAATGCCCACCATAAAGCTAATAAGAAGGTTACACATTTTTTTTTTATATCAGCGGCTGCTAAACGAAACGAGCTTGTGAGTCATCTGATGGTGAGTGATCCTTACCACCTTTGCTTACCTACAATGACAATAATACAATACAATGACAATAGACAAAACCTTCTACAGTGTTTTACCACTTATAAAATCTTGTTGGATTATATTGCTATTAATTGTAAAGAAAATACAATGACTCTAAACACATAACAGAAGACATTGGAACTAAATACCTACATAATATATTATAGATCTCTGTATTATTAAATCCCATCCTCCATCACCAATGGTGTAAGGTCGTCAACGCGTACATGATTTTTCTATTAATATGAACCATGGGTAGTGGAGATCACTTACCATCAGGTGACCCACTTGCTTGTTGGCCGGCATCTGCTATAATAAACAAATATTGAGTGTAGTCTATTTTGTATTTATACTCCGGAAGAAGGAAGTCCTTGGGATTATTATGACTAGCGGTTAACTATACCGAACGTTGCTTTACAACAATTAGATGTAATTGAACACGACATGGTTATGGCAACAGTCGACAGATTATTTTAAGGTACGTCCACACTTCCGTGACATTTCGCCGCATTGTATTTATTTTATATTTGTTTGAACAATTGAACAGGTGGTATTTTTTATTTATTTGATTGAATGACGAGACGAGCAAGGTGCTCGCCTGATGATAAGCGCCACGCCTGCCTATAAACAGAAGCAACACCACACAGCACGTTGAATTAAAAAGCACTGCATTGCACCCAACTGCGCTCGTCACCCCGAGACATAAGATGTTAAGTCTCATAATGCCCAGTAATTTCACTGGCTTCAATGTCCTTCAAACCGAAACACAACAGTGCTTACACACTGTTGCTTAGCGTTAGAAATAGACAAAGCGGTGGTATCAACGCAGACGGCCTGTAAATTTTCGTTTGGTTGGTTCACATTGGTTGTAAATTTTCAATTGTTTCAATCTCAAACACATACTACACGGTCTCATCATCATTAATTAAAAATAATACCCGAATGGAAATCAAACCAGAAACTTACGCGTAATATCTACTTTGCAATTAGATGAAGTAGTTAGAAAATTTAAAGCAAAATATAAAAATGGTATACTCTCATTTACAGTCAACATACATACATATGCTGCTCATGCCTTTATTCCCGAAGGTCTAGGCAAAGATGTACTACTGTTGCACCTTCCTTTCGCCGAGCTTACTTTAGCGGTCACATATTTCAATCCCGAACAATCCATATATGATTTTGCGAATCGAAAACATGATTGATTATTGCACCTGGGAATTGATCCCAGGACCTTAGCCAGCGTACTATGTAACGTACAGCGTACAGCCAACCTTACTATGCTACCACTAGAATAAGACGAAGCTGGTGGGAGGATACTTGTATCCGACCGGATAGCGACCACCGTACACTGGTGCTAAAACCTGCCATAGTGGCCCACCTTGTGTGGGTCGCGTTCCAGGGTCTGCCACTGTATATCCGGTTCTCCCCAGGGGCTTGCCCCCTGATCCTAACCCTTTTCCCATCCCTATTTCCTTCCCTCCCCTTTGACCCTTTGCAGGCCGGCATGATCGTGCCGACCAACGATAGACACACTGTTTATCGTTGGTCGACACTATTCTTGGATTGCGCTATACTTACCATCAGGTGTGGCGTAGTCATTTTGCCGGGCCAGGATTAAAAAAAAAAAAAAAAAAAGAACATTCTTAATCAAGTCTTACTGAACTTAGTGCTGAAGTCCTTATGAACATTTTTAATTGGCTTGCTTATTCCCTTCCTAAACAAATAAACTCTAGTCATCTAAACGTAACCTCGACCTAGATCAATTGTCTTAAGTTCCATTAACGAACAAACTATAAATGGATATTAATTGCTTTATGTCTCTATTAAATGTCTCCATTTATGGAATTAGTTAAAGCATTTAATATTTCTTATAAGTCTAATAGAATTGAAAAATGTATTATATTCACATATTAGATGTAATATTGATTAACTACGTTTTCCTTGAGATTATGTACCTATAAAGTATGATAGGTCACGACTTCGAGATTTGTTTTTTTATTGTTGATGCTTTTAAATGAATGTAAAGGTGGTTTGGTCACGTTTTAAGAAAACTGCAGAACGTCGGTTGCAAATATCTGTATCATTTCGTGTTACGGGCTATAATTCCGCGAACGACCCAAAAAGAAGGTGTTATGGAGTCAATGGTCTCACTACAAAGGACGCTTAAGATGGGACGATGTGGAACATCTAATTAAGAAGGCGGGACCTAGCACCGAGTTCAGACAACGCTAGACAGAAATTAATTGTGGAATTCTCCGATATTATTTTATGTCATTCCATAACACAAATTTATATAATTTTACAATGATATAGTGAATCGATAATGTTTCTAAATTCATTTCATTGAAATTTAAGTCTATTTTCTGAACCTAAAGAAGTTGTATTAATTATGTCAGGATACGTAATTTCGAAGGGAGTTTCTAGTGTTTTACAAATACAATATATTTTAACAGAATTAGGTATTGATGAAAAATGAATTAATGTTGAATTGTGCACAAGATTGACCTCTTCATACTAGTTTATTATGCGCTTGTTTATCATAGATACATATCTAACAAAAATCTATCTGAATTTTTATGGAGACGATATGCTTTTGTGCAATCGGTGGCTGCAGCATTAATTTTACGACGCTATAAACACTTAAATATTCCTCACATTAATTATTTAAATTGGGTAATGGACAAAAATTGGTATTCCCAGTATCGAAGCGATAATATCGCACGTGTAAATACTTTTATTAGTATATTATTTTACTAATTTAATCTAAGTCATAATACTGCAACCAATTTTTTTAATTCTTATATTTCTGAATAACGTAATATAAAATACAAAATCCACTGACGCTCAGGGTCAACTGTCGCGCGCAACCGGTGCGCGAGCGGCGCGTGCTCTGGGTGTTTTCTACCTACTAAATATTACTGGAGATGCGTATGCTCATTCACTTTACTACTTTAGTACACTTAATATACTGCAGGTTTACGATATACGACTTAGACACGAATATAGAATTTCCAAAATGACATCAATAGTATTTTTCGTTTATGCTAAGATAATGTTTTATTACCTATTCGCCTTCTTTCCCCTTATACCCAGTATAGCTCGATGTATCGATCATTTTCATACATATTAATATTTTTGTTGGCGATATACCAATCTATCGATATGTTTTATCAAGCATCAACATCGTTAATATAGTACTGTTTTAAATATCTGACCGATATTTTGACATTGTTTATAAGATGCCACGGAAAGGTCGTCTAAATGTCAAGCCGTTTTATCGATTTTTCTCGATAATTTAGATAGAATTCGATATCGGTTCTGTCAAAAGAAGTAACTGATGACATAAAACGTACGTAATACCTGTTATCAACCAAGAATCCCCTCAAAACGTTCAAATATTACAAAGAAAATTCCAGAAATAAAATATATTATCTCATTTTACCGAGTACTCGGTCGCGATACGAGTTATCTTAATGTCTCCGTTAACGGAACAATAATTGTTACAATATAATTATTATGATTATAGACAATAAATTATAATGTCCATCATTAATTATTTATGATTGAGAAATGTGTCTGATAAACGTGGAGTCATGTTTTTATTTCATCCGAGTGTTTCTGAATGGAGATGTTATTAACTAGTGGTCACTTGTGATAATGATATTATGCTGTATGAATTGCAGTAGCGTTTATTATAAATAGAAATGGTGGTGGCTCGCTGGTGGGAGGATACTTGTATCCGACCGGATAGCGACCACCGTACACTGGTGCTAAAACCTGCCATAGTGGCCCATCTTGTGTGGGTCGCGTTCCAGGGTCAGCCAGTGTATAGGTTCTCCCCAGGGGGCTTGCCTCCTGATCCTAACCCTTTTCCCATCCCTTTTTCCTTCCCCTCCCCCTTGGCCCTTTAGCAGGCCGGCATGATATTGCCGACCTACGATGGACACATTGTTTATCGTTGGTCGACACTATTCTTGGATTGCGCTACACTTACCATCAGGTGTAGCGTAGTCACTTTGCCGAGCCAGGATAAAAAAAAAAAAAAAAAAAAAAAATAGAAATTAATTGTGTATATTTTTTTATTAGCTTGAATGACGAGACAAGCAGGTTGATCGCCTAATAGTATAGCTGAAAAACAGTTATCTTTGGAAACAGCTTTTTCCTTTTCACTGTTATCTTTTTTAAGTAAAATTTTAAGTTTTTTTAATCTCACCCATGTTACAACCTTAATTTATTAGTCCGATTTTTGTGGTTTGTACCAATGAAATGACAGATATAATGACATATATGAGGCTGCTAGAACCAGAGTAGCCCAACTGCATTTTGATGACTTTTGACCTATTTGTATTTTCGTCAATTTAAAAATGTTAATCTACAAGACCAGACCGGCCTAAAATTGGTAACATCATCTTGATATAGATGGCGGTACAAGTCCATTTCGGCCACGGTTTAAATTGACGAAAATACAAATAGGTCAAAAGTCATCAAAATGCAGTTAGGCCACTATGGTTCTAGCAGCCTCATATATAAGAATGTATTCGTTGATATATCCATCAACAAACGCAAATGTAATTGCGCTCATCGTCGACGCGTGTTAACAAAACAGTTCACCTTTTTGACATGAAAATAGCTGAATAAGCTGGCAACATGACAAATAGCATTCTGTTGGGAGCGTCCAACGAAATATCTTAGTGCAGCACGGCCGAGTTGGTTCTAATGAGCGTGGCTGCTTCAGGCCGCCAAGCTTCATGTAAAGAAAGATAGTATGACACACATAGGAAAAGAAAGTTATAGTTTAGCGTATTATATTATGTACTTTTTTTGTTTTATTTGATTGAATGACGAGACGAGCAAGGCGCTCGCCTGATGGTAAGCGCCACGCCTGCCCATAAACAGAAGCAACACCATACAGAACTTTGAATTACAAAGCATCGCATAACACTACACTGCGCTCATCAGCCTGAGACATAACATGTTAAGTCTCATAATGTCCGGTAATTAAACCGGTTTCAATGTCCAAACTGAAACACAACAGTGCTTACACACTGTTGCTTGGCGGCAAAAATAGACAAAGTCGTGGTACCAACCTAGACGGCCTCTCGCATACGAGGACCTGCCACCTTGTAAACTTTTTAATTTGCATGACGATCCTTAATCGTATTCAACTGCAAAACATGTTTAGTGATATCAACTTTTCATACGATTTGACGTTTCATAAACTCGCTTAGTGGCTAAATACGAATTAAGGATCGTTATGCAAGTGGGCCTAAGATTGATTGATGTAGCAATGTACTAGATTTTATGCTATATTTCAACCACGTCCTTTATGTTTTTACTGTAAAATATTAATTTTTTACTGTATGATTGTCAAAAAACCAGCCAAGTGCGTGTCGGACCACACACAGTGAAGGGTGCCGTAGTGTAACCGAAAATATCCTATATCTTAAAAACTATAAAACCTAGCTTATTGAAACTAGACTTCATTGAAGATACCATTTACGGTATACTACCTTCTTAATTTTCAGTATTTTGCACCCCGTAGCTTAAAAACTAGAGTAGGGGACACATTTTTCACAACTTCGCGCACACAAACTAATTAAATATTGCAAAGTCATTTAGCAACCTCCACATCACTTTTAATAAATAAATACACCCAACAGTCACATACATAGTCCTGACCCCACAGTAAGATACGAGTCTTGTGTCGTGGGTATCAGGAACTACGGGAGACTTTCTCACAACACCCAGACCCCGAAACAAATATTTGTGGATCACACAAACATTTGTTCGGTGTGGGGATCGAACCCGTGGCCTCTCGCTTCACAGCCGGCTACTCGCCCGTTGTGCCACGGAGGCTGTTAAATAAGATACCAAATTCAAATACCAAATTATTAGATATTTAATGTACAAAAATTACAATCACAAAAAGTGCAGTTTTTACCGAGGATGCGATATATACACGTATTTTTTCATACCATAAAACTCCTGTACAAGTATACTATACTGATCGTAACCATACACTCTCAAACCAAATCCTCGTCTCGGCTCGTATAGAGCACAAAGCGAGCCCCTGTAGCCCGAAAATTAACAGGCACGCAACATTAAAGTGATTAATTTAGGCAATTACGAGCCGAAGAACCGCCTCACGTTTTATACTAAATGAATAAGTTATTTTTAATTAGGGAGTAATTGCGCACACGGCTATATTAATTTGCTTCAAATGGTCCGGCGAGTCTTCCGAGCTAAATGATACGTTCAGGATTAGTTTGGAATTAGTTTTCAAACAGTGTTACTCTGTGTGTTTGTAACTTGACTCTTGAGTTTGAGTAATTATAATTATTTGATAAGATTTATAATCTCAATAATTGGAGTTTTTAATGTTTTTTGTCATTATATATCGGTAGGTATTTTTATTAGAAGAAACGCGGAGAGCATTCAGAATATTATATTTCTATCATCATCATCATCGTCATCATCAGTCACAAGACGTCCACTGCTGAACATAGGCCTCCCCCAAAGATTTCCAGACCGACCTGTTGGAAGCGGCCTGCAATATTTCTATACATTATAATAATTACTAGTGGTCACATAGTGGTAAAAATTCGATCTCTATAAACATATACTCTTTTACTTCTCTTCTATAACGCCTATTGCGAAATTTGACATGTTGCCAGTTAATTTTACTTAATTTAATGTAGGTATTTATTACAGATATTGCAATACGTTATGTCAATTTTTGTGCACTTTACAGGAGAGGCGAATTTTCGGCGAAATTTCGATCACTACGTAACCACTAGTTATTATTATAAAATACATGTTTAACGATGTAACATGTGTTGCTATAAAATGAGTAATACTGCACACGTTAAATACTTGTAAGATTTGTGATTCATTACAATTTGGGCCATAAACTAAGAAGCTGCTATTAATCGAAGAATAAATCAACCGCATCGGTTGACTAGGCACATAATTCTTATTAGCGTCTGGTAAATTTGTACTTTGGAATTTTACGAGTTTATATTTTTACTTTAATAAAATGATCCAAATTTACCAGTAATTCTGTTACAAATATTATCTACTAGCTGTAGCCATGAGTTGCTGTTAACTGACAGAAAAATGGAAGAGGTTTTTAATTCGACGTGAATCTTTTTTATGTAAACAAACATAACTCCTTACACAGTAATCCGCTATTGATGTTTTATTTTTGTATCGGGTTATTACACAGTTGGTCCCATAATAATTACCTATTATAAAATATTTTTTTAAATTATTTTTACACATAAACCTTCTCGGGCGTGCGCACATCCACTCACCAAAGTTTTATCATATTTGGAGAAATGGTATATGCACACATTGAGTACAAACATATATTTTTTAATCAAAAAAGTTAGAAGGCTAGGTATACCAAAATACATCTACAGGACAAAGTAAACCTTTGTTTCACCACATAACCACAATTAGATTAGAAAACATTTAATGCTGTAGTTAAGTGACGACTATAATTTATATCATCATCGTCATCATCATCATCAGCTACAAGACGTCCACTGCTGAACATAGGCCTCCCCCAAAGATTTCCAGACCGACCTGTTGGAAACGGCCTGCATCCAGCGACTTCCTGCGACCTTTATCAGGTCGTCTGTCCACCTTGTACTCGGACGTCCAACGCTGCGCTTGCCAGTACGTGGCCTCCATTCCAGAACTTTTCTGTCCCAACGGATATACTATATAATATTTACTTAAATATAATATGGAGCAACTGTGGTAAAACCGCACAACTGTTTGTTATGTAACTGAATAACAATGTTGTTATTGTGATAACAAAAAAACTTAAATGCAGGACACACTTCGATGTAGGTAAATCGTTTGTCATAAATTATATTGATAAAAATTGTTTCTTATTTTGTCGGTCCATAGGTCACGTTTGATTTCGCCTATACAGAGTGATTGTATCGATCATCATAGAATAGTATTACATAATGTTAAGCACCATAAGTCCCCCGTAGTTCCTGATACCCACAATACAGGTTTGAAGTGTGGGGTCAGGACTATGTGTGTGACTGTTCGGTGTATTTATTATTATATTAAAACTACAGTGTTTCTAAATCATAGAAAGTCAACCAACACATCATTCAATACCTAACTATTCTATTCTATATCGAATGGTTAGTGGTCAACCTAATGTCAGGTTTTCAAGCGACCCAAAGGCCTCTGACTTGGCTTAACGTCTGCTTTACCAACTTTTCACGTCCCAGCAAACGTTTGACTTAGATTTTAAGATCGGCTGCCCATCAATTGGTACAATTTTTAAATGGTCAGGAACTGGTTAAATGGGTCGCCTAAATATAATTGATTTCCACCGCCCATGAAAGCCACAACAACTGAAGAATCAAGGACGTGTTGACGACCTTAAAAGAAAGGATAATGTGTCATATCTACCGCTTTTAAAGTACAATTATGACCCAGTTAAGCGGCACGCTCTGGCCCAAGCCGAGCCACAGATGGGGCGCAACCTAATCATATACACGAAGCCACAAACTATTAATTTATAATGGCTTATCAAAACTTTGGTACTTTTAAAGATGCACCGCGTACTATACACAGATAGGTCGCGACCTTCACGCGTCTCCGACCGACCTGACCTGAACGTCAGTCACTGAAGAGAAAAAATAAGTACATAATCATGTTTTAACAAGTCTTTTTATACCACAGGCTGGTAAACAGCAAGTTGCAGCAAGTTACAGCTGATGGTAAGTGATCTCTACCGCTCAAGTACGCTCACAATTACAGAAGAGTCCTATGCATATTGCCGACCTTCAATGAAAGGTAAAATAATTAAGAAATTGGGAAGGGGAGGGGACTTACGAATTGTGAACCTCCATTTTTTTGTCACACCAACGTAGACCCCCGTCGCCTCCCCCGTGGACCCCTGGGGGTCCACCTGGACCGCTATAGGAACTAAGGCTGTAGACAAAACTCTCTACAGCATGGCTCTACCATTTATAATCGCTGTGTGTTGTCTTATTATTGCGTGTCGCGAGTCAGGCGATAGCTACATATTTACTTTGTATGAAATTATGAGGAAACGGTCGCACGTCACAGGTCTCTGTCTCGGTCGCATACCACTCAACGTACCTTTACAACTGTATACAAAGAAGACGTATCAATCTCGTCTTGTATCGCCATCTCTCGTCGCGGTCGCGCACCTGTAAACAGACCTTTCAGCCCTGGAAACCACCCGTACCAGTTCGGCCAACTTATTCTACGCATATATTATTTTAATCATGTAATATTTAAAACGCGAATATAAATAAATTCTTCGTAATCGAAGATGTACAAAATGAATAACATCCTGTGTCTCATGCAGTTTCATATCTCATTGACCCGACCCCGCAGTCATCAGGCAATTAACTTTAATGGTTATATTTAAATTAGCACTCCACACTCAATTGACAACAATCATTATCTTATTATTAAGTCTAAGGATGCAATTCATAAAACTTAATTGTATTAGTACAATTAAATATGTATAGTAATACCAGCCCTGTATTATGTATTTTATAAGTCCCACTGCTGAGAACTGACCTCGAAGCTGGTCTATTACGTGTTTGCAGACACACACACACAAACACATACACACACACACACACACACACACACACAGAGAGAGAGAGAGAGAGAGAGAGAGAGAGAGAGAGAGAGAGAGATAGAGAGAGACAGAGATATTTCTTATAAAGAACGTCCCAGGATGCAGGTTGGCACGATGTTCCCTTCACTATGAAACTATCACGTTTAATCAGCTTTCAAATAATACGTAAGAGGTGCACACTGATCAAATCAAAGACCGGCAAACTGATGCAAGCGTCTTAAGTTTAAGATTCTGGTTGCTTGAGGAAAGATTGATTTCCGATGCCCTTGTTACACTGTGACTGTGGGTGTTTTAAAAGGCCCTTTTACACTAACCTTCCCCTAACTTAAGAGAATCCCTAAGGGTCAAGACATAATTCAATGGTATAGTGTGACGACCCTACGTAGGATAAAGCTGACGTCAAACTATTTTCATGTGTTGAATATGTAGAATAGGAGTCACTGATAGCACTGACTCAAAATTGGTCAATTACTTATATTAACAGACGATTTAATTTTTACCTTATAGTTTTTTTTTTAATTCAAGTTTATTTTGTTAGAAAAATATTATTGTGCATCTTTTAGCGTTACATAAATGATGTTGCGATTAAACCTTACCTACTGAGTTGCGGTTATTTTACATGTAACATAAATTAATTTGCTATTGCAGTATGTATAATGGCCAGTCATTGATACTACTAAACTGACTCAAAATTATTGTTTCGTTTTTAAGCTTTTTTTTGTCGGTAATATTTTTTGTTAAAAATGTTTTTATTTTACATTTTTTTTTGTGAAAAAGTGTTATAGTAATAGTGTTATAAAGTGTAAGGGTTATAGTCTTTCATCCCCGATTTTACTCCTATAGGCATATAATTATTTCTTCAAATTGAAATGGGACGACCACCATAGTAAACCCTATCGAATTCAAAGAGAATCATCCTTATTAGTTCACATTTACCAGAGTTATATGTAAGTGAACATACAAAAAAGGAAAACATACATACAAGCGAACATAGAACCTCTTATTTAAAAAGTCAACTAAAAATGAAACTAAATCTCAATGTGACAGAAATATATTTTTTAATTGTTGAATCGTTTAATATACAAAATAATAGAATTAAGCATATGTACAAAAATATTACTTTCCCCATACTATTGAATTCACAATGGAACAATTCTTTTCAACTTTCATGTACAAATAGAAATAATTTTGGCAAATTACTTGAATACAAACTTATATAATACCTTAGTCTTAAAGGTCGGTACTGTGTTTTCAAATCGTAGAATAAGCTGAGTAATTTATTAAGTCTTATTGTGGTATTGGTAATATAATAATTATTCCACGAAATATAAAACACAGTGCGCTCATTCCCTTAAATTATACAATTGTAAACTTAAAACTATAATCCCATAACTATATTTACAATAATAATTTACAGTTTGTTGAATCGTTTCTCACTCGAAATAAACTCAGACTAAAGTCGATGTATCGAGCTTACTTTATCGATTCTATATTTTTTTTTTAGATTCTTAATCGTTGCCGTTAGAAATAAACTCACGGAGGTATTTTTAATAGTGATGTTACCAAAAATTAAATACATTCTACATAATTTTAATACATGCGAACTAAATTACTTTACACATCATTAAATACTTTGCGAAAAAAAGTCGTCCAATCTTAACATCGACTATAAAAACACTTCAAAGTTCTTAAATTAAAATAAACATCTATCATTGTTGATTCTGCGTGCTCGGCGAGGGGGTCCCAGAGACAGGTGGTTGGACCATGCTCAGATGAGGAGGGAGTCCCATGGGGTGTAAAGGCCTCCCGCCCCCCATTAGGTGGTGTGGGTGGAAATACTGCTGCAGCGCCGGGTGGGGGTACAACGCGTGGGGGTGACGTGAAAACTGCGCCATTTTGAGTTTTTCTATCTCCGCCTCCTGAACCCGCTTGGCTTTCGCACGACGGTTTTGAAACCATATTTTCACCTGCCAAAGAATAGACAGATGCGTTTTAATTACTAGTTAATATGCGACAGATGTGTGCGAGATGCTCGTTAACTCCATTTTATAATAGGTGGCGATAAAATGTATAAGTTATATGCGTAGTTTCCACTAGTGTTGGATTTATAAAATTATTTTTAATTTATTTGTTTACGCTAGAAAGTTCTTTGACACTTTTTTAATATGTTGTTATTATAATTTAAGCAGGCATGTCAATGAAATTAATTATTGTTTTTCGTTCTAATTGACTAATCATTTCCTTGTTGATAAGCTCTAACAAATTTCCTACTTGATATCCTCTAATCAATATCGAACATTTGGAGCCTGATTACAAAATTGTTCTAATTTTAAACTAGGTGTCTCGCCACTGGCACTGGCTTGAATGTTCTTCAAACCGAAATACAACAGTGCTTACACACTGTTGCTTGGCGGCAGAAATAGACAAAACGGTGGTACCAATGCAGACGGCCTCTCGCATATATGTAACCTACCACAATGTAAAACGTTTTGTAAAGGCTCTAAGTTTATTATGTTATATCTTACCTGTGTCTCAGAAAGTCCGAGCGACGCAGAGAACTCGGCTCTTTCTGCTATGCTGAGGTACTGCTTGTCGACGAACTTGCTCTCGAGGGCACGTAGTTGCTGCGCAGTGAACGGCGTACGTGGCTTTCTGTTCGGCTTGTGTTTGCGCAGGTTGCATTTCAGCTTAGCAGGCTCACCGTTCGCGTCTGTGGAAGAACATTTAAGGTTAGTTATTTATTATATTTAGAACGGGTTAGATAAGATTTTTCGAAGGTATGTGAAGTCTGCCAACCCGCATTGGGCCAGCGTGATGGACTAAGGCCTAATCCCTCTCATTCAGTAGAGGAGGCCCGTGCCCAGCAGTGGGACGTATATAATACAGGGCTAATAAAAAAAAGAACGGGTTTAGCTGGAATCATTTGGAGGACTCCTGTATGATTGCGTAGATATCAACCACAAACTGAACCAATGCGCTTAGGCCAAAGTGTTACACTTTGCTAAACCATCATGGTAGAAGAGGCTTGTGTCTAATGACACGGTATAAATCAAGATTATATCATTAATAATAATAAATAAATACACACAACAGTCACACACATAGCCCTAACTCCACACTAGGTCAATCTGTAACGTGGTTATCATGAACTATAAGGGACTTGCGGTCTCACAAAACCCAGACCGGAAATCACACAAATATTTGTCTCATTGCGGGAATCAAACACACGGCTTTGCAGCCGACTACACTGTGCCACGGAGGCTGCCAAAAATATACCTTTTCATATTAAAATCTAACCTCGTTAAAGCTTGTTTGTGAATATTAAATGGACAAAGTAATATCACATTTAAAAAATAATAAAGCATAAATGCAACTTTAATAACGTTAACCAACAAAATTATGAACTCAAACAACAAAAGCGACGCCGAACACAGGAATGCACACAGAAACCTTACAAATATAAAACTCATCAAACAAACTGAGGAAATGCCGAAACAGATAGAGATCTTAATAACTAATTCAAACTTATATGCCGAAAACATGCATATTTGTACGCAAATGGTCGGCTTAATGTCACAGCTGTCGATACGCCCACGTGGTGAGATAATGTCATCAATAGGGTTGCATTCCTGAGGCGGTTGTTTTGATTTCTGATGTAGGTCGCTACCTTTCGAATATTTAATGTTCTTAGAGAAATATCTTTACATTTATATGTTCAAATGGTTTGCGGTCACTTGGTGAGGCCTATGACTATAGCAATACACTGCAATGATAATAAAGATGTTTATTACGTCTTGACAGACACGTAACCAACTGTTGTTGATTATGTATGGTGGGTTATTAAAGAGTATGAACAAATAATTAAGCATTAATTATTGAGTTAAAATGAATCCAACATAATTATGTTCAATCTAGCTCATTAATTAACACATTTGATGGTGACCTAACCAGGAAAAGAATTTGGTTTTTATTGATAAAAAGACCATTATCAAGAGGATTTTATTAAAAGAGGCATAAAGCATTACCACCAATTAAACAACTATTAATCAAAGACCATAAAGAACTAGAAAATAAAAATAATCAAGTTCCGAATAATAACTCAAAAAAATAATAAATTAACAATTGTACAATAAACTTTATGAGCTCGACACTCAATTTTATCATCATTTAAATCATTCAGAAGTCGTAGTCAATCAAGTTTTAAATCAAATGTCGATGGGTCCGTATAAGAGTTCGAGAAACGTTCGACTTTTGTACTCAATACTAATTTAATTGGGACCCATAAAAAGTTACTGAAGATTTATTATCGAATTGAATTAAACTTTATTAGTGTATGAACTAATTAGTAATTAATGTTGTTCGCTTTGATTGATTGTGGAACATGTGTTGGGTATGAAATAGATATGATTCTTGGAATATATATTTCTGGGATAAATAAATCATTTGTCATGAATATATATTCACCATCTGGACATCGATTAGAAAGTAGGCGAATAGTTTTGACAATTTATTGTATGTGTGTTCATTGTGTCAACGCTCAAAGAAAATATTATGAGGATATCTGCGTATCTGGAATTCTCCGTAAGAATTATAACTGTATGTGAAGTAGGCCAACCCGTATTAGGCCAGGGTGGCCTAAGGCTTAACTCCTCTCATTAGTAGTGGAGGCATGTGCCCAGTAGTGGATTAGTACATACGTAATACGAAAATTTATATAACTATTAATATTATAGTTGTTTTGTTGATGAAGACAACAACTATCAATGGCGCACTTACAAAAACCATATTTCTATATTTGAAAAAAAACTATATTAATAACCGTCTAAACAATACAGGTCTTGTGACAA
Organism: Amorpha juglandis; assembly: GCA_949126905.1. Lineage (NCBI taxonomy): Eukaryota > Metazoa > Arthropoda > Insecta > Lepidoptera > Sphingidae > Amorpha > Amorpha juglandis. The sequence goes on along the minus strand of OX421373.1, from coordinate 12,769,027 downwards.
AATATAGGCTAACTATAAACTGGGTTTATATGTACATGCTACTATGATAAAAAATAATAATACCTATAGTAAATCATTGATTTAATAAATTTCAATCTAGGAATATAAATTTAAAGTTAGACTACGTTTTGTAATAAGACCGTATATTTTCGGAAGCATTTACTTCCATGGCACTTATACAATCAAAAGTAAGTATTAGTCGAATAAAACATCCAAATTTTATAAACTACGCTTGTCAGAAAGAGCGCGCAAAACTTCATTTGTAATTTATCAAACCGTTTCAAATCATCATTTAAATTTTTTACAACACAGCCGCGCGGCCGCGGCAAGCGTCTTGGAGATATATCTTAACGTCAATGCTAAGTGTCAAAATTAAAACTTGTAAAAATATAAAACGGCCATTAGCCGAGCTCAGTGTATTAAAACATGATAATTTGTTAAATATGTTGTGGGTGGATGGCGGATTTCGTTTTTTTGTCAAGTGTCTGGACGATTTGTTGACATAAGTTTTAGAGCTACTAACAATACTGATTGCCTTTCTACCATAATTCCAACGCGATTCTATTAAGAGATACTTGACCAACCATTGTGATTTAGTACGTACATTACGAATTTTTGTCATAATGGTAATAAAATTGTAGTAGTATGATTACCATAATGACAACTCGTGTAAATTAGCAAACTCAGACCCTTCTTTTATTTTATTTACAGGAATCACGAGATGAGTAGGTAGGTGGCTCGCCTAATGACAAGCTGGCGTCTGCCCATAAACAGAAGCAACTTCAAAACTTTGCATATAAAAGCATTGCATGCCACTGGACTCTTCACTCCAAGAAATAAGATGTTAAGTCGCATAATACTCAGTTATTTCACTGGCTTTAATATCTTTCAAACTGAAACACAACAGCGCTTACACACTGTTGCTTTGCGGCAGAAACGGACAAAGTGATGGTACGATCCAGACGGCCTCTCGCATTACATCCTAACACATATTATTTATCCTGCCCCCCCTGCACTAAAAGCCTATATTAAATTAGTATCATCCAAACAAACACTACTATTAGTATTAGAACATCTAATACCATATACCACTATCAACAACGACTATCTAGTCGTAGATAGAATCAAATGTCTAAAGCCCTACATAATAACAGTAGTACATATTTTTAATCTTTAACAAATGTAAAGCAGTGGCGCTTATAGCGCGTAGTTTATCCAAACGTCAAAAGCGCGGCAACCGCTTAGCTAATGGGCCACAAAAAGAGCGTTCGGAAAAAAGTAAATTATGTGACAAGTAAAAAAAAGGTAAAGTATATTAATGGCGTGTTTAGCGAACGTCAAAGCGTGTACCGACGACGGAAATAACGCTAAGAGCCGACGCACTCCCGATAGTTTTATTTCGATTATCGTAAATGAGTATTTGAGTTAGGGTGAGATATTTGGAGCAATTTAAGGAATTTCAAAAATAGATCAATTTAGTTTCTATATTTATACATTCTTAATTACATTTCCAGCAGTAAAAATAAATTTATTTCCATACATGAAGACCCCTTCTTTGTTTTTAAAGCGTTGTGTACATAATAAATTAATTATTGCACGGTTTTTGTTATTCATACATTTTCATTTTATTTCTTATTTAATTAGAATAAACCTTCAATGCGATGAAATGAGTCATTTAAGTAATAGTCGTTAAATTTGCTATAAGATCTTTAAACACAAATTTGAAGGACGAATATACATTATTATACATAGAATACAAGCTAACACAAAATTAAACCTAAATGTTTTTCACTCATGTTTAATTGACATATAATTTTTTAAATAGTACTAAATGCTTCCATTAAATAACGATAAATTGTATCGGCTGCTACGCACGTGCGCTCTCAAATTTACCCAGTAGCTTTTAAATGACTTTCTTTAAAAATACGTACGCGATGTCTACCCGCCTGTTAATTGTACAAAGAGATATTGACTACAGATGTTACAACTGAATTATATCTGTTGTGACTCGACGAGAGAAATACGACACGATTTAAACGATCTTAAACTCTTCCATTGTTGGACAACAAAAATCAAATGTCCACCGATGAATTATGAAAAGTGCGTTTTATTTTTAAATATTAAACCGTTGCTGTCGGTACCATCGTACCTAATGTATCTGTGCTGGGCTAAAAAGACAGTTGATATATTAATGAGAATGTTTGCTTTTTGTGTGCACACCACCATTAATCGTGCGAGGCGTGGTATGTCATTCATTCCAATATTTTAAACGGGCACCGTTCACTTGACGTTTTTGTTGTGTGTACAAGAGAGGCGGGAATTCTTTGCGTCCGATGGATGTTTAACTTTACATGTTATCCCTAAGTAATGTGCATTGTTTTACAATAAATTAATATAGTAACCGTGCCCGACGTACTCCTACGTTATGATGCATCGATGCAATTATTTAAAGTAATGTTATGCGCCACTTTCATTTCATAATTTGAGCAAGTCGTTAAATTAATAATGCAAAACGCATTTCAAGCAATGTTGTATCAATATTAATGTAAATAATGTTAATTATCCGCTCTTAAAAACAGGTTAATTGCGAGTATGGTGTTGAGATATAAAAGCACTTAAGACTCGTGTAATATACAACACAACAAATAAACATAACAGAGTACAAAATCTCAAAATACGTCCGCCAAAAATAATATTGAGCGTATTTAAAAAATAATAAAACGTAAATAATTGTGACAAACCTGGTACGTAATGATCGCTTATAACATAAACAATTTAGAAAGCTCTTAAAGTAAAGTCATTTGCCGTGTTCACCGCACCTAACATTTAAAAATTAATAGGATAATAATATGAGAAAGATATTATATTTAAACATCGGTAAATCTGCGCTCGAGTACAAAAATACAAAGGAGCTTTATCTGAGCGCCATTAACAGGTCTTCCCGGATTCTTGAGTCCACAATATTTATCTGGCGATCAAACGAAACTTTCAACCCGGGCCATTCATCAGCGGGACCGATCGTACACTCATAAAAGCGATGGCCCTACAACAAGCGGAACATCTTCATTATAATTACATGTGTTGATCTTTTCAAACAGTTTGTTTTGTGTTTCGTATCCTGTTCTATGAAGGTTCTTTGTTTAACTTGTAGAGATGAAAGGAACGACTATTTAAAACAATAATGAGATTTTAAGCCTTCGATAAACTGCTAAAAGTGGGTATTCTTAATTCACTCGGAAATTTTTGGAAGCTTCTATTTTCATTTTCGGCGATAGTTTTTTTTCGTAAAAATGTGTGTGAATTGTTTTTAATAGTCTCGTCTATATCTTTAGTTTTTAAGACCAAAATATAATTGAACCAGTATTCTTTAAGGACAGAAGAACAGGACATTATTTATATAATAGTAAAAGGAAAAAGGATATCGTATTATCTATAAAAACATAAGTAAGCTTTTATGAGCTTTTGAAAGCTCTATTTTGGACATATTCTTGTTGTTGTTTGTTGCCTCTAATTAATTACAGTTGTCCAATAGTTGTTTGTCGTCATGCATTACACATATTAGAGATTTGAAATTTATTTAATTTTTAAAATTGAAAAGTTTTATTAAATTCAGACCAAAAAGTTCCCAAAATCTTATATCTGCCTGACCATTAAGCTCTGGAATAGTTTGTCGGCACACTTGTTCCCTCCTTCCATAAAATGGGGTCCTTTAAACAAATCACACACAACGTCTGTCGTTGGCCGACACTAATCTTGGATTGCATCACACTTACATATGTGTAGCATAGTCTCTTTGCCAAGCTAGGATATAAAAAAAATACAAATAAAATATAAATCCAATCGCTACCCTAGTGGCCTTACCATAAATGATCTATTAAGAGAGTCGAGTGGAAGAACAGTGTATGCATGTATTCTGTAGTCAGTTTACAAATAGCACTATTCAATGGGACATTAGTATTTTGGCTCTCGTCCAACGGCTGACAACGTTTGACTGCTCGTTAAATCCGTCTCTGTCGCTGTATTCCGTACGAATATGATTAAATGTTAATTAATATTATGCAGTTGCGGAAAAATATATTTGACTGCCAGTCATGTCAGTTGTCACAAAATTATGACTCTGTTTGACAACTTGTCATGTATGTTCATGATAATACACAATGTTTTGTCCAACTTTGTAAGTTTAATTGCTAATTTAATGTTTTCGTCGGTTTCGCAATTGTAATTGACATTAATAGGGTTGCCAATCATCAATATCAGCTTTATTTGTAAATAAAACGCTTAATTAGAAAAACAGGACCGAATTGTTTTGCAGACGGTACAGTCAAACGGAACAGTTGTATCGCTCTTGTTTCGCATACGCGGTAATTGATTGGGAATGCTGCTATAATTAGGTGCGTGACTTTTGTTGCTGGCTGTACGGCCGGACTCACCGATGGCTGCTAGAATGCACTTAATTTATTTACATTTGTATGGGAAATTATTGTATTGTAAAAGGAATTATGCGTGTGTTTTTGCTAATTAACAGCTTTTTTGCAAACTAACATGGAATTTGATAAAATAACTGCACCTATTAAGTAAATAAGACAATAATTATTGAAATATAACTAATTTAAACGGATTTTCGCTGTTTTTCATTAATTTTGATCTCGACGTTTCGAAAGCTTTTCAGCCTTCGTGGTCGCGGAGTGGACCCCGTGGTCCACCCATTAATAAAAAACCGCGATGAAATCCTTTTAAGTTAGTTTTATTTCAATGTGTAATATTCGCGTAAACATAAGAAATCATTAAGAGAATAATTAATGCAAGTTAACTGACTTTACATAGAAATTGCAAGTATATAACGTCATTAAGAACGGTGTATTCAACATATTTCTGCCTGGCAATATCCCGGCTAATACCAGCGTCGAATAAACCCCCACTTCCTCCAATCTAGACCATCCTCCGTAGTAAGACCATAATACAATAAGGGCTTTACTAATAAATGTTGTATACGAGTGTCATACTTATACAGTTTTTTTTTTTTTTTTTATGGTATAGATCGGCAAACGAGCAAGTGGGTCACCTGATGGTAAGTGATCTCCACCGCCCATATATGCCCACAATATCAGAAGAATTATGGGCCCGTTGCCGACCTTAAAGATAAGGGATAATTAGGGATTGGGAAGGGGAGGGGTATTTGGACCTCCGGATATCTCACTCACCGTACGAAACGCAGCAGCAAGCCGCTACTTTACGTCGGTTTTCTGTGAGACAGTGGTAATGACCCGGTTGAGCCGGTCCAATCATGCTATAGACAAAACTGTCTACAGCGTGGCTCTACCACTCATAAAAAAAAGTTTTGTCTCGCTTCTTCTTATAATAAATGTCACTCAACATAGCAAGACGAAGTATTGTATAACTATTACCAACATATACAATGTATATTAGTTAGGTGTTAAGAATTTATGTTGATTTTTTTCCACATGTAGGTATGTTATCCGGCGCTAAACATTAGAATAAAAATGACATTATTAATGTAATTAAAAACGTCATTTGTGATGAAAACTTCATTCATTCTAATGTACAAACGTCATTTGCGTGTAATTATGACGTTCCATTCGGCGTTTTTGTTTCATCGAATTGAAAGTTTCCCAGAGATGATGCAACTCATACGTAATTATGCTGATTTCCTTGTAACGCGAATTTTAATAATTCAATATCAACACGGTCTACATAATGTTTCCTGCGAAAAGCATATATGTATGTTTTATTTTATTTAATTGAAAGTCGCTCGCCTGATAGTAAGCGCCACGCACAAAAACAGAAGTACCTAACACCACACAGAACTTTGAGTTATAAAGCACTGCATGGTAACGAACTGCACTCGTCACACTGAGACATAAGATATAAAGTCTGATAATGCCCAGTAATTTCACTAACTTCAATGGCCTTCAGACCGAAACACAACAGTGGTTATAGTTACTTGGCGGAAGAAATATACAAAGCGGTGGTACCAACCCCGGTCTCTCGCATACTAGGGACCTACCACCTTGTAAATGTATTAATTAATTATATGTATTAAATAAAGAAAATAATTTCATATAAATTCCAATGATGATACAGGTTTACTTATGCTTTATAATAAGAGCGAGAACTGATTTTTTATATGTTATTTAATAATTAATAGCAAAAATACTTCATTAATATATTTAATTAAATTACTTATGCTCACATGTAGGCAGAGGTAAAACTAGTGTACCCACTGTTCGCTGGACTTCCCCGCCTCTTTGTGTAATATGGGGCGAGCCAATGGCCAATATCAACCACCGGCATCATGACTGGTTCAAAGCAAAGGTCAAACATAATAATTGTTCACCCGATTCGAATCCTGGACTCAGGTTTATCAACAAGTACGCTGACCAATCAAGCGATCAATTAAATTAACATTTACGAAACACATACACATTCAATTTTCGAATTGCCAGTTCATCGACCTCGTTTGCCATAATTAAAAACTTATGAGGACAAACAACATCCGCTCACTGGCACACTGGCAGCGTGAACGCTAATAAAACTATACACAAATAATTATGTTAATCACTAATTTATAGTCACATTAAATATGATGATTCAAAAGCGGTGTTCTCGCGCTGTATTAATTAATGAACGCAATTAGTTTTACAACGGAATCGTACTCTATAAGATTGGAACATTCGCTTTGAATTTATCCTGCTTATTGGTCCGTTACATCACTTGTGTTTAACATGCAAGTCTACCTTAAGCTCGTAAGCAAAACTTACTAATGTAAACTAGGCTTTAAAACATATTTACCGATATAAACATAACCCTTATCAAAACACTAATAAAATAAATTACCGTATAGACAGGGCTTGAGCGACCACGAACTGGATTAAAGATCACAGAAAAGGAGTTTAACTCAATTCAAATATAGAACAATATTCACCAATACAACACTTGCATACTCATAACCCTTACACGCGGCGAATAAAATTAATTACCGTATAGACAGGGCCTGAGCGACCACGGAGTACGGACTGGATTCCACTTGACTCGGCCCGGCCGTTTCGCTTGCGCATGTCCACCGTGTCTACAGCTTTATAATTGTCTGTAGTACCGACGAGCGTCACGGGGTACCCTTTGTTTGGACATAGCTCTAGGTTCTATTAGACCCGTCAGATATGCTCGAATTTTGTAAATTGTCATAATATGTATGGTTAGGATGATTGTTTTGTAACATTGGAGAAGTAATGATAAATTAAGTATGAGTAAAGAGAAAGGCCTACGTAACAATTTTATGTCTTTATTTATTTTATTACGTAACTTTTTATTATTATTATTTCTTTATTATCATGTATATGGCTTATATAACTTGTTTCGCTCACTTTTACGCTTATTATGCAATAGTCAAAGAATGACACAGGATGGATTTTTACAACGAAAAGAGGGTTATCAACTTATCTTTTAATTAATTACATACACAATATACTTTATTGGTCTTTCGGTAGCGTACTTAGGCTGAAAAATCGGCATATCTTAGGTCGGACAATCATAATTTATATTTGAAAAATAACTTATCAGTTGGCCGGAATTTGAATTTGTAGCCTATATGGTCGTAAGCCTCTTATATCACATCATGATACGGAAATAAACTCGGCAAACCGTAAGTGTACGCATGTACGCATACATACTAGTGATAACACATTCACATTCAATCCTCACACCCATGAAATTGAAGGAGAAATTAATTCTCATTTCGTACCAGACACATCTAAACCAACCTGTGTCTATGGCCATTATTAATAAATGAACATGTTAATGCGCGTGCGGCGCGCTCGCCGCGGGACGTCCGAGTGGTCTCCCACGCGACCGCCCGCCCCACGCACTACCGATACCGACTACATAACTACATTGGCTATGATTTCTGCTTGCATGTACTGTAAACTAAACCAGACATAGTTTCACTGCTTCTTATCGGTATTGGTATAATATTATGTCTACGACAGGTGTGTACTCTGTGGCAGCACAAATTTAAAATTGCGATTCGAAATTTGAAACGTCAGGCCCATCCACAAATCACAGTAATATCGTTTTGGCGCTTTAGTATTTTTTGTGCATATAATGAATACACGGGTACTTCTTATTTCGAACTCAAGTCTGGTTGAGTGTTATCCTAATAATTACTCTATGACATTACAAATTTAGAATTGCAATTCGAAATTTCAAATGTCAACCTCACTTACTAGATTTATACATAAAAGCCCTTACTAATAAACATTGTATATGTTGGTAATAGTTATACAATGCTTTGTCTTGCTATGTTGAGTGACATTTATTATAAGAAGAAGCGAGACAAAACACTGTATAAGTATGACACTCGTATACAACATTTATTAGTAAAGCCCAAAGACTATACGCTATATTCTTAACGGGCGAATAAAAAATGGAGTAACTTCTCTATTCATATTCAGTTCTCAAATTTGATTACCATTTAGGCTTAGGTCCGACATGACTATTGCTTGACACTACAATACTAATATCCGGTTTAGCTCTACAAACTCTACAAAAGTATAAACATAATTTAAATGATAGATAACCTTTTGAGATCAGCGACAAATTAGCATTTTATTCAACATAATTCCACGAATACAATTCCATACGGCTGCTTAAGAATCCAATAATAAAACCAGTTTGAACCTCAGAGACTCATAATAACCATAAACATTTCATCAAGCGAAACATTAATAACAAATTAGCCAAAATCACGTATAAAAATTGATCGTTTTATATCTAATAAAGCTAAAACACATTTTTAATAAACGTACGCAAATTTATTGCTACCCATTCACCAAAAATTACGATAATTTTGTTATTCAATAGTTCCGAGAAGGTCCGAAGCCATAATTTATGTCACTGGCAACAATGAGAAACGAAGCCCATCCGACCGATGACAAATTGTCTACCTTAATTCGCTATGCTTGATTATTTTAATTAACTCGCGTCTGAATAATAAATTAGAACAGGAAAACAAATTCCGTATACAAAAAATTACTACTGGCCACGGATATTTTATTTTAATTTATATGTTATATAGATTTTACTGGCAACTATTTCTTGAACCGATAGGGTATCGTTCGATCTTTAAAATTTAAACAGTACCTAGTCGACTATTAATCGTTCTAAAAATCAAGTTAAAACTCGTAAACCTACATTTTTATATTTTTTGTCATATTTTAACGAAATAAAATGAATTTTGATGTCATGTATTTATAAACGTCTAAATATTACCAGGTATATAACTAACTACAAATTAAGTAATAGTGTAACAACGGAAACCTAGGTATAAGCTTTCAAATTTGGAACGCCGATTAACATTTAAAAAATTCCGAAGCGTTTCGTTACAAAGAGCTACCGGTGGTTGTTCGGATGCAAATTGAAGGATTTAAATCGCATCGCTTGTTTTCGTGAAAGAATGCATTGGTCGAAAACGAGCGGAGCTTGCCGAATATTTTTAATAGGTGTTTCTAATTGGTCAACGCGCGGTCGAGGTCATTTCGGACATACATCCGGCCGAGAAAGTTATACTTTCGTCTTAAACATTAAAGTATTTTGCTAGTCCATGTTTGATTTACTTGAATGGTTTAAACTGTAAGTCGTAATTTTGTATGGCAGTAAGTACGTTAACTAGGCTCTTAAACATTTAAACTGTTTGGTTCTGTTCATTGTCTTCTCTTGTCCAAGCACCGGCGTTAAAGTTTAGCGTGGGTATTTCTGCGAAGTACTAAAAATATGTTCTCCGTTCTGCTGTTTGTAAGGTTCTCAGAGAGAAAATTTAAAGCGAAACTGAACTTTATTGTAAAAGCAATAGAATTGTTTGATTTTGAATCATTAGCGACGGTGTGAGTAGGTGTTTTACTAATTTGCCGAGCAGGAAGCACGGACGGCATGATGAGGACTCAGTACCGTATAATCTTCGTCTCTGATCTTATCGAAAGATTTATTATTTACTGTCATCGTCCGAGAGATGGCAGCACGCGTCACTGAAGACGCCACCGCACTAAACTCTGCAAATGTTTGAACGTTCAAAACTGAAACTAATTCCATTGACTTTAGAAAATATTTCATTACTTCAAGCCCAGACCTCCCATAGTGTTAGCCTAATTCCATATAAAGTAGCGATAATGTGGAAACAATTAGTAATTCGACGATTGTGTGACTCCATGTTTAACTGACATTTCGCCTTTTACGTAAACAAATAAGAAATTAATGTTTATGCATTACATACATAAAAAAACAAATAAACGAGGTGAAAACGTTACAAATGAGGAGGTATAATCATACGAATTTCATCAGAATTGCAAATATGACCATATACAGAGCCCTTCTACACCCAACAAAGGCGCAATATAAACGCACTAATGAAATATTTGCACAAAACTCGGTATAATCGTTAAACTTGTTCGCCGATCGTATTCGATGGCGCGTCTCGCACGCATACGAATCGATTAATCGCTTCGTTACACCAACCGACCGCCAGGCGGAGCCACGCGTCAATAAAATACTTGTAAAACTATCGCAAAATGAATTAAAACAGATGCCGAGCCAATTAGGAGAGGCAATCGTGCGAGTACCGGACGAAAAAAGACCTTAAATTTACGCGCCATGTCATTTTAACCCTTAACAATGCGATATTAGGGTGTGTATTGGTGATTTGTCTCGCACCGTAATAGGGGCTCAGTTTACAAGCCCTAACGAGAGCATTGGCAACGATAAGCCGTCCGAGTTTATACTGATAGACAAATATGGATATATTTATCATTAATTTTGCACTCGGGTGTACGGTAGAGCCGCGTAATGTCATTATACAGCGCTAATTAGATTAGGCAAGCGGGTAGACAAATTCCCACCGGCCAGATATACCGGCGAGCGATGCTATAAATTATTCATATTGTTTTTAGTTGTGATATACAACTAATTTTGTGCTTTTGTGAATTCAATTTCGTGTGAATTGTGTTTTGCGTGTACGCTTTCGGTGTGTTTGGTGATATTTAATTTTTGGAGGACTCTACGGGCTCTACTATTTATGATGGTGACTGTATATTTTAATATATGTTTGGCTTTATGTGTTAAACGCTGTTGCGTTGTCGCTAGTTTTTTGGACTGTACTACGCTTACCATCAGGTGTAGTGCAGTCACTTTGCCGCGCTCGGATAAAAAAACTAGGCAGATAAAATTAGAAGAGTATTTAGATCAAAACACTAAATAACTTAGTGTTAACTCAGTTCAACTCGGTGTTGCACGTCTTGATATTTGTGTATCATATGATACATTTCATTTCTAATATATATTAGACAATTATTGTGTATGACATATACAGTTATACACAGTACTTATATGTATAGAATGACAGCTGATGCCTCACTTATACAGAAATAATAATTTATATTATGCTTACGAACATATAGTAAAACGTGTATACTTTATTACAAATATATTTTAATACACTGCCATTTACCTCTAATCATTTGTAGTTAAATAATAGCAGAGTACATCCAAAGCTATCTAAATTCTATTACCGAACAATATGTAATTATTTTACGCCTATTACATTGAAAATGGCGATGACCGTACAGATATAAAACTGCTACAATTGAAATGGCGAAGCAATTTTGTTAATCACAAGCTCTCCGATTTAGCAATTTAACTTTTCTTAATAGGCCATTATTCTGCATCGTAAACAAATAGCAAAACGTACGTATTAACGCGTAATAGGACTGCGATATGATACGACCATTATGCATACGTTAAAGGTACGTTTCCGAACTCCACGGCAGAACGTAGTGCGCAGCGACAATGTAGTACATGCAAAGCGAGATTACTGTTTCATATGTATTGTCAACCCACGCCAACAATAGGGGTGTTATAATTCTAACTCCTTTGTCTTTCTGTCTGTCTGTGTGCCTTATGGCATAACAGCGCCTAAAAGATTTTAATACGGTTTATTTTATATGAAACTGGTCAAATCGGGACTGTACTTAGGTACTTTTGAAGATTTTTTTTTTTATCCTGGCTCGGCAAAATGACTTCGCCACACCTGATGGTAAGTGTAGCGCAATCCAGGAATAGTGTCGACCAACGATAAACAGTATGTCTATCGTTGGTCAGGTTCAGCTATTTATAAATAACAGACCATTTTTAATGAAATTACTTCCTAAGATGGCGATAGACTATAGCCGGCAGACGTCCTGTCGCTAGCTTTAGAAATCATTTTTTGTAAACATATAAATCAGTAGTGCCGCTGCAGTCTGCTACTGCGTTTAGTGGACATTATCACTGAGATCTGTCGCGCAGCTCGGAATCATACCTTTACACAAACTGGTTTTCTGTTTTGTTTTTCAGTTGCAAGTAAGCAGCCACGGGAACCGATTGCGTGCCCGATACGTAACCCCACATTGATGCCTGTACCATCTTGAATTTATTTGAATATTAGTTTTGTCAAAATATTTATCGTAAAATACATACCTTTTAACCCCCGAGACGAGACGTCTTACTTTGACCCCCTTTGTCCTGCCCTGTCCCGTGTCTAGCTATACCATCGTTTCGCCTAATGTATCGGTTTGGTTATATGGTTTTATTTTTGAAATCTGGTTGAGAAACGACTAACTATACCATCGTATCGCCTGCATGAATGTATCGATTTGGTTATTTGGATATGGTTTTATTTTTTAAATCTGGTTGACTAACGAAAATCTGCTCAACCATTTTGAATTATAGATTTTTTCCAATTGATCTCGGGAGTTCTTAATGATTCGGATATTATTCAATACTTCAAACGGAAGTTATAGACTCATGTATAGCTATGTTATACTTATAATATGGTGTTGCTAATGTTTATGGACAGTTAGCGTTTACCAAAAAGCGAGCGACTTGCTCGTCTCGTCATTCAAGCGAACAAAAAACATCTGCAAACAATGGTTTAACTCTACAATGCTGTACTTGTTATCCTAACCATTCAAAGTACCTATAATGCACCTAATAGTAAGTAGGTACATTTCAGTCTAAATATAATGTCGAACCGGCGGTCAACAGACCCCGAAACAAGCCGTTAAGGTGGGTTTTTCATCACATGTACGGCAATGGTCGCTATCCAGTCGTGTACAAAAATTATCATCATCATCAGCCACAGAACATCTACTGCTGAACAAAGGCCTCCCCCCAAAGATTTCCAGACCGACCTGTTGAAAGCGGCCTACATCCAGCGACTTCCTGCGACCTTTATCAAGTCGTCTGTCCACCTTGTAGGCGGACGTCCAACGCTGCGCATGCCAGTACGTGGCCAACAATGAAAAACGATCCAGAAAAATGATCCCAACAGCAAATTAAATTCATACTAATAAATATCCAATTATCGCGTTTGTCCATCCAGTATATTTCTACGTAACAATAGTTGTCAACGGGCATTCAAAAAATTAGGTATAATTGGGTGAAAAACAGTTTGTTAGTTTACGTTGAAACTCGTTCGTGACGCGCGCCCGTTAGCGCTGATTGCATGACCGTCAGCACTTTTCATTTGCTTTTTTCCATTGCAAATTATTTGATGCTTTATTTGTTTTTATAATTGGCTGTATTTGGGTGTGTTTTGTGGCCAGTATTGGCTGATTTGTTTGACGTTAGGACTAAGGGTAGATTTTTAATATTTTTAAAGTGAAACTTTTTTAGAATCGTTGTGATTTGAAACTCGATGAAACGAAAATGCGTCACGATAAAGAGACAAACATATTCATAAATAGAATGTAGCCTGCGAGAGAATGAGATGGGTACAAGTATGCTATCCAGTGTCTGCGCCTGCGTACAACGAAGCCTTCGGAAAATGTGTCATAAACAACGTGGTGTTATTCACATATTTTATTTTTTTGCATTTGCGTTTTAATATTCGTTAATTAATTAATTTATTTTAATAATACTGAAGTTTCACTTCTGCCGTGTGTGAATTAGCTGTCACTGATCTTTATTAGTACCACGTTGCGGTCAATGTTTTTAAAAGTTTATTTTTTAGTACTGGCTGTCGACTAATTTGTCCGACGTTTTAACGAAGGTCAGATTGTGGTTAAACTCATAATTTTATTTATGTATAACGATTTTTTTATATATATCGCCGTCAAACTTTATGGTTTTTTATTACATATTCCTCGTAATGGTCAAAAGAGTTAAATGAACTCTTTCATTATTCCTTTTTTTGTTAAAATTTTATTTTGGCTTGTGATGGCTTTTAGTCTCTGTCAGATAGTTGTTGATAGAGTTAAGGGTGCTATTAAATTATAATTATGATTTTCAGATTTATTAAACAGTTAAATATTCTACATAACTACTAAAATATTCAGAAGTTATTTAAAATACAATATTATAATAAAATCAAATAAAATTAAATTAAACTACTACTGCCTCGGTGGTGCAGTTGTATTGCGTAGGCAGTACCGCTGCTGTGCTGAGGTCTCGGGTTCGATCCCCGGGTCGGATAAAATGATATTGGGTTTTGCTATCATGAAATGCTCAGTATCAACCCGGAGTCTGGAATTGTGCCTGGTTTGGGGATAGGCTAGCCCCCTTTCACATCATGGGGCGATACGCTCGGCGAAATGTGGGTGTACTGATTACACCTATGCCTACCCCTTCGGGCATTACAGGCGTGAGTTCGTTTGTTAAAAAAAAAGAAAAAATATTAATTAATTTAATTAACATAGATTAATTAATTATATATACATAAATTAATAATATATATACATGGACCCTGGATACGGTTATAGGCTACTCTTTATCCCGGAAGAGGCTGTTCACACGAGCGGAGCTACGAATTAAACCTAGTTCCTTTATAAATTAGTATTTTCAAACACAAGACGCATAAGTCAATACCTACATACTGGTACTCTTATTGAAATCCCTAAAGTAAGACGAAAAGTAAATGTACGCTAATAGTCCAAATTACTATATATCCCGTAGAAGGGTCTGCGTTCGTATCCGGGTTGAGTAACTCAATGACCCCTAGTTTAACTAACGGTATACTATCAATGTGCCGGAAGCGTTGAAACCGATCGGTTAATTTCCATATGAAGAACTATTAGCAGTTATTCACAACCTTAATATGTAATTTAAAAGGCGAAGTGCATTCTTTGTTTATTTGAAATGGTTATTCCCGTAAAAATTCTAAAGAACCGGACAAGTGTCATGGACGAGTAGTCGTCTGTAAACCAAGAGGCCAAGGGTTCGATTCCCGCATCGAGGAAAATGTTTATTGTGTCGGGATAATTTTTCCCCAGAGGGGTTTACGTCAGGTAGGCGTCCTGTCGCTAAAACTACAAGCCAAAAGTGTTAAAATCTATATTACGCCGATTCTACTGCGAGTGGGATAAAGGCAGATGGAAGTTTGTTTCTAAAGATATCCGCCAAAATAACCAAAATTCTGTGAATATTTCAGGCGCTTATCTATAACGGATCAAAATATAGAGTCATTTAAATGTACGACTGACAAACAAACAGACAGATAGACGGCATAGGCTTAGTAATCGAGTTAGCTATGGATACGGAACTCTAAAACCCGCTAGATAACTATTACCTAAAGAACACGCGGTAGTTTAAAAAGTTATCGTGTTGTACGCAAACATTTTTTATAATTATGGCGGCATACAATATCATAAAGTTCTGATTTCAAACTTGTATAATTACTATTTCTGCATGTTAACCACTCATATCATCGTAACTTTTTTAAATGCATATTAAAATAATGCTGGCTGTATTGCAAAGTTTACGTTGCCGCGATTTTGCATTTAATCTTTATGGTAATTAGCAATGCTACGATTCATCGGTTCGAATATTCCATAGCTATATTTAATAATTTAATAAATCGCATTTATGGTAATTATAATTCCATTAATATTGTTGCATTATATAAATTACAAGTTAAATGTTTTAATTAAAAATGGCGATGCGAAGTACGAATGTGTTTTAATACATATAATATAGGGAGAAGGTATAGTTGCTTTTACCTGTTGACTTTAATAAACTGTTTCAAATAAATGACAATTATAAATTTAACATTAATTAAATGCATGCAGAATATATTCGATTACAATTCAATTAGGTATGTAGGTATGGTTGCATTTTACATATTATTGTTAATAAACTGATTAAAATTCAAAATAATTACAAAATTTATTTATAATATGATTTATATTTATGCTATAAAATTTTACACAGTAAATTTAAACATAACAGATGCTCACGCCTTTTATCCTCGATGTTTATTTGCGTCCCGTGATGTGATGGGGTATGTCGGACTCAAATTCCAATCACTGGAATGTGTGACTATCAATTTGAATTCTGAATCAAATTATGATTGCGTGACCTGGGATTTGTACCCAAGGCCTCACGGTTCAGCGTTAGAGCGCTGCCAACACACCAATGATGCGATACAGAAGGCCTAAAGCGTAAAACTGAATATCGCTCGATTAGCAGGCCGTAATTGAATAAAGGTACAAGTTGGAAGCGGACGACATGACGCAGCAGCAGACGACGTGTCGCAGCGACACTACTGGTTTCTATGTATTTCTATGAAATTACATCCGTAGTCAGCGACACGAAGCTAGCGACGCGTCGTCGAGCGGCAGACGCCAGTGTCGTCCGACCGCGGATCAGTAGTGCCGCTGACGACACGTCCAGCGAGTTTCTTTTCAAAATGAATTTCATGATTCAAACGACAATACTGTCTGAATTCTTTAATATCGCTTTCTAAATGGTTTTTAATCAATATTGAATAAGTTCCCTCACTTGTTCTGCATTTAAGCATAGGCCGTATGGCTTCTCGTCTTTTTCTGTACAAGTACAACAAAAACAAGTCATCATAGTCTTCTTCCTCTTCTAATAAAAGATATAAAAAAATGCATCTTGTTTCACGGAACACTCGGTACCAACTGGATTCCATCTGCTGTTGCCGTCTGCAGTCGGGTTCGAAATCATGACTGCAGCGACACGTCGTAACGACGTGTCGTGACGACATGAAGCGACTACACGTCGTCTGCTGCTGCGTCATGTCGTCCGCTTCCAACTTGTACCTTAAGCGTGTAGCGCGGTCAATCGAGCCCCTACGTGCCTTAACGCACGCGTCGCACGCGATCTTATACCTATCTATAGATATAGATAGATATGTTTCTTATTGGGAACTGAAACGTTTTATTCAACAGGGTGCACTATATAAGTCTTTCACGATGTATATCGTAGGAGAGAGTCTACTTTTTGTGATAGCGGAAAGTAAGCATTTTGCCCTGCGAAATCATGTACGGAAGAACTAGATCTAGCCTCGCTCTAGCTTGCTCAGTTAGTACCTACGCCTCATTAGTCTGCTGGCATTGTATGTAGGCTGAGAAACCGCTAGGTCCTGCGTTCAAAACTCAGCTCGGGTAATCACGAATTGTGTTTGGGTTTTTCGTTTCGAAAAATCGCAGATTTGCCCAGGATTGATATTTGTCTGAACGTATAGCCATAAGCTCGACTCCTATAAATATCATGGGACGGAAATGAGCGATCCGTCGTACCTCACCTCATTTCGAGCATCGCATCATGCAATATGCAATGTTTTTAACAATAACTAGCGACCCGCGCCGGCTTCGCACGGGTAAAAGTATGTTTGTTACGACATCACATTACAAATCTTTTAATTTTTCGGCTTTTCTGTACTATAATATATATTATTATGTATTATACATATAGACCTTCCTCATGAATCACTTTATCTATTGCTGAAAACTGTAATAAAATCCGTTGAATAGTTTAAAAGATCTAAGCGAGCAGATAGCGGAAGCGACTTCATTTTATACTATGTAAAGAAGATTATTATTGACTGTCAATTTACTTACTTTTCTCCTATTTCTATACGTGGCATGGCCTGTTTTAGTATTCCGATCGTACCTCTCACTACCAACGTAATGTGGTCGTTTATTTCCCCCAACAAATCATTTAATGAGCTATAAAGGACGTCGAGTCCCTTCTGACGATGTAATTGGAGGACTTGAAAGTTGGGCGTGGACATGGGAATTAAAACCGTAACAGATAAAGATAATAACATTATTAATTTTGATCCCGACGTAAAATCCGTTTAAATTAGTTTTATGTCAATGAGTAACATTCGCGTAAACGTAAGAAATCATTATAATAACATTATATTGCGTTATTTCTGAGGTGCACGACTGGAACACGTGAGACCGAGACAATGTTGTAGGTAATTTCACACGTCGCGTCGCTGTCGCTCGTCTGTCTCGCTTTGTATAGTTTCTATAGAAGCGGACGTCTCACTGCCGCTGATTGCGTGTCCGCGCGGGTCAAGCAACAGCGTCGCAACACTTAATTTGATTGTTTGATTGAATGACGAAACGAGCAAGGCGCTCGCCTGATGGTAAGCGCCACGCCCGCCCTTAAACAAAAGCAATACCACACAGAACTTTAAATTACAAAGCACTGCATGGCACTGAACTGCACTTGTCACTCCGAGACATAAGATATTAAAACTCATAATGCCCAGTAATTTCACTGGCTCCAATGTCCTTCAAACCGAAACACAACAGTGCTTACACACTGTTGCTTGGCGGACACAGACATTGTAATAGACAAAGCGGTGGTACCAACCCACACGGCCTCTCGCATACGAGGGACCATGTAAACACTGTCTTAGGCGCCTACCTCAAAACGCACCTTAATTATGTTAGAAATAATTATGTATCTGTATTAGAAATGCGACACGCCAATCGTGATACTTTGAATAGCTAATTATTTATTTCATATTTAAATTATTCTGATTCGGATTTTGCGAAACAAATTATATCAGATATAATATTAAGTCGGGCAAAATAAATTCAAATATCCATAACATTATTCCATTAGCCGAATAAAAACAAATTAAAATGAACACATAATTAATAGTTTCACACCTAAATTATTGCCTGATAATGCATTAAAATGGTAATGTTGACAATTCGGACGGATATCACAGTTAGCTACGATGTTTCTAAAACATAAGTAGTGTATAGATTTACATACTTTATCGATATTTCAATTTTCTAGTGTATGGTGCTAATAAGCTTGTTAACAGGCAAACATTTTTAAACATAATAATAATTACCTTGTTTGTTGTCAGAAATACCTTTTCAATTCATAAAGTATTCAAAGTAGGCTATATTTATTTTTATACATAAAAAGTTATTTCTAAGCTAGCTTATTGTTTTACATAGAAACAGGAAAATCGGCGTCCCCGAGTCAGGCCGAATCGCAATGACTGAATAGTAAATCCATACCCGAATCCGCATAACACAGAAAACACCCTTACAACCTTTTCACCTATTTAATTAATTACTATTTTTATGCATAACAAACGTTGACATCCACATAACACTATTTCTGAAGGGGTAGGCAGAGGCGCAACTAGTGCACCTACATTTCACCGAACTTATTTCCGTCCCATCATGTGATATTGGGTAAGCCTATCGCCGTATCGGGCATAAATTCAAATCCCGGTCAATTCATATGCGACTTTTTAAATCGAAAATTCAAGCATAAATTGTGATTGCCCGAACTGGGAATTGAACCCAGAACTGCACTGCTCCTCACTAGACCAATAAGGCGATCATATTTAACAATAATTATAATCTGTGTATAGCTGGGCTGCGTCACCTACGCGCCAACATAACCTTATTCCTGTTGATATGTAATTGCCCATTGTGTACCTATAAATTATATCAAAGCATGACAAAGAAATATGTGCAATTATATTCATCCATTACCGATGAAATATAAATTGACGTGTATTTATTGCGTTAAATAATCATTGCGCGCTAATAATCTATTTAAGAATAGTTTATATTAATTTATATGTTTATAAATCGATAGTTACTACATAAATAACTCTTGACACCTCTATGAAATGGGCCGTGCCCAACATTGGTTGATATAATTATTTAGCATATACGAATATCGATAAAAAAATATATATACTTATAATAAGTTTAGTGATACGTCCCTCGTATGCAACAGGCCGTCTAGCTTTGTCTATTTTATCGACCAAGCAGCAATGTATAAGCACTGTTGTGTGTCAGGCTTAAGAAAATTGAAGCTAGTGAAATTACTGGACATTGTGGCAATGAATAATTGGTGTCTCAGGATGACGAACGCAATGTATTAGGTAACAAACAGTGCTTTGTAATTCAGAGCTCTGTATGGTGTTGTTTCTGTTTATGGATAGGCTTATAATAATGTGACGCTTTCCATCAAGCTAGCGACCTGCTAGTTACGTCATTCCAGCTATTAATAAAAACTGCCAATATAATTTTCATGAGCAAAGGCACGTAGACATAATGCCTTCTTCTTAATGACATATAAAAAAAACTATTCAACCTTACCGTGATATATGTATCGATAAGATTATTTTCTTGATATTAGTACTATAGCTATAATTTATATCTTTCAACTGCTGGCATTATGCAAAATTCCCGCCAAGTTTATCCGCTGGATCCCGCCATTTTGTCGAGACCATCGGCTCATTGTTTACGCATTTCGACAGATCCGTTATTTATGTTTAGGCTTACTGTTTGCCTTCTCGTTTGCTCTTTGTACCGGTTTTGGAAGGGTTCGAGGGTTTCCCAAGTTTGTTTCGTGGTTTTGAATGTATTTGAATACATCCTTATTGTGTTGTCTCGTATTGTGGGAATTAATAGATTTTAAATCGTGTTCCTACATTGTAGATACGGCCACAATTAGATGCCGTTCTGACAGAAGTGGAGAGGCATGAGAAGAATAAAAGCAGACTTCTGAAGGCTGTGTCTTGGATGTCAGTGACGCCACGTCTGCACTTGAGTACTACGAGTAAATCTAGGGATACTATTTAACGACAGCCTCACTCACGGCACCACTGGCTGTCAAGGTGAAATTTAAGGTGGAGTTGACAGACGAAAGCGTTAGGTATTGTTGCCAGAGTTTGACGCTGCGATCGGAAGTCTTTCTTATCTGTCATTTTAGATAATTAGTCTTATTTAGAAAAATAATTATCATTCAATGATATATCAGATTGGCTAATAAGATATACAAAAATCTTATTGAAATAAAATGTGTGTGTAAGTAGATCGAATTGGCATGAATGTTGTACCTAATACTTTTTACTCGGGGTCCCATCCACATGTATGCCCTTTTACCGGGGTAAAAATAGCCCAAGTCGTAATCCAGGTCATGGAATATTTGAGTGCCAAATTTCATTTTGATTTGTTGAGGCGTTAAGGCGTGATTGTTGGATAAACGATCAGTCACAACCATTCAAACTTTCACATATTATATTAGTAGGAAGTAGGATAGGATACCTACAAGTGAAAGCTTATCACCAAAACTGGATGTCAAAAAGCTGAAGAATTGAGAAATAAATAAAAATTCTCAATAAGGCTTATCAAGTTGTTCATCGGTATCTAAACAACGTAAAAGGCATTTAGCATCTGCAATATGTACCGATACATATTAGGTACCAAATCCTAAAAGAATTGCCTATATATTAAATATTGTTCTTAAACAATTTTAACAATATTGTTTATATTAGTAAAAATAAGGTAAGCTACCCCGCTAATGAGAGGATAGCTGATCATTTTTATACCCAAATAGCTAAATAATACCTAAATAGCGACAACTGTACCCACTGCGAGAAACCCGCCATAGTGGCTCATTAGGGCTGGCACATTGCCGACCGTCGAGGTACGTAATATCTCTTGAAGATCGACAATATAATCACTCACTGAACTTACATCAATATCACAGCACTGTACTTAGCATCGTGTCCAGTATAGTCACTGTCGTGCCAGGATAAAAAATAACGTACGCTTCTTTAAATTCTCAACTACTATTTTTTTACATTAATCGGCCTTTCAGAAACTGTGCGTAAAAAAAATATATGTAATGTAGGAATACATTATTAGAATTATCAATATAGGATTATTATTATTCCATTTATTTATAATTTATTAGAATTGTAAATTCTCATGCGAGTCCTATAAATAGACATAGCGCCTTTACAGTAACCACAATATTATTTTGTTAATTAATTTAAAAGTTTCATTTATAATTCATTAAAATAACAATAATTTATAATAATTCCACAACGAATAAATATAACAATTCTAATTAGTCCTCGCAGCATGCCAGATGTGATAAAATAATTAATGAAAAATATTTTTGCGGTTATCGGACATAACTGGCTGCACGTTTTCCTATTGTTAATTTATTATTGGGATTTCCGAAAATTGTTTTGTTCATTTAATCAATTTAATTATGGCCCGATTAAACAACAGGAAAGCATTTCAAAAATATGCCCCACGTAGGCCTGCTAATTAATACGTATACGTGTTTTTTAAGCAACTGCTATTTTTCGAAATGATTTATTGGGTTTTTACTCCAATCTATAGCTATTCTTGATAAGGTAATTCAATTAGTGTTCCTAGAGATTAAGTGTTTTATTAAGCTAATTAACGTACTAATAATAATTAGTATATATTTTGCTGTCTCTAACTACCGATTTTCCGTTTCGAATCTATTTGGCTCTGGATGAAAAAAAAAAAGAGCCGATCAACACGTGCAGATACCTTATGAATAACCCGAAAGAATTTACCAAAGTTGAGAAATAGATGCATAATAATATGGGTTTAAAAAGTCGATACACATACTATGCATAAAATATCTATGTACATTTTGTTTCAAAAATTATAAAGTTTAGTGTTGCGGCATCATTCAATAAAATTATTTGTATATTACATATAGAAGGTGCAAAATCGAATAAGTAGTTGCACAAAAACACACTCTAGATAAAATAATAAAAATCAAAACCACTCGAATGTAAAATCTACGACCTTTTTTCGTTTTTTATTTTCAAATTCTATTATAACTTGTTGATAACTTATTGAACTGCTTTATCTGATAATAGGTTTACAAATATCTAAATAATTAACAGTATAAGACAAAACCGCTATCTGCGAATTTATCATTTAGATAATTTCTTCAGAATAATAGAGGCAAATAGATCTTTTGTAATCAAATTGTCTAAGCGAACAAATTTTTAGCGCTTCCATGGCTTACGTAAGGCTCACCTTGTAAGATACAACATAAGTCCATATAATTCACTATAGAATTATAGGTCCTGAAAAGGCCTACAGAAAAGTCTGAGACGACATATACCTATCTTTTAAGGTCGACTAACAGAAATATTTTTATTAAGGGCTGTTTCGCAGTGGAGCCACGAGCAAAAGCGTATTTACTATCAATCGATTTTTTTACTAAATTATTTACAAAACATAAAAATATCTGCAAACAAGCTTAATCAATTCAGGCTGCAAAAAATGACTGAACGGAAAATTTTAATAAAATTTTGAGAGTAAATTACTGACCTGTTATATGTCCTACGGGGAAATGAGACTGGAAGAGAGGTCCGAAGGAAGGCACGACGGGCGGCGGGCCGGCCCAGCCCAGGCCGTGGTACGCCACCGCCGCCGCCGCAAGCGCGCTGAACGCCGTCGGCCTCACTAACCGCCCCTTCTCGTTTGAAGGCGGCCTCTCCTCGTCTTCGCTCTGGGTCCCGTTCTGTAAGTCTTCTACGTCTACTATTGAGTCCTCTTGATTCACAGAGTCTTCGTACTCGTCGTCCGATGACGTCACCGTCGCTGACACGTTCAGGTTCAGGGGAGGTGTGTGAGACGACGGCCTCGGTGATAGAGAATTCGCGCCGGGCAGTTCTGGCTGCGCTGATGGCGATTGTCTCAACGGTGACTCTGGAATCGTCCTGTGATGCCGGATCATCTCCGCCGTCTCGTCGTTCGCCTTGGTATCGGCCAGTATCGAGGCCACGCTGAAGCTGATCCTCGATGTCTTCGGAGGCTCGGTCGCCTCCGCCGGGCTGCTCGGGTACCTCGAAACACTCTGTATCGCCATATTAAGTTCCTTGTCGTCGCAACTTTGTTTCTTTAACATTGAACGCCGTTCAGTTCCATTTAGCACATTCGATGGACACTACGCGAATGCCGTGTACGCATGCGAGCGCGGTCGGGGCTTGACTGGCGGACAGCCCCGGCGGCGGGGACCGGCGGGCCTGGCTCTCGGCAGGTCGGGCGTGGCCAGCCAGCGCCCGCCCGCTCCACTCCGCCGGCACTGGCTCCGTCCCGCTCGTCCAATCGACCGAGCGCCGACGGCTGATCCGCGCGGGGACTGCGGGGCGAACGATTTAGCACGCTCTTATCTCGTTAGTCTCCTTTGTGATACTCGATTTTTTTTGTAGGAATCAAAACATAATTACCTTTTGTAGGGTTCGCGTTTTGATCGCGCACTTTATGTCCACCGGAGGTATAAAGTATAAAAATATAATGAGAAGTGAATGCCGCTTGTTAAATCCTTTTGAGCGTTTCTCGGGTTGCCCTTTGTGGGATTAGGGGGTAACGGGCAGCGATGTGGTGGCTGTTTCGCCTGTTCTGTTTACGGCTCCGTTACAAATTAGCCGCCGTGATTTATTCCGACATTGGTGACGATTATTTACGAGATGATTTATTTATGACGATATATTGCAATAAGTTGCGATCGGGGACGCTTTGTTGGTTGCGATTAAGGCACCGACTTCTAAAGAAGCAACGCTAACGTGTCTCGATCGCGGATAAAAATCAATTTTTATTATATTTTACGAGCATATGTTTATCATTTTGGTAATCATATTATTTAGCGATATGTATTAGGTTTAATGTGTAACGTATATCAACACATTGTAAATTCTTTGCATGGATGTTTTGTTTTTTTTTAAATAACCAACATGTGTTTTAAATGTCCTAGTTATGTTAAAGTATAATTATGCCATAAATAAATTCAGGTAAATTGTACTAAAAATATATTGAACAGCTCTATCAAAATTATTATTATTATCAACCAAAATTTTCAACGTATTATTTTAAACAAACTTTATTATATAAACTAACGCATTATTAATAATTTAAAGTTTTTGCATTTAATATCTTCATAAGCTCAAGCTTGTATCCCAAAAAGGGAAGGTAGAGATGCGACTATTGCACTAGGTTTCGCTTAACTTATTTCGTCCCATTATGAGATGAAGAGCCTATCGCCGTACCAGATATAAATTACAATCTTTAATGACTCGTATTATTTTCGGTTAAAAAATTTAAACATTGTGATTTTCCGATCTGGGTTTTGAACTCGGGGCCTCACTAGTTTCTCAGTTTAAGTACACTGCCACCAGAGCAATGGTTCCATCAACTATCCAAAAATAAATTTTCACTGAAAGGGAAAAAATACTAAAGCGCCAATACATGAACTTTACGATAGAGCGTTTCAAAGTTTGTTTTTTAACGATAAAAATCCATATTTTATTTACTGGATAATTTTCTGAAAACTTATTATATTTTGTTGAATCATATTTTGTGCCTAGTATAATTATTATGAATTTATATCGTAAAAAAAATAATTTTAAAACACTCTACCGTTAAGTTTTAGCGCTTTAGTTTTTGCCTTTTCAGTGACAGTAATTCCGGTATATTAAAAATTAAATTTGATGTTTATAAGACGCAACATTTTTTTATGAGTAGATAATGCAACATATTTTAAACATAATTATTTGAGTAAATTGTTCTTAGTTATCACTATATTATAACTAAATATGGTCTTGGTTTCATCTACGAAAGATGATGTAGGAAGCGTAATACTAACGTCACACCGCCTAGGACTCTTTTTAGGTAACGTAGGACTTCTTGAGAACCAACGACCTCAACCGTATATCCCACAGGAATTAGTAGTCAATACATACGGAGTCGATTCGGTTGCGAATGCTCTATAACTTATAAAAATCCGTTTAACAACTTCGCCAAATAAAACCATTCCATAGGTGTCATCTGCACAAACAGTTATTCTAAATGAATTTCTACAAGTCCAAGCATATATATATTAACTACTTACTAGATAATTGGATAAAATAAATCAATTGTATACCCCGGACAAAAAATAAGCTTGTCTTAAGTTGACATCTTTGTATGGCTGTCCGTCCACCTATCTGACTGTGATCATAACGCCTAAACAAATGGACCGATTTGAATGTGGTTTGCTTTATTTGATAGCTGGTCTAATCGAAATGGATTTAGCCGTTTTCGAGGAAAATCTGTATAGCCGTTTAGAAATTACAAATCTTTTTCTAATTGATGTCGGAAGTTTTTAACGGTTAGGTTTGGTTAATCTATATTTTTATCTATATTCGTATATACCTAATGAACGATTAATACTAGTTACTAATAGGAAATTACAAATGTTTGACGTAAATACCAACACGGAAAAATAATCCGAAAAATAACTTATTAGTTATAATTATTATTAACGAGTGCGACAGCGATAGCTCAGCGGGGATTAGTACGTATTGCCAGACGAAAATCACAGGTTCGAGGCTGGCCCCGTGAGCATGCACCAGCATGAAGGAAACATCGTGAGGAAACCTGCATACGTGAGAACACGATAAGATTTTTCGAAGGTATGTGAAGTCTGCCAACCCGCGTTAGGCCAGCGTGGTGGACTAAGGCCTAATCCCTCTCATTCAGTAGAGGAGGCCCGTGCCTAGCAGTGGGACGTATATAATACAGAGCTAGTAAAAAAATCATTACTAATTGTCGCTTGCTTTAACGGTAAAGCAAACTCATGAGAAAATCTGCATACCGGAAAAGTTCTCCATAATATGAAGTGTTTAAAATCTGTCTACTTTGACCATCGTGTTGGACTAAGACCTAACCTAACCCTTCTCATCAGTAGCGGAGCCCTGTGCCCAGCAGTGGGACGTATATAAAACAGGGTTGCTATTAACGAGAGTTAACTAAAATTTAAAAACAAACCATGTAAATACAATTTACTATCAATTCACAGTTGGTTTGCCGTAAAAATAAACAGGGGACATCTTCCATACGTCTCATAAGCGTGAAAACTAGGGGATGATTTCACCCTCTATTCGCATCACTCTCTTTCATCTCAATGTACATATCTTTATCTCTTTCTAACAGTGATAGTTGGTACTAAATAGGCATTTTGTATTCGGAAGGGAACTCAGTTAATTACGTGGGGTGCGAAGAAAAATAGTGTATGGTAAAGTTATGTAATAATGTGCTTTATTACTAGGTTATAAGGTTCTATTTTAAGTATTGATTGGTTGTCTAGGATTAGTTTGTTCGGTTAACGTTATGAATGAGGTGGACTTGTATGAAATGCTAGTTGATGTTAATTACTATAGGTATTGATTTATGTATATTAATATTATTTAAATGAATACACTCAACATACCCATAGTTCTCACCCACACTATGTTACTCTGTATAGTGGAGTCAAGGTCTATGAAGTAATTATGGTTCCATAATACCAAATAGTTTTACACAGAACAATTTTTATACAATCCGTAGAGAACAGAATAACTTTGTGTTATAATAGTGTAGACATATTTTCAGTCGTAGTAGACTAGAATAAACTAAAATTATTATCAGAAAACCTTTTTACAAAAAAAATGAAAAAAAAAAGAATTACAAAATCTTTCTTTCTGCCTGACGCTATCTCGGCCAGGGTTTGCCTTCTTCCACGATTTGATATTATGTAAGGCGACCCACTGTCTGAACCCCACAACCAACAAAGGGAACAAAGTTTTACCACTGCCTCGTTTGTTAACTAGCAGAGTATACAACGTGCAGGTGAGGATGACTTTGGGCCTAAGATATTCATGGTCCACTTACACAACACTAAATAAACTAAAAATTTTAAATTTACCATCTAAAGTAGCTGATGCAATTGCACTTTAATAACTCAAATATTGTCGCGTCGAATTCAAAAACTCTTCCGTTTTTTGTCGGTTAATAAAACTTAGAAAACATGTAGAGCCGTTCCAAAACCGAAGTCTTCGAAATTTAAAATCCAGACTAAGACAACGTAAACGATCTGGGACGAATGGCAGACAACAAAAAGCCAATTAACAGAAAAGTTAAACTAATGACACGGTCCGGAGTTGGCATATTTGTAGATATGGCCGCATTCGAGCCAGACTAGTCGACCAGAATGACGCGAAATTCTGACTAAATATCTAACGCATTTGGAAGGTCACGAAGACATCCGTGGAATGCGGATTTATGATTTAAAACTGCCTTTTTTGTTATAATAAAATGATGCAGAGGAATAAGTTACGGAAGTTATGAAAGGTGGCCAGTATTTTAAAACTTAAAGAGAACAAATGTAAATGTGTATATAGTGCATAAGTGAATATAATGAATTATAGGTTTATGAATGAAAAAATACCACTATGTGAGACAGAATTACGTCAAGGGTCCCGTACCAGCACTTTATCATTTTATCTCTTTATTTCAAAAGGTTTTTTCATTTTTAAATATAACATATTTTGTACAAGATAAAATATTTAAAAATAAAAAATATATAATTTTATTATTATTTGTTAGAATGTCCGACATATTTCGTGAATATTTCAAGAACCCACATAATACAGTTCCAAAATTGAATTCTTTAGAGATTGAACAAGCAGACAGATCGACAGACGTCAGCCGTTTACGACGCCTTAGGGACCAGAGACCAGTTGGCACCCTTTGAATAGGTAACTATTAAAAAAGAATGAAGCGAAAACAGCCCGACTATACATAACTACGTTTATTTAATATTTTACTGAAAAAAAGCCGCTTTGGTATAGTAGCGAGTATGCAGGTGTCTTAAATTCAATTCCTAGGTGGTTCGTACATATTTGTATTATCAATTCGAAAAATAGTGTGGCGATAAACTTGCTCCCTATCATGAGATGAAAATTATCTCGGCGAAACGTATGTACTAATTGTATTTCTGCCTACCCCTTCGGGGTTAAAGAAATAACCCTATATTAGGTTTATTCAATAAATAGTAAAACTTATTCCTATAACTCTATATAAACCAATAAAACATAATATGTTACTATTACGTTGAATTATTGTGCATTCGACTGCCGGAATCATGTTACGTTTGGAGGTATACGTTGATTCATTCTGGCTCTTTTAGGCTATGTAAGGGCATCAAAAAAACAAATGTAGTAGTTATGAGCTGGCCATGATATCTACACTAATATTATAAAGAGGTAAGATTTGTATTTTTGTATGTAACGAATAAACTTAAAAACTACTGGACCGATTTGAAAAATTCTCTCACCATTAGAATCCTACATTATCCCTAATGAAAATAGGCTACTTTTTATCTCGAAAAAAAACAGATCACGCGGGCGGAGGTGCGAGAAAAAGCTAGTAAGAAGAAAGAAAGAAAAGAAAAGTAAAAGAAAAGTAAAAGTTTGAATGTTTGTTCATCTATTACGTATTAACGGATGAACGGGTTTGAATAAAATTTGGCAATGGTGGATTAAAACCTGAATGAAAACAAAGGGCAGTGTTATCGCAGTAGGTACCGGAGAAGATACTTATGTATGGTTGGGTATTTCATCGTTTAGAGCAGCCTTTAGAGTATAGAGTCTAGTCTACCATTAAACCTAAAACATAATCAAGCAAAAGTAGCTGCGGGAATAAGCTATTCAAATTAATTGTTCAATTCAAAGTTCTGTATGGTGTGGCTTCTGTTTATGGACAGGCATGGCGCTTAACAATTAGGCGAGCGCCTTGCTCGTCTCATTTAATCAAATAAAAAAAAATAAGCTAGCCCGCCATAAATCTATGGATAGGAAGTAGAAAATCATAATATGAAACTCATTTAATATGACACGTTTTTATTTATAAAACACATAAACAAAATAAAAGGGTATACAGAACCATACATCAGCGTTAGCGTCCCTAAATCATGCATCCACAATTTAAACATACGAGTTGACACATAAAAATATCAACTAAATCATTTAGCAGTTACGAACCATAGAGTAAATTAAAATAGATGTATAAATCAGTGCCGGAGCGCTACTGTGCGTGCGGCGTGCGTGGGCGAGACCATAGACTACTAAATAAGCTTTTATTGAAGAGTTGTAACGCTACGATACATAGAGTACAAAAATATGAATTGTATTTTTTAAATTTATTTTATATTTAAAAAAGATTTCAATCGTCCGGCGCGATGCATCTGATAAGAGTTTATTATATGTTTATTTTTATCCTGATGAATGATTATTTTGGTAACTACGTTTGTTTTTTATTTGATTGAATGACGATGTGAGCAAGGCGCTCGCCTGATGGTAAGCGCCACACCTACCCATAAACAGAAGCAACACCACACAGAGCTTTAAATTGCAAAGCACTGAACTGCCCTCGTCACCCTGAGACATGAGATGTTAAGTCTCATAATGCCCAGTAATTTCACTGGCTTCAATGTCCTTCAAACCGAAACACAATAGTACTTACACACTGTTGTTTGGCGGCAGAAATAGACAAAGCGGTGGTACCAACCCAGACGGCCTCTGGCATACGAGGGGCCTACCACGAAACGTCGTATAAATAAGTACAACACATATTTGTACTTCGTTTTTACTATTTGTGATAACTTGTAAATGGCCATTTGAATGTATTAATATTGTAAATGATAGCTGTTTTCCGAAATAAAAAAATAAAATAAATGTGAATATTACCTCAATAGGTCAATTCGTTCAGAAGTTACGCGATCATACACAGATACACCAACAACTAATTATAAAGAATTCCGAAATTCTAATTAATTAATTAATAACTTATGGTAGTACGTAATGAACTAGATTTCATGTAAATATTTTAACTAAGCGATGAATTAATAAGCTACCAGA
Organism: Amorpha juglandis; assembly: GCA_949126905.1. NCBI lineage: Eukaryota > Metazoa > Arthropoda > Insecta > Lepidoptera > Sphingidae > Amorpha > Amorpha juglandis. Next base: position 12,738,192 of record OX421373.1, on the reverse strand, counting down.
GACTTCAATACGCCTAATGTAAATTCTAACACCCATTTTTTGCATTTATACTCAATAGACACTCCCCTCGAATGATAATGTAACATTATCTTAGCTTTTGCAGGTTGTGTGTGTCACTTTCCATCTCAGGCGGAAGGTTTTATGAATGATAGAGACAACTTATGCAATAATTAAAACACAGTTTATAATGATGTGTCCTTAAGCAATTTTATCATAAAATAATTAAAAATGCATGTAGGTATCGGACTCACAATACTAGGTAGCAGGTCCTTCGTATGCGCAGAGGTCGTCTGGGTTGGTACCACCGCTATGTCTACTTCTATTGCCAAGCATCTTTGTCTAAGAACTGTTATTTCGCTTCGAAGGACATTGAAACCAGTGAAATGACTGGGCATTATAAGACCTTATGTCTCGAGTTGACGTTGAACGAAGTCCAGTGCCATGTAGTGCTTTGTAATACCAGGTTCTGTGTGGTTGCTTTTGTTTATGAGTAGACGTAACGCATACCATCTGTCAAGCGAACTACTCGTTTTGGCAATCCAGCCTAACCTACGACTATACTTTTCAAATAAATATACATTTTTGAAATAAGAATGCCGATTAGATTCTACATTTGAATTCTCTCATGATCACCTCTGTAAGTTCATTATCTATGGTCGATATTGGAGGAGTATAAAAAAATTAATGAGTCAAATGTAACCAGGAACACGTCAATTAGCGGACATTTTGCCGTTTGTTTTTTTGCCGCGTTAAAAAATATGATTTATGAACAAACGTAACATGAGACTGGTTATGGATGTTACAAATTGTAAACCACAGTTCGGTTATTGGGCAACAGGGATCGGGAATATGATATTGGAACCGTATACTAATCGATGAACGCGGGTTTGTTCACATTTAATAATATATTTTTATATGCTACTGAACAACGAAACAAGTAAGTCGCCCGCGTGAATGAAATGATGTTTTATTCGATATCGAATGGTTAGTAGTAGTAGACCTCGTGTAAAAGTCTTCAAGCCACTGAAAGCCCTCCGAATAATGTTAATGAATAAGCTCACGCCTTTATCCCAGAAGGGTAGCCAGAGTTGCAACTAGCGCTACACTTTCTATGTAATAGGAGGCGAGCCTACCGCCATACTGGGCAAAAATTCCATTCCCGGGCATATCATGTGTGTATTTTTAATCGAAAACTTAAATTGTAATTGCCCGACAATTATTCTTCCAATTCTCGTCCCCAAATTACGTCGCCCAATGAGTGCCTCAATGAGAGATAATAATTTATAACAAATCAACAATATTTTACTCCGTTTTCAATTGTTTCTCTGTCTCACCAAGTTTGTTCCACTCGCCGTAAGAATATCACCACTTTCAGGTATTGCCTATTAATGTGACCACTACTACTAAAATTAGAAAGGATATAAATTCACATTATCTGTTTGTATCCGTTTATTTAACCTTGATTATCTGACGTATGCAAACAAACAAACAGACGTGCTCGCTTAAATCAATCGATTTAACTCAGAACAGGAGAAGCCATATGTCTTAAACTTCACTAGTAATTAAGTGACATGCAGACGTCGCGAATGATTTCTACTTGCCTGTTCGAAACTACGAAATTTTGAACTTTAATACATAGCCATAAAAACTATGCGATTTTATTAAACAGCAAATACACTCAAACATAATAAATACTAATTGAAACCTTATTCCTAACACAATAAAGGTCGTTAAATGCACTCGATAATAGGATGCAGTCAGTTACGCCACACTTCCTGGTTAATTTGGTTTCATAAGGAAATATTTTAGTTTTGAAATTCTATTTTGACATTCGTGTTAATCGTACGCAGGTGTGTTGTGGTATTTAGAGAATTTGTTACTGATACCCCGGCCGAGCATTCATCATAGTTGTATAAAAAAATAAATATATTTCTCTTTGGCTTCGCAGACGTGGGTACATGCTAATGAATACGTAATACACGTAGGCCAGTGTTTATATAGACTTGATTCAATGTGTGACGAATTTATATTTGTCTGTGGGTTTTATTTTTCAAGGAATTTTTTGTCATTTATTACTTACATTCTAAGAATAAAGTTATAAAAGTTTGGTATGTTTATGATGTATTCGGACAAGGAAAAATATTTTATTTTAATATAAAAAAATATATATCAATTCTAGTATGTGGCTGTGTTTATCAGCAATCGTTTGAGCATAAACTAACGTGACAAAACAGCAAAAAATAACTATTAAGAAATTATAAGTTATAACACAACCTATATTATTAATGTAATGCACTTAACTAAAATCGCATTTGGCGCGCATTTCTCGCGTAACAACAAAATGGCGGAGCGTAGAAGCCATTTCGCGTTCGAAATTTTAATTGGGAAGATAAAGGTGTGTTTTTCGCGGAATATTTGTTATCCACGCGGGCCGGCGGTGGCTGGACTTATAAAAACGCTATATCTCTCGTCGATTAAAATACCGCTTGGCTTTCGAACAAATAGGCGCTTTTTTGTGATGACCACGCCCGCGCCCGCGCGCCGACACGCGGTCAGTTTAATGGGTGCATCAAAATGGCGGATTTTAGACGCAAAACTTTTAATTGGCTGTCTGTTTTCACTGCCACGTTTTGAGTGTGATAAGAATACAGATGAGGTCGTTGGCCTGTAGACAGCTGATCGATTGCCGTTTACAGTTTTATGTCGGGTTCGGGAGTTGTGACGAAATATGTATCGGGATCAGGATTTTTAGGCGGGGTTACGAGGAAAATAAGAAAATACATAATAAAAACAATTACGACATTGGTCTAGTGGTAGCGTACTTAGGATATATCCCAGGTCGGGCAATCACATTTAGTTTTGAATTCGAAAAATGATGCCTAAATGGCCGGGTAGGGTGAGAGGCTCGCGAATATAAAGAAATGAGATGGGGGTATCACATTATGGGATAGTAAGCTCGGCGGAACATAGGTGCAGTCCTAAAAGTACCTCTGACAATTCTTTAGAGGATAGAAGCGTAATCTTATGTTATTGAAACATCAAATAGGACACGAAAGTATTATTTACGGAGAGGCCGACAAATAAGCAATTGGGTCACTGATGGTTATCTCCACGGCACACACGGCACTTCCACAATACCATAGTATTGGATGCATTGCCGACCTATAAAGAAAGGAATGGTCTTTAGTAATTAGATTTGGATTTGGGCCTCCAGTAATCTCATTCACCGTATGCGACAATGCGTACATAATACTGTTATTATAAGGTATCAAATTTTATCTCCAGTTAATAAGCTATAATAAAAGTAACAAAATCCTTTAGCATTCGAACGATGTCAAAGAAATTGAAACAAAAGCAAATACGTAGTCTCATATTTTTCCTAACAACCTGGTAACGTTTCCTTCAGTGGCTCTCAAGCATAATAGGACAAAAGTCTACCTACATAAAGATATCATTAAAATGTCCTGTCTCATATCATTTTTGTGCAGGCACGGAGTCAGCCTTTTCATACGGGTGTCGGGACCCAATTCTGCACATCGGTATTTGTTTTTCCTATTAGTAATTTACTATAATTTGCCCGCGACTTCGCTTTCTATATTTTAGACTACTTGTTTTTCTCGCGGCTATGTCCGTGCAATTTTTTTTCCTGTATTAAAAGTAATATATCAATCTCAGACTCTGTCGTTACTCTGTTGTGGTAAGAAAGATGTACATACCAACAAAAACACTTTCGTATTTATAATATTACGTAGGGATATTACGTTAACCGGAGTTCCGCTATCAGAATTATGGAACTTACATGGAAATCGGTTCAGTAGTTATTACGTGATGCGCAAACATCTTATCAAACAGGTAGGAGAGACAACTATTATGTAATTTAAATAGATTATTATTATACGATTTTGAGAGGCACATAATTAACATGTACCTTTCATTCTTTTACGAAACAGTCGACACTGCACTCACAATATCTGGTATTATGGGTCAGCGGGGTTCACGTACCATCAAGATCACTTAGTGACCCACTAGCTGGTTTATTACCCCACTTATGAAAGTAAAAGCCCATAAAGCAACCAAGTACTACTACAAATTTGGAAGAAACTTTTCCAAAGAAAACACAAAGATTGTAGAGTCGTTTAAACCAACATCGCTGACGTGAAATTAAAAACATATTTAAGAAGTATTCGTTAAATTATATGTATTACAATGAAATTGAAAATAGTTTTTTTAATTCCTCTGTTTAGTGCGGATTATCTAAATTATGACTGTACAGCTTCCAAAAGATGGCAATGGCTCATGCAAGGGCTATTTCATTTGTTTTCATTAAGTGAGTCAACCGCAACCGCACCTGTAGTGTGGTACACTCTGATTAACGGACAAGGCAATGGAGAAACTACATTCTGCGGTTTACGGGAGTCAGACGATGGGTATAATACCAAATTCACTGTCAAATCATGATGTATGCGGACCCTAGCATTAAACCAGGATAAGACCACACAGAAAGAAGACTAATCCCCAATAGATATGGTAAAATTTATATACGTCATGAACCATTGCTTCTTACCAATGCTGCAAATTACAGTTGGTTGACACAATGCGCAAAATAAACAAATTAGTCTAGATTCGTCTCGTTTATTAATTAAACATTTGACGAATTGATGCTTAATACAAGCCCTGTATTAGACACGTCTTGGCACGGTCCACACCTACTGAATGAAAGGAGTGAAGCCTTAGTCCACTATGCTGGCCTAATGCAGGTTAGCAAACTTCACATACCTTCGAAATTCTTATGGATATATTGTCAGGTATGCAGGTTTCCTCACGATATTTCCGTCACCATTAAAGAAAACGATAATTAAAAAATTGAAAAATTCGAAGTGCATGCTCTTAAGATTAGTTTCAAACCTACGACTTTCATCTCTATAGTCCTTACCAATCCTCGCTGAGTTGTTGCTTGTAGTGTTAAGTAGTTTGTTCTAAACATTATCGTTTTCATGATTATTGTTCTATAATTTATTTGTGAAAAAATATCGTTCAGATTGCGTATCTGTCTTAGCACAAAAGTTCCACTTCAAAGGCGTGTGCTCGTTATAACAGTATTTCAAGTTGCGAAGCCTTTTGTCCGACATTTAGAATAGAACTACTTGGAATATTGTGTAATAACGTTGATTCTTCCTACTGAATGAGGATTGTCCTTGCCTTGTCCGTGCCTTTTATGCTAGAAATCTAATTGAGACTTTGCTATACTTTAATATACTTCACTATTTAAGGTACGAAGAAGGGTAGTAGGTACATAAATATGTATATTTACATATTGGGTACGGAATTATCTGACAGAATATTCTTTTACCTGCCAAACCACCTACTCAAATATGCTATAGAAAGTTTTGGCTTCTAGTATTTACGACTGGCCGGCTTGACGGCAACCCCCGCTGGGGAAAAACACTCCCAGATCCGAAGCTAATATTTGCAGATGATTAAACTTATATCATAAGAAAAAGCAATGAATGAAACTAATATTTGCTACACCATTTTTTTAAAACATACATATAAGCTTACGCCTTTATCCCGGAATGGGTAAACAGACTAGCGCTATACAAATAATATTGCACCGATGATTCGCCGAACTTACGAGTATTTTCATCCCATGATGTGATAGAGGGCGAGCCTACAGCAATAATGATCAGAAATTCCAATTCTGGGCAATACATGTGTGATTTTTCGAATCGAAAATATAATCACAGCTTTTATGATTCCCGACCTGGAAATTGAACCCAAGACCTCAAGATCCATAGCCTCAGCTTCCACTAAAATAGACAGACATGAAATAAAATTAAAGAGGATATTTTATACTTTGTTACTCACGGAAACTATTCACCAAAGCAAAATTTCGGTACGACAAAAACTTTTGTGGGCGTGACGCGCTATTCATTAGAACAAATGTATTATTGTGCTGGACTAAAGACCACTCGGCGAGAAATCGCCTCTCACTGACCATTTGGATATTTAACAACACAGTATATGGTAAATTAAAGAAGCTGGCGTCATTAAACTCTGATACAGTGAAACTTGGTTAAGTGGGACCTGGATAAGTGAGAAACCTCCATAAGTGGAACTCATGCTGAGGTCCCAACACTTTGGAACTGAATTACCCCTGTTAGTGGGACGAAGAAAACCTCTATATCTGGGATTCGGCCTTTCGATTTATCATCATAGTTACCTCTATAAATGAGACAGCGAGTGAATTTTATATGCATAAACCTCTGTAACTGAGATAACATCGTTTTGTTTGTTTACTTACTTACTCTTATTCTACCTGAAATAACCTGTATTCTGACCTCTATTAACAGAACCCTTTGTAAATGAGACAGATATTTATTTATACCTGGATATCTGAGACACTGGGTAATTGGAATACCTCTATAAGTGAAACAACATTGCAGGTCCTTTGATGTCTCACTTAACCAGGTTTCATGTATGTATTATCGATGTCCATAGGCAGCGGTGATCACACCATCAGGTGATCCACATGCATGCTCATGTTTTTAGAAATGTATATTCTCGCAAAGTAACATGAATCACGATAAATTCATGTTAGTCAAACAATGGATATGAATAATATGTAAATGAATTCAATAGCAATTATACAGTTGTTAAATGATTAACAATTTCAACTAACCTCTCACTGTGGCTGTCGGTCATAATACTCAGTTTTGTTAAAAAGAATATAGGTATTATCCGTGGTAATCCCAATGATGTCATCAGTGCTTACGTAAACATAATTAAAAATAAACATTACTTGCATGTATTTTTTTGCTTTTTATTTAAAATGTTACCCGCGACTTCGTCCGCGTGGTATTTAACTAAAACTATTTTTTCTAAAATAAAAGTAGCCTATGTTACTCCTTATTAGCCAGTAAAAGTCCCGTCAAAATCGGCCCAGCCATTTCGAAGATTGGCCGTAATAAACAGACAGACAAAAATAGTAAAAAAAATATGTTTTGGTATATGTACCGTGTATACATCCAAATGCACTTAGTAAAAAGCTGTTATTTTATTATTACAAACAGACACTCCAATTTTATTTTTTTGTATAGATGTGCTTCATTATTTTTTTTATATCTGTTTTCAATATACGAAATTTTCCAAATGACTGTATATATTTTTTCATTAAATAATTTATCTACACTCGGCGCATATACTATACCGATTCAGCTAAGTTTGACAGACCACCACGTGGCGCCTACTTCACGGTTCATAAGAAATTAAGTCAGAATCGAACTATTTCACGCCTCTACGCGTTCTATGGCCATTCGAAAACCATCGAAAGTGAATAATAGATGATTTGTGGGAAAATTAAGCTTTGAAGTGCCGTGCCTGATCTGCTTTTATGCGACGATAAGTTATGGTAATTGTTCCTTAGAAATTGGTTTAACATAGACTATTTAAAGTTATTCGGAATAAAGTAGCATAATTTCGCCAATATTTGAGTCCAAAATACTTTTGACTGGCTAATTCTAATTACAAAGTTTGATTAGGCTTACAAATCGCAGCAAATTTCAGTAACACGCATCTCGTCCTTTTTTTTGCGTAACTTGGTTCCCTTTCCAGGTTGTGGGGGCCAGACGGCGAGTCGCCCCATATAATACGAAATCCACCGTCAAATCATGATGAGGATGCGAACACTGGCATTAACTTGATAAAAAGATACATGCACATGAAAGATGCAGAAGATAGAAAGCACTTGATAGAAAGTAAGGCTATATGGGTAAAGGGTCTCTAGTCAGTGTACATAGTATTTAAAAATACAAAAAACAATTGCTAAAATAACAATTTTTTTTTATTAAATTACACATTTTTTACTAAGTTATACATTTTGTGCGCCTTTGCACTGCGTTGAATCATCTTAAGTCCCTAGCAGATGATATTGTATTGTCATTGAAACAAAATTTATGTGCAATTTCAAACACATTTGTTAGACACAATAGTTGTTTGGACGCGTCTTAAGGGTGGTCTCATTGTCCAATATTGGCTATTGGTCTTTTCAAGTGGCCAATACAAGAATTAGCTGCTTTTGTGCGAGGACAGGTGAGATGTACAAAGCCAAGGTGCGCGCACGGGTCATACTTTTTTCGTACCTAAGTATCGATTAAAACCATATTTTTGTTGCTTTCATTGTATGAAATAAAATATTTATGTGACTTGAATTATTGCTTATCTTCGTAGAAAGTTGGTTATGTGTATCATATAAAACAACTGGAGAAATAATAATATTGTAATCCATGTGTCGAGTACACAAAACACAGTATAGATATAAATTGTATCTTAATAGCAACTTTTAAGCTGGCCACTGAAGTCTGCATGGACTTACATTCGTGTTACGAGCATGTAGTGCGTGAAAAACCTTAATAAGATAGTAAGGCCTAACCTTAGTAAGGTCCTAAAGGTGCATATCCTTGTCTTTGCGTCTATAAACGTGATAAGTCTACCTAACACTGTAAATACAATCTTATCATATCACCAAATGCAAATCAGCAGTAGTGCCATACATGTTTACCACAATCGGTACGCGGGAGTGCTGGGCGCCGTCGAACAAACAATCAAACAAGCAAACCTTTGAACAAGCCGCCGCTGCGTACGCGCCGCACGAAATTAGTCGAGTCTCTCACCGGTCTTGCGTTACTGTTTGATTTTAGTTTAAGTAGATTATCTTGTACGCCTTTTTTAAGGTTTTAGGACTGATGGAGTTTGCAATAAATGATCTAAATTTAGATTTATTAATTTAATTTGTTTACATTACTTTATATTGTGGTCATTATTAATGGTTTCGCTAGTTAAAAAGTGATATCATAATTTTATGAATTAATTATGTATCTAGCATAATGTTACGGAGTTATGACAATTAAAATTAATATCACTCAAATTCTAATTCAAATAATTTAATAAACAATTAGTCCACCAATGGCACTTTTACACGTTATTTAAGAAACTACCTGTGCTTCAAAAATGCCTACTGATCTGAGAAGAAGCACCAAAAAACTCAGCTGTAGGTGTTTTTTTCCATAGTATAGGAGGCCGTGAAACAAGAAATCCTTATAAGACATAGGAATTATGTATTCCACTAATAGTGATATTATTTATTTACTTACTATATTAGTTTGCACAGTAATCTTACTTATAACATATCAACTCGAAGTTGTTTGCACATTTTTATGAAATCTCATCCTCTATTTGCTCACTCAGATGGTCCAAAATAAGTTTGGATTAGGCAAGCGCCGTCAAACGTGTCGGCCGTCGGCGTACATTCCAAAGGAATAATAATTAAAAAATATGTTATTTGATTGATGTCAAATATTGGTGCGGTCACGGCAATTAGTTGTCGGGAGCCGACGTGACCCGGACAGAGCTCGCACCGCCGACGCAACGACCGCCCGCTACTACGCACACTCAGCTTTCAAACTTAGAACAATATCGAGAAATTATTACGAGTGGTAGAGCCACACTGTAGACAGTAATGTCTACAGCATGAATGGGCTGGCTCGACCGGGTCGTAACCACTGTCTCGCAGAAAACCGACGTAAAGTAGCGGCTTGCTGCTGCGTTTCGTACGGTGAGTTAGATATCCGGAAGCCCAAATCCCTCTCCCCTTCCCAATCCCTAATTATCCCTTTCCTTTAAGGTCGGCAACGCGCCCATGATTCTTTTGGTATTGTTGGCGTACATGGGCGGTGGAGAACACTTACCATCAGGTGACCCACTTGCTCGTTTGCCGGTCTATGCTATAAAAAAAATATTTTTTACTAGCTTTTGCTCGCGACCCTGTCCGCGTGAATGTAATTTTGTATTAGATCCCACGGGAACGGACGAACGGACGAATCGGTTCAGCGGTTTAGATTTTTCATACAAACTTTCATCCCCTTTTTAAACCCTTCAGGATTTTTGAAAAACATAGTAGCCTATGTCCTATTCTGATGTATAAGCTATATTATTGTAAAGTTTCATTAAAATCCATTCAGTAGTTTTTACGTGAAAGAGTAACAAACATACATCCATCCATCCATCCATACTTGCAAACTTTCGCGTTTATAATATTAGTAGGATTATGTTTTATTATTGGGTGAATATCATAAAATTTCTAAGCGCCTTTTTCACCACCTCTTACTAAATGCTCCTTAGCAAATAAATATGACATGGTCAATACAAGTCAAACACTGACATACTACCACAAGGTCCCTCGTATGCGAGAGGCCGTCTGGGTTGGTACAACCGCTTTGTCTATTTCTGCCGGCAAACAACAGTGTGTAAACACTGCATGGCACTGAATTGCGCTCGTCACCCCAAGACATAAGACGTTTAGTTTCATAATGCCCAGTATTTTCACTAGCTTCAATGTCCTTCAAACCGAAACACAACAGTGCTTAAACACTGTTGCTTGGCGTCAGAAATAGACAAAGCGGTGGTACCAACCCAAACAGCCTCTCGACCAGAGACCTACCATCTTAACAACAAATCAGTCCATTCACGTTTGAATTATTCTTTACTAAGGTCTAAAGGGCCCCAATGTATTCACTTTCACTTTCATTCTGTACTTCTAATGGCGCGATCCGTTGAGTAAACTCTTGACATGCCTTAAGGCATTCACTTCAAAATGAAGCTTTTTAATGGTACACAGTTTATATAGAAATGTCTTTATCTTTCTCTGCCTAGGTGGCCTAGTTGTATTTCGTACACGGTACCACTGCTGAGCTGAAGTCTCGGGTTCGATCTCTGGGTCGGGTTTTTGATTAGATTTTATTTGATTGAATGACGAGACGAATTAATTTTCAAAATAAATTTTATTCAACTTTATTTTTTTTTTATTAATCAAATAATACAAAGCTTACCATCAGGTGAAACACTTGTGCGTTTTTCGGTCTCTGCTACAAAAAATTCATGGATTCCAGCTCCTCCTTATCTTTCTATTTGATTAATTTCATTGCGGTATAGGGCAGTTTTGCATTCTCAGAGACTCGCCGAGCTTCATTGTTCGGCGTGGAACAATGCATGCCTCAGTCGATCCTTGCTTACAGAAGTTTCAGTAGCGGGTGTGTTGAGTGAGATAGTTTCAGGAAAATGCTATAAAAAAAAGTGTGTGTGCAATTCACACACGGCAGAAGTTAAACTACAGAATTATAAAAATAAATTAATTAACCAATACATTTTAATACGCAAATGCAAAAAAATTAAACACGTGAATAATACATCACGTTGTTTATGACACATTTTCCGAAGGCTTCATTGTACGCAGGCACAAAAACACGTGATAGCATACGTGTAATCTATCTCATTCTCTGGCAGGCTAAATCCTATTTACGAATATGTTTGTAGATGTATGATGTAATAAGGATGTAAGTGTTAACTTAGAAAACGGATGACTCATAATATGACACTCTAGATTTATTTAAAACAAAGTAATTTCGGGGGCTTTCGGGCGCTAGATAATAATTTATTCTCAAAGTGGGCTAGCTACTGCCCACTAACAAAATTAGTGACAAAATCAATTTGAGAAACTGTACTATAAATTAATTATATTATGATGTGATATACGATCGAATGATGTGATTAATTTTTTTTTATAAGTTTTTTAAATTTGACATCCTAGACCTAATCCTGTTAGTTAGGCGTCAAAGGCGCCCGTAATTTTTAGGCTTTAAATCTCTATATATATAGTTTATCATTTACCATTATCCAGAGAATATTTTTTTATAGCATAGGCCGGCAAACGAGCAAATGGGTCATCTGATGGTAAGTGATCTCCACATCCCATGTACGCCCACCACTGAAAGAATCATGGGCGCGTTGCCGACCTTAAAGGAAAGGTATAATTAGGGATTGGGAAGGGGAGGCGATTTGGGCTTCCGGATATGTCACACACCGTACGAAACGCAGCAGCAAGCCGCTACTTTACGTCGGTTTTCTGTGAGACAGTGGTAACGACCCGGTCGAGCCAGCTCATTCATGCTGTCAATTGCCATCAAATTAATATACCCGGGTGTTTTGCTATTGCCACAGAAACCCCAACAAAGTTGACTGGCTTTAATAATATTTATATAGAGTTGTAGATATATGTTTTTGATTTCGTAATTTATAAACCGCTTAGTTGCTAACGAAGTGATACTACGCAGATAATCATTAGACCAGCCGGTAATTGGCATAATCACGTGTACAGCTAGACTTAACGATCGTGTCTGACCCGAGGTTCAGACTATTCAACAAACGTATTGTATGTGTTAATCGAAGTCATTCTAAATGGAATTGCTAAATTCTTGTGATGTTCCTATGATGCTTTAATATGCTGTTTTGAAGGTATTTACAATAACTTCAATGTATACAGATGCATGAAGAGATTGCTTCTAGCAATAAGACCGCCCATTGCCTTCCATAGGTTTAGCACCAGCTTTTTAGTTTTGGTTATTTGCATTGTAAATGGTTTTCAATAATGAGTTTTGTATGCTACTAGACCGGCTGCGCGGTATTATATGAAACTATTTTATTTCTTAACAACCTATCTAATAGTATACATTGAATATTTGGGTATTTACAAGGTAGTAGGTCCCTCGTATGCGAGAGGCCGTCTGGTTTAATACCACCGCTTTGTCTATTTCTGCCGCTAAGCAACAGTGTGTAAGCACTGTTGTGTTTCGGTTCGAACGACATTGAAGATACTGAAATTTCTGGGCATTATGAAGTTTAATATGCGCATCTCGTGGTGACGACCGCAATCCAGTGCCATGCAGTACTTTGCAATTCAAAGTTCTGAATGGTATTACTTCTACTTATAGGCAGGCGATCTTACCACTAGACTAGCGACCTGCTTGCTCGTCTTTAAGCAAAATAACATTGTAATAAAATTCAAATTCCATATAAACGTTTGTCAAAAACCGTATACTACAGCCTACCAATTAAGGTCTTTATTCGTTAGCATAACACACTAAAGATTGATCATTACCACGACATCTCGTGGCTTTAAGTATCCAATATAATAATGCAGTGTTAGGAGTACAGGTAAACTAACAGGTAACGGGTAATGTTGTCAAATGATCGATAAGACACGGCGAGGCGAGGCATGGCTCGGCGCGAGGCGCAAGTCGCGACTCCGACCACATTATACCATTAAGGATTTCTCCATAGCGTACACGTCTAGTATTCAACTAGTGGATCATTCTGCACTGAAATATTGATTATTTAGTTTAAAATAAATAATACTCAAAAGTCTTATGTAAGGTGGTAGGTACCTCGTATGCGAGAGGCCGTCTAGGTTGGTATCACCGCTTCGTCTATTGTGCCACCAAGCAACAGTGTGTTAGCACTGTTGTTTTTCGGTGTAAAGAACATTGAAGCCAGTGACATTATGAGACTTAACATCTTTTGTCTCGGGGTGACGAGCGCAGTTAAGTGCCATGCAGTGCTTTATAATCCAACGTTCTGTGTGGTGTTGCTTCTGTTTATGGGCAGGCGTGGCGCTTACAATCAGGCGAGCGACTTGCTCGTCTCTTCATTCAATCAAATCAAAAAAAAGTCCTTTTGGACTGTGTATGTCATAGTCGGCTACTCGCTTCAATAGACGCAGTCGTAACAGAGGCTGTCAAAAAAAAAACAAAAGTAGCAATGTCTATTTTACAACCCAAAGCCAACTAACGATTAAGTGGTACCTCTGATTTACCCTATTCCTTCTATTACCCTAGCACTTCCCGTGACTGCACTGGACCTGATGTTAACTACAGTGCAGTCCAAACATACTGTCGACCGTCAAGAGACTCTGAGCCCCTCAACGGTTGGCAGAATTATGTCGGCCTGAAGTTAATGGATATACACTGGCTGATCCCGGGACGCGACTCGGATGAACGAGCCACTATGGCGAGTTTATCACCATGTGTACGGTGGTCGCCATCCATTCAGGTACAAAATATCAGATCCCCTCCCACCAGCAAATGATCATCATTATCATCCGCTAACACAATAAAAATCATGTGTGCATCGCTGATGCTTTGATAAGGCAATCCGCCCAATTGGATCACAAACGGCTCGGGTAAAAGGTAATTTGAAAATCGAAAAGCCTCCACCACTGACACCTAATATATAATAATATATATTATATTATAATAATGTTACAATATCGCCACCAACATAACCACCAGGACAAAATAACAAGGAACTATTTTTTTTATAGCATAGGCCGGCAAAGGAGCAAGTGGGTCACTTGATGGTAAGTGATCTCCACCACCCATGTACGCCCAAAACCGGAAGAATCATGGGCGCGTTGCCGACCTTAAACAAAAGGGATAATTAGGGATAGGGAAGGGGAGGGGATTTGGGCTTCCGAATATTCTTCTCATTCACCGTACGAAACGCAGCAGCAAGCCGCTACTTTACGTCGGTTCTCTGTGAGACAGTGGTATCGACCCGGTTGAGCCAACTAAAACAAACCAAAAGACAAAACTGTCTACAGCGTGGCTCTACCACTCAAAAACTAACAAACATAAGAATTCAAATTGTTTGTATTTAGAATTGCCTTTTGCAGAATGACCGTTTGAGCTATCGGCGGAGTTATCTTGGTCGCACGAGCGTCTTCCAATTTGTAATTACCCGCGCGCTAGAAAGCGCTTATTAAGTTATTAACGCGCGCGACAAAGCACGACCGTGCACGACTATGTCGGCCTTTACGTATATTAATACGTTAATAGCACGGCTATAGCTATTACATTTTCACGCTCTTATGATACGCAAATTAATCGTGGTTACGGAACTGAGCGATTTGATGAAAACTTTGTAGGTGTGTTTGGTTGTATAACTATAACTACATCACAATCTCACGCCTGTATCCCCGAAAGGGTGAAGAGAGGTGCAACTAATGAACCAACATTCCGCAGAGCTTTTCATCCCTTGATGTGATAGGCGAGTCTATTGCCATACTCACAAATTCCAATACCGGGTAACTCATGTCTGATTATTTTGAAATCGAAAACTCAAAACAAATTTCGATTGCCGACCAGAAATTTAAACCCAGGGCCCTAATGATTTCTTAGCCTTAATAAGCTGCCACTTTTTCTTCCACCAGCCCTTATCCCTCTCACAGCAGGGTCAGCGCAAAATGCTTTTTACCACATGTTACTGAAAGATTTGGCTTGTAGTTTTTACAAGTATTTTGTAAACAAGCTGCCACTAATGACTAAAGCAATAGAAATACTTTAAACTCATATGCAAGCAAATCATAAGCAATGGTAGGAATTCAAAAAATGACAGTAGCTTAAACACTGTAATCGCCCAATTAACCGACTGAACTAAAAATGCCCATTTTAACAACTTAACCCTAAGAATGCCGTCCACAATGACACAATCATCGTCTGCTCTAAGGAGGCACTACATCCTGTACAGCTAGCAGCATAGTTGCGATGTGGTGTAAAAAACGCAGTAAATACAACAAAACTCGCGTGGTGCAAGGTACGGTCGCGCGGTAAGGCAAGTTCGTGACTGGGCGGTTGACGCGCCCTAATGAAGTCGTAAGACTTGCGCTGTGATACACGTGTACCGCTTCTGAGGAGAAGGCTTTATAAAATTTGCAATATTTTTTTATTTCGTGACCATGGATAGAGAGTCCTTCAGTCGGAATAATTAAAGGTTTATAGTGTCTTAATTATTGATCGTTGATGGGATTACCAGATACATTTTTGTACTTGAATGAATAGCGAACATGACATGGTGAAAAACCGACTCAGTGGCTCATTTATGCGAGTCTCTTTCCCGGGTCAGTCAGTGTATATCCAGTGTCTTATGACCGGAATAATTTTACCGACATTGTGTCCTTCGACAGTCGACATATATTTAGTTTTCAATGTACTTACCATTTGGTCCAATATATCTTTTTTATATTGGCAGTGCCAATATAAAAAAGCATCAAAATCATGAACTCTTACGCCTTAAATTCCAGGTCAAAGTTGTGCAGGATTGGCAGGTGGACAAAATATTTTCTTCAGTTTCTAGCTTCAGGCAGGCGAGCGAACATGAAACTTTTTGCCAAAACATTTCAAAAACCTGTACAATGGTCTTTTTTCTAGTGCATATACGATGATGCTGTTGATATTATAAAAACGAAACAGAGGATATAAATGTATAGTGACCACAGACCACAGTGTACCACAGATGGTAAATTTACTCTCTTAAATTCAAATTATGAATAAAACATCCATGTGAGTGACTGTGAGTTACTTTACGTCGATTATCCGATCGAGCCGTACCACTCATGCTAGACAACACTGTCTACAGCGTGCCTCTACCACTAACAAATTTTCGCTTGCAATATTTCGCTTAACTTCATAGGGCCTCAGTTATAAACCTTTTTAAACAATTATACACGATTTTCGTCTCTTTCTATAGCCACTATCTAAATCGCGTTGGCAGTGAAAGACAAAAGAATATTTAATTAATCAACGCTTAAGTAACATTTATTAAGTCCCATAAAATAGAGCCGTAATAAAACAGAATCCGTCTCCACACTACCGAAAGAGTTTAAAGTGGAGCCTCTTTGGGTGGCACTTATTATAACTCATTAGAGCGTCGGGACACAGGCACATAACTACACAAATTATGCCGCATTGACTCACCTTTGGTGTGACCCCGCACACCTCCCAACTTAACTTGACCCCGCCATCGTTTGTATGCAACCAAAGAATAGGTATCTTTGTAAATAAAATCGTTGTGCATCTGTTTGTGATCGTGTTACTTTTGAACTGTTTGACCGATTGAGGTAATACCATCTACTGGTTACGTCATAGCTATATAGCATTACACTATGTCCCACCGAGTAGAGCAGTAATGCACGCGGATGAAACCGTGAGATGCATTTTTTGCAGTATATTGTAATGCTAATTTTTTCCAAATGTACTTTAAGATATTCAAAAATCTAAGCCGTTTGATAGATCGTGTTTTTATTTTGGCAATATAGATAGGAAGAAACGAAAGCGTCAATAAAAAACAACACAAGCTCACGCCTTAATCCTCCCAGAGGTAGGCAGAGGTGCAACTAGTGCTGCATTCTATTTCACCGAGCCTATTTCTGTCCCATGATGTGATTAACTTATCGCCATAACGAGTACAAATGCCAATTGCGGGCAGTTCATGTGTGATCTGGTGATTAAACCCAGGACCTCACGGTTCTCAGCCTTAATTACTACTAAACCAATAAGGCAATAAATCAATAATGATGTTAATAAATCATTGCAATGAAATTGTAGCTCCTGCAGGAATGACGCATCTATCAACATACATTCATCATAACAAAGAACACGTACAATTCCATCATTTCCCACAGTACTGTTGTTAACAATTTGCTAATGTATCTCTAATTTGACTCGCGTACACTGCCCACTTTATTTATTAGTACTGGGTTATACACAGGTTGGTAGTTCGGTACACATAATGGGTTTATTTTTTATTTATAAGACCACATCTGCTTGATTACGAAATATCATACAATTAGACATTCGTATTGATTTTGTGTGATCAATGACTATCGTATTTTAGCCCGACTGACGACACAAGTAGGTCGCTCGCCTGATGGTAAACCCCACGCCTGCCCATAAAAAGAAGCAACACCACACAGAACCTTGAATTACGAAGGACTGCATGGTATTAGAATGCGTTTGTCACCCCGAAACATAAGATATTATTTCTCATAATTTCCAGTAATTTAACTAGCTTCAATATCTTTCAAACCAAAATGCAACAGTGCTTACACACAGCGGTATTCAAGCAGCGGCTTGGCAGCAGAAATAAACAAAGCGGTAGTACCAACGATATTGGTATCGCCTTAGCATGGTGCAAGTAATGAGGGAGAAAGTAAAGAAAGCAGCGAGGGAGTTGAAATTGGAGCGGGATAGGGACCTCCGGAAATCTTAATCATCATTCGAAACGCTACATCAAGCTGTCACTTCACTTTGGTTTTCTGTGAGGCAGGGTACTACCCCGGTCGAGCTGGCTCATCTATATATAACTGTCTACGGCATTGGCTATCACATAAAACAGCTAAATGATTTCTTATATTTACGCGAATGTTACACATTGAAATAAAACTAATTTAAACGGATTCGGGTTATCAGCCTTCGTGATCACGAGGCTGACAAGCTATTGAGACGTCGGGACCAAAATTAAATCATTATAAAATCCGTTTAAATTAGTTTAATTTCAATAATTCGGTTTGGATTTTTATGAATTTCCTTATGGTGCTGCCACACCGATGTTATAAAATGTTTACAAACATTTTATAACATTAAACATTTACGAACATTATCCTATATTGTGATAAAATGTATCAAATTTTTGTTAACAAATGTTTAATAATGTTTTGTAAACATTTTATAACATTTTATAACAGCGGTGTGGCAGCACCATTAAAGGTGCATAAACCACTGTATGCGGAAGTTTGAGTTGCACCAATATAGTCTTCAATAACAAAGAAAACATATCATCTTCATTTCCCACATTCTCACAGTTGGTGTGTTAACAATTTGCTAATGTAATTTGCCTCGTACAATACCCACGCTATTTATTTGTACTCTCGGCCAATAGGAAATGTTCTATGCACAGGATGTTCACATAATCGTTTGCATTAGCGCCGGCAAGCCTCCGTGAGTTCAACTTTTGTGGAAACTGTTAGGTTTTAGTTTTCCCATAGGAAAATGTTGGGGAAGTAAATATTATGAAATATGATACTAGGAAGTCTAGGCTCATTGTCATATGCTTAAAGTATGGCTACTTATTTAGTTTATACTTATTATTCTTGTAAAATAGGATGAATAAATTCTGGGCGGTCTGAAATGTTTTTAGAATTAATAAAATGGATATATAAGTACTACAATTTGAATAGCGATGGATTAAGTATTTTTCTCTTCTTTAGGAATTAGAGAAGAAATCGTATTTGAGGAACAATTCAAGCTTAATAATAGTTTGATATGTTATAGTTTTATCGATAAATCTTTTATTATTTAAGTCTAATTTAAACAAGAAGAGATTCTCGTATGACATAGGCAAAGAAACAGAAAATCGTCACTTACGAGGCCGAATGAGACGATTCTCGCTTTCAAATTGCAATAAATGGCTTCGTAAGGCGAGTACCCTGCTATGTTCTTAAAACATGCATGCAAACAGTTTGTCTACAGCATGAATGGATCGGCTCTGCCGGCTTGTTACCTCTATCTCACAGAAAACCAACGTGACGCAGCAACTTGTTGTTACGTTTCGTACGGTTGGGAGGATATCCAGAAGCCCAAACCCCTGCCTATCCCAGTCCCTTAATTATAGTCCTTTAATATTTCTCCTTTTCCTTTAAGGTCGCTGGTTTGCTGGGTAATATGAGACTTAACACCTTATGTCTCGGGGTGACAAGCACTATCCAATGCCATGCAATGCTTTGTAATTCAAAGTTCTGTGTGTTACTGCTGTAGATATATGGGCAGGCGTGACTTACCACCTGCGACCTGCTCATCATCATTATCTCTAATAAAAAAAGGTTTTTTTCTTATTATTTAATGTTAAGCAGCCTATACACAAGCACGATGTGAAGACAGTTCTCATGCGAGGCGTTAACAGGCGGTAAGTGAGGTTTATTCGTCCACTCGGGACCGCTCACAGGCACGACTCGCTGCCGAACGCTTGTCCGCCATTAACGGTAATTAACCCGAATTAGAGCATTCACAGATCTGGCTACTTGCCCTTTGTTTCGTTTAGAAGAAAGGTTTGAAGGGGTTTTAGTTGTTGAAGTTTAAGACGATAGGATATGAATATTCATTTATATGTATACTCTTTATTGTACATTATATTACGGAGGAAACCAAGAATATAAAAAGAAACTTTTAAAATAATTGCGTACACATACAAATAATAAAAATAACATTGGGTAGAGAACGAACTTCGAGGGACGCAACTTCTCTCGACGTTCTATATTTTATTTAGAATGTACTTACATTAATTACAGTACGGTCACTGTGTCATACCAAGATAAAAAAAAAGTGTGCGTCTCGGGACGCTCGACAGAAGTGATAACTTAAACTAATGTGGGTTAAAGTGAGAGCGGAGGAGCCTGCCCACTACTGCCGTATGCGTGAGAGAAAGGGAAGCCAGAGTGGCGCCTTAATGCGTTACGTTACGAAGTCCGGTCAAAGTCATGTCATCATCATCATCATCGGCCACAAGACGTCCACTGCTGAACATAGGCCTCCCCCAAAGATTTCCAGACCAACCTGTTGGAAGCGGCCTGCATCCAGCGACATCCTGCGACCTTTATCAGGTCGTCTGTCCACCTTGTAGGTGAACGTCCAACGCTGCGCTTGCTAGTACGTGGCCTCCATTCCAGAACCTTTCTGCCCCATCGGTTATCGGTTCTGCGAGCTATGTGGCCTGCCCACTGCCATTTCAGCTTGCTAATCCGCTGGGCTATGTCGGCGACTTTCGTTCTTCTACGGATCTCCTCATTTCTGATTTGATCACGTAGAGAAACACCGAGCATAGCCCTCTCCATAGCTCGCTGAGTGACTGTGAGCCGTCTTATACGGCCCATATTCAGAGGCCACGTCTCAGTCCCGTATGTCATCACTGGTAACACACATTGGTTGAAGACTTTAGTCTTCAGGCACTGAGGTATTTTGGACGAGAAGACCTTGCCAAGTTTCCCGAACGCTGCCCAGCCGAGCTGGATTCGACGTTTGACCTCTCTCTCGAAGTTGGACCTGCCTAGTAGGACTACTTGTCCTAGATAGACATATTCGTCGACAACTTCGAGAGATGAGCTTCCAACAGTAATCGGGGTGGGCACAACATGGACATTCGACATGTCCTTCGTCTTGTCCATGTTCATCCTGAGGCCCACCCGTTGAGAAACTCGAAAGTCATGTCAAAGCCCTGTCAAAATCCGGTCAAAGTCATGTCAAAGTCCGGTTAAATTCCGGTCGGAGTCCTGTAAAAGTCCGGTCAAAATCCGGTCAAAGTCCGGTTGAAGTCCGGTCAAAGTCCGGTCAAAGTGCAGTCAAAGTCCTGTCAAAGTCCTGTCAAAGTCCGGTCAAGGTCCTGTCAAAGTTCGTCAAAATCCGGTCAAAGCCCTTTCAAGGTCCTGTCAAAGTCCGGTCGAAGTCCGGTTAAAGTCCGGTCAAAGTCTGGTCAAAGTCCGGTCGAAGTCCGGTCAAATACCGGTCATAATCCTGTCAAAATCCGGTCAAAGTCCTGTCAAAATCCGGTCAAGCCCGGTCAAGGTCTTGTCAAAGTTCGTCAAAATCCGGTCAAAGCCCTATCAAGGTCCTGTCAAAGTCCGGTTAAAGCCCGGTCAAAGTCCGGTCGAAGTCCGGTCAAATACCGGTCAAAATCCTGCCAAAATCCGGTCAAAGTCTAGTCAAAGTCCTGTTAAAATCCGGTCAAAGCCCGGTCAAAGTCCTGTCAAAGTCCGGTCAAATACCGGTCAAAGTCCTGCCAAAATCCGGTTAAAGTCCAGTCAAAGTCCTGTCAAACTTTGTCAAAATCCGGTCAAAGCCCTATCAAAGTCCTGTCAAAGTCCGGTCAAGGTCCTGTCAAAGTCCGGTCAAAGTGCAGTCAAAGTCCTGTCAAAGTCCGGTCAAGGTCCTGTCAAAGTTCGTCAAAATCCGGTCAAAGCCCTTTCAAGGTCCTGTCAAAGTCCGGTCGAAGTCCGGTTAAAGTCCGGTCAAAGTCTGGTCAAAGTCCGGTCGAAGTCCGGTCAAATACCGGTCAAAATCCTGTCAAAATCCGGTCAAAGTCTTGTCAAAATCCGGTCAAGCCCGGTCAAGGTCTTGTCAAAGTTCGTCAAAATCCGGTCAAAGCCCTATCAAGGTCCTGTCAAAGTCCGGTTAAATCCCGGTCAAAGTCCGGTCGAAGTCCGGTCAAATACCGGTCAAAATCCTGCCAAAATCCGGTCAAAGTCTAGTCAAAGTCCTGTCAAAATCCGGTCAAAGCCCGGTCAAAGTCCTGTCAAAGTCCGGTCAAATACCGGTCAAAGTCCTGCCAAAATCCGGTTAAAGTCCAGTCAAAGTCCTGTCAAACTTTGTCAAAATCCGGTCAAAGCCCTATCAAAGTCCGGTCGAAGTCCGGTTAAAGTCCGGTCAAAGTCCGGTTAAAGTCCGGTCAGAGTCCTGTCAAAATCCGGTCAAAGTCCAGTCAAAGCCCTGTCAAAATCAGGTCAAAGCCCGGTCAAAGTCCTGTCGAAGTCCGGTCAAAGCCCGGTCAAAGTCCTATCAAAGTCCGGTCGAAGTCCGGTTAAAGTCCAGTCGATGTCCGGTCAAGTACCGGTTAAAGTCCTGTCAAAGTTCTGTCAAAGTTTGTCAAAATCCGGTCAAAGCCCTGTCAAAGTCCGGTCGAAGTCCGGTTAAAGTCCGGTCAAATACCGGTCAAAATCCGGTTAAAGTCCAGTCAAAACCTTGTCAAAATCCGGTCAAAACCCGGTCAAAGTCCGGTTAAAGCCCTGTCGAAGTTTGTGATAATCCGATCAAAGTCCGGTCAAATTCCGCTCGAAGTTCGGTCTAAGTCCGGCCAAAGACCTGTCAAACTCCGGTCATAGCCCGGTTGAAGTCCGGTCAAAGTCCGGTTGAAGTCCGGTCAAAGTCCGGTCCAAGCTGACTGGTCACTGTGTGACGCCACCTGGAACTTCGAAATTATCGATGTTCCAGGGAGGTCGGCTAACGCTGGCTGGTCGATGGACCGCTCGCGTTACGGAACGTTTCGGTTCACCCTCCCATAAGAAGTTATCACTTCAAAAGCAACTTGAATCTGCTTATTCATATGATGTTGATATTGTTGTAAGACCCCGCCGTGACAAGCATTCCTAGTTAGCGAAGTAACATAAACATATATGGTAGTACCTACAAAAGTATCGTGTGAGAGCTCAGGAAAAATCCATTCTTGTGATAGTCACCAGCCAGTGACTAACCGTATACTTTCAAATGTACAATACGTCAAAAGCAACGTTATTTCAATTAAAGATGCGTAATTCAAATAATTACATGATACAGTCACTTTACCATGACAATAAAAATAACACTTAAATTCAACCACTATACCTTTAGACACCCACCTGTAATTAGCTTTGCTTAAAGCGAATAGAAGTGACTCATTTTAAAACAGAACTAGATATTGCTCGCGGATTTGCCTGCATCAGGTAAACCAAAAATATATTATTTCTAACTTTGCAATCCCCGTTAATTGTTATTGGCTTAATTTCGAAGATCAAAAAAAATATCACCAAATATGTTCCGAAACATGTCTAATGAAACGTGTACTATAATTATCTTGTGTCGACGATTGAGTTCTATAACCCAGAAAAAGATTAATAAAAATAAAATCGAATCAAAAAATCAATGGCTTTGAGCTTTGACCTTTTGAACCTGACAACTCTGTAAAACTTTATGCGGGGATATTCATACCTCTTTCGTTAATTTCGTGTTTCATGTTATTATTATTATTTGATTGAATGATGAGACAAGCAAGTCACTCGCCTGATGGTAAGCGACACGCCTGCCCATAAACAGAAGCATCACCACACAGAACTTTGAATTACATAGCACTGCCTGGCACTGAACTGCGCTCGTCACCCTGAATATGAGACTTAACATCTTATGTCTCAACATAAGATGTTAAGTCTCATAATGCCCAGTAATTTTACTGGCTTCAATGTCCTTCAAACCGAAACACAACAGTGCTTACACACTGTTGCTTGGCGGCAAAAATAGAAAAGGCGGTGGTACCAACCCAGAAGGCCTCTCAGATACGAGGGACCTACCACCTTGTGAATTAGGAACATTATTAGGAACAATGCAATCACAGCTAAGATGAATCACAGTTTTAAATATAAATAAAGGACGTCTCTTATCTAAACTAATAGTGTCTTTACCTGGTTTTTTAACGCTTACGTCAGCAAGTGACCATGCGTTTCGCCATTTAGGAGTCGGCTGTTTGGGATATGATCTAATATGAGGTGATGATGCGTGAATAAGGATTAAATCATCAATTACTCTAAAAAAGTTTTCCAATATTCTACAGCAGGGATTTCCAAACCATTTTGGACAAGAGACTCCTTTTCCGAAATCAACTGATACCTCAGACCCCCGTAGTCAAATTACTTTAAAAATCCTATCTCTAGTTTTTTTTCCTATTGACACAAAACGTACTTACCAATTTAAAAACTTTGCTGTTTATTTATGTCAATCCCTAGGAAAACAATTTCGACCCCAAGGGGTATATCGACCACTTTAGGATTCCCTCTTACAGAATGTCTTCGCTTATGAAGAAGCTCTGTAATGAGGTATAATGCAGTAACAGTTCCGGCTGCCACTCACGGTACTTTCAAGATCCACGAGAACGTCCCAATTACGGCGAAAAGCAACACCACGTGGTTTTTAGTCGCTACCGCAGCATAGGATTTAGTCGTGGGCATGATCTTGTGGTCTCTCGGGGAGACAATTTGGTCGAAAGGCTAGTGAGCCCGGTGAGGTGTAGTAGGAGGTTTTTTGAGTGGTAGAGCCACGCTTTAGACGGTTTTGTCTACAGCATTAATGGGCTGGCTCGACCGGGTCGTAACCACTGTCTCACAGAATACCGACGTAAAGTAGTGGCTTGCTGCTGCGTTTCGTACGGTGAGTGAGATATCCGGAGGCCCAAATCGCCCCCCTTCCCAATCCCTAATTATCCCTTTCCTTTAAGGTCGGTAACGCGCCCATGATTCTTCTGGTGGTGGGCGTACATGGGCGGTGGAGATCACTTACCATCAGGTGACCCACTTGCTCGTTTGCCGGCCTATGCTATAAAAAAAATATATTCCTACAAGAACAGTTGTCTTCATAACAAATCTCCCAACACCGGCATAACCAACTCTCCTACTGCGAGGTTGGTAAGGTTATAAATGGGAATTTATAACCTACGGGGAATAGACTGTATCCTTGATTTTGTTAATTTCTTTTTAAATTACGAAACTTTTGGGTAATTCGAACCTAATATACTTCTATGTGGGTCACCTTAAAGTAAATGATCTCCATTACCCATAAACACGTGCAATACCAGAATAATTGATACTTTGCCGACCTTAAAAGAAGGAATAGGGATTGGGAAAAGACGTAGGATATTTTCCTGCACGCACGAAGCACACCAGAAACTGACAGTTCACATCAGTTTTAACCACTGACAAAAAAGAGGTGTTATAACTTTTACCCCTTTGTCTGCTTGTTTATGGCATCGTAGGGCCTACGCCAATAGACCAACGCGTTTTTATTTTATTTGAAAGCTGGTTTAATTTAGATGGTTCCTTAATATTTAATGTCTAACATTTTTCATTTTAGACAATAAAACTGGTCTTCTAAAAAAATATTTTTTTTAGGAACCAGGAAAACAAATTAGGCTTATGACTAATAACAATTTTTCAATCAAGTTCCGTGCCAAATCGCATAAAATCAGTTAAATAATTTAATCTATCATTGAAATCTGAACGACGAGCGTTTAAGCTCTTACTTAGCACAGTCGCAGCAATTAGTTATGCGTTCACAATAATTAACTTGAACTGAGAAACCTCCGTGCTCAATCTACGGAGATAACAATGGCATTGATTTACAACACCCGGCCCTTGTTCAGAGATTTATACAAACATTGTGATGCGAAGGTTCTTATCTATTTATTATGCAGTATTTGATATGCGAGATTGTTAGCTGACTTTCTAATTTTGAAAACTTTGAAATCATTGTGGTCTTCTTGTTTTGTTGTTGGTTAGACAACATTTCTTCGAATGTAAGAAAATCTGTTGTTTAAAACAAGTTACGGTGAAAGTACATTGTCGTATTTAGGTAGATCTAAAAATAGCGATCGATTGAAAGAAATGGCAATCGCTCTCAAATTAAGGAAAAAATGGCTTTTTTAATATTTAATGCACCGACTAATTAGGCAATTCCTCCGTACTGAGAAATAAGGCTTATAATAACCGATAATATTATAATGGTTCCGACATGATAAAAACAAAACCACAAGTCCAGAATGTGTAGGTTACCAGGCGTAGAAAAACCCAATTATTGACAATACCTTCAAATGCGGTTAGAATAAAAAAGAAACAAAATACCACAGCCAGATTTCATTTATTTATAGCGATGCGGTAGTCCAATTTCAAAAAGGAACTCACCGATATCCCAACTTCATTAAATATGGCGTCAACAAAGGCCGCTAATGCGCGGCACACGTCCACAGACGGCAGTTAAAAAAGAAATTATTCTTAATTCAAAATAAATCCCGCCGTTTCGATTTCGTAAAAGGAACTCCTTCGTCAGTCACAATGGCAGCGGCGGCGGGAGAGGCCGTCTTGTAGAGTCATTTAAAATATATTGAGCTCAGCGACAAAGGGTCGATTGTCCAGGTGACTGTAAAGTCGACGTTTTTCCACAGTGAATTAGTTGAGATTATACTCCAATAGGGCATAATAAATCTTGACCATAGACGAAGCTTCAATCTATTGATTTCATGGAGTGTTTGGCTGTGGTAATCACCATAAATTTGTTCAGGGGGAAAAGACGATTTGAATGGAAACGTGCGCAGTTCATTTTGCCAACAATCAGTCGGTTTTGCAAGACATATCGATTATTCATAATCGAAGACTTTCTAATAGAAATCATGTATCGTTAATTAAACGCATTGAAAGAGACTTTTCAAGAAATCTCTTGATCAATTATTATTAGTACTCTTCAATAATATTTTATTTAGTAAAAGAGATTCCATTGAATTATTTATTAAGCAATAAAAACGTATAGAAATCGTATGTTAATTTTCAAGGAGATATGGAATGCGAACTCAGATAAAATCATGCAGCTTAACTAAAATACACACCACAGTATACAATTAAAAGCAGGATTTACCCTAATGTTACTCTGTACTAGGCAGGTAGCATTCGTAAGGGACAGTTTATTTCAAGAGAAATATTAAGCAATACTTCATAGAGTAGAAAAAATATCGTAAGTATCGAAGCTTCTATTTATAATTACTCTGCTATATTGAGTAATTCGGAAAATTAGCATAACTATCGAGCGCAGTCCATTGCCATGTAGTACGTCATAATTCGAAGTGCTTATTTGTGTTGCTGCTGTTTATAGGCAGGCGTTATGCTTACCATCAGAACGCACAAAAACGCAAAACACATATTATAGATATAAAAGCTGCTGCAACAAAAAATATCCCTATAATAACATATAACACTAGAACATGCAATAGATACGCTACTACGCTACGAAAGAGACATTATTCTATATTTGTTCCTTAAAAAAAACGATTTTAAAGGGTTACAATAAAACCCCCATTTAGAAAGTCAGTTTCTCGTACAACATGAGCGAGAATATAACACAAAACTGTGATTTCGAGACCGCGTAATACGATTCTTTTTTCAAACTGCATGGTGCGATCTCGTAAACAATGTGGCTTGAGTATAAATTTCACATGTGAGGTATAAAGGACCACCGTTCGTGCGTCGAGCGGGGCTGGCCGCGGGTTGAGTCCAGTGAATTAGCATAAAGTTGTATGTTGTTGGACACCAACAAATGCCCTTATCTGGCCGCTACTCGGAGTCGCCGAGATTGCCCCGAACACCGCACTTAATTGGTCATCAATATTCGACCTAATAACGTGGTACGGCGGAAAGAAAGTTGTACAACAAATATAAGTAGGTAAATGACAAAGAATAGGATGTAAAGAAATTACGATTATAATAAAATCGTATATTACCTTACGTAATTACATAAATGGTATTTACAGTAAGTAATTTACAATGGTATTTAATTTAGTTCTTTGTAAGTCCATATACGTAAATATAATTCGTGCGTAAAATGTTAATAACGTATGTAATTCATGCCTAATACGGAATTCCAGTAAAAAAAATCACTCGTTACACATTCAAGTAGAGACAATGCCTCCGCATATACCAGATGACGTATATATCATTGTTGTTTTACGTTTCATTCCTGCCATGAACCTATAGTCATGAGTACATATTTGCTAAAATTTCACCATTTAACCGCAGTATGTTTAAAACCTGATGAACACGACAAAAATAAAACAATTACGCACGATGTTTGCAGACGCGTTAAAAATGTCAACATTGCGAACATATTCAACACTGTTTACTTAACAATTACGAACATGCTAAAGACAGCGTCCTTTAAAGGGTTTTGTTTTAAGGTTTTTCTTGTTAATAGCTTTTTGCCTTCGCTTGATTGAGATATACTCTTAGCGTTTATGTTAATGTTCTTTTTTTAAATGATTCACACACAAGATCATAAAGTCACACCCGTATCCCAGAAGAGAAGGGCAGAGGTGAAACTAGTGCATCCTCAGTTCAAAGGGAAGCAATAGCATCCCTGGGCAACGCATGTGTGATTTTACAAATCAAACACAAAATATGATTGCCCGACCTGGTATTTGAACTGAAGACCTTACAGCAGCAGCGTATCGCACCTAAGTGTCGTATTGCATCAATGAGCTGAAAAAATTTGGGATCTTTTGGGAGCTACGATGTTACAAACAGATAAATGCTTTTCACTCATAAAGTGCCTCTTTTTGCGTCGGGTATTAAAAAGTTTTAATTTTTTTTTATTGGTATTGCCAAACAGCAGTTTGTAAATAATATTATCTTCCAGTTTAGAACATTGAAGCGAGTCAACTTATTGGTCATTATGGGACTTAAAATCTTATTTCGGCGTGAGCGCAGTACTGTACCATGCTTTACTTTGTTATTTAAAGGTCTGAGTAATGTTGTTACTATTTCTCGGTAGACGTCATACTTACCAACAGTCGAACGCCCTGCTTAACTCGTTATTAAAAGCCTATCAAATGCTTGAAACATATAACACCCACTTTTTGCTTCGTGAGTTAAATAAAACTCTCAATATCCACTCAATATCTTTCTGCCGCCAAGCAACAGTGTGTAAGCACTGTTGTGTTTCGGTTTGAAGGACATTGAAGCCAGTGAAATTATTGCGCATTATGGGACTAAACATCTTATGTCTCGGGGTGACGAGCGCAGTTCAATGCCATGCAGTGCTTTGTAATTCACAGTTCTGTGTGGTGTTGCTTCTGTTTATGGGCAGGCGTGGTAAGCGCCCTGTTCGGGCTTATTCAATAAAATAAATAAAAGTATATCCTTGAAACTTCGTTGCTGCCGTACCCAATGATTCCCCGCTCTTTCTTAATGAAGATGTAGGCAGAACGGCGCATGTCCGCTAACGAGGCGCGGACACATCTGCCGCCGCGCTGCCTCCGTGCCTGCCTAGTAATTATACGTAGATAACGCGTTTAATGGACGATCGCGTTCAACTTTAATCAATTAAGGCGAATCGTAAATAATTGCTCGCATAACTCATTTAAAAATGTTGGCTCACTTTCGCCGCGGGTTTGCGGATTTGTAAGAATTAAAAAAGGTGTCGGTTCTTTATTTATTACATTTTATAGAAATTTTAAAAAATCAAACGTTGATTACTGTTGGCTAGTTCAGTGTAGCCTTAATAAGTTTTTAAAGATTTCCATTATCTCTATATAAATTATTGTATCCATTTTATATATTACTAACGCCTTCAATCAATTCCGTGGAAACAAATTAACAGGTTTATTTTAATTTTCGTAAGTATCATCGTACGTATAATTTATTCCTCTCTTACACAAGCATTCTTCATCATGAAGCTTCGTACTCAATCTCTTCTTAATGATGATTCGCACTCAAAAATGCTGGTAGCTAGAGAGAGACGCAGTATCGTGAGGGTCAACATTATTTTTGGACTCCACTATACTTCAATTCCAATGAACTCACTTTGCCTTGCAAGTTTCCATTTAGTATAAAAATATATTCTAATTTAATTCATACCGATGCACACAATAAGGCGAACTCATTAATCCGCCATTAATCTCGCGGAATCACTTAACGAGTTGCGTGGATTAGCTTCCTGCGAAAAAGTCCATAAAAAAGTTTTCGCGGTCGTTAGCATAAACGCGGCAACCCTTTTGTGGGCGAAAATTAAATATTGTGATAGGGCCGTAATGAGAACATTTAATGGAGGCCTCATGTAAAAATGCAATAACATTTCTCAGACTCTTACATACACTGGAATTTACATTATAATAATATTACCATCACTATATTTTTTTGGAAACATGGACATCAAGATTGTCATTGACATTCGCTGGATGCAGGCCGCTTCCAACAGGTCGGTCTGGAAATCGTTGGGGTAGGTTTATGTTCAGCAGTGGACGTCCTGTGGATGATGATGATGATGATGACATCGATTTTAATCATATTTTATATATAATTAGCCAGTATAACGGGACAAGCCAGTCGCTCGCCTAAAGATAAGTGTCACGCCTGCCCAAAAAGTACCAATACCAATCAGAACTTTAAATTACAAAGCACTGTATGCACTGCGCTCACTTCACAACTTAGTTAGTATATTAAGCTATTGTTAAGGAACATAATGGATAGTAATTTCACTGGCTTCAAAGTCCTTCAACCATAAAATAACAACGCTTACACCTGCTTACACTTTGTTGCTTGGTGGAATAAAAAGACAAATCGATGATGCCTGCCCAGATTAATTATCACATACGAGAGACATATCAGAAAACCAACTTAAAGTAGCGGCTTGCTGCTGCGTTTCGTACGGTAAGTGAGATATCCGGAAGCTCAAATCCCCTCCCCTTCCCAATCCCTTATTATCCCTTTCCTTTAAGGTCGGCAACGCGCCCATGATTCTTCTGGTGGTGGGCGTATATGAGCGGTGGAGATCACTTACCATCAGGTGACCCACTTGCTCGTTTGCCGGCGTATGCTATAAAAAAATATATATCAACATGTAAAATAAACACACACTTATATTTCCACAAGCTTAAATAAAATCATACATTGAAGAACTGACTAAAGTCTCCAAGAAAGAATCCCATTACAATCCCCGGGTCCGTCTCTGTGAACTCATAAATATCGCTGAACTTGTTAAATATTGGATCTGTGGCGTCGCTGTCCGCGGCTAATCTTTTGTCGCGCGTTCGACCGGCAACCTTAAACGGATGATAAACTGCCTCGGCAACCAAACGTCAACCACTCCTATACAATATTAATGAAATAAACGTTACATTTCAACATCAATTTGTTAGCATTTTTATCAATTTAGGTACTTAGGGTTGCCTCTGTAAAGTAAAAAAATTGCTCGTTTAAATCGTGAAATAAAAAGTGGTCAATATATGACAGAAGTAAAATCGAATTCCACACGCTGTGAGTTGATTAAGTTCACGGAATACTTTAAAATTGAATTAAAATTAAATTAGGCAGATTTCACAATTTATTTTCTGCTTTTGGGACATGATTGTGATCAGTTATTATTCATATTTATCCCGTAGGTAAAGCGTAAAAATAAAAGTTGGCAATGGCGAGTTTTCAAACTAATTGAATATATTCATATAAAATAATCTGTCAGGAATGATACTGACCAATGAGCAGGCGGACCAAGAGGATGATGCCGTTAAAGCAAAGTAAAATAAAAAAAACAGATAGGTATGATATGATCAACATCCATGAAAGCATATTGATCACGTTCTCGTTGCCTTCTTTGCAAGAGAAAAAATTAATTAAAAAAGTCATGCAACAATATACAGTTTATAAATTGTTTCCGTTGCTTTAGAATTTTGATCGAATATACCACAGTATAGTATAATTCGAAATCATCACAACATTCTCTGACTCAAATACGCCTGAATAAAAAGCGAAAATTCTGGCTCATGAACGCTACCTACGCGCACACAGTCGACACGCTTCGTTACTAAATTTGCGGTCGGCTTCCAAATTTGAAATATTACGTATTTGACCTTTAAAAAGTTGCACAAAGATTGTCAAGTCCTTTAAATTTACAAAAAATATATCGCTTCCCTACAATAGTACGTCAACAAGAAGGTAAAAATGTTTGAAATCATAGCTCTGTAGTTTTTTTATGTATCATTTATTACACACCAGTTACTACGTAACAATAAAAAACACGCAAAATAACTGGGTCAGCCTAAAGTTAATCACCAGCGGGTGAGTTGCCGGTAGTGAAATTACAGGCCACGGGTTGGATTCCCGCACCGAGACCAATATTTTCGTGATCCATAAGTATTTGTATTGCATCAAAGTGCTTTGCGACTGTAAAGTCCCTCTATAACTATACACACCATACAGATTAAGTAACCCGTAGTGTAGGGTCAGGATGTGTCTGTTACTTAAAATTATTTGTTACAATTAAGGCGAAGACCTTCGTGGAGTACGTGCGCCAAAAGATGACACTCTCTCCACTCTCCGAGGGTGGAGATGCTGGAATCGCACCGCAACGCCAATATCAAGGCGTTCGTGATGCGAGTGTCGAATGGTTTTCTGCACCTTGTATTAGAGGAAAGCTACTAGCCACAAACTTAGTATTCCGACGCTTCGGTGGACTATTGCCAGACGGACGGATACAGACTTAGTGCACAGTGAAGTGATACTTTTTTTTTTTTTTTTTCTTTTTGTATCCTTCTACTTAGTAATCTGTTTTGTTAACAATAAACTAATTTGATGGCAGATGGTAACCATCAGTTAAGTGTCAGTACTAGAGAGGGCAATCCAGTGATGCCTCTCTCAGGTTTTCGCCGTGAATCTCTCCACTAGGTCAGGTATGCTATTTCTTTTTAATCGTGAGAATCGTAGGCTGCCATAGCCCTGCAACCGTGCCGCCAGTTCGTTTTTATGTTGTTCCAGTCTGATTTGGTATTTTGCACTGTATGTTGCTATTTCTTGTTTTACTGTAGGTAGGTTGAAATCTAGATTCACATATTTATTACTGATATGTGCTGGTATTGATACTAACATCATTTTATTTATTTATAACTTTATTGTACATCACAACATAAAGTATTGAAAATATACAATAGACATCTAAAAATAATAAAAAGAAGTACAATTGGCGGCCTTATTGCTAACGGCAATTTCTTCCAGGCAACCTTTGGATGGATGATTTTAGGTCGAATTATTTTATTAATTTATATTGTATGTTAGTTTGTAGGGGCTATGGGCCATTTGTTACCTGAAAATAAATGGTATTATTATTATATTATTAGCCTTTTACAAGTTTAAATCATATGCGATATCAGTGATAGGTATTGTTCTCTTACAATTCTATTATTCGTAAACACGTATTTCCCCACATTTATCACGACAAAAATATACGTTATAACAATGCTATTGATTAGAACACGTTAATTCCCAAACATGTCGTCAATCGTAAAAATTAATTGTTTGTTTCAGAAACGTAAATTCCCATGTTTATATAACTATGGTAGGCAACAACCAGGAGAATAATTTGCGGTTAGTAGCCATAGTCACGTGTTAAGATAAAATACACGCTAATTTAGGAAATATATGAATTATTTTTTCTAAATATAATGATTGTAACTCAATAATGCTAATAATGGGGAATGGTTCTAACGAGAGCTGGACATTGAAGCCAGTGAAATTACTGGGCACTATGACACGTAACAACTTATGACGAACGCAGTCGAGTGGTATATGATTCAAAATTCTTGTGCTTATGTATTTCCAATTCATCGTGAAATTAACACTCAAAGATTAAGAACTCCCAATTTAATTTTAGCAACTTCATGTTGCGTATTATACGGTGAGTGAAATGTTTAGAAGCCCAAATCCCCTTCCCCTTCTCAATCCCTTAATTAATCCTTTCCTTTAAGGTCGCCAACGCATCTATGACTCGTATTGTGGGCGTTCATCGTTGGTGGAGATCACTTACCATCAGGTAACCCATTTGCTCATTTGCCAACCTGCTATAAAACAAAAATCTGAAATCTCAAACTGTGAAGGTTGTTTGCGTACACTATAACCGTAAACCTTGATACCGATCGAATAATAAGATTATGGAAAGAATATTTTCTCATGTCAGTCTGTTGCCGTTTGTTGAATGTAGGCTTCCGCAAATGAGCACCAATTCCCGGTCTTGTTATCGCCTCATCATCAGCCACAAGACGTCCACTGCTGAACATAGGCCTCCCCCAAAGATTTCCAGACCGACCTGTTGGAAGCGGCCTGCATCCAGCGACTTCCTGCGACCTTTAACGCCTCGCTAGACGTTAATCTTAGTTGCTCAGTATACTGATGACTTCAACAATCACTCCAGGTAAAGAGGCATATAATACTGCGCAAAAAATAATCCACGAACGTCTACTAAATTAAACCCAGGTTTATCACAAAAAGTTAAGCCCAACGCAAACAGGATGTGCCGACTGCACGGCACGGGTCATCACAAATCGGCAGTATTGAGCCCCAGCCGCCGTGGGCGGGACAGAACCACTGACCCATGACACTTGGCGCCGCTTTTTTACACGACGCCGACATCGATCCTGGTGATAAAAGTATTTAAGCAACCTATAATTATTTAAAGTGGTAGAGCCACGTTGTAGGCAGTCTACATCAAAAATGGGTGAACTTGACCGGGTTGTTAGTACTGTCTCACAGAAAACTGACGAGAAGTAACACCTTACTGTTCGGTTTCGTACGGTGAATGAGGGCAAAAGACCGTCTTCCCTTCTCAGTCCCTTATTTTTCCCAGCGTTTTGAGGTCAATATCGCGTTTGCGTTTCATCTGTTGAGGTCACTTATCATCAGGTGACCCATTTGCTATTTTTCTGGCTTACACTATGAGATAAGATAAGATATTGCTTAAACTAATAAGGGTAGGTATACTCAGTATTATGATTTTAATTATTTTTCCACGTGGTTTTTCCGGGTTTGACCGTTGCTGGGCGACAGTTACGTTTGTATCACTTCATTGACGTAGCTATTTACCACGTCACGGCAAAGTTACTATACGGCAACCGATAGTATCTAGGTACAAGGCAGCCGGCCGTCCAAAGACGCTGCGTCCTAAAGTTACTGGATATGCACTGGTGGCCCTGGAACACGGGTCAGTATATAGTCATGTAGGAATGTAGGTTGCTCTGAATATCCTACTCCTACTATCCTATCCTACTAATATTATAAACGCCAAAGTTTGTAAGTATGGATGGATGAATGTTTGTTACTCTTTCACGTAAAAACTACTGAATGGATTTTAATGAAACTTTACAATACTATAGCTTATACATCAGAATAGGGCATAAGCTACTTTTTATCCCGGAAAAAGCAGATCACGCGGGCGGAGCCGCGAGCAAGAGCTAGTATATTATAATTCTATTGTAAGGTTTTTAAACTTAAGTTACCGTTAATTACAGAAGTAAATGATTAAAAAATACTATATATTTTTTTAAATAACAAATTTAGCGTTGTTCTGAGTTCTGACAAAAACGTTTACGGTTTTATTGTTACCATAAAATTCTTTGAAATACGTCGTTAAATGAGACACATAAGTTCTTACGATATGGCGCTCGACATTTTTTTCTATGAAATTTGTTCCGAAGTGTCAAGATTCATCGACGCATAATTAGCAAAGGGACACATTTTCATAATTAGGCGCTTGTTTTTGCCGACATTTTGTTTTTTGTCGGCTGTCATGTGTGTAATTTATTGCCTCGGTAATTATCGGTATGCAATACGAACTTATGGATTTAAACGGTAATTGTCTGTGTAAATGAAATTGTTTATTTTTTGTTTCAAGACCAAATTTTAATACTATGTTTAAATATAATAGTAATAATACAACTGTATGACGAACGTGGAATTTTCACGTCTCGTTTTTTTTATTTAATTGAATGAAGTCATCAAGGATGCAAGTCACTCACCTGATGGTAAGCGCCAAGCCTGGCCATAAACAGAAGCAACACCACACAGAACTTTGAATTACAAAGCACTGCATGGCACTGAACTGCGCTCGTCACCCCGTGTCATGAGATGTTAAGTCTCATAATGTCCAGTAATTTCACTGGCTTCAAATGTCCTTCAAACCGAAACACAACAGTGCTTACATACTATTGCTTGGCGCCAGAAATAGACAAAGCTGTGGTACCAACCCAGACGGCCTCTCGCATACGAGGGACCTACCACCTTGTAAACTCACATAGTAAATCCATAATAAGTCCGCCGGCGCGGTGGTCCAACCCACTACAAGATTTACTATTAAATTTAATAAAACCAATACATTAAGTAATAATAAAGAAGACGCAGTGGCGTATAGGCGTTAAAAAAATTAATAAATCCTAAAAATCCCATTAAAAATTACCCAATATATTAAGAATGTTTGAATACGTGAATGGATCGCGTAAAATTCAATGGTGGATCATTAAAATCAAATCCTATAACTAATGTCACGCATACAGGTGTGGACTAGGGTGGGAGTCAAGCTACAACAACGTGGGTGTTAGCGACACATATAATTAGATATTTTAAATAATGTTATTATATTTTGATATGCAAATAGGTAGAATTTATATTGGTACAAACCTTTTTACTTACCTATTTGAAATTATTTTTATACATTCTAAAACAATGTAAAACGTTTTTGTTCTCAATTGGACTAGATAAAAGCAGTACGAAAATATCCACATATTTTTACATGATTTAAAATGTTCCCATGGTGGACTAGCGGTAATCATTAATTCCATCATTTACAGTGGGAACAACAAATCGAAACAGTTGCCTCTATTATATTTTATTTTTATTTCGCCTCTTGGGACTTAGTGGCAGTGTTTTAAGGTAATCATAATTTGTGTTTATTTTTTTATTGGCTACACCGTCGTGTCTAAACTAATTTTACAATTTAAATTTTATTTGAATATTCTCAATGTGGATCACAATACTTACAAACTACTCTAGAAAATCTTTGATTTTATTTATCATGTGATCATGTCATTCAAATTCAAATCATTTATTCTGTAAATTGGATCATAAATATCACTTTTACATGTCAATATGTTTTATACTAGATTACATTTTTATTTTTATCGACATTTCGTGGCTAGCCTTGAGACGAAATGCCGAAACAAACTCATGGGTATGGTCTCTTTTAATTTTCAGACATTGATTTTCTAGAATTGTAAAAAAAAAATCTTAAAAAATATTAAAAAACGTTACTGTCATAAACTCCGTCATGCCATAACTAGTGTGCGATAGACATATTAAAATATTATTGTGAATGGTGGTTTCATGTGCGGATTGTTACAGCGAATGCGTACTGCAATTTAAAATGCACGAATACATACTTTTTTGGCTAATATTCAATATTTTCCTTTATTTGATTTCTTTTATTAAACAAACTCTTGAACAAAGTAAGTAAAAAGTTGAATTTTGATAAAACCTTTTAATTCTTATTATGAATTGTAGCTAATTAGTGGTTAACTAATATACAGTTAAATAAGTTTAAATGTTTATAACAATAGCATATAGAGTATACTTAATTTACTTACGAGTAAACTTATGTCAAAAAAAACGACAGACCCCTCGAATTATTCCCAATACGCGCCTGTGAAAAAAAACGTAAGCGCTATAAAATGCATTGTTACATAACATTTAGGAGTTATTTGTAATAAATTATAGAATAATTCTATGCGAGAGCAACAAATAAATCCTTAATAAGGTGTCGTTAAAGTTTATTATTTAGTTACTGACTCCACTTAAGGCCATTGTTATTTTTTTTATTTAACAGCTGTTATGTTAGATACTGAATATGGGAAAACGTGACATAAAATTGAGTATTAAAAATATATTTGTGGAATCGCATTGTTAAAAATTGATGTCTAATGATATCTATATTTTTAAGTGAATATTTTTCGTTCTTCTGTATTTTTCTTTATGAATACTATGTGCTATCTCCGTCAAACTGACGAACTGCCTCGGTGGCGCTGTTGTATTGCATACTCGGTACGATTGCTGTGCTGTGGTCTCGGGTTCGATCCCCGGGTCATGTAAAGGTGATATTGAGTTTTATAACACGAAATGGTCTGTGTCATCCCGGAGTATGGAAATGATCTGGAAAACCCGTTGTGCCCGGAATGGTGATGGACTCGTCCTCTATCACATCGTGGGACGGAAACACGCTTGACGAAATGAGAGTGTACTGGTGACACCTCTGTCTATACTACCTCTGAATATAGGCTTGAATGCGTATATATCTATATCGTAAGATTATTTTTGTATTCTATTTACCTCGAGTGTTATTCCATATAAATTTGGTTAACATCTAATTACGACGACACGACGTACGACGGAAAATGGTAACCTCCCCAAAGGATAAAAAACGCACCACGATTTACTGGAGTCTGTTTTTGGAGTTTTAACTTATACTTATTTTTCACTCTACTTGAATACTATTGTACATTCAGATACAAAGCGAAATCTATTTAAAATAACATATTATTTAAAATTTCGGGACAATTGTTACACATTCATCATTATTTCATATTCAAACTAAAATATAGCCTAAATGTATTTTCATTTAAACTTAAAGATTTATCTGACATCTGCACATATACTACACGCAATGACAATAATTCACCGTTTATAGTGCATCAAGCAGTGCTACCGTTGATCCGAGTAGTTATTTAATAATATTTAACAACCAACACCTACTGATTGTTGTTGACTACGATAACATTTACTAGGGTTGCCTATTAAGGCTTTTTTTTTATCCGAGCACGGCAAAGTGACTGCACTAAACCTGATGGTAAAAGTAGTGTAGGTCCAAAAAACTAGCAACCACTGACAAACAATGAGTTCATCGGTGGTCACCACACTCTTGCCGGCCTGTATAAATGCTTCGTCCAGGCAGATGGCAGACAGACTATGGCAGATTTTAACTCCATATGTACGGTGGTCGCTATCGGGGCGGATATGAATAGGTATTCTACCACCAGCAAATATAAACTAAGCACTAACTAATCGTAAAAGTCGATTAAAAATGACGATGGTTTTAACGAAGCAATTCTAAGAAATCTGGATAAATAAACGCTGTAGAAAAAATATGTGTATGTGTAATCTACTTTCGTTACCGAAGTTTATAGTTCGTTACCGTCTTAATACGAAGTCACATAGTTACAGTCGAAACATTACTCGAGCAACACAAATTGTATTTAAGTACACTTTAGCATATTGGAATAAAAATAATTTGTCTTCTCCCTAAATAAATAGACATCTTTGGTAACAGTTTACTACATTGGTATATTGATCCACACACCTTGTGTGTATTGCGATCCAGAATCAGCCAGTGTATATCCGGTTCTCCCGTGGGGCTTGCGATATTACTTGATCGTTGTTTGGGGCAGTTATAGGAGTAGATTCTTGTATCCCTGTATCTGCATCGGTTATCCGCCTGTCCTGTCGCAAGCGCCTCGATTTGCTTCTTACCTCTTCGGAGTATGAAGAAGCATTTATATAAACCCGCATGATTCTGGTGACCACCGATAAACTCATTATTTGTTGGTGGTCACTGTTTTTTTTTGGACTGCACTGCACTTACCATCAGGTGTAGTGTTGTCACTTTACCGCAGTCGGATAAAAAAAACTTTCCGACTTTATAAAAGAGCAGGTCATTTCGTCTATACTTTTATGTACAGTGTTACGAGATATTTTTGGTTTATCCAGAAGGTACCTTATATTTGGTTAGGATCTGATAGTAAGAGATAATAGGAATCCTCACACCAATCTCACTGTATTTCCGATTATGAAGTTGGTTTTCGTAATTCTTAACTCATGTTCTTCATGTTCATGTTCTTCCGAAAATGCACTATTAATTGTATTCGAATTTACAGTTATTAACAAGTGTACAAAAAAAAATAACAAGTAAATGAAATTTCTATTACACTCATTGAATACTATTCACACAATATGTACCATGAAAAAATAAATAGCATGTAAAAGACTCTATAATCCGCAATAAAACCATGAAATTATGAATGAAGTGCAAGCAAATCCTTGGAGACTTCATTCACCCCTTGCCAATATGAATGGGTTTCACACAATCATTATTCCATTGACTCAATGTACCAAAATCATTAATATATATACACTTTTCACGAGTCAACGTCAGACATGCCGACGCCTTTACACTTTCTAAACTGATTTTGATTCTATTATTTATTCAGAGCAAGAGCGGATTCGGAGTTGAACTGTGGGGATGTTTTCGACTTTAAGAACATGATCATTCGCCTTTAATTTATAAGTTGTTACGATTGATTAATTTAGACGTAGGAAGGCAAAAGAAATAAAAAAGAAACAATGTTAATAATATGTACTGATATTGTTGATTTGATGATATGAAATTATACCTACATTAGGTTTTTATAAGCCGATACTAAGATAAATAGATAACTAACTTTATTTTTAAAATAGTATATAATATGTTAGATCTCAAATGTCACCTCAACACGCCACTAGAAATATTCAAAACCTTCACACATTTACCTCATACTTACCGTGCATCCCGGGTCCTCAGTACCCCCTCCTGAGTCCACCCCTGCCCACTTCTCCAACAACCCATTGACGTAGCAACTGTGAAATTCCAAACACAATTAATCTTTAAATCATATCATTAGTGAACTATCGTATTTACTGAGGAGCTTACTTCATTTTCTCTCTCTTTAAGTCTCATTTCAATGATTAATCGATGGTTGCTGATAAATGATTTTGTGAAGCGTTGAAAAGAGCTGCCGAGCATGTGTATCTACAGACGTTCGGAATATTCTTTACAATTTTAGGAGTCATTCATGATTATTAATGGTTCGTGATAGTTCTGGACGCTGTGTAAAGTTGTTGATTAAATGTAATGTTAAAGTGTTCGTTTATTGGATACAATTAGGAGAGCTAAGTCACAAACTTTATGGGTGGTTCTTAATAAATGACTGATAATCATTTCTTATGTTTACGCGAATATTATACATTGAAATAAAACGGTTTTTATCGCGGTTTTTTATTAATGTTTGATATTGTTTTTTGATCCAGTCTATCCTATGACCACGAAGGCTGAAAAGCTTTCGAAATGTCGGGATCAAAAATTAATAAAATACCGCGATAAAATCCGTTTAAACTAATGATAATCATTAGTAAAAAGAAATATTGAGAATTATTTATTGCATCGGAGAATATGTTAGTACATATATACGAACGTACGTGGGTACTTGTATGCAACATGTAAATGCTTGTTATACATGTATCCCCAAAGAGGTAGGCAGATGTGCAACTAGTAGATTTATTTTTATTATCTGCTTGACGAAATGTATAGGTCGCTAATGGTAAGCGTCACGTCTGCTCATAAACAGAAGCAACACCATACAGAACTGTGAATTACAAGCACTGCATGGCACTGAACTGTGCTCGTCACCTGAAGATATAAGATGTTAAATCTCATAAAGTCCAATTTCACTGGCTTCAATGTCCTTCAAATCGAAACACAACAGTGCTTACACAGCAGGTATAATGCTTACCATCAGCCGAGAAACCTGCTCGTCTCGTAATTCATGCTAATGAGAAAAAATATTTTTTGGTACAAAAACTACAAAAACTATTACATTTTATTCAATCAAGAAACGGTTACCAAACAGATCGCTACAATAAGGTAACGATTATATGACAAATGCATTATTGAATTTGAACCCAAAGCAACCCTCCCCATTATTGGTTTAGTTGACTCCGTTAAACTAAGTTAAGCTCCGGGGGTTATCCGGATAAGGTGGATGAGGGTATCAAATAAGAAACCAAAGACATATCATTATTAAAAAAGACAGCCTAAGCTCCGTGACGTAGCGAGCCTATAGCCGGTTGGGACACCACGCGGGTTCGATCCCCGCATTCGAGAAGCAAAATCGTAAAATTTTGTTCTCGAATTGGCTTGCGTAAAAATAATTTATGTACTAATTTAATATAATATACAGAAATACTAACTAATAACGCTTGAAATCTCATCGTTCAAAAGGCATGGCTTGCTTATTAAAATCAAAAACTCAGTGTTTTCGTAACGTCAAGTAATAAAAATAGTTAACAGGCACACTTTTGAATAATACAGTAGAACCTCGATAAGATAAAGACCAAGGGAAACGTTAAATAATTTGAGTTATCGAGGTTTTTACTTACTAAGGGTTTAAGTTAAGGAGTTTTTATTGGTTTATATTTTTACTTATAGAGGTTCGTTTATGAGCTTTTTTAGGTTATAGAGATAGACGAGCTAAGTTAAAATTTATTGAAGTTTCTTTTATTCTACATAAAAAGTCGTTATTTTTTTTTGTTTCAATCTATTCACACTTTCTACATCAATTTTATTTTCAATATTAAATAAAGGAGAGAAAATATCATCCTCTGTATTACTGCATTGCTCTATAAAATATCGTAAAGTGTATACAACTTTCCTTGCTTCACTGATAGATATAATCGTAGGTAGATCTAGTGGCTCGTCATTTAAATCTTCGTCTATATTATCGCTCTCAGCACCATGAATAACGAAGGCTAAAAGTTACTGATACATACAAATAAGTTACTGTACTTAGACCTTACTGTATTAATTACATTTGAAGCCATTTGGTAAACACGTGTAAGCAATAACACTGGTCTACAGGAAACCTTTTTCGTTTGCACATTCATTTAAAATGCCTCATTGATAGATGATTGAAGTTACAAAGGTCGCCGTCGTTACAACTTTAAGTTACCGAGGTGCGATGCCCAAATTTTTCGTTTAAGTTATAGAGGGTTCGTATTTTAAGTAAAAGAGGTTTTGGACTCCGAGGGGAAGGGAACACAACATTTTATGAAGTTATAGAGGTTATTACGTTGTCGAGGTTTAAGTTATCAAGGTTCTACTGTATATGTACGCCTGCCCATAAACAAAGACACACCACACAGAACTATGAATCACAAAACACTGCATGGCATTGGACTGCGCTCGTCACCTTGAGACGTAAGATGTTAAGTCTTAGAATATCCAGTAATTTTACTGGCTTCAATATCGGTCAAACCGAAACACAACAGTGCTTACACACTATTGCTTGGCGGCTAAAATAGACAAAGCGGTACTAACTCAGACGGTATTTCGTGTACAAAATTCGAATACCACGTGATATATTGTTAATATCAATATTGTAGAAATTATTTTTTCGTTTAAAACTACAGACGTCTAAGAAACATATTGCATAACACCAGCCACGTATCCCCAAACCGCATCCCTAAAGGATGATATGGAAAAATATCGCATTAAACGAGGGGAGCCGCGTCCCGACGCAACGCCTGCATGAGGGTGTTATTAAATATCACCACCGACATCTATTACCATATGTTTGTGCTACCAAATCAGACGCCACTGATATTTGTATAGCTTGATGATTATAAAGTACTAGCTTTTGCTCGCGGCTCTGCCCGCGTGAACGTTTAAATTCACAAAGTTTCATACAAACTTTCATCCCCATTTTATCCCCTTGGGGGTAGAATTTATCAAAATCCTTTCTTAGCGGATGCCTACGTCATAACATCTATCTGCATGCCAAATTTCAGCCCGATCCCTCCAGTGGTTTGGGCTGTGCGTTGATAGATCACTATGTCAGTCAGTCACCTTTGAGTTTTATATATTTAGATTCATAACCGTCTACAGCGTGGCTCCACCAGTTATCAAGTCTTTATGTTGTCTTATTTATTTTGGAAGACAATCAAACGATATCCGAAGGTTCCTATATGAAGCAAATGTTTATTATTTGACGGTTTAAAACAATAAAAATTAAGCACTTTAATAGTCCAAAGTTAATAGGTCTAGGTTGATAGCACCGCATAAGCACTGATGTGGTTTGAACGCCATTATAGCCAGTGAAATTACTGGGCACTATGCGACTAACTTGTGTCTCGAGATGACAGGCGCAGTGCTTGGTAATTTAAAGTCATGTGTTCTGTTTATTGGCAAGCGTGTGGCGCTACCATCAGAGCGATCTGCTCGTGTCGTCATACAAGCAAATAAAAAAACTCTGCCTCAACAATAACCTATTTAAAATCACATTCCAGTTATAAATTGTCAGTTTATAATAATTGACAATAAACAGTTTAATATTGTAGAATCATTGTGCGTTACTCCCTTTATCAAATAGTGCGGG
The DNA here is from genome assembly GCA_949126905.1 of Amorpha juglandis. NCBI lineage: Eukaryota > Metazoa > Arthropoda > Insecta > Lepidoptera > Sphingidae > Amorpha > Amorpha juglandis. The sequence goes on along the minus strand of OX421373.1, from coordinate 12,694,095 downwards.
CATTTACCGAGGGGTTCATATATACGTTTATACCAATGATCTTTTGTCATGACCGCTTTGGTTTGTTCAATTTAGAGACGCGTTCCGTTCCACGGAATGTTTATATATTACTGTCATGAGACGAAAGAGTTTGGAATGTTTTAACGTGTCTATTTTTAAGTCATAATGGAGGATTAAAAGAAAACTTACATTAAATTAAAACATGTCATAAATTAAAACTAAAATTGGTGTTCAGCGTTTTAACTCTGCTACGAAATAGCTAAAACTACCATAGGGAAATGAAACCACGACCGATAACAGACTTTATATTAAAATGTAGTTTAATTAACAGAGTTTATCATTCTAATCGATTTCCTGTTTTACTAATTGCATAAACAACGTTGGGGAAACCAAAATGATATATTGTATCAATATTAGTAATAACATAGATACTCCACACATACAAAAATAGTTTTAAAGTATGTTAGGTACTTACATACTTATTGGTTATGTATTCATTTAACATTCAAGACCGTAAACCTCTTTGACAATAAAATATAAGTAATTTACACGAAATGCGGTTTTCCTTGTTTCTTTGAAATAATTATTAAGTATTACTAACAATTGACTAATAACCTTGACGTGATTATCCACACATATTACGAATACATTTAATTGAACAAAAATAACATAACAACTATACAGGATAACGGTAAGTTAAATTTATATTATTTTGTTATTTATTAATTACAGAATCCGTTATTTATGATGGTAATTATTGTTCTTTTCCTTTAATTATAACTCGTATGCCAATTATTTCTTATCGGAACGTAATAACAATTGAATTTCCTGCTCAGATAACAAAATTATAATGAAAAAATAACTCTAACAATATACACGGTATGAACTGTAAATTTTACTTAAAAATATGCTAACGTTTTGATTACTATTTTTTTCAGTCATTATCTTATTATTTAAAAAAAAACTTTTTTGTTAAAAAATAACACATTATCAAAGTCAATTCAATTTCAAAATTAGAACGCGTTGGTGCGTTCCCAAACCATATCGCTCGATCGTCGACGCAGAACATTATGCGCACATAGCGTCCATGAATGATTGTTTAATGTACCAGAAGTGAGCAAATTCGTTTTTAAACGGCTATCAGCCGGTCATTAAAATCGACTATGAATGGTGTGCGCATTCAGTGCGTTTCGTGTGTGAATGCCATTTTGGAGCATAGGGTGGCCATCTTACTTTTCCGAGATGTCGGACTTTGATTTTTTCGCCCTTGCGTTTTTTTCTAATATAGCAAAATATTGTTAGTATTAAAGAATACTTCCTTATTATCTAGTCTTTTCCCACATAAACTGCAGAGATAACAAATATTTTGATTGCCTACCTAAATAAGTTGCTAAGTGAGAGACTATTTGTTCTAATCTAAAAAAGCTAAATGAAAATCGTAACGGAAATAACCAACAGGCTCAAAATAGAAACAAAAATTTATTTTAAACTATAAAAATCTATTATGAATATCATACTCACCCTACTGGTAGTATATTAAGTGCTCTTAATAATGGGACGACACGACAATGGCTCTCCGTTTATCATCGCATACAATAGGCACACGGGAAGAGTCAAACGATTGTTGTTTGGACATCTGGGGTTTCCATACTACACCCAATAACAACGCTCTATTCCTTTTTTGAAATTTTTGCTTAATCATTCCTTGTCTGTGGGCTACTTTATAGTTATATAAACGTTTATTATTTTCCATTAAAATATATTGATAGAACTTTTAAAACTCCCAACGTAATTTATTAACTAATTGAAAAATTTAATTAGCTATTAGTGACTGGAGTTAGATTTTTTATTAGTGACTTTTTTATGTCATTAATAATATATCACGTTAATGTACCAACTATTATTTACGTATCCTTTATCTTATTTCTAAGATCATAAATAAATGCTCCTTTTTTTCAATTCAAAGAGTAAGTACGTATTGTAATCAAGCCAAACATAAAATACATTTTAATAATTATATCCAATGACATAAATACAAACGAATTCACATTAAACTCAAATGAAAATTACAATTTAATTGAATTAAACACCATAAATTGAATGCACTTCAACGCTAATGTATCGTCCAATATCCAAACTTGTACAACACAAACGAGATACCGGCATTAAATTTGAACAGCCCAGTAATCATACGAACACTTTAAATACCCCTCCTCTGTGATTAACCAAGATATCTTGACCCCTCCTTTTATACACACCAGCAAATGTTTCATGTAAAGTTATTTCAGACATCCCGGGCGGGGAGGTCAAGATGAACTGGTCGTGGGGAGACCTCCCTACCCTATTAAGTGATGGGTAATTTAGAAATACATAAAGTACATAATAGGGTCCTTAACTTGGGCTTAATGAGGTGAAAACGGGAGCGGTAGGTGTTCGATCTGATGTACCAAATATAGAACGGCGCCCAGTTTATTTTAGTTATTGATCGTTGAATGCGCTTGAATGCCCGTTCTAATGTCGGCTTAAATATTTCAGATGGTTAGAGGTTTCCTGTATAATATACTGTTTGTTCATATATATAAATCAAGATTTACAGTATACTTATTTTTTCTTAACTTATCTTTTGGAAAAGAAAATACGATTTTGTCTTTTATTAACTGACTATTAATAATTACCTATATTTATTATCACTACGCAACACTCCAGACTTTACAACAATAAAAACAATTATATAAATATGTACAATTCTCATATATTTTAATCGGACAATTAAAATATATAGGCTCTAAATGGGGTTTAAACACATTTCCTATCACTTTATACAAAAATCTAATTGTCTAACGTAAAGTAACATTATTCTCTAATTTATTTTAAAAATGTAATGATAACTTTAGAACTAACATTAGAAACGTACAAAACAAACCATGATAATTTTTCTCACGTCTTAAAATCTCGAAGCAGATGTTCCATTTTATTACGGTTTAATGCCATAAATAATTTGATTAGTCGCGTATTTATCAACATAGAGCCATCGTATGGAAAAACGTCATCTTTTCGACTCATTCACCGTACCCCATTCACAAACCCCATTGAGACGGACAACCGTTTAGATTCCACTAATGTTATCTAAATATCTTTACGGTAAGCAAAAAATACATCGCCTATTGACTTCCTCTCAAATAAATTTAAACCTTAAACGAATTGGAGAAGGTCTTTAAAATGAATTATTATCCGTAAATTTTAAATTTTATTTGAAATTTATAAGAGTTTTTTCGCGAGCCTTTTTGTGTGCTGTATCAAAAGGTGTAAAGTTCTTTGAGTAGTACAAAGAGTTTTTTTTGTGATCATCCTTTGAGCACGCGTTGATAATCGAGTGGATGTTCAGATTTAATATATCAATAAAAGCTTGTATCTTTATAGCTCCAATCACTTCACTCGCAGCACACATGAACGAATAAAGCTTTGGATTTCATCCCCAGGTTGGAAAATAGTTTTTATATATTCTGTAAATAAGATTTACCGTAATTTTTGTCACCAATATGAAAGTGGGGTTAAGTTAAATGGAAGTTAACAACACCAGGCACCATGCCACCATTAGACCATAATAAAGTACCCGAATACGAATTAATTACTTCAGTACATTGAAAAAAATCACATTTTTGTAATATATTTTAAAATGAAATATGACTGTATTTTAATTAGATACAATAATTTCTATTTAAAAATTCGGTGGGTACTGCAATAAAATGTATATAGGGCGAGCACTCGAGACGCCTTCCAAGTCCCAGAGTAACGGGCTTAACTGAAAATTTATACCGAAATAATACGAGAAGGAGCAATCTTTTTAAATAACGACTTTCATATTCCCGAGTGGTGCGGACAATTTAGCGGAGATGAGAGATGTTTTTTTTATTAAAAAGTTGCGGGATGATGATAATAGTAAGTGGGGGTGGACCCGGCCGCTGCCATTACTCCGCGCGAAATGAGTTTTCAGTTTGCCGCTTTTTTATACGTGAATACATGGTGTGTTTTTTTAAATATACTTTTTCGCCTTTAACTTTTGATAGTATAGCCTCTGAGTAGCCGGCTATAAAACGAGAAGCGGCGGGTTCGATCCCTACACTAAGGCAAATTTTAATACGATCTACAAATATTGTTTCGGGTCTGGATGTTGTGAGTTTGAAAGTGTCTCCTAGTTTCTGATACTCACGATACAAACACTAGTATCTTACTGTAGCAATAGGACTATGTATGTGACTGTTGGGTGTATTTATTATGTTATTATTTATAGCTCAATCGAATAGTTAGGAAACAGCGTATTAATGGAATTGTAAACGTGTTCGACTCCTAGAAAGATGAATATTTACGTAATACGTGGACTGTAAATCCAAAGTCATAATCGAAAACACGCTTTAAACTTTAACAATATCCATGGATTAAAACTAAACTAAACTTATATCGAAACTAATATTATGAAGAGGAAAGATTTGTATTTTTGTATGTAACGAATAAACTTAAAACTACTAGACCGATTTCAAAAATTCTTTCACCATTAGAATCCTACATTATCCCTGATGAACATAGGCTCCTTTCTATCCCGGAAAAAGCAGATCACGCGGGCGGAGCCGCGAGGGAAAGTTAGTAATAGAGAAACTAAAATCAGTCGTCATGTCATTTTAATTCGATGCCACTCATTTAACATATTATATTTTAGTTTGTGAACAAACTAGATACTCATATCAGACAGCTCTTCAACAAATTTTTACTTTAAAACCCGTCTAATCCATTAGTTTACATAGAACAAAATTACCACGTAATAATCCAACATCCTGTAACAGTGGAGCGCCGTGTAATAAAACGTGCGTCGAGCGAGCGCGACCGCACCGCTGTCATCGTAAAAACATTTCCCGCCCTTAATATTCCACAATTGCCACTTTTCCTTGCCCACATTCCGCCAAATAGATGTTTTGTTATAATTTATTGTATTTATATTCGCTAATAAACGTTAAGATGGCGGGGTTCTTATGTTTATCGATCTTAAGATGTATAATAAGCTTTAGTACTTACCATCACGGGACCGCTTGCTCGTCTGCCTTTTAAGGCAATAAAAAAAAGTTAGAAGAAAGATATGCACAAAACTTAAACCACCCTGAGGATCATAACCAGCAGGTGGTCCCATGGGCTAAAACTGGGTTATAGGGTATTAGTATTTTAAAGGCTCTATTACATTTTCCATTTATCTCCAAAGATACTAATAGAAATGAAAAACTTAAAAATCCACCCACAACATGATTTTCTATGTACAGTATATTACTCACGAGAGAATCGGTATTACACAATACGCTCAATTTAAAAAAGTTTATGTACAATAAGTAATTGTACATACTTTTCTCCATTTGCCAAATAATGTGATTAACGATGAATGATTTACGAACAAAAATAAAATATGTAAATATTTTTTACGACATTGAGAAGAAATGATTAAAGAAAAACGAACACCATCACTTGCTTTCAGTAGTTCATTTATCCCCCTAACAAATATCGCACACAACCCAACTACTACAATCAAACATTGATTTAGTACAGCGCCAACATTTTTAAAGATTTTTTGTCCAGCCTCCGCCAGTGTTGTGGCACAGATAAAAATAAACCGCACCTTGTTAAGACGAGTCGTGTTTAAACCCCCAAAACAAACAATGGCTTAAAACAACCAAACATCAAGCTCCCACTTAACCACATCACTTAACAAAACCGATTTTAAAAGGCACGCACCCTTCGTAGTTTGTAAAAGTGGAGTTTTAACCTGAGGGGTCTTATTAAGCTGGACGCATTATACGCATAGCAAATATTGTCGGAACAAAGAACGTGTAACAATTTTTGAATATCAGGGAAGTGTAACTAGTTCGATTTTCAAACATAAGGGGCGCCAGCTTTGAGCAGATTATAGCGTTTAAACGCGCGTGTTTATGGTACAAAAGGTACCTACTGCGTGATGTTTTCGCATTAGCACCTTTTAGTACGAGCCTTTTAAGGGGACTTCGTGTGTGGTCCTGGCGAGTACGCTTCCGTTATCGCCCAGGTAATTGCATTTAGTCAATCATCTTTGTCTTTGCTTATCTGTTTAAGGGAACTTTAGAAGTGCTAAGACAATGAAATGTCATCACACGTTTTGAGATATGTTGTGATATGGCTTTTTATTTCAATGAAGCAGCAATAACTTAGCGAGGAAAGTTGCAGTTATGAAACCAACCCCAAGAGCAGGCAATATTTTATTGATTATTAATTATTGTTTGCTTTTACGGCGCAGAAAACATCGCGAGAAATCCTACATAATATTTGAGAATTCTCTATGAGAACTTTGAAGGTATGTGAAATCTGCCAACCCGAAATAGGCGAACGTGGTAAACTAAGGCCTTACCCACTTATTCGTAGACTATGTCTATGTCTATAGAAGACCTATATCTATTGTTTAAATGCATGGTGATAAGCCAAACGTATATCTTAAGTCAGTAAATAAATATATTAATAATATGTCTTTTTTATTAGCTAGTTATACGTAATCTTTATGAATATAAGAGAAGATGATTTGATTTAACAAGGAGATAAAATTAATCACATACGTGATTTACAAAGTACTAGAAGTCATCGATCTCGGGTTAGAGTTTAGATACTTCGAAAAGTGACTGCTACAAGTTATACACAAGTTATTGTAAAATACTTAGGCCCGTCAACTAACATAGTCGCCGTTTAGTAGGTACCTCTACTAAAAGTTAATGTTATCATAAAAAAAATTATACCGAATGAATATTTTTATTAACCCTATAAGTCTTAAAGTTGCATTAAGTATGTGCGCAACAAATGGACGAATAACTCAATATCACGCCAACCGATTTCGATGATTTTCTTTTTATTGGAAAGCATGTACTTCAAGGGTAGTTTGATGAGAGTTTGGTTAGGTTCTGATTATGAGATCCATGAGAAAGTTACGGAACTCTTCAATTCTTAGGAGCAAATTTACGATAATCGGCCGAATCTTTTATAGACTATCCAGATATTTGAGTCACATATATACAATAGCTGTACATAACACTGAAAAATAAAATAAAGTTTAACAAAACTTAAAAACCGGCTTCAAAAAAATAAAAGTCGGTGCCTGTGACCGGTCAACTGAAATTGCACCGATTCCAAAGAGAGCTAAAATTGTTATTTTCTACTTTTCAGTATATTTTTTGAAGTCGGTTTTGAAGTTTTGTTAAACTTAATTTTTATATTTTGATATAGGTACTATACTTACAACTGTCCCAAAATTAAACATCCCCTTTAAATAAAACTCTTTACCAAACGACAACAACCACGCTTCCCCATACGCGAAAAATATAATCAAACATAACATCCCCTCGTCATCCCAAAAGGCATTCGGGACACAAAGCCTATGGATAAACTGTTTGCGATTACACTCTTTCAATTAAGACGGACGTTAATCTCTCTGTGCTATTAAATTACATTAATTGGCTGTGGGGACGTGCAGCCGCGATATGTACAGACAAACAGACGTTATTGTGAAGTAATAAAGACTATTTTACTATATCAAAATGGGTAATGGTCACGTTAAAGTGATAGCTATATGTCATTGCTAATTCGGATTTAAGTCCGTAAGAGTCCTACTGAGGCATACTGTTTTTTTGTTTTCATCCTAGAACGGCAAAATGACTACACTGGACTTGATATTAAGTACAGTACAGTCCTAATATAATGTCGACCGTCAACAGACATTGTGTCCCTCGACAGTGAGCAGAATTATGCCGGCCTTAAGTTACTTGATATATACCCCGAAGCGCGATCCGGATCCCGGATCCCCGAACATAACTCACCTGAAAGAACATTACGGGTTTTCCCGGTTTACTTATACGGTGGTTGCTATCCAATCGGGTACAAAATGAACTCTAGATACACTTCCTAACACTCTGGCGTACGATTTTGGGTACTTCTTGTATAAACTAATATTACAAAGAGGAAAGATTTGATTGTTTGCATTGAATAGGCTCTGAAACTACTGGACCGATTTGAAAAATTCTTTCACTGTTTAAATCCTACATTATCCCTGATGAACGTAGGCGATATCGATAATATAACGGTGCAGAATTTCACTCGGGCGGAACCACGAGCGAATGCTATCTTTGATAAAACACTACATCGAAACAACTCACTTGTCGTAAGTAATTCTTTAAAAAAATCCAAACCTATTCGGGATGGTGATAAACTGGCTGACAGTTGGCTTGGTTGCTACATAAGCTCAATGGTATTATAATTGAATTAGCTGTCAAATAAAAAAAGTATCCAAATCGGCGGAATTTTAAATTAAGTACTCCGACTAAAACCCTCCACGTTTTGGGGAATAAAAACATCTAATTCAAACTTATCTCTGATACGTTTCTTTTCAACTTTAGAGACAAAATTTGTTTAGAACTATATTACATAGCTTGTAACGTACCCTAGCCCTTAAAATCACCCCTAGTTAATATCTGCCCGGCGACACCATCACTTATTCTACCTATTCGTACCACATTTTCAACCTTAATTCCCCACAATAGAGTCGACAATACAAACTGAAAGAATGAAAGGGAAAATCTTTTTGTGATTCACAAAGAGACGTCAGATAATGGCGTAATGCGATTAACTCGGTGTTAAGTGACATGGCGCTAATGATTTTGATTTGAAATCATTTCTTTTTATGTTTGCACTGATAAGTATTGATAATGGGGAATTCTTTTAATGATCACGTTTATTTTCATCGATTTTTATGTAGTTTTAATCGTTTTTTTTAAATAAATGCACCCAACAGTCACATACATAGTCCTGACCCCACGGTAAGATACGAGTCTTGTGTCGTGGGTATCAGGAACTACGAGAGACTTTCGGTCTCACAACACCCAGACCCCGAAACAAGAATTTGTGGATCACACAAACATTTGTCTCGGTGCGGGGATCGAACCCACGGCCTCTCGCTTCACAGCCGACTACTCGCCCGCTGCGCCACGGAGGCTGGCTGTTTCTGGCTGAGATTGATCCGGCTTAGTGCCTTTCTGGTTAGACGCTTCAACTTCGCCCGATATTAAGCATCCGCCATTATATGACCATTGGATGTGATATCCTTCTAATATGTCAAGATATTTTTGGATGTGATCTTAGTATATATACGCAATCACGCCTGTAATACCTAAAGGGGTAGGCAGAGGTATTTCGTATTCCGCGTCTGGAATTGTTTCCATATGGCGTTCCGTCTGGTGATAGTCTCACCCCCTATCACATCATGGGACGGAAATACGCTCGGCGAAATGTGGGTGTACTAGTTACACCTCTACCTACCCCTTCGGGGATCACAGGCGTGAGTGCGTATGTATATGTATGTATATAAAACATTGGCATCCAAATTTTGACATCTTTTAGGCGGCCACTTATTAATTGGTAAATGTATGTGTTAATAACAATTTACAAATTAATATGTTTTCATTAATATGAAGATTCTCATCACTCGCACACCCCACAAGTGGGAATCAACTTACAAATCTTCAAAAAGTGTGGGCAACAACCAAGATATTCAGTTTAGTGATCGCACGGATTTTTCGGAAACAATCGAATATTAATTAATGTAACAGGACAATTTAACCTTTTGTTATCTTTAGCCAATTAAAAATAACTACATGCACCTAATTTACAACCGACGTAATTTCCGAACTAATTCTCAACGGCCATTGCTTATCACAGCAACGTGTATTACTAAATTATAAACCAACATTCAATGTGAAATTCTGTGGTAGTGCAAATATCTGTTATACGGCCCGAACAAGATGGTCTCAACACCGAACCGACTAATCGGTGCCAAATGTTGTGTGTAGAGCTACATCCGATGGCGTCGCTTGTAACAACCGTCTCACGGCCCGACCGTGTAGTCTACAACACAACCGTGTCATAAACATATCAAACATGGCCGGCCTCCCGATATTAATGAGACAATGAGACATTAGCCCGCTACAAAATGCCTCCGCATTCGCGAATAATTAAATCGTAAAGTCCCCTCTACGCCGCCTACAGCGAATGTCTATTTACTCCTTTTTCATTCAACACAATAGCCGCTGCAATTCGACTCCCTTAGATCCGTTACGTCTCTTTAATAACAGCTATGATGTACTAAAATATACTCTAATACGGTGTGATAGGGTATATATTGTTGTAAGAGTGATCTTTTTTATAAGGCGTATTCCACAGAGACTATTAATTTGAGCGCGACGAACCCCGCCTACCCAATATCGCGTTTACACACATGTCGAGTTGTATCGTTGTCCCGTTCGCTCCGCGCCGCTTATTAAAATTCCTCGCTCGGTAGCTGCGTCCCTCTCGGGCGGCGAGAGGAGAGGCGTTCCGCGGGCCGCGGTTTGCGCCCCAATGCTAGCGCGATTTTCACCGCGCTTCCACGCGAATCATACACGACCATAGCGTTCGCGCCGACGAATTCGCAAGTCCCTGCCCTGCAACGGATCGGACCGTTTTGAATTTGGATTTTTTTTTTCTTTATTTAGTGCTGTGATATGCGTTTTGTGACTGCACTAATAGTGTTCTATTGACTGAAACTAAACGTTGCGTGAACTGTATAATTTAATTAGCAATGTGCACACGTATGTTAATTAATATAGCAAATAAAACGCCTTGCCATTCGTCAATACGTGTACATTAACGTGGGTTTTTTGTGTAAATAATAATATCACACATAAAAATATCGTTTCGTGTTATTTAATAAAACAATGCTGGCAACCTGCAATTACAAATCACCTATCTTATTCTAAATTCAAATCGAAATGCGCGTTCTTCGATCCATAACAAAAAAATCATAACAAATTAAATGCTCGAAATTTAAAAAATGGTTTGCTGACTAACCAAGGAGGTTGTAAATTGAAATGTCATCGAGTAGATGAAATGAAGACAGCGCTCGAATGCGAGCGGGCCGAGACCGCCGACAGCGGCGGGAAGGGCCGGATATCGTTCAGTGTGGACTCCCTACTCCGCGGGAAGACTCATACGCCACCGAAGGAAGCCAGCTTGAATGACGCGAGCAATGACGCCGAGAGCACTGACGCGGCACAGGAGTCTGACGACAGCGACGTTGACATTGAAGATGTTGACTCCAACGCTGGCGATGATAGAGACGAGAGAGAAAACGTTAATGATAATGAGGAGTTGGAGAGTAGAAGCGGAGTGGTGGTGCCGCAGCCGTTGCTGCCGCGCCTGTACCAGGGTCCGGCGCCGCCGCCCGCCTGGCCCTTCGGAGCGTTCCCTTGGATGGCGCCCAACCCGATGTTTCGCACCGGATCACCCAACAGTAAGTTTAATACCATCAAAATAATATTTGATTACTTTGATTGAATAATCCATGCCCAACACATTTAAAATATTTCAGATGTCATGCTTAAACATTATGTAAATGTTTTTATTATTTAAAATGAAAATGAGTCTTATTAGAATTGAAGATGTAGATTTTTAAAAAAATCTAAAATCGTTTTTGTTATTTTTAATAATTCTTGCAATTGCATGAGACAAATTGCTTGCAAATAATAGGTACTTATTAATTAAATGTTAATTTGAGATTCAGCAAAAACATTATTGATCGGCCTGGTCACATAAAACCTTCTCAATGCTATTATTTAAATTATAGAGTCATTTCACATGAACATGAACCTGATCTGCATATTTTATCTTCTGTACACAAAACCTAGGTTTTAAATAATTCATATAAAAATCAGATTAATTAACTCACATTGGCTGCCAGTTCTGTTAAAAAATTACTCACATTGGCTATCACTTTTATTAGTTCAGTATATTTTAATTATACTAGCTTTAACACGCGGCTCCTTGCGTGTGAATGTCTTTTAATAGTTTTGCGAGAAGGCTAAACTTTTCCAGGTCATGTAGTCTACTTATATACCAAATTTCATCAAAATCCGTTGAATTGATATGCCGTAATTGGTTAATAAATATCCAAATTCCAAAATTCACCGACATTATAACTTTTAAATTCATAAATTATGTAGGATTGACATGTAAAATAGCGTTTATTGGTCTACAGGGAAAGACTTATCCCAAATTGCTATTAATTTACGTAGGTATAAAATAGCGTTTACTGGTCTACAGGGAAAGACTTCCCTCAAATTAATTATTTTTAAATTATGTATCAATTTTCGTTCAACCGTTGGAACGTTGTTTTTCTTTACAAACAGGTAAGTGATTTTTTATTAACACAAGATCACGCCTTTATCCCCGAAGAAGTAGTCAGTGGTGCAATATATACTGAAATTAATACTGCAATTAATACTTGTAAAATAAATTAAGGGCGTCCCAATCACCATTTCAGGCACAAATACGAATCCCGGATAATTCACGTGTGATTTTTCGAATTGAAAACTAAAACGCAAGTTGTGATTGGCTATCTGGGATTTGAACCCAGGACCTCGCGGTTCTCAACCTTAGTACGCTGCCACTAGACTAATGGGGCGACATTTTTTAAAATAATACATAAGTGACAAGGTATGATAATTTGTGCTAGTTATGGCGATAGGGTAATTGCACCACTATCCAGCGAGCTAATGCTACGTAACATATTAAATGTTCCGTTAATTTGTAAATGGATGTTACAATATTTCAGTAGTGTTTTTTTTTATTTGATTGAATGTCGAGACGAGCAAGGCGCTCGTCTGATGGTAAGCGCGACGCCTGCCCATAATCATAAGCAACACGACACAGAACTTTGGATTACAAAGCACTGCATGGCAATGAACTGCGCTCGTCACCCCGATACATAAGATGTTAAGTCTCATAATGCCTAGTAATTTCACTGATTTCAATGTTCTTCAAACCGAAACACAACAGTGCTTACACTGTGACTTGGCGGCAGAAATAGACAAATAGGTGGTACCAACCCAGACGGCCTCTCGCATACGAGGGACCTATCACCGTATGACTTCCTCAATACAGGCATGCATGCTTCGCGACCCGTGAGGAACACTATTTTATTTTAATATTAATTTAATATATCACTTTATTTTAATATTATGATTAATAATACTCAAGCTTGTCAACAAAACACTTAATTTATTATTCGTTATCTTTCCAACGTTTATTGAGACTTTATTTAGTTCTGTATTTTGCTGTAATTAATTATTATATTTAATCCAACAGAGTTATCGGTAAAGCATATTTATAATAACAATAATAACATATATAGACCTGACTCTGATACTGTTTTAGAGACGTCCCACTGCTGGGCACGGACCTTGCCGACCTTAAAGGAAGGGGGTTATTAAGGGATTGGGAAAGAAAGGGAAATTTGAGCCTCCGAATATCTCACTCGCCGCAGGAAATGCAGCAGTAAGCCGCTACTTTACGTTGGTTTTCTGTAAGACAGCGGTAACGACACGGTCGAACCGACCCATTCGTACCGTACTCAAAACTGTCTACAGCGTGGCTCTACCACTCAAAAAACATTGCATTGTCAATTATCAGTTATCAACGTATATTGTTGATACAATGTATGAAACATACGTGATCGTCTGCATAACAAGTACACTACAAATAAATAATTACTTAAACAATTACCCCTTAACTACTTAAAGGTTAATTAAAACCATTCATCGCATTGTAATTGCTTTTCATTAGAAGTTGAATGTGTATAATTTTTTTGTAATCTTTTTTAATATTATTTATAGCCTTTCCTTTTACTTTGGTAGAATAATAAACGGCAAAATTATATTTCACAAAATTTTGATCGTAGCTCCGCCCTCTTTAATGACAATTAAAGTTAAGTGACACCTCTGAGTGCGGTAATTAAATTTTAGTGCAGAAGTTCAAAGACGGCTTTACGATCTCAGAGACTCACCGAGCTTCGTTCCTTGGTCTCAAATATGCATGCCACTATCGATCCTTGCTTACAGGATAAATTAAATCATAAATTAAAGCCATTAATAATAACATTATGTTTGCAAACATCGTTATTCCAAAAAATGTCATGCCGCGCAACAAAGGTAGACCCGCGCGCCGCGCCTCGCCGATGGCGCCGCGTCACCGAACCAGAGACAAATGTCATTAATATAGACAAGCGCTAGATGGCGTTGACAACACATCATTAATCAATATAATAATTAACAGTGGCGAACCTATTCCGTAGTCTATGTTACAACAACTAATATGGGCTTTATATTAAAAAAAATATAGAATCGCATTGACTGCGTATATAAGCTAAGATACCGGTTAGCTCCTGGGTTCAAAGCCTCTTCTCTTTTATAGTTCAAATTAGCTCCTAATATAATCAAGTCAGTGATAAAAAAACAATTCAAAATAGGTACATAAATTAAAAGTAATTTTTTTAGCTTTCAGTTTTTAGTTGTTTTTTTTTATATTGACGCTTGAAAGGCAAAAATATCGAAGCGACATTGCAACTTATTTTATTTATTTATTTTCAAATAGTTTAGAAAAAAATATATAAATTTATCTAATTGTAGCTCATATATTATGTAAATAGTATGTATGTTAAAAGCATCGAAATTAGACAATTACATAATTTATAATGTTTTTTTTTAATTTGATCTTTAAATCACTCTCGTGTAAACTTTATTACTCAATGTTGCTTAACAACTTCTAATGAAATAATCTTTACAGTTGGGGCATAAATACTGAAATGTTAGCCTTTTATTCCCAATTTCACCACGTTAACTTTGTTTTTAATTTTAAATGCGACCAACTTTGAAGTGTATCTGGATAAAAAAAATCCAAATCGTACCATCTGACAAAATATACGTGTCGAATTTATAACATCCTTCTGTTTTTGCGTCGGTTATAATCTGCAGTCCCCATCTATACAGAATAGGCATGTCGCCACTTACACCGATCGAGTACAGGGAGCGTTTACCTGTTTTGACAAGAAAAATGATTGTTCCACGTAAAAATCACCGCTAATGATACGACGGTCGATGTTTAATGACGTCGTCACACATGGCACCTATCTTTCAGACCGTATGGCTGCGGATATGTCATTAATCATATTTTTGGTACCCTATTAGTGTTATAAATGCATAAATTGACATGTTTGTCATCAAACATTGCGGCGATTGAATGTTTATATCTAATGATTAAAATAGATAAATAAGAAATACACACAAAATCCTCCAAAAAACTCCACACTAGGGTAACCAGTACTACTCACACATATACCTGATCCCATTCGATTAACCTGTGTCGTGGGTATCAGGAACTACGAGAGACTTGCAGCCTAATAACCACTAGACCCGAAACAAACATTTATCTCGGTGCGGAAATACAGCCTACGTCCTCTCATTTCTCAGCCGACTAATCGCCAGCTGCGCCATTGAAGCTGTCAAATAAAAGAAGATGATCTAATTTTAAAACGGCTGAAATGATTTTCTTTATACATAACGTGTCGTCAGAGACCTCGGCGTGCTGCATGATAGTAAACTGCTTTTTGATCGCTATGTTGAATCAAATTTTTTAGGTAACAACAGCCCTAATAACGCACTTGGCTTTTCGGCGCCTGGATCTTTCCAGAAGCTGAAAATAATAAACATTCTAACATTCATTTTTTTACACCTTATACTTCAACATTATTATTTATGTATGTATATCGTTATTGTATTTAAGATATGTTTATTATGTATTTATTTTCTTCATCACACTTTTAATACACCCCCTTCAGATACCTCTCTTTTGCCAGTGTTCCATCCAAAGGTTGTCTGGAAGAAATCGCTTTCAGCGATAAGACCGCCGATTGTTACACATATGTTTGTAATTATATTGTTTCTTATTGTGAATCTCATTAGTGGTGTACAATAAAGAGTTATCAATCAATCAATCAATTCTATATTGTGTCTGCTTATGTCTATAGTCGTCTGGAATATGCTTGCGAAGTTTGGATCCCATGTTACACAATAATATAGAGTTTATCCAGATTCAGAGATTATGGAGATGATCCAAAAACGATTTGTCAGGTAATCGTTTCAAATTGATTTAAATTTTATTTTTTTTCAATTTCAATTTTACTTCTTCCCTACGACCTACGATTCAATAAACTTCATCTCTTACCCTTTCATGAACGTAGAAGTATAGCCGATATATGCTTCCTTTTGAATATTGCCCAAAATAAACTCGATTATCCGGATCTCCTCCGCAATACGTTTTTTTTTTTTTTTTTTTATGGAATAAGGGGCAAACGGGCAGGAGGCTCACCTGATGGAAAGTGATCACCGCCGCCCATGAACATCTGCAACACCGGGCGGCTTGCAAATGCGTTGCCGAAAGTTCCAGCAATCTAATCCACGTTCCTCAGTGCCATAGTAACTATCATTTGCAATAGCTATTTCTTAAGAGTTCTTCGTCTGTTTAATTATTTAAACCACAATTATCAAATTGACCTATTCTGCAGTAGCACGCGAAAATCCTAACTATTATAAATTTTAAAATGAGTTTGTTTATTACGCTTTTACCCCTAAATAGTTAAACCGATTATGATGAATTTTGGTACAGAGATATATATTTCCCTGGAGACGGGTATAAACTACTTTTTATCCCGGAAAAGACTGTTCAGACGGGCCAACCCGCAAGCAAAAGTAAGTGTCAGAATTTTAACTAATGAGCCTTAGTGCCTTCTTCCCACATGTAGTAGCTTGTATATTGACATAGATTTACATATATTTCAATTTAATTTGTAACATTGGCCCAAAACCAAATAAAATAAAAAGATATCTTAGAATTACTTTGACCAGCTTTCAAATATAGAACGCCATTCAAATCGTTCCATTAATTTAGGCGCTATGATGCCTTACACACAGACAAGGGGTCAAACTTTAACACCCCTATTTTTCGTGGAGGGTAAAAAAACATTAGCCCATTCCCTACATTCACATATGTATTTCGATAATATAAAGTGTAATACAGAAACACGGCACGATTACGGCCAATAAATCGATAACGAACTCGACGCGTGACTGAATTCGTATCGCTTACGGCAATTATTTGATTTGTGACCGACCAATCGGCAGTGCTCGAGTTTGCCTATTGTATGTTAGATTTGCCGATGGCTTTGCCTTATATTTGATTATGTTATATGCATTTTGTGATGTGTATGTGTTAAGGTCTGTTTTGTGGTGGGTGACTGAGACAAGAGACCGCGACATTTAACGATAGCGACACGTCTTTTTTATAGCATAGTCCGGCAAATGAGCACGTGGATGCCCTGATGGTAAGTGAATCAAACTGCAAACAAAACCGTGAATGGCAATTTGCTACGGCCACTACCGTCGTCATCCCGAGATATAATATGTGAAGTCTCATATCAAGTAATTTCATTGGCTTCAATGTCCTTCAAACCTAAGCAGTGCTCTAAAACTAGGAGATTAGGTGGTTTTTTTTTTTTTGTGTCACCAAGCAGCAGTGTGTGAGGATTGTTGTGTTTTGGTTTGAAGGACACTGAAGCCAATGAAATTGCTGCTCATTAAGAGACTTAATCTATTGTGTCTCGGAGTGACGAGCACAGTCCAATGCTATGAAGAGCATCGTGATTCAAAGTTCTGTGTAGTGTTGCTCTTGTTTATGGGCAGGCGTAACGCTTCATATCAAGCGAGCGACCTGCTCGTCTTCATTCACGCTAATAAAAAAAACACAGCTTTTACCTACCTGTACCTAAGCAAACAGATTTTATTTGTATTTGAGTCTGATTCACAAATGTTTGTTTCGGTTAAGGGTGTTTTCTCCCCAGTGGGTTCGACGTCAGGCAGGTGACCGGTCGTAATCACTACAAGCCAAATCTTTCTGTAACATTTGCTTCAGCATGTTGAGCCAACCACACTTTGAGTGGGATAAGGGTAGGTGGTAGAAGACTTAAGAAAGACCTTACCACCTAGTAAAAAAATTAACAATTTTAAGCTATTTGTAAAACACCCGTATAGTTCATTCGCAACACTTTGCAATAGATTTTCATAAAAGGCGTAAATACGTAGCTTGTTGAAGCTATTAAGATTGTCTTGTCTATCTATTAAGTCTTTAGTCGCAATGTCAACGAAAGATATCGGTTGAATTACGGCGATTTATTTTGTACGCAATAAACAATTATTTACGAAATAAAATGTTAAATACCTTTTCAGGGAGGTTGTACTTGGAATATCAAATGGTCATTTGATAGTGCCATGGAATAAAGTAGCATTCATAAAACACACACGGTGGTAGGTCCCTCGTATGCGTGAGGCCATCTGGGTTGGTATTACCGCTTTATCTATTTCTGCCGCCAAGCAACAGAGCGAAAGCACTGTTGTATTTCGGTATTTCGGTTTGAAGGACATTGAGGCCAGTGAAATTACTGGGCATTATGATACTTAACATCTTATGTC
The DNA here is from genome assembly GCA_949126905.1 of Amorpha juglandis. Lineage (NCBI taxonomy): Eukaryota > Metazoa > Arthropoda > Insecta > Lepidoptera > Sphingidae > Amorpha > Amorpha juglandis. Next base: position 12,675,655 of record OX421373.1, on the reverse strand, counting down.
TCGTGGTGACGAGCGCAGTTCAGTGGCATTCAGTGCTTTGTAATTCAAAGTTCTGTGTGGTGTTGCTTCTGTTTATGGGCAGGCGTGGCGCTTGCCATCAAACGAGCGCCTTGCTCGTCTCGTCATTCAATCGAATAAAAAAATTCCCTTTGAGGGAGGTTATACTTAGAATATCAAATAGCCATTTGATAGCACCGTGGAATAAAGTAGTATTAATAAAACAGTACTAATTACTGCCTCACTCTGAGATGTCAATTAATTATAATTATCATTAAGTCATTGCTTGGGATTCAATTATTTCCACTCACAGCCAGTTAATGCTATGTTCCGTTACTGAATACAGAGAATGATTTGTACTCCGTTACTATTACGGAAAAAATCTGATTTGACGTCTCTGAGAAATATATGAGTTCTAAAAAATGACTTAATGGCAATTAAAGTTTTGTGACAGCTCTGAGTGCGGCAGTAAGATTTAAATTCTACATCAAACATCTTATATTTCGCTTAAGTAGTTAGTTCACAACCTGACATGATGGTTTCTTACGTTTACGCGAATGTTACTCATTGAAATAAATAAAATTTAAACGGATTTTATCGCGGTTTATTATTTTAATTTTGGTCCCGACGTTTCGAAAACTTATCAGCCTTCGTGGTACCGGGGTGGACTTGAAATACTGGACTGACTGTTAGTCCACCCCGTGACCATGAAGGCTGAAAAGCTTTCAAAAGGTCGGGATCAAATTTAAAATAAAAAACGGCGATAAAAAAAAAATCATATAGTTAATATAGTATAATAATATCATTAAACTCGATATTTTACGTCACACAGAAATAATTTATAAGCCACCGTGACCGTATCAAATACAATAGCAATCGATAGCATTCTTCTGTTTGATTGGTGGCCTTCAGTCAAATAATTGGCACAAATCCATAATGCGCTGCGGCCCGGCCCACTGATTGCGTTATCGCAATAAAATATAAATATGTCGAATGGCAGAACTGTTTTACTGCTGCGTTTATTACTTCTTTGATTAACTTTTTAGTCCGTAGACAAATGGCAAAGAATCAAATCAATTACGATAAAAAAATTATACGTGTACGTGTTTTAACCGATTTCAAATGGAAGAGGTTCTTAATGGTTTTTTTTTATCGAATGACGAGACGAGCAAGGCGCTCGCCTGATGGTAAGCGCCATGCTCGCCCATAAACAGAAACATCACCACACAGATTTTTGAATGACAAAACACTGCACTGGCACTGGACTGCGCTTGTCACACGGAGACATAAGATGTAAGTCTCATATTGCTCAGTAATTTCACTGGCTTCAATGTCCTTCAAACCGAAATACAACAGTGTTTACACACTGTTGCATGGCGGCCGAAATAGACAAAACGGTGGTACCAACCCAGACGGCCTCTCGCATATGAGGGATACCTTGTGTGTATATAGTGTATGATTTATATATGTTCATGTTTAACACTGACCTATACTTATATTATTTTTATCAGCTTAAATGACGAGGCGAAAAAGTCGCTCGACTAATGGTAAGCGCCACTGTCCATAAACAGAACAACACCACACAGAACTTGGAGTAAGAAAACACTGTATGGTATTGGACACTACGCGTCACTCCGGGACATAAGGTATCAATCAGTCTCATGAGTCATTCTCGAAGTTATGAGTGCAGTCCAATGTCATGCATTTCTATATTATTCCAGAATCTGCGTGATGTTTGTTTATGGGCAGAGGTTGAGCTTATCATCAAGCGTACGACAATACAATACAATAAAAAACTCTTCATTGAACACCATTTATAATGCAAGTAACTAAAACCAAAAAGCTGGTGCTAAGCCTATGGAAGACAATCGGTCTTATTGTTAGAAGCAATCTCTTCCAGACAGCCGTAGTATGGAAACAATTAACAAGAAGAGAAGTAGACAGCGGTGTACAATAAAACAAACCTGATGTACGAACTGCTCGTTTCATCAATCCGGCTAATAAAAAAAACATCCATAGATATTTTTTTTTTACTGGCCCTGTATTATATAAGTCCCACTGCTGGGCACGGGCCTCCTCTACTGAATGAGAGGGATTAGGCCTTAGTCCACCACGCTGGCCTAGTGCGGGTTGGCAGACTTCACATACCTTCGAAAAATCTTATCGAGTTCTCAGGTATGCAGGTTTCCTCACGATGTTTCCTTCAGCGTTAAAGCAAGCGATAATTAACAATGAATATACACGTAACTCAGAAAAGTCAGTGGTGTATGCTCTTGGGACTGGTTTCGAACCTGCGACTTTCATCTCAGTCCACACCACTCCCCGCTGAGCTATCGCTGCTTTTGCTTAGATAATTAAATGTTGTTATAAAAATACTTTATTTGAACAACGCCAGGAATTATATACCAGAAATACGCGGCGCCTACATTGCAGATTTTTTCATCTCCGGTCAGTTGAACGCCATCTGTCGTAGATGTTTTTTGTACGACACAAACTGCAGCAAATCACAGCGAAACGTCGCCATCGATGTAACGAGCTGGGCAACGGGAAAATGTTTATGATGGATCGGAAAAAGAAATAGCATTATACAATTAGGTTCAGGTTTAATGATTTAAAGTGTGTTGTAAGATATATATAATATTACTAACATTCGCTCGACACTCCGCCCTCGTGAAATTCTGCACCATTATATTATCGATATCGCCTATGTTCATCAGGGATAATGCAGGATTCTAATGGCTAATTAATAATTCTAATTCTAATGGATTCAACACGACTTTAACCCTTTCGCTTTGGATTATTTAAATGCGATGCTAGATATCGGTGACAAATAAAAAAAATATTAAGGTGGGACATGGCCTAAAAAAGGTTGGGAAACACTGATCTAGATTGTTGACAGATCAGGATATCACTGAAGTTAGCGACTTACGCTTGATTGACCGCGATCATCGGAGGTCAGTCTTAACAGGCAATAGCAGCTTGACCACACCACTAGTAACTCGGAAGATATCGTACTCACCATCCGATGTGTAATCGATTTATCGTGACAGAAAAACTACTTTATTTTAACGTTTTATATTTATACTCTCACGTAAAACATCTATATTAGGAATTATAATATTACTTCCACAATTATATACACCATTAAACATACTTTACCATAAAATACTTAATCGGCTTTAATAAAATCGATTCGCACAGACCACTTCAGTAATTAAATCCATTAAAATATAATTATTTCTCGAAATTAGCAACGGTTTCTCGATTTTTAAACATTAACACAAATTACCTACTGTAACAGATACGAACATGTAGTAATTGCAGATACTGCCGTAAACAACATTTTAAGGCTGGATTGCACCATAATAGCTGTTATAGTTAAGGTTTATATAAAACTAGCTTTTGCTCGCGGCTCCGCCCGCGTGATTTTCATACAAACTTTCATCCCCTATTTTATCCCCTTGGGGGTAGAATTTATCAAAATCCTTTCTTAGTGGATGCCTACGTCATAACATCTACCTGCATGCCAAATTTCAGCCCGATCCCTCCAGTGGTTTGGGTGCGTTGATAGATCACTAAGTCAGTCAGTCAGTAAGTCACCTTTGAGTTTTATATATTTAAATTTGACGATAACATTAACGCTGACTTTAACATTGACTGCGGAATATGATGCACCATCGTATTCCAATACTACTAGATTCCTCGATTAATTCTAGAAGCAGGGACATGATATTATTTTGGAGCACAGACGCGTTAGGAGATATATAAGTTTGAAGGTTATAATTGAACCATCTGACAGCTATCTAACTTAAACAATAGCTTTAACTAGACAATATTCAGCGGTTACGGTTAACAGCTAAAGTTATGACGTGATCTAACATTTTTCAAATAGTGCAACTCTTGTTTTGCTTAACCAGTACTTTAACATGTTTGTCATTGCTAAAATAAGTTGGTGCAACCCAGCATAAGCATTTAAAATATTGAACTTTGACGGACAAAAATGTCTAAATATTTAACATTTAATACTACTACCAATATATTAAACGTTGATATTTGTGAGTTTGCATGTTTGTAAATCAATCACGCCTTAACGCTGAACGGATTTAGATAGAAAATAATTTAAGCAGTAGTTTATAAGGTGGTTAAGGTATACAAGGTGGTAGGTCCCTCGTATGCGAGAGGTCGTCTAAGTTCTGCCTCCAGGCAACAGTGTATAAACACTGTTGTGTTTTGGTTTGAAGCACATTGAAGCCAGTACAATTACTGGGCATTATGAGACTTAACCTCTTTGTCTCGTGGTGATGAGCGCAGTTCAGTGTTATTCCAACATAAGAATGTTAAATCTCATAACGCCCAGTAATTTCACCGGTTTTAGTGTCCATCGTCTCATTGGTATAGTGGAAGCTTACTAAGACTGAATAAATAAATAACACCCAAAAGTCACACACATAGCCCTGACCCCTCAGTAAGATACGAGTCTTGTGTCGTAGATATCAGGAACTACGAGAGACTTTTTGATCTCACAACACCCAGACCCTAAACAAATATTTGTGGATCAGACAAATATTTGCTCGGTGCGGGAATCGAACCCACGGTGAGGCCTTTTCACAGTCAGCTACTCGCCCACTGCGCCACAGAGGCTACGGACGATGTCTGATAAGTCCTGGGTTCAATACTCAAGTCGGGCAAATCGGTACACAACGGTTCTTATAGACAAAGCGGTGGTACCTTCCCACACATACACTTTTGATACTAATTGCTATAGTGAAATTAAATTGGATGAACCAAACGAAATGGGTAACTAGGATTGTCCAGAAAATCAGAAATAAACACATTTTCTACACACGGACTATAAAGCTGTCCTTACCACCTATTTATGCCAAGAATATCAGCATACATTCCTGAGCACACACCTAGTCATTCTGCTCGGGCCAATAGTCTTTATCTTTCGTTTATCATACCATAACCTTATACTACATAAATTTTAATTTCAAAGATAACGAGACAAATAGCAAATAGGCTTACAGAACTCATTGGAATATACCATCTCGTTACTGTTATGTGGGTGTCCAGACAAGGCGGAGTTTTTTCAACTGCAACAGCCGCGGGAGTCCAACTATTCATATACATTATACACAGTGGGCAGGCATTACTTCGTACACTGGACCCTGCCAATTAAATATAACAGTTAAAGTTAATAAATTTCAACAAAAAAAGGCCCATGTTTCCGCATACGGATAAATATTACCGTATTTATTGCTGTGATGAACCATTAAAGAGTCCTTAACACTTGACTGCAATGGCGACCGAAAAACGTCGAGTGCGGAACGTGAATTGTGCCCAAAAGCGTCTTGTCGACGACGATATTAAATAAATAATTACACATTTGTCAGATAGAGCTAAAAAGCGAAATGTTCGCGACGGACTGGTTGCCATATTTGGCTAGTCGGCTGGGCTGCGGCTGCGGCAGCGTGCGGGGCAGGTGAGCGCCAATTACCGGACAGTGCAAAAAGCGCGCGGACAAATTGTGAAATTGTACCGTCGCTTGGAACGCTTGCCCAATGCTTTGACGGAGATACGTTGACCTATTTCGACGATGGACGCCATTTTTGTTGCGAAATTCATTGATGTGTGCTGATTTATTCGTATTAGAAATGTATGGACGGTGAAGTCAACACCATTGACGCTAGGTCAATCCGCTCGAGGGAGCCAGTTTGCCAAGGGGATCTAATTTGGCAATATGAGCGTGATCCTACATTTTAAACTTGAATATACTCATCATCATCATTAGCCACAGGACGTCCACTGCTGAACATAGGCCTCCCTCAAAGATTTCCAGACTGACCTGTTGGAAGCGGCCTACATCCAGCGACATCCTGCGACCTTTATCAAGTCGTCTGTCCACCTTGTAGGCGGACGACCAACGCTGCGCTTGCCAGTACGTGGGCTCCATTCCAGAACCTTCCAATCTATACTTATAAAATAACATGTCCTGACTGACTGACTGATTCATCATCGCCCAGCGCAAACTATCAAGGCTACAAGCATGAAATTCGGACTGTATATTCATCTTGTTATGTAGGCACCCACTAAGAAAGGATTTTAGAAAATTCCACCCCTAAAGGGTCAAAATAGGGGATGATAATATGTATGAAAGTCCGTCATTTTGAAAGTTACATAAACAAAATTTCGTATTTCGGTTATTAACGTAAAACAAATAAATATATGTTTCAGGAATTTTGGAAATTTTATTTAATAAGGGATGAAAAGGGGGGTGAAAGTAAATGCGAAAGTGAGTTTGTTTGTTACGCTTTCACGCCTAAATCACTTAACCGATTTTGATGAATTTATCTACAGAGACCGATTGGACCCTGGAGACGGTTACAGGCTACTTTTATCCCGGAAAATGCTATTCACGCGGGCGGAGCCGCGAGCAAAAGCTAGTATAATATAAATGAATTCAATGATATATTATTCATATTGGCAAATTTTTGAAACTCTTATGCAAACAATAAACATTTTTAGTTATAATATTTGTTAACATTAGTATAAAGAGACATTGTATACCCTACTCCTGATGCATTTAAAGGCTATTTCGCAGAACTAATGACCATGTAAACATCGAGTACTAACCAATATATTAACCTGTCTATACTTACGATATAAAAGGTAAATCCTATTACTCCATATTTATGAATTACCTACAGCAAATATAGTGTTGATATTATTCAATTAAATTTAAGTAAAGACAAATTAAAAACGGTTGACACCAGTACAGTCAACCTGGGTAATTTTGGCTCACTTTAGAGGTAATTTATAGTAGTACGGATTTACTTTTATTGTTATTTGTCATAAATGAGTGTTTCTAGTGGGATATTGACCTTTATAATCTAAATTCCTGTGTTATTTATCAAAACGATAAATAAAACCCCCTTAAATTACCAAAAATTTGGTGAGCCAAAGTTACACTGAAATTTGGGTAACATTAATAAGTATGATGAGTTGATGAAGAAAATCTCTAATTTATGTAGTTTTTTTTTACTCCTCGGTAAGATTAGCTTGTCATATTGATAAAAAAAATATATGTCGTTTATATCACTATCTCCTTTTTAGTGGCAATGTAGGGTTGCCATATTAATACAATATTAAACTGCCTGGTTTATCGAAATCAACTTCTATTTTATGGACCTCTTAAATCAAGTTATTATTGTATTAATCAGGTTTTGATGTACTTTTAAATATTGAGCAATGCCTAAAATAATAAAAAATAATAAAACAAACTCAATCACATATAAAAAAGAAACATAATATCGGCTCTCAATTCCCCCATACCATGTATAGAAATTGATCATCAATCGCATAAGAATCGCCTCGTTTTGTGATTTTAGATCCTCCAAATCGACTAACTATATTTCGGGGGTGACAATTAAATATGTCAAGCTTTGATGGCCACTTCCACCCTTCAAAACTTTTTTGCATAATTGAAATTTTCACGCATTGTCTGTCCTCGCCCCGAGCTAATGTTACCCCAAATGGTCTGAAAATGAAACGGCACGAAGATTAATTAAAGATTTTTTAAAAAATCTATCAATATCGCGGGATATTTCAGTGTTATTACATAAAAAACATATGATTCTTCAACATAAAACTGAACTCGCCTTCTGTAGTTCTTCTGTAGTAATTGCTATACCTACACAACTTTTTAGCAAGTATATTTCTAACTCTGTTTACCGCCCAAATTTTGAATGGTGAGAAAAAAATATATATTTGATAAATATCAATTGTCACTGCAGGTTTCGTTTAAAAACACTTTTTACTTTCATAAATTAAACAACTTATTATTATACAGTGTATCAGTAAGAAGAGAAAAAATTAAACGTTCAAATACAAGTTAGTGAGTCAATGTTACATTGAAAGCTTAAGTTACCCAGGTTGACTGTAGTGTATTTGCAAATATATTAATATCTGCTAAACTTTAAGGCTGTACTCTACACCAATGACCTTGGCTAAATAATTTAAAAAAAATATTGTTAGCCCTGGAGACAAGTAACAAACATACAAACTCATTTTCGATTTACATTAGTAGGAAATACTGGCAATATTTCAACTTATGAACTCAATCGTAATAATTTTATAACGTGCATAGATTTTATGTATAAACATAAAAACAATTACTGAACGTAATTTACTCTCAAGCGAAGTGAAGCGCCGAGAATTATTGGTAGCAATTCTGAGAATCTTTTTTATGTCTTAATTATCTTTCACATGAGTGCTCGTAAAAACACTCAGCCACCCTACACCGGTCCACCAACCGCTTATTAACAAACAATAATCCGATAATAAATTGTTATTAATATTTTCTGAATGAACAATTTCATACCGCTAGGATTTTTAATGACTGCTTTGCCGGAGCTGGAATGGATATTAGTGTTTATATTATATGACAGCAACATGACAATTCGTGGTAAACGAGACACTGAATTCAAACATTAATTGAAATTATAAACAATTCTTTTCTAAAGATCTACGGTTGAGTTTCTTAGTCTTCTTCTCAGACCTGCAGATATGTCAGCAGGTTTTATTTAATAGTTAATATTATTATTGACGTGTTAAAGTGTCGGTAATTGCATATTCGCGTGATAAACCTTTTGATTTGATTATCTTCTTCTTTAAGTGCCATCTCCTATCGGAGGTCGTCGATCATACAGGCTATTTTAACTTTGGAAGCTGCTGCTCGGAACAATGATTTTGTGCTCATGTTAAACCATTGGCGAAGATTTTTAAGCCATGATATCCTCCTACGACCGGGCCTCCTCCTGCCCTTTATTTTCCCTTGAATGATTAGTTGGAGGAGTTCATATTTGTTGTTTCTCATTATGTGGCCAAAATATTCCAATTTCCAATTTGATTATCGCATAAGCTCATAGACACAAATAATAATAAGATATACACATTAATTAATATACTGTTTTTTTATTTTTTATTATGACAGCATAAGACTGCGTAGGTACCTAACAATCAACAGCCATTATGAACAGAGTATTGGTTAAAAAGCCTTAAAAGTAAAACAAAACAAGTAACCTTACACTTTTTCGGTTATTTAATTATCACTATAATCACCTGCTACTATCCACTCCCCAGTATAAAATAACAACTTCTGTCTTCTAGAAAAACTATCCTAACCTACCACAGGCTCAGTCCATAATTCTCGGTATCAACTAACCGTGACAACGGTGCAATAAAACATGAATTCAACAATGTGAGGAACAGTTTTTAGCGAATTTTCCTGCACTACAATGTAATTAGCAACAGTTATATATCCTTTTATATTTTTTATAGTTTCCCGGCCGGTTCTGGAAGTGTCTCCATCCGTAATTAGTGGCCGACGCTTCGAGACTCAACCTGATCGCATTCAACATTATGCAAGCAACATTCATTAGGCTTTTTACAACTTCGCCATTCTTAATGCTGATTGAGGACCACGCAGACATGTTGTTACCTATCGTTAATTACTTTAAAATTGTACCAGAACAATAAAAATATTTAAAGGTTCTTCAATACGGTCGATGAAGTGTGAAGTTTTTTCAATTCGTATGACATTTAATATTAGTAGTGGTGGGTTTTTAATTGTTTCATTAAAACTTTGTTATTTTTTCGTATCGTAATACTTTAAGAGGTGGATGTTGTTATTTTGGTTTTTAATTGTCGTTGCCATTGTCTCACAGAAAACCGATGTTAAACTATGTATTGATATAAAGATCTACAATCGATCACAATTAACTATCACCGTTTAAAAACAAACGGTTTGATTATATTAAATGTCCGTATATTTCACTTTCGTAGAAATATTCTTTACAAGGTATAAGTAGCATTCTATCTGATACGATAATTACTAGTAGATTTCTCAAGTAATGTTACGTGGATAGATTGAAATTAGTTAATTTAGGAAATGACTCAGTATAGCATTATTAATAGACTTACAAAGCTAACCAATTTAATATCCTTATAGGCGGAGACATGAGAGTCAATGGTCTCACACCAGAGAAGGCTGGGCGAAGTAGAGAAGACTCAGTTGAAAAGTCCCTGACAAGCTAGATTTAGCGGCAGATAAAAACTCATGACTTGTTACATTGATAGATTTAAAGAAATGAGTTTAAAACAAATAATTCTTGATTTTTTTTCTAGCATACTTATTATCAGCATAAGAAAGAGGAAAGAGAAAGTAGTGTAAGTCGTCTACGGAATTACTTGTCGATGTTCTTTCTTTATTGGGGTTTATAGAAATAATTCTTGGAATATCCAAACATGACAAAATAAAAGCGTGTACATTACAAGCATCACAACTTATCCGGACTGGAGTCTGCTACAAACATCTTCATGCTTATTGCTTTCAGACACTGAAAAGAGAGGAATTAGGTGACTAACTTCAACCCGACCAAGTTATTTAGCGCATATTGTATGTTTATTTGCTGTTACTAATGTTTTTTCAAATCCAAGTTAAATTAGGTACATGTAATATATTTCTGCTGCACGTCTTACGCGATGCCTAATTCCATAGTTTATCCGCAGCATGTAGAAAAGTCTAGTTATGAATAGTGATGCATCAGTAATAGTCATTTAGCGGAAAATAGCCGGAGATTTCATGATGCAGTTAATTGCTTACTCGTGTTGATAATTTTCAACCGTTTCATAATTGGATGAAGCCACGAACATTAAGGTAATTCGGATTTTCTAACATAGTCACTGATTATCTTGATGTTGTTTTTATTTGCTTATATTAATATTTGTCAGCGACAATACATACATAGACTCACGCGTGTTATCCATAGTGGTAGGCGGAGACACCTTCTGACTTTCACCAGCAGACAATAGAAACTTAAATTTTCACCTAAATAATATTTTTTATTATCACACATATTAAACCCACATTTAAAATCCAACAGACATCAGTTGGAAGGCCTTAGTCGCATTATAAGTTTTGTAATAAAATCACTATTAGAACTTAGCACGATGTCAAGGACCTCTAACAGCACCTATTAGAGTTTAAAGGTATTAAAATAACTTGTTACTACTAAAGTTAAAACATGCTAATCGTTATATTATAATGATAATAATGGTTTCAAAATAATACTATCTTGCTTTGCTCCAAAATAATGACTTGATTTAATGCGTTAAAGTGGTAGCGCCACGCTGTAGACAGTTTTGTCTACAGTATGACTGGGCCGACTCGACCGAGTCGTTAATACTGTCTCACAAAACCCGATGTGAAATCGCAGGTTTTACGTCTCGTATGATAAGAGACGCATCCAATATTGGTTTCGAGTCTGGATGTTGTGAGACCGCAAGTCCCTCCTAGGTCCTGATACCCACTATACAGTTTTAAACTAGTGTGGGGTCAGGACTATGTGTGTGGCTGTTGGGTGTAAAGGCCCGAATCTGTCCTTACCTCACCGATCCTTATCCTTATCATTTCCTTTAAGATCTATAATGCGATGCGATGGTTTATGCTATAAAAATTCATTACGATGTTTACGTACCTACGTCAACTACATTAAAACGATATGACTTACAAAGTTTTGACTGAGTGATTCCAAAAGAAGGGAGGGCATAATTAGGATTACGTATCCATGTGATGATGATAATGTAAAGAAATATCACTAGAAAATGTATTCTTGCATTGATATACCCATTGTATGAATGATTTTTAGAAAGGTCTCTTGCAAGAACCTCCCCTTACATCTTCACTGAGACCTTACATACATTATAAATAAAAGGGAAAATAATCTGAAGCAAGAATACACGAACTAATTTATTCAACAACAACAAAGATTACAAACAATCCAATTAAATCGCAACATTGACAACTAAATCCTATTAAAGTAGCCCAAGCGACACGCTTAATTGGCGGCCATTACGTAAAATGCTCTATGGTCTGTCATCTCCACAAAATGGCGGATGCAATGGCGCGCGCGGGAAAATAAATACATTTAGAGATGGATATTATATCTTCATTAACGTTCGGTGGTGCATTGATACGTCTGCAGGTGGGGGCCCCTATTGAAATTGTTGTGTTTTATCACCGATACGTGAAAGGATAGGCATTTGTGGGGATTGCCTTTGCCTTATTGGATTGTCTATGGTTGTATGTGTTTATTCAATCGAAGCCAACGGTCGTTGTTCGAGAAAGTTAATCGAGACATTTACGTCAATTTTTCAGAGACTATACATTTTTTACAGCAAACTCTACCGCCAAGGTAGGCGAAAGGCTTTTTTTTCGGAAGACTGTTACAATAGAGAAAAACGAGCTAGAAACTCTAGTGTTTTTCTTTTCAATAATAGCTTATAATTATTATTGAAAGCATGAAGGTTTTAAAATATTTAATTGAAAATTGGGAGAAAGTGAGAGAGAGAGAGAAAGAGAGAAAGAATTGTAATACTAATTAATAGTCAATTAAATAATCTATTAATGCCATATTATTATACGTATATGTAAAATAATTTACTTTGCTCGCTTAAAAATGGGTATCTTTACGACAATTGACATCAATTTTCCTATTTCTATTTTTATCACATAGTATTGTTAAGCAGCATTAAAATGTGACTATCCTCTCATCTAGAACCATAGACTAAGGGCAAAAATGATAACCATACAAAACACAATAAAAAGCACAACAAATTTATTGCTCGTCGTTTTTATTAAGAATTCAATGAATAATAATTAATTCCTCAAGTGCAATGACATTTAATAAAAACAAAGCTTAATTCCTAATTATAATGGCGCGATATAAATCGAACCCTTTAACTACACTTTGTTTGTTAATAGGGGTCCTAATGGTAATAATTCAAGGTCAATAAAACAATATGCATGCAGCTCAAACATTAAGGGAAGGAAATTGATATATTAACATATGAATTGATTTAATTTACGATGAAATGGAACGGATTAAAATATTTAATTACCTTTAGGTTAATTTTGTTTTTTCCTGCGTTACAGGAGCATGACGAATTCTGGAAATTCCTAATACTTTCAAGAATACGTATCATACCAACCACAGGTCACGGCTAGGATACACTTTGTATCTGTACTCCCTTCAGGGCGGCGAGATTAAGCGCTATATTCAGCAGAACGCGTCTTTGCGCACTATACAAGGTGGTAGGTCCCTCGTATGCGAGAGTCCGTCTGGGCTGGTACCACCGGTTTGTCTATTTCTACCGCCAAGCAACAGTGTTTAAGGACTTTTGTGTTTCGGTTTGAAGGACATTGAAGCCAGTGAAATTACTGGGTATTATGAGACTTAACATCCTATGTCTCGGGGTGACGAGCACAGTTCAGTGTCATGGCGATGTGGCGAACGCCTTGGTCGACTCGTCATTCATTAAAAAAAAATACAAGTAATGCGCGCCGCGCTGACAACATTGCATCTGTTTAAAAACTCAACTAACGGACATTTATTTGCCTTTATCCCTTGAGGAGTTTTTCCAAAACTTTCTCCTGCTCCGTCATTAGCTCTTAACCACAATAAAGGACAACCCTTAGAGTAAACAATTCGAAAAATCATCAAAATCGGTCCACATTTGGCGAAGATATCGCGGAAAATACCTACGAAATGAGAACCCCTCCTTTTTGAGGTCGGTTGTAAAGATAGTAGACATGTGCGGTACATCTGTCAAATCGCTATCCCTACTTTCCTAATCCTATTAATATTATAAATTTAAAAGTTTTGGATGTTTGTGTCTCTATACACTCTAATACATTCTATTCACTCTTTGTGGCCTACATAAATGTTTCTTCACACTCCGAAAAGAGAATAAGAGAGTCGTGGGGCCTGCGACAGGACAGGCGGATGCAGGCACAATGATCCAAGCCCTATACGCGCCCCAACGAAAGTGTCGTCGTGTGACGTGCGCTTTTACCACAAGGTTTACAGAGTGTACTGACGCGGGCGTCTGTCGCAAAACTTTATAAATATCATTTAAATTTTATGAAATGTTTGTTTTATATAATATTTTGGATAAAATGTTTTAGTTTTATTTTTATTATTTATTTTACAAAGAGTTTTTTGTCTTCCGTGACACTCACACAAACGGCCCAACGGAAGACCAGTGCTGTTTGTACTGCCAGCTTATTGCTGAGTTGGAGCCTTTTTGCAACAAACATAGTTTTAAGTGTTTTTGTATGTTTTATTTTATACGTGTGTGTTTTGTGTTTGTTGCAAATAAATTTAATTTCTTTCTTTCTTCGTTCTAAACATGATGTCTGGTAGTTCGTCATAACACACTGCATATACAATAGAATCAAGCATTAATTAAACAAAGTGACAACATTAGTCGGACAATATAGACGCTGTATCGACTACGTTTGAATATTAAAACCCAGGTTCAGTGAGCTGCATAATAACGCCGTAGTCAGCCATTGTACCGCTTCCGCCCGCCAATAGCCCATTAACTGGCAAATCGATCGACAGAATCACATTTTAATTATGTTTTGAATGGATTTTGGATGGTAGTGACGTTTTGTCTGTGTGTCTTTTCGGATATCTCTGTCAGTCCGGGTACATATTTTAAAAGTTAAGCACTAACCATCGGCTTTACATACACACTGACGTCTGTAATCCCCGAAGGGGCAGGCAGAGGTATAACCAGTACACCCACATTTCACCGAGTGTATCTCCGTCCCTCGATGATATAGGGGGCCCCATCGCAATAAGATTTAGCCATAAATTAAAGTATATTTTTGAGAGTACCTAATTATTATAAATAAGTACTGCATCATGCAGTAAAATGCAAGCATGGTAATGAAGCGGCACTCGAAACACCCTTAAGTGTCTCGTTCAGGCCAGTCGCAGGCTTATTTAAGCTAGTCGCGTCCCGTAGTAGTTCAGTGAATATATAAAATCAGGCCGGCATAATTCTACCAATCGTCGAGGGACACAATGTCTCTTGACGACGACATTAAACTTGGACTGCACTGTATTTAACAATCCCAGTGTAATCACTTTGCCTTACCATGACAAAAAAAACTCAGAGCTCAACGTGACGCGCACTATAAATTACCACTTACAATTACCGTGCTAGTAATTTCCTCGCATAAAACATTAATATTTACTAAGGTCGCGTAACATAAATGCTATTTTTGCATCAGTCGCTCGTAGCGTGAAATTTTCGCTTTTACTACCCTACACGCGTTATGCTTGAAATTGTTTAGGTTTGCGAATGGGTGGTAGACGATGTTGGTTTATTTTATTGTTAAATAGCTGTTCCTCGCGGTTTCACCTGCATGTTACTGCCCTGCTCCTATGGGTCATAGCGTGATATACATGTAAACCTTCTTCATGAATCACTCTATCTATTGCTGAGAACTGCATTAAAATCCGTTGAATAGTTTAATAGATCGAAACGAACAGATAGAAGAAGCGACTTCATTTTATACTATGTAAAGATTCTGTATTACCTGGAACTAATGTTGCTACATTTGAATATTGCGTGTTTTTTTTTTTTTTTAAAGCATAGGCATATGTGACTTCTTTGGATTTCTAATTTATACTATGCTAATTAATAGCTTCTTAAAAAAGGAAAATTTAGACATACGGACTCACGCCTGTAATCCCCGAAGGAGTAGGCAGAGGTTTAACCAGTACACCCACATTTCTACGAGCGTATCTCCGTCCCATGATGTGATAGGAGGCGAGCCTGTCAACATACAAGACTCAATTCGAGACTGCGGGCTGATACTAGGCATTTCGTTATAGAAAAACCCAATATCACTTTTATCTGACCCGGGGATCGAACCCGAGACCTCAACACAGCAGTCATTCGCAATACAACTGCACCACTGAGGCAGTCAAAATTTAAAATTTTATACATATAATAATTATTGTACCTTTTCTTTTCACGTTTAATGTGTGCGCATTGCACAAAATTTGTATCTATTTTTTTTCAACGAATCGTAATAAATCTTAGCTACGAGTATAAGGTCATATAACATATGTAAAATATGTGAATGTATTTACAAGTGTTTATTGAATTGAGAAATTCACACAGATTATGCTTGTCCGACTTGAAGATTAATCGTTTATCATCGTTTCATGGCCATGAACGAAAGAAGAACGAAATAAACTATTTATTGTTATGAATAATGTGTATTTTTATCACTAGATTTAAACATATATGTGTTTAGTACTAAATAAAAGACGCAAATCAAGGTACACGCCTACAACGTCTAGCCTGTCACAAAATGTACGCGTTAATTTTGAATGTAATTAATAATTTTGCTGGTGGGAGGATACTTGTATCCGAACGGATAGCGACCACCGTACACTGGTGCTAAAACCTGCCATAGTGGCCTACCTTGTGTGGATCGCGTTCCAGGGTCAGCCAGTGTATATCCGGTTCTCCCCAGGGGGCTTGCCCCCTGATCCTAAAGCTTTTCCCATCCCTTTTTTCCTTTCCCTCCCCCTTAGCCCTTTGGCAGGCCGGCATGATCTTACCGACCTACGATGGACACATTGTTTATCGTTGGTCGACACTATTCTTGGATTGCGCTACATCTACATCAGGTATAGCCAGAATAAAAAAAAAAATTGAATGTGCGCTAAATACTATATTATCCTTTACTTCTATTAATACATACGTCTGTTTCAAATCCATACAAAAGGGTGCAACAAACACTAACACCAATAAACATAAGGTGAAACTAATCGACCACCCAGAGTCAATTGCCACGGTAATCATTGTGATCTGGTGGAACAAAGCTTCCGTCTACAATTTTGCGGGGAAGTTAAATTTACTCACACGTTAATATAATATCAGAGTATATTACAATATTATATTTAGGCACTTGCACAATAATGCTTAAACATATTAGTTAGCCACTAAACGTGTTTATGATACATCAAAACATAAACATATAACATAATAATCATCATACAACATCCTAATGCGGATTGGCAGATTTCACATACCTTCGGAATTCACGGGGAGAAATTATATGGTTTGCAGGTGTCCTCGTGATATTTTCTTCACCATTAAAGCATGCGATAATTACCAATTAATACACACATAACCTAGGAAAGTCAGAGGTACAGGTCTGACCTGTATGGAAAGCAAACACGAAGGGAAGGAGGATTTTGATTTACATTTCATCACCTTATGTGACATATTTTGACAGCCTCTGTGGCTCAATGGGCAAGTAGCTGGCTGTGAAGCAAGAAGCCACAGGTTCGATCGCCGCACCGAGACAAATGTTTGTGTGTTCACTAATATTTGTTTCGTATCTAAATGTATTTTATCCCCAGAAGGGTCAACGTCAGGCAGACGGTAGATCGTAAAATCTACAAGCCAAATCTTTCTGTAACGTGTGTTAAAAAGCATGTTGTGCCCTACTGCGACTGGGGTAAGGTTGTAAAAAAAGCAGTTGAAAGAAAAAAAGCTTCATCATCATCATTATTAGCCACAGGACGCCCACTGCTGAACATAGACCTCCCCCAAAGATTTCCAGACCGACCGGTTGCAAGCGACCTGCATCCGGCGACTTCCTGCGACCTTTATCAGGTCGTCTGTCCACCTTGTAGACGGACGTCCAACGCTGCGCTTGCCAGTACGTTGAAGAAAAGCTTATGTGACATATTTTCTTTGTCCTCAGCTGGTGCTCCCAGTGGCCCGCCAGTGGTCCGATGTCAGCTGCGCAAGCATAAACCTAACCGTAAACCACGCACGCCGTTCACCACGCAACAACTGCTCGCTTTGGAGAAGAAGTTCAGGGACAAGCAGTATCTAAGCATTGCTGAACGTGCCGAGTTCTCGTCTTCTCTAAGACTCACCGAGACACAGGTAATTTATTTTGCAAGTTGTGTGACTATAACTGATGGCGTTGGAGAAGTTCAGAGATAAGTATCTGAGTATTGCTAAGTGTGAGGAGATCTCGGATTTTTCTCAACTGCTCTAAGACTCAGATAATTTATTTTGCAATTTTTACCACAGACTGCTCGTTTTGGAAAATACACTGGCAGATTCTGAAGCATTGAGCAATGCACCGAAATCTCATCTCTCTTTAGCAACTCACTTTAATTTAGGCCGCATTCGAAAATGTACTATTAGAATTTCCCGTACCTACGTGTACGGGTACGTGTACGTGTCACTAGACCAATAGGCGATCAAATTTTATATTTTATATATAGGTATATTTACAAATAATTAAAATATTATACTCGTATACATATTTATGTATACCTCTACGATCTGTGTACTTAATATTGGAAATATATTAATATGTAGTAGACACCACAATACAAATTGCAGACCAGAGGCAAATATTTATAAACCTCACATCTATTTATCGACACGACCATATTAAATTTGTTGGCCGCTGTTATTGTAACTAGGTCCTGCATAATTATCTTGATATCCGAATCCGCACCGAAATGGTCGTACCTACAACTTTTATAGAATTAAATTAGCTAGTCATTTACTTATCAGTCCCGTCTTACCAGTCATAATTACTTTCAGGTGAAAATATGGTTTCAAAATCGACGCGCAAAAGCGAAACGTCTCCAAGAAGCAGAGATAGAAAAACTACGCCTCTCAGCGAGACCCCTTTTGCCGCCTTCATTCGCCCTTTTCGGCGGTGGGGGAGCCCCTCCCTTATTCGCAGCGATGGCAGCGGCGTCTAGACCACAGCTTAGTTTCCTAGGAGGGCCACCCAGCCATCAACATGCAATAAACATGAATATACTAAACTCTCTTCAGCCACATTGACGTTTAGATCACGCGGCAACGCGTGACCCGGCCGGCGAGCCACCGCCTTCATAATTGGGCGGGAAAATTAAAAATGGTGGCGAATCGATGTTCCATGATTGGAACTTTTAACGAATAATATGTAATTTTAATTTTAAGATTGTTAAAAAACATAATGTTAACCGAGTTGACTTCGGTTTCTTTATAAAAAAACTCACACAACCTATATGATTTTTTTTCAAAACATTTCTTTCTTTAATAGTACCGAGTTGTAGAATATATCTTAAAAACATTAAAATCAAGATAATGGAAAAATGGGTTCCAACTTCGATTTTCGACTGTGTAAAAATATT
The DNA here is from genome assembly GCA_949126905.1 of Amorpha juglandis. Taxonomy (NCBI): domain Eukaryota; kingdom Metazoa; phylum Arthropoda; class Insecta; order Lepidoptera; family Sphingidae; genus Amorpha; species Amorpha juglandis. The sequence goes on along the minus strand of OX421373.1, from coordinate 12,656,573 downwards.
CTAGTATATTATGGTGTAAATATAGTATTTCCTAATTTACTTTAGGTATAGAATGTGCACTTAGACTTAATAAAACTTGACAATTTCCATAAGTGCAATTTTCAACATAAATACAACTAGACTTAAATAATTTAAAGAATATGTTAGTAATATTTCTGTAAATACTTATAAGAGAATATTTAATTTAAACATACACTATCGGAATTTGCTCATTCAAGAAAAGCTGTTAATAAAGTGGTAAAAGTAGTGTTTTACTCCAAAATATAAAGCTGATCATACGATACGTATCAGTTCGCAACAACTTTGTGTGACAGTTATGGTACCACTCCAGTCGATCCGGCCCATTTATACTATACACAAAACTGGCTGCAAAAGTAAGACATATTTATTGAAAACCATCATGACGTGTTTTCGTTACTTAATATTGTTCCTTTTAATTATATGTATTACTTAATGTACTTAAGTTATAGCATACATATTTCAAATGGACTTTCATGTAACTGATATGTTCAAAAAAAGTGATGCCGAAACACTCGGCGAATATCCATTAAATATGTATTATTTTATTACATACAATTAATGGCGATATATTCCAATGAAACTATTTTTTATAAACAACATCGTTCTGGCTGCATTCAAAACTAGTTTTTAATGTAAATTGGCGCATTTTTTAACTAATTTCCATTGAAATATCTATGCACTATTATAATGTAAATAAATAAATTTTAAATAAATTATTGTATACGTAAGATTATATAAATAGATAAGGGATAATAATTTAGATTTTTTAATACGAACCATTGGATATAATGTGAAAATTATAACGCTAAACAATAAATTACAATACTTTAGAATTACGGTTATTGATTTTCATCGCTATCTGTGTCATATCGATTTTAAAAGCTTATTTATTTATTTTTAAGAATCGATTATCTGTCTCGATTAACAAATTATTATAATGCTGTCCAATTAGTTTCGAATAATTTATTTATAATATTCAGTAATCATTTTAAAGTTTTTTTTTATAAATTGATGCTATTGAATAATTTCATTAAATATTTTATGGTATTTACCTACTACTCAATCTTGATACATTGTTTGAATTCTAAGCATATTATCGAACTAATCAAATGGCAGCTGTTGGCAACTAGATAAAACAAGTTTAGTAATAAATCAATCAAAATAAAGTGCCCTTGAGTCTTGTACTATAGGTACTCATATAACTTACGCGCCCTTGTGCTGTACTTGTTAAATAGAATAAACGGTCTGATCAATATTTATGGGCTGCTCTGAAGTTAGTTACGAAATGCATATCAATTATTTTTCAATAAATTAAAACGCCATTTAGGTGGAGAGGTTATCGCACAAATTTTAAAGGATTGGGAAGGGGATTGTGTCCGGATATCTCATTCACCATACAAAATGCTACTTCATGTCAAATTTCTGTGAGATAGTGGTAACAACCCGGTCGATTCCGCCCATTCATGCTGTTGACAAAACTGTCTACAGCGTGGCCCTACTACTGATTTCGTATGAATAAAATTAAATCTGTCTTGTCTCCACAGCCCCTTGTGGTCGGTCGATAATACTGGTGGGTTGTTTTTTTATCTGCGAAATGTCAGGAAAGTATGAGCACACATTTAATGGCCCTTTAATTGTCAAAATCGTATGAAAATAAATAGCCGATAGCCATCAAATAGTGATTCAGTATTCAGATGATAGTATAGTGTAATTGTTAACCGAGACAAGTGATCGTCATGTTTGTACAAAATAGTAATAAAATTGGAGTTGTTTCGAACGCTTATGTTATACGAACCTGATATAAGTTATTGTAAGTTACGACCCTTTGTAAAATACTAAATTATAAATTCGTTATTAGTACAATACAGTTGTTTTATTGTCTAATATAATATATCAAACGTACATGTGTTACAAGTTTTAACAAACACGATCCTATACAATTGAACTGTTACTTTTTTATTCGATTGAATGACGAGACGAGCAAGGCGCTCGCCTGATGGTAAGCGCCACGCCTGCCCATAACCAGAAGCAACACCACACAGAACTTTGAATTACAAGGCACTAAATTGCGCTCGTCACCCCGAGACATAAAATTTTAAGTCTCATAATACCTAGTAATTTATTATAGCTGGCTTCAATATCCTCAAACTGAAACACAACAGTGCTTACACACTGTTGCTTGGCGGCAGAAATAGACAAAGCGGTGGTACCAACCGAGACGACATCTCGCATACCAGGGACCTACCACCTTGTTTACATTCTAGTAAGTTTTTCCTACGTAATAAATTAATGGCTATTAAAAAAGATAAATTTATAGGTAGGTTAATGGAAATATCTTGGTGCAGATAGTATCTGGTGGAGGTGAAAGCGGCCCACACCGATTTTACAACGTGTCGGGTGTCCCTGACACATGAATACACACATATTTTTCACTCGCTTAATTGGCACATACCTATTCCCACGTGATATATCCCCCACCGCTATAAAATACCATCGTCGCCTAGTTTCCTTGCAATATAAACGCATAGGAATAGTGCATTTTACGGCATACACTTACCTAACTATTAAGTACATGCGATTTTTTGCCTTTGATTCCTGCATAGATTTTTGTTTTTCTTTGTAGGTATCTAACTACTATCTTGTTGTATATAACTAGCAATTATTGGTATGTGTTAACATAATGTTTACATAGTATAAAATGAAGTCGCTTCCGCTGTCTGTTCGCTTAGATCTTTTATCGCAATTACGCTAGATAAAAAGTTGAAATAAAATTGATTAAAAATGCTGCCGCCACGCTGAATTTAGGTCTAAAATCATCAAGGTCAGAGACTTGAAGCAATGTTAAATTTCATTTTTCTAAATGTCTAGTTCGCAAAACCACCACCTTAACCGAGGTTCGTACCCCAAAGGGGGTGCCATCAGGCCGCTTAAATGTAAGGGTTGAGAGCGCCTAAAGCGTTCGCCCGAAAGTCCGGTGAAGCTGTAGAAAGCCGACTCGCGTCAGGCTAACAGCACAACGCCTAATCGAAAAAAAAACACCTTAATAGCAACTAATCACATAATCAGCGGCCGTTTTATCCCTCAGTTTAATCGTCAAGGTAAGTAATCCATCTATCGCAGTCGCTAGTTAGATTAATTTGAATGATGTTGTATACAATGCAGGACGAACTCGCCATATAAGCAGGTTTACAGCCTTGTGATCGGCATAATGTCTTGTGGACTTCCTGCACACTGCGCTAATTGGCACTGTCTGGGAAGAAAAAAATATAGCGTACTACTGCCAGTGAAGAGAGGGTTCCGCATAGACAATGGAGCCATAAACTGTTTTACTTGTGTAAAGTACTGGATAGTAAAAATATATGTTTTTTAAATAGATATTTATTCTGTTACGGTAAAATAAACTTGGCTGAAATGAAGTTAGAGACTATCCTGCCCACACTCCCGCCACTGTAACTCCTGTGTACCAGAATCAACAATGGCACACGATATAATGAGCTAAGGAGGACATTTACAACTGGCGAAGCTAGGTGTGCTGAATTTAGCCAAAAGCCACGTCATAGCTATTGTTTTCAGAGACTAAAGGGTGGTGAAAGGCGCAGAGTGTGGGTGAGGTAACTCACTTAGGGCCAAGTCATTACGCGCATATGGTTTTAAATTTTAAGCTATTGATAATTATCCAATAATTATTTTAATGAGAATTCCAAATCCCGCTCTTCTTTCTAAACTCTTAATTATCCCTTTTCTTTGAGGTCCGTAATACGTCCGTGATTTTTTTTGAAACTGGGGCGTTCATGTGCGCTGGAGATCACTTGCCATCAGGTGACCCACTTGCTTGTTTGCCAGTTTATGCTATAAAAATATATACACTACGCACATTGCATATTGTACACAACGCATAAAGTCGTCCAAGGTCATTGGACATCGTGTCGTAAGGTAGGGATGAGAATCACTAGGGGATACCATTCGATTTGGCGTAGCAAAGATAATTTTGGCCCTCAAAAGAATAAAACGCTGAAGACGAATTTGGCATATTATAACAGATGTAATGTGACTGTAGAACCACGCTTGCGACCGAAGATAAAAACTAACACTATGTAACTAAAAAGGGTTTTTGCACAAAACACGGATCCCCAAGACCGGGTGCAACATAACCACAATAATCGATGTTAATACATTTTAATGCAGAGATTTGTATGCCACGATGTACCTGACGCACGCCCTGCGCTCACTTAATTACTCATTTATTTATTTATTTACCAAAATGGCCGGTTTAATACTATATGTGGCCCTGTAATTTATTGTAATTGGTCAGACCATACGTAATGACTGCCTGTGAGTGATATATTGCCGGCTTAAGATGACCTTTAAAATCGCCTCTGATGTTCTGCGGACGGTACATTGTGGTCTTTCGCAAGTGTCTGCATAAAATTGACGTGTTTTATTGTGTGAATGAGTAAATACCTCAGTATATGAGCTATTTACAGCGAGCGTGTGGTCGTTACTTTTGTCTCGAAACTGCACCCAGTTAAGAATAACGGCAGCTTTTTTAAGCTGAATTAATTTAATGGATTTTTAGGTCGGTATATGGTAGACACCTTAAGCAACATATATTGTTTTCTATAGTGGTTTTTTAATAGTGTCCTTCAGGGTTTAAATAGAGGCTGACGTCAAATTCTGCTCAATTCCAAACCAGTTTACAAACACAAACCACATTAACATTTTTTAGGCCCTATGATACTACGTCTGTATACACTTACACACATACAGACAGACAAAAAACTAGCATCCGTCTTCCGTGTCGAGGGTTAAAACAATAACAGAGAGTGGGAAAACATCGTGTCGTCACTGTTGCTAAGCAGACCTACATTGTAAGAAGAAATACACCAGAGAAATAGAAATGAAGTTAATAAAAAGCGTGTAAAAAAAATATTTTTTTATTTAGAAAGTTCATGTAAAGTTTTAGTGAACGCAGTTAGGAATATTCGGACACTTCATGCAGTAAAGGGTTAGTTAATTGGTAAATTGCACTTTATGCGAATACTTTGTAAAATGGTAGATACACCTATGCTGTAAACACTTTGTCTAATGCACGACTTCATATACTAGTTAAAATATTATAATATAAATTGAAGAAAATTTCTTTAGTATTGAATGGTGTTCTATAAGGCAGTGTCAAATTGTATAAACGCGATGAGGTAGGTGTTCATGGCTTCATGGGCGGTGAATATCACTTGCCATCAGTTGACCCACTTGATCATGTGCATTGTCAAAGATAACCCATTCGAGTCCCACATGTATCGGAACAAATGTCTCTAAAGTCAGTAAATATTTCTCGTAGTTCCTATTACACAAATGTGCGGTCACGGCTGTGTATTGCATGTACTTCTTTTGTTTTAAACTGTCATTTAAATTTATGCATAAACTTATCAACCACCTTCTGTTCATAAACAGAAAATAAAAAAACGATTCTTAAAACCAGCATGTTTAATATTTAGCATTTATCGTTTAAAGTCACATTTCAATTTGTCTTAATTAATAAATATTTTAATAAACACCTTTACCGTTGTTATGTGAAAGTGCATACTTATTTAAATGTAAAAGAAGTGCTGTCTGTGCGTATGTAATCTCTTGTTTATAAGATATCTATCACTACTATATCAAGATGGTAGGTCACTCGTACGCGAGAGGCCATCTGGGTTGGTACCACCGCTTTGTATATTTGTGCCACCAAGCAACAGGGTGTAAACACTGTTGTGTTTCGGTTTGAAGGACATTAAAGACAGTGTAAGTAATGGGCATTATGAGACGTCTTATGTCTCGGAGTGACGAGAGCAGTTCAATGCCATTCAGTTTTTTTTATATTTCAAAGTACTGTGTGGTGACGCTTCTGTTTGTGGGCAGCCGTAGCGGTTACCATCTGACGAGCGCCTTACTCGTTTCGTCATTCAATCAAATAAAAAAAATATTATAAGTCAAATCTTGTATTTTCGCGTATTATTAGTTTAGAGTTCTTTAGATTTATTACTGTCCAAGTAGAACCACCGTATGATTAGTTTTTTCTGTAGCCTGAATAGACTGCGGCGGGCTCGACCAACCTTGTAACACTGTCCGAGAAACATCGACGTGATGTGGCGGCTTGCTGTTCAGTTTATACGATGACTTAATTTCCGGAGGCCCATAAGATACCCCTGTTCCTTTCTTTAAAGTCTGACAACGTAACCATGATCATTCCTCTGATATCTAAAGTCCTCATTGGCTGAACTTACTTGCTCGTTTATAAGAAAACTGCTAGATTTCTTCTTTCTTGTAAATAATAAATATTAACTTACTCACTTCTGAGCAGGACATTTAATATTTCCCGCAATAATTCATAATTCGTAAACAAAGTCGAGGATTATAACTAGCTATATGAATAAAACTAACAAAATATAGTTTAATTATCTGATTGAATACCAGAGTAACCCTTTTCTAATTTAAATTCTTAACATATTTGCCGCAGACGGCTGTTTGACCACCAAAGCTGGAATGATTTTATCTATTAGCTACTGAATTAATATAAAAAAACCGGTTAACAATGAGTCAGAGTCGATCAAAGGCGCCGTAATAATAATAGTTCTTTTGCAATATTAACGACACCGAGAGCCTAACGGGGAGTGGTACGGAGAGTCAAGACGTAAATAGTGGGTTCGAAACCAGCCCTATTGCACCTTTGACTTTTTTTATAGCATAGGCCGGCAACGTGATTTCTACCGCTCATGAACTGTCATAATACTACATAATTATGGATGCGTTACGGACCTCAAAAGGAAGGGATAATTAAAGGCTGAAAACACTACAGTTATCCTAAATCCCTTCCCTTTCCCAATCCCTAATTATCCCTTTCCTTTAAGGTAGGCAACGCGCCCATGATTCTTTTGGTGGTGGGCGTACATGGGCAGTGGAGATTACTTACCATCAGGTGACCCACTTGCTCGTTTGCCGGTCTATGCAATAAAAAAAAAAAAAAAAAAAAACTTTCACGGATTAGAACTACGAGCAAAAGCTAGTGAGCAATAAAAACTAATGTTCATAAAATCCATAAACCGACATGTACAATTTATTTACCTAGGTCATTAAAATTTGTATTTGTGAAATTTCATTTAAATGAAGAAAATCTTAAATAAATCCAAACACAAATAACATGGTTTATCGTTTTTTCTTTTCTTGTGGGCGATAAACACAGCGGTGCAATTATTTTACCAATTATTCAAACCAATAAAAGATCACTCTTTTGATATTTTCAATCGGCAGATTAAAACCTTAATCATCTGCCATCCTTGGTCCGTTCGATTAGTTTTATAAAATTCCGTGCTCTACCAATGTTGTTACTCTCACTAGGTACTCGAAAATGAAAACAAAATGAGTTATATAATGTAATGGTATTAGAATACTTGTAAATACTGAATGTATAACTGAGTGTATAATATCAAGCAGGTTTATCATTAAGCTCTAACTTTAATCGCCTCGTTGGTCTCGTAGCAGCGGACTAAAACTGAGAACCGTGAGGTCTAGAGTTTAATTCCCACGCCGGGCAATCATAATTCGCGTTTGAGTTTTTAATTCGTAAAAATTCACATATTAAATGCCCATTATTGAAATTTGTCCTCGGTATGGTGAAAGGCTCGTTCCCTATCACATCATGGGATGCACATAGGCTTAGCGAAATATAAGTTCTGGACCCATGTGCAGCTCTAGTTGCAAATTTGTCTACCCTTTCAGGAATAAAGCTTATGTCTTACACTACACATAAAACCATTGAGTTGGGTAACGTTGTGTGAAATTTATAATTCTTATTAGAATTTTAATGTAACAGCATGTTCAAAACCTTTAAACGGAGTGTGAAGAAGCAGTTAGACAGGCCGGCATGATCTTGCCGACCAACGATAGACATACTGTTTGTCGTTGGTTGACACTATTCCTGGAATGCGCTACACATTTATACACATTAATTAGTTTTATTTGGAGCCTGTTTTACAATGTTCAAGTAAATATCACTTAATAGATAAATTATAATACGAATATATTAAATATATTAGTATTAGGCTTCTCTGCTGGTGAACTTGTGATTTATGCAATAATGTAATCATAACTAACAAATTCCAAAAATCAACTTCATGCGCAATCAGTTCGAGAACTACAAGTAGCACCGCGAGCAAGTTAATTTAAATTCAGTTGTGAGTGGGCGCGGTTGTATAATGGCGGAGTGCCACCTATAACTAATCCGCGCACGCCCTCTCCGCAGCGATCGATTCATTTGTCATTCTCATATGTTCTCTCACTGTGAAATAATCGGTAGCATTAATTGAACTCTCCCACTGACCGTAGCCACACTAGCCAAGATTGCGTATAAGCTTTTATTTTCCATCTCTACCAGGAACGAAGGCTGTATAGAAGCGTAGGGTTAGGGACCCGATAAAACTATCATTCGTGAAAAGAAACTTGGTAGGAAGGCTGGTGATCATGGGTCCTCCTTCGAGGTTGAGAAGGAATAAATGGGAATTTCCCTGCGGAAAAAAATTTACAAGGACTACTTGTAATTTGGTGCATCATACTATACAATATTATTTGGCTTGAATTCGTGATATTGTCTGCCATGATTCTTCTAGTATTGTGGGTGTTCAAGGCCGATGGAGATCACTTACCAGGTGACCTCCCTAGCTTGTCTACTAATCCTACATCGGTAAAGTGACTAAGCTACATTGTATGGTAAGTGCAGTGCAATTCAAGAATTCTGTCGTAACCTTAATCATCGTTTCGGCAAAAAAGCTTCTATTCGGGTGTGTTTGTGACATATTTTTTCCAAATGGGTTTCCTTTGACGTTTCACTGTCTTTTCCAAAAAAATAATCATGGAATTGAAATTGAATAGATCAGTATAAATATCACTTATATTTAATACAATACACAAATTATTATTTAATTAATTATTAATTATACATAATTAATTATTATTAATTAATTATACATAATATGAAAAAAAATCGTATCTCTATTTTTATCTAAGAATCAAAATTCAGCAATTTAAACCTAATTGCAAAGATAAATTGACCACATCCTCAAACAACTTGTCATTCTGAAAATAAAAGTGGAATTAACAGAGAGCCGATCGAGAAATCTTAAAGCAAGCCTAAGGCGGTATTTGACAGTTAAGACAAAATATGAAAGATCTATAGTCGGGAGCAACATGGCCGCGAGCCAGGCTTGATGTTTTAATTAGCCCACAGGCAACGGCACTTAGCCAAACAGCCAGCGAAGACTAAAATAGGGCTGTCTTATTCAAATTAGATTGTTTTGTTTTAACATATTCATTTCACAATTTGTTAATCGTTTTACACTATGAAAGATTAAACTAAAACACACTTTTACAGTACAGACCCTGGTGAGAAGTTTAAGCTTTATTTTATTACTAGCTTTTGCTCGCGGCTCCGCCCGCGTGTACAGCATTTTCCGGGATAAAAGTAGCCTGTAACCGTTTCCAGGGTCCCATCTATCCTTGTAGATAAATTCATCAAAATCGGTTCTGTGTTTTAGGCGTGAAAGCGTAACAAACAAACTCACTTTCGCATTAACTTTCACCCCCTTTTCATCTCTTATTAACTAAAATTTCCAAAATTCCTGAAACACGTATTTATTTGTTTTACGTCAATAACCGAAATACAAAATTTTGTTTATGTAACTTTCAAAATGACGGACTTTCATACATATTATCATCCCCTATTTTGACCCCTTTGGGGTGGAATTTTCTAAAATCCTTTCTTAGTGGGTGCCTACATAACAAAATGAATATACAGTCCGAATTTCATGCTTGTAGCCTTGATAGTTTGCGCTCGGCGATGATGAATCAGTCAGTCAGTCAGGACATGTTATTTTATAAGCATAGACTAGCTTTTGCTCGCGGCTCTGCCCGCGTGATCTGCTTTTCCAGGATAAAAAGTAGCCTATGTCTTATTCTGATGTAGAAATAAGCTACAGTATTATAAAGTTTGATTAAAATCCATTCAGTAGTTTTTACGTGAAAGAGTAACAAACATACATCCATCCATCCATCCATACTTACAAACTTTCGCGTTTAAAATATTAGTAGGATATCACAAATTACCTAAAATGCATTCTGTCTAAAATAATATAGACTATTTGTTTTCAATACATTGTCACAAAAATATTCTTCCATTTATACACACTGGTCATAACATACAAGCATCTACACGTTGCATTGACGCAAATCTTTATATATATAATTCTTCTGTGAGTGTGTATGTTCCTGAACTTCTCTTAAACGACTGGACCGATTTTGATGAAATTTTTTGTGTGTGTTCAAGGGGATCTGAGAATGGTTTAGATTCACAATTTTGTCCGCTGGACAATGTTTTTTTAATTAATTTTTAATTTATTAGTAGTTGTTGAGTTGTCGTTGCGAAGCTTGCCGTGATGACGGGTCGTATAGCGTCTAGACTGGACAGGGACAGGACAGGGACAGGACAGTGAGACAGGACAGTGAGACAGGAAAGTGAGACAGGACAGTGAGACAGGACAGTGAGACAAGACAGTGAAACAGGACAGAGAGACATGACAGAGAGACAGGACAGTGAGACAGGACAGTGAGACAGGAAAGTGAGACAGGACAGTGAGACAGGACAGTGAGACAGGACAGTGAGACAGGACAGTGAGACAGGACAGTGAGACAGGACAGTGAAACAGGACAGAGAGACAGGACAGAGAGACAGGACAGTGAGACAGGACAGTGAGACAGGACAGTGAGACAGGACAGTGAGACAGGACAGTGAGACAGGAAAGTGAGACAGGACAGTGAGACAGGACAGTGAGACAGGACAGTGAGACAGGACAGTGAGACAGGACAGTGAGACAGGACAGTGAGACAGGACAGTGAGACAGGACAGTGAGACAGGACAGTGAGACAGGACAGTGAGAGGACAGTGAGACAGGACAGTGAGACCGGACAGTGAGACAGGACAGTGAGACAGGACAGTGAGACAGGACATTGAGACAGGACAGTGAGACAGGACAGTGAGACAGGCCAGTGAGACAGGATAGTGAGACAGGACAGTGAGACAGGACAGTGAGACAGGACAGTGAGACAGGACAGAGAGACAGGACAGAGAGACATGACAGAGAGACAGGACAGTGAGACAGGACAGTGAGACAGGACAGGACAGGGATAGGACAAGACGGGGACAGGACGGGGACGGGATGGGGACGGGACGGGACGGGGAAAGGACGGGGACGGGACGCGGACAGGACGCGGACAGGACGGGGACAGGACGGGGACGGGACGGGGACAGGACTGTCCAACCGGAGGGAGGTGGGAGACGACCTGACTTAGGTCGTCGAAGTCAATTAAATGTGCGACGGGCTACCTCACGTGCAATGGCGCAGTACCTCACTTAATTGCATTTAATGTAAATAAAACATTTGTATTAAGTTTTGACCACATTTTACACAAATATATTATGTAGGTGATACGAAGTTCACCGGGTCATCTAGTATTATATAAGAAAAATAAGTTTTATAAACATAGGTGTTACTGAAACACAATAAGTATTTTGAAAAAAGCTGAAAATAATAATAACTAGATCACGAGAATCAATATAAAATAGTTAAATCCACTTTACATCCAATTATTTAATGGATGATATTTTTGTTAAAATAAATTAAGAATTCATCGTATCAAGTGGCGACCCTACTTGTTACAAGTGCAAAGAGCTCATGAAAATTATTTTACGCCCTTCCAGTGTCCGTGTATCTTTTCATTGGGCTCGCTAAATTGATACCTTAGTCCGCCACTCTAACTAACATAAACCCATGTTTTTACGATAAAACCGTTTAAAATAACAGTCTTTATTAGTCACAAGAAATCCGAAGCAATGAATGAATGAAATGAACAAAACGTTTATCGATGATCATATGATGATATCTTTTTTTACAGTATAGACCGGCAAACGACCAACCTGATGGTAAGTGATATCTACCGCCCATGTACGCCCATAACACAATACCTGAAGAATCATAGCCGCGTTATCTACCGCGGACGGAATTTGGGCCTCCTGATATCTCACTCACTGTCGAAACACAGCAGCATGCCGCTACTTTACGTCGGTTTTCTGTCAGATATTGGAGAGACGGTCGAGCCGGCCCGTTTATGCTATGGACAAAACTGTCTACAGCGTGGCACTACCACACAAATCTAGCGGATTTTTAATATAAGATGTAATCAGCAGCCCTGTATCTAAAACAAACTTCCATACACTTTGCAATGATATCTATTGTATTTGTCACAAAACTTGCCATCACACTTCAAATACGGGTATATAAAGATATGGCAGCAGCTTGGCTGTACCCTGGCATTCATGAGCGACGGTGACCGCTTACCATCAGGCGGGCCGCACGCTCGTCTATATACGTGGTTAATAAATTGATAAATCTTTAAAAAAATGTACCGACTAGATCCAACTTTCAGTATACACTATCAATACGGCTATTTATAGCTTAAAATGTTTTTGAACTCCATACATACCGATATTTATAAATCTATATTCATACTATATTCTCAAAAACTGCGTACACTCAACGAAGCATCCACAATCAAATAAGTTATCAGGGCCAATGTTTTATACCCGTGCAAACCAATTAACCGAACGGCTCTCACTTTATTATTTGCCGGCAGATTAATCGATTCATTTGCGATTTTAATAATCGATACCGATCGCATATCCACGTGGTATGTTTATTTTTTCAAATTCAGAGATAACGATTTTTTAAATTCGATGATGACAATTCAAATTGAGAGGCGTGGATCACTTTATTTGTCGGAATGGAAATTGGATTGTGAAATATTAAAGTTATTTTTCATCTCTGTCAGATTCGTTATTTCTCAGCAAATGATATAATCGATTGTAATTTGATAATGTTTCATGAATTGTAGTGTTTTGTCTATAAATATCGCGTATTTCCCTAGTACTTTTCTCGATTTTGGCTCTAGTACAAAAATATATTATACAACTAGCTATCCCTCTGTTTTGCTTTTTTGGTAAATCGCTTCTTGTAGTAGTTAGGATTCTACAAAAATCATAAAAAAAGGATTTCAATTTTCACGTACAACGTTCACTATCAAAAACCTGCATGCGTTTTTAAACAAATAAAATTTATTTACAAGTTACATGAAGCTTTTTTTTTCTTCACATGCATATTAAAAAAAGAAAAACCTCGATTTTGATTATCTTATTGTAGTATAATAAAATCTGTGGTGCATTTATTAAAATTAAGTTAGAGGCAGCCATGGCAGTTGATGTCAGAATACCTATTCTTCATATTTCTATCGCTGACAATACCATATTTAAAACCTAAACCTCTATTTCTCAATTATATCGATGTTCTCAATTAAAAAAATCCTCGACACAAATTTTGTGAATTTCAACCATAACATACTCATTTCAGTTGACCATACAGTAAAATACTGTAGATGAAAGAACGGTTACAAGTTAACGAAATTAACTATATCAGGATTATTTCTACATTCCTAATTACAACTAACAACTAAAGGTATGCAAAACGATTTCTATTGTATTTATATTTCCTCAGTATCAACCACACTCCGCAATCCAGTTTCACCGGCACGAACGCCTGCAGAAGTGCAGACTTTCCCAATGAGTAATGCAGTAAACATGGCAATGGGATGACAAAAAGGCGCTCTTCAAACTACTTTTACTATATATACCATTTTATAGTTGTTAAATACTCGCATAAAGGCAGCTTTCCACGTAGCGCCCCGCTGAGCGAATGTCGCGAGCCTATTATGTACAAATATGTAATGGTTGCAAAAACATCTGAAATTGTTATATTATAAATGCACAGCAACATATCATCATGACTTTTGCATAGATAATTGTGGATGCCGAAGAGTGACTTTCTTGTACAATTCAATGATGAGTCGACTAGGTCACGCGTCTGATGGTAAATGCCACGCTTACCCATAAACAATAACAACACTACACAGAACTTAGAATTTTAAAATTATTGCATGGTAGCACACTGCACACAGTATCGCGAGACGTAGTAAAATTGCTGGGCATTATGGGACTTAAAATGTTAATATGTTCAGTCACACTGCTCAGTAATTTCAGTGGCTTTAATATCCTTCAAACCGAAACACAATAGTGCTTACACACTGCTACTAGGCGGTAAAAATAGACAAAGCGATGGTACCTATTCATACGGCCTCTCGCATAAACGAGACCAACCGCCTAGAACAAAGCGATAATACATAACTAGACGACCAGTATCTAGATTACTTTTTATTAAAAGATTTTAAGCGGACCGAGCTGCAATATAAAAAAAGACTAATAAGCTATATCATTTATAACATTTGGGGATAAATTTGATGACTTACCATACCATTACTAATTGTGATTAGACATTTTATTTTAATGTGTAATATTCACGTAAACATAAGAAATCATTGAATGTCATTAAATACAAACGGCATCGCGCCTATGATTCTTGTAGTATTGTGGGCGTACATGGGCAGTAGAGATCACGTATCATCAGGTGACCCAGGTGAAAGTACTATAAAACATTGTAAACTTAATTTATAACATTCTGTTAAAAAACATTACACACTTCTTTGTCCGTTTAGCAACAATATTTTTTATTCCTTTCACAGCGGTAAGCCTTTTACTTTTATTTACCACGGACATTTTAAGCGTTAAATATATTTTTCTGCCGTCGCTACTCCAACAGATACAAGTGTCGTGAACTAACTGTGCAGTCTCCATTCGCTAATTAGTTGGGTTCGATTCCCGGTACCAACTGCCGATGCGGACGGCGCACGTTTTTTATTCAATAATAATTTTTACCCAATAAAGATCCTTATCATGCAACAATTAAAGTGTTTTCTTTGCAATTATGAATACCGTTTAAACATAGTGCGTCCTTCTTTCACTTTATTTCTTTCTTATAAGAGTAAATGTGATAGTTATGTAGAATATGCAGTTGATATAATTTTATTTCGTTGAAGATAATTATTTCAAATAGTCAGTACATTAAAAATGTATGTATATTTATTTATTATACATACGTCAAATTAACTATAAATCATTGGGATTTCCTATTTATGATATATATAATGTGGTTTATGAGTGTTTCTTTTAATATAAAAGCAAAAGCTATTTATAAGGACTCTATTATAAAAACAATCGTGGACATGTAAATAGGGAAAATAAATATATTTGAAATGTATACTCGATTCAAACCTCCACTACACAGTAAAACGGGCTTTAGGCACTTCGGTCAGACCATCGATAAAAAAATATCACTCTCATGACGCCATCTTAATCAATTCCACTGTCCATTCTCGACGGGCAAAACCTTGAAGATACAAACAAAAACATAACATTTAAAATCTTATCAAACGCTCGGCACCTTCATTTCAGTTGCACCTTTCGCATAAATATTCCTTTAATTATTTAGTGACTAAAATGTACCATAAAAAAAAAACAAAACAAACAAATGGCCGGTCCAGTTTGTCCGAAAACGCCGTGTGTCCCCATACACGCGCACCTTAATTGACTGGGATTCTAAGAAAGTAATTTCACAAATTGCTTTCAGCTACCGGATTTTAAGATCGACACTGGACAACAGTTGGAACTGTGTCGCAGTGAAATTAAATTTATGTCAAAGGGGATTGTGGAACAAGCGTACGCTAAATTACTTCGACAAAGTCCTTCGAGTACAGGCTTCGACAAAAACAGCCGCAGCATGTTCCCCGATGTCGTAGGCGGGTGAAATTTTATAACGAGCTAATGTTGATTATAGAAGTGCTATAAAACGATTGTGTGAGGTAAATTATGGCTCGAGTTCAGTGAATAGAGTTTAACTGCTTCGGAGTCGGAGCATCGCATTGTGAATAGTCGTATGATTTTTATTTAATATTTTTTATTTATTGCAGCTTCTGTGGTGCAATGGGCGAGTAGCCGGCTGTGAAACGAGACGCCGTGGCTTCCCTTTTAAATCTGAAAAAGACACTCAGGTGGGCGGAGCAGTCAACAAAACCGAATAATTGATTGAAAACCGAATTTAATTATTTATAATTATGCATCTCATAAATTAATTGACATGAATTAAGCACTATATCAAAACAGCAAAACTATAGTTTATCTAAAGACAGTTAAGTTAGTTAAGTTAAAGTTAAAAGATATTTATAAGTTAGTCTAGTTATAAATATTTTCTTCCGGAATTAAAAGCCTCATATATACTACTACATACTAAAAATACATATTAATAATAATATGGACTACTATATACTTATAATATACCGTATGTATTCAGGTCATGATCTACCTATTTACCGAAATTAATCCAAATCTATTCAACCGTTAGGATATTATTGATTAACAAACATTCTAATTCACAAACTCACAAGCATCAAACTTTGACATTTTTAATATAAGTTGTTTAAATTAAACACTGGACATTTCGCATAATGACAGTCATTTTATCACTCCCACAACCACCATATCAAGAAAAAGTATCACTTAAAGCAGTGTGCCCAAATTAAAATACGAGAATTTTGTCGTGGCCTTCTTAAGATGGCGAATTTGGCCTCGAATAAAATACGTTTTTAATTAAACATCATTTGTATAAATGTAGGTGATGGAAGGGACGCCATTTTGTACTTCCGATTATATTTTGAGGGCAATATCATGTTTTCTTACGTTGCGGCATATTATAAAATGTAATATTATTTATTTTTATTTGATAATACAATGTATGAAACGAATGTTAAGGAACGTTTTCAGGTATGCGACTGAGCAACTTACATCGCGAGTCAGGCGACAGCATCACGTACATATGTGGACACACAATATGGAAACTGTCGCGTGTTATTATCTAGTGTCTCGGTGACGTACACCTAAAACCGTACCTTAACAATTTCCATTGCACTATCCAATAAACACAAATAAAATTATATTTTATACTATACCGCGTTCTTTTTTATGTTCTTTTTTATATACATAAAACACATTATTAGACTGGTGATTATCCATTTTGAAACATAAATAAATTATAGTAGAATTAAACCCATTGTAAAAGGAAGAGAATACAACAAAATTGATAGGAAACATAAATTAACGGCGATCTGAGGTCGGGAAGTGGGAAGGGGGGGGCTTTTAAGGGTAAAAAACGGTTTATCTCGATTTCCGGAAAAACTACAAGTCCTATGGAAAAAAATTAAATCGCAAAGTTGTAGGTAATAAAAAGATCTACAACTTTTGTATACACACTCTCTTCACATAACCTCAAAATATATGTGAAAAATTCAAATAACCAAGTTTTTTGTTTTTATTTTTATTTATTATAATAAATCATTTTTTTCACGAAATTTAGTGAAAACTTACCTTTTTGTATCCCAAATACACTGTAATTTTTTGATTTAAAATATTTATTTTTGCACCTTATTTTGACTTAATATCGAAAAAGCAGCCTAATTTTCAAACGAAAATTCTCACGTCAAAATATGAGCTTTTTTAAAAAAGTCTGTTGGTTTCTTGTTCATTGAATTCTCTACTTTCTGATGGTGTAAAAAAATATATACATTACTATGGTAAATGTGCTCAGAAAATGTAAAGTTATAAGTTAATATTTAATAAGACATATCTACAATATTTTGAGAAAGTTGTAGAATCTTCTTTAAATTATATGCGTAGATGCCTCTTTATTGTTATTTTAATATAACTTATATACCTGAGTGATCTACGGAAAATTTTAGCCCATCATAAAGAAGTGGGGAAGGGGCTAGGTGGGTCTGGGCCTTACTACCTGTTATTTAGTAGTTCGTTTCTTTGCATTTTCTGAGCACATTTACCATAGTAATGTATATATATTTTTTTACACCATCAGAAAGTAGAGAATTCAATGAACAAGAAACCAACAGACTTTTTTAAAAAAGCTCATATTTTGACGTGAGAATTTTCGTTTGAAAATTAGGCTGCTTTTGCGATATTAAGTCAAAATAAGGTGCAAAAATAAATATTTTAAATCAAAAAAATTACAGTGTATTTGGGATACAAAAAGGTAAGTTTTCACCAAATTTCGTGAAAAAAAATGATTTATTATAATAGATAAAAATAAAAACAAAAAACTTGGTTATTTGAATTTTCCACATATATTTTGAGGTTATGTGAAGAAAGTGTGTATACAAAAGTTGTAGATCTTTTTATTACCTACAACTTTGCGATTTAAATTTTTTCCATAGGACTTGTAGTTTTTCCGGAAATCGAGATAAACCGTTTTTTACCCTTAAAAGCCCCCCCCCCCCCTTCCCACTTCCCGACCTCAGATCGCCGTTAATTTATTTTTCCTATCAATTTTGTTGTATTCTCTTCCTTTTACAATGGGTTTGATTCTACTATAAATTTGTTTCTATTTTTACCATTTTCAACCGGATAATCACCGGCCTATATGTGATTTTTGCCCAATTATAATATTATGACAGAAAATGCTAATGACGCGTATCTTAGTTCAGAAACTAAATCAAATATTTTATCCCTTCCGGTACTAAGAAAAATATCGAAGCAATTAAGTATCTATATTACAAAGAAAATAGTCAAAAGGAATCTCGTAAAATGATTAATTAAAGTAATATAAAAAAATTTAACATGCATTTATACCTCGCAATGCTAATTTATTTATTAATTAAACATTACTGTTTTACAAATTATCCATTTGTGAAACTATTATTAAGATTCCAACTCAATTGCCGGTAATGGTCGGCCGAGACTGGTTGCGTATTCTCTTATTAATTATATAACCGAGGCAGCCTTGTTCATACCAAATACGGAATCATTACCGCGTCATGTTTAACATTCGTAATTAAAACTTAATTAAACATTTACGTTTATGTAGAAATGAATGTTTGTAAGTATTTTTTTACCCACACATAGTCCTGACCCCAGACTAGGTTAACCTATGTCGTGGGTGTCACGAACTACAAGGGACTTGCGGTCCCACAACACCCAGACCCGAAACAAATATTCGAAGATCACACAAACATTTGTCTCGGAGCGGAGTCTTACTACGCAGCCATTAGATAGATATTATGTGTTCCGTTTGACGTCTGAAGTCCTTATGGGAGAGTACATCGCTTCATTCCGTCGGATCCCGCTAGGTGTCGCTACTTTCCGTACGCTTCCGGCCTAAGCGCCCTCTGCTAGCCCTAGCTGTAAACTAATTTATACGAGACAAACCACCATTTTATATTTCGACATTGTTGCGTCGTTTTTCAAACAGTCGTGACGGTTAGGTGATCTTAAGTATTAAGAATAATTAAATCTTCGATATTTCGAGAATAAAGTAGAAATTTCGATAAGATTTTTGAATATTTTGGTTTTCCGTACGCATTTATTCCAATATGGATAAAAATAGTGATAAGGGTGATAAAAGTATCGCGTGTTCGGGTTCTTCAAGAAACGGCCGGCCTCACCACCACCTACGGATTTGGATGGAGCATCCGAGGAGCATAGCGATTCATCATAAAGCAGTGATAGCCCACCGGCTCGTAAGTATAACAGCGGGAACGTAGCTTGGAAAGGAGGCTTGAAATTCTTTTTCAACAGCTGGTGAGTCATGTAAATAATATTTTGTGTGCAAATTTTATTGTCAAATTCATTCAATACGAGGGCTCAGTCATCGGCTTCTAGACATTTTCATGCTAGTACTATGAGTGTGGAGCCATCAGCTTCTTCTCAAATTCAAAATGAGGAGTTTTTGCGTCTACCCTCAGATACTAATACGATTAATTATATTGCTGATTTAGATGTTACTATTAAAGACCCAGCGGTCTCTAAAACGATTCCTAACCTTATAGCTTAAATTTCTTCCATACAACGATTTGACTCGCCGTAATGGAATGCAGTACGTTACTCAGATACCCAGAAAAAGTACGTGGCATTTCCAACATTTACTGAGTTAAGAGTAAATGAAGAATTGAGACGGTTTGAAGATCCTTTCGCCCCACTGCGTTGGTTTCAAATAGAACGCGCTTTCGAATGCTTTTTTGGCTCAAAACGAATTGGTTAATATTGCTTGGCAAACTTTTATTGATTGGTCAGCAAAGTCGGATACTGCTATAAACTCATCTGCAATTTCCAATAAACTTAAAGATTTGGTCGGTAATGGCTCAGATTATAAATTTATATCTCAGGACAACGTCTTCGGTCCTTGTTAAAAGCTGTAAAAGATAAGTTTATACAAGAAGACTTGGCTAGAATTCCCCCTTCGGTAGAATATATGCTCAATCCTGATGGCTAGGCTCATTTATTCAAAAGATTGGTGGGGTCGATGGAATTGCAAAGCAAAGCAATTCTGGACGGCCTAAAGCTAATTCTCCAGAGCCATCTATGTCTAAAAATTTCGAAAATACCATTTCAAAAAGAAAGGGTGGGCGAAAGGAGAAGTCGGGTAGTAAAACTAGCCGTAGAGATAAATAGCTCGATACCCCAAGCTTATTATCATCTGCCCATAAAACCGGAACCCAGGCGCTTTCTCCGATTCAATTACATGGACCAGCTGCTGCAGATGCCTTCCTTTCGGTTTGGCAGCAGCTCCAAAGAGGTTCATAACAGTGACCAACTGGATAGCAGAGGTTTTACGATCCAAGGCTCTACGTGTCGTAGTATACCTCGACGATTTTTTGATTGCTCACCAATCACAGAGCACTCTCGCCACCCAAATAACCTTAGCACTTCACCTACTAGAAAGTTTGGGTTGGTGCGTCAATCTAGAAAAATCCGTCATCATTATTGGATCGTCTTGCAGCCGGCAGTTGGGCACTCAAGCAGGCGCAACGTCTCTTAGAGTATGTTAACTTTGCGACCTTCATCACCCACCGGGGAAGGTTGCATTGCCGCACGCTGCAGAGACAGCATCACTCCAACAAGGACGGTCGAATTTCTAGGCATTCTAGGGGACACACAAACAAATACAAAGTCCCTGCCGTTAGACAAAGTAAACAACGTTTGCCAGTATTTAGTGGATCGTCTCACAGCCGGCAGTTGGACCCTAAAGCAGGCGCAACGCCTCTTAGGGTATGTCAACTTTACGACCTTCATCACCCACTGGGGAAGGTTGCATTGCCGCACGCTGCAGAGACCCAGCATCACTCAACAAGGACGGTCGAATTTCTAGTCGTTCTAGGGGACACACAAACAAATATAAAGTCCCTGCCGTTAGACAAAGTAAATAAGGTCTGCCAGTATTTAGTGGGTCATCTCACAGCCGGCAGTTGGACCCTCAAGCAGGCGCAACGCCTCTTAGGGTATGTCAACTTTGCGACCTTCATCACCCACCGGGGAAGGTTGCATTGCCGCACGCTGCAGAGACACAGCAGTCAACTTCGCAAGTTTCCTCGCGCCAGCAAACCATTTTCGATGGAAGTGCGGCGCGAGATACAATGGTGGATAGACAATATCTCCCTGGGAACAGAGATTGACCCAAGTCCAAGACCAACAACCAGAGAATTCAAGGTACCTGGGGACACCATCAAATAAACTGGCATTGCAACTTAAAGGAGATGTACGCTGTGTGTGCGGCTTTATCAGCCAAAGCCACAGCCCTAAAAGACTCGGAAGTCTTATTACAGAGCGACAACAAGACTGTGGTGGCCTATATAAAGAACCAGGACCAGATCACAAAAAACTATTGGACTTGACCATGAAACTACTGACACTGGTGGACATCTGGATCACACCTTCACTACCTACCAGGAGTGTACAATACAGAGGCAGACCATTTGTCGAGAGATCTAAGCATCGCAGAATGGTATTTGGTAAGCGAGGCAATCGAAGAAATCTTCAAACATTGGGGAACTCCTGTTATAGATCTGTTTGCCTCGCAGAACGCTCATGTCGTTCCCATTTTTGTTTCTTGAGACTTGTCAGACTCGAACGCTTGCTTTCAGGATATTATTAAAACACATTGGCTGCAATTGCAGCGAACAACTGACTTTATTACATATAAGAAGATAATTCATATCTGGGATCATAGACAATGGCAATTACTTGTAAACTTGGTACATAATATAGGTAATAGATGGCGTTCGTTTCCTTGATGTATTGTAACTTTTTAATAATCTCAACACCCCCACTACATCAAATGAATCTATAATTGCACAAATATGCAACCATAAATAGTTATTTTTCTACAAGTCCTAAGCTTTTAACACAGTTATAGGTAATGCTCTCTGGGACTGAGAGCTTTAATACGTACATCAGCGGGCATGTCATCAGTTTGCAAATACTTTTTTTTTTTTTTTTTTTTTTTTTTTTTTTTTTTTTTTTTCGTTAACATCTTTTAAGAAATGATAACGGATATCAATATGTTTACTTCTTTTATGTAATGAACAATTATCTACTAGCGTTTGTGCACTCTGACTATTATTATATAACACTATGGTACATGTGCTTAGTAATTTCATATTGCAGAGTTTTGAGATACATTGCCTCTGCCATAGACATGTACTCGGCCTCCATGCTGGAGAGAGCTACTGTCCTCTGCTCTCTACTCTCCCATGAGATAGCTCCCCCTGACACAGTGCCGGATTTATGTTTTTTATGAGTGTAGGCCACTTTATTTCCAACGCCCCACATAAATCTATTATATAAAAATAAGTCGGGTTTTCCTTCCTGACGATATAACTCCAGAACGCACGAACCGATTTCCACGGTTTTGCATTCGTTGGAAAGGTCTCGGGCTCCGTGAGGTTTATAGCAACGAAAATCTAGGAAAAATTTCAATAGAAAAGCGGGAAAATAGGGAAAATCATTTTTTAAATACAGCGCCATCTCTGATACATAGCATGTACTACAAACCAATATTTTAAGTAGATGGCGTCGGTGCGTGACACATTGCTGACAGATGGCGCCACTGTTAGGCTACTTTTATCCCGGAAAATACAGATCACGCGGGCGGAGCCGCGCGGGACAGCTAGTGGTTTATATATGTGTGTATGTAGGTTTCTAAAATACTTAATAATTTTCCATTTCCTTCCATAATACAAATATTATGGAAGGCACTAAAGTTAAGTAAACGAATGAGTTTGAAAGTTAATAAAATTATTAACTATTTAAAGATAATTAGTACTTTTATACTTAAATCGAGTGAGCGTCCTCTGAAATCTGCCGCCCCTATGAGGCTGCCGCCCATAGGCCGCGGCCTATTAACAAATCCAGGACTGCCCTGACATAGTAAAACAGTAACTAGTATAGCCAGATTGAAATATTCACCTTGTCTATTGGCTAAAGAGGCTTTTAAACTTGACTCGAGACATCAGGGACTCTGTATTGAAATTGTTTCTTACAACCAAAGCACCTTACAAACCTGCCTCACCCACTATAATCAGTGGCTGGGTGAAACGACTTCTGTCGGAAGCAGGAATAGAAGCCTCACCGGGCAGCTTTCGAGCAGCTGTATCTTCTTTGAATTGGATTGAAAACTATCCTATCAATAAAATATTGGCTAAAGCGAATTGGATGCACGAAACAACGTTCCGAAAATATTACAAAAGGCATATACTTGATACTTAAATTTCAAATAATTCTGAAAAATCGCTATCTCAATATTTTTCTGTACCTTGATTCTTAGTTAAATTTTAAGTATATTGTTTTGCTGATTAACTATTTTTTGTTAAATGCAGTACATTTATCTAATGTACATCAAAGTAAATTCTTGGTAATTCCATAATAGCTTCATTTAAATTTTCACTACAGTAGATCACATTATTGCGTCTTTATATACAAACCACCAGGAGATAACAAACAGATCTCTCATAAGGACTTCAGACGTCAAACGGAACACATAATATAAAAATTTTACCTTCCAATAAAATTTGTATTATGTTTCCTAAGACGTCTGAAGTCCAAGTGATGTCTTCCTGGTGAATATTACATCCATCAATGCATTATGAGACCAACAATGACGAAATATAAAATGGTGGTTTGTCTCGTATAAATTAGTTTACAGCTAGGGCTAGCAGAGGGCGCTTAGGCCGGAAGCGTACGGAAAGTAGCGACACCTAGCGGGAACCGACGGAATGAAGCGATGTACTCTCCCATAAGGACTTCAGACGTCTTAGGAAACATAATACAAATTTTATTGGAAGGTAAAATTTTTATATTATGTTTAATTTTTGAGCAGGTGTATAAAAAAACTGAATAAAATGCCGTTTTTAATTGGCTATTGTAAATACAAAAGCAATAATACGGTTACGAAAAAAGACAAAGCAACTTATTAAGTAGTCATCCTGTACCACTAAACAATAGCTAAAACAGAAGTAACTAAAAATAAAACTAAAAAGTAAAAATTAAACTGTATTTAAGTTCTCTCTATTCCAAAACTCCGAGTCTATTAAATGCAATTTATCAATGAACAGTTCAGTTTCTACGAATACACCCTCCTTAGATTGTGCAGACTTATATCACGTGGTTCTACTGATGGTCAATGACAACAAAAAAATATCAAAATAGTGGTAACTTTGAATAGACATTCGCAAAAATTACCCTCGCTGAGTCATTGTCATTCATTCATAAAAATATGTGGGTTCAGTCAGATTTCGATTTAAAATCATTTTTATTCATGTCCATTTGGGATCCGTGTATGATTTTTTTTGTACTAATCATGCTGCTTTAGTCGAAAGTGTGATGAATTACTTTAAATATTTCGCGAAATTTTGCAACTATTGCAGGTACATGTTATGATATTTTGACGACGGCTGCCTACAGTGGTTTTGTCCCCTGATTTACTGCTAGCAGTCAATAATAATTGTATTATAAACTTTTGCAACAATGTCGTCATACAGATAAGATAGATCGTAGAATATACAAAAATTGTGCTCATAGAGTTACAGGTAAAATAAGAAAAAAATCTTAAGGACATTATTTCATCATCATCATCATCATCATCAGCCACAAGACGTCCACTGCTGAACATAGGCCTCTCCCAAAGATTTCCAGACCGACCTGTTGGAAGCGGCCTGCATCCAGCGACATTATTTAATATATTAAAATATAACTAATATTCGAACAACAAGATTTCTAAATTTCTGTAAAATGAAATTGTTTTATTGATCGTCTACAACAAGTCTTTAAAAAAGATTGAAAGGAAATTATATCAGCATGTAAGTATACATCGCCAATACCATAAAGTAGTATTGAAAGAATTACCTACATTTTTTTTTAAATTATTACTGAAAGAATGTGCCCTATTTTGCCAGTGGTGTTACTCGTACCAATAAAAAAAACTCTTAGTTACTTGGGATCGATTAGGATACTTTAAATAAAACATGAGTGAACACAATATGTTCGCAAACATCACACCTAGTGCATGGTTGAAGTAGCTTTACAAAATTGTCCAATCGAGAGGCGGTGAGTAAAAACCAAAGCATCCTGAGCCATTATATGTTGACATTTGATCACATTGTCGCTGCGGCCATTGATGATGCGTCTCATCGATTTTATTGGACCCAATTGACGTGCCTTTGTGTGCAAATAGTTTGCCTCGCCCGGTGTTATCCATTTACGTCTTATACAGAATTATAAACATGCTTGTGGCTGTAATAAAATTTTATAATTCCACCTTCTGTCCTTAAAATAATTTCACATTGTTTTATATGTTTAATTTCATCAAGTGTGTTTCTTCATAGACAGGTTAAGAAGATTTATTTCAAAATATATCTCTCAAAACAAAAAACCATCCCCATTATCTTACAGTATGTTAATATTGTTTTCATTTCGGCGCATCTGGTATACTGATTGAGGGTTTTTCTGCTCCCTTACACCGGTATGCAAAGGAGCACATTTGCATCTCCCAAACTACATTCGGCCTAATTTGGATGCGTCTGCTATCTCCACTCCGAATCGTTAAAATGCACGCACGGTAGCGAGAAACGGTATAAATACACAAAACAATAAATAAATAACGAGAACAATAAATATAATTAAAAACGACAAAAAGCGTCCGTCCGCATGACGCGGCGAGCGGTTGCGCGCTCTCGACGACTCTATATTAACGATACGAATTTAGCCCAAATTAAACAACTGAAAATATGCTTTAATGTAATTATTTTAAGATTCATGTTGCAACATAAAAATGAGATATCCGTCGAACATTTTGTCACCGAGCCGTCACGATTCCGAGCGCTCATCATTAGAGATTTTTGTTTTTAAACCTCAGCAGTAGGGTCGAGTATCCTACGCATTCAGCCTTACCAAATATATTTTTTTCAATTCAAAAATGGAATTTAAACAAGCTGCCGTTTCTTTATTGTGCTTCGATCGCGATTCTAGCCTTTCGTTCAATAATTGGGGTCATTAAAGTGCAGAATCGTTCGAAAATCAATTTTGACAGGTACTAAGGCGTACTTTCGGTCTATGACAGATCGTGTAGGTCCTAATAAGGTCCAAGCTGGCGAGTAATGGCCCTTCGGTAGGTTGTCGTGATCTAAATTTATTACGCCAATTAGTAGAGTTCACGTCAAAGGATTTATCTTTGGTATCGATCGCACTCTATTTGGGAGGTAACGGTCGATAATGGTCAAATTTCTTGGAACGTGTTTTTTTAGTTGCAGTAGATATTTTCGGAAGCGAGAATGTAACAAGTTAATTGGATAAAAGTATTCGGATGGCGACACATGTGGGTGCTTATAGAGACGATTACCAGTTGAGATTAATAAAGCAGCTACCGGAATTTGATCACATAACCGGTGCGAGAGATAACTAGATGGATGCCGCCGGCAATTACTATGTATACGTTTATGTTGCTCATTTCGTAACATTCGTTTGAATTGAATTAATGACCACTAGTGCTAATGGATGTATTCATCATTCCATTACTCAAGTGTGAAAACCGAGATTTGTTTCAATGAAATTTCATTTGTCCAAATTAGTATGATGAAGTGTTGTGAAGTGTTGATAATTTTAAAACGTTCTGTATCAATTGTTAAGTAGTTCATAACAGTTTTTGTTACAAGGAATTTCTCAATAAGATTGTTTTATCATACTAGCTGACCGTCGCAGTTTCACCTGCATGTTACCTGCTCCCATGGGTCATAGCGTGATACATATTAATCACTCATGAATCACTCTATTGCTGAAAACTGCATTAAAATCTGTTGAATAGTTTAAAAGATCTAAGCGAACAGACAGTGGAAGCGACTACATTTTATACTATGTAAAGATGTTTAGTGAACAGATCAAACACAGTTTATAGCTACTTTGATCCCTTGTAGTTATATGCTACGCTGGATATAAAAAAATAAGGGTACAAAGTATTCTTTACGCATCAACCTGAACATCACTGATCACATGCGTCCCATTGAGTATTTCGTAAAAATATAGCTAAATATATTAGTGAGTGGTAGAGCCACGCTTTATATAGAAAGTTGTGTCTCCATTCCTCTTTTTTAAAGTTGGCAATACACAATATGATACGTTGTAGGTATTCATGGGCGGATATATCATTCACCATCAGGTGACCCACTTGTTCATTGTCTAGCCTCTGCTATAAAAAAAATGTTCCCCAAACTCTGGCCAAGGAATCAAAATTGCTTGTTTCGTCACAATTCTAGTATAGTCCAATATTATAATACTACAGTGAAACTTGGTTAAGTGGGACCTGGATAAGTGAGAAACCTCCATAACTGGAACTCATGCTGAGGTCCCAACACTTTGGCACTGAATTACCCCTGTTAGTGGGACGAAGCAAACCTCTGTATCTGGGATTTGTTCTTTCGATTTATCATCATAGTTACCTCTATAACTGAGACAGCGAGTGAATTTTATATGCATAAACCTCTGTAACTGAGATAACATCGTTTTGTTTGTTTACTTACTTATTTTTATTCTAACCTGTATTCTGACCTCTGTTATTGAACCCCTCTATAAATGAGACAGATATTTATTATACCTGGATATCTGAGACACTGGGTAAGTGGAATACCTCTGTAAGTGAAACAACATTGCAGGTCCTTTGATGTCTCACTTAACCAGGTTTCACTGTACTTACTATGCGTGGTTTATATCAAATCGTTATTATTATTATTTCGAAACAATCAACGGTTCACGTTATTAATTTAAGATATTAAAAAATGTTTTATTGGATTTCTTTACTAATAAAAGAAATTAATAATATTATTAATATAATTATGATAATATTATTACTATATAATGTTTTTATTATTTTCCATTTTCTATAGATTTCGAACTCATTTATCCCTTCTTACGCATTCTATTATATTAGGCACTGACGATTTGAAACAATTCAGTAATTAATTATACAGTAAGTAAGTTATATAGTAAGTAATTATATTGCGCATGCGATACGACTGCTATGCTGAGGTCTTGGGTTCGATGCCGGGTCAGGTAAAAGTGCTATTGGGTTTTTCTATCACGAAATGCTCCCCCTATCACATCATGGGATGGAGATACGCTCGGCGAAATATGGGTCTACTGATTACACCTCTGTCTATCCCTTCGGGGATTACAGGCATGAGTGCGTATGTATGTACATATGTATAAGTAATGTGTACATATTACGAGTAACTTTCTTGCATTAAGTACTAGAGTTAAATCGGTTCCAGCGATAGCAGTCGTTACATTTCCCCTATTAAACAAAATAGCTGATAATACTTTGAACTGCCTATCTGGATCATTAATCGTCACGGGAGTATTATTTTCCTTGAACTATTTCAAAACCTTATAACTATACGGAGCACGTACCATTAAACGCATTTTTAATATTATTATTGCCACACACATGAAAACCCACGCGAATGTAAGAATGAATGAAAAATTATAGATAACCTCACTAAGTGAGGCATGGAATTGGAAGAAATATTTATTTCTACGACCCCCCATACAACTCAAACTCAAATATCCACATCACAATTGAAATCTCTTTCGAAAAATATCTCCCATGTCGATATCCTTGATACAAACCTGACCGAAATACGTATAAACACAAAAAATGAAATATGACCGGCCCATTACACGCCACCTCAACGGTCCATAATAAAAAATCAAAATTCATCACACAAATCCCACGGGACACGATAAATGAAGTCGTAATAGATTAACTTCTAACAATTGTAAGTGTTCGGCCACTCACTGGACATTTTTTTTGCATTTCACGAATGAATGAATGCATTATGAATGAATGGATTTATTGATTTTTTGCCCACCTGTAGGCCGCCCGAGTTCGTAGGTGATAAAAATTTGTATTGTTATATTATTATTTATGGACGTGAATTTTTGAATGGAGGTGTAAAACTCAAGTGTGATTCAAGAATGTAAAGAAGGACGATTAAGGTTATTGAAAAATATTATCAATTCGTCGTGAATGAATTAAAGAATACAAAAATATATTTTTTATATTATCTGCTTATTTTTACTGACACTTAACAAAGAGTCTATCAAAGTTTACATCTATTCTATTTTACGACTCTGACAACGTTAAATTTAAAATGCAATATAATATTATAAAAGTGAATGTGCCGCAGAATGTAGAATCTCTCCTGGAGGCCCGATAAATCCTTTTCTGCCCAACACCCCTTTAAAGATATGGAAAAGAGTCAACAATAAAATGCAGAATCAACAGCCATGAACATTTTCTGTCACGTGACCCACTTTTTCATTTGCCCCACTATTAATTCATTCATTAATTATTATAAATTTACTTTGATTCAAAACTATTGTACATATTTGTATTCTTTTATAGGACCTCCATCCAACAACCAACTAACATCTTATCCAGTCTCTGTGCTGGTACAAGATTCGAGACAGATATATTTGAGTTTCAAGTGGTAGAGCCACGCTGTAGATAGTTTGTCTACAGCATGAATGGGCCGGCTCCACCGGATCGTTACCACAGTCTCACATAGAACCGACGTAAAGTAGCGGTTCGCTGCTGCGTTTCGTACAATTTCGTAAATACACCCAACAGTCACATACATAATCCTTGACCCCACAGTAAGATACGAGTCTTGTGTCGTGGGTATCAGGAACTACGAGAGACTTTCGGTCTCACAACACCCAGACCCCGAAACAAATTAATGTGGATCACACAAACATTTGTCTCGGTGCGGGGATCGAACCCGCGGCCTCTCGCTTCACAGCCGGCTACTCGCCCGCTGCGCCACGGAGGCTGTCAAATACATCACATATAGATAATAAATTCATATTTCACATATAATTCATAATTATATGTGGTGTTGCTCCTGCTTATGGGCAAGCGTGGCACTTACCAGGATGCCAACGACCTGCTCGTTTGCATCCTGGTAAGAGCCAATGCAAGCTAATAAAAAAACAAACCATCAAAAATACCAATAACCAAAAACCTGGTTCCCATAATATTTTATGAAAACGGACATACCAACTGAGCAATCGATATAACCTTACCTTTCAAATCTAATGACGTGAGAGGAATCGCTACAAAGCGCGCAAATCGAGTCTAATATGTTCCCACGCGAGCACCGATCGACTCCACACCTGACAAAGGTCCGAATTAATAGAAATGTTTACGGGTTATTTGACAACATACGATGTAACAAAATCGATATATTTATAAATCGAACATCCACTTGGGCAAAAAAGGTTTTAAAAATAAGGTGAAAGATGCTAATTACCGACAAGTGACAGCACTAGTAAAGCAAGGAGTAGCCGGCTGCGAAGATCCGTGAGTTCGATTCTCGCTTCGAGATAAATATTTGTGTGAACCACGGATATTTGTTTCGGGTCTGGGTGCTATGGGATCGCAAGTGCCTTTTAGTTTCTGATACCCACGTCTTAGGTTAACCTAGTGTGGGGTCAGGACTATAGGTGTGACTGTTAGGTGGATTTATTTATTTTAAAATGTGAATATTTTGTACAAATATAGTTCTGAACTTTAAATCTATACTTATAAAATAACATGTCCTGACTGACTGACTGATTCATCATCGCCGAGCGCAAACTATCAAGGCTACAAGCATGAAATTTGGACTGTGTATTCATTTTATTATGTAGGCACCCACTTAGAAAGGATTTTAGAAAATTCCACCCCAAAGGGGTCAAAATAGGGGATGATAATATGTATGAAAGTCCGTAATTTTGAAAGTTACATAAACAAAATTTTGTATTTCGGTTATTGACGTAAAACAAATAAATATGTACATGTTTCAGGAATTTTTTAAATTATAGTTATTAAGGGATGAAACAGGGGGTGAAAGTAAATGCGAAAGTGAGTTTGTTTGTTACGCTTTCACGCTTAAATCACTGAACCGATTTTGATGAATATATCTATAGAGACAGATGGGACGGTTACAGGCTACTTTTATCCCGGAAAATGCTATTCACGCGGGCGGAGCCGCGAGCAAAAGCTAGTTACTTATACAAATTAACGATTCTGTTCCCGAAAGGTAGGCAAAAGTGCAATTAGTGCTGCAACTACGGTTCTCTGAGCTTATTTCCGCCCCATAGTATGATAGGGGGCAAACCTATTACTATACCGGACATAAATTATAACCCCAGACAACGTGATACGTGATTTATTAAATTGAAACCTCAAACACTATTTGAAATTATCCCACCTAGGTTTTGAACCTAGGACTTCAGGGTTTCTCAATCTAAATACTCTGTCACTAGACCAATGAGGCGAAAAACCTTTGCAAATATTTTCTTTAAACTCTAGCCGATTCCCTAACAAAAATACCAGCGAATAATCAAAATACATCGTAGTAAGGGGGTGTGGGGCCCCCTAATCATAACTTAATCCGCTCATGATCTCTAGCATGGAACGAATTAAAAAGGGGGTTATAAAAATATGTAATAGGTGGCGTCGAGATACTACTGTGGTACCCGAGGACTGTGAGTTCGATTGCCAGATTCGGCAAAGATTTATTTAAAAGATGATGAGTATGGTTTCATTTGTACCGGTTTGCTACCCTAAAAAAGTTATAGAGTATACCTATAAAATATGTTTTTTGAAAAGAGTCACATAAAGGAATAACTAGTGGGCTTAGAGCCTACAGTACAAAAAACATATTTTCTACCTTGTAATAAAAAAAATATAAGTGTTACAAAGTAGGTACTGTCATTTTGACAGACTCCGTGGCGCAGCGGGCGAGTAGCCGGCTGTGAAGCGAGAGGCCGCGGGTTTGATCCCAGCACCGAGACAAAGGTTGGGACTATGTATGGGATTGTTGGGTGTATTTATTATTGTTTATTTTAAACAAAAATATAATTATGCAATAACACCAAAGACATTAAAACTCAATTGCAATTTAATAACATCTCCATCAAAAATATTACACCAATAAATTATCAAAACACATATCTTTGGAGCGTAACGTCGACATAATCTCGTCTCACCCTCATGAATAAAACTAGCTGGTGTATAAATTCAAATTTCCTCTCCACCACACGCTCATTTCCATCGCTCTCCCCTATGGTTTATTAAAACTCCTGTGCAAAAACCAACACCAAAGTAAGTTGCTATCTGACTACGGAAATGGCATTATCAGCCGGTCCGCCCGACTCGCACACGTCTCAACCAATAGGGCATTCTTATCAGAAAATGACTCATTTCAAATGACAGAGTGTTCTAAAACTTTACATCGTTGAAAACAGCACAATCAGGGCAACAATACATTTTCGAATTTCAACTTTATATTCCACACTCTAAAGTCTGCTTTCAATGGTGTGAAACTATCCAGTTACGACCAATGAAACAGGGACTCTCGTAGAGAGAGGAAATTGGAATAAGAAAATTTGGGGTGTAAAATGAAAGATAGACGAGTGCTAATTTCCGGCTATTACTACGTCTCTTTCTTTCCCGCACATTTATTGCGGGGAAGGTGTTATGGGGGGTCGTATCACTGTCTTTCTCTAGCTTGTAGACGAAGCTACAAAGTTGCCATTTATTAAAGCGTGTAGTGTCGTTGCGGGGCTACAAGTCGCAAATACGTGAAACTAGTCTAGTTTTACTACAAACTTGACGAATACCATTTTAAAATGTAAGTCAACGCGTATTTAATTTTGGGATTTATAAAACTTCTTTTTGTCGAGTAATTACTATTGTTTTAGCTTTATTTCCTAAGTAAATACATACATAAACAAATATCTATAAATTTAGAAATAGCAGTCATGTTTTGAACATGCACCTGTTCGAAGTAATCCTATACAGTAATTAATTTTTAGGTTTTTATCAATTAATGGTAGATTAAATCGAATTTTGGTATACCCAGTCATTATTACTATTGGCAATTAATAGTACAAAATAATCAATTATAACAATTGTATGCAATATAAAGTTACTAAACTGCAAAGAAACATTAAACAATCAAAAGTAATAATAATCAAAAGCATCAACTTAAATCCATTAATTAAATAGCGTTAGATAATTATATTGTTATACAAATAAATTGAACGTCCGTATCTGGTTACATGCGCTTCGCTCGGCCTCTCAATAGCAAATGACGGGCGGCCGCGTTGTGTCAACCGCTACCGGAATTTATCGACTACCCGCAGACAATTCGCTCGACGTCCACTGTATTCTATTGAAATAACTTCGGCCGCTAAATTGTATTGGATTTATTACGTAACAAACAGGTAAACTAGTTTCGTGAATGTGGAACGTTAACCAAATGGAACTAATAATAATACTGTCTGAAACGTCATTTGTTGAATTCTAATGGAGGATCTGCGTGGAAATGACTATTTTTTTTGATGAAACATTTCCAACTGCTTTGAATAATATATCTCTTAGATATGAAACCATATAAGTTGTTTCATACGAAATGTTTAATTCTGCAAATAAACTATAATTAAATGAAATCAACTCACAGCGGCAGCCTCTCGTTTCACAACCAGCTAAGCACTGACTTTTATTTATATTTTTTATTTGATTGAATGATGAGACGAGCAACGGCCTGTTGTCGTCAAATTTCTGAATGATTTCTATGACATTAACCTAACACACCTACACCATAAAAGTGACAATTAGGTGTCTTTTGGAAACCCACGCGATCCCAATGTAATGGGCACTAAATGCCATCATGTCTTACGTACAAACAAGACGTTTCCTCACAGCTTACGTTTGGAATCCCACAACATTTCCAACAAAAAGTGTTGCCCAAAAAAAATATTTGTCAACACTAATGAATTTAATGGCACAAAAATAATTCCTATCAAATTAAAGTTCCTCGAGGATAAAAACCGACGGAGCTCAATTAATTCAAATCGATTTCCACTTAAACAAACCTTCTTCGTAAACGATCAGAATTTCAAATTCACCTTCAACGGAACAGGGAGCATGGTGTAAAGCTCCTTTTTTCGATTCCAATATGCCATTTAAACGGAACGCGCCAAAAGAAATAGTCGCAGTCGAGTTAGGTTGGCCAGCCTGATGCTATCTTGGCAGTTGGCACACCTGACCGACGCTAATTGGACAATAAATCAATTCTTCCCCGCTTCTTATTGGTGAATCGTGGCATTCCAATATTGAAAATTTGGCCGCGCGATATTGACAACATGATAAAAAACAATAGGGCGGTTATCTTTTTCTTTTGTGTACATCTCTCTGGACCCGGTTCTTATTAAAACTGAATCATTTCATGTTTTGTTTTGGCTGAGCCCAATGTCTTATCGCGGTTAGACAATTTGTTTTTGGGCGCTCGTTATTGAATTATTAATATTGATATTTTGTATGTTGTCTGCTGATATGACAGGTAGAATAAAAGATTTGTTATGCCTTCATTATTTTGTATCTTCAATCGA
Organism: Amorpha juglandis; assembly: GCA_949126905.1. NCBI lineage: Eukaryota > Metazoa > Arthropoda > Insecta > Lepidoptera > Sphingidae > Amorpha > Amorpha juglandis. Next base: position 12,621,700 of record OX421373.1, on the reverse strand, counting down.
CTCACTTATTATGGGGTTTTTTAAAATGTTACACGAACCATTACTGTTTTTGTAATTGTTCATATGTTTTAATTATATAATCCTGAAAAAAGTTTTTCCTTATGAAAATAATGATCTTTGTGTTAATTATCCCCTTAATTAACTATTTTTTTGTTTAGACAGTGTTATTTGTTCAACCGATATTCGCACGTACACAAAAGTAACAAAGCGTATATTTTCCAGTAAAATTACAGTTTAAAGCTTAGGTAAATTAAAAGGTATAAAAAGGGATTAACAACGTTTAAGCTGTGAAAGCGGCCTTCATTACTACTGCTACCATACGTTTAGACTTTTTCGGATACGATTGGATTAGTAGGACCATCGAGTAAGTGGTTATTTATTCTCAAGTAATCACCACGCCCCATAAATACCAGTAAATATAATTCTTGAGAGTTGTTGAGCCTCCCGCGCCCGTCTCTGACAACCATTGAAAACAATATGTCGAGAAATTATCTCGTTTAAATGAGTTTCTATGCAAGAATCGGTGACGCTTAATGAATAATAAATCGTCACAGTCTAGACTGTTCACTATTAGATTTAATAAAAGCAAGTCATTGGACTCGTTTTCGTAGATCACATTTCGGGATCGGTACATGTAGAGTTTTTGTAGAGTATGGCGATGACGCCTTATGAGAATCAGCAACTAACCATTAATGCTGGAGATGCACAGTAAGGTCTTACCACTTGATTCCATCGTCATATTGTTAGACTAAAAAGTCATAATTGTCCACAAAGCCACTTAATAATGGCAAACTCAATCACAACGTGTGTTATTTATTAACAAAACGCAACGCTGGCTAATCTGGCCGAGTCGGGCCGCGCTCCATGTGCGTAATTAAATTCTCAGAACAAGCGAGCTATTAAACCGAAACGGTAGCGAGTAGCGACGTCCATTACCAAACGTACGTGAATAATTATTTCGTTCCCGCCTTTTTGTTTTTCGCGCGAATTTCGAAAGCGCTAATGCGGCGTCGCCTGCCGGTAGCACGGACACTCGCGAACAATGTTCTCGTAAAATATTATTCAATTATAATTTATAATGCTGTTTATATACTGATTAGGGTGCTCGATTTTATTAACGGTTAAAGGCAGTTTTAAAAAACAGTAGCGAAGATCTTAATAGAAGTAACAAACGATCGGATTCCGTACGCTCCGAACAAACCACCATTAGTCACGACCGAGACGTTGTTGAGGTAGGATCGCTGTAGACAACTGTTTGAGTTGGCCCATTCATACTATCAACCAATATCCCTGTCAAATTTCAACAGAGTCAATATCAGGGATATTGACTCTGTTCAATTTTGACTCTGTCTCAAAGAAAACCAACGTGAAGTAGCGACTTGCTGATGCGTTTCATTTGGACGCCCAAATCCCTTTCCCCTCCCCAATTCGTAAGGAAATAGTTCTTGCTTCATTCTTTTCTTTCATAAGAAATAGTTCTTTCTTATAAAATTGGCAACGCAACCATGGTGCTTTTGATATAGTGGGTGTTTATAGGCGGTGGAGATCACATACAAACAGATGAACCACTTGATCGTTTGCAGCTTCTGCTATAAAAAAAGTTATGCATGCACGTAATTTTGCACTATGGTGGAATTATTGCAGGAACACGAAGTACTACTAACTGATTTTTTTATTGCATAGGCCGGCAAACGAGCAAGTGGTTCACCTGATGGTATGTGATATCCATCGCCAATGTACGCTCACAATACTAGAGGAACCATGGGCGCGTTGCCGACATAAAAGGAAAGGGACAATTAAGAGCTTAGGAAGGGCAAGGGATTTGGGCTTCTGGATATCTCACTCACCTTACGAAACAGCAGCCAGCAGCTACTTTACTTCAGACAATGGAGCGACCCGGCCCAGATGTCCCATTCATGCAGTAGACAAAACTATAAATTGTAAACTGCAAAATAAAATTCTTTAAAAGTCATGGTTAACTACATAACTCTAAGGTAAAAAAAAATTAAACATCCCGATAGTTAGTAAAAACTCCAAAGAAAACGTCAAAGTTAACAATGACTGGTGCATTACAATCTTAGATAGATTGACAAGATACCTTAATATATCTACAGTTTTATTTAATTACGCTGCAATTAAAAATAAAATTGCAGACAAATGTCGCCAACGACAACAACAAAAAATGTCGCCAGCGAAAAAAACAATTTTCTACTGCAGACCACCAAGGCATACGAACGCATATCATTAAGCCTACATAAACAATCTACTGAAATGACAGGTAGTAAGACTTGTCACATTCATGGTATATTATTATTCACGTTTATCAGCGGGCCGCATCGTTGTTCGTACTGTTAACATATATTTTGACAGATGACATAAGTTTGGCGCCGTATCGCCCGTTTGTCATCTCGTCTGCGATGAAACACAATTTGGATGCAATAATAAGCTCCCGTCTTACGTTAGGCCATGGTCCTATTCACTACCACGTCGTATCGCGTCGTTTGAATTTGATTGTAATCAAAGTGCCTACTTCAATTTGTAAATTATATTTCAAAAAAATGTTGTATTCTGGAATATTTATGTGATATATATTTCTCCACGGTTAGATTATTATCTAAACGTTCGTTTAGTGTTAAGTATATTTACCTTATTAAATCCCTCTCCGGATGCCTCATACGCCTCGCAATTATATCCATAATAATAATTAAGAGGCATCGCAGATCTAACCGTAAAATGCATTAATTACCACCGTTCGATTTACTAGGTCACCGACCAATGCGTATTTTCTGTATCTTAAATTTTACACGTAACTTTGTGTTATTAACATTTTTCCTGAAAGGTAATTCTACTAATAAATAAGTAGTTAATCAGATGTCCAGTACATACCTATAAAACAACCTATCTTCACTAATTATAGTGTTCATAATATGTAGTGTATGTAGTATTTACATCAAGGATAATCAGAACTCTCATCGAAATTTATGATAAGGCACCATTTAGATATTAATGCTACAACATCAAACATATAAATCATGAAATAAGAAATAACAATGCGTCCGCGTCGCATCGTTGGTAGTGCGACAAAACCTTTATTATGATAAAGACAGTCGTGTAAATCAACGTAATGGTTGTTGTTTTGAAGTAGCTGCCTCCTATTCATAACATCGCATTGTGTAATTATCTTCACAAACGTCTTGCACTGGGTCACCTGTACACAATGTAACACAAAGAGGACGTACATTTCGAATTCGCTTATCTATTTACTTAAAACTGTAGGACTTCTGTATAATTTATGACCCTGAAATTAGGTAAATTATAATACATTTTGAGTTAATATTTTAACCATGATGTGAGTGAAAGCTTTTTTTAGATGTTTCGTACCCTATTTAAAAAGATACCTAATGCTCTCATACTCTTAAAGTTCCTATTTAACCAACCAAACAAATGTATGACAGACACTAGGTATCTGCCGGCACACAATAGGCACTTACTCATATTATGCATATAGTGCTTTTCGTCCAGTTTACCGTTTATATACTTATAATATATGTATGTAGCAAGTTTACTAACTTGCTACATACAGCCACAATCCAGGATTTCGGCCAAGGAGCGAAGACAATTTTTGTGCAAATTTTACTACTAATAATTTCAATTTACCTTTGCTCCAAAATATAGTAGAGATCTCCTCAGACTTCATAGTAGTTTTGAAGTTAGACACTTCACCTACCTTCTACGTCTCCATACACTCTTTAGTCTCTTTACACACTCATGACGAATCTTAGAACGGCCGTAAAGATTGACGAGAACTATAAGAATACCTACTTCCTTTTTACTTAACTCGAGGGAGGGGGGGGGGGAGGTTTAAAGGGTAATTGCATACGTTGGGTTATGTTTTGTTTCTGTTATCTCACCTAGTACTACCGCTAGTACCACCGCTCATACCAATATTTAAAATAATATTAATTATGAACTGCGCCTTAACTAAATTCATTTTTATTTCTGATTTGCAAAAAGTTTTTTTTTTTGTATTACTATCGATTAAATAGAACATAATAATTTTTATATATTTATGTATATACATATATATTTTATAGTTAGTTTATTAGTTTATGTATTATATGTATGTATATATTTATTTATAATATTTAATTAGTATATCAATTATATTTGTGTATACTCTTAAAATTAGCTTATTGTACACTCTTAACTGCCCTTTCTTTCTCCTTCTTTCATCTCCATCCCATGGTTGCCTGTAAGATATTGCCCTGAGCGATAAGGCCGCCAATTGTACTTCTATATTAGTTATATTTTAGTGTTATGTACTGTACTCTTTGTGTACAATGAAGTTTAAAATAAATAAACATAATGTATAAAATGGAACATAGTAAATATCATAAAGCTCATGTTATTTCATAGACTCCTCGCCTAATTTCTTTTGCTCCTTGCTTACTATTTTTTATGTCTCTTCATGTCGATACATATCGGACACGAGTCAAATCGATGGGTGCCACTCGTATGCCTCGACATAGAATCATGCGCGGAATGTGCCCGTGACAAATAATTTATTGGTGACTTCAAATGACATCTGTCCACCAACGCTTTTTAAACAATTAATTAAAGCAACGTAAGGACAGATTTTTTGAAGCCCTACCGATTATGAAGATAATTGGTTGTTGGTAAAGTATTTTTTAACAATGGGAGGTGTATTTTGGTTATGTGTTAAAGGGAATCAGAATGGCGGATATGAATATCCGTTCGGATGGCGACCACCGATATGGTGTTAAAACCTGCCATAGTGACCCACACACCTTGTTTGGATTGCGTTCCAGCGTCAGCCAATGTATATCCGGTTACATTTGGAGTAGGAGTACATCCTTATAAAATGCATCGGTCATCCGCCTGTCCTGTCGCAGGCTCCTTGCTTTGCTTCTTACTTCTTCGGAGTATCAAAAAGCATTTATACAGATCGGCACAATTCTGATGATCACTAGTAAAATCATTGTTTGTCGGTGGTCGCCGATATTTTTGGACTGCACTGCGCTTACCATCAGGTGTAGTGCCATGCTCGGAAAAAAGATAGACGTGTCTAGAAGCTTCAACTTCTCCCAGCTTACATGGTAGAGATTCTCGCCAAATCCTGCAATGCCTGAAAACTTCCTGTTTAACCAAAGTCAACTGGCAGTCAACTATGGTTAAACAGTGTTGAATAGAACTTATAAGAGGCAGGACCTTTGTTCAATGGCTGTAGATACATAACGAAATTAAGTTACAAAGGCTCAAAGTTTTGACGTGTACTTAGACACTAATTTTGTCGCGTTACTCTTTATTATATCCGTGTAATTGAGGATAAAAGACATTAATTACCTAACAAGCAACAAATATTATACCTATGGGATATATTTTACGCCTATCATTATCATCATCATATACAATGACTGGCGTGCATACCGTTCTAAAATCAACAGGCGCGCATATTTATATAGACTACTTAAATGTATAGCTATTATTTTGTTTTATCCACATACACAATTACAATACAATGAACTAGTACAGTCAACCTGGGTAATTTTGGCTCACTTTAGAGGTAATTTGTAGTAGTACGGATTTACTTTTATTGTTATTTGTCATAAATGAATGTTTCTAGTGGGATATTGGCCTTTATAATCTAAATTCCTGTGTTATTTATCAAAACGATAAATAAAAGATCCTTAAATTACCAAAAATTTGGTGAGCCAAAGTTACACTGACAATTGGGTAACATTAATAAGTATGAGGAGTTGATGAAGAAAATCTCTAATTTTTTTACTCCTCGGTAAGATTAGCTTGTCATATTGATAAAAAAAATACATTTCGTTTATATCACTATCTCCTTTTTAGTGGCAACGTAGGGTTGCCATATTAATACAATATTAAACTGCCTGGTTTATCGAAATCAACTTCTATTTTATGGACCTCTTAAATCAAGTTATTATTGTATTAATCAGGTTTTGATGAACTTATAATCAGTGAGCAATGCCTAATAATAAAAAATAATAAAACAAACTCAATCACATATAAAAAAGAAACATAATATTGGCTCTCAATTCCCCCATTCCATGTATAGAAATTGATCATCAATCGCATCGCCTCATTTTGTGATTTTAGATCCTCCAAATCGACTAACTATATTTCGGGGGTGACAATTAAATATGTCAAGCTTTGATGGCCACTTCCACCTTTCAAAACTTTTTTGCATAATTGAAATTTTCACGCATTGTCTGTCCTCGCCCCGAGCTAATGTTACCCCAAAAGGGTTGAAAATGAAACGGATCGAAGATTAATTAAAGATTTTTTAAAAAATCTATCAATATCGCCGGATATTTCAGTGTAATTACATAAAAAACATATGATTCTTCAACATAAAACTGAACTCGCCTTCTGTAGTTCTTCTGTAGTAACTGCTATACACAACTTTTTAGCAAGTTTATTTTTAACTCTATTTATCGCCAAAATTTTGGATGATGAGAAATAAATATATATTTGACAAATGTCAAATGCCACTGCAGGTTTTGTTCAAAAACACTTTTTACCTTCATAGATTAAACAACTTATTATTATACAGTGATTCAGTTAGAAGAGAAAAAATTAAACGTTCAAGATTCGAGGTTAGAATTCTGACAGCGCGTGTCGTCGCTTATTTAAATTATTCCATAAACTAGTTTAGAGTTGTGTTTGTTGTATAAAAGTTGTGCGGTTTTGTTCATTAAACATCGACGGTGATGAACAGTGTATGGAAACATTGAAATAAGTGATTTAAGAGAAGTACTGAAAGGAGTTAGCACCTGGAATCCGACAGGACCTTGAAATCGACCGCACACGTGTTTCATCGTTCTGACATTAGATATAATTTACGTATGAAATTATATGACTGAAGACTTGGCAGCATGGTCTACGACCTTAGCCGGTTCCTGTAAGGAACAAATAAAACAAAAAAAAAAAAAATTAAACGTTCAAATACAAGTTAGTGAGTCAATGTTACATTGAAAGCAAAGTTACCCAGGTTGACGTACAGTCAACGCTCATACGCTAAACAATGTCTTATAATTTCACAAAAATATTTTTGACATAAACCGTGCGAATGCTATAACTAACTGGTTGAATGATCGCGATTCCTTTGCAAAGCATATTAATCTTTTATTAAGTCTTATGTCACTGTCAATTCCAGTATTCTGGATTTAGGTTGTTTGTTTGTTTAATTTAATCTAATAAAAACATTATTAGCGTTAAATCCCTAATTTAAATTGAATTATACCTTGCTACACGATTTAATCGTGCGTTTTTAACAAAATGGCTGATGAAGAAGGTAAATTTCATACAACTTCAAATAATTCTTGTAAATATTTGATGCTCTAAACAAAAATTATTTTAGCGCCATCAGATAGCAGTCTCGTAGTAATGATTGTAGACACAAACCCAAACCAGCGATACATAACGGAAGATCCTAAAGTGCTTACTAACGTACTGGATGCTGTAATCGCTTTCGGGAATTCACATTTGATGCAAAAAACGCGAAACCAAGTCGCTGTTATTGGCTGTCATTTTCATAAAAGGTAATTAAAAAGTATTTAAACATAAATATTATTACTTTAGTAGCACAGCATTTTATTGCGAATAAAATATTGATTGTTTTAATTTTACTCAGAAAAGGTGGATCGGCCCATGTACTGAATTTTGAAGACACCAAACAGGGCTGTTTACTCATTATCTTCACTAAATTGACTTTTGAATAAAAAGTACATTGTGTTTGAGGAAGTTGGGGCCCCATCAGTCCAGGGTTCTGAGCTTGTTGTTATATTGTAAAAACACAACTGGCAAAATAGTTTCTAACTTGAATGTCTGGTAATTCATCCACCTAAATTATTATTCTCATCTATGTTTTTAGGGTTCTGTACCCAAAGGATACTAAAGGAACATTACTAAGCCTACACACTCTGTTTTTCCATGTTTGTCCTGAATTTAAAGAACACTTTTGAAAGAAGTATATCTTCTTAGCTAACTGTAGTTTTCACGGAAATTTTGTTATTATGATGGACATCCCAATTCCCAACAAATAAAAAAATTCAAATATGAAAATGTATGGAGAGTGATACAGAACCCTCAAGTACAAGTTTGATATACACTTGACCAATTTTTTTTTTATTTATTTATGCAGTAAATATGTTGCATCTTGACCTATATTGATGTTTCAGTGAATACCTGTATCCAAGTCCTGGCAAGCCCTTAGATGTAAGACAAATAGATGGACAATATGAACTGTTTACATTAGTTGAAAAAACAATTAAAATGAGGTAGAGTATGTTATCACATTATATGAGCTATACATTGCAGTTTCAACTGTACATGTTACTACTCCGCTAAACCATTATCTCGACTAAATAAATGCATGCACACAGCATAGATGCTTTTATATATGAGACTCCCATAGCATCTTTGATTCTATATGATTCATACAAAAATAAATTAATGTGATAAATCGATGAAGCCATAATCTCAAATAAGAATAGAAAACATAGTAATTTGATAATAAAAAAATATTAGTATACTATATTTTAATGCCTTTTCTGCAGACTTGTGTTAACATCTTTGGACTCCACATTTTTTGTCAGTAATCTTTTGATAATTATTGCAGCCAAATAAATGCCATAGTATTTCATGACTGTGTTTGTTTCTGTTACCACTGCCCTTAATTAATAACTCAACAGCCCAATATCTCAAATTCAAAATTCCTCTATACACAGATGAAATCTCACCATTTATGGCATTGCAAACTTTATTATTGGCAGAATCATCATGCCTTAATGGTAAACAATTTTTAAAAAAAGAAACAAAGAAAGTAGATATATTAGAGATAATGAGTCAATAGTGGCAGTCACACATGCACACACTATTAGCTTAAATGTATAAAACTCACTCATAACTTCCATACAAATCAAAACTACACTTTTCCACCTCACACATACAAAATGTACAAAAATTTATATATTTAATAAACATCTATAATCACATTACAGATTAGTGAACTTAGTGAAAAGTCAGCCTCAAGATGAAAAGCCTGGGGAATCTCTACTTGCAGGTGCTATGGCAATGGCTTTATGTTTCATCGCAAGAGTGAGTCAATTATATTAACAAATTTGAACAATGTCATTTAGAACAATAAAGAAAGTGTTGATATTATTTTTGTACCATATTTTAATTGAAAAGTTGTATTTAAGTTTTAAATTTTTTAGAGTTTTGTATGCAAAGGGTGCCAAAAAAGTCCTATTTTTAAACCTACACTGTCTGTCCTACTTTTAAAGTACTCTAAGTGGCCAGCAGTTTTTTTTTTATAAAATACTAGATTTTTCTCGCGGTTCCGCTCGCGTGATTTGATTTTTCCGGGATAAAAAGTAGCCTATGTTTATCAGGGATATTGTAGAACCCTAATGGTGAAAGAATTTTTCAAATCAGTCCAGTAGTTTTTAAGTTTATTCATTACATACAAAAATACAAATTTTTCCTCTTTATAATATTAGAGTAGATGTGTTATTATACCAAACATATAAGAAACATAACAACAAAAAAATTTAATGATGTGGTATGAAATCTTCGGCCTGCTAATCCAACTCACACTTCACCGATTTTTTGCTATCCATGACCATAAATTACATTGTTTAACTATAAGTATGAACAACTAGTTTGTGTAAATTAATGTTAATAAAGTGTTACGATGGTTCCAGATGCGTCGTCAAGTCCCTCCAGGACTTACAATGAGCAGTAGGATCCTGGTGATAACTGGTAGCTCGGACACAGCAGCCCAGTACATCAACTATATGAATGTGTTCTTTACTGCACAAGTAAGTAGTTATATGAGGACAATTTTTTGGAGACTGATGCCAATGTATTTTGGCTGCCATAAATTCTTAATTGCAGTGTCCCTATTGTGGAAAGGCCATCTGGGTTTGTACCATCACTTTGTCTGTTACTACCGTCAAGCAGCAGTGTGTAAGCACTATTGTGTTTGAAGGGCATTATGAAACTTAACAACTTATCTCTAGGGATGACGAGCTCAGTACTGTGTCACGGTGATTTCTAATTCAAAGTTCTGTGTGGCGTTGCAGTTTATGGGCCGGTGTGGCGCTTATTATAAGGCTAGCGATCTACATCTTTATATACAGTGTTATTTTGACACCCTGTTACTAAATGAAACCACATATTCGGCATCGCCTCTGCTTACCTTGTACCAAACATGAGGCTTGAGCTTGTAGTAGTTTTGCCAAAAAACGTGATTTAAGTTTTGAGCCTTTTAAATCATGCTGTACGGTTTTTGCACTTAACTGTATTGAATAAAATGTCACAGCTGACGATGTTATTATAAAACACAAACGCTTAAGAAGGGCAACTCCATACATATGAAAATACGTTTCAGACTCACAAAGACGCTCTCGACACATTCACTGAAAAAGTTGCGACAGTATATGAACAAAGTAATGTTCATTGATAATGACAAAACGTAAAAAAAAATGTATTTGGGAAATGCACATACCTATAAATAGGTAACACAAATTTGACTAAAAACAAATAATCATTACAAAAGTTACAAGATTCGATTTTACTTGGGATTTTATTACATTTCATAGGGTAATCTAATATTTATTTCAATTCCTAAATTACTATTTTGAGCCGTTTGCCTTCTGTACGCTTGGCGTTTTTATAAAACGGTTACATTGACCTTGACGTTATAAAGCCCGCAATACATGTTGCCGAGTGATGACTAATACCAACGTATAGATAGTATATTTGGGTATCAGGATAGTATCGTGGGTATCAGCAACTACGAGAGACTTTTGCTCTCACAACACCCAGACCGGGGTCTGGGTTTGTTTCGGGAAACAAATATTTGTGGTTCACATAAAGATTTGTCTCGGTGCGGGGATCGAACCCGCGGCCTCTCGCTTCACAGCCGGCTACTCGATTGGTTTTCGATAAACTTGCCGAACGTCTAGGCACTAGCGCTTGCCTTGTATTAATTTACCTACACTCGTGTTAGCCTAAGCTCGTCCAACATGTAATCCATGCATAATGGTAATGTATGTGTGTGTGTCTCATTCATTCGATGATGGGTGTGTATGTTGATTTGTATATGTGTGTGCGCGCGTATACAGACTGTTTAAAATTAATCTAATGTTAACGGCATTTAATTTGTTAGGAAATATTATTTTTTTATTTTGACTTTAATAAGAAAGTGTCTTAGCTCAAAGTACTTATATTAACGAACACTACACATGGTTTCATTTAAGTATAGGGTGTCAAAATGACACTGTATAAGGTGGACTTCAAGATGGGATTGTATGGAAAAATCAAGTTCATGACTCCTTTGACTCCTTTTATATATTTCCCGTAGTTTTGGATTTGGCCATACATCTTATCTCAACAATCCAGCTTGTATATATTATACTTGACCAGGATGTTTATACCGGTGCTATATGTTATACCATTATTTGTTTTCAGAAACAGCAAGTACTAATTGACGTGTGTTCTGTAGACAAACACTTGAGTCTACTACAGCAGGGGTGTGACATCACAGGCGGCCTGTATCTCAAAGTGCCCAGTCTCGAGGGACTCTTGCAGTATTTATTGGTGGGTCAATTTTACATTTTCTCACATTTACCTCGAATTGCATGACGATCTTTAATTGTAATGATTTCTTACGTTTACGCGAATATCACACATTGAAATAAAACTAATCTAAACGGATTATATCGCGGTTTTTTATTTTGGTCCGGACTTTTTGAAGACTTTTCAGCCTTCGTGGTCACGGGGTGGACTGAGGTGTAGGTTGTCCCGAAATGTTCATTTACTATTTTATAAAATCCGTTTAGATTTAATTTCAATGATCCTTAATTGTATTAAACCGCTAAACATGTTTAATAACGTCAACTTTTCATCATCATCATTATCATCAGCCACAAGATGTCCACTGCTGAACATATGCCTCCCCCAAAGATTTCCAGACCGACCTGTTGGAAGCGGCCTGCATCCAGCGACATCCTGCGACCTTTATCAGGTCGTCTGTCCACCTTGTAGGTGGACATCCAACGCTGCGCTTGCCAGTACGTGGCCTCCATTCCAGAACCTTTCTGGCCCAACTTTTCATACAATTTGATATTTATTTATTTGTGTTCCGCTGTCAGTTATACAAAACCATTGTGTTTTGTCCAGTGGGTGTTCCTGCCGGAGTGTAGTGAACGCAGTAAGCTGGTCCTGCCGGGGCGAGGCCGCGTGGACTACCGCGCCGCCTGCTTCTGCCACAGGGAACTGCTCACCATCGGATACGTCTGCTCCGTCTGCCTCAGTGGTAAGTATCAACACTTATTACAATATGCGAGACGCCGTGGGTTCGATTCAAGACGAGACAAATGTTTGTGTGATCCATAGATAACATATGTGATAACCTAGTGTGGGGTCAGGACTATGTTGTCTGTTGAGTGTATTTTTTTTTATTATAATTTGTAGTGAGTCGAGCAAACCCAGTGAGCTAGTCCTGCCCGGGTGCGACCTTTCGACATAAATAATAAACGGACAATTTCTACAAGACAAGTATTTTTTTCTATCGAGAAAAGTATCTAGACTAAAAACAAGCCCACTAAGTTTCACTAGCTGCATCTTCTCCGAGCTGGGTTGCTTTGGATGTGATGGTAGTTTTCAAACATATATGTGGCTGTTTCTGTAATACCCATGAGCCATATCGACACCCCTTAATATTTTTTTTCTATAGATAATAATCATGTAATCAAATGTATAAAAATAAACTTATTTATTTTAATTGTCCGGTGTATTTTGTTGATGCTATGTATTTATTTTTGTACTAATCTGTCAAGCGAAATTTTAATTATGTTATACGATCAATAAACGATTTCATTTTTATTAGCAATATTACAAACCTCTCTCTTATATTTTTCAGTATTCTGCAAATTCAGCCCAATCTGTACAACCTGCCAGTGAGTATTTATGTCTTACATATATGTTAAAGTAATATTACATGTGATTATGCTTGGTTTCTCATTTTGATCAAATTGAGAGTTGATTGATACATCTCCCAATTTCATCAAAATGAGCCTAATAAGATATCTGCCTATAAAGCACAGCACATTGCATAGCGCAAGTTTTTTTCTTTATAATTTTATTACAACTGCACTCAGTACAAAATAGCGCGTAGCCAGAGTCGAAAATCGAGCCAATGTTAAAGTCATAAATAAAAATACGTGTATTTTCTTACAGTACCGTGTTCAAAATCGGCGGGCCACTCCCCAACAAAGCGAAGAAGAAGAAAGTGAAAGCTTAAAACTAATAAAATCTTATGAAATAACCTTTTTAGACATGTACCTTGACTGTAAATATAGACTTTAAGTAATTTATGCTGTTTCATTGTAAACCTTTACAAGTATAATGGGCATTAATTGAATCTAATAAATAAATTAATACTTACAATCCATTAAAACAACCTACTGTTATTGCGTTGAGGCGTGAGTCGCTATTTATTTAAATGTCTTTACAGAGTGAACAAGGTGGTAGATCCCTCGTATGCGAAAGACCGTCTGGGCTGGTACCACCGCTTTGTCTATTACTGCCGCCAAGCAACAGTGTGTAAGCAATGTAGTGTTTCGGTGTGAAGGACATTGAAGCCAGTGAAATTACTGGGCATTATGAGACATAACATTTTATGTCTCGGGGTGACGAGCGCAGTCCAGTGCCATGCGGTGCTTTGTAATTCAAAGTTCTGTGTGGTATTACTTCCGTTTATGGGCAGGCGTGGCGCTTACCATCAGGCGAGCGCCTTGCTCGTCTCGTCATTTAATCAGATAAAATAATAAAAATGAACCTTCTGTACATAGTTAGAAGATACTATTATATTGCTTGCAGTAACAAAAACATATTACGTAAGGTTATCGGCATTATCTATTGTTATATGGATCGATAATCGGATATAAAACATCGCGTATCGACGTCGGTTGCTTTCTGATTTTCCAGGAAATTTTGTCTATCAATGTTTATCTGATATAATTTATTTATATTTACTAATTAATAAGATTGGCTGTTATCGGTGACCTTTAATCAAAGTGTAACATTTTAAATTCGCTGTTTGCCAAAAGTAACACTTATAGTACTTATTAGTATTATGTATAAATGTTAATAAATATTAAAAGGTTCCACCTTAATCATAATCCTTATAATCTTTTTACCTAAGCAGTAATTGACCTATATATAATATTTTTATATCATTTTTGATAATCACCTTGCAGTTTGTTGTACCTACATACTTAGTTACTAAAGTAACACTATAAATGAAATATTATGACAATGCAGAATTAGTTACTTACGTATCGATTAATTTTAATTGCTAAGTAGAACCATACTGTATACACTTTTGTCTTCAATATGGCTTAATATCAGGGAAGTTGCCGAAATTCTTTGCTAACAATACTAATAGCCTTGATAAATCCGTAATCGACACATCAATTTGGATAATAAAAACTCATTGAATCATCACTTTCACGTCTAAAGTACTATTAATAATTAATAAATAGAGCAAAAATATATACAAAGAATAAACTGAAACTTTTAAATATATTTAATGTCGGATACATATCACAAACACGCTTATTAAAATTAAATAAATTTAACGACGCCAAATGCTTGAAGTCAGTCTTTAATTGAACAATAAAAATATAATGACACAATCATTTTAACAGAAGCAAGTATAAAAAAAATATGTTATTAGCTTGCAAATAGGAGAGGTAGGTATTTTACAAAATACATATAATAAAATTAAGATTTAAGTACTACAATACCTTAATCTATTTTAAATTAGGGAATGCAAGTTAGAATAAAAGTACATATATTATTATACTTTTGGGTCGGAAGACGCCTGATATTTTTATATACGACTGGATAGCGACCACCGTACACAAGATAAAAAACCGCCATAGTTACATAATTGATTACATAAATATAAATACAACAGTGCTTACACACTGTTGTTTGACGGCAGAAATAGACAAAATGGTGGTAAAAAGTCTGACGGCCTTTCATTCGAGGGACCTACCACCTAGATGCCTTAACAAAGTAACAACAGTAGAAATAACGCATTATTTCAAACAGACAAAACTCGATTTTGTCGAAATCTCGCCAGACTGTCCGGCGAGATCTCGAATGGCCTAACTTCGATCCTAGACTCATAACTCGAGATATCAATTTAGCAATCTCCACTCGAGATTGCATTCCCTGTTCTAAATACATATTAAACTAATATATTTAACTACATAAGTATACTTAAACGTACTACACCTACCTACTTCGTAATAACCCTGCTTTGCCGAAATGATCTTCACAGCCGTGGGTAAGTATCAACAAATTACGGCTTTTTAAAAAATTAGCTTTTTTTAATCTCTAGATGGATCCCACAAATGAGCCAATCAAAATACAGTTTGAAAGTCACGCATACAAGCTATTTGGCGTGATTGGTTGATTTCTGGGAGTCGAGACAGATAATTAAACTAAGATCGTTTTAAAGAAGAAATTGGCCTTAAGATTATGAATTATGATTCATCCTGTTGCGGGTATCGAACCCGCGACTAATTCTTACACCTGCGATAATTCCAAAGTGAGGTTACAAATATAATCTATTTTAGATGTGCGTATTCGTCTTTAATGTTATGACCGTTACTTTCCCCAAAATTAAGTTAAGGTGATTGACACGTAGTTGTCCCGATACGCTACCATAATAACAGCAAAACATAATTTAATCCATTATTTGCTGAGCGTTTTGATCACTGTTATCTAACTTTTAATATTTCCAATAGATTGTTATCACAAAGATTCTAATCTTATTTCAGTTACAATAGCTATCAAAAATATAATCGGTCGTTAATATTAAGTAAATAATCCTTATTAATTATAACAGACAACCTCCGTGGCGCTTTGGGCGAGCAAGCGGCTGTGATGCGGTAAGGTTTAGGTTTCCGCATTGAGAGAAATATTTTTGTATGTAGAAATGAAAGGATGTGTTTTCTTCTCAGAGAGGTTAACAGCCGGCCAGTCGTAAAAACGAAAGTCAAGTCTTTCTGTGACATTATTAAAAAGCATGTTGCGCCGACCCCACTGCGAGTGGGATGTGTGGAAAAAATCTTATTAAATACTAGCTGTCGTTCGCGGTTGCATGTTACTGCCCTGCTCCCATGGGTCATAGCGTGATATAGATATAAACCTCCCTCATGAATCACTCTATCTATTGCGCTTTAATGCAAACTGCTTTAAAATCCGTTGAATAGTTTAAAAGATCTAAGCGAACACGCAGCGGAAGCGACTTCATTTTATATTACGTAGAGATAAACAAAAGCGAGGCCTATATTAATCTTATATCGTTTTCAAATCTCCGATTTTCCACATGATAGAAAAATCAATAGGCTACTTTTGAGCAACCGAAATTAAGAATGTGTTAATTTATTTATATTTTCGCTAACAGTGACATACAATATTAAACTTGCCAAATATTCTGTAGGCCCATAAATTCCCACAATCCAGATTTTTCTTCTTAAAGGTTGGCAACGCACCAACGCTTCCTCTAGTATTGTGGGTGGTCAAGGGCGATGGCGATCACATACCACTGCTTACCTTTTGCTATAAAGTGTCTAGGATTTATCAATAACCTCAAAGGCACTATCGATTTCTTCTTCAGGTGATTTTGGTTCAACGCTAAGTCTCCTATGTTTGATTTGGTTGCCGGAGCTAGCTCTGTCTACATCCACAGTTTTGCTGTGAATGACCTTAGGTACATTATTATGATCATCCACACTTCTGCGATTCTTCCTGTCGTTTTGAATGTCCGCTGGCGCACTAGTGGGGCCACGTACGTGACACTCTGTTGCTTTTGGATTTTCTGTCGATGATGCGTTCTCGCTATTCTGAAATTTAAGAAAATTATTTTATAAACGTTAATGAAAACACTATAATCTAAACTCACGCCTGTGTCACCAAAGATGTAGGCAGAGATGCAATTACTAATAATAGCCACAGTTCGCTATTATTTGTATTGTTATTTTTATCTAATATGTACATATCTAAACGCAGACACATAAACTATATTTTAATCAACAATTAATATCATAATTGATAACAATCGCATCAAGTAGGTATGTAAAAAACACGGTTATATGACTACTGATTATTTTTCAACTAAAACTGGCAAAAAGAAGCACGTTTCGTTTTACTAATTGTCCGATATATTTCTGTTATGAAATCAGAGTATAGGGCTAGGAGTCCTAGCTATCTATTATGGTTTTCATGGAATTGCTCAAGATTGTCTTCTGTATATGGTAGCGTGTGGTAAGCGTAGTGCTTACCATCAAGCGAGCGATATGCTAATCTCGTCATTCAAGCGAATAAATAAAGTCACGTTTCGCCAATGCACTGGTGTAAATATGGTGTAAGCTGGTATAAATGGCGTGTCCGATTAACTCAGTGTTAACAGCTCGATTTTAATTGATTCAATATTATACTAACTTCTCCATAGAGATCCAAAGACAGTGAGTGTCGTTTCCTATTAGCCTGCTTCAATCGCCCAGAGCGAGATATGGACAGTTTCCTCCTGCCATCCATTTGAGGATCATCAGTCTTGTCACCTTCAGTCTCCCCATCATGTGAGCTGGGTAGCGCCTTCTTCTTTTCGGTCGTATTAAATATTGACTTTAGGAGCTTCGCCATTCTTTGCTTAGATTTAAAAACTCGACCAATTAGACTCCGCTTTCTTATTTGTCGATCATAGTTATGTTATTATATGACCTGAAAGAAAGTATTTTTCTGTGTATTTCTGTATACGTAATATTAAAATGAAATACTAAATTTACTTAGTAACATAAACTACTTTAAATTTGACAGTCACCGTGGCGAAGCGGGTAAGTGTTACGATGATGCCGTGGGTTCGATTTCCGCACCGAGAAAAAATTATGTTTGATCCACTATGGGTTTCGGGTCGTGCCGCAAATTCCTCGTATAATCTGATACCCACGATACAGGTTCAATCTAGTGTGGGGTCAGGACTATGTATGTGATGTTATTATGCATAATTACTTTATTCCAATATTATACTTTTACAATTTCACGGCAGTGACTGGGGTCACTGCCGTGACTGGTGTAGGGTGCAGATGACGTTGCATCTCTCGATGACAGGGACAATTATGTCGGCATGGAATACATCAGGAGATATATACTGTTTATATACAATGGTTAAATCAACAGAAATTCGCCGGAACAAGCCAAATAATGTGTAACCTACAGGCTTTCTTTTAGGTGTAAACAATGATATGTTACTAAAGTAAATGCTTTCGTTTTTCCTTTCGTTCTTCACGCGACCTTAATCCTATGACATGCACAATTATTTCTTATCTATAATTGTATTGTAATATGCCACGGTGCAATTCGCAGAAGTTGCGGAAAACTTTGGCGATTTCAAACCGAAGAAAAAATCGATATTTCACTTTTGAATTTCTATATGCTATTTATTTTAATAAATTATTTCCTCACCTTGTAAGAAAACGATGATGTGCCCAAGGATCTTAATGCAAACAAAATGTACATGTAAATTACACTGTAATTGCTAATTACACACTTACCTGTTTCATAAAACAGTTATAAACTCGATAAGCTTGTTTGAACTGCACTCCTTTGTGATTGATAACACGTGAATAAAACACACACACTGCATTAACCGGCCGATTCGCTTACTATTTACCATAATTTCATCTCTGCGATAAGATATCACGATATATTATCATAATGATAACGCTTTTGCGATAATGATTCTGTATAATCATTAATAGTCAATATAATTTAATTGCAATGTTTTTGCATTTATTTCAAGGTATTACAGTTTTGAAAACAGGTGTCGGTCTTAGTTTTTTTAATATATATCTGCTATTATAATGAGGAAATTGAATCTCGAAATCTATTAAATGATTTATATTTGAAATACCAGATAACATACTCTTGTGATAGACACGTGCACTCAAACAGTAGGTACAATATGTACCATATTTCCCATACATTTGCAACCATCTTAAAACATTCAGTGACGTATTAAAGGGATATCTGTGTGGTCAATAGGAATTCCAATTCTCTGAATATTGTTGTTATTCGGCAATGTTAATGCAGTTTTTTAACAGTTGTTGTTCATTATTTCGAATTATGACACAAGCCTGCCTGCAGTTTCCTGAATAGGTTTTCGAATTCGTTTTTAATATTCAGTTAACACCAACGCACGTACGGATGTATTATATTTTCTAAACAAAAACAAGAAAAAAAAACTAAATTTCTGATCTGATACTCAATCGAGAAGTCGAACGCATGCGGCCAGGCTTACTATAGGATCTATAAATGTATTAAATAAAACAGCGACATGAGACTCAGTAATAAAAAATATGTTTATTTTAAAATGTACACAATATTATTTCAACAAGTTTCTTTTATACAAACCCGTCCAAAGACTCGAAGCTACGATTACAAGACTAGCAATACTAAACAATTAAACATCACTTGAACATTTCAACCAAATATGATTAACAGCTACTTCCTGCAGGGCGAAAACTTTGAATGATCATTAACATCAAAGCAACATAACCTACAATATTTATGCGAAGACCCCTAAACCAGTCGCAATAGACTTGAAATGATTTTATAGGAACCTATAAAATTATCCTGCCCCAACAAAAGTTGCATTTAATATTTTAATAATTGTTGACGGAATCAGTTATCTATTTATTAGTGAAATGCTCAAGAGATGACAAAATAAAATTAAAAATACTTTAAATTAGATATCTATAAAATATTAATGACGAATGAATGATACAAATATGAAAAATGGTTTACATACAAGATATACTTATGTTGGCAAGATATTGCTCAATATCTTATTACCATTATTAATAGCTATATATCCGACACTCTTTATTCATCAATGAATAT